>CM064334.1:62710797-65124301 GCA_032595735.1 Pelochelys cantorii
TCGACAGAAGGGTCAACTCACAAATAATTTATTTTCTGATGCTATGAACAACTGGAAAAAGAACCCTACCACGTCCCCTGTAATACAATGAATCAATGAGGCTACCTAACTGATTGCAAGATCAGAACCCCCAGTCTGCAGCCCTGAGAATTTTTTCTCCAGGAGCTATCTTACCACAAATAAGGGCTATAGTTTCAAGCAGGGCACCAAATTCCATACCAGAGTGTGGCACGGAAACAGACAAATGTGAGCACCCAGTTGTCTAAGTTGCAAGTGTCTATGGGCCCAATTCTTTATGGTACTGAGCTTGGCAGGGTGTTCTGAACTCCCACCGAGATCAGGAATGACATGTCAGAGGATCAAACCCTAAGATAACACTCAGGCTTGCTCTTCCATTTAACAAGAGCCAAATATGTTCCAGCCACAACTGCTGGACAGATGGAAAATTAGCTACAGCTTTGCCCATGCTGGATGTCAGTCGCCATATAGAACTGTCAGCTTTGAAAAAGTCTAGAGACCTACCTATGTTTTGAAAGTGCTACCAGTCACATCACTTGCCTTTAAAATAAACCCATTTTACAGAAATCAGTGGAGTGAGAGGCTTAAACCAGAAAATCCATGTGTAACCAAGCCTTGTGAAATGCCAGCCAGAAACCCATTGATGGGATCGGTTCTTTGCATATAAGCTGTCAGGTCACACGCGTAAACTGCTTATACATTGTCTGTCAGTTGATTGCACAGTGCTTTAACATTAATGAACGCCATAGCTGCGATCCAAGGTCGTATTTCAAGCTGAAAAGATGGAACGTGGTGTCACGTGGCGGGTGCACACAGCCCCCTCTGAGGCAGGGCGTGGAGCCTATCGGGGCCCTCAATATGTGCTCCACCCCATGAGTGGTACTGAACCCAGGTACCCCAATGCAAGAGTGCAGCCTAATGGCCAAAGTCAATAGCAGGGCCCAGCAACCAGAGTCAATGGTTAGTCCCAGTTCACTGGGCTATAGGGCCCACTGGCCTGAGTCAATAACAAGCCACTATGCGTGGGCGGTAGGGCCCAACAGCCCAAGTCTATAACAGTTCATGGGGCAGTAAGGCCTGGTGGCTAAAGTCAATAGCAATCCCCTATTCACAGGGTAATCAGGCCTGGTGGCCCAAAGACGATAGTCCCAGCGGTAACGTCCCATTCAGGTATAAGGAGGGTGGAGTAGGGGACCCAGGGCCTCCCTCTCCACCAGGTCCCAGCCCAGGGCCCTGTCAGTGGTGAGTGTGTCCCACCATCAGCTCAGCAGGGAATCCACCCGCAACACACTGAGCTCTCGGGGCTCTAGCTCCCCACCCTGGGCTACTTCCTACCCAGTTCACCATTGTCCACATCTTCCCCACTTGTGTCCTCTGGGCTGGGCGCTTCCACAGTCGGTCTCCGCTGGCTGGCCTCTGCTGCATCTCCTCCTCCTCCCAAGCTCTGGCAGCGGCTCCTTCCTCCGCAGTGGTCAGCCCTGACTGAGCTGCTCCACTGGCCTTTATACTGGTCCTCCAGCTGGAGCATGCCCAGCAGGGTTGTGGGGGAGGAGCTTTCTCAGACAGGCAGGCCTGGTTAGCCCTTACCAGCCCAGTGGAGGGTTGGTACACCCCATCACACATGGCTTGAGTTCTGTGGTCCTTCACACATACTGGTGACTCATATAACCCACCTGGCTACTGGTGCTTTTGCGTTTTAGCTCCATGAAGCCTGAGACTGCGACCACAACACTCTCCATTAAACGTTCTGTTGCAAGCAATCTATTATAACCCACTAGATCAGAGCTACCGATCTAACTTCCACCATGACACGTTTACCACTATCCTTTAAAAACGGTCTTCAAACGTTCAGTTTGGACCTGATCCTTCAGTGGCCGCTCTATTGTTGACTTCCGTAGAAGCAGATGGGACTTCCTAATGCTTCTCGCGTCCTTTGTTAGATAAGGAATCTTTGCTCCTTTGACTGTAATAGCTTTGAACAAGATTGCGACTATATGGACACCTTTTCCCAATTATATGGCTTTGTTTTTAGGGTAAGAATAAAAGTAGGAAAGGGAGGCATAAAATACATATTTACATAAACTGTAAACACAAGATTGAAATAATAACGAGAAGTCCTGTGGCACCTTATAGACTAAGGGTACGTCTACATTTGCTCCCTAGTTCGGACTAGGGATGCAAAATGTAGGCAACCAAAATTGCTCATGAAGAGGGGATTTAAATATTTGTGCAGTGGGACGTGGTAGTTCTAACCAAAAACTGAAGAGTAATGTTAGTTCGAACCAAGGGCTTTGGTTCGAACTACTGCGTCCCGGAGCACACTTCCTGGTTTGAATCAGTTGTGATTCGGACTAGCGTGCCGGGCGAGATCTTGCTAATGAAGCGCGGAATATTTAAATCCCCGCTTCATTAGCAATTTCAGTCGCCTACATTTGCATCCCTAGTCCAAACTAGGGATGCAAATGTATATGTACCCTTACAGATTTATTGGAGCATAAGCTTTTGTTGGCAAAGACCCACTTCATCACATGCAGTGGGTCTTGCCCATGAAAGCTTATGCTCCAATAAATCTGTTAGTCTACAAGGGGCCACAGGACTTTTCGTTGTTTTTGCAGATTCAGACTAACACGGCTACCCCTCTAATACTTGTCACCATGCAAGGTACTGTATTTAGCTGTATGGAGTGGAAATCCATCAACCTCATGAAGATGATTGAAATAGTCAGTTTACAACGGGTGTGGTCAAAAACAGAGAGTAGATGTCAAGATACCATTTGGGTTCTAGTCTGAAGTGACTCACTATGTAGTATCGCCAAATGTAAGCATTTGAAAGTCAGGAGCCCGGCTCCTGGAATCATGAGATTGGCTTAAAAATCAAGCCTTTTAAAAATCGTATTTGTAGATTCCTTTTATTTGTCTTGGGCCACACAGCCATGTTTCTCCCCAGCTGAGCGCACTAGAAACTCACTACTTTAAATGGAAGCTGCAATTCTTCCATAGTCACATGGCTCCAGGAACTGGGCCTTTGAAAAAAATGCAAATATCATGAGATTCCTGATACCATTGTGAGGGCAGGCAAACCTTGGAAGAATGACTTTGCAAGTTCTCTCATTCCTTTGCATCCCAGCATATGGATTTGTAAAATCAATATAATCAGAGTTACCTGCCTCATAAGGCTATTGTAAGGTTTTTGCAAAGTTTCTCTTAGTTCTTATAGAGTGAAAAATATTAGCATCGCAAATATACTTGCTACAGCATTCCTTAGTCATCATTCTAAAAACTATTGGACAATATAGTTAAGATGAAAATCTCCCTAATAATTTATTCCATATATTTATATGCAAGAGACTGCTGTTCTGGACACGGCCAAATAATTCAAAATTTTGCTCACTAAAATGTTTCAAGATCTCACTATTTTCTTAAAATGAAAAATAGCATCATGGTTTTCAGAGATCTTGGGAATGAAAGAGGTTATGAAAAGGGAACCAATGTGGTGGTTATTCAGACATCATCAGTTAGAAGTCTGAATAGAATTCATGAAAATCCAGGTGGAAATCTGTTTTTATTTTCTGTGCATTTACACTTCACTAAACAGACTATGCTTAATTTTGGAATCATTCACATCAGTGCACATTGGGAGAGTAACTTAGCTGAAGTCCTGGGAATCACACAGAGGTAAAAATATAGCAAGTAAATCAGAATGGTGTACCTTGATTTCCAGAGCTGTCCTCAATAACACCTTTATTCCAGTAGTTCGACAAAATCCTTTGAATCTCATTTTTTATGCTGCATAACCCTCTCTCTCTCCAAAGACTGAATGAGGAAAATGATGGTGTTGCAATATTTCAAATAGTTATTTATATTACATCTGCTGCAAAAAAAAAAATTCCCTTAGACATTCAAGTACACTCTCACAAGACCAACAAAATTGATTGAAGACTTTATTTATTATATGATGTGAATTTTGGATCATCTGGATCCTAAAGATTTTAAAAATAAAAGAAGAAATTGCAGAAAATGTCTCGCAAGGGTAATTTATTTAGTGCTCCCTACACATATAATGCATCCAGCAGCAGACATACAAAACCTTATGTCTGTGGTTAGAATGGGCCTTTTTGCATATATTTTATCAGATAAATATAAGCAGAGAGATTCACTATTTGTCTCACTGACTTTAGCCCTAAAAAAGGCAAAGCTAGTAGTAAAAACTGGGTGAATAGTCCCCATTTCTTACCATAATTTTATTTTCAGTGCACCTTATTGATTTGTCACGATTGCAGCCAAAATATTGTTAATATGGAAATATCTTTTTTATTTCAATGGGCTTTGGATCAGGTCCCAACGCTGACCCAGAATATCAGGTTATTGAGCACCGTGTGAACAAATGGATTTTTCTGTGCCCTTTTTAGTGAGGGATCTTAAGAATCCTGTTTGGGGTGCACAAATCACGCTAAACTGCCTCTTGGATGGCTGCTTTTATCCTGCAGAGTGAATGCCGTCCAAAATAAATCCATCAAGAGCTAATTTTTGTCAGTGAATTAAGCAAACCGTTCTCTCCCACCTAGAGCAGTTCTGTTGTGGAAGAATAGCACATCTTAGACTGTGCCTTGTTGTAACTTACCAGCCCTCATTCAGTACCTGGAACTCCTATTGAAGCTGCTGGGTTTTTGTAAACTAATTAGGGACAGGTGGCTAGGTTCTCTCATACCCAAGTGAGGAGCATGGTATAAATACACAGAGGATCTGATCCAATGGAAACTTTTCCCTGACTCCAACAACCTTTGGCACAGGCAGAGATGACAGATCCAAGCTGCAATTTCATATTTTAACGCTCATTTACCTGTGCCTTTAGTGATGACCCCGATTTGAGGGATTGTAGGCTGCTCCTGGATTCCCCCTGTAGCAACAAGAGCCAGGAATCTTTTGCTTTGCTGGGAAGTGGGTGGGTGTTTTTAATGATCATCCCCATCTGGTGAGGGAATTGCAGCCTTTTCTCCCAGAGGCCAATGAGATCCTTGTTTGTCACCTACCAAATATTATCCTTCAGTGTGATCTGCACTTTCTTTGGAGAACCCTAAGAAAATCCAGCTGGGGTGGATTACGCCCGGTTGCTCCTGCTGATGCTTCGTAAAGTACGTTCACACTTAGCACTGACTTTTACAATTCTGTAGATTGCACGTTGCTCAGAAGTGCAACCCAGCCTGGTCATTTTTAACCTACAAAGACCTATGTTTCTGGTCCTGGTTTGCCTCCTTTCCTTTTAAAGGAATTCACCTGAGATGCTTTCACCACTAATGAAACACGAGTCCACCTCTGACTCTGGCATGATTTCTGCCATTGCTCCAGGAGCATCCAAAAGTAACGTTCAAAACGTATTAAATAGGCGTTAGCATAGCACCCATCACTGTAGCAGGAGAGCAGCTGGCAAATAGCAACAGATTAAGCCCCACAACACTGCTGAGAGTTCGGGAAGTATTGACCATCTCTGTTCTGAAAGGGAAACTGAGGCATATAAGTAAAGGGACTGCTCCGAAACCCTCCACAGCCAGATTGCCCTACTCACAGCACTGTGCCTTATTTGCAAGACCTTCCATCCCATCTAACTCTAGGGTGTATGACAAAAGTTTCTCCTGCCTCAGGTTTTCTCTGCATGGGGAAGCAAACCAGAAAAGCTGCTGCAGAACAGCTCCAAAGGGGAACGTTCTATTCCAGAATAAACCCCCGCACTATTCTAGAATAATTAGTGTGTTTCCTAAGTGGAGAAACTGTTTCCAAACAGCATGACTGTGATACCAGAATAGTCTCCATACAAGGGCCTTGTTCTGCAATAGCTTTTTCAGTCCATTTCTCTCTGTAGACAGATAAAACTTTTGCTTGAGGTGCCAATGGGTAAAAAAAAAAAAGTTGGTTTTCAGGCTGGAAACCTGCAATAGACTTTTCTTTGTCAGCTCCATGTAAATTATCTTTAAATATGGATTGCTCACTTAGACTACAAAGGGGGCACTTCAAATGATGAATAAAAGCACACGTACAAAATATTTCTACGCTCAGATTTGCTGGTGATATAATAAATCATTCATTCTGGCTTTCCTTCATGCTCTCAGGAACATCTCAGTAAGGCTGTATTACAATGTGGGTATTTATCAATATACAGTATATTGATGAACTGTGTATTTATGTTTTTAAATAGTGACCTTTTATTTTTATTGCAATCCCTTTCCTCCCCGCCCCCCCAAAGTTACTTTGCAAAATTAAGAAAAAACCAACAATCCAGGGCAAAATCTTTTAACCAAGATGCAAGACATTTGTGCATTTCCTTTGCACATTTTGCGCTTAGGACAGAATTGCATCCCCCTGGATACCTGCATCCAACGCCAAAACCGTGTAGATTGGGAATGTTGGCCCAACCTATTGAACAAATACGCAGGGCCACGTTGCCAGACTGGTGGAAATCTGTGTAGTTTTGCTTACGTCCCCAGAACCTCTGGCCTTACATACTAGTTCAACAGGTACGGACCAAAGTTCCCCGTTTGCACAAACACATGGGGCTACATCCTTAACTGGTGTCAAGAGAATCACACTGATTTACATCCACTCCAGATCTGGCTCGCCACCCTCCAGGGAAGCTGACATGTGAAACCGTACCACTTACTATAATAGTCGTTCGCATACATGGGGTCTGCCCCCACCGTTTCTACTCTCACTAGTAATTCCAGTGACTTGAGAAGGGAGGATTTGCATGCGGGAGGGACAATGGGGTGAAAAATAGTTGTAGGATCAGTCCAAAAAAAGCATCCCCTTAGGGCCCAATCATGGGCGGCGGGTGAAGGCCCAGCTGGGGAAGGCAAACTCCAGCCCTGCCTCTTCCTCCTGAGGCCCCGCCCCTTCAGCAACCTTTCCTCTCCCTCTCTCCTCCCCCATTCCCCGTGGAGACAAGCCCCACCCAACCCCAGCCTCGCCACTGCCCCAGCCTTTCCTGGTGGTTGGGGAGTATAAGCAGTTTTGGGAAGGCAATGCCTTCCCTTGCTACATTACCCGCCACCCATGGGCCCAGTCTTGCAAAGTGATGAGCTGAAATCACTGAGCTGAGAGCAAAGAGCATCCTGCAGTCCTCCGTTAGCTACAGAGCTTCAACCAGACCTGCTGGAAGTTCATAGCTGCCTTTCCTTGAAAACACACACTCCCACCCCCCTTTTTTTTTAACTAAGCCCTACTACACTGCATAACCCCCATGGACACCCCCTGTTCCCTGCAGTATGCACCACACCTAGCAGCAGGACCAACCCTAATGTCCAATGGAAGTTCTGGATGCGTGGCTGGGACCTACGTTTACCCTCACTGCAGGCATCTAATTTGTAAGAACCCCCCTCCCCAAGTCCTTGTCTCCTCATGACTCAGACCTCTCTTGGCATCTGTGGCCGGCACACAAAGGAGTTGCATAGGACAGGCAAGCTACACCCGGTTATTTAGGAGAGGACACAGGTCCAAGCCCCACATAATCAATGACCGCTTAGGATCTGCTGCTCTTTTGCCGCCCGGCGTTAATTTACACCAAGTAACACCTAATCAAAGGCTGCTTTTTTATTCTCCAATTGGCTGTGGTTATTACTCAGCCCCTCCAGCCACAGGGAGACATAAAAGATGCATTTGCAGATTTTGAAAATTAAAGCCATCTATACCGCCGGTGGAGAGGATCAGCTTATTTGGTTGCTTAATGAAATATAAAGATTATTTTAACCAATGTAAGCACAATTCGACAGCTTGTGAAACACAGTGGCGGCTTGATGAATGGCCTTCTCAGCGGGGGAAAAAAATTGCCGGATGGTGTCTTTTAAATATTTAATTTATTCTGTTTTGGAATGCGCGCTGAGGTAAACGACAACTCAAGCGAGTCTATGGGCAATCTCTGTTAACTTGGGTCTGCTAGGTTAAATAGTCTCTGAACACGAACCACCGATAGCCCAGCTCCTACATATCACTCTGCATTTACCATGTACGGTTACAGAGACGTTACGTCTGTCAACTACCAGTGCGGCAGTCCAGGCAGTTATTGAGAAAATTGGAACATCTCCTGACTGGTTTCATGTTACTTTAACTATTTCTGGAATTTCCACTACATGTAGCTGACGAAGTGGGTCTTTGCCTATGAAAGCTTATGCTCCAATACATCTGTCAGTCTATAAGGTGCCACAGGACTCCTTGTCGCTTTTGCAGATTCAGACTAACACGGCTACCCCTCTGATATTTAACTATTTGTACATCTCCTTTTTCAAATGTATGCCTTTTCGTTCAGGCCAGCAAGAAGAGTTTAATACCGAAAACAGCCTTTTAACAACCATATAAATAGACAGCTTACCAAAGAAAATGCGTTTCCTTTGGAAAGGTGGGTTTTTATGGAGTATCACGTAAGAATGGCCACACTGGCTCAGATCAACAGTCCATTTAGTCCTGTATCCTGTTTTCCAACAGCAGCCAATTCCAGGTGCCAGAGAGGGAGTGATCAGAACAGGGAATCATCAAGTGATCCATCCCCTGTCATCCGCTCCCAGCTTCTGGCAAACACTAGGGTCAGCTAGAGCATAGGGTTACACCCTTGCCCATCTTGGCTCACAGCCATTGATGGGGCTATCTTCCAAGAATGATCTGAGTACATTATTCAATCTTCCAGGGGGAATTTCCATTTCAGTGATGGCTTCCAAACACGCTAATTTATTTGGGATTCTAAGTTACAGCCCAAGGCGTACAAACAGCATTAAAAATAACAGAGCTGAGCCAGGGTTCTGAAAGCCTCCTATAGAAATCACGAACCTGACTTCCAGCTGTTCGTAAATACAGGTCTAGATGTTAAGTTGGATGAGCAAATGCAGAAGCCACCCAAGGTCAGATCCTGCAGAGGGGGGTTAACCGCCTGGGTTCCCCAGACTTCAGTGGCACGATGTGAATTCTTATTTATTTTTACTCCATCCAAGAATCTGGCCCAAATACTCAATGATGCTGCTACCCACATCATTGGGTTCTGAGTTCTTCCAGTCTGGCCCTGTATTCGCTAGTGCCCATACTAGAAAATTTCCCCCTATGCAGAAAAAAAGCAAGATGCATCTGCATTGCTTAAGTCCCGCTTAAACTCTATTTGCAAGACTTAAAATAGCACACAGGTTGTGTGTGCCCTGTCCAGGCAAGAGGGAAATTTGCCCCATAGCATGAGGGATGTGGGAGATAGTCTGACCTGCCAGCTAACTCCCTTCCAATACACAACTGTTTTGCAGGGAATGTTGAACTGCCGAATACAGAGGCTCTTACAATGCAGGCTGAAGCTGGGTGTAGGACACAGCTAAGATAGGATATAGGTTCCCATGTCCTAGGGTATTAGAAAGGCCTTTCCTTCAGTGGAGACAACAGGGATAGAGCTTGGTGGGAAACAGACATATTTCCAGTCTACAGATTGTTAATTCTGTCTGTCCTTGTACTATTTTGTCTTATTGCACAAAATTACTCTGTCACTGTATAAACCCTCAAGAATGTTTCCAACCCCTGGAGATAGCTCTGTGGTAAGAAACATTCCCTGCGTTGACATAGGAGAAGAACTACATAACTTAATATGGCCTTGATTCTGGTCACAAATGAAAAACTCCTGGTTTACTCAATACGTAGGATCCCTTAAACATCCTTCTCAGTTGCCATGTCCCATAGAAAGTAACATAACTTCTGGTTCCAGATGCACAAAAGGTCTCTGGGTGCAGTTAAGGAGACTTTTGACGGAGGATTCGCACCTGACTGTATTGAGAGTCTTTCCCTGGTGGTGTAAATCCTCTGCAAGGGAAAATGAAAACTTGTCAGGGATAGAGGTGAATTGAGAGAAGCAAGTGGTTGTTCTTTGAATAATGGTGGCTAATTTGTTTGACACAACAGGTCTATGCAGAGATGAGATTTGAGCTCGGTTTGTGCCCTCAGATAAAGACATCAAATTCCTGCTGAGACCCATTTTACAGATGGAGGAAGTATGGCACAGAGAGGTAAAGGGTCTTGTTTTGAGAATGGGAAGTGACTGTCTAGGAAGGAGTACAGCAGAAAGATCTAGGGGTCATAGTAGACCACAAGCTAAATATGAGTCAACAGTGTGACACTGATGCAAAAAAAGCAAACATGATTCTGGGATGCATGAACAGGAGTGTTGTGAGCAAGACAGGAGAAGTCATTCTTCCGCTCTGCTCTGCACTGATTAGGCCTCAGTTGGAGTATTGTGTCCAGTTCTGGGCACCACATTCCAAGAAAGATGTGGAGAAACTGGAGAACGTCCAGAGAAAAGCAACACAAATGATTAAAGGTCTAGAGAACATGAGCTATTAGGGAAGACTAAAGGAACTGGGCTTGTTTCGTTTGGAAAAGAGAAGACTGAGAAGGGACATGATCATGATTTTCATGTATCTAAAAGGGTGTCACAGGGAGGAGAGGGGAAAATTGTTCTCCTTGGCCTCTGATGATAGGACAAGAAGCAAGGGGCTTAAACTGCAGCAAGGGAGGTTTAGGTTGGACATTAGGAAAAACTTCCTAACTGTCAGGGAGGTTGTAGAATCTCCATCACTGGAGATATTTAAGAGCAGGTTAGACAGACACCTGTCAGGGGTGGTCTAGACAGTGCTTGGTCCTGCCATGGGGGCAGGGGACTGGACTCGATGACCTCTCGAGGTCCCTTCCAGTTCTAGTGTTCTATGATTCTATGAGGTTGCTCAGTAAGAACATGGAACAGCCAGACTGGGTCAGACCAAAGGTCCATCTAGCCCAGTGTCCTGTCTTCCAACAGTGGCCAGTGCCAGGTGCCCCAGAGGGAGTGAACAGAACAGGCAATCATCAGATGCTCCAGTTCATCGGAGGGAGGGGGTTTTGCCCATGAAAGCTCATGATACGATCTACGTATTTGTTAGTTTCTAAGGTGCCACAGGACTACTCGTTTTTAAAGTTACAGAATAACGTAGTGACCCCCCTGAGATTGTTTGATTCATCCTGTCACAGCTTCTGACAGACAGAGGCTAGGGACACCATTCCTGCCCTTCCTGGCTAATAGCCATTGATGGACCTAACCTCCATGAATCTATCTAGCTCTTTTTGGAACCCTGTTAAAGTCCTGGTCTTCACAACATCTTCTGGCAAGGAGTTCCACAGTGAATAAATAGCAGAGAAAACCAGTAGGGGTGTGTATCTAGATAGTCTACCATGTCCTGGATGATGGGGAAATTGAGTCACCCCAAATACCCGCAATTTCGCCACAAGTTTCTCTCTCTCTCTCTCTCTCTCTCTCTCACACACACACACACACACACACACACAATTGTATTGCCTTTCATTTGGAATTTCACTGGGAAAAAGTTCTTTCCATCTCTGAATCCTATTTGAGGGGACGCAATCAGACGCTGTTTCCTAAGGTGGTGGCTAAGCCTCAAGAGAGGTGTCATGATGCTGTCATTGCAGACGTTAGCCTCGGTCTCACGGTCTCCGGTCCCAAAGCTCTCCACAGGCAGCATATCCTGCCATTCCTTCAGTAGGCTTTGGACCAGGCCCTAGGTGCATTATGTTTATTCCTTGTCAAATAAATCTTCCAAGGAGCTAACTAATGAGACTGTTCAGAAAGGGCCCCCGCGACCCTCTGCAGCAGCCCATAGATGTTTCCCCAGATAGACCAAGTGAGGTTCTAACCAGGCTTTCTCTGCTGGGGTTTTTTTTAGGTGCCTGCCGCCATGCAGCACTACGGAGTGAACGGCTACTCTCTTCACGCCATGAATTCCCTGAGCGCCATGTACAACCTTCACCAGCAGGCAGCACAGCAAGCCCAGCACGCCCCCGACTACCGGCCCTCGGTGCACGCCCTCACGCTGGCGGAAAGGCTGGCTGGTAAGACCCACGTATGGAGTTTTGCATTGAGCCTGGCACCCGGCCTAGGCTCGCGCCGTAGCAAACTCTGTAGGGCTGCATGGACCAACGTGGCTGAATGGGATACACCTCCCCTGTGCACAGATGCAAAGAAATAGGCTCTCCCTAAAAACCCTCTACACCGTAGAGTGAAATTCACCCCAGGCAGAGGGGACGTGCCCTCTGGATGTCCTGTCTTGCCTCTTTCGCAGGGGACAGGACTTGATGCCCTCTCGAGGTCCCTTCCAGTTCTCGTGTTCTCTGAATCTATTGCAGAGCTCAACAGGGATCAGAATGGTGCATTGACCTCTGCCCTGAGGTAAATGTCTCCCTTTGGACTTTGCCCTCCCGCCCCCCCATCAATGGGCCTGATGAAGAGGGCAATTGCCCTGGGGCCTGGAGATTCAAAGGGGCCTGAAGTGCTGTTCCACGTGACTCTGAGGGCTGGGATGTACCACAGTCTGGGTGATGCTAAAGGCTGACTGCCCTTTGCCCCGCCCCTTCCAGGGGTGCAGAGCCAGACTCCCCCACACACTTTGCCCCAGGGCCTGCGGTGGCTGTCGGTCCCTATGACTTAGATACTTGCCTGTTCTCTGCATTGTATCATGTTGCCTCTTACACTTGACGCTCACTCCCATTTCTAGTCCCACCAACGGCTTGCTCTCCTGAAATCCCGCCTCTCCCAATCAGACTCGGCTGGTCTGATCCCTCCAGAGCATCCCTTCCTTGTTGTGTTGCTCTGCGCTTTGGCGCATCTATGTTAGAGTGTAAGCGCTTCAGAGAAGGGACTATGTCACCATCTAGCCAGCGTCCATTCAGAGCACCGTAGAAATGCTGGAATGGAAGCTCAGCAGAGATTCACAGAAGACCAGGTTTGGAAGAGACCTCAGGAGGTCATCGAGTCCAACCTCCTGCTCAAGGCAGGGCCAACCCCAACTCAATCAGGACAACCCCAGGGCAAGACACCCCACTTACTGGCCTGGCAGGATGGCCAGAGGTGTGGGTCAAAGTTAGCAGGGGCAAGCAGATAGACAAGTGACCTCTGTAGAGGAAGGATCACGTGGTGTACACACTATGCAGGCTTGAGGTCCCTTGCTTGCTGCTGCAATGCAAATCATTGACAGGACGAATAATGCCCTGGTCTGGTGGTAGCTCCAGAGCCCTGCCCTGAAACAATTAGAATCTTATTGGGGTCGGCACAGAAAGGCGGAGCTTGGTGAGTGGCCACTGCTGGGTAATTGTGCCCAGACCCGTGTTGCAAGAGCATGAGAAAAATTAACTGCTAAACTGCCAGCAGTGCTAGGCCAGCTCCAGGCGGCTGTCAGAACGCACCGATAATCGAGAGTCGGATGGACCTCGAGAGCTTTGGATAAGGACCGTGAGCATCTGGGGGCATGTCTGGTCCTTGAGCATGTGAATGAGGGACAGGTGTTTCATGGTCTAGTGAACAGGGCAGGGATGGGCAACCAGAAATAGGGAGTGGGCCGCATGAGTGGGCCTCCTTCACCTCAGTGGGCCACAGCAGCTCACACCCCACCTGCACCCCACAGCCCCCCTCTCTGTCCCCCTTCCCCAGGCACCTCTAGTGCAGTGGGGCACTGGAGCCCCACACTGCTGACTCCATCCACTGCCCTCCCAGCATCTTCGCAACACACCAATCACCTCATTCGCGCTCTGTCCCCGCTCCCTCTCAGAGCTGGCTCACCGCCCATCAGCAGAGCCTACTGATTCGTGCTTTATCCTTGCTCCTCCCGCTCCCTCCCAGAGCTGGCTCGCCACCAATCAGCTGTTGGTGGCTGTTCAAACTCTGGGAGGGAGAGGGAAGAGCGGGGTGGAGCATGAATCCGGTGACTGGTGCACCCCTAAAGCACTGGGAGGGCAGGGAGGAGTAGGCAATGCGGGACTCCAGTGCCCCAGTGTGCCAGAGGCACGTGGGGGAGGGAGGCAGATAGGAGGTCTGCGGGCTATCGGTGGAGCCCCAGTGGGTCGCTCAGGCCAGAGGTTGCCCACCACTGGAATAGGGCAATGGACTGGGAGACAGAAGGTCAGATTTGGTGTCCTAGGGCAAGTCACCCATCCCTGTTTTGCCTGTCACCTTTTGTCTATTTAGCATGGGCTGGGGCTGTTTCAGTAGGCGTTTATGTAGCACAATAGTGAACTTGGGGGCCTCAAGGTGCTACTGTAAGACACAGAATAAGGATCTCCAGGAAGGCTTCTGTCCAGGAAATCTCACATGCTGCAGTTTCACATTTCTGGCCCTCGCTTTAACCCAGTGGGGCACAGGGCAAGGTGTGGTGGGGGATGGTGGGGCCTCAGATGAAAAGCACCAGGCCTCTGGCAGTCAGGCCTTAGTGCCACCCAGAATGCAGCAGGCCCTCCTCAGCTCTCAGAGCCACGGAGAACAGCGCACTGGCACTCCAGCAGCAATTTAAAGGGGCCCAGGGCTCTGGCAGCAGGGAGCTCCAGGCCCCTTTGAATCTCCAGGGCCCCGGGCAATTGTCCCCTTTATCTCCCCCCGTCAACAGACCTGCCACAATCAATAGGACAATGCAGAGGTGGCTGAAAACCGTGGGGAGGGGGAGGTATTTGCAATCCTTTCCCTGCTATTCAGAGCAAACATTCAGGGTGATTTCTGACTATTTCTTCTTAACCCTTGTTTAAAAAAAAAAAAAAAAAAAGAGCGAGCGAGCGCCCATCTGGGTAATTTCAGTAAATTAGTCAAGCTGTCCTCTCCTGATCCAAATATACAGTCCACCAAGCTGGTGAGCAGCACAGGGAACCCGGCTCCAGTTTACACGGAAGCAAGTAGGCTCCTACTGTGATTACTTTGTTCACATTTTGTGACCTCTGAATAGCTTTTAGCGCATTGTGATAGATCACACTCGCCTTCTAGGGACAGTCGGAATAAGCCAGCACAAAAGCCGGCGACTTTCCATTGGAACACTGAGGTTTCCGATTTTAACCGCAAAGCTTCACCTGCAGTTTATAAGCTCCTTCTTGCACTGAACCTGAAAACATCGTGAAAGTGCTGAAATAATTATTGTCTAGGCCCTTGTTAGGAGCCAAAATAAATATTTGAGCTCCTGCCTCAGACGCTAGCACATTCAAAACCTCCACTGTGGAATTCTGGGACTCTCCTTAACCGGTCGATGTTACACCAATGTTTTCCTCCTTAGTTTTGGTATTTGATTAATTAAAGTTAGATGCCATGGGACTTTACAAACTATTTTAGGGATTGCTTGTCCTCAAAAATTATTCCCTTCCTTAGGAAAGCAGCCAAACAATCTATTTACTGCCTTCTACAGAAGTGGCTGTGCTACCAGAGTCTAATAACCTCTTGCTTCCTTGAATGCAGACGTTTCTTTGTTATGTATTCTTCTGGAAACCTTTAGCCTGACTGAATCTTCCCTCACTTTCCACAACCACTCTTACTTTGGCAAAAGTCTGGGGAAGTGTCAAAGAATCTGGTCTAGAATGAAACAGCTGGAAGTTTGGAACCGGAATATTCAAATAGCGCAAAGCTGATTTGCTACGCTCGTTAGCTAACATATTTGGAACCAAACTGTGTGGTTCTGGGATTGGCCTGACAGCCCGGCTTTGTTTTATTGTTTACATTCATGCCATGGGACTTATGACAAAAGCGCACGTAAATAGCAACGGCTGCAAAACAAAGGCTTTAATCCGGCTATGTAAAATTAGGTTTGCTTTCTAGTGTGTGCACCCCCTCTGTTTGAAAGATTGCATTCTTAGCTGTATTAAAAATGATTCTATATGAAAGCTGGAATTTAAAAAGGGGGGAAAATCAAATGTATTTCTCATTCAGGCTCTTTGTTTACCTTCTTTGCACTTCATCTTAGACCGTGAATCACTACTACTCCGGTTAGCTCTGATTCCCATGAGCCGCCGCAGTGTTGGGTTTGGGTTCTCAGTCTTGCAGAACTGAAAATAAAACAGCCTGTTTTCATTGACTTTCCAAAAACCAACCCTAAAAACATGTCTGCTCCTAGGCGGCTTCGTAAAACCCTCTTGTTTCTTGCGAGCTCTCAGGACTGCGAGGCCTGATCTTTTTCGAGCTCATCCTTAATTTTTTATTTTCCCAATTTTGAGGGCACCAAAAAATTGAAGGCATAACCTGAGTCCTTGAGACATGTAACTAGCTCACCTGCCTGGAAAGGTAATAGTGTTAGTAACTAGAGTTCTGGATTGGTAGTCAAGAGAGCTGGTTCTACTAGCAGCAAACTTCAGCAAGTCACTTCAGTTTCCCCTCCCATTCTTTGTCTCATCTATTTAGAAAGTAAGCCCTTCAGGATCTGGTCTGTCTCCTTCCCCCTGACTTGCTCTACAGTCACTCTAGATAGTCATCTAAAACGTGGCTCCTAAAAAGGAGACCAGGATTAAAAGTTGAGTTCCTTTTGTCCTTGAAATTCTCGAGCAAACTGTCAGCCTTCTACAAACAACCATTAAAATCTCAAATTTGGGCTACGCCAAAGTGAGCATGGAGCTCTTTTAAGATTCATCTTTTGCATCGAGTCTAGGAAGCTCAGTTAGCTCTTCTCCATCAGCACTCACTTGGTCTTATATGTCCTCTGCGACATGAATTGTAGGACTGGAAGGGACTTCGTGACGTTATCTAGTCCAGTCCCCTGCACTCATGGTAGGACCAAGCACCTTCTAGACCAGTGTTAGATGGTCTGAAAAATCACTTTGAGAAACCTGCTAACTGGCCGCTCTGGTGTGTTGATTTTCCGGCTCTGCGGCCACGGTTTGCAGGTTTCTCAAAGTGGTTTTGCAGACCACATTGAGAAACACTGATCTAGTCCATCCCTGACAGGTGCATGTCCTAACCTGCTCTTAAATCTCCACTGATGGAGATTCCACAGCCTTCATAGGCAATTTATTCCAGTGCTTAATCACCCTGACACTTAGGAAGTTTTTCCTAATGTCCAACTTAAACTGCTCTTGTTGCAATTTAAGCCCACTGCTTCTTGTCCTATCCTCAGAGCTTAATGTTTTCTCCCTCTTCCTTATAACAACTTTTTATGTAGTTGAAAACTTATGTCCCTTCTCAGTCGTCTCTTCTCCAGGCTAAACAAACTCAGTTTTTTCAGTCTTCCTTCAGATGTCATGTTTTCTAAACTTTGCAGTTCTCAAACTGTAGGTTGTGCCTCCATTTTAATGGGGTTGCCAAAGCTGGTTTTAGACTCGCTTTGGCTTGGGGCTGAATCTGAAACCCAAGACTCATCACTGTGGGCTAAGCCCAAAGCGGAGGGAGTTTCTCCATTTTGGGGCACGTGGACTCAGGCTTCAGTCCCCCTTTCCTAGGGACATGTCATAAATTTGGTCAGAAGGGAGTCGCAGTGCAATGAAATTTGAGAATCCCCATACTCAACTTTTAATCTTTTTTTGTTGCTCTTCTCTGGACTTTCTCCAGTTTGTCCACATCTTTCCTGAAATGCGGTACCCAGAACTGAACACAACACTCCAATGGAGGTCTAATCGGGCAGAGTAGAGTGGAAGAATGACTTATCGTGTCTTGTTCACAACGCTCCTGTTAATGCATCCCAGAATCATGTTCAATTTTGCAAGTGTCACACTGTTGACTCTTATTTAGCTTGTGATTTACTGTGACCCCAGATCCCTTTCAGCAGTACTCCTTCCTAGACAGCCACTTCCCATTTTGTATGCATGCATCTAATTGTTCCTTTGAATATTTTGCATTTGTCCTTATTGAATTTCATCCTATTTGCTTTAAACCATTTCTCCAGTTTGTCCAGATCATTTTGAATTGTAATCCTATCCTCCAAAGAACAGGCAACCCCTCTTAGCTTGGTATTGTCCACAAACATCACAAGCATACTCTCTATTATCTAAATCATTGATGAAGATATTGAACAGAACTGAATCAAACACTGATCCCTGCAGAACCTCACTCGTTATGCCCTTCCAGCTTGACTGTAAACCACTAATAACTACTCTCTGGGAAGTTTTCCAACCAGTTCTGCATGCACTTGATAGTAGCTCCATCTAGGTTGTATTTCCCTAGCTTGTTTAGGAGATGGTCATGTGAGACAGTATCAAAAGCCTTACTGAAGTCAAGATATGACATCTACTGCTCCCTACGATCCATGAGACATGTTAGCCTGTCAAAGACCATGCGTTGATGCCAGGGGGGACCTGAGAGGGAGGAAATATATAAAATGATTTTCACTTTCTCAAGCATCCCTACTTAGAAAAGCACTTAAGCATGTGCATTGAAATCAATGGGATTTAAGCATATGTGTATGTCTCTTTCCGAATCAGCGCCCATGACCATAAAGCAGTGATGGGCAACCTAGGCTAGTGAGTGGGTCGCATAAGTGGGCCTCTCTCATTAGACCACATGATTGTCCTAATCAAGATGATTTCCCAGGATAGAGCAGTTTTGCTCACTGCACTTCCACACCTAGAATTTGCAGGTATGTGCCCATTTGAACCGTAGCAGTGCTTTGATTGGCTGCAGAGGATGCACCCAGCTCTCACAACCAACGTTGTGTGCAATCAGCACACACCTCATTTCATGTGTCCTTGCTTTATGTGCGTGTCACTTTAGTAAAACCGGTAGGAACAAAACTATGTAGATGGAAACCAGTGGAATCTGGTAACCCCATGCCTGGACAATTGTAAACAGAATATTTGGCTGGCCACACATAGAACCCCAATAGGCCCCATGGGGTCTGCTGGTTGCCCACCATTTCCTTAAAGTCTGGCTCTCCAAGCTGGTGCTTTGCGACAACAAGGGCCAAAGCTACCTCTAGTCCTGCCAGCAGCGTGCTTTCTAATGGTTGAAGCCAAGCCCCGCCCCAAAAAAATGTTTTACGAGTTACATATTCTCCCCTATCAATTCATACAGAGCCTGACTCTACAGTATTGTTCAATAAGAGCAAGAATAAGCCCATCTAGAGAACTGCTCTGCCTTTATGCCTCCTTGTTTGGTGCCAGTTCCACGGGTCTTCTTTCAGGTGTCCACAGGCAAATTCCAATCATTAAATTGGCCACTTTTCTTGTCTTCCAACGGCTGTACATTTCAAGACATCATTTTGGAGGCCCGTTATGGATCCCAGCATCGTAAACAGAGGAGAAGCCGCACAGCCTTCACCGCCCAACAGCTGGAAGCCCTGGAGAAGACATTCCAGAAGACTCACTATCCAGATGTGGTCATGCGGGAACGACTTGCCATGTGCACCAACCTACCAGAAGCCAGAGTACAGGTATCAGCATGCTTGCTCGAATAGGATAGTTAAGAGCTATACGAAGAGGGTCCACTAAGTTGGCTCGATGGGTAGCTCTTTAAAGATACTTTCATAGCAACCAACGGAAGAGGGCTTTCTCTGAAGCAAAACCTGGACATAAATCTTTGCTTCAGACTCGGGGAACCACAAAAAAACTGAATCCACACACACATTTTTGAGGGTTTGTATTGTTTCAGGGTAGCCCTGGCTTTCATTTGTGTTTCTAAGTCTCTTTGAGGGGATATCTTAGAAATGGCCACAAAAGTCGACTTATTTATTTATTTACGTAGATGACTGTTTTTCTGGCATCCTCTGCGGCCTAGGAGCCCAAGTAATTCCAGCTGTTCTCTCTCAACAATGTCAATATTTATAACATCTCAGACCATCTGTCCAACATTTTCTGTTCTCCTCCAGTGAAACAAATAAGTAGAGTTGGTTCGGAATTTTTTCACAAACCTTTTTACAATGGAAAATGCCAGTTCATCAGAACTGAGGTTGCTTGAAGGGAAAGGTTGATTTTGAGGAGTTTCTCAGTTTGAATTATTTAAAATTAAAAAAACCTTAGAAATTGTCAAAATGGGACAATTTCAAATCAACAAAATATGAAGTTCTGAGCTATGGATCCAAGTGACACTTGTTGAGAAATAAACAATGAGAAGTCCTGGGGTACCTTATAGACTAACAGATTTATTGGAGCATAAGCTTTCGTGGGCAAAGACCCACTTTGTCAGATGCAACAAAGAAATTGTTGAGAAATGCAAGTTTTAAAACAAGGGATACAGAAAGGACAAAATCAAAACCAAGATAGAATTGTCAGAAACAAAACCTTATTTTGATTGATCTGAACTTTTTTTTTGCCCATGAAAATCTGAATTTGACTTTGTGTAGCAAGTCGCGAGGAACACATTCTTCAAAATCTTAAATTCTTGTTGGATGGGAAAATCATTTCATACCTATCCCTGCAAATAATGTGTTGCATGACTTACTGATATCACAGAAGACAGCTCAGGGTGGATATAAGGCACTAGGATAGCAGGCCAGCCTTAACTGAGACAAATAAGAACATACGAACAGCCAGACTGGGCTAGACCAAACGTCTATCTAGCCCAGTATCCTGTCTTCCAACAGTGGCCAATGCCAGGAGTGCCAGAGGGAATGAACAGAAACAGGTAATCATCAAGTGGTCCCTCCCCTGACGCCCATTCCCATGGGAAAGGGACATATAATTTCAGTGTAACAGAAAATGATATAACACAACCCACTAGCTGGAACTTGAAAGTAGACAAATTCAGACTAAACAAGGCATAAATTCTTGAGGGTGACAGTAATTAACCATTGGAACAATTTACCAAAAGTTATGTTAGATTCTCTATCATTGATTTTTAAATCAAGACTGGGTGTTTTTTCTCAAAGCTCTGCTCTGGGAATTATTTTGCAGGAGTTCTCTGATCTGTACTATACATAGATTCCAATGGTCCGTTCTGGCCTTGGAGTCTATGAATTACAATCCTGAATAGGTTGTCTTTTTCTGAATTTATTCCCAAATTGAGATAGATTGGGATATTGTGTTCAAAAAGGTCTCACCCTCTAGTGACTTGGAGTTGTGAACAGAGATGATACTAGTATTAAATTACAGGAAGTCTCCTGTTTCTAAGAGCAAGAACTTTTGATTTTGCTCCTCAAGGTTATTGATGCAATTCCTAACAAGGAAACTTCCTTACCACCTGACCTGGCCTGTGATATCAGACAGTTCTCGACTATATAAAAATGAGCCCATATATCTTAATGTGACATATGGCATCATACAGTTAATACATATTGGGCCCAGCAGGGGTACAAATCATGTGAGATCTGATTCCAAGTTCAGCCATGGAACAACAAAATAGCATTTTTGAGCTGTATTGATCACAGAAGGGGGTTGTATACAACATGCATAATGAGGTCAAATTGCAAAGCCGATCATTTTGTTTTGCGGTGGTGCTTAGAAATCAGAGTCAGGGATCAAGACATTAGTGCTCGTTACTGTGTGTGCATGCACACACATTTCATGCCACAACCCCAAAGAGCTTACGGTCTAGAGTATTCTAGCATACAGAGCACTGGGATTCAGGACAGGTGGGTTCTATTCCCAGCTCTGCCACTGGCCTGCCAGGTGACCTTGGGTAAGTCACATCCCCGTGCCTCAGTTTCCCCAATCTATAAAATGGGGATAAGGCTATAAAACTCAATTTTAAAGAACTCCGAGATACACTGAGATGAAAAGTGCTACATCAGAGGTTGTTATTTAAGTCCATTCAGCAAATCATTCAAGTCAAATAATTTGAAATAATTAACACATATGTCTATCCTCTATAAGGGTATGTCTACACTGCCACCCTAGTTCCAACTAGGGTGGCTAATGTAGGCATTCAAAGTTGTAAATGAAGCCCGGGATTTAAATATCCTGGGCTTCATTTGCATCTTGCCCGGCGGGCGCCATTTTTAAATCCCCTTAGTTCGAACTCCCTGCCCGCGGCTACACGCGGCACGGAGTAGGTCATTCGAATTAGGTTCTCTAATTCGAACTACCAGTACTCCTCGTGGAATGTTCTTAGAAAACACGGAGCACGCGGGCACGGAGTTCGAACTAAGGGCATTTAAAAATGGCGCCCGCCCGGCAAGATGCAAATGAAGCCCAGCATATTTAAATCCCGGGCTTCATTTGCAACTTCGAATGCCTACATTAGCCACCCTAGTTTGAACTAGGGTGGTAGTGTAGACATACCCTAAGAGAGTTAGATATATACATTCCATTGAAATGCTGTGGGATTTGGGTCCTTACCAACCTTGGGTTCTCTTGAAAATCCCAGTCTAATTTTTTTTTTTGCATTAATTGGGGTTTTGACCCTGTCTCCTGTTGCTGTTTGTGACATGAAGGTTTGGTTTAAGAACAGAAGAGCCAAATTCCGGAAGAAACAGCGCAGCCTCCAGAAGGAGCAGCTGCAGAAGCAGAAGGACTCCGAAGGGAGCCACAGCGAGGGGAAGACGGAAGCGCTTGCGCTGGAAAGCCAGACCCCCACCCCGGACGCAGAGAAGCCACCGAGCCAGCCAAGTGAGGTGAGCACGGAGCTCACCCTCACCTTGTCGGAGCAGTCAGCCGGCGAGTCCGCAGCAGAGGAACAGACGGACAGAGAGGAGGAGTTTAAGAACTCCTTGGAGGAAGCCAAAGCAGACAAAGGCCCCAGCACTGAGAACAAGGCTCTGAACTGCAAGAGGGCAAGTCCAAAAGCAGGTGAGGGTGCAGGCGCTTATGGAGGGCCCTGGTCTTGGGGCCAGAGGTGAGCGCTGGTTACAGTAGGATACATCTTAGAAATGGCCTTCCTCCAACCAGGAAGGAGGAAGTCACAATCCCCCAGGAAGAAAGCAAATTTGGTCCAATGACCATTCTGCCTTTCTTTATGGCTAGATGGGTTGCAGGGAGGTCCCTCTGGGTTGTAACATTAGGGTCCCACTGCCAAGAAGGCGGAGATCCCCCTGTTAGATTAGGAGGAGGACACTGCTCAGTGGCAGCATGTCATTTATAGGCATTCAGGTCACACGGTTCCCCACTGGGCAAGAGTCTAAATGCCCCCTTGGGAACACACACGTGCTAAGAAACCTGGCTTCTTTTAGCTGGACAAGTCTGGTCGGCACCTTAAGAACAGAAGAATGGCCATGCTGGGTCGGACCAAAGGTCTATCTAGGCCAGTGTCCTGTCTTCCAACAATGGCCAATGCCAGATGCCCCATAGGGAGTGAACAGAACAGGAAATCAGCAAGTGATCCCTCCCCTATCATCCATTCCCAGCCTCTGACAAACAGAGGCTAGGGACACCATTCCTGCCCATCCTGGCTAATAGGTATTGATGGACCCAACCTCCATGAATTTATCTAGTTCTTTTTATGGAGGTAGATGCTGGTTGTATATGACCCAGTAGGGCAAACATAACAGCTTTTGCTATGACCAACATTTTACAAAGAGGTGAGTCAAAATGTAGGCCCCTAAATCCATATTTGGAAGCCTGCCCTTAGCCACCCAACTGTAATATTATTGGCCTGTGTCCTTTTCTCAGGCAAAACTCCCACTGAAGTCAATCTGAGGTTGACTCGAGACCGGACGGGTTTACTCTTAGGCCCCAAGTTTATGAATTCTTTCTGTGCCCCTATGGAATCACAATCTTCTCTCTTGGTGGACTGTAATTGCTTGAGAAGGGGTTTAATCCTAGCCTCACATGGGCTTGCTGTGAGTATGCCACAAACCCAGCAAGACAGACCACCAGGTTTATTGTCTTCAGAGAAGATGACAGGAGGTTTGCTCCTGCCTGGACAATGCATCTCCCTACTACACACAGACCAAATACATCCTTGTATGGAAACCCTCTTACGACTGAAGTGGAAAGGCACAGGGATACAGAGATGGCCATTACTGGGGAATATAGGAATTGCCAGACTGGATCCAACTAGTGAGTCATCTAATCTTGACTCTGCTGGTGCCCAGCTCCTACAGTGGGCCGTTGTAGAAGAATCTGCCCAGGGCAAGTTTCTTCCTCATGTTTATCAGATAGATTGGTTTATAACATGAAGCATGAGAGTTTATGCCCCTTTCAAATTATTTTTATTGCTTATAAAAGTTCAGTCCTTTGGGGAATCCTGTTAAGCTTTTGGCTCCAGAGAGACCTTGTGGCAATGAGTTCCGCAGGGCAAATTGTGCCTGCTCTGGGAAAATATTCCCTTTTGAGTCAGATTTACATGAGCCACTTTTCAATGTCCTGGAATGACATCCCCCCCACTCTAACCTCCGACACCCCACCCGTTCTTATATTTTGAGAAAAGGTAGCCTGAGTCTGAAGTGAAACCATTCGGAAGAGCATTAAAGGGCCCCAGTCTTGCTTGCTATGGTTTCTCCACCATAGACTCCACTTTAGGACAAGAAGCAATGGGATTATATTGCAGGAAAGGGAGGCTTAGGTTAGACAATAAGAAAAACTTCCTGTCAGGGGGGTTAAACTCTGGAATAAATTGCGTAGGGAGGTTGTGGAATCTCCATCACTGGAGATATTTAAGAGTAGGTTAGACAGACACCTGTTAGGGATGGTCTAGATGGTGCATGGTGCTGCCGGGAGGGCAGTGGGCTGCACTCGATGACCTCTCAAGGTCCCTTCCAGTTCTAGTGTTCTATGGTTCTATGACTTAGCCAACAAGGTCTCCTCTGAACTGGCAGGATGGAAAAATCTGGTTTTGTTGGGTCTGCACAGTCATAGCCTCATGGCTTTGTCTGAGGCTTGCCTGGAAAGGATCAGGGGAGACAGTTCCAGGAACACTAGTCTGGATAATTCATTTATCAACCCCCTTGCCTATGTCGTCCCTGCGTGGGAGAACTTACTCTATAAAAGGCCCAACGCACCCCTTCCTCTCACCTTTTCTGTGTGCCACACACAAGGCTGTGCCACCCTCATTAAGGCTGTTGTTCTACTCAGCTGCCAGATAAGTATAACTCTTCCCCCCGCCCCTTTCCACCCTTACATCTTGTCTTCTAACACAGATTCTCCCATCAGTGCCACGGTGCCACCTTCCTCCAGCAGCGGCATGCCTCCGACTCACTCCTACTCCTCCTCGCCTCTGAGCCTCTTCCGTCTGCAGGAGCAGTTCCGCCAGCACATGGCCGCCACTAACAACTTGGTCCATTACTCCTCCTTTGAAATGGGGACCCCGTCCGCCATGCCCTACTTGGGCATGAACGTCAACATGGCCCCCCTCAGCTCTCTCCACTGCCAGTCGTACTACCAGTCGCTCTCCCATGCCCAGCAGGTCTGGTCTTCACCCATCTTGCAAGCTTCTAGCTCCCTGCCGACCCTGAACAGTAAAACAACGAGTATCGAGAATCTAAGGCTCCGGGCAAAGCAGCACGCTGCCTCCCTCGGACTCGACACCTTACCAAACTGATCGCCCGGCAGCAGGGAAAACCCCACCCTACTGTCGGCCCCAAGGGAAGGCACCCAGCTAAACGGAAAATGCACAGCTCTCATCTCCACATGGATCAAGGTGCTCCCTTTCGGGGGAAACTAACTCCTTTACTTCTCCTGTAGCTCCATTTTCACATCAGATACAGCTACCACCCCACTTCCATGGTAGCATTTAAAAAGGAAGGGAAGAGGGTGTGTACTTAGATTTAAAAAAAACTGTCCTGAGGACTGAGGAGTTAAACTTGTCATGTTCAGAAAGATCCCTCTTTTGTTGATACTGTGATAGTGTGCCAACTGTGTTTTGTTTTATTCTTTGGAAAACCTCATTCCCATGCCACCTCCAGTTTCATACTGTGTATAGATTCCAATGTTGAAAACACCCTCACTTTGTGTGTTGCTGTCAGTGTTGCCTTATGCAGAAATGTGGAGCATTTTGCTTTCCTTCCTCCCCTTCCCCCACGTCTTTCAGATTTATATGTATAGTAACTAGAAGCAAAACTACAATCCAAAAAAAAAAAAAAAAAAAAAAAAAAAATCACCAGCTCTGAGTCGAACTTCTTTGACTGGAGTTCTAAACAAGGCTCACAAGAGCAATTGAAAGAAACATTTCTGAATGCCATTGGCGTATCTTCTCCGGGTCTCCATTAACACAGATTTTGTAAATGCCAGGAAATGATGTAAAGGCTTATTTCCTGTTAAAGCACTTCCTGTGGGGTAGGAATGTTTTAAAAGCACTTCTTCAAAGATAGAGGACAAAGAATTTGCCACTCTGCACTGCTGGTTAGAAAGTGAGGAAAAATGAGAGCACTAGATTTTGTCAAATTCGTAAGACTTTTTTTTAAATTGAGGTTGCTGCGTCTTTGTTCTTCACTGAAGTGTATACTCTTCTATTTATAAATTATGTGTAAAAAAGCATTTTGGTCTAACTTGAACAACAAAGAACAATAAAAAATTGGTATGAACTCCTGCTGCGTTCATACGCCACTTGCATTATATGGCGGTTCATCAAAACCGTGATTAGTTCAAGCTGTGTTTAGGAAAATTGTCTCCATGCCAAATTCTGTCCTCAGACCACAAACACTGGGGGGCTCCCCGATTTGTCTCAGAAACTGACTAACTAGAGAAAGATAGGCTAGAGGTGGGGCTGAACAAATACCCATATCTGAACACTCCTGAGTTTTGGAGATGACTAAAATCCGAACCGCGATCTGGATCTCAGTTTTGCAAATGGCCGTTCCTCTTGATGGAAAGCCAAAGCAAAATGCCAGATCCAGCCATCTGCCAGCCCGGTGGGATGTTATACATTTTTTATTCAAATCTTTATGAGTCTGATCCATAGCTGATACTGTTAATAGAGCTATGCCAGTTTACCCCAGCTAAAATCTGGCCTGTATGAGATTAGTGTATGTTTATCTACATATAACAGGAATATCTGTTGAGCTAAAAGCATTCATTGACTTCTATTTTGCCTAGCCCCGTCCCATGACCAATGCAATTACACGAGTACGGAAGATAATGTCCAATGTCCTTTTCTAAATGTAGGAAAAATAATACAACCCACTCTACTGCAACAGTCACAAGCTGCTCTGCAAAAAGTCTCTCTCAATGAGTTACCAGTGGTGACTAGAACTGATTGGGAAACTTCTCTTCACCATCTTTCAAAAATTTCCGACGATTTTTTTTTTTTAAATCAGGGGAGGTGAGCTACAGAAGACACATTTTCACCAAAAATGGAAAGAAGCGTGCGTAAACTTCAGACAAACGTTCCAATGGGAAATGTTCATTCAGCTCAAGTGATTGACAGAATAATGCATGTCATCACCAACACGACAAGATCCAGCCCGATAACGGGTATTTTGTCTGAGGTCTTCAAAAAAACCAAACCATATGGGTATCCTCTCTTCGGCCTTCTGGAAAATCCCACGCTTTTTTTTCCCCTCTCTTTTTTTCCCCCCTCCCACCCCTTATTTATTCTTGGATCTGGACTCCTTATACTCCAGTCATCTAAACAAGTGGGTTGTGCCCACAAAAGTTCATGATACCATCTACATGTTTTGTTAGTCTTTAAGGTGCTCCTAGACTATTTGTTGGGGGTTTTTTTTAGCACTTGGGTGCCTGCCATGCAAAACCACTGACCCCCAAAACGAGCTTTACTTTGATTTCCTCCCACATTCCCATTTTGTTTCCTCCTCTCCCTCTCTCCTGCCGCCCTAAAGATGAGGATGGGTAGGTGTGCAGATGGTTTTGCTGGAGCAGAGCAATTGAAAACCATTTTAAGCATCCAAGACCAAATTTTGCTCCTGGAACTGAGACCATGAGCTACTCAAGATGTTGAATTCTTCCCTCTAATCAACTCTGATGAGAGTTTCAGGCATACCAGAAATGGTGACAGGGTGGGACATTAAGAATGGTGGCCTTAGTGATGTGACTTTCAATTCTGATACTGTAGGACTGGAGAAACAACATCCCCATGCAAGTTAGGACAGTGCTATTGTTACAATAGATGATATTGTGGAATACACCATAGAACATAACAAGGATCCAAAACTATCAGCATCCAACCTCTCTCCGTAGCCCTCAGCAAGCTCAGGAAGTGGTGTGTAGTGGACATACCCACCTGACCCTACAATAAACTTCCTTCAATCTTCCAGAAGAAGCAGAAACTTTCCTAAGGTTCTTGTCATCTTGCCTCAGGAGGAAATTCCTTCCAGAATCCCAGTGTAGCAAAATCCAATGAGCCTAACGGGCACGGTACATGTCTAATCCTATTTATCTCCGGAGATAGCACTGGTATTCACGAAACAGGTCCTGCTCTGACCACTGTGTTTCTTCCCTTCTAGGCTCATGTCACCCCATTAAAATCCACAGAGTGACACATGGATAAAACCACAGTGAGTCAGACTCATGGTCTTCTTTTAATCTTAATGGCAGCTGATCGAGAAACAAGAATCTCAAGTCTTCATCACTCTGGGTGTGGGGAGGAATCTTTCCATGTCACAAATGTTTGTTAATTCCCAGGACTGTCCATGCTGAATTTGATATTGTAGATTGCAACCATAAACACGTAGAGAAGGCAAGTCTTGTATCCTGCCCCTGCAGGAATTTCAGGTGTTTGGATAAATTGGACCCTATTCCAAATCACCTCTCCTTTTGTCTCTTCTTATATTAGACCAAGCTGACAATTTCACAGTTCTGATGAATTTCAAAAAAAAACCAAAAACAACCATTATGTAGGGAAAAAATTGAAGATTTCGCTCTCTTGCCTCTGCATTTTAAACCATCCATAGATCTGGTTGAAATTTCTAAATGGTCACAATTGTCCTCCTTTTATCATTTCTTCTCATTAAATGTGACAGATAACGTGTACATCACACGTAGCACAGCTACGTAATGAACAAAACGTCACTGACGGAGAAGACCGCATAATGATCCTGGCAGATACAGCACCATCTGTTTTCAGAGGTGCTATTTTTACCTTGCTTTTCACCTGTTTCCTAGCATTCCAAATAGACATGCACCTAAAAGAAAAAAAGAAAAGCTGCTCCTTGCTTCCACCACTCTTACTGTGATGCTGCTCCAGGGCTGAGTGATTTTTTTTTTAACTTAGCAGTGTTCTATAGTCCACGCTTAGCTGTCAGACATGAATTTGTATGTAATTGTTTGACTGGGGGAAGCACATTCCCCAATCAAAATGCATAGCAGAGATATTGGGAATGAACATGTTGGCTTCCTTAAAGATAACCAGGCAAGGACCCCCAGAATCTCCACAACTTCTATTTTACATGGGCCATGAAAAGAATATGTACCTGGGGACTGTGTCAATGGCCCAATGGACATGAGATTTTTTTTCCTTTAGTTTTACTCACATTACTTCCCTTTGCACCATAAGAACACCCATACCAGGTCAGATCAATGGTCCATCCAGCCCAGCACCCTTTCTGCTGACAGTGGCCAACACCAGAAACCCAGAGGGAGGGAACACAACAGGTAATCCTCACATGATCCCTCCCCTGTCACCCACCTCCAGAGAAAGAGGCTAGGGACACCATCCCTACCCATCCTGGCTAAGAGCTATTGATGGACCTAATCTCCATGAATCTATCTCGCTCTTTTTTGAACCCTGCTAAAGTCCTAGCCTTCACCACATCCTCTGGCAAGGAGTTCACCACATTTTCCAAAACCTACAATTTTGCATTCACACTAAATTTACCAAATACAAACCTATCCTGAGAGTTTTCGAGAGCCTCCCGAGAGAGCCCCAGGCTCTGCCTCATAGGATCAGTTCCACCTAAGAAAATTATGGATTTAAAGGATTACAACAAAGCAGAGCAAGAGTTTGCCATAAGATCAACTTTCTTGTTATGCAAGGAAAATGTCATGGAGCCTGCTAACCTAGAAGGTTCTTTAGTGCTGGTTGGGAGGGCAAAGGCAGGGGATTTGCAAACAATCTTTGAAATGCCTGAATGTGAAATAAAAGAGGGTAGGAGTTGCAAATTTTATCTGCATTTTTTTCCAATGTCAAGAAGTCCAGTTTGAAACATTTCAGCCAGGTCTTCGGATGGCTAAAAAAGTTACATCAACTTTTTTCTTTTTAATTTAAAAATGTCAGTGTCCGAAGAACTTCTGCCAGTTCTAGGTTCTTGAAACCGTGGTAGCCAAACATACTTGTGCATCTTGGATCAGGAGAACACACAAGTGGCAGGGATATAAGAGGGGAATTTGAGATCTGTCCCCCTGGAGCATTGGGACAGACTCCTATTGACATGAGTTTTAACAAAGACTGGAGACAAAAATATGGTTTTTAGGGTTTAAATGTGTAATAGGATTTAAAAAAAAAAAAAACCTTTCTGAAGGAAAAACAAAATCAAAGTCACCATGATATGAAGGTTTATTTATGACAACTGTGAGATTGAGTGAAACCTAGTGATTCAGAGAATTTTCCTTTTGGTCTTACAAGCTGCGTTGGTTTTACTACCCTTTGTGCGCCTCTTTGCTCCTTTTTACACTTTACTCGGAAATGAGTCAATAAGCACGTGTAGTTCGATGAATCTAAATAGCTGTTTATTTTTAAAGTAACTCATGTTCAGACCTGCATCAAAAGCTTAATGATAGACTGGGAAAAAACAAGAATGCCTATCTGCGAGTCAGGCAAAGATTCTCCATCGGATTCAAAACCCAGTCTAGTAACAATGAACATTCTGTGTAGGAAACAGTTGTTTTGCAGATCCCCTGTTTTGTCCCTGACTGCATGGCCAGAAACATTCAGTTCATTCTTAGATTTCTAATACTACTCCAAGAGAAACTTTAACCTTGATTTAAAAACAAGAGGCCATATTCTCCACTCCCATAAATGAGTTGCATCTCTATTGACTGAAATGGAACTGTGCTGATTTATGCCCACTACAGGTTGAACCTCTCTAGTCCAGCTCTCTGGTCCATTAACATCCGTGGTTCAGTATGATTTTAGTTATCTGGATGTCTACTTATCATGGGTGTGGTCACATTTCCCACGGTCCCATAAAGTTTGTTTACAGCCACCAGTCCTGGCTCTCAGTGTTCTGTGCTGTTACTTCGCTCTAAATATCTTCTAAGAGCCCAGTAGGTAGTGGAAGTGTTAGTAATGCTGCTAAACAATATTAACCTCCTGTGGTTTGGCAAATTCTCTTGTTTGGGACTGGTCAGATCCCTGATGTGTTCAACTGGAGAGGATCAACCTGTAGCTTCTACAAGATTCAGGATAGGCCAGTGGCATGAGATCTTATCAGAGACATGTGGCACAAAAGCTGTTAGTACTTCTAAAAGTTGAGGAGGAACCAGACTTTGCTCTCAAATGTATTGGTGTAAGATTAGAGTAATTCCCCCAACTTCACGGAAGTCATTCCAGACTCACATCTGCATAACTGAGAACAAAACGTGGCCCAAGAATCCAGCATATTTGTAGTATACTAAAAATAGACCTGTCAGCCTGGATAAACTACAATACATATACTCCAGTGCAACAGCCATTTGTAAGTTGTCTTACAAAGACATCAGTTAACCCTATAGGAACTTAATCTCATGTTTGGTGTACTATCCGTGGCCACACCTTTCATAACCTGTCTAGCTGTTGAGAAGGACTGTCATAGCTGCTGACGTTTAGATGTGTCTTTGCCGTTTCATGTAACTTTTTAGTATTTTTTCTCCAACAGTATTGACGGCCCTTTTGGCTACTGACCAGTTGTCCAGTTAGCTCCAAAGTGTAACCATGTGTGTGTCAAACATATCTTGCAAAGGAACAAAGACTTTTCAAGGGGAAAAAGAATCAAGTTATATCCTGTACAGACTGCTGTAAAATTAAGCTGTAGTGTAATACTTTGTGTTTTAGACGTCGCTCTCTGCAAACCCAAACATGTGTATGATATTTATTTATTCTGATAGTTAAAACAAAGAGTTTACATTCATTTTGAAAAAGCTGCCGCATGATACTATGTACCACTTGTGCCAGTCTTGCTTTCTGTATAGTTAATGCCTGTTTTCATACTCCGCTAATAAAAAAATGCAAGGCAAAATTCTGTGCCCCTCAAGTCATTCATTAGAAGTGATTTGAGCAGATCAAGAGAGCTGAACTGATTTGCACCAGCATGGTGGCGATTTTAGCTGGATATTGTCAGGCCATTATTATGAATGGGGAATTTCTTAATACAGAGGATGCTGGACATGGTAAAAGCCCGGAGATGAGTCAATCAGGAGCCCAGACAAAACGCTAGAAAACATACAGGTAACACATTGGCATTCAGGTATGGAATAGCCAGCTGGAGTTGGCTCACCATTCACCACCTCATCTCTTGTGGCCAGAGGTGTTTCCACGGGGATCTCTGTCTGCCCCTTTCTTGGGGAGCCCAAGGAGTGCTGTATAGGCTCTCTCAAGGTAGTTGCCAGCCATCCTCTGAAACGCGGTCACAAGTCCAAAGTAATTCTCCTCCGCATCCGAAAGAGAAGGCCCCATTATAGCAGTCCCATAGCTTGGGCCCATAGTCAATGAGCCTTTATTCAATCTAGCAGAAGCCCAACATCCCAGCTCTGCCTCCTGCCGGGCTCAGCAGGCGCCCAGTTCCAAGAGGCAGCATGCAATGTCACGCTGGGCAGAGGAATAGCCTTCCATCCCCACCACACCTTTGCCCAGGGCCGCCTCTCCTTTGCCAGTTCCATGCCATTCTTGCGCTCATGCTCACACCAACAGCCCTGGGACAGAGGCTTCTGACCAGAGGTGAAAGGAAGGGGGAGCACCCCGGGGTGCTGCTCCGCTAAGAGCCAGCTGGGGCACTCTGCTGCGACAGCAGCAACCAGGAGGCAAATAGACAATTTAAAGGGGCCGGCTCGGGGTGTGCTGTAGGGGAGTCACACCCACTCCCAGCTGGCCTACTGGGAAGGGCTGGCAGCAGCCCCTGCTCCTGCTAGGAGGGGCGGCATCTGCCCCTGTCCAGTGAGGGGGGAGTGGGCATCATCGACTGGGGTGGGGCCCTGCCTGGTCGCGGTGCCCTGGGCCCTGCTCCTGCCATGGCGGTCTGGCCCTGCTCCTCCTGAAGGCCTATCCACAGCCTTGCTCCTGCCATGGGAGGGGAGCAGACTAGGCCCTGTCCAGCCGCAGTGGCCCAACCCCACTCCTGCCATAGCGGGGGTAAGAGGGGAGGTGGAATCCGCTGTGGCAATCTTGGCTCACCACCCCCCCGTCAGGCCACGGCTGCCCGGCTACAGTGGCCTGCTCCCGGCCCAGTAAGTGAACCTGGTCCCAGGGCCCTCCCACATTCTCCCCCCACCCCCAGCACAGCCTGCTGCACTCCACACACCCCCCAACCTCTGCCCTCAGCTCCTCACACACCCCAATCCTTATTCCTGCACCCCTCTTATGTCTCCAGTCCCCTGCCCTGCCTCCTGCACCCCCCACGCCCCCAGTCCCGCCTCCTGCAACTCAGCTCCCTACCCTGAGCCCTGACTCCCTCACACATACCCCAACCCCCAAAGAAGGATGTTGATAAATTGGAGAGAGGCCACAGAAGAGTCGCAAAAATGAGTAAAGGCTTAGAAACACCCAGCCTGGTAGGGATAGACTAAAAGAGCTCCGTCTAACTTGGCCAAGAGAAGATTAAGCCGTGATTTGATTACCTATAAGAACCTCCCCCCAGAGCTGGATTAAGGGGGGGCTAGCCAGGCAGTTGCCCGGGGTGCCAACCTATGGGGGGCGCCTGATGGCAGCTGTAAGGGGCGCAGTGCGCTGGGGGGGGCGGGGCTGCGCATGCACCGTGCGCCCGGGGGTGGAGCCACGCATGTGTCGTGCACCCGCTGCCCGGGGTGCAGGAATGGCTCGAGCTGGCCGTGCCTACCCCTGAACAAGTATATTTGATAATGGATTCTGCAGTCTAGCAGAGACAGGGATACCACAGTCCAGTGGCTGGAAGTCAAAGCTGGAGAAATTCAGAGGGGAAAGATAGTGTAAATTTTTAACACTGAGAGTAATTAACCGTTGGAACGATTTACCCAGGGATGTGGTAGAGTCTCCATCACAGGCAATTTTAAAATCAAGATCAGATGTTTTTCTAAAAGGCATGCTCCAGGAATTATTCCGAGGAAGTTCTATGGTCTGTGTAATCCAAGAGGCCAGACCACATGATCACAGTGGTCCCTTCTGGCTTTCCTATGACTATGAAACATTAATGCTGTCTTTATTGTTTTTCTGCAATCGCGTCACTGGTTATTAAAGACGCCATTAGTCACCATTCTGGCTTTCGCTCTGGTTACAAATCTTCTTAAAATTGTTTTAATAAAATCTGGATTTATAAAGTGCCTATCATCCCAAAGGGCAAATGTTTCAAAAATATCTGTATTAGGATGTGACACCATTGAAATGCAGCCACTTCTGGGGCAAAGAACAGCAGCCAGCCAACACACAGCATGCTACACAACAGGGAGGTGAATGGAAAACAAGGCCAAGGCAGACTTCCACTCTTGAAAAAAAATTGTCATGAGGTTTCAATGGGAGATCTGTTCTGAGTGAATAGGACCTCATTGTTTAAGATCCTATCTCAAAAACCTCCCCATTTAATAAACTATATTAAACTCAGAGCCTGTCTAAACAATAACTGCAGCAAATCAGAGTTGGCTGGCAAAGTTTTTCCATCCTGAAGAAATTTTTGAGATTTTGAAAAAAAAAAAAAATCTCATCCCAAATCAGGATGAAAAAATCAATTTTTTGCAACTTGGCAACTCCCTAAATAATTCAGATTGGGGCAATTGAAAAATTTTGTTTGGATCCTTTTGAAATATTTTGATTTGGAACTTTTAGAGCAGTTTCTCTCGCTTGGTTGGTTTTTTTAATAGTCTAACTTACAGTTCTAAATGAGAAGTCATTTTTGAACTGAGAAATGGAACTTTTCATTCTGAACGTGTCCAAATGGGATGTTTCAGCAATTGCAAAGCTTTTTTGCAACCTTTTTTTTAATATGTTTCAAATAATCATTTTTCCTTGACAGACCTTTTTGCACAAAACGTTTGGGTTTTAATCAATTGGCATTTTCCAACAACAAAAAAAGGTGAAAATTCCCCAATACTAGCTATAACATAGTTGTTCCTGTGCTAGGTATAGGGCGACCAGATAGAAAGTGTGAAAAATCAAGGCACCTGTTTCTTGGAGGGTAAGATATAGTTGCACATAGAAGACAAAACCCCTTGTATCAGGATATCTGCTTATCCTTCTTAGGTAGAACATACTGAAAAGCTGCCATACAGACAGAACCTAACCATTTCTCTAGTAGTGGGCTACTGTCTTGATCAGTCTATGCTTTCAACTTTTGTTGAGACACAGTCAGATCCTGAGTTCTGACATAACCACATGCTGATGGGGTTCTCTGATTCAGTTACAATGGTGCGTCAGCAAGGACTCCGTTTATGAAAAGACAATGGCTAAATCAACCCGTCCTGAGACTAGAATCTATAGTTCCAGGAAATCATACCTGATGCTTATGTCAGGAAAGTAATCCCCTAAAGTTACCGACAGGTTTGTTCCAGAAAAATATAGTGTCAGAGGAAAAATAACTCTATTTGAGAGAGATTCAGCGCTCAATATTAAGAGCATATGTGGTATTTTGATTCATTTCCATAATGCATACATAATATTTTCTGTAGGAAGGGGGAGTAAAAAAGACCACAGTTAATATTCTCCCATGGATACCCCATTTGCTGATTACTCTTCAAACTGTGTAATTGGGTGTCTCCGGCAATATGATGAAATGTGCCATAAACATCAAAAAACGGTGCAGAATTAAATCTGCTTTTCATAATCTCCTCTCATTCCCAGACCAGAGACATTTTTATTCAATTTTTCCTGACTAAGTTGATATGTTAAGCCACATAAACATATCAATGCAAATACATACATATATATATAATTTACTTATTTCTCAAACGCGCATAAAAATGCACTCCTTACTAAGAGTCGCATCAAGTGTCTACCACATTGTTGCTACTCAATATAATTCAGTTTTGTGTGTGTGTGTTGCATTACTTCTAAGAATGTCTAAGGAGCTACATGCTACTGATTTTTGTTTTGTTCCCAGTTTTCACCTCCAACCAGCATATTTCAATTTTATCTGCACCTGATCAAAAAATTATCCCATTTGCATTAATAGTAAAAAAATCTATGCCAAGTATCTTTAATATTATTCAGAATAAGACACGAAAATGGGACCCGATTAGATACAGGAGTTGTCTGTTTTCATAGATTAAGGCTAGAACCTAAAAGGGACCATCATGATCATCTATTACAATGTGTTGCACAGCACAGCCCAGAGACTTTCACCCTATGTTAATATATGCAGTGAGTAAGTTTCAAAAGGTGCCTAAGTGATTTGGGTGCCTGGAACACAAGCACCTAAATCGCTTGTGTCCAGAATTAGGGACAGCAATTTAGTCACCTAATTTCCATTGAAAACAATGAGTTAGCCAGATTCACTTAGGCACTTTGGAACATTTTTCCCATCTGGTCAGGGATCAGCTAGTAAGACTGAATGGACTTATAGGCTCTAAAGTTTTAGATTGTTTTGTTTCTGAGTGCAGTTATGTCACCAAAAAAAAAAAAAAAATCTACATTTGTAAGTTATACTCACAATAAAGAGATTGCACTGCAGTCAGTACTTGTATCAGGTGAATTGAAAAAGGATATTTCTGATGTTTCTTTTTTGACAGTGCAAATATTGATAATAAAAATATAGAATATAATAAACACTTTATATTCTATGTTGTACCTGAAATCAATATATTTAAAAATTAGAAAAATCTCCAAAATATTTAATAAATTGCAATTGTTATTCCATTGTTTAATAGCGCAATTAATTGCTATTTTTTATTTGCAACATTTTGAGTTAATCACGTGAGTTAACTGTGATTAATCAACAGCTCTATTAGTAATGCAAGCTAATGCTTATTAGATTCACTGTATTGACACAAAAAAAAATGGGAAAAAATCAATAAACAGGAGTGATGGGGTCTTGAGGGGGAAAAATAACAATGTTAACCAATAGAAAGTGTGATTCTGCTTAGGGTTTCAGTCTCCCCAGACACTAAAGCTTCCTCCTTATTTTCAAGCTTTCCCTTACAGGAATGAGAATGGGAAAATCTGGAAAAAGCTTTTTCCAGACGTGAAAGGGAAACCCAGATAGTATTATCTTAATCAATGTAAAACAAATACAAGTTTATCAATTATGGCAAATCCCATTCACAACCTCTTCTGCAGTTTTTCCACTCCACAATAAGAATAAGCTCCTATGATAAGCAGCACTTTTCCTCCATTGATCTGAAGGCAAAAGTATTTTGATTCGCATTTTACTCATAGGGAAACTGAGGCATGGAGCAATGAAGTGACTTGCCAAGAGCCACCCAGCAAGACAGTGGCAGAGCCAGGAACAGAAGCCGGGTCTCTTCTGACTCCCAATGGAGTTCTATAGCCAGCTGGATCACACTGCATCTTACAATAGACAGACCTTTCTTCCAGAGCTCTCATGTCAGGACGTTCCCATTTGATCACTGGAAAAGCAGTGTGGTGTGATGTACGGGGCACAGGAGTGGGACTCCAGACACCTGAATTCTTTTTCCTTCTCCACTATGGACCTATGGCAAGTCACTTCCCTCATCTCCATCCATAGCCTGCGTCCATCTTGCCTAATTGCACTATAAATTCTTTGGGGGACAGAGTCCATCTCTTATTACGTATTGAGTACAATAGGGCCCTGATCTCAGTCGGGGCCAGAAGTTGCTTCTGGAATATAAATTATAACAAATACAAACAATATTTTTGTTTATTTTATGACACTCTAGCTACATTGTCATCAAACAAACAAAAATACTGAATTTATTATTTTTAAAGTGCTCCTCCAAACTGAGGACTAGCCTTTGCCCATGTGATCTCAGCCACGTAACGACAATAGACTCACAGACATTAAGACCAAAAGGGGCCATTGTGCTCTTAATCTGACTTCCTGCACATTGCAGGCCACAGAACCTCACCCACCTGCTCCTGTAACAGACCCCTCACCTCCAACTGAGTTAGTGAAGTCCTCAACTCATGATTTGAAGACTTCAAGACACAGAGAACCCACCATTTATATTACATGTTGAACCTCTCTAGTCTGGCGCCCTCAGGATCTGACTGGTGCCAAACCAGAGATTTTGCCAGACCACAGGAGGTCAATATTGTCTAGCAGCATTGCCAACACGTCCACGGCTTGCTGAGCTCTTAGGACACATTTAGGGGTAAAATAGCCCTAAAGAACAGCACAGAACACTGAGAGCCAGGACTAGTGGCTGTAAACAAACTTTATGGGACCGTGGGAAACTTGGCCAAGCGCATGATGGACATCTGGCTAATTAAAATCATGTTGACCCATGGATGTTGCTGGACTAGAGAGATTCAACCTGTAGTTTAAATCTGCAAGAAACCCTGCTCCACGTTGCAGAGGAAGGCAAAAAACAAAAACACCCCCAGGGGCCCTGCCAATATGATCCAGGGGAAAATTCCTTCCCAACGTTAAATAGGGTGATCAGTTAGACCCTGAATATGCTAGTAGGACTCAGCAACCAGGTACCTGGGAAGTATTCTCTGAAGTCAGAGCCCTCCCCATGTAGCATTATATCTGAAATTAAATTGTATTGTAAAGTACCTAGCACATGGTGGGAGGAGGGGGTGGGAGGGGGAGAGAGAGAGAGAGAGAGAGAGAGAGAAAGAAAGAAAAAAAGCAATTTTCTTGTATATTATGGTGTGAAGTGTCACTTCCGGAGATAGACTGAAAAAAATGAAGACAAGTGTCTAAAACCAGAACTGGTATAAATTTTTCAAATGGAACATTTTTTTCTGTTGGAAAGTGCTGCTTCTTTGAAACTGAAACTTTCTGTCTGAACATGTTGGTTTTGGCAAAATTTTGTTTGGAACAAAAGCGGATGGCAGGTGGGAAGAATTTGATAAGGTCCATATTGTCCGTGTCAACATTTTTGGAATGGAATGTTTCCATTTTGTGTTTCAAAAGGACCCTTCATTTTGCAATTTATTTCACAGGGTAAAAATGCTAACATTTTAAAAAGTCAAAATCAGAAGAAAATGCTTTGATGGACTCAAAAACAATTTTCCCCCAAATATTTCATGTTGTGGGAAATGGCCAAATGCTTTCTTTTAGTTCTCATACAGAATGCAGGCTCTCCTGTGAGGCTGGAATTCTAGGTCCAGTGCAGGTCTATTGGAACCCCAAGCCAGCCCACGGATCACTAAAGGTCAGCTAGTAAATGCATTATATTTGTATACAATATTTCATCCTAAAGGATTCCCCAAGCACTGTATACTATCTGGCCTCCCTCACCACTGAAATGCAGCTACCTCTGGGCTGGAATGTGTCAGCTGTTTAACACTACACAACAGTTTTTTTAGGAAAGGGAGTGGGGGGGGAGCGCAATCTTGTGTCAAACAGGGAACATTTTAGGTAAACTTCAGTCTAATCTGACCAGGACAACTGGCTCTTCCATGACTACAAGTGGTCTGGAAGGACTTCAGTATAATAGCTCATCCAGAAGAGAAATTAGAGATCATTGAAATGAGGCCGGGTGGGTTATTGATTTGACAGCACTTGTTGAATCCCCGATACTACTTCTTCTCCCGCACTCAGTTCTGTTTGAGGGTGTGCCATCCAAGGCACTGTACCAGTAACCCGGGCAATAAGCACCTCAGTATGAGCATCTCATAAGCCATGGCCTGAGGTGAGCGTCCCGCACAGGAGAGCCCTTCCCAGAGCCACTGTCTCTGCACTCATGTGTGTGAGGAGACACTCTTGGGTTCATTCCCATTCAGTTGTGTCACTTGCTGGAGACGTGTCTGCCCTTCAGAGACAAGCATGGGGAGGGCCCAGGAGATCTATCAGCACCTGAATGATTTTGCCTGAGAAGTCTAGCACCCAGAATCTAACCCATATCCCATCTGGGTCAACTAGCCTGGGCTTACAGTACAGTAATTCCTCACTTACCACGGTAGATACGTTTCAGAAAATGATCGTGCTAAGCGAAAACGTGTTACGCAGGGTCAATTTTCCCATTGAAAGTAATGGAAAAGGTGGGGGCTGCATTTCAAGTGCACGTGTGCTCGCGGCTCCCACCTGCACTTGCTAGCAGCTGGCCGCTGAGCGCAGGCAGCTGCCTGGGCACCCGGGACATAAGGTTGGGGGAGAAAGGGGATTGGGTTACATCAGGGAGGGGAGGTGTTTGGCTCTGGGGAAGGGAAGGGGAAGAGAGGGAAGGGGGATTGGGTTGGGAGTATGCCCCTGTGATGGGTCTGCCGGGACCTGTACTGCATCCAGCGAGGAGGGGGTCGGCGGGGAACAGCACCGTGAGTGGCGAACCCTCTGCCGCTTTGCAGGGAGGCAGGGGAAGCCCAGTGCAGCCACTGGCAACAGGCCAGCTGGGGAAACCATGTTATTTCGGGGACGGTCGTGTTATTCAAACAACGTTCCCTAAAAAAAAAATCGTGCTATCACGAAAACGTGTTAAGCGGGCAAGTGTAAAACGAGTAATTACTGTACCTCCAGACCAACATTCCCTCTCATCTTTTCCATCCATGTGCAGAATGCATTTTTATGTGCACCAAGGCATGTGCACCATCAGAAGAAACAAAAAAGCTGAATCTCTCTGGAGTGGCTGCACAAGCGCCCAGCTTACAGGGAACACTTCTCCAAATCAGACCAGAAGGTTTTAGTGTGGATGTGACTGGAGGGGGGGGTTAAAACCCATCTTTGAGCCTGGACTAACTGAGCAGGGCAGACATACTCTAAACTGTGATCAAGCGATTGATTTGATAGCAGGCCTTTGCTCTGTGCCAAACAAAAAGTTGCATTGTGCCATGCAGGGTAGCAGTTACTAACGAAAGCACAAAATAAGTGTGATTGCAATGTACGCTTGCTCCCTTGTTTTTCCCTTCGTGGGCTGATGCAGCCGTTTGCGATGGAGAGACTCAGCGGTCTGCGGGTTGAGCGGGACCTCACTGAGAGGCACTGTTCCAAGGACATTTAAAGTCATAGTCCAAGGTAGAGAGAAAGGATGGTCCAATGGTTTGGGTAATGCACTTTGGGTGATGCAGGGTCAATTCTCTACTAGGAGGGCAGGGCCATCCTTAGGGGGAAATGGCACCCTGGGCAAACAGGAGGGCAGCTCCCCCATACAATCTCCCTTCCTATCTGCGGCTAGGGAGTGATGGGGGCAAGAAGCAAGGGGGAGGGTGCTTCCTGCAGCTGGGGGAGGTTCTCAGAGGTGGGTCTGACCACCCGCACAGGGGAAGTTGTCGTCCTGAACCTCCACATCCTGGCCAGGACTAGCAACTTCAGCCATGCACATGATAGGAGCCCCCAGCTGGGTCACGCCCTGCTCTAGGCCCAATGCTGCAGGGCTAACGGGGCCTTGGGCTAGCTGTGGGGGGTGGGGGTTGCCCTGAGCTGTTACCCACATTGCCTACCCAGAAGCCCAGCCCTGAGTGGCCTTAGTCAAGTCACTTAATGACCCCATGCCTCAGTTTTTCTCTCTGTAAAATAGGGACAATAGCATTCCCCCCACCTCACAGAGGTGTTGTGAGGATTACTATGGCAATAGGGGCATAGGTATATCTTATTAAGCAGCTGGTTGCATTTTTTCACCTATTTTTTTTTGAAGTGTGGTTTTGGGTAAGTAAGAAAGATACATGTCTTTAGTCCAAATTCTTAATGTTTGTTGAAAAAGTTGAAAGCCCAAATGAAGATCTGGTTTTCATTGACACTTGTCATTGAAATAGTCCAGCGAGGTGGCTTGGGGGGGGCGGGGGGGAATAGCCACTGAAATTGGTGGCGTTCAACTTTTTGTTGAAGAAATACAATTGTGACTTGTCGACCTGTTGTTGTACAGGTCGCACCACTCTAAAGACTCCTGGCATAGGCCGATGGCTGGGAGGTCTCAGGGCCAGCAGGGCAGTGGGGCTGCCTAGCAGGGCCGGGAGCCCCACACGTGGCAGTGGGGCTTCCCCATGGGACCGGGAAGCCTGGTGGGGCTGGCAGGATGGAGTGGCCAGCTGGGAGGCAAGCAACTGCGTCAGGGCTAGGGGGCTGCCAGGGGGGCCAGAAATTACCTTCCCTGGTCCAGCAAAATCCCTCATCTGGGACCGGTCAGGTTCTCAGGGTGCTGGACCAGGGGTGTCCAACCTGTACAAACTAACATGAAGTCACCCTTGAGAGCCCACCAGAGATGTCAGTCTCATCCTGATAGAGGGCATCTGGTGTGGAGAGACCTGTGCATGGAGGGGCAGATTTATTGCTCTGCCATAGAGCAGCTTAGCCCTGGCAAGTCAGGCAACATTACAGCTCCAAGAATATCTGGTCTGCTCTACCCCAGTCCTCCCCCACCCCTTCCACTGCCTATGCTTCCCATAGCAGTCACCTTAAATAAAAGCATTCTGGTCTACGGTGAAACATGACACATCCCCGAACTCACAAGAACACCTTAATTCCCACTCCACTCTCCTCACCTTGAAGAAGGAATGTTTCTGAAGCAGGACCAAAAAAAGACATTAGTGACTAACAAAAGGTGCAAGAACCAGCGAAGCAGAAGGGAGAGAGAATTAGGTTTGCTTTCAGACACACACCTCCCCCCAAGGTGTCAGGGCTGCCTACAAGCAATACCTCGGTCTCAGCCTCACTTCTCTGACCTGCTTAAACAGAGCAAGATCGGAGATGGGCTTTTGTTTGTAGACACCTTTCCCCAATGCAATTTGTTTGCTTTGCACCCACCCATGTTTCAACCTCTCAAGGAGCTTGCATTTTTTGCCTCACACAACAGTGTTGTTCTAACTCTGGCCATATGAATTAGGCGAGGGTCAAGGTTTCCACAAGTTCTCAAGCACACAAAATTTCTGATTTCCAAAACTACTCAGCGCAGCTTCTGTTGAGAGTAATAGGGGGGGGAAAAAAACCTGGCCTTAGCTATTTCATTCTGCCTAAAAATTTCAATTTAACAACAAATCCACTTGCGTTCACTTTATAAAAGCCATTCCCCTTTGATGCGACTGGAGGCTCCTCAGAACCATGATAACTAGGCTTGCCAGATGCTTTCGCCCAAAATCCCGAACATGGCAGGGGAAAAAAAACTTGGTTGAGCAAAAAAAACCCTCAAAAAACCCAGGAGACCAAAGTTGTTGAGCAAAACAAACACACAAGAACAAAAAAAAAAAAAAAGGGTGAACAAAAAAAAGGTTTCTGCGCCTTTAAGACACCCTGTGCTACTCACTTCCCCCCACCCACGCCAGATGCGGCAGGGGAACAATGTCCCCACCAGTCTTCCATCCGAGAAAAACAGAAACTACCAGACATTTTACATGTTCGGTATTAAAGTAAAACTCCAGTTGTTCGGCATCCAGTGGTCCGGCACTCCTGATAGTCCGGCACCAACTGGAACCTGGAAGTGCTCTGGCCAGCTGGACAATTGGAGCTGCTCTGTCCCCGGCTTCCCCAAGTCTGCTGCTGGTCAGTTTCAGCAGTGCGGGATTTAGGCAAGCCCAGGGCAGAGCAGCTGGGGTGCTCTGCCCCAGGGCTTCCCCAAGTCTGCCGCTGCTGAAACTGACCAGCGGCAGACTTAGGGAAGCCGGGGGCAGAGCAGCTGGAGTGCTTCCCACGCTGCGCAGTTCCCGCTGACACCCCCCCCCGGCCCCTCATAGCCCCCCTTCCGGTACTCTGGCATATCCAATAATCCGGCACTCCCTGGGTCCCAAAGGTGCCAGATTATCGGAAGTTTACTGTATCTGGGTTTTTACCACGGGACAGGGACCATAAATAACGGACTGTCTGGGCGAAAACCGGACAACTGGCAGCCCTAACGATAACCAGTAATGGAAACAAATATGTTAGAGGCTCATTTACCTTTGTGCTGTCTCCTGATGGTGGCCGGGCATAAGTTTTGGTGACCAGGCTTCCATGCTGATGCTTACAGCTGACAACACCCCAAATCTGGTCCGGGACAGATGCGTGGTCTGGACCAGCAGCATTAGCATCTCAATAGAGCTTAGCTGCTGTGGTGGGGGATGAGAGGAAAATGGTCTTTCAAATGGGCACCAGACCATTAGGACTGGGGCCGCCGTTCGCCCTGTTTTGTTATTTATATCCCTGGCTGCAGTCCTGCTTTTGGGCTAATGGCCATGGTGCAATGGTAGGATGTTTTGTAACCTGGCTTGACAGCCCCACTGATTTAACTTCCCTGCCCCGTCATATTATCCAACTCCCTCCTGCTACCAGATTATTTCTGGAACCATCTCCTGGGGTCCTCATGATATTGCTGAGTGGCCCTGGCTGCCCCGGAGGTCCAGGCGAGGTGGTGGCATCGGGAAGACTCATCAGGCAACTGCTTCTACCCCCAGTACAAGGTGCTCTTCCTGCTGGCTGCCTTTACAGTACAAGCCAGGAAAGGCCTCTCTACCGTGGGGATGAACCCAGCTTTCCTCCCTGGAGGCCTAAGCCAGTTTCCACCGCCATCAATGGGAAGTCTTCAATGGACACACAGGCCCAACTCCTGCTGACCTCTGCGGGAGCGGTGCCAGAGTCAGGGCTCCCTAAATGGCAGGCGGGCCACAGAGCCCTCCATGACACGTCAAAGCCATCAGGCAAAGCAGTCCTGATTCTCCTCTGGCCCACGGTGGTGTGGATTGAGAGCAAGCCACGCTGGAGGGCAGGGAGAATCCGACTCCATGCCTTCCCCTCCCCCGTCCTTCCCGTTGTTGTGACTAAAACCCTCCCAGAACAAACCTCCTAAGATGAAGCGTGTAGTGAGGGACTTCCCTCATGAGCGGCCTGTATGGACTTGATCACCATGTGACCTATGTAATTACACTGCCAGCCTTGCTGGAGGAAGTTCATAGAACCCCTTTGGGCCTCAGGATGGGGTTACTGAGGGAACACAAGGCAGCCACAACACCACCACCACCACCACACACACACTTTGAGCTGAAGGAATAGCTCCTCCCAAAGGCTACACATCATTCCTTCTTCATGCCCCATTATGCCTGTACTTGGCTGCTGGGGAAAACAGGCTTGGCTCACCCCAGCGTGGTATACAGAACTCTCCTCGCTAATTCTGTCCCTTTAAGGTATTCACATCTTCCCCCGTGACCCCGGGGTCTGCGCATCTTTCATGTGTTTGCCTCCACAGCCCCCGGAAGGCAAGGCAGGGTGATTATCCCCATTACACAGATGGAGAATGGAGAGGCAGGGAGACTAAGTGACATGCCCGAGGCACAGAAGAAAGTCATTGAGGGGTCAGGGAATCGAACCCAGATCTTGAGTGCCAGCTGAGTTGCCTAAACACCAGACAGCCTCCCTTCCAGCCAACAGCTAACGCTGGCTGGGCCCAATCCAAATCCCATTAAAATCAACAGGGATCTTTCCATTGAACTCAGCCTGCCCCTCTGTATCAATCACAGCAATGCCTGAGACAATCTGAGGCAGGGGCTGTGCAAATACCATTCAGTTACGAGGCTCAATGACTTGTAGCCTCTATTATGTCAAAAAAAACTTCTGTCTCATAAGTGCTTTGCTCAGGCTTCCACTCAACCTTGTCTACACTAGCCCTGCTGTCAAGCTAATCTACGTGACTTCAGCTCTGCGAATAGCATCGCTGAGGTCGACGTATTTACCGCGGCGTCTTGTGGGCAGTAAGAGCAGCGGGGCTGCTCTCCCGTTGATGCTGGCTACTCTTCTCATCCTGGTGGAGTACCGGCATCGACGGGAGAGTGCGCGGAGATCAATTTATCACGTCTAAGCAGACAGGATAAATCGATGGCCAGTGGACTGGTCACCACCAACTCGATCCCCGGCCTAGTGGAGACAAGCCCTGAGAACAGGGCCGGCCCACAACATTTTGGCACCTGAGGCGGGGAGCTCAAATGGCGCCCCCGTGCCCCCTCGCTTGAGCCAAAACTTTGAAAGGTCTCAATTCTCTGGGTCCTAGTGGCACCCCCTGTTTCCCCCACAGTCTGGCACCCGAGGCGGCCGCCTCAGTTCACCTCATGGTAAGGCCAGCCCTGCCTGAGAAATGCCAAATGGCATTTAAAGCAATATCTAACCACAATTCCTTTGATCTGGTGAGCAATTTGGCCTGAACAAAATTGGATATCATCTTCTTTTTTTAAGGATGGAGCAGGAAATACATGCCAGCCCCAACGTCTGATGCACTGAAAAATTCCTGCACTGTTACACGTCGCTAATACATTGCCATGCTATGTAAAGAATTTAAATATTTTTCTTCATGTTCATCTTTCGTTTCCTTGCCAAAGCTACATCAATAGTTGGAGGAGAAATATCATCAGCAAATAGTTAAAAAAAAACCCCACCCAAAATATAAAGACCCCCAAAATGGGGGAAATTGCTTCCTGTCCGATATCACCTATTTCAAATGAGACAGAAATACTCATAATCTTGTAAAATGAAAGCCAACCACAGACTTGTACCTGCCTGAGATGAATAAGTATCCCATTATCATGAAAAATGACAGCCGCAGGCTGTGATTATGCCACTATTGTATTCTAAACAGCATGGTTTGTCAAACGGAATAAATCCTCACACAATAAACTTCCTTTTTAAAAAAAACTGTTTGAAGGCAAACACACAATTTATTATTTTGCTTAACATCGCGTTCTCCGTATTACTGATTATTGGGCAGACAGCACCGTGTTTAAGCATGTGTTTAGAAGCGGCCATGCTGCTGGCAACTCTGCCAATGTGGGATATGGTCCTCGCCTTGAACGCAGGAGCAACGTTCCTCCCCTGAGTAAACCCCACTGACCTCAGTGGAGTTCGAATGGCATTGAGCCTCTTAAAAGGCACATTGAAATCACGCATCCCTAAAGAGGACTGGCAAATGTCGAGAAGTGAAATATTTGTCTTTGCTAGTTTAGTTTTGGTTTGGTACCTTGTCACCGAGGGAAAGAGAGAAGAACTGCGTAAAAGACTTGTGCAATATCTCTGAACATGGGGAAGTCGGTAGATGCGATAGACCTTGACTTTAGCAAAGCTTTTGATATGATCTCCCACAATATTCTTGCCAGCAGGTTAAAGTAGTATGCATTGGATAAATGGAGTGCAAGATGGATAGAAAGCTGGCTAGACTGTCAGGCCCAATGCGTAGTGATCAACGGCTTGATGTCTGATTGGCGGTTAGTTTCAAGCAGAGTGCCCCAAGGATGGGTTCTAGGGCCGCTTTTGTTCAACATCTTTATTAATGACCTGGATGAGGAGATGGATTGCACCCTCAGCAAGTTTGGGGATGACATTCAGCTAGGGGGAGAGATACGTTGGAGGGCAGGGACAGGGTCCAGAGTGATCTAGACAAATTGGAGGATTGGGCCAAAAGAAATCTGATGAGGCTCAACAAGGACAAGTGTAGAGTCCTGCACTTGGGACAGAAGAATCCCAAGCATTGTTACAGGCTGGGGACCGACTGGCTAAGTAGCAATTCAGCAGAAAAGGACCCGGGATTACAGTGGAGATGAGTCGTCAGGGTGCCCTTGTAGCCAAGAAGGCTAATGGCATATTAAGATGCATTAGGAGGAGCATTTCCAAGAGATCTACAGAAGTGATTATTACCCTTTAGTTGGCATTGGGGAGGCCACATCTGGAGTATTGCGTACAGTTCTCGGCCACTACAGAAAGGATGTGGACACACTGGAGAGGGCCCAGCAGAGGGCAACCAAAATGATTAAGGGGCAGGAGCACATGACCTCCGGGGAGAGGCTGAGGGATTTGGGCTTATTCAGTCTGCAGAAGAGAAGAGTGAGGGGGGATTTGAGAGCAGCCTTCAACTTCCTGAAGGGAGGTTCCAGAGAGGATGGAGAGAAGCTGTTCTCCGTGGTGGCAGATGACAGAACAAGGAGCAATGGTCTCAAGTTATAGTGGGGAAGGTCTAGGTTGGATATTAGGAAAAACTATTTCTCTAGGAGAGTAGTGAAGTACCGCGATGGGTTCCCTAGGGAGGGGGTGGAATCTCCATCCCTAGAGGTTGTTAAGTCCCACTTGACAAAGCCCTGGCTGGGATGATTTAGCTGGGTTGGTCCTGCTTCGAGCAGGGAGTTGGATTCAATGACTCCTGAAGTCTCTTCCAACCCTAGGATTCTGTGATATGGCCTTGGAGTTTGGCAGAAAAATTGAGTGTTACTAAAAATAAACCCATGAAAGATTAAAAAGGAAAGAATTTTCAAAATCTAATGTAGGTTTCATTATTTTGCTAGTTGTTTAACATTCCTGCCTTTCACTCAGCTTGGGCTCAGGGAAACCAGATGAGTGAGCTTCACTTTCCAGTTTTAGTGAGTTTCAGTCCCTAGCCCTAAGCATTCAAAAATCATTCATCAAGTGCTAAAAATAGTGAGATTAACTTAAAAATGAGATTTTTAATAAATAATGCATGTGAGGTTCTTTTTCTTTGCCTTCTGCTTCTGAGCCTGCAGATTTCCTTCAGCTTATGTTTTCTCTTTCCTCTGCAAGGGCTAGAACCCTTTTTTTTTTTAAATGAAAGCTGAGATTCTCATGTGTTCACAAGATTCCAGGAGTCGGGGCCTTAAGAAAAACACCAAATATTGCAAGAACTGGCAACACCGAATTTCTGTTTCTGAAGCACTAATGCAATGGGCTTCTGATGCTTCCATTAATTTTGGTCTTTAATTATTAAACATGACCCATCAAACTGTTTTCATTGAAATTTAAAAACAAAAAGTCATGAAAATATGTCTATTCCTTTAATGCAGATTTTGTCAAACTTAAACGAAAAATCTAAATTCTAGGTTGCAACAGTTTCTCTTCATAGGGTTCCAATATCAAAGGTGCTAAGTGTCTATGTGCTCGGAGATCAATTTGTCACGTCTAAGTAGACAGGATAAATCGATGGCCAATGGATTGATCACTACCGCCTTGAACCCCGGCCTACTGCGTTTTCATCCATTTCTCTCTTTTACTACCTAATTTCTACTGATACATCCTATGCCTTGAAGAAACCACTTTCTAAGCTTCTATTCTTTGAAAGATCTTTGATAATACTTTGCCTTCTCTTGCATTTTCAAACTAGGGTTGCCAGATGGTTGAAACAAAAATACCCCACCCCCCCCCCAAAAAAAAACCACTGGGAAAAAATTCTGTTGAAGGGGAAAAAAGGGGGGGGGGGGACCAAAGTTGTTGAGAAAAAAAAAAAAAAACAGCATGTCCCCTTTAAGAGTGAGTGTAGGGATAGGAACCACCCTATTAAGGTTATATATGTTTTACCCACAGCAAATAAAAGGGACTTTTTCAAAAGTTTCAGAGGGGGAGCCGTGTTAGTCTGTAACTTAAACAGCAAATAGTCCTGCAGCACTTTAGAGACTAACAAAAAATGTAGATGGTATCATGAGCTTTTGTGGGCACAGCCCACTTCTTCAGAATCTTTTTGGTTATTAGACACTAATACTGGCCCTGACCTTATGAAGAAAAAGATACAGCAATTCTTTGCTGCTAATAGGTTGTGAGTCTAAACCAGAGCTCAGAAATTTAAAGACAGAAAAGTTGAGATCCCCTATGGTCTTAACTTTCTGAGGCTCACGCCTGAGTATTTCCTGTGTAGATTTCATCCACTCTGAACATTACAAACCAGAGTATCTGATATGGTGAATTTTTATCATTGTTCGGTGTAAGCGAGTCCCCCTCCTCTTCCCCCACCCCCAAAACTGCTAGAATTCCTAACATTTCAAAAGCATTTGCATTCCATTTGTTTGCAGACCTGTCCAATGTTTTGCTGTTCTGGAACTTGATCATTTCCCAGATAAGACACTTGGGGAGAATTATTTCAAAACAAACAAATGCCATCATGTGACCAGTCTGACCAATCAGAGTTGACGCTGTAAAACTGGCACTGCTTTGACTCTCTCAGCCATAACCTTTTCTGACTCTCTCCTGCTCCTTCGGGTGGAATTTCCAGTATCACATCTTCCCCATCCAGGGCAATGATTATTCTTTCATTATTATACTGAAAGCTTTATGTGAAGGGGAGGGCGAGAAGGGGCGGGGGAGAGAATCCAGGTCAGGACAAAAGACTCCAGCCACCCTGGGCCGATAAGGAACTTTAGCCCTATTCACAACCTGACAAGCGCTAGTAGAATATGATCCTAATCCTGTTTCCAACATTCTTCTCGCCACTCGGCCTCCCAATTCCATGCTGTATTCTTCTAACTGTCGCTTTGGCAAATCCCCCAAATAGAATTACTGGGGAGATAAACATCAAAGGGGATTCAGAAATCTACAGTAGATTCACACAGCAGGGGAAAGAGGGGCGGATGGAAAGACATCGCCTATCTGGTTGCGTCTTTCTCTGATTGCATTCCAAAGCCTTTCCGAGTCTTTCTGAAGACCTGCTGGGTGGTGATGAAGTCTATTACAGTAGTGCCTGAATTGAGATCAGTGCCCTTTGGTGCTAGATGCTGTACATACATGTAGTAAAAGACAGTCCTCGCCCCAAAGTGCTTGCACAATCTAAAGAGATGACAAAGGAAGAACATTTTACAGGCAGGAATCTGAGGCCCCGGAAGATTCAATCGTCTGCCCAGGGTCACACAGGATGTCTGTTCCAGAGCTCGGAAGGGAACCTGCGTGTCACAAATTCCAACCCAGCGCTTTAACCACAGAAAACATCTGCCCTTTCTATAGTGTGACTCCAGTTGGGATCAGGACCCATAATGATGCACTTAAACATACAAAATCAGGTGGCCTGCTCCAAAAAGCCTTGGAATATAAGAACTGGCTCATGCCACCCAGCTTTGTCCCTTGGCATCATTTTTGGGGAATGAGTCACTCATAGGCATGGGGACTCGGGGAGCAGAGATGCTACTGCATCCTTGGTTTTGTGCCTGAGGTCCTGGCTGACAGCGTTCCACCCCTTACCCCCAGCTGTGTCTCCAACCTGGGCCCTGTCCATCTCCCCCCATGCTGGAGCTATGACCCCACTCCAATTAGCAGCAAGGGGTGCAACTTAGCACCCCCATGCTAAAAATTTTCTAGCCCCTCTGGAATCACCACCTGAGGCCCCAAACTGTATTTCAATTTGCCATCTGGTCCACTTTTAGGTCTGTAGCTTCCAGATTCAAAACTTCAGTCAGTTATAAACTGATCAGATTTTTATGATTAAGGCCACAGAATGGAGCCCCTTGGTGTCCTTTTAATTGCCTCCATTTTCAGATTAAAACCACAATTTTAATGGGTTTTTAGAAGCTGAAACTGAAAAGAATTAGCAGCCAAGGAAATAGAGGTGGGAAGAAAACAGAGAGAGTTTGAGCTCAATGCAAAGGTGAAGTGGCCCTAGATTCGGAGAGACAGTGATTCCAGCAGAACCGTACGTGACAATAGCCAGAGCTGGGAGTACAAAGGTGATCATAAAAAAGCAGAGGATAATCAAACATGGCACTCTAAGAAAAGAAGAAATATGCTACGGCTATTCTACCATATATTATTAGGCCAGAAACAACCGGCAGTCAATAGGCACAGACTATGGGCAAAATCTGGAATATGAGATGCCTGTGAACAGACTGCAAAATCTTTTTTATTTAATTATTATTATATTTTTAATTATTTTTCTAGAACAGACTTGACTATATAGGTTGAATCTCTCTAGTCTGGCACCCTTGGGACCTGACTGGTGCTGAACCAGAGAATTTGCCGAACCATGGGAGATCAATATTGTCTAGCAGCATCACCAATACTTCCACTGCTTCCTAGGCTCTTAAAAGACATTGAGAGGGAAATTAGAGCTAAAGAACAGCACAGAACACAGAGAGCCAGGACTGGTGGTTGTAAACAAATTTTGTGGGACCACGGGAAACGTGGCCACACCCATGAAAAGTGGACACCTGGCTAACCAAAATCATGCCAGACCACAGATGTTGCTGGACCAGAGAGTGCCGGATTAGAAAGGCTCAACTTGTACCATGACCAACAAATCTGGACCTTGACAAAAAATAATTGACTATCCCTCATCTGATCTCCTAGACAGAATAGAAAGCCCGGTCTGTCTCCTGCCCAGTCAAGCTTTCACTTTACGGCAGGAAGCTCCATTGTGCTGGAGGAGCTGTTAACCAAAATATTCACCTAAGAGCCTTAGGTGACCTTTCAGATCATTTTTGGACCCAGACCAATGACAGTCTTGAAGACAAGGACTGAGTCCTTAAACCTGACTCAATATTTTATGGGTAGCTACTGGGGAGAGTCGGGAAAAGGTCCATCTGGGACATTTATTTGCAGAATGTCCTTTTAAATATGTTCATCTTGCCTCAAAGCATCTTGCTTTAAATGGAATTCCTTGGTCAGCTGTTAAAATGTTGCCCTTGGAAAACATGACTGTACCCACACACTTTCACCCATATTTAGGGGCCATGTTTGCTCATCTGGATCTCACCTTACATGGTTTTTTTCTTTCCTCCAGTGAAAATTGGACAAGCACAAAGGCTCAAGGGTTTAAACCAAAATACCAGGTCAGGCAACATGGAAAAGAGGTGCGGTTTCCCAGTGGATTAACGCAGCAGCTTTCTCCTTTAACCTGCCTACAACTAGGTTCCTAGCTGCATAGGGGAGCTTGCATTCCAGTGTCCACATGGGCTAATTAGAATGTTCTTGCAATTAGAGAGACCTCTCCTCTTGCAGAATCCCATGATCTTTTGCTGTTTATTCATAGAGGACAGTAAACTGAATATGGACGCACAGAGCTGCTGGTTGAGGATCTCTTCTGGGCAAGAGGGAACCGGCAGAGAGATCTGCCCCCACTACTCTATCTTACGAGACCTGTATAAGCAAGATTCATACCTTCAAACTCTCATAGCATTAGGGCTATTGTCACAGGCCCCCAAAGTCCTCCGGGGGTCAGGATAGTCACTTACTAACAGGAATACTAACTTTCATTGACGGGCTAGGATACCCTCTGGAAGCCAATGAGAGGATTTTGTTTAGCACACAGCAGCTGTCCCATAGAACAGAGCATGAGCAGAGTAGAAGGCAGCAAAGAAGAATCCTGTATCCAGCTGTAAGCGCCGGGAGAATTCAATCCAGCAGACTGAGTGGTTTTCTAAGAGAGAGACTAGTTCAGCCAGAAGTTCTGGCCTGTGGAGTAGACACATAGAAATGCAAGGCCTGGAAGAGCCCTTGGAAGGTCCCCTAATCCATCCCCATGTGCTGAGGCAAGACCGAGGAAACCTTGACTCTCCCTGCCAGGTGTTTATGCAATCTCTTCTTTAAAACCTCCAGTGACGGGATTTCCACATCCTCTCTGGGATGCCTGTTCCAGAACTTAACTCCCCTGATAGTTTGAAAGTTTTTCTTAATATTGAAGCCTTCCTTGCTATAGAAGAAGCCCATTGCTTCTCATCCTTCCTACAGCAGACATGGAGAACATTTAATCATTGTTCTCTTCCTAATAGCCTTTAACAGATTTGAAGACTTATCAGGCCCCCCTCTCTGTTTTCTTTAACTTTCCTCATAGCTGAAGTTTTATTATTTTGGTAACTGTCCTCTTTCTTCAGGAGTCACTTCAATGAATCAGGCCCTTGGATCTGCCGGGTGAGCCCAATAGAGAACAGAAATCTGGGTGGTTGTTTTTTGTTGTTGTTGGGTTTTTAAAAATTTTTTTTTTTAAGTTTACACTACAACTTTCATTTGCTTTTGCAGTACTCTGGATGGAGAAGATGGCATCACCCTAAATTGCTTTGTACAGTCCAGATGGTTTTCATTTTCATTCATTTTTTGCCTTAATGAGAATATTTCATTTAAAAAGTAGCTTTAATTTTCACATTCTCTCTGCAGTCAAATCCTTCTGTTTAACGTGTCATATTTATGGCACTACCTCCAGAGAAAGTCAGGACAGATGTGGCCCATAGCAGGCAAATTCTGAGAACTCACCTCATCTAATGAGAAAAAAAGCTTTAATCACAATACAGAGCAATCATTCTACCACTGGGTCCTTAGCAACTTTTATCAGGGTTGGAGAACAAAGCATCTTGATTTGCACCAAAGGATGACTCCAAATTCTTTAGCAACCATGGACCACACAATACCCAGTTATTCAACTATGTAAACTTCGTATGGGAGAAGAAACACAGGATGTGTTTTGGTTCAGTATTTCCTTCTTAAATATTTAAACTGAATTGCATACCAACAAATGGCACCTTATTAAGAATACTCAAGTATTCACTGGTTGAATTGTTTTGAATTTCAAAACAGATTCAAGTGGAAATATGAATATGAAGGTTGAATAAGTTGGGATATGATAGAGGTCTATAAAATTGCGACTGATGTGGAGATGTGGAGAAAGTAGATAAAGTGTTACTTATTCCTGCTCATAACACAAGAGCTATGGGTCACCAAACGAAATTAATGGAAGCAGGTTTAAAATAAACAAAAGAAAGCACATCTAGCCTGTGGAACTCCTTGCCACAGGATGTTGTGAAAGCCAAGACTATACCAGCATTAAAAAAAAAGAGCTAGATAAATTTATGGAGGTTAGGTTCATCAATGGCTATTAGCCAGGATGGGTAGGAATGGTGTCCCTAGTCTCTGTTTGTCAGAAGCTGAGAAAGTGCAACAGGAGAGAGATCACCTGTTGATTTCCTATTCTGTTCATTCCCTCTAGTGCACCTGGCATTGGCCACTGTTGGAAGACAGGATACTGGACTAGATGGACCTTTGGTCTGACCCAGTATGGCCAAAGAACTATTGAAATAAAGGACAATACCAGCATGAGAACAAATGGGGATATGCTGACCATGAATAAATTCAGGCTGGAAATTAGATTTTCTACCATCAGAGAGGTGAGGCTTTGGAACAGCCTCCCAACAGGAGTTAGGGGGTGCACCCTATCTAGCTATAAAGTGGAGTTTGATGAGTCATGAATGGGATTATGTGATAGGGATGCTTGAACAGTAGGGTGCTAGAACCAACCACCAAGAGGTACCTTCCAGCCATGTCCTTATTGACAGAAAAATTAGTATAATTAGCCATCAAACCAGCCTCCTGATGCACTACCGTCCATCTCTTGTGATAGCCCTTCAAGCACTGCTATGCACTCAAATGACACCAAGATCCAAGTTCCCCATCCAGCTGTCTGCTCGGTATTAACATCGATCAACCTTGAGTGCATTCCATTATTTTCCCATTACTTTCTAAATCAGTGTTTCTTAAACTATGTTCTGCGGAACACTGGTGTTCCGCGAACAACTCACAGGTGTGCCTCAACCTCTTCTTTGTTTTTGTCTTTTTTTCGTCTGACAAACAATTTTGTTTGAAGAAAATATTCATAGGTGTTCCGCATAAAAAAATATTATTGTTTGGTGTACCATGGCCTCAAAAAGTTTAAGAAACACTGTTCTAAATCCATCAAACACAAGTTGCAGTGGATAACTGTCATTAGCTAGAGAAGCACTCTATGCCCAACAGCTAGGGACACCATTCCTACCCATCCTGGCCAATAGCCATTGATGGACCATGAATTTATCTAGTTCTTTTCTGAACCCTGTTGAAGTCCTGTTCTTCACAACATCCTCTGGCAGGGAGTTCCACAGGTTGACACTGCGTTGCATGAAGAAAAACTTCCTTTTGTTTGTTTTAAACCTGCTATCTATTAATTTCATTTGATGACCGCTAGTTCTTGTGTTATCTAGTCTGGCTTCCCCCAGAAGATCCATTAGAGAATGTCCCTGAACGAACTCCTGTTTGAATTACAGCACGAAAAACATCCAATCTTGATTGAAAGACTGCCATGCTGGAGAATCCATTCCAAACAGCAGTAAATGGAGCTAGTGGTTAATGATATACTCACGACGAGATCCTCCCAGCAACTGGTTCATGGTAGTTTCCCCATTCATGGTACTCTCCTTATGGGAGCTACAAGCCCACTCCTCCTCTCTCAGGTTGACTGAAATGCCTTCCATGATTACTAATGGAATCCGGAGTCCTGGCAGTTGTGAAAATCTTTGGCGGATCTGAGGCAAAAGCAGGCTTAAGTAAGTGTTTCCAACATGATAATGGAAATTCCTTTCTGTAGAAACTGCTCCCCAGACTTGAAACTCAATCCTCCAGGGGTGGCCTCGACTGTAATTGAAGACAAAAGCCAAAAGCATTTAAAATTTGTCACTCTTTTCTTGTTTCCTTTCTTCGACAGGGCAGCTTTACCATGAAATGGTTAAGCTCTAAATCACTTTCGCATGGATTTGGTGTGGGTTTGTTTTTATCTCAGCAGAACATTGAACGAAGAAGGGCGTGTCTCGTTGCTGCGCCACAAAGACGACAGGCTCGGAAAGCCTGCCAGTGCCAAGGTGCCGATAAACATTCATTCTGTTTGACTTATTGTTCCCACTAATGTTTAATTTACCTGCAAGTCCTCCAGTCACTTCAAAGCTAGTTGAGCACTGAGTCAACTGAACTCTTCCAAGTCTTATGTATGGAGAGCACAGGCTTCCAAGAAGTGAGGCATCAGGCATGCAAACCTCACCTTCCAGCCTTGCTTCTTTCCTTTCTTGTTCTGTAGGATCCTGTTTCATTGACACCGCTGTGACTACTCCAGAAACTGTGGATCACACCACAACTCTATTCCAGGAAAGTTCACACTAGCCCCAAAATTAAGGAAATGGCCAACCCATGAAGAGAGTGGGTGTTTAGCCTAGTATCCATGAGCATGTTGCCAAGTGTTTGAGAACAGTCCCTGAAATGATACCGCTCAGAATGCCATCCAACTGCGGCAACTCACCACCCGGCCATCAGCCGCAGCCTTATCCTTGCTACCCTCAGGAGGCACAAGGTCCAGCTGTGGGCAACCTGGGAGGGCATCCTCAGGGTGCTGGCAAGGGGTGGGGCTCAAACCCCCAACCCCAGGCTCTGAAGGTGGGTGGAGATGTAAACATTCTTGAAGTATCCAGGCAGATGGGGGACAATGGGCAGCATGTCTTACCCAGAGATAGAGAGGAAAACGCTGGATAATAAAGGATTACCCACACAGAGATGGATTATTGACTAATTGCTAAGATTTAACCTGGCTCTCTTTAAGCATACTAACAAGAGTGAGAACACCAGCATTCATTTTGACTTCAGTTTATACCAGGGTGGGCAATAAAAAGGCAGCAGTTCACCCTGGTGGGCCACCACTGCTATATTTATCTGTGCCTCTGCAGGTACCAGCGATCGCAGATCCCATTGGCTGTGGATCGCCACGCTCAGCCATAGGAGCAGCAAACTGGGGCACCACTTCCTGCAGCTCCCATTGGTTGGGTATGGTGATCCGTGGCCATTGGGAGCTGTGATTGCCAGTATTTGCCCACTCCTGGTTTATACCTTCCACTCTAGAAACACGCTATTTTCCGTTGCAATGGAAAGAGCTTGGTATTGCAGGGGAAAAAAAGTCTACAAGAGCCGCTCTCTCATATTCCTCCTCCTCTTGCTCTACCTGCTCATATCTAATCTTTCAAGGTATCTATGGTGCCACAAGGCACACAGTCTACAATTCACATGTTAGCAGAACTGTGTCCCCTAGCCTACTCTAGAGAAATATTTTGATTTTCAGCCCAAAATTTTCAGCCTTCAAATGTCAGCCAAAAGTTTAAATTATCCATGGAAAATGTGGATGAAAATGATGGTTTTGTTTTCATCAAAATGTTCTGGGGGAGGGAGAAGGGAAGCAACTACCCCCTTTTTGACCAGCTCTAGTTTTGAACCAGCTGGAGCTGTAGCATAGATCTGGATATCTTGAATCGTTTTAGTTGTAAAGTCTTAGAGGGGCAGCTGTGTTAGTCTGTAACTTTAAAAACAACAACAGATGAGCAGAGTGGAGAGAAAGGGTGGGGACCCTCACAATTTATAATGGAAAAAGAAACGAGAGGAGGGAAGTACCTGTCAATTGTAGTGCCGGTGCTAACGAGGCTGAGTGGGCTTGGAAGTGTTTCATACTTCGCGTTTGATGTTACTTGGGTGATGAATGTAAGGAAAGCAGGTTTTATAATGGCCCATCCAATTCATGTCTTTGGATTTTAGTTGTAGTGAGGATTCCACAAAAAAGCAGTTCAGGTCATCTAAGCCTAGTCTACACCACAGCTCCAACCAGTTTTGAAACCAGTTTAACTAAACTGGTTTTAAAACCAGAGAAAATTTTGGGGAAAATATCCTGGGTGCAGACTGACCAATGGCTCACTTTCCATACATTCAGTGTGGAGAAGATTGGTGTTCGTGGCCTGTTTGTCAGAGGCTAGAAATGGATGGCAGGAGAGGGATCACGTGATGATTTATCTGGGGTGCCTGGAATTGGCCACTGTGGGCAGACAGGACACTGGGCTAGATGGACATTTGGTCTGACCCAGTCTGGCCGTTCTGATGTACTTTAGCATTTGTATAACAGTAAATAGCCCACTCAAAGATTCTTCTTGGAGTTTTTTTTCCCCTTCCTCCTCTCCCTAAGTAAATGACATTCACATTTCACTGTATTTTCTACCTTTTTCATAGAAAGCCCTAGGGATTTCTTTGTGCCCAAGACAAAGCGACCTCCATTTATTCCAGGGAATCAATTGCTATGAGATACAAGAATGAGGTGCTGTGCTTTCCAGTTCAAAACATCGGGAGATTAGATAGGATGGCTAGATAGATTGTATGGAGACAGCAAGCGAATGAGCTAGCCTGAGTGCCCGCACAGACCCAATGATTATAAGTCCTTGATTGTGATTGGTCCGTGCTGGATAATGCCAGGAATGGGCATATTAAACACATGAATGTCAAGTTCTAATTCATCTCTTTAATGTTGTACAGTAGAAGGACTGTAGCCCCCTGCTGCTGTGTAATTTCACGCTAAGGAGTCTGATGGGGTTTCCTACGGACTGATCCTTTATGGATCAGAAAACTCACTTTCTCTTTGTGTTAGGAGGACTGGAGATTATCTCATTAACGCTTTTCATGCCAGACCTGATTCAACGGAAGGCTTTGCCTCCTCTAAGGAATCCAATAGCGCATCCCAGAGGCAACCAGCTCAGTGTTTTGCTATCGTTAGTGGGTGGTTTCTTCCAGGAAACTCTATAAAAGGCATAAAACAAAATGTCAATAATCTATTGCATTTACCTGGGGAGGGGTGGACTTGCTTTGCCTCTGCAGAACCCCCCTTCAAAAGCATGGGCCACGTCTACACTAGAGAACTGAAATGGTAGTCACAATGGTTTGTGGCATCTACACTAGCTCTACTGAACCAGTTTCAGTTTTACTTTGTGTCCACACTAGTGCAATTCTTAAACTACCAGCCACAGTGCCATCTGGGCTTCCATCCTACCATTCTTGGCTCAGCTCCCAGGAGCAATGAATGCATCCTGGGATACTGTGAAAGGCCAGCAGGGCATGATGGGACAGCGGCTGGCGAACTAGTTGAACTGTTTCAGCTTGCCTGCATCCGCACTGGGTCTAAGCTGGTTCTGACCAAACCAGTTTACTTAGCCTAGCTGGCTATTTCATGAAACCTCCGCCAAGGTCATATTTTCTAGCAGGCTGTTAGACCACAATACTTTCACCAGTTTAATTTCCCTAGCATACAGCAGGCCCATGAAACCAAAAGATGCGACTTGGACAAGGTGAATAAATGGCCATGGTGGGCAAAATGAAAACCAGAGAGAGAGGAAGCAAACAGGAGCAGAGAAAGGAGAAGGAATAATTAATATGAAAAAATAAACATAGCTTATAAATCCTCTCCAAGCCAGATCCACCCTGTTTCCGTCAGGCTCACATATGGAGAAGCACAGAGTCTTTTCCCAATGGGATCCCAGCTTTGGGGCAGCACAGAAGAGCCAAGGATGGGGGGAGAGGGCTGACTGTAAAGGGGATTCTGAATTGAGGCTACCAGACTCTTTCTGGGTGCCAGACTAAGACAACGGTCCCAGTGACTTCCAGCACCAGCAGGCACCTATAGACCAACTCGCTGCCTGCTCTGCTTGAGAGCGACCTCACTAATCTGCCAGTGTTCTTGCCTGTCGATTTCGATTGTAAGCTCTCCAGAGCAGGGGTGACTCTTGTATATGTACAGCGCCTAGCATCCCAGAGCCCTGATCTCAGCCAGGGACCCTGGGCCCTACCAGAATACAAAGAGTAAATAAATAAAAAAGCAAAGAGTAAATAAATAGGAAAGCTAGTGGATTCGCTGGCTAAGATTATTTAAATTAATTGTATTGTGTTTGCACAGCCCTGGTGCTAGGTACTAACCCAGAACAAAAGGACCATCCCTGTGCCAAACAGCCATAGTCAGGAGGGTCACAGACACCGATCAGCCCTTGGGGGATCTTCTTGGCTAACGGGGACTTTCCAGGTGATGCAGAGCTGGAGGAGATGCCATGTCTTCTGCTTTCACTGCTAGATTGAGCTTCCTCCCAGTGTGGCCCCACATGGGCAACTTGTGGTCAAGGGATGTTCTGATCAATGTGAATAATTGAAAGGAGATGATATAATGTCACTCGCTATTCCCGGCCTCTCAGCCGGGCTCTCCATCCCTAGCCTGGCAGGGCTAGATCGTCTCTCTGAAAGGCTTCTAAACTGGGCATCAGACCATTTGTTTTTAAACTTGCTGAGCGGTAGGAGTTGATTTCCCACTTTTCTTCCGTTCCATAGTAGCCACTCATAGGAGAGAGAGGCCATAGGGGGCACTGCGCACAATTTCACCTGGTTACAAAGATCGAGGTTCAAGTCGGTCTGGAGCTACCAAATTCAGATCGAGGATTTCAAACCTTGCTCTCAGATGCCAGGGCATTTTCAGGCCAAAGGACTCTGGTTCCTGGTGAGCTGCCGAAAATTAAATCACTTGATGTGAAGTGAAGTGAGAATGGAACTGGAGAAAATGAGCAGAACAGACTCTCCAGGCTACACAATGAAGAGAGGGAAAGTCCTTCCCACTGCCATGGATTAACGATTGTCACAATGAACTGCAGTGAGGTTATGTCTACACACCAGGCAGGGAGAGCCAGACTCTGTTCTGCCTCCTACATCATCAACAGAGCTCTTAACGAAGATCTCGCTGCAGAATGTTATTAATGGAGAATGACAGAAAGAGCCTGGCTTGGATTTTCAGATCCCAATAGGCCCACTGACAGGCATTTGGGGCCCAGGGCAGAAATCAATATCCCCCCCTCCCTTGGCCAGGGCCGCAGCACTCCCTTGGCCAGGGCCTCACCTCCCACTAAAGGAGCCCTGTGCCAGCCAGCTCCTGCCTGCTCTCTGCCTTCCCTCCCTGTCCCCAAACTACTTGCTCTGTGGAAAGCCATAGTAGTATCTCTTGATTCAAAGACACTTTTGCTATTCCCCATGCAGGTTATGGGACTCAGTAATTCAGCCCCGGAACCTGCATGGGGTATATCAAAAGCATCTTTCAATGAAAAGATGCTTTTTGGCAGACAGTGACCGGGCCCCTGGGCCCTTTTAAATTGGCAGATCCCTGGGTAATCGCCTCTTAGCCCTCCCTCATCGGCAGGCCTGGGTCCCAAGCAGAGTTTGCAATGCCTGAAGCTAGAAGACAGCCTTGGAACTCAAACTTTGGTCTGGGTTGGTATGGAACTGAGGGGAAATAAACCCCAGACCCTCATGATGCACAATCATTGCATAACCCCTGCACCTGACTGTCACCACACTGCATTACATGCCATTTGCTAATGTGCTGGCTGTGCCAACAAACACGCACCTGTGAACGGTCCTAATAATCTTACTGCCCATGGAATTTTTGCTGTTGACTCACATGGGGGCAGGAGCTGGGGCTACGTTCTTAGAGCTTCAGATCCAGACCACACTTCAACTCGTGCTGAAGGTCCATTTAAGTGCTGTGCTGAAACACATCCCCCGGAATAAGAGCGCCTCACTGAATCAGGGCCTGGATATCCCCTCCCAACCTGCCTGATGTGGTTAAATACAATCGCTTAATCTAGTGAAACAGCTTTGTTCGCTGGATTGCCCCATATCTCCTCCTGCTAAGCCTTGCAGAAGAACACCAGGCAAATGTCCCTGCCATCAGAGACACCTTCTAATGTTCATGAAAAAACAAACCTGCATTTTATCTGCAGGAATAGCCTGGCCTAGGTCTTATCGTGGCCAGTCAATTATTTAATGGCTCTTTGAGCATTAAATAATCCTCACCCAGCTGAATGGCTGGGTAAATCTCTTCCAGCAGCTCTCAAGTTGGATTAGGAGGTGCCAGGAGGCACATCACCCCCCCCCCCGACCTCTCCCCATGCCCCCCGATGATGTTCCATAGAATCACAGACCCATAGATTACTAGGGTTGGAAGAGACCTCCAGAGGCATCAAGTCCAGCCCCCTGCCCAAAGCAGGGCCAACCCCTACTCAATCATCCCAGCCAGGGCTTTGTCAGGCTGGGATGGAGAAATCTCCTAGGGATGGGGATTCTACCACCTCCTTAGGGAACTCATTCCAGGGCTTCCCCACCCTCCCAGGGAAATCATTTGTCCTACGATCCAACCTAGACCTGCCCCACAAAAGTTCCACCAGAGGACACAAGAGTCTCATTGGAGAGTCTTTTTCTCTCTGCTTACTCCAAGCATTTTCCATTCCAATCACAAAACCTGCCTATTTCTCTTCCACCGGCAAGCTGCCAGCTGTGGTCAGGGCATATTTTCTACAGCACGAGGAATGGGACATTCAAAGGAACTGCCTCTGTCTCTGCTCTTTGGAGCCGATCTGGCGATGAGGGACCGAGGAAGTTGTCCGGCCTTTTATTTCACAGGGTCCAACCCTGTAAGGCAGCGGGTCTCAAACTGGGTACCCGAGGGGATCCACGAGTCAGGTCCAGGGCCACCGGCCCCACTGATCAACTCCTCCTCTGCAACTCCTCCTCTGCCCAGTGCCTCCTGCATGCAACCAAACAACTGTTCAGCAGCAGGCAGGAGGTGCTGGGAGGAAGGCAGAGGAGGAGGGACAGGGTGCGCTCGGGAAAAGGAGGAGCAGGAATGGGGGAAGGAGTGGAGTGGAGACAGCCGCTGAGGCTAAGCAGGGGTTTAGTACCCTCAGGGATAATTAGAAGCCAGCTGAAGGAGGCAGGGGAGTCTGGGAAATATTTTAAATCACAAGGGGAGTCCTTCAGGTTACTAAAGTTTGAGACCTGCTGCTGTAAGGGGCTGAAGCTGGGATTGTCAAAGACATTTAGACACTAACTCCCATGGAAGCTAAGGACCTAAACCCATTTGAGAATCCGGGCCTTAGGGCTTAGTACAGAGAGTACGAAAAGTCTTCACATGGCACAAGATGGTAAAGACTCAGGCCTCAGAGCTCCACTCACCAACTCACAGAGCAGCCTGGCCCTTAAGCTAGACATTTCCTCATGACTCATTGACAGAAGCAATCAGGTACGTCCTTACCCACATGCAGAATACACAGCTGTGTAGGGCACTCAAACATCTGGGGCACCACTGGGTCTTAATCTCCACCCTCTTGCTTCTTCCTCTCCCTGTTCTGTGACTCCGCCTCCTTTGGAGAGGTACTAGTTAATAGTGGAAAAAGCCAGCAAGACCTATTAGCACAGGGGTGGACAAATACCAGCCTGCCACAGTTAGCCCCTGGCAGGTCCCCACATCGCCATATTTACCTGCGCCTCTGCAGGTATAGGGGATCACAGCTCATGTTGGCCATGGATCGCCATTCCTGGCCAATGGGAGATGCGATTGCCCGTACCTGCAGAGGCCCAGGTATATATAGCTGCAGCAGCCCATCAGGAGCTCACCCTGGTGAACCACCACTGTTTTATTGCACACCACGGTATTAGCAGAACATCAAACCTGTGAAAGAGCCATTCAGTTGGTAATCATATAATCATAGAACACTAGAACTGGAAGGGACCTTGAGAGGTCATCGAGTCCAGTCCCCCGCCCTCATGGCAGGACCAAGAACTGTCTAGATCATCTCTGATAGATGTCTGTCTAACCTGCTCTTGAATATCTCCAGTGGTGGAGATTCCACAACCTCACTAGGCAATTTATTCCAGTGTTTAACCACCCTGACAGTTAGGAAGTTTTTCCTGATGTCCAACCTAAACCTCCATTGGTGCAATTTAAGCCCATTGCTTCTTGTTCTATCCTCAGAGGCCAAGGAGAACAATTTTTCTCCCTCCTCCTTGTAACATCCTTTTAGATACTTGAAAACCACTATCATGTCCCCTCTCAATCTTCTCTTTTCCAGACTAAACAAGCCCAGTTCTTCCAGTCTTCTCTCACAGTTCCTGTTTTCTAGACCTTTAATCATTTTTGTTGCTCTTCTCTGGACCTTCTCCAACTTCTCCAAATATTTCTTGAAATGTGGTGCCCAGAACTGGACACAATACTCCAGCTGAGACCTAATCAGCACAGAGTAGACCGGAATAATGACTTCTCCTGTCTTGCAACCAACACTCCTGTTAATGCATCCCAGAATCAGGTTTGCTTTTTTTGCAACACTGTCACACTGTTGACTCATGTTTAACTTGTCAAGTATCAGAGGGGTAGCCATGTTAATCTGAATCCGCAAAAACAACAAGTCGTCCTGTGGCACCTTATAGACTAACAGATTTATTGGAGCATAAGCTTTCGTGGGCAAAGACCCACTTCGTCAAATGCATCTGACGAAGTGGGTCTTTGCCCATGAAAGCTTATGCTCCAATAAATCTGTTCGTCTATTAGGTGTCACAGGACTTCTCACTGTTTAACTTGTCCCCTACTATGACACTTAGACCCCTTTCTGCGGTACTCCTTCCTAGACAGTCACTTCCCATTCTGTATGTGTGAAACTGATTGTTCCTTCTGAAGTACTTTCAGGAGCGGCCCGAGACCAGCTGCAGCAGCTAGCACCCCCGCCTGCAGGGCCATCAATGGACTGACGTCATCATCGGGTGCCCTAGGCGGCGGCGCACTAGGCAGTGGCCGAGTCCGCCTATAGCCACGGGCCGCCCCGAGTACTTTACATTTGTCCTTATTAAACTTCATCCTATTGACTTCAGACTATTTCTCTAGTTTGTCTAGATCATTTTGAATTTTGACCCTGTCTTCCAAAGCATTTGCCACCTTGTAATGAGCCATTTAACAGGCATTTCCCAACCCCAGGTATGTACGGTCAGTGTCTGAATTTACTGGGTTAGTCAACAAGAGCTGAGTTTATAATTTGCTTTAAATATTTTTCATTATGTGTTGCTGAAGATTATAAAACCACATCTCTAAAAAGTCATCATCCATCCTGCCGGCTGCCATCGGGCTTAGAGGAACCAATTTAATCGTACAGTGTAGGGCCCCATAAATCCTAAGGATGACCTTGAAAGTGATCCCTGGCTTTGCAAGGCCTATGAAACTGTTCCTATGGCCATTCCCTTTCTGTGAAGCACTGACGGTGTGTTAAAAACGTTTTACGTGGTTTCCAAACACGGTTCTCCTGACCCCGATGGTCACTGGTCTCCTGCAAGAGGACTGGACAGGAGGGTTCTGTGGAACCATGGAAAAAATTTGGGGGAAATGTTCTGCTTGATGCTTTCACATCCTCCTGTGAAAACGTTCCCTGCCTAACCGAGCAACATCTCAAAGTGCTCCCAGGCCTCACCGCAAAACCAGTTGCAAACAAGAAAGAACATACGTCTCCCTGAGAGAGGTAGCACAGTGTGTTTACCTCCTCTGGCAATCTGCCCTGAGCTATGAGCACAAAATGGCCGATGAACTCTCTAACGTACAGGGAGAAGGCTAAGAAACTGAAAAGTGCAGGCACAGAAGACAAAAGGACACACAACTCCCATTCAATTCCAGACTCTCAACAAAAGGGGGAAACTGCCCACGTTTCAGACATTGCAAACGTTACTGTGAGGAGAAAGGACATCACCTCATCAACCAGGAAGAGAAAAAACATAACAGGGACTTTACCAGCTGCAAGAGCGCAAGATACCACTTGTAGCTGCGAGGTGCAAAATGGCTGCTCCAGGGCTGCAGCATGCTAGCTCTGCCCAATTTTAAAGGGACAGTTCATGAATGGCATGCTGGGAAGTTCCAGAAAGGCATGGCGCTAAGAGAGCTACCTAGTGATGGAGAAAGTTAGTAGGAAGCAACCTATGTTCCATGAAGGTTGGTTAGTCCAGTGCTTAGAGTGGTTGTCTCTGGCCTAGTAGACTTAGGTTTGAGACCTGTTCATAGCTAAATATTCTGTGCAAGTTAATTAATCTTTCCATGGTTCCACTTCCTAGCTTTAAAACAAGGAGACTAGTATGTCCCCACCTCCCTGGAGTGTGATGAAATAGGCCTCTTAAAAACTGAGGGGTGCTTGAAAAGGCTACTTTCAGGTAGTAGCTGATCACAGGTGTGAACATTACCTTACTGTGTAAGGAGGCAGGGAAGGATCCCAGCTTGGTTATAAGCACAGGAAATAAACAAACCCCAGGCCCACATCAGTTGTGACAAGGCAGAAGTGATAGTGGTGTGTCTTTGTCCTACACATTTATTTTTTAAGTGTTCAGTCAGGGATTGTCGGTAATTGTAACCTATTATTTTAGCCTTTCAAATCACCATTGACTCCTTGTGCTTGCGGGGGGGGAGGGGTGTCTTTCTCTGAAGCTTCTGTGGACCTGGCCTTTGGAATAGGATTTCTGCTCTTCAGTTTCAACCAGAATTACCCAGGTGGAAAAAGCATTTCCAGATGTGGAAATAACCGCAGCAAAGCCAAGCCCTAGCCATGAGATAAAGAGTGATTCACTCTCCAGACAATGGACCCAGAACCCTTTGTTTAATCTGGGGGCTTTGAGGAAGCTCCCCGGGGGGGCTGGAAGACTTGGTCCACTTTTGATGCCCATGACTCAAGAAGGAGGTGAATAAACTGGACAGGGCCCAGAGAGGAGCCAGGAGAAAGCTTAAAGGTTTCAAAAACTAGACTCAAAGAGCCCAATGTGTTTAGCTTCCCAAAGAGAAGGTTAAAGATGTGATCAAAATCTATAGCAGGGGTGGGCAATAATTTTTGGTGGGGGGCCACTCCAAGATTTTGGTAAGTGGTCAAGGGCTGCATTTTTCTATGAAGGGGGTGCAGGGTCTTGGACAGAGGTTGGGTGCAGAAGGGAGCTTGGGGTAGGGGATTGAGGTGCAGGAGAGGGTGTGGGATCTGAGAGGGAGTTTGGGTGGGGGCGTTGTGACCTGGGGCAGGAGATTCAGGTGCAGGGTCCAGGAGGGGGTTTGGGTGCAAGAGAGGATTCTGGCCTGGAGGAGGGATCTAGTTGGAGGTGAAGGGTCTGGGAGGGAGTTGTGACCAAGGGCAGAGTGTTGGGGTGCAGGGTCCATGAGGGGGTATGGGTGCAGGAGAGGATTCTGGCCTGGGGGATGGGTGTAGGGAGGGATGCAGGGTTTTGTAGGAAGTTGTGACCTGGACGGGGAAGGGGGAAATGCAGAGGGTTTGGCTGATGATGTGGGGCAGGAAGGAGTGGTGACCTGAGGCAGGGAGTTGGGGTGCAGCAGTGGGGGGGGGTGCTAAGGGAGACAGGCCAGAAAGCAGTTAAGTAGGTGGCTCCTAGCCAGCAGCCCAGCAGGACTCTCAGGCAGACTCACTGCCTGTGGCAGCCCCAGTCTCAAAGGGGCTGACTCTTCCATGTGGCTCTCTTTGATGCTCTTGGGGATGACGCTTTGTGTGCTTTCCCCACCCCCACCCCCATCTCTCAGCTCCCATTGGTCAGTTTCCAGCCAATAGGAGCTGAGCGATTGTGCTGGGGGGCAGGGGTAACAGGTGAAGCCTCACCCCCTGCACCTAGCATGCCGCACAGAGAGCCACATGGAGCAGCCAGCTGCTTTGAGCAGCATGGAGCTGCTCTGTGCTCAAGGGGCCCGACGGGGCAGGCCATGGGCTGAATTAAAAGCCCTGATGGGCTGAATCCAGCCCGCAGGCCATATCTTGCCCTACCCTGGTCTATAGGCATTGACTCGGGAACAAATATTTAATAATGGGCTCTTAATCTAGCCAAGAAAGGTTTACCAGGATCCAAAGGCTGGAAGTTGAAGCGAGACCAATTCAGACAGGAAATCAGATGTACATTTTTAACGGTGCAAGTCATTCAGCCAGGGCACAGGTTCTCAGGGGTCATGGTGGATTCTCCAGCTCCGACACCTGCTCAGTGAAGACTGGGCGTTTTTCTCAAAGCTCTGGGGAAGGTCTATGGCCCATTCTGCCCGGGTGGTCAGAGCCGATGTTCACAACGGTCCCTTCCAGCCTGGGAATCCATGTGTCTAAGACTCAGGGTCCCAGAGGGTCTGGCTAAGCAGCTTCACAACATTACTCTTTAGTGTACCGGGTACAAGAGACCCAGCTGTGTTCAGGGGCCACGTGAACCACTGGCCATTGGCACTCCATCACTGTGCTGATTGCCAATAATATACCAGCTGGATCTGGCCAGCAGGTGGCACAGCACAGGTGAGTCTGGCTGAAAGAGTTGCTGAGAAGGCTCTTTCTACAAAGTAGACACTACCCTGCACCAGCAGTTGAGGGGTAGCTGGAATTTTGCCCTTGGTGTAGGAGTCCTAGGGATACCCAGATTTTTACCGGGACTCGGGACCAGGTTAGGCAGGATACTTCAAGCCTCAATCTAGATGGCCCTGGGCATGTGTGGGGTTTCTGGGTGTGCCCTGGAGCCTTTCCCCAGGGGACTCACTTTCCCAGGCCAGGAGCTACACTCTTCCACTCCGACTGACTTTATCAAAGGGGGGCAGTAGTTGTACCCAAGGCTAAAACGAGCTTATGGCTTACAAGCTAATTCCTCTGCTGCTCCAGCCAAGGATTCAGGTTCCCAGATTTGCCCTTTCCATGCCCCTTACCAGCCCTGCTTAGCCACCAACAGTCCCTTCCTCCCCCTGGGACCAAGCAAGTATCCCAGAGGGTGTAGAAAGGACATGGGGGGATGGACCACACTGCAGCAGCAGCAGGGTCAGGAGCTGTGCTCCCAAGCAAGAACAGAGGTACAATCTCTGTTTAATCCCACTGCTGCTGCCAGCGCTAAGGGTCAGAGTTAAGGTTACAGGGGGTGGAGTAGATGGTTTTACTGTGATGCCTGGGTCTCAGAGGTTTAAGTTTAGCCACCCTGCACCCTCTGGTAGGGCATGGGCAATCTTAACTTCCTGTTAATGACTTTTTTTTTTAGAGTAAATCTGAATCAACTGCAAATCCCCCATTCTGTTCAGATGAACACTTTTCTCTGAGGGGACGTCTACACTAGGAAACTATTTTGCAATAACTAAATTTGAAATAGTAACTCCCAAAATAACAAAAATCAAAATAGAGTTATTCCCCGGAGAAAGCTGGAGTACAGATTTTGAAATAACCAGCCTGTTATTTCAAAATAACAGGCTTGGTCGTGTGGATGCTCTGCTTATTATTTCGAAATAAGGGAGGCTATTTTGAAATAACTCCCTAGTGTAGACCAGAGTCTAGATACAGCTCAGTAACTTAGGGTAAGTCTACACTTGCACCCTCTTTTGAGAGAGGGATGCAAATGAAGACATTCAAAATTGCAAATGAAGCCGGGATTTAAATATCCCACGCTTCATTTGCATATTCATGTTATGGCGCTATTTCGAAATAACAGACACTGTTAAGATGCAGTTATTTCGAGAGAAAACCCTTCTCTCAAAATAACCCTTATTCCTCATACAATGAGGTTTGCCAGTTATTTCGAGAGAAGGGTTTTCTCTCGAAATAACCGCGTCTTAACAGTGTCTGTTATTTCAAAATAGCGCTATTTCGAAATAGCGCCTTAACGTGAATATGCAAATGAAGCACAGGATATTTAAATCCCGGCTTCATTTGCAATTTCGAATGTCTTCATTTGCATCCCTCTCTTGAAAGAGGGTGCAAGTGTAGACATACCCTCAATTAGCATTGCTTCAAGAGTCCTTTGCAGAAGCACAATACTGTAAGGGTATGTCTAAACTACATGGCTCCGTGGACGGAGCCATGTAAACTAGTTTACCCGGCATAGGCAAAGCAGTGGGGATTTAAATAATCCCCACTTCATTAAAATAAATATGGCTGCAGTACTGTGCCCAGGAGCAGCTGATCCGGCACAGCGCTGCAGTCTGGAGATGGAGCTGTCAGCTGGGGAAGCCTTTGCCGACCGATCCCTTATGCCTCGTGAAACGAGGTTTACAGGATCGGTGGGCAAAGGCTTCCGCAGCCGACAGATCCGCGTCTAGACTGCCACGCTGTGCCGGATCAGCTCCTGGCCCCACCTCCTCAGGGTTGCCTGGGAGCTGCTGGGGAGGCATGAGCCCTTTTAACTCCCACTATTGAAGGGGCTCGCACCTTCCCAGCAGGTGCCAGGCAGCGCATCAGTGGTGGGCCAGCAGCTGTGAGCCCTTTCAAACAGCAGGAGTTGAGCCCTTTTAACTCCTGCTATTTAAAGGCCCCGCCCTGTTCCCCAAGGCCCCGCCCCTTCTGAGGTGGCCCGCGACCACTTTGGAAACTTTTGAAGTGCCCCTCCCCTTCAAAAATTACTGTCCACCTCAGGGTTAGGCAGTTTCAAATCAGCTTCTGTTCTAGAACTTGGATAGGTTCCTAAATGAAACCCTACTAGGGTTTTAAGCAGAGTGCATTCTTTAAATCCCATGCCTCCTCCTACCTGAACCCTGGCGTCATGCCACCGGTTTTGCGGGAACAGAATCAGGCCCTACTCCAGATCTGGGGAAGGAATAGCAATTGGGGACATAGGCTCTGGGGGACTTTTGAGCAGCCTTCAGTCAAGAAGTTCTCCCTAGCTGCTCCAGAGGAATAATACTTTATTCCTGGCAGTGAGAAGCACTGATAGGAGGCTGACTAAGAAGGGCTCATGCAAATGCTCCCGAATTAAGCTCCGGCTGAAGTTAGAAAGGAGGGATGATAAACACTCGCGGCTTTAAAATTGCAAAATATGCTTTGCAGGCATGAAGCCGGGGAAGTAACAACACAGCAAAGCATTTCTGATTCCCTGGTCCTCAGTCCCCGAAAAGCAAAGCCCCATTAAAGAGCCCTAACTATTATTTACACTTCTAAATCTTAAAACCATTAACAAAAGCCACTTAATTCAATTACTTTCCCTGGGCGCTGCTGTTATTACATTCTCCTGCCGGAGCCACATTCGGTGCTGTCGAGGGGGCTGGGGGTTGATTTGCTCCCCCCCCCCCACCTCGCCTCCCTTCCCCGACGTCATTGTGTGGAGCTAATGGGGTACAGTGAAATGATGTCTCTCCCCATTGACAGGTTTATGAGAATTTAATAAAGCGTGGCGCGGATAAAATGAGATATTACAACGCCGCACAAAGCTGATTGACTTCCCCACGTCAGCATTTTTATGCCGGGATATTGACAACTCCCAACCTAATCACGTCATTCGACTGGAAAGACACTTTTTTTTTTTAAGGTCTCTGTGCTCTGCGGGTGTCGCATCTTCCTGCCACCTGGCAAGACGACAAGAAGCCGAGGATTGGGCAAGAACTTTTCTTCCAGCCACAATCACTGTGATGCTTAACTCCCAGGTGGAATTATACCCAGGAGACCTCCTGGTAGCCCAGGAAAGAGCCCCATAAAAACAAGTGACCCTCCCAGCTCAGCTGCCCATTGTATTATTTCTATTCTGGTTCATTCGTTGCTTTGTGGTGTGGTCCAGAAACCCCAGCAATGTAATAACAGCAGCACCCAGGGAAAGTAATTGAATTAAGTGGTTTTAAATAATATGAAGATATACCTAATCTTGGAGAGCTGGAAGGGACCTTGAGAGGTTATTGAGTCCAGTCTCCTACCCTCATAGCAGGACTAGGTACCATCCCCAACTGATTTACCCCAGACCCTTAAATGTCCCCCTAGAAGATTGAACTCACAACCGTGGGTTTAACAGGTCAATGCTCAAACTACTGAGCTGTCCCTCCCTCATTAAAACCTTTTGTTAATAGTTTTAAGATTTAGAAGCATAAATAATAGTTAGGGCTCTTTAATTGGGCTTTGCTTTAAGGGGACTGAGGCCCTGGGAATTCCATTGTGCTAGGAGCTGTACAAACAGCTGATAATCTAAGTGCTCCTCCTTAGAACATAAGACAACACTGCAGCAGCAGGGTCAGGAGCTGTGCTCCCAAGCAAAAATGGAGCTGCAAGCTCTGCTTAGTCCCATTGTAAGGGTCAGAGTTAAGGTTACTGGAGATAACCAGAGTGGGTGGCTTTACTGTAATGCCTGGGTTTTAGAGGTTTATATTTAGCCACCCTGAACACTCTGGGGGGGCCTGGGCATCCTTAACTCCCTGTCAATGAAGGGGGTTATTTTTTACAGTAAATCTGAATAAAATGCAAGTCCCCTCCCTTCAGATAAACACTTTTCTCAGCGATACAGCTCATTGCCTTAATTAATTAGCAATGCTTCGAGAGCCCTTTGCAGAAGCCACACTCGGTCACACCAAAGGTCCATTTATCCCAGGATCCTGTCTGCCAACAGTAGCCAGGTGCTTCAGCAAGAATGAACAGAACAGGGGACCATCCAGTGATCCCTCCCCTGCCCCCATCTTCATGGGCTCTTGTCTTAATGTCACTTCTGACATTCCGAGCCTGCCTCCACTGCGCGCCTGATCCAACCACGGGGGCCCAGACCCTCTGACGTACATCAGCCCCTACCATTCATAGATTCCAGAGGAACTCAGGGCCTAACCACCACTGGAGAGCTGAGCCTGGGAATCTTGCCCCAGCGTGAAGCTGGTCAGCTGCAATGCACGGCTGCCCACTGCTCTGCCCCTGCATCATGCCCTGCTCCTTAACCCGAGATAAGCACATAAGAACGGCCATATTGGATCAGCCCAAAGGTCCATCTAGCCCAGTGGCCTGTCTTCCAACAGTGACCAATGCCAGGTGCCCCAGAGGGAGTGAACAGAACAGGGAATTATCAAGTGATCCCTCTCCTCTCGTCCATTTCCAGCTTCTGACAAACAGAGGCTAGGGACACCATTCCTACCCATCCTGACTAACAGCCATGGATGGACCTATCCTCTATGAATGTATCTAGTTCCTTTTTGAACCCTGTTAAAATCCTAGTTTCCTCTGGCAAGGAGTTCCACAGGTTGACTGTGCGCTGCATGAAGAAAAACTTCCTTTTGTTTGTTTCAAACCTCCTACCTATTAATTTTAGTTGGTGACCCCTAGTTCTTATGTTATGGGAACAAGTAAATAACTTTTCCTTATTCACTTTCTCCCTTATCTGTCACAATTTTATAGACCTCTGTCATATCTTAGTCTCCTCTTTTCTAAGCTGAAAAGTCCTAGTTGTTTTAATCTCTCCTAATATGGCACCTGTTCCAAACCTCTGATCATTTTTGTTGCCTTTTTCTGAACCTTTTCCAATGCCGATATATCTTTTTTGAGATGAGGCAACCACATCTGTACGCGGCATTCGAGATGTGGGCGTCCCATGGATTTGTACAGAGATATTCTCTGTTTTAGTCTCTCTTTGCAAGGAGGCTCCAGTGCCTTCTCCCTGTTCCCTCTGCAGGCCCAGACTCGTATTCCCACAGTTCCCTTGGAAGGGATCAGCAAGTGGCCCAGATGACAAAGACCCACAGGACGTGCCCCGTAAGTCCTAGCAACAGCCACAAGGGGAATGCAGCACCAGTGAGGACACAGTAGCTGGGACTGGGCTTTCCAGCCAAGTTGCCCGCCTCCACGCTGGGCTAACCCAGACTTGAACTAAGTCTGCTGCCAGTGACTGTGTCGTCAGTTTCACTTCCTGGTTGGCTCTCCAGCACTTGAATCAGGCTGTCTTGTTTACTCGGGAGGAAGATTCAGTCTAAGCTTGTTACTTAAATTGCATGCAGCCCTAAAAAAAAATCAGTTGATTCCAGAATCTCTATCCACCTTTCATCTGCCCACCCATTTTCTTTTTTAAATACAATGTTTCAATGTGGACAACATTTCCCCCCACACCTACATTGGGACCCTAAGACAGCTGACAAGGTCCCTTTCATTCCAGTGACTAGATTTAAAGCCCCTTCCATTATCAAAAATACCCCGGGGAGCATGACTAGAGCCCACCCCCACCAGCTGCTCAGGAGTCAGCAAGGGGTTAGGTTTCAGCTCCAGGTTCTTACCAAAAATCCCAGAGTTTAGGTGACCTGTCAAATGTCAGGATGGAAGTTCAATCGCACCCTCTGGTGGTTTAGATTAGAAAGACGGCCTCTATTCCTCTACCTGGACATGACACAAAATCAAACAGCAAGGCAAGTTAAGAATCAGAGAGGCTCGCTTTTTTTTTTTAAGCACATGTTCTTACCTGATTCTTTTAGGGGTTTGCAGCTGTACACATTTTTAAGAATGAATTTCCCGGTGTGTAGTTTTTGTTACAGCCTGCCTCCTGGAGTTTTAAACTACAAGAGCGCATTTCTTTTGGGGCCGTCAGCTTCGCTGGCTGAATCTCAGGCCTTGCTGAAGGAGCAGTGTTTGCAGGGGCAGTAGAGGCATGGCTAAGACCAAGCAAAACCGGGGTTCACTGATGTTTTAAAATAGCTATTAAATTAAGAGTATTTAGACTACTAGACTATTTGTTGTTTTTTAAGTTTTATCTATTCACTGTCTCTCTTTTTCTTTCTGCCCCCTCCCTCCCTTATATATTCTTGGATCTGCACTCATACTCCAGTCATCTGAAGAAACAAAGAACAGGACTCTGTAGCACTTTAAAGACTGACAAGATGGTTTATTAGGTGATGAGCTTTCGTGGGCCAGACCCACTTCCTCAGATCAAATTGTGGAAGAAAATTGGCATGACCACATATACCAAAGGATACAATCAAAAAAATGAACACATATGAAAAGGACAAATCAAATTTCAGAACAGAAGGAGGATGGGGGGGGAGGTAAATGTCTGTGAGCTAATGATATTAGAGGTGATAATTGGGGAAGCTATCTTTGTAATGGGTAAGATAATTAGCGTCCTTGTTAAGACCTAGGTGTAAAGTGTCAAATTTAAGCATGAATGACAGTTCAGAGGATTCTCTTTCAAGTCTGGTGCTAAAATGTCTTTGAAGCAGGATGCAGGTAGTTAAGTCCTTGAGACAATGCCCTTTCTGGCTGAAATGGCAAGAAACTGGTTTTTCTTTGTGATCCTGTCTAATATCTGTTTTGTGTGCATTGATTCTTTGGCGAAGTGTCTGAGACGTTTGTCCAATGTACATAGCAGACGGACACTGTTGGCTGTAGAAGTGGGTTTTGCCCACAAAGGCTCATGATACCATCTATATGTTTTGTTAGTCTTTAAAGTGCTACTAGACTATTTGTTATTTTTTAAGTTTTTCTTATAATGAATTAGTATTACTCAAAATACCTAGATTCTGGGCAAAATTCATCCAGCTGTAGGACAGCTTCCATCCCCTCTTTGAACATTTAAGGGCCATTAAATCCGTCTGGTACTTATTTGGCTTCCATTACAGGGTGTCAGCATAGAGAACATTATCTGATTATATAATATCCTGCAAAGCTTATAGGAGGGGTAAATATGGACCTAAGGCAAGTTGGGGGGAGCAAACCAAGGAGGCAAGTGCCCCCCACTCCAGAGCAAACAATGTCCCTGCCTCCTGATCATCTCACAGTCTTTATCTTCAGAACCTCCATGAGGTAGAGAAGTCTTGTTACTGCTATTACGCAGACGGAAAACTGAGGCACGGAAGAAATAAGAGCTCTGTGCTGCAGCTGTGCATGTGATTTGCAGCTCACCAGACACACCCACTCAGCTGTGTGCTCGGTAGCAGGCCACATGGAGAAATGAGGATGGTGTAAGCTACACCATCCCATCTGATCCCACCCCCGCCCCCAGTTACAGACTTGCCAGTGAGCATCCATGGGGAGCAAATTAGCTCCTATGGGTACATCCTCACAAGCTGCAAGGTGCACCTAGATAGACATAGCCTAAGAGACTTGTCAAAGGGCACATGTGGCATCTCTATCAGAGCACAGCTCTGACCCCAGCTCGCCAAAGGCCTGTGCTCTAAACCATTGGGCCATCCTTCCACCCTGCACACTGCAATTTGCCAGGGCTCAGGCCCAGATGCCTTCAGCCTGCCCATGATGGGCTGGGGCGCAGATAGGGTGGGCCTATAGCACATGGCATGACTGGGTTTCTGGGCCACATGGCAACCCATTGGCAACACATGTAGGCTGCTGTATATGAGAGCCACTGTGACAGCTCCTGTTTACACAGGGGTCAGTTTGGGACCCTGGAGCAGCCCCCGAAGTTAGCAGTGTCGTAAAGACACTTGCCCCCGGGCTGGAAGCTAAAACCGGATCCAGTCTCTCCAACTGGAAATCACAACAGCAGCTCATCTCTTGGCTTATGAACTCCCCTTCTTGCAAGGCTTTGCAGCAGAGAGTATGCTAACGATGGACTCATTAGCATGAATCGCAATGTCATTAGCATATTTTCTGCCGCGAAAACCTTGTAGTGTAGACAGAGCCTTGGAGTAGGATCGAGGAGCACCCTTCATTGACCTCCCATGCCAAGAGACAGCCGCAAAGGATCCCTCTGGCATAACTGCTCCCAGAACCATCCAGCTGGTGTCAGTCCTCCGACCAGCTGTTAAAGGCAGATTTCTCTGTCGCTGAAATGATCTTTTACCAAGTCATTTGTACACAGTTGACTTATAGTCTCTTTAAATTCAGGCTTATTGCAGGGCTTCCCAGACACATCCGCTGTGCAGTCTTAACAGGTAGCAGGTTTAAAACAAACGAAAGGGAGTATTTCTTCACACAGCACACAGTCAACCTGTGGAACTCCTTGCCAGAGGATGTTGTGAAGAACAGGACTTTAACCGGATTAAAAAAGAACTAGATACATTCATGAAGGATAGTATACTACTTATTAGCCAGGATGGGTAGGCTAATTTTTGTCATAGGGGAGGGATCATTTGATGATTACCTGTTCTGTTCACTCCCTCTGGGCATCTGGCATTGGCCACTGTCAGACACAAGACAGGACACTGGGCTAGATGGACCTTTGGTCTGACCCAGTATGGCCGTTCTTATGTTCTCAGACTTTCCATCGGGGGCTGCTTAGTCCAACAGCCGTCTCTATGCTTCCTTTATTAACTAGCTCTTGTCCTTCTGCGGACAGTGAAATACTACAAAGAATCAAGATAGCGGCAAAGGTTCACATGTGGATCCAAGACCACACTGGTGGGCTCGTGATCAGCCTCCTACAAATCAACTCGCACGCTATTCAGTGATTTCAGAACCAATCCGTTCAATGCACAGTGAGGCGGCAAACGCAGAGAGCCCCTTAAAGACGTGTGGTTTGCAATGTTGATGTGTCCGTGTTGATCCCTTTTCCAGACTTCAAGGAAAGCCCTGAGTAGCTCAAAAGCTTCTCTCTTTCACCAGCAGAAGTTGGCCCCATAAAATATACTACCACCCACATCTTGTCTCCCTTAAAGATTTGACTGTTTGCCTTTGATTCTGAGGAACATTTCAGGCTATACAAAACCACTGGCTGCATTTTGAAAGATTTTATTACCCCAGATCATTTAAACTGAATTTCATACCCACCCACGTCCCTTGCTTTAATCCATATGCAGGTGCCACCACTGAACGGAAAGTGACCAGACTGTCCCCACTTAAAGGCTTTCGAGCCAGGAGATCAGCCAGACGCTGCTCCCACGTAATCAGCCAGGGCCTTGATCAGCCTTTCGGAATGTAAATGTATGTAAATCTTTGGCAATATCCAGAATCCACTCCTTCGCCCCCACTCTCTTGCCAAGCCGGTTGGAGTAATCACAGTGCGGCAGTGTTCTGCAAAGCGTTTCTGCTGATGAATGCAGTCACTATGAGCATCGTTTTATGTCTCATTAATTCCCTTAGCGTTCAAAAAATAACTTTCTCTGACTGCAGATAATACAGTAATCACTCACAATTGCCAATACAATTATCTTCATTCAGCTGTGTAAAACAACTGCAGGAATATTTTTAGCTACTTACATTTTATTTTCCTCTCCCTTTCTTTTTTTTAATGTTCACATTACATACAAAGTTGTTTGGACTCCGGTTGCTGCCATGCCAGCATTACCCAGCTAGAACTTAGGTCCCAAGTTAATCTGCAAGGAGGCAAGGGGGTGTCAATCACAAGGAGGCAATAATTTTCTGCAGTCATGCTGCACAAACTAATTATAGGCTCAGGGCCAGATCCCCAACTGGTGTGAATCGGCATTGACTACAGTGCAGAGGAGGATCCAAACCTCTATTGAAAACAACATGTGTGGTGGATGGGAGGGTCCTGTGGGTCCGGGTGGCGTGGAAGATAGAGGCTCAGCTGGGTGCCAGCGTGGGCAGGGCTGTTGGGAGTGTGGCATCCCACATCAGTACCACCATGATCACCCATATTTCCCCTCCAGTAGCAACCAGCAGAGCTCCTAAAGGAATGACGCCTCCCAGAGCCATGCTGGCAGGGAAACATAGGGATCCAGTCCGACAGATCTGGGGAGAATCAGCATGGATCTCAGGAGATCTATTGGTTCTGAGGACCTAACCCTCTGCATCTTCCCGCAGCGATCAAACCCCTCCTGTTGGGAGAACTCACAGGCAACTCCACAAGTGGAAAGTCCTGGCTTGCCATTTCCTCTATGAGAACAGCCCCCCACGCACACAGCGTGGCCACTGAGACCAACAGGACACAGAGGGAGCAAGTGGAAAGGTTGCTTCCTCCCTACATTCCTGTGGCAGACTGGAGAAAGTGGGAGAAAATTCTTAATTAAATCGTCAGGGTTCACTAAACCTTATAGCAATCTCTGAACCACAGGCCCAGGTGGGGGCAGGATTTTGCCTATAATACTAGTGTGACCCACACACACACCTTCTGGGTGTGAAGTACTGTCCCATTTAGAGGCACTGAGACTGCTTATAGAAAGAATAAAGCGTCTGCTCTTTTAATAACGAGTCTGCTGGCTTTTAGCTCATGCAGTAGCAGTGGTTCCCAAACTTTTCAGCATCATGCCCCCTTTTCGATTTTTGAGAAACCCTCACGCCCCTGCCCCCACCCCATAGCAGCAAAACTTGTTGAGCCAAAAAAAAAAAAGGAACTGACTGGGGCCGAAAAACAAAAATAGCAGCAAAACTTGGGGGAGACTTTTTTGCGGGGGGGGAACTGGGTCGCCTTGCACCCCCCCTGGAATTTCTTCACGCCCCCCCCCCCCAGGGCTCATGCACTAAACTCCAAAGATCCCAGGTTTGATTCTGCCCGCAGACCACCAGGGGTCTATCAGTGTTACATTAGCACTTACAAAGCAACTAGAGCTCAATAAGGATTTTCTAGGTGTGTGTTTGGAAAATGTCCCTTCCTCGAAATGGAAACCATTTGTGACAAAGGGTTGGGTTCAACAAATTTCTGCACGCGAGCAACGCATGGGGGAAGAAAGAGTCAAAACTGTCCAGCTAGCACATTTTGAGTTTCAAAACCAAACAGTGCCAGGAAGGGGTGTATGTGGTTTGCTTGACATGGTTTTGAAATGTTAAATTTGTGGGAGACGAGCTTTTTTTTTTTTTAAACAATTTTGTCAAAATTGACCCAAAATTTTTCAATCGATTTTTTTAAAGAATTTTGATTTGTGAAAATTTTCCAGATTTTAACATATTGTCTTAATACATCTCAAAATTTTCAGAGGGCATAAAATGTGTGTCTGGACTAGCTCTAAAAGCACCCCAGGAGGAGAAATCTGCTCTGTGCCCAGGGGTTCTGCCCCAAGAGAATTAGTGCCATGTCACACAGATAGGGAGGGTCCAGGGAATCTAGGGAAAGGGGTGTGTTTCTCTGGCCTGCTCTGCTCTGTTGGGGAGACCCTTGGACCATGGAGGACATGCGGGTTGGGATCCAAAAGAGATGCCTAAGGAAAAGAAAAGGGGAGACCCACTGTGTGTGCAGAAAGGAAGAGGGTGGAGAAAGGGTGACAGCAGTGACAGGCAATAGAAAAGTGGCAGGTGGGGAGGTACAGAGAGGAAGGCTCATGTGAGAATGCCAGGGCGGAGATCACCAGTGAAAATGGAGCGGGGTGAAAAGGCCCTCGTGCTTACCCCCAGCTGAGCTCAAGACATTGTGCAAAGGTCACAGGATTGTTACTCCCCACTTTACAACTGGGGAAACTGACCAGAGCCAACACTAGGAGCCCGGTCTCATGAGTCCTGACAAATGGCTCCAGCTGGCCTCCAGGTCACAGCCTCCTAGCCCGCAGGCATGAATGAAAGCCAAAGCCGCCTCTGCCGCTGGCTGGCTGATGGGCAGAGGGAGCCCCAGCAGGGCAAGGGCCTAGGGGAATCTTATTCCCCTGTGAAAATTGCATTCAAAGAGCCTGCACGTCCCCCAGCTGGCCACACTGTGCCCCTTGTATTCCATCCGCCGCAGTCTGAGCAGAGCGGCTCATTTCTGTGGATGCCAATACAAATGTTGTATCCATGCAGGGTTCTACCGATGAGCAGAGGGAAACCAGATGGGGAGGATCATGTCTCCCATTGGGAGTTAAGTGCCTAAATACCTTTGAGGATCTGGACTTTAGTACCCCGGGTGGCCAAAGCTTTGTATGGGGCAAGATCACATCTTCCTAGCACACCTGTCTCGTGAACTAGCTCCGCTTGCCCGTTGCTGATCGCTCAGTCTCCCTGTTTCAACAGTTCTGATGCGTCAGGCGCCCCCCGCCCCCCATACTCCCCATGTGGTGACTTTGGCAATAGCTCCCAGGAGGGAGTCATATGGGGAAAAGATCAAAAGCAGAGGCGCTGGAATAGAGGTGCAGGGTGTGCTGCTGCACCCCGACTTGAAGTAGTTTCCATCACACTGGCTTTGCAGTTTGGTTCAATAGCTCTCAGCACCCCCACTGTATAAGTTGTTCCAATATCCCTGACCAATTGTGTTTTGAGCCGCCTTTAAATGCAATTTAGCAGCTGGAAGGAAGGTGGTGGAACCAGCCCCATCAGCCTTCTGCAAGCAACCACCTGATAATGGTTTGGGAACTACTGTTGTCTGTGTGGTGTTGTCTGGCAGGAGATGTTCTACGCCAGAGAGCTATGGGACCCTCCCAATCCCTAATGCTAGAACCCATCAGATCCTTTTCAGAGAGGCGACATGGGCCTGCCACACTGGCAGGGACAAGAACACGAACGCTTCTTCCTGGCAATGCAACATGGCCACTGCCACATAGAGCTGGTGTCTGCAGACCTAGGAAGCGTGGCTGGATTTGCTCGGGTGACATTCACGCAGACTTGAAGCGGTGCTTTGAATTCCCTGGGCGTGGGGCCTGGTGCATGCCAAAAAGCTGTGCCTTAGGGAGGTTTTATAAGAGCCATTTCTCCATGAATAACACACACAGGGTGTGTCTAGACTGTGGGGGGTTTCAGGATACTGGAGGTATCCCAGAAAAACTCCGCCATGTCCGGGGAACGTGTTTGCTCTTCCGCTTTTTTTCGCAGAAGAGCAGACGCGCTCTTTTGGGGAGCCCTGTATACCTCATTCTACATCTAGATGGGGCCAAATGGCAGAAAAGCTTCTTCTGGAAAAGCAATCGGAAAAAGCTACGCAAATTGCAGTGCTCAATTTGCAGAACTTTTTCTGATAAAAAGCTACAGTCTAGACATGGCCACAGTGATCTTTGGCTATTGAGAGAGGGTGCACATGTGAGACACAGGGTTTGATCATCAATCTTGCACCTCTGTAGACCTGACTTCTAAGGCTGCCCCGGGTCACACAAGTTTAAGTTGGATGTGAAGGGCCCTTTGCTTCCCAGCTCTTTGTACAGATATTTGCTGCTCCCGAGTCCTTCCCGAGCACTAAGGGACTGAATTTCCCCTGTAAGGTGGGAAATTCAGATCAGCCTTCTATTCCAGAGGGGAAACTGAGGAACATGGTAATCAGCATGCCCTGCCTAAGATCAAATGAGGGGCTGATTTGCGGATGGTACAAGCACTCTGGGCACTAATCGAAGCCAGTGGAAACAGCAACTACATGGCATCTCTGACAATTAGGCTGGAAGTCTGCAGCAGAGTTGAGAACAGAAGCTAAATCTTGTGAGGCACAGCCTAGCGATTTAACCACTAACCTCCTGTGACTTTTTCAGGAGCTAGCCCCCACTCCCTGCCCTGGAGGAACCTTGCATGCTGCCCATGCTTGCTGTGCCTCAAGCCACAGCAAAACTCTTTATGGAAGTCAGGTCCCAGGCCACCTGAGCAGGTGCAAGAGAGCAAGTGCCAGGTGTGGTTTGCTAGTTGGCTGGTTTGGGATAAAGCAGATTCTGGAGTTATGCTCATGCACGGGGCTTCACTTGTAATGAAAGAGATGGTGGGGCTCACGGGATTGATTGACATTCAGAACTATTGCTGCAGCACAGCTCTGAGCTGCCCGGCCCCGAAAGTGCTTCATAAGCACCGCAAATTAGGCTTCTAATGTCTTGAAAAGTGTTTGGGAGCTCAGCTGGCCGAAGTGTTTGGAGTCAATGTCTAGTCTATTTATTTTCCTCCAAAATGTTGAGAGAAATGCTTTGGGCGGCAGCCCTTCACCTTTGGATCCCTGAATGCAAAGGCTGCCATGGGTCACCCAAGTGAAAGCTGGGTTTAGGGGGGGTCCCTTTTCTTTTCTCCCCATCTGTTTGCATGGGGGTTTTGGACTCTAGCACCTGAGCACCATTCAAGCCCTGCAACCCCAGGGGAAAATAACGGTAATTAGTGCCTTGCTTTTCTGAGGACGTTTAGGAATGTGGCCAGTGACTCTTAGGCTACGTCTACACTGCCAGTTTTTGCGGCAGAAAATATGCTAATGAGGGACTCATTTGCATGACTCATTCTCATTTGCATATTTTCTGCCAATCCCTTTTTGCACCAGGGGTTTTTGCGCAAAAACAAGCAGTGTGAACATTTCTTTTTGCTTTATGCCTCAAAAAAGGAGGTATACCTATCTTGCGCAAAAAGGGGTTTTTGCACAAAAAGGAAATGTCCACACTGCTTGGCTGTGTCTAGACTGGTGCGATCTTGCGCCAGAGCTATGCAAATGAGGCTCAGCGTGGAATATCGCCGAGCCTCATTTGCATAACTAATGAGCCGCCATTTTGCGGAAGAGGCTCTTGCACAAGACGGAGCTGTGTACACTGCCCCATCTTGCTCAAGAAAAACCCTCTTGTGCAAAGCCGTTATGCCTGAAAATAATCAGCATAACGGCTTTGCCCCCCACCCCTCCACGTTCAGACCCCACCCCCTACCCCTCTCATGCACCGCTCCTCCCCGAGACCCCACAACCCCAGACTGCTCCTGCTCCTGCCCTCTTCCCCCTTGGCCAGACACCCTATCCCCAGCCTGCTCCTGCACCCTCCCCTGTGGCAAGACACCCTACCCCAAACCCTCTCCTGCACCCTTGCTTGCTCCTATCCCCTCCTCCCTGGCCGAACACCCTACCCCCACCCTGCTCCTGCATCTACCCTCCTGACCACACACTGCACCCTCCCTTGCTCTTGCCCTTCACCCTGGCCAGATACCCTACTCCCAGCCTGCTTCTGCACCCTACTTCCCACCCAGACCTCGCACCCTCACCCTGCCATGCACTCCACCTCCCACCCAGATCCTGGACCCCATCCCCACCCCACTCACTGGCAGCCCTGTCCTGAAGACTGACCTCTCATTTTTGTCCCCACCCCAGAGCCTAAGGGAGTCCACAAAACCTACTAACTCTGGAACCCCAGAAAAGTAAATCTGGCCTATGGGAAGCCCTGAACCTCAGTCCTCCCCGTCCCTTCCCCTCGCCCTGTGCGGCTGGAGCGCCAGAGGAGTGAGGTGTCTCAGTTGGGGGTCACATCAGTGAGAGCTGGGATTTTTTGGAGGAGTTTTTTGCTTCTCACTTGTGTGGCCCCGAACTGATTTTTCTGTGGGTCAGTGGCCCCCGACCCAAAAAAGGTTCCCCACCCCTGCCATAAAGAAAACATTGAAACCTTTTGTGTTGGACATAAATTAATATTTTACTTTATTTAAAATGAAGTTTGATTAACTAACATGAGAAAGTTAAAATGCTTAATCTGTTTAATAATTTAAATTAAACCAGTCTCCCCAGCTGCAGCTCTAGCAAACTGGCTCTGACATAATTATGTAATTAACAGCGAGTTTCCATCAGCAACAATTGGTGGTCCATAGAAAGGTTTGCATTGAGCCAGGTGGGCCACAGGCCAAAAAGTTTGAGAACCGCAGTACTAGATTGATGTATACACACCACCGTGGACATTAACCCTTGCTCTGAAACATGTAGACTCCACTGGATATAGGGAATCCAGTGTGAAATCTTGAGATTTAGCAAGAGCTGCTGAAAGAAGGCTGTGCTGCCCGCCAAACTCTAACCCACAGAGGTCAGAAAACAACCGGAATTTATCACTGTGAAACTGACCTGTCTTCTATCCCAGGGGTCACCGTAATGCCCTGTGTAATGCTTCAGCTCTTCCTCATCAGCCTCCGTAATGGTGGTGACAGGCACAACTCCAGCAGGGAAGTTTAAGACATTGTACAACATGGTAGAGGAAACAGCAGCTGGAAAGAGGATGCTTAGAATATGGTAATAAATCCATGGCCATCTAGGACTTTGTGACTCCACACTGGGATTGCCCTGGCAAAAGCAGGGCTAGAACTCAGATCCTCCTGCTCCAAAAGAGCAAAGACACCAGCCAGTTGATCTAACAAAAGGTCACTCTTGGCTATCCACAGTGCAGGGCCTATGATACACACATGCCCAATTCTCACTGCCTCCAGTATGTGGCAGCAATATGCAGGTACACTATCTAAATTAACACAGGCACCTTTGAGCATCGAGTGGGAGTTCTCAGGAGTTTGTATCTTACTTCTAATATCAATATATCAAATCTGTAGCCAACAGGGACTACATGGCTGCCTCCTTGCTGCACAGCGTTGCCCCCTGGAACTTCCTGACAGCAATTGTATCTATAATGCCCATACATCCTATTACAATATAAAATCTGGAATTCCCTGGGGAGGAAAAACCTAACTGGGAGTCTAGGACCCCGACACTGCAAAATCAGTAAGAGAAATCAGAATAGATCCACTTCGAAGGCTGAACCTATTTCTCCCCATTTGAGGATCTGGCAAATAACCTCTTTCTTTATACAGTGGCCTTGATCTGAAGACACCCAAACAGGTGCAGATTTTATGGTTTGACAAGTTTTCCAATGCAGGCTAAAACTGGGAAGAAGGAAAAAAGAGTCAATCAAAGGTTCCTGACCCACCAAAGAGGCGCAGTTTGGTTCAGATTTGTAGGAGGCTTCAGTCCAGTTTTTTCTACCATCATAGCATTGCAGCTTACCAATGAGTCTCCCAGGATACCGCACAGTGAAGGCAGGGCCTAGCACAGGACACAAGACGACATCCAGATCCAGGTTTCTCCATCTGGAGAGGAATTTCCACCGGTATATCTAGAACAAGGTAGCATCAGGATTGCCTCAATTCATAGGGAGTAAATATAACCCTTGGCTTTTTCTCTGAGAATCTAATGGCACTTTATAAATATCAAGTCCCCAGAAGGTGAGCTGGGTGTCATTTGGAAAAAATAAGAGGTGAGATTGAGCCCTATATGGAAGGTCAGAACAACTCCTAGGAACCATTTAGTCAATGAAGATTTAGGAGGATTTAACTAGTAAGAGGGCTTGTGCTGATGCCTCTGCAGTTTGGAAAATTATCTTACGTATTCCTTATTCCACATGATTTACCAAACTCCCCAGTGCATAAATCTTAGCCTGCAGATTGTTTCTAAATAGCTTATTGGGAATATTTTGACATTCCCTCCTTTGATTAGTTGATCATAGAATCCTAGACTGGAAGGACCTCGAGAGGTCATCAAGTTGAGTCCCCTACCCTCATGACAGGAGAAAGCACTGTCTAGATCATCCCTGATAGATGTCTATCCAAGCTGCTCTTAAATACCTCCAGTGATGGAGATTCCACAACCTCCCTACGCAATGTATTCCAGTGTTTAACCACCCTGACAGTTAGGAAGTTTTTCCTAATGTCCAACCTAAACCTCCCTTGCTGCAATTTAAGACCTAATAAGTTGATCAGTCAGGTGAGATTTCGGTTCCCTGATTCGATGACTTGTGTGCAGGGCCTAACCAACAGCTTTGCAAATTTCAAACTGTATATTTGAGTGGGTAGTACTCTGATCTTCAAAGTTTGTACTGTTGTTGATTCTAGCTCTGCAATTTGAGAGTCACTAGCACTGTGACTATTTGTGCATAAAATTTACTTTTGACCTGCATGTGCACTATAAAGCTTGTTTACTAGACTATTTATGGATAGTAAATACATGCATATCATAAGTACTGTGCAAGTATTCGTATACCACTATGCTAGGCATGATAAGAGTATAGTTAGAAGAATAAAATATTCACAGAAAATTCCCTCTCCTTATATAAATGGCTGGTAATTTCCTGGTAATGTTTCAGGCTGCTGGGACTGCATTCAAAATCCTTGCTGGCATGGAAGATGCTAGCAGAAACCCTAGAAGTCCAGTTCAGGAAAGGTCAGTTTGCATGTGCTACAATGGGTGCTGATGCATGGTAGGAAGGAGGGTTTACAGGAATTTGGGACTAGGAGGTTTAAATGTTGTATCAACTGATGACAATGCAACTGATTGTGTTGTGATCTAAAAGGCCATTATGATACTGGGGAAACAGTTAATTTCCTCAGGAAAAAATCTGATCAGCAGTGGCTTTTTATAATCTTTCGCACTGACAAAGTCGCATTACCATCAATGCAGCATGCAGCTCTGAGAATTCTTTCGGAGACCTAAAATTAGCCAGACAGAAGAAAGTGACACTAATTATTGAGCAGGTAGATGACTGGTTTACTAGCAAATGTAGACACAGTGTCTTCATATGGGACATGTCTGAATGACTGTGATATCAATACACACGCACAGTACAGCCTCAGTCTGGTTCTTAACATACTGCCTGCCCCTCTAGATACACCAAAAAGCAGAACTCTCTTTTACACAAAACACACTAGTTCAAATATGAGGGAATTTGAAATGGATCCAAGAGACTATAAGTGGGGTCTAAATTTCATAGTTGGTCCCTATTCCTGCCATGGCCTGAACCAAGACCCTTGATTCTAAAATTTGAAAGGGATAAAAACACATGGCTCTGGATCAGAACTGCAGGAATGTACTGGGTCCTTTAACTTCTAGGAAGAGAATGATTTTTCGTAGCACATCTATATTGTGGGGCTTAATTTTTCAAATGACCAGTCATGACTAGGGCCCGATCCTGCAAGGAGCTCGGAGTCTGCCCAGAGTGGCAGGGAAATCAGAGGGGATCCGTACGGCAGCAGGGGCCGACATGCCTGGGGAACTGCTTGTGTACTTTGCTGGTTAAGTCTGAGGTCCTAATTCTGGGATCTGGATATGGTAGAGCACTTATGCATGTTTAACTTGGCGCACGTTCAGGGCAAGTCCACACTACAAAATTAAGTGGACCTCAGGTTATGTCTACAATAGAGACCTTACAGCTACACAGAGCAGTAAGCTCTCCTTCTAGCTGCTCTATGCAGATAGCAGAGCCCTCTCCCATAGGCATATTTAAACTTCCACCAATGAGTGGCAGTATCTATGTGGCCAGACACTGTCTGCCACCACCAGTGACATGTTGCTGTGCACACCAGAGCTTCTGTCGCTGTTACTTAAGCCAGTCAGGGGATTGTTTTCTTCATACCCCTGACAAGAGTTTTACCAACGAAAGTCAGAGTGTACATGTAGCCTAAGTTACACTGATGTCCAGCCATCACAATCACTGAATTGCTTTTGGACAGTCACACTGTGCTTCTTGTGTCAGCCATACATGTTCTCACCAGGAGTCACACTTGCACTGACTGAAACAAAAAACAGGACTATGTAGCACTTTAAAGACTAACAAGATGGTTTATTAGGTGATGAACTTTCGTGGGCCAGACCCACTTCCTCAGATCAAATTGTGGAAGAAAATTGGCACAACCATATATACCAAAGGGATACAACCAAAAAAAGTGAACACATATAAAATGACAAATCAGATTTTAGAACAGAGGGGAATGAGGGGGGAAGGTTAGTGTCTATGAGATAATTATATTAGGGGTCCCTTTGGTATATATGGTCGTGCCAATTTTCTTCCACAATTTGATCTGAGGAAGTGGGTCTGGCCCACGAAAGCTCATCACCTAATAAACCATCTTGTTAGTCTTTAAAGTGCTGCATAGTCCTGTCTTTTGTTTCAGCAAGACCAGACTAACACGGCTACATCTCTATTACTATTGCACCTACTGTACTGCCCGGGTGAGGCATTTTGGGATGGCTTCTGAAAGGCAGCACCAGTCAATATAAGCAATGCCGTCCCTGTACCGACACAGCATCGACCCAACTACATCGACCTCAGCGCTATGCCTCTTGTGGAGATGAAGCTATTAAGTAGGCAAGTTCGTTCCATCAGTGGGAGTGACATTTTAGGTGGACTGTGCACTGTATTTTAGACAAGGCCTCGGTTCAATCAGGTGAACACAGCCTCTACTCATCGGTTCTCAGCCCCCAGGGTCTTTGTAGACCACTGGTAGCTTCAATCCTTATTGACCCTTTCACCCAGACATCACGGGTGGGGTGGGTGGTGAGCAGAGAGGATGGTTGTTCTGATGTCTTCTCATCACTGGAGTGGACATTCTGGGCCAAATACTGAGCTAATGCCCACTTGGCTCCACGGAAATTGGGCCTATTTACCCAAAAGATCTGTCCTCCTCTCTGCCATGCACTTTATAACATACACTCTACAAGGAACCAGTTGGCCTTACTCACCAATGGGAGAGTTACAAAGGAGAATAAGATTTGGTCCATTTTCTTTACACTTTTCTACCCCATGGATTCCTTGGTTTTAAATTAGAAAACACACATCAAATCTGACATGTCCCTATATTTTTCTTTGCAAATTTAATTTTTTTCTCTCAGCTGAATCCTCCTCCAATACAATCTTACCTCAGTTTCTCTTCCATTCAACCCCCATCTTTTCTCGAATGTGTTGCATGTTATGGCAGTTGCCTTCAAAATGAAGCCACAACAGGAACTTTGACATGATGTACTTAAGTCAAAGAGCATAGAGCAGTAACAACCAGTTGTTTATCCCCTCTGCACTCACACAACAAGCCCTTCTGTGATGTCATGCAAATGAGTAAGAATTATTTGCAGGACTATTACTCTCAGCGGCTGATATTAGCAATTTTTATAGTTGCTCTAAGGAGCACTTGCAATCTTTCAATTGTACAGACAGATGGCACTAGCAACTTCTCAATCCATTCATTCACCCCTGTTGATTCTATGAAAGAACACGTTATAATTCCCATCGATTTTCGATTTCCCAGGAACAAAATGATCTTATCTTCATTACACAATGGATCCATGCTGTGGCAATCGATCCACCAGCAGTTGATTTATCGCGTCTGCTTAGACATGACAAATTGACCTCCAAGCACTCTCCCATGACTGCAGTACTCCACCAGGACAAGAAGAATAGGTGGCGTTGATGGGACAGCATCAGCCGCTGATTTTACCACATGGAAGACACCACGGTAAGTATGTCAACTTCAGCTATGCTATTAGTGTATCTGAAGTTGCATTATCTTAGACTGATGGTGGGGAGTGGTGTAGACTAGGCCCAGATGTCTGCATACTGAAGTCATTCTGAAGAGGACTTAATGGATATAAACTGTACTGCGAAATCACCATTTTCTAGTTACTCGAACAGGATGCTGTTATTAAATTTGAAAAATGGCCTCTTACCACACTCCACACAATGCATTCAAATAACTGGCGAATCGAGGGAACTGAAAAGAAACATAGCAATGTCAACAAGCATCACCACTGGGAAGCCAGAATCAGATCAGGTCATCAAGAAAGGTTTTCAGTGGAAGATGTTATGTTCAAACAGCTTCTGAGACACTAGCACATTTTGTCAAGCAAGCACAAACACTGCAAATGATCAGTTCCATGTATCTTTCCCAAACATTTAATTCTGGAAAATCAAAATACTAACTCAGACACGCTACTGTGCTCGCCCAGCCTGTTACAGCTGACGATCTCGATGTGAGCATGTATTGTTAGCCCCATTTTGCTGATGAGGAAACTGAGGCACAAGGGTTAACTGACTTGCCCAAGATCAGCTGCAGAATGGTGAATGATACTCAGGAATTCTGAGTCCTCTGTGCCTGCTCTAGCCACTAGAGACACTGACTTCCCTTAAGGCTGTGGCTTGGAAGAGAATGGGAAGCAGTTTGCATCCTGCCTGATGCAGAAGGCCAGCACAAACCCTATTACTCATGTAAGCTGCACATTAGCAATGGGTTGGCTTAGCAGTAGGCCTCTGCCAAGGGCAAATATGACCCACTGAGTATTGAATCAAGCAGAAAAACAACATTAATGTTTACAGAGGCTCACAAAGAGAGGAAAAATAGCACAGTGGCCTCGGATGTCAGAAGAGCTAAGCTCAGTTCCTACCTCTGATACTGACTTCTAGTGTCACCTCTGACTCAGATGACCTACAGTGGGATCCCTGTCCTGCCACTGAAGGGGCTGTGAGGAACTCAGATGCGAAGGTTATGAAGACTGTGCACGAGCCTATACGGGTAGAGGACCATGCCCATTGTTTAGATTTTCCAAGTAGTGTTTCGCTGGACTCCAAGGGCCGGTGTAACTTACTAGGGGTTTGGTGAAGAAAGCCAGAATCTTCTTCAGGAGGAAGGGGAGTCTGTAGCTATTGATCTGGGAGCAGGAGTTGGGATCGACCATGTCCAGTTCACTGGGAAGGGAGACAGAAAGGAGGTAGTGAGGATGACCCAGTGCTGATTCCTAGCCAGTGTCTATCATTCGTTAAACAACACAGACCTCAGATAGCCCCTTTCAGCCAAGGAGATCAATGCTCTTTGCAAACATGTAAACCTAAGACTGAGATCCCTGGAGACCAGACCAGGATCTCCCAGAGGCAGTCCCCAGATCAGCTGACTTGCAGTCCTGTGCACTAGCCACTGTATAATCTGTCCTGCTCATAACAAGAAATAAAGCACGACAGATGGGATCATGCTGGAAAAGCCTGCCTCCTAGCCTCACTGCAGCAGTGCCTAGGGTACCAGGATATTCTTCTTCATGGCATCAGTCGGTGGGACCAGCTGGCTGACCGGCTAGCCCCTTGCTTAGATAAATGCCTGGCTATGCCCAAACAAGCCCAGTAGTACTGGGCCACTGGCAGCTGGTGCCCAGCACACTGGTGGACCTTGAGGTAGCAAAGTGGAGCAGGAGCAGGAAGGAAAATAGCATTTGGCCCCATGCTCTGTGGCTGAACCCCACCAGCCCAGCTGAAAGCCATATTGCCAGCTCTGTGCTTCATTCTTCTGCCCCTTGCAGTCTCAGAGCAGGACTACACTGCATACTATGCCTAAGCTATGACTCAGATTTGAGCACAAGCCCCGTTTCCATCTATGCCAACACCTGTGGGACTCAGATCTGCAAGCACGCCAGGTTCGAGGCTTCAAGACCCTGCTGGGGAGTGGATCGAATCCCAACTCCCACTGCAACTTGGTCCAAGCCCTGACATTTTGCAATGTGGATGCAGTGCAAGCCGAGGTGGAAGGTTTGCGTGGTGCAGAATGGACATGTCAGCACATCTGTAAGATCTGGGTCCAGCTGCTGAAAACTGAGGACTACAAAGCAGCGTGGACAAACACAGAACACAAGCCTGGCTGCATGTTCAGAATAGACATAACCTATGTCAGTGTTTCTTAAACTGTGTTCCAGTCGGAGGTGTGCTGTGGAGAATAACAGAATTCAAAATGGCCGCCCTTAAAGGGGCAGGCAACCTTTTTTCTTTTTTTGCTCAATAACTTTCCCCCGACTCTTTTTTTCCCCTCAATAACTTTCACTTCCCCCCCCCCCCACCTTTCTTCTTCTTCTTCTTTTTTTCTCAACCAAAAATCCTTGGTGCTCCTCATAAAAAAAAAATATTGTTTGGTGTTCCTCGGTCTTAAAAAGTTTAAGAAACCCTGCCCTATATGCTCCAGACAGCCCCCCGGTGGTAGCTGAGAGTACTGCAACCTGTTGTGGCTGGAGCGGCATTTGCCTCACCCAGAGATCCCCAGGGCAGCTGGAGGGCCTGAACCCTGCAGAGCCAGTAGTGACCTCAGGGCAGTGTTTAATTTGTGCCAGGGCTGAGCCCCTGCACCTCTGGGCTTGACAATTCATAGACCCAGCACCCTTGCTGCATCAGCTGTGAATGAAAAAAAATTGCTTAAGCTCCAGCAACTCTTCCCTTACAAACTAAACACTGCCCCCTTGTCAGGGCTGAATTTACTCTTCTGGGAGCCCAGGGATAGATTTTGTGGACCCCCCATGGCCTCTGGGTGGGACCAAAAATAAGGGGCTCAGTGTGCAGGAGCAGACTGGGGGTGGGAGTACGAGATGTCGGAGGAAGGCAGGGTGCAGGAATGAGCTGGGGGTGGTGGTATGGGGTCTGGAAGGGTGCAGGAGTGGGTGGGGGTGCAGAAAGGGGCAGGGAATTGGGGTACTTACATGGCACAGCTCTGTTTGGCGGGGAGGAACAGGTGGTTCCATACCACTCTGTACTTGCAGGCACTGCCCCCTGCTGCTCCCATTGGCCAAGATTCCCAGCCAATGGGAGCAGCAGGGGAACAGCCTGCAGGTGAGTGAAAGGACAGAGCTTCCCTGCACTCATGGTGACATGACTCCACCCCAGGGAGGCAGGGTGAACAGCAGCATAAGAACATAAGAATGGCCATACTGGGTCAGACCAAAGGTCCATCCAGCCCAGTACCATCTGCTGACAGTGGCCAATGCCAGGTGTCCCCAGAGGGAGTGAATCGAACAGGTAATGATCAAGGATATCTCTCCTGCCATCCATCTCCACCCTCTGACAAACAGAGGCTAGGGACACCATTCCTTACCCATACTGGCTAATAACCTCCATGAATGTATCTAGCTCTCTTTTAAACCCTGTTATAGTCCTAGCCTTCACAACCTCCTCAGGCAAGGAGTTCCACAGATTGACTATGTGCTGTGTGAAAAAGAACTTCCTTTTATTTGTTTTAAACCTGTTGCCCATTAGTTTCATTTGGTGGCCCCTAGTTCTTATATTATGAGAACAAGTAAATAACTTTTCCTTATTCACTTTCTCCACACCACTTATGATTTTATAGACCTCTATCATATCCCCCCTTAGTCTCCTCTTTTCCAAGCTGAAAAGTTCCAGTCTCTTTAATCTCTCCCCATATAGGACCCGTTCCAAACCCCTAATCATTTTAGTTGCCCTTCTCTGAACCTTTTCTAATGCCAGTATATCTTTTTTGAGCTGTGGAGACCACCTCTGTATGCAGTATTCAAGATGTGGGTGTACCATGGATTTATATAAGGGCAATCAGAGGCATGCAGAACTGCCTCCTCCCTTCCCCGCCCCCGCGCCAGGTCTAGCCAGCCAGGAATGCAGCATGCAGAGTTTTTAGGGGCCCTGGGCTGCAGAAAAGCAGGCGCAACTCCGTGAAATACAGTACAGTCAGGCCCACAGCACTGCTAGGCAATGACGACGTGAGCCTCTCTCTCTTTTACTCACTCCAGGGCTTCATTGGAGACTTAGCCCTCTGTCGTTAGTTACACCCATCCCTTGTCACATGACGGGCCTAGGTCAGACTTACAATTTCTCAAGTAAAGCAGCACCGCCATCAGCAAACAGGCCCTTCATGAAGAGCTCGTTCATGACGTAGTCGATCTGGGGTGGGACGAATGGAATCAGCTGGGGGGAAAAGATGAGGTGGTTCAAAACCAAGGAGATTATCCTGCATTATGATCACTTACAGTCTGGTAGAATCCAGAGGCCCCAACTGAAATCAGCACCCCACTGTGCTCAGCGCTGTACATACACATGGTAAAAGCCTGTCCCTGTCCCAAAGGACTTGCAATGTAAAAGGTCCTAAGAGACTTAGGCCACCCAATCCTGTTGCAATGCAGGCCTTGCCTTACAATCAAACTACACCAGACAAATAATGGGGGAAAGGAGGAAATCAAGCAATTTGCCAGGCACAGCCAGGAATTAAACCCAGATCTCCCAAGTCTCACTGCAGTGCCTTCCTTACAGGACCACCCTACCCCCATCAAGCCAAGATGTATAGTATAAACAGAATTCTAGCTCAGCACCAGTTGGCAGCTAGGACACTTCTAAGAGTGCAAGCTGCATAGTAGCTCATAATACTATCATCAATAACACTGAAATGTTCTATTTCAGCATGTTCAGAATGAAATGTATTTTAAAATAAAAAAGTCAAAATAGAAACTAAACCAAAACTGAAAATGAAACAGAACACCAACTGATCTGAAATAAAGCTTTCAAGGGTTTTGTTTCATGGGAAAGGTTGACATTTCAGTTCTGATTCAGAAACAAATATTTTTCTGAAATATCGGAATTTCTCATGGAACAATTCCAGTTTCCAATTAGCTCTAGTTGCAAGATCTTCTTGTTAGCTGACCCTCGTGTGTTTGTGTAAAGGTATTTTAATCATTATATGCTTCATCCTAGTCCCAAGCATGATAGTGTGATAACTAGGTGAAAATATACCTGCTGCCATCTGATGAGACCTGGTAAGCTTCAGAGGATTAATTAACAGCCTATACCTTGCAGTCAGTCAGATTGCTTCTCCTTAGCGCTTTGATTCATGAAGCTATATGGACCATGTGAATGAAGCTGTTTATGAATGAAGAGGTTGGTACCTCCAAATGTACCGTGTGCCCAGCCTCCTGCAGCATCATCCTGGTTTCATTCACAGCCCGTCTCATGCAAGGAGGTAACAGGAAATAGCCATCCGTGTCATAGTACCCAATGCGAAGGGGGGTGGAACTGGAGTACATCTGAATAGAGGCAGACTTGCTCTTAATATCTCTAGAACTATGGAACGAATGGGGTTAAACCACTATTGACCAGACTCTCCCAGCTGGGACTAATGATGGACAAACCTCCACCCTCAGCCCAATCCTATGAAGTCTTGATTCTGCTCCATACCTTCTCCCAACTCAAAAGATCCTGTCCCCAGTCATCCCCAATGGACTCTCTCTTCCAACAAGCCCAGGGGCTGTTACTCCATCATGGATGCCCAGCTGTGTTATTCTCTCTGTTTCCGAGGTCCAAGCCAACAGCATCCTTCAAGCAGCACACATTCTATGGCCTTTCCATGTCACAGGGACCCCAGAGGGTGTCCTCTCATGCCCTGACACCATGGATACCAGCTAGTGAGATGTGAAGACATCAGCTGGCTCAGCTCATGGCTTTTTAAACAATGCAGATTTCAGCAGGAGGAGACTAAGCCAGTAAGACGCTCTAATGTTAACTGGTCACCGTTCAATGATCTACCTCCTCATTGAAGGGCAAGCGTGGCACAGAGGGGTCCAGGCGGAACATATTCTCACACAGGAGCGCTCTCATGCACAGAACCAGGCGGTCCACATCCCTCGCCATTGGCCCGACCATTCCTGTAACTGAAGAAAAATAGAACACCTGGGTAGCTAACCACTGAGCCAAATGTTTGAGCTTCGCCCAGGTAGCCAGATATGGGTAAGCATACCTATAGCTGACACAACGGAACCCATATCTGTCTATGGTTGTGATAACCAAAAGATGAACTCTTATTTTCAAGCTGCCAAAGAAACTATGTAGCTCACGGAATAAGAAACTCCATTTATTTTGAAGTTTGACAGCCTCATCTGTATTTTTCCCATAATCCATCTCTGATGAAACTACTCCTAACGTACCAACTCTCTGAGAAAGGAGCAACCCTCCCACACACACTGAAAAGCACCTTTTCCCCCTGCCCCAAATGTGGATAAGGTCCAAGAGGCAGAGCTGACAATAGTTAGCTCTGCACAAGCAAAGGTGCTTTCTATGGTCTAATAAAGAGCTGCCACAAAATGTGTCTGCCTGAGTGAGTACTGCAAAAATTGATGTGCTGAGTCTGCCCCAGAGCCAAGTGTGGCCAGAGAGGGACACAGCAAGGAGTCCATGGGCAAGAGGACAGACAAAAGTGCCCTTCTTGCAGGACCTGAAGAGGAACATTAAGGAGGCTAGTCCTAGGGACGGGGATATTTTGGTGGATCCCAAGTTCCAGTCACTATATCCCAGCTGCATCTGCAACTTGCACCTAAGTGAGCATTTACCAGATTTCATGTACAACTGAGTAGCTCATCAAGGAAGCAGCGTTTCTGTTACAATTGTTATTTCTTTGTATTACAGTCAGGCCTGGAGGGACCAAAAGGGGCAGTTTCCCCAGGGCCCAGCGATCCAAAGGGGTCTGGGGCTCCTGGCTGCTGCTACTGCAGCAACAGTGATGGCCGGAGCTCTGGGCCTTTAAATTGCTCCTGGAGCACCACTCCATGCGGCTCTGAGGAGCACGGAGCACACATACATACACCCCGGTACACCTTGCCCAGGGGCTTGTGAGGCTGTCAGCTCCCCTGATTACAGTAGAACCTAAAAACCTGTCAGAGCTCAGCTTTTTACAAGACCGACTGTAACTCTTCGGGGCAGGGAGTAAGTAGACAAGAGACAAAGGCACCATTATTACCTTCACTTTACAGATGGGAAACTGCAAAGTGATTGGACCAGAGAGGTTAAGTAACTTATCCAAAGTCACTCAGCGATGGAACCCAAAACACCTGTGTTCCAGTCTAGTTCCTATCTGAGACCCTGACGGTGGTTAATATCTGTTGCTGTCCTCCCTTTCAGAGGTTCAGATGGAAAAGGTAGTTGAAAAAAATGGCTCACCTGTTTGGATGTAACTGACAGGGCTGCTAACTCCACAGGGACCGTAGGAGACAGAAATAAACAAATACATAAATAGTGCAGATAACAACTGCAGGTATTTGAAGGGGGGAAGGGAGACAGATTTAGGATCTGTCAACGGATAAACTGGCAGCAGTGGCGAATTAGCCACTGGGCCAATGGGGTCTCACCAACTGGTGTGCCCATGCGCCTTGACTCACCCACCGGGCACTTCTGCAGGGAGTGGGATTAGGGCACATGGGTTGACCTTGCTTTGCCTCACGCTCCTGTGGAGGTGTGGGGAAAGCCCCCCTATCCCAACCCATCACCTCCATAGGAATGCCAGGCAGGCAGTGGTGCAGAGCAAGCCCCCATATCCAGACCCCAGTTCATGAGCAGGCGCGGCAGGGGAGAAGGGCAGGGGGGACTGCAGGCAGAAGGGGTGGGGAGGGGGGCCCTACTTTCTCTGGCCCAGGGCCGCACAAGCTCCTAATCCAATTCTGACTGCAAAGTTCAGTGCTAAGGGAGAATCCCTCCAAAGTGTGGGTTGAATCAGTTTGCAGCTGACCCAGAAGTTACTGAAACGAAAGGAAAGGCTCCCATGGATCTCACTGCTCTCTGGTCCAGGGCCTTCAACAACTGTAATGAAGAAAGGCCGCTCCCATTTTCTGCACAGACCTTCTGGAAATAGACGTGCCCAACTCAACGGGGTAACCCCTGAGAATGGAAGGGGAGGAGCTCAACATCAGCCCCTCCCACTAACCCACGGGGGTCCTATTCTCCACCACAGAACGTAGAGCCGAGTCCTAAACGAAGCCACTGGCAGTTCCTTGTATCCTGCAGGGTGGAATTAAAGCCCCCAGATCACCTGGAGTCTGCCAATGGAACCTGGACACAGCCTTCCAAGATATGCGCCAATACTCAGAAAGAGGGGGCTGGGCATGGATTTGAATCTCAAGGCTGGGGACCAGGGCGTCTTTGGGCAATGTGTTTTCACCCCCACTGGTGTGGCAACTATTCCTCCTTGCTACTTGTGAGGAGCTCTACAGAAATCAGCAAACAATCAATCCCGTGCAAGCCCTTTGGCAGGCTGGAGGCAGCTCTCAGCACCTACCTCAGCCTGTTGCCCGTTGGCTTGAACCCGCACAGCCCACAGAAGCTGGATGGCAGGCGAATGCTCCCCCCTATATCTGTCCCAAAGTCCAGGATGGACCCTTCTCCGGCGATCAGCGCTCCCTCCCCTCCAGAGGAGCCACCAGGGCTTTTCTTGTGGTTCAGGGGATTCACCATCTGGCCAAAGATTAAGTTGCTGCAGTCGTAGCTGGAAGATCAAAAGTAGCAAATCAGTCAATGGACGTGAGCCAAGTTCCCTACATCACATTCCCATCTATAGTGGTGGAGGAGACTCGGAGGTCTGCTTAACCTTTCACCTTCCCAGGGCATGTCTGAAGTTTCTACAGCACCCAGATCTCAGCTCAAAAGACCACCAACGCCAACACTAAGCAGAGCCCAGCAAATCGACCAAGACCAAACGTGTTGATTCCTACTCCATGGTCTCAGTAAAGGTAGGTAACTGATCCACCCACAATATAGCCCTTTATTGGTAGGGCCCTACCATATTTATGATCCATTCTGGATTTTACAGCCCTAAGATTTGAAAATTCGTCAGTTTCATGTTTTCAGCTATTTCAATCTGAAATGTCACAGTGTTATAACCATGGGGGTCCCGACACAAAAGGTGACTATGGGAGTTTGCAGGGTTGTTATGGGGGCACAGGATTGCCACCCTCATTTCTGTGCATCCTTCAGACCTGGGTGTCGGCTTTCTGCAGCTGAGGGAGGTTCCTGGAAGTGGAGGTGCATCTGATCTGCCCGTTGCTGCTGGGGACACCTCAGTTAGGGGCTCCTAGCTGCTAGTTCTGGCCAGTGATGGATTAACTGTGCCCAGGAGCCCTGGCCAATTTGCGGACACCTCGATCCCAGAGCAGGAGCTGCAGGGGGCAGGAACCCTAAGACTCCAGCAGGAACCATGAGTACCCCAGGAAGAACACCAGCCCCAGAGCTGGACACCAGCAGAAGCTGGGCGGGGGGCAGGGGCGGTGATAGCCCTGAGACCAGCTCTGAGGCTGCTGCAGCATGTCTGTGCTGCCTCTGGGAGTGGGCTGATTTCCCCACTGAGAGTAGCTGTGCAGGGAAAGAACCAGCCCTATCTCTCCCCAGCCCAACGAGGCTAGATTGGGGCCTCTGGCTGGGGCACTCCTAGCAACGCAGGGGAGATTGGATTTCACAGAGAAGAACTTTTCACAGTCCAAATTGGGAGGGCCCTATTTACTGGGAAGCAGTACCTGCAGCATAGTCCTCCTGCACAGGTGTCTGGACGATTGCAGCTGGTGGAACAACAAGAGGACACGTGGGAACCGCCCCCAGTGAGGTCACTGGGCTGCATGGGAGCTGCCAGAGCACTTGCTGCTACCCTCTGTGAGGATATCTGAGGTAAATGCAGGAAGGGGGAGCAGGAACTGAGCTGCCCCAAGTGCACGGAATCACTAAGAACACATGGCTCTTGCTCACTCCTTACTAAGAACCACATGGCTCTTGCTCACTCAGTAAGAACCACATGGCTCTTGCTCACTCCTTACTAAGAACCACATGGCTCTTGCTCACTCCTTAGTAAGAACCACATGGCTCTTGCTCACTCAGTAAGAACCACATGGCTCTTGCTCACTCCTTACTAAGAACCACATGGCTCTTGCTCACTCAGTAAGAACCACATGGCTCTTGCTCACTCCTTACTAAGAACCACATGGCTCTTGCTCACTCCTTACTAAGAACCACATGGCTCTTGCTCACCCCTTTCCATCAGCACCTCCTGAAGCTGAGTCCCCAGCAGGGCTGGGAAGGCCCGCTCTGGTGCAGTGCAGGGCACCCTGTGCTGAGCAGAGAAGGGAAACAGTAACTTCCACTGGCTCTTGGCTGTTCACAGTCCAGTTGTGACCACCTTGCTCCGAGTGAAGATAACGGCCCAGATCCTCTGAAGTATTTAGGTGCCTGACTCCCATTGATTTCAATGGATGTTAGGTTCCTAAATAACTGAGGATCTGAGTCAACATGGTTAGTCACGTTGGCCAGGCAATCACAGGCTGGCCTTTAGAGGGGGGGTGTGTGTCTGTCTGTCTGTCTGTGTCTGTGTGTCTCTCTCTAAGCATTGAGGGCCATATCGAAAGGCCAATGAGCGTCTTTCAGCTGACTTCTAAGGCCCTTCTCCCACACTGATTACCCTGGCAAGGGGAGGGGAGCCAAAGAGTAGCAATACTTGTTGCAAAGAGAGCTGGCCAATTACTTTATCAAGCACTGTGAGATGTTCATTTTCACAAATGGAATGGCTCCCTGCTTCTTCAGCACCTTCACTAAGATGCTGTCCTCTTGCTCCCAGTAGCTGAGGTACTGTCCCAAGCCACAGGTGGAGATGTGACCCTGGGAATAGGGGCAGACACAGAACATGTTAGATACACAGGATTTATGCCATGATCACCAAGGGGTACTAATGCAAGGGGTGGAAAGAGACAGATAGGCAGCTCCCTCCCAGTGTCCTTTGGTTCGTGGCCCCAATGATGATACAAGGCCTGGCAGCTCCACTGAAAGCCCACCTCTCTCTCCTGAGGGCCATATTGCTACACTAAGAGTGAGTGATTTCCCCCCGCCCCTCCACAACGTGCCTGCTCTCCATTCCCAACTATGAGATACTGTCCTACAGTCCAACACCCCCTCTCACTCCTGCAGCCCTTTGCAACTCCCCCCCTCTGATATTTCCACACGCCCAAGGCAGCTGACTCATTAGACCGCAGGGATCATTCTGCCGAGCAGGCCACGATGCCGTGTCAGCGCTGCCTCATTGCACACACATTCTAATGACAGAGCCATAGTACCAAGCTCACTGATATTTCATTGCTGATCCAATGCTTTCAATTAAGTTTAATGACACTGTGTAACAAATCCACAGTCATCTAGAATTTCATTGCATCAGTGAGATTAGAACTCAACGATGCCCCTGCTCCCAAAGCACAGAGGCCTAATAAACTAAAGGAGAATCTCTACTCATTGTCAGCAGCATAGAGCTTTTGACACACAGGAACAGTTTTACTTCTACCCAGGAGAGCAGTGGTGCATAGACACACAAACTAGCTCTTTACCATATCAGTTGCTCTTTCCACTTATCCATACAGTGGTCTGTGTATTTTATTATCAACCCCAGCATATTGCTCTCCCTTATCTCAACATTACAAGCTTCTTTACAAAATGGAAATGCAGAAGCACCTTGCAGCCAGTGGGCTCCTTGATGCTGACAAGAACTCCACACAACTCCTTTCTTCTTCTGCTTCCTCACTTCTTGGAGCAAGTGCACACACTCCTCAATAAAGTCTGCCACACAGTTCACATCCCGATTCACTTCGAAGGCCTTGCCATGAAAACACAGGAGGGAAAGAAAGGGGCATTCCCCTCTTTAGACCTTTAATTCACCTGCATCTAAGTTTTTGCTTTACAAATAAGGGTTTGGCTTTGAGCTTGCTACACTGGCAAGTTACTATGCTGTATCTTTCTTGCTCAGGAGTGTAAAAAAACCACCCGCTCTCCCCGAGCACAGTAAGTTGTAGTGCTGTAAAGCACCAATGTAGATAGTACGCTTAGCTAGTCCCCTAGTGGAGGTGGTTTACATAGAGATCTCTCCCAACGCTGCAGTGCTGCTGCGGGAGCACTTTACCATGACAGTGTGGTCACAGCACCAGTGCTGGGAGAGAGCTGTCCCAGTGCTCAGCCACCTCCACGAGGGACATAGCTCCCAGTGCTGGGAGCCTATTTACACTGGCATTTTACAAGCACCGTAACTTGCTGTGCTCGGGAGGTGTTTTTTCACACCCCTGAGTGAGAAAGTTACAGTGCAGTAACTTACATCCTTAGTCTACTTATGTATTTGTTCTTGATTAGGTCCCTGGGTGGAAACTCTTATTGCAGAGAGATAATGCATATGGTCTTCTACAAGCATAAGGAAGAAAAGCAAAACCTTGTACCCAGGTCTACAATTGAAAGTTATTTCTGATTAAGGTAGGGTGTGAAGTTAAAGTGTAGTAGTTATACCTGATTAACTCCATGTGTGGACACTCTTATCCTGCAACAAGAATGCCTTGTTCCTATTTGATCTGAGGAAGTGGGTCTGGCCCACGAAAGCTCATCACCTAATAAACCATCTTAAGTATTTAAAGTGCTGCATAGTCCTGTCTTTTGTTCCTAGGGGTCAAACTAAACAGGAACACGTTTTGTTTCATGTCATAGAAACAGAGGAGTTTGATTAAAAAACAAACATATATAAAATACTTTGGCTGAAAGGCTGCAAAGTAACATGACTTTAATTCTCAGAATTCAGATCCATAAACACACACACAAGAATGTTAAAAAAAAAAACAGAGAGAAACAAAGCAGTCTGCTTCCTAAAACAAAGAGCGACAATTCATTCCACCTTATTTGAGCTGGCTGCCTATAAGGCAGATCTTACATTTATCTTATACTTCCCTACAGAGCCCTCTAGTCAGCTCACAGGATGAAGAAAATTCTGAGAACTTAAAGTGATAGATCACAAATTTTACAGTTTTCAGCACTTCACAGAACAAGACATTATCTCTCTGCAATAAGAGTTTCCACCCAGGGACCTAATCAAGAACAAATACATAAGTAGACTAAGGATGTAAGCGACTAATCAACTATCCGATAAGCAACAGCTTATCGGACAGTCAACACACTAGTTGACTAGTTACTTTCCCCCCCCCCCCCGCCACTTGCTGCTTCTATCAGAAAATGGCAGCAAGGGGGGTGGGGAAGAGGAGGGATTCTGGGGGGAGCTGGCTTAAAAGCCGTTTCCCCCCAGCTCCAGCTCCGTGGGAGGGGGCAGGGGCACAGCGGTGGCATTCCACCTTTGAAATGTACAAGAGTCCCTGGTGGGACTCTTGTACATTTCAAAGGCAGAACGCTGCTCAGCACTTCCAACTCTGAAATGTAGCAACAGCCGGACAGGGTTTCAAAGCGGATAGTCAACTATTTGATTAGTTGATTAATCTAATTTTAACATCCCTAAAGTAGACAAACAAAACTTAAGTGTCATTGCTGCTGGCAAAAGTCCTAACAATGCCTACATGGGAAATTTGCCCTGGTACAGAGAGACAGCCCTAAGCCTAACCAAGGGTATGTCTACACTACCACCCTAGTTCGAACTAGGGTGGTTAATGTAGTCATTCGAAGTTGCAAATGAAGCCCGGGATTTAAATATCCCGGGCTTCATTTGCATCTTGCCGGGCGGGCGCCATTTTTAAATGCCCTTAGTTCGAACTCCGTGCCCGCGGCTACACGCGGCACGGAGTAGGTAGTTCGAATTAGGTTCTCTAATTCGAACTACCGTTACACCTCGTTCCACAAGGCGCCCGCCCGGCAAGATGCAAAAATGGCGCCCGCCCGGCAAGATGCAAATGAAGCCCGGGATATTTAAATCCCGGGCTTCATTTGCAACTTCGAATGACTACATTAACCACCCTAGTTCGAACTAGGGTGGTAGTGTAGACATACCCCAACTCTGGTAACTTACTTCAAATAGAAATTATAAGCAAATCATCTCCGTTTATCCTTAACCTAGCATTGTTTTCTATTATTGCATCTGTCAGAATAGGCCTGGAGGTCCCAAACAAAATCAAGAGCACCCATTGTGCTAGGCACTGGCCAGACTCAACATATATCAGTCCCTGCCTGGAAGCGTTTTCAGACCAAACAGACAAGTCAAAGGGAGTGTTTTAATCCCCACTGTACAGTTGGATAGCTGAGAGCAAGGGATATTCATTAACTTGCCCCAGATCACACAGAGAGGCCTGTGTCAGAATCTACAATTGAAGTCAGATCACCCGAGTCTCAATCCAGTGCTTTAACATCCTTGCTGGCTCGAAGGGCTATCTTCCTTACCTTGCCCACGTACATATAGAGAACGCTCTCTGGTGAGAGGGAACCTTCCTTCAGTTTCCTAGCCAGCTCCACAAGTGGGAGAGAGGATGTGACTGGCCTGTACCTCTGGATTCTGTAAGGTATAATAGATACATGATAACCATTGTACAGAGCACAAAGCTGTTTGGTGTGTATCAAAAACAAGTCACATGACATCTTTCAGTCAGTTGTTTTACCCCCATACATATTTCCCCATTTTCCGACCAACTATCACAAAGAAATTTTCCACAGTTATGGGGTAAAATTCTGTCCCTATCTTGTATGTAGGTTTGCGAGACCTGGGTGAACAATTCCCCTTGACATCTGAAGCCCTCTGAATTCAAGACAGTTGCATTTCATTGCATAGATCATCAAATTCCACCCCAATACCCCTGTCAAGGCTCTTTCCCCACTCTGGCACGATAAATGCAGAAGTGGGGGCCCGCAAAATACCCCAAAACCTTATCTTTCCAGGCTTTAGTAAAAAACTTCCCCCCAAAATCTTAACAACCTAGATTTTGGGGATAAAACTCTGCTGCCACCACCCAAGTAATGATAAGAAAACCAGGGGAAAGATCACTTGGGAAATCTCACCCCTGAAGTAAAAACCAGGACACAAAAATTAACCAATACCAGGTTAATAAAAAGAAAAGAGAAAGAACTTTTATTATCCCCACAATATTCCTGTTGCAAGCATCATGACTAGATGGAAAAGTCACAAAGTAATACTCATGGTGGGGGAACCCCACTATGGGCCTAGAACTTATTAACAAACGAGAGCAAAGCCCATTTTTAAATGCACAGACATCAGATCCCATTTCCCAAACCATAAAACAATAAAACACAATGGATTTATCTAAACTTTACCCTACTTACAGAAGAGTGAAGAGTCTATTCTTGGAGGGAGACATTCTGTCTGACTCCCTCAGTAGCTGGAAAGAAACTGCCCCAGAGACAAAGGAGGGAACCCCAAAAATTCCTTTGTCCTAGTTTGAGATTCCTACCTACCTTCCTATTGGCTGAATCTACCTGACTTAGGTAAGATTAACCCCTTAGTTCCCAGGCTGCTGGTTAATCCTCATGATCATGACAACCCCTCCCAAAAAACCTTGAAGGTTTCTTGTTTTCAATCCCAAACAGCTCTAATTTCTGAGCAAACCGTTGCTTTTTTTCAAAATTGTCCAAGAAAATGTGGCAGAGGACAAAAACAAAATCAGTTTTTACATCAGTGCAGCATAGGATACATGAGACACACATGATCATCTGCAAGTTTCTAAGCCAAACTTGGTCTGGACTCATTTCTAAGGATCTCTTGCTGCTACATTATTTACAGTAGTAATCTGCCTAGCTCTGAATGGTTAACTTGATGCAGCCTGGTCTATGACACAATGTATTACATCAAATTCAGCCTGTTACACCACTAGCATCTGCTACAGGCAGAGTGCACGGTAAAGGTGAATTTTGTGTCACATGGCAGAAAAAATTAGCTCAGGGCCTCATTACATGGTCACTGCATAGACAAGAGATGATGCTATAGTTCAGACATACCAAGTTGCAACTCAGGTAAATAATATGGGTTATGTAGGAGGCTTGCAAATAATTTCTGGGCTGGTTCTGCCATCCTTAGGCTAAGCAGTTCTTTATTCTGGAGTGGGGCTGGCAAACTCGGAGCCCTTCTGGAGTTCTGGAAAATCAAGGAATCTGCAACAGCTAACACCTGGTCTGTGTGCTGTCAGGTCAGGGTGGAGACATCTAAGGCCCCTGCATCATTATGAAGGAAACTTTTGGGTAGACTTCAGGGATCATTCTTTCTCCCAGCTCCAAGGAGAGGCTTTTTGAAATTCAAGCCAGGATAGTAGATGAGATTGTTAATTAGATGAGCATGAACAATCCCTTCTGAGGTCAAGAAGAAGACCCTGGGGTGTCACCTGTTGTCCGAACTGCTGAACAGCCTCTTCCATCTGTCTCAGGACACGTACTCGGTACCCCCTCGCCTCCCACATCCTCTGCTGTACTAGCTTCTTCACCATCCATTTCAGCACCAGGAGGGCCACGGTGGAGCTACAGAGCAGGATGGAGATAATTCTGGGATCCAACTCCACCTCCGGCAGCAACTGCCACATCTTCCCAGGGATCATAGTGAGACAGGGTCTCGCCAGCGTCCAGGCAGCCCTGAAATCGACAGGACAAGTAAAGTGGGGCCACTTCCAAGCTTTTCGAACACCAGCCTCGACCATCCACCAGCAGGGTTCATGGCAGCCACGCACAAACCACTACCACTGGAGACGAAGGAAGGCCCCTGTTGGCTGGGCCTGAGAACGACAGCGCAAAAAGGTGGATGCCACATGTGCCTTTCGAACATACTACAGTGTGAGCAAATGGAAGTGCTGGTTGTTGGAGCTTCTAAAGTGGTTTCGTTTTAAAGCTCTGGTTTTCCATAGGTCCCTGCTACATCAAGTGCTTTTTATAGCACTGCTGCGCCTGTGTGCTTGGTTTGCAGCCCACTGGTGCTGCTTGTGGGAGTGGGATAATTTTGCAGGGCCTGCCTGCTCCCTTCCTGCCAGGAGCAGTTCTGCAAGGTCCAGCCACACAGGGGGTGAGATCCGTTCCCCACACTAGTCCACAACTGGTCTCCTGTCGCTGCAGGATCTGAGTAGCCGCCATTGATATCGGTGGGAGCTAGTGGTGTGAGAGACGGGCCCCAGGCTGAGCAGCAAAGGTCAGCCTGTTGCACCAGCTCATGTGGTCCATTGGGTCAAACTGCCTCCAGAAACCTAGGGGACAAAGCTCCTGGGGGGTGTAAATCCCAGCAACTTCTAACACAGCTGAAGCAGGCAGGGATTCAAATCCTGCATCCTCCCATTTCCTGCCTTCCCCACACCCGCTCACGCATCCCATCTCCATCCGCTCTCCTTCACCTGAACCCCCACTGCATCCTCGCTCATTACTCAGACCCCAACACTCCTCCTTCTCTGCACCTCCTCCCACACTCTGCCTCTATTCCCCCTCCTTCTCCTGCACCCCCCCTGCATCCTTGCTCCTTCCTCACACACCCCACCTCCCTCCTTCTCCTGCACCCCCACATCCTTGCTCCTTCCCTACATCCCCCCACACCTCATCCCCTTTCCTGCCCCACATACAATCCCTATCCCCCGTCTTCTCCTGCATTCCATACCCCCACCCACACCCCCTTTTCCCCCACAGTGTCCCCCACCCCCACTTCATCTTTGCTCCTTCCTCAAACTCCCTCACACCACATCCCTCCTCCTCCCTTGCACCCCGTTCCTCCACCCCATCCCTATACCCCCTCCTTCTTCCTAGTCTCCCATTATCTCACCACCCCCTCCCCTGCACCCCATTCCTCCACACCCTCCTCCCTTGTACCCAGCCCATATCCCCTCCTTCTTCCTAGTCCCCCACTACCTCACCCCCTTCCCTGCACCCCATTCCTCATCCCCCTCAGCCCCCACTACCCCACCCCCTCCTTCCCTGCACCCCATCCCTTTGCCCCCTCCTCTGCCTCCTCGCCCCCCACTAACACACCCCCTTCCCTGTACCCCTAACCCCCTCCCAGTGCAGGGACCTCTCTGCAGGGGCCGCTCTAGGCACCCTCCCCGCTTCACCTCAGGCCCCGCCTCACTTCGTTCCTCTGCTCCTAATGGCCCCGCCCGCCGCAGGGACCCCGCGCGGGTTCGGCAGCCGTGCGTTCACACGGGGCAGGAACCTGGCGCGGTCCCCGGGGCGCCACGCTGGGAGCTGGCGCCGTGCTGCTCTGTGCTCGGCTGCGGGGCTGTGTGCTTGTGCCGCTTGTTCCGACACACCACGGCTGCAGCCTGCCACTGCCACTACGGGCAGGGGGCCACAGGCAGCTTCCCCCGGCCCGGTGATTTGCAAGGGGCTGGACTCCCAGCTACAGCAGCCAGGTCCTTCCAATCGCCACCAGAGCCCGGGGGCTCCCCACTCCCTGCCCATGAAGCTCTGATGGGGGGATGTCCCGGCCCCACCCCTTGTGACCCCCCCCATCCCACTCCTCCTTCTTGCTAGGGCCGCCAGGCCCTGGGCACTGTAAGTCCTGGCATCTGTTTCCACCCCTGGGCTGGAGGGGCTCCATGAGCAGCTACTTAAATGTAAAAAGCTGCATGTGGCTCCGGAGCTGTGGTTTGGCCATCCCTGTAACAGGGATGAGTGGAAATGACCCCAAAACCCTACAGAAACCTACAGCAGGGGAGCTAATTCTCTGCTGAGTTCTATGGGACTTTCCCAGGTATCCGTGTGTGTGTATGTGTTTGGGGGTGGAGGTGAAGGTTGGTTATGGGCAATGTACTTAGAGTGGGCCTCGTCCTCCCTGACTGGCCTCTGGAAATTTCCACTACATGCATCTGACGAAGTGGGTCTTTGCCCACGAAAGCTTATGCTCCAACACTTCTGTTAGTCTATAAGGTGCCACAGGATTCCTCGCCGCACTTAGCGTGATGAACATTAACTGCCAATCGCCTGCCCAATATTCATTTCAACTCCGTGTGCATCAGCAAGACCAAAAGCAAGATCACCTCCTGTTCACCTTGCAGGCTTAATAGAATTATAGAGCTGGAAGAGACCTCAGGAGGTCATCAAGTCCAGCCCCCTGCTCTAGGCAGGACCAATCCCAACTAAATCAACCCAGCCAGGGCTTTGTCAAGCCAAGACTTAAACACGGCTAGGGATGGAGACTCCACTACTTCCCTAGGTAACCCATTCCAGTGCTTCATTAATGCTAGTGAATTTGGCTCCTCCATCCAGTCCCCACTTGTTTGGCCCCTCATGCTGCAGTTTAATCGTGCAGCGGATCAGTGAGTTTGGTTGGTGAGCAGCCCGCTTGCACAAATTAATCGGTTGCAGCACACGCAGCAGCAGCGTTCTAAAACTGGAGAGAGCAGATTTATTGAGGCTCATTTAAACTCCTGGAATCTTGCTGTTAGACCAGGACTGAATCCTGCTTATTGGGACACAGGATCTACACCTGCACTGTGTCTGTATCACTGTGCATTAATCGAGTCAAACAGAAATGGCTGAAACAACAACTGTTTTATTGAAACAAAATTCTAAACTTGGAAAGCAAACATAAAATCCAGTTGTCACAAATGAAGCCTGGCATGAGGCCAGAACCCAAAACAGGAAGGCTGCGTCTAGACTGGCATGATTTTGCACAAATACTTTTAACAGAAGAGTTTTTCCGTTAAAAGTATTTGTGCAAGAGAGCGTCTACACTGGCATGTGCCTTTGCGCAAAAGATTTGCTTTTGCACAAAAGCATCCATGCCCAGTACAGACACTCTCTTGCGCAAGAAAGCTCCAATGGCCATTTTAGCCATCGGGCTTTCTTGCGCAGGAAATTAACGTTCCTGTCTACACTGGCCCTCTTGCGCAAGAATACTTGCGCAAGAGGGCTTATGCCTGAGCGGGAGCATCAAAGTATTTGCGCAAGAAGCACTGATTTTGTACATTACAAAGTCAGTGTTCTTGCGCAAATTCTCGTGGCCAGTGTAGACAGGCGGCAAGTTTTTGCGCAAAAGCAGCTGCTTTTGCATAAAATCTTGCCAGTCTAGATGCACCCGAATGGTTTAAAACAGCCCTACCACTGTCTTGATGTCCAGAGAAAGAGGTAGGTGAGAAATTGGAGAGGGTCCAGAGAAGATCAACAAGAATGATTAAAGGTCTAGAGAACATGACCTATGAAGGAAGGCTGAAAGAATTGGGTTTGTTTAATTTGGAAAAGAGAAGATAGAGGGGGGACATGATAGCAGTTTTCAGGTATCAAAAAGGGTGTCATAAGGAGGAGGGAGAAAACTTGTTCACCTTGGCCTCCGAGGATAGAACAAAAAGCAATGGGCTTAAACTGCAGCAAAGGAGGTTTAGGTTGGACGTTAGGAAAAAGTTCCTAATTGTCAGGGTAGTCAAACACTGGAATAAATTGCCCAGGGAGGTTGTGGAATCTCCATCTGTGGAGATATTTAAGAGTAGGTTAGATAAATGTCTATCAGGGATGGTCTAGACAGTACTGGGTCCTGCCATGAAGGCAGGGGACTGGACTCGATGACCTCTCAAGTCCCTTCCAGTCCTAGTATTCTATGATTCTGTGAACGTCTTCAAGCTGAGGAAGAGGAACAAGCAAAGACAGGGACCCGAGTTGCAGAGGCCCAGGTAGGTGGACAGTCTTCTTGCTTCTGGTCTTTTTTCTTCCTTTCTTCTATACTTGACATGCTGTCCTGTGTGCGGCATGAGGACGAGATGGTATGTATACATGTGTGTATGACTGGCCCTGTTGTAGACTCCTAATTAAACAAAATAAACCTGTGCTAGCAGTCGTTAGGCTGTGAAACTGGATTACTGCACCCCAAAGGCTGTCAGCAACTAGGCTGGCTTCTGTCCTGGCAGCCTACAAAGCCAAACAGCCTGCTAGCTGTTGCCCTAACACCGTTGAGTTGTAGGGTTGCCAGGTGTCTGGTATTTGCGCTTTCCGTCTGGTAAAAAAATTCAGAAAATACCAACCATGTAAAATTTTCTGTTTTTCGCCGACGGAAGAGCGGCACAGCTCGGGCTGGCTGGGGCGGGAGGGAGGATGGAGTGGGCCAGGAATGAAAGGGGCCGCGACTATATTTCGACCCCGGTCAGTCCTTTTTTTGCTCAACAAGTTTAGCTGGACTTTTTTTTTTTTAACATAATTTTTTCCCATTTTTTGGGGGTGGTTTGGTATTTTTTGTTAAACCATCTGGCAACCCTACTGGGTTGTGCTGACGACGCACACGCAGAGAGCCCTGAGGGGTGGGTGAACTCCCATTAAGAGCCCTCTGGTTACCGGGCAGATTAGAGTCATGTGACCCATTTCCCCCTTTTCTCTTTCCCGCCTTTCCTCTTTTTCCCGCTGTTTTCTGACAGGCGATAGTGACCAGGAGGCTGGCCGCCATCTTAAAGAGGAAAACAAAATGGAGGACATAAAAAAAAAACCTGGCGCATAAGAACATAAGAATGGCCGTACTGGGTCAGACCAAAGGTCCATCTAGCCCAGTATCCTGCCTGCCGACAGTGGCCAGCACCAGGTGCCCCAGAGAGGGTGGACCGAAGACAATGATCAAGCGATTTGTCTCCTGCCATCCCTCTCCAGCCTCTGACAAACAGAGGCCAGGGACTCCATTCCTACCCCCTGGCTAAGAGCCTTTTATGGACCTAACCTCCATGAAATTATCTAGCTTCTTCCCCAACATTGCAGCCATACCTTGCATCACCTCTGCCCCCTGTAACTCTATGATGGGAAAGCATTGGTGTCAGGGTTTCACTGGCCTGTGATCATCAGTGTGTTTTACTAGGATGAATAGAGTCTGAAATAAAGGCATGTAGTTCAGCTGCTGTAGTAAGCCTAAGTTGTTTGGGAGAGCACTGTGGTCTACCCCAGAGATCTATGGACTAGGTGTTAGGACACTTAGGTTCTCCACTCGCTCTGGCCTTTTGGATGGCCATGGACAAGATTATTTACGGATCACTGTTAGGATACCGATTTGGTCTGGCAGAGGGAATTACACCTGGGTCATGCATTTCCAGTTCCTTTGGACACATGGTGCTGAGCACCGAGCATTTGAGCTGTGCACAACCCGCTGCTTTGATGAAGCCATCCTGCTGTGGGACATGGTGATTGCATGGAGTATAATGGCCAGGTGGCTTCAAAAAAAATACCGGACACACTTGATCTCAGATGGGGGAGGCGGGGGAACCAGCCGGCAGGAAGCAGGGCTGGCGGGGGGGGGTGGGTCGGGGATGAGGAGCTGGCCGGGGGAGATCAGGAGGAGGAGGGGGGGAGAACAGGACAGCGGGAAGCAGGTCTGGCTGGGAGGGAGTCGGGGGGAGCGGGCTGGCCAGGAAGGGGAGCGGCAGGGGAGAGAATCAGCCAGCAGGGAGCGGGACTGACCCGGGTGCACACAGATCCCGGGGCGCTGCCCATCCTGCGCATGGTCTCGGCAAAGTACGAGTGAGTCTGGCCCCAGGGATTCCCTCCCGCGCCCCCCTTGCGTAGTTGCGTACTGCCTGGCTGGTAGACAGCAGCATGAGCGTGTCTACCAGCCAGGAAGTTCACAACTACGTATTGATACTCCTAATAATAAAAAAAACTTACCTAATTAGAAAATACCGGACATTTTATATATCCGGTATTTTCTCAATTTGTTTCCCGGACAGAACCCTCAAATACTGGACTGTTCAAAACCAGACACCTGGCAACCCTAATAATGGCCATGCAATTATTTGTCCATGATCCACATATAGCAGTGTTTCTTAAATTTTTTAAGACCGAGGAACAGCAAACAGTTTTTTTTTTTTTTAATGAGGAACACCAAGGATTTTTTGTTGAGAGAAAAAAAAAAAGGGACCGGGGGGAAAGTTATTGAGCAAAAAAAAAAAAACCTTGCCTGTCATGTTGAAATCCCAGATCCGTTATTCCTGCCTGCTAGTTTTGGTGTACAGGATTCTGGCTCTAATCTTAAACCCAATGATGAGTCAGCTAGAAGTGCTGCTTTTTCTCTCCCTCATACTGTAGTGGAAAATGACCAGAGATGTGCATTAAGGCAAAGGGTGCAGCAGATAGCGATAGGAGAAGGACGGCCTAGTGATTAAGTTACAGACCTGGGACTCCACAGAAGTGTCATGGCCTCCTGATGTGAGCTGGGGCAAATCACTTAAATCTCTCTGCCTCATTTCTCATCTGTAAAACTGGGATAACAATCCTGGCTTTCCTCCTACTCCTATTTTGATTAGATACTCATCAGGGTAGGAACTGCCTTTTACCATGTGAACAGCACAACCAGGCTTTGAATTCTGGCGAGGGCCTCTATGCACTATTGTAACACAATTAATAATAATGATAGAGGTAGACATGTAAGATACTCTCCCTGCTTTGAAACGTATCTTTGGCTTCATCAAGTATTTTAATGTTCTAGGGGCACAGAACGTACCTCCTATACAGGGAAAATCAAGTGCATCCTTCTGTGTTGCTCAAATAAATACTATTTTTCAACAACAGTGAACATGTACAACATGCTGATTAGTGGGCCAGCGATTGCACTTCTGCATTGATTGTTTCAGTCTAAAAGGGATACTGTAGGAATGACTGCCAGGAATAAATCAGCGAGGTTGCTTGGGGAAACGTAAAGACCATATTTTACATTTGAAAATTTGATTTCTTAAATGCATCTTATACGACAAATGTTTGTCTCAGTATTTGCATTGATGGCTGTTGCGAGATATAAATTGATAAGCACGTCTCGATCCTCAGAGTAAAATGCATGCCATTTTCCCCAACCTGTATTACATTATGAATTTATATTTGTGATCATTTCCCTCATACGCTCTCTGAAAATGACTTTTCTGCTCCGAGCCCGACTGGGTCAAGCTTGCTAACTGAAATCAAGCTACATCCGCTTCTTCCTCAAGCTGGAATAGGACAATAATAATAAACTTTATATAATCAGTGTTGGGTTTCCATCTCTTGCCTGTTGATGATCAAATTCTGGGCTCAATACCACAGCTAAAAACATAGTTAAGGCAGAGAGGTGAGAATGTCCTTTGTTTTGAGTGGAATTTTTTTCTGTAACACTCTGTGTTCCCTCTTCATCTCCCTGAGTGGTCATTTTTGGTTTGTTTCTCTTATATCCGTGTGTGCCTTTTGTTATCTCTATGTAAAGCAGCTGGCAGCTCAGCTATCATGGTGCTGGCCCAGACAGACAGATCCCACTAATGCATCTAGTCAGACACACTTAGGCTGTGTCTAGACTGGCATGATTTTCCGCAAATGCTTTTAACGGAAAAGTTTTTCCGTTAAAAGCATTTGCGGAAAAGAGCGTCTAGATTGGCACGGATGCTTTTGCGCAAAAGCACTTTTTGCGGAAAAGCATCCGTGCCAATCTAGATGCAGTTTTGCGCAAGAAAGCCCCGATTGCCATTTTCACCATCGGGGCTTTTTTGCGCAAAACAGTTTTTACCTGTCTACACTGGCCCTCTTGCGCAAAAGCATTTGCGCAAAAGGGCTTATCCCTGAGCGGGAGCATCATAGTATTTGCGCAAGAACACTGACAATCTTACATTAGATCATCAGTGTTCTTGCGCAAATTCAGGCGGCCAGTGTAGACAGCTGGCAAGTTTTTACGCAAAAGCAGCCGCTTTTTCGCAAAAACTTGCCAGTCTAGACGCAGCCTTAGAGTATGTCTACACAGCAAAGTTATTTCAAAATAACAGCTGTTATTTCGAAATAACTTTCCTAGAGTCTACACAAGCCAATTGCTATTTCGAAATTAATTCAAAATAGCGGAGGGCTTATTTCGAAATTGGTAAACCTCATTCCATGAGGAATAGTGCCAATTTTGAAACGGCTCTTTTGAAATAAGCACTGTGTAGATGCTTATTTCGAAATAGGGGGCCTCCAGCCCTTCCCAGGGTACCCTGCTGGCCACCCTGGCCACAAGGTAACATCTGACCTGATGCCCTGCCGGAACCAGTTCTGGCTGGCCATAAATGCTATTCAGCATCCAATCAGTGTGGACGCACTATTTCAAAATAGCAAAAAGCTATTTCGAAATGCATTTTGTGTGTAGACGCGTTAATTTGAAATAAGATATTTCGAAATAACACTGTAGTGTAGACATACCCTTTGAGAAAGGGGTAGCAACACATGACACACAATTCATAACACATGAGTAGCACAGAGAGGATAAACGTGTCTATTTTGCAAATCGGTATTTTTTAATACTCACTGGGGCAGATCCTTCATTGGTGTAAATCAGCATAGGAGCACTGAAATTCAACTAGCCAAGAATCTGCCCCCTGGTTCATAAAAATTCAAGTGAGAGCAGTGAACCATCCACAGACAAAATCCTATCGATGCTGAATAGATGGGTATCATTCTGATCCCGAGTCTGGCAATTGCTATGATTGCTCTGTTACCAGGCTAATTTAAAACTGAATTTCCTCTTCGTGTCTCTGACTCACCAGAGATCCAAACGCCCTGTGTGGAGCGGAGTAAGAGGCTTTTATTTCAGACTTCAGTGCCAGCATTTCATTCAAACAGCTGTACTGAAATGGGGTATTTGCGTAAGGAGGAATAAGAAAAAGCAGACAGTTCATTAGCTTATAATGTACCATGTTTGGCTCTGGATCAGCTGCTCTGGGTAAAGCTTCATTTCAGATGCTGCTTGTTATGGCAGGATGGGATAGGAAAAAGGAATCTGGAAGCACAATGGGAGGCTGGCTTTCCATCTGTATATCAGTATCCAGGTTGCTGTTGTAGCTCACAACCATCGCACAGCGATGGTATCCCAGCTCTGGGAGCACCTACCATAAGCTTAGGTTATGTGTGTACAGGTTGAACCTCTCTAGTCCAGCACCCTCGGGACCTGACCGGTGCCGAACCAGAGAATTTGCCAGACCTCAGGAGGTCTGTATTGTCTAGCAGCACTATCAACACTTCCACTGCTTGCTGGGCTCTTAGAAGACTTGTAGGGATACGTTAGATCTAAATAACAGCACAGAACACTGAGAGCCAGGACCGGTGGCTATAAACAAACTTTATGGGACCGCGGGAAATTTGGCCACACCCATGATAAGTGGACATCCGGATCACTAAAATCATGCTGGACCACAGCTATTGCTGGAACAGAGAGGTTCAACCTATATTTTTCAAGGTAGAATTACAGCAGGATTTCCACACTGATCTTCTAGACCTTAATCCTACATGCCATTGATTGGTTTCAGCCTGGGTCCGGCAGAGCCCTTCTGCGGGTGCTTCTCTATAAGCACTTGCTTAGTCCCAGTGAATTGAAAGATGGCATCTCAGGTGTTTAAAGTTAAGTGCCTACTGAAATGCCTTGCTGGGCCAAGGCCTGCAGGGATTATGCAGAGGTTGCAATTTTTCATGCCCTTTTCAAATAGGGTTAAGAACATAAGAACATAAGAATGGCTATACTGGGTCAGACCAAAGGTCCATCTAGCCCAGTATCCTGTCTGCCGACAGTGGCCAGCACCAGGTGCCCCAGAGAGGGTGGACCGAAGACAATGATCAAGCGATTTGTCTCCTGCCATCCCTCTCCAGCCTCTGACAAACAGAGGCCAAGGACACCATTTTATCCCCTGGCTAATAGCCTTTTGTGGACCTAACCTCCATGAAATTATCTAGCTTCTCTTTAAACTCTATTCTAGTCCTAGCCTTCACAGCCTCCTCTGGCAAGGAGTTCCACAGGCTGACTACATGCTGTGTGAAGAAGAACTTTCTTTTATTAGTTTTAAACCTGCTACCCATTAATTTCATTTGGTGTCCTCTAGTTCTTCTATTTAGAGAACTAATAAATAACTTTTCTTTATCGGCCCTCTCCACACCACTCATGATTTTATAGACCTCTATCATATCCCCCCTCAGTCTCCTCTTTTCTAAACTGAAAAGTCCCAGTCGCTTTAACCTCTCCTCATATGGGACCTGTTCCAAACCCATAATCATTTTAGTTGCCCTTTTCTGAACCCTTTCCAAGGCCAAAATATCTTTTTTGAGGTGAGGAGACCACATCTGTACACAGTATTCAAGATGTGGGCGTACCATAGTTTTATACAGGGGCAGTAAGATATTCTGGGTCTTATTTTCTATCCCTTTCTTAATAATTCCGAGCATCCTATTTGCCTTTTTGACAGCTGCTGCATACTGTGTGGAAGTTTTCAGAGAACTGTCCACGATAACTCCAAGATCTCTTTCCTGATTTGTCGTAGCCAAATTAGCCCCCATCATACTGTATGTATAGTTGGGGTTATTTTTCCCGATGTGCATTACTTTACACTTATCCACATTAAATTTCATTTGCCATTTTGTTGCCCAATCACTCAGTTTGGTGAGATCTTCTTGGAGTCCCTCACAGTCTGCTTCCGTCTTGACTATCCTAAACAGTTTGGTATCATCTGCAAACTTTACCACCTCACTGCTTACCCCTTTCTCCAGATCATTTATGAATAAGTTGAACAGGATTGGTCCTAGGACCGACCCTTGGGGGACACCACTAGTTACCCCTCTCCATTCTGAAAATTTACCATTTATTCCTACCCTTTGTTTCCTGTCTTTTAACCAGTTCTCAATCCAAGAAAGGACCTTCCCTCTTATCCCATGGCCATGTAATTTACACAAGAGCCTTTGGTGAGGGACCTTGTCAAAGGCTTTCTGAAAATCTAAGTATACTATATCTACTGGATCCCCCTTGTCCGCATGTTTGTTAACCCCTTCAAAGAACTCTAATAGATTAGTAAAACAGGATTTCCCTTTACAGAAAGCATGTTGACTTTTGTCCAACAAATTATGTTCTTCTACATGCTTCACAATTTTATTCTTTACTATTGTTTCGACTAATTTGCCCGGTACTGAAGTTAGACTTACCGGTCTGTAATTGCCCGGATGGCCTCTAGAGCCCTTTTTAAATATTGGTGTCACTTTGGCTACCTTCCAGTCATTAGGTACGGAAGCCGATTTAAGGGATAGGTTACAAACCACAGATAATAGTTCAGCAATTTCCCATTTGAGTTCTTTTAGAACCCTTGGATGAATGCCATCTGGTCCCGGAGATTTGTTAACATTAAGTTTTTCTATTTGTTCCAAAACCTCCTCTAATGATACTTCAGTCCGGGACAGTTCCTCAGATTCATCACCCACAAAGGACGGTGCAGATTTGGGAATCTCCCCAACGTCCTCAGCCATGAAGACGAAGCAAAGAAAACATTTAGTTTCTCCGCAATGGCTTTATCGTCCTTGAGGGTTGCCAGATACTTTCAGAAAAAATCCTGAACATGTCAGGAAAAAAAAATTGGTTGAGCAAAAAAAAAGTCACTGCACCTTTAAATATCTGCTCACTCCCTCCACCCTTGCCAGATGCAGCAGGAGAAAAATGTCCCCGCCGGCATTCCATCAAAGAGAAACAGAAAATACCGGACATTTTACATTTTACATGTCCGGTATTTTCTGGGTTTTTTTACCAGATGGGGCCAGAAATAACAGACTGTCCAGGCAAAAACCGGACACATGGCACTCCTATTTTCCAATAGGGGTGGAAGAATCCAATGGAGATTGTAGTCATGGGGCTGAAATTCACCCCTTAAATCCCATTTCAGTGTGTGCTATTCCTCTACAGGGGTAATTTCATCCTGGAGGAACCTCTCAAGAATCCATGTCAGCCGCTGGCATAGAACTCGCAGGACTGGGCATAGAACTCACACCATGTGGCTTGAAATACGGAAGCCCCAATGTCTCCCTCCAGCATACTCTATGGCATGGAAGAGCAAGATGTCTTCCTCTCCCAGCATCTGTGTTATGCCCAGGCTTGTCCAGAGGTTTAAAACCCAGCTATGGGGTCCTATTGACACGACAAGGTCAGCCTGCATGGGATCCCTGCTCAGGCATGTTCCCAGATTGCATTTGCAGCACAGACTTGTCCTGTCTCTCTGTCAGTGATGAGCTATGGTGTCCTACGTGTCAGGGCGTTTCAGTGTCACCAAAGTGTGGGGAAGCCATAGGGCCCTGCACCTCCCCCATCCGCAGCCAGATGGGGCTCTCAGCCAGCAGGGAGAAGACAAGGTTTAGTAGTTGACAGGGACACAGCGTAGAACAGGCTTGTCAGCACAGCAAGCAGAAGCCGTCAGCACAATCCATCTCGGGGAGAGAGCACTTAGAGCTAGGCCCCTGGCTCCCTTCCTGTATTCCAAGCCAGCCCAGTACCCCACTTCCAGCTGGAGGAGGAATCCAGCCCTTAAGCCAGGCTCCTCCTCCAGCCTCTGTCCTGCTTCCCAGGCCAAAGATGTCAGCTGGTCCCCCCCCTCGGCTCAGGTTAAGCAGGGCATCAGCCATTGTGTACATGCAGGAGGCTATCACACCTGAAATTCCCATCCCCATCTAGGCATTGGTGCCCTGGGAAACTGAGGCACACACAAGCGGTTACTTCAGGACAGTAGAAATCACATGCAACACAACAAGGTGCATAACGTCCCCACTTTGGGTCACAAAGTGAAACTGCACGGTACTCCTGCTCAGGCATGTTCCCAGATTGCACTGGCAGCGTAGACTTGTCCTGGCTCTCAGTGATGAGCTATGGTGTCCTGCATGTCACCGGGTTTAACCGTTTCTCTGCCTCACTAGTCTTATCAGCAGGGAGTGGTTGATAAATGAAGATGCTGGATATTACATGGTGTCCTACTTCGGGTCCAGCTTCTCCATCGACTAACATCTTCCTGCTGATAAGGCTAGTGAGCAGAAACATTGGGGGGGGGGATCATCCCGCCTGGCTGGCAACCCTCCTAACAGAGCCTGCAAGCCTCCAGAACAGCAACAGAGGAATGGAGGTGGAGTAATGGCTTTTGTCTGACAGGGAGGCATGTAGGCCTGGTTCTTGTATAAACAGCCTGGTTAAGGCTCAGAAGTTAAAAGGCTAGCGGCTAGCCAGACTGACAGAAAGGGTCTGTCTTTGGCTGTGTTTGAGCCCTCTCTCCCCAGCTTCTGCGTGATTCAGGCTATCAAACAAAACATTGCAAAGCCATGTCGGCTTCCTGCATAGGCAGACTGCCAACAGAAATGGCTGCTGGGAAAGGCTGGGATGCACTTGCTGGGTAGAGGGAGCAGGGAAGGCAGCAGTCGGAGAAAGGAGAGCGAGCCAGAAGGCTGGGAAAGGGCTCAGGGAAATGCAGCAAGGTCTGGGGTGGAACAAGCCTCGACTGCTGACTACCGAGTCACTGGAGCAGAGAGTGAGGCCTGGTTCCCCAGCCAGGCACTGGGGAAGCGATGCCAGCAGGGGAGTGAGTAAGGAAACTGCTTGTGTCTGTGTGAGGAGACACTTTCCCACGCCTGGAAGGGGAAATCACAATAATGCCTTGAGTCACGAGGGGACCACAGCACCCCTGGCAGAGACAGGGACTGCAGACAAAGAGGCAGAGGTGGCAGGAGAGCACAACTTCAAGACGGGAGGTCACTCTGATGAGCTATTCTCAGAATGGCCAGATAGAGGCGCCAGACCTGCAGCGAATGGAGCACCCTCAGCCAGCCACTAGCACAGCAGGGACCAATAATGAGGGGCGTGACCTGCCTTGGAGATGGGTGAGGTTTTCATTTCTGCCCACGGACAGAAGAGATTCCTGGGACAAGCTGACGGACCTACAGAGGGAAGAAGCTACGCGGGCCGCACATTTCAACCTTGTGTAGCATTTAAGAAGTCAGTCACAAAATCACAGAACCGGAAGGGACCTCAAGAGGTCATTGAGACCAGTCCCCTGCCCTCATGGGAAAACCAAGCATCATCTCGATTATCCCTGACAGGTGTCTGTCTAACCAGCTCTTAAATATCTCCAGCGATGGAGGTTCCACAACCCCCCCAGGCAACTTATTCCAGTGTTTGACCACCCTGACAGATAGGAACTTTTTCCTAATGTCCAACCTAAACCTCCCTTGCTGCAGTTTAAGCCCATTGCTTCTTGTCCTATCCTCAGAGGCCAAGGAGAACAATTTTTCTCCCTTCTCCTTGTAACACCCTTTTAGATACTTGAACGACCGATATCATGTCCCCTCAGTCTTCTCTTTTCTAAACTAAACAAGCCCAGTTCTTTCAGTCTTCCCTCAGAGCTCATGTTTAATCATTTTTGTTGCTTTTCTCTGGACCCTCTCCAATTTCTCTGCATCTTTCTTGACATGTGGTGCCCAGAACTGGACACAATACTCCAACTGAGGCCTAATCAGCACAGAGTTGAGCAGAAGAATGACTTCTCATGTCTTGCTCACAACACTCCTGTTCATGCATCCCAGAATTGTTTGCTTTTCTTGAAACACTGTCACACTGCTGCCTCATGTTTAAACTTGTTATCCACTATGACCCCTAAATCCCTTTCAGCAGTACTCCTTCCTAGACAGCCACCTCCCATTCTGTATGTGTGAAACTCAGTGTTCCTTCCTAAATGGAGTACTTTGCATTTGTCCTTATTAAACTTCATCCTGTTTACCTCAGACCATTTCTCTAGTTTGAAATTTTGACCTTATCCTCCAAAGCACTTGCAACTCCTCCAGCTTGATATCATCTACAGACTTAATAATCGTACTCTCTATACTATTATCTAAATCATTGATGAAGATATTGAACAGAACTGGTCCCAAAACAGATCCCTGCAGAATCCCACTTGTTATGCCCTTCCAGCATGATTGTGAACCATTAATAATTACTCTCTGAGAATGGTTGTTCAGCCAGTTATGCACCCACCTTATAGTAGCCCCATCTAGGTTGTATTTCCCTAGTTTATTAATAAGAAAGTCATACAAGACCGCGTCAAATGCCTTATTAGTCTAGGTATACCATGTCCGCTGCTTCTCCCTTATCCACAAGGCTTGATATCCTATCAAAGAAAGTGATCAGATTGGTTTGCCATAATTTGTTCTTTACAAATCCATGCTGGCTGTTACCTATCACCTTATCTTCCAAATGTTTGCAGATGGATTCCGTAATTACTTGCTCCATTATCTTCCCTGGCACAGAAGTTAAACTGACTGGTCTGTAGTTTCCTGGGTTGTCCTTATTTATAGATGGGCGCTATATTTGCCCTTTTTCAGTCTTCTGGAATCTCTTCCGATGATAGCTAAAGGCTCAGATACCTCCTCTATCAGCCCCTTGAGTATTCTAGGATACATTTCATCAGGCCTTGGTGACTTGCAGACATCTAACTTTTCTAAGTGATTTTTAACTTGTTCTTTTATTTTAACTTCTAAACCTACCCCATTCCCACTAGCATTCTCTATGTTAGGCATCCCATCACCATCCATCTTCTTGACGAAAACCAAAACAAAGACGTCATTAAGCTCCTCTGCCATTTCCAAGTTTCATGTTATCATTTCTCCCTCTTCACTGAGCAATGGGCCTACCCTGTCCTTGGTCTTCCTCTTGCTTCTAATGTATTTGTAGAATGTCTTCTTGTTACCCTTTATGTCTCTAGGTAGATTGAGCTCATTTAGTGCCTTTGCCTTTCTAATCTTGCCCCTGCGCACCTACGGTGTTTGCTTATATTCAAGTTGCTCTCCGACTCCCTCCCAGCGAATGGGCAAGAACTCCTCTGCCCTTCTGAGCACGCAGGGGGAATTGTGGGAAGGCACGGGAGGACAAGCAGCACTGGAGCAATGTTGTCTGCATCCTCACTCCATAGCGGATGAGTTACCAGCCCGAGTAAAAGCAGAACCCACACTCTAACTTGCGCCCTCTGCCAGGCCAGCCAGCCAGCCTCGGCATGAAGGACCAAACTCAGGTGAGAGGGTTGTGTGTGTGGAAGGGAAGGCGGTGGGAGGGGAGCGGGCGCAATGGGCAATGCTGGAGGTTTAACTCTGCAGTGAAATTCAGACCCTACAAGGCCTGGACCAACTTACAAACAGCTCCATGACTCAGTTTCTCTGCCTATGGTAACTTTCTCAGGAGTGTGGTGTGAGTCTGATGCCTGGTCAACATTCAAAAATTAGATCAACCCAGTTCCGCCGCCCAGGGCTGTGAATAGTCACCATAATCAGGTCGATTTAACCCCCAGGATAGACACAATTTATAACCCTTCTGCCGACCTAGCTTCTGCCTCTCAAAGAGGTGGATCAAGTACAGCCTCTCCCCGAGTTACGGTCCAAACACTTGGCCATAATTCGATCTGTTCGTAACTTGGACCCCATTGAGTTACATAGCGACCGCGCTGTTTGTAAACGCGGGTCGCGTTCATAACTCGGGGACTGTCTTTACGACCGCTCCATGGAAGCTTTGGTCGTAAATGCGAACGATCGTAACTCAACCGTTCACAACTTGGGGACCGGCTGTACAGCAATGCAAGAGCAAAAACCCCTCCCATCGATGCAGGAAGTGTCGACATAGCCGCAGTTAGCACATGCTCGCCAAACACTCAGAAATCCTTGCCTATGCAAGTGCAAAGTATTGTATTAAAATGGCAGTGCCAATGCGAGCGTCACCCCAGCCGGGCGCGTCTCCCCCACCCGCCGCCTGGTAGGTGCTGGAAGTAGTGATTAGCTGGAGAACAGAAAGCACCAGCAAGTTATTTAATTCAACAACGGCTGCGCCATGAACATCCCTGCTCGATGCAGATGGCTGGCTGGAGCCGACGAGCAATGTCGTAACACAGCAGCACTCTGTCCTGCCCGTTGGTCAAAGGATTCTTTGCTTCTTCCGGGTCAGCGTCTCCACCTCTTTCATGAACCGAAGGCAGAGCTCTTCCTGCCACGGCAGAGCCACGCACTGCACTGCCACAGGCAGCCCCACGCCTCCCCGAATAGCCTGCCGGGAAAGACACAGAGAGGCTAGAGACCGATAGCCAAAGTCAAGGGGAAGCCGCTGACGGAGACGCATGCCTCCCGAGAACGGCTAGCGCCTGACCTTTACGAAGAGCTTGTCCCACCAATCGTTATAGTGTCCTCTGTAGTTCTTCAGCTCGTCTTCATCCTCTTCTGTCACTGTAGTGACCGGCACAACCCCGGCGGGAAAGTCCAAGTAGTTATACAAAATAGTGTAACTCGTTGCCACTGTGGGACACAATAAGAGGTTGCATATTCAGGTTACCAAGCTGTACTCGCTCCTAACAGAAGAGCCTCCTTTTATTGGGGGTATGACACCAAGGCTGCGTCTAGACTGGCATGATTTTGCAGAAATACTTTTAACGGAAAAGTTTTTCCGTTAAAAGTATTTCCGCAAAACAGCGTCTAGATTGGCATGGATGCTTTTGCACAAAAAGTGCTTTTGCGCAAAAGCATCCATTGCCAGTATAGATGCGATTTTGCGCAAGAAAGCTCCGGCAGCCATTTTCACCATCGGGACTTTCTTATGCAAAAAATTCCTTCCCTGTCTACACTGGCCCTCTTGCGCAAGAACACTTGCACAAGAGGGCTTCTTCCCGAGCGGGAGCGTCAGAGTTCTTGCGCAAGAACACTAACAATCTTACATTAGATCGTCAGTGTTCTTGCGCAAATTCAAGCGGCCAGTGTAGATAGCTGGCAAGTTTTTGCGCAAAAGCAGCCGTTTTTGCACAAAATCTTGCCAGTCTAGACGCAGCCCAAGAGCAAAGATTTTTCCACTGGTGATCGACTGCGTTTGTGAGGGAGGCATTGACTCTGCAAGCTTAGGGAAGATTTCAGTGCTAACTCCTCACACACTGCATGGTAGGAACGTTGGACCATAAAAGGCCCGACAGACCCTCTACCGCCATCTTCTCCTGTGGAGTTTGCTGCATTCCAGGATACCGTTTTTTCAGCAGACATTTCTTAAAACACCTGCCAGCTACCCTCCTCTATTCAGGGGATTATCCTATGTCCATTACCAAGGAACTTAGGTCTCTGCTCCCCACACTATTCCATACACAGACTACATCACTCTTTGTAAGAACCACAGTACCATGAAACCATCAGGCTGCGATGGGAAGGCTATTGACAGGTGTAAAATTTTCAAAAGCGTGCAAGTGACTTAGGAGCCCTCATGCCATTTTCAGAAGTGATGTAGGCACCTAAATGCCTTTGAGGAGTTGGACTTAAGTCCCTTTGAAGTCAGTGGGACTTAAGTGTCCAAATATCTTTGAGAATGTGGATCTACGTAGCTAGGTTGTCCCGCTAAATCATTTTTTAAAATGGGATGGAGGTGCTTTTGAAAAAGCATCCTTTGCAAAGTGCTTTGTGGCTGCGGTCTGCCTTACAGGTGGACAAGTGTCCTAAAAAATCAGAGACTTCTATAAAGATACCTCTGCAGCGAGACTACGTTAAAGCCTCCGGCATTAATGCTCGGAAATGGAACCAGCGTCGAAAGGAATTTTTCACCAGTGCCTCCTGAAGCAACATCAAAACCAGCTGAGTTACCGGTGTGGACAGGACAAAAATCACTCTCGGCATGAAACAAGACCCCACTCTCGCTTTCCAAAACAACACTGCAGGTGGTTTGGGCCAATCTACATTAGAACTAGACCCATTTTCAGCAACAATTCAACTTCCTAGCAGTGGCAGAGCTTTCTAGAGAGAACACACTCGGTGCCAGGATATATTCTAATTCAGGGTATCACAACCCCCCCCGCCCCACATGCTTTATGCAAACTGGCTTATGAATATGCATAACTTATGCAAAACAGATTGTGTAACTATCAATTCTAATGTTACAATCTGCTGAATGTGTATGTCCTATTTTTGTGCATGTATCATTCTTGTCTGTGAAGTTAGAAATATGAAGAGTGGATCTGTTGATAGTTCTAAATGTGCTAATGAGGGCCATCGCTGATGCTCTGGGTCTTAAGGACTCAGTATTCAAATCAGCGGCATGTGAATGGTTGAGTTTGTAATACAAGCCCAAACTATGGTTGGTCCTAGAGGGACATGTGACCAATCCATCGGATATTGGAATCCATCTTGAAGTCTGTATTTTTCCATGGGACTGAGGAGGCCGAACAAACCATTCCTGCTCGGGGGGGAAAAAGTCTGTTTAAGCAATGGGAATCCATTTTCCTCTTTGCCTTCTGCTGCCCTTTGAAATTGCCTGGCCCACCCTAGAACTTTGAAGAAGTTGTAGACCCAGGCCAGAGTAAAGAGCAACTCTGACTTGAAGCTATTTAAGATAAGAACAGCTGGTTAGCACAGGAATTTGCATGTAGCCAGCTTCTTAGTGGATCAGAACTAGCTAAGTGTTTTTTGTTCATTTCAATTTAGTAACTTACTTTGATCTGACTGGTTTCACTTGCAGCCACTTAAATCCTACTTTTCGTACTTGGTAAAAACACTTTCGTTTATCAGTCAAGCCAGTGTAAATAACTATTAGTGGAAGGGGGGCTTGGAGGAGAAGGAGGGAACAACTGTGCCTATCTCTTTCATTGATAAAGTGGGCGGACCTACTTATGAGCTGTCTCTGTGGAAAACTTTTTCAAAAAGGAAGGTGGGGTTTTGGTCCCTTGGGGGGCTTGGTTTCCTGGGTGCTGAGTCCTCCCAGAGCTGAACTAGTACAGCGTCTGTGTTGCTTTGCAGAGGCGAGGTAGCTCCAACACTGTGCCTTGCCTGGGGGAGAACCAGAGGATCTGGCCCAGCAGGACAGAGGTGGGAGCCCCTGAGAGCAGACAGACAGGCGTCAATGGTATGATCACTCTGGGGGACATCCCAAGGGGACGTCTGTGATTCCAAGGGGCTGCGAACACCCTGGTCTTTCCATGGTGAAAAATATCCTAGCGGGGTACTAGGTGGATCCGAGATGGACAGACAGGAGCTGCTACTGGTAGGCTGCACACCAGGCAATTCACAGCGGACTGTGAGAGCAATAACTGAGGAGTCAGTTCCTTGAACAACCCAAAGAGCCAAGATGGGCCAGATTCTAGGATTCCCGAGGAGTTCTACCTGAGAGCTTCCCAGGAAATCCAATCTGAAAAGCAGGGCCCAGAGCCGGACACAGCATCACATCCAGATCCAGCTTCCTCCATTCGGCGATGAATCCTTGGCGGTACTCCTATGGAGAAAACCACCTCAATGGGTTCATAAAAATGACCCTTCCAAGAACATACAGGCAATTATAAACCCAGGACTAGATCCAAATCCCTGCTGAAGCCTTTGAAACAACCACCCTTTCCCACGGACATCAATAGTCTCTGGGTTAGCAGTAGCTTCAGTGGGGCTCCACCATTGAACACCATTATAAGCGTTCTTGTAGGGGGAGGTTGCTGGGACATCCCACTATTACAGTTTCAGAACAGCAGTTTTCCAGACTTTTCTCAAAGCCCGTCCATCATATTTAACTTGGCACCTTTCAACCACCCATCTCAAAGTGGTTTCCAATGGTGGGTAAACACCAACACCCCCGGGAAACAGCAAAGCAATCAAGTGGCTTGTCCAAGGTCACCCAGCAAGCCAACGGAAGAGACAGGACTAGAACCAGGATCCCTCATCAGCCCTCTCCCCATCTTCTGACCTGAGTAACTGGATTTCTACGGACCTTGGCGAGCATCAAAGCAGGCCTGGGAAAAAAGAATCAAAGAGCCGTACCAACTGTTCCAGACAGTGCTTTACCTCAATCTCACAATGAAGTTTCCAGAGTTCTTTCACCGACCTAAGGATGTCAGAAAGAAAATTAAATGAACAAACCTCAGTTGTGAGAGACGGGGGAAAAGAACTGGCTCTCCCACCCTACTTTCTGTTGTAATAGTGCACAAGGAAGAGACACGGGAGAATGATTGCAGTTTGACTGTGGCTGGCTAAAGACAAGGGCTGAAATACAAATCAATGGGAGTTCTGCTATTGACTTCAGTGAGGCCAGAATTTCACCCATTCTATATCACAAATCGGGGTTTCAGAACTGGGCCAGGGGCAGGGCTGCAGCAGTCTGTCAAGGGGAGGAACGATCAAAGGAAAAGCTAGCACACTCCGGACAATGCTTTGGCAATACCTGCAAGGGCCACTCTCCATTCACTGACCATTTTTAAACAGAGCTGGGGTGGTGATCTAAAAGATCTGCTGTAGGAATTAGCTTGGGGAAGTTCTAAAGCCTGCGTTATAAACAGGCTGGGAAAGAGTCTATTTTTTCCATCAGCAAATGTTGGCAAATGATTCCACGGAAACCACACAAGCCGATGGAAAATATTTCCGGCAGTGGTCACTGCGCTGCACGGAAAGGCCGAGTTAGAAACATGCCGCTTGGGAACGTACGAGTTTGATTTAAGGCTATAGACTTTGTATGTTTCGACAGGTGGTGTTGGCAATTCGTGCTTGAAGCTTGAACTCTGTACATCTTGAGGACCACCCTTGTTAAAGAGAGAGCCCCCAAACCCCACCCCATTATCTCCTGTAACTATGAACATTTAAATTGGCTACAAGGAAAAATTCTTTAAAAACCTCGCTATTCTCCATCCGAAGTAGAGTAACCCCCCGAATTCCGCCACGCCGAGGTGGAGAGGGCCGACTACAATGATCACAATGGTCCCTTCTGAGCTTAGGATCCATGAACAGTTAGAGTGGGGGAACCCGGGTGTACCCAGCTGTCCATCTGCCTGTCTCAGCAGTTATACCGCTCTCATAAGAGGACCCCGGCTTTGTGCTCTACAGGTTGTATCTTTATACACCGGGTCTCTCTGGTCCAGCAACGTCCCTGGTCCAGAAGGACTTCGGGTGTCCTAGTATCAGAGAATCCCAGCGCACTGAGGGCTAGGAAACCAGAGCATGGTCAGCTGGAGATGGCACTCAGCTCAGCTGGGTTGCAAGGGGAGCCCGGTGGGAGGGGCAGAGGGTGGGACCAGCAGCAGGAGGGGCCAGCAATGACCTCCCCCGGTCCAGAAAAATCCCTCATCCGGGTTCAGTCTGTCCTGAGGATGCTGGACCAGGGAGGACCACCCTGTAGTAGTTTAAAGTGGCACTGATCCCGGGAAATGCTCCACCTCTGTGGATGCAGAGGGTGACAGGTTGGCACTTTGGGGACTGGACTGATTCCTTCCCGAGGGAATTGTCATTTCAGGGCCAGATTGGTGTCGAGTGTCCCTACCAGTCCTGGTTCCACCTGATGGGGGGGGGGTGCCCCCCAGTGCAAGCCCTGGGACATAGCGCAAGCGCTGTGTTAGGAGCAAGCCGGGAAAGCCTGGGGCACAAGGGAAGGGTGCATCAGTGGCAAGGCCCCAGCATGCAACGCTACAGAAATACAAGGGCTGTGGCCCAGAGAGCAGCCGGGGAAGGTTGAAGATAAGAACGACCACACTGGGTCAGACCAATGGTCCAGCTAGCCCAGTGTCCTGTCCTGACAGTAACCACTGCCAGGTGCTTCAGAGGGAGCATTTGATTGCTTAGGTACAATCCCCTGGTGTTCATTTTTCATCTCAAAACACAGAAAAGTAGAACAAAGCCCGCATGCATTGGGCCAGACGCCGAGCTATTTACCTCTCCTTCATGCCTCTCATGATGTTTGCTAGTCTAGGCACCTGGAGGGGAAACAAGGAGGTGGGGAAAAAAAAGCTGACACGGAATACAGGCTCTGTTTGTTGATGACTCTGGCTGCAACAAACGTCACTAAAGCTGCAGTGTGCGTGTCAGAGGCTGGAGCAGGGGCTGCGTGTCAGGACCGCTGGGCTCCAGTCCCACCTCTGGGAAATACCGTATGGTCGTGCTTAAAGACGGGGGCCTAGAGACATGACTCTTGGAGTCCCTTCTTGGAGGCATGCCTTCGGACAGGTCAAAAAGGGGACATGATCCCTTCATAGCTCTCGCCCTGTCTGCCATGTCCATGTAGAGCACATCTCTGAGGGGGTCCATCCACGCTTGTGGTGGGGGTGTGATTTCCAGCTCGAGTTTAAATATACAGGCGACCCCCAACTTACAACCGCCCAACTTACAACTCCCTGCATTTACAACCATCCTTTTCATGTGAGATAGCTCCTAAAATCCCTCAATTTACGTCCGCAGCTCACATTTATGACGGCGTACGACGCAGACTCCACACATCATCCCAAAACAGGAAATGTACAAAGTCAGTCAGATTCACCAGTCTGCAGCTGCCGCTTGACCTACAACGCGTCTTCACTTTTTAGTTATTTTTGAGCATTATTTGAACTATTTAGTTTAGCTTTCCTCCATTTCTGTAGCCAATTTTGGTATCTGTAGGGTATGAAATGCGTTTCCGGGAATGGAACCACTATTTATAACATTGAGCCTATGGGAAATAAGGGTTCGTAATTACGATGGTTCTCCAGGAACCAATTAGGTCGTAAGTGCAGGGGTCACCTGTACCCTTACTATTCATACGTACAGCACCTAGCGTAACGGGGCCCCCAGATGTCACTGTTCTACAACTCACCAACCGACAGCTGCGTGACCAAACCCGGGTTTGGACCCAAATTTTGACAAAGCTGCAGGGAAACATCTAACAGCTCAGATGATGCTGAATAATGAATAATTCAGTCCATTAACCCCCTCTATGCCCCCAAGTGATAAACCAACTACCTCAAGTGGTCCTGTGGCACCTTAGAGATGAACAAAACTATATAGGACCGTGAGCTTTTGTGGGTGATCAGATGATGAAGTGGGTTTCACCCAGGAAAGCTCATGGTCCTATGTTTTTTTGTTCGTCACTAAGGTGCCACAGGACTTCACGTTGTTTTTAAAGTTACAGACTAACACGGCCACCTCACTGAGACTTTTAAACCAAGTACCTGTGAACACACTGGGTGTATTTCTCCGTCAGCCCTGCAGGCGAGTGACTACAATATGTCCAGTAAGTTACCTGGAATTCCCACCTACGCTTGTCAATTAACAAACCATTCACCTCCCCATCCAACTGGCCCTAATGGTCAGTCAATGTGTCGCTCGGCTCTAGTTCAAGGACATGGCAAAGTGGAAGAAATTGCCTCTCCCGGCCCACTTGGAAGACAGCAAGTCCGGATCACACCCCGTCTCTCACTCCTGCAGCTGGGGGGTGCACGTCCCAGTCTGGCAGAGGTACCCACGCTAGCTTGGATCGAGCCAGCGTGCCAATGACAGCCGTGTGACAGCAGCCCCCTTCGGCACGTACCAATCCCAAGCTGCTGCCTACGCCAACGCGGTCGCGCTGCTACTTTCAGCATCTCCCTGCTGCAGTGTGAACCGGAGGGGGTTGGGGTTCTTATGGCGGGAGAAGGGGGTTCCCATCCAGAGACTGAAATGCCATCTCGGCTCTGGGCACAGCTCAGCTAGAACCCAGATGAGGCTCTCCAGACAACCTGCCATCTGCAGATTGTGGCTGTTTCTCTCCTCCTCCCCCCATGTAGATTGCCGTTCTTCTGACACGCCCAGCTCTGAAATGGTGTCTCTGGCAAATGCCCGGGCATATTGTGGGCACTGCTGAATCCAGATGAACAATAATAATCTCACTACAAAGATGAGCCTTGTATCGGAGCCACCTCTTCAAATGAGCTGAGCGAAGATGATGTACGCGCAGGGGCGGGGAACCTTTTTTGGGCCACTGACCCACAGAAAAATCAGTCAGGGGCCACACAAAAAACCACCTCGCCGGCATGGCCCCCAACTGAGAAGCAGAAAGACCCTCTCCACATTCCCCTCCCACACCAGAGGCTAGGGGGGGCCCAGGCTAGTCGATCTGTGGGTCCCCCTGGGCTCTGGGGAGGGGCTCCCCAATGCTCGGAGAGCCTTGAGGCAAGCCAGAGGCCGAATCTGGCCCCCGGGTTGTAGGCCCCTCACCCCTGATGTCCAGCAAGTGGTGGCCTAGACACAGCTAGAGAGCGGGGAGTGGTTTGGGTGGGTATGGTACCCAAGTCAGCTGAGGTGGTGCCTAAAGGGAGAGGCCTTTGGGCAGCAGTGGACAGAAAAGGGACGATTAAAGAGGAAAATGCATCTCTCATAGTTGTCTGCCCCTCCCCCTCCGACAGTATCTCATTAATGGTGAGTGTATTTTCTCTCAGACAGGGGATGCCATCGCCCCTGTATCGCTGGGAACTGAGGCCCCCCCCAAATTGAACCCAGGTCTCCTACGTCTTAGGCGCGCCCCCAAACCACTGATTGGTTTTTCTGCAAATAGAAAGCAGCACACACAGGGGGTTCATCTTGCCCCATGGCTGTCAGAGGGTCCCCCCCCACTGCCGCCGATCCTGCTGAACTCCTCAGGGCCAAGTTCCGGCTCACACCACGTTGGCAGCACAACGGGGCTGTCAAGTGGGCACAAATGATTCACTGCTTTCAGCTCTCTTCATGCCGGCCGAGGGGGGTAAACGGGTCTCAGTGCCGCTGGAGAATCAGGCTTCCCTGGTCCCCAATTGTTCAAAAAACGCTGAGTAATCAAGGAGCCTTACTATTGGTTTGGCAACCCAGGACAAGAGGCTTCGAAGCCAGCCTGGCGCTTTGCACAACAGAAGGAATTGCTTAATGTTGGGCTCTTCTAGCTCCCCTTTGCTGAAAGAGAACAAGACACTCAGTTTAGTACGGGGGGTTTCAACCTTCCCCCCCGCCCCCCCACGACCCAGTTGAAGAAAAGCTGTTGATGCTGAGACCCAACAGAATGTGACTAGCGTGTGGGCTCTGGGGTGGGGCTGAGGATGAGCTCTGGGGCACTGGGGGGGGGGGGTCTGGCTTTGGGGGTGTCAGGCCTAGGGCAGGAGGGGCTTACCTTGAGCGGCAACTGGTCAGCAGTGTGGCAGGGAGGGGGTTGCGAAGGCAGATTCCTGTGAAATGTGGGGCACTGTGGCTGGCTGCTGCTGGGGGAATCAGGTGACCAGCGGGGGGGCTAAGGCAGCTTCCTGCCTCCCCTGGCACCACAGACCCTGCTGCGCCCCAGAAGCAGCCAGCAGCAGGGTCCCAGACAATGAGATTGCTTGGAGCCCTGAGCACTCTCCCCGACCCCACAAAAGAGCTGGGCCTGTTGCCGGCTGCTTGTGCGGTGGCAGGACAGGCAGGGAGCTGCCTGAGTACCCCCACCGGTCACCTGATCCCCTGCAGCAACCAGCCCCAGTGCCCCACATCCCACCGCCCAGTCCTGGGGTGCGACCCATTGTTTTAAAACCCCTAGTTAATTAGTTCTTATGGTGGTAGCTGTAATTCAGCTTCCATCCCATCAGCTCCCCTGCATGGCAGCTTAAAGAGCCCTATTCCTCTACACCACCGGGCTCCCCAGAAATCTGCACACCTGACATTTCCGGACAGATCACACAACCTAAGACTGAACGCAAATGTCCAGGGCTCGACAAAGTTATCGAATCTGCTCACCTGTGGCGAGGAGATTTCAGCCGGGCGCCCCATTCATTTGCGGCGCGCGCATGCGCACTGCGGGTCTTGTGCATGTGCAGTGCAGGGCTGGCGAGCGGCTTTCGCCGCCGTTCGCCAAGCCCTGCAAATGTCTGTTCTTAAGCAGCCAACACTGCCCACATCACGGTGTGTCAGTTCCTCTCAATATGCAGCAGTTGTTGCTCTTCTATCTAGCCAGCCCCACCCCACCCCCTCACCCTGCCACTTCCCTATCCCCCCAGAATCAAAATTCCTCATACTCAGTTAATGGCTTCATCCTCACAAGAGCCCTGAGAGATAGGAAAGAATCATCTCTCATTTACAAATAGGAAACTAAGGCACAGAACCATTAAGTGACTTGCCCACGGTCGCATGCAGAATCACTGGCAAAGCACTGACCCCAGGTCTACAGAGTCCTAGTCCAGCGCACTAAGCAATAGTTTGTCCCTCGCCCTCCTTTGTCACTTGCCCTCACCCAATAAACCCACCTTCATTCCCATTTGTATTTTTAAAGACACCCTAGATCAGTGTTTCTTAAACTGTGTTCCGTGGCACACCGGTATGCCATGGAGAACAACAGAATTCAAAATGGCCACCCTTAAAGAAGCATGTGATCTTTTTTTTTCCCCCTCAATAACTTTCCCTCAACCCTTTTTTTTCCTCAATATCTTTCCCCCCCGACCCTTTTTCCCTCCAAAGTTGAGGGTGGGGGGGTTTCCCCTCAACAAAAAATCCCTGGTGTTCCTCATAAAAAAAAAAATTCTTTGGTGTTCCTCGGTCTTAAAAAGTTTAAGAAACACTGCCCTAGATGCACAATTCCCGTGTCTCTAAAAATACACATGCACATAAGTTGCTCAAGAGGATACTTACAAGCGATCCAAAAAGGTGGAGCCCCCATCTGCAAACAATCCTCTCAAAGAAATATCAAACATAAAATGCTCTATACGCCAGATATTGAAAGGCACCAGCTAAAAGGGAGAAATGAGGAGCGGGTAAGAGACACTCTAGTGATGCAATCCAGTGAGTGGCATAGAACGGGGACCAGGGAACAATCAAGAGCTCCTACACCGGCCCATTAGCACAATTTACTCACGTGCTGGGCTGGCCTGACGGTTTACCAGCACAAATGCCTGGCAGAGCCCCAATTTCATGGGCTGCTGGGATTTTAAACTTACAAATATTGAGTTCCTTGAGCAGAAGTCAGCAATTCCTCCACAGGAATATCTGATCCCGATGTTCCAGCCCCCAAACCTACCCTGCCCTCACCAAGGACAAAGAAAGCTGCTATTTCAGAAACCAGTTACTCTGCACTGGCCAGGGTGGAGCCTGGTCTACTTAGAGTACTTGAGTACACAGTGATGGAACAGCTGGACTTGCTTACACCCACAGAGAGTTTGGCCCAAGGAAAAGCAGATTGGTAGCCAACAACGGCAGCGCCTCTTCCAAATCATGGTGGACACCCAACAAGAAGCAGAGACCTGATTTCTTGCACTATTATGTCTGCAGTACTCTCTGTAGGTTTTTTTTGAACCTTGCTACATAATTCGATTCCAGGGATATCATTTTCTATCAAATTCTATACGGTGGTTTTAATGTTGTCAATTTCTATTACGTTCAGCAGGACCCTTTCATCAGGGACTGGAGAATTTTAAACAAGTCACTTAAAAACCAGGGCTTCTCCGCTATCAGTCGCCCCGGTATACAGCCCTTCTGCACTAATGGTGTTGACGCTTGTAGGAACTGATACGTTGTAAGTCCTCCCACTCTTGCTCTTAAGTCGTGCCAAAAAACCCCCAATTTCCACAAAATGGAAGTCCACCACAGGGAAAAATTTCCCCACTTTAAGTTGTTTCGCTATACGTCCAAGTTTTTTGGAACGTATCTTGGACTTATAGCGAGGACGGCCTGTACTGCATTTCTCAATCAACCCCTGCCCCCAGATACACAAAGTACTAGACATGTGACAGTTTATTTCTTGCTGTAAATGTTTGCTGACGTCGAGGGAGCTGCTTTAGGAATGCACATGTTTTGGAGCCCAGGACAAAGTCCTGCCCCTGTTTAAACCCACGGCAAAATTCCGTTTGTTCAGAGCTGACTTTACGCACTGAAGCCTGGAGCTGTGCTCTTTGTAGCTAGGCATGAAAGAAACAAGGAGGGGGTGATATGCACATTGATTACAGGCAGCTGGCGTGCCAACCAATAATGTCTAGTTGTTTCTTTGCGCTGCCTTATCTGTATCTTGCCTGAGATTGTCAGAGCACTACAACACGGCCTGTCTTTTTGTGCTGTGTTTACACAGCATCGTGGGATCCTAGTCCACGACTAGGGCTCATAAGAGCTACCGCCAGACACGTAAGTATATTATTGTTAGAGATACCGTATGGCCTGCCTTCTCCAAAAGCTGCTTGGTCTCCAGAACTGCCCGTCTCATGGAAGGACTTGGCCTTGTAAAAGTATCCGTGTCGTAATATCCGATGCGGAGGGGCTGTGAGCCAGAGAACACCTGGAAGAAAGGGATAAGGGAAGGTTGGTTGCGGTTGGAACTTAGGCCAGGTCTACACTATACCCTGCAGTTCGGCAACTCCAGCTACATAGAATACATAGGCCGGAATTGGCTTACCTTAATCTGAGCTTGGACACGTCCCCACAGCGGGAAGCCGACGGGAGCAAATGCTCTTGTCGGTGTCCCTTACTCCTAGCAAAAACAGGAGTACCCGACTGATGGGGGTGCCCTCTGAGTTTGATTTAGAGAGTCTTAACCAGACTCACTAAATCAAACTCTGGAAGATCAATCAAAGCAACATTGATCTCTCGCAGAGCGACGATGCGGCCTACCAAGAATGACAGTCTGACGCTGTAAAGCCAAGAACATGCACCTATTAAACCAATCTGCATGGGCAAGACTTGCAGTTCCCCGTGTGCCAGCATGCACATCCTCCCTATGCCCATATACTCATGGGTACGGACCATAGAAACACAGGGCTGCCAATTTTTTGAAGTGGCCCCCAGGCAAAAATTATTGCCCACACCTGGCCTCGACCATCCTTACCAGGTGTTTGTCCAACCTGTTCTTAAAAACTGCCTATGTTGAGGATTCCACAAGCATAGAACACTAGAACTGGGACCTCAAGAGGTCATCGAGTCCAGTCCCCTACCCTCATGGCAGGACCAAGCACCATATAGAGCATTCCTGACAGGTGTGTGTCTAACCTGTTCTTAAATATATCCAGGGATGGAGATTCCACAACCCCCATAGGCAATTTATTCCAGTGTTTAACGACCCTCACAGTCAGGAAGTTTTTCCTAACGTCCAACCTAAACCTCCCTCACTGCAATTTAAGCCCATTGCTTCTTGTCCTACCCTCAGAAGCCAAGGAGAACAATTTTCTCCCTTCCTCCCTGTGACACCCTTTTAGATACTTGAAAATCACTATCATGTCCCCTCTCAGTCTTCTCTTTTCCAAACTAAACAAACCCAATTCTTTCAGTCTTCCCTCATAGTTCATGTTTTTTAGATCTTCAGCTATTTTTGTTGCTCTTCTCTGGACCGTCTCCAATTTCTCCACATCTTTCTTGAAAGGTGGTGCCCAGAATTGGACACAATAATCCAACTGAGGCCTAATCAGCCCAGAGTAGAGCAGAAGAATGACTTCTTGTGTCTTGCTCACAACACTCCTGTTAATGCATCCCAGAATCAGGTTTGCTTTTTTTTGCAACAGTATCACATTGTAGACTTATATTTAGCTTGTGGTCCACTATGACCCCTAAATCCCTTTCTGCAGGACTCCTTCCTAGACAGTCGCTTCCCAATCTGTATGTGTGAAACAGATTGTTCCTTCCTAAGTGGAATACTTTGCATTTGTCCAATATCTCTTAGAAACTTATTCCAGAACTTAACTACTGAGAGTTAGAACGTTTAACCTGGTATCTAACCTCAATCTCTCTTGCTGCAAATTAAGTCCATTACTTCTTGTCTTACCTTCAGTGGACAAGGAGAACAACCAATCACCGTCCTCCTTAACAGCCCTCAACCTATATGAAGACTTTCACTGGGTCTGCCCTCTGCAGACTTCTTTTCCCAAGACTAAACATGCCCAGTTTTGTTTTGTTTTTTAAACTTTCCTCATAGTTTTTCCTCTGGACTCTCTTCCATGAGCTCACATCATTCCCAAAGAGTGGCGCCCCGAACTAGACACAATTCTCCAGCGGAGACCTCACCAAGGCCGAGAAGAGCTTGGCCCTGGTGACATCTGAGCACCAGAGGCTTATGCCAAGAGGGAAAACTCATACCCAAATGTGCATCAGCTATGAAATTCATACAAAGGATAGTCTTGCAGGTAAAGCTGGAGACTTGGAGAACCTGTGTCTGCTTCTGACCTGACCACTGATGGCACTGCATGTCCCAAGCACGTCACTCCCCTGCCGTGTGCCTCAGTTTCCCCATTGTACAATGAAAATGATATTATATGACCCTCACAGGAGGGAACAGAGTTGGGGGAGGCGTAATTTGCTAGAGTGCTCTGAGATCCCCCCAGCAGAATGCAAGCAATTGTTGCTGTACTATATTTCAAGATAAAGGATAATGAGCTGTTCATGAACAGACACACTTGGGACATTTCTCCTCCTTTGGAGATGTGTCTAGTTCTTTACCTCCCCATTGAAGGGTATGGGTGGCACAGAGGGGTCCAGGCAGAACATGTCCTCACACAGGAGCGCTCTCATGCACAGGGCCAGGCTATCCACGTCCTTCGCCATTGGCCCTACCCCTACTACAGCTGGAACAAAACAAAAAACAACAAAAAAAGAAGGTTCATGCAGTCAAACATATGGACCTTGTGGGCATCTTCAGAGGGCCTAGGAATTGTCATACCGAATTAGATTGGGATCCTCCTATTCCAGGACCCTGTCTCTGACTGTGGACAATACCAACTGCATTTGAGGAAGGTGCAAGAACCTCTGCAGCAGGCATATATGGAATAATCTGTCTCCAAGTAATATTTCCTCCTGACCCCAGCAGCCAGAGGTGGACTTATGCCCTGAAGCATGAAGGTTGATCTCTTTGCCAGAATTCCTTCCTGCCCTCTCAGTTCTCACTATAACAGCTCTGGATGGTCTCAGAACAAGCCACGAAAAAAACCAGCAATGCACCAGAGGCATGGGCCAGGTGCTTCCTTCAGCATCAAAGGCAGAATGCACAATTAGAGTCCACACAAAGGTATATCTTCTCTAGCCACTTGTCCTGCAGGCTGGACTCTCACTGTCTAGATACTTATATCTATCCTCCATCATCATATGGCCCCTTGGTCTACTGCTTTATGTGACCTACCATGCAACTGCAGTAGATTATGTGCCTCTGGAGATGTTAATGGACTAGCTACAAGCAACCCCAACCTCTTGACCTGAATACAACCCAGTTCATCTCCAGAGAACATCTCGGAGTAAAGTTCTCTCACTCTGTGAGTGGCTTTTCTTCCTACCCAAAAGGGACAGTATGTCCCTCCACCGAGCCCCATCCCCATGTATCTCATTTAAGAGGAGCAAGAACCAAAGAAAGAGATTCCCCAATAACCCAAAGACAAAGTCCTACCTGATTTCTGCCCAGGAATACTGGAGACCATTCCTTTCTTGCTGTGGGAAGAATATAAAGACAGACAACGGGGAAGATTTGTTTTAATGTTTGTGGGTGATGCCACGCAATGTGGAGAACCAGCAGAGATTCTCAACCACCTTTCTATGACTCGTTCATCCTTGATACGAACTGGACCCCAACTGGAATAAGTTGCCGAGGGAGGTTGTGGAATCTCCATCCCTGGGGATATTTAAGAGCAGGTTGGACAGACCCCTGTCAGGGATGGTCTAGATGGTGCTGGGTCCTGCCGTGAGGGCAGGGGACTGGACTTGATGACCTCTCGAGGTCCCTTCCAGTTCTAGTGTTCTAGGATTCTATGAAGATGCGCCCACTCCACATGCTGACATAGTGAAGTTGTGAGTCAGTGTTAGACACTGTAGACCAGTGGTCACCAACCAGTCGATCGGGATCTACTGGCAGATCTTGGAGCCTCTGACAGGTGATCTTGACTGGTGTGGCCAAGAGGCTCTCAAGCGCATCATGGCAACTTTCCCCCACTGCTGTGCATCTCCCGCTCTCTGCCTTGGAGCTGCCTCCCCCCGCCCCCAGAGCCTTCTGCTTTCTATGCAAAGCAGGGACGGGAGAGGAGGGAGCGCTGATGTCAGGGTGCCCCCCTCCCACCCTGTATTCTATGTCCACAGAACGGAAGGGGATGACACCAGAGCTTGGAATGGGGGGAGTTTGCTGGCTGCTTTGGGGAGTGGCGCGGGGCCAAGCCAGGGGTGAGCCTGCCTTAGCCCCACTGCACCACGACCTGAGGTGAGCAGTTTCCATCTGGAGCCAGTTCTGAACCCCTGCCCCAGTCAGGTACCCCCCTATGTCCCTGGACCCAAACTCCCGCCCAGAGCCTGCACTCTGAACCCCCTCCTGCACTCCAATTCCCTGCCCCAGGCTTAGCTCAGAGCCCCGCTACCATTCCAAATCCTTTAGCCCAAGGCCAGATCCTATGCCCCAACTCTCTGCCCCTGCCTGGTGAAAAGGAGGGAGGGTGGGGGCGGGAGGGAGGACGGAGTGAACAGAGGCAGGGCCTCAGAGAAAAGACATGAAAGAGGCGGGGCAGAGGTATTTGGGTTTGAGGTAGATCCTGGATTGCATTTAAATTCAAAAAGTGATCTTGTGCTTAAAAAGTTTGGAGACCCCTGCTGTAGACATATGGGCTAAATTGTGGTCTCACTGAAGTCAATGACTCCAGCCGGACAGGAATGGTCTCCACTGATGCACGAGTTACCACCAGCCAGCCAGCCCCAGCGATGCACCGTACCTCAATCTGCCCCCAGTGCATTTGAGCGCACAGATCCCACAGAAAGCTGCTGGAATACGGAGGCTTCCTCCTACGTCTGTCCCAACGCCCAGGATGGAGCCTCCGCTGCTAACAAGCGCACCTTCTCCTCCGGAGGAGCCGCCGGGCGTTTTGGTGTGGTCCCGAGGGTTCACGGTCTGGCCAAAGATTAAATTATTGCAGTCGTAGCTAGAAGACAAAGAACATCGAGAACACACACGGCTCACTCAAGGCCTGAGCCAGCGTGCAGGGACGTCAATGGCAGCCTTTCTGTTGATTTCAAAAGGGATGTGAATGGTTAACTGGTAAGCATCATTTTTAAAGCTACAGACTAACACAGCTACCGCTCTAAGACTTATACACTAAGTCTTAACTTAACTTGATCTTGATCTTAACTTGATCTTTTCCAGTTCAATTTATAGATGACTGATAATTGGGGAAGGGGGGGGGGAGGGAGGGAAAATGATACCCACTTACTTGCAGAAATTCAAATAAACTATTTTTGCCCCGCTCTAGAACTAGTTGAAAGAAGTAGGTGACAACTGGGGGGAGATTAGGTTTTGCCCCCTACTTTTTTCATTCAAATTAGAAATGGTGTCAATGTTTTTTCATTGACATTGCGACCAGCTCTAGATAGGTATAATCCTGCCCAGAAAACAGACAATGACTCCCTATGGCAACAAAAATGGGTCAGATCAAATAAAATGATTCCAGTTACTTCAACAGGGACTGGGAAACGTTGGTTTTCACAAACGGAAGCGCCCCCTGTCTCTTTAACACTTGCACGATCACGCTGTCTTCGGCAGCGGGCTTATTCAGATACTTCGCAAGGCCCAGGGTGGAATCATGGCCCTGAAAAAAGCAAAGAAAAAGATGGCAGATGCAAACTTCCAAATGCAAGACGGCAATTTTCTCATGCTTAAGCAGCAACATTTGGCACAGTTTACATAATGAAACTGTGTAAGTGTGTGCGGCTGTCTGTATGCATAACAATATATGCATTCAGGTATACACAAACACACACTTTAGAAGAGTATTTCCAATTGGCATGGCTGTGCAGAATGACCCCAGCTGAAGCCCCGCAAAAAAAAGGTGGGGGGGAGAGGAGGAGGAATCAACAGGAGAGTATTGCCTTACAAGGAAGGGTATTAGAATCTGCTTGGAAGGATTAGATTTTTTTTAAATGGTAAATTTCAGTAATGTTGATTTCACTGCACACACAAACCAAGGAAAAAAATTTTACAACAATAATTAATGAAATTTACAGCTAGGCAAAGTTAAAAACAAAAACCTGAATCAATCGCTGCATGAGAACTTAAGAGTTTGAGTTAAGGGCATTCACTTTGTACATTTTGACACATGATGCTGACAATTTGAGTTGTAACTGTTATAATGCTTTCACTTCTTGAATCTTGACAGCACTATCATTCAGTAATTACTGTCTGGCTCTCACATTGTCTGAGCTTCCCAATCGCCTTTAACGGTGAACATTTAAAATAGGAGGGGGAAAAAAACATAATTCTGCACAAATGTGAAAATTTTATTTGGAAAAAAAAAAAAGAATGCTTAAAAATCAACTGACTTTTGATATTACTAGGAAAACAACAAACAAATAAAAACTGAATCCTGCCATGGCTATTGACAGAGCCCTGCACAGATACAAAATTGGTATCCACAGCTGCAAAAATGATCTGCGGATATCCACATCCACAGGTGCAGATACCTGTGGCTATAAAGCAGACAGCTACACATTTTCAAGGTTCTAGATACAAAATTGGCGTCTGCATCTGCAAAAAATAAACCCTGGATATCCGCAGATATAAAGTAGATATCCGCGGGATTTGCAGGGCTCTACCTATTCACAACTAAATACGTTCCTAATATTGCTTTCCCATGTAAGCAATTCACAGTACTGTGTTGCAGTAGTTAATGAGAGGGAAGCGTCCTGGAGAGGATTTCGCTATTACGGAGTGGCCTACATTATGGAAATGTTTGCGACCACCTGTCTTAACCCATCCAGCCATTACCTGACAGAATATGCCTGATCCCAAGGCTGCAACTGACACGACAAATCATGAATACACAGACACCCAGAGATAAGCAATCAAGACAGTGTTTTGCTCACAACGTTCCACTGGACTTACGATCCTGCAGCTCTCAAGCTGTTAACTGACGCCTGCCGTACCTTACAGTTAATGGAGTCCTTTATGCTGATCGGGACCCCGTACAGCAAGCCCTTCTTTTCCTGCCTTTTCACTTCCTGAAGCCAGGACTCGGACTCCTGGAGGTAATCAGTCACGCAGTTGACTTCCTTGGTCACTTGAAGGGCCTTTGGAAAGCAAACAAAGCCAGCGAAAGAGAGGGTCATACTAGACATAACCTCACAACCGGGCTGTGTTCTGAGGAGGCTTACATGAGAGCAGAAAACACCTCAGCCAATGTTCTTCCCCCATTCGGACAGCTTTTTCCAAGAAGTGTGAGAGTGTGTGTATGTAATGACACAGTTAGACGGGGTACTCCAAGAGGTGGTAGATAGGTCAATGGGAGAATTTTTCTGTCAACCCAGCGCTGTCTACAGGTGGGCTTAATTAAGTCACTCAAACGTTTTGATTTGTCACACCCCTGATCCATGTAGCTGGGTCGCTAATTTTCTAGTGCAGACCAGCCCCTCTGCTGTATTGTACAGGGGCTCCCTCATTGACACCAGCTAAGGATCTGGTACAGAACAGTGTTTACATTTATTTGGATAACTTTCAGTGATTACATGTTTTTAAATAACGTGTTAGCCATGAACTATTTTATTTTTTAAAATAAATTCTAAATACATGTGAACGCTTCCTCGCCCATTCACCTCTACTTTCCTTCCTTCTCCCAGGATTAAGGATACCATTTTGCCCCAGAAACCATGGATTCTGTGATTTTAGCAGATCTCAGTGATTTCTCACTCTGGCTGTCCGCCCCCACTGGCACGGGGGCTTGGCTTCTGTGATTGTTTACAGTCCACATCCTGCCCATGAATGTTAATAAAAATCCCTGTGCCAAAATCTTAACCTTATACATGGTATTGGAAGACAATGAAAAGCTTGATGCTTTATTTATCCTTTCAAAAAGTTCATCAAATGGATGAAACCGTGCCTCGGTTTCCCCATTTGTAAAATGGGGATAATGATACCGATCTGCTTGAACATCTACAGATGAAAGAGAGCTAGGCACTGTAAATTAGATAGCCATCTACCACTGAAATGAGACTTGAATACAGCAATGGGCAACCTAGGCTAGTGAGTGGGCCACAACTGAGCTTCCGTCTCTGCCACGGGACGGGGTGTGGGGGAGTTAAAAGAGGCTGCGGTACACATCTGACTGTTTTGCGGCACACCGTACCACGGAACACAGTTTAAGAAACACTGCTCTAGAGACTGCCACAATTGCAGTAAAAACTCTATGATCGGTCCCTTGGATGACGCGAAAGCTCCATTAACCAGCATTTCTCATCTCTCCCAATACAAGTCTTCAGTCTAATAACTGGGACGAGCGTACTGCCCAACGTGTTACGCAACTGCATAGTCTGCGCGCCGCCGTTATGCAGAAGAGGCAGAAGACACGTGAGCAAGCCTGAAACAAGAGATTTATTCAAAAAAGCAGCTTCCAGGATGCCTCACTGGGCTGAACCTATCTCCTAGATCTTCTGCACCTACAACAATAATTGAAGTTGATAATAGGGATGTGAACGGGTAACCGGTTATCCAGTAAGCATCAACATGAACGGGTAACGATTACCAGGGAACTGTTACCTGGGAGTGGCTGCCGCAAGCAGAGGGTTGCCCCAGCCCCGCAGAGCCGCTGCCTCCCAGTCCATGAAGACTGGGAGTCAGCAGTTTTGGGAAGGGAGCTGGGGTGCTGCCAAATCCCAGCACACGCAGGTTCATGGACTAGGAGTCCACAGCCTCGGGCAGGGGCGAGTAGGCAGAAGCAGTAGCAGGGGAGGGAGGACTGCTGGCTCCCAGAGCAGGTTTGGAAACAGCCGGTTAACATTTACCGGTAATCGGGTTAACTAATTAAACAGGATTTTACATCCCTAGTTGATAATGATGACCCTGAGGCACTGTGAGATCATGAAGTGCCTCCTGAATCATCAAAGAAAGATTAAATTATCTTCAGTAAGTTTTAGTGGTACGTGTATTTTCAGCCATCTGGGTGTACGACATGCGCTGATCATAGCGGCATGTAGGGTTGCAAGATACCCTACTGCATCGAAAACTTTATCTGTACACACCTAAATGCTTCAAGAAACCAGCCACACTGCAGTGCAGTACAGCTTCTTACCTGTGCACTATATTATACTTCAGTCATTTTATTGTATTCTAATTCTTTGAAAACTGGTATTCCATTGGCAAAGTATAGCTCTCAGTTAACCAGAATATTCAATTACCCAGCACACACCATGACCTTAACAGGCTGGATAACCGAGCTTTTACTGTATTAGCTTTTCTTTGCAGACATTTCAAACTGTAATTCTGACCATCTGCGTTGTTTCCCCGTGAATTGTTTGGAAAGGCTTGTGTATCTTTTGTTTGCACGGAGCGATGCTACCTTTTCACACCTCCCAGGACAAAACCACACCAACCATGCATCCCTCACCTTATCCACGTAGGCATAGAAGACCCAGTCTGGAGAAACAGAACCGTGCCTGAGTTTCTCAGAGAGCTCCACCAAGGAGAGAGAGAGGATGGATTCTGCATCTACACCAAGGCTCTAAGGAGGAATTAAACACGGAATATGTTCATCTCTATACGTGTGGAGTGCTGGGCTCTCAAACCACTGCTGCCCCTGCCCCAGACGGGGTTATTTTAGCAGCAGGTGCTGCAATCGATGTGTAGAATCGATGTTAATTACTATTTGCCCAAAGCAGTGTTTCTCAACCAGTAGTACATTACTCTTAGGGGTACTTGAGAGAAGTCTGGGGGGGGGCGGGGGGATATGTCAACACAACTGAAATTTGGAGAAAACTGAATTTTTATTTTAAGTTTTACAGTGCTTTATTATTTTTGTACTTTTTACACCCAAAAATTTCATCACCCACATAGCTACAATTAAGTTGTTTAAACAAATGTGTTCCAACAGTAGAAAAAAAAATTGTATCTGAAAACTGTAGGTACTAGGGGTACTTATAATATTTTTTTCAAAGAGGGGTACCTTATAAAAAAAAAAGGTTGACAAACACTGGCCGAAAGAACATCTAAAAAATTCAAACGAACTTGTCTCTGCAGTTTTTGGATGACGGAAGGGCCCAAAACAGCACAATTTCTTGCCTTATATTGAAAAAAAAAAAATGAAAACCACTTTTTTGTTTAGTCTTGCTACAGCAAAAAAGCCCCAAACTGTGATTCTTGACACATGACCCAGACTGGCGTTGAAGGACTCTGCAGGGTGACAGTCAAATGGCAGGATGGGGGCCATGACCCTTGGATAAGAGCAGAAAGAGAGTAAAACCAGAATAGCAACAGCTGACTCACAGGTCACTTCTAAAGTGGCTATGGGGAGGTAAGAGCTAAAAGGCCTGCAGGCTCCTCTCAAAGATCATGAGAAACTTCCAGGCAGGATGGTGAAAAGCAAATAAAAACAGAAGTGCCTTTGGGTGGTTCAGCTCACAAGTGCTGCTTCTACTGTAGACCAGACCTTCCCACTTCTCCCAGCCCCTCCTCTCACCTTCCAGCCTCCTCCAAAAACAAATCACAGCTGGGTCACACACTCGGCAAAGCACATGACCCAGCAAAGCACTGTGCGCACACACAACACCTCAATGTTCAGTAGCCCTGGCGGCAGCCAGTAGGCCTAACCCATGCCTCTGTGCAAAGCTGGACTGGGGACAAGATACTCAGCGCCACCTGTACATACCTCCCCCCCATACACACACACACCAGTTGGAAACAAAACACCTGGCTAGGGGTGCTCTGCTAATCAGCTGGGCGGCATCTGAATTTCTCCCCGTGGTCGCCCAAGCGCCCGGCTTCCATGGGTCGCTGCTGGGAGCCCCAGGATGCCAGCAGCGATTTGACAGAGCTGGGCTCCCGGCTGCCACAGCAGCTGGGAGGCCTGGGGCCTTTTAAATCATCAGGCCCAGGGGCAGCTGTCCCCTTTGCCCCCCATCCCACCCACAACCCTACGGGCAGGGCCACCAACAGGGGGAAGCCAAAGGCTGGCTATACGTGGGCCAGTCCGGCGACGGATCCTTCCGGCCACTGCCACCTCTGCCGCCCTGTTCTCCACCAACAAGGCCGGGGCAAGGGAGCTCAGGGACTCTGCCTTGTGCGGTGGGGTGGGGTGGGGTGGGGGGGCCTCTCGGGGCTTCTGCCAGGTGGGAGGCACCTGCCAGGGCTTGGGCAGGAAGGGGGCTGGCAGCCCGGCAGGCACCGGGCTCTGGAACTTCTGAAGCTTGTGGGATGCAGCTGGGGGGGGGGGTGATGTAGATCTACCCCCCCCCCCCCCAGAGGCCGGGGACTGGCGCTACCCCCGCCAGCTGCATCCTGGCAGCGCCAGCCCCTGGTACCCCGTCCCGGGACAGGAGCCGCGAGCTCCCCGCACCCCGCCGGGGGCGCCCACCTGCTGCCGGCCCCGCGCGGCCGCCCCGTCCATGCGCCCCAGCGCCCGCGCCCGCCGCCCGCGGGCCTCGCCCAGCGCCGCCCGCAGCCGCCCGCGGCCCCGCAGCAGCAGCAGCAGCAGCAGGGCGGCGGCGGCCGAGCCGCAGAGCAGCGAAGCGCCGGCTCCCATCGCGGCGCGTCGGGGATCGCCCGGCTCCGCCCCGCGCGCTCCGGCGCCTGGAGGTCCTGCCCCGTGTAAACGCGCGGCTGGAAAACCCGGGCTGGATCCCGCCCAGCCAGGGCCCGGGGCTCGCTCCTCTGACAAGCACAGGGGGGCCTTGCGGAGCGCCCGGCATCAACAGGGGACCTCCCCTCCCAGTGAGCCCAACTCCACCCATCTGAGGAAGTGGGTGGTACCCAGGGAAGCTCATGCTGCTAGATCTGGGCACTTGTTAGTCTCTAAGGTGCTAAGTTATAGACCAACACTGCTAACTCTCTGAGCCTTGCAAGAGCTTAAAAAACAGCGCATCGTCCTGTGGCACCTGAGGGTACCTCTGCACTCCGGTATCCCAAAATAGCTACCCTGCCTCTACACAAGCCACCCGGTATTTCGAAATATTTTTTCGAAAAAAACGGGTGCCCTATTTTGCCATCCCGGTAACCCCTCGTTGCACAAGGGAGAAGAGATGTCTCGAAACAGTGCGTTATTTCAAAACTCTGGTGCCGTGTAGACGCGCCAAATTTCAAAATAAGCTATTTCGAAACAGATTCGAAATAGGATACGCAATTTGCAATAGCGCAAATTGCGTATCTTATTTCGAGTTTCGGGTGCTGTGTAAATGCACCCTTAGGGTGTGTCTACACTGCAGGGCTTAACTCGAAATAAGCTACGCAAATTGAGCTGCATCAAGTGCGTATCTTATTTTGAAATTGGGAGCATTCTACACCGCACTTATTTCAAAATAGAGCACTCTTCTTCCGAGTTCCCTTGCTCCTCGTACAAGGAGGGTTACAGGAGTGGGAGTAAGAAGTCCTCCAGCTTGACAGTATTTTGACTCTATTTCAAAATAACAGCCAGCTGTGTAGACGCAGACTAAGTTATTTTGGAATAGTGTTGCAGTGTAGACACACCCACAAAAAACATAGATGGTATCATGAGCTTTAGTGGGCTGTGGTGATAATGGGGGGGGGGCTCTCCCAGCTGGACAGCTGCTAATGCAAACTCCCCAGTTTGAGACAGAGGCAATGTAAAAAAGTCTCACAGTACAGTGCAGGTGGGGTGGGGTGGGGTGATGGCTTGAACTATCCCCTGCATTACTGGAAAGCTTCTGCCTGGTGACCATTGCCTCTGTCTTTAAAACTGGGGAGTTTGCAGTAGCAGCTGTCCAGCTGGAAGATCTCCCCCCTTCCCCACATCACTACAGCCCTGTTTCTGCCAGGAGCAAAGTTAAAGTCCAACCATGGCCCGCAAAGCACCTTCGCAGACGTCGGTTTGCTGACAGGGGTTGCCTCCTTCCTGAATCATGTTTACACAATTTGCTCTTGCAGCCCCTTTCCTTTCGCTGCAGCCAAAGGGGGAACGTTTTGAGGCCCCCTTGTTAAAATCACAGCAGGCCAGGACTGGTTGCAGTGAAACCAGGCTGCCCTGTTTGCCACCGACAGATTTTCCCCCCTTGTTGCTACAAGGGAAGCGGTGGTGGTGTTTCCATGCAGGATTGTGTGTCCATAGGGGTTTGGCTACTTGGAGCAGAAGCAGCTCTGACCCCACAATACTTGAAAGCTGAAGAAGTCCCCAAGCAGTTGCTGCAGACAGAGAACTGCCACACAATAACAATCTACCAGCCACAAACCCTCTCCTGTCCGGGCATTTTCACCCAACCCACCTTCAGTGCCAAAGGGCTTGCAACACCTCCCAGCTTAGTGCCATCTGCAAATTTTTACCACTGCATGTGCTGGCACAATAACAGACTCGTTCCCGGACAAGCTAACCGGACCGTATTCTCAGCTCATGTAAATCAGGGTAGCACAGTTGAAATGGGTGAAGCGACATTGGTTTGTACCAGCAGAAGATCTGGCCCATTTGTTGTCTTAGGGACTGAGGCAAGTCCACTGAAATCAGTGGGAATCTTTCCAATAATGCCAGTAGGGTTTGGAGTAGGTTCTTAATTACTCCTCTTAATTCCAAGCCTCCAGCCCCACAGTCATGTTTGTTTTTCTTGCCCAATTGCCCTTTAATATTATTCATCTTTCAAGCTCCAAGGAGACCTTCCTCCTTTATTCCAAGGTTATTCTGGTCAGTTCCACATGCCTCCTTAGTTAAGGCTACCAGGCCACTATTTTAAAATAATCATGTCTAAATAGACTAAGCTTCTCTGCTAAGCCACATGGTCTATGAAACCTGCGTACACAGTGTATGCTGCCTCTGCCTCAGGTGTCTGGTCTATATAGACAATAACAGCCTACTATTGTTTCTGATTAAAGGAGTTTTCCTTTTGCTCCAGCAGAAGAGATTTTTGCTGGAGCTGTAGGATCCAGTTTCTGAAGATGGCCTATGCTGGAGATTTCATCTGCACGGCACACCCAGCCTCAAGAATTTAAGAGCCCCCTTTGCAAGAACAATGAGATTGGGCTAATTAGAAGAACAATATCCTCCTTGCAACTACAATGCTTGCTCACTGGCTAGATTTACAGCCCGATCACAATGGTGCAATTAACGTCAAGGGTCACTTCACCTATTGCTGGTCGTTTTCTGTCTTCTTTTTTAACTCGTCTGCCAACAAGCCGCGTGAGTTCTGTTTTGAACGCATGCTCTATAAACTGCAATGTAATAATCTACTAGCCACAAACCCTCTTCTGTCCCGGTATTTTCACCCAACCCACTTTCATCTCCAAAGTGCTTGCAATACCTCCCAGCTTGGCATCATCTGCACATTTTTATAAGTCTTCTCTCCACTCCATTATCCAAGACACTTATGAAAATATTGAATAGTACCAGAGCCCTATGGGACCACACTCGATACATCCTTCCACTTTCACAGTGAACCATTAAAAAAAGAGAAGTGCAAAGTATTAGAAGGGTAGCCGTGTTAGTCTGTAACTAAAAACAGCGAGTAGTTCTGTGGCACCGTAGAGACTAACAAATATATAGGATCATGAGCTTTGGTGGGTAAAACCCTCTTCATCAGACAAGTATTTCCACTCCTACACATCTGAGGAAGTGGGTTTTACCCACGAAAGCTCATGATCCTATATATTTTTAGTCTTTAAGGTGCCACAGAACTACTTGATATTTTTAAAGTGCAAGGTATGTCACTGAAGAAGGAAAAATTCAATGCACAACTATAAGAACCCTAAACTCAAAATAAGATATGCAATTTGCGCTACACAGATTGTGTATCTTATTTTGAATCTATTTCGAAATAGCTTATTTTAAATGTGACGCATCTACACAGCGCCAATATTTTGAAAAAAAGGTGCAATTTCGAGACATCCCGTATCCTTTGTGCAATGAGGTTTACCGGGATGGCAAAATAGCATGCCCATTATTTCAAAAAATATTTCAAAATAACGGGCAGCTTGAGTAGATGCAGGGTAGCTATAAAATGTGACACCTGGATGCAAACCCTACCCCCTGGTTTTTTGAGGTTGTTTTTTCCATGTTTGGGGGGGCAATCATACTTGGTTTGTGGCAGTTATCTGGCAAGCCACAGTCTGGTTCCTGGGATTAGCAGCTCTGCCCAGAGGATGGACTATACTTAGTGAGATTAAGACAGAGCTTGAAATAGTTCTCCCCAAGCAACCTTCTATAGCAGTGTTTCTCAAACTTTTTTTATGAAGTACCCACCCCCTTTAAAAAAAAAATTATAAGAAGCCCCAGTACCTACAATTTTCAGACCCACACAATTTTTTTCTACCATTGCAACACATTTATTTAAATAAATTAATCATAGCCAGGCGGGCGATGAAATTTTGGGGTGTAAAAAGTACAAAAAATAACAAAACGCTGTAAAACTTAAAACAAAAATTCAGTTTTCTCCAAATTTCAGTTGTGTTGACTAACCCTCCCCCCCCCCCCCCGTCTCTCGAGTACCCCAAAGGGTACTCGTACCACTGGTTGAGAAACACTGCTGTAGAGCAGTGTTTCTGAAAGTGTACCGCGGAAACACTTTCAGAAACACTTTAACTGGCTGCCCTGATTCGTTTATGTACTGGCACCACGGCCATGGAGACTCGCGGCTCCCATTGGCTCCGTTGCAACCAATGGGAGCCGCAGCTACAATTAAGTTGTTTAAACAAATGTGTTGCAATGGTAGAAAAAAATTGTGTGTCTGAAAACTGTAGGTACTGGGGGTACTGATAATTTTTTTTCAAGGGGTACTTTATAAAAAAAGGTTGAGAAACACTGCTGTATAGTACACCAAACTAAAAGCAACCTTTGACGACCCAGAACTTGACAAACAGTGCCACCTAGTGACTCCCCTCCTACTATGCCCAAAGGCAGCTAGTACTTTAGCAGGATTGAGCTACAGTCAGTCAGATACAAACTAGACTTGTTCCAGATTGTTATGGGTGAAACTCATCTCATTGAAGGCCAGCCCAGGGCCTCTGCCCACTTCAGTCTTACAGTTTTAAAGGCTGAAATGGGGACTAGGCAGGAACTCCCCTGCTGTCATGTTCCCATGGAGTTGTTTCTGCCTGGCGAGCTTTTTAGTTTGTCCATCATTCTCCTGCCCAATGCACTGTAAAGATGGACTCTTCGGATCCACCCCATGGAACTTAATTCTTTACATGTAGCTTCCTATTGACTGGCTGCCTGGCTCCCTTCCAATGGCTTATTTTAATGAAGAGGGAAACGGTAGCAAAACCCAAAGCAAGGAGTTCTGTGGTACCATAAAGATTAACCACCATGACAGTTTATGCCTAAATAAAATGGTTAGTCTTTGAGGTGCTACAGAACTCCTTGTTTCGGCTGAAACATATTACAAACACGGGAAAATATTAGATCACAACAGTTGAGAAGGGCTCAGCCCCTTGGTGTACCTGCCCCCCTTAGTCTAAACTATGGTATACACAGTCAGCTGCCAGTCCTTGTGGGCCTGGCCCCACCCTCCATAAGATGAATGGGCAACTATTCCACCCCAAGCATGACGCATGGTCAGATCTTAGGTCACAACCAAGGCTCTGCCATGCTCTGTCTGCATTCATCCCCCATAACAACTTCCCCCCACCCCAGGGGCAAAGTCTTTCATTGTCTCTTTGGTACAACACTCTACTCAAAGCCAGAGGGAAATGGAATCATTTCCACAGACCCTTACAGGCATTTATTTAAAACCGTGGTACTCCCATCCTGATGACGCCCTGCAGGGCTTTTCCACGTTGACCTGCAGCTCAACAGAAACTTACATGAAGGATCAAAGTTCCAGCACCCCCACACGTTCCCTCAGATCACAGATACACTAATCTCTAGTCCGTCACATTGTCATCCGATACACATGGGATTGCTAATTGGAGCTGGTGCTGACTAGCAGATGCAGGCTAACATATGTCCATGTTCTGCTGCTGATCCCACCTACCACACATACCCCATGCACTCAGTATACAGATTAATAAGCAGTTATAAAGCCCAAATTGGCCTGTACCCGTGTTGTAATCCTGTACACTTACACTGCACGTCCCATAACATCTTGCACTGGCTGAAGCAAGCCTTGGCTTGAGTAGAGAGGAAAATTGTCAGTCTCAGGGTGTGCGATTGTTTCCTTGCGACAATAGGAAAGGAGTTATGCATACAAACCTAGTAGACGTCTTCACGCCTATATGAGCAAAGCATGTGTGCAGAATGAAGGGTGCATCGGGACCTGGAATGCGTGGCTCCGGAACAGATAGAGGAGAAACACCATGGTACCAGAAACAAACAAGGTAAGAAGCTGACCAGCTGAATCCAGTTTCAGATGACCCATCCAGTGCCTTGTGCTGGTAAGCAAATAGATTTTAAAAAGATGGCTAAGAAGGCACACACCATTGACATAAGGTGACTGTGACATCACAGCATGGGTCTCCTCTTTGGAGACTGGCAATGCATAGAACAGTTTTCCTGGGCCCCGTTAATAAACCTGACTGGCGTTGGTTATTTGGTCTGGAAAGTATTTCCCCCAAAAAACACAAGGTGGTCAAGCAATTGCTCAACACTGACGCTGTGTCCAGACTACATCCCTCTGTCGGCAGAGGGATGTGAATGAGGCACGTTGAAAGTGCAAATGAAGCGGGGATTTAAATATCCCACGCTTCATTTGCATAATCGCATCATAGCGCTTTTTCGAAAAAGCGCCATTTCAGAAGTAAAACTGCGGTCTAGGCACGGTTCTTTCGAAAACGGCATTTTTTGAGGATTACAGGATCTTTCGAAAAAGCCTGCCATTTTCAAAAGAACCGTGCCTAGACCGCAGTTTTACTTGCGAAATGGCACTTTTTCAAAAAAGCGCCATGACACGATTATGCAAATGAAGTGCGGGATATTTAAATCCCCGCTTCATTTGCACTTTCAACGTGCCTCATTTACACCCTTCTGCCGACAGAGGGATGTAGTCTGGACACAGCGTCCGTTAGAGCTTATGTCTCTTGATTCCAAATGGGAGGTTCTGAGGGTGCAGTTCTATTAAGGATTGCCTTCCCTCTCAATCATGATTGGCCAGAGCACACCCTCTTCCATTCACGATTGCGGGCGATACCTACAGTGGGGATTTTCCGTGGAAAGGGTGTTCCACACGCAAGACATTTTTTGAGGATTACAGGATCTTCTAAGGCATTTCAGTAGTTACTGAACCCCTATCTCTGATAGGCCTTTTGGAACACCCCAGTGTAGCTGCTTCCATGGGAAAGTACAAGCTAGGGATGTAATAAGGTAGTCGATTAACCGATAAGCAAAAGCTCACTGGTTAATGCTATAGACTACACGCATTCCTCCCCGCCCCCCACCAATAATTTTTTTAGCAGGCTGGCCAGCAGTCCAGCTCAGTCCCAGCTTGCACGGGGTCTGGGACCTACCCCCGCTGCGGCTCGGCATTTAAAGTGTATTAGGAGCTGGGCAGGCAGCTCAGCTCAGTCCTGGCTTATGCCGGGTCCAAGATCTACCGCTGCTGCGGCTCTGCATTTAAAATGTATTAGGAGGTAGGTGGGCAGGCAGCCCAGCTCAGTTCTGGCTCGCACCAGGTCTGGGAGCTCAGACCCCCCCAGACAGTGGCTGCTGTCACCCCACGTTGCTGCCTCTGATACAGAGGCAACAGTGCAGAGTGGTAGGGGGCTTCCCGGGAGCAGGGCCAGAGCGCACTGGCTGCCGGCCTGGCCCCCGGGGACTACAGAATAGTTGAGTAACTGATAAGAATTCATGAGGTTACTTGACTATGCAATAACGGATACTTACCATCCCTAGGACAAGCAGAAAGTTATTTCATGTGGGAATGTTCCTGGGACACACTGCTGAGTCTGCTAACGAAGGCGGTGACTATAGGTGATGTAATACAGACAGCTGCCTACCGCAAGTCAACAAACCACCACAACAGGACCCGGGACTAAATTATACCCCTAGCTCTACTATTAACTCATTGCATGTCCTGGCAACTCTAACACTTGTTAAACGTCACTCTCCCGATCCAGAAAAGGGGACAGTGGTACTTACCAGTCTTTATAAAACCCTTGCTAATCGACTGCTGGAAAGTGCTACACAAGAGCTATCACTCATCTAGTCCTATCCTTATCAGACTGCGGGGGCTTATGTAATAGCATGTGTGTCTATAGAGCCTCGTGTGCGTGTGGACAGGGGCTGCCTTCCAAACGCCAGCAGAGGCGAGGCAGGGAGAGATCACTGCAGTTTTACAGGTGAGGAAACATGACACACAAAGCGACCCGCTCCAGGTCCAATGGCTGCAGAACCTGACGCAAAATCCGGGAGGCTCAGCCTCCTGCAGCCATGCTCTGCGCACTTGCTCACGCCACGGTTATGTTACTGAGTAGGTTGGAGAAGAAAAACAATCGAGGTGCAAACAGACGGTAGCGAGGCCCTGGGAAGTCCTGTTCCCAGGAACAAAGAGACACCACACTCTAAACATCATGCCGGCATCATTTATTCTCCGTTTGTGGCAGGGCAGCAAACATCCCGTTGGGTGCGTTCACAAAGCAAGTTCATCTTTCTTTGGAAACTCTGGGTATTTCATTCTAGCCCAGGAAAGAGCAAGATCCCCTCAGTTCAAATGTCACAATGGAGAATCGGTGGGAGGAATGGCAAAGTGGCCCTCCGCCAGAGATCAGAGAGGTCAAGGAGCCGACACCCCTACCGTTCCCGGCGTAATTTGCAGAAGTACATGGGTCCAAAGTTGGCCGTGAGGTGGGGAAGGACGAGCTCCCCCAGCCTGCAGTCCGCAAAGAAAGAAAACGTGTCCTGGAAGAGTTTCCTGATGTAGCTTAAGTCTTCAACGCGGACACTGATGTTGTGTTCGATTTCTGCTATCTCAACAGCTCTCTCCACAACATACTCATTCTGCAGCTGAGACAGGGAGCATGTGGAGTACATCACTTCCCCGCCCGGCCTGGCAGAGAGCAGCCCAGCCCTGGAAGGGAGAGGACGAAAAAGACAATTATGGGGTGTCAAGGAGTAAGAACGCGCTGGGACTGGATGTACAGATTGTCTGCTGAATGGGAGAAGCCAACCTCCTGGCTCGTGAGAGGAGGACGGGGTTTCTGGATACTGTAGTTTAGATAGCTGTATGGACACCGCTTCCCGCAGCTCCCATTGGCCGGGAACGGCAAGCTGCAGCCAATGGGAGCAGCGATTGCCTGTGCCTGCGGAGGCGCAGGTAAACAAAGCGTCTCATGGCCAGCCAGAGGCTTGCCCTTACAAGCCGCGACCCAGAGTTTGAAAAACCCTGCTCTACGCTATCACTACAGCTGCACAAGAATGTAACACTGCACTGATCAGCATTTGGCCCATACGGAAACAGAAGCAGGAGGAATCACCGGGCTGGAAAGGAGACCTTAAATCAGGACTACTCAGCGTGCGGCCCATGGTGCAGTTTGGGTTAACGCAGGGCTCAGCACATGGCCCGTGGGTGGAAGCCACAACAAAGAAGTCATCAGTATAATGGTCTTCTGTTGAGATGCGTTGTAGTAGTTCAATTCCTGGACTGTCATTGCTCATTAAAAGTGCTGTCATATGGGTGGAAATCAAGTAAACGTTGCACTTTATTAATACCAGCAGAACTGACTTAAACGGGCCCTGTATGTTGTGTAGTCTTGCCTTAATCTTTGTATTCATGCCTGTCAGTGTGAAAGAAGCTATTTGTATATATATTTGCATGTCTATGCAACCACGCTTAAGTTGCAGCCTTTGGCACGTGCTGCGAGTATCATTGTGGCCCCTGGGGCTTCCAAAGTTGAATAGCCCTGCCTTAAACAGTAGACAAGGGTTCATTTCAACCACATGCTCCTGGGACACATGTCCGGCTGAGAAAGGATGCAGAGAAAGAAAGAAGGACTATATTTGGATTCTAAAGATCGGCTTCAGTATTTGTTTTTTTGCCAGTGACTCCCTGGGTGCCTGCTCTATGCCTTAGTCTCCCACTGGCAAAATGGGGATACGAAAGCGTCCTGTCTCACAGGGATGTCGTGAGGATACAAGTTCATTAGCATCCGAGAGGCACTCAGACACCGCAGTTACAGGAAGCTGCGTGAATTCTCCGAACAAGGTCTCATTCGACACCACTCTCCCACACCGACACACCCTGGCGAACGGTTTTCTATGCTCAGCTCAGCAGCCACCAGCCAGTGTAAGAACTTGGGTGGACAGACAGATCGGCTGCATCAGCCAGGGTCCAGCTCACTCACAGAAGCAGCTGCATTTGCAGCATCGGTAACATCTGACGCTCCTTCGATCTCACGCGACTGAAAATGTTGTTGTCCTCTTCCATGACCGAGTGTCTATCCGTCGTGCACGGCACATCCACCAGCACCTGCGGGACAGAGGACGGGGATCTGATTACGGCTGAGACAATCCTTCAGAGTCCTTTTCCTTTACCCAATTGTGCACACAGTCTGATCCAGGCAGCGGTTTATATAGTTCCCTTCGCCATGGTAAGAGTGCAGTACATGCACCGGATTGTCATGAGGCCAGGAGATAAGCAGGCTGAGAGAGAGATTTTAAAAGGGCTGATCATTTCATGCTCTCGCATTCAGAATTATATCAGTAAAGGGAAATTAAACAAGGGTTCGCTCTTGCAGAGCAAAAGTTAAGAAGCAAATTCCCCCTCCTCCGCTGCTGCATAGCTGGAAAAACAAATAACTGCTTTCCTCAGAAGCGTCTAGCATCTTCCTCTACCGATGACAGGAAACTCAGCTTGACAGACCTACCTTTCCCATATTTTCCAGTCACTTACCCTGTTGTACGTGTCCCCCTCCAGGTCCCCCCAATTCCTTCCGTCCCAGGACGTGATACGCACGCCCGCGCTGAGGCTTTTGGGAAGGTAGCTACTGAGAACTCTGCGCAGTCTGCTACTGCGGGAAGCCGAGATATCGTTGGCAGCCAGCTGCCCTGTTGTGAGAGACACACAACCGAACACACCTTGAGAAAGGACGGGAAGAAAACGAGTGCAGAGAGACAAACTGAAATCGCCAACCCCTGCCGTCACAGCAGCGCAATCGTATGGGAAACGTCCACCTGACATTAACGGCTAGGTCTCTGCATCGCACTCCATGCCAGTATAACTTGGGGAGAGGGATCTGTAAGGAATCGATTACTTCAATCCTGTGAGAGCGAGCAAAGATCACCCATTAACCATCTAACCCCACCTATCTCCTAAAGGAGGGATGTGAAAGGTTAACCACTAAGCATCACCCTAAACAGGTACGGCTTACTGGTTCCAGTTAATTGCTAGGGCAGGGGTGGGTAAAGGGTCCTCTGTGAGCCAGACCTGGCCCGCCAAGCTGGTGGATCCGGCCCACGGCCACCCCGCTGCTCCCCCACCCCAGGCCAATCAGGATGCGAAGTCTCCCTACACCCCCAAGAGCACGGGGCTGCTAAAGAGACCCGCCGGCTGTTTTAAAAAAGCCGGCTTTTATCTCTAGCTGCTGCACGCCTTTGGCAGGGGTGGGGGGAGCGTGCCAAGTCTCTCACGTCCTTTCTCTGCCCTGCCAGGGGCGCGCAGTGGCTAGAGAGACGTGCTAGCTGTTTTAAAACAGCTGGCATGTCCTTCTAGCTGCCGCACGCTCTTGCGGGGTGAGGAGACTTCGTGTGCTCCCCTGCCCCCAGGCCCTGATTGGCCTGGGGGCAGGGAGGGCGCGCAAGGTCTCCTCCCGCTAGGCGCCTAGAAGGAATGCCAGCTGTTTTAAGGGGGCAGGGAGGGGGAAGACTTCTCGCGCTCCCCTCCCGAGGCCAATCGGGGGGGGGGGGGGAGCACAAGAAGTCTTCTGGCCCCGCCCCTTCAGCCATTTCTGACGTGGCCCCCTTTGAAAATGTATTGCCCACCCCTGTGCTAGGGCTGGAGCGGCTCCCCACCCACCCCAGACGGGGGCTGCTCCAGGCCTGCAGGATCCACTGCAGGCGAGAGTCCACGTCGGGCCCAGCCCCCCTGCTGCAGGTTCTACACTAGCTCCCCGGGAGCCAGCTGCAGAGAAGCCTCCCCCGGAGTGAGACCAGCAGCTCTCACCGGCTCTGCTCCCAGGGAAGCGGTTTCACTGCGGCAGCAAAGTCTCCTCCCCAGGAACAGGGCTGGCAGTAAGCTTTACACTGCAGCGTGTAACCACTACGATTTCTAGCAGATACACAGTTCGCTTTTGACATGGATTTTGACATCCCTACCCTGAAGCACCACCTGTGGACAGGAGAAGGGGGGGTGGGAGGGAGGTAAATAGCCATCTTTACTTACGGCAACACCCTGTTTGCAGAAGAGCCAGAGTCTTGCCACCGGGTGCTGCACAGAGGTCAAGAACTAGGTCCCCAGGCTGCACGTTGAGGGCCAGGACAGGCAAGAGCGACGCTGCATCCAGCAGATAGTAGTTGAAAGTCCCAAAAGTGTCTGGTCTAGAAACCCCAGGAGTTGATGAAAAACAAACTGTGTTAGGAGAAACTGAACAAAAGTCAAGAGACAGAGCTTGGAAAGCTCAGGTTAATACACATGAATGCCATATTGCCAGAGATCACTATCCATCACATATGAACAGTACGCTTCCAGAGAAAATAAAATGTTCCAGACGGGGAACAACTAGGTGTTGATCTAGGTCAGGAGTGGGCAAGAGAGACTCCGCGGGCCAGATCCACTGAGCAGCGTGCTTTAAAGAAACATTCTTTGGTGGCCCAGAGGTGAACTAGATCAGGACTAGGCACTCATTTTTGAAAGGGGACCACTTCACAAATTTCTGAAGTGGCCCCAGGTCACCTTGGAAGGGGTGGGGCCTTGTAAGGAAGGGGCGGAGCCAGGACACTTCCCCGGCACGGGAATGGCCTGGGGGCAGCGTGTGAAGTCTCCTCCCGCCACCAAGGGCAACGCTGTGCATACAGGGAACTGCCAGCTGTTTGAACAGCTGGCAGTTCTCTCTTGGGGGAGGGGGCGGGGAGGCAAAGATTTCACATGCTCAACAAGTCAGTAGCAGATCCAGGACTAGAAACTAGATCTCCTGCTCTAGCCACTAGATCACAATGCTTCCAAGTGCTATACCTTGCAGGAGGAAACCGACTGACATCTCCCCTGGAGAACGTGTAACACTTGATGTTGGGGCTGATGGATGGAAAAAGCAACGCTGGTGTCTGTGTTTCTTCCACAGACAACTGCTCACTGTGGCTTTCTTGGGGTGCTGCTTCCTCGTCTCGGACTTGTTCTACAGGCAAATCCTCTTGCATGCGCTGAGCTGCTTTCTGAGATTCGTAAACAAAATCCACAGCATTTAGCAGTTCCAGCTCTTGGCTGACTCTGTCGGCGTGAGAGAAGTTGTTGATGAGGGCGCCGTATTTCTGTTCCGAGAGGAGGCTGATGCGGATCGAGGGCCACAGGCTGCCAAACTGCACGCTGTAGTTCATGTCGAAATTCTGCAGAGCCATCCGGATGGCTGAGATCTTGGGGGCAGTGGCAGCCTTTGGAGGAATTAAAAAATTAGGCATATCAAAGAACCAAACACTTTTATACAGTGACAAATATTGCAGACCTTCTGTCATTGGGAACGCTTAAGAGCATGGCTCTGCTTTGCCACAGTTACACTGGGCACTTCTGTGAGTGCCTGTCCCAGGGAGAAGTTAAAATTCCCCCTAGAACAAGCGCTCGCAGAAGTGCCCTGTTTAGTGTGGTAAAGTAGAGCCATACTCTTGATTATTCTCAAATACAGAAGTAGTGAAACTGTCCCCCAAACAACCTAGCCACAAAACAGCCCTGCTAGGAGGCAGCTGTTCTGCCCATTGCACAGATGGAGAAAATAAGGTAAAGAAAGGCTGGATAACTTTTTCAACATCTTGTTCATTTTGTTCAACATCTTTATTAATGCCCTGGACAAGGGGCTGGGTTGCACCCTCAGCAAGTTTGTGGATGACACTAAGCTAGGGGGAGAGGTAGATACACTGGAGGGTCAGGATAGGGTCTAGAGTGATCTAGACAAACTGGATTGGGACCAATGAAATCTGATGAGGTTCACTTGGGACGGAAGAATCCAAAGCACTGGTACAGGCTAGGGACTGACTGGCTAAGCAGCAATTCAGCTGAAAAGGACCTGGGGATAACAGTGGATGAGAAGTTGGATATGAGTCAATAGTGTGCCCTTGAGAATTCGGATTTTTGAGGGGGTTAACAGGGGTGAGAGGGAAGGGGAGGGGAGAGAATTTTGGGTGGCTGGAATTAGCAGATGGATGAAGGAATGATTAAGGAGGTTTTAGTGTGTAGGGGGGGAATGATTTCAGGGGAGGATTGGGGGGACCAGTGGAGGAGACAAGGGGAAAGCAGACTGAATTTAGGGGTGTGCCAGGAGGATTTTAGGGAATTGACATGGGGTTTGTGTGTGCGGGAGGAGGGGGGCAGAGAATGATTTTGGAGAATTAGTGGAAGGAATCGTGGGGAGCAGAATGATTTTTGGAGACAGAGGGAGGTTAGTGGGGATGGGGGGGAAGGGAAACATTTCAGGGAGTTGGTGAGGCAGCCGTGAACCTGGGTCAGTAGCAGGCTCCAGTACGGTGCCCGAGTCCCAGGATGTGATGGAAAAATTTCAGTGGGTGAATAATGGGGGGTGGGGCAGCTTTTGGGGAGGTCAGTGGGAGGAAGAGAAGGATTTGGGGGAGAAGATTGGTGGGGCTGGGGAGAATAATTTTGATGGGGCGAGGAACAGTTTTGGGGCAGGTGCTGGGGGGATGAGAAAGGTTGTGGGGCAGATTCAGGGGAGAACGATTCCGGGAGAGTCACTGGGGGGGAGGGCTCAGATTCTGGAGGAGGGGGGTAGTGGGGGAGGGGAACGGTCCCGGGGGGGCAGATGCCGTAGGGGGGACAATGGGGGAGAGGAACGATTTTGGGTCCCGGGAGGGGAGAATGGTTATGGGGGGGGCTGAGGAATGGTCCCGGGGGGGGGGGGCAGATGCCGTAGAGGGGACAATGGGGGAGGTGAACGATTTTGGGATCCCAGGAGAGGAGAATGGTTATGGGAGGGGCGGGGAATGGTCCCGGGGGGGCAACGGGGGAGGGGAACGATTTTGGGTCCCGGGAGAGGAGAATGGTTATGGGGGGGGCCGAGGAATGGTCCCGGGGGGGGGGGGCAGATGCCGTAGAGGGGACAATGGGGGAGGGGAACGATTTTGGGTCCCGGGAGAGGAGAATGGTTATGGGAGGGGCGGGGAATGGTCCCGGGGGGGCAATGGGGGAGGGGAACGATTTTGGGGTCCCGGGAGGGGAGAATGGTTATGGGGGGCCGAGGAATGGTCCCGGGGGGGGGGGGGCAGATGCCGTAGAGGGGCCAATGGGGGAGGGGAACGATTTTGGGGTCCCGGGAGGGGAGAATGGTTCCGGGGGGGCAGATTCCGGGAGGGGACCAGGCGGCCGCGGGTCCCCCGCCCCCTCTCACCCATTTCTTCTTGTAGCGGAAGCGGCGGGGGGGCAGCCCCAGGCCCGCCAGCCCCCCCGACAGCAGCCGCCGCGCCGGGCCCCTGAGCGCCGCCATGGTGCGCGCCGCTGGGCCGGGTCCGGCCAGGAACTGGGGCCGCCGCTGCAAGTTCCGGCCCCCGCCGGGGAGTCAGTTCCCTCCCCCGCCCCGCCGGGCTCTGTGACTCCCCCTCCCCCCCCCGAGCCGCCCAGCGTGCGGGCCCCGCCCCAGCTCCACGCCAGGGGACTCCCCATCCCCGCCAAGCAGCTTGGGAGTCTCCTGCCAGAGCCCCCCAGATCCAGCTCTTCCCCCGCTGGCTGCCTGCCCTTGGGCACATCCCTTAGCCCGGCTGGGCCTGTTTCCCCACCCCCAGAACGGGGACACATGGCACATTGGTCTGATCCACTGCCTGCTACAGGGACAGGCAGTAGCCCAGCCGTTCAAGGAGCCATCAGCATTGCCCAGAGGGGCCACAGCCGTGTGAATTCCTTGTTTTCATTACTATAGTCCGGTGTAGTCACCACTTCTTTACTACCTCTTTGAGAAGTGTGTGTCTGTCCATCCGTGAGCCCCTTTGCTTGAGAATTCCTCCTAAAGGGAAAGCGCTAGGACCACCACAGTTGGCAGGCAGCTTCTCCTCCTAACTTAAGGCAAGGTCTGGGTATGGTTGTGCCAGGGCACTGGGATGTGCCTGGAATATGATTGTTTTTCATTAAACAGAAAAGGAGGGGTCTGGTAGGAGGGAGTCATACTGCAGAATGACCACAGGAATGAAGCAAAGAACCGTTGGTTGAGGGTTCGAGCCCTGCCCACCCTGGGGGCAGCAATACCAGCTTCCCGAGGGATGGAGCTGGTAGCCTGGAAAGGTAGGGCTGGGGAAGCTGGTGGTGACTGAGCAGGAGGCTGTGGGTGGTGGCTGAGGTTTGGAGTCCCACCTACCCTGCAGGCAGCCACTACTAGCTTCCTGCAGGATAGAACTAGCACCCATGGAAGATGGGGTTGGGGAACCAGGGGGCAGATATGGGGACCAGAATGGGAACCCACTGGGGAAGCAGGGGTTTGTCTCACCTGCCCCCACACAGCTGCACTCACAGAGAGCTGCTGTTGTTCTCTTTCCCTGGGGCAGCCTGCCTACTGAACCCCTCCTCTCCAGCTCCATCCCAGAGCATTAAGAAAAACAAGACTTATTTAAGGACCTGAGCAACACTGGGTAAATCTTCTAGTTTAAACAATATATTCACAGTAAAATGATTGACCAAGTATTATCAACTACAATTAACAGTAAAAGCATCCTGATTGGTTAATAAGATTAATAATTAAATCGCAGTGTTTTGATATCATGCACTGCAAATAGCTGCAGGAGACACCTTAAAGAGCCATTATTTTATTAGTTTAGCCAGCTTTTGTGGCTCTATATAGCCCTGTGCACACCTTCCAAACACCTATGACCCTAAAACCCCTCAATCCGAAGTGGTGAATGGGGTTACAAGAAAGCTCATGCACCTTCCAGTCATCACAAAGGTTGAGGTCCCTGATACAAGCTTATGCTGTACAAACCCTCATTGCTGTCGCATGCTATTTGTACACATTTCAGGAGGAGTGTAGAGGTATAGAAAATATTTTGAAATCTGTCACCAATCAAAGGGGGTGAGGAAGAAGGGAACAGGTTCCTTCCAGACAGGAGGTAAAATGTGGAAGTACAAGTCTACACTGCAGGGGAGGTCAGCTTAAGGTACACAATTCCAGCTACATAAACATAGGTGGAGTCAATGTATCTTAAGCTGAGCGAGGGTGCCCTCGTCACTGCAGGAAGTCAATAAGAGAAACGTTCCCATGAACTTCCTGTACTCTTTGCAACAGTGAGGAGTGCCAGCATCAACAGGGGTGCTCTCAGTGTTCAATTTAGTATTTCCCCACTAGGCCTGCTAAATCAAGTGTCTGAAGATTGACAGCAGCAGTATCAATCTTCCCAGTAAAGTTCCTACAATGGAAGCCACATTTACCTAGGGAGACACTGGGATCAGCCTGGCCTTTTCCCAGACAATGAACCTTAGGGAAGGTATAGATAGAAGCAAAGAACACCGCTTTATCTTGAAGCTAGGAAGTATTTGGGCAATGTGATTACATTCACAAGATTTACTTCTGGTTGCAAATGCTGCTAGAAGGCCTTGAGTTGAATTTTAACACTTCTGATGTGTTGAGGGAAGGGGCACTTGTCTAACCACATCTGTGACTGTACCACTTTGCCCTCTTAAGTCACTCTAGGAGACACGCTTGCTATGCATATGAAAGACACCCAAAGCTCCTGGACTTGGCAGCTGAGCTAGTACCAAGTTCCTGGAGCGCCCTCCCTCCCCATCAAAAAAAATCATTGCCCATCTCCACAGTAAGGGTCACCTGCCGAAGTTTTCCTCACCGTGAACTTGTGTATACATCAAGGCAGCTTTGTGGAAACCAATACAATCGTGCTGGTGAAAATGCTGCTGTATCAATGCATTGAACATGCCTATCGGACATGATACCTAACATGATTTCTGCCTGTAATTCTTGCTGTAGTATAGATACCAGGGACAGTGTTTTCAAGGCAGAGGGCTGTTTAAAACAGTGGGAACCTTTTGTGTTGCACATGTTTCTTTTCTTGAAGTTAGTCTGCAGGTAGCACATCCATCTCTTGTAGGGGAAGGGACATAAGTACCTTGTATGTTTCTATTAAGGCAAGATACTGACAGATTTACAATCTAGTCTTGTACATACAGGAAGACTAGGGCTGAGAGAGAATCTCTTTACAGCTCCAACAAGCAAGATGGTCATATGAACTATCTGATCCTGGCATGGCATGCTGCTGACAATGATTATGCACAAGGGAATTTTACAATAGGGGAAAAAACCTCTCCCCCCTCCCACCTGTCTGGTTATTAATATCAATCATCCTCATTCAGCCATAAAATGAAACCATTTCCACAGGAACTTTGAATGTTTAATATGGGGGGAAAAAATCCACAGAAACAGTAGATGGTGTTGTTTACAGCTGCACATTTTTCCATGGAACATTGATGCTGTGACCCATTGGCACTTGGATCACTGCAGCACAGCTAGGAAGCTGTTCTCTTATACTGTACATTCACAACAATGGGCAGCAAGCAGCACTTGGAATCCAAAAAGCTGCACCAAGTTCCAGCTGAACAAGAGAGGCAGATGGTGGGTCTTGCTCCAATATTTACTTCAGACTCTTAAAGAGTTTGTGAGCCACCTAAAAAGGTAAGAAGAAGAAAACTTTCACTAACTAACCAATTTACTGAATATAAATGTCTTCAGGACTTGACAAAAACACCACATTCACTCTTCACTTCCCTGTCTTTATGTTCCTATCAGCTGCATCTCAGATTGACTCAAACTGGGGCAAGTTAATTAGAAGATTGATCACAGAGAAGTGTGTCCCCCTTGACCATCCAAAATTTTCTAATGGTCTAAAATGGTCCCACCTTGGCCTTTCTTCAAACAAACTTATGATGGCTTCAAAAGTGTATTTCAAACCAACTACTATAGGCTGACAAACTAGCAGTTTGTAGGATTTTTTTTTTTTAAAGCCAAATGTTCTTAAATGCTAATATTTTAAATTAATCCACCTGCTTCAGAGATGAGCTGTATTTAGTAGCTGTACTACAGTGCATACTAACCAGCACAGAGCCCTCTGACAATAAACAGCCATTCCCCTAGAGCGTTCTTATCTCATACAAGATGTCTTATAAATGTAATGGTTATAATCAGACAATTTCAACAACAAAAAACCAAGAACAAATAAGTAGTTAAGAGAAAAGAAGTGACCCCATAGAATCAAGGTCCAGAGTTCTTCAAAATTAAATACATGACATTGCTTCAGTAGATTATTCACCCTATGCTGCAATCAAACTTATTAGAGCATCAGGAGCCTTATATAAGTAGTCTGCCTGATGGTCAGGGCACTGGACTGGGAAGCAGGAGACCTGGTTCTATTCTGGCTCAGTCACTGGCTTGCTGGGTGACTTTCACCTCTGAGCCTCAGTTACCCAAATCTGTAGAGTGGGGATGATGATACTGACCTCCTTTGCAAAGTGTTTTGATATCTACAGATGAAGAGTGCGAGGTAACAGCTAGGTACTATAGAAATAAGGCATTTCAGTCACGCCCCATTAAAGATTGCAAGCCAACAGAAATGACTAGAGATCAGCCTCTGCTGGACTTACACAGTGGTCCCTGGCATGCAGAAAGTCAAACAGCTCTTCTGTACAGTCCTCCTGTGTGTGGGACCTTGAGGACACTCGCGCATCACAGAGCTCCAGCTTCTCCCGGGCCTTCACGCACTTCTCTGTCTGCTCACAGTGCTCCCTTATTGTGGTTAAAGGATCCTGAAGATCAAGTTAAAAGGTTGAGAACAAAAAGTCCAATAACCCCGACTACTGTAGTTATTAATTGTATGTGGTTCAATGCAAAGACTAGGCTTTGACAGTTCAGACAATATTGCCAAATCAAGTTCTACTGTATGCTGACAAGTAACATTTATATATAATGCTATACATCCACATCCAAGCCCTAAGCTTGGGGGGCATATCCTCAGCTGGACAAATTGCCCCTGCTTCGTACCTCTTCTAAGAGGAGACAAGAAAAAGGCACCACCACCACCAGTGGTGCTAGAAGCTTTTATAGCTCTCAAAATGAAAAACATATCACCATATAAACTACACATTATAAGGCAGGCCTGATAATCAGCAAGCCTGTAGACAGACATTGGTAAACACCTTATGTATTTGCACATGTATAAACACACACTTATTTTGTGTACGCTACCAGATATGCCTAAGCATATGATAGCCATGGTACAAAATTGCATGCACAGATGTACACCTACAAATTCACTGAAAACCAGTTCCTTACATATTAGCCTACTCTATTCCCTGTATGCTGAACAGAAAAATGAAACGCCACAAGTGTTTTCTTTCATCAGCCCCTTTTCTTCCTTTAATTTGATATCAGCTTAACATAAGAACAGCCATACTGGGTCAGACCAAAGGTCCATCCAGCCCAGTGTGCTGTTTTCAGACAGTGGCCAATGCCAGGTGCCCCAGAGGGAATGAACAGAACAGGGAATCATCAAGTGATCCCACCTCTGTGGCCCATTCCCAGCTTCTGACAAACACACACAAAATCCAAAAGAACAAGCTTGTTTGATCAGAAACAACAAGCATAGCTCACTTCCATTCTAAAACATTTATGTTTCTTGCATTCCCCGCTCCCCCAGCTTTGGGTGGAAAAGTTTTCTAAGCTTCAGTAGTTCTTACCACAAGCTCTGCCTCCTCTTCTTCCTCCTCTCCCTGGGGGAAAGACAGGCCCGACACCAGTCAGTTATGTTGTACCACCCAGAAAGCCTTAATGCCCGTAGGAACATCTAGGGCACGGGTTCCCAAACGGGGGGGGGGGGGCGCATGAAGTTCCAGGAGGGGTGCAAGGCGACCCAGTCCCTCCCCCCCCGTTCTGTTTGCTCAACAAGTTTTGCTATTGGGGGGCGAGGGGCGGGGCGTGAGGGCTTTTCCAAAAGTCAAAAAGGGGGCGTGATGCCAAAAAGTTTGGGAACCACGGATCTAGAGTCTGTGGGGCGCGAACGCGACGCCCGGGGGGGGGGGAAGGGAATCCCGGGCTCCAAGCAGCGGTTCCCAGGTTTGTTTCGGATTCAAAGGCCCCGGTTTCACCGGCCCCGCGGAGCCCTGAAGGCAGCGACCGTGGCCTGGAGCCTCCGCGTCGCCAGCGGGACCCCACCCGGGCGGGGCCGCGCCTCGCTCCGAGGCCGGGGGGGCGGGACTGCGCTGCTGCTGCCCCTCCGCCCCGGCACGTGGACACGGAGCCGAGCCACCCCTCACACTCCGGGCCCTACAGCGGGAAGCTCCGCCCGGAAGGAGCGGGGTACGGGAGCCGGCAGGGGACACAGTTACTGTAAGGAGGAGAAGAATGAGCGGGATACGGGGGCCGGCAGGGGACACAGTTCGGAGAGGGGCTGTACCGCACGCCGGGCCCCGCGGACAGGGGTACGGGGGCCGGCAGGGGACACAGTTCGGAGAGGGGCTGTACCGCACGCCGGGCCCCGCGGACAGGGGTACGGGGGCCGGCAGGGGACACAGTTCGGAGAGGGGCTGTACCGCACGCCGGGCCCCGCGGACAGGGGTACGGGGGCCGGCAGGGGACACAGTTAGGAGAGGGGCGGTACCGCACGCCGGGCCCCGCGGACAGGGGCACGGGGGACACAGCTAAGGGGGAAAGGGCTGTGCCGGTGGCCAGGCCGCGGTAGGGCAGGGACGGAGCCCGGCCTTGCAGCCGCCGGGACAGGGCGGGCTGAATCTGCCTTACCTCAGGATCTCCGCTGCCGCCCTCCAGCATCTCCTCATCCCGCAGCCCCATTGCCGCCCTGCCGCTGCGAGCCGGCCCAGCTCCCTCCCAGGCCAAGAAGGACTCACCAGGGTCACCCGGCGGAAGCCCCGCCTTCCCGTGACTCCCCTCACCCGGAAGCGGAAGCCGGGCTCTAATGCGCCCCCCCCCCTTCCGCCCCCTCTCAAGATGGCGGCAGGGCCCGCGCTCTACTTTCCCCTGTGCTCTGGGCAGCCCCGTCCGTAGCGCGCGGGGCTGAGGGAGGGCGGCGCCCGCCATGGAGGCCCGGGCGGAGGGAGAGGCCGCTGCCGGGAGCCCCCCCAGTCTCTTCGAGCTGAGTGGGGTGGCGGTGAGCCTCGCCATGGGCGCCCTGGAGAGAGAGGTTTGGGGTAAGGGCGGGGCCTGGCTTGGCCGCGGGGGGGCTCCAGCCTGCGACTGTGGAGGGGGAATCGGGGTCCTGGGCCTGTCCCGGTGGACTGGGGGGGGGGGGGTCACGTCGGTCCTAGTGCAGAGAGAAGGGGGATCGTCGGAGGTGGGAGGGACGGGGGGGGTCTTAGCCCTGTCCCAGTACGTGGGGTGGGGGGGTCACGTCGGTTCTAGTGCAGAGGGAGGGGGATCGGCAGGGAGGGGTCTTAGCCCTGTCCCAGTACGTGGGGCGGATGCCCCAACTTCAGTGTGTCTCGATGCTGTGCGGGGGGGTTCCCAGGCCTGCTCCAGTGCAGCGTGTCTGGCGGGACCTGAGTTAGGCGTGTGACATCTTTGAGGCAGCACTCTGAGCGCTCAGTGTGCGGACCAAAGTCACCGGGGTACCCTTGCGGTCTTTGTGAGGAGGGTGTGATGCCCAGGAGGCTCCACTGTGGAACTTTACTGGATCTTCTTGGCTGCAGTGGTGATGGGTTCCTGTCCCTGTTTTAAGTGCAAGCGCCAAAATGCACTTTCATGTGACCATAATGCATGTACCGGGGTGTTACCCTTGTGGGAACTTTACTCTCCATTTTACTTTGTCGTCTTTCTAAATCTTTTCCATACTTTTCAGACTTATAAAGTGTTCTGCATCTGTTCTCTTCCTCCATCCCCAAAGCACTCCCAGGACAGATACTTCAGGGCATCCTGCCTTTACTTAATATCTATTACCTGGAAAGGATTGAGGAAACTGCTGTGAAAAAAGGTCAGTTTTATTTATAGAAATTTCTTTTCTGAAGTTAAAGGGTTGTTTGGTCTCCATTGTCTATTCTTGGCCTCTGTTGAGATTGTCAACAAGGAGTAACAGTTACTATTGGCTATGAGAAGCTTTTGGGTGTTGATGTGTTCCTTAATTAGAACTGAATTTAGATTTTAGAATGCCATACATTTCTTATGGAACACTGAACAGCATTAAAGATAATGATTTTCAGTGACTGCTGATCATTGCTGATGAGAAATAATTATATAAAGAACTGGAGGTATCGGACGTGTTCAGTCTCTTTAAATAGATGAGAATTCAGTGAAAACCCCAACTGTACAGTTTTTAAAAGACACCATCAATTCAAATTTCATCCCAAACTTTGGCTTTCTAAAAATATTAACAATTTGTAAAGAATGGTTAGTGTTGTTTATATTCCATTGGAAATAGTTTTGTGACTAATAACACTGCATGCAATATTTGCAATCAAACATTGTTGCTTTTTGCTCCTATGGTTAAATTTTCCCATGGAAGTACTTAACAGGAAGTACTTAACTGTGGGCAGGGAGCTGCTTCAACCCCATGGTGCAGCCCCTATTTGCAGTGGGCCCAGTGAGTGCAGGCAGGGGCTGCTCTGGGTGTCCGGAGCAGCCCTTGTCTGCAGCAGGCCTGGAGGGGCCATAGGCAGGGGCTGCTCCAGCCTGGCCCCCTTAATTGGTTAACGGGTTAAATTTCACATTTAACTGGTTAACCAATTACATGGGATTTTACATCCCTAATATTGAGGCAGGAATTAGCCCAGAAAAGTTTTAATTACTTTATAAAAATTAATTAGATTACCAAAACTAAAAGAATAACAACATGTGTAATATGTAACATGGGAGAAGATTATTTTTGTAGGAAATGTTTTAAAAATTCGTTTAACCTCATCGCACCTCTTTAGCAAACATAGAATCTCTCATTTATTTTAAATCAATATCAGTCTAGTGCTCTGAATAGTCTCAAAAATACAACTCATGTTTCTAATCTTATTTGTGTTAAATTAACATCACTGTGAAACCCGAGAAAGGAGAGTTGAGCAAAGCTGTTGAGATGGAGGATTTGATGTAAAATAAAAGTTTGTTTTTCAGGACTCTCAACCGAGCCAGTATGGCGCAAACTGTGGAACGATGTGATGAAAATCAGACCACCCAAGTCAGAGGTGAGTTGGAAACGTTCTGATAGAGCAATTTAGCAAGGACACAAAGTTTACACTCCAGTCTTGCTAACGCTTATGCATCTCTTTCACTTTGAGCATGAGAGTAATTCCGTTGACTTTCGTGAGACTACTGACGTGTCTAAAGTTAAACACATATAAATGCCTATAGGATCAGGGACTGATGTGTTACCATGGTATTCAAAATAGGGATGTTAAATATTGCTTAATTGAATAGTTAGTTAACCTCATGATTTCTTATCAGTTACTTAACTATTGTGGAGTCCCCAGGAGTGGAGCCGGCAGCCAGTGTGCTCCAGCCGCACTCCCAAGGAGCCCCCTGCCACTCGGCACTGCTGCCTCTGTGTCAGAGGCAGTAGTGCAGGATGCCAGGCGGGAGCTGGTCTGCGAGGAGAGCCAGTTTAAAAACCAGCTTCCCTTGTGGACTGCCTGCCTGTCACCCCACGCTGCTGCCTCTGATACAGAGGCAGCAGTGCAGGGTGGAAGCAGCCCCTGTCCAGGGGGTGTCTGAGTACCTGGACCTGGTGCGAGCTGGAACTGAGTTGAGCTGTCTGTCCACCCAGCTCATAATACACTTTAAATGCAGAGCTGCAGCAGGGGTAGGTCCCAGACCCAGCACAAGCCAGGCTGCTGGCCAGCCTGCTAAAAAAAATTTACTGGCCAACAGGGGGGGACAGAAATGCGTGTAGTGTATAGCATTAACTGATAAGCTTTTGCTTACTGATTAATTGACTATACTGTTACATCCCTAATTCAGCACTTTCCCCAAAACCCCCTATCTGGTACTTAGCTAGATCTTTTCATCCAGGAGGATGCTATAGCACTTTGAGGGCTTAATATATTGGGCTGAAGCCCCCGGCTGGAGAGCGAGCAGGTGCACTCTGTGTTCTGGGGCAGAGTTGGCAAAATCTAGCCCAAGGCTTCATCTAGCCCGTGTAGCTGATGAGCAGAGCAGGCACACTCTACAGCAGGCAGCATGTGTTTAGCTGCCCCTCCCCGCACCTTGCTCTGTCCTGCAGCTGAGCTTCCTCCAGGACCCTCCTGCTAGCTGTGCAGAGTAGGAGGGAGGAGAATGCTGAAGTTACGGTATTCCCCTACCCCTCTATCCCATCCCTGCAGAGCAAGGGTTCAGGGAGAGGGACACACAGTGGCGCTGCTCCTTTCTGAAGTACGGACAGACACACACACACATACACACACTCCACCCCCCAATGTGCCCTTTCTCTGCAGAGCAGAGAAGAGGACAGACAACAGAGCAGGAGAGTTTTCCCCGTCTTAAAGAGACAGCACATGGCATCTCTCAGAAACATACTCAGCAGTAGCCAGCACACATACCCTCTGTATCACACACCCACACGCAGTCTGTCATATACCTAATCTCTGTGTCACACGACCAGTCTGTGCCACACTGTCTCTGTGTCATACACACAACTCACTCCCACACTTGGGCAGTCTTTGTGCCTTTCTCTCACACACACATACAGACTCTCACTCACACAATCTTTCTAGCCCCCAGCTCCACCCTTTCCACCTGAGGCCCTGCCCTGAAGCCAGAACATGAAAAGTTACCAAAATTTGTGGTTTGGTCCATCTGAAAATTATTGCCCACCAGTGTTCTAGGGCCTCACAGCAAAGGTGCATAGAATTGGAATGAAAGTACTTTTATTTTACTCTGATTTTATTCCACTCTAGGAATGTCCTGCATTTAAGATCCAAGAACACAGGACACACTTATAGAATGGGGGACTGTATTTTGGAAAGCATACTTTAGCAAGGGATTTGGGGTCACCGTGAATAGCCAACTGAATGTGTGTTCACAGGTAACGTGGTGGCGATGGGAACACATGCAGTCCTTGGCTGTATAAATGGGTGAATGTTGAGGGGTGTTGTAACCACTGTACATGGCAGTGGTCTCCAACCTTTTTAAGCATAAGATCACTTTTTGAATTTAAGTCAGTTCAGGATCTACCTCAAATCCAAATACCTCTGCCCCTCCCCTTTGCCAAGGCCCCACCCTCCTCACTCTGTGAAGATGGGATATGGGGTTGGGGGGCAGAGTGACATCAACTACCCCCTACCTCTGTTTCCACCCACTCTGCACAACAAGCAGGAGGCTCCCAGGGGGCGGCTCTGGGCAGGAGCAGCAGGATGGTGGGGGGAGGGCCAGCTGAAGTGCAGGCACTTGATAGCCTCCTAGCCAAATCAGTTAGGATCACCTGTCAAAGGCTCTAAGATCTACCGGTAGATCCCTATCTACTGGTTGGTGACCACTGGTATATGGTGTTAATGTGTCCACTTGTAATGGTCACAGTTTAACAAGGCTATTAAAGTGATTGGAAAAAATCTACAAGAATGATGTGGGTCTGGAAAATTTGCCTTCCAGGAAGAGATTGAGGAGGCTTAATCGGTTTAATTTAACAAAGAGAAGGTTAATAGTTCTAGAAGTACCTGCTTGGGGAGAAGAATTCTGACTGTCTGCTAGATTAAAGAGTACTCCCCAATGGCCTGGAAAGATCCATCAGCTGGAAGCTAAACAAGTTTAGATTAGAAATAAGGTGCAATTTTTTTTGTAACCAGTGAGTGACACTCTCCATTGGAACAAATTGCCCAAGGGACATGGTGGAGTCTCCATCCCTTTGTCTGTAAATTGGTAGCGGGCGTCTGTCTAAAACAGACGCTCTAACTCAGCTGGACATTATAGGCTTTTGCTGCAGGAGCCAGTTGGTGCAATTCTCTGTTTTGCATTATATTGGATGTCAGACTTAGATGAACATAAAATCCCTTCTGACCTTAAAATGGTTACCACCATCTCTCATTGCAGTGTGGGCATAGCCCCCGCTGCCCCAGTTGCAAAACCTCTGCTGTGCGGATAAAAACACATGGGGAATAAGCCATTGGTGTCTGGAATTCCCATTCTGACATACCGAGCCCTCCTGATTTTAGTTAAGATGGATTCCAGTACCTTTCAGAATCAGAACCTTAGCTTGTGTCAAATGCTGGCTTGCAGCACAGAATACATGTAGGCTGCGGCATTAGAAGCTTGTTAGCCACCACTGTCCCCCCAAACGTTCCTGAAGGAACTGCTTGTTGGGGTCAGACTGTATTTCAATCTCCCTGGCACATTCAATTCCTTGATCTCTGCTGAGGGTATGTATAGACTGCATCCCTCTGTTGGCAGAGGGATGCAGGAGGCATAAGGGATCTGTCAAAAAAGGCTTTCTTTCTCTACAGATCCCCCTCTAGACTGCCACTTTTTGCCAACAAAGTGCTGAGTTGGTAAAAATGGTGGCCTTTTTTATGCAAATTAAGCGCGGAATATTTAAATCTCCGCTTCATTTGCAGTGTCGACCTGCCTAATCTGCATTCCTCTGCCGACAGAGGGATGTAGTCTAGACATAGCCTGCGACTGATACCTGGGAAAGTGGTTACGAAATCTGAGGCGTAGCCATGGTAGTCTGAAACTTTAAAAGCAACACGTGGCAGTAGTGGTTTTTGTGAAATGACTGAATCCACTAAATACTTGTCAGAGGATAACAACTTACTGACCTGGACGGAATCTGAATTGGCATCCAAAGATGAACTACCACCTCTCTTTCCCAGTGTGACCTTGTTTAAATGAGGATACAGTCCATTAACTCTGGGATATTTTTACAGAACGTAACAAGCTGGAGGAAGAAATTCCTTGAAACTTTCTTCTCGAATGTCCTGCATGGAGTTTTGGATGTTTCTTCAGATCAGCGCCTGAGTGACCAGCGGTTTTCGCCCCTGCTCCTCAGCTCCCAGCATGTTACACAGCTCACCATCTGCAATATGCTGCAGGGGGTAGCAGAGCTCACTGCTCAGCCCAACCAAAGAGTCCTAGAAAACCTGGCCACCTCCCTGAGAACCTTGAAATTCCGTCATCTGCTGACCTCCGATCTGTCCATTAGACAGTCCCTGAGCTTGCTGCTTCATCGTCTGATCCACCATGGAGCGGTCAGCCAGGTGTCCATGTGTTCCTGGCCTGTTCCCGACAAAATACTTTTAGTCCTCATTCTGACCATGAGTGCTGGGTTTTGGCACCCAGGTAGGACACTTGTGGACCAGGGCCGCCCTTGCAGTCTTTGCAGAGAGGAGTCTGGTGCCCAAAGCCTGTTAACTCAAGAGGATGATGCTGTGTTCGGGTCAAACCAGCTGTGCTGCGGATCCACCGAGCAGTCAGAGACAGGCCAGGGGGGTGATCGTGAGACCAGAAGCAAGACAGTCCAACTTGCTTCACCCAAACTGCTTCAAGAAGCTGATTCTGACTCTTACGCTTCGACAGAACTGTCCAGGAGCAGTAGTTGCACTGTTAAAACCCCAGTGCTCTGTGGCTTGAGGAGCCATCCTTTGCAAAACCTCGCCTGTCATGATGTAAGCTGTAAAGCACCCCCCGGACATTGCAACCTTAAAGACTCTTCTCCTTCCCTCACGGAAAGGTGTTCGGCTAGCCCCGCTTTCCAAAAGCCCTATAGACGGTTCAAGCCTCCAGTGGGGAGGAAACACCGCTGCCCCAGGAGAAACCGCAGAGCTCACGCAGAGCCGGAAGACCTTTATGATTTTGTCTTCGCCGTTGCTAGGGAGGAGGAGGAAATAGCAGAGTCTCTCTACGACAACAGTGCGCAGGAGGGGGAAACCATTGATGGCTGGGCCCCTTCCACAGCAGACACTCCTAGCTTGGAGGGCGTTGGCTGCACAGGAGGATGTGTTGGGATCCTTCCTCTGAAACCGGCATGCCGCTTCCGAAGTGTGTCTGCCCTGGAATTGTTCTCCATCCCGCTGACCGGGGACACCTGTCGGACTTTGGGTAACCTGTTGAGCTCTTGGGCGTCTCTAGAAAAGCTGGTTCTGTCTTACAATGGTTAGTAGTAATAACAGAGCTTTTACTCTCAGGTGTGTTGGGCAATTTGGTGTCTGACTGAAGCCAAATTCTACAAACGGCTAAGATCTGCTCTGAAATGTTGGTGGGGTGGAACAGGCATTACTGGGCACTCTTAGGGTATGTCTAGACTACATGCCTCTGCCAACAGAGGCATGTAAATTAGACTACTCGACATAGTCAGTGAAACAGGGATTTAAATATCCCCCGCTTCATTAAAATAAAAATGGCCGCCGCACCGTGCTGGCTCAGCTGATTGTCGGCACAACGCGGCAGTCAAGATGTGGATCAGTTGACAGGGGAAGCCGTTGTCGACCAATCCTGTAAACCTCCTTTCACGAGGCATAAGGGATCAGTCGACAACAGCTTCCCCTGTTGACTGATCCGCGTCTTGACTGCCATGTTGTGCCGACCATTTTTATTTTAATGAAGCGGGGGATATTTAAATCCCTGCTTCACTGACTATGTCGAGTAGTCTAATTTACATGCCTCTATTGGCAGAGGCATGTAGTCTAGACATACCCTCAAATTCACCCTGAAAGGGAGCAAGGACAATTCAAACCATGCAAGCCTGTCTTTAAGTAGGGACGTCCATGGGCCAACAACAGGGTTTAAAATACAAGGCGACGATCTAGAGGGGGGCTGTATGTTAGAGGAAAAGGTGCCAAGATGCAAGTAGAGAATTAGGAAGATGACATGAGCTGAGAGAGAAGGGAGAGGAAGAAAAATGTCTGTACAGTGCCTAGTATATTGGGGCCCTATTCCTCGGAACCACATTATCCATAATTAATAATAAAATAATATTTGAAGGAGGTCCAGAGGGGATTCTTCACTGCATAGTAAAAACATCCCATATTGTTTTTTTGTTCCTATGTACATTTATGGTAACTTTACTTTGGAGAAGGAACTGGGATGTAAACCCATCAGATTAAAGGGACACGTGAGTCCAACTAGGAGGTGTGGGGGTGAAAGAGAGCAATGGTGAGGTCTGATATAGGGATGGGAATGGTGAACCAGTAAGCCTCACCCTTCCTAGTTACAGTTAACCAGTGGGGGCTGGAGCAGCTCACCTCCCAACAGGGCCTGCTCCAGTCCAACCGGAGCAGACCCCACCTGTAGCAGGTCCAGCTTTGTGTGCCACGGGCAGAGATCCAGTCTGGCTGGAGCAGCCCCCATCCACGGAGGGCCTGACCCAGCTGGAGCAGTGTGCCACGGTGGGGAGGAGGCTCTAGCCCACCTGTCCCCGTTTAAACGGGATTTTACATCCCTTGTCTGAGAGGTCCTAGCCCTCCAGACTCTTGCCTGCAGGTGAGCACCCCCACTAGGCTCTGGTGGAATCAGTGGAGTTCGGTATGAGGAGCTGTGACAGGAAAAGAGCCTTAGGCTATAGAATAGTTCCCAAAAGGAACTGTCAGAAGCCCCATTGCTTGGGATGTAGCACTGGCTGGGGAAGGCTCTACTGTCTAGGGAAGATGGGCAAGTGACCTATGTTGAAAATCTCTGGAGTGCTAAGCCCTGGCTTAGAGTGACTCATTTTTTACTCCTCTAATCCATCCCTGAAGCACAGATTGTTCCCTGTTCCTTATTGTCGTGCAATATCCACTTTCAAGTGGCTGAAGCAATGGCATGTATCTCATCCCTGGGGTCGGTTAAAACAATGTCGACGATTCAAACTCTATCATTGTTCCAGCCTTGCTGATTGATTTGCTCTCTGTGTGTGTAACACCCACCTTGCCTGCTATTGAAATGTTGGTTTCAGGCCTGGGCGCTAATATCTTCTGCATCCTGTCTGGGCTCCGGGCCCTCTCTCACCGCAGTGATGGCAGCCTCCAGGTGGTGCGTGTGAGCGACGTGTTTTCACACATCCCCTCCGTGGAGCTTGTGCGGTCCATCCTGAGTGCCTACCCCCGCCTTCACACGCTCTCCGTCAGCTTTGATCTCAAAAACCAGCTGGAGGGGAACAGGCCGGAAGGGCATTGGAACTCCTTGGAGGCAGAAATTCCAGGTAGACAATAGACTGATTAGTAACTGAGATCTCACTCTGTGTTTAAAGCAGTAAGTTCACCCTCCTTTGCACATAGTGTGGGATGCTTAAGTCCTGGCTGGCGCTGTCTTTCTGTCACATAAAATATGAAACCAACAACTACCAAGGCGAGGCAGAACTTAGCATCAGGGCTGGAGGCATTCTTACCTGTGTAGTCTAGATTTGCAGGGTCTGTGCCGGCTTCCTGTTCCTGCGTGTGCATTTCATGCTACTGACGACGAAACTTAAGGCTGGTTGGTGTCAGTCAGAAGAAAAAACTCTGTTCACCATCATGATAGCTGAGATCAAATGCAAAGCTATTGGCAGTCCCCTGGATTTCCAGGTGCTGTAGCAAGGCAGCGCCCCCCTTCTTTCAAGTGATTTGTTGGTCTTCAGGGCACGAAGATCAGTGTAACTCTGGTTATGTCCACGCTATGCAGCCTCTCCTGCCATAGCCCCTTTGTGTAGATGCAGACTTTGCTGACAGACGTTTCTCTTGTTTTGATGTAGGACCTGAAATGTTAGCTAAGCACTTTTCCGTCAAAGCAGCTGCATCTATGCTGGGGGTTTGGCCAGTGTAGCTATGTCAGTCCAGGGTGTGTGTTTTTCACACCCTTGACCAACGCAGCTAACTTTTGAAAGTAGCCCAAGCCTCAGGCTTTTGGCTTGGAGTGGGATCTGTGAAAACCCGTGTCCTGGAATGAAAATCTAATTCCGCTATTTGGGGATAAGGGGGTAACATTTTCATATGTGACTTGGGTGTTTAGGAGCATAAGTCCTGTTGAAAAATCAGTACGATGTAGGTGCCTAAGTCACAAAGGAAATAGCCAAAGTCAGTGTGTTCACAGCTGTTCCTTGCAGCCAGGCATGGGGGATGGGTACATTCTACAAAGCTAAATGACAAGTAGTCACGCTGGATGGCTTAGTTCCTCTGGGAACCAAATACATTCATAGACCCGTAAGACTGGAAGGAAGTCCAGTTCCCTGCACTCATGGCAGGACCGAGCACCATCTCTAGACCATCGGTCTCCGATGATGGAGATTCCACAACCTCCCTAGGCAATTTATCACTGTGTTTTGAGGGAAAGTGTTTGCAGACAAACCTCTTTTCCCCCTCCCCTCAGAGAGCTGTCTGGAGCACTTAGAGATCCGATTCCCCAGAGAAGCTCTGCAGACCAGTCTCCTTTTGCCCGTGCTGAAAGCCTCAAGATCTCTCCAGCAGTTGTCCCTGGACAGCGCTACAATTTCCTGCCCCCTGGAGTTTGGGCTCCTTCTGCAGACACTCAAAGGTAACCCAATAAAACTGTGTAGTGAGCTTCTTGGACAAAACCGATCATGGTCTCGTGCAGGCAGCTTGTTTCTGGCTTCACTGTCCCTCTCCCGCCCTTGCTGCCTAGAGAGCGAGCTCTACGCTACAAAATTTTATGGGCAAAGCTGTCTCACGCAGGTGTATGCAAATTCCACACCTGTGACAAAGAGCAATGCTGGCAAAACCCTGTGTAGAGTTGCGTCGTCAACTGTTCACACAGGGGCCGTTATCAACTGTATCTCCACTGGGGGGCTCTGCTAGCACAGCTATACTGGCATAGCTGCTTCAGCAAAGCCTGTTTAGGGTGGAATAGTAATAGAGATGTAGCCGTGTTAGTCTGATCTTGCTGAAACAAAAGAGAGGACTGTGCAGCACTTTAAAGATTAACAAGATGGTTTATTAGGTGATGAGCTTTCGTGGGCCAGACCCACTTCCTCAGATCAAATTCTGGAAGAGAATTGGCATGACCATATATACTAAAGGAATACAATGAAAAAAAGTGAACACATTATTAAACTGACAAATCAGATTTAGAACAGAAGGGGGCGGGCTAGTATCTATGAGATAATGATACTAGGGGTGATAATTGAGGAAGCTGTTTAGGGTGGACATGCTTAAACTATTTGCTTTGGACTAGCAACGCTGGGTTAAGTTTTCCAACGTACCTGACATTCTTCAGTCCCATTTTCATAAGTAATTTGGGCACCTATGTGCTTTTGAAAATTTTACTCTCCTTTGTGTCTGCCATGCAGACAGCTGGCCTGATACCCTAATACAGAAAAGTGGAAGTAGCAGTAGGGATTTTTGTCCCATTTTGTTTTGATGAAAATTACAGTGGGGAGATGGGAGTTACTGTGTTGTGTGAATCTGAAGGCAGAATTTGGCCCTGAATTTGTAAGTAAGTTTTGTGACTTGTGAGCTGTTTATCCAGGACATTTAGCTGAGTGGGTGGGATTTTATCAGCATATAGCCCCTGTCTCTTTTGACACACGGGCACACAACCCCTGATCAGTGGGGTCTTATCTGTCTTGCAGAGTGTAACCCAGGCCTGAAGAGGCTGAGCTTCCATGATGTGAACCTTGCCGACTACCAGAAAGAAGTTCTCCTCCTGCTGCAAGACCCTGTCCTTCAAGGTAAAGCAAGCACCTGCCCACCCATGTGGGCAGCATCACAGCTGGCAGGGGGGGCCAAGGTTGGGCACAATGTGATCCTGGGCCATAAAGGGTTGGACCGACATTCTCTCAGGTGTGGGAAGGAGATGGGGATGTTTGACTTGGAAGGGAAATGAGAACACACCGAGTTGCGGCGAAGAAGAGGTAAGGGTCTGAAGCCAGTCTACGATGCCAAACAGCGGAGTTACGGTCTTGGCTGCTAGATGTAATGTGCCCAGTGCCATATCTAGTGCCCTGCACAAATACAAAATTTTTGTATCTGCAAAAATGACCTGCAAATATCCGCATCTGTGTATGGCTGCAGATTTAAAGCGGATATCTGCAAATTTGCAGAGGTGTAGCTAAAAATTTTTATCTGCAAAAATGAGCCATGGATCTTTGCGAATTTGCAGGGCTGTCGCCATAGTCTTGAAGCCAGGAAAGGCTTCAGCTATGATCCAAGTTTTACCCGGCTAACAGAACACCATTCAAGGTCCTGCCTGCACTATTCATTTTTAAGCATGTTGTAACTAGATCCCTAGCAATGATGGTTTCCGTTCTTGCATGTGAAATAAACAAAGCATCAAAGCTGTCTGCAGTATGTAATAAAATAGTTTACTGGTGCTGGTGAAAGAGGCAAAAGATACAGCTCTCCCTGTATATTTTTGGTAGAAATTACATTTTCCTTTTGTCGGCTGTTTGAAAACTGCACCCCTGATTTTCTATCCGACATCATCAAAATAGTGAAGAGCAATTCAACTCTGAAGAGCCTCAAGCTGCCTGGGAACAGACTTGGTATGTACTGCTAAAGGGCATCCCCTTCCCCAAACTTCCAGGGCAGTAGAGCCATTGCTGGCTCAGCTGTTAAACACTGAGAGGTTCTGCACAATTATCTAGGTGCATGGGGGGATTTTTTTCTCCTTTCTCTGAAGTGGTAGGGCTTGGCCACTGCCACAGCTGAGATTCCAGCGGTCGTAGGTGAAGGGTCTGATTCTAGAAGAGTTAGAAATAAAGCTAATCCCAGTCGCACGAGGCAGACACTCTGCCTGTGAAAGCTAGTGCAGACGCTTCTTCAGTGCAACTTAGCGCTTTCTAAAGTTACAGGGCTCTTCCCTGATTTCCTAGAGGGCCTTGTTGCTTTAATAATGTTCAGGTAACAGTTAAAGGTATAGTGAGGATGAAGAACTGAACGGCTCAGTGGACCTGTAATGGACCGATCACACCTCTCTCTCACTGCTGGGCTCCCAGTGGGAATGAGCCCAACAGTCGGTGTAACTCAGTCGCTTTACCATTCGGCGCTGTGTGATTGCAGCCCCGTTTCTAGCAGTAATTTGCTGGGGCTGCAGTGCAGTAGCGCTTCCCTCCCTCCTTCGATGCTTACAGTGGTTGCAGCTTCAGCTGTCATTGGTTGTTTTCCCACCCTTAGGGAATCACAGGTTGGTGGCCTTGGCTGACATTTTCTCTGAAGATTCTTCCTCGGCCGTCTGCCAACTGGATGTCAGGTATGCTGCTGCCTTAACCGTTGGACTGTCACGTCCCTTTTTAAATTCACTCCAGAGAGCAGGGTAAATCTTGAGCATGGCTCCGCTGTTTGCTAGCTGAGCCGATAGTCTCTGAAGTACACACTTAGGGCTGTGCTCACTGCTGCTTAACCCAGGCATTGAGCCTTTGAGGGTAGGTAGCTATGCCTACGCAGTAAGGGGAGAAATCGAAATGTGAACGTCTTCCATTGCAGTGCACCTAAGCTTCAGTTTTAAAGGGCTAGGAATTAGCTTAATAACAAAGCCACCAGACTTGTTCAATTGCTGGTCCCTGGTGGGAGAATGGCCAGCTCAGCCCTTTTAAGGGCAAGGTGGAGCCAGTGTTTGTATATGACCTGTTATCCACCGCCTGCCCATTGTTACCGTGATGCTTCCGAATAAGCATGCTTCCTCCATTAAATTAATTATAATGTGCAGGCACTTAAGATTTTAACTCAGTGGTAGGCAGCCTGCCATTGGGGCCCATTTTGCTTACCGTTGCCTGCATCCTGCGTTGGCATATTCTGCTGGTTTTCATCTGCAGAGGTTTTTTTCCCTACTGGTGTTATAAAAGTGACACGCTTACAGGAAGAGCGTGTGAAGGGAGGTGGGTGCTGATGGCACACAACTTTGCAAGAGCCCTGCACTGCTTCTGCAGCCAAAGCACCCCTGCAGTTAAATTGACACCCCTCAAATTCTAGGTACACAAGTGCAATTAGCAAAACTTACCCAATCCTATGAGACTGTCTTGGTTCTGACAGTCTTGCAGCCTGCTGAGATGGAGGGCCACTCATGTGACCCACTCATTAGCCTAGCCTCCCCCTCCTCATCTTAACTGCATTTTACTGTTTGTTTTACCCTCTTAAAGCTCAAATTGCATCAAGCCAGACGGGCTCCTGGAGTTTGCAAAGAAGCTGGAGAGCCACATCCTGCAGAGGGGCGGGCAGATCAAGTTCACCCATCTCCGCCTCTTTCAGAACTGGTTGGACCAAGATGCTGCAACCGCTCAAGAGGCGCTTCGTCGTCTCAAAGCCGTGTGCAGCGTGGTGAGCAACACGTGGGACTCGTCGCAGGCCTTCGCTGACTACATTAGTGTGATGTAACGCACACCCACGCTCTGCTGTATAATCGTGACACTTAAAATAAAGTCATACAGACCAGTGCTCCCAGTCTTTGGCACTGCTGTTCCCAGGGTGCACAGAACATGCTGCAGGAGTAGCCACAGCTGAGATCAAAGTGTACTGAGTCGAAGATCCTATACAATCCTTCCCTCCAAAGCAAGAATTAACCATGTCAGTTTCATAGTGCAACTGGATTAGGGAAACAAACTCAGCAAGTGAGGTTATATAAAAAAAGGAATAAAGAGAGGGGAAGCAGCAGCAACTTACCTGCTTCTAGTCCACTGAACAGGACACCTTTAACCCTACCTTCCTGTTCACCTTACAGCAGGACTCTGAGGCTGTTGCTGAATGGTTAGTAAACAGTTACTGCAGCATTCCTATAGCAGTTCTGACTCAATCTTTCATTTTGTGCTTGGAACACAAACTCCCCTACCCATACTCCCCTCTCACACTGTAACTAAAACAGCCAGTGCTCCAGCCAGTCATATTTTTGGAAAAGAGAGAGATCCCCATTGCAAAAGACACTTTGCTACAACAAAAATGCTTTTTCTCACTCATTTTACATCGGAGGGAAGCCCTCCCTAAGGCCTGGCTTTCCTTAATTTGTATTTATTTCTCTCACACACTTCCTTTACAATTTTTTTTCCCCCAAACAGAACAGTTTGCTTGTCCTTCAGCAACTTTATTTTATAAAACATAGTTGAGTAGAAATTTTAGTACATGAGGGGCTATTTGTTGCCTGCACTGTAGAAAGATGATCTCACTAAAAACAACACAAATTAGTTGTTTCTGCCAAGATTTTCAAAATGATTTTCGTGGGGCGTGAGTCATGCACTTTCTGAAAATAGGATCCTTTAGAGGTGTCTCGGGCTGCTCCATCCAGAAGCAACAGTTAAACCAAGATTTTAAAAAATGGCTTAAGTTGGATTGATCTTGGGGTAAATGCCTGTATTTCCTAGAGCTGTCTACTCGACCCAGATGTCATGAGAGGTGGACCCTGCCAGCTGAGTCCAGCTCTCATCAGTGCCTGGGTATTCAGTAATATCTAGCTTGTAAGTTAGGGCTGCCAGAAAAATCCTCAGTAGGTGGGAGTTGCACATTGAAAACCAGATCTGCAGCCAGGAATGAACCTACCCATAAAGATGGACCTTGGTTTTTTGTAACAGGGCTTAGCTGAATAAAAAGACAGAGATACAAATTGTGGACTGGATCTTGCATGTGGGCTCTTAGATGCAGAACCCGTTACGTCCTGACACTATTAAACTCCTAGGTTACACCGAACAAAGCACATCACTATCCCAGACAAACAGCTGTCTGTCCAGTACACATTAGAGATACCAGAGTGGCACAGACAGGCCTTGGTGCTTCCTGCGGTCCCAAGCACAGTTTAACAGTTTTCAGGGCCTACCAATTTCTGGGTGGAAGAAAACAGCAATGTTGTCTTGCTGTTCTGGATCCAGATATCAGCCCAGGCAGGCTCGTTCTCAGATCTCTGCCTTGAAAGTGACTGTAGTGGGCTTGACTTCCATAGGAGCCTTCCCTCATCCCCACCGTAGGAAACGCGTCATCAGGGAATCCCTCGCTGTTCCTCATGGGAATGGTGATGGAATGTGAAGGTGACAGCAGCATCCCATGCAGCCTTCAGCACAGAGTCCTGGAGCCCACGCTTGTCCGCACTGTGGTTCCACTGGGAGAGATCAGAGGTGCAGTCCGAGCCTTCAGGGGGAGGTTTTACCTGGTGGCCATTCACACAGCGGCGACACTTAAACCTAAAAGAAAGAGACGTTCTAGAGGGCGGGCCAGGGCATGTTACACCTGCTGAACTAGGTACAGAATCCTAACATTTCGCATTCTGGCTAAGAGGTGTTAACCTGCACCCATTTGTCTAGCAAGCAACACCACAAAAAGCCCATGGAAAAGCAAGTATCTAATGTGCATGCACACATTATAAAAGCTATTCACATGATGGGGGACACATAACTGGGTCATTTAGGCTTGGTTACCATGATTCCATTTAGAAAAGCTGGGGCTTTTATTTCCAAAGCATCCAAGCCTCTGCACATGAATATTTATACATACAATGAAACCCTAAAAATCCATCCAAATTCAACATTGAGCACGTAACGGGAAAAGAGGTGAACCACATGGACCCAGCAGCGGCTCTGAAGGAGTTGAGAAAATGCTTCATTTAGACTACTCTTTCGTTTACCGACTTCAGATCTAATCACCTGTAAGATCCCAGGTCAGAAACAGAACATGTATGTAGACTTGAATTCCCTGTTTGAAGCCCCCATTGACAGCAGCTTTCAACTCCCTGAAGGGGGTACCAGAGAGGATGGAGAGAGGCTGTTCTCAGTGGTGACCGATGGCAGAACGAGGAGCAACGGGCTCAAGTTGCAGTGGGGGAGGTCTAGGTTGGAAACAAAGAAAAACTGTTTCCCTAGCAGGGTGGTGAAACACTGGTCTGGGTTGCCTAGGGAGTGGGGAAATCTCCATGCTTAGAGGTTTTCAAGGCCCGGCCTGAAAGTCCTGGCTGGGATGATTTAGTTGGGATCAGTCCTGCTTCAAGCAAAGGGTTGAACTCAATAGCCTGAGGTCTCTTGCAACCCTAGTCACCTATGAATCTATGATCATTAGAAATTCCTTTTTTCATCTTCTAGGACCTAAATGTTTTGCAATTTCCTTTCATCGTTTAAGGACATCACCGCTCTCTCAGCCTTGCCTGGCCCTTTCCTGCACCCCCTGCTCTGAGCGCTCATGGGACAGTGGGGTTCAAACAAGGTATCCTGAACTCATGTCTCAGTGAATAACTCCCTGTAAACGTGTGTGTCTTGTTAATGTTGATCAGTTTGCATATACAATGGTACTTAGCTTAGCATCACTGCCTAGGACAATGAACAGCTACTGGCCTCCCACAGGAAGGTGGCAAGTGCCCCCCTGTGCATTTAAATCCAGAGAAGCCGTTCCTTAACTGCAGAGTAGGGAACAATCGTGTAGTGCGGCGGGTGGAAGGAGCGGCTGATCCACTGGGGATTTTCCATTTCTGGACTTTCTGAGCTCAATAAGCTTTGGGAAATTAAAACTAACTTTCATTTCACCCGGATACCTTACACCCGTGGTTCCCAACCTTTCTGATACTGCAGACTCGCAAACCCATTCACAAACTTTTAGCGGACTGGCAACATTGTATGTGCATATTTACATATTTATTATGCAAACAAAACGTTATGGGGCTACTGCGCACAGCTGGTGCCAGCTGCCCCCCACATGGTGGCTGCCAGAGCTGAAGGTGGCTGCTGTGTGGCAGTGGCTATGGGGCTGGGGTGTACCTCAGCCCCAGCCCCTAGAGCCGCTGCAAACAGCCAGCTTCAGCTCCGGCAGCCGCCGCAGCCTGACAGCCGGCGGTTCGCGGCCTGGCACTGGTCCACGGATGGGCGGTTGGGAACCGCTGCCTTACAGCCACCAAGCCTGCTGAAGAAGTTACATGCTGTAGGCAGATGCATCAGGAGGGCTGGTTTGACTACTTGTCCGATAGTATTAATTCACCGAACGAAACAGAAGGGCGAGTAGGAAGAGTCAGTTTCCTTTAGGGCTGTCAAGTGATTAAAAAATGTAATTGCGTGCGCCTCCCCTTTGAAATGCCGCTGCAGCTGGAGTCCCCAGCTGACCCCGGGCTCCATGCAGCACTGCCCCTTTGAAGCACCGGGACGGCGTTTCCAAGGGGCAGCACAAGGTATTTCATGTGGCATTTCAGCGGAACCTGGGGACCCCCCAGCTGATCCCAGATTCTGGGGAAATGCCACAGGGAGCCTGGGATCAGCTGGGCAGTCCCCAGCTGAACCTGGGCTCCATGGCAGCTGCCCCTTTAAAATGCCACTTCCATGCATTTCAAAGGGGCAGTGGAGCCCGGGATCAGCTGGGGACTCCCCAGCTGATCCTGGGCTCCACGTTGTGCTGCCCCTTTGAAGAGCCGGAACGTCAAAGGGGCAGTGCAGCATTAACGCCTGCAATTAACGCGTTAATCTTGGCCTGCGTTAATCGCAGGCGTTACCACGTGAATTGACAGCCTTAGTTTCCTTATGATTAATGGAGTGATGGAAATGGAAGTCCATGCTAGACACTCACCTCTTCTCTACTGGAGTCATCCCCACCCCTAGTGAAGATGATGGTCCCCTGGTTACGGCACCAGCCTAGCATGCGAAGGATGCTTCCCAGGTTCACTTCCCTGCTCTGCCACAGACTTCCTGTTAGTCTCTTAGCCTCAGTTTCCCCCTCTGTACAATGGGTATAATGGCACTGCCCTGCCTCACAGTGAGGCTAAACCATTAAGGAGCAAACAAAGTGCTTAAAAATTCCTCAGGAGACACTCTGTGTCCTATAATTATCTTCCTGCCACACAACCAACTTCAGAATCAGCCCATGGATAACCTCCCAAGTCTGAATGGCTCTCAGCAAAGCAGAGCACTTCTACCGCTGCTGTGTCCATCATGAAATCAGCCACTGTTTACACCACGCTCATTGGCTGCCCTAATCCATCCCTATGTTTATAAACCTACTTGTCATGGGTGTCGCTGGCAGTGGTCTCGTTCCACGTGAACAGCTCCTTCAGCTCCCCTAGTGAGAAGTGTCTCTCCACATCCTGCTCCTCGTCTACCACGCAGCTGCTCAGAGCCTTCTTGTGGGTCTGACGCTGGAAAATCTTCTCCTCAATCGTCCCTGTCTACGAGAGAGAGCGGCCAACGAGATTAAGGGGAGCACAGAGAAGGCTAAAACTGGGACCTGGCCAGGATGCTGGGATTAAGTGTTCGGAATCCGTGCTAGAGATTCCCCTTCAGGGAACTTGTCCCAAGAGCAACAGGGCGCCAGAGCCCCTGCTGGTGGGAATGCAGCAGCTGAGGAGCCAGTGGGCAAGCCGGCCAAGGAGAGGAAGCGGTTACAGCTCTGAAAACAGACTCGCGGATTCTGTTGTTGGCTCAGTCAGTAGGGCAGGCCTGGCCTTGTGGGCTGCGGCATCCACAGCTGCCCAGATACCCCTGCCGACAGACAGGTAGGAATTCCAATGCCCCTTCAACAATCAGGGCTCGTTCTAAACAACCAACGGGAGCACATCGACAGGGGAGGCTGTGGGGATCTACAGGGATGGGAGTGTTGCCCAGTCCACAGCCATACCGTACCTGCCAGAAAGGTTTAAAACAAACAAAAGGAAGTTTTTCTTCACACAATACACCGTCAACCTGTGGAACTCCTTGCTGGAGGATGTTGTGAAGACCAGGACTTAACAGGGTTCAAAAAAGAATGAGATGAATTCATGGAGGTTAGGCCCATCGATATTTATTAGCCAGGAGCGGTAGGAATGGTGTCCCTAGCTTCTGTTTGTCAGGGGCTAGAGAGGGATGACAGGAGAGGGATCACTTGATGATTTCCTTTTCTGTTCACTCCCTCTGGGGCACCTGGTATTGGCCACTGCAGGCAGACAGGACACTGGGCTAGATGGATCTTTGGTCTGACCCAGCCTGGCCATCCTTATGTTCTAAAAGATTAGTGGTGTATTTATAACACTTTGGTCATTTCTATTGCCCCAGCCACTGGTACAGAGTCAGGGCCCAACAGCAATCCCATTGAGATCAATGGCGAAGCTCTCCATGGCAGCAGATTTGAGGACTGATGCCACTGAGTGCAATGCGCACCTCGCGAAAGGCTTCCAATCACGGCATCTCTCTCCAGTTGCAGGGCTCGTTATTCTACAGGATCCTCAGCTGCAGCCTGGGCTGCCACCCCCCTCCCGCGAGGTTAAAAGGAGGTAACTCCGGGCTCACCGAGAGCAGCCTGTAGATGTAGCAGGTCTTCTTCTGGCCGTCTCGCCAGACGCGCGCCATGGCTTGCTCGTCGTTGGCCGGGTTCCAGTCCGGGTCGAACATGACGAGTCGGTTCGCCCCGATCAAGTTCAAGCCGCAGCCGCCTGCTTTGCTGCTCAACATGAAGATAAACTCAGGGCTCTGTGGGGCAACACATGCTTGGATTCAATCTCCGCCTGCTCCCACCTGCCCAGACGGGCAGGGCCACAGACGGGTCCGGGGAGCACTGCTTACCGACAGGCTGTTAAACCGCTCGACGATCTTCGCTCTCTTTTTAATGGACATGGTGCCATCCAGTCGGGCGTATAAATACCTGGTCCGGGACAACACACTGGTGAATGGGATCAGATCACCACAGCCTTTTCATTGCCCAGTTTTACAGCGATCAGACCCCAGAAACAGTTCTGCAATTGGCCCTGTACCAGGCACTAGGCGCCTATAGAAACAGACAGAGCTGTTCTGCTGGCTCCCAATGGAAGCGAGCCCAGAGGGGTCATGTTCGAGCCATTCCCAGGGCCTCCCCTGAGGCGAGAGGTCAGAAGAGGAGGTCCTGCAGGGAGAAACCTCAAGAACAGGCCCCTGAGGGGAAGGTTTATGTGGCAAGGATAGGCCTGCCATAATTACGTAAGACCAGGGGTGGGCAAAAGGCTGCCAGCGGGTCGGATCGAGCCCACCCAGCCACCGGATCCGGCCCGCGGCTGACTCGCTGGGCCCCTGAAGCCGCTTTAAATGTGGCTGCTCTATTCTGGGAGCGAGGAGGGAGGCGTTGTGCTCTGTCCTGCCCCTCAGCAAAATCTCTCAGCTCCCACCGGCCAGTTTCCAACCAATGGCAGCGGAGATATTTCGCTGGTGGCAGGGGCAGCCAATGAAGGCTCCTCCCCCCTCCCTCACCCTGCCCGGAGCCACGAGGAGCAGCTTGCGACTGTAGCCTTCAAGTTCCTGCAGGGCTGCTGGCTGGGAGCTGCTTAGGTAAGGGCCTCCCAGCCAGAGCCTGCCTCTGGCACCCCACCTTCTCTCCCCCCCATCCCCAACTACCTGCCCCAGGCCACCACCCAAACACTCTGGACCCCTTTCCACCAAGTCACAACTCCCTCCCAGACCCTGCACCTTCTCCTATCCCCTTCCCCAAATCAAGTATCCTCTCTGGCACCCATCCCTGACCCTGTACCCAATACCCCTGCCCCAAGCCATCACCCAAACCCTCTGCCCCCCCTTCACCCAGGTCACAACTCCCTCCCAGGCCCTGCACCCCTTCCTAGATCCCCTCCCTCAGGCCAGAATCCTTTCCTGCACCCATTCTCCCTCTGGACTCTGCACCCTAAGCCCCTGCCCCAGATCACAACCCCCCCCCTCACCCAAACTACCTCTCAGACTCCACACCCCCTCCTGCACCCCAGTTGCCAACCCCAAGCTCCCCAGGGTTACCAGGTGGCTTCAAAAAAAATACCAGACAGTTTTGATCTCAGATTGGGGAGTTGAGGGGGGGGGACCAGCTGGGAGGGGAGCGGGGCTGGCCGGGAGGAGGTGCGGGAGGGATGGGGGAAACCGACCGGTGGGAAGCAGGGCTGGCGGGGGTGGGTGGGTGTCGGGGCAGTGGGGCTGGCCAGGGCAGATTGGGGGAGTCAGGGGCAGCAGGGTTGGCCGGAGAAGATAGGGGGGCGGGGGACTGGCCGGTGGGAAGCAAGGCTGACGGGGGGGCAGCAGGGCTGGCCGAGGGACATGGGGGCGGGGGGGAAATCAGCCGGCGGGAAGCAGGGCTGGCCGGGAGGGCGTCAGGGGGAGTGGAGCTGGCCGGAGAAGATCGGGGGGGGGGGGGGGGGGGGAGGGAACCAGATGGAAGCAGGGCTGGTTGGAGGGCACGGGGGGGGAGGGGGCGCGGGCCGGGGAAAGGAGAGAGAATCAGCCAGCGGGACTGACCCAGGCGCACACAGATCCCAGGGCGCTGCCCGTCCCGCGCACAGTCCCGGCGAAGCAGGAGCGAGTCCGGCCCTGGGGATTCCCTCCCTCCCTCCCCCACCCCCAGCCCTGCTTAGTTGTGTACTGCCTGGCTGGTAGACACACTGACACAGCATGAGTGTGTCTACCAGCCAGGCAGTTCGCAACTACGTACTGATACTCCTAATAATAATAAAACTTACCTAATTAGAAAATACCGGACATTTTATCTATCTATCTTTTCCGGACAGAACCCTCAAATATCCGGTTCAAAACCGGACACCTGGCAACCCTAAAGCTCCCTTCTGCACCCAACCTATATCCCAGACGCCCAACCCCCTCAGTAGAAATGCGGCCCTTGACCACTTGCCAAAATCTTGGAGTGGCCCCGCCCATTAAAAAGTATTGTCCACCCCCTGCATAAGACCAACAACAGACCTCCGGGTCCTGCAGAGCTTCTCAAAGAGGTCCAGCGTTTGGGTGTAATTGGAGACCAGGACGACCTTGTCATTGCTGGTGCTTCTTGTCACAGCCAGGATATAATCCAACACTAGCATCTTTCCTGGCATAAAGAGCAGGTCAGATAGCGTTAAAACACCCTGCTGCCACTGTGTAGGGAGGCAGCACAGTCCAGTGGACAGGGAGGAGACCCGGGCTCTATTCCTAGCTTTGCCTCTGAGTCACTTAATCATTCCGTGCCTCAGTTTCCCCGAGGAGTGGGGATCATGTTCACCTGCTTCTGTAAAATGTTTTGCGAACGGCAGGGGAAGTGACCATGAACAGGGCTGGGGAGCACACACGCAGCGCTGTGCAAGAAACCAGCCTCACCCTAAGAGGTCATCCCAAAGCAGGGACACCGAGTCAGAGTCCACATGCCCCGTCGCAGGCAGCCACCCTCTCCCACGCCGTCACTTCCCACAGCGGCATTACAGTGCGGTTACCTGACAGTTGGGGCTCCAGGGACTTGGGACTGTAGCCAGCAGGGAACAATTCCAAGGCTCCGGCAAACCCTTCCTCCTCCTCCACACACTTCTCGTAGATCAGGGCAGGGTCTGAAGAACAAACCAAACCGGGAAACCACTGTGGCCTTGTGAAGTTTGCAGAGCTGCATGGGGGGGCAGCCACACCACCAAGGGAGTGCTACCTGGGCTGGGCTTCCACCATCCCGCCTGCCGGCACACCGAGTAAGTAGCCCCTCTGCCCCAAACTCTTTTCCCCATCCCAGTCCTTAGCCACTGAGCTGTGGAGGGAAGAGGGGCAGGAAAAAAAGGCCCCTGGTGGCCAGGGAAGGGGTTGGGGGCACAGAAAATGCCCCTGGTGGCCGGGGGGACCTCCAGTCCTAAGCCCTGCCTCACCACCCAACCCTCACTCCCACACAACTCCAGCCTCCAGCATCCACCCCACACTCCTAGAGCCCTTCCCTGAGTCCTGCACCCCCACCCCCACATTGCCAGCCCCCTGCCCTGAAGGCCCTGGGACCCTGCTTCACAGTTTTTGTTTCAACACATTAGTATTTTGCAACAACAAAATGTTTAGCCAAAACTTAGTTAGTCTTATTTGGGCTTATTCAGTCTGCAGAAGAGAAGAGTGAGGGGGGATTTGAGAGCAGCCTTCAACTTCCTGAAGGGAGGTTCCAAAGAGGATGGAGAGAGGCTGGTCTTAGTTGTGGCAGATGGCAAAACGAGGAGCAATGGTCTGAAGTTGCAGTGGGGGAGGTCTAGGTTGGATCTTAGGAAAAAGGATTTCCCTAGGAGGGTGGGGAAGCTCTGGGATGGGTTCCCTAGGGTAGGTAGAATCTCCATCCCTAGAGGTTTTAAGCCCTGGTTGGGATGATTGAGTTGGGGTTGGCCCTGCTTTGGGCAGGGGGCTGGACTCGATGACTCCTGAGGTCTCTGCCAGCCCTAGGATTCTCTGATTCTATTAAAATATTCCCAGCCAGCTCTAGGGCTGGGTGTATTTGAGAGAAGCGATATAGCCCTCTAATGGCTAGACCTCTCAGTACTCTTAGCCACAGGAAATCTCCTTTGGGTCAAGTGACAGCGGCCTATCTTGCCAGGCAGGAGGGTCACAGGTTCCAGCCCTCCAGATGTGGGGCTGATTTAGACAGGGAGCGGATGGCCGGACTGCAGCCAATGGGGTCATTAGATTACAGGCTCTTTGGAGCAGAGAGCTTGGCTGACGGGACTGGTGACGCTCCTGCCTCCGATGCGCCGCAGGCACTCCCAGGATGGCACGAAATCACCCCTCACTCACGGTTACAGAGCTTCTTCAGGGACGTGATGGAGGAGAGAGACGACACGCTGATCTTCCCCTCCTTCAGCTCTTCGGCGGGCTTCGCTTGCTTCAGGAAGTGCTTGTACAGCTCAGCCTGCAGAGGTGTCAGCCTGAAACAGAAAAAGGACTTAGCGCAGGGCGGTAACTTTACAGCTGCGGGCAGATATGCAAGTCATTCTCAGTCCTCTTCCTCCATCTCGGCTGGAGATTTTCTGGGCCACAAAAACACATCCCTCACTGGCAGAGCCTTAGTCCTCCACAGATTCCTTCACAAACAATGTTCTTTAATCTTTTCCATCCATGTGCAATTTTTTCCCCACCTATGTGCAGAATACATTTTGTTCTGTGCTCCCAGGCATGTGTGAATGTGCACCACCATGAGAAACACAAACCTAGCTGTAGGCAGCCGTAGCATTGGACTCTCTCCTGAACAACTGAACAAGCGCACAGCTTACAGGGAACGCTGGTTATGAGACGCCACTAAAACCCAAGACCCTAAAATCCAAACTATTCCTTGAGAGTTTGGCCTTTACTTTTGTTCTTTCTTTTCTGTCCCTGACTTGGGCAGACTGTCCCGTACCTGCAGCAAACCACCTGCTCGATTTTCACAGGTAGGTATTTGGACAGGATATCTGAAGTTCTCCTGATCAAACATCTGCAAGGAAGGAAACAGGGATTAGAAACACAGGTGACATGGAAATCAAAAAGCCGGCCGTGAGCTGCAATACGTCCCAGAGTAACATGGCTGTGTAATAGGGATGTCAAAGGTTAATTTAACTGGTAGGGGCTAGAGCAGCTCTGCTTTCTCCTGGGTGCGGCGGCTGCTCCAGCCCCATAGGACTCACAGGTTACACGCTGGCTCCCTGGAGCAGGGCTGGCAGCAACCCCCTGCCAGTCCTACTCTCAGGGAGCCTGCAGCGCCTGCAACCGCTATGATTTTTAGTAGTTACACGGTTACATTTGAAACTGCATTTTTACATCCCTACAGTGTAAGTCCTTATAGAATCTATGCCCAAACTAAGCAATTGCCTTGCCCCCTAACTTGCTAGGTGTGGTCAGCTGGGGGGTATCCTTGGTCCCTATATACACAAGTGGCAGAGAGGTGTTTCTAGGCTGAGAGTCCTCTGCTGCCGACGTGCCACACAGTGTAGTTCCGCACAGTGTAGTTCTGCCTTGACTGTAGGCACCACTGTCGGCTGCCTTGACTGTAGGCACCACCGAGTCCAGCTCAGCAGCCTTTGTCTTCTCGCCAGTGACAGAGGGGTGGCTGCGTTGGTCTGTAACTTAAAAACATCTGTGGCATCTTAGTCCATGTCTGCGCTAGGAAATGATTTCGAAATAACTAAATTCAACGTAACTCTCGGTTTTACAACATTGCACCAGCGTGACCCCACGACGGGGAAGCCTCAAAATGAGTCCAAGGCAGGCTCCATTTATGAGGGCAGGGGACTGGACTTGACAACCTCTCGAGGTCCCTTCCAGTCCTAGTGTTCTAGGATTCTGTGTTTCTATGCGAACGAGCTACCTCCAGAGCCCCAGGAAGCACTGGGGAGTGATTAGTTCACATTACTCCGGGCAGGAGTTACTTCAAAAGAGCAGCAGCGGCGCATCCACACCACTGCGATTTCGAAAGAACGATTTCAAAATTAGCGTGATTCCCCCGAGCACAGCAAGAGTTGTTATTTCAAAATAACCAGCTGCTTTTTTTGAAACAACAGGCTCGGTCGTGTGGACGCGGCACTTATAAATGTGACCTAAGGGGGGTTATTTCAAGATAAAGCCCAAAATATAGACCAGGGCTCAGAGACTAACAAAAATATATAGTTAGTATCGTGAGCTTTCGTGGGCAAATCCCACTTCCTCAGATGAGTCATCTGAAGAAGTGGGTTGTGCCCACGAACGCTCGCGACACTCTGTACATTTGTTAGTCTCTAAGGTGCCACAGGACCACTTGTTTTTTCTCTCGAGAGAGTTACTGAAGCCTGGATGTCCACATTGACTGGCGGACAGGGCAGTAATTCCCCAAGCAATGGAGGCTGAACAGAGTCCAGCGTTGCAGCGTCAAATCCCCTGCACCATGAACCAAAGCGGAGGCCCAGCAGGTTCAGGAGGTGTAAATTCTACCCCTCCCGCACGCACGTGTCACTGAGTCTCTTTATCACCAGGCTGCGTCAAGGTCATGGCCAATTTTGCAGAGCGGTCGTTCAGCGTGGAATTCAATTTACCATGACTATGAACTGCTCTATGGTATTTGCAATGGTTTCAAAAGCTTAGATAGAACCAAGCCTCCGGCAAGACTGTAAATGCAAAGCAGACTCTAAGGAAGGCGCTGCTGCTGTCAATCAGTAACCTGTCAAGGATTTCGTTAGCGTGGTTACTTACAGTTCATAATCAGAAAAGGAACGGTGTTAAAAAAAAAAAAATTACACCATCTTACAGTGTGGCCTACTGGGCAGAGTACTGACGGGGACTCAGGAATCCTGGATTCTGTTCCCAGCTCTGCTACTGGCCTGCTGGGTGACCTGGCACAAATTACTGTCCTTCTCTGTGCCTCCCCATCTGTAGAATGAGGACAGTGCTACCAATCTCCTTTGAGGTCAACTGATGAAACATGGCAGAGAAGGGGTGTGTCTAGACTACAGGGATTTCTTGAAAAAAAGTGGCCTTTTCTCGAAAAATCTTTACCTGCGTCTAGACTGCTGCCGCATTCTTTCAAAAGTAAATCGAAAGAACGCGGCAGTTTTTTCGACCGTAGAAAACCTCGTTTTACGAGGAAGAACGCCTTTTTTTGAAAGTGCTCTTTCGAAAAAAGGTGCTATGTAATGCAAACTGTGCTTTTTCGAAAGAGAGCATCCAGACTGCCTGGGTGCTCTCTTCTGAAAAAGCAGTTTGCTTTTTCGAAAGTACTGGTTGTAGTCCAGATGCTCTTTTTCGAAAGAGGCTTTTTCGAATGTATCTTTCGAAAAAGGCGTTTAGTCTAGACATAGCCAAGGACTAGGTTTTAAAATACTCCTCGGGCCACAACTTTTTACCCAACTGGCACAAACATGGGTTATTCCTCTCAGCCCCACAGAACCAACATAGCCATGAGCTGGGTTCTGTTCTGCCTCATGTGCCATCATCAGAGTTGACGACAGTCTTGACTGTCCGATCTTTATCACTGGGCTGATAAAAGAAGGAAAACAGCAGGATGCTAAGGCACCAAGTGGCGTATGAAACGTGGGACAATTAGAAAAATCTTCATGTGACTCGTAATCTGAATGAACTGGGGTTAGTGGGAGCCAGGAGTGTCAGTCTGACAGTCCCGTTGCACAGTATAACTGCACATTGGAAGAGTTTAGCAAAAAGAGCAAACATGATTCTGGGAGGCATAAACAGGAGTGTTGTGAGCAAGACACGAGAAGTCATTCTTCCTCTCTACTCTGCACTGATTAGGCCTCAGCTGGAGTATTGCGTCCAGTTCTGGGTGCCACATTTCAGGAAAGATGTGGAGAAACTGGAGAAGGTCCAGAGAACAGCAACAAACATGATTAAAGGTCTGCAAAACATGACCTACAAGGGAAGACTGAAAGAACTGGGTTTATTTAATTTGAAAAAGAGAAGACTCAGTGGGGACATGATAGCAGTTTTCAAGTACCTAAAAGGGTGTTACAAGGAGGAGGGAGAAAAATTATTCTCCTTATTCTCTGAGGATTGGACAAGAAGCAATGGGCTCAAATTGCAGCAAGGGAGGTTTAGGTTGGACATTAGGAAAAGCTTCCTAACTGTCAAGGTGGTTAAACACTGAAATAAATTGCCTAGGGAGGTTGTGGAATCTCCATGATTGGAGATATTTAAGATCAGGTTAGACAGATATTTATCAGTGATGGCCTAGATTAGTGTTTCCCAATTGGTGCTCCGTGGAGCGAAGTGAAAGTAAGGGTTCGGCAAGGAGCCCGCACTCCCCCACTCCCTCTTTAAGAGACAGAGCTCTTTTGTGTTGGGACTTTTCTTTTTTTTTCCCCTCTCGACAAAAAGTGGCAGCAGGTCTTTTTTTTTTTTTTTTTTTTTTTTTTTTTTTTAAAGGCAACCCTAGGGGTTCTGTGGCCAAATAAAATTGGAAAACACTGGTCTAGATGGTGCTTGGTCCTGCTGTTAGGGCAGAGAACTTGATGGCCTCTTGAGGTCCCTTCCAGTTCTAGTGTTCTATGATTAAGTATATCCTTAGGTTTCAGTGTTACTAGGGATTTACTGGCACATCAGGTATTCAATGCACAAAACTCACAACAGAACTTTTCCCAACACCGTATTATATTCTTCAAACTGGGAGGCATCGGGGGAGGGGGCTAGGCTTAGCTTTCAGGGGAGAAAAAGTCCAAACTCACCTGTTCACAATGCTGATCAGCTCTTTAAGTCGCTCCTCCCCTTTGTGTCTCTCCCCTTCACTTGCATCTGCATCCCTGCCTTTTAGGATCGGGATTTCAAAATGCTTCTTAAATTCCTGCGCTGTCCCTGTCCCAAAGAGAGGGGAAAGGACAAATGTGACGCCAATGTCTTGTCTCCCGCACGTGGGCCTTGGACAGAAAGGTGGATTTCCCCTCCGCCCCTTGCACTGCCACAAGGCTGTGGGTCCTGGATGGAAACACTGAATCCCTAGTTTTGCAAGCGACACCCTGTTTGGCCCAGCAGAAATGATTCAAGCAGTCCAGGTGAATGTGAGCAACAGAACTCCACAACATTTACAAAGCATAATGAACGCTAACCCCCCCAACAGCTTTTATTATACCTGGGGAAACCAAGGCATGACAAGGTAACACAAATTGTTGAAGATACAGATCAACTGACCATGTTGCCTTCCTGTAATAAGTTCTCAAGCCAATTCCAAACTCATGGAGACAAAGAGGAGGAAATACAATCACCTTCTATCCCCATCCCACCCTCCCTCTGATGAAATTCCCAGGGCAGAATCAGACACGGCCCACACTTGCTCTCGTACTGGTGAGAGAGTTCTGTGCGCCCGGTAGGGATACATTTAATGCCCCCTCATTAGGGTTCACCACTAAGAGACCAGAGGCCTTGGAATAACAGCAAAAGCTGAACGACTGATTTATGGATTAGTTTATTTATCCTTACTGTTGGACAGAGCCTTTAAGTAAAGCCATACTGAGTCAGACCAAAGGTCCATCTAGCCCAGTATCCTGTCTGCCGATAGCGGTCAATACCAGATGCCTCAGAGGGAGGGATCACAATAGGTAATCCTCATGTGATCCCTCCCCTGTCACCCACCTCCAGAGAAATAGAGGCTAGGGACACCATTCCTATCCATCCTGGCTAATAGCCATTGATGGACCTAACCTCCATGAATCTGTCTACCTCTTTCTGAACCCTATTAAAGTCCTAGCCTTCACCATGTCCTCTGGCAAGGAGTTCCACAAGTTGACTGAGTGCTGAGTGAAGAAAAACTTCCTTTGTTTGTTTTAAACCTGCTTCCTATTCATTTCATTTGGTGACCCCTAGTTCTTACAGTGTGGGAATAAGTAAATAACTTTTCCTTATTCACTTTTTCCACACCAGTCCTGATTTTATAGACCTCTGTCATATCCCCCCTTAGTCTCCTCTTTTCCAAGCTGAAAAGTCCCAGTCTTTTTAATCTCTCCTCATATGGGACCCGTTCCAAACCCTGAATCATTTTTGTTGCCCTTCTCTGAACCTTTTCTAATGCCAATATATCTTTTTTGAGATGAGGCGACCACATCTGTAGGCAGTATTCAAGATGTGGGTGTACCATGGTTTTATATAGAGGCAATAAGATATTTTCTGTCTTATTCTCTATCCCCTTTTTAATAATTCCTAACATTCTGTTTGTTTTTCCACTGCCGCTGCACACTGAGTAGATGTTTTCAGAGAACTATCCACAATAACTCCAAGATCTCTCTCGAGTAGTTGTAGCCAAATTAGTTCCCATCATCAAATCATCAAATTAGTTCCCATCATATTGTATGTATATTTGGGATTATTTTTTTCCAATGTGCATTACTTTACATTTATCAACATTAAATTTCATTTGCCATTTTGTTGCTCAATCACTTAGTTTGGTGAGATTTGAAGCTCTTCACTTTGAAGCTCTTCCTGGGATAAGCTTTTGCCCTCCCTGGCAGACAGCGTCAGAGCCAATCTGAACCTCTTGAGGCAGCAAAGAACATAACACTCCAACAGATTAGTTACATGCTTTGCTCTTCAAATAAACCAAATCATGGACTACCAAGGGCAGCGAATGCAAGACAGAACCCAGACACAGAATCTTGTAATCTGAATTCAAACCTCCGGCAAGGAAGAAATTGAAACGATCAAACCGTGCCTCTGTTTCGAATGCTTTTCTCCTTCCCCCCTGTAAGGATGTATGGGGGAGGCGGCTACACTTAGCTTTCAGGGGACAAAAGGTCAAACTCACCTGTTCATAATGCTGATTGGCTCTTCCCCTTTATATAAATGGGGTGACAAGGTGAACCCGAAAGTCAAAGGCTTCCTCATCTCTGAAGGAAACAGTCCCAAATCAAAACCTGGGACATGACCACCACTGGACTAAGAAATCAGGAGGAAGGGTGGTCTTGTTGTTAAGGCAGTATGCTGGGACTTCAGATTAGGGTTCAGTTCCCAGCTCTGACACAGACTCCCTGTGTGACCCAGGGCAAGTCCCTTCATCTCTCTTTGCCTCAATCCCCTGTCTGTGAAATGGGAGAAATGCTCCTTCATCTGCCTACTCTATTTAGCTCATAAGTTCTTTCTTACCACGAATTGTGCAGTGCGTAACACAAAAAGGGGCCCCAGGCTGGTTGGGAACACAGGAACAATAAATAAGGATAATGCCCAGATTCACATTTGAACTTTGCAGTCCAGGCTAGGGATGTTAAATGTCGATTAATCAACTAATCGAGTAGTCAACGGAATTTCCAACGACTACTCAATTGGTCGATGGGGGGGGGGGCGCTCGCTGTCCTGCTACCACCCGCAGCTCTTGTACATTTCAAAGAGAGAGGCGCAGCAGTAGGGATGCTTCTGCCTCCCCTGTCCCCCTGCAGAGATGGTACTGGGGCTCCCTCCCTCTCCCTCTCCCTCTCCCCCTCCCCCCGGCTTCCACTCTCTGATAGAGGCAGCAAAGTTGGGGGGAGGAGCAACTACTCGCGTGGCTACTCAATTATCCAATCAGCTTATGCTTATTAGCAGGGCTCGCCAAGCAGCGGCGAGCCCCACTCACCAGCCGCACGTTTTCGCGCAGTTCTGCGTTCTGCGCAGATCGCTCTGCACCGGCTCTTCCAGCTTGTAAGGTACTCGCCACGGGCAAGTAGATTCCATTATTTGTCGAGCCCTGCTTATCAGGTAGTCGACTAGTAGCTTACATCCCTAGTTCAGGCCCATCACAAAGACAGGTCCTGCTGACTTCTCCAGCACAGGTAGGTGGGGCTGGCCCTGCCAGTCAGGCCACCTGCCTCTTGAGTCACCGCTTAAGCTGAGAAAAGATGACTGGGGGGGAACAGGGATCTGAGAAGAGTCTTCCAACATGCTAAGGGTTGTTATAATGAGGACAATGATCATGTCCATGGAGGGCAGGACAAGAGGCAAAGGGCTTCCTCTGTAGCAGGAGAGATAGTAGGAAAAACTTTCTAGCGGCAGCTAAGTTCTGCAATAAGGTCCCAAAGAAGATTGTGGATTCCTCCTCCGTGAGGGTTTTTTAAGAGCAGTTTGGACAAACACCCGATGGGGCTGGGCTAGGGTTACTTCACCCTGCCTCAGCATGTGGGGCTGGATTCGATGACATCTCGCGGTCCCTCCCAGCCCTACACTTTGATGGTTCTATCCGCTGCACAGGGGTTAACGCCCTCCCGCTCCTTACCGAGGATACCCGAGTTAACGAAGTGCACCAGGCTGAAGTATTCCAGCAGGTCGTTCTGGATGGGGGTCCCGGAGATGAGAACTCGCCGCGGGGTGTTTAAGCTGTTCAGAGCCTGGTAGGTTTGATTTTCCGAGTTCTTTAGCCTGTGGCCCTAAAAACGAAAAAGAAAGCGAACAGGGAACCCTGTGGCTCTCGGTGGGAGAGCAGGTCTGAGCGCGCTCTCAGCAGTGATTTATTTTAACGGGACGTTTCTCGGGACAGGACTGTCCGTTCTGCACACGTACAGAGGCCCTGCTCTACGACTAGTGCGGCCGCTGGGTGCTAGCCTCATCATCATCGTTATTATTATTCTATGGCCCAAATTAAGCAAACATTTCCTTTCCTAAAATGGGAACAATAGAATACCCCCTGCCTCCAAGTGGGAGCTGAGATGGTTATTGTAATGCTGCAAAATCTGGGATGAAAGACAAGGTGCCCAGATACCATGGGTAGGGGCACAGTATAAATACCTACTTAGATAACAGTGCGCTTAGCTGGCAGGCTCACCTCAGTCTGCATTACAGCGGATACAGAATCAAGCCACTGAGCGTGACCAGCGCTCGATGAAGCTGCTCTAAGGGAGGCAGAGGATGCATGAAGTGCATGGGCAGGGTGCTCTACAGCGCCTCTCGGAGCTGGGCACAAGGGCTCCCTTTGCTTGGAAACGAGGCTCTAGCCCAAATGGCAGCTGGCCACCGACACAGCATTGCAGAGCAAAAGCGGGAAAGGTCTGCATGGAACTACATTTTACTGGCGGGACCGGAGCTCCTGATAGTCCAGGCCTAGCAGAGCGGACTCCGGCGTCTGGGGAGTACGGCCTCGTGAGCCTTAGCTAGGATCGCTCACCTTGCCCAGTTCTACCTTCGCCCCGGTACTGCCAGCCCCTCCCAGCAGTGCGGGGAAAGCGCTTAGGGGCTCCCCTTCAGGCAAGCATTCGCATGTACAGCCCCGCAGATCCGGCCCCTCCTGCTAGCCCAGTGCTCAGGAAAGCGGGCCCTTCTCGCACACAAGAGTCCAATACTCTGTCGGTCTTGCTCTAACGTCCATGGATGTCAATGGCCATTGGAGCAGGCCCTTTGCTCCCTAACCTGTTCTGAGCTGTCCTCAGTATAGCAGGTGGGGGAACACAGATCCAGCCCGAGGACTGTAGGAAACCTTCAGGGAGGCAGCGTGATCCGGTGGTCAGAGCAAAGGACAGGGCGCCGGGAGACCTGACTTGCAGCGCAAGGCTGGGCAAGTCATTTAGCCGACTTGTAACTCGGCTTCCCACAGTGCTACGGACTGTACAGTCCCTGGGGGGGTCTCTGGCTGAACAGGCCTGGGCGCAAGCAGGGAGGCCAATGCGGCCAGGCCTGATTCTTTCTCCAAGCAGAACAGGCTCCGCAGGGACCCCGGAAGCCCCCGCCACCTTCTCGGTACCTCGTCACAGATGACCAGCCCGACGCTCCCCTTCCGCAGGACCTCAGCGTGAAGGCGGAACGTCTCGTAGGAAATGATCAGGATAGGGGAAGGCACTCGCAAGCCACGCTGGTTCATAAAGCCGGCTATGGGAAGGAAGAGGAAGACGTGAGGGGCACAGTATTTGAAAGCCAGGCAGAAAACAGCTGAGCCTGATCCTTTGTCCTCTGAAGTCCAGGGGAGGCTTTCCAGGTATTCCAACTGCTTTTGAGCAGGCCCTACACAAACCCCCCTTTGAACTACCCCCTTCAGCACTCAGACACTTCTCTCATGTCCTTGGGCTCCCTTCCCCGCTGGCCTTTTGCTTCCTCCCATCACATCTTTTCTGCTCCCTTCTCTTTATCTCCCACTCACCACCCCATGGTCCCTCCCTCAGCCTCCCATCTCCTGCCCTGGTTTCTGTCTAGCCCAGGAAGGCTCAAAATGAATCCAACACGCCATGTGAATCCCACTGGGGGTTTGCACCAGGACAGCAGCCACTGAATGAGCATAGAGGTGCACGGACCGGAGCCCAATCCACTAAGCCAATGAGCGGATTCCCAATGAGTTCAGTGGGCTTTGAATCGGACCCTAGATCTTTACACCAGCTGTTGAAGTCTCTTTTCCTTCAGCTGGAAGATCTCCTACAGGCCTAGAGACAGACAAGCCCCCGCACCTAGTTTACGGTCGATCTCGTCTTTGGAGCCTCCGTCGATGGCCAGTGGCTGGATCCTTCCTCCCAGCCACTTCCCGACTTCGTTGTACCAGTTTTTCACCAGGCTGGACGGAGACACCACCATGGCCTTGTCGATTTCAGGCTTGCAGTCAGGGCTCTGCCGCAGCAGAGTCCACATCAGAGTGATGCACTGGAGGGTCTTGCCCAGCCCCATCTCGTCAGCCATGATGCAGCCGTGGCTCCCGGGGATCCGCCGGCTCGTGACGCATTCCCAGAGAAACTTCACCCCCTGCGCAAAAAGCTGATGAGAACGGACGGGCGGGCGCAGCACGACGGCCGTGCGCAGTAACACAGCCGCGCTGCATTGGGGGAGGGAGGCGATCACATGCAGTCGCTCAGATTTACCCTCCAAGGAACACCACGCGCTACACTAACTATGCAGAGGAAGCCCGAGAGCTGTGGCTGAAATGCGGCCACCTCTGGGGTGGAACTATACAACCGCTGAACAAGGCACAACAATGCTCCACCTCAGTTTGAGACAGGAAGTGAAGTGTCCAACTGAAATCACAGGAGAGATATTAGACAGGCTGAATCTGACTGCTCAGACTAGCACTGCCGGGTGCATGAGGAATACCGAAGATGGTAAGATATAGATTGACCTGGACAATGAGGCTCCCATTTCCCCCAGAGAAAGGGCCATGGTATCTTACCGACAAGCGAAAGCTTGACAGACACGCAGCTGGAGCCAAGCACCTTCTGGCTGACACACCTCACTGGTCCAGTATTGACTCACAGAGGACAACACACATTACTGAACTGCCTAGCCCAACCCCCACAGCTCCTGCTGGTCTTGCGGCCAGGCATACAGCCAACATGACCCTGCTTAGCTTGGAAGAGCTCACAGCCAGCCTCTTGTTATCCCAGTCAACTGCTGATCACGTCCTGTGTATATTTGGAACCTCAACAGCGTATTACGCACCTAGCCTGTTGCATGGGGGGCTTATTTGAAACACATTACCTTTGGGGTTTGCTGTTTCTGGGATTTAGGGTAGGAGATGTTTTTTACTGGAAGGCACACGCACAGCTACCCTGCCTGACTCAGGAGCCAAACGTATTACTGACAGCGGACATTTCGCAGCAGAGATTTCAGAGCAAAGCTTTGCAGACGGGTCGGGGGGCCAATGACCCACTGAAAAATCAGTGGGGGGGGGGGCACACACACACAAGTGAGAAGCAAAAAAACCCCTCATTGATGTGGCCCCCAACGGAGAAAGAGAAAGGCCCTCCCCACGTTCCCCTCGCACACCAGAACCTGGGGAGGCCCAGGCTAGTAGATTGTGTGTGCTCCAGCCCCGTGGTGGCGGGGGGAGGGGGGGAGGACTGGAGAGCCAGTGTGGGGTCCCTAATGCTGGGGGTGGCCCTGAGCCTCGGGGGCCGGATCCAAGCAAGCCGGGAGCTGCATCTGGCCCCCATGCCTGAGATTCCCCACCCCTGATTTACAGCTAGCGTCAAACCAGCTAACATGCAATGGCAAAAGGCTTGGAGGTGTGGTTCTGTCCTGAACAGTGACTATACAAATGGCATCGAGGGCTTTGTAAACCAAGCTGGGCTGTTCCTGACTGGGACACCACACCATTCACACAAACCCTACCTAAGCGTGTTGCTGGAGAACATCTCTGTATGCTTCAAGGCAGGGCCGGCCCTACCATGAGGCGAACTAAGGCGGCCATCTCAGGTTCCAGACTGGGGGGGGGTGGGCACCACTAGGACCCAGAGTGTAGAAATTGTGTCTGCTGCTGGTGCATATATCGGTAGCAGAGCAGTCCCATGAGAGGAGTAGAACAGGAAGAAGGCAGAATGGAGACCTTTCAAAGTTTTGGCCCATGCGAGGGGGCATGGGGGCGTCATTTCGTCATTTGAGTTCCCCGCCTCAGGTGCCAAACTATTGCGGGTCGGCCCTGCTTCAAGGTAAAAGGAGCTTGGAACTTAGACACAGCAGGGCTCAACTCGAAATAAGCTCCGCAAATTGAGCTACGTCGCTTATTTTGAAATAGGGAGCATCTATGCAGCACTTATTTCGAACTAGCGCACTCTTCCTCCACCTTCCCTTACTCCTCGTGCAATGAGGGTTACAGGAGTCGGAGTATGAAGTCCTCCAGCTTGACGGTATTCCGACATTATTTCAAAATAACTGCCTGCTGTGTAGACACGGACCAAGTTATTTTGAAATAACGCTAGTTATTATTTTGAAATAATGTTGCTGTGTGGACGTCCCCCAAGGCTCCAGGAGCTCTATTTGATGCTCTACACCAGTGGTTCCCAACCTTTTCCAGATGGGGACCCATTTTGACAATTCAGGAAGACTTGGTGACCCAAGGCAATTCAAAAAACCAGGGGGGGGGGAGGGCAACAGAGCCACCTGGGGAGACACTTGGCAACCCTTTTGAAATGTAATAACAACCCACATCTGGGTCCCAACCCACAGTTTGGGAAACCCTGCTCTACACTGAGCTCCTTGTGGGATCTGGTCATTCCTTAAAGTTCTACTGATGCTACACAAGCCGGCACAGAATCCGGTTCATTCCCCAACAGCTATGATGGTTCTGCAGGGCAATACTGAAGTAATGAAAACATCGGTCGCTAAAGTGAGCAGATCGGCCACCAGGAGCTGATTCTGGAGTGAAATGATGTTGTTTTTAGGCAACTGTTCGGATGTAACAGATAATTGGGGGGAATGTTACCATCAGGAAGCAAACAGATTCAGATTTTTTTTAAGGCCAGAAGCGTACATGCCAGAGATTCAGCCAAGTGATTCCTGCACAATGCTGGCCAAAGAGTCAAACGAACTCCCTAACTTGTGAGTGAGCGAGAACATATCTAGACAAAGACAGATCGATACTGTGCAAGTCTAACCTAAACACATATACATCAGGCCCGAACACAAGCTAATATTAATTATTACCGGGAAATCACAATCCTAAATTGATCTCCTATAATGATCTAGCATACCAGTTTTAACACCCTGATGACCCTAAACCTGTCTGTTTCATACACGGCCCATCACTATTACACCTCAGCACCTGTATATGGGGAATGAAATGGGCCACGGCCAAGGAACAATCTCTCTGGTGGAATAGGTCTTTGGCGTATTTAAAGATTATCTTAAATCCATTACTGTAGTTAGAAACAGACCCTCCTCATGAAGGTCCTGTATAGCATTGTACATCCCCCGCCTGCCTAGAATTCTCTGCAAAGCTTAAGCCCGTGGGGTGGGAATTAAGGACAGGTCGAAAGGACTTTCCCACAAAACTCACTTCTCTCTGATGGGGCCGTAAAACGCGGCTGAGAACAGGGTCCACCACAACATGGACAGGCACTTTGTCCCTGCAGGAGGCAAATGAGAAAGGAGAGAGGGTAGAATGAATGCCCTGGTCTAGTTTTTTGGGGTTTTTTGCTCACTGCTGTTGTGAGGACTCTGTCAGGGAGGCAGCTGCCAGCAATCCTATCTGCTCTGCAAAATAAACTTAAAAAAACAGCAAATAGTCTGGTAGCAATTTAAAGACTAACAAAACATGTAGATGGGATCATGAGCTTTCGTGGGCTTTTTAAAGTCCTACCAGAGTATTTGTTGTTTAAGTTTATCCTGTACAGACTAACTCAGCCACCCCACTAATGCTTTGCAAAAATCAGCCACATTAGGAACTTGGTTAAATGTGGCTGCCCGTGACAGTCAATCATCAGAGTTCCACTGTGCAATGTAGGTGGCACCATGTAATAACTGTGTCCCTGAATGCAAAGGAGGAACACAATTCAGAGACTCCAAGAAGGCTAATGGCATATTAGGGTGCATTAAGAGGAGCACTGCCAGCAGATCCAGAGATGTCATTATTCCCCTTTATTTGGCTCTGGTGAGGCCACATCTGGAGTATTGTGTCCAGTTCCGGGCCCCCCACTACAAAAGGATATGGATGCATTGGAGAGGGTCCAGCGGAGGGCAACCAAAATGATTAGGGGGCTGGAGCATATGACCTACGAGGAGAGACTGAGGGAGTTGGGTCTGTTTAGTCTGCAAAAGCGAAGAGTGAGGGGGGATTTGAGAGCAGCCTTCAACTTCCTGAAAGGAGGTTCCAAAGAGGCTGGAGAAAAGCTGTTCTCACTAGTGACGGATGGCAGAACAAGGTACAACGGTCTCAAGTTGTGGCGGGAGAGGTCCAGGTTGGATATTAGGAAAAACTATTTCACTAGGAGGGTGGTGAAGCACTGGAATGGGTTACCTAGAGAAGTTATGGAGTCTCCATCCCTAGAGATTTTTAAGTCTCGGCTTGACAAAGCCCTGGCTGGGTTGATTTAGTTGGGATTGGTCCTGCCAAGAGCAGGGGGCTGGACTTGATGACCTTCTGAGGTCTCTTCCAGCTCTATGGTTCTATGATTCTATGACTCCCACACCCACCGCCACACAGGAATGTGTGGGGACCATGTCAGGCAGCAGTCACATTGTGACTAGGTGCTGTGACTTGAGTATTTTTGTAATAGTGCTAACCGGAAATATCCTGTAACTCCGAGATGAAGGCCACAGGACACAACTCTCCTAGTTACTTGTTACCATGGGATTTGAGCGCCTCACAAATCCTTACTATAGGTTATCCTCACAACACCCCCATGAGACAGAGTAATGCTATCATTCCCATTGTACACAGGGGCTAAGAGACTTGCCCAAGGTCATGAAAGCAGTTTGTGGCACCACAGGAACTTAATCAGGGTTTCCCCAGTGCTAGGCTAGTGCCTTAACCATTGGACAATCCTACCACTCTGACATAACAGTTATGGGAAATGAAGCAATGGCTAACAAAAATAAACTCATCCCTGCAATGGAAGCATCAGTGATCACTCTAGGTAAGGTTGCCTGATGGTTCCCATTCTAATCCTCTGTTTGCAGTCCATCATTTTTGTTGGTGTGTACCTCAACAGTGGCATACCTTGACTGACCATATGCAGCTGACATTCTCTTAATAGCGCCTCTGTAGGGAATAGGGCCCTCTTAGGAATGGACTGATGTGTAAAATAAATGGACATTGGGCTTATCCACGAGTCCACCCCCTGGATAGACCACCACGAACGATCCAAGGCGGATGTGTTCTTTCCTTGCTATTGCTACGAGCCAGAGACACTCCAGAGCCACAGGGCTCGGAACCAAACTGAAACTCCAAAGTGCTGATCCAAATTTGGGTCAGGGCCGTTTGGGAATGGAAGTCTAGATAATGAGCTTGGAGCTACGGTACCCGCTTTGTGGTCACTTACTTGTCTATTTTCAGCTGGTCGTGCGCACTCAGCGGCGGGGGCTCATAAAGAACAAGAGCCCCTTCTTCAAAAGGATCATGGAGCGCGTTCCTGACTCCTGTCCGTTTGATGCCCAGGGCCCTCAAGCCCAGCGACCCTGAAACCGATTACAAGCAGGAATCAAAGGACTCCCAGAGAAAAGGGAGTCATGCAAAAGGCTGAGAGGGAAGGCAGATACTCCAGTCCTTCACTGCACCCGCACAGAAGCAGCAGTAATCTGCATGCGGATTATGGGGAGCACTGGGAAAGCAGGTACAAAGTCACAACCCAACCCTCTCTGCATGCTGGGTAACACTGCCCGAGCTGGCTGTGGGAGTGCTGGCTACGTCCCCTGCCAGCGCTGCAAATGCATTTAATCATCTATAGGCACTTCCATAGCATTCGAGTGAAGATGTCCCATGGTGCCTCCAGGCCATAACTGAGCCTTGTATAAGGACAAGCAGGACCAAAGCAGGCCCGCCAGTGTGGAGCAGGGGGAGAAGGGCAAACGGGGCAGCTGACAGTTGCAACACAGAAGGGCTTGGGGCTCCCAGCTTTAAATCGCCATCAGATCACTTTGGGGCACACTCTGGGCAGCTCTCAGAGCTGGCTGGGAGAGGGGGATCTAAATGCAGGTTAGCTTCCTGTTAACAATAAAATGAGCAACACTGAATCTGGCATTTTCTTAGTGTAGTTTCTTTTATTACACAGCTACACCAGTCATGGAACAGAGGTGGGCACAAACAGCACACGGGCAAACCCCTTCCTCAGAAATCTTTGCCCAAGCAGCAACGCCTGGTTCCCAAGAAAAAATTCTGCTCCATGGATTGACTCTAATTAGGGAGATTAAAATGGAGCATAATCTGCTGCTGCTTGCAATAGCTCCTCCCAAAGAATATTCACCACAAAACAACAATTCAGCTTCTCTTAAAAGACAGCATGTTGCTTGCATACTAAGAAAAGATACCTACGTGTAACAGTGCCATCTAGCAATTCCACCATAAAAATATGCTCTGCAGTCTTAGACCACGATACAATTAAGGCTAAATTGCAATGTCCTTTCAAGCCTACTTTTTCAGCTGCTAACAACCGTATCGTCATTTCTATTCTTGGTCTCAGTCCAAATGTGGCCTTTTTTTTAAAATAGTGTTTGAGCAGAACTGGGAGACCTGTTTTTGGATCAATGGGGGAAAATTGTCCCATTTGTTCCAAGCAGAAAGTCTGTGATCCAAATACACCTGAATCTCTGTAATCTGGGTGTCCATGATTCGGGAACACCAGGGTTTGGACCTTGGCAGGGGGAGGAGGAAGTGGCTTTGCGCACTTTTGCTCCTCTTCCCTCCTAGCTGGCGGAACTGCAGCACAGAGAAGCACTGGTCTGGAGGCTTTTCCCCGACACTCCCAAAGCGGGGGGGTGGGAGAGCTTGGGAGCAGCAGGGGGACACAGAGCCACATGTGCCCTGGCAGTGGGGTGCCAGGGAAGCACCCCATACCCCTCACACCCTGACTCCATAGCCCCATCCCTCCCTCCCTCCCCCCAGCGCCCTCCATGGTCCAAAATCTTCCTTAATCCGGCATATCCTATTTCCCAGGGTTGCTGGATAAAAGAGGTTCAGGTGTATTTAAGCTTGTTCAAAAGATCATCTTGAGACTTCAAGTATCAAACCAAGTATAAAGAAAACTGGCACACATGTGTTGGTTTCACACACCTTGTTCCTCCTGTTAGTGATACTAGGAGTATTATTCAGACTGTAACCTCTTCGGGCACTTGGTAAAATATGTACCAATCAGAATCTAGAATCCAGCCTTGAAATGTAGGATTATCCAAACTGAATGCTAGTAAGAAACAAGACTGCTTCACTAACGGTGCTATATTTTTCTGTTCAAACTAACACATATATACAAAAGGAGGAAAATATCAAACCAAAATGTAATGTTTTTCACTTGATACAGATCTGTTAAAGACCCTTCATTTTACCTTGATAATTTGGAATGGGTACTTTGAAGGGTTTTGACAAAATGCTGCGGATAAATGCCTCCTAGGAACGGAGAAAGAAAAACAGACATTACAGTTGTTTGTTATCGGAGACAGCTACAGAACAAAGAAGCCATTTGTTAAGGCCCTGGTCCTGCAAAGACAATTCACATTGGTGTTTTTAACCAAGATTTTTTTAAGCCGTATTTAATGTGTTTTCCCACTGGACTCTCCAAAGCATGAAACTGACTAATACCGCTTGATCTGATTAGACACCTCAGAATCATATACATCTTGTTTAAATACGTTACTACTACCTGACTGCACCACTGAATATGCTCCAGAGGGAAGTTGTGTGTGACTTCATTCATGAATAAAGTGCCTAGCCCAGTTAGACCCCGAATTCAGGTGAGGGGGGAGGGATAACTCAGTGGTGTGGCCTGCTAAACCCAGGGTTGTGAGCTCAATCCTTGAGGTGCCCATTTAAGGATCTGGGGCAAATCTGTCAGGGATGGTACTTGGTTCTGCTCTGTGGGCAGGGGACTGAACTCAATGATCTCTCAAGGTCCCTTCCAGTTCTATAAGATGGTATATCTCCAGGGCTCGACAATTAGTGTAATCTACTTGCCCATGGCGAGTAGATTACAAGCTGGCACAGCCGCGTAGCATGGTCTGTGCATGCGCAGCATGCCGAACCGTGTGGCTGGCGAGCAGGCTCGCCGCTGCTTGGTGAGCCTTGTATATCTCTATATATTTATTATTAGGTGCTACTATAATATAAATAATGATGCAAAGGGAATGCCAACAGGCAGAATCAAACCTGGGACCTCTGGAGATTAATGCAGGAGCTAAAAGCCAGCTGGCTCTCAGCTAAGACTGTAGAGCGGGCTCATTATTCTCTCTGCACGTGTTCTAGGTGCCAGTAGGTAGGACAGTGCACCACACCCAGAAGATGTGTAGCTTACATAAGCTCTCCTCCTGTGGCTTTCCCGTTCACTCCACGCAAGTTTTCCTAAGTGCCACATGTACAGATCATGCCCAAGGTGTATACCTAACAGTAGCACGCGAGCCCTTCCGATCTCAGACGAACAGTGCACAACTACTCATTGTCAAGTGCTGACAACATGCCCTCAAGGGATCCACTCACATGTTTGCTGCTATCGAGGCAGTGTGGTCGATTGGTCAACTGGGCCAAAGGTTTCCGGAAAGGTGACCTGTAACATTCCCAGCTCTGGTTCTCACTGCCAGGTTTCCGCTTCTTCGGAGTCTAGGAAAGAGAAGGAGGACAGGTTGTGGGGGGTTCGGAGAGTTCAGCACAGGAGAAATGTATCACCGTCACGCTCTGTAAGCCTCTAATCACGCAGACAATGCAGCCAGCCGACTGAGGGAGTCTGAAAACAGAACATCATTACTTGTCGTTGTAAGGACACTGCCAAGGTTGAGGGCCCCAAAATTTTACTTACCCAGAAGTGAATGTGATACTCGTCTAATTGTGAATATAACCATCAGCCCCTCCCAAACTAGTGCTGTCCACGCTGCTAAGACATGCAATATTTGGGTGCACCTACCAGAAATAGGGGTGGGCAAAAATGCATTTGGCTTGTTTTCAATTAGCAAATTTCTTTTGTGAAAAAAGTCAGCATCCCCCATGCTGGCTAGCACACTGATTATAAATGTTTTTAGCATCCCCGCTGGCTCTAGGGATGTAAAATCCCGTTTAATTGGCTAACTGGTTAAATATATTTAACCAATTAACCTATTAAAGGGTGATGAGTGGGTGGTCTGCTCCAAACCGGCTGGAGTGGTCCCCCCGCCCGCTGCTGGGGTAGAATGCAACCCTGCCCCCTTGACTACAGGCAGAGGCTGCTCCAGCACAGCCAGAGCTGTCCCTGTGACTGTGGAGCATCTGGGCTTGCCACAGACAGAAGCTGCTCTGGACAAGACGCCAGAGCAGCACCCCCCTGCGGGGTTGGAGCAGTCCCCTGCCCGTGGAAGGCGGGGAACTGCTCCAGCCTCACCAGTTAACCTTAACCAGTAAGCCTCACCCTTCACAGCCATCACGTAAAACTGCAGCCCGGGGCCCTGAGCCCCACCAGTTGGGGCTGAAGTTGAAGCCTAAACATTTAAGCTGCACAATGCCCTCAGTAGCGAGGGGTTCCAGGCAACTACCCTGCTTGCTACCACCCTTGGCATTTACATGCAGAAAAACAGCTGAGGCACAGCTGGGCTGTGGCGTTTTTAATCAAATGTTGGGAGGGCCTCTGACAGGAAAAGGTTGCGAATCTCTGGAACAGATGATCATAAATGGTCCCTTCTGGCCTTAAAATCTGTGATTCTTTATTTCTGGCAGTTCCACCTCCCCAACCACATGCAGTGGTTTTTCGGGGGAGGGGCTGTCTATATCCAAGGAAAGAGACCAGTTCTGCTGCAATACACATACACTGACTGTTCAGGTCTGGTCCAGAGCCAAACACCCCCAAAGTCTCGTGCAGTCTAAACTTGAATGGATCTAAACTTTGGATATCACCCTGGATCAAGTGAATTCCACGGGATTTTTTAAATGCTCTCTCAAAATTATGATCAGCTGCCAACGGCTAAATTCTTAACCTTACTGCAGCCTGCACCCCTTTGGTTCTCAAAATATGTTCTCGCACCCCTTATTAAAAATTGTTGAAGTAGGTCAGTTCTTTAAACCTAAGATAGATCATAAAAATCTGGCATGTCTCGCACCCCTAGGTGGCTGCGTGCACCCCAGGTTAAGAACTACTGGTCTAGAGAAACACCTGCCTAGATAACTGGGACTTAAGATCATGATCTAAGTGATGTGAGTCTCAGCCTCAGACTGATTCCTGGGTGGAGTGAAGTCCCTACTCTGCGGGCCAAGGCGTCACCAAAGGTGGTGGCTACTGAGAAAACCAGGCCTGCTCACGAGACAGGGTGTGCACGGGCCACTTGGATCCCCCCCGTGCATTGGCCCCGTGTGATTGCTCAGTGAGAAATCCAATCGGGCAAGGCCTTCCTTCCGCACCCACCTGGGAAACCTGCAGCAAGGGTTTGGGGCAGGAAGGGCGGGTCCGATGCACTTCTCAGCCCAGCCAAGGGAGGGCACTATCCTTACAACCCAGCCCTGGAGAGAGGGGGCAGCAGCAGCACTGGAAACAACCATCGACCAGGCAGGTGACAGAGGGGCAGGGCTCACCGCTTCGGGGTGCCAGTCCTCATCATCCTCCGAGCCATTGTCCCCCGGCTTCCTTTTGGCCAGCTGGCTGGGGGCCAGGCTCCTCCTCTGCAGGACAGAAGGAGAAAGATGGCGATGAAGGAGGGCAGCAGCCTTGGGGGGGGGGGGGGGCGTGTCGCACCACTGACTATGGGGGGGCAGCCCCCTCTTACCATCTTCTCACAGAGGGTGGCAGCACCATCTGCCCCCAGCCGGGGGGGGGGGAGGTGGGGTGAAAATGGCCAGGGGCAGTGGGCGAGCTGGGGGCTGTATGGGGTGGGCGAGGGGCTGCACGGGGCAGGCGGGGGCTCGCCCCTGATTTGGGGGTTCAGAGAGGGCAGGAAGGAGGGGAGCAGCCCAGCAGGGGGAGGGGCTGTAGGGGGAGCACGTGGGGATGCAGGAAGGGCTGTGAGGGAGGGGGGACTCTGGGGGGGCCGGGGAGGGGTTGGGGGGATCACACGGGGGCCCGGGGGGGTCAGCGAGGGGCGGGGCTCTAGGGGGGGTTGGGGGATCACGCGGGGGCCCGGGGGGGGCTCTAGGGGGGGCCGGGGAGGGGTTCGGGGATCACACGGGGGCCCGGGGGGGGGGTCGGCGAGGGGCGGGGCTCTAGGGGGGGCCGGGGAGGGGTTGGGGGGGATCACGCGGGGGCCCGGGGGGGTCGGCGAGGGGCGGGGCTCTAGGGGGGGTTGGGGAGGGGTTGGGGGATCACACGGGGGCCCGGGGGGGGGGGTCGGCGAGGGGCGGGGCTCTAGGCGGGGCTCTAGGGGGGATCACACGGGGACCCGGGGGGGGGGGGTCGGCGAGGGGCAGGGCTCTAGGGGGGCCGGGGAGGGGTTGGGGGATCACGCGGGGGCCTGGCGGGGCTGTGGGGGGGGGCAGGCTGGGCCCGTCCCCGTCTGCTCTGGGCGCGGGGGAAGGGGCGGGGCCTGGCGCCCGGGCTCCCCGCTCTATCCCGAGCGGCCCCGCTCCCCGCCAGGCGCGGCCAATCGAGCGCCGACACCAGCCACCTCCCCCCATCGATCCGCTGCGGGATCCCGCCCCAGCCTGCCAGGGGAGGAGCCGGGAGCGGGGACGGACGGACCGGGGGGGGCGAACATGAGTGGGGAAGGCAGACAGACCGACCAGAGGGGTAGGGAACAGACAGGTGAGGAGGAGGGGGACAGACAGAGAGGTGGGAGGGACAGACAGACTTGGAGGGAGACAGAGAGGTGGGCGGGACAGACAGACTTGGAGGGAGGGACAGACAGACTTGGAGGGAGACAGAGAGGTGGGCGGGACAGACAGACTTGGAGGGAGGGACAGACAGACTTGGAGGGAGACAGAGAGGTGGGCGGGACAGACAGACTTGGAGGGAGGGACAGACAGACTTGGAGGGAGACAGAGAGGTGGGCGGGACAGACAGACTTGGAGGGAGACAGAGAGGTGGGAGGGACAGACAGACTTGGAGGGAGACAGAGAGGTGGGAGGGACAGACAGACTTGGAGGGAGACAGAGAGGTGGGCGGGACAGACAGACTTGGAGGGAGACAGAGAGGTGGGAGGGACAGACAGGGGGACAGGTGACACAGGACCCCTCCAAGGGCGGGCCAAGGAGAAGGAGATTTGTTAAAGGAATAAAGCAGGCCGAGCCACGCCAACGGGGTGGATAAAAATGAGCCAAGCGCCCGGGAGCGAGAGCCCGCTGGAGCCATGGAGAATCAGAGAGAAACACCCCGCAGGGGACATAAGTAGGGGGCAGGGGACAAGTGGGGATCAGTGGAGAACCAGTACTACAAGCGGGGAGAGCAGTGGGGCTCTGACACCCAAGCCCGCCTTAGGGGCAGATCGGAGAACAAACTGGAGGCTAGGCCCCCTGGGTTTTCCTGGCTGCATGATGGAGCCTGTCAATCCAAGTCCTCTGAAAGTCGGTACCTGTTGGCGCAGGTTTACACACCCACTCGTCTGGTCACATGCTGTTCTGGGCTGTGCCCAGTGGCCTGGTCGCTCGCAGGACAGAGACGTGGCCTGTCTCAGAAGCAGAGCTCTGAAAGCGCTGCTCCAACAAGGAACTCCCTGCAGCCCGAAACAGGCTCTCCTGTCGTGCTGACAGCAGAGCAGCCTGGAGGAAGGATGGTCTGTGGTTAAATCTCTGACTGGGACTCTGTAATCTGTCTCCATGTTACCTGGCAATGTTACTTGTGGGCCAGGCAGTCTTGCCAGGGGTCTGTAGTGGAGTGAAGCTTGCTGTTTCACTGTCAGGTACACTGGGTAGGACAAGACCTAAACAATGAGCAATCCCTGCTTCAACCTTCCTCAGGAATTACACCCCCTTTAGTGTGCTACTTTCATCCTACTCCGAATCGGTTTGCCCTGGAATTTTCAAGCAGTTGACAGGAACACGCCACCTAGGAGTACCCCACTGTTTCCCCACCCCCTTCATGGACCAGGACCTCACTGTGCTAGGCACTGTACAAAAAAAGAAAGTCTGGACAGATTTATTGCACACTGAGAAACCCCTCTGCAGAGATGACCGCTGAAGAACCTCTTCCATCGAAACAGCAACCATAATGCACCGTGTCATGTATAATTTCACACACGGCTAATGAAGCGCCAGTGCATGTCTGTCAATAGTGAGAATCAGGTGCTGGCGGGAAAATAAACATGAGACAGTCAATGCTCCAGCCTTGAATGCAACCCCCTCAAAACTGCTGCCTGCTTGAACTTGGGAGGAAGAATTAAATTCATTCAAGGGGCTGGGGTTCTTATCCCACTGCCAGTAGCTGTTTCTCAGGCACTGGGGCAGGGCACACCTGCCACTGCAGGGTTTCCTTTAGATATTAATGGAGCAACTAAGAATTTACAAAGGGTAAATTGAGAGCATGGGGGGTTTGATGCTTCCCCAGAGTGATGCCACAGCAGGGAGAGGAGGGAGATTATAGCTTCAAAATCAGCGCAGCAAACATTCCCGTTGAATCCAGATCCCATTCTCTGTCCTGGCTCTGCAGCGTTAACAGGTGTTGAAATACTGGGTTTGGTCACAAAGGCAAGCAGCTCTCACTCTGAATACCCACAGGGAGGCCCTCTGTGGAGTAAGGAGAGGCCTTTTCAGAGTACTAAACAGAAGGGCTATGTCTACACTTGCAGCTTCTTGCGCCAGAAATACGCAAATGAGGCTAAGAGTGGACAATCGCCGAGCCTCATTTGCATACCTAATGAGCCGCCATTTTTGCAGAAGAGGGTCTTTCGCCAGAAGGAGCTGTCTACACTGCCCCTTCTTGTGCAGCAAAAACCCTCTTGCACAATGCCATTCTTCCTGAAAAGTAATCGGCGTAGCGGCTTTGTGCAAGAGGGTTTTTGTTGCAAAAATAGCGTTATTATTTATTTGCATTGTGGTAGCACTTAGAAGCCCCCCACACACTGTTTCCCCCAATCAGGAACCAGGACCTCATTGTGTTAGGCTCCGTACAAATACAGACACAAGCCAGTCCCTCTGGTACATTGTCAAGGGCATTTCTGGTTTCTTGGGTGAAAACCAAACCAATAGCACTAATGATTTGGGAGCAGATCAGGGGCGGATGATAATTTTGCGGGGCCCAGGGCTGCGCCACGGGGCCCGGGGAGGCACAATTTCGCGCATGCGCCTCGGCAGCAGCCGACCGGAAGTAGCGTGCGTGGGGTGCGTGTGCGGGGCCTATTGAAGCGCAGGGCCCGGGGCAGCCGCCCCGCTCGCCCTGCCCTATATCCGCCACTGGAGCAGATATATTATGCTTGTAAGTAACGGTGTGCTTACTTTTCAGAGGAGAACAAGGGTCTGTTATTTGTTCCATGGATCACAGGGAGCAAATGATAAATTATTTGTGGGGCAGGCATTCTGTTAACGGCAAAATTTCTCCATCCTGAGATACCAGGCCAAATATTGTACTGCTCTCAATAACTGCCCCGTGACTTCACTGCCCAGTGACTCCACTGCCATCAATGAAGTTACTGGGGTGGTTTTATCAGCAGAACAGCAGAATTTGTCTTATGCACGAATAGGCCAACAAATGCTTTTTCTCTACACTTTACAAGAGATGGGACAACTTTTGTCGAATTACCACCTTGGAAGCCTTCCATCTCTTGTCAAGTCCTCGTAACTGTCACAGTGAGTTTTTTTCCCTGTTGCTTGATCACTAGAGACTCGTGTAAGTGTCTCAGATTCCCATGTGCAGTGCTCATTTGGAAGCATCGTCACAGTTCTCGTGAACATGGCACCAACACCTGTGATAAGGCCACGTAGTGAACGGCGCAGCAGAAAGGCTGCAATGTTCACAGACACTCCAAGGAGGCACTCGTGAGCAAGCCATGTGTACCTTTTTAGAGGCAGGCTGCCTTTTTTCGTGTGAGTGTGAAGGAGGGGAATATTTAGGGTTTTTTAAAAATCTAGGGAATTAAGTTAAAAATACAGTTCAGGCCCCATCAAGGTTGTACAGTTCATCTTTTGTAAACAGGGCAACAAAGTTAAACCAGAGGGGTGCAGCCGAGTGGGGGGAAGGCAGCCCTTGAAGGGTAAAGAGCCAACTCCCCTGTTAATCAGAAGTGGGTTACTGCAGGACAAGCAGGAGGAGCTGCCAAGGGGTTGTCTCAGGCAGAGTAGGTTCAGTTGGGACAGGGCTGCCTTGGACCAATCAGAGTCAGCTGGTTCCACTTCAGGCCTGCCTGAGACCTTTTAAAAGCCTCTCCTGTGGGGTGGAGGGGAGATAGTCATGCAGAAAGGCTAAGTTATGAGACAGCGGGGGGTGAGGTACTTCAGAAAGTGAGGCTGGGCTCCCTACCTCTAGGGGGAAGCTACAAGCCTAACCCCCTGCTAAGGGGAAGGCTGACTGCCCAGACACAGCAAATAGGGGGGTGTTTTACCCAAGGCCCTTCCCACCAAGGGGAGACATGCAGAGGCAGCTATAGGGAAAAATGGGCCCCTGCCACAATAGGAAACACCAAAAAGGACTGCAAAATTAACTCCTCCACCTTGCCTATGTGTTCTATTTTCCACTCCTGTTTCTTCATAAATATGTACATCTCAAAAAAGATATCTTAGCATTAGAAAAAGTTCAGAAGAGGGCAACCAAAATGATGGGGGGCTTGGAACAGCTGCCCTATGAAGAGAGATTAAAAAGACGGGGACTTTTCAGCTTAGAAAAGAGGAGGCTTAGAGCGGATAGGAGAGAGGTCTATAAAACCATGACTGGTGTGGAGAAAGTGAATAAGGAAAAGTTATTTACTGGTTCCCATAACATAAGAACTAGGGGTTCACCCAATGTTAGTAGGTACCAGGTTTAAAACAAACCAATGGTTTTTCTTCACACAATGCTCAGTCAACAGAAGATTTTCACAAGCCAGCTACAGAGAAAGAGAGTACAGAATTGACCTTCACGTGCAAATTTGACACCGTCTCCTTTGGGCTGAATAAAGACTTGAATTGGTTAGCATATTATAACACCAGCTTTCCTCGCATTCAACATCCTATTGACATAAAAACTAAGCATGGGACACGTCCAGACTACTGCAAATGATAGGCACTCTTTTTTTCCCCCCCTTTCCTTTCTTATTCTGAGGGTCCCTCTTTTTTTCTCCACTCGAGATCATTTCATCTGAGGAAGTGGGTTTTGCTCACAAAAGCTCATGATACTAGACATTTATATTGGTTAGTCTCCAAGGTGCCACACAACTACTTGTTGTTTTCTATTATGGTGGCTTCTAGGATCCCTATTCAAGGATTAGGGCCCTTTTGTGCTAGGTGCTGTCTAAAAAATAATAAAGACCTCCTTTCCCAGAAAGCTTACAATCTAGGTGGCAGACAGGATGCACTATGAGAACAACACAAAGAGAGCTGGAGAGATGTTAGGAGAAAGAGGCCTCCAGATTGAGATAAATTTTTGTCCTTGTCCGATTAAAAAAATAAAGCTACTTACAGAGAGAGAGAGAGAGAGATTTCTTCTGCTAAGGCCCCAGTCTTGCAATTGGATCCTTTCAGCCAGATCTCTGCAGGATCACGACAGACATGCATTAAGGCTGAGCAAGGCTTGGGTATATTCAGGTGACAAAGTAATTACCTATATATACTTACCAGTTAATGCCTTGGCAAGCCACAGGAGGAATCTAAGTGCAATCCCATTGCCTTGGTGTCAGTTAGAGTTGAAATATCTTTTCATCACTGTCAGAAAGAGCTCAAATGGCCTTCCCTTGAAGCCACTTATAGGAAGAGAGAAATAATTAACTGCTGAAAGAAAGCCAACATGTGAACTTAAAGAAAAAAACTTCTTTTCACAGGCTCAGCTGCCATTCAAAAAAAACCACTCTGACTTGCTGTGAATGTAAAACTTCACAGCTTTGTAGCTGCTGCAGGAAATGACATTTTCTCATGGATATTGCAGTTATTTGTACTAGCAAAGATGGAGAAGCAGTAGCTTCCTAGAGCAGGCTAGCAGAGCCACCCTGGAATGGCATTCAATTACATGGCTTCCTTTTCTGAATCCTTTGATTCATCAGAGTTCAGGATTTCTGTTGATTTATTTCTTACTCCTGTCCTGCTCTTGCCCCTTTGAGCTGAGTGGTCTGTTAATATCTGGTGTCTGGCAAGGAGGTGAAAGGGATGCCCAGAGTCAGGAATATGCTTAGTGTGATCTTGTTTATTTACAAAGAAATGCTCACAAAGTCCTTGGGTGGAGTAGAAACAACCAGCCGGCAATTTCCTTATTCAGAAATCCCCACGCCTGCCACTCCAGCAAGCCCAGTGCCCAAGAAGCTCTGTGCTTCCTCATGGGGTCGCAGTCACAATTCCCTCTCCAAGCTTTTCTGCCTCCAACATGTTCACGGGCTACACATGGATATTCTAGCCCCTGCATTTGCAATTAGGGAAACCCCAGAGTCCCCTTGGCTAATCTTTGACCAGCTGCATGCCCTAGTCCTTGGGCAGTCATTTCCACTGTTTGCTGTGATCCTTGCTCCAGAAAGGATCTTGATTGCTCCTTCTGTTGAGCTAATGCTTGGCAGCCCCATTGGCTTTAGCAGGGTGTGTGGTTGTCTTTGGAGCCATGTCCTGCCCCCCCTTGCTGGTAGCCATTAGCACTTTTCAGCCTCATAAGATTGGATGTATCACAGTAGAGGCTCCAATCCAATGATCGGTACCCCATTGTGCTGTGCAGGCATGAAGCGAGGTGACAGTCTCTGCCCCGAAGAGCTTACAGGGTTTGAGACCAGAAGGGAAAGCTGGATGAAATCAGTTAGGTTAGAGCAGGGCTACTCCATATGCGGCCCATGGGCCACATGCAGCCCACGACCCATTTGTTTGCGGCCCGCAGGTGGGAGCCAAAACAAAAAAGGAGTCCATGTAATGGTCTTCTGCTGATATGCATTTTAGTAGTTAAATTCCTGAACTGTCATTGCCACCTATATGACAGCACTTTTAATGAGCAATCGGGTAAATGTTGCATTTTATTAATATCAGCAGAACTGACTTAAATGGAGCCTGCGTGTTGTGTAGTCTTGCCTTAATCTTTGTATTCATGCCTGTCAGTATGAAAAGCTATTTGCACATATTTGCATGTACATGTGTAACCCACACACCTAGTGTGGTTATTGAGCAATGCAAGTGGTGCCTAGACCACAGCAACACTTAAGATCAAGAGACCTCTACAGCAGGGGCTATGAGCCAGCTGGCTTTTAGCTTAGAGGGTAGAGGCTCCTATACTCAGCTCCAGCAGTCCCAGGTTCAAATCCACCTGGTGATGGTTACATACACAACTACACTTGAGTTGTGGCTCTCAGCATGTGCTGAGAGTATCATTACTGGCCCCTGAGGCTTCCAAAGCAGAGTAGGTCTGGGTTAGAGGGAAGGAACAGGACAGTGGTGAATGCATATGTGGGCTTAGCTTGCCTGGGCTTACAGAGTTCCTCTTCCCCTAGCAGCTGGACAGCTCTCCCTCTTTCATGCAATGTCATTAGGACTCAGAGAGACTAAGGCCCAGCTCCTCAAAAGTATTTAGGCGCCCAGCTCCCCATTGATTTTGAGAATCCTCCAGGGTACCGAAGCACCTAATTCCCACTGACTTACTGCATGCAGACCTTACTGACTTGCCATAGGTCACCGAGGAAGTCTGCAGCAGAGCAAGAACTTGAGTTGCCTGGGCCGTAGGCTCGCCCCCTCACCATGGGCCTCCCAATCTCATGAGGCAATAGGAAACTGGTGGCTGTATAGCTATTCCCTAGTTTGTCTCATGCATAAGGGGTGGCAGGGGAGAAAGCACAGCGATAATGAAGGAGAGGGGCTGGGAGCACAAGGGGTGCAAAGAGGACAATGAATCAGTTCTCACAGTGTGGTTCGTGGACCCTGAGTGGTTCGCAACCATCTTGCAGCCGGGCCGCAGGCTCGGGACTCATCCCCAACCCTGCAGCGGGGAGCCTGCAACCTCTGTGTGAGGTTGGCGCACCAGTGCTGGCTTCCCGCTGCAGGGAGTGGGAATAGCCGGGGTGAGCCTCATGGGCCGGATCCAGCTCACGGGAGAAGGAAGTGGCCGAGGGGAGGGGAAGAGAGGGCAGTGCAGGAAACCACTCACCTGGAGGTTTTCCCCGTTGCTCCCGTTGGCTCAGCTCACACCTGCACCCTACCTCCCACCCAGATCCCTCTGCCCCCAGCCTGCTCCTGCATGCATTTTGTCATCATGGGTAGTTGGCTGGTGGCCCTCAGAGAGGTCTGCATTGAGCGGGGTGGGCTACAGGCCAAAAAGGTTGAGAATCACTGCAGTAGACCAGCTATGTAGGGCAGAGGCCTGTTATCAAGGTCCTTAAAGGTAAAGACAAGAAACCTGTGTGTGCTGAAGTAGCCAAGAGAGATGACTTGGTCAGACTGGCGAGCCAAGGGGATTGTTTTCCTAGCAGCGGTTGGCATGGGCTAGACTTTTGCCTGGCCTGTGGATAAAGACTCTGCTCTCTGTGACTGTCAAACCCTCCAGGTTCACCCGCATGAAGCAGACTTTCCAAAAAGCTTTATAGGAACAATATCACCCTACATGAACTTTTTCAGTTTCAGCGATCGTGCAGAAACAACTTCACATGGCTGTTCCTGCTGCTGTCTGATTGACTTCCCCATCAAAAAGTCTTCCCGGATCTCTGGAGGTCTAATCCTGGAAAGTACTGAGTGCCACAAGCTCTCCTGGACTTCAGTGGGAGTTGCAGGTGTTCAGTACTCCTCCGGAAGAGGCCTCTAAGCTAGCAAGACTTCAAGGTAAAACTGTTTTCAGGAAAAATCAATTCAAAGCCAACCACCTTGACAAGGTCGCTAGAAGCTGCTGGATTGTTTGGGTGAAAAAACCCGAACAAGTTTGAGGAGTTTTTAAAAAAATAAATCATCGGACATAGGAAAAAATCCATTAAATTCTGCTGCTCTCTGACTTAAATCCTATACAGTACTGATAGAAACTGACATGCGTGTGTGTATAAAAATCATTGCCAGACAGGGCTTTCTGCACCTGGAGAGCTACTGTCAGCAGCCACTAATCTCTGATGTGTGTACCTTAGAAAGGCCAGGACAGTCGTGAGCAATCACGGCATGCCTGCTCTGCTGCTTCCCGTTCCACCCCATCTCTCAGATGAGCTGCCCAAGGCGTGGCACACTGGTCGGCGATGAACTGGATTGCCATGAATCTTCCCCCACCCCGCAGTGCTCACGTGTTAAGGTAGCTGCATTCTGCAACTCATAAGAATGGCCAGTCTGGGTCAGATCAGCAATCCATCTAGCCCAGTGTCCCATCTGCCAACAGTGGCCAATACCAGATGCCCCACAGGGAGTGAACAGAACAGGGAATTATCAAGTGATTCCTCCCCCTCACACATTTCCAGCCTCTGACAAACAGAGGCTAGGGACGTCATCCCTGCCCATCCTGGCTAATAGCCATTGATGGGTCTATCCTCTATGAATTTATCTAGCTCTTTTTTGAACCCTGTTAAAGTCCTGTTCTTCAGCGCATCCTCTGGCAAGGAGTTCCACAGATTGACTGTGTGCGGAGTGAAGAAAAACTTTCTTTTGTTTGTTTTAAACCTGCTGCCTATTAATTCCATTTGGTGACCCTTTGTTCTTATGTTATGGGAACAAGTAAATAATGTTTCCTTATTCACTTTTCCCACACCAGTCATGATTATATCGATCTCTATCATACCCCTCTTAATCTCCTCTTTTCTAAGCTGAAAAGTCACTGTCTTTTTAATCTCTCTTCATATAGGACCTGTTCCAAATCCCTCATCACTTTAAAAAACCCTCTCTGTTTGAAATTCCTTATCTGCATTTCATTGGCTGAATGCCCAAAGCCCACCTCAGGTGTATCTCTAGAGTTGCTTAACTCTTTCCTCACTCTCCAGGTAAGTCAGACTCTCCTTTGCAGCTCCTATTCATGACAAACCCATTCCAAACCCCTAATCATTTTTCTTGCCCTTTTCTGAATTTTTTCCAGTGCCAGGATCATGTAAAATGTCCGGTATTGTCTGTTTTTCTCAGACGGGAGGCTGACGGGGACATTCTTCCCCTGCTGCATCTGGTGGGGAGAACCGGGGGATTTAAAGGTACGGTGGCTTTTTTTTTTTTCCTCAACCAATTTTTTCCCCACCATGTTCAGGATTTTTAGTGAAAGTATGTGGCAACCCTATGAAGCAGTAGCCACTCCAATGGCTACTGCTATAGTGAACTAGCCACATTCAACCGGCCAAATAGCCACATGTGCTAATGGCTAGTCTGTTGGACACCAAGAGTCTAGACCATCCCTGACAGGTATTTGTCTAACCTGCTCTTATCTTATATGGAGGAGATTCCACAACCTCCCTAAGCAATTTATTTGAGACCTTAACGACCCTGACAGGAAGATTTTCCTCATGTCCAACTTAAACGTCCCTTTAGGACAAGAAGCCCATTGCTTCTTGTCCTATCGTTAGAGGTGAAGGAGAATAATTGTTCTCCATCTTCCTTGTAATACCCATTTAGGTACTTGAAAGCTGCTATCTTGTCCCCTCTCAGTCTTCTGTTTTCCAAACAAAACAAGCCCAGTTCTTTCAGTCTTCCCTCTTAGGTCAAGTTTTCTAGACCTTTCATCATTTTTGTTGATCTTCTTTGGACTTTCTCCAATTTCTCATCTATCCTGAAAGGTGGTGCCCAGAACTGGACACAATACTCCAGCCAAGGCCTAATCAGTGCAGAGTAGAGTAGAAGAATCACTGCTCGTGTCTTGTTCACGACACTCCTGTCAATGCCTCCCAGAATCATGTTTGCTTTTTTGCAACAGTGTCACACTATTGATTCATATTTAGCTTGTGGTCCACTATGACCCTTAGATCCCTTTCTGCAGTACTCCTTCCTAGACAGTCGCTTTCCACATGTTAAAGACAAGATTATTTTAAGCTCCTCCTCCCCGCCCCACCATCATGAGTTGTTATGGAGGAAAAGTGGCCAAACATGGACCGGGGCACTGCATTCATTTTCATTAGGCATCATCGGTTAAGGCCATTTTGGGAAGTTTGTACTATATAGGCCTGATCCAAAAGCCATTGACATCTGTGGGAGTTTTTCCATTGATGTCAGTAAACTTACATGAGTTTACATACATGACATCAGTAAACTTCCAGGTCCACCCTCGGCAACAAAAAAAAGTTTCTTTTCTCTTCTCCAGTAATTGCATTTCTGGGGCAGTGAAATGATGTTCTAGGCAGTTGTAAAGCTACGTGAAAGGTGGGATTACATTTGCCACTGCATGCCCTGCCAGTCAAGAACCTGTGTGTCGTTTCTGCTGGCATTTGCACAGCAATTAGACTGCGCAGGTTCTGCATTGCAGACAGCACACTGGCTGCTGTCCATGGTCCCTTTAAGCCTCTGTCTTCTAAACATGGTAAAGAATGAAACCACTGAGCAGGAGAGGAGAGTGGGTTCCAGCTGAAAAGGTTTCAAGAAAACTCAGGATTAAAAAGAAAAATATAATGGTGGAGGCATGAACTAAGCATTAGCTGAGCCAATTCTTGTCAAAGTAAATGGAAACTTGTCGCTAGCTGGAGCAAGGCTGAAGAGCGCTATATGAAAGCTGGGCTCCTGGGCGGTGATCTCAAAATTTGAACAGTCTCGGTTGAGCATACAAACTTCTCCATTCACATATACAAACAGGCCTTTGTGCACTCGATGACAAGCAGGATGGGCTAGCATGCAAATATTACAGGGGCAAATCATTCATGGATTTTAAAGTAGCCATTCTCCACAAAGGAATTTCACTAACCAATGACAGCGAGAGAGAGACTGCTGAGCTGGAATTCATTTGCAAATTTGACACTATTACCCTGGGCTTTGAATACAGACATTAACTGGTTAATACATTACAAAGCCAATTTCCCCTGCCTTTGACATCCTCATGTCCACATCAAAAGCTGTGAATGGGACACATCCAGCCCACTTACTTAGTCTCATTAAAACGGATCCTACAATTGACAGGTAAATACTTTTGCTGTTACATATCTCTTTGGATTCTGTTATTTCTACTCCAACTCATCTGATGAAGTGGGTTTTAGTCTCTAGGGTGCCACAGGGTTATTCATAGCCTTTACCAAGTGAAACCCCATACAGCAGTAGGACAAAGCACTTTTTTATTCTAAAACACACCTTCTGTTTCACCTGTCTTGGCAGTTATGTTTTCCGGGAACATTGGTCATAAAGGTGGAGTCTATGGGTATGTCTAGATTGCAAGCTTCTTTCGAAAGACAGCATCCACACCTCAAAACCGGATCGATGGATGCTCTCTCGAAAGAAAGCCCTAATTGCTATTCACAGAATGGCCACCAGGGCACCTGTGCTTTTTCTGATTGCCTCTTCTTTCGAAAAATGTCCCTCTTCTGCGTCCACACATGCCTTTTTTCAAAGGAGCTCTTTTGAAAAAGGCATTCTTCCTCATAATTTGAGGTTTAACAATGTCGAACCCCCCCCGCATTCTTTTGATTTAATTTAGAAAGAACGTGATTGCAGTGTGGACGCAGGTGAAGTTTTTTTGAAAAAAGGGCAGGTTTTTTCGAAAAAACAATGTAGTCTAGACTTACCCGTACGTGTCTAGGAAGGTAATTGGCAAAGCAGGCACACTCTCTGTATAGAAAAATCCAGCTTTCCTTTTACCTAAACCGAGACTGGTTTGATCTTGGTGGGGATGCTTTGACTAAAGAGAGATGAGTTCAAAGGGATCAGCAGGGAGCTAATCAGGAAGCAGACTGTGCCTTCGTGGAAGGTGGCAGAGGGGTGGAAGTCATTAAAAAGCAGTACAGTTCCAGAGCTTCAAAATAAAGGGCATCAAATCACCCCGATGCACTCACTAAGGTAAGCAGCTCCCTAACATGCCTAGTGCTACTTAAGCAACAAACTGTGGGTGGGATAATAGTACTTGACCATGGAGACACAAACTGCAGTTCAAACTCTCTCCAGTAGTGGGCAGTAGCAGAGCCTATCAGTACATGACATTATTGTTTCTTGTCCTCTCTGATGTCACGCCGTGTTTCACAATTCGTCTCTCCGCATCACACTCCCCTGGACAACTCACTGATCCTGGGCCTTTCTGGAGTTCAACAGAGCAGAGATGCTTATCGAGAGGTCTTAAGAACGTAAGAACTGGGTCAGACCAAAGGTCCATCTAGCCCAGTATCCTGTTTTCCAACAGTAACCAATGCCAGGTGCCCCTGAGGGAGTGAACAGAATAGGTGATCATCACGTGATCCCTCCCCTGTCATCCATTTCCAGCCTCTGACAAACAGAGGCCAGGGACACCATTCCTTCCTGTCCTGGTTAATAAGTATTCATGGACCTGACCTCCATGAATGTATCTAGTTCTTTTTTGAACCCTGTTAAAGTCCTGCTCTTCACAACATCCTCTGGCAAGGAGTTCCACAGGTTGGCTGTGCACTGCATGAAGAAAAACTTCCTTTTGTTTGTTTGAAATCTGCTACCTATTCATTTCACATGATGACCCCTAGTTCTTACATTATGGGAACAAGTAAATAACTTTTCCTTATTCACTTTCTCCATTACCTGTCATGATTTTCCAGACCTCTATCATATCCCCCCTTAGTCTCCTCTTTTCTAAACTGAAAAATCCCAGTCCTTTTAATCTTTCCTCATATAGCACCTGTTCCAAACCCCTAATCATTTTTGTTGCCCTTTTCTGAACATTTTCTAATGCCAATATATCTTTTTTGAGATGAGGCAACCACACTGTATGCAGTATTCAAGATGTGGGCGTACCATGGATTTACACAGAGGCAATAGAATATTCTCTGTCTTATTCTCTATCCCTTTTTTAATGATTCCTAACATACTGTTTGCTTTTTTGACTGCCACTGCACACTAGGTGGATGTTTCAGAGAACTATCCACAATGACTCCAAGGTCTCCGTCTTGAGTCACTGTAGCTAAATTAGTCCCCATCATTTTGTATCTATAGCTGGGATTATTTTTTCCAGCGTGCATTACTTTGCATTTATCAACATTAAAATTCAGTTGCCATTCTGTTGCCCAATCACTTAGTTTTGTGAGATCCTTTTGAAGTTCGTCAGTCTGCTTTGGTCGATCCCCCTGCTGCCAGCCTAAATAGCTCCATCTCCCTGGGGGTGCAATCCTACTGCACCCTTACAATGATTTCACAGGCTGCTATAGAAATGGGGCTGCTGGAATGAATCGTGTCCACTTTCCCACCGTGAGTGCCGATCCTTCCGTCAGCCGAAAGTGATTGCGTGAATCAGGCTATTTCAAACTAGGCCATGCTGAATGCATTTGAACCGGGGCTGACAAAAAGGAGGAGAGGAGAAGTGCAAGGAGATTATAAAGCAATCACACTTAATTTGATAATGTCTCTCAAGATTTCTCCGAGTAGCATGACAGACAAGGAGAACGCTCCTGTCCAAAGATTAAAGAGTCTCGGAGCCACATCTTGGAGGCCTGACAGCTGCTTATTCAGGAGAGCTGTCTGCAAAGACCAGACTTGGATAAAATTTTCTAGGGCCATTGAAAGTTTTAAAAAATAGAGACTTTGTTAGTTTAGCTCAATAAAAAGAAACACGACTGCAACATTGTGGCTGCCTCCCCATGGGGCTCGTGCTGCCGGCGGATAATGTTAGCTTCAGAGACCTGCTCTGGACCTCCACACGGCCTCTTTCTCTTTACTAGAGGCAGGAGCCAATTTCTACTGAGCCATACTCGTCTCAGGCCAGTTCATCATTTTGGGATAAAATCCCCTCTGGAGTCCTGGTCTCCCTTCTCAGGGGAAGATCTTTGTGGTGATGTGGGAAGCTTTGGGGAGAACCCAGGCCCTTCCACTACTCTGAGTCCAGCCCTAAGGACCCTAAGGTAGCAGCTACAGGCAGGGTTATTGCCTCTCTCCAACTGGCAGCTTTTCCCTGAGCCTCTTCCCCAAACAATCCCTCCCAGTACCTTTCCTTTGGTACCTGCTGGTCAGTCCTCAGCTCGCACCCACACAGCTCCTCCACACAGCACTTCCTCCTTCCTGTCCTTTGCTCTTTTCCTTCCCCCTTCCTTACCTGGGGGGAGACCTTTTAAAGCAGCCCCACAGGCTTTAATTGGCTGCAGGTGTCTAATTAGCCTGAGGCTTCCAGCAAGCTCTAATTGACTCCAGGTGCCTGCCTGATTATGCTGCACTAAACAGGGCCAAGCCTACTCAGGGAAGAGAAAACTGTTCACCCAAGCCCCAGTATGTTTTCTCTCCATTAGTCTGCAGCAGCCAGCTGGTCTGGGTCTGTCACAAACATCCACTACAAATTGCTGCTAAGGACCCCAGTGCTTTCATATCCGGGATTTCACATCTTGGCAGCCCTGCTGCGGTGCTGTAGTTCTAAGTTTCAGAGCAATCTTTGGGCTTCTGGATTCCCACCAAGGTAGATTAGTGTGGCATGAACACCAACAGAGCAAATGAGTCAGCAGAGTTTCATTACAAGACACAGTGGGACACTGGCCTGGCTGCCTTTCACATCCCATCGCCCAGGGAATCGAAATGCAGAGGCCACTGGCTAGTAAGCAAAGAAGAATGAATTAGATTCCCCTTTAGAGTCCGGAGCTCGGACATTGCATCAAATCATCTGCCCCAACTGATCAAAGATTATGAGTTAGGCATCCTCAACAAAAAGTGAGGTTGTCTGAAAAAAATCACGAGATCATAAATAACCCAAATGGGGTGCTTTGTATTTGTTTCATGACACTTGAGCCTTTAGGGGTCAAATTTTTAAACTCTCTCTCCACCGCCAGGAGGGCTAGAAACATAAGAAGTTGCTAGAAAGGGCAGCTTGAGAATTAGGGGGCCACAGACAGTCCCTCGAAGGTCCCTCTACCAAGCTGATCTGAGAGCAGGAGGCAATCTAGCTCGCAGTTTGGCTCTCCTGAAGCGCTGTAGGCCTGCCTCTCAAAGAGGATCAGCAGAGATGGTCCCAGTCTTACTGCTGCTGGATAAGGAGGGTTTCTTCTCTCAGACCAGGGGACTGCAAGCTTGATCTCAGTAATTACTCACCTCTCTCATCATGGTACCAACAGGTCCTTGATGGCCTTAATGCCATTTGTAGAGCAGGGGGAGCAAACGCATGAACGCACGCAGCCGAACGGTTATCTCCATTGACTGAGCCGGAGACCAGTCAGGACACACCGGTGACTTCTGATGATGCCAGGCGTCTGTTGAAAAGTCTGCTCCAGGCCATCCGTCAGAGACAGGATTGAAGCGCATTCGCTCACGTAATAAGGAAAAACAGTCTTGTTCGCAGCAGGAACGACTGGCTGAAATTGAGTGCATGTAGTAAGCAGATCAGACTAGATGATGATCAATGAGGTGTTTAAACCTGGCAGTGAGAGTTTCACCATTGACTTGCAGATGGCTAGGATTGCACGCTAGGACTGAAAAATGTTGCTTCCTGCTGGAACGCCAGAGGGACTGTAGCAGGGCTGTGTGCCCCTTTAAGGGCCAGGTGGAGGGTGGGGGCAGGGAGCCCAGTAGGCAAGTGCTGAGCATTGGCTGACCCAGCTGGGCAGAATTTAATGCTTGGGGGCTGATGATTCACTGCTGGGGCTAGAAATGAGGGGCCTACCCCTTTGGCTGCAGCAGAAGGCTTGGAGAAGGCTGGTGGAAGGTCATATTGTGTCTAGATAAAGCCATGGTATGTCCACATCCTGAATGCTGTCTGCCAATGCGGTCGCCCCATCTCAAAAATGACATCTTGGCATTGGAAATGGTTCAGAAAAGGGCAACAAAAATGATTAGGGGTTTGAAACAACGTCCATATAAGGAGAAATTAATAAGACAGGGACTTTTCAGCTTGGAAAAGAGACAACTAAGGGGAAATATGAGAGAGGTCTATAAAATCATGGGTGATTTAGAGGAAGTAGGAAATGTTATTTACTCCTTACAACACAAGAACTAGGAGCCACCCAATGAAACGAATAGGCAGCAGGTTTAAAACAAACCAAAGGAAGCATTTCTTCACACAATGCACAGTCAACCTGTGGAACTCCTTGCCAGTGGATGTTGTGAAGGCCAAGGCTATAACAGGGCTTAAAAAAGAACTAGATATATTCATCTAGATTAGGTCCATCAATGGCTATTTTCCAGGATAGGCAGGGATGGTGTCTCTAGCCTCCGTTTGCCAGATGTTGGGAATGAATGACCGGGAAGAGACTGTGATAGGTTGAATCAGAGAAGCCCCCTTGAGTTTGTCTCCTGGGGCTCCCCACCACTCTGTCCTGACAAGCCAGATTCTCTGGTGTCCCCCAGACAAGGTACAGAGCTGGGGTTACCGAACGCCCGCGCAGAGCAACACTGAACCAGTTCAGCTCCGGGAGGACTCAGCTATAAAGGCTCAGAACCCAGGAAACCAACCCCCAAAAGGGACCAAAACCCCAAATAAATCCATCTTGCCTTATGTAAAAGTTTTGCACAGTGAAAGCTTTAAGGTCCACCCACCTTATCAATGCAAGAGAGATATGCACATTGGTTGCTGCCCCCCAAGTAACAATTATTTACACTGTGCTTGATAATAAACAAAAGTGTCTTTATTAAGTACAAGCAGTAGGATCTAAGTGACTGCACATGAAAACAGATCAAAGTAAGTTACTAAAAACAATGAACAAAAAATACCAGCTGGTTCCAATCCATTAAGAAACCTGTTACATGGAAATTCTTGCATCAGAACATAAGAATGGCCATACTGGGTCAGACCAGTGTCCTGTCTTCTGTCAGGGGCCAATACCAGATGCCTCAGAAGGAGTGAACAGAACAAGTAATCATCAAGTGATCCCTCTCCAGTCATCCATTTCCTGCCCCTGACAAACAGAGGCTAGGGACACCATTCCTACCCATTCTGGCTAATAAGTATTGATGAACCTAACCTCCATGAATTTATCTAGCTCTTTTTTGAACCCTGTTAAAGTTCTGCTCTTCACAATATCCTCTGGCAAGGAGTTCCACAGGTTAACTGTGAGCTGCATGAAGAAAAACTTCCATTTGTTTGTTTTAAACCTGGTACTGATTAATTTCATTTGGTGATCCCTAGTTCTTAGGTTATGGGAACAAGTAAATAACTTTTCCTTATTCACTTGCTCCATACCTGTCCTGATTTTACAGACCTCTATCATATCCCCTCTTAGTCTCCTCTTTTCTAAACTAAACAGGGTTTAGCTACCCTAAACAGCTGTTCTTATCTCAGGTAAAAAGCTTCAAGTCAGAGTTAATCTTTACCCTGACCCGGGTCTACAGCTTCTTCAATGTTCTTTGTATCCTCCTCGAATGGGTGGGCCAGGCAGTTTCAAAGGCCAGCTGAAGACAAAGGACTGATGGCTTCCCATTGCTTAAACAGACTTTTCCCCAGAGCGGGAGCTCTTTGTTCAGCACCCCTAGTCCCATGGAAAAATACCAGGTTCAAGATGGTTTCCAGTACCAGGTGGCATGGTTACATGTCTTTCTAGGACCAACCACAGTTTGGGCTTATAGGACAAACACGACCATTCACAGGTCCTTTGCGAACTGAGTCATGATGTTTCCAGAGCATCCGTGATGGCCCTCATTAGCATATTTAGAATTATAAACAGATCCACTCTTCATATGTCTAACTTCACATTCAAGAATGATCCATGCACAAACACAGGACATACAGATTCAGCAGATTGTAAAATGGATGTGTTACGTGACCTGTTTTGCATAAAGCATCTTTGAGGTATGCATATTCATATAGATAAGCCACTTTTCATAAAGCATGGAGGGGGCCCCATTACAGATGATTCCCTGTTCTGTTCATTCCCTCTGGGGCACCTGGCATTGGCCACTGTCAGAAGACAGGATCCTGGGCTAGATGGAGCCTTGCTCTGATTCAATATGGCCATTCTTCATGTTCTGAAGGTCCAGTGCATAATGCTGTCAGAGGCCAGAGGACGCCACAGCCTTCCTTGACAACCAGGACTGTTGCTTTTTGATGTCGTTCCGATTTCCTTTTTCATTGCCAAAGAATAAACGGGGCCTCGAGGAAAGGGTGACAGAGTGAAATGGGCAAGGCCAATCATTTCTCCCAGGCTGGAAATTAAGTCCTGCACATGGTGGCTAAAGAGGGCACGGGTACACACTTTGGTTACACACTGGCCATTCTCTTAAAGATCTGACAACATGCATCTTACTACAAAGAGACTTTAACACCAGATTATAGCGGGAGACCTCAGAACTTTAATGTATGTTAAAATTCGACATGCTGCAAATGGGCCTTAATATAGATGATAATTACCTTACACATTACAAAGACAGCCTCCCCACCTTTTGATGTAGTAACTCCAGATTAGCCGCTTAATTGACTCTTACAATAAGCAATTTCCTCCTTCCTTGTCTCTTCCTTGTCCCCTCACTCCCCACCTTCTGTTCTATGTAGCTGATATGTTAGTTCGTAATTTGTTTACTTTTTTCATTGTATCCCTCTGTTGTATTATGGTCATGCCAATTCACTTTCAGAATATGATCTGCAGAAGTGGGTCTGCCCCACAAAAGCTCATGACCTAATAAACTATCTTGTTAGTCTTTAAAGTGCTACATGACTGCTTTTTTTGTTTTACCAAGATCAGACTAACACGGCTACCTCTCTGTTACTTTTCTTTATGCCTCAAAATGGACATACAGGCTGGATTTCCGGGTTAAAACACCTCTTCTCAACTCTCAGGCCAAATTTGTGCGATGGCAAAGCAAAGAGGACCGGGTTTCTGTTTTTCAGGGCGACCGACTCAGCACATGCTCAGGTGGTAGACAATTACAGAACAGTGAAGTGCAGGGGTTTAATGGAATTTTTCTAATAGCGTCCACTGGAAGTCCCTGGGGCCGGTTTAGCTCCCTCCATTACAGGTCCCGTTTGCACAGGTTGAAAAATTGAACTTGCTACTTTAGCCTTTGGTTTCTGATTAATATCGGGGCCCAATTGCGCTAGGCGCTGTACAGACACACGGGAAGAGGCCACCGCTGCTCTGAAGAGCACTTCATCTAACAGTGAAGATGGACGAAGGGAGAGACCATGGTGATCTTCCTTTTTGCAGATGGAAACAGAGACTGATGCCAAGCTTGTTGGAAAGGGACTGAATTTTGGATGCCCAGCTGGCAACCCCCTAAAGGGGACCATTATTTGGAGTGGGATGGTAGGCATTGTCTAAAAATAAGTCCTTTAAGGTGTCACATATTACACAGGCAAAAATCTCTAGCCTCGTATGAGTGCCTGGACCACATGCACTCAGGGAGTTTGTAGTAGAGCTAGGATTGGAACCGAGATCTTCTGAGTTCTAGCCTAGTGCCTGATGATGGAATTTAGGTATCTAAGGGCATCACAGCTGGATGTTTCCTGTGAAAAAATGCTCGCTGGCTGATTAAACACTGTCTGGGCCTTTCAAGGGCCAAGCTTTCCAGGACTCTGCTCCACCACCTGAGTAGCACCCCAGAGGTTCCCATTCCCCACTGTACCCTTGCCAAAATCTTGATGGATAAATGGGGTGCTCCCTCATGCCCCCTCCCTGTTCCTCTGGGTGGCCCTCCCTGCATGCCCTCCCCTGGCAGGCACCCGTTGCAGATCAGCCGGGCCAGTGACTGATTAGCTGGGCTCTAATTAGCTGTTGTGTGCTTTGTTCTATAAGGTGCTTCCAGCGGCATTAATGAAATTTCCTTTGAACAAACGGGAACAGAGGATGGAGCGACTCTTGTGTCTGGCCTGCCTAAGGGATTCAGCCATGCTTTGTTGTCATGGCAGCTTGCCCCTGCTGCTCACTCTTATATATATGAGTGGAGTGATTTCCTACCTTCTTGCTCATAATTTGCAAATAAATAAATCCCTGTTTCCCGCCTCCCAAGCAATACCCCCCTGTGTAAAAGGGAGTTGAAAATCTGGGTGGCTTTACAATTCCGAGAACACCCATGACCCTACACAGATTTTGAAACATCCACTGATTTGGCCTCAGTTGGAGGATTATGTCTGGTTCTGGGCCCCACATTTCAAGGAAGATGTGGAGAAATTGAAGAGGGACAGAGAAGAACAAAAATGATTAAAGGTCTAGAAAACGTGAGCCATGAGGCAAGGCTGAAGGAATTGGGCTTGTTTAGTTTGGAAAGGAGAAGACTAAGAGGGGACATGATAGCAGTTTTCAAGTACCTAAAAGGGTGTTACGAGGAGGAGGGGGAAAAAATTGATCTCTGTGACTCTGAGGATAAGACAAGAAGCAATGGGCTTAAATTGCAGCAAGGGAGATTTAGGTTGGAAGTAGGAAAAACTTCCTGTCGGGGTGGTTAAACACTGGAATAAATTGCCTAGGAAAGTTGTGGGATCTCCATCACTGGAGATATTTAAGTGCAGGTTAGATAGACATCTATCAGGGATGGTCTAGATGGTGCTTGGTTCTGCCGTGAGGGCAGGGGACTGGACTTAGGGTTGCCAGGTGTCCAGTTTTGAACCGGACAGTCCAGTATTTGAGCTTTCTGTTCGGGAAACAAACTGAGAAAATAGAATTGAGAAAATAGAACTGTTGGGTATTTTCGAAATCAGATGGGATGTCGATTGTGATGTCATGTCAAGTGTGTCTGGTATTTTTGCTGAAACCATCTGGCAGCCCTACCTGGACTTGATGCCCTCTCAAGGTCCCTTCCAGTTTTAGTGTTCTGTGATTGCAATGACAACAGCTCAACCCAGATTTTACATTGATCCTGGGACAAGAATGTCGGGCTAGTGCCCATCCAAGTTAATGTCAAAGCTCCCATTGATTTAAATAGTGGGGGATCAGAGACTTGGTCGGTGCTGCGTAGCGACCCTTGTGGCTAGCCAGAACCATAATTACTTGATGCAATCGATGATCCATCAGGCTCCCAATCTCAGCACTTTCCATACAGTGTGTGACACATCTGCAACTCCATCCTAAAATGCAGCCCCGCGACCAGCAAGAAGGGCCTCGTCTACCTCGCACCGGCAGTAACAAAAAGACCATCGCGAGTATTGGATCAAACCCTAATTCTCAGTCTTGGTCATAGGCAGCATCCAAAATGGGATGGTCCAAGCCTCTTCCCAGCCATTATTCGCCTTTGTTGCTATTCTTTTTGGGTATTAGGCACCCATAGTTCTTTGCAGACATAAAAGACCAAGGCGTAGCTTTTTAAAGGTAATTTAGGTGCTGTTGAGCTCAGCCCTGGAAGGCCTATGTACGAGGAGGAAAAAAGCATGTTTTTAATCCAGATTAAAATAGCAATGGAGACATGACTACTTAGCAGGTCAAGTTCAGCCCCAGGGCCCTCTGGTAGCATAAGCTCAAGTGGCTGATTCGGTTTACCGTGTCTTCCCATTCGGGGGGGTCAACAGCCACACTGGGCCTTTGGGCAGGGAGTGGGGGTGGGGGTTCCATCCACCTGGAATGGGCGGGGCCTTGACGGAAGGGGCAGGGCTGGGGGTGACCTTTAGCACGGCCTGGACCATGTTGTGCCCACCCCAATCCTCAGCACCGCCTGAAGCGTGCCATGCTACCTTCTCCCGCCCCCAGGCAGCCCTCACAGCTGCTTGGAGCATGCCTCGCAGTGCTCCAGCAGAAATTTAAAGGGCTTGGGGCTCCAGGCGCTGCTACAGCTGCAGTAGCTGGGGGCCTCGGGCTTTTCAGAATCAATAGGCCCCAGGCCAACTGCCTCCTTTTGCCCCCTTCCTCCCCCCACCTGCGCTTTCCCAGCTACTTTAACCAAGTTTAAAAAAACACTTTTTTTTTTTTTTTTTGCAGAACATTAAGTTACACCAAACTGAGGCCTCTTTACTCCTGAATTTAAGTATCCACACAAGAGACTCGTACATTTTGGCTTCACCCCTGCTGTTGACTTGCCATCACATTCCTGAGTGTCCCCACAGCGGTGTCTGTCCCGGGGGCTCGGCCAAGATCACACAAGGAGACTGCGGTAGAACAGGGAACTGACCCCACGTAATGTTCTGTGGTCTACTGAGACTCTTCTCCAGGCCCCATCCTGTTGGTTCTGGAGTCCCTAATGAGAGGATGGACACAGAACCTCTCAATAAAACTTTTTCCACCTCTAATTTCCATATTTAGCATTTTAACTCATTCATCATCACAACGTTTAGCCCTGACACGAGGGCAGGGGGCTGGACTAGATGACCTCTTGATGACCTTCTAGATGACCCTGTGAAATGAAGACTGACAGTCCCCTGGCTTGCACAGGGACATCCAAATGAATCCCTCTGTATTGCCGCAGGGGGTTGTTATTTTTTTGTACAACTGAATTTAATAAAGCAATGAGTTTAACAAACTGAACAAGCCCATTCTGGCTCAGGGAATTCGTTGGCGATGAAGCCAATATGAAAACAACTGCAACTTCAATATAAAGGACTTTTCTGGGATGCGCCGCAAGCTAACGCAGCAGCTTATTCGGGATCATGGTAAAACCCTGGTTCAAATGAGGTCTTAGAGAACTTTCCTTGCTCCAGTGGAAAGCAAGGCAGGAAGAGAAGTGCGGCTAAGATTCATCAGCTATGGCATGCAGGATCCAGAGAAATCCACCACAATTCTCCCTGTTTCCATGGGCCATCTGAAGATCTGGTTGTCATCCCGGCAGCTCTGACCCCCAGATGTCACTTCTGATCCCTTCTGAATCCCAACCTATCACCTGGATCTAGGTGGAATCACGCGATTCTCCCCCTCTCAGACTGGGCCCTCAGCAGAGGTCCCCAGGCAGTAACTGGGATCACTTCCTCAGGTGACCGGTAGCTAGTACAGTCACCAAACAGCTTTGTGGTTGAGTATCATTGATTTAGATAGTAGCCCAATGTCTGTGACTCTGTAACGCTGAAATGCTGGCTGTTCCCTCAGGGCGGCGCTGTTGCCTCCCAGGCTGTTCCCTCTGGGCGGCGCTGTTGCCTCCCTGGCTGTTCCCTCTGGGCGGCGCTGTTGCCTCCCAGGCTGTTCCCTCAGGGCGGCGCTGTTGCCTCCCTGGCTGTTCCCTCTGGGCGGCGCTGTTGCCTCCCTGGCTGTTCCCTCTGGACGGCGCTGTTGCCTGAGTCACGTCCTTCGCCTCCCGCCGTGGCGCTTGGATGACTTCTGCGCCGCTCAGCTGGGCCGCCCTGGGGGAGCAAGCGGCGCAAGCGACCGTTTGGGTGCCGCGGTCCCCATGAGCAGCGCAGAAGTCAGCCGAGCACCACGGTGGGAGGCGAAGGGGGGTGGAGCAGTGATGTACACGACAGCCAGGAGGTGGGGGGGCCCCGGCCCCCTTCGTGCCCCCTTTCGCCTCCTGCCCTGGTGCTCGGCTGACTTCTGCACCGCTCAGCCGGGCCGCCGCGGGGGAGCCCAAATGGCCGCTTGCGAAGGGGGGCGGGGCGGTGACGTGCGGTGTGACAGCGGCTCGAGGCCCTGCCCCCTGGCCGTGAACGTCACTGCCCTGCCCCCCTTCGCCTCCCGCTGTGGCGCTCGGCTGACTTCTGCGCTGCTCATGGGGACCGCGGCACCCAAACGGTCGCTTGCGCCGCTTGCTCCACTGGAGCTTTGTCTTCAGCTGGCCTTTGAAACTGCCTGGCTCACCCATTCGAGGAGGATACAAAGAACATTGAAGAAGCTGTAGACCCGGGTCAGGGTAAAGATTGATTTAAATATTCCCGGCTTCATTAAAATGAAAATGGCTGCTGCGCCGGCTCAGCTGATCGTTGGCACAGCGCGCGAGTCAATCGGTTGACAAGGGAAGCCTTTGTCTACCGCTCCCTTATGCCTCATGCAACGAGGTTTACAGGAGCGATAGACAAAGGCTTCCCCTGTCGACCAATCCACGTCTTGACTCGCGCACTGTGCCGACCATCAGCTAGCGCGGCGGCCATTTGTATTTTAATGAAGCCGGGGATATTTAAATCCCAGCTTCACTGACTATGTCGGATAGCCTATTTTACATGCCTCTGTTGGCAGAGGCATGTAATCTAGACGTACCCCACATGGCTCCCTATGAAGCAAGAACCAGGCATTCATAGAAGGAAGTCTTATAAATCCCATGTATAGTAAGCTCCCCTCTCTGACCAGGTCGCCTACATCTCAGCACATCAGTATGTACTAATTGCACCTCTGGCGTGCAGGTCATGAGAAAGGGGAGGAGCTGGGGGTGATCGTAGGCCAGGGTCAGCCCCAGCAGACCAGCTGCTGAACCACAGCTGAGCTTTGCAGCGGCATTCTGACTTGAAGGAGGAGGCGGCGGCCGTGTGGATATGTATGGAAGACATCTCCTCTAGGGAAGCCACGTTGCGTCATGTTCCTTCCAGAGGCCTCACTTCTTGTCACTGCTGGAGGGTGCTGCCTTTTGTGAAGGGAAAGGAGACGTTCTGCCTGCATTCTGGAAAGGCTCCACACTGTTGTAGGGGTTAATTGTGGAAGAACTTTGTACGTGACAGTATAGGGGTATAGAGGCACGCATCCTCCCATCCCCTATATCTGATGAGCCAGAAGCAAGCCTCTAGGAACACACACCATTTAAGATAGGCAGTAATGCCATTGTGGCGAAAACAAATTATAGATAAGGGTAGGAAAAAGGGCAGGAACATATAACAATTTTGTTTAACCAGATGTACTGATCATGTAAACAAGGTCAAACGACAAGTAGTACCAGATTGATAGTTAACAGCTAAGCCATACATTAATAAGTGATAAGTAACCCCCAAAAATTTCCAAACTGCAAGACAAGGTGAAAACACTGTATATAAGCTGCACAACAATATAGCAATTCAGACTTCACCGATGGACTTTGATACTGGTGCCTCAGAAGCCTAGACAACCTCCCACTCGTCTGCAGCTGACTGGGGTCCCCAGCTTACAGAAGGGATGTAAAAGCCGCTATTCCTATCATGTTGTTCTTTTAGTTAAGGGATACAGCTGAAATCTGTCAGGAGATAAACTGCTTATGTTTGACAGATACTGATGCAGCATGTTTTGTATTTAGAGAACGCAGTGTCAGACCTGAGAATTACTCTTGTCGGCAACAGCCGTGTGGACGACCCAAAAATTAAATAAGCCACGCAGCGGCTCTAGGACACATCTCCCTTGGTTCAAAGGCAGAGCCCTCTCCCAGCTCAGTGAAAGATCTCGTGTGCTCTCTGTGCCCTCAGTATTATCACCTCAGGTGGGCACAACCCACGAGTTTAAAAAAAAAGTCCCGGGTTTTAAAATAATAATTAGTTATACATCTGCGGTTCATTTTATTTCTTTTGTTTGACTGTCAAGTTTTTCTTCCCAACAGTGAAGGCTAGAAATAGGTTGTTTAAAGGAAAAACAAAATGGAAACTAAGATTCTCCCATGATCACCTGACTCCAGGGGCTGGAGCTTTATCAAAGCCACCAGATATCATCTTACTCCGGATCAGATTGTGAGAGTCAACCACACAGGAGCACAGCCCAATCCAGGGATTCTACACAGAAGTGCAACAGCCCCATGACCCTAAGTCAGCTGGCATGGACTAGCCAGGGGGTTTTCTCTGCTGTGTGGCCATACCCTGAGAGTCTTAAACCAAACAATGCCAGTGCCTTGTACATCCCCCTTGTCGCGGAATAGGCACACCCCATCCCAAGAGCAGGTCACAGGAGAGTGTGTGAACACTTTCACCGCCGCCAGTCTGTCAGTGACCTGAGTCAATCTGTCTCCCCAAGGCAGCATGGCCTAATGGCTGGAGTCTATGAGACCGTGCCTCGGTCATGGAGCAGCACAGCCTAGTGGCCAGAGTCTATGAGGTTGGGGCAGCAGCACAAATGGGAGGCCCGGGCCCCCCCAACTCCACTACGTCCTGACCCAGGGCCCTATCAGTGGGGGAGTAACCCACCACTAACTCAATAGGGAATCCCACCTCAACATGCCAAGCTCTTTCAGGTGGGAGATGCCACTCACACACCCTCCCTGGGCCACTTCCTGCCATCTCTGGCATTGGGGTGATCCCCAAGGTTTCAGGGTCCTCAGACGTCACAGGACCAGTCACTCCCTGACATGCCACCAGCTCTGGAAGCTCGATCCAATCTCCCATTGCCATCATCACGGTCTGTGGCACTCCTGCAGCAGGTCCTTCCTCTCCACATCTAGCCCAGACTGAGCTGCTCCCTTTTATACTATCCCAACGCTTGGAGCATGCCCAGTATGGCTGGGAGGCGGGACTTCCTCTGCTCACAGGATATTAATCCCTTCTGGCTCAGTGCTGGGTATGCACACCCTGTCACACCCCTTCAGACAAGGAGTTTGAAGGCACAGCATGATAAACACTGCTTCATCTGCAACGTGGGAGATCCAGATCTGCAGCTCATCTCAGTAGACCCTGGACTTTACCTGTTAACTACTGAAGAATATTCTGTAACCAAAAATAATAATAAAGATCTGTCCTTTTCCTGTTGATTTCTTACAAAAAAAGCACTAGACTAATAGTCATTACAACTGCAGGCTCCAAAGTGCTTATAGAGGAGAAAAAAAACCATAATTGGCTGATTTTTATTGTCCTTTCAAATGGAGCAGTGAACTATTCACAACATCTTAGTGTCTTTCATAGCCAGAAGTAATGGTGGGGCACCTGCTACATTGTTCTGACCTTATCTCTGGCTGGCTGCTTGATTTTCAGGTACAGCCGAAACCACCTCAATTACTTGGTTAAAAACCTGTCAACCGCTGGGGAGAAATGGATCGATATGGAACGCGGAGACGATAAAACTCCACAGAGTATTATAGCTCCCAGAGGTAATTGAACTGAACAAGTTCTTGGGTTCAGAGCCCTCTGAGAGCCAGAACCTACTGTAAATGACAAGTTGCATTTTGTAGCAAACGGTAAGGACAGGGGGAAAATTACCAATGCTAAAAATTAATGGCTCCTGGGAAAAGAACCGTAACTCTGAGAACAATGAGGAGGGGAAGGGGGTGTAATCATTTTCTGTATTGCTTCTCCTATTAATACAGACTCTCTTAAGCCAGCATGTGAGTGCCTCACAGTCTTTAATGTGTTTAACCTCACCATGCCCTAGTGAGGAAGGGCAGGGCTGTTACCTCCATTTCACCGAGAGGAAACTGAAGTACCGCGCGGCCAAGTGACTCGCCTAAGGAAAGCTGTGGCAGAGCAGCCCTTCCCTTCAATCAGCAGCTCCAACTTCTGCCTTCTGACCCCCCCACCCGCAAACACACTAAAAATAAGATGCCCCTTCTCTCGTCTTCACTTCTCCTCTCCCCCCTCCCCCCCCCCCCGCATCACTGCAGTGCACCTCATCCTCCCACCAGTTTGATGGGCTTCTGCTGCCTGGCCACCAAGCCTGGAGCTTCTCCAGAGCCGTTTGCCTGACAACCCTGAGAGGCCTTTCCTTGGAAAACAAAGAGTCTCCAGGTTGGCTAGCTAGTCCCAAACTCAACCCCAGATCCAAACACACCTGGGCCTTGTGGATGTTTGCAATGCAGATCCATGTGGCTCTGGGTGGCTCGGCCCTTGGCTGGGAGAGACAGACAGACAGAGAGACACAGACAGAATGTGTGTTTGTGTGTGGGGGTGGGTGCCTCATCTGAACACCACTCTTGGTGTATCTCACACGATAGTCTCAGAAGATTAGAATTAGAAGAGACCTCAGGAGTCATCGAGTCCAGCCCCCTGCTCAAAGCAGGACCCACCCCACCTCAATCATCCCAGCCAGGGCTTTGTCAAGCCAGGACTTAAACACCTCTAGGGATGGAGATTCCACCCCCCCGCCCCCCCCAGGGAACCCATCCCGGTGCTTCCCCACCCTCCTAGGGAAATCGTTTTTCCTAAGATCCAACCTAGACCTCCCCCACTGCCACTTGAGACCATTGCTCCTTGTTCTGCCATCGGTCACCACTGAGAACAGCCTCCCTCTATCCTCCCTGGAACCCCCTTCAGTGAGTTGGAGGCTGCTACCAAATCCCCCCTCCCTCTTCTCTTCTGCACATTAAACAAGCCCAAATCCCTCAGCCTCTCCTCGTAGGCCATGTGCTCCAGCCCCCTCATCATTTTTGTTGCCCTCCGCTGGGCTCTCTCCAATGTGTCCACATCCTTTCTGTAGTGGGGAGCCCAGAATTGGATCCAATGCAACAGATGTGGCCTCACCAGTGCTGAATGAAGGGGAATAATCACTTCCAAGATCTGCAGGAAATGCTCCTACTATTGTACCCCAATATGTCATTGGCCCTCTTGGTTACAAGGGTCAACAAGCTGTTGACTCATATCCAGCTTCTCGTCCACTGCAATCCCCCGTTTTTTTTCTGCAGAACTGCGGCTTAGCCAGTCAGTCCCCAGCCTGTAGCAATGCTTGGGATTCTTCCGTCTTAAGTGCAGGACTCTGCACTTGTCCTTGAATCTACATGGCTATCGTAGCAAATTCGTGGCTACTTTGGACTTAACCTTTGTCACTGTACTACATGTGGCCCTATGGAATCTCACAGCAACAGCAGGGTCAGAATTCAGATCTTCCTGAGTTCCTGGCACCCATCACTTGGGTGATAGGAGAATCACCATGTCCTGCTAGCAGTATCAGGCCTATGACACACAATAAATCCAGAAGGATGTAGTGCACATGGCCCGGTCGATTGCACTGTCCTCAAGTGTTTGTTGGAGGTTGTCTGATTCTGTTAGGGCAGCATCCCAGGGCAGCTACCAGCCTCTCTTGTGAGTACCAGTGGCACATAGAAAAAGCTGGGGAGAATCTGACGAACCGGGGTGATTTTTAAAATAGCTTTGGCTATGTGGGAAATATAATGCCAAGTCCTGCAAATCCTGTTTGATTTCAGCCTGCATGCTGCAAAAGGATAGATAACTCGGGCTACATCTAGACTGCAGACTTCTTTTGGAAGAACCTTTTTTTGGAAGAGATCTTCCAAAAAAACTTCTTCCAAAAGGGCGCGTCCACACACAAAAGCGTATCAAAAAAGCCATCTGCTTTTTCGAAAGATAGCATCCACACTGAATGGATGCTATCTCGCATGTCAGCTATGATTACTATGGATGGAGTGGCCACCAGGGCACCTGTGCTTTTTTCTCTTTCCTCTTCTCGCGAAAGAACTCCCTCTTCCCCATCCACACGCCTTTTTCCCAAAGAGCTCTTTCAGAAAAAGGCTTCTTCCTTGTAGAAAGAGGATTACCAATGCCGGGAAAAACCCTCTGTTCTTTCTATTTACTTTTGGAAGAATGTGACTGCAGTGTGGACGTAACTCAAGTTTTGTCAGAAAAACGGCCATTTTCCCGACAAAACTCTGTAGTATAGACATACCCTTGGTGTGTCTTTTATGCACAGGGAGAGCACAAAATCCATGTCAAATTGAGCTCCATGCCTTTTAATTGCAACCTTCTCTGACATGCCACCCTGCTCCTTCCCGGCGCCTGAGAGCAGTTGATTCCTAGGCATAATACGCACGGAGGGGCAATGGCCACCAGCACAAAGGGTATCGCTCAAAGGCCCGATCCCGAGTGATGCATCTCACTGGTTGAAACTGAAGGCTCACACGTGGAGCTCAGTAGCTTGCAGGAGCTGGAGTAATTGTGGAGAGTTCTCTGAAAACATCCACTCCGTGGGCAGCGGCAGTCAAAAAAGCCAACAGAATGTTGGGAATCATTAAAAAAGGATAGAAAATAAGACAGAGAATATCTTGTTGCCTCTATATAAAACCGTGGTACGCCCACATCTTGAATACTGCCTACAGATGTGGTTGCCTCATCTCAAAAAAGACATATTGGCTTTGGAAAAGGTTCAGAAAAGGGCAACAAAAATGATTAGGGGTTTCGAATGGGTCCCATATGAAGAGAGATTAAAAAGACTGGGACTTTTCAGCTTAGAAAAGAGGAGACTAAGGGGGGAGAGGATAGAGGTCTATAAAACCATGACTGGTGTGGAAAAAGTGAATAAGGAAAAGTTAGTTACTTATTCCCACAATATAAGAACTAAGGGCCACCAAATGAAATGAATAGCAACAGGTTTAAAACAAACAAAAGGAAGTTATTCTTCACGCAGTGCACAGTCAACCTGTGGAACTCCTTGCCAGAGGATGTGGTGAGGGCTAGGACTTTAACAGGGTTCAAAAAAGAGCTAGATAGATTCATGGAGGTTAGATTCATCAATGGCAATTAGCCAGGCTGGGTAGGGATGGTGTCCTTAGCCTGTTTGTCTGGAAATGGATGATGGGAGAGGGATCACATTAGGATTACCTGTTCTGTTCACTCCCTCTGGGGCACCTGGCATTGGCCACTGTTGGCAGACAGGACACTGGGCTAGATGGACCTTTGGTCTGACCCAGTCTGGCCATTCTTATGTTCTTATGATCGGGGCCCAGACTCCGAGAGATAAGCTTTGCTGAGAGCAGCCAGGTGCTTTCTTATTAGCCCCCGCACACACGCAGAATCCTAGAACTAACTGGAAGGCACCTTGAGAGGCCATCAAGTCCAGTCCCTTGCACACGCCACTTAGACCCCATCAAGCTGCGTTCGATTTGTGATGGGAGGGTCTCAGAACGAGATTTGTTCCTCGGCAAGGGGAGAAGAAAGCCCCAAGTTTTGAATCAACAGGACTTTAAAGAGAGCTGCGTGGGCGGCGGGTGAAGGCCCAGCTCTGGAAGGCAAGCCCTAGCCCCGCCCCTTCTGCCTGAGATCCCGCGCCTGGAGCCAAGCCATGCCCACCCCCAGACTGATCCTTCCTGCCCACCTGGCCCGCCCAGGCTGCTTTGCTGCAGCCCCGGACCCGGCCCCCACCCCCTCCCCCGCCTTCCCCAGCAACCAGGGAGCCGGGATGTCACGCCACAGTCCCATCCCTCTCTGGTGGCTGGGGGAGCCGGGCTGCTGTGCCGTGGCCCCCAGCCTTCGGCAGCCAGCTGTGCAGGCAATTCGGGAAGGCTGTGCCTTCTCTTGCCTACGTTCCCCGCCGCCCACGGAGAGCTGTCTCCGGCACAAGGCTGCCGGCATTGAACGGCGGTCGCGGGCCGGGCTCGCTTTCCCTCTGTGTTTGAAACCCTCTGGATCTGCTTTTCCAGGCGGAGCTCTTCCCCAGGCATTGGTGCCTCGCCAAAGGGCAGAAGCTCTTAAAGCGCAACAGGCGCGCATGGCCCTGCTCTGCCGGGCCACGGCTCCGCCACACAGCCCAAGAGAAAAGCCCCCCCCCGGCCCTGCCCCCAAGCTCAGCACTGACTCTCAGGGGAGATACCCGCTCCTGGCACAGCCAGCATGGACTCCCTGCAGCCCAGCCCCACAGTGGGGGTCAGCACAGACTTAGAGAGGAGAGCGCCCCCTACAGGGTTGCCCGGAGTTCTTGCTTCGCCCTGTGGGGCTCCAGGCAGGTGTCTCAGCCCATCCCTGCAGCAGGCTCCATGCTGCTTGGCATGAGAGAGCCTTAAGCCCAGCTCAGCGCCTTCGCGGCCCGGTTCAGCGCCTGCTCGCTGCACGGACATGAGCGAAGGCTGAGGCCCGCCGGGCAGTGCACTGCTCTGACAGGATCAGCCCTGCCTCCCCCGCTCAGGCTCCTCCTCAAGCTAACGGCCTACCGGGCCCTGCTGTTTCATTTATGCTCTTCTCTGGCCCGGAGCTGCTAGACCTCTCAGCGGGTCACGGGGTGGGGGTCGCCTCCGAGCCGACCCAGCGCCCGCCCACGTGCTCAGCAGTGCATTCATACTTTTTCATTTCAATGCGCTTTTTCATTTTCACCCCATGGTCTGCGTGGGATCAGGGCTCCCAGCTGGCAAGCAGGCAGACAAACTGCCTGGAGGTTTTCCAGTCCAAGAATTTATACAGCATTCGCATCCTGAAGGAGAAAGCCGGGGTCTTAGCTGGCCAGCTGGGTCAAATGGATACAGGAGAAGGAGAGGGATTTGCAAGCTTGGATTTTCTTTTTTCTAGGCACAGGGGGCTAGACCCGCTCAGCTGGTGCAAAACATAGCTCGAGAGAACCCACTTCAGCCAGCTTTGTGATCGTTCGGCTCTCTGCCTGTTAATGTGAGGGCAGATGCTAGAAAACTACTCTGCTTGTACTGGTCTTGAGACAGTCTTCAGGGCAGGGACAGAGAGAAAAAGAGTGTGTGTGTGTGTGTGGTCCCTAGCACAGTGGGAACCCATCTATCTGTGGCCTCTGATCACAACCTCAGCGCTAATGATCATCATTCGTAAGTCCAGCTGTTGGAGAGGCTGGTTGTGGGATGCTTGTATAACCCACACACCTACTGGGTGTGAGTCACTGTCCCACGGAGTGGCACTGAGACCACTTACAGAGTGAATAAGTTTGCTCTACAGCCATAGCTGAGTGCCAGCTGGCTTTTACCTCTACTGCAGAGGCGCCTGCACTAAGTTCCAGAGGTCCCAGGTTCGGTTCTGCTTGGCAGCGTTACACTTGTCCTCACACTTACTTTTTGCATCTTCTGCTGGTGGAATGTTTATGAGATGAGGCTGAAGCTAATCAACCTCGAGGGCCCTGAAAGGTATCTTGGGATGCTTTGGTCAGTGTCTTGCAAACTCCATGCCTGCAGGGCGGATACAGAACGGACCTGCCAATTACTGCTGAGGGTGTTGCCAGCCCCAGTGGTTCTGAAATCATGAGTCAGGCTGTACCCAGGAGATAGGCTTAACATCATGAGATTTTAGAAAAACAGTCCTGTTTATTGTCCCTCTGGAGTTGTGTTGTCAAGCTTCTCGCTATGACCACAAAGGGTTAAAACTTCCATTCGTTTCTTTTTGAAGCAATAACACATTGCTCTTATCCAGTGCCTTTCATCAGGCGATCTCTCAGAACTTTATAAAGAGGATCATTATCCCCATTATACGATGGGGAAACTGAGGCACAAAGCATGGGAGGGGGGTGGGGGTGACCGTGAACGTGGCTTGCCCAGGATCATGCAGTGGCAGAGCCAGGCCTAGAGCCTTAGTCTACCAGCTCCACTAGAGTCTGAGTCGAGTTCGGGCGCCTCAAACCAAGCACAATAATCACATGACTCCAGGAGTTGGGGCTTGAAGAACCAGACCAGTGAGGGTAGGATTCAGGAGAAAATGCAAGGGATCAGAAATGCTGCTGCGCCCCATTTGTCCTGATGTAAATAGGAATCTTGACATTGATTTCTGTGGCGCTTGGGGTCCCTCCCCAAGCAGTGCTGGCATGGTGAAGCAGCCCCTGAGCGCTAGCAGGGGCAATGAGGATGGGGAGAACCATACCTCTGGAGAGGGAATCCACAGAGGCAGCAGCCCAGACTACTAGGGCAGGCCAAATGGGTGCTGCCCAGCCTCCCTTTGGAGTGTTTTCCCCAAGGACAGCACGCCTGGTAATCACAGGACTGGTAAATGCAGGTTAACAGGCCCCGTGCAGCTGGCGGCAAACACTGTCGGGCTGAATAGATGTCACGACATCTCCTAAACCAGTGTCACCCCAGTGCAGCAGGGTGGAGGCAGCATGGGCCCAGTCTGGTCTCTGTACATCCTTGCCCCAGAGAGCTTTTCACATGCAAATTGCTTGTGCTGACCCCACCCAGCTGCAGGTCCTGCTGGAGAGGGGTGTTTTATGGCTTCCCTCCGCACAGAATCCCCAGGCTGATTCCAGCTGCTTCAAAGCTGCTGTCATCAGCTCCAGCTAAGGCGAAGCAATTATCACCCAGCAGCTCTGAGGTGAGACAGGGGTCATGCTACCCTGTCTGGGAAGGGACTTGATTTGTTTGTTTTGAAGGTGGGTGGGTGCTTGGAGGAGGGGCAGGCATCCTTACTGTTTGGAAATGTGGAGATGAGACGTGGCACTGAAAAGTGGCATAACCCCCAGGCCCAGTGGTATCTCAGCCTGGAATCATGCCGTGGCTCTATTGACTGCCGTGGTATGGCAGGGAATCTCAGGACAGATCAGTCTCTCTTCACCTGTGAGCCTTCTCTCAGCTGGTCCAATTCAACATGCACACACCCCTGTGTAGCCATAACCAAAAGATCAAACAGTGACTTGATCCCAGTCAGACCCGGTGTATGGAATATGGGCAACTATTTTTTACTATTATTGATACCAGTATTTCACAATTGCAATGAATTCTACAGGAGTGTTGTGAGCAAGACAGGAGAAGTCATTCTTCTGCTCTGCTCTGCGCTGATTAGGCCTCACTTGGAGTATTGTGTCCGGTTCTGGGCACCCCATTTCAGGAAAGATGTGGAGAAATTGGAGAAGGTCCAGAGAAGAGTAACAAGAATGGTTAAAGATCTAGAAAACATGACCTGTGAGGGAAGACTGAAGGAATTGGGTTTGTTTAGTTTGGAAAGGAGAAGACTGAGAGGGGACATGATAGCAATGTTCAAGAATCTAAAAGGGTGTTACAAGGAGGAGGGAGAAAAATTGTTGTCTTTGGCCTCTGATGATAGGACAAGAAGCAATGAGCTTACATTGCAGCAAGGAAGTTTTGGTTGGACATTAGGAAAAACTTCCTGTCAGGGTGATTAAGCACTGGAATAAATTGCCTAAGGAGGTTGTGGAATCTCCATCACTGGAGATATTTAAGCTCAGGTTAGATAGACACCTGTCAGGGATGATCTAGATGGTGCTTGGTCCTGCCGTGAGGGCAGGGGACTGGACTTGATGCCCTCTCAAGGTCTCTTCCAGTTCTAGTGTTTTATGATTCTGTGATTCTAAGATATGCCATGTAAGGGGCCATTTGAAATGCTATGATTGGCGAACAATGGTAGCATGTTTATATGTGTGTATCATCTTCACATCACGCGTTATAAATATGTGTGGCATATTTGTAGTTCAAACTTGGGCTGTGTTTTTGAGGGATGCCCCCAGACAGACTGGCAGCAGCACTAGCCAGCCTGCTTGATGGCCTACTGTGAGCCCATGGAGAGAAGGTAGGGGTTACACCTCTGAGTCACAAGGACACATAGGGACATGCTGGTGGGCAGGGGACTGTAAGAGGTTTTCCATGTGCTGCAAGCGTGTGTCTGGGACACAGGAAGTTTGAGCCCCGTGGCCAAGGATTTAAAAGGCAGCTGCATCTTCTCCATTTTGTCTTCAATCCCACTTCATACCTCTGGACAGCTTCTCTACAAACCGAAGCTTTGCGCAAAGGACCAAATAACCCATCCAAGCTTTGGATGTGCTCCCGAGAGACTCTACAAGTGAGCAAACTCACCGATGCTGCTAAGAACCTGATGTATGGACTCTGAAGGCTTAGATTTGCATCTGACGGCTTTGACAGTTTAACGATTCTCTTCTCCTTTTCTTTTATAATGAACCTTTAGTTTTCGATTCCAAAGGACTGGCTGGCAGCGAGATGTTTTGGGTAAAAGCCAAACTCATCTTGACCTGGCAATGTGTCCGGCCTGTTGGGGTTCAGAACATTTTGTATAGTGAGCAAAGTTTATAACACTCTTCATCTTAGTGGGCCTAGATCAGGGGTGAACACATACTGGTCCATGGGCCAGATCAGGTTTGCCACGGTGCCCCTGGCAGGCTGATGCCACTGTTTTTACCTGCGCCTCTGCAGATACTGACTATTGCAACACCCATTGGCTGAGGATTGCCGTTCCCAGACAATGGGAGCTACGGGAATTGGTGCAGACCGGGACACTGCTTCCCGCAGCTCCCATTGGCCAGGAATGGCAATTCATGGCCAATGGGAGGGCAGGCAAAGCAAGCAACTGCCCCGGAGCCCAATGATTCCAAAGGGCTTCCAGATGCTACCGTTACTGTGACAGTGGCAGTGGCTGGAAGCGTGGGCCCTTTGAATTGCTGCCGGAGTGCCCAGCCCCGCCCCTTCCACTGGACACCCCGCCCCTTCCAGGAGCACGGAGCCGCCTCCTCCCCACACCTTGCCCAGGGGCCCAGCAAGGCTGTTAGCTCTCCTGGCTTAGCCAGTGAACTCCCTGGTGTAGATGCCACTAGGCTGACAGAATATCCTTCTGGGAGCTGGTGTAGTTATGCTAGCAGAAGAATCCCCTTTGTCAGTTTTTGTTGCATCTCAGGGGGCTGTGTCTGCAGAGCTGTATGGACAAAGCTGTTCCAGCAACGATTCTATAGCATGTAGACAAATACTTACTTCTCTGCCCATACGGGACTAGCCATACTGGTATATCGCATCTTAATGCTGATAGAACTGCATCTGCAGGGGCTGTATGGCTGTAATTATCCGAGCTTTCATTTGCTGGCCGGCTCTTAGACAGCAGCCTGTTTAGGGGGGACTGTCTCTACATGTATGGACAAAGCCCAGTGTGTTTTCCCCACCCAGCTCTTGGCTAGGACCTCTAAGGGCTGCCTCCTGCTGGAAGGAAGGGGGCATGAAGGAGGGACTTTCAAGCCCGCATAAATATGTGTGACTTTGCTTCCATCTAATGGCCCTTTGGCACTACCTTACAAGTTCATACGTGTTTCTGTTCCTTCCACGCTTTGCTGGATCCGTCCCTTCCGAATGTCCTTGTCTACTCCCCAGGATAGGAAAGCTAATGAGGGGGACAGGTGGGTCCCGGAAAGGCCAGAAATGACCATTCAAGACCAATCACCTTGCCGATTCCCCACGGGAAACGAAGGCTCAACAAGTGAATCATACCCCCCCCCCCCCGGATTGCCAAGCTCGGCACTTTCTAGCCAGTGTGAATTAACCTGAGGCATTTCCAAGACATCTCTGAGTAACACTGAACACTTGGAAGCCAGCTGGTGGAGCCAGCTGGGGCCTGGAGGAGAGGAAATGGGGCGCTTCGGGTGCCTTCCCCTGAGAATGAAATCAAAGCCAGATGAAAAGATAACACGAAGAGATATGACTCAGTGCAGCCGGGGATTCATTTCCTGCTTTGTTAGAGTCCTGTCCCATAGGCCTTTCTTGTTTTATTGTTAGCAAAACCTTTTCCAGGCTTCAGATAGATTCCCAGGTTACCAGCAGAGATGGGTACTTACAAAGCCCCCGGGGCTGATCTCTAATTACCAGGAAGAATTTTCACTTCCTGTGGTTACTGAACTGAGAAAAGCTAATTCCCTCCAACCCGGCTGCTGCCTTCTCGAGCGTGGGCTGGGAACCAGGAAGGAATGAGGTGGACCAGTAGAGGATGATCTTACAAATCTTCCTCTATAAACTACATCTCTAATATGTTTTGAGCTGCAAATCCCGTAGGCAAACCCAAGGCACTGAGAAGAAAAACAGTGCAGGCAAGTAATGAAGCTACCCGTGATGTCTCATATGTTACCACTGGATGAACAAGGCCTGACACAAGGGCCAGAGACACAGGTCCAGATTCACCCGCCATGCATTGACTTCTGTGTATGTATTATCTAGGGTTGCCAGGTGTCCGGTATTGACCCGGACAGTTCAGTATTTTCACCTCCTGTACGGTAAAAAGTTCAGAAAATACCGGACACCTGAAACGTCCTGTATTTTCTGATTTTTTTTCCTAACCAGGAGGCAACAATACTGGGCACCTGGCAACCCTACAACACGCTCAGCAACTGGGCCCAGCCCCCAACCCCTCCCCCCGGGTCCCAGACCCCTGCCCCCTCCCTGCCCCCGGACCCCCTTGCTTACCTGGTTCCGCAGGGAAGCTGCGTTCTGGCTCCATCAAGAAAACAAAATGGCCACCAGCAAAAAGCCTAAAGAACTGAAGCAAGGGGAAGCAATGCCTTCCCTGGGTCTTAGTGCTCAACCTCTCTCAACTCTTGCTATCCCTGGGATTTAAATATCCCGGGCTTCATTTGCATGTTCCCGGGTGCCGCCATTTTTAAATGCCTTGTAGTTCGAACTACCTGCCCGCGGCTACATGTGGCATGGACTAGGTAGTTCGAATTAAAACTCCTCATTCGAACTACCGTTATTCCTCCTTTCTTAACTCTCAGGGTCCTTTTTTTTTTTTGCTCAACAACTTTGGTCTCCCCCTTTTTTTCCCCTCAATAAATTTTTTTCCCCGGTGGTTTTGTGTGTGTATGTGGGGGGGGGGGGGGGGTTCAGTATTTTTGGTTAAACCATCTGCAACCCTAGTATTATGCTAGCCCCAGATCTTCAGCTGCTGTCAATCAAGGTAGTTCTTCAGATATTGATATCCACTGAGGAATGGGAACATTAGTTTATATCTGTGGCACTTTATAGCCAAATACAGCGGCAAGGCCCTGCCACCAGGGAAACAGCGACTGGTGAACAAAGGCTGGAAGTGGGCTATGCAAGTTTAAAGACTATGCGAGGTAGGGAAAAGAGATGTTTGCTGTGTCCAGAGCGTGATATTTTCCATTATCCCCCCATGACCTCATTCATTCACTTCTTTCTTTACTAGACGATTTATCTGGCGTGGCTCAGATCCGTAACTCCATTTATTGCTTTTTGGAAAATAAAATGAAAAGGTCCCTGGTCCATTTGAGTCATTGCTCTGGGCTGGGGCCAGGGTGAGGGGTTCAGCATGCAAGCTGCCCCAAGGAGAGAGGACTACCCCGTGCCGAATTTGTGCACAAGCTAAGTAAACTACAGTTTAGGGCCTCAGATTGTGAGGGGATTTGAAATTAAAAAATACTCGTTTTCAGCTGCATCATCACCTGTATGCTGGTATTTATGCCAATAGAAAACTTTATTGTTTCTATGTGCATTGTGCTCGCTGTTAGAATAATCCACATTTTTTTTTTTAGTAATTGTATGGGCCCTTGTGAGAGTCCCTGGCTCCTTGCAAGGGGTCTGTGCTGTATGTTCCAACACCCAGGGTCTCTTGGCGCACCTGTCCCAAAGTCTCGGGTGCTTCCCGACGCTCTATCAACTGTCTATACGTAGTCTGAGTCCGGGGCTGCTATCGGTTCCCCCAACGTCTTTGGATTAAGTATCTCAATGTGTAAGATTGCCTTAAGAAGAAGTAGGGGGGCCCCAACCCAGGACCCTAAACATAGGGGGCGGTCCCCCTGTCAGGAGTTGGCGGGGTCATGCCGAAACACACCAACCCCCCTCTGAGCTTAACAGCCCTGTCCTGGGTCACTTCCTACTTCTACTAGACTACCTACTCGTAGCAAATATCTGACGGAAGTTCCCTTGGCTCACAGAGCTGAGCCAGCTGCCAAGCAGGAGTTCCCACCGCTGGGTCTTCCGAGTATTTGAGTCGGTCCCGTCTTCTCAGAGTCCGTGCAGTCCCTATGGCTGGGCAGCAGCTGGGCCTGGCCCGGATTCCCTGCGGCTCGGAGTTTGGTGGTACCTGGTAGCAAGACAGGAATGGGCCGGGTTGGCAGCCCGAGGGGACCTCGCGTCCCGTCCTCAGTGGTTGTAACCTCGCCCCAGTTTTGGGCTGGTGGGGCCATGGTGCTCTCCCTGGGCCGTTGGGGAAGCCACGCCAGCAGAGCAGCCCCGGGGTCAGGCATAGAGCCCCGTGATCCCTCCTCAGGCAAGGCGGACCGGCGGACCCGTCCCCTCTCCCAGGCGCGCCACAAGTCCTGCCCGCTCGGAGGGCTTTCCTCCCCCCCTCCTGCCCTGGACCTTTTATCGTCTTTTATCACCCAGTCCTGACCGGCGTGGCCCCATTCGCTGTCCAGCGTCTTGCACCGTAGGTCCCAGTGGGCGGTGCTCCCCCTGGCTCCTAGTGCCGGATGGGTTCAGCTCAGCTGCCCCGGAGTAGGTGCCGCAGAGCCGCTGCCGCCGCAGGCGCTCACCCCAGAGAGCTATGCTACCTCCATCAGCAGTGCAGGCCTCAGTTACCCCATCACAGGCCTCTTAAACTTGAAATAACTTAGGTCCTCACCATGTCTCAATCCGCCCCGGGCCTATCCCGACCCTCTCTCACCGCAGCAGCTTGGGGCCAGGCAAGAAGTGTCTCTTCATGGCTGCAGCTGCTCCAGCAGGCACAACTGGGAGAGGGGTGCATGTCCCCCAGCTGGGGCAGGTCCAGGTTTGTCTGCCCCTCTGTGCTCCCCAGCCAGAGCGAGGAATGCAGCAAACTCCGCACTTTCCCCTCCCTCCCTGACAAAGGGGAACAGCCAGCAAAGTCCCCCGTACAAATTGAGATTGAGCTTCAGTTCCCCCAACCTCCTTAAAGGGTGCTGTGTGGTGGAAGGCTCAGAGCTGGGGCAGTCCTGGGGAGAGGGGGTGCCCCCTGCCAGCTCCTTTCACCTGCCTGGTGACTCTGTCTCTTCTCTGTATGCTTTTATGAGAACCAGTCCCATTCTGGGCATATCTCATTGTCCTGGCACAACCAAAGCCTTGTGTTGCTTTTAAGTTATGATATGAAGAAGCTGCACACCAAGGGTACATCTAGACTACAGGCTTTTGTCGACAGAAGTTTTGTCGACAGATACTGTCGACAAAGCTTCTGTCGCCAAAGAGCGTCTAGACTGCATCCAGTTCTGTCGACAAAGCAAGCCGCTATGTCGACATGACAGTGTAGACGCAAAGGACAGTGTAGATGCAATAACGCCTTCTGTCGACAGAACTCTGTCAACAAAAGGTGTTATTCCTCGTAGAATGAGGTTTACCGCCGTCGACAAAACTTCTGAGTTCTGTCGACGTTATGTCGACAGAACTTGGCGGTAGTGTAGACGCAGGTATAGTTTTGTTGACAAAAGTCCACTTTTGTCGACAAAACCCTGTAGTCTCGACACACCCCAAAGTTGGCGGTCTTAGTTCTTTTGGTTTCGGAGGAGTTCTTGAACCAACAGACTCACAGACACACGGGCACACTTAGGCTATGTCTAGACTGCAGGCTTCTTTTGGAAGAAGCCTTTTTTGGAAGCGAGTCTTTCTGAAAGAGAGTGTCCAGACTCAATGGATGCTCTCTTGCATGTAAGCTGTGGTTGCAATGGATGGAATGACCACCAGGCCACCTGTGCTTTTTCCTCTTCTTCCAAAAGAACTCCCTCTTCCCCATCCACACACACCTTTTTGCGAAAGAGCTCTTTCGCAAAAAGGCTTCTTCCTCATAGAACGAGGACTACCAATGCCGGAAAACCCCCTCGGTTCTTTCGATTTTCTTGTGGAAGAATGCAATTGCAGTGCGGACGTTCCTCAAGTTTTGTTGGAAAATGGCTGTTTTTCTGACAAAACTCTGTAGTGTAGACATACCCTTAGATAGATAGATAGAAAGATAGATAGACATCTTAATATTTTCTTAATATGTGGCTTAGCTGTATAAGGGCTCTGCTCACGCTGCCGGTCACAGGCCCATGTGGGGAGCACAGCTTTTCAAAGCTCGGGCTCATTAAAACGTATTTTTGCTTGACGATGACCAATGAGTGACTAACACCGCTTGCTATTTTATCGCCTGAAAATGCCATTGGCCAGGTTTTGGGTCTCCCTGATGCTGCGCTCCCATTCGCAAGAGCAAAGGTGAGAAAAGCAACCTTCCCCCAGTGCCCCAGGTGTGGGGTTCAGGGTAACCCCTTGCCACAGATTTGCCCCAGCCCCGCCTCTGCTGCACCCCCAGTCCATCCCTTCCCCCCAGCCCTGTTCCTGCTCCACCCCGCCTTGCCCCTTCCCACAGCCCCTTCCCCCGAGCAACGCAAGCTGGGGGGATTACAGGAGGGCCTGGTGTGGGGCGGCAGCAGGGTCACCCCTGCTTCCTGTACGCACCATGGCAGCAGGAGCAGAGCACCCTGGGGCCGGAGTGTTCTGCTTCCTGCTGCCGCGGTGAAGCTGAGCGCAGCGGGCTGGGAGGAGGTAGGGGGGCAGGGTGGAGCGGGGCAGGCTGCCGGGTCGCACCAGCTCCTGTTGCCATAGTGATTGCGGGGAGACGACCCCTGCTGCCGCCCTGCACCAGGCCCCGCCCCTCAGGTAATCCCCAGACCACCAGCAGCTCTCCTCAGTCGCCATGTGACCGAGATTCATCGGGCTGGGATTAACGTTCTAAGCCTGTCGCCTCCTTTAACCCGGTGTCGCTCTGGCCCACCCGACACCGGTGCTCAGTTCATTTTCTTAACGTCAGCACGTGCCAATTGCTCCTAAGTTTAAAAGTGTTTTATAAGCTTCACGGGAACAGTTAGTTTATATTTCCTTACAGATGGCATGGATAACTAGAGGGTTACCAATGCCGCAGTGCAAATGCATCGTCTGATAGGACAAGGATAAACCGTGCATGCAAATCGTGCACCGAAGTTGTGACACGGGCTACACATGCAATACAAAAATCAGGTACTCCAGTGTGTAACACGTGCAGGGACGGAGCACTGAAGACGCTCCTCGTTCAGGGCACCATTTGGTCTGAGGCTGGCCCTGTTCACACCAGATAATTACCTCGCGTTTGTTGGCATGCTGAGTTGCACAGGGGCAGCAGGGCCTTTTGCAACATCATCACCAGTTGGGGAAATATTCCCCAGCGCTGCAGCTCTCCAGTATGAACTCCAAATTAAAGAGCAAGTCACAGCGCATGGAAAGCAGAGATTCAGGTAGCCTGGGGGAAAGAGGGAAGCTATTGACTGATTTGCATGACACCTGGTTCTGATAACAGAATTTCTCAATGGCTCTTTCTGAGTTTACACAGACTTCCCTGCCACAGGCTGTGATTTCCCTAGCTGGTACCGGCTAAGCAGGGACTGGCCTGATCAGGACTCAGATGGGAAAGCTCTAAGAAAGTCTAACTGATAGAGCCCTGGGTGGATACAAAATTTTGTATTCACACCCGCATCTGTATCTGCAAAAATAAGCTGCGGATGTGGCTACCCATGGATATAAGCGGATATCCGCCAATTTGCAGGGTTCTCCTCACAGAAACAGGGCTGGTGTCTCAATAGCTGAGGCTCTTTGCAGTACTGATCATGGAGACAGTGGGGGCACCGTTGTTTGGATGTGACTTAAAGCCCCTTGTGAGCATTAAAGATCCCATGTCACAGATTACAAAACTAGAACTGTGGTTCACCTCCAAGTCCTGTTGCCTAAGAACCTACATAGGCTAGAATAGCACTCTCTCTGCTGCAGTATCTAAGGCTACGTCTATACTTATGCACCGGAGATTGATGTTCTGGCATTTGATTTAGAGGGACTAGCAAAGGCCTGCTAAATCGAATGCTGAGGCCATCTGCAGTCAGTACCAGTACTCATCACAGTCCCAAGGAGCAAGGGGAGCTGATGGAGTGTTTGCTCCCACTGGCTTCCTCCTGTGAAGACGGCACCAAACTTGGCTTAACTTAAGGTATGTTGACTCTAGCTATGTTATTTACGTAGCTGGAGTTGCGTACCTTAAGCCGACCTTCTGGGTCTAGTTTAGACCTGGCCTAAGAGGCTCTGACCAGAGGCTCCTGGTCAGATTCCAGTTTGGGCAATTACATTCTGTCTTTCTTATTTTTCCCTGCAGTTTGAGTGGGATGTATCCAATGTTCTTCACTTCCTCTTTGCCGGTGTCTGAAGAGCGTTGCTTTGCGCTGTCAGACAACTGCGGTGGTCGAAAGTTTGATACAGACCAAAGTTCTGCTGAGTTGAAAGAGACACAGTGAATGTACAACTAAGTTATTTAAAACGGATTCTTTACCACTATTACTGACACCCTCTTTAATTACTGTGCGTATGTCTACATTTAACTGCTACAGCAACACAACTGCCACTGCACACCTGCAGCACTTCCATTAGAGGCTTTTCCCCTCAGCACAGGTATGCGGAACAATCCTTCCGTTGAGTAAACTGGGGTTAGATCGGCAAAGCTACATCTCTTGGGAGTGGATTTCACCTGAGAGATGTAGCTACACAGATGTAAGCTCCTGTTAGAGGGTGTCATAACCATGAGGGCTGGCCAGGACCTGGGGACTAAGGGGTTAACTATGTCTCCTGTCTCTAGCCAGGTGTCTGGTCAGCCAATAACAATGCAGGTAGGGATTTCAAACTGGGACAAAGGAATTTTTAACTTTCCCTCCTTTGTCTGAGTCAGAGCAGTTTCTTCCAGGTAATGGGGAGATGGGAAGTCGTCTCTCTCTCCAAGAAAAGTCTTTTCACAATATGTAAGCAGGGCAAAGTATAATTAGCCCATCAGGTTTTATTGTTTTCTGGTTTGGAAATTTGCAATTGACGTCTCAGCTGTTAAAATTGTTTTTTTTTTCTCTCTTTTGTAATGAAGCCTTCTAAGCCATGGAATTTTCTCTGAGTATATCAATTGGTGGCCCTTACCATCTAGCCACCTTAACTATGCTTGCAACGGTAGTATTGTTTTAATAATAAAAGTTTGTTTTCTTTTTCTAATTAACCTGGTATTGGTTCATTTCTGTGTCCTGGAAAATCTGTCTGTGGGTATCTGTGTGCCTTTGACTAGGGGGCAGCTACCACAGACTGCAACTTGCTTTTCTCTTTTTTAAGCTCTTTTGGGGAAAAGAGCTTGGAGTACCCCTGGTTGTGGGTTTAAAAGCACTTGATAATGGCAGCAGATATTCCCCAAAATCCAGGTATTAAGATTTGAGGGGGGAGTTTTTGTACCAAAGCCTGTAGGGATAAGGTTTCGGGGTGTTTTTGTGGGCACCCACTTCCACATTTGTCATGCCAGAGTGGGGAACAGCCTTGCCAGAGGGTTTATCCCTTCATCCTCCCACTTTCCTGGTCCTTCTCACGTGAGCAGAGAACAGCAATACCTGAAGTCCGGAGAGGCAAACAATTTGATGTTTATTAGGGTTCACTTCTAGTGAGTGTGAATCCAGTTTCCTTTCTTTTTTCCCTTAGGGTTTTTTTTCCCCCACTCACTTCTCGTTTGTCCCTAATATATAGTAATATTTCCAGGTATACCTTAACCAATCATTCTACTGAAATTTAACTAACCAGTCCTAACATATTGTAACATGATTATCTAAGCAATTATATCCCACCGCCTTCATTAGTTTATACCCAGCAAAATTAATTATACTGGAGACAGAGGCAATCAAAGAACCAGACAGAACCAGACAGATAAATAATGGAGAGGTCGGGAGTGGGTCCTTGCCAGACAGAAAGCTCCCAGCCTAAGTTTTTAGGCTCTTCTTCCCTTTCTCTGGAATCCATAGATTGGATGGCCTTTCTAACAGCCCCAAATTGCTGGAATGTGCCTTATTTCAATATAAATCATTTGGAATGCACTGTGGTTTTGATTCTTCTGTCTTATAAAGGTCTTTACAGGCAGGCCTGAATATCTGTGCCCTAACAGTTCCCGTTGTAGACCAGCCCTGGAACTGAAATTCTTATTTATTTTTTCACTTCTCACTGGTGGGTTTTTTTCCTTCTCATTCTGCACTGGATAATAAACTATACAGATTAGCATCATGGTTTGTTTCTAGTCAGTTTCACTCTCCAGCTCTAGTGCACCAATGATATTACCTAGTTTTTCTGCGGTGCTTTTAATCCACAGATTTCAAAGCTCTTTGCAAAGGGAGGGCCACGGGATCAGTCCTGCTTGATAGATGGGGAAACAGAAACAAATGGAGATTAAGTGACTTGCCCAAGGCCATAGAATGAGTCAGTGGCTGAGCGGGGCTAGACCCTAGGGGAGCCCTGCAGCTACATAGCTGATTCTGTGTGAGTCCCGAGCGCATTTTTAAAAAATGAACTCTCCCCTTCCTCTCAGAGATGCCAGCGCATTTACTGCTCACACCTGTCTTTTTCAATTAGTGGAAAGAATGCGGAAGCCCACACCAGCAAAGGGAGATCATCTGCCGGAGAGGCAGGAACAAGCAAGAGATCTGAGCAGGGCCTCCGCCAAAGAGATCAGCTGCCCCAGGGCCCAGTTATTTAAAAGGGCCTGGGGCGTCAGACTGCTACCGCAGCAGTGGCCAGAGCCCTGAGCCCTTTAAATTGCCGCCAGAGTCCTCTGCGGCACGCTCCAGGCTGAGAGCTGGCTGGGAGAAGCTAGGTGCCCCTCCTGCCTAAGGCCCCGCCCCTTCCGAGGTCCCAGAGAGGAGCCCCACACACACACATTGCCCAGAGCTTAGTGACGTCTGGCACCAGCTGTGGACTGGAGCCAGCAAAACTTCTTATTTGCGTTATTAGTAATTATGTTTGCTACAGTGGAGTCTAAGAGCCAATCAAGAATGTGATCTCATCATGCTAGGTGCTGTACAAACACTAAGGAGCACAGGATCCCTGCCTCCAAGATCTTATATTCTCCATAGACAAGTCAGAGGCAGGGTGGGGGTAAAGGTGCAACGCTCGTTACTGAAAGGTTATACCTGTCTCTAAAATGGATGCTTCAGGGGGGTAGCCGATCCTATGATCCTTATCTGCTTCTTTTAACTATCCAATCTTTAGGTGCTTATAGATTACCAGTTCTGCCTATTTGGTTTTCCCTTTGATATTTTCATAACCTCTGCTCCTTGTTTCCCGCCCCCTCCCTTCTCCCCTATTTATTTTGGGTCTGCACTCAAAACTCCGGTCATCTGAAGAAGTGGGCTGTGACCACAAAAGCTCATGATACCATCTACATGTTTTGTTAGTCTATAAAGTGCTACCAGACCATTTGTTGTTTTTTAAGTTTATCTAAAACAGATGTCTGCCCGTCTTTATGCTTAGCCACCCTGTATTGTGGGTTTTGGGGGGCTAATCCACATAATCATCATTTTCTTCTTGCTATATATTTTAGAAATCTGCATCTGTCTGTCTGTCTGTGAGTCCATTTGTTCAAGAACTCCTCCCAAACGGTAAGAGCCACCAGGACTACCAAATTTGGTAGGCAGCTTTCTCTTATCCTAACTTAAAGCAAGGTCAGGGTTTGGTTGTGCCAGACAATGGGATGTACCTGGAATTTGATTGTTTCATATAAAATGGAAAGGGAGGGATTTGGTAGGAGGGAGTTGTACTGTAGAATGACCACAGGGGGGCAGCAAGGGGCCAGAGATGGGGACTGGGACAGCTATAACCCCATTGGGAAAGCAGGAGTGGAGAAGTGGACAGTGATCTACCATAGATTTCAGAGAGTTTGTCTGTTTGTCTGTCTATCCCCCAGCCGAAGGACATGCATCCCTCCCCTAGTTGTGCCCTCTGGAGCTGCCGTGGCCATGGAGACATGCTTCTCACCTGGTCCCAAGCTGCTGCTGCAGTGAGAGAGGACTGGGAACCCCTCATCCCCACCCTAGAACAAATGGTTTAAATGAAAAAACAAAGCAAAACTTATTTGAGTTAAGGACCTGAGCAATGCCAGGTAAATCTGCTAGTATTAAATATAAGCATATAAGGACTGGATTTCTCAAAATCCTGCACCTGACAGTGCTGGAGAGAAAACACACCCGGATCCCAAAATGTTTAGGTTCCAGGCAAAACAAAGCCCTCTGTGTGTTTAAAAAAAACAAACACTCCCCGAGGAATGAAACAAGCATGGGGCTGACTTCTCACCCCCGCCAGTAAGAAATCTCGCCTAGTGCTCAGAGTGAAATAGATGGAAAGAACAGGTCAGAGGAGCCAATCAGAACACACTCCACTGAGGAAACCTTGCAAATTGCTCTGCTCTCTCCTTATGCAGGGGAAAAAATTAATGTGTCTTTGCTCTTAATTTTCTAAGAAAATTGAAAAGCAGGGAGGCTCTGAGATGTAGCCAGGAGGACAAAGCGCCGTGTGGGTGGGAGGAAGATCGCACAGACTAGACAGCTCCCGACTCATAGAAAATACATTCTAATGACAGTATCCAATACAAAAAAGAAGCTGTTATTCTATGTTATTATAACAGCCTGTGTATAATGGACGAGAGAAAAAAAAGGAAGCTGCCATTTTGATAATGTAGGGCCCAGCTTCTGCAAACATTATGTGTGGGCTTAACATCTAGCTTGTGCATCGTCCCCTTGAAGTCAATGAGACCATGCAGGGTTAAAATTAAGCTTGTGCCTAAGGATTTGCTGAATTGGGACCTAAAATTGTGAGCTGGGAGACTCGGGGACTCTTTTCCCTGCTATGTTTAAGCGTCTTGTGCAATGGTGTCCCCACCCCAGCAGGAGGGCACTTTCGAAGATGAGGGGATAAACAATGAGAATGGACAGGAGGTCTGGAAAATATCAGATTCTGCATTAGAGAGCGTCGGAAATCAGGGACTCAGGACTCTCCAGTCTGCTAAATTCCTTCAGGAAACATTGCAATTCACGCAGCAGGTGCTAAAAGAGGAAATTTTGGCTTTCCAGTGGAGAAACTGCTTATGTCCGTCCTGCCTTGCACCATCCAAGAAGCTCGATGGTTTGTCTACTAGGCTCATCACAGCGCTCATAATGGGACCCCCACCTTGCTGGGAAACGATACCCGCAGAGCAGCCTTCCACCGAGGGCAACAGCCTCGTACTGTGCAGCAGTTCCCATGCCCCCCTGCAATCTCGGGACATGGAGTTGTTTCCACCTTCAATCGTGAGGTCCTTTTCCAGAGCTCCTCACCCAGGCCTAAGGTTCGGCTTGTACTCAGAGCTGTCTGTGGTGCTGCTGTTCTCCCAGTCCCTGCGTAGATCTGTCTGGGTTGAGCTCCTGTGAGGAACTGCCAGGCCCTAGCCCCGCAGCTTTTTTTATACTGGTCTGCAGGGCCCTTATTGGCTACAGCAGAAACAGCCACTCTATCCTGCTTGGAAGACCTCTCTTCTGCTCCTCTCACTGGGGTGGGGTGTGGCGAGGCCTCCAGCCTCCTGTAGGGGGCACTGGGGCTTAGTCCATCTCATCACAGACACCCAAAGAAACTGTCCTCATCACAACTCAATGTGCTTCAGCATCCACCCTGCACTGGAACCTGGGCTTACAGTGGCTGGACCCAGGTCTCACAGCCGGGCTAATGGGTCCGTACTGCACTACACAGACCTTCTGCCTCGGGGCTGCCGCTTGAGCTGCGTCCAGGCTGCAGAACGATGGGGAGCAGAGTGACAATAGACTGAAACTCTGATGCACCGTCCAAGCAGGGACTCGGACGGGGGTCCTGAGCGCCTGCTGACCCGCCCGATTGATTTGTGTGAGGGGCTTGGGTTCAAACCCAAGTCTGAACTTAGTGAGCAGTGTGGACATATCCTGAATGGCTATTGGGACCCACCAGGACGGACACACGCACAGTGCCTCCCTCTGCATAGGGATGTAAAAAAAGGTGTAAAACCAGTAACCGTGTAACCATTCAAAAATCCTAGTGGTTACACAGTGAGTGGGTGGGTGGGTTTAGGGAGGGAAGGATGGTAAAGGGTGCCCCCATGGCTCCCAGGGAGCTGGTTGCCACCCTGCACTGTGGGCTCTGCAGTAAAAGGCTTCTGCTTTCAAATACCCAAAAGGGAGTTACAAGGAGGAGGGAGAAAAATTGTTCTCCTTGGCCTTGGAGGACAGGACAAGAAGCAATGGGCTTAAACTGCAGCAAGGGAGGTTTAGGTTGGACATTAGGAAAAACTTCCTAACTGTCAGGGTGGTTAAACACTGGAATAAATTGCCTAGGGGTGTTGTGGAATCTCCATCACTGGAGATATTTAAGAGCAGGTTAGATGGGCATCTGTAAGGGATGATCTGGTGCTTGGTTCTGCCGTGAGGGCAGAGGACTGGACTCAGTGACCTCTCGAGGTCCCTTCCAGGTCTAGTGTTCTATGGTTCTATAAAGCAGCTGGCTCAGGAGTGGAGCTGGCAGCTAGGAGCCAGCGTGAGCCTGAGGGCAGAAGAGTTTAACCATAACAAAAACCGATAACCGGTTAAACTCTTTCATCCCTACCTCCGAGTCATGGTACAGCTGGTCCTTTCCTGGCACCCTAGGGGTCTGCCGTGATCTGGCCTGAGCAGGCCCAAGGTCAGACTTGTCTGAACGGATCCCTGTTTAGAATCTTTCCCCCCTTCCCATGGACACATGAATTATCATCATCCCTTTCCGCCAGCCCTCTCACACTGGTACGCCCACAGAGCCCGCGCCTCCCTGCTAGAAGCCCCGCAGCTCTCTCAAGTCCTCTGCTTATTTTTCTGAAATTGATTAAGTGCTAAATTGCTCATGACCTATAAAGTCTTACAAATATAAAAATTACTTTGCCATGACAACAAGCCCCAGACGGAGGGAGATGTGTAGACCTGCTCTGAAGGAGACGGAAATAGAAAGAAAGGAAATATACTTTGAATAAAATACAACCCCCCATCCCAGCCCCCAACCACTTCTAAACTAAAACTGCCCCAAAGCCTGAACGGGTCAGAACGGCTCATCAGCAAAATGCCACGACGGCGGGTGAAAACATGCACACCTTTGCCTACAGCAATGGGATTGTTACAGGTGCTCTCTAAGCCACACCCAGAATCAGCCAGGTGATGGGAATCGGGACAGCGCTGCGTGTGGGTGTTGCTGAGCCGATCGGATTCGGAGCCGAGCTGGCGCTGGGAGGGTCTCCACCTCATAACATCATCCTCACCCCATCGGCTTTGTGCCGTTTTTATAAAATCCCACATGGCACTTACTGTTCTCTGCTGTCTCTCATGGAAGTGGGGGCAACACGCGCTCCGCGTCATGCCTTTTCACCTGCATCCCCTGGGCGGTCGTTTCCCAGATGCCCACGTTTCGGTGAGTGCTCCGTAGCTCTGCCTGCATAGCCTCTTCTCTCCACAGGCTCAAGAGACCCAATACTCCCCCAGGCAGGAAGGAGCACATCCACAGCAGGGGTGATGGAAGGTCCCTAAAAGTGAGAGGGCCACGTGGTCCAGAACCGTGGCCCTGCTGCTATGCTGCCCCTTCCCCGTGAGACCCAGCCCTAGTGCCACCCCTTCTCCAGGAGTCCCCGCCCCCATGCTGCCACTTCCCCCAAAGCCCCGCCCCCATGCCGCCACTTCCCCAAGCCCCGCCCCCATGCCGCCACTTCCCCCAAAGACCCACCCCCATGCTGCCACTTCCCCCATGCTGCCACTTCCCCAAGCCCCGCCCCCATGCCGCCACTTCCCCAAGCCCCGCCCCCATGCTGCATCTTCCCCCAAAGCCCTACCCCTATGCCGTCACTTCCCCCAAAGCCCCGCCCCCATGCTGCATCTTCCCCCAAAGCCCTACCCCTATGCCGTCACTTCCCCCAAAGCCCCGCCCCCATGCTGCCACTTCCCCCAAAGCCCCACCCCCATGCCGTCACTTCCCCCAAAGCCCCGCCCCCATGCCGTCACTTCCCCCAAAGCCCCGCCCCCATGCTGCCACTTCCCCCAAAGCCCCGCCCCCATGCTGCCACTTCCCCCAAAGCCATACCCCTATGCCGTCACTTCCCCCAAAGCCCCGCCCCCATGCCGCCACTTCCCCAAGCCCCGCCCCATGCCATCACTTCCCCCAAAGCCCCGCCCCCATGCTGCCACTTCCCCCAAAGCCCCACCCCCATGCCGTCACTTCCCCCAAAGCCCCGCCCCCATGCTGCCACTTCCCCCCAAGCCATACCCCTATGCCATCACTTCCCCTAAAGTCCCGCCCCCTACTTCTTCTTCCCCCAAAGCCCGTCCCCATGCCTCCTCTTCCCCACAGACCCTGCCCCCATGCTGCCACCCCCTCCAAGACCCTGCCCACCGCTTGCTCCTCTCTGCCCTCTACCCGCCATCTTTGCCCTTATGGCTGGTAGAAAGGCCAGCACCCCCGCCCCCAACCATAGGTGTCTGGTATGTAAGGCAGGAGAAGGCTTTACCTTCCCAAACCACCAGGCATGGCCCCACCCACTCTCTGCCCCCAGAATACCTGCTGTAGGCATTCTGGGGGTGGAGTGCTGCTGCCCCCCGGCACCCTCCCCAGTGCTCCAGGCTGGGGAGATTGGAGCCGTGTGGCCTCCTCCCACCCTGGTGCTCCAGTGGCTGGGGAGGCTGGGGTGCGCACACTTGCCCCCTTCCGTCTATGGGGAGGGCATGCTTGATGTGCTGCCCTGCCTCCTCCCCACCTCATGGGGGCGGGACCTCAGCAGAGGGGGCAAGGCTGTAGGTGGGGCTGGGGCCTGCTTCCCCTATCCCCAGCTGCACCAAGCACCCATGCCCTCAACCCCCCATTCAGACACCCCCGATCTACAGGCCATAGCTGGCATGGTCTGGGCAGTAGCACCCAACAAGGGAGAGCTGCTAGATGTGCCCCCCAAGAAAAGGCATTACAGATCTATGCACGGGATTTAAAGCTGGAGGGGGGCAGGGCTGGCTTCTGGTTCCTGTGACCCCTGGGCAGTGGAGTTCACAGCTGTGACCAGAGCCACGTCTGTCAGGCGTTGTGAGACCACTGCTGGAGAACCGTTAGGCTTGGCATAGGTCCAGCGACCTGTATATTTGAAGTGGCTGGCTCAGCAGCTCCTCTGATTTTCTTTTTTTTAAACAAAAAAAAAGTTTTTAAAAGGTCAGACTCTAAAGGAAATGACCTTTCGGGTCAAATGAAACCTTTTGTCCAACCTGAAAGGCTAGAATATATTTTTAGACTTTTCAACGTGCCAAAACGTATGGGAACCCCTGCAAAGCAGTGTTTGCTTTTTCTGGTTTTTTTAAACGTCTGTTGACCCAGAAAAGCAGATTTTCATCTCGTTCTACTCCAAAGGCCAGACCAGATGATCACAATGCTTTCTTCTGCCCTTAAAAAGCTATGAATACAAGTATATCATTTAATTTTCCTAAAAACGGTGACTATTGTTCTCTGGATTCTAATCAGCAACTTCTTTTCAGTCCCATTCATCTTTGTCAATTATAGGGTCCCAGTCAGGACACAATGTTGACCCACCATTGTTGTTGTTTTTTTTAAGTTCCTGTTTTTACAAGACTTGCAGAAGATCATCTCATCTGAGGAAGTAGATTTTGCCCCCAAAACTCATGATACTATCTAGATATGTTTGTTTGTCTCTGAGGCTGTGTCTACATTACAAAGAAAAGTCAGAAAAAGATACACAACTTGCGAACTGCAATTTGTGTATCTTTTTCCACTTTTCTTCCAAAAGAGGCTTTTCCAACATTTGGCCCGTGTACACGGGGCCAAATATTGGGGAAAAAAACCACCTCTTTCGGAACATCCCTTCTTCCTCATAAAACAAGGTTTACAGGGATGCTGAAAAAATGCATCTGCTTTTCCAATTTTTTTTTTTTTTGGAAAATCAGATGCATTCCTTGGATGTGGCAGAGCTTTTCCCGGAAAAGCTCTGTAGGCTAGATGCATCCTAAGGTGGCACAGGGCAACTCGTTGTTTTTAAAGTTACAGACTAACACAGCGACCCCTCTCAGACTACAGAGATAGTGTGGCTTTAAGAGCCTTAATTGGGCATTTCCTGACATGCAATTAAACCTTAATCTCCCTTATGTTCCATCAGTGTCAGATGTATTAGCAGCTAGCGGTGGGAAGAAGTCTGTTGAGTTAGCAAATTCTGCCATCGTTGCATGCAGGATTATTCCTTGCGTGATATTCTCCAGAGCTTCATAAGAACATAAGAAAATAAAAATGGTCATACAGGATCAGACCAATGGTCCATCCACCCAATATCCTGTTTGCCGATAGTAGCCAATACCAGATGCCCCAGAGGGAGGGAACACAACAGGGAATCTTCACGTGATCCCTCCCCTGTCACCCATCTCCAGACAGACAGAGGCTAGAGACACCATTCCTACCCATCCTGGCTAATAGCCATTGGTGGACCTAACCTCCGTGAATCTATCTAGCTCTTTTTTGAACCCTGTTAAAGTCCTGGCCTTCACCATATCCTCTGGCAAGGAGTTCCACAGATTAACTGTGCACTGAGGGAAGAAAGACTTCCTTCTGTTTGTTTTAAACCTGCTTCAATCAAGTGTTATCAACTCGAAGGGTATGTCTAGACTACATGCCTCTGCTGACAGAGGCATGTAAATTAGACATACCGACATAGTCAGTGAAGCGGGGATTTAAATATCCCCCGCTTCGTTAGAATAAAAATGGCCGCCGTGTTGTGCCGGCTCAGCTGTTTGTTGGCACGAACTGGCAGTCAAGACGGGAATCGATTGACAAGGAAGGCCTTTGCCGACTGCTCCCTTATGCCTTGTGAAACGAGGTTTACAGGATCGGTCAGCAAAGGCTTTCCTGGTTGATCAATCCCCATCTTGACTGCCGGTTCGTGCCGACAAACAGCTGAGCCAGCACAACGCGGCGGCCATTTTTATTGTGAGCGGGGGATATTTAAATCCCCACTTCACTGACTATGTCGGTAGGTCTAATTTACATGCCTCTGTCAGCAGAGGCATGTAGTCTAGACATACCCCAAGTGATGTATACCCTCTCAGTTCCCTCCAGAAACTATCTCCTAGATTAACAGATCTCACCCCTCTGAGTGAGCCCCCCATCCAAAGCATAACACGTCCGCTTACAGGTTGTGCGTTGGATCAGGGCCTGAATATTTCACAATATTAAACAAGCACCATAGCAAGTCGATGACTCAGAACTCCCTGCCTGTCATCTTCCCTGGCATAGCACCTCGCTGCCGTCACGCTGCACCTTCCAGCCATGAAAGACCTTCCGAGTTGAACACGACACCAACCATCCATGCGAAATAATCTGCCCGTCAATGTCCGATAAGATCGCCGAGCTGCGGTTCAGCTCCGAGGAGCGAAGATGAGGGAAGACAACCTGAAGCCAACTCTCTTCAAGCCACAGAAGACGCTGGGGTGAGTTAGCAGTTACAGCAGCAAACATGCCTCTGGTCTCTCTTTTCCTTTTTAAGTCGGATCTTCACCCAAATCAACACAGAGATAAGGGGAAGGGAATCACGGCTGCATAGCCATGGAGGAGTGCAGGCCAGAGAGGGAAGGACCGTTGGGGACAACCTGAAAGAATGACACATGCCAAATGTATCACATGTGGTATATAGTCCACTGCCTAAGGGCACGTCTTCATGGCCGTGTGGAGACGCAAGTCCCTGCTTGAGTGGATTCCTGATGGGAAGGAGACTCTTTGGCACCCTCCTTCCATTTGTTCCCTTGTTGAATATCTTACAGCCCCCGCGCTTAGCACCCTCTAAGCCATGGTCACATGGTCGCCTGGGTCACCTGCCCCTAAATCCGGATCTGCTGCTGCACAGCTAGCCCTCCTCCTGCCACCTGCACCACCCTGACCTCACTGCCAATTGTAGGCCTTAGCTTGGAGCGGGGCTAGCCTGTGAAGGTGCACTCAGGTTGTGAATTACACCTCTCAGATGTTAGGTGTGGGAGTCTTTCCAGTGATTGCAGAGGGATGTGGATTAGATTAGATTAGATTCAAAGTCCTTTGGAGTCTTTCAGGTTGCTTCAGAGACCCTCTCTCTCCTTTTCTCTCACCAGTCGGCCTCTTCCAAAGCCCATTGGAAAGACTCCCATTTGGTCCCCAAAAGCTTTTGAGAAAGCATCTACAGCAGTGATTCCCAAACTTTTCAGCATCACACCCCCTTTATGATTTTTGAGAAACCCACAAGCCCCCCCCCCCTCAAATAGCAGCAAAACTTGTTGAGCAAAAAAATAAAAAAGGAACTGACCAGGGCCGAAAAACAAAAATAGCAGCAAAACTTGGGGATGGGGGGGGAGGGTTGATGCGGGGAGAAGCTGGGTCACCTCGCGCCCCCCCCCTGGAATTTCTTCACGCCCGCCCCCCCCCCCCAGTTTGGGAACCGCTACAGTAAAACCTGTGCTATCCGGTACTTAACTATCCAGAAAACTTAGAAATCGGCAAATTTCCTAGGGGCTTTAATCCGGCGCGGTTTTTTGATCTGGCCGGCCGGGGGCTGGGCACAGCCATGCAGCACTTTGATCCAGCCATCCAGGAGCTGGGCCGGGCAGCTGGCAGCCCCTGCGGCGCTGGGGTCACAACTCCAAAAAGGGACTCTCAGATAACCAGAATTTTTAGATAACCGGAACACCCTGATCCCCGAGTGTGCCGGATAACACGGGTTTTACTGTATCTAGCTATTCCCAAAGCACAGTATTACAGGAACCTGATGCAGCAGCTCATGGCGTCAAATGCCATCTGATGTTCCAGTGATGCATTCAAAAACACCGACAGTACCAAGAGAGATGAGCAGGACTGCTGATGAGGGACACAGTCTGGGAAGCAGCCTACATTCTTTCTTGGCAGACACTATCTTCCTGCAGAGAGCCTGTGCCGGATACCAACAGACTGAGGGACAATCCACACCCAGTCACATATTCGCTCCATCGCGACTATCTTTGTAAAACGTCCCATGGGAGACATACAGCACCAGATTTATGCACAAGCTAAGTAAGATACATTTTAGGACCTCAGATTATGAGCGGCCTCTAAATAAAAAAAATTACTAGTTTCCAGTTGCCTCCTCTCCTATGTACCAGTATAGATGAAATGTAAAACTTTTCTATCATCTCTATTTTAATTGTTCTTTCTGTTAGAATAATACACATTTTTGGTAATGCTGTAAGGTCTCTTAAACTTTTCACAGTTTAGGGCCTCATGAGGTCTTAATCCAGCCCTGGGGACATATCCAAATGCTTATTCCTGACTGCCTAAAAACTCCCACACCAAAGTCTGGGTAAGTGCTGGTTAGATACTGCTTACCTCTTGTGACTTTTTAAAGCAAGACTTTGTATTTTCAGTTATCCAAGCATGAGCCCGGATGTATAGGGCCTTTCTTCTAAATGTGTGTACCAAGTGATTTTTTATTTCAAACAATAGCTTTAACAAAAATGTTTGCACCTTGTAGGGAATAATTCTGGACACTCTGGATGCAGGTGAAAACAAGCAGAGGATTTATTATGCACCAGCGCTGGTGGAGTACCAACCAGGGGTTAACCTGGAGAGCACTAGTTAATCAAAACATTACATTGAATTATATAGGCAGCAGGTGGGCGGCGTGGAAGCAATTTCATAGGTTCTGGTGGCAAGATGTAATGAGCGCATAAGCCAATAAACTACGAAGGTTACACAGCATCTCCGCCCATTGCCAATTAAACATCTTATCAATAATACAGATAATTATTCCTAAATAAGCCAGCATAAACAAGACATATTGATGGCAACTTTGTCTGCTGAAATTATGATGCATCTACTGCGGGGGTGATACTGCCTTACATTGGCACGGTCCTTGGGATCCAGGCTTATTATCTAGGCTTAAAGAAGACAGAACAGCTTCCGTGAAGTTTGTTTTGGTACCAGCCAGGGTCTTATTGGAGCGAGGCCCTCTTGGAATGTGGTTACCAGGCGACCAGCTGTTTGTTCTCTGTGTGTTCCCAGGCTTCAAATTTAGGATTTGAAAGCATTCTTAGCAGGATACCATGGACTGCCTCAGTTTACCCCTACACACCTGTTCTTTACATGCAGGAACCGGCCATGACTCATCCAGTGTCTGATTTGTCAGAGAGATGTTAGTGGCTGGAAGAGCGATTTCCGGGAGCTGGCATCCCACAGAGGAGGTAGGACTTGTCCACTGGAGGAATGAGCCTCAGGGGACACAGCAGAGCAAGGTGTAGAGATTTCCCCCCCGAGAAGGCTTATATCCAAGGGTCTAGTCTTTCAAGGAGACAGACCAGGAAGACACACGACTTTGGTTTAGTTAGGAATACTTTCCAGTGCTGCTGGCTGAGCTGTCGGTAGGCCTTTGTTCCCACCATCCTCCATTTGTCAATTTCATAGCAAAATTAGCTAGTGGCGCAGCACAAAGCTGCCCCGGGGCCATTTGCTTTCCATGCACAAGGAACGCAGAGGCCGGGGGTAGGAGAGCTTGTAGGAACTGCTGTAGTAACAGGGAGGTTTTCAGCACCTCCACTGCGCTTACCCAGAGCAACTGATGCAGCTTCACCACCCCGTGGGAGGCGGGTGGTGCCGCAACCCTCGGGTTCCCAGGGCCGGTTCTAGGGTGGACGAGCAAGATGGCCAACTTCCAGACACTGCCGTGCTGCTTGGGCACTTTGGATTTTTCTGCTCTGCTCAGATATGCCGGACATTTTTGCTCCTTGGTTGTGAGGGCTGGGGGGGGTGGTATTTTTTGCACTAGGCCGCATGGGGGATGAAATAATTTCCTGCCTTGCCCAATGTTTCCATCTGTGTGCAGAATACATTTTGTTCTGTGCACCGAGGCATGTGCAGATGTGCACCACCCAGAGAAACACCTGCTGCTCATGGTGGGAGGCTGTGGGGGCTCTGCTAATCAGCGGGGCGGCGTCGGAGTCTCTCCTGCGTAGCCACCCAGGCGCTCTGCTTACAGGGACACTGGCTCTGCCCATCTCAATGGCTAGGGCAAGGGTGGCCAACCAGCAGCTCTCAAGTGGCATGCGGCTCTTCGATTAAAGAAAGGCCACTCTGCGCACACGTTCCGGTGCCTGGAGGGAGAAGCGTGTAGTGGTGACGGCAGCGGCTCCAGGACCCAGGCATTAGATGAGAGTGTGGTAAGGGTGCCTGGATCTGAGGGAGAGGATGGGGATTGGTTTAGAGCAGGGTGGGGGGGTGCCTGGCTCTGGGGGAGGGGAGGGGGATTGGTTTAGAGCGGGGTGGGGGGTGCCTGGCTCTGGGGGAGGGGAGGGGGATTGGTTTAGAGCGGGGTGGGAGGGTGTCTGGCTCTAGGGGAGAGGATGGGGATTGGTTTAGAGTGGGGTGGGGGGGTGCCTGGCTCTGGGGGAGGGGAGGGGGATTGGTTTAGAGCGGGGTGGGAGGGTGTCTGGCTCTGGGGGAGAGGATGGGGATTGGTTTAGAGCGGGGTGGGGGGGTGCCTGGCACTGGGGGAAGGGAGGGGGATTGGTTTAGAGCGGGGTGGGGGGGTGCCTGGCTCTGGGGGCGGGGAGGGGGATTGGTTTAGAGCGGGGGGGTGCCTGGCTCTGGGGGAGGGAAGGGGGATTGATTTAGAGCGGGGTGGGGGGGTGCCTGGCTCTGAGGAAGAGGATGGGGATTGGTTTAGAGCGGGGTGGGGGAGTGCCTGGCTCTGGGGGAGAGGATGGGGATTGGTTTAGAGCAGGGGGGGTGCCTGGCTCTGAGGGAGAGGATGGGGATTGGTTTAGAGCGGGGGGGGGGGGTGCCTGGCTCTGGGGGAGGAGAGGGGTATTGGTTTAGAGCGGGGCGGGGTGCCTGGCTCTGGGGGAGAGGATGGGGATTGGTTTAGAGCAGGATGGGGGGGTGCCTGGCTCTGGGGGAGAGGATGGGGATTGGTTTAGAGCGGGATGGGAGGGTGCCTGGCTCTGGGGGAGAGGATGGGGATTGGTTTAGAGCGGGATGGGGGGGTGCCTGGCTCTGGGGGAGGGGAGGGGGATTGGTTTAGAGCGGGGGGGGGGGTGCCTGGCTCTGGGGAAGGGGAAGGGGATTGGTTTAGAGCGGGGGGGGGGGTGCCTGACTCTGGGGGAGAGGATGGGGATTGGTTTAGAGTGGGGTGGGGGGGGTGCCTGGCTCTCGGGGAGGGGAAGGGGATTGGTTTAGAGCAGAGGGGCTGAAGCACTCAAAGTCTTCGTGGATGCAGAATAAGGCAGCCAACACAGATGTCATATTTAAATTCCAGAGGAAAAAAAGAATCAGCATGTCCCTGGTTTACACTGAGTTTCTTTAAAGAAAATTCAAAGGCTATTGTTTGCCAGGTTGAAGCAATTAGACTTTTGTCCTAGTTTTTGTCTGAAATGTCCTGTAATATTATTTTTATCACTACATGTTGTGTACTATACCTATCGATCTATAGATAGATAACAATAAATATCTAATACGTGGCTCTTCACACTCTATTCCACCACTATTTTGGCTCTTCGTCTCTAAGGGTACGGCTATACTAGCTCGTTAGTTTAAGCTAGGTAGGGTAATGAGGGCAAGCGGAGTTGCAAATGAAGCCTGGGATTTAAATATCCAGGGCTTCATTTGTATGTTCCCGGGCACCGCCATTTTTAAATCCCCTTTAGTCCGAACTCCGTGCCCACAGCTACACACGGCACAGACTAGGTAGTTTGAATTAAAGATCCTAATTCGAACTACCGTTACTCCTCGTGGAATGCTATGTGACTATATCCCCCAGTGGCTAGTTGGAGGGGTGTCCTTACATTCGGTGTCCATGGGTCTCCTTGCTCAATTTACACAGGAGACGCAGGTACGTAGGTGGAACCCCATCGCTTTGGCTAGGGCAGGGTGCCCTTTAAGACCTTTGTTCCAGCACATCTTTCTAATGGTTCCTATCTCACCTGTGCATGCCCCACGGAACAACAGCAGTGATCAGCGTGTTCTCGGTCTGCGCATGACAGCTCCCTGCGCACCGAGTGTCACGGCTCCGATATGGTTACTGGGGACCGGGCCCTCTGCTAGTAAGGACTATTAGGGTCCTAGGTGCCTTTCAGTGCCTGCTCCTGTAGTCTTTGCACATGCAGCATGCCCACTGAAGTCCATCTTGGAACACCAGGAATGCTCTTTGGATCCAGGATCTGTGAGACACATGAGATGTGGAACCATGGAATCGGGCCAAACAAAACCGAAAACCCCGGAAGGCCGCACTCCGGACATTTTAGGGAAGTTTGGATCAGCATCCAAATTTTCCAGGTCCAGTCACTCCGCTGCTAATATCACCACCCCTGAAACAGAGCTTTGTCTGCTCTTGCATTCTTCAAGATGCAGCACTTCCTTTCTCTCACTCGTTGGCTACGTCTAGACTGCAAGCCTTTTTTGAAAGATACTTTCGAAAAGCCTCTTTCGAAAAAGAGCATCTAGACTACAACCAGTACTTTCGAAAAAGCAAGCCGCTTTTTTGAAAGAGAGCACCCAGGCGGTCTGGATGCTCCCTTTCGAAAAAGCACAGTTTGCATTACATAGCGCCTTTTTTCAAAAGAGCACTTTTGAAAAAAGGCGTTCTTCCTCGTAAAACGAGGTTTTCCGTGGTCGAAAAAACTGCCACGTTCTTTCAATTTACTTTCAAAAGAACGCAGCAGCAGTCTAGACACAGGAGAAGTTTTTTTGAAAAAAGGCCATTTTTAAAAAAAAAAAGCCCTGTAGTCTAGACACACCCTTTGGCTCCTCTATTTGGCCTGTAAGCTCTTTGGGGCAGGGGACTGTCTCTTATTATGTGTGTGTACAGCACCTGACAGAGGCCCCCTTCTGAACTGGAATCTCTAGACGCTACTTTACTTTTGGATCACTTGATGATTCCCTGTTGTGTTCATTCCTTCTGAAGCACCTGGCATTGGCCATTGTGGGCAGACAGGACACTGGGCTAGATGGACAGTTGATCTGACCCACTATGGCTGTTCGTATGTTCTTAAATGCGCTAATACCCTACTCATTCCTCACCAATTAAGGTGATAGGACGCTAGCCTGCACTTTGCTTGCCAGTAAAAGTGGCTGTAATGTCTGGGATTGTGCATGCTGACAGACGTCGAGGTGCATCAAAACCTGTGCATGAAAAGAAACATTCAAAGGTAGTCAGGGTGGTCCCAAACATCTCCCAATCATGGTTTGCTGCCAGCTGAGAGAGGGGAGGAAAATATTAATTTGCTAATCGTGAGCTAACTTCTTGGAGGCGTTGGGCAGAGTGATGAAATAGAAAATCATTTCCAAAATACAGTCATCCCTGACATTCGAACATCACTCACAGGGTGTGAGGAAAAAAAGTATTTCATTCTCCTCTCCCCACCACCACGGCTCCTCCCAAGGTCATGGGAAACGTCAGGATGTTCATTCAGAAACTGGTGTCGTGTCTCCGTGACAGGATTCATCGGCGGAATTGATTGCACGAACGCCAGCCGGGCAGGCTCAGCCCCAACAGATATCGTCTCGGAGAGGCTGCGGGATACGGAGCAAGAGCTGCCCTGCCGTCAGCCACTCCTAGAATCATAGAATCCCAGAGTTGGCAGAGACCTCAGGAGTCATCGGGTCCAGCCCCCTGCCCAAAGCAGGACCAACCCCAACTCAATCATCCCAGCCAGGGCTTTGTCAGGCTGAGACTTGTGCAGGACATGGCTCGCTCCGGCTTTCCACTGACGGAGACAAAACTCCATTCCCTCGCTCCATCTGGTCAGGGGGCCGCGTCACCCATGTGAGGCCTGTCGGCACTCACTGCGCTCACCAGTTTGGGAAACACCCGGGAACGCTGTTCCTGAGGCGTTTTTCAGCCCTGGCCCTGCACGGCGCACACACTCCCTCCCTGGGGGGCTGTGCGGGGGCAGCCGTTTGGTCTCCTCACGGCAAACGTTCACTCCAGTTGAGGAAATGATTTCTCTGCCACTCACCCCACGCCGTCGTCACCAAAGCCGCTGCTCATTTGGGGAGCCTGAGGCGGAGGAATTTCAGAGCTCGAATAGGCCGGCGTTGGATGGCCCCTCACGGATGCACCGCCACAAGCGCCTTGGTTTTCATCACAGCACCAATGCTCCCACAGGCAGAGTAGGTTCAGGACAGTCCCCTAGGCTCTGGGGCTGTGAAGGCCCCCCCAGTTCAGGGGGACGCAGGGCCCAGGCAGCATAGGAGCCAGTGGCAGCACTACTGGCCCCGGCTCTACCTCTCCTTCCTGCTCCTGGCGTCGTTTGGGAAAGGAGCCATCAGAGGGTTTGGGGAAGGAGCAGAATGGGGGTGGGGCAGGACCAGAGCAAGGGCAGGAAGAGGCAGGGAGAGGCAGAAGCGTGGGGCAAGGGGTGGAGTGAGGGGGTGAAGCAGGGGCAGGAAGAGGTGGGGTGGAGGCAAGGCCTGGGGCCGAGGTGGGGTTGTCCCAGGCCCTGCGCATCCCTAGGGGCAGCTCCGCCCACAGGCAGTGGCACCAGAAGGAAGGGGCCAGGGACAATTAAAAAGCGTGTTCCGGCACGTTCTCTCTGCCTTGTGGTGAGGCTTCCGCAACTCAGCCATCTGGCCACGTCACAGACCGTCTGTGTGTGAAATTAAAAGCAACCCCCTTCCGGGTGTGAGTCCAACAGCCTCTCTCGGTGCATTGAACAGTATCTCTACCCTTCGGCTCACTTCTCAGTCAGTCCAGCAGGACCTATCAGAGTACCCTGGTTTGAACGGTCAGCCCTTTGGGGGCTCCCTCAAATTGCCCCTGCTCTGGCAGAGAGCTGTGCCCAGGACTCCCTCCCTGGAGACGATGTCTTCTGCTCTCTCAGGGCCTTCCTGGCCCCAGCTCTCCTGCTAGGCCACTTCAAAAAGCCCCCTTCTGCTCTGTCAAAGGTTCAGGAGCTCCCTCGGCCAGCCAGGCACCCCATTCACATTCCTCTAGCTCCAGCAAGGACCTGAACTGCCTCTGCCCCCCGCAGCACTTTTATACTATCTTGCTGGGCCCTGATTGGCTGCTCCATGCAGCTCATTCTGATTGGCTGCATCTCACATAGCTGGGAAGACCCTCTCCACTGCTCTCTTCTAGGGCAGGGTGTGGCAGGGCCACAAGGCCTCCAGCAGGGGGCCTCCGGGCCTCAACTACCCCCTCACATAGCATTTCAATCAATTTGCCTGTACTGAAGTTAGGCTTGTCAGCCTGTAATTGACAGGACCGCAGCTGGAGCCTTTACAAAAATGGTGTCATATTAGCTGTCCTCCTGTCATCTGGTACAGTCGCTGATGAAAATGCTAGGTGACATGGCAGAGTCAGTAGTGCTGCGGTTTCCTGAGTTCCTTCTGAACTCTTGGGGGAATGCCATCTAGTCCTGGGGACTTATTAACATTGAATTCATCAATTCGTTCCAAACCCCCTCTTGCTGCCTCCGTGTGGGACAGTTTCTCAGATCTTACCCCTAACAAGAATGGCTGCGGGGGTAGGCGGAGGGGAGGAAACTCCCCCACAGCCTTGTAGTAGAGATGTAGCCGTGTTAGTCTGGTCTTGCTGAAACAAAAGACAGGACTATGCAGCACTTCAAAGACTAACAAGATGGTTTATTAGGTGATGAGCGTTTGTGGGAGCATTTGTGGGCCAGACCCACTTCCTCAGATCAAATTGTGGAAGAAAATTGGCACGACCATATATACCAAAGGGATACAAACAAAAAAAAGTGAACACATATAAAATAGACAAATCAGATTTTAGAACAGAGGGGGGAGGAGGTTAATGTCTATGAGGTAATGATATTAGAGGTGATAACTGGGGAAGCTATCTTTGTAATGGGTAAGATAATTAGCATCTTTGTTAAGCCCCATTCGTAAAGTGTCAAATTTAAGCATGAATGACAGTTCAGAGGCTTCTCTTTGAAGTCTTGTGTTAAAATCTCTTTGAAGCAGGATGCAGGTAGTAAGGTCATTGAGACAATGCCCAGGCTGGCTGAAATGGCAAGAAACTGTTTTTTCTTTGTGAAACTGTCTGATGTCTGTTTTGTGTGCATTGATTCTTTGGTGAAGTGTCTGAGACGTTTGTCCAATATACATAGCAGACGGACACTGTTGGCACATGATGGCATAAATTATATTTCTGGATGAGCAGGAATATGTGTTCTTGATCTTATAACTGAAATGGTTCGGTCCAATGATGGTGTCAGCAGAGTAAATATGTGGACAAAGCTGGCACCGGGGTTTGTTGCAAGGGAAAATTCACTTAGCATCTCCACAATAGCCTTCTCTCCTTGAATGCTCTTTTATCACCTCGTCTGTCAGCCCTGCTGATGGCTCAGCAGGCTTCCTGCTTCCAAAGTACTTAACTCTTTTTTTTTCTGTAAGTTTGAGTTTTTGGCTAGTCCCTCTTCAAATTCTTTTTTCACCTGCTTAATTACACTTTTACGCGTGACTTGAAAAGACCAAGAAAGCCTTCTCCTCGTGCCTTTTCCACCAAAACCTGAGCTCGGGCTGCCAGTGCCCTTAATCCATTGGGAGGCTGGTATAAAAAGAAACAGAAAAAGACAAGAATCAAAGACCTCCCTTTGTGGTTGGCAGCAGGGCCAGACCGTTCAGACAGAGACTCCCATCCAGTGCAGACCACTGTGGGGACAAAGGTCCTTGAGAATGTTGGAGTAGAGCCCCACCAATTTCACAGCTGTGAAAAACGTGTCATGGACTGTGAAATCTGCCCTGTGTGTGACATCTGATCTCGCCATGCTGCGAGGAGTCTGGGGTTCCCAGCTGCTAGTCTGGCCAGGCTGGGCAAGGACAGGAGTTGTCCTTCCCCTACATGGCCACTCTTGGAAGACAGATCGGAGCCACCTTGAGAGGTGGGGCAGAAATGAGGGTGGCATTTGTGAGACCGCCTCCTCACAGCAATATTGCAACCACACTCCCCGCATGATCCCATTTTGGGTCAGGATCCACTGGTTAGAACATCGTGACATTTTACGTGTAAACATCTGAAATTGTGGACTTGACCAATTTGAAAACCCCTGACCATGAAGCGGATGAGAATGCATGGTGAATTTTGGTAGGGCCTTATCGATGACCTAGTCAGTGGAAGTTGTGAGAAATGGTCTGCCAGAAACTTTTGGCCATGTTGGACCTCAAGGTCATTGGGAAATCCCCAGGAGCCGACTCTCTCCAACTGGGGCTCCCAACCAAAAAGGGGGTAGCAAGACCAGTGTAGGCGGGTCGTGAGTAGGGTCACCAGCTGTCCAGGTTTTCCCTGACACAACCTCTTCTTTGGTCCTCAAATCTCCCTGTGGGTAGATTTTGGAAATATTTAAAAATGTCTGAGATTTTGCCTGGACTTCAAAGCTCAGTGGCTGGAGAGCAGCAGCACTGTCTGGGCAGCCGGCTTGGAAGGCAGCACCACTGCCAGCAGCAGCACAGAAGGAAGGGTGGCATGGTCTGATATTGCCACTCTTCCTTCTGTGCTGCTGCTGGTGGCGGCTCTCACTTCTAAGCTGGGCAGCAAGAGCGTGCGGGTCCCAAGCTCAGTAGCAGCCTGCCAACACCAGCAACGCAAAAGGGAGGGTAGTCGAGTCTGCTCCTGCCACCCTTCCTTTGGTGGAAGGGACTTCATGGAGAACACCAAATATTGAAAACTCATGATAAAAACAGGAGAGTAATCAACACCGTAGGGTACTGACTGAATTAGCTAATATATGGTTAGTTCAAAGTGGATGAAAAATAGAGAAACACAATTTTGTGAACATTTTTGAAAATGTAAAGTTGTTTTCATCTCACAGGGTTTGAAAGATTCCGTTTTTAAGTAAAAAAGTTTAAAAATTGCATGAAAAAACATTTGAAACTTTAATGTAAGATAACAAAATATGTATGGACATTTTTTTATTTACCAAAAGCTAATTTTCACTAAATTTTAAGATTTCAACAGTGATTTTAATCATGTTTTCAGTAAAAACAGTTTGATGAAAATGTTCATAACTATTTTGATAATGTTTTCACTACCCCCCTAGTTTCCAAAAAATGGCAACATGCAAACTAAATCAGATCAGATGAGCACTTCTAAGGACATGTGTACAGAGCAAACTTTGGTTCATGCAAGTTACATTGGCATTTAGCCTCCAAAGTGTAGACATCGGGTGCCTGTAGTCGAGTCTGCTCCTGCCACCCTTCCTTCTGTGCCGCTGCTGAGGGTAGCCCTGCTTTCCACGCTGAGCAACTAGAGCAGGGGTGGCTGCTGGCAGGACACCCAGCTCAGGAGTCAATGTCTCCACCAGCAGCAGCATAGAAGGAAGTGCAGCAAGCAGTGGTATTGCCACTCTTCCTTCTGTGCCACTGCTGGCAGTAGCAATGCTTGCCAGGCCGGGCGGCTGAGAGCAGCTGCCACACCGGTCACCCAGCTCTGAAGGCCAGGAGAAATCATGGACATTTGTCCTGTTTCCAAAGTCTGCCTGGCCAGGGACCTGAGGACTGAAGAAGAGGTCATGGCCGGGAAAACCCAAACTGTGGTGACCCTACGAGCAACCCTCCTGCTCTCCCCTTGCCACATTCCCTTTTGGGCTGGGACCCCCAGTGCAAGAAATGCTGCATTAGGGGATTCCTTTACAACCCCGAGCTCCAGCATGGCCAGGGGTTCTCGGCAGATCCTTTCCCACAACTTCCATGGAAGGGGTTGTAGAGTCTCAGGGAAGTTTTCCAGATTTCAACGATCTGCCTGGATGGAGATTGGAGGACCAAAAGGAGGTTGTGGCAAGAAGATCCAGGACCATGACATGTCTCTCCAACATCAGCATCCCTGGCATTAAGTGGCCAGAGACTTGTTTGTACAGACCTGTGTTACCCAGCAACAAAAATACTGTATCTATCTGCCCCTTCTATCAGTCAGATTTTATCCAGCCTTCTACTAACCCTGTAGTCTCCTGTCAGCTGCTGCCTCCTCCTTAATTTCCTGGAACAGCAAAAATGAAACTTAACCTCTGATAGATGTTACATCACCACAGAATGCTCTGTCCTGACCTCAGGCTGACCAAATTTAAAAAAACAACCCATGAGACTGGCTTAAAATAATGAGAAATAAATAAACATCTCATTCATTTGGGGTCTTTTTATGTGTCTTGGCTTTAGCGCAAAAACTTGCCAGCTGTCTACACTGGCCACTTGAATTTGCGCAAGAACACTGACGATCTCATGTATGATCGTCAGTGTTCTTGCGCAAGTACAATGACTCTCCCGCTCGGGAAAAAGCCCTCTTGCGCAAATGCATTTGTGCAAGAGGGCCAGTGTAGACAACTGAGAACCGTTTTGCGCAAGAAAACCCCAATGGCGAAAATGGCGATCGGGGCTTTTTGGCGCAAAACCGCGTCTAGATTGGCCACGGATGCTTTTGCGCACTTTTGCGCAGAAGCATCCGGGCCAATCTAGACGCTCTTTTCCGCAAATGCTTTTAACGGAAAAACTTTTCCGTTAAAAACATTTGCGGAAAATCATGCCAGTCTAGACGCAGCCACTCAGATCATGTTTTCAGCCTTTTCTCTGCAAACCCGAGGACTTGAAACACTTTTCCAATGGAAGCCGAGGGTGCGTCCACATGCCAGAGCCTACTTTGACATAGCTGTGCCAGCATAGCCCCCTAGCTTAGATGCAGGCCACACGCACACGGGTGATTTTCCTGTTGGCATAACAACACCATCTCCCCAAACAAAGCCCCCTTAGACTTCTAGCTTGGGCAATCATACCTAGTAGTCAGAGCAGTGGCAGGCAGAGACATGGGTCAGAGTTGGGGTCAGGAGTCCAAGAGCAAGCCAAATGGCAGGACTCTGCCTTTAAGGGCAGGAGGGACCATCATGATCATCCGGTCTGAGCTTCTGCATGTTGCAGGCCACAGAACCTCATCCATCCACTCCTGTCCTAGATCCACGACTGGCTGAGTTACCGATGTCCTCAAATCATGATGCAAAGCTGTCAAGTTCTGGAGTATCCATCGCTGACACGAGTTGAAACCAGCAAGTGACCCATGCCCCATGCTGCAGAAGAAGGAAACCTTCTCCCTCACTCCATCCCCAAGGTCTCTGCAAATCTAACCCATGGGAAAATTCCTTCCCACCCCCAAACATGGGCTTAGTTAGACCATGAGTATTTCGGCAAGACCCACCAGCCAAACGCCTGGGAGAGAATTCTCTGTAGTAACACAAAGCCCTTCCCACAGAGAATCCCACCACCAGCCACGGGGGATATTTGCCACTAGCGGCGGCAGATCGGCTGCACCCCAATGCAGGCAGCCTCATCAAACTGGCCCCTCCATACACTTAGCAAGCAAGGCACTGAACTATATTAGGATGAATGGCTAGAGCTGCAGAGAGTACTATGTGATGTTTTCTCCCCTTCGTGGATCAAAATCGACTGCAACATTGGAAAGCTGCTAAGACACACCCGAGGGTGGCACGTTTCTCAGCCTCTTATTATGTTTTTTTAATCTGAGGCATATGTTTATTATTTGGTGATTTGGTCTCTTCAATATTTTCATAATGAACCATGAGTGTAGCGAAGCAATTGACGATCCGATTAATCAACATGTAGGATATTTTAAATGGATGCACCTGCACAAAGGAATCTGCGTGGGAGCCCATCATTTTTCCTCCCTGGAGCCTGCCTCCAGGGTGTGAGAAGCAGGTGTATGGTAAGACACTGGAGTCACATTCTCCTCCAATTCCTCCTTTAACAAGCTCTCTGAAATGAATTTCACTGGAGGCAGAAGGCTGTTTTCTCTCGCCCCGCGTTCCTGACTTTCCTTGCTCTGAACAGCATCTCATCTGCTGCTCCTGTCACTCAGAAAACCAACCTGACAGGGAAAAGTCAAGAGAATTATCCTCCGCATGTTTCCAGCGTGGTCTGGCATTTAATAAGTGCATTCTCCATCTCCAAAGGTCAACTAGATTCAGACTGCAGCCGCGGCACCTTGTTGCGTATTTAGAAAATTAATTAGAAACATAAGTACTACAGGGGAATGGGCCTGTCTCTGCGCGGTTTAATTGGTTGCCTCTTTGCAATGCTAAAACAATCACTGCAAAACTTAGCCATGTGATCATGTTGTCCATTGCCGGTCCAAGGAGCCAGGAGCAAAGTGATGTTGCAAAGTTAATTGACTCCCAAAGGAATTCGGCACCAAAAATGTCAAATTCTGCTCACCATTTTTTAACGTTCTGCATGTTTTATTTGTCAAAACAGCCCTCTGTGATCACACCAGTTTTAATTATGTTAGTTATTTATTTCAAAATACCTGTCAGCAAGTATGTCTGTTACAATATGCACATGCAAAAACTCCCCCAGGAGTAGAGAGTTAAAGAAACCCCTGCAACAACCCAGCTCTTGTTTCTCCACACCCTCCCCACCCAGGCTATGGCTACGCTGCCATTTTTTTGCAGAAGAAGATATGCAAATCGTGCTCACATTTGCATATTTTCTTCCGATTCTTTTTGCAAAAGAGGTTTTGCTGCTATTTGGCCCCATGTAGATGGGGCCAAATGTCGGAAAACACCCGTCTTTTGCGAGACTCTGTAAACCTCAATTTATGAATAATAAGGGGTCATGTGAAGGAGGGGGGTTTTGCGACATTTGGCCCTGTCTACAGGATAAGACATTTAGCTGGTCTACACGGGGCCAAATAGTGGCAAAACCTCTTCTGCAAAAAGAATCGGAAGAAGATATGCAAATGCGAGCACAATTTGCATATCTTCTGCTGCAAAAAAAGGCAGTGTAGCCGTAGCACACTCCCAGAAATCCAGAGGGAGAAACAGCCTAATGCTGATTCCCTGTCTTCTCTGTGTTTTCCTTCACAGTGTCTCCTTTCTTCAGGGCAGGCTAAGAACTGTAGCTGCCGGGAACGCCTTCCCCCTCCCCACAGCAGCCTCTTCTATTTGCCAGCTGAGTCCAGAGCCTCCTAGTGGAAGCCAGTAGCTCTGCTGCCTCAGGGGTGGGGGCAGAAAAGGAAATTCTGTGCACGCAACATTAATTACAGGATCTTCTGTTTATCTGGTTAGCTAACTGTCCACTCCCAGTCATCTGTCCCCATACATCCCTCCTTCCTCATCTTTGAGGAAAGATATGGAGAAGTTGGAGAAAGTCCAGAGAAGAGCAACAAAAATGCTTAAAGCTCTAGAGAACATGAGCTATGAGGGAAGACTGAAAGAATTGGGTTTGTTTAGTTTAGAAAAGAGAAGACTGAGAGGGGACATGAGAGCAGCTTTCAAGCACCTAAAAGGGTGTTACAAGGAGGAGGGAGAAAAATTGTTCTCCTTGGCCTCTGAGGATAGGACAAGAAGCAATGGGCTTAAATTGAAGCAAGGGAGGTTTAGGTTGGACATTAGGAAGAACTTCCTACCTGTCAGGATGGTCAAACACTGGAATAAATTGCCTGGGGGGGGGAGGGGGTGTGGAAACTCCATCACTGGAGATATTTAAGAGCAGGCTGGACAGACACCTGTCAGGGATGATCTAGATCAGGGGTGGGGAGCCTTTTTTGGGTCAGGGGCCACTGACCCACAAAAAAATCAGTCGGGGGCTGCACACAAGTGAGAAGCAAAGTAAGAATCCCCTGTCTGAGAAGGAGAAAGGCACCCCCCCACATACAAATTCCCCTTGCACATCAGAGCCTGGGGGGGCAGGCTAGTAGATTTTGTGTGCTCCAGCCCTGTGGTTGGGTGGCTGGGGGGCTGGAATGCCGGCACGGGCTCCCCAATGCTGAGCCTTGGGGGGCCGAATCCGGCCCCCCTGGCCTGAGGTTCCCCACTCCTGAGCTAGATGGTGGTTGGTCCTGCCAGGAGGGCAGGGGACTGGACTTGATGACTTCTTGAGGTCCCTTCCAGTTCTAGCAATCTATGATTCTATAATCTATGCATTTGTCCATCCAGTCTCATATATAACCCTGTAGCCATCCATCCTGTTACATGATCCAAACTATAAAGAAGAAAAACCAACCCAAGCACTGGAGTGCTGTACCCTGGGATAAAAACAGCACCCTCTCAAATAGCATGAAACAAATTCATATTGACGAAATTCATGTCCCTATTGTGTTCGTTTCCCACGAATGTTCGAAGGGCGCCTCTACATTTGGAACAGGAGCTGTAATTCCCACTTGGAGGAGGCCCGCCTGTGCTAGCTCTCTTCGGGAATAGCACAAAGCCGCGGCAGTGTGACTGGGAGGAGGTAGCCAGTCTGAGTACATACACATCTGAGATCCCAGGCGTGTAGCTGGGATGGTTAGCTTCATACAGTCTATCAGAGCTAGTGCGGGTGTGTCTCTTGCACCCTTCATTCCCACGCTGACACAGCAGCCTTTGAAAGAGAAGAAAACAATAAAATGTGAGTGACCCTCAGAGACTCTTTGCTAGATGCGCCTGGCAAATTCGTCAGTGTGGGAAGTATTCACACCCCAAACCGATTTCTAAGTTGCTCTTCCATCAGAGGAAACATATCACGTGAATGACACCACCAATCAAAACAGCCTGAATTTGAGATACCAAATGCTCACCATGGAAGTGACCACGAGTGGACGATGGACCAAGGAATTTGTTGGTGAATACTGAACAAAAACTATTTGTTCGATTAAATCCCTGATCTGGACAGGGATAATTAACTAACAGCAAAGGGGGAAATTGGTGAATAATTAGTGCTTTACAGATTAATTTGCCTGGATCTGTTGAGGGGCAGTGGGGAGAAGAGGCCGGGGAAGATGCAGCACTGGGGCGCTGTTCCCCCCATTTTGGAGCACAGGTGCCCGCACTGTGGACCCTCCCACACTCCATCCCAAGGCCCTGCTCCTGCTTGTCTTCCCCCCCATGGCCGCGCCCAAACTACTCCTCTTCCTGCCCCCCACACTGCCTCTCCCCCCCCCAGATCCAGGCTTGCTCCGCCTCTTCCCCCAAGGCGCTCTCTCCCATGCTGTCCCTCTCTGCGTGCTCCCCCATGCTCCTACCACTTGGGGTGGAAAGGTGCGAGTGGCAGGCAGGCAGGAGGGATCTCAGGGGAGGGGCAAAGCGGGACGAGCAGGAGGGGACCACAGAAAGAGCTGTTTCGGAAAGAGGTGTGTGTGGATGGGGAAAGAGGGAGTTCTTTCCCAAGAAGAGGAAAGAGGAAAAAGCACAGGTGCCCTGGTGGCCATTCCGCCCATAGCAATCACAGCTTAAATGTGAGATAGCGTCCACTCAGTGTGGATGCTCTCTTTTGAAAAAACAGATTGCTTTTTCGATGCTTTTTTGTGTGTGGACGCGCTCTTTCGGAAGAAGTTTTTCTGGAAGATCTCTTCCGAAAAAAGATTCTTCCAAAGAAACCTGCAGTCTAGACGTAGCCTTAGACTGTAACTTTAAAAACAATGAGTAGTCCTGTGGCACTTTAGAAACTAACAAATAGATGTGTGTGTGTGTGTATATATTTACACCCACACACGCACAGGGAGTATCATGAGCTTTCGTGGGCACAACCCACTTCCTCAGATGAAGGAGGGACCTTGCATTTTATAACAGACAGAGAATGGAAAGGGGAAAAACACCTGTCAGTTGTAGTGCTGGTCCTAATGAGGCCTAACTGAGTGGGCTCAAAGTGTCCCATAGTTAACTTTTGATGTCAAAGTGTCCCATGCTTAGTTTTTGGGTGCTGAATGTAAGGAAAGCAGGTTTTGTCATGGACCATCCATCATACACGGTCTGCAGTTTGGGTCAGTGTCTCTCAGCACAAATTGTTCCTGAGCCCCTTGACATGCTGAATCCCACCGCCTGGCCTAAAGGAGTGACTTTGCTAGATGCTTGCATGATGTCCATCAGAATGGCCATCACCAGGGACCGAAATGGGCTGCTACAGAGCCAACAGCCTGGGTGGGTACAGCTTGGGCAAACGAGCTGGCCCTCAATAGCTGGGTTCTCTAGCAGCTCTTTCATTTGGGGCCTCACACTGAGAGGGGCTTGCAACACTTAACCAGAGACACATCCACCTGCACATCCACTAATGTGATACGTGCCATCAAGTGCCAGCAATGCCCCTCTGCCATGTGTATTGGCCAAACCGGACAGTCTCTGCAACAAAGGCTAAATGGACACAAACCAGACATTAGAAATGGCAACACACAGAAACCTGTAAGGGAACATTGTAACCTGCCTGGGTGCTCGATCATGGATTTGAAAGCAGCCATAAGATTTTTATCACACAATTACAGAGGGAGACAGCTGAACTGGAGTTCATATACAAGTTCAATACTATCAGTTTAGGGTTGAATAAAGATCTTAACTGGTTAATACTCTACTGAGACAACTTCCCCGCCTTTGATATTTGCATCTCCACATCAAATGCACCACATCCACCCTGACTTAATTAGTTTCATTAACATTGATCCTATAATTGATAGGCAACTGCTTTTGCTGTTATATATTCCCCTGATTCAGTAATTTCCACTCCAACTCATCTGATGAAGTAGGTTTTACCCACAAAAGCTCATGACCTAATAAATTGTTCATCCCTAAGGTGCCACCGGACTGCTTGTTGATTTAACCAGAGAGTTCCAGTAGCAGTAGTAGGTATTTATCCCATAAGTGGATGGGCCATTAGGGAGTGACATAAAAACACACACCTAGCCCGTGAGGCACCAAAACATTCCTGTTCGTGTTACATTTGTAAATAGTATTATTTTTTATTAATTATTATTATTATTATTATTATTATTACAAAGCCTAAATCTGTGGCATCGGACTTTGTTACAATGTCCACTTCACTTTTACTTTTACACCTGGGAGAAGTTTCATATTTTATGGAAGCAACTTGTTTCCTTGCCAAATAACGATGCTGGCTGGAAATAACTGTCCTCGGTGGTGATGGGGGGAGGAGTGAAAGATGGGGGCGGGGGGAATTAAGGAATTGTTTTAAGCAAATCCTAGGCCAGCAGCAGACTGAAATGCCACCTACTTCCTCTGTCCACCTGTCACTCTCCGTGGCCTGGCAAGAGATCAAGAACAGTGTGTCTTGCAAAACAGAGCTCCATGCTAATGAACTCACCACGAACAAACAGCTAGAGGGATAGGTTCCCGAACTGGGGGGCATGGAAGAAATTCCAGGGGGGGCACAAGGCGACCCAGCCCTCCTCCCATCAATCCTCCCCCTGCCCTCCAAGAAAGAGCCCAGTCTGTCCAGTAAAAAAATTCAGAAAATACTATGTGAAATGTTCAGTATTTTCTGTTTTCCTGGCTTGGGCATCCGCCGGAATACATGCAGCTCGGGCTGGCGGGTGCGGGGGGAGGATGGAGCATCCCAGGCAGACTTCAAAATGTCTACCTTAAAAGGGCAATGCCTGCTCTGTTCTTAAAAGGTCAACTTTTTTTTTTTTTTTTGTCAACAACTTTTCCCCTGGAGTACCAGCAACTTTTTTTTTTACACTGGTCCTAGGAATTAAAGGGGACATGACTGTTTTTCGGCCCCGGTCAGTTCCTTTTTTTTTGCTCAACAAGTTTTGTTGCTATTTTCGGGGGAGGGTCTCAAAAATCAAAAAGGGGGCGTGATGCTGAAAAGTTTGGGAACCACTGAGGATTCACTCTCCCAACCCCACCCGACACTGGGCAAAGCTATAGTACATATGTAGGAATAATGCCTGGCTCCTCAACCTCAGATCTCACAGCTTGTGACAAAGGAGCTTATTACGATCAAAAAGGGTCTAATGCAGAGTGCTGCTTTTCTGAAAGGACCCACTTTGAATTAATTTGAGCTCATACATTATGTAATTGGTTTTACTTGTAAATACTCAGAATATTCATTGAAGCCTCAAAGAGTAAGTGCTGTCCATCTGGGTAAGAGATAAACTAAATTCTTCATGCATCACAGTGTGGGTGACTCCATGCCTGGAGTGCAAAACTCAACTCCATCTTAATTAGGAACCAGGAACGGCACATGAGCAGTGCTCCCCGTAATCTCCATCTGATCATGATATTGTCAGACTCCGGCACAGCTTAAAAAGGCCTGTCTGAAGAGAGAAAATATGCAATCAGTGGGGATTTCTGCAACAATTTGGCAAGTAACAGTACCTAGCTCTTTTATGGGGCTTCCCCCGTAGATCTTCATGTGCTTTACAAAGGAAAGCAGATTTATTAACCGCCCCCCCTTTTACAGACAGAGAAACTGAGGCATGCGGCAGTGAAGTGGCTTGCACACGGTCACAAAGAAAATCAGTGGAGAGCGAGGAACTGAAGGCCTATGCTAATGCTCTAACCACTGCACCATCCTTCCTCTCCAAAAGCTCTTTTCCATCCCTGACTCCATTCCCTTGCCCCTGGTCCTACCTTTCCTCTTTTCTCTCCCTCCTCCCTCCGTAATGCCATTAGTTCAGCTGCCCTCATACAGCCTAGGCCCTGCCATACGTTTGTGCTGAGCGTGCTGACTCCAAACTGGGTCACGTGGGGGCCCGAGTCAAACGGAGCATGCAGGCAGGGTGTCGGACTCCCAAATCAGCGCCAGTCCCGAGTACGGTCTAGTCATTCCTGCTCGTGATTCTGAACGCTTCCCCTCCCCCCCGGTTCCCAGGAGGGGTCCCTGTGAGCGAAAACATCCCTGTTCAATTATTATCCCTACCAAAGCACAGGTGTGTTTGAGGCCAAGGCCCAAAGAGGTTTCCACCTGAGGCCTTGACCCTGCAAAGCGTTCCCTCTCCCTACCCTGGGCATGGCAAAGCAGGAGAGGAGGGACAGAGGCTCAGGGAAGGATGTGGCGGGAGCGAATTATTTGGGACACATGTCACATTTGACAGGTGTGTCCCAAACTGGTGCTGCAAGCCTGTCCCTTGCTCCGTGACCCAGGCACGAGCAGTCCGTGGTGAGCATGCCGGGGATGAGGCCAAATTCTGTGCTGCCCTGGGGGGCAGTGTCAAAATGGCCACGCGTGTAAATTGGGGGTCCAGCAGCTCTAACTCATGGCAGCCTGTCCTGTATCCCTCAGGATTATGTCTCAGCCCAGGAGCCATGCCCAGGAGTACAGACCTTCTCCGCCCTCCCCTATGCTGGGGCTTGCAAGGTGGCCAGCATATGGCTGTTTATGTTGGCCCTGACACCGTGCCAGGGAGTTCCCTTCCAGACAGATAGGTGTAGAGGGCCAGAGCATCTCCCCCTCTCTTTCTGTCTCCTGCCTGGATGGGTGCTACCCGCAGAAAGAGGGAGAGGCAGCATGGGCTGGGAGCTGGCATGCAGGGCCAAGAGAGTGTCTACGCCACATTCATCAGCCCATCTGCCACTTCCTCCCCTTTCTAGCAGTCAGAACAGTGATTGATGTGCAGCCAGCAGCACCCTGCTGCTGCCAGCCGCGTCAGAGACTCTGGGAGGAGACGCATAGCGTTGTACCCCTGACACCTCACTGCTGGATTTGAATGGCTGCGGTAACAACAGAGGGGCGCCAGGAAGCGTCCTCACAAAAAAACCCCCCGCTGGCTATCCTGTGGCTAAGCATTAAGATAGCTCCATCCTTCCATGGCACCCTTCAGCACAGAGACCATAACCCGATCTAGGGCCTATTACCCACCTCTGAAATGCAGACACTTCTGAGGTGGAACATGGCAGATCATTGGCACCAGTGATGCTAAATGAAATGTTTTAGGAGAGTGTTCTGAGATGAATGGAAACGTTTTATCTCAGCAAGAGCAGTTGTTCCACTGGAGTCTATTGTCCCTTGTTTCCAAAGCCCTTTGTGAAGAGATTGATGAGCTAAAAGGGACAGAAAGGGGATGAAAATAGTCACAACGGAATCACCTACGTGTTTCAGCCCTGAGCTTAAGGTAAGGGGGGGGTATTAACACTCATTTCTAGTGGTGGGGTTGCAATTTTTTTCAAGGCCAAAGGAAGTTGCCAGCAATAAAGGTCGAGAAACACTGGCATGGCGTGCAAGACCTGGACTACACTAGGGCTGTGTCTAGACTGGCGCGATCTTGCGCCAGAGCTATGCAAATGAGGTTCAGCGTGGAATATCGCCGAGCCTCATTTGCATAACTAATGAGCCGCCATTTTTGTAGAAGAGGCTCTTGCGCAAGACGGAGCTGTCTACACTGCCCCGTCTTGCTCAAGAAAAACCCTCTTGTGCAAAGCCGTTATGCTGATTATTTTCAGGCATAACGGCTTTGCGCAAGAGGGTTTTTCCTTGCGCAAGACGGGGCAGTGTAGACAGCTCCGTCTTGCGCAAGAGCCTCTTCTGCAAAAATGGCGGCTCATTAGTTATGCAAATGAGGCTCGGCGATATTCCACGCTGAGCCTCATTTGCATAGCTCTGGCGCAAGATCGCGCCAGTCTAGACACAGCCTAGGAGTTTAGGATGGACTTAACCACATTAGGGTGATTTTCTCGATTCTGGCTGTTGCAACTGCCAACGTTATTCTGGTTCCTATAAATATCTTATCCCCTTGAAAAATCTCCCTCGGTGATTTCATGTAGCAGTGAGCTCCCCAGGCCAATTACGAGTTGCATTAATAATTCCTTGTATTTTGGTCATAAGCTTTTTCTGGTCGCTTACCTCTTCTCACGTGAGTTTCTACACACAGAGGGAGGCCAAGGAGGCACTAATACAGAAGGTCACTATTGCCATTGTGTTGCTATGATTTTCCCATTAATGGGCAGAAGGGAAAAGGATCTAGTTTCTTCACGGCAAGACCCAAACCCTTTTTTTCAAAAGGCATTTAGACACTTGTGTGCAATACTCAGATAAATGATAGAATCAAAGGACACTAAAACGGGAAGGGACCTTGAGAGGCCATCAAGTCCAGTCCCCTGCCTTCACGGCAAGACCCAGCACCATCTAGATCATCCCTGATAGATGTCTATCTATCCTGCTCCTAAATATCTCCAGAGATGGAGATTCCACAACCTCCCTATGCAATTTATTCCAGTGTTAACCACCCTGACAGCTAGGAAGCTTTTCCTAATGTCTAACCTAAACCTCCCTTGCTGCAATTTAAGCCCATTGCTTCTTGTCCTATCCTCACTTACATCCACATTGCAATCGTGTTCTTTCAGAACAAAATCGAAAGAACAGAGGGTTTTTTCCAACATTGGTAAACCTCTTTCTGCAAGGAAGAAGCCTTTTTGCGAAAGAGCTCTTTTGGAAAAAGGTGTGTGTGGACGGGGAAGAGGGAGTTCTTTAGAAAGAAGAGGAAAGAGGAAAAAGCACAGGTGGCCTGGTGGCCACTCCATCCATAGTAATCACAGCTTACATGCGAGATAGCATCCATTCAGTGGGGACGCTATCTTTCGAAAAAGCAGATCATTTTTTCGATGTACTTTTGATATGTAGACGCTCTCTTTCGGAAGAAGTTTTTTCAGATCTCTTCCAGAGAAGCTTCTTCCAAAAGAAGCCTGCAGTCTAAACATAGCCTCAATCTTCTCTTTTCCAAGCTAAACAAGCCCAGTTCTTTCCATCTTCCTTCATAGCTCATATCTTCTAGACCTTTCATCATTTTTGTTGTTCCTCTCTGGACCCTCTCCAATTTCTCCACATCTTTCTTGAAACGTAGTGCCTAGAACCGACACAGTACTCCAACTGAGGTCTAATCAGCTCAGTATAGAATGGAAGAATGACTTCTTGCATCGTGCTCATCATGTGTGAAAATCTCGTGCCCTTTTTGTAAACACTTGTGATGAAAAGACTTTTCCTATTGGGAAGGAGCTGAAGGTCATGGGTCATCAACTGGGAGGTCATGTCCATGGCGCAACTACCCTTAGCCCGCTGATTGGGAATCTTGCAAAAAATGTTGACTGAATGGGCCATGGAGACCACGCCTCTGTGGTCCATCCATGTCAGGACTGAGGCAGAGGGATACGGTATATGGACAGGAAGCCATGTTGTCATCTCTGCTGCACCAGCTCTGTAGTTAAACTGAGCTCTGCAGGGAGATAACTTTTATTGGACCCACTTCTGTTGCTGAGAGATCAGCTTTCGAGCTTGCAAAGGGCTGCAAGGCTGCTGGTGTGGCACTTTGGAAACCTACAGCCCCTTTGGAAACAGGCCAGCTGGTGGATGAACAGTGTTGTCAGAAAAAGAAAAAACTGTCAGCTTGTGAGTGTATTCGGGATTGTAACTGTCATGGCTATTTCTTAAAAGTCTCAGAGAGGGAGCCATGTTAGTCTGTCACTTTAAAAATGAGTGGTGCTGTAGCACTTGGGCATGTCTACACTACAGAGATATTTCGAAATAACAAGGTGAGCGTCCACACAGCAAGCCCTTTATTTTGAAATTATTTTGAACTCACGGGCTTGTTATTTCGAAATAATGACCCCTGAACGTATGAGGAACAATGTCTTTCACGGCGATGCACCTGTTCTGACCAAAGCTGAACTGGGAAGGGCATTTCAGGCCCGGGCCCTCTGGTCACATCTGATCAGAGAGAGAAAGAGACCCTTTTGTTTCCCCTCTGGTGCCAAACAAACATGAATTTCCACACCTCGTTCTTCTCATCCCCAGAACGGGGCTGGACAGCTGTATGGACCAGGGATACCCAGAGCTGTTGTCAGGGCACTGGAAGGGGGGGGGGGCACAGGGTCATGGCCTCATCACTTTTTACCTGCCTTAAGGGCAAGCAATGGGGGGATGGGTGGAGGGGAGTGAGTGGGGCAGGGTGTCAGGGGAAGAGGTGGAGAGGGCAGAGTATAAGGGAATGGGGGAGCATGGGTGTGGCCTCAGGGGAACGGGCAGGAGCTTCAGAGAAAAGGGGTGATGTGAGGGAAGGGCCTTGGGGGAAGAGAAAGGGTGAGGGCCGGTCCTTGGGGGAAAGGGGGAGCAGGGGCAAGGTCTTGGGGGAAGGGGCAGAGTGGGGACAGGGCATCAGGGGAAGTGGCAGGGTGGGGCCTCGGGGGAGACAAGGAGCAGGGTGAGGTCTCAGGGGAAGGGAGACCTCAGGGCTCTCGAGGGAAGAGATGGAGCAGCAGAAGTGACAGGGTGGGGCCTCGGGGGAGACAAGGAGCAGGGTGAGGTCTCAGGGGAAGGGAGACCTCAGGGCTCTCGAGGGAAGAGATGGAGCAGCAGAAGTGACAGGGTGGGGCCTCGGGGGAGACAAGGAGCAGGGTGAGGTCTCAGGGGAAGGGAGACCTCAGGGCTCTCGAGGGAAGAGATGGAGCAGCAGAAGTGACAGGGTGGGGCCTCGGGGGAGACAAGGAGCAGGGTGAGGTCTCAGGGGAAGGGAGACCTCAGGGCTCTCGAGGGAAGAGATGGAGCAGCAGAAGTGGCAGGGTGGGGCTTCAGGGGAAGGAGCAGAGTGGGGGGGATGGGGACACATCAGGTGCCAGTGGGGACCTTCCCACCCACCCCTAGGGAGCTTCTGGTGCTGTCATCATTCACGGCAATGGTTCTGAGAGGGATATTGAACCTCACGTGTCGGGGTCAAGCTGATCTGTCACTATCAGAGACCAGGATGAGACCAACATTGGATGGTTCATAGAGTCCTCGGGCTGGCAGAGACCTCAGGAGTCACCAAGTCCAGCCTCCTGCCCAAAGCAGGACCAACCCCAACTCCATCATCCCAGCCAGGGGTTGGTCAAGCTGGGACGTCAGTACCTCTAGGGAGGGAGATTCCACCCCCTCCCAAGGAACCCATCCCAGTGCCTCACCGCCCTCCTAGGGAATTTTTTTTCCCTAAGATCCCACCTAGACCTCCCCCAGGCCTCCTGTGGGCTCCTCACACCTTCCTCAGAAGCAGCTGGTGGTGGGGACTCGATATTGGCCCTCGAGTCCCTTCCAGCTGGCAATTCCTGGTCCCTTGACTCCTTCCCCAAGCTCCCCTCAGGGTTCTCCAGCACGTTCTGCCCTGGCTCCGTTTAACGGGAGGCAGATGCAGTGCTTGGCCTGAGGGGATTTTGTATGTTCTGGCTGCTTTCTCGCCAGCTTCTTGCCTGCTTTCACTTGTCAGCCTGATCCCAAGATATGCCCGACGCTCCTGTTGGATTGCAGGTGGTGCAGGCCTGGGGGGCCAGCCTGTGCACCTGAGTCATTTTAGCGCCTGCTCACCCCATGGTCTGGAAAATCAGCTTGGCCAGCTTAGCCTGCATTCAGGGAGTCTGCCATCCGCAGCATCTTTTCATCCAAGGCTGGCTAGGCAGTGCTCTGGGGACGTGTTGCTAGGGCAACAGGGAGACAGGAACCGTGATCCGTTTCCCCATGGGACTGGCCCTCTCCTGCCCACCTTTCTCCACCCCTACGCTGCCATAGGAGAGGGGCTTGGGATTTGCCCAGTTTCGCAGGGAATTGACCCGGTATTTGATCCATCCTCTGCTATGCCAACTTCCAGCTTCCAATGAAACAGCAGTGTGGGTCTGTGACCAATCCAAAGACCTTTGTATGTCCGTCCAGCGCATTAGTAGCCATTAATCAGAACTGGGGCATTAAAGACAAGATAACGAAGTACTTAGGCTTAGTGTGCTGACAGGATTACATGGTTTATTTTTAGGGGCAGCCAGCAATGACTGATCATGCAGGGTGGGCTGGCAACACACCCACAACCAGTGCCTGTGCATTCAGTGCCAGGCCGGAGGGTCTGTTCTGCAAAAACTGGCAGGCTGTTTAGTGCTATCTCCTACGTTTGTCGCTAATTGGAGTGGTCCCATTTTGCCCATCTAAAATTTCACCTGCAATTTCACTCGCAGGCCTACATGGTAGATCAAGCGTTGCTATGGCAACACGCAGCCTGGCGGTTAATCATTTGTTGTGCTACAAGAGCCCCGAGAGACCCCAACCAAGATCAGGGCCCTGTTTTGCTAGGTGCTGTACAGACCCATTGTAAGAGACTGTCCCTGCCCTCTGAAGCGTCCAGTCTAAAAAAAAAGATTGGCAAAAAGAAGAATTATTGGCCCCATTTTATGGATGAGGAGCGGAGGCTCAGAGCAACTGAGGCCAGATAGTCAAACGAGTGCAGCACGTTGGGGGCTGAGCTCTTCACGATCTAGCCACAAGTGTCACAATAGGAGTAGGGATGTGAACGGGTAAGAGCGGGTTGAAGAAAAGATTTCAACTAGCATTGTTCATCCGTATTGGCTCCGTCCTCTGACCTGGAGATATAAAGCGGATATCCGCAAATTTGCAGGGCTCTAGATACAAAGTTTGTATCCTCATCCCAGATCCGGGTCCACCAAAACCGCAGAGCCACGGATATCTGCGGATTTGCAGGGTTCGACGGCTCAGGCTTCTGACCCGGGAAAGATGTTATAGTTCTGGGAGCAAGGCTGGAGGTGTGGGTGATCTGTGGGTGCCTTTTTCAGTGATTCATGAGTAGCTCTGGGAGCATTTGTGCACTCTAGCTTTTGGGGGTTGCCCATACTGTTCAGAGTGATCACACCCCCTGGGGAGGTTTGCTGCTTGCCACTAGCAAAGCCATTAGGAGGGACAGCCCAGAGAGTTAAGGGGGCACAGCCATACCCCAGTTCCAGCTTGTACCCTTGGGGATCCTGTCACATCATTTCAAGCTCGAAGACACTGGCCAGTTACTGCTTGCCAGTGTTAGTGTTGCTTAATCTCTATTCCATCAGCTGCTCCTCCAGAGCCTTTGAAAACCCTGGATATAAAAAAAAAGTTATAATATGACTATACAGAGAAAACTGTTTGCTCTGCTTTGCGGCTGAGATCATTTCAGACTTCCAATCAATAAAGATTTATTCTGATGGGGGGTAGGAAATGGAACATTTCTAGAGCATCTTTGAAAAAAAACTCTCTTTTCTGCCTCCCCTAAGTACTGCAGATCTGTGTATATTGCAGCTCCGGGGGACGGCTGGCGGATAATATTCTGACCAGGTCCCTGCCACTGTTCAAGGGTTCTTAATCTGGTTTGAAGGAAAATGGGGAAACGGAGATAAATGGCTTTCCTGGGCTTTGAATCATAGAAACATAGAATACTAGGACTGGAAGGGACCTTGAGAGGTCATCGAGTCCAGTCCCCTGCCCTCACGGCAGGACCCAGTACTGTCTAGACCATCCCTGCTAGACATTTATCTAACCTACTCTTAAATATCTCCACAGATGGAGATTCCACAACCTCCCTGGGCAATTTATTCCAGTGTTTGACTACCCTGACAGTTAGGAACTTTTTCCTAATGTCCAACCTAAACCTCCCTTGTTGCAGTTTAAGCCCATTGCTTCTTGTCCTATCCTCAGAGGCCAAGATGAACACGTTTTCTCCCTCTTCCTTATGACACCCTTTTAGATGCCTGATAACCGCTATCATGTCCCCCCTCAATCTTCTCTTTTCTAAACTAAACAAACCCAATTCTTTCAGCCTTCCTTCATAGGTCATGTTCTCTAGACCTTTAATCATTCTTGTTGCTCTTCTCTGGACCCTCTCCAATTTCTCCACATCTTTCTTGAAATGCGATGCCCAGAACTGGACACAATACTCCAACTGAGGCCTAACCAGCCCAGAGTAGAGCGGAAAATGACTTCTTGTGTCTTGCTCACAACACTCCTGTTAATGCATCCCAGAATCACGTTTGCTTTTTTTGCAACAGCATCACACTGTTGACTCATATTTAGCTTGTGGTCCACTATGACCTCTAGATCCCTTTCTGCCATACTCCTTCCTAGACAGTCGCTTCCCATTCTGTATGTGTGAAACTGATTGTTCCTTCCTAAGTGGAGCACTTTGCATTTGTCTTTATTAAACTTCATCCTGTCTACCTCAGACCATTTCTCCAATTTGTCCAGATCATTTTCAGTTATGACTCTTTCTCATGGGGCGGCTCAGAACTGGCTCCCTGCAGCCAAACTGAAAGCGAGGCAAAGAGGGGATTGGGTAGAAATGGCGCCTTTTGAGGCTTGGTCTGCACTTGAGAGTTAGGGTAACGTGGCTACGGTGGCGTTGGGGGGGGGGGGGGTGATGGTGAAAAATCCACCTCTGGAGGGCTGCAGTTTTGCCGACCTAATCCCTGACATGCACGGGAGTAGGTTACCAAGAATTTGTCCACCAGATCTTTGCCAGCGACAGAAAAACTCCTGCCAGGGCTGTAGGAAGCATCCACATTACAACCCTTCAGCACCCATAGCGGAACATGGCCTTATGCGGCACGGGCCCAGTCCTGCAAACCGTGTACACATGGAGACCTCCCATTGCACCCAGAGAGCACGCAGGATCAGGGCCCATTTCAGCTCTGGTGGGGGAGGGTGACATTAATCCCCCCCACAGAGTGGCCAGGTTCTGTCCCGCAGCGTCTCATTTGGACTGTGAGCTGGGGGCCCAGGGACTGGGCTGGAAACCTACAGAAGTTGAAGTGTGAGCCTCCAGCACATGAGTTAAAGGAGTGATTCCCCCTGCCTGGGAGCTGGAGCAGAGCCCAATCCTCTGTGGATCAGGCCCCGTGATCAGTGGGTTACATAAGCCCATCCAAAGGGAACACACGAGGCACAATTCGGATAATCAAGAAAAACAAGACTCTTAAAAACACTTGCAGCACCCCGTGGAAAGCAGGGGCCTGCAACACTCTCCGAGGCCTATCCAGGTCTGATTTTGACAGGAGGAAGAGGACAGCACACTAGCCCGGGAACCAGAACACCTGGCTTCTAATTCCAGCTCTGCCACAGACATGCTGGGTGACCTTCTGCATGTCACTGTGCCTTTCCCTGCCACAGTTTCCCTTCCCCATCCTTTGTCATGTCTATTTAGCTTGTCAGCTCTTTCGGGCAGGGACTGTCTCTTGATGTCTCTCAACAGTACCTCACACCTTGGGGGCCACAGTACAGCTCATAAGAGGGTTTGTCCGCATTGGATGCGACCAGTCTGATCAGACTCCTGGGCTATACAAATCTTTGCGCAAAGTTATTTCTGCTGGAAGAGCCGGTGCATTTGCTGTGTCATCCGCACAGCCCTCTATTGTAATCAGCACCTCCCCCTCGCGTCGGAATGCTCCCTGATTAGTTCTGATTAGCTCTATTCTGCTCGGCACCTTGATTAAAAAGCCACGTTCATTTCCCTGGCTACGCACTGCTTCCTTCCAAATCAGACACACTCTCCCCCTCCCCCACCACAGCCTCCCACACTGCCTGTCATACTGCTCATCAGACAGGGACCTTGCCCAGAAGGACACAACTCCACAAAACTTCCTAAAGCCACAAACGACAATCCAAAGGCACTGCCATCAGGAATAGCAATTTCTTCCTACACGATGATGGTGGCCACTAATATGTTCTTGACTTAAAACCCTGCAGAGAGATCTTACTTATCTTAGCATCATGACCACCCCCTTCCTCTCCCCCCCCCCACACACACCCCAAAATGGCTCAGGTCAAACAGAATCTGATTTAAAAAAAATTGGTGACATGAAAAAGTCCCTTTGGGGTCTGTCCCAGTGCAGGGATTTGAACCACCACCTCTGCCAACCATTTCGTGAAGGGCCAAAACGATTCACATCCAGTAAATTAAGAGTTCAGGGTCAACCGAAATGGCATATGTAACTGAAAAAAAAATCTAATCATAGAACTAATGTTGCTAAGCTCTAACCACGACTGATGTTCATGGTGTTCTGTCAGACAGTGCTGTGAGACAGCCGGATACAGCCACAAAAACACAAGCAGATCCCAAACTTTCTCAGAGCTCAGCAAAGCCATCGGTTGGTGTTCTGGGATAGATCTTCTTGGTACCCACCCCCAATAGGGATTGCCTCTGCAGGCTGATCTCCCTGCAGGTTATACATGGCTGGTTGCAATTTGAGTGTCTCTAACTTAAAATAAAGAGCAGAATTGAGGAGAACGAAGCCCAGCTTTGGTCGATTTCTCAACGACCTGGGCATGATTAGAAAATGGAAATGTACAGGATGTCTGGGCTGCTCTTTATTTTTACATTTTGGCACCAGCAAGCAAGCATGAATTAGTTAATCTAGCATTTGAATATTCACCATGACTAAATAAAGGGAAGATATCTTCTTCAGCTCTTATGTAAATTAAATGTCTCTGCGATGCACATTTTGTTAATTCACTGCCAGATCGAGAACCCCTTCTTCCCCCCCCCCCCCCATAGGCTGTAATGACACATTATGATGATTCTATTTAAGGACACACTTCCATCGTATTTGCACAAGAACTGGCTGGGTACATCTACACTGCAGAAGATGTTTGAAGCTGCACCCAGCCGTCAATCTTCCAGGGTTCGAATTAGCGGGTCTAGTTAAGACAGCTAATTCAAACTGAGAAGAGCGCTCTGGTCAATGCCGGTAACCCTGCTTCCACAAGGAGTAGGGGAAGTTAAAGGAAGAGTGTTCTCCCTTCAACTTCCTGCAGTGTGGACAGCGCCAAAAGCCGAGTTAAGCTACTTCAACTTCAGATAATGTAGCTGAGGTTGCATAGCTTAATTCGACTTTGTCCTGTAGTGTAGACGTACCCTTTGAGTACAGCACTACACCTGCTAAACTACCGTTACAGGGTTGTAACCAACCTGTAAATAATCAACGGACGAAAGATTTAAGGGAGGGAGAAAAGATGATGCTTAAGATCACGTCTGGATATGGAGGGCCACCCCTTATATTTACCCTTTGAAATATCATAGAATCATAGAATACTAGGGCTGGAAGGGACCTCGAGAGGTCATCAAATCCAGTCCCCTGCCCTCATGGCAGGACCCAGTACTGTCTAGACCATCCCTGATAGATGTATATCTAACCTACTCTTAAATATCTCCACAGATGGAGATTCCACAACCTCCCTGGGCAATTTATTCCAGTGTGTAACCACCCTGACAGTTAGGAACTTTTTCCTAATGTCCAACCTAAACCTCCCTTGCTGCAGTTTAAGCCCATTGCTTCTTGTCCTGTCATCAGAGGCCAAGGAGAACAATTTTTCTCCCTCCACCTTGTAACACCCATTTAGATACTTGAAAGCTGATATCATGTCCCCCCTCAGTCTTCTCTTTTCCAAACTAAACAAGCCCAGTTCTTTCAGTCTTCCCTCATGTTTTCTAGACCATTAAGCATTTTTGTTGCTCTTCTCTGGACCTTCTCCAATTTCTTCACATCTTTCTTGAAATGTGGTGCCCAGAACTGGACACAATACTCCAACTGAGGCCTAATCAGCACAGAGTAGAGAGGAAGAATGACTTCTCGTGTCTTGCTCACAACACTCCTGTCAATGCATCCCGGAATCATGTTTGCTTTTTTTGCAACAGTGTCACACTGTTGACTCATGTTTAACTTATTGTCCACTATGACCCCGAGATCCCTTTCTGCTGTACTCCTTCCGAGACAGTCGCTTCCCATTCTGTACGTGTGAAACTGATTGTTCCTTCCTAAGTGGAGCACTTTGCGTTTGTCCTTATTAAACTTCATCCTGTTTACCTCAGACCATTTCTCCAATATCACCTCGTTCATAAAACATTGGGCTTGTCTTGCCTCTTTTATCCAACCCTTTTGTGAAGTTGGCTTCATTTATTTGTCCCCGTGTTATGCCTGGGGAGGTGGAGCACAAATTGGGGAAGTGATGTCACCAAGTTGCTGGTGCTGTCAGCTGTTGGCTGTGTGTTTTTTCTGCATGCTGCATCACCCCAACATCAACTTGAGGAGGGGGGCTGCAGCGGCCATGGGGAGGTGCTTCTCAGCTGGTGCCAAGCTGCTGCAGTGAGAGAGGGCTGGGGCTCTCCTCTCTCCCCAGGGCAGCCAGCACCCCCCTGACCCTATCCTCCCCCACCCCACCCCAGAGCAAGGATTCAAAGGAAGAAAAACAAAAACAAATCGAGTTAAAGTCCTGAGCAAATCTTCTAATACTACATCTGTGTGTCTAGATTGGCAAGTTTTTCCGGAAAATCAGCCACTTTTCCGGAAAAACTTGCCAGCTGTCTACACTGGCCGCTTGAATTTCCGCAAGAACACTGACGATCTAATGTATGATCATCAGTGTTCTTGCGCAAATACAATGACGCTCCCGTTCAGGCAAAAGCCCTCTTGCGCAAATGTATTTACGCAAGAGGGCCAGTGTAGACAGCTAAAAAGTGTTTTGCGCAAAAAAGCCCCGATGGCTAAAACGGCAATCGGGGCTTTCTTGCGCAAAACCGCGTCCAGATTCACACGGACGCTTTTCCTCAAAAAGTGCTTTTGTGCAAAAGCGCCCGTGCCAATCTAGACGCTCTTTTCCGCAAATGCTTTTAACGGAAAAGCTTTTCCGTTAAAAGCATTTGCGGAAAATCATGCCAGTCTAGACGTAGCCCATAAGTGCCAAATATGATCAGAGCCAAAGGATGCACCTTTGGGGTAAACCAGCCAGAAACGCGGTGCCACCACCCACGAAGCCTTAGGAGACTCCCGGGCATGTACCTGTAGGACGATGGCACAGGCCAGCAGTGAGGACCAGGCCCTAGAAGGACAGGGGGCACTTGAGTCCAGACTGTACATGAATCGGCACAGCTGCGTGACAGCCCAGAGGACAAGAACAGCCAGGGCACTGACAGGCCACCCCAGGGAGATGTGGGTGGGAGGCCACAGGGGCTGAATCTGGCACCATTAGGCACTTGCTTTCACGAGCAGAGAATTACCTCACCAAATGGAAGTGTGTGCGGGGCGGGGGACAACTGATCTCTGGTCCGTGGCAGAATGATGCCCTCTCACAGCGGCACAACAGAGGATTACTTACGTTGTGAGTGCACAACCTTAAAGGGGCTGGTTTTAACTTACTCCACAATCAAATAGAACGGGGCCAAATTAGGTGGCACCAATTAAGCTAGAGAAACTCAAGGGATGCAACAGCCCTGCTAGTTCCCTGCCTGGCATCTTGGGGAGCCACTGACACCTGTATGTAGTAATAACTACGGGTACATCTACACCACAAGCGCTACAGCAGTTAGCAGCCCTGCTGTAGCATGGATACTTGCTGCAGTGGCAGAAGGGGATTTTCTGTCGCTGTAGTAAATTCACCCCCTCAGTAGGCAGTAACTAGATCAGCAGAAGAATTCTCGTGTCGACCTAGCGCAGCGGTTTTCAAACTTTTCTCCTCATGACCCAGTTGAAGAAAATGGTTAGGGTTGCCAGATGGTTTCAGAAAAAATATCAAACCAAAAAAAAAAACCCCCACGCCAGTAAAAAGTTTGTTGAGTAAGAACAACAAAAAAAGGACCCCGAGAGTTGTTAAGCAAAAAAAAAAAACAAAAAACACCCCCACCCTGGCCCCTTTAAAAACTGCGTGGTGCGGCTTTTTGGCCCTAACAGGCCATCTTGCTTCCCTGCACAGTGCTGGACAGCTCCCCTGAGGAACCCAGTAAGCACTAGGGTTGCCAGGCTGCCTCTGTATTGAGCCGGACAGTCTGGAATTTTTGCCTCCTGGCCGGAAAAAAAAATCAGAGAGTACCGGACATTTTAGGTGTCTGGTATTTTCTGAATTTTTTTACCGGACAGGAGGCGAAAATACCGGACTGTCCTGTTCAATACTGGACACCTGGCAACCCTAAAAACATAATGTGGCTTGGGTGTGGGCTTCAGGGTGAGGCTGAGGAGGGGAGCTTTGGGGTGCAGGAGGGGGCTTCGGCTTTGGGGGAGGGCAGGGCTGGAGCAGGAGGGGTTTACCTCGAGCGGCTCCCGGGCAGCTGTGCAGCAGGGGGCTAAGGCGGCTTTCTGCCTCCCCTGGCACCACAGACCAGGCTGCGCCCCAGAAGCAGCCACCAGCAGGTTCCCAGCCAATGGGAGTGCGGGGCTAGTGCTCAGGGCAGGGGCAGTGCGCGGAGCCCTGTGCATGCCTCCACACCCCCAGAAGCTGAGCCTGCTGCCAGCTGCTTCTGGGGTGCAGCGCAGTCTGCGGCTCAGGACATGCAGGGAGCTACCTTAGCACCCCCGCTCGTCTCCTGATCTCCCTGCAACGAGACCCAGCGCCCCACATCCCACCACCCAGTTCTGGCTCATGACCCCTCGTTTGAAACCCCCTGACCTAGAGGCATCTGTACTGGAGCTTAGGGCGGGTTCGTTACATCTTTCAGAGATGTGAATTTTTCACACCCCTGAGTGACATCACTAGGTTGACGGTGTAGATCAGGCTTATGAAAATAGGAAGGATGCTCCCGTGGGCAAAAGGGCTGGATTTTACAAGGAGAGACTAAAAAGATCAGGGTGGTCCATTTTAGTAAAGCGAGGACTGTGAGGGGGGATATGAGAGAGGTCTATAAAATAGCGAGTGTTGCAGAAAAAGTGAAGACAGAAGTGTTATTTACCCACTTCCTCAATACAAAACCCAGGAGCCACCTGATGGAATTACTAGGCTGCAGTTTTAATGTCAGCAGGAGGGAGTACGTCACATGGTGCTCCATTTAACCTGTGGAACTCCTTGCCAGGGGATGTTGTGAAGGCCAAAAGTCTAGCAAGGTTCAAAAAGGGAGCTAGATGAGTTCACGGAGGATTTGGCCATCCACAGCTATTAGCCAAGATGGCCAGGGATGCACCCTGCATGCCTACACAACTGATTGCCAGAAACCAGGAGTGGAAGAGAGGTGGATCACTCCCAAAATGCCCTGTGCCGTACACTCCTGTGAAGCTTTGGTATGGGCCACTGTCAGAGACTGGCTGCTGGGCGAGGTGGACCATGCGCTGACCCATTATGGCTGTTCTTATGTCTGGGGCTCCAGAGATAGCTCTGCCACAGCCTTCCCATATGAACATCAGTTTGTCAGTCATTGAATGAGGATGACCCCCCTTCCATTCTCCCATCGCTGGCCTTTTTAGATTGCACATTTGGAGTGGGGTAGGGACTTCCCCTGGCTGCATAGATCCATACTACCTAGCACACCAGAGCCCCTACCAGCACGGCTGAAACACAAGTGGGAACTCTCACCAACTTTGCCTTTTCTTTGCACGGGTGCCTCTAACGTCACTGCAGCAGGGAACCAGCCCCCACGGAATGACTCCGTGCAGGCCCATGGAGCCAGGAGGAGCACCTTGTCTCTGGGGACTGAAATGTTTGGCCCATCCGTTCAAGTGAGAAGGCAACACATGGGGGACGGCGGGAGATGAGGGGTACCCAGAAAGAAAGAGCCAGCAGGAACAAGATTAAGGAAGCTATTGATGTAGAGAAGCAAGCGGGGGAGGGAGGGAGAGAAGCCAGCAAGCCCAGATGCGTGGGTTGCCGCACACCACTGTTCCAAGGAGGGTGATTTCACTTGTGTCATGCCCGCAGAGAGGCACTGCCAGAGGCATCCCCGCTCACGAGCCGGAGAGCTGGCTTTGATCTCCGCACGGGGGAGAAAGCGGCGTAGGAAACCCGCAGACGTGAGGCGTGTTTCATTATAGCTCCAGACGGTCCCTTTGTGAGACGGGAACACGACATTTAATCAAGAAAGAAAACAGGCGCTTTGCGTGAAGCCCAGAATGGCATCTGTTTTGATGTGGGTGGTTTTCAGCTGGATTTGGTTAGTTTCGATGGCTGAGGGAAATGAAAGGCTGATTGTCTGATCAGTCCACCTCGCCGCCTCTCCACCCCCTCTCACGTGTCACCGAGGTGGGGGGGAAGGCACCAGGCCCTGCACCTCCATCCACAGCCAGACATGACTCGCAGCCGGCAGGGAGAACAGAAGGTTTATTAGCCCACAGGGACACAGCGCAGAACAGACTTGCCAGCACAGGAACCAGAAGCCGTCGGTACAACCCATCTTGAGGAGAGGGGGCTCAGCCCCCCATCTCTGCGCCACAAGCCCATTGAGACTCACTCACACACCCAGCAGCCTGTCTCCTCCTCCAGTCAGCCCTGTCTCCCAGCCTTTGTCCAGCTTCCTGGCCAAAAGGTGTCACCTGGTCACACCTCCTCCCAGGCCCAGGTTACAGAAAGCATCTGCCATGGTGTACCTGAGGAAGACACTCACACTCAAATTCCCATCCCCACCTAGCTATTGGTGCAGAGCCCAGGGAAACTGAGGCCCATACACCGGATTACCACAGAACAGTAGAAATCACGTGCAACATAACAAAGTGAACAGAGAGAATACAATCCCCACTCCATCACACCACCATACCACAGTGCCTCACCCTCACTCACACGCTTGTCCTCAGATACCCCTGTAGGGCAGGAAAGAGCTGCGATCCCTCTGTTACAGGCAGGAAACTGAGGCACGCAGAGAGAAGTGGTTTGTCAAACCTCAGTCACGCAGGGAAACTGGCAGCACTAAGTCTCCTGAGTCTGGTATTGTGTCATCTACTGCCCATCTTCTCCTACCGTGTCTAGAGCCAACATTCACGGTGAAAGCATTTCTCTAGCAAGGCGTTTTCGTGCCCCATCGGTGCCTGAGAATCCCCAGAGCCCCTTTTCATGCACGGATCTCAAAGCACCTCCAATTTTAAAAGGACTCTCCAAACTCCCGCTCTCATCTCGCAGGGTTTCCATAGCCAGTCTCCTCCCTTTACACCTAAAGAGACTATTTTTCTCGTCAGCAATCTGGCAAACTCAGCATGGGAGCTGCGAGTCAAGTTAGATTCTATCCAGCTGATGAGCAATAAAGCTCCCACACGCCAGATTTACCCGTCAGTTTCCCTGTCTTATCACTGATGCGGCCTGCCCGGGTGTATGACGCAGCAGACTCCACCCAGCAAGTAGAATCGCATTCGCCATTTCAGCCAGAATCAAAGCCTGCTCCCTCTTCCTTGCAGGAGACGGCCCTGCAGTGCTGCCAGGCACAGAAAGCAATAGAAACTTGTCAGAGGCAGTGGGTATCATAGGCAGGGGGAGGCGTTGCCTTCCCAAACGGCCCCTGGCCCCGCCCACATTCCAACCCCAGACTGCCTACTACAGGTGTACTGGGGTTGAAGTGTTGCTGCCCCCCCCCCGTGCCTGCCCTCCCCATGCTCTAGGGCTGCCCGCCTTCCTCCCTCCCTGGTGCTCCAGGACTGGAGAGGCTGGGGTCACATGCCACCCCACCTCCCCATAGTGATGGGGGGCAGGGCCTGGGCAGGGTTAGGGCAGGGCTGGGGGGCCTGCCTCTCCAGCCCTACCTTCACCCACCGCCTATGAAACTTGGTTTTGTCACTAAAGGCGGTCATGATCTGGAGTGCATGGGGAGGAGCAGAACCACGGAGTAAGGGGAGGGGGGCGGCTGTGGTTTACACCTAAAGCCTTTCAGCCTTTCCTCAAACATGACAGCGAGTCAATTAGTTTATTTGTAATCTGGCTCACAGAAAGTAAGGTTCAGCTCGGTGGCAGACCGAATCAGCCCCAATCCTGTGCTCTATTCTCTAGGAAACCCCCCCCCCCCCCATGCCAACCACAGAGCTTCTGACATGGATTAGTAGCCAGCAGCTATTTATTTCCCGCGAGATCACTTGGACTCACCCACAGTTGTCACTGCCAACGTGCGACTGCCAGTGGACGAGCTGAGCAAAATGTCTCCTCACCGTGCACTCACTCATCCCAACCATTTCGGTGAGAAGGGCCCCTCTTTATAGGATTCAAACAGAGGAACCCAAACAGGCGCTAGCAGAGCCAGGAGCATGCGGCTGGTTCCACTATGGTGCCTTTAGGGCTGTAGCAGGCTGTCTTTGCCCATTTTAAAGGGCCCGCCCTCCCCGCAGAGCTGCATGCTGGGAAAGAACTTTCTATAAGAAGGCAAGCTTGCAGCAGGGCAGAGTTAATAGGGGGGAACAAAAGACAGGACTATGCATCACTTTAAAGACTAACAAGATGGTTTATTAGGTGATGAGCTTTCGTGGGCCAGACCCACTTCCTCAGATCAAATTGTGGAAGAAAATTGGCACGACCATATATACCAAAGGGATACAATCAAAAAAAGTGAACACATATAAAATAGACAAATCAGATTTTAGAACAGAGGGGAGATGAGGAGGGGGGAGGTTAATGTCTATGAGATAATGATATTAGAGGTGATAATTGGGGCTATCTTTGAAATGGGTAAGATAATTAGCATCTTTGTTAAGGCCCATTTGTAAAGTGTCAAATTTAAGCATGAATGACAGTTCAGAGGCTTCTCTTTGAAGTCTTGTGTTAAAATCTCTTTGAAGCAGGATGCAGGTAGTAAGGTCATTGAGACAATGCCCAGGCTGGCTGAAATGGCAAGAAACTGTTTTTTCTTTGTGAAACTGTCTGATGTCTGTTTTGTGTGCATTGAGCGTCTGAGAAGTTGGTCCAATATACATAGCAGATGGACACTGTTGGCACATGATGGCATAAATTATATTTCTGGATGAGCAGGAATATGTGTTCTTGATCTTATAACTGAAATGGTTCGGTCCAATGATGGTGTCAGCAGAGTAAATACGTGGACAAAGCTGGCACCGGGGTTTGTTGCAAGGGAAAGTTCCAGGGTTGGTATTAGTGTGGTATGTCCTGTGGTTGTTGGTAAGAATCATCCTGAGGTTAGGTGGTTGTCTGTAGGAGACTATGGTCTGTCTCCCAGAGCCTCTCGGAGGGGAGTATCCTGTTCCAGTATAGGTTGTAGTTTATTGATAATGTGTCGGACGGGTTTAAGTTGGGGGCTATAGGTGATGACAAGTGATGCTGAGTGTTAGCAAGCTCTGCTCTATTGCGCTGCTGGCTTGTGACACTCCCAGGGAAATCCTGAGCTGGAGTGTCTTCTAAAACACCCCTTTTTGGCTAGTGTCTCCATTCCCTGAAGAACCAGAGCAGAATTTCTCTCCTAGAGATCCTTTGTCTAGTTTAGTTTTAATCAGTCTCTTCCCTGGGGAGATTGTTCTAGGCGGGGCCTCATAGGAAACTATCTGTGACTTAAGCCTAGGGTTTTCTCTCACTTTTCCGTTATGCCATTTAAATTCCTTCCTAACCTGTCTCTTCTTTAGCATTTGCAACCTTCAACAGCCTGGGGGAAGAGGTGATGTCAAGCGCCCAGCTGGCATGAAGCATTGATGTGGCCTGAGTGACATAATCAGATTCTCCAGAATCTAAGCCTTGCTGTTTGAAAGGCAAAGTCCACTTCTAGCTGGCAGCAGAGAGAACCTGCCAAACCATAAGCCAAGTGTAACTGATGCAGCGATAGCTTCAGACAGTCACAGGTTAGAGCTCAGAGCAGTTCCCCTATCTGTTAGTGATCTGATGGGAGAATCAACTTCCACCTTAACTATTTCATCACTGGTCATTTTAGTGGCTGCCTGCGAGGTTGGATGTTGGGACTGGCTGCAGGGAATGCCATGCAGGGAAAAGACCAGAGGAGATTTGGGAGAGAAAGGGAAGGAGGATGCAGAAAGAAGTGATACCAAGGGCGTGAAGGGGAACAGACTTTGTGGCAAGAAGAACAGATACACATCACACCTCACACACACTCACCCAGGAACCTACCCCTGCAATAAACCCCGGTGCTAACTCTGTCCACATAGCGACACAAGCAACACCATCACAGGACCTAACTACATCAGGCACACCATCAGGGGCTCGTACAACTGCACATCCTCTAAAGCAGTGGTTCTTAACCTTACTGCAGCCTGCACCCCTTTGGTTCTCAAAATATGTTCTCACACTTCTTATTAAAAATGGTTGAAGTAGGTCAGTTCTTTAAACCTAAGATAGATCATAAAAATCTGGCATGTCTCGCACCCCCAGAAAGGGCATCTAGCACCCCCAGGTGTGCGTGCACCCCAGGTTAAGAACCGCTGCTCTAATGGGATCTATGCCATCAAGTGCCAGCAATGTCCCTCTGCCCTGTGTACTGGCTAAACTGGACAGTCTCTGCGACATGGACACAAATCAGACATCAGAAACGGTAACACACATAGCCCTGTAGGGCAGGGCTACTCAGCTTTGGAAGTCCCGGGGACCACAATGATACTCACAGCACATGCCGAGGGCCGCAACTTAAGTGTGGTTGCATAGACATGCAAATATATATGCAAATAGCTTCTTTCACACTGATGGCCATGAATACAAAGCACTTCCCACAATGCCCTGGTACTCCTGGCACCTAGAAACGCCGACACCCTGTACGCATCTGTGCCAGCCAGCCCGTCCACTTGTGTCTTTCAATGTTCACCCCGCCTGGGAGATGCCTCGCGCCACGTAAACCCAAACCACCCACGTAAACCCAAACCGCACCGTGGGCCACAAACAAATGGCAACAAACAAACAAACATTTAACTCCTCATTGACATCCAGGGCCAGACTAAGGGGTGGGCTAGCTGGGCAGCTGCCCAGGGCGCCAACCTATGGGGGACGCCCAGCTCCCGGCGGGCTGCAGCGGCCGCCTGGGACGGGGGCCGTGTTAACCCCCGCAGCACCGGCCAGCAGTGCCCTTCCCCCCGCGGCCGCAGGGCCCTGCACGGCCAGGCGCAGCCCACCCCGGGCGGCCCAGGGCTGCATGCCATCGGCGGTGGCCGGGCCGACTGGGCAGTGCATGCGCCGTGCGTCCGCCCACGTGCCCCGGGGGCGGGTCCGCGCATGCGTCGTGCGCCCAGAAGCGGGGCCACGCACCTGGGGCCCAGAGCACCAAAATGGCTCGGGCCAGCCCTGTTGACATCAAAAGCAAAGTATGGGACACTGCCAGTCCACGCAGTTAGTCTCATTAGCACCGGCACTACAATGAACAGGTATTTTTTTTACTTCCTTCTTTTTCTGTTATAAATTCTAGGTCCCCCCCTTTTTTTCCCACTCAAGCTCATCAGAGGAAGTGGGTTTTGCCCATGAAAGCTGTCAGCCAGCATTTCAAATTGGCCAATCCCTTAAAGACCTGACAACATGCATCTTACAACAAAGAGACTTTAACACCAGATTACAGAGGGAGACCTCAGAACTTTTATTTATGATCAAATTCGACACGTTGAGAATGGGCCTTAATCGAGATGATAATTATCTTACACATTACAAAGACAGCCTCCCCACCTTTTGATATTTGTAGTGACCCCAGATTAACCACTTAATTGACTCTTACAGTAAGCAATTTTCTCCTTCCTTGTCACTCCCCTCCCTCACCCCCACCTTCTGTTCTATGTAGCGGATTTGTTGGTTTGTAATTTGTTTACTTTTGTCATTGTATCCCTCTGTTATATAATGGTCACACCAATTCGCTTTCAGAATATGATCTGAAGAAGTGAGTCTGCCCCACGAAAGCTCATCACCTAATAAACTTGTTAGTCTTTAAAGTGCTACATGACTGCTTTTTTTGTTTTACCAAGATCAGACTAACACGGCTACCTCTCTGTTACTATATTTATATATGAGAGTCTCCAAGGTGCCACAGGACTATGTATTGTAACAAAAATTCAGTTAGTCTATAGAAAGGCCATATCTTCCCCAGAATCTTTGTGCAAATCTTCTACCATCAGCCGGCACGTTACTGCGTTTGGAGCAGGTATATAGGCCTGAATCTCTGCTATCAAACCCAGGGTTCTGCTCTCTCCTTGGCTTGTTTGACACCCCTCTTTCTGCAAACCCCACTTAATAATTCTGAAACTCAAAGGGTCCATTTTCTCTGATCCGTGACCCCCCTGCAGCCAACTCAAGCTCTGCACACCACCCTCCTACTGCAGTCCGAACACCTATCTTGCTTCAGGCTCATTTCCAGATACACCCCCACCAGAGGCAGAGAGCAGCTGAAAACAGGGGCTGGCTGGTTCATATTCAAAGCAAAACTGTCTGAGAAACTCATTCCAGTGACTGATCCAGCCCAGACAGTCCGGGAAAGATCCCCCAGCAATGAGCCACTCCAGGACTTTGGAACAGCCCTACAGAATCCTTTCCGGATTTTGCACATGTGGGACAGGAGAGTCTAGACGGCTGTTTGTAGCCCCTAAAGCTGCTAGTCCTTCCCCTTAATCCGGAGGCTTAATAAAGAACAGCAGCCACTTTTTCAGCAGTGTGGAGAAGGTTCCACTGATTTCCAGCTGCAGGAGTGAGTTTCCTGTCAATTACGTTTCCGGCAAGCACCTCAGCTAATTAAAGATTATGAAATGCATTTACCATTGACTCAATTAAAATCCATTCACACTTAATACCTTCCTCTTTCATCTTTTTATTTATTATCTCTGGGAGGGGAGCCAGGCCCTCAAGTGGATTCTCCAGAAGTTATTTGATATTTGAAACAAATCCCGCTCTGCCTATTTACACAATTTAACTCCCCGGAGAATGCAGCCTGATTGGAATCTAATTTATGGCATTCATCAACATACGATTTAACGAGGTAACGCTGCAGTCTTGCACTGTGAGATCTGTCCCTTTGGCAATTCTGGCTCTCAGTAACTCCAAGAGGGAGAAGAAGCTTTCCATCATCTCTATATGGCCTCTCCCTGGGCACTGCTGTCATCCACTGTTAAGTGGCCATCTGCCTTTATAGTGGAGAGAGAATGAGTCGGTGGTTGAGACGGAGGATTTTGAGTCAGGAGACCTAAATTCTATTCCTGGCTTTTACACTGAGTCCCTATGTGACCTTGGGCCTTATCCATGGAAGTCAGTGGGAATCCATTTAGGGATGTATATGGGCTTGGGATCAGGCAAGCCACACCTCTGTGCCTCAGTTTCCTCACCCAATTTAAGGGAAAGCTTATACTTGCCTACCTCCAAAAGGTGTCGTGAGTGTAAACCTATTCATTTGTAAGGTGCATCTAGAAGGTGTTACACATAAGAAAAAGGTGTGTGGGGGGGGTCTCTCATGCACCTTTATTATCCAAGTTCAAATTTTAAGCCTACAATGGACAAATAACCAAATGAAATAAAATCCGTCGTGTTCCAGGTGCATGTTGGACTGTTACTAGATATAATCTAAAACCTGAATCACTTCTAGAGACACATTTGCTGATCTGGTGGCTGGAAAGTCTGGGCTATTGGACAGGGTTGCACAGCATAGAAACGGTAGATGGAAAAGGCCTCTTGCCCAATCTCTGGCGAGGGCCGGGGATTGTTCTGTACATTAAAGCACAACAACAAATCGGTGGCCACCTAGCCACTTCCTGTTTGTCAGGCGGAGGCACTTCCTGTCTCTATTTGGGAGCTTCCTGGCAGCCTGGAGGATGAAACTCAGCACTTCCTGCTTCAAAAGCATTCGGTTCCTTCTGCTGGACACTCGGTGCGGTAGTTTCAATTCCATCCAACAGAGGGCAGTGGTGGGTGCCCATATACATTTTCCCAGTCATTCTCAGCCTTCTCCATCCTGGGCCTTTCCTCCCATCCAGTTGGGGGGCTATCCTGGAATCCCCTTTCCATCTATGGGAAAAGCAGGATGGGCACGGCCCCTTGACATCCGTTCATGGCCCCCAGAGGTTGCAAGCCGGGAAGCTATGCACTAGCCAAATGCATGCTCTTTCGGAAGACGTTTTTTCGGAAAATCTCTTCCGGAAAAGCTTCTTCCAAAAGAAGCCTTCAGTCTAGACGTAGCCTCAGAAAAAGCCAGAGGGTCCCTATCTCATGAACAGCCAGAGGGGGTGCTAAAAGCTGCATTCCTGTTGCATCCCCATTCACCTGCATCCTACTATGCAAGGTCTGTGTAGGGAGAGGCTGGGACACAGTCTAGTTGGGCCAGCTGAAATTTTTGCATCAAACTTTTTTTTTTTTTTGCAGTTAAACTGGTCTTTTTTGAAATTAACCTGTTTCTTGGAGAATCTCCAGGCTGGTGGAAATGTTCCGGTTTTCTGATCAGAAAAACAAAAGGAAAACTTGTTTGTTTTTTTCCCCTAAAGTTTTTTTTTTTAATTGGTGTTTGCGTTTTGGTTTTTTGTTTTTTTTTTTTTTGTAAACTGACACTATGCGAAGAAAATGGTGAGAACTAAGGCTATGTCTAGATTGCAGGCTTCTTTTGGAAGAAGCTTTTTTGGAAGAGATCTTCCGAAAAAACTTCTTCCGAAAGAGAGCGTCTACGCAGCAAAGGTGCATCGAAAAAGCTATCTGCTTTTTTGAAAGATAGCATCCACACTGAATGGACACTCTCTCACATGTAAGCTGTGATTACTATGGTCGGAGTGGCCACCAGGGCACCCGTGCTTTTTCCTCTTTCCTCTTCTTGCAAAAGAACTCCTTCTTCCCCATCCACATACACCTTTTTGAGAAAGAGCTCTTTCGCAAAAAGGCTTCTTCCTCGTAGAAAGAGGTTTACCAATGTCGGAAAAACCCATCTGTTCTTTCGATTTTCTTTTGAAAGAACGTGTTTGCAGTGTGGACGTAAGTGAAGTTTTTTCGGAAAAACAGCCGTTTTTCCGAAAAAACTCTGCGGTGTCGACATACCCTAAGAATGGCTGCGGGGGGTTGCTGGCAATCGAGAAGAATTATGCAGGTAATGTTGGAAAAACATGCCGTTTGGGTGGAGGGCAATTTCCAGGGAAAACTGGGCATGTTCCAAGCAGCTCTCCAGCGTGGCACATTGCTCACCAAGCAACAGATACTCTTTGGTAGCGAGCCACAGGCTTTGTGCATCGGTACAATGCTGCTTGGCCGTGTTCATTGTCAGTGGCTGCTGCCTCCCACAGTTCAAAGCGGAGCCACTGTACCGAGTCCTATGGAAGCTATTTCACCTCAGCCAGGCAAGATAAACGGGTCGGATAAAGCCTCACAGGTCTCATTCTGCCGGACAATGGTCAGGGACAAGGGGCTCACGGAGCCTGGGAGAGGGAGGCAGGGGGGCGGCCAAAGCTGCTGGCGGTGAGACGCTGCACAAAATGCAGCGAGTCACTGAAAGGATTGTGCTTGTGGGCAGAGACTCCGGCTAACCCAGGGCTTTGAATAATGTAGTGGCGGTGGGGAAAGGAGGAGGGGGGATTGGAGCCCCTGGTCATGCTGTGGGAACAAGGCAAATAGAAATAAACAGGGTGAGTTTGTATCTCTAGGCCAGGGGTGGGGAACCTAAGACCTGGGGGCCCTGATGAAGCCCCCAGCTTGCCTTGATCCAGCCCCTGATGCTCAGGGCTCCCCCCAGCATGCTGGTGAGGGGTGGGGTTTTTTTTGTTTCTCCCTTGTGTGCAGCACCCGACGGATTTTTCTGTGGGTCAGTGGCCTCCAGCCCAAAAAAGGTTCCCCACTCTTGCTCTAGGTGTGAGCAAGGGGCCAGGTATAACTTGCACCATTCCCACTGAGACACAATTCCCCTCTAACCTGCCCCTGTCTGTCTGCTACACTCGACACCATGTGAACTTGTAACGCCGACTGGCGGAACTGAACTGGGGACCTTTGGAGCTTAGTGCATGAGCCTCTACAGCCTGAACTAAAAGCCAGCTGGCTCCCAGGAAAGGCTGTCGAGCAAACTCCTTGTCTCTCCCTGTCACTGGGCCTGGTGCCACTCTATGGGACAGAGACCCCCACCCAGCAGGTGCATGGGTTACACCCTGTCTCTCTGAAGGCTGGTCCTGCTCTCCAGGGAGCCGCTGGAATGTTTTGTTTCATGAAGGCAGGCGTGAGAGGGGCTTTGCTCATTAATTGACAGGCCACGCTTGCGGCACCGCCCTTCAGTTTAATGTCCCTAACAGTCGCTCCCTTCCCCCAGATTTGAAGACAGCGGCACCTCTCTTATGACCAAAGCATGGCCCCCCAGCAGCCTCGCCCTGCTCCTTAGAGCCTGGCGGAGGTCAGACGCGGCCCAGATAACCACGAGACAAAGGACATTCCTCTCAGCTGCCAGCAGCTCCATCTTTTCAGTCTCAGTCCCCTCCGTCCTGCTGTCCGGATGTCCAGTCTGAGCACTGGCGCCCAGAAGGAAGCAGATGGATTTTAAAGCCTGTTCAGAACGCGGCCCCCGGCTTGACTCAGCCACCCACACCTCCGTCATCTCTCTCGGCCGCAAAGGTGCAACTTTGTGTGGCAAGGGGACGGGATTTTCTTGGCGGCTGGCCCACAATGTGGGAAGAGACGAGCCTGGACATGAACCTCGGCAGAAAGAAAAACCCAGCTTCCTGCAACCAGCCTGCTCCAAGTCATGTGCATAGAAGCCCCTTTCCGCAGAATGGGAAAAGGAGAGGGGCTGACTGAAGTCCCCTCACGTGCACACTAGTAAGCGTGTAAAGTGCACCAGTGCCCAGGGGTGGGTACAGTCCGAGAACCTAGACAGACAAATAGAAAAGCTACAGGGAGTTAACTCCCATTATGCCTCTCAGGAAGTGCTCACGGCCTCACAGACGGGGCCCTGAGCGCACTCAGTAAATGAGTCCATCACAAAGTCACAGGACTCTGTAGGATTAGTACAGCCGAATATAGCAGGGGCCCCCAGGTGGCACTGTTACATGTAGTCTTGCAAGTTCTCTTTCTTAGCGGGTGAGCAAATGTTTAGTCTTGGAAGAAATGCCGAATTGTCGGTTTCCTGATGTGGTTCTGTTGGCAGCTGCAGCAAGGGCATTTGACCTCTGGCTTAACATCTCCTATGAGAGTCAATTCTTGAGGTAGGAGTGTGCTGTGAAATGGGACATTGGTGTTAAGTTGGGATGGCCTTGCATGCTGGTTGTGGCCACCTCTCCCCTGGGACTGATTTATAGGTGTAAATAAATCCATCCTCTCCAGTGAGAAGCCAGCTGGCAAGGCGCCTGATGTTGTTGCTGCTGCTCGGCAGAGGGAAAACAGCATTTTAGCTCAGATAAAAAAAATCACGAGGTCTGTCCATTCCTTGTCTATTCTGCTGGAAGATGATCACAGAGCTCTGCAGGGGATAGATGTTCTGTTTCACAAAGGATTTTGAGACTTCAGAATTTGGCTTCCTTCCCAGTTGGAGGAAAACCCAAAAAACTTTGCAAGTATCCATGAAAGGAATTTAAAAATAAACAATGCTGCTTTGGGTCATTCAAAACAGTTCATTTCCCTTTTAGAAAAGAAAAAAATAATTTCCAATTGCAACAGTGGTTTCCAAATGAAAAAGTGAAATGTTTCATTCTTGAAATGGGACATTTCAACATGATTAGAACTTTTTTCCCCCAAAACCATTCTAGCAAAAGCTACCTGTGTTTGGGGAGCAGTTCCCTTTTGATGGAACTAGACACTCCAAAAAATATGGATTTGTCAAAGTGTCTCTGATCAGCTCTAGATGGTGGGGAGAATCCTTCCATTATATAGTAACTCCCAGAAAACTTAGAGTTTCCCATTCTTAGGGCTCACTTCAGTTCAAAAAGAGGTAAAGAATCATAGAATGCTAGAACTGGAAGGGACCTCAAGAGGTCATCAAGTCCAGTCCCCTGCCATCACAGCAGGACCAAGCACCGTCTAGACCATCCCTGATAGATGTCTATCCAACCTGCTCTTAAATATCTCCAGTGACGGAGATTCCACAACCTTCCTAGGCAATTTATTCCAGTGTTTAACCACCCCGACAGAAAGTTTTTCCTGACGTCCAGCCTAAAACCTCCTTAGCTGCAGTTTAAGCCCATTGCTTCTTGTCCTGTCATCAGAGGCCAAGGAGAACAATTTTTCTCCTTCCAACACCCTTGATGCATGAGCATAATTACTTGCATTCTACAAATTGGAAAGTGACTTGACCATGGTCACCCACTGGCAGAGTCAGGATTAGAACCCAGCTCTCAACACTTAAGCCACAAGACTGCATTGGGTTTCCCATGTTCCTTAGGCGCGCGTTACTAGCACCACCAAGATACTAGAACAGATGGCTCATTGGCCTGTTCCAATATGGCCATTGTCATGTTCACTGTGGCTGGACTCATGAAATGGGTAAACTTTGCACTCTGAGTCAGTTTCATCTGGACCAGTGCACCGTATGCAAATGAAGCATCAGTACTGCTGCTGTAGCTACACAGATGGTAGTCTGCAAAAGTGTGTGTGTGGGGGGGAGGATAAAATAAATGCCTGGAGTACAACTAGAGCAGATATTTTAGACATTCATCATGCGACAGGGGGCAAAAATATTTCTTGACCCACTAAAACCTAATTTGCCTTTGTCCTTGGAAGTCAAAAGCAAGCCCTCCCAGTTGAAAGATGTGCTGCCTCTTTTATGCATGTGTCCTTAACTGTAATTTGTTCAATTGCTATAGGACAAGCAGGTAATCCCGCCATCCATTTTGCATCTATAATCAATCCCTCTGTCAAATGGCATTGGGCTGGAGTTGTGGTGATTATGAATTTTATGTAAAGTGATTTATCGAAACCATTAGCAATGTATGCTGAGTGAAACCGACTGCTAGCCTTTTAATCCTCCACTGATCGGCGCAGATGCAAACAGTTTCTTTTGAATAATAGGGACATTGAAAAATAAGGTTATTAAAATCTGTAATTTTCTTTTTCTCCCGTCTCTCTCTTCTTAATGGGATGGAAACCATAATTATGAAAATACACTAAAGTGTCTTCCTAGTAGAGGAGATGCAGGAGGTGTCTGATGAACAAGTAAGTGACTGTCTAGTAGCTCTGAATTTATATGGGTATGAATGAAAATGAAAGAGAGCCTACTTGTCTGATTGCACCGCAGAGGAAATGCAAAGTTGGTTTTTCATGAACTCACGGGTTGCAAAGTTGCCAGATCCCCACCTGCCCTGCCGCTACACCTTTTCTGAAGGGATCCAGTCCTGCTCCCATTTAAATCCATGGCAATTTTTGCCCCTACCCCTGTGGGCCATCTAGATGAGGTTCTGTGCTTAGGTTTTCATAGGAATTGTCGTACTAATCAGGCCTGAGATGGAGACTCCGGCCAGTGCCAGATGCTTTAAAAGACAGTGCAGAAAACCCAGGGCAGTTACGGCGTAACCTGGAACCTGACTGTGGGCCACGGTGCCATCCAGTGGCCACTGGGAATGGGATTCAGGCCACCAACTTATAGACTAGCTCTGATGGGGCGTCTGCCCCACACTGGCCCTATAAGGGTTTAAACCCAGCCCTGGGAGAGTGTTGAGATGATGGAGCCCACAGTTGAGGCAGGAAATGATGTGGCTGGTGAACACTGTTGTTTGGCCACCTTACTTTTTTATGAATACGTTTATGCTTTATTTGTGTTTTGGTTTGCACGTTCCCTCATACGATTCATGGACAGATTTTCTTTTTAAATTCTGTGTCTTTTTTTTTTTTATGGTGAGCCTGGGAATGTTAAGGCCAGGACTTGGTTGGTTTATTTTTGATTGCGTTAATTTTTGGAGGTTTCCGTAAAAACCCTAATTTTCAACTTTTTAAAATAAAAAAAAGGGAGCGAAGAAGCGAGGTGAGGCAGGTTCGTGTGTGTGTGTGTGTGTGTGTGCACGCGCGCGCGCGTGTGTGTAGTTTGAACAGCAACCTAGAAAATTAGCAAGGCCTGAGCCAAGAGAGAAGAAGTGGGCTGTGCCCATGAACGCTCATGATACCATCAACATGTTTTGTTAGTCTATAAAGTGCTACCAGACCATTTGATGTTTTTTTTCTGTACAGACTAACTCAGCTACCCCCTGAAGCTAACTTCATAAAGTTATTTTAAGGTACAGGCGGCAGCAGCAAGGTTAGCAAACAGAGCAAGTATGCTTCAGTAAATTGTTTGGAGGCAATTCCGTTTGTTAATGTGTCAACCCCTAGCTGCTAATCCCCGTCACTTGCGGGTTTCACTTTGCCGTTCATTTCTCTTTGCTTTCCTGTGAGTGAGTCACGGCGCCTGTCTCCTAATGTGCTTTCTGAACTCTTCCGTTTCCCCCTTCGTCGGATTGAACCACAGCGGGGTGATGCCGCTGTCACACTATCGTTATAATTACAATGTTCTTACACACCTGTGGACAAACCGCAACCTGCGGACAGCTCTGAAAGGCCATCAGATTCGTAACATTACATGCTCTTACCGGACAGGTGTTTCTGCACAGGTGCATTATGTACAACCAGTTGATCCAGCTTATTCGTTGGGTTCAGACCTCTTGTTCATGCCATGGGGCATGTGATCCGGGACTGTTCACAGCCTCCATCTACAAACAAGTAGGGTCATTTGCTCCCACAAACCCTATCGACAAGGTGGCTCCAAAACCACCTTCCCCTAACCTCCAGCCTAGAGGTAAATGAACACGATGAACTGATTGTATCCTGAATCCAGAGTACACTGAGTGCGCTGGCTCAGAAATAACTGGAAGGCAGATGTGTTTTAAACAACAGTATTGAAAATCATTAAAGCAAATAATTAAAGCATCCATCGGCAAACATCTGGAAGATAGTAAGTTGATAGGTAACAGCCAGAGTGGATTTGTAAAGAACAAGTCATGTCAAATGAATCTGATAGCTTTCTTTGATAGGATAACAAGAACACCAGGACTGGAAGGGACCTCGAGAGGTCATCGAGTCCAGTCCCCTGCCCTCACGGCAGGACCAAGCACCATCTAGATCATCCCTGATAGATGTCTATCCAACCTGTTCTTAAATATCTCCAGTGATGGAGATTCCACAACCTCCCTAGGCAATTTATTCCAGTGCTTAACTGCCCTGACAGTTAGGAAGTTTTTCCTAATGTCCAATCTAAACCTCCCTTGTTGCAATTTAAGCCCATTGCTTCTAGTCCTATCCACAGAGGCCAAGGAGAACAATTTTTCTCCCTCCTCCTTGTCACACCCTTTTAAGTCCTTGAATGCTGCTATCATGTCCCCTCTCAGTCTTCTCTTTTCCAAACTAAACAAGCCCAGTTCTTTCAGTCATCTCTCATGTTTTCTAGATCATTAAGCATTTTTGTTGCTCTTCTCTGGACCTTCTCCAGATCTTTCCTGAAATGTGGTACCCAGAACTGGACACAGTACTCCAGTTGGAGCCTAATCAGCGCAGAGTAGAGCAGAAGAATGACTTCTCGTGTCTTGTTCACGGTACTCCTGTTAATGTATCTCATCTGATCCATCTGCTCGGACACAGACCAGACAGGTCCATTCGGCTGTCCCTGCTCCGACTCCCACAACGTATGTGTGACGAAAACATCTCTTCCAGAAGGCATCCTGTCCTGATTTGAAGACAGCGAGAGAGGGAGAATCCACCACTTCCCCTGACAGTTTGCTCCACTGGGTAATCATCCTTGCTGCTACAAATCGGTGCCTTATTTGTCATTCAAGTGTGTCTAGCTTCAGCCCCCCAACACTAGGTCTAGGCCCAGTTAGGCTGAAGAGCTCTTTCATGAGCAGTGTTTTCTCCTGGTGAAGCACCTTTCTATCAAGACACCTTGGCTGTGTATAGACTGGCATGATTTTCCGCAAATGCTTTTAACGGAAAAGTTTTTCCGTTAAAAGTGTTTGCGGAAAAGAGCATCTAGATTGGCACGGACGCTTTTGCGCAAAAGCACTTTTTGCAGAAAAGCGTCCGTGCCACTCTAGACGCAGTTTTGTGCAAGAAAGCCCCGATCGCCATTTTCTCCATCGGGGCTTTTTTGCACAAAACTGTTCTCAGCTGTCTACACTGGCCCTCTTGCACAAAAGCATTTGCGGAAGAGGGCTTTTTCCTGAACGGGAGAGTCATTTTATTTGCGCAAGAACACTGACGATCATACATTAGATCGTCAATGTTCTTGCGCAAATTCAAGTAGCCAGTCTAGACAGCTTGCCAGTCTAGACACAGCCCTCTTGAATTCTGGGCCCCAATCTGGGCTGAGTATTGGAGACACATTTATAGAATCATAGAATCCCAGGGCTGGAAGAGACCTCAGGAGGTCATCAAGTCCAGCCCCCTGCCCAAGGCAGGACCAATCCCAACTAAATCAACCCAGCCAGGGCTTTGTCAAGCCAGGACTTAAAAACCTCCAGGGATGGAGATTCCACACCCTCCTTAGAGAACCCATCCCAGTGCTTCCCCACCCTCCTAGGGAAATAGTTTTTCCTAATATCCAACCTCGACCTCTCCCACTGTAACTTGAGACCATTGTTCCTGCCTCTGCCATCCGTCACTAGTTCTGCCATCCATTCCCTGGACTCTGTTTTAATGGATTGTTGTCTTATTCTCAATCGCTTTATTTCCTGGTGGCGGGGTCATTTAGTGCTGCCGGGGAAACAGAGCATTTGCAACTATTCAACCACTCACCTCTTTGGTCGCAAGCCGATTGCCCAGAAAGTGGCACAAGGCTTTATTTGCAAATGTTTCGCTTTGAACTGACTGGGTGCTGTGTACGCTGGCAGCACCCTGAGGAAGTCATTCTATTGCAGTAATACCCAGAGCCTGCAACCACCAGGGGTGTAATTGACTGTCGCAGAGGTGTAATTGACTTGATACTCCAGAGCCTCATTGGACCCCAGGACTTCTGCGGAGATGGATGGTCTTGTTTCCCTCGCCTCTGATTGGTTGAGCGACGAGCACCATGGCAACCCCAAAAGCCAAACAGCTGGGTGAAACAATGACTTTAGTCAATCTTTTAATTAACAAAGAAAGGCAAGCATGCCCTTGGGGGGGGGGGGAGGAGGCTGTACTGCTGTCCCAGGGCGGGGTGTGTGTCTCTGCCGGGGTGGGATAAAAAGCAGGAGGAATAAATAGCTCCAGGGTGGAAAGCGGGAAAGGGATGGTGCGGAAGAAAAAGGAACGGGGGAAGCACGCTTTGAAAAACAAGTGCTGCGGTTGTTTGCTTCTCCTGCCAACGCACCCAGAGCAGAGGACTTTGGAGGCAGGAGATGAGAGAGAGAGAGCTCCCAGCCTGGCCAATGTGTGTAGAGACCCTGGGCTGGAAAGGCAAAGTCCCTAAGTGCCTAAAAACAGGAAAAGCCATCCCTGTGTGCTTTCCACACCAGATCCGAGGGTGGCTTCTCATCCCTCCTCACCCCCATGGCTGTCAAAACCTGTGTGACAATATGAATTGAGGGAGAGGCGCACACTCCTTGGATCAGGTTGTGGCAAGGTGGGAAGGGGGAGGCCCTGGACCGTACACTGGACTGGGTTCGGGAGGTCTGAGTTTCAGACTCAGCCATGGGCATTTCTTGGGAATGTCACTGCACTCAGCTCCATGCCTCAATTCCCATCTGTAAAATGGGCATCATCTATTTAAGGCCATATGAGTCTCTCGTCCAGCAGTTTCAAGCTTCACTGCACCGCAACCCCCTTCTGACCGCAAAAATGGCTCCATGACCCCAGGCAGGGGATGGAGGGGCAGAACCAGAGCCCTGTACTGGGCTTAACCATGTATGTTTGATTAAACAGATCTCCAAGGAAGGCTTCTTGTCTTCCCTGCCTCCTGGATAAATCAGTCATGAGGTGCCCACATCTTACCCAGATGAGGGCCGTATGAGTACCCAGCTGGAAGGAAAAGGCCATTTTCCCCAGATTTTCAGTAGTCTTGGCTTTATGCGGTGAATGGGGGGGCACTCTGTTGGCATACACACAATCGGCTTGTGACCGAAGAGATGAGGTAGTTGCATAGTTGCAAGAACTGTACCCCAGTGAATCAGAGTGCCCAGTACACCGGGGCAGTGATCCCTGATGGGAACAAGGGTAACTTAGCTCGAGTTAGTACGATAATAATTATCACTGTGTGGCTCAGTTTTGTCTCAATGCATTTTCTGCTAAAGCTGTGAGTTGTTTTCCCTGGACAGACCCTTTTCCTGGCTGGGGGACTCCACTAAAAATAATAGTTGAAAAAATGAACCCAGGATCTTTTTATTTATTTATGTTCACATATTTCCTATATCAAATTTCCTCCCCGCCCCTCCTTAAACAGACGGGGCTCGGTCCTTACTGAGCCTAAATTCCAAGTGAAATCCTATTCTGGGGCAATTTTTTATCCATGCGCAGAATAATTTTATGTCCACTGAGACATGTGCGGATGTGCACCACCAATAGAAACACAGGCTGCTGGCAATGGGCGCTGTGCTGATCAGCTGGGTGGCATTTGAATCTCTCGGGGACAGGGAAGCATCCAGCTTCCAGGAAACACTGTTCTGAGAGGAATCAAACATATTTCAGGTGGAAGGACCTGATCCAACTCCCTTTGAACTAACTCAGCACAAAGACTGCCACTGACTGACTGCAGGGGGCCTTCCACCCGATCCGGCCTGCGGCCTGCGGCCTGCCACCGGCTCCAGGACTGGAAGGCATTTTAGCCCAGCCATGCAGTCCTCTCTCAGGCAAAACACCCCCTGTCGTGAGGTGAAACTCACCAAAGAGGGGGAGATCAGAGGGAGCCCTGCCTGGCTGATGGTGGCACAAATTCAGCCTATCGGCTCCCAATCGGGGGCCTTTCATCTCTGCCCCCTCCAATAACTGCCGTTCAGTTCCTCCCCCAGCTTGGAGACAAAGGCTTTGGTTTGCAATCTTTGTGCAGTCCAAGGGACAATCTGGCAGGGGGGTTGTTTTCTCCCCACAAGAAGCTGGAGCTGCCCTCGTAATGGCCTGATCCTCAGGATATGGCTGGAATACGATAAACACCCATCCCCTCCCCCCCAAGGGCTCCCCTCTCCTCCCCCGTGTTTCCCACATGAACCTCCCTCCAGACGCTGGGTTTTCACTCCCTGCAAACGGAGCCAGCCTCTCGGTGCCTTTCCAGCGCTGTGCTGTGACATTGAAAGGGTTTATCTGGAAGTGGGGGGAGGCGGGGGGGAAGCTGCCAGGGATATTTATCCCCCAGCTTAAAAACCCTGGCTGGGGTGGGAGGGTTTATTCCGTCGACATCACCAAATCTCCCGGTGGCTCCGCTAAGCCTCAGAAAGGCGTTTGCTCACCGGACAGCTGCGTTCCCTCCAGGAGCGGCTTGGCTTGGAAAAGCGGCTGGAATTGTTAGAAGAGGAGCCAGCAGCAGAAAGAGAGAGAGAGAGACTAGGCAGCAGCCCTGAATCACACCAGTAGGGATACAAGTGCTAAATAAAACAAGCAGGAACCCCGAGCGCTCCAGAGTAGCAGGTCAACCCCCCCTGAACCCACCTATAAAGCAAAACTGACAGATCCATCTTCCTTCAGCATGGTGGAGGGACTTTTCTACAGAGGCTGGACCAGGCTGCGTGTTCATTAATTTCATACCCATCTCCTCTGACTGTAATTTTTTTTAAAGGGAATCCAGGGGGGAGACCCCGATGGAAGAAGTTGGCAAAATGTTTGCCCCGTGACAGCACACCTGCCAGGAGGAGATCTGAGTGTGCGGATCTTGTTTAGAGCTCTTGGTGCTCGGCTGGACTTTCCTGCTTTTGTGTATTTGGCTTCCCCTTTGGGGACAGTCTCTGGGATGTGCCTGTTTGGAGACGCGGGGCTAAGAATGTCGGTGGAAATGGGGGGGAAGAGTGCATGTCGGCTGCTAAAATAACCACACTGAGTGCGGGGGACTGGAAACAAGCAACCATCCCTGGCGATTTTTGTTCTCTCGGAGGATGGTCGCCTGCTAAAAAGAAGCTAGAAGAGGGGAACTTCTCTTTCCTTTCCAGAGGACTGAACATATCAAGAGAATTCTCTCACTCCAGCTTTCATCTGTCAGAGGGAAACAGCTGAAAAATAGGAATGAGACAGATCAGGTTTACTCCAGCGCCTGCTTCTTGGTAAGGGTCTTCACGACCCCCAGATCTGATTTGGGGCAGGTCAGAATGTAACACCAGTGTGTGTCCACATGCATGTGTATTTGATCATGTAAGAACCTTCATGGCTCATCTAACCCAGAGAGACTTTCTCCCACGGGTTTGAGTGTACCGAAAGCTTATCGACTCCCCCCCAGCTTGCTCCACAGTTGGGTCTGGAGGCTTCTTTCTCCATCCCCATTATGATCCTCTGCAACATCAGTGCCATCAAAGACTGGAGCACGTTCCTCTCTCAGCTCCTGCCCAGCGTCAACAGGACCCTCCGCTTGGTTCAGCAGGTGGAAGCCAGCACCAGCTCCGTGGTGAGCGTCCTCCAGGACCCCAAGCAGGAGAGCTACCTGCCCGACAGCCCCTCCATGAATTCCAGCAACTTCACCACCGACCTGGACCACTTGTTCCAGTACTCGTACTCAGACCATGACCAGCTCTACAAGGAGTACAAACCTCCGCCCCGGGACGCCATCCCTTTGCCGAAGGCCGTGCTCTACCTTCTCATGGCGGCTCTGGTGGTGGTGGCCGTGGCCTACGCCATAGTCGGCCACCTTATCAAAGACCTAGTTCACGATTTGATAGGTGAGTGCCGGAGCCATATGTTCTTCAGCTACACGGGTAACCCACATACCTGCTGGGGGGTGGGTCTCTGCGCCATCGTGTGGCATCTAGACCGACAGAGAGAGAGAATGAGTGAGCTCCACAGCCATAGCTGAGTGCCAGCTGGCTGTGAGGACAAGTAGCAAGACTCATACACTAAGTCTAGAGGTCACAGGGTCCGTTCTGCCTGTCGGCCTTATGTGTTCAGTGTGCTGGACTGGGTGATCATGGTGGCCTGGGACATACAGGTCAGTTTTAGAGGTCCCTGCTGGGCTTAACCTCTGATTGGTGGTGATCGATGTCTGGTTGGCGGTCGGTTTCAAGCGGGGTGCCCCAAGGATCGGTTCTAGGGCTGGTTTTGTTCAACATCTTCGTTAATGATCTGGATGAGAGGATGGATTGCACCCTCAGCAAGTTTGCAGATGATACTAAGCTAGGGGAGAGGTAGATAAGTTGGAGGGCAGGGAGAGGGTCCAGAGTGATCAAGACAAATTGGAGGATTGGGCCAAAAGAAATCTGATGAGGTTCAACAAGGACAAGTGCAGAGTTCTGCCCTTAGGATGGAAGAATCCCAAGCATTGTTACAGGCTGGGGACTGACTGGCTAAGTAGCAGCTCAGCAGAAAAGGACCTGGGGATTGCAGTAGATGAGAAGCTGGCTATGAGTCAACAGCGTGTCCTTGTAGCCAAGAAGGCTAAAGGCATATTAGGTTGCATTCGGAGGAGCATTTCGAGCAGATCCAGAGAAGTGATTATTCCCCTTTATTCCACATTGATGAGGCCACATCTGGAGTATTGTGTCCAGTTCTGGGCCCCCCACTATAGAAAGGATGTGGACGTATTTGAGAAAGTCCAGTGGAGGGCGACCAAAATGATGAGGGGTCTGTAGCACATGACCTACGAGGAGAGGCTGAGGGATTTGGGTTTATTTAGTCTGCAGAAGAGAAGAGGGAGGGGGGATTTGATAGCAGCCTTCAACTTCCTGCAGGGGAGCTGAGGAGAGGCTGTTCTCAGTGGTGACCAATGACAGAACGAGGAGCAATGGTCTCAAGTTGCAGTGGGGGAGCTCTAGGTTGGCTCTTAGGAAAAACGATTTCCCAAGGAGGGTGGAGAAGCACTGGGAGAGGTTCCCTAGGGAGGTGGTGGAATCTCCATCCCTAGAGGTGTTTAAGTCCCGGCTTCACAAAGCCCTGGCTGGGATGATTGAGTTGGGGTTGGTCCTGCTTCGGGCAGGGGGCTGGACTCGATGACTCCTGAGGTCTCCCCCAGCCCTAGGAGTCTATGATTCTATGACTCAAAGCCCAAAGGACCCGCTCCAAAACCCATTGACATTGATGGGGGTCTTTCTACCATCTCCATGAGCTTCGGATCAGGCCCCAGTTCCCCACTAGTCTAAACTACGGCCTCTGTGCCTGGAGCTGGTTAGTGCCCTAGAAGACAGGCGTTGGTTTGTACAGGGACCGAGGCTTGGGGTCCTGCAGCTGCCGCCACAACAGAACCATAACTACGTAAAATAATGGGGCAGACTAGCTCTGTGTTTATAAAGAAGCTAAGTGCGTCCTTTAAACACCCAGGCTTTCAACACGTGTGGAAGGCCATGCCAAGTGGTTGTGGGGAGGGGAATGCATCCCTGAGAGCCATGAGGGTTCCCCCCAGGGATGGAGGTCTGCTCCTATGCTATTTTGGCCTGAGGTGCTAACGGTAAATTCTCCGGCCTGAGAGATCCAGGTCAGGCTATAAATAATTGCAGCAGTCCCTTCTGGTTTTGAAGCCTACGTGTTACCCCACGATACCTTTGGACGTCGTGTTTTCCTGACCATTTAATATTGTATATACGCTCCTGGGCAATATAATCGCGATATTACCTTGCTGTTATCTAGGGCTTTCCATCAGCAGATCTCAAAGGGCTTTACAAGTACAGGCTGTGTCATTATTCCCATTACTCAGATGGGAGAATTGAGGCACAGAAAGGGACAGTAACTTGCCCAAGGTCAAAGACTGAGTTGGGAATAGACTCCATGCCTCCTCTCTGTCTTCACTGCTCTAACAATCAGGCAACACTGCCTCCCTTATTTGCTCTCCCTCCCCCCCCCCCGACTTCCTACACTGAGCCATCGGTCTTGCAGTTTTGCCATCGAGATGGGCTTCACCTAAGCGACCCCCAAGCAAACGGTGTTTAACGTGCCCCCTTTAGCCATATGGAGCTCCGGGAGCTGCTAGGAGCTGCTAGTGGTGTCTCTGGGCAGACCTCATGGGTTTCAGAATGGACCCTGATTTTCCCATCCCAAAATATTCCGGACCAAGTCACTGCCTTAGACCGTGTGATTGATTGCCGAGCCCAAAGGGGCCCAGTCCTGTTCAGAGCCCTGTTGGTCTGGGTGTTGTGCAGCACAGAGACAGCCCCTGGGGAGCTCCCACTGGGTCTCAACTCCCTTTGAACGGGATCGCCAGGGCTGGCTTAGACCTTGCTGCTCCAGGGCTGACTCCTGAGCTCTAATGTCCAGGGCCAAAGCCCAATAGCTTCAGCCCTGCACAGCAAGATTCAGGTTGCAGGCCTCCTTCCTGGGGCTGATGCCCCTGGGCATCCGTTTTGACCCCCCCCCCAGGCAGACTCAAGCCCTCCTGGGGTTATGAAGTAATGTTTGTTGGGGGCAGGGAGTTACAGGGCCATGAAGTTTAAGAACCTCTGCTCTAGAGCCCAGGCTCAGCAAAGCACTGGACATGGAAGTCTGCTCTTCATCCCAGGTGAGCCCCCCACTTGTAAAGTCATTAGCAGGAGGAATTGAACCTGTGACCTTAGGAACTAACACCATGAGCTTCTACCGCAGGGGCTAAAAGCCACTTGTCTCTCAGCACAGGCTGGAGAGCAGACTTCACTCTCCCTTTCTCAGTGCTTCTGGGTGATACTTGTGTTTTCCCTCCTCCCTCAGGATAACCACACTGGCCTCGCTTTGCAATGACCCAGGTGATCGCTAGGTGCTCTAACCATCAGGCCACACTGCCTCCCTTATTTGCTCACCCCCTGACTTCCTAGACTGAGCAGTCAGCATTGCAGTTTTGCCCCCGAGATGTCCCCACCAGGCTTCAAATAAGCAACCCCCAAACGAACAGCATTTAATGTGCCACCTTAGAGCTAAGCATGGCTAGTAAAAGCCCCGCTCAGCAAAGCACTAAAGCACACTCTTCACTTTAAGCATGTGCACCAGAGCTGTGCTGAATTGGGGCCTGAAAGCGTCCTGGCTCTCCGACGGGACGGGACCTGGATCTTCCCTAGTTTTGTCAGCGCTGTACGAGATCACCGACTCTTTTCGGACCCCGTTAATTGTGTGGCAGAGAGCCTGGATTTCCCAAAATAGCGCCCAGAGATTCCTTTCGTCAAAACCAGAGCTCGGCGGGGCTGCAGCTCTGAAGAGAAGATCTCGCATCCTCTTTAGGATCAGACCAAAAAAAAAAAAAAAAAAACCCGTTAGTTTCCGCCACATGCAGACAGAAATATTAATGAATTACTCAGCCACCTCCAGAATCCAATACACGGTACAGCACCAGACGGAGAGCCTGCTACTTATCACGCCCCGCATGTCTTCTCACCATTTATACACTTGAAATTATGGCGTGCTCTGGGGATGGGGGCTGCCACAGTGTGTGTTAACCTTGTCAAACCCATCATCCTTTAAAGAGCAGGGCTCATTTGAATGCATTTGCATAAAACCACTCCGGGGACGGGGCAGGAGGCGGGGAGGAATGGTAAAAAAGCCTGGGGTGCATTCGCACGTTTTGCACGAGAACAGTATCAGTGCACTCAGCGGCAGCGCAGCCTTTCCCTCTCGGTGCCTCTGTGCTAATCAGATTTCCCATGAGGAAGATAAGGAATAAAATGATACCCAGAGAGCTGCAGCCTGGCAGGGGGAGATTAAAGTAGAAGCCGTGAACTGCTACTTTCAATGTGCATTAAGAGACAGAGGATCCGTTTGCCTCTAAATACCTGCATGTAAGAGAACATCACAGACAGCTGTGTACGCTCACACCTATGTCTCAGGGCGGATGTAGTTTTTAAGCGTGATTTAAGCTTTCAGGGTACACATGAATTGGCCAGTGTATGCTGGTGCATATTCATAGAATCCCAGGGCTGGCAGAAACCTCAGGAGGCATGGAGTACAACCCCCTGCCCAAAGCAGGACCAACCCCAACTAAATCATCCCAGCCAGGGCTGTGTCAAGCCAGGACTTAAACACCTCTAGGGATGGAGATTCCACCCCTGCCCTAGGGAATCCATCCCAGTGCTTCACCACCCTCCTAGGGAAATCATTTGTCCTAAGATCCAACCTAGACCTCCCCCAGTGCAACTTGAGACCATTGCTCCTTGTTCTGCCGTCTGCCACCACTGAGAACAGTCTCTCTCCATCCTCTTTGGAACCCCCCTTCAGGGAATTAAAAGCTGCTATCAAATCCCCCCTCTCTCTTCTCTTCTGCAGACTGAACAAGCCCAAATCCCTCAGCATCTCCTCCTCAGTTATATTAACGGCGTATATTTTATAAGGAGCTACTGGTCTGAACCCCAGCAGCTAGAACTACAGGTGTTTTGGGGGGAGGAAGAGCTGTACACACCTGGGTCGAAGTGTTTTCCCTTAGGCTATGTCTGGACTGCAGGCTTCTTTCGGAAGAAGCTTTTCTGAAAGAGATCTTCCGGAAAACCTTCCAAAAGAGAGCATCCACACTGCAAAAGCACATTGAAAAAGCGATCTGCTTTTTCGAAAGATAGGGTATGTCTAGGCTGCATCCCTCTGTCCGCAGAGGGATGCAGATTAGGCAGGTCGACATTGCAAATGAGGCAGGGATTTAAATATCCCGTGCCTAATTTGCATATAAATGGCCGCCGCATTTAGCCGACTCAGCACTTTGTTGGCAAAAAGTGGCAGTCTAGAGGGGGATTTGTCGAGAAAGAAAGCCTTTTTTGACAGATCCCTTATTTCTCCTGCAAGGAGGTTTACAGGATCGGTCGAAAAAGGCTTTCTTTCTCGACACATCCCCCTCTAGACTGCCACTTTTTGCCAACAAAGTGCTGAGTCGGCTAAATGCTATGGCCATTTATATGCAAATTAGGCACGGGATATTTAAATCCCTGCCTCATTTGCAATGTCGACCTGCCTAATCTGCATCCCTCTGCCGATAGAGGGATGCAGTCTAGACATACCTATAGCGTCCACAATGAATGAATGCTCTCTCACGTGTAAGCTGTGATTACTGTGGACGGAGTGGCCACCAGGGCACCTGTGCTGTTTCCTCTTTCCTCTCCTTGCGAAAGAACTCCCTCTTCCCCGTCCACACGCCTTTTTCCAAAAGAGCTCTGTCAGGAAGAGGCTTCTTCCTCGTAGAATGAGGATTACCAATGCTGGGAAAACCCCTCCGTTCTTTCGATTTTCTTTTGGAAGAATGCGATTGCAGTGTGGACATAAGTGAAGTTTTTTTGGAAAAACAGCTGTTTTTCCAAAAAAAAAACCCTGTAGTGTAGACATACCCTTATATACAAGGTTTCTAGTTAGGTTCAAGAGCTCTCAGCACCCCTACTATCAAAATTGTCCCAACATTCTGGGGTGAACGAAGGAAACAGTGATCAGAAAGGGCCTTAGAGACAAAGGAATATTTCTTCACCAGAGCTTTATAAAAATTCAATTCCAGTGTGTTCTGGGGCTCCTGAACTGTCAGAAACCCAAAGGGAAATGAATTCTTCTGAGTGGACCACGAAGGCAGGAAGGAGACGCAGGCTTGGCAGGAGGAAATTGGAGAAGTGGACATTGAATATGACAGGGTGGGGGGAACAAAGCTTGAGGGATCGTAGAAGCAAAATCCCCTGGAGAAAGGCTGGGAGTTCTGTCGCTCAGCTCATTTCAAAGCAGACTGGACAAAGCACTGAAGAATGCGCAGTTCAGAGCTGGTCTTAACTGCTCCCATTTCTCTTTGCCATCTCTGATTGGAAAAGAGCAGACTGAGAGGGGACATGATAGCAGCCTTCAAGGACCTAAAAATGTGACAAGGAGGAGGGAGAAAAATTGTTCTCCTTGGTCTCTGAGAATAGGACAAGAAGCAATGGGCTTAAACTGCAGCAAGGGAAGTTTAGGTTGGACATTGGGAAAAACTTCCTATCTGTGAGGATGGTTAAACACTGGAATAAATTGCCTAGGGGGGTTGTGGAATCTACATCACTGGAGATATTTAAGAGCAGGTGAGACAGACTCCTGTCAGGGATGATCTAGACGGTGCTTGGTCCTGCCGTGAGGGCAGGGGACTGGACTCGATGACCTCTCGAGGTTCCTTCCAGCCCTAGTATTCTATGACTCTATAATTTCTGTGGCCCTATTATTACTTGGAGATTTGGGGTTTAGTGCACCCCATGTTTCATATCTCACTCAGAATAAAGTCGTGTCCCACAAACCCTTGCTCAGGTGAGTAGCGCCGGCTTCCAGGGGGTTGCTTGGGGAGTAAAGTACTTCTGAGCCTGAGGGCAGATATCAGAATGGGGCCCAATGCTGGGGCGGCCACTAAAGGCAACATCTCCATTCATCCGAGCAACCTGTGTGAGTCATAGCTGGCAGGGCTGGGTCCCGGCACACTGGCAGAGCACTTGTTGGTCCCTTTCTAGGGTGTTCCACTGAGCTTCCCAGGTCACTGCACAGTAACAAGCCCATCTGTATACCACAAAACATTTTGCCTTGGAGGCGGGAACATTGCCCCCATTTGACAGGAGGGAAACTGAGGCACAGAGCAGCCTAGGAATGAGGTCAGGAACTGGGTGCCGAGCTATATTTAAGGATGGAGAAACCTCAGAGAATCATAGAATATTGAGGTCAGGAGCCATCTAGTCCACCCCCTGCCCAAAAGCAGGACCAATCCCCACTCAATCATCCCAGTCAGGGCTTTGTCAAGCCGGGACTTAAACACCTCTAGGGATGGAGATTCCACCCCCTCCCTAGGGAACCCATCCCAGTGCTTCCCCACCCTCCTCGGGAAATCGTTTTTCCTAAGATCCAACCTAGACCTCCCCCACTGCAACTTGAGACCATTGCTCCTTATTCTGCCATCGGTCACCACTGAGAACAGCCTCTCTTCATCCACTTTGTCACCCCCCTTCAGGAAGTTGAAGGCTGCTATCAAATCCCCCCTCCCTCTTCTCTTCTGCAGACTAAATAAGCCCAGCTCCCTCCATCCAGCTAGAAATGGGCAGTGCAATCCGGAATCAAAGCAGGATTTTAGCATGAAAATAAAGTCTTCTTTCCCTTTGATGGACTGAGCTAATGTACTGCTGGGTACTTTATAAATACACAGATGCTTTCAATAGCTTAGGGCCTGATCCAAAACCATTTGGAGTCAGAGGTGAAGCCGCCCCCAAACCTGGCCCCTTTCTGTGTGAAAAATCAGGTAGCCACACTCAGAAAGCCGCTCCCTGGAGCTCTGGGGGAATATCAACAGCAGATGCCGCGGATGATTTGCGGCTTTGCATATGATGAGCCTGTCTCCAGCATCTGAAGAATTTAATTACTGAAATCCTGGGAAGAGGCATCCCCTGGCAGATCAATGCAAATCACCTTTATTAACAAAATAATAAAAAAAAAAAAGTTTGGCTTGGCACAGCAAAATGAGAGAATCGCCCGGTTGCCAGGGAGATACTGTTGTGTGTGAGTCACGGGCTCACGGCACAAAGAAAATCCCATCTAGGTGCAGAAAACAAGCCAGGGCCTTGCCTAATTTGTGTCTGTGATTTGCAGGGGATGTTGCTGTCCCTGCCGGGGCCGGTAACTGGCAGAGCAACTGGCCTAGGGATGCAGTGGAGTCTTCATCCTTTGCAAGTCAAGACTGGATCCACCTTTCTAAAAGATCCACTCTAGCTCAAACAGGAGTTACTGGGCTGGGGGAATCCCTGGGGGCAGGTCTTCTGGCACTGGATGATCTAAGAGAACATACAGCCCAGGGGCCGGATCCGGCCCCCGAGGCTCCTGCACCCTCCCTCCCACCCAGTCTCCATACCCCAAGCCTGTTTCCCAGTAGCCCCCCTCCCCCACATTGAACCCCTCATTTTTTACCCCGCCCCAGAGCCCAAGGGCCCCACAAAAGCTACTACCCCAAGCCCCCCCCAGGCTCTGGTGTGTGAGGAGAATGTGGGAGTATCTTTCTGCTTCTCAGTCGGGGGCCATGTCAGTGACTTTTTTGTTTGTTGCTCCCTTTTGAGTGGCTCCCAACTGATTTTTCTGTGGGTCAGCAGCTCCTGACCCTTAAAAGGTTCCCCACCCCTGATCTGAGAGTTTCTTAAAAATCTGTTACTGAGCTCGCAGCTGAAATCCTCCCTTGGAAATCGACACCGATGGGTTAGATCCCCAACAGGCGTTGATTGGGAGAGCCCCAACAAAGACAGTTTACAACACCTGCACTTCTGGCCTGTGAACTGCAAGATTCATGCAACTCTCCAAATGGAGACCCACTTTAGTTTGCCGTTTTGACCTGCTCTGTGTGTTTTTATTTCCCAGTCTTACCTCCATCCACCACATTTCAGTTCTCTTTGGGTATGTCTACACTGCACACTTATTTCGGAATAAGTTATTCCGGAAGAAAAACTCCAAAATAGCTTATTTCAAAATCACGCGTCTGCACTACAGGGAAGCCTCGAAAGTAGTCCAAGACAGGCTCCCCTAATGCGGACACGCTACCTCAATTTAGAACCCCAGGAAGCCCTAGTGAATAATTATTCTGAATGGCCCTGCGAAGGAGCTATTCCGAAATAGCAGCAGTGGCGTGTCCACACTACCGCGATTTCAAAATAGCAGTTTCAGAACAGGCATTATTCCTCATGGAATGAGGTTCACAGAAGTCGGAATAAGCTGGCCGTTATTTCAAATTTATTTCGAAATAACGGAATTGCTGTGTAGACGCTCACATTGTTATTTCCGAATAACGGCCATTAGTCCAAAATAATGCTGCTGTGTAGATGTACCCTTTAGGGAAAAGAATTGGGAATGAATTTAGTGCTCCAGAAAATAAGTAACTGCGAGATTCTCGTTCAGTCTGGGTTGGTTTTAATCACCCCCATTTCATTCTAAGCCACGGCAGCCTAGTGATAATTCAGACCTACGGTTTGTTTCAGAGCTTGCCAATTGGGCAGAGAGAAGTATCCTGATCTGTTCTGTTCCTTATACTGTGCCCCTCATGGTGTTATCTAGGCTTGAAACAATGGGATTTTTGTAGATAAATGTCAATATATGTCAATTTCACTATACACATGCAAACCAAAGAAAAAATATTTCCACTGATTATATTAGATATTTACAGATAAGCAGCATTTTTCTTCCCTTGCCTGAGAACTTATTGGATTTAAGGATATTACTTTGCATATTTTGACAGGCGATGCTGGCAGTTTTTGTTTCACTAGTTATACAGCTTTGACTTGATTCTCAAAATCTCCTGTCATTAAATAATTATCTTTCCCACAACTGTGAGAATTTAAATAGAGAAAAACTAAAGTCCTAAACCCCATTATTTTGTGCAGCTGTGACAATGTCAATCAATAAAAAATAAAAAGTGCTCCAGAACAAATATTGAGATTATCTGTCAAAATTATATATAAAAAAATCAAACTCTGCCAAGTCTAGTGATATTTGATTATCTTCTAGAGGTAAATAAAACCATAGAAGATGCTTAAATGTGAGTTTCCTTTCTGTTTCTGCCCCAGTCATGGAGTATGAACTACATTTTGCATTTGGACCTGAATAATAATAATGAATAATAATAATAATAATACAGGATAACAGTTTTCAAGTACCTAAAAGATTGCTACAAGGCGGAGGGAGAAAAATTGTTCTCCTTGACCTCTGAGGACAGGACAAGAAGCAATGGGCTTAAATTACAGCAAGGGAGGTTTAGGTTGGACATTAGGAAAAACTTCCTAACTCTCAGGGTGGTTAAGCAGTGGAATAAATTGCCTAGGGAGGTTATGAAATCTCCATCATTAGTGATTTTTAAGAGCAGGCTAGATAGACACCTATCAGGGATGGTTGATGTGGCACTTGGTCCCGAGGGCTGGGGACTGGATTTGATGACCTCCCAAGGTTCCTTCTAGTTCTAGTGATCTATGATTGTACGATTCTATATCTTCCTTGAGTACTGATATGAGCCCCATTATAGCAATATCTAAGTACCCAGAACTGGACACAATACTCCAGTTGAGGCCTAATCAATGCAGAGTAGAGCAGAAGAATGACTTCTCGTGTCTTGCTCACAACACTCCTGTTAATGCATCCCAGAATCCCATGTAGATCCAGTCTCTACTGTGCTAGGCACTGCACACACATAGCGTAAGAGACAGTCTCTGCCTTGAAGACAGGAGCGGGGAGACAAGAAGAATGATCCCATCCCCCTCATTTGATAGAATGTAATGGAGACACAGCAATTTACCAACCATCCCCACGGAGAATGTGGCTGTCAAAAATTGAACCCTCTGAGCCTGAGCTAAGTGTTTTAACCACCAGCTCACCATTCCTATCTATGGGCACATCTTCCCTATGGGCTGGATTGAGGGGCAGTGATCGATCCACCAGGGGTTGATTTATCATGTCTAGTATAGGCACAATAAATCAACTGCTGAGCACTCTTTCATTGACTCCGACTCCAGTCCTCCACCAAAATGAGAAAAGTCAGCCGCGTCAGTGGGAGAGCATCAGCTGTTGACTTACCGCTGTGGAAGACACTGCGGTAAGCAGACCTAAGTACTTCGACTTCAACTACGTTATTCACACAGCTGAAGTCGCGTAACAGGTGAACGGCCTGCGGTTTTAGAGATAAGGCCTATGTTTGCTCCATAAAGATTAGCTAGATCAGAGACTATCTACTGGTGTGGGCTATCGGTTTTTCCAGCATAAATATGGCAAAAGGGGCATCATTCCTAAGAGGAAAAAGCTGTGAGTGAATTATACTGGTCATCCCAAATGAATGCGAATGAAACCTCCATATCTAACACACGCACTCCCTCTTTGGTAGCAGTCTAGCTCTGAACAAGCCATAGAGAGCTCACCTACCACCATTTCAGAAAATGGTAGGGCTGGAAAGGACCTCAAGAGGTCATCTGGTCCAGTCCCCTGCCCTGTGTGTGTCTTTGAGGTGTGCCTGTCTTTCATGTTGACACAGTCAAACTTCCTTTGCAGAAAATGTAGCTGACTCTTCTTTTCTAAAACCAAATAGAATTTAAAAAATGTAAGAGTCCTACTTAAATGATGCATATAAATTATTTTTGAAAGAACATTTAACAAAGTCAAATTGGCTTTAAAGATGTCAGCCACGGTAAGGACCAAATTTATGAATGCACGAGATGCTGATAGATGCAAGAGAGGGGAAACATGCTATCAGAGTAACAGGACGCTGATAAAATGCAGTATTTATGACCATTTTTCAGAGTGGAGCAGGGTTCCTGGAAGCATTCAGATTTAATGCTTCCTCCATATCACTCTGAAAGTTTCCTCAAGGCCATCTATGATGGTGACAACCCCGTAAAGAGAATGGATTGCCTCTCTACCTGTCCATTTGCAAAGCCGTTTTGAAAACATTTATAAAGCTGCTCACGCGTCTCTTCAGCAGGACCTCTCATATTAAGCCATCACGGCTGATTTGGGAGCTTTGTTCTAAAGAGGAAAGGAGACAGACGCCTTTTATTGCCAGGTATTTAGAAAAAATTGGAAGCCTAAGAGGGCAAACGGCTGCTCTGGATAACTCGCAAATGTCCCATCTGAAAAGACAGATTTGACAAAGCCAAAACATGTCACAGGAAGGTACTGGCCTTGTTGAAACTTTTATCAAACTGTTTTGTTTTCATGGCCCCATTTTGCCTTACAGGAATTAATTGAAACGATAAAGTTGAAACAAAAGGTCATGGTGAAGGTTGAAAGAAATATGTTCAGAATCTTTTTCTTTTCTTTTCTTTTCATGCAAGAAAAATCCTAGGTTTCAACTTTTTTGTTCTAATTCAGGATAAAACCAAATTTATCTCAGAATTTCCTCTGGGATAAAAAATTCTGATTTTTGACCCGCTTCATGTGGTGCAATGTAAAAAATTAGGACTGATTACTCCAGCTTTCAAGTGTTTTACTCTTTAAAATAGGAACCCACAGAAAAATCAGTTGGGGGCCACACATAAGTGAAAACCAAAAAACAAAGACAAAGAACCCCAAACAAATGCACCCTCACTGACGTGGCCCCCTGACTGAGAAGAAGAAAGACCCTCCCCACATTCCCTTTACACAGAAGAAGGGGGTCCAGCCAAGTAGATTTAGTGTAGTCCGGCCCCACCTTGGGGCACCTGGGAGCTGGAATGCCTGCATGGGCACCCCAATGCTGAGGGGGAAGCCTGGGCCCTGCCTCTCTCCCCCAGCAACCTGTTAAATACCTGAGTCAGTCCCTCGTTACCGCCCCATGCCCCGTGCTCGCAAACCCAGACCCAAAATGCCCCCCACCCCTCCGCTGTGACCCTGAAATCCTCCTTCCTCCGACGGGTTCAGCTATGTCAGCAGGCCCAAGGCCAAGTGCGGAATGGAGGCCGCACCTCGCCACAGGCTCAGGGAGTCTGGCCAGTGGGTCCAGGCAGGCTGGCCAGGATCCAGCTCTCCAGCTCCTGGATGATGGACTCTAGCGGCCCCACAGCGCTCTCCGGCGGGTGTGAGTGGGGGCGGAACAGCGGGGACATTGCCGTGGCAGCAGCAATCCTTCACAGGCAAGATAGCGGTCAGGTCTGCTTCCCCCCTCCACGCCAGCCCAACCTGAGTGTACATCTACCGTCACAACAGGACGGGTAATGCTAGTATACCTAACAGGGGTGTTAACTGTCGGGTATTTCTAAACATGTCACCAGTTGAATTGTAGCGGTGACATGTTCACACGCTGCGGGGGCGGTGGGAAGCGATGTTTGTGGGGAGCACTTTTAAGCCGACTATCCCCAAGCATTGGCTCCTGCCCGCCCTCCTACCCACCCCCGGCTCTGGCTGTCTCTGTGGAAGGCAGTGGGGCGGGGGGCATACAGCTTCATGGAGCTGGCACATGTGGAGAGCCAGCTTAAAAGCCAGCTCCCTGCACATATTGGCTCCTGCCTCCCCCGTCCTTGCTGCCCCTGATACAGAAGCAGCAAGGGAGGGGAGTCGACAGGATTAACCGATAAATCCAGGCTTATTGGCTAATCATGTAGTCAACTACATTTTGACATCCCTAATACATAAGCCTCATTAGACTCATTGAAAGCTCAGAAGGGGAAACTGAGGCATGGATGTAATTGTGATGCTTCACCGGCTTACCAAGGGGCATGCCGGGGGTAAGTGGACCCCCATTACAGCCACCTATCAAGGTTAATGAGCGCGTTGCAGACACAGCTGGTTGTGTGTTAGCTCCAGCAGCAGAGACACCCTTGTGTTAATTCAGCAATGGCAGGATCAATCTACACTGGGCTTGGCATTTTCTAGGGTTGCCAGATACTTTCACAAAAAATCCCGAACATGATGGGGGAACCAAAGTTGTTGAGCAAAAAAAAAAAAAAAGGTCACTGTGCCTTTAAATCCCCCCACGCCCCACTTCTCCCACACCCACCAGACACAGCAGGGGAAGAATGTCCCTGCTGGTATTTTCTGGTTTTTTTTACCGGACAGGGGCCACAAATACCGGACTGTCCAGGCGAAAACCGGACACCTGGCAACCCTCGTATTGCAAAACACAGGCTTTGCATAATCCCTTCCTCCCGGGCGCCCTGCTCTGCTTTTTCAGCTCCCTCCCCCCCTGCAGTCCTGCCCTCTGACCTGTTCCGTAAGTCGGGGGGGTGCCTCCTATTCTAGTCAGGAACCTCAGTTCTGAACCACCCACCCCAGCTGATTTGGAATCTTCTCACTGGTTTTATGGTATGGGTGAGCTGGAAATTGTCAGGAGGAAAAGCTCCTCGTTTGGGGAGGAGGGGGGTCCATCCTTTTTTAAGAGGCTCGGTTTCTTAAGAAGTTCCCCAGACTGATCATGCCGAAATGGTGGTTCAACCTCCCTCCCCCAGCTAAGACGACACAAGGACAGGGGAGATTTAGGACAGTCACCTCCTGGCTAAGCTATCCATGATCTCCTGGCGCTCAGTGAAGCCCTGTCAAATGCTGTCTGGAAAGCGGTGTCGGCTAAAGATTAGCTGGGAAGAGACAGGCTCCGACACTCTGATTACAGTGCAGACATCCAGTGCCCCTTGCAAAGCCTTGTCTAGCTGCATGCTGGGTGTTACCGAGTCCTCAGGAGAGCTCTCGGAAAGACTCTGCCATTGCTGGACCCAAATAATGAGTAATTGGCTAATTACTTCCCTCCTTACTTACACTGTAAAAGAAGAAAGTCCTTGCAGTAAACCCCTGCTAACGATCTCCTAATTACATCTGCCTGCAGATTACCAGCTAATTACATCCGGGGGGGGGGTCCCAGAATAATTCCCATGGAAATGGCGGTTCGAATTAGTGCGTGCAGGAGTAAATCCGGCTGGTGTTTGCGCTATACTAAGCCAGGGATTCTGTTACGTAACGTCCCACCGCCCTCTCCCGGACGCGGCGTGGCCCTGAAATCGATTCCCGGCTGTAAATGGCGCGAGAAGGCCTGGAAACATAGTGTTGTTTCCTCAGGGTCTAACTCAGCAGTGGGGTCCCATGATACCCAGCGTACGGTGACCCTTCATTAAAGTCATGCCATTGTTCCTTGTCCCCGCGTGCCTTTTGTTCTTTTATTCCACATGAAGAAACCACACGGCGGGGGCGTGTCTATCTGGTGTCCATTTGCTGCCTAGCCACAAACAGGCAGGGCCTGGCTTGTGTGGGGCTCACTGCACACAGAGCACATGAGCCCCGCAGGCGGCCATTTTGAGCGGGGTGTGGGGCATGGATGGCAGGGAGCCTGCCCCAGGCTCTAGCTGGGTTGCTGACTGGTAGCACCTCGCGGTCAGAGCCTGCCTCTGGCACCCCAGCCCTTCCCTCCCCCAGCCCTCTGCCCCCCCACCAGCACTCTCTACCCCATGCAACCCAAACCTTCTGCACCCTTGCTCCTGCACCCATACCCCCCCAGACTCTGCACCTCAATCTCCTGCCCCAGGTTACAACCCAAACCTCTGCGCCCTCTCCTATCCTAGGACACAACCCCCACCAAGACCTTGCACTCTCTCCTACCCCCCTCCTCCAGGTCAGAACCCTCTCCTGCTCCCATATCCATATCCCCTCCTGGACCCTGCACCCCAATCTCCTGCCCAGGTCACAACCCCCCTCCTCACCCAGACTCCACACCCCCTTCTGTACCCCAGTTCCCTGTCCCATCTCATAACCCCCCTCCTTCACCCAAACACTCATCCAGACCCCACACTCCCTCCTGCACCCCAATCCCTTACCCCCAGCTCCTTTTTCCACCCAACCTCCATCCCAGACCCTGCCCCTCCTCCATGCATATCATGGAAGAGTGCTGCCCTTAATCACTTACCATATTCTTGGAGTGGCGCCCCCCCATCAAAAATTATTGCCCACCCCCGCACTATACCTACTGTCCCATGAGGCTGTAAATAGTTCTTCCTCCGGTTTGCACCTGCCCCCGCATCCTCTGGGGTTTTAGCACTGATGTCAAAAGGATCGTGCCCAGGCCTTTAATAGGATTTGTGGGAAGAAATCTTATTACTCCGACCTTCACCCTCACTTCCTCCCTATTGCACATCACTCTCACTTGTTACATCTGCTCTGGGAATTAGACTGTACATTCTTCAGGCATTTGCCTGGGGGGTTATACAGCACCTTGCAAACTGGGGCTTCACTTCCACTGGGGCCGCAGAGCAACGGACCAATTCCTCACAATGCAGATCGACTGCTCCTAATTGTCTCCTCTCCCTGGCTCTTCCTTTTCCTGGACCATTAGCACTGGACCTAAGTCTAGCATGCAGCACAGCAAAGGAAGACATCCTGGACGTGACTTTATGCCTGCGGCATTCGGGGTAGGAAGGAGGGAAATAAACGGGAAACAAAAACATCACCTTTTCCCTCTCTTTTCAGCATTTCCATTGCCCGATCCTGTTTCCCCCCCCCCCCAGTTTTGAGGAGCTGTTTACTTAACCCCCTAGATGAACTCTGGCAGGGTGCAGATCTCGGGTGACTGAACAGACCAAACTGAGTTAGGGGTAATCCCCAGCTACCTCTTTACTGATTTTAATCATAATTGGGGCAACTGCGGCCTCCGGGGGAAAGGTGTGCAGGGAGGGAGCATGTGGGGGCCCCCATTTAGCAATTTAAATTTTGGTGGAGGCACGGAGGGGGCTCTTTGACTATATTAAATTTTTCACAGCAAGTATCTGCTTTCTCTGGAGACTTTCAAATTGTCACACCACCAAACAGAACTCACAGGCGCAGAAATAGTTCAGCCGGAAAGGGAAATATTTCAATTTGGAAATGCTGCTGCAGTGACGCCGGGTTGTAGTTCAGGGGCTCTGGGCACCCATTCTCCTCTGGGGCAAAGGCTCCCTGGCCAGACTACATTTCCCACAATGCACCGTTAAAACGGTCACTGATGGACAGGCTCAGCATTGACACTGGGTGCTTTGCAGACTCTATTTGTTCAGGGGACTTCTACATCTGTGCAGAGAACAGCATTCAGTCAGATGCATGAGCTATTCGAATCCCATCTGGCTGTGGGTTTGAAGGAAGGATGCTCTTGGGTTTAAAAGAGTCAGGAGATGTAGGTTTCTGTCCCTGGCTCTGTCAGACCTCCCACATGACCTTGGTCAGGTCACTTAAGACATGTGGGCCTCAGTTTCCCCATTTGTAACTATACTGTAATCTGTCCCTACCTCTTCGACATTGGGGTATCGTTGGCCTTTGGTCTCTATCAAGTAGTTTGAGATGCTCAGAGAAAAGGTGATCCATATATTATCTGATTACACCAAAGAACAGGGAACAATTAGCGGATTCCTCTGTTTTAGCATCTGGGAGGATGGGAGAGCTAAATGGGATTGGGTAAAATTGGATCAGACTTTGTTAGGAATACACTGCGTTAATCCACCCAGCTTTTGACTGAGATGCTAAGATGCCACGTGCTTGCCATAAATGAATCATCTGACGAGCCCTTTTGGAACTTCCTCAGACTCACAGGGACAGGTCGCTACTCGTGACAAACGCTGCTTGGGGCATGGTAAAGACGCTCTCTGTTTAGAAAGAAGTGAACGTATTCTAAGTCCCTGACCCTGCACTTGCCAACCCACGGCACCGCAACGCAGATTTGCAGCTGAAATCTTTCAGAGGGCTGCCAGCAGCAGGCAAGGCCGTGAAATTGCCACAAGGCATCCGGTGGGTGGTGACACCTTACAGACTCACAAATGTACGAGGGCACGAGCTTCCGTGAGTTACGGCTCACTTTGTCAGGTGCATGAAGGGAGACACTCAGGGTGTGTCTAGACCACACCTCTCTGTCGACAGAAAGATGTAGATTAGGCACATCGAAAGTGCAAATGAAGCTGGGATTTAAATATCCCGTGCTTCATTTGCATAAACATGGCTGCCACTTTTTTCGAAACAGAGCTTTTTTGAAAAGAACGGCAGTCTAGACGCAGATCTTTCAAAAAATAAACCCTTTTTCAAAAGATCCTGCAAACCCCATTTTATGAAGGATAAGGGATCTTTCGAAAAGGGTTGTATTTTCGAAAGATCTGCGTCTAGAGTGCCGTTTGTTTTTCGAAAAAGCTCCGTTTTGGAAAAAAGCGGTGGCCATGTTTATGCTAATGAAGCGCGGGATATTTAAATCCCCGCTTCATTAGCAATTTCGACGTGCCTAATCTGCATCTCTCTGTCGACAGAGAGGTGTAGTCTAGACACAGCCCCAGGTGGCAGGGATATGTACATACTTGGAGAGACGGGAGTGAAGTAGCCAGCCCCGGGGGAGCCCACAGCCTCCGTGGGCCCCTGGGCAAGGTGTGGGGGGGCAGCTCTGTGCTCCTGGAAGGGGTAGGGCTGAGGTTGGGAGGGGCGGGGCCAAGAGTGGAAGGGGCGGAGCCAAGGGCAGTCAGCTCTCAGCGCCGCCTGGAGTGCACCCCCCGCCGCAGCCCTTAGCACTACCCAGTGTGAACAAAGCTCCGGCAGTCAGGGCCGACCTTAGGATTCAGGGGGGGCCTGGGGCAAAGCAATGTTGGGGGCCCCCTTCCTGGCACTCCCTGTCTCAGACCTCAGACTTCAGACATTCTCGTGGGGGCCCCTGCGGGGCCCGGGGCCTGGGGCAAATTGCCCCACTTGCCGCCCCCCCCACCCCCCCAGCGGCCCTGCCGGCAGTGATTTAAACAGCTGCGGTGCTGTTACTATGGCAACAACCAGAGCCCCGGGTGCCTTTGAATTGCCTGGTCCCGGGGTAACTGCCCCTTCCCCCTCCCCATGGGCAGGCCTGGCCAGCGCTCGCAAAGAGCGGGCCGGTGTTTCTGAGGAGTGAGGTGGTTTCAAAAAGCAGAAGTTCCTCAGAAGCAAAGCAAAGACCCTTGCTCTGTGGCGGGCCACCTCTGCTTCATTTCATTAGCCAGGATTTCCCTCGGCCGCAGCTCCCTCCTCTTTCCAGACCTGCCAAGAGAGCGCGGGCGCGGGCTCCGTTTATCTTCCACGTGGCCCCTCGGATTCAGAAATAGGTCAGACTGCCCTTCAGGAAAGCTAATTATAACACCCCGAGGGCTCCCGCATGCCCCGCAGTCCGCCGGCTCTGTGGCATGGCGTGATTTGAAAGAAGGGAGGGACAGGAGCGGGATTACAAAGCTGCGGCAGTAGTGCTGAGTGAGCAGATCCAGTACACTCACGTCACTCTCCCCTCCCCCAGCCTGTCACTGCTGCTAGGAGCATCCCTTGGTGCCCCAACGTCTTGTGCTCTGTGATAAGCTCTGGACACAGATCCAGTGTCTGGGCACAGAGCATAAATACCAACAGCGTGACATCCCCCAGCTGATTTCGATTTTTTTACCTCAGGAGCCAGCGGAAAACTTTGGGGGAAAATAATCCCCCGTTACATCCATCCCCGGTCTCAGTCCATTGGCTTCGGACCAGATAAATCTGGCCCTCTGCTTAGAGATCATTCTCCCCTGGAACCGTGTGGGCTGCACAGAGGTGAAACTAAGCGGGTGTGCCGTGGTGCGCAGCTCCGGCAAGAGCTGGCTGAGCGGCGGCAAAAGCCAGGCGGAGCTATTGAAAGCGCTGGCAGGGACCCAGCTTGCAAGAGGACAGGACCTGTAAGAAATTGTAAGTTGCTTTCAGCTGGCGTCTCATCTACGGTTGTCTTTCACTTGAGTTGGGTGAGCTTTGGATCGGGCCCCACTAGGCGCCTGCGTGGGAAAGGCCTGTGGATGCATTATACCCCACCTTCATAGAATCATAGAGCTGGAAGAAATCATCAAGTCCAGCCCCCCGCCCAAAGCAAGACCAAACCCAACTAAATCATCCCAGCCAGGGTGTTGTCAAGGGGAGATTTAAACACCTCTAGGGATGGAGATTCCACCCCCTCCCTAGGGAACCCATCCCAGTGCTTCCCCACCCTCCTAGGGAAATAGTTTTTCCTAAGATCCAACCTAGACCTCGAGACCATTGCTCCTTGTTCTGCCATCTGTCACCACTGAGAACAGCCTCTCTCCATCCTCTTTGGAACCTCTCTTCAGGAAGTTGAAGGCTGCTACCAAATCCCCCCTCACTCTTCTCTTCTGCAGACCTTGTCTTTCAGCAGCTGCTAAGCAGGCTGTTTGAGCTCCCAACGGCACAGGTAACTCCCTCCCCGCCTTAGCAACCGAGATGGTTTCCATGCAAATGTCCCAAGTAACAGAAAGGGGCAGAGAAACACATACTACAGCTGGCGTGTTTTCTCCCTTCAGAAGGTCCTTCAAGGATTTGCAAGAGGCGCCGGCAAACCTCAGATGCACCATTTGATTTAGCATGACAGCAGAAGCCTCATCTGGGCTCCCATCATCACTCTCCGAACTTCCTCTGCCAGCTTGTTGCAACACCTGGTTCCCCGAACTCCCGAAACCAGGACAGAGACTCGCCGGGGCCTTTCCCTGGGAAGACAGTGGCGTGACCCCTTTCGTTTTGCATCCGATGCTGCTGTAATCGCGCATGTCAGGGACTGGATACAGGGCGTGGCCTGGAATTAGTAATGTGTGCTCGTGGTTCATTAGCCCTGCTTCGCTCTGGACGTTTTCCTTCATGCTTGATGGTGATGCATGTTAAGATTATTTAAGATCAGATTAGATAGCCATCCATCAGGGATGGTCTAGACAGTACTGGGTCCTGCCGTGAGGGCAGGGGACTGGACTCGATGACCTCTCGAGGTCCCTTCCAGTTCTAGTGTTCTAGGATTCTTTTAACTGCCTTCATCTCCCACCCTGACTGCTGTGCATTTAATCGCCCTCTCGTTTTATCTTTAAAGCCTCTGTTTGAAAGCACCTGTCTGAATGTAGCAGAGTGCTCTGAACCATAAGAACCAGCAACTCATTCTATGACAGATTCACTTGGGAAGGGGACAGGCGTCTACTCTACAGAGCTGACAGCTCAGGCCAGGTCTACGCTACGGGAGAAACTTGACCTAAGATACACAACTCCAGCAACAAGAATAGTGTAGCTGGAGTCAACAGACCTTGAGTCAAATTTCTGTGGCATCCCCAATGCAGGAGATCAACAGGAGAAACTCTCCCGTCAACTTCCCTACTCTAAAGGGGAAGGTCGAATCAAGATATGCAACTCCAGCTCATTTAATTATATAGCTGGAGTTGACGTACCTTGTTTTGAGTTTTCTTGCTGTCCCCACAGTGGAAGGCCAACGGGAGCAAATACTCCCGTCAGCTTCCCTTACTCCTCACAGGAGCAGGAGTACTGGCCGCTGGCAGGGGCATCCTCTGAGTTCAATTTAGCGGGTCTTAACTAGACCCGCTAAATCGAACTCCGGAAGATTGATCGTGGCAGTATTGATCTTCCCTGGAGTGGAGACATGGCCTTAATCCTTGTGACCTGGGGTCGACGGGGCACCATCAGAAGTCGATTTAGCAGGTCCTAACTAGACCCGCTAAATCAAACCCTGAGAGATCAATCTCCAGAGTGTCAATCTCCAGATAAATGAAGATAAGCCCTCAGCTGGGCATGCGGCAAGAGGGAGGCTAGCTCCTGGGACAGGGACAGGAACCGAGGGAGGGGTGCAGGGTGAAAGCACCTGGGGTGGCCAGGAAAGTAGCTTTTTTGGGGTCACTTTGCAAGTCTTTGGTTTAATTTACTCAATCGTCCCTTGAAGGAAGGGCCTAAGTGATTTGGGGGTGACATTAGTCCTACCTGGGCTGGGGAAACTGCCTCGCAGTGAACTTGCAGCTGGATTTCCGAATGCTCAGTGCTCATGATTTCCAACAGAGCTCACCTCATTACCTAAATGAATAAAGACTAGATTTTCCCCAGGAAAGGGCCAGGTCTTCCACAGAGTCAGCACCCAGCGTGCTGGGCAATTTGGGGAACCTTGGCAAGAACCCACAGATTCTGCTGTGCGTTTTTTTTAAGATGATCTTTATTTGCTACGAATTTATGGACCCTCCCAGAACTTCCTAGCCTCGATTTTTCCCCTTTCCCGCCTGCCTAGAACCAGGCAGGCTGGAAAGGTTGTTTCATTTCGTTGCAACTTCTGTAAGGTTTGCAGTCTCCTCTGGAGTGCAGGGCCATGTTGGTATCTTCCCAAAGCAATGATTTCGGTCATTTCTCCCTGGGGCTCCCGGGGCCTTCTATAGAACAAGAACAGAGGTTATTCCATTAGGCCCTAGTCTGGTATTACCATTGTGCCTCGGGACCCTGCCCAGGGCCGTCCTTATCCATATGCACAATACACAACTGCATAGGGTACCCAAAAATCTGGGGCACCGCTGGGTCTTAGTGTCCACCCACCTGCCTCTTCCTATCCCTGGTCTGTGGCCCTGCTTCCTCTGGAGAGGATCTAGTTACGTTAAAAGGGACAAAGCCAGCCAGAGCTATTTGCAGCGCATGAACCCGTGAATGAGGCAGCCAAGTTCGGGGTTGGCCTCCCCAGTCAGCACAACTTCCAGCAGAGGCACCCAAATGGCTGTCAGGCGCCTACAGGGCATGATGCACCCGGGCAGCTCCCCCTGGCTTTGTCAGGAGCCGGGGTGGCGGGGAAGGAATCCGAAGCCCGGCAGGGCTTGCCGCGTGGCCGTCGATGGTTCAGACACACACGTGCATCCTTCAGGGGATACGGCCCTGTCATGTTCGGTGCTTCCGCCTTTTAACGGCTGCCAAGGTGATGTCCAGCTGCACTTTCTGCTGTGGAGCTGAGATGGGAGGAGCTGCAGTTTGTTTAGTGAAGGGGGGGGACCTTTTTTGGGTCGGGGGCCACTGTCCCATGGAAAAATCAGTCGGGGGCTGCACACAAGTGAGAAGCAAATAAAAGAAACGCACCTCACGGATGTGGCCTCCGACTGAGAAGCAGAAAGAAATCAATCCAGTTGCGGGGGGGGGGGCGGGGTCATTGTGTGTTGCCTTTGTGGTCTTGCCATGCTGGAGGGAACCATAACATTCGCTTGAGTCATAAGTACATTGCCAACGGCAACTTATTCAAGTTCACTGTCGCATCCCTGAGAAACCAGGCTGGGGATCCACATATATCCTTGGAGTATGTGGAGACAAGAGGGCAGGGGGTATGTGCATTTGTGTGCCTGAGACTGTGTCTTAATGCCTATGAGGATGTGTTTGCATAGCACAGAGTATGTTTGCCCCAAACCTGTGCGTGTGTCTGTATGACAGAGAGAAAGGAGGAAGGGTGTGATTGCATGTCAGAACGGGGAGGGTGACGCTTTGTTTATCCCCTATGACCGAGGCTAATGCCTTCCTCTCGGGAGCCGTCGCCAGATTTGCTCTTTCTCTGCAGGGGCTAGATCCAAATGAGCTCTTTGTCTCTGCCTCCTACACGTAGGGGCAGCCAGGGTCTTTGCACACGGCCTCGCCCCAAATGCTGGCTCTGCAGCTCCCATTGGCTGCAAACCATGGCCAATGGGAGCTGTGTGGGGGGGGGTGCCTGCTGATGGGGCAGCACACAGAACCGCCTGGCCATGCCTCTGCCTAGGAGCCAGAGGGGAGACATGCGCTGCTTCCGGGAGCTGCTTGAGATAAGTGCTGCCAAGAGCCTTCACCCTGAGTCTCCAGCCCTGATCCCCTTCCCACCCTCTGAACCTGAGTCCCACCCTGAACACCCTCCTTCACCCCAGACCTTCGTTCCCTGTAAGCTGTGTGGCCAATCAAAATGTCTGTCTTATCAAACTGCTCACTTCAGACCTAAAACTACAGGCGGAAATTATTCTGTGAATCATTTTGACCAAGTACACCTGGAGAAATTGTTCCCTATTTGATGAAGACAGAAAAAGAGGTGACATTTGTTACTTATGTTACTTCCTTCTTAATTATTTGCCTAGTTCTAGCTAGGTCCCATCTTCATTTGCAACTTGCTTGAAGCCTAGCTCCATTCACAAGTACCTCTAGACTGACCCCAGCGGAGCGAGGGAATACACCAGGATCAGAGTGGACAGGAGAGACTGGAGTATTTAAAATTATGAAGAGTCTAGAGAAAACTATCCAACCCCTTCTATTTACGCCATCTCAGTTATAAAAATGAAAGAACACTCAGTGGAATTAATTTTTGGTAATATTGGAATAAGTAAAAGAAGATTTCCCCCCCACACACACACACACACATGCCATGCATTTAACCTGTGGAACTCCCTGCTACATGAGGATGAATCAAATATCGAGACCAGATATGCTTTTAAAAAGAGCCGGATAGCTTCATGGCCAATACTTACATTTGGAGCAATGAATGTTAGGTATAAAATAATCACCACTCATTCTGTAAGCCACAAACTAGTTGCTAACTGGAGTCAGGAGGTAATGTTGCCCACACAATACAGTCTTGCAAAACTGGCCAGGTGCATGGTGGGTTGTTTTTCTCCCAGCTTCTTCAGAAGCATCCTGTGCTGGTTACTTGCAGGAGGGAAGGATAGCAGAGTAAAGGGACCAGTCACCTAGTAAAGGATGGCAAGGTGCACGTACCTGTCAGCTTCTAGAAACCAGTACAGCCCAGGGCTGCCTCCCTGCTCTGTCACCTTGCATAATGCACGGCAAACCCAGACAGTCGCTTTGCATATTTCATCGCTGCCCAGGTTTGTCAGCAGGCCTGGGTTATCACTGCCGTGTATCAGTGCTACTGTTGCCCCACACTCGTCCTCTGCAGCTCTGACAAGGGAACAAGGCAGCAGTATCAAGGCTTGGCTGGAGAGAGCTGGCGTGTGAAATAGTTATCCTGCTTGCCCCCGGGGGGCATTAGCCACATGCAGGCTGTGCCAGAGATAATCTATGCCGCTTTCATATGATCCCATTGGCTTGGCTCGGATGCAGGGAATCCAGCATGGGCCAAGGAGGCCCGTCCATCTCACACCCCTGGAGAGGGACCTCAATGGCTCTGCCCACAAAGGTGACATTGGACCGCCCCTTAAAAATGGGGAGGGGCCAAAAAAAAGAACTGGGGGTCAAACTGATGACATAGGAAAAAAAAACCCAGTCTGGATGTGTAGGGGTCAAAGGTCAAACTGAAGCCACTTGGCACTGAGTGCACCCATAACGTTGAAAGCCTTAGGGGCAGGACTCAGCAACTCCCCAGCCCGTAAGGAGCACCCAGGAGTTACTGGGCTCCGGGCAGGCATGAGCCGGTAGGATCTCCTGGTGGTCGGAATTAAGAACTGGTCGGATGAGACGACCATAAATCTTCTAATCTACGAACAGGTGCCAGGAAGGAAGATCCACTGAGATCTGCTGCCCTCTGAGATCTGATGCGCCTATGGGGAGGCCCAGAGTCCTCTCCGAAAAGGTGGGACAATAAAAGAAGGCATGGGGAAGCTCTGAATTGCTGGCGCTTGTTCTCTTGGCTGCTGGTGTAACCCATGCCTGCTTGCGGTAATGTTCTGTCCCCCTCTAGGGGCAACTAGACCACCTAGGGATTGATGTGTCTACTACGACCGTAGCTAAGAGCCAGGTGGCTTTTAGTTCATTCAGTAGAGGCTCAGAGACTAAGGTCAGGTCTACACTACTGGAGAAAGTCGACTTACGATATTCTCGTAGCTGGAGTTGCGCATCTTAAGTACCTTACGTCGACTTTCTGCAATGTCCCCAGTGTGAGAGGTCGACGGGAGAATTTCTCCCATTGACTTTCCTTACTCCTTGCAACCCTGTGGAGTACAGGGATCATAAGAACGGCCATACTGGGTCAGACCAAAGATCAATCTAGCCCAGTATCCTCTCTTCTGACAGAGGCCAATACCAGATGCCCCAGAGGGAGTGAACAGAACAGGTAATCCTCACATTATCCCTCTCCTGTCATCCATTTCCAGACAAACAGAGGCTAGGAACACCATCCCTACCCATCTTGGCTAATAGCCATTGATGGACCTAACCTCCATGAATCTATCTAGCTCTTTTTTGAATCCTGATAAAGTCCTAGACTTTACCACATCCTCTGGCAAGGAGTTCCACAGGTTGACTGTGCATTGAGTAAAGAAAAACTTCCTTTCATTTGTTTTAAACCTGTGCCTATTAATTTCATTTGGTGACCCCTAGTCCTTATATTGTGGGAATAAGTAAATAACTTTTTCTTATTCACTTTTTCCACACCAGTCATGATTTTATAGACCTTTATGATATCCTCCCTTTGTCACCTCTTTTCTAAACTGAAAAGTCCAAGTCTTTTTAATCTCTCTTCATATGGGACTCGTTCCAAACCTCTAATCATTTTTGTTGCCCTTTTCTGAACTTTTTCCAATGCCAACATATCTTTTTTGAGATGAGGCAACCACATCTGGGTCGAGGGGACGTCATCAGCGATTGATTTAGCAGGTCTTTACTAGACCTGCTAAATCGAACCCTGAGAGTTTGATCGCCAGAGCATGTAAGTGTAGACCTGGCCTAAGCTCCAGAGGTTAAAAGTTTGATCCCACACGCTGATGGCAGGGGGTCCATCAGCAATGGGTTACTCTAGCAGGAGTGTATACTAGGCTGAGACCCCATGCTCTTTACAAACAAGCCACTAAGCAGCCAGTAAATGATTTCCGGTCACAGTACAGGGCCAGCAACATCAGAGGTTGAAAGTTTCATTGATGATTACTAGCCCCCTTGGCCACCCTGCCCTCGTGGGCATTTCTGGCTGAAATAAAGCAGGGTGCTTATCTACCGACCAACGCTCGATGATTCCAGAGCACACACATCTCTGCAGCGGCACATCAAAGCAGCACATGAAGCGGCAGTCGCATGCTCCTGAAGCACGTTGTGCTGAAAATAAACTGCCAATCAGGTAGGACTCGTTCTAGCTTCTGAACGATAGTCCAGACCCAGCCACTTTCACCCTGCAGAATCCCGAAATGCTTCTCAAACAGCTGCATATCAAGGAACTGCACCTTGTGCCAGTAAGCTGCAGCCACCTCTGGCATGGAGCACAGCAGCTGTTTAACAGCGCTCAGCAACGACACACGACGGGACAGAACTGACACAGGCACATTGGGGCCAGATTATATCAACCTAATAATCCATCTAGTCCCATACTCTGTCTGCAACTGTAGCTAGTCCGAGATGCAGGACCATCTGTAGGGGAGCACGGGGCCCAAGGCACCTCCTCACCGCACGCCCCACCTCTACTTCACCCTGCCCCGCTCAAGCTCCACCCCTTCCCCAAGCTCCACCCCTGCTCTGCCACGCCCCTTCCCACCCTTGCCTCCCCTACCAATACAAACTGGGGGATTACCTAGGGCCAGGATGCTCTGATTCCTGCTGTTGTGGAGAAGCTGAGGCCAATGGGCTGGGAGAGGGTGGCAGGACAGAGTGGAAAGGATGTGCTGGGCTGCTCCAGTGAGTGTGTGGGGGCAACCCCTGCTCCTGCCCGCACCAGGCCCCAGCTAATCCCCTGGGTCCTGTCCATAGGATGGTTGAGGCAACCACCCTGAGGCCCCCAGATGCCTGGGGCAGCCATCTTAAACCATCCTCTGCACGGGACGACTCTGCCTAGATGCTTTGGAGGACAGATGCCAGGAACCGAGCCTCTGGCATGAGTGTGGGGTGTCAGATTAGACCTTTTGCTTCAGCTCTGTAGCTGCAGAGCTACCATATGGCTCCTGGCAGCCTCTCAGACAGAACGCCACCTGCCAGCCTAGGCCTCCGTCCAGGGTGATACCCGTTCGCTTGTTTTAGCAGCGGCTCCATTTGAATCCTGCCTGGCTTGAATTCCGGCCTGCTTTGGGTGTCCATACCGAAAGGGCCTTTTCAAGTGTGAAAAACAGGCCTGGTCTCAGTCCAGGAGCTTCAAAGCTGCACGCTCCCTTCCGAGAGGCTTCGTTTGGTGGGTTTGTCCCCCAGGGATGAGCGGAGAGGTCTCATCTGCATTCCTTTGAGTGGTTCCGCGTGGATTTAATGTGCCCTGGCAACGCCGGGAGGTTTCCGAGCACTGACAGGCTGAATTGTAACCCCCCTCTCCCCAGCTGGAAAGAGCAGAGGCATGTTTGCATCCCCGCTGGGGGGGGGGGGGGGGAGCAAGGCGCCATGGCCCCATCACTAAGAGTGAGCAAGAGGTGGAAAGGAGCGAGTGGGGGGGCAGGGTGAGGGCGGAGCCTCAGGGAGAAGGGGTGGTGCAAAGATGGGGAGGGGCAGGGCAAAGCCGCAGGGCATGCGTCGGTGGCCCCCACACCCTTTCAGGGAGCTTCTGCCACTCCTGGTCCCAGCTACCGGGAGATAATTCATTAGAGACAAGCGCTAACTGGAGTCCTACCTGAGGCATGGGAAGCAGTGATCAGCCAGCTAGTCTAGAGGTGGGCGGGAGGGGTGATGGGTGTGATGGGATCCTCAGGGTGCAGCCTGGGAGTGTGTCCCCTGAACTCTCCGGCCCAAGCTGCGTCTCACAAGGCCTTGCTAGTGACACGCAGTAAACCCCTCCAGGCCCTGCTATCACGCAGCACAACGGCATGTGAAGCCCCACCTCCAGCTAGGTTGCTCATGAATCACAACAGAGAAAGGCATCCGCCAAATCCCCCTGCCTCCCAGCCCTGTACCCCAGGAAGAGACCGTTCTTCACCGTTCACGAGGAGTGGTGCAAGTGTATGACTTGGTTCACTATTTCACCAACGGAATGGGATATGCACCAGGCTTTGTCACACCCGAGCAGATTTACCACACAAGCTTGCTGGTAAAGAGAAGCAGTAAAACAGGCGTATGGATTGAAAGGGACGATAAATGATAGGCAAGACGTCCGAGTGGTTACCGAAAGAATATAAAATACAAGTGCACAATCCAAACGTTCCACCCTGTTAGCCTGGGTGACATCGAGAGCAGGGGTGGGCAATAAAATGGTGGCGGTTCTCCAGGGTTAGTCCCTGGTGGGCCGCTGCCGCTGTTTTTACCTGCGCCTCCACAGAGACTGGTTATCGCAGCTCCCATTGGCTGTGGATCACTGTGCCCGGCCGATGGGAGCAGCGGAAACCAGTGTCCTGGTCTGTAATGCTTCCCGCAGCTCCCATTGGCCAGGAATGTCAATCCATGGCCAATGGGAGCTGCGATCACTGGTACCTATGGAGATGCAGGAAAATATAGCGGTAAGGGCCCTGTCGGACCAGATCCGGCCTGCAGGCTGGTATTTGCCCATCCCTGCTCTAGAAGAAGGAGTATTTCTCACCCCTGCGTATATTGCAATTCATGGGTTTCGCCCTTGAAACTTGGGCCAGTCCCTCTGCTGGGGTCTTCAGTCTCCTCGGTGTCCTTGTGGCTTGCAGCATAGGTGGGGGCAGGAGAAAGGCCAAGCATGTGGCTAGTGTATTCTGTGTAATACCCTTAGTCCGTGTGCTTGGAGGGGACGGGACTTGATGACCTCTCGAGGTCCCGTCCAGTTCTAGTGTTCTAGGATTCTACATCCGGGGGCATGGCTGAGACCCAAGGTGCAGCAAGTCCCCAACATGTCTCCCAGGAGAGAGTCACTGAATTGTAACCCTTCTGCTGGCCCCTCTGTTCACCACCCCCCCTTGACCTTGGGTACCTCCCTTGGCGTTATCTCTGGAGAGCTGGTATCTGGGCGTTTCCCGAGTCCAGAGCATATTTTCACACTGCAGTTCTCATCATTTCACATGCATCAACATGGGCGGGTGGGTGAAGGCAGGGTTGGGGGAGGCAAGCCCCCAGTCCTGCCTCCAGCCCCGCTCCTTCTGCCCAGACCCCCCCACACAGAAGCCAAGCTGCCCCCCCCCCCAGCACCACAGGGAGGGTGGGGGGCACAGGTCCCAGCCTCTCCAGTCCCAGAGAATGGGGAGGGAGGGCAGAGTGGGGCCCCAGCCTGCCCAATCCCAGAGCATATGGAGGATGGACGCTCCACAGTAGTAACACTGCCCCCCAATAGGCCTACAGTAGGCGTTCTGGGGGCAGAGTGTGGGTGGGGCCAGGCTGGCAGTGAGGGAAGGCAGTGCCTTCCCCTGCCTATGATACCCACTGTCCATGCACATGAATGATAGCTTTAGCTGGGACACCGAGTTTTGGCAGATCCTAACCTTTCCCACAATGCCTCACATGGCCTGCTTTAGACGCACTGTCACAATTCCAGACAAACAAGGAATATGGGGTTACAGGGCACTGCCCTGAGATATAGACAGAGCCCTGCATGGATACAAAATGGCCATCCACCTCTGCAAAAACAAGCCACATTCATGTCCCCATCCACACTGCTTCTTTTTGCGTAAAAACCCCTTGTGCAAAAAGAAACGGCAGAAAATATGCTAATGAGATCATGACTCATGCAAATGAGTGCCACATTAGCATATTTTTTGCCAGAAGATCCTGCAGTGTAGCTGTAGCCTGAGTCGCCACCCCTCACAAGAGACGGGTTGCTGTGTCTCAGAAGCAAACATTTAAAACACAGGTGCAGAGCCTCAAAACATCACATACAAACACCATACGGGGGTATGAACAGCATGAACCGAATCAGCAAAATAAAAGCTTTCAATGGACACCTCCCTCGGCCCAAACACACAAGAGCAGGCGTAACAATTCTCTGCGCGGTCCGACTAAAATCCAGTAACGTCGCGCTGGCCCTTGGAGGCTAGGACTTCAAGGGGCAATCAGGAGAGCTGGGGTTTTATTCCTGCCAATGCCACGAACTTGCTGTGTGTCTGGAAGCTGGCGGCACTAGTGTTAGAGAAGAAACAGGCGACCCAGGAGCGGAGGGGGTAAACGGAACTGCTTTATTGCCCACGCACATTTACCTCAGACATTCAATACAACGTCCGAGTAGCCACAAATTGGCAGTAGTCAGAACCTTTTATCTATTTGAGTATGTTAATTCACACGTCTATCACTACTTTTCTTAAAACCTTATTTAGTACTGTTAACGCCCATGAAATGAATATTAATAAGCAAATAATGAATACAATTCTACCCACCCCTCATCACTATTTACACAATTGTTAACTGAATTCACACTTTTTGCACGACACGCTTTTTAAATGAGCAGGTTACAGCGATGACAAGAAATGTAACCCTGAAGATGTTTAATACCGAGCCAATGAGGATAAGCAAAAGACACCACAAAGCAGAGCAGCCGCGTGCTCATCTATCTTTTTAGGCTGCAAAAACGAAGGGTGTTGGGAATAATTCTTGGACACACTGGGTGCGGGTGAAAACAAGCAGAGGATTTATTGAACACACAGCGCTGGTGGAGTGCGGACCAGGGGGTTAGCCCGGAAAGCACTAACTAACCAAAACATACATTAGGTTATATAGGTAGCAGATGGATGGAGGAGAAGTGATTTGATAGGTCTAGCAGCGGAGGTGAGATATGCACATAAGCCAATGGTCTGAGACAGTTACACAGCATCTCCGCCCATTGCCAATTAAACATGTTATCACTAATATAAGTAATTATTCCTAACAAGCTAAATGAGCCAACATAAACAAAGGCATGTTGATGGTCATTTTGTCGGCCGGAAATATAATGCGTCTCCTGCGGGGGTGGTATTGCCTTGGCGCGATCTTTGGGATCCAAGCTTATTTTCTAGGAACAAAGCAGACAATGAAAAACAATCCTGCGCGGTTGTTTGGTTGTTTGGTACCGGCCTTATCAAAGTGAGGCCCGTTTGGAAAGTGGTTGCTGGGGTCACGGTAACTGCTGTACTGTATGCTTCTCAGGCTTGGCCTGATACTTTCAGATTTGAGTTTGTCAGGTCTCCACAAGATACCATGGGCTGCCTCCATTTACCCTACAAAGGGACAGAGCAGGTTTAAGGGTAATGCCGACTGTGACTGACCTTCTTACCACTATCCCAGGCCCCTATTCATTTTACATATCCCAACAACTAGCAGATGCAAAAAGCTCTGCTGTGGACTGGTCCCAGAGGATGTCAGACCGCCACCCCCTCAGCGTGAGTTTCAGGAGCAATGGATGGAGCCATCCATCTCTGGGGTGAGGGTGGGGGGTCACCCCACATCTGAGCAAGGGGGCGTAGCTCCCCACAGTTCAGCTCAGCGTGTTCCCCTGGGTCGTTCCTTGGGAGTTTGCATCTGGTCTGAGCAAAGCCCTGGAAATATTCTGTAGGGAACGTTCCCTACCAGGCGAGGGCCCGGGGCGTCCTCCTCTGCTGCCGGTTACAAGCACGCGCGTCTCACCCTTCTGTTCTTTCCATGTGTCCCCAGACTGGATATTCGGCCCCAGCCCGGACGACAGCAGCGACAAGAGCGATGTCAACTGCATCAGCCACAGCGTGAACGAAATGAGCGAGATCTCCGGGCCGCCCCCCCAGGAGCACCGCCCCCAGGACGTGGTCATCTCCATCCCTGAGACGTGCCATCTCCCCCAGCAGACATGACGAGCCGCCGCCGCCAAGCACGCAAAGCATGCTGGGAAGGGCTGGGGGAAGGAGGGTTGGCGGCAGGGACTTGGGATGGGCCAGGGTCCCTTTTTACTCTTTTGTTATAAGTCACTGTACTGCCCCCACTGTGTGTGTCATGCTGGGCTGCTGGGGGCCTTGAGCTAACCCTCCGTGAAGGGTAAAGAAGAGCGAGGACACATAGCATCAACCCATTGCTCCCAAAGAGCTTGCCCAAAGCCGGGTCGGGCGTGTGGGCAGCCGGTTCGGCGTCACTGGCTGCTTGGCTCCAGGGGAGAACAAGAGCAGGAGATGCATGCTAGCCCTTCCTGCTCCAGCCTGGGCATCATTCCATCTGCCGTGACTCATTGCCACAGGAAAAGACCAAAAGGAAACACGCGCGAGGGACTAGAAAAGAGCCACGGACCCAGGGAGCAAACAGTCCGCACCCTACGCGTTGCCAAATGTCTAATAAAATGCAACTGACGCTGTTAGACCCCGGGGAAGGATTCTGCGTTCCGAGAGTCCCGTGTCCACTGGGCCGACTTCTTCCCCTGGCTCTCCCATCTTCTTGCTCTGCGGAGGAGAAGGAGCTAGACGAGCGGGGGGATCCTTTGTGTCTTTTTGGAGGAGATTGATTTGTGCGCTGGGGGCAAAGAGGCTTTCGAAAAGATTTTCATGGCGGGGGGGGGGCGGGGCTCGGTTTTTTCTTTGGGCGTCTCGCCGCCGGGCTGTGATGCCTGGGCTTTCCAAAGCGGGAGCTGGAAAGCAAGAGGTGGCAGAAGGAAACGGTCTCCTCACTCCCGTCTTCATGGCCTTCTGTATGAAAGCAGGCAGGCGTGGCCATGTTTCTCTGGGACGGCCTTCCCGCTTCCTGCAAGGAGAAGCTTGCTACACTGCTAACCTCCTTTGTTTCTCCTGCAGGTGGCTTGTTGACACCACCTCTACCTGACTTACCCGTGGGCCTGCTGAGAGAGTTAGCACCATCGCAGGCCATGCCAGGAAGGGTCCCGATGGGACTAGGCATCACTTAGAACATTGAGGAGAAACATCTCCCATGGCTCTGTGCTCCAGAACACATTATTTGTTGCATGCATTTGCTGAAAGGCGCTGGGTTCTCCCCCTTCGGCCCAGCTGACCACCCGCTCCCCTCCCTCCCCCCGCAAAGGGAATTAATAAAATATAAACAGCCCTCAACATAAACTCTGCCCCAAAGAGGGAGCCGAGGCAGACTCCCTGAAGCCCACGAGGAACTCGGCTAATGCTATTGATCATGCGTCGAAGGGGCTCAGACACAGTGATGATGGATGGGAGGATAACTTGGGGAGAAGAGGTGCATAGGGCTGGAGAGACAGGAGTGTACCGATGCGAGGGCTGTGTAGGAAAGGAGGGAGGATGAGGAGAAGGATGTGGGGGGGATGGATGGATGGATGGAGATGCTGGGGAGGGATGGATGGAGGGGAGTGTGAGGGAAAAGATGGAAGGGTGCGTTTGAGGAGGGAATGTGGGGTCTGGGCGAGCATGGATGGATGGACAGATAGACAGTTCTGGGATCTAAGGGCCTCTCACCATCCACAAAGCAGTCCCAATGCAAACTTTCTCCATGCAACACTCCTTCCTCCACCTGCCTCAGCTCTTTAACCTCCAGGCGTGGAAGGGTGGTTCCGTTTCCACAGCGCAGCGACTGCCTTTTCTGCTGAGTTGTCCCCCGAGCTGGCCAATTGTGGTGGGGGACCTTGTGCTTGGGATGCGTGGCCCCCGAACCAAAATTCCCAACTTTCCCCCCAGAGTCCTATCATCCAACCGTCAAATGTAACAGTTTGGTCTCTATAGCCCAGTTCTAATGATCACCCTGGCGATGAAACACTCCACCCACCCCGTCTGAACAAGCCAGCCCCTCCACTGTGGGTAATCACAGAAAGGGAGGCCCGCAAGGCACCTTGAGAGTCAACAGATGCAGTTCCCTGCCCTGAGGCAGAGCTAAGACCATCCCTGATGGGGTTTTGCATAACTAGCTTTTACAAACCTCCAGTGATGGAGATTCTACCACCTCCCCGGAGCTTAATTATGGAGCTTAACAGTCAGGAAGCTTTTTCCTAATGTCCAATTAATTGTGCTGTGCTGCGACTGAATCCTAGTACTTCTTGTCCTGTCCTCCGTGGGAAAGGAGACCAATTTCTCACGCTCCTCTTTATAACAGCCTTTTAAGTAATTGAAGACTTGTTATCTCTCTGCTTAGTCCTCTCTTCTCCAGACTACACTGCTGTCATTTTTCCCTTCCTTCCTTGTTGATCTTGTTTCTAGACCTGGGGTTGTCCTCTCTCCATGGGGCAGCCTGCACCCTGAACCCCTCATTCCCAGCTCCTCCCCAGAACACTCATTTAAATGGAGAACACAAAACTTATTTGAGTTAAGGATCTGAGCAACACCAGGGCAGTCTTCTAGTTGTCCCTAAATTCCCACTCACAAGTGTGCCAGCCAATGGACACAGCAGGTCAGCGTGGGAGCATTTGAGGATGATACAGAGTTTATTTCTCACGTCATAGACCCTCGTAGGTCTTGCCCGTCGCTGATTTCAATGAGACTGTGATCCAGCCAAGCTCCATGACCAAATGGATGTGCTCTTCCTCCTTGGTTAGTAAGACGTGGGCTTGTGTCTGACCTAGTGGGCCAGATCCATCCTGGGTACCCCAGGCAGGATTGTGCCCTGCTCCTTTGACACAATTGTCCCAGTTGCATGTTTCCAGAGGAGAAACAATCGCCTTGGGGTTGCTCTAATTTGCTCTCAGCTGGGGTCACTCTGGCACCTAGGGGTCAGCCTGCTGGTCGGACCCCTGAAAGCCAGGAGGTGGTACATGGAGAAAGCCAGATGTGCCAGCCCCATGCTGCCAGCAGAGTCCCCCAAGCTCAGGGACATCCAGCCCAGAGCAGAGGCGGGACAAGGCTCTGCCCCTTTGTGTCCGTGGCATGGGGCGTGGGGGAGCTGAGTCCCAAGCTGTGCTGGTGTCCAGAGAGAGAAAGTTCCTCCCTCTGCACTAACGCTGGGGCACATGGCCGAGGACTCTGTCCCAGGGATCCAGCCAACTCCATCCGGGGGCCCTCCTGCAGGGGAGGGTCGGTGGGTTGCTTCCCACCCCCTGCCCATCTCCTGGGACCCACCCGTCCTTGTGTTGCTGTAACTGACTTGCCTTGGAAGCCCCTGTTAATTAAACAGAACCGGCAGAACCCTTGCTAGAGAAGCATTATTTCTGCACAGGGACTGAGTCCCTCCACCCGTGACAAGCATTTGCCCTCTCCTGGGTGTGAATTTCCACTGATCCACAGGGCTATTGTGCTCATGCGGCCCCAGGCTGTCTGGCTAGCCAGGGTCTGAGAGTTTAAGCAACTGCAGGTGAATGAGTAGCCTGGTTAACTTATCAGTCAGTTTCCTCCAGAGCAGCCAGCACCCAAAGTAACTGGCTTCCCCAATCAAACCTCATCACATAAGAACATAAGAACGGCCACACTGGGTCAGACCAAAGATCCATCCAGCCCAGTGTCCTGTCTGCCAACAGTGGCCAATGCCAGATGCCCCAGAGGGAGTGAACAGAACAGGTAATCATCACATCATCCCTCCCCTGTCACCCATTTCCAGACAAACAGAGGCTAGGGACACCATTCCTACCCTTCCTAGCTAATAGCCATTGATGCACCTAACCTCCATGAATCTATCTAGCTCTTTTTTGAACCCTGTTAAAGTTCTAGCCTTCACCACATCCTCTGGCAAGGAGTTCCACAGATTAACTGTGTGCTGAGTGAAGAAAAACTTCCTTTTGTTTGTTTCAAACCGGCTGCCTATTCATTTCATTTGGTGACCCCTAGTTCTTATATTGTGGGAATAAGTAACTAACTTTTCCTTATTCACTTTCTTCACACCAGTCATGATGTTATAGTCCTCGATCCTATCCCCCCTTAGTCTCCTCTTTTCTAAGCTGATGTAATTAAACCTGTTTAATTAGTTAATCGATGAAAGGTTAAACGATTAAATGGGAGCAGGCAGGGGGGGCAGCCCCCATTGGATAACCATAGCCAGTAAGCCTCACCTGTTAACTATTCACATCCCTAGTTCAGACAGCCCCATGTGTTGTCTCTGAGCCCCACCAAAGCCAGTACCCCACGTCTTCACCTTCTCTTCCCAGTGCCTAGCCAGAAGTCCCTGTACGCGGCAGTCCACCAGCCTGAATCCAGTTGTGAGCATAGTGCTAGAACTACAGATGCGGGGGGGAGGGGATGCTAGAGCACCCCCTGGCTGGAAGGAGTTTCCATCCTACACGAGGTTTGCAGTTTGGTTCAATGGTTCTCAACTCCCCGCTCTACCAGTTGTTCCAGCGCTCCTGATTGTGAGGTTCCTGGGAACGCGAGTAACAAGCTGTCTCTGAATCTCCAGGGGAGCACCACCCACTCATCAGGGATGGTACCGGAGGAAATGACTCCGTTACAGCCTTGCTTGTGAGTTCACATTACAAGAGCTCGGTGGGTTTCGTTCGGGACGTCCCTGCTGCAATCCCCAGTGTGGGCCAAGACTGGCTCATCCCAGACAAGAGATGAAAACAGCCAGTACGTCACCCACGACTCCCCTCCCCTCTTAAGCATCTGCAAGGGTTGAAACAGGTTCATTTTTTTTTTTCTCTTCTTGCAAACGTTCACACCCCGTTGACTCCCCTGGCTCCTAGGAAAAACCCCAGCACCAGCTCCAAGGAGAAGGCTTTGCCTCCCTGTGACAAGCTGGGGCTGTGTAAGGACACATCGATGCTGGAACAGCGGGTCGAGACACCTAGCGTTAGAGATTCTCCGTGGGACTTGTGCAGATTTTCCATTGCTCCCACAGCGTGTCAGACAGTGTAATCAATCTCACGCTACATCCAGCCTAGCAAAACCCAATCAGTAAAAATCCTCCAGCCTTAAGCAATTTCCAGCCCAGTTCTTCAGCCCAATGAGGCGTGACCCAGGGGGACTTAGTTCTGCACAACGCACACAGAAAATGTGGAGAACTAGTCAAGCAGTAACCAGCAGACAAAAAAATGCCTCCAGTGCAGGCTCCTAGTTGGTTCATGAATCACCCACCGGCTGTACATGTCTGATCAATAATTGGACCAAATGGTGGAGCAGTAGGTTTTCAGTCTCTTGATGTCTTCAGACCAAGACTGGAGGCCTTTCTGGAAGAGCACTGGTGAGGCCACATCTGGATTACTGAGTCCAGTTCTGGGCCCCTTTCCAGAATAGATGGGCCCCTGTTCAAGAAAGGATGGCGCTAGAAACTCAGCTCCTGGAAAGCGCTTGGAGCTGAGAGACTCGTGCGATCTCTTGCCTCCGGAAGAGAGGCTTTATAGACGAAACACCAAATATCACAAGACTTGTGTTAACATCACAAGAGTTGGCACATCCAGGGGGAGGGCTCCAGACAGAGCCTCCATGCTAAGACCTGGGGGAAAAGACCTGGGGATGACCGTGGATGAGAAGCGTGTCCATGTATCCAAGAAGGCTAATGCCATATTAGGGTGCATTAGGAGGAGCATGGCCAGCAGATCTAGGGGAGTGATTATTCCCCTTTATCTGGCTCTGGTGTGGCCACATCTGGGTTATTGCGTCCAGTTCTGGGCCCCCCACTACAGAAAGGGTGTGGATGCATTGGAGAGAGTCCATCAAAAACAATGAGGGGTTGGAGCACATGACTTGCGAGGAGAGGCTGAGGAATTTGGGCTTGTTTAGTCTGCAGAAATAAGGGTCCAGGCCCCTCTGTCATCTGAGCCACTGACCAGCCTGCAAGCCCCAGTTAGATGATTGAAGTGGTGGACCAGGAGAACCAATTCCCTTTAGACTGGCCAGACTCCTTAGCCACCTGATTGCTCAGATGGACTGGTACAGTAGCCGCTCCCAAGAGGGGTTTGCTGTTCCAACAGGCTGCCTTGGTCTGTCCTGGGCATCTCTGGGCAGTTACAGCCCCTGCCCCTGTCCAAATGCAAGTCCTGCTCTTAAAACCAATGCTAATGACGGCCGGGGAAGTTGGGGTGGGGTGAATAAACCTCTCAGTGGAGCTCCAGGAATGCAGGACCAACACTGGGCCTAGAAAGCCCTGCCCAACAGGTGCCAGGAGGCGGAAGGACTGAGGTTTCCTCAGCCTAGCCGGGTGGCTGGCCGAGACAGGCAGGCCAGCGGCAGAGGGGCTTTCCCAGGAAGGCATGCCAAGAAGATCTACTGCACGGAGCCGGGACTCCCTCCCCAGCTGAGACCCGTGGATCCAGCCTCTGGGGTCAACCGCCCGTCATGATGCACCTTGAGGAGGATGGAAGAGCGTTCGCCAGACTGCAGGTAGTAGATTCCTGCACCTTGGTGCTCAAGAAAGCCCCTCTGACGAACCCAGTGGGGTGGGAAGGCCCAGATTCCCCTACTGCTAGGTGGGGCTGCCGCCAGAGAATGCAGCTGCTGGGGGAAGAACTGGGAGGGGGACAATGTCGCCCCTGCTCACCGAAAGTCACAGTCTGATACAGACATACACCAGTCCATCACAAATGCATTAGTCCAGCCCACATTACTGGCCTTGCTAGAGGCATGGCTGGATGAAAGTTTCTGGCATGTGTGATACAAGAGAGCCGGCTATTGGTGGCAGTAGTGGCATGGCAGTGTCAAAGAGCCCTTTGTGCTAGCGATCTAGTGATGCCTTCTGGCCTTGAAATGTCTGATTCTGATGTATTTGGAGTTTGGACAAGGGTCAGACCCACGACAGCTTAAGGACTATTCCCGCCATCAGTCTTCTAATCTATAATCCCAGCCCATCGCATGGGATTGGGCCTCTGTGTCTGCCTGTTTGTATCTCGAACATAAATATTTCTAGGGCCGTCGCTGTTAAAGGCCCAGTCATCGATTAGACCTCATAGTGCTAGGCACAGTGCACACATTTAAAGGAAGGCCTGTCCCTCCCAAAGCACTTACAATCCTTCTACGTGCTGTCGTTATTCAGACAGCTGTTCAGCAATGCTGTTAGTTAGCAGGGGCCAGATTCACTGTTGCGATGTCTTCACACGTCCCTGGCTCCGTCGATGATGATAACCAGAAGGCTGCTTGCGTGTCTGCTCAGTGATGTGTGCCGTGTAGACCAGCGCACTTTGTCTCCACAGCAGACTCCAAGAGAGCCCCAAAGACCCAGAGCCGGCCCAAGGTACGGGCTGACCGGGCTACCGCCCGGGTCGCCCCATTGTAGGGGGTGCCACTCGGGGCTGCCGGGTCAGGCAGGGGTGGCACCACGCATGCACCGGGCGCCCGGGGGTGGGGCCGCGCATGCGTCGCACTCCCGGGGGTGGCGCTGCGCTCCCGGGGGCGGCGCTGCGCTCCTGGGGCCCAGGGCGCATGAATGGCTCGGGCCGGCCCTGCAAAGACCCCAAACCAGATAAGGATCGAAGGCGCCAGGCCAGGTTTATTGTAAAGCAAAATACATTAATAGTTGTCAATAGACTCTACCGAACCACTCTGCATTTGTACCCCGTAACAATGGAATGGCTTGACACAATGAAACACTTCCATTGCCCCCTGAGGCCATTCAAAGACTGTCCCCCAAGACACCACCTTATATACAGGTACAAACACATCACTGCTGACGTGTGAGGTTGTCACCCTCTGATGTTGCCAGGCTACCACCAATCACCTTGTGCCTCATGATCTGAATAGACCATCTCCATCCTTCATGTATCAACCTCGACCTTTTCTTGAACCAGAGTTAGTATTTGTGGGGAGTAAACATCTATCAGGTTGTTTATCTTAGACCCTTTTCCTAACCCTGAGCTGGTATTTATGGGGATTGGGTATCATGGCCTTTTTCAATGAGCTCTGTGTTTATAACTCACAATAAGCCCCCAGTTACTGCTCTCTACCTGGGGTTGTGCTGTCTCAGCTAGTTTTATGCCTAGTTAAACAAACATGGCTGTTTCCTGCTTATCTCAACCTTTCTTTAGCCATGTGTTGTCCATTGTTAGCTAGGCCTCAGACCTCAGATTAGGCCTGTGCAATATGGGTTTATGCCTCATGCCCTCATCTTACTACACGTGCCAAGAGACAACCGGTGGGTAGGGACAGACAGACCAGGGACGTGCAAGTTAAGCTGACGAGGGGGGATGCTGTCTGTCTGTCTCGCTTGGTGTTTTCTATGTACCCATCACTACAACATCTTCCACATGGCAGGGCACGGGGTATGGCTTCTGTGGATGGATTGGCTGATTCATACAATTTCCCAGCAGACTCACTAATCACAGGGCCCAGGGGCGAATGGTCTAGGATGTCACTCAGGATCGTCCTGGCTCTGGCTGTCATCCATAGAGTCACCAGTCAGGGTGATGAGTAGGAACTGAGTTCCAGTTATCTGCTCCCAAACCATCTCCACAAATCTGTTCTAGCATCATTGGATCAGCTCTGGAGCTCTGCTGGGCAGTATAATGCAGAACCTGGCCCCTTTCAGTAATTAAGAACATGAGAACGGCCAGACTGGATCAGACCAAAGGTGCATCTAGCCCAGGGTCCTGTCTGCTGACAGTGGCCAATACCAGGCGCCCCAGAGAGAGTGAACAGAACAGGGAATCAGCAGGTGATCCTTCCCCTTTCTTCCATTCCCAGCCTTTGACAAACAGAGGCTGGGGACACCATCCCTACCCATCCTGGCTAATAGCCATTGATGGATTTATCCTCTGTGAATTTATCTACTTCTCTTTTGAATCCTGTCAAAGTCCTGGTCTTCACAACATCCTCTGGCAAGGAGTTCCACAGGTGGACTGTGTGCTGCATGAAGAAAAACTTCCTTTTGTGTGTTTTAAACCTGCTGCTTATTCATTCCATTCAGTGACCCCTTCGTTCTAGTGTTATGGGAATTATCACTATTGTGATGATTTCTTCTCTGTAATGCTTAGAGGCCCCCAGCTCAGATGAGGGTGTTAAACCCCGCCTGGCCAGATAAAATGAGGTCCTCAACTGCCCTCTGCTGCCTTTCTCTGGGTTTATGAACCTTTCCTGTGCCATCACATGACACAGAGCGGGAACATGGTTCTGCCAGCCCTGCCTACGCTGGGCTGCTCTTTGCAGCTGCGCAATGCTAGGTCCTATACGTTTTCCCTCTCTGAGTACTAGCCAACAGAGAGACCCCTCTCCATCAACAGGCAAAAATGCAGGAGTGGCATCAAAAGGGCGCTTGGTGGGGGCACTCTGCAGGTGCTGCAGAGGCTGTCTTTTGAGGACCCCCGGCATAGAAAGCAGGAAACGTGCCCAGGGCACAGCAGGCCAGGGCTAGAGCACACAGCCCTGCAGAGAACCTAGCAGCCAAAAGAGCAACCTGGGAAGCTGCCGTAAACCTAAGCAAGCCCCTAGAGCCAGGGGCAGTTGGCTGGTGAGCTGCCTAGATTCAGGAGGCCAAAAAAGTGACTCAAGTCACCTCCAAGAGGTGCAGGAATGCATCACACTCATCTCTCGCCCAGGGCCAGATGCGTTAGTCACAGACAGGAACTGCTGATCAAATAGAAGCAGCCAGACTCCAACCAGCCAAAGATTCTCCCTTCGTTAGGGAGATACTATCATTATTGCATTGTGCCCAATAAACCATCAGCTAAGCCCTTTCTTTCCCTGCGTAGGCCAGCTGGAGTCAGACACATCAGCGTAATAGGGGGCAGAGGGCAAGGGAGAAGTGTGGAGGTATATTGACACGTTAAGTGCTTTCTGTTATGCCGATCATCTGAAGTGGAACAAACTCTCTTCCCCGCTCCCAACAGCTCACGGATCTGTGCCGGCATGACCGTGCCATTCAAAAACAGGAGCCTTGTTCCCCTTTTAAAGGAATAGACTTCAAAGCAGCCTGGTCAGAGCGGCCGGTCGGTTCCCAAAACGACAGGGGTGAGTCATCAAAGCCAGCGGGAAGAGGAAGGTTTTCATGGTTGTTTCAACGTGTCAATAAAACCCAGTGGCCTTTTAAACATTTAGACGTTCCTCTGTGGGGCATGGCTGCTCTGTCCCTCTTGCTCCGTGCTAGCCCATGGGAGCCGGAAAGCGACATCGGCTAGGAACAACGTGAAACTGACCGTGCCAGCCTTACCGAGCAAAATGGAAAATGTGTGTCAGCCCTTCGGAAAAAGAGTTCAGCCCCAGTAACTTCAAATGCCGTTTGTTGTCATCTCTCTCGCCTTTCAGAAAAATTGTTCTCCTTGGCCTCTGAGGACAGGGCAAGAAGCAATGGGCTTAAACTGCAGCAAGGGAGGTTGAGGCTGGACATTAGGAAGAACTTCCTAGCCATCAGGGTGGCGAAGCACTGGAATAAATTGCCTAGGGAGGTTGTGGAATCTCCATCTCTGGAGATATTTAAGAGCAGGTTGGACAGACACCTGTCAGGGATGGTCTAGATGGTGCTTGGTTCTGCCAGGAGGGCAGGGGACTGGACTCGATGACCTCTCGATGTCCCTTCCAGTTCTAATGTTCTATGATTCAGGGCCCAGTTACTACAATGGTCTCTACAGAGAGACATAGGGTCTGCAGGGGGCCGACAGCCTTGTAGGAGTCCTGGAAAAGATGCACATAGATGAGAGGTGGCAAAGCTACAGCCCGCGGGTTGGCACCAAGCTGTTTGATCCGGCTCACAGCTGCCCTGCCGCTCCCTCCCTAGGCCAATCGGGACCCAGGGCGTGCAGCATCTAGAGGGAACCTCCCCTTTCCACTGTGGCCCCACCCCTTCCACCTTAGGTCCTGCCCCTTCCAGGGGACCAGTCTACAACCATATACCAAAAATGATTGCCCACCCCTGACATAGATACTAGTCCTTTTCCATATATGCTTGTTGGCTTATAAGTGAAATAGTCTGTCTAAGCTACTGCTATGGCCCTTGTTACTCTAGACCAGTAGTTTTCCTTTTTTTTTTTTCATTTGTGGACCCCTAAAACATTTTGAATGGAGGTGCAGGCCCCTTTGAAAATCTTAGACATAGTCTGGGGATCCAGACCCCAGGCTGAAAACCACTGCTCCAGCATCCACGTGCTCACAATTTCCCATGCGACAGGCCTCACAAGGCCCCGGAAAGGCCGGGCCCTGCTGTTATCTGTGTTGTACAGGTGGGGAAATGAGGCACAGAGCAGGTAAAGGCCAGGTTTTTAAGGTATTTAGGTACCTAGCGATGCAGGTAGACACCCCAGGGAGGTTTTCAAAGCACTTGGTAGCTCTTATTGCCCAGGCATGGCAAGGGCTTGAACTCCAGCCTGCTAGTGGCGCCACACCAAGGCCTTCAGCCTCAATCGCCGGGCCTTTTGCGACAGGGCGAAAAGGAAGAGGAAGTGATTCGACTCCACGGTCTTGCTTCACCCGCACTTTGGGACAAGGGCTCTCTTTCCATGCTGCCTCTATCTGGTGCTTAGCGCAGCGCATCCGTGAAATCATTTCTTACAGGTACTGTCCTATTGCAAACCGGGTCCCCGCCAGCTCTTTCAATAGCTCCACCAGCTCTTGCTTTCACCTCTGCACAGTGGGATCTCAACCCCGGCTTAACGAAGTGCTGCTTCCTTGAATGCGATAGAAGAATAAAGAACGTGTAACCCACATACCATAGGGGTGTGATGTACTGTCCCGGTTAGTGGCACGTGGACCGCTTTTACAGAGAGTCTGCTCTCCAGCCTTAGCTATTAGCCGGCTGGCTTTTAGCTCATGCCGTAGAGCAGGGCTGCTCAACACGCGGCCCATGGCCTATTTGTTTGCGGCCCGTGGTGCAGTTTGGGTTAACGCAGGGCTCAACACACAGCTCGCGGGTGGGAGCCAAAACAAAAAAGTCATCAATATAATTGTCTTCTGTGGATATGCGTGTTAGTAGTTCAATTCCTGGACTGTCATTGCTCATTAAAAGTGCTGCCGTATGGGTAGAAATCGGGTAAATGTTGCATTTTATTAATACCAGCAGAACTGACTTAAACAGGGCCTGTGTGTTGCGTAGTCTTGTCTTAATCTTTGTATTCATGCCCGTCCATGTGAAAGAAGCTATTTGCATATATTTGCATGTCTATGCAACCATACTTAAGTTGCAGCCCTCAGCATGTGCTGTGAGTATCACTGTGGCCCCCGGGGCTTCCAAAGTTGAGTATCCCTGCTCTAGAGCAGGGGTTCCCAAACTTTTTGGCATCACGTCCCCTTTCTGATTTTTGAAAAACCCTCAGGCCCCTCCCCCCGCAAAAGCAAAACTTGTTGAGGAAAAAAAAAAGGAACTGACCGGGGCAGCAAAACTTGATGGGGGGGGGGGGAGTTGTGTTGCCTCACGCCCCCCCCTGGAATTTCTTCACGCCCCTCCAGGGGGGCACACCCCCCAGTTTGGGAACCCATGCTCTAGAGGCTCATGTACTAAACTCCAGAAGCCCCAGGTTGGATTCTGCCTGCAGGCATCCTGCTGGTGTTACAAACGCACCTCCTGGAAGGCGGCGTGCTCAGTTGCTAGATGCGAGGTTTTACTGCTCTCTGGTCGGCTTGGCTCCAGTCTTATTACAAGAGGTGCCTGGGGGAAGGGGAGCTTTTTCTGAGCAGAGGTTAACGCAGTTACCCAGGGTTTATTTACACGCCCGCTACAAGGCAACAAGAAGAACCGAGCCACGCCTGGATGGCCGTCTCTTCCAGAAACAATCCGTCCTTGGGGCCGGAGCCAGCTCACCGTTTTTTCCGGCCCTCATGCAAAACCCTGGCTGGGATCGTCTCATTAATTTCCTTTGGTCCTCCCACAGCAGGCAGCTTTCACCTTGGAAGAGAGGCCCTTGGGTTCTTGTTACACCTGGTGCACATGAAAATGAGCTCTCCCCTTCACCCTCCTCCCCCTTACAACTCCCTAATTGCCAGGCCTGGGTGCCCTCTTCCCTTTTTAAAAACAAAGACCAAAGACATGGATGTGCCGTTAACCCACGATATGATGTGAATGTGGCTTAATGAGGCCCATTAGCAACAGGCACCTGTGGACACACACACACACACACACACACACACACACACACACACACACGCTCTGGTAGTGAACAAAGATTGGAGCGATGACACCGATTCCCACTGCTAATTAGTGGCTGTGTGTCTAGCATGTTAACGTGACATGCAGCTTTCCGTGGGCTGGTCCCTTGCTCTGGCTCCTAGACTTGCAGGCTATGGGACAGCCACGTATGGATGGCTGAGCTGCTCAGGGGTTAAAGAGGGAGGTTTCCCACTGGGGAACTTGGGAAGAAGCAATTTGCTTTAATGACTGTTGGAGCCATTTTCTCTGGGACTAGCAGCTGCTCTGTCCTTGGGAGTCTTTGAACCAGGCAGATGTGACGCTGTGACTCGCACACAAGTTACAGCCTGGACACAGAGCCAGGGTTGGTATTAGGGTTGCCAGGTAGTTTAACCAAAAATACCGAACACACTCCCCCGCAAAAAAAAAAAAAAAAAAAAAAAAAACACCGGGGAAAAAATTCTGTTGAGAAAAAAAAGGGGGAGACCAAAGTTGATGAGCAAAAAAAAAAAGGGGGGGTGTTATTAAGCAAAAGAAATAGCATGGCCCCTTTAAGAAATGCTTTTGAGGTCATCCACCATCTTGTCTTCCTGCTCTGGGCTAGACAGCTCCCCCATGGAACCAGGTGAGCACCCGGGATTTTCGCCTCCTGGCCAGGAAAAAAATCAGAAAATACCGAACATTTTAGGACATTTTAATGTCCGGTATTTTCTGAATTTTTTTATGGGACAGGAGGTGAAAATACCGGACTGTCCGGGTCAATACAGGACACCTGGCAACCCTAGTTGGGGTTACACAGCGGGGCAGAGTGCGGCCTCGTGCCCCTTCTGGCTTTGAAATGCAGAGAATCTGGGAAATCCAGCTCTTGCTTGCCACTGAGTCCCACCGGAGCCAGAACTGGACCCCAGGCTCCCAAGAGTTCCCTGGGCTCTCAGCCCTCCACCCTCCTCTTCCCCTGACAAGCAGCTGAGCGGGAGGTCTGCACAGACAAATCTCCCCCTCTGCTCAGGGGGATCCCACCAAGTTCCACCGCTCATCTGGGAATCCGGGGACAGGGCAGCTGAGTGAACAAGTTCTTGTTCCCTGACTAGACTGCTGCTGCGAGCGGGGAGGAGGAGAGACAGAAATAGGGTTGCCAGATGGTTGAAACAAAAATACCAAACACCCACCCCTCCCCCTCCAAAAAAAAAACACCGGGAAAAAATTCTGTTGAAGAAAAAAACAGGGGGGGAGACCAAAGTTGTTGAGCAAACAAACAAACAAACAAAAAAAGGACTCCAAGATTTATTAAGCAAAAAAAAAAAATTAAATTAAAACAGCATGTCCCCTTTAAGAGCAAGTGCAGGAATAGGAATAGGGAAGTGATTGAGCACTAAGACCCAGGGGAGTCATTGCTTCCCCTTGGTCTTTTTGCCAACAGCCATTTTGTGCCAGCAGCCTTGGGGAACCAGGTAAGCATGAGGTCGGGGGGCTGGGGGTGTTGAGGCTCAGGGTGGGAGGCCAGGCGCTGAGTGTTTGTAGGGTTGCCAGGTGCCCGGCATTTTCGCCTCCTGGCCAGGGAAAAAAATCAGAAAATACCGGACATCTTAGGTGTCCGGTATTTTCTGAATTTTTTTTACTGGACAGGAGGTGAAAATACCGGACTGTCCGGGTGAATACTGGACACCTGGCAACCCTAGACAGAGACAGAGAAACTGCGAAGGGCAAACAGAAGAGATTTCTCCCAAGGCACCAGGGGACGGTACGGGAGCAGTTAGGGAAGTGGCCCAGGGAAAGGCTACCATCCGGTGGGGACAGGGGCAGAAGACTCACTAGTAGCCCTACGGTCCCTGGGCCAGAACCCGGAGTAAGTGGCTGGATCTCCCTCCCCCGCAAACTTCCCCCACGCCTGGGGGACTGCCACTGAGGGCAAAAGGGCGTTGTGGACCGTGGGAGGGTGTTTCCCTCTCGGCCAGTGACTGTCTGATGAGGAGGAGGGCTCAGTAAGCGGGGAACCCTCGCCTCTGAAAATACCGAGAGGCAGTGGGAGGGTCACCGCGAGCCTCTGAGGCGGTGTAAGATCCGCCAGGAAGCGCGGGAGCCAGGGGGCACTGCCAGAGATAGGCCACAGCGGGAGCTCTCTCTGGTTGCCAGATCCGGAGGGGAGGTAGCCCCATCGCTAGCCCCTCTCCCATGGGTGGAGGAGTTCCGTCCAGTTTCCAGCAGGGACATGAAGACTCGCGTGTGGCCCCAAGCCTCTTCAGTGGTATGGGGGGTGGGAATGGAGAGAGACAAGTTTCCAGAGGGACTGAGTTGGATGAGACACCAGGTAGCTCAAGGTACCAAGTCAGGGCCAGGCTTAGTCTGCCCCCACACTAACCCTAGAGCTACAAGCGGCCTCTCAGCATGCTCAGTGCAGATCTAACACCCACAACTCCACCTGCCTCTCAGTGCACATCTATAGCAGGGCTGGGCAATCATGTTTGATGGGGCGGGGGGGGGGGGCACTCCATGATTTTGGTAAGTGGTCAAGGGCTGCTCTTTTCTATGGAGGGGGTGCGGGGTCTGGGGTGGAGGTTGGGTGCGGAAGGGAGCTCAGGGTAGGGGATGGGGGTGCAGGGGAGGGTGTGGGGTCTGAGAGGGTGTTTGGGTGAAGGAAGGGGTTGTAATCTGGGGCTTGGGTTGCAGGATCAGGGAGGGGGTTGGTGCAGGAGAGGAATCTGGGAAAGGGTGTGCGGGGGAAGTCCAGGGTCTAGGAAGGAGTTGTGATCTGGGGGAGGCAGAGAGGGGGATATAGCAGATATGGATGGTGACCTGGGACAAGGAGCTGAGGGGAGGGAGGTGCTGGGGTGCCAGAGGCAGGCTGTAGTTACCTAGGCGGCTCCCAGCCAGCAGCCCTGCAGACCCCTGAGGCAGGCTCCCTGCCTGCCGCAGCCCCAGGCTGCTCAAAATGGCTGGCTGTTCTTAGCTCTCCCAGCAAGGGGAGCAGCAGCTGGCTCAAAGACCAAGGGGCCATCCAATGGCATTGGAAAGTAGCCCATCTGTCAACCCAGGCAAGGAAATATTTTTTCACTCCATGCACAAGCAGACTGTGGAACTCCCCGCCACAGGATGCCGCACAGGGCGAGAACTGAGAAAGAACCAAGGTGATACAGGATGTTTATAGGAATAACTGGCCAAATTCGTGAGGCCCTTCCTGATGCCATTTCTCTGTCTGTTTTTAACGCCTGTGCCACATCAATTGGACCCCCAAATCAGTTCTCCCTCTTCCAAGCCCTCTTTAACAATTCCATCCTCACCAGCACCACCTTCAGCTCTCTGATCTGGTCTGGCGAGGCTGCCTAGCTTCCCATTATTGTGTCTCCCAGGAGTAAAGCCAAAATATTTTGAGACCGCCCCAAGGCTTGGTTTGCAAGAAACCAGGTCAGATGTCTGAAAAATACGAGCTGATCCCAAAGAGCCTCGTGTGTTCCTTTACTCTGTCGGGCCGGGAGAGCAATACTAGTTTCTGGACTTGTCTTGCTTCACCGAATCCATCTGGCCCCTGAAAAAACAAAACCAACTTGTACGTGGTAGGTAGAGCAGGCCTGGCGCACCCTCTTGTGGCCAGTTGCTACACCTTAGATATTGGCAGCCCCGCAGTGAGCCCAGTGAAACTGAAGTCACGTTCCTTTAATTCATTCTTGCTCCGCTCTTCTGGGGTGATGGGTCGATCAAAGGGCTTTGCTGTTTGCTTTGGGCCAGCACATGGCTTGCTAATTGAATCCCCCGGGACCTGAGGAACATGGGAAGTTGTGAGTCACTTCATAATTGGGAGTCAGCGGCTGACGATTCCCATTTGAAATGCAAAGCAAGAAAGACGAGGAATCCCAGTACGTCTACACTGCATGCTTATTTCGAAATAGCACGTCTACACTGCAAGGAAGCCTCAAAATGAGTCCGAGGCAGGTTTCCTTAGTGTAGACGTGTGATCTCGATTTAGAGCCCCAGGAGGCATTGGGGAGGAATATCTTAGAATGGCCCTGGGGAGGGGCAATTTCCAAATAGCAGCAGTGGAGCGTCTACACACGCCTTATTTCAAAATAGCTATTTCAGAATAGACGTTATTCCTCGTCGAATGAGGTTGACAGATTTTGGAATAAGCCGTCCGTTATTTCAAATTATTTCGAAATAACGGAGTGGCTGTGTACACGCTTGCATTGTTATCTCGAAATAACGGTGCCATGTAGCCGCTCCCCCCGAAGAGAGGAGTCACTGTAAAGGGAAGAGCCCCTGTGCGTTGGCTAGCCCCCCCTGCCCCCCCCCCCGTGTCCCTATGGAACGCACCGCTCTCCAGGCCAGGAGACCTCCCTCTTGGGAACTGGATTCCATCCCCTTGTTGACATCAGCAGCACAACGTAGGGCTGGTTGGAAAGTTCTCCCCAGAACGACTTTCTAGTGGGAAAATGTGGTTTCCTCAACATCATCTGGGCGGGACCGGGACCGTTTCACCAGACTTTTGTCGGGCAAAAAGTCCAAATGGTTTGGTTTGACAATGGGGAAACCTTTTGGCCCAGGTAGGTTTTGCTTTCATATTATTTGTAACGACACCGTAAGAGAAGCCGTTCCACTCAGCCTGCGTGTTTCTCTGAAGCTGAGAACGTCCGAATCGGTGCCTTGTGAGGCAAACAGCTCCACGCACGATCGAGAGCTGGTTTTGTTTTCGAAGAAGCTTCACCGGCCTGAATTGTCACTTCACAGTCTGTTCTCAGTCACGTTGGCTGCATGAAGGGCATCCATGACACCGCAGCCGCTTCCCTGGAAGGAGGAGCTGTCCACCGGAGTCAGGCATTTTTCTTCTGGAGGCCTCCTGCCACTGTTTAATGCTCACACAGGTATTTTTTTCAGGCAGCAGGGAGCAGTGGTGTGCACGCATGCCATTGCATGTGTATGGTAATCAGCTTGTCACCATCTGGGGCTGGGAAACACAAGTCAGTGCTGCACACTAGACTGCTGGCATCACACTTTTTTGCAGTATATTAACTAGCTACTAGGTGTGTTTGTGAGTTATGCAGCAGTCCAGGCAAGGTGTGATGCCTGGTAAACAAGGGAGACAAAGCTGGGACTTAAGCTGAGTGGAAGCCTATTTGTTTGGTTCTTCAATAAACACCTACGTGGATCGGTGTCCCAACTGCAGAAGCAGCAGGGGGCCACAACTGACAAAGACCAAATACCACTTTTTCTTGCATGGCCCCCCAAATCCTAGCTGTATTCTTGCTAGCCCTTCCTCTCCATTTTCCATGCCACATTCCTTCATGCCTAGCAATCCCCAGCATATTATCCCTCTCCCGGCAGCTAATATAATTCCCCTAATCTGACCTTGAAACATCAACGGAAGTCACAATGATGAGCACTTAAAGCTTTACCGCTTCAAAGGACCTTGCAAAGCCATTAAGCCAGTTTGCCTGGAGCGACGCGGCTCTTTCAGCAAACTGCAATAGCATGATCCATATTCCCTGTATTCCTGGCACCATAAAGCACACACAACCTTCCATCCACATCTTCCAAGTCCTTCTTAAGGCTGTTCTTCAGCTTCCTTCTGGGGCAAAAAGTTTGAGCAATATATAAGCAATTGAATGAGTATCTCTCGGGCCATTCATATCTGAGCCCTACTGGCTAGTTCCATGACATCCTATCCAACCCTTCCATTTACTTGTAGTGCTTTGTATTTACACGTCTCCTTCCCTCTGAGAATCTCAAAGCTCTTTGGAAAGATAGCTAAGGGGTGTCCTCCCTGCTGGGGAAACTGAGGCACACAGAGAGGAAGCTGCTTGCCTAGGGGCATTACTGGATGGTGTTCCAGCTGCCCCGTCTCAAAGAAGCTACAGTAGAATTGGGAAAGCTACCGAGAAGGGGCGTCAAAAATGATTAGGGGATTTAAAAGACTGAGACTGTTCATCTTAGAAAAGAGACAACTAAGGGAAGGAGTTCAACAGAGGTCTGTGAAGTCATGCATGGTGCAGAGGAAGTGACTAGGGACGTGTTATTTACCCCCTCGCACAACACAAGAACCAGGGGTCACCTGATATAATTACTAGGCAGCAGGTTTAAAGCAAACATAATAAAATGCTTCTCCACACAACACACTGATAACCTGTGGAACTCCTTGCCAGGGGATGCTGTGAAGGCCGAAAGGATAACAGGGTTCAGAAATGAGTTCGATACGCTCATGGAGGGTAGGTCCATCAGTGGCTACTGGCCAAGATAGTCAGGGACACAACCCCAGGCACTACACCTCTGACAGCCAGAAGCTGGGACTGGACGCCAGGGGATGGATCACTCAGTAAGTGCCCTGTTCTGTTCATTCCCGCTGACGCTTCAGGCCCTGGCCACTGTCGGAAGACAGGCTGCTGGGTGTGATGGACCCTCAGTCTGACCTAGAATGGCCGTTCTTATGCTCTTACCTGGCTAGGCCGTGGCAAAGTCAGCAATAACACCCAGGTGTCCTGGCTCCCGCTACAGGTGTCTCTCTCAGCCGCACTCTTATGCAGCGCTGAGTGAGCAGGAGGCGTGTCTGAACAGTGGTGGGACAGGAGCAGGTCTGTCTAGGGGAAGCCAAGGGCAGTGATCCCCCTCTGGCCAGGGTTCCCATCAGACCTGGGATTTTCCTGCACTCTGCAACCTGCGAAGGCCCAGTACGTTCTGACTCATCATTTGACACCAGGGACAAACCCCTCTCCCCCCTCTCCCCCCCGGCCCTGGGTCTGATTAAGACTAGGGATGTTAAAGGTTAACGGATTAACTGATACACATCCACCTTCCTGGCACGCTTACTGGCTAACCAGTTAACCAGAGGATCCCCCCCATGGTGGCCTGGCTGGCAGGACCCCGGACCCAGTGGGCAATGGGGCTGAAACAGTTAACTGTTCTGGGCAGATTTTACATCCCTAATGAAGACATGCCGAGGCCCTAAGCTATGCCAAGTTGAAGAGGCCCCATAGCATTGTCAAAACAATGTGTATTGTTCTAAGAGAGGACAATGAAAAGAGAAATAATAAAGTTTTATATTTGTGTATATAGAATCATAGACTCCTAGGGCTAGTTCAACGTGTCAGAGGGGGCAGCCAGGAAGTGGGTTTGCAGTGTGGAGGAGGTCGGTGAGTGTGGGAGCGTGATAGGGTGCAGGAGCAGGTTGAGGTGGGAGAGCTGGGCAGGACGTAGGGTGCAGCAGCGGAGTGGGAGTGGAGGGGGCTGCAGGGCCAGCACTGGCGCTCTCTGATCCTGGAGGGAGCCCCAAGCCTCGGGGGCCAGATCCAGGCAAGCTGGGGGCCAGATTCAGCCCTTGGGCCATATGTTCCCCACCCCTGCTCTACCACCTTAGCTAGAAGCCAGCTGGCTTTTAGCTCAAGCTGCAGAAGCGCCTGTACTATGCTGCGGAGGTCCCCGGTTCAGTTCTGCCTGTCGGCATCCCACCAGCATCCACCAATGGCAGGTGAGCAGAAAGGCCCTGCCCTGCTTGGTACACCCGTGCTGTGTCCAGGAAACAGAAGCCGAGACAAAAGATGCTCCTCTGGCATGGAAGAGTCTTTACCACGAGGGGGCAGGTCCGTCCTGAGCCTCCTTCCTCGGCCTGGGCTGTGGATTCACATCCCATCCCGTGGTGCTGCCACCTCAGAGAGGGAGCCCCCGGTAGCCTCCTCCTGAAACCACCCGTCCGGCTAAGGCGCCTTCCGTCTGGCATGGCGAGACCCACCCGTGAAGCGGCAGGGCTCCTGGCACGGGCTGGGCATGGTGCCGGCAAGGGGCTTGGGTACACAGTGCGGGTCCAGGGACAGTGCCAGGGCCTGCTTCCACCACAAGGTGCTTCTGTGGTGGGACCCGCCATAGGGGGGAGAGAGAAGACGGGTGTTAACTTCCTCTACAGAGACAACTTTTTCTAGAGTTTAAAGAGCCTCTTGGGGGAGTCTGGCCTCCTCTGGGGTGCCAAACGCCTGCCCCAGGCACCCCCAGGTGCCACCTGCCCCCATCGCACCCCCAGGAGCGGGCACTGACTCGCCAAGCGGGACACGGCGCCAGATGGCTCCAGCCCTGATGCCCTGCAGCCAGTACCAGTGTGGCAGTGACTGGGTGCTGCCCCCCCCTGTGCTCGCCCTGCCCTCCAGAGCTAGGGTTCCCCCTGACACACGCTCTGGAGCCCCTGGGGAGCCCCTGGGCTGTGGCCGGCAAACCCCAGGACTTTAAATGTCCCAGCTGGGCACTGAGATATCCCAGGACAGCTCCCTCCAGCAAGGGCCAAGCCTGGAAAACCTGGCAACATTATCTAGCTGCCCCTCAAAGAGTAGGGGCAGTATGGTCTAGTGGGAAGGCTGCTGGCCTGCGATTCAGGTGGGCAGGGCTCTAGCCCTATCTGGGGCACTGCCCTACAGAGTGACTGTGGGCAAGGCATGTCCCCTGTCTGTGCCTCAGTTTCCCCATTGCACGCTTTGGTGGTTTAGCCTGTCAGCTCTTTGGGGCTGGCACTGGCTCTTTGTTTCTGTTTGCGCAGCTCCTAGTCTTGATCTTGGGTGGGGCCCTTGGGGGCTCCTCTAATAATCATTGCATTGCAGTGACAACCTGGTTCCCTTGGCGGTCAGCCAGCTTCTTAGGAGAAGGTACGCTGAGCAAACCAAGCAGCAACGCCTCTTCTGTGCACCCAGGGCCTGGCACGTCCTCTTGCCCACCCCTACCAATAATAAATAAAGTGGAAAAACACCCCCTGCGAGCCCCACCTCCAGCCATGGCTGGAGCTCAGAGGAGTCGGGCGCAGCCAGACAGAGGGCCAGGTTCCGGCTGGGAATAGCTGTGCAGTGAGGCATCTCGTCTTTCAGTGGGAGTCGGGGGCTTGGCTCCCTCAAGGGCCCCGTGACAAGCCCGAGGCTGGAGACTGCTCTGCATCTCCCGGGGGCGGGTCCCATCCCAGCTGCATGGCCCCTGAGGTACGTAGTACACGTCCTTCATGGTGGGTCCTCCCCAGCACACCCCTGCCTCCTCCATTCCCCGCCTATTAGCCACAGGCGGCGATTTCCTTGTAAGTCCATCTTTCCTCCCCTAAGCACCTTAGGGGAGCACGCGGGGAGAGCCACCGCGGCTTTTTTTAACACCCTTAATCCAGAATGGCGGCTCTGTGGGCCATCTTCTTCCTGGAGGGCTGTCCACTAAGCCACCCACTGCCAATAAACAGGCTGGGCCGGGTGCTGGACTGGAGCTGTCTTCCCAACAACCACTACCTGCCAGGGGCTAGCCACGGGTGGGCCCAAGTGGGTCATGTCCCCCCCACCCCCATCCCCCAGGTACTTTTTTTGTTGCCCAGAAGCAATGTTCCCTCTAATTATTTCGGTTCGGGTGTGGAATAAATTTTGTTATGTGCACCAAGGCATGTGCATATGTGCACCACCAGTAGAAACACAGGTTGCTGGCATTCGGCTAATCTGCAGGGCAGTGTTGAAATCTCTCCTGCATGGCTGCCCCAGTGCTCATCTTACAGGGAACGCCGCCCAGAAGGGAAAGGCTAGATCTTTTCCCTCTTTAATAATCCCGGTTACAAAGTCTGCCCTCTCGTGGCGGTGGAAGATGAGCAGTGGCCGGCAGAGTGAAGCGACATGTTAGGTGGGAGGTAACTAATGAGGGTCTTCATCCTTTCTCCCCCCCAGCATCAGAGCACCTCCCAATCTCTGAGCTCTCGCGCTAATCTTGTGAGGTAGGATTATCCACCCTGGTTTACAGTGGGGAAACTGAGGCACAGGGTGTCAGTGGGACGAGAACTCCCAGCTCCCACACCAGCATCCCAGCCACTGGGCCACCCATCCTCCTGCCTGCCTCCCAGGGCTGTGCACATCGCCTGTGAGTGTCGCTGGCACAAAAGCGTTGGATGGTTCATTTTAACGTCGGTTGCCTGACAGACCCGCTTTCCCCATCCGTGCCTCTGCCAGATTCTTACTTCTTCCTCCATAGCAGCTGGGGCTGGCCCCTATCAGAGCCGGGACCCTGGACAAGATGGACCACGTATCTTACCTGGTCTAGCATTTCCGGTGGTTCTAATTTGCCCATCCTCTAGGCCGAACCTCTACCATGCTCCAGAAAGCTTGTGCCCCCCGGAGCAGCGTATAAGATGCAGTGGGCTCTGGGTAATGCGGCCCTATGCCACCCCCCAGCAAGCCTGGGCAGAGAGGGCATTGCAGGACAGAGCTGGGGTAGGAGAGGGGGACCGGCAGATTGGGGGTCGTTTCCAGGTTGCTCCGGGACAGGGGAAACGTGGGCCACACACCCGTGGGGCAACAGCTGAAATGCCCCCCCGGGGTTCATACAGTGATTCTCCACCTCCTCAGGGGGCGGCCCCGCCCAGCGCTGGCCCCCACCTGTGGCCCTGCCCCAGTGCCCTGCGTTGGCTGTGGCTAGGGTGCCGATGGGCGGAGGGTGCAAAGGGCCCCCCCCGGTCCAGAGCACCCCCCCTTGGGGCTTGCAAACTGAGCCGCAGAGCAGCAGCTGGTGACAGGAGTGGAGGATGGCAGAGTGCCTTCCCCAGGCCCAGGCGTGACGTCCCACCCAACTGGTGTCTCCACCCCTCTCCTCCACGCAGCCAGCTCTTGGCTCCCCCCCCCCGCCCCCCCCCCCCGTCCCAGATGGGCAGATCCAAGTGTCCAGGCGGGGTGTGTGACTGGCTAGCACCCTTCCCTGCCTGGTCCCTGTGCCAAGTGCCACAGACCAGCTGTTTCCACGCACACCCCCGCCCAGCCCTGCGGTAAATGACAACACAAGATTCAGGCACAGGAAGATCAACCACCACCACATACACCCCGGATTTCCAGCCTGGGCTGTGTCTCTGGTGAACAGCTATCAGGGGTGTTGGCCGAGCTGCATGTGGGAAGCCCAGGGCTGGGCTGTGGGAGGATGTGGGGCGGGACTGAGGGGCATTGGCCGAGCTGCATGTGGGGAGCCCAGGGCTGAGCTGTGGGGCTGTGAGGCTGTGGGTCAGGACTGAGGGGTGTTGGCTGAGCTGCGTGTGGGAAGCCCAGGGCTGGGCTGTGGGAGGATGTGGGGCGGGACTGAGGGGCATTGGCCGAGCTGCATGTGGGGAGCCCAGGGCTGAGCTGTGGGGCTGTGAGGCTGTGGGTCAGGACTGAGGGGTGTTGGTTGAGCTGCATGTGGGGAGCCCAGGGCTGGGCTGTGGGAGGATATGGGGCGGGACTGAGGGGCATTGGCCGAGCTGCATGTGGGGAGCCCAGGGCTGAGCTGTGGGGCTGTGAGGCTGTGGGTCAGGACTGAGGGGTGTTGGCTGAGCTGCGCGTGGGGAGCCCAGGGCTGGGCTGTGGGTGGGGGGGAGCTATGGGGTAGGACAGAGCAGCATTAACACAAGTCTCCTTGCATCCCCCTGCTTGGCTCCCTCCCGCACTCCCCGGACACTGCTCGCTCTCACAAGAGGGTCTTTGGCACCGAGCTTGGTCGTCTCCCACCCGCAGGCCCCTCACCTCTGAGTGGAAAATGTTCCCCCAATTGGGCGCCCAGGCAGCAAACACCAGGCGGCAAAACCGCCCCCATCGTCAGCCGAGAAAATCTGGCTCCTCGCTGAAAAATGCCACGGCCGCTGTGAATCTGGACAGATGCCTGGAGAGGACATGACCCCCCTGTACTGCTGGGAACGCCGCCTCTTTGAGAACCCTCTGGGCCTCTAGTGCTGAGAGTCACAGCCCTGCAGGAGTCGAGCGCTTGGAGCGGCAGGCAAGCTGCTTAGGATGCAGTTAGCAAACAGGGATGCGGAGGGGCAGGGGACCAGAATCCCAGCAAACACCCCCTTTTCCTTTTTGGGTCAGGGCCAACCCAGGTGGATGGGGAATGGCTCGTGCTGCATGTCGGGTGCAAGGAGATTTGCCTCCCATCAGGAGTTTGTGGTGGGTCCTTATCCTGGAATTAAAATCCCGGACTTCAGTGCAGAGCCAAACCCAGCCATGCGCCGGAGCTACAGAGAAGCCCATGCTGTGTGTGAGGCACAGACCTGAAATCTGCCCAGGATACAGCAAAGAGAGATGCCCCGCTGGTGTGCGGCGGGGTAGCTCCATCCGTGTGGTGGCCAGGGTGTACTCTGTGGCATACTCTATGGACTGCCACAGAGCTCTCCCCATTCACACCAGCCCGGGAGTTGGCTTTCTCATTTGCATCTCTCTGTCTCTGTCTCTCGGTCGCTCCTCCACTTCCGATCCTGTTTCTTCACAGGGAACAGTCCCTAGTTCTGCCGCAGCCCGTGAGCCAGTCCCGTAGCCTCCGTGCCTGAGTTTGCCCAGCTGTGCAATGGGCAGAATCGTGCAGCCTGGCCGGAGGGAGGGGGCAGAGAGTGAACACAGTAAGACGGGTATTGGGTGATAAGCACCTTGTTGGAATGGAATTGAGGGCCTTTGCTTTCTCTGTTTTTAAACATCAGAGACTAGCTGGGAGCCCCCGCCCCAGCTTTTGCCCCCAGTCATCCCAGACAACAGAAAACTAGAACCTAGGGTCTTGCCTCTCCTGGCCCCCGGCAGCTCAATCAGTCCCAGGCCTGGGAGCCCAGTGCACGCAGGGTTGGCTCTCAAACGATCTCCCCACTTGTGCAAACCCGAGGGCCAGTGTCCCAACATCTCAGAGCAGGTGGAAGGGCAATGAAACTGACCGGGCCTTTAGCACTTGTGCCACTGCTCAGCACATTTTGCAGGAAAAGGGCGCTCCCTGAGCATGGATCTCAAAGCACTTACCGAGCACTGATTGATTCAGCACTGTAACATGTCAGTGACCCCCTAGAACCACAGGGGCGTGGCTCTGCTGGGCATAAAAGCAGGGTGTGCATGCCTGTCCTCCAGCATCAGCAGCAACCCTTGAGTTAAACAGAGATTCTTCTCCAGTAGTACGGGGCCCATGACACACATCCAGGTAACTTGGGTCCCATCCAGTAGAGGGAAGGGAGGCAGAGACAGACATAGCAGCCAGTTCATTGGCCTGGAGGGGCTGGGTGAAACCCCCCAGATTCTGGCTAACCGCTTGGGCTAAAAGGGAGGGATGATTATCCCCATTTTAACTGTGTGGAAACTGAGGCACAGAGGAAGGGGGACTGATTCCCAGAGCCGCACACAAGCCACGCTTCTCTGGGGCCATCAGAACCCGCTCTGGGACTCTGGCACAATGGAGCTGTCCCGTTCTGACACATTTCACAAGCAGCTGAGACTAACCGAGCCGGGCACGGAATCTCTACCATGGGCTCTTAGTTAACAGCTGGTTCTGTACCGGCTGGTTGGTGCCTGGCTCCTCTCCAGACCCACTCGCGCCAGGGATGAGGAGGGGGAGCAGAACGGGGATCGTCCCCAAGAGCGCTAAGGCGCTAGGTGGCTGACATGGGCACGGCTTCGCTAAGGAGCTGCCTTAATGAGCTAGTTCCCACATCCTCCACTCACTCATGGCCCATCCCCAGAAATGGGCAGGCATGCATTTTGCATATGCAAATGAAGCAGTGCTCCCTAATTTGCACATGCCCACGCCAGGAGGTGTTAGACTCCCCATGGCCTCGTGTGCATTGGGCTGGACCAGGGGGCGTGCGGGCGGATGGGCGGGCGTTGTGCACATGGCATAGAGAAAGAACCCAGCCCAGATCAAGTGCAAGGTGCTGTACAGACACACAGCCCCCACTGTAAATAATTTACTCTCTAGACAGCAAAGAGCAAACAGGCACAGTGAGGATAAATGACCTACCCCAGGCCCTATAGCACCGCTGGGAAAACAGCCCTGTCCCTGGAGCTCCCCAGTCAAGCAACTTGCCCACTAGCCCACACTCCCTCTCAAACAGAAGCGGGGAATCTGAGAGACGCATGAGCTACCCTGCTTGCCTCCCCTTTGGGCCTTCTTCCACCAGCTGCAGCACCATCCCAGCTCTGGCACTGTCCCAGAGCACCGGACTGCCAACGAACGAGAGCTTCTCAGCTGATTAGCTGGCTCGCAATGCTCTGCCTTGCTCCCCGCCGGTCCCTCGCCAAGGGAATGACGCAGAGGCTGGGGGAGCGCGTCCGAGCCGGTCATTTGTCTGCCTTGCCACCCATCTCACAAAAAAGGACAACGCTGGAGTTCCCCTCCCCCGCCCCCTAATGAGTCCAAAATGTCCATTTCCCTTCTTGGCTTTATTGCCGTCGTTGGTCTTGCCTGTTGCTTTGCTTTGCCTGGTGCGTCCAGGGTGGATGTCAATAAATGTCTTTGTTTGCGGGGAGCTCTGCCGGAAGGGACAGCTGGCCCCGAAAGGCAGGGGAATGTCACTAACTCCGCTCCGGCCTCTGCTCTGAGCCCACTGGGTCTCATTAATTGATTTCTCCATTGATTCATTTGTGTTAGAGATGGCTCCTTGCCATTGGGAGCAACGGTGCCTGTCGGTCAGGCGTTTGCCGCCGGTCTCCATCCAAGGCAGTGCAGACAAGCCCGACTGGGAGCCCCCCAAAATCATGAGATCTTTGTGCTTTGCCGGCTGGTTGCTGAGCCTGCAGAGGCATCCCCAGGTCACTGCGTCCATCTTCCCGCCACACCAAGGAAGGCTAGAAACGCCCTTCTCTTAAACAAACGGAAGCCAAGATGTCCATGGGAGCACCTGACTCCAGGAGGTGGAGCTATAAGAAAAGGACCTGCTTGGGATCTGGCAGCCCTGGGTTTTCACTAGGAAACCAAATCAGCACCGGGGTCATTGTTAAAGCAGCTGACCCCTTTATCTCTGAAGGGGTCAACAAACATGTGGACAAGAGGGATCCGGTGGATATAGTGCACTTAGATTTCCAGAAAGCCTTTGACAAAGGCTCACCAAAGGCTCTTACGTAAATTAAATTGTCATGGGATAAGAGGGAAGGTCCTTTCATGGACTGAGAACTGGTTAAAAGACAGGAAACAAAGGGTAGGAATAAATGGTAAATTTTCAGAATGGAGAGGGGTAACTAGTGGTGTCCCCCAAGGGTCAGTCCTAGGACCAATCCTATTCAACTTATTCATAAATGATCTGGAGAAAGGGGTAAACAAAGGTGGCAAAGTTTGCAGATGATACTAAACTTCTCAAGGTAGTTAAGACCAAAGCAGACGGTGAAGAACTTCAAAAAGATCTCACACAACTAAGTGACTGGGCAACAAAATGGCAAATGAAATTTAATGTGGATAAATGTAAAGTAATGCACATTGGAAAAAATAACCCCAACTATTCATACAATATTATGAGGGCTACTTTAGCTACAACTAATCAGGAAAGAGATCTTGGAGTCATCGTGGATAGTTCTCTGAAGACATCCATTCAGTGGACAGCGGCAGTCAAAAAAGCAAACAGGACGTTAGGAATCATTAAAAATGGGATAGAGAATAAGATGGAGAATATCTTATTGCCCTTATATAAATCCATGGTACGCCCACATCTTGAATACTGCGTACAGATGTGCTCTCCTCATCTCAAAAAAGATATACTGGCATTAGAAAAGGTTCAGAGAAGGGCAACTAAAATGATTAGGGGTTTGGAACGGGTCCCATATGAGGAGAGATTAAAGAGACTGGGACTTTTCAGCTTGAAAAAGAGGAGACTAAGAGGGGATATGATAGCGGTATATAAAATCATGAGTGGTGTGGAGAAAGTGAATAAAGAAAAGTTATTTACTTGTTCCTATAATATAAGAACTAGGGGCCACCAAATGAAACTAATGGGCAGCAGGTTGAAACAAACGAAAGGAAATTTTTCTTCATGCAGCACACAGTTAATCTGTGGAACTCCTTGCCAGAGGATGTGGTGAAGGCTAGAACTTTAACAGGGTTAAAAAAAGAGTTAGATAGATTCATGGAGGTTAGGTCAATCAATGGCTATTAGCCAGGATAGGTAGGAATGGTGTCCCTAGCCTCTGTTTTTCAGAGGGTGGGGATGGATGGCAGGAGAGAGATCGCTTGATCATTACCTGTTTGATTCACTCCCTCTGGGACACCTGGCATTGGCCACTGATGGCAGACAGGTCACTGGGCTGGATGGATCTTTGGTCTGACCCAGTATGGCCGTTCTTATGACGTTTGCTTTGCCGTGCACCATTTTGCATGGGCCTGCAGGTGTGATCAGACCCATATGCAGGGTATGTGAAAAGGGTGCAAACGCACCCTCCCCTCCCCCACAGTCCTTCATGGTATGCCATGGGGCCGATTCCGGCCGGCTGTGGGGAGGCAGGGGCGGCATGTTGCCCCAGCCTCCCTCCTCTATGCTCCGGCCAGCTGAGGAAGGCTGGGGCTGATTCCCCCTTCCTCACCCAGGAACAAGGCTGGAGGCAGGGCTGGGCCACAGAGGGGTGGAGCTGGGCCACGGGTTGGGGAGGGGAGCAGCCACCGGCCCCTCCTACCGCTCACACCAAAAAGTCCTGCGTCCAGGCCTGATGATCCCTGCTCCAACGCTGCATGTGCGCGGCACCCCATACCAGCGTGGCATCCGGCTGCTGGTTTTCCAGCTGGTTCTCACGGATGTGCTTCACAGCCGCTTTCCACCCACCTCGGCCTATTTTTAACCCGCCGGCTGGAAGGACGGGCTGACGGCTCATCCAAACATTCCAGGGAGTTGCAGGAATGCAGGCTGCTAATGGTCCCCAGCTGTGACTACGCCCCCCCCCCCCCCAGCCCTTCTTCCGCCAAGAGGTCCACATGGCTCCGAGCCGCCAGAGCTCAGCAAACGCTCATTCCCAGCAAGGCGTTCGTTGGCTGTTCCCCGTTTACCCAGCCTGGGCCGTCTGTCTGGACGCCCCTGAGTGTCTGCCAGGGGCCGTGGCCACACACAGCTTCAAATGGAGCAAATGCCGGAGAGAGCAGCTCAACGAGGCCTAAAGAAAATCCCTGCAAGGAAAGGATGAGCATTATTTTGACCAGCAACGGGAGCTCAACAGCTGCATCGTGGGCAGCTGGTGCGCTAGGCAGGGGGAGGCGTTGCCTTCCCAAACTGCCAGCCTGGCCCCGCCCACACTCCGGCCCCAGTAGGCAAACAAGAGGCAAAGTGTTGCTGCCCCCAGCGCCCGCCCCTTCTGTGCTCCTTGGCCGGGGAAGCTGGGGCCCATACTCCCCCCTCCCTGTGGTGCTGTAGGGGGGTGGCGGCTTGGCTCCTGCAGGGGCGGAGCCCGGGCAGAAGGGGCAGGGCTGGGGGCACGGCTGGAGGTTTGCCTCTTCCAGCCCTACCTTCGCCCACCGCCCATGGGCTGCATGGATGGCGACTTCTCACCCCAGCCCCCTGCTGAAAGACCCTGAGCCCGGCCTCTGTGCTGCCCATGGAAGTCGGCCATGGCAAGCTTGTCAAGGAGACACGAGGAAGAATCGACTCCAGATCCCTCTCCCACCATGGGGCCCTGTGGAGCTGACAGGAGCCAAACCCTGTCTGGGTCACTAAAGCAGGGATGAGCGATCATTTTCACAGGGCGCTACTTAATGAATATTGGTAGGTGGTCATGGGCCGGCTCCACCCCGAAAGGGGTGGGGCCTGGGGCAGAAGGGGCGGGGCTGAGTTGTCTGGGGCCAGAAGCTTTGAATTAAAAACACAGCAAAGAGCTCGTGGCTCCCAGCCCTGCCGCAACCACGTTTCCTGGCAGCCACCCAGCACCTGCCGGGGTAGCACCGCAACCAGGAGCCGTGAGCCATTTAAATAGGATCCTGCTGCATGACCCACCAATGCAGTCCGTGGGCCGGATCAAAGGGTTCAGAGGGCCAGATCCGGCCCCCGGGCTTCATCTTGCCCAGCCCTGCACTAAAGGCAACACAACAGAAGAATCTCTTGCTACCCAGCCCCTGTCTCCCCCGTGTGATATTCCTGGCATATGGAGAAGTGTGATTAAAAAAAACCCTCTTGCACCGTAACACCGCTTTATTTCTGAGCAGCCAAAACGATAATTCACGAGCACCCAGGGATGGAGACAGAGAGAAAACAGGCTGCTCCATTAAGCAGCCAGGCACAAGTCACCCCATTTTTACCCTGGCCTAACAGGCTGCAGGAACAAACAGGAGCCTGTAGGAACAAACAGGAGCCTGTAGGGAGGGAGTGTTGGCTTGTGGCTGGGGCAGCAGACTGAGATACGGGTGATCTCAACGTGCCTCAGTTTCCCACCTGCAGAATGGGGACAATATTAGCTCCCTCCCTACTTTGCTCAGGGGTTGTGGCGCTGAATTCACTGTGAGTTAGGGTGAAAGATGCTACTGAAGGGCCACCCCTCTCCTGGCCCCACCGGGAATAGTGCGGAGACCCCAGCCCTACTCACTAAAACCCTCGGCGGTGAGATAATGAGCTTTGCTGCGTCCTCTAAGGTTATTGCAGATTAAAAATAGCCGCAGACTCATGAGCGCGGGCTGGTGTGGAACTGGGTCGCCATTCATTACAGATCACCGGGGAGCCCTCGCAGGTGGTCGGCAATCTGCCAGATGCAGCCTCCTCCCTTTTAAGTCAGTCGCTTTGGTCCTGGAATTGCCGGAACGGGGGCCTTTAAGTGCTGGCCATGCCATGGGGTGCGGGAGCTCAGTTAGTGGATCCTTCCAGGGACTCAGCCTTTGTCTTTCCAGGGCTAACAGACAGAAATAGATCAGGCCGGCCTTGTTTGTGGCCATTAAATAACCAAGGTGAAGATGCTGTCTGCAAACAACCAGCTCCCTCCACTTCCGGCCACAGTGAAGCACCTGCCATCTCATGATGGCCAAAGAAGCAGGCTAGCAAGAGCTAGAGGAATTATGGGAGAGAGCAGGAGGAATCCTGGGAGATTGACGCACACCCCCAGTCCCATATTCCCACTTGGCACCAGCAGACATCCTTCCAGCCACCCAGAATGCACAGAGCCAAAAGCGGCGCTTTGCACCTTGGGATACCCCCCTGTCCCCAGATCACAAGGCACTGAGCTGCCTGGAGGCTGGGTAGAAACATGAGCCAGGAGGTTCCCCAGCCAGGGCACCATGGACTGGATCCCTGCGGGACCCCACCCCCTGCAGGGCTGGACACCCCAGGGTTACCTACCTGCCCAGCCCTGCCTCCCTGTGCCACCCCCCAGCCTCCCTGCTCCCTACCCCTCCATTTCCCCCAGCCACCAAGACCCCAGCCCTATTCCCAGGGGCACCCTGCCCCCCATCTCCCTGAACCCCCTCAGCCACTCTGCCCCCCAGCTTTATCCCCAGGCACCCCCTGCCCCCATCTCCCTGCCCCTGGCCAGACACCCTGCCCTCAGTCTGCTCCTGCACCCTCCCTCCTGGCCAGACACCTACCCCCACTCTGCTCCTGCATCCACGGTTTCTCCTTGCACCGTCCCTTGCTCCTGTTCACTCCCCCTGGTCAGACACCCTACCCCGAGCCTGCTTCTGTACGCCACCTCCCACTCAGACCTTGCACCCTCACCTCCTTCTGCACCCCATCTCCCTCCCAGATCCTGCACCCCATCCCTGTCCCACACACTGAACCCCTCATTTTTGTCCCTACCCCAGAGCCTAAGGGGATCCACAAAATCCACTAACTCTGGAACCCCAGAAAAGTAAAGCTGGCCTCTAGGAAGCCCTGAACCTCAATCCTTCCTGTCCCTTCCCCTCAATCCATGGGGCTGGAGCACTAGGAGAGTGAGGTGTTTCACTTGGGGGCCACATCAGTGACTAGGGTTGCCAGGTGTCCGGTATTGACCCAGACAGTCTGGTATTTTCGCCTCCTGTCCGGTAAAAAAATTCAGAAAATACCGGACACCTAAAATGTTAGGTACTTTCTGATTTTTTCCCAGCCAGGAGGTGAAAATACCAGGTGTTTACCTGGTTCCACCGGGGAGCTGTCCGGCCCAGAGCTGGAAGAGAAGATGGTGGGTGGCTGCCGGCAGCCTGTTAGGGCCCAAAAGCCTCAAAAGCATTTCTTAAAGGGGCCATGCTTTTTTTTTTTTTTGCTCAACAACTTTGATATCCCCCTTTTTTTGTCTCAACAGAATTTTTTCCCCAGTAGGTTTTTTTTGGGGGGGTGGGGAAGGATGGTGTTCGGTATTTTTGGTTAAACCATCTGGCAACGCTATCAGTGAGCAGTGGGGGGTTTGGAGGAGTTTTGGAGCTTCTCACTTGTATGGTCCCCAACTGATTTTTCTGTGGGTCAATGGCCCCTGATACAAAAAAGGTTCCCCACCCCTGCTATAAATAAAGAAAACATTGAAACCTTTTGTGTTAGACATAAATTAATATTTTACTTTATTTAAAATGAAGTTTGATAAACTAACATGAGAAAGTTAAAATGCTTAATTTGTTTCATAATTTAAATTAAACCAGGCTCCCTACCAACAGCACTAGCAAAATGGCTCAGACGTAATTATTTAATTAACGGCGAGTTTCCATTAACAGCTGGTGGTCCACGGAAAGGTTTACATTGAGCGAAGTGGTCCATGGGCCAAAAAGTTTGAGAACCACTGATCTAGATGGTGCTTGGTCCTGCCGTGAGGGCAGGAGACTGGACTTGATGCCCTCTCGAGGTCCCTTCCAGTCCTAGTGTTCTAGGATTCTATTACTCGTTCCAGGTATCCAGACTGTTCCCTCCCCGGAGGCGGCAAATGGAATGGTTCTGCTGAGGACGCCAGGCACCTGTGCGCCAGATGCGTTCAGCTGTTTACCTGCTCCTGCAGCAGAAGGGCTGAGTGACTCTGGGTGGGGATTCCAGAGGAGTCCAAACACCCCCCCCCCCTTCTCCTAGCAGCTTCCCCTCCCTCTCCCCCGCCCCCGACATTGAGTCAAGTTAGTTTTGTACAGTAGACACGGCCTTCACTCCTAGACCTCATGACCATAATTTTCAGTAAAAACAACCCCTTCAGTATTGTCCATACAGGCAATGTCACACATATTGATGATCAGGGGGAGATGGATTCTTGGTCAAGACTGCAAGTGCCATCCATCGGTGAATTATTACGCAGATCTCCGACCCAGGGGACCCCTGCAAAACCCTGGGCACCCCCTGTGCCCACCAAGAAATTGCTGGATCACAGGCTGCTACCAACCTGGGGTGGGATTTGAACCAGTAGCCTAGGAGTGAACAGCTTAGCCCTGACCATGGCTTGTGTCACATAACAACCCCAAGGGCTGCCAGCCCCTTGCTGGGGGGGAGGGGAGCAGCAGGGGGATGCTCAACCTGGCTGCAGAATGGGTTTCCCTTGGCCCGGCTGCCAAGGAAAGCCCCGCAGAGCAGAGATCCCCATGTGAAAGCTATGGCAGCTGCTCTGTCCTGGAAGCATATAACTGAGAGGAATGTCCCTGGCAGACTGAGGCTGGGAAAGGAAGGGAGGCTGGGCAGCTGCTGCGGTTTGGGTTTATTTAATTAACAGCAAGGACAGGGGTGTTATTATCTCCACAGCTGCAGGTTTATTATGTTGCCTTGACAAGTAGAGGCCGGGGGGGGCCGAGAGGGGGAAGAGGTGCTTTCTGCTCTGCCCAATGCAGCACTCCCAGCATGGGGGCTGGCAGGGTGGGCACGAGGGTGCACCTTCCCAATCCTGAGCTGTTCCAGGCTCCCAGCCCTGCCTCGGTTATAGCCACGAGCCTGCCTGGGCGGCCACTGCCTAGCCTTGCAACAGCTGCACCTCACTCCCAGCCGTGCCCCCCAGCTCCCTACACCAGGGCCTGGGCAAGGCCCGGCTGTGTCTCCCAGCACTGAGGAAATCCTTCCCTGTCTGGTTGGGGAGCTTTGTAAGGGCCCTTCTCACCGCTCCCGTCTGTGTAGACGGGCTGAGGAGCCTGGAGCCGGGATGAGGCCCTGAGACAAAAGCGCCTGCACCATTCTCCTCAGGGCCATGCTCTGGAGGATGAGGGGTGGAGGGTTCCAAAGGCACTAGCCTTTCCCAGGAGAGTCACACAGAGCCGACGCCGCGAGGCGGTCGCCCTGGCATATTGCCCACGGGCCTGGGGCTGGATGGAGGTTCCCAGCTGTAGCTAAGCTCAACCCGAACTGGGTTCGGGCATGATGGAGCCCAGACATTTGCCCTCTCTGCTGCCTAGTAGCAAAGAGACTCAGCCCCTCAGGGACCACTGATCTGGCCAGGGAGGAAATACCCCTTGTGCTCTCTCGGTTGGCGTCTGTGGGGCGGGCACACCCTTCTGTTCCGGCTGAAAGCAGAACCCAGCAGCCGAGCTTAGTTACAACTGGGAACAGCCCCAGACCCATGGGCAATATGCCAGCACGACAGCCTCAAAGCGTCGGCTCGGCGTGTCTCTCCTTGCAAAGGCCGGTGCCTTCCAAGCGCCCCCTCCATCCTCCAGAGCACGGCCCTGAGGAGAATGGTGCAGGCGCTTTCGTCTCCCCCCCCTTACTAGTGCGACAGCCGGGAAGGAGGCACCGAGTTGGGGGCACATGTGGGCAACACAATTCAAAGTCCCGTTGGGCAGGTGCTGCCTTTTGAGAGGCCCTTCTTCTTCCCCACCCCCCTCCCTTTCCCCTAGCCGGTTGAGAAACATCCCAGCTGTTCTCCCTTTTCTGCCCCACTTGTGTTCTCCCTCTGAATGGCTCAGCAGGCATGTAGCTTCCAAGTGCCCGCTCGAGAGGTGCCACTCAGACGAGCTGGCAGAAATGCAGGCAGCACAAACCAGTGAGTACAAGTTCTCACAGCTGGGACAGCCACTTTAGCAGCCGGAAAGCTGCTTGTCTGGTTAATGCCAAGGAACTGGAGTCAGCAGAGGCAGGGTCCCCGCCCTGCTCCAGGGCCGGTGTGAGGTGTGGGCATTCGGTTCCCCCGCACAATGCCCCCCCCCCCCCCCGCACTGTAGTATCAGCCCTGCTTCAGGCTCTACTCCCACGTACTGGAGATTTAGACCCTTTAGTTTATTATACATGAAAATGATCATGATTAAAAGTTCAAATTATATTAAAAATACCTACGGACAGACATTTGTTCTGTAGCAGTAAAATGTTCCTGATGACATACACATATGAGGTCGAAATCCATCGGTCCATTTTAAACCAAGAACCATAAGGAAGTCTGTAATGGGTGCGCTGCGGTGTAACGATAGATAGATAGATAGAGGGGGTGTATGGGAATAGATAGATAGACAGAGGGGGTGTTTGGGGATAGATAGATAGATGGGGTGTATGGGGATAGGTAGATAGATAGATAAAGGGGGTGTATGGGGATAGATAGATAGATAGATAGAGGGGGTATATCGGGATAGACAGATAGATAGATAGAGGGGGTGTATGGGGGTAGATAGATAGGTGGATAGATAGATAGGCAGGCTCTGCTCCCATTCCATATATTCAAACTAGGCCCTGCAAATAATCACGCCGGCCCTGCCTATCTCTGCCTGTGGGACTTCAGGCTAAGCACGTCAGCATCAATGGGAGAAAGGTGATTAACTACCTGTGAGGAGCCAAGGCTCTGTGACTTAATTTTCCCCGTGGGAGAAAATACCTATCAAAGGGGCTACGAGGCATGATTTATGATAGTTTCAGGCACTTTGAGATCCTCGAGTGGAAGGCTCTGTAGAAGGAATAGGTGTCCCTAGGATTTCCAAAGGGGAAGGGAAATGGGCACATTTAAAAAAATAGTGAAAAGACATGAAATCCTGCACCAGTGTGTCGTGCCTGCTTACGCACATGCCTCAGCCCTGCCATTGCGATTTTTACTGTAGTTCAGGCAACTAGAAATCATGTACAAGGAAACACATGAGCAAGTGAAAATCCACAGCTGTGCCTTCTGAAACAGGAAGGCGGAGTGGGGAGGCAGCTTCCAAAAAGATCACTGGCCTCTACAAAAGAACTGGGGTCGGGGTGGGGGGGCTGAGTTCTGATCTTGACTTCTAATCCCACCCTGCCAGTAACTGACCTCAATGATGCTTTTCACTGGAGCAACACTTTTCTAGGACACTATCGTGCAGGTGCCTAGAATTATTTTACAAATGGAAGGTTAGAGAGTTTAAGTGATTTGACAAAGGCTGCACAGCCACTCGGTGTCAGAGATAGGGTCAGCACTTATATCTCCTAAACACCCCCACTTCCCATGCTTAAGCATCACTTATCAGTGGCCCAGTAGTGTCCCTGATCTACTGTCCATGTGGCTGTGGGGAACTTTAATCATGTCTATTTCCACACCCCTATTTTACACATGGGAAAATGAAGACACACAGAGATTAAGGGATTTGACTGGGACTCAAATCTAGAAGACTGAGGGGTCATACTGTACATTTACAAAGGGTTAATAGAAATTCCAATCATGTTGCAAGCAGGAACAGCATGTGGAATGAATTAGTATAATCACACCAGAAGATGGGTTAGAGATGCTTATAAACCATAGTTATAAATTGCCTATTGCCCTGCTGGACTCTATCCCCATTGATTAACCATTTCTTAAAACACTGACTAATCATGTGTGGATTATTTATAAATGGGACCTTGCTATAACGTGGGACCCGCTTAGGCATCGCCATGGGATTCAGAAGGGCTGGCAGTGCTGCTTCTACCTTTGAGGAGCTCCAATACCCCAGAGATGGGCCCAGCGTGAGAAACTGGAGGGAACTGAAATATAATGCATGTTACAGCAGACGCTGCTTAGCCAAATAACAACAGTCCCTGGCATTTCCTCAGTAGATCTTAAACTGCTCAACAAAGGAAAGTGAGTTTGACAGAAGGGGAAACTGAGGCACGAAGCAAGATAGTGTCTTGCCAAGGTCCCCCAGCAAGTCAGAGGCAGAGTATCTAGGTCTCCTGAGTCCTAGTCCAATACGCTACCCACTAGGTCCTACTGTTCCCATTAACACCAAAGAGCCATGGGGATAGGGCCCAAGGAGTTGGTGGTGTGGTGGGCACGCCCTCAAGAGTCAGGGATCACTGACTCAGTGGTGTGGCATTCGCGCTAACGTGGCAGGGAGAGGAACGTTGGAGCACACACATGAATCCAGGGGTCTTTCCAGTCCTCGGTCTAGCAGCTGGGCAGAAGAGACATGCAGCTAAAAGGCATCAGAATAATGGTGTTCAAACCCCCAGACATTTACCCCTTGATACACCCCAGGCTCCTGCCTGACTCCCTCCCCTGAGCAGAGAGAGCAATGGGATGAGGCTGAGGACCCTCGGCTTCTGTTTTGTTTCCACGGAGCATGCAGAAAGGTTTTGAACAAAGCCAGAGCCTACCGGTTATTGTCCAGCGTGAAGGCCTGGCCAGCAGCCAGCAAGGGCTTCGAGAAACTGTAATCACACAAAGGTGTTCCGCTTGGCTTAGCCAATGCCACTGCAGGCTCTGTGAGTGGGGAAGCAAAGAGGAACAAAAACAACCTCCTCTGAGCCAGCAGAACCAGGAAGTAGCATTGCTGCTCCAGCGACTACTAAGCTTCTCTGGTCCTGGGGAGGGAGATGTCCTATCAAAATGCTTTCACGGCACTGGGAGATAAGGGGATAACTGCAGCAAGTGGTTCCACTATCCAGAATCACCACCTTTCTGAAATACAAGGTGTTTATTAAAGGAATCAGCTACAGCTCTAAACAGAGAGGCTTGCACCTAGCTTGAGTTCCAACTTTGTCTCCTCTGCTTACTAGCACCCACCACCTGCCTGGAACGCTATACTGCACACAAGGACCTCTAGTGGCTGAACAGTATATGTCAAGTAAACACACCCTTGTAGTGGTGTCTTCTTTGTCTGCAAGATGATGTGGGAGATTACAGACTGTGCCCGTTTCATGCTGGGGCTGATTTTAAGAGGCACATTCCTGCTGATGTTAATAGACGTGAGCACTCAGCGTAGCTGAGAATCACACCTCTAGAGATAGGCAAATGTTTAAAAAACAGGTAATAAGTAACGGAGTGACAAAACGCCCCTTGTCTGATGGGAAGAGAATTGCTGTTAGGGTCAGACCCTTCTGGCCATGAGTCCAGGATCACAGCAGCAGTTAGTAGCCAAACTGGGACTAGAAACTAGGTGTCCTGAGTGCTAGCCTCAAGCTCTAACCACTAGGTCACATCCCTTGCCCGTGAGTGTGGTGTTAAACTCAGCGGTTTTGGGGGAGGGCTCGTTTGGGAGGCAATCTCAGATTTAGGCGTATAAATGGCACTGTAAGAACATCCAGTGTCCTTTTAGCCCCTCCTCCACCAACAGAACCCTTCCCCCCAACACCAGCCATCTCCTCCCCCACCTCCACATGGGCGGGAACAGCCTCCATGGCTCCTGACTCCATCATTCACTCAACTCGGGCATTCGGGCTCTGGATATTTTGTCTCCATCCCCTTTGCTTTCCTGACGGCTGGTCCTTCTTCAAACCTCCCCCACCATCTCTCCTTCCCCACACCTGGACCATGGTGTAATACTGCCTGCCATCACCCTGAGCACACCAGGCCAAGGGAACAGACGAGGAGAACTGTCTTCTGCGCAGGTGCTGGGTTCTAACCACTAGACCACACTCCTCCAGCAGGCCCCTTTGGGTGAGCAATGTGCTTTGTATGCAGACCATGGGAGCTACACAGGGTGTATGGATTGCACACACTAGGCCCTAGTCATTGCTACCCCCAGGGTGCACGTAAACCTGTCCCCAAGCAAAAGTTGGAGGGGCAAGCACCATTCTGGGGCAGGGCATAGCCAGACCATCCTGACGTCCCAGCCACGTGGCACCCCGCAGCAGCCCGGTGCAGGGGCAAGCAGTGCCGAGGACCGAAAAGGAGGCATGGCCCTGCACAGGGATCCACTGGGACAGAGCAAGGCGAGCAAAGAGCTTAGGGATCATCTGACGTGGCCGGGGCCCCAGAAGCAGAAGGGACTCTGCCATGGAACGAAAAGAATCTGGAACAAAACATAAGCCCGGCCTGCATTTGCCAAAGCAGCCAGGGTGCCACTGGCCAAGGTCGGCGGTGCCAGCTGCAGACAACCCATCACTTCTTCCACCCTGCAGCTGCTGGGCTCAGCATCTGACTGCGCCTTATGGATGAAAGCGGTGCAGCTGCTAGAGCAGATTCCATGTCCCGCTCAGACACAGACCGGTTGTTGTGGGTCAACTGAGGCCAACGAAGGTCACAGCCAAATGGGGATAACACCCGTGCCCCTGGCTGCATGCAGGGAGAGATGACTCATGTTCGGAAACCTGATCTCCTGAGATAGAAACAGGGCTAGTAACAATTCCCCGTTGGGACAGTGCATGGCTGTGGTTTCAGACGCCCCCTTCCCGGACTTGCTTGCCCTAGTGCCATGTCCGATCCACACACACAACCTTCGCCTCACCCCCAAATCCATGCTGCCATTCATGGCATTTCATGGCAAATCCATCCCCCAGGAGCGACGGACGCTCGAATGGTTCACACATGCTCCTCGGCCATCAGCCCTCTGCTCGGGAGACCCGAGCAAGGAGATTGTAAATCCCCACTGCATCTTTTCACACTACCGTTGGCCTCTTCGCCTGTTTCTCCAGGGGGATTCAAAACTGTAATTTATTGCCCAGCCCCGCTTGGAGAGAGCTCTTGACACCGTCCCCAGCGGGAGTGATGGAGGCCTGGCAAGGTTGTGATGTGCTCCGAGGTCACTGCCAGTGCATGGTTCAGGTTTTCGTAGGATCCAAGTTGCTGACCTTGTGCTCTTACTGCTTCTTTAGCTGCGGGGGAGCGGTCTGAACACCCCCTCAGGTGCCAGTGCCCGGTGGGACGGGGCTCGTCTGGTTACTCTGCCCCCCGACAGATCCAAGGGGCAAGTCTGCAGCAGCATGCCTGGGCATTGGGATGCTGTCCACACTCTAGAGGCCCTAGACCCCGCCCTCTGTCTGCCTCAGTTTCTCTCTGCGGCAGGGCCATTGGAGAGGAGGCACCAGGTGAAACACCAGGCAGGTATTTGCTGTGTTGAGGCTTTCAGACTCTCTGGAGGGAAAGCTGTGCTCCTGTTGTCTCCTCCCTTTCTCACCCCACTTGCTTGGGGCACGTCAGAGCCCCTCGCTCTTTAGATTAACAGGAAAGCACCAGCCTGCAGCACAGATCCCTTTGGAAAACAGTCCTGGGTTTTTCGGGAAGCATCCTCCCTCAGCGAGGAGGCGGTGTTGCCTAGTGGACAGGGCATTGGCTTGGCCGACTGGTGATCTGTCCCTTGTTCGGACCCTGGGCAAGTCACGTTCCTGCTCGGTGCCTCAATTTCCCCAAGGGGGATAAAGAAACGGCTCTTCCTCTGTAGGGAGCTTTCAGAGCCTCCAGATGACAAGAGAGTGGAAGGAGCCCATGTGCCCAGATGAAAAAGCTTTCCCAGAACTTCCTGAAGCAGCCCTGTCTGTCAGGGGCACCATGCCAGGTGTTCGGGGGGGGGGGGGCGGGGGTAGGGAGACATCCAAGGCTGACATGTATCTCCCAGGGGCATGGCTGCCTCTTCAGGAAACAGACATCCAAACCTGAGTAAAGTCTGGGAGGGGTGGAGGGACAGTAGCTCCATGCCACTGGCATGGGATCAGAAGGTTTGGAGGCTGTCTGTAAGGAAACACACTGTCTAAGGAGCTGGCTGGCCGGAGAGAGGGTGCATCGGCAGGACAGCTCAGAGTCATTAGGCTTGCTTGGCTCGGAAATTCGTGTAAGCAAACTGCCCAGCTACCTGTGTCTCCCCTGCAGCCATAGAGAGCAAATATTCTCCGGTGTTGCGTGGCTTCGCTCGTTTCCAAACACATCCCACGTTCCCTCTTTCCTCCTTTTTTCAGGACGAACGGCTCTTGCGCAAGAGGGTGTCTTTGCGCAAAAACGGCCCCTAAATAATTATGCAAATGAAGTGCGACAATATGCTAATCTGTGCTTCATTTGCATAGGCTTTTGCGCAAGAGGGATGCAGTGTAGACGTAGCCTAAGAGAAAAGGCACTGGGGATTGGCTTAGGTCATGGGGGTGGCAGCTTTTGAGAGCAGTGCAGTGCGGAGAGGCAAGGCAAGGGTCCGCATTATTTTGATTGCACTGGAGGCGAGGACTGAAAAGAGTTAATGGGAGTAAAAGGGGGGTCACGGGGCATTCTCCGCCTCTCTGGACAAACACAGAGCCCCAGCTCGGCAGGAACTCCTCATTGCTGAGACCCTAGCATGGCTTCCCAGGCTCGCCTCATGCAGCCCACAGAGAAGGAGGGGGCCTTGGAACTTAGCCGTGGCCCACAAGGACACGCTGGTCAGGAAACCTTTGCACCTGAGCCCCCAGCTGTGCCAGGCATAGCAGCTGAGGAAGAGGATGGAGGCTCTGAGCTGCTTTCCGCAATGCCTAGGGTTGTCTCAGTGCCTAGCTCAAGTGGAGAAGCCTCGAGGTGGCTCCGAATTACTCCAAGCTGCAGCAGCTCCCAAAAGCCCATTCGGCCAGGCAGGGATAGCCGCACCCTGTGGTAGATTGGGCCCACCTTTTAGCGCCCCCTGCTGTGGGGCAAGCTGTGTTCTGCCGGGTCAGCTCACGCCCGGGGGCAGTGGTCACCAACCAGTAGCTCAGGATCAGCTGGTAGATCTTGGACCCTCTGACAGGTGGTCCTGACTGGTTTGGCCAAGAGGCTATCAAGTGCCAGCACCTCAGCTGCCCTTCCCCACTGCTGCTGTGCACCTTCTGCCCTTTGCCCTGGAGCTGCTCCCCCCTGCCCCCGGAGCTGTCTGCTTGCTGTGCAGAGCAGGGGAGGGAGAGGAGGGGCGCTGATGTCAGGGTCCCCGCCCCCGCACCCTGTATCCTATCTCCACAGAACGGATGGGGGCACAACAGGGCTTGGAATGGGGAGAGTTTGCTGGCTGCTTTTCAGAGTGGTGCAGGGCCAGGGCAGGGGTGAGCCTGCCTTAGCCCCGCTGCACCGCCACCCTGGAGCCACCAGAAGTAAGCGGTGTCCAACTGGAGCCAGAATCCCAAACCCCTGCCCCAGTCATGAACCCCCTCCTTCACCCCAAGCTCATGTCCTAGCCCTGAGCCCTTTAGACCCAAACTCCCTTACAGAGCTTTTATCCTGAACCCCCTCCTGCACCGCAACCTGCTGCCCCAGGCTCGGCTCAGAGCCCCTCTCACACGCTAAATCTTTTAGCCCAAGACCAGAGCCTGTGTCCCAACTGACTGCCCTGCCTGGTGAAAGGAAGGAAGGATGGAGGAGGGAGGGAGGATGGAGCGAGCAGGGGTAGGGCGTCAGAAAAAGGGCACGAAAGAGGCGGGGCAAAGGTATTTGCAACTGAGGTAGATCCTGGATTGCACTTTTTAAGCACCTGGATCGTGCTTAAAAAGGTTGGAGACCCGTGCCCTAGGGTGACCTTGTCTGTGCCTCCTTGAGGTAGCCAAAGATGCTGCCTTCAGCAGGGGCAGTTTCTTTAACCAAGACCTTTTAACAAACCCCCGCCATCCCTTGCAGATGTAACCCATGCCTGTGTGGTGTGGCACTGTCCCCCCCCCCCCACTAGCAAGCATGTTACAGCCTGGGCTAACGGAGCTGTGTCTTTTAACCCATGCAGTAGTGGTGTATGTATTCAGCTCCAGAGGTCCCCGGTTGGATCCTGGCTGTGGACAACATGGTCACAGTTGGTGTTATGCAGACTCTTCCCTCAGAGCCTGGGCAAGCACAGCTATCCCTTCCCCAAGTCAGCCAGTCGCTCCAGGAATTCCTGCACCAAGGCTGCCTGGCTCAGACCTCCCAACCCTTCAGGGCTCCCCAGAGAGCCCCCCACACCAAGTTTGGTTCTCCTGGAGCAGAGCCGCCAGTGGAGGGTCATTGGGAAGCACCTTGCAGGTGCATCTGTTTCCCAGAGGAAGGTGTATTCCTCCATTCCTGCTGCCCACTTTTATAGGGCCCAGCTAGGTTGCTTCCCCATTTTCCTTGAGGGCAGGGAACAGGCTAATCAGGCAGCCAGGCCAGCTCCAGTCCTCTGAGGAATTATCCCTTATTACGGCACCTGCCTCTTTCCCTGGCCAAGCCATCGACTCAGCTGCTAGACCAGGGCTTCTATGACTTCTTGCTGCCACTAGAGTGCTCCACTTAGGCAGCACAGGTGCTGGGATGTGACCCCTTGCAGAGCCCACTTTTCACCTGTGAAATGTGAGGGCAAAGCCTGGGGGGGTTGCTACCGAATCCAGCCGGCAGACTTTACCCCCTTCCCCCTCCTGCTGGCTTTGCCAGCACAGGATGCAGAGCAGCGCAGGGCAGCAGCTAAATCTGCAGTGCAGAAACTAACCGTAAGGCCCAGCTTGACAGCGAATCAGGTGATCCTGGTGGCGTTGCTAGGCAGCGGGCTCCAGAAGTATTTCCTTAGGTTTGGTTTTGTTCTCACCGTACTTGGCGGTTAACACGTATGCGCCCACTGCCCTGCGAGCGCGTACCCAGAGGCACATACCTAGAGCCATAGGCACTGGTAGGAAGGAAGAGCTAAGGGACAGATCACTGGGGTGTGAGAGATCTCAGTTCTATTCCTCAGGTAGCCACATGCTTCCTGTGTGACTTTAGGCAAGTACCTGGATTGATCCTGGGCCTCAACTTTCCTCATCTGTAAAATGGGCTAGTGCTAATGGGGTTTGGAACAGATCCCATATGAAGCGAGATTACAAAGACTTGGACTTTTCAGCTTAGAAAAGAGGAGACTAAAGGGGAATATGATAGACATCTCTAAAATCATGACTGGTGTGGAGAAAGTGAATAAGGAAAAGTTATTTACTTATTGCCACAATATAAGAACTAGGGGTCACCAAATGAAATGAATAGGCAACAGGTTAAAAACAAACAAAAGGAAGTTTTTCTTCACTCAGCGCAAAGTCAACCTGTGGAACTCCTTGCCAGAGGATTTGGTGAAGGCCAGGACTTTAACAGGGTTCAAAAAAGATCTAGATAGATTCATGGAGGTTAGGTCCATCAATGGCTATTAGCCAGGATGGGTAGGAATGGTGTCCCTAGCCTCTGTTTGTCTGGAAATGGGTGACAGGGGAGGGATCACATGAGGATTCCCTGGTGTGATCCCTCCCTCTGGGGCATCTGGTATTGGCCACTGTCAGCAGACAGGACACTGGGATAGCTGGACCGTTGGTCTGACCCAGTCTGGCCGTTCTTATGCTTCTGGGGTTAACATGGACTCATGATTTCATGAGTCAGCATGGATGATGGCCACACAAGCACCTGTGTCTGGATCAGATGACTGTGCAAAGCCTTTTGCTTTGCTATCTGTTTAACTCTTAGCATGCCGGCTTTTTCCACGCTGCTGGGAAGGAAGGCCCAGTCCCTCAAGGGCTCCTCAGTGCCGCAGGACCTGGAGCAGAGAGCTTAGGAGGACACAGAGGGGTGTGTCTGCAGCAGCCCATCACCCATCGGCCTACCCTGCCCTGTGCCGTTGCTTTGGTCAAGTGTTTGTTTGCTCAGCCTTTGCAGCAGCATTTCCTTATTCCCGGGATGCACCAAGCAACACCTGGCACCTGCCGGCCCCACTCCAAGCCCACAGCCAGCTGCGGCAAGCTGTGTTGGCCTGCCGCCCTGGAAGCCGGCCACCCTCACTCTGAGTACCAAGGAGGGGGGGCCCGGTCAGGCCCAGTCAGCACCAGAGCGGGAGCGACAGGAACCAGTGCCACGCACCCTGCACTGAGCCAGCTTGCACGGCTCTGTGCTCCCCGGCCCCGCTGGCTGAAGGGACGGGACCGAGGGTCCCTTCGCAGCCCTGCCAAAGGAAGACGTGACGGGAGCGTTCGAAGAATCCTTCCCTTTTCTGGCGCCGGCTGAATCCCAAGCCAGTTGGCCGGGCAGAGAGGGGGCCCGGAGCTGCGTGTGTGTTTTGGGGGGGCATGGGGAATGCAGAGCGTGGGGGGCTGGCCAGCCCCAGCCCCATGGACAATGGTAGCTGTGAAGCGCCTTTGTGTGGGTGGGCCGGGAAGCCAGCCTGCGTGGATTTAGCATTCCCGCCTCTGCCTTTCTCCTGCCCAGTGGAGCCCGGGCAATGCCTTTTCATCCAATTAGCCAGAGACAATGGGGCTTCTGTGCAGAGTGGGCTAATGATCCCGGGCGCCCCCCCTCCCCCCCGGTGGGGAGAGCCCTGCTCGCAGAGATGCCCCTCTGCTAAGAGCCCAGACAATAGCGCCTTGTCCACATACACACACCCCCGCCAGCCACGGAGCCCCAGTCATTTGCCTAATCAACATAGTTATGTAAATTAGGTCTCCTCAGGCCCTGTGGAGGGGGAGGTTTCCAAGGCCTGACAGCAGACCCTCAGCCGAGGGGATACGGGTTTCTCTGTGCGGCCTGGTTCGGTTTCCATGGCAATGCCCGGGGGTCTCCCTCCAGGCTAGGGTGTCCCCCACGGGGGCTTTGCTCCGGGCTGGGTTCGAAGTGCAGCCCTCGGGGGGCTGAGCGGCTGGCCCAGGGTGCCCAGGCCCTCCAGGCAGAGTTGGGGCAGGCCAGGCTGGGGGACGGACTTTTATCCTTGGTGAGCTCAGAGGCGGAGCAGGGCCTGCCCATGGGTCGGGGGCACCTGCGCTCAGAGCAGCCGGTAGGGCACATTCATATGGGGCAGCCTCACAAGGTGGCAGAGAGCCCCCTGCCCTGGCCAGGTGGGACTCCCAGAACTGCACCGTGCTGGTCCCGGGCAGCTCTGCCAAAGAATCTCAGCTGTGACCCACGATCCTACAGTGCTCACACAGACAGCTCATCCACACCCCTCAGTCCTGACCCACAGCCCTGGGCTCCCCGCACACAGCTCGGCCAATGCATGTTGGCCCCAACTTGCAGCATCTGTGACTATTCTAGGTGCACCCCCGCCTGTGCCCCTCAGCCCTTCCAATGACCCTCGGCCCCAACCTGCAGCAGCGCCCTCCCAGCCCAGCCTCCCCCGGCTCTGGCCAAGGCCTGCATTTGGCCAGTGAAACTGGCACGTGGGCACCTGGTCAGCGCCCGGGGGCTGGTTCGGGCCCCGCTCTACAAGGACTAACGTGCGACTTGCCAACCCACGAGGTGGGAAAGCGTTCGCGGCTCGCACCTCCCCTGCGATGCTGGCCACTGCAGGCCAGTGGTCTCAGGGCTTTGCTCCGGTCTGGATTGTCCAGCTCCCTGCTAGGCGGGGGCTTCTACCACATCCCACACTTCTCCCCCCCCGCCCCCAGCTCCTCCTGCCCTCAGATCCCTTCCTGCCTGCATTTCCCCTAGCTCTCCCATGCTGAGTGCGGAACAAGCGCTGAATGTTTGCCATGTCTAGCTAGAGTGGCCCCTCCCCTCTGTATTTCGGCCACGCCGGGTATGTCAGAAAAGCCCCAGCTGCTTCTGTGACCATGGCTCCCAGACCAGCCCAGCAGAAAGTTTGCACGACTTCCAACTGCATCGGGAGCTGGGGCGGGGTGGGTTGGAGGCAGGGCGGAAGTAGAGGGACTTCACCCCTTGATTTGCTGCATCAGCAGCCCACATGGCGTCTGGACGCCCCCTCGGGGGATGTGTCCTCTCCCGCCCATCTAGGTCATGAGAACGCAGTCCAGGCAAGGCAGCAGCTGTTTGAGAGAGGGGCTGGATCCCTGTGTGGGGGAAGGAGGGCGGGCTGCTCTCCCCAGACAGGCTTTGGCCTGGTTCGCTGTGACTGAGCTGGGATTCTGTTGCAGACGCCCCCCCCTCCCGCCCCCGCCCCGAAGGCTGCGTGGGCGGAATTATTTGAGCAAGGCAAAGCCCTCCAAGCAAGTAACGGAGCAGCCAATGACTTGTGGAAATGGCTCCGCTAGAGGTGACCAATCATCTGATAGGGCTGGGAAGCGACATGCCCAAGGGGACTAGAAGAGGTGATGCCCCAGTGAGGGAGTGTGCCTTGTTAAGTTGAAGGCTTGATCGCTTTTTGATTAGCCTGTTAATATGACTCTCACACTGTGGTGTGTGGGAGAGATCAAGCTAAAGGCCAAATCCTCCCTTGATAGTTCCCCTGAGTGGGGTCTGGGCCTGCGGAGGGACAAAGGGAAATCTCTGTTAAGAGCATTTAAGGCAGCACTTCATTTTTGGACAGTCCCGCACCTCTGGACTTGCTGCATTAGTTCTGAATGTAAAAAAATTGCTTGAGTCCTGGCAAGCAATTGGGGAAGGCCCCATATCTCCTTCCTGACAAGGTAAGCACTGATTTAGAGACAACGAGGAGTCCCGTGGCACCTTAAAGACTAACAAATGGATTAGGGCATAAGCGTATTGGTTTTATCCTTAGTCTTTTAGGCTCCTCGTTGTTTTTGCTGAAACAGACTAACATGGCCACCCCTCTGAAATGATGTCCAGTTTGCATTAGGAGCCTGATTGGGATGCCCCTATAAGTCCCCCCCAAACTAACCTCCTCTGCTTGAAACGCCCCAGGTTGCATCTTGGCCCGCATTAGCATGTTCTTGGAAAGTTTGGGGTAGACTGAACAATGTGCTGGGAGGAAACGGGGGGGCAGGTTTCCTCTTCCGAGATGTTCTTAATTCCTTGAGCCAGCGAGATCGGTGAGTGATTGTTCTGTGACAGGATTTGGGGGCGGGGGGGGGGGGTTAAACAGCTATTTTGAATGAGACAGTTTCTATGGGTTAGTGATTAGCAACTCACACAGAGCAGCAGTTGCATGGACAGCAGTAATGTAGGCAAGGGAAGGCATTGCCTTCTAAAAACTGCCGGATGGCCAGGAAGGATTAGGCTTGAAGGCTGGGGTTGGGTGGGGCTTGGCTGGGAGGGGAGGGGGCGTGGTCTTGGGGAGAAGGGGTGTGGCTTTCAGTGGAAGAGGTGGGGCTTGGGCTTGCCTTCCCCATCTGGGCCATCACCTGCCACCCCTGGACAGTTGCTCACCAGGACCTACCTGCCACTCTAGGGAAGTTTTGCCTGAGTGCAGTTAGCATGTGGAGAGGCTGTTGCAGGCTCTACAAGATCCCTGCCCCAGCAGCCCTTAGGGCATTTCAGTTAGCGAGGGGTGACCCTGAGACAAGTCAGAGATTCGGTGCCCAGTAAGCTGGGCGCTTGCGCGGCCGTTCAGGAGAAATCCAAATGCCGCCCCACTGATTAGCAGAGCACCCACCACGAGGGCTTTCGTTTCTATTGGTGGTGCACATTCACCCATGCCTCAGTGCATATACAGATTTATTCTGCACATGGATAGAAAAAATCCACACATGTATGGAAAGGGTTAGAGCAGTGTTTCTTAAACTTTTTAAGACCGAGGAACACGAAACAATAATTTTTCTTTATGGGGCACACCCAGGATTTTTTGTTGAGCACCAAAAAAAAGAGAAAAGGTCACGGGGGGAAGGGTTGGGGGGAAAGTTGAGGGGAAAAAGGGTCAGAGGAAAGTTATTGAGGAAAAGAAAAAAAAAAGGTCACCTGCCCCTTTAAGGGCAGCCATTTTGAATTCTGTTCTCCATGGCACACCTCCGACTGTCTCACGGCACACCAGTGTACCATGGAACGCAGTTTAAGAAACACTGGGTTAGAGGGAACACTGGTGGAGAGGCACACCCCAACATCCAGTGATTTCCCTGAACTAGCAGACATTGGAGTGAGGGGGGCTGCAGATCTTGCAGAAAGATCATTCTGAACCTTCCAAGTAGGATGGAAATAGCAGAAGAAGAGCCTCTCTCGTGGGATTTTGAGTATCTAAAGAAGAGTTGAAACACAGGGGAGGAGATCAGTTACTGGCAGATGGGGAAAAGGAAATCCGAACTTCCCTGGCCTCAAAAGGAAAAAAACGCTCAGGAGAAATGTCAGGTTTCATTTCATGCGAGTAGGTTCCGCGTTCGCGCAGCTCTTGTCTCTGTGGGAATGGCACGCTCAGATTTTAAAAAGGAAACTGACAAATACTTGGATGAATCTGAGTGAGGGATGCAACCGTTCTGCTCGGGTGGCACCGTGCTCTGGCGGGCTGGGCATGGGATGAAAGGCTGGGCTGTAATTAGAGCCAAGGCGCCAAGTTCAGTGCATGGTTTTAGGCCTCATCTAAGCTAGGGAATGTTAGGACATTAAAACGGCAGCTTGGGCTGCTGTTTATTTTAAAGCCACTGAGGGGATCCCAAAGGAAGACACGCTTCTGGCATTTCTCCCGTCAAATAATTTCCCAGATAGCCCCGGTCTCTTCCCATTCGGCTTTTCCTGGAGTGGTGTTCCTAGGCTGCCGGGTGAGTTATTCTGGAAAACACAGAGTTCCTTTCATTCCCAAGCCTCTCCCTCTTTCCAGCAGCCAGGCGGCTTTTTCAGAAGTGCAGCCAACAGCTGTCAGATCATCACGACTGTCAGATCTATCACACCCTAGCACTGATCCTAACACACGTCTGTCTCCTCAGTAGTACTTCTCTGGCCCCCACTGGCCTTCACTAGTATCTGGGTGCTTCACAATCCATAGGCAGGGTGGTGGTGTACACCCCATTTTACAGATGGAGAATTGAGGCAACAGACATTAAGTGACTCACCCAAGGTCGCACAGAAAGACTGCGACACAGCAGTCAGTTGAATCCATCTTGCTCACTGGCTAATGGCTGAACCATCAGGCCCATTGTGCCTCTCATCACTGTCTTGGCCTGATATAGAATCAGTGAGTGAAAGTAAAGGCTTCTTTGTCTGGTACCAATTTACAACATTCCCCCCCCCCCATTTAGTTTTTGAAGCATCCATGGGCTTTTAATCCTGAAGGAAAATAGGCAATCCTACATAACTCCACTAGCCTGGACATCTGCGTCGCCATCTGCAAGCGCTCGTATTTAAAAGCAGGAGGACCTAATGAACGCTAAGACTGCAGCCTGTTCTGGGAGAATATGGTTTGCATTTTCCTTGGAACACGACCTGGTTTCATGAGCAACTGCTCTTGTGGCTGGAAAAAAATCCACCTCAGTCATTCCAGACTTGACCAGAGAGTACAAATCTGTCCTCTGCTCCCACGAAAAGGGGCAGCTTGCGCGGTTAGCCACCTCCTCTGCTCTCTGCTGGGCAGAGCAAGGAGGATCTAAGCTCTGGAGACCTGAGACGCTTGGCTCTGTTCTCAGAACACTTGCGTTGTCATAGGAAAACCATAAATGTTCTGGTCTGTTTGAAGAGCTTTGCCAAGTCTCCAATAGTTTGGATCCTCTAGACTAGAGCTTGTGGTCTCTGACCACTTCACAATCTTTTAATGCCTGTCAATGCAGGGCAGGGCATTGCTGTTGTCCACATTTTACAGATGGGAGATTGAGCATGGAGACACTATGGCCCAGCTATTTAGGCTTCTAACTTAGGTGACTTACCCAAGGCCACTCTAGAAGGTATGTGGCAGAGAAAGGAACTTAACTCAGGTCTCCCATGGCAGTCTTGTGCTCCAACCACTAGACCATCCTTCCCTTCCATGCCTTTTTTGCCCACAGTTCAACCAACAGCTGTCACCAACAACTCACCACAGCATGGGAGCCACCCAAAGGAGCCCATTTTCTAAAAGTTCCCAAGGACACTCCTTACCGAAGAGAGAGCAAAATACCAAGCTGCATGCAAATAATGCCACTAACTTTCCTCTAGGTTCGTCGATTTGCTGGAGGGCTAGAAATAAACTCATTTTTCCAATCACCATTTCAGAGAAAGAAACCAGAGCTTTTCGGGAAAACGTTGGGGGAAGGGTTCTGCTGAAACTGAAGCACTTTGCAAAACGGACAGCATTTTGCTGAAAGTTCAGTTAGAGGGGAGGAAAAGGGGATTTGACAACCTTGAGATGTCTCGGTTTGACATTTCCAGATCAAAACTGTTTATATTTTTTTCATTTCAATAAGACTTTTGGTTTCAATTTCTTTTTAATTTCGTACTACGTGCGCTATTATAATGTGTTCCAAAGCCTAAATCGAACTAAAAATGTTTCAATTAGCTCAAAACCAAAACCATTTGACCAATCCAAGGCTTTTTTTCAGAAGGTTCTTTTGCCAAGAATTTCAAAAGGTTGGGGGTTGGACTGGAGCTAGACCATAGTTGGAAATCTCAAAATCCTCCACGGACTGGAAATTCCAGCCACCGGATGACGCTCCTAAAAATGGCCGGAATGCCTTCCAACTAGACCGACTCCAGTCCATGCTCCGGGTGTGTTTCCACGATACTTATAGGAGTTCCCCCCCCCCCAATCAGGGATCCCCCCCTCCCGCCACTAAAGTGATACCCAGGTTGCTACCAGCTAGACTTGCAGTCAGAACACAGAGGGCAAGGAAAAGTTGCCGTGAGCGGTCGTTACTTCTGTGCTGTTTTTATGCTGCTGAGTGTGGTCTAAATACCGAGACTTTGGAGGTCAACATAAGTTGCCTCACACGTCCCGATGCAGAGCACAGAAGGTTTCCTTCCCTGCTGTAAGCCATCTGCTGCCAGTGTTAGGCATTTCTGCTGCTCCCCTTCCTGCATGGGCGATGGGCATCCTGGGCAGGGAAGGCACGGCCTTCCCAAACAGTCCCACCCATGCTCCACCAGAGTCCCCCAGGCCTCTTTCCCAAGCCTGCTGTTGTGTTGCCAGAGGCTGGGGACCGCACCATGTCACCTTGTCCTCCCAGCGCTGGGAAAACTCTGTCCATCCAGCGCTGGGAAAATTGTCCGTCCAACGCCGGGGCTTGCGCTCGGCTGCAGGGGCCTGGCTGGTCCGGGAGTGTGGGTGGCACAGCCCCACACCTCTCGGTGCAAACCTGCCTGCCGGCTCTTCTCAGCTTCAAGGCCAGGGCAGGCTGGGACCGTGGACAAGGGCATGTGGCCACAACGGGGAAGCAGGCTATGGTAGGTGTGGAAAGGGCAGGGCTGGGGGAGTGAGGGGGGCCTTGCCTCGCCTCCCCAGGCCATGGGGTTGCCCGCTGTCCAGGACTTCCGGGCTCCAAATCTCTGGGGAGGGATGAAGGGAAAGAGTGCCACGCTTTGTGCCAAATTTCCAAAGGTTATCATTTATTAAGTAGGATAGTCACGTTGACAGTGGGCTGGCTTAACAGCATCGGCCGTCCCTGCTCCTGGCGCGCCTCGTGGCCTGTGTTTTATCCTCCCTCCCCAGCCTTCAGAGCAGAGTTGCCCACATGCTGGCATGCAACACGAACACGGAAGCTTTAGTTGGCACATCGATCAATAAAGCAGGGTGCCCTCCCCCCCCACCCCCTGGCTTAGCCGTTTACATGGGAAATGAAGGTAGCTATGTACATAACCCACTCACCAACTGCGTGTGGGTCGCTATCCCATGCAGTGGCACTGAGGTCACTTATAAAGAGAATGGGTTTGCTTTACAGCTGGCTTTTAGCTCTACTGGAGAGGCTCATGCAGGCTCCAGGGGATCTCCGGTTCGGTTCTGCCTGTAGGCGTTACATGAACACACATTTACGGGGGGCAGCAAAGCAAGAGAGGCTGGCAAGGCAGAGATGGATGCCAGCCTCTTAGGGTGGTTCATTAGGATTGATCTTTTCCCTGCTGCTGAGCGGTGGGCCGGTGGCGGCGACACAGAGGGGCTGCTGGGTTTTGTCGCTGTGATCTCCTGAGACCCAGGCAGCCTTTTGGTGCCCCAGCCCTCTGCCATGAATTCCAGTTATGTTCTGCTTTCACCAGCCACGCAACACACGGTTAGTCTTGGTCCAAGTATCACCCAGCCCGGAGGAGCCAGTTTTGCTGCTGGGGGGGGGGGAAATAAGCCAGTGCTGCTCTCGGCTGCACTGTGAAGACGGGTTTGAACTAGGGATGTTAAATAGCGGTTAGTAAGCTAATCGGGTAGTCGATAAAGGAGGTTCGTTGCAGCTCTGCTTTTTAAAAGTAGTCAGAGCTGCAGCAGTCTGGGACCGGGCGCGAGCCATGACAGCTGAGTGTCAGCTTGCACCGGGACCCAGATGCTGCAGCTCTGCTTTTTAAACATAGTCAGAGCTGCCAGTGGCTCTTACTATATTTAAAAAGCAGAGCCACAACTTCTGGGAAGCAGTCCCAGCTCACACCAGGTCCCCCGCTGCGCCTCTGCCTCCCCTGGCCCCCTGCGGAGACGGTGCTGGGGAGAACTGGCTTTTAAGCATCTCCCGCCAGCACCAGCTCCTGCTCCTCCTGATACAGAGGCAGCAAGGGGGTGGGGTAGCAACTAGTCAAGTAGTGACTCAACTAGTCGCTTGCATTCCTAGTCTGAACCACACCCAAAACCAAAGCACCAAATGGACATCGGGGCTTGGCAGGGAACTGATAGTATGTAAACAAGGTGCAGCTGCTAAATCCCGCAGGGCTGAATGGGCCAAGAGTCAGGCTGCCCGGTCATGCGGGCGGTGCCGTTCCCCGGGGGCACAAGGCACCCGGCAGTGCAGGCGCAATATGGGCACGGCCCCTTGATCTGCTTCAGGGATTTGAGAAAAGCAGGTATCCACTGCTCTCACAGTTTGAGTGGGTCTCAAATGCAGTCAGCACTGCAGAGCTCTTTTGGCCTGCGATTCAGACAAACCTCCCGAGCCAACGCTGATTCAGCACAGAAAGAGACGGGCAGATACACCCGAACCGAGAATCTTTCTGCCTGGCCGATTGATTTGGTGTCCAGCCAGTGCGCACCACGAGCAACGGTTGGGTTGGGCTTGAAACAGACACAAAGAGAGACCTACCGGGGGTACATGGTCTTGTGTCTCCTTTAAAACATCTCCCCCTCGGCCTCCTGGGTGATGGGTTGCTAGGTACCCCTCTCCCAGTTCCCCCACCCCCTGGTTACGCCTGGGACAGGTCGGCATCTCAAGCTGGAATGGTGGGTTGTCGGTCCACCAATGCCCAGAACTGAGGGACGTTTGGAAACGTAAAGAAAACTGGTTTCAAATGCAGTTAAAGTGTCAAAATGGTGCAAGGCAGCTCCTCGGGCGGCTTCCAATTTGGGTGGTTTTAAAGAAAAAAAGATGGAATCCCTTTGCTGCTTTCCAGCCCCCAAAAAACCCACCCCGGCTCGGGGAGAACGAGCTGGATCGTGTGCTGGCTCACGCATCGTCTTTACGCCTTGGTGCGCCAGATGTAAACTGCACCAGCTCTGTCTGCAGTCCAGGGCTAAGCAGACAGACTGGGGGAGGGGAAACTGGACTTCCCTGGCCGAGGCCGGAGGCTGGACCGCTACAAATTGGACACACACCGCGGGGAGGTTCGGTGCTGTGCCAAGAGGTGCTGCCTATATCCCACTGCCCGGAGGGGCGTTATGGAGACTTTCAATCCAACTTTGCACCCCATGATCCTGGGCTGGTCTAGAGCCCCGGGTCTAACTTGGGCAGCGCTAGGGGGGTCTGTAAGTTACAGCAGCCTCCCCAGCCTGCCCCATATTCTGCAGCACTGCCTAGAGTATACCCCCCAACTCCACCCTGAGCCCCACTCCCAGCATGCCCCTGTGGCTGTTCTCCACTGTGCCTGCCCCAAATGCAACTGAGGCTTTTAGGGGCCCAGTAGGCCACCCCAGGCCTCTTACCTAGTTAGAGGGCAGGAGGGAGGGCGGGAGGACGGGAGCAGGGCAGGAGGGGAAGCAGGGGTAAGTAAGGAAAACGTAGTGGCTCCAGAAGCAACCTGGATGCATTGTTGAAACAAGGGGCTCTCCCTTTCCGCAGCCTCTCTGCTGTCCTGGCCCAATCCTCCCGTGAGGTCAAACCCAGCCTGAGACACCCTAGGCCTGGCCGCGGCCAAGGATGCAATGCCCAAGGGCTCTGGGGCTCAGCTCGGCTCTGCTGGACTTGTACGCCCCCCCAGCTCGGTTGTGGTCTGCCTCCTGTGCAGCACTGCTGGCCCTTCACTAAACACCCACTCCTGCGAGGCAGGCAGCCCGTGGGCCCATTTTGCAGAAGGATAAACTGAGGCCCAGCAAAGTTAAGGGTCTCACATCCCAGTCCAAGGCAGAACCAGGAACAGACCCATGCTGTAACTACCTCCTGCCCCTCCTTAAACCCAGGGGGACAGCTGGGCTGCAGGATCAAGCCAAGGGGGGAAAGTGCTCTCCTTCTAGTGCTGGCGTCTGCACTAATCAAAGGGGGCTGAGAACAAGGTGGCTTTTTCAGAGGGCAGCCTTGCTCCTGTCTGTGATCCCCCCTCTTCGAGACCTCGCTATTCAGGTAAGTCCAACAGCACCTTCCGGCTACTGTCTGGCAGAGCATGGGTCCCACGCAGACCCCCGGGGAAAGGGGATGGTGTGGAGCGTTCCGCCAGCTGTTCCTGCCAAGGCTCATGGGTAATTTTCAATGCCGTCCGTCTGGCCTCCCCCCACATCCGGGCGAGGATCGGCAGGGCTGGCGCGGCAGGACACGGCAGATTCGGTGCTGGCCGGCGGGGCTCCGGGCGCTACAAGAATGTCACGTCGTCCTGCGACTGCACCCAGCGCCAGTGGGCGTCGTACTCCCGGTGGAGTTTGCTGTTGCGCTGGCAGGGCTCCAAGTCGACGGGGCCATTCCTCCAGGCCTTCAGGCCTGCGCTGCCCCGGCTCTGCTCCCCCGCCACGGGCGGTGATCTGGCCTCCCTACTGGGTCCCGAGGCAGGCGTCTGCCTGCCCAAGAAGCCGTTAGTTGCCGTGGGGGGCGGAGGGCCAGCGGGCTGCTCGGCTGGATCCCTGGTGCTGTGCTCCTGGGCGTGCGGGGCCGAGGAACAGTCCGACCGGAGCCACGCCGGGTCCGCTTTGCATCTGTCCTGCTCGGCCTTGCTGGGCGGGCCCCAGTCCGGGTCGCTCCTGGCCCAGTCCTGCGGGAGGCCCAGCCTGCCCGGCTTGGAGCACAGGACAGGCTCCGCAGCGCCCGGGCAGTACACGTCCGTCTCGTCGGCCAGCGTGTCTAGGTAGCTGCCGACCGAGATGCTGTCCAGCTTCTCGCTGGGGTCCTGCAGGCTGGTCCAGCTGCCCCGGCGCGAGGTCTCCTGGCTCTCCGCCAAGCTGTACTGGCTACTGGCCAAGCTGCTGCAATGGCTGGTCAGAGTCCCCTTCTCCTCCAGGAGCCACTTCACGGCCTCGATGCCCTCGTTCACCACCAGCAGCTGCTGCAGGATCTTGACATCGATGGCTCGCAGGTAGGCCTGGGCGGGGAGACAAAGGGCACCCAGGTCAGCCTGTGCCCTGGCAGCTCCCCCCGGGCGAGCCTATGGTGGGAGGCTGCACATTGGAGGCTTAGGGCCGCCTCAGGGGGCACAGGGAGCGTCCCCGACAGAGAGTCAAAGACCAGAAGGGCTGGCCAGACCATCCAGCCTGGCCTCTTGCCAATGGGGGGGGGAAGGGAGCAATTGCCTCGGGGCCTGGCAATTCAACGGATCTGGGGTTCCCAGCTGCTACTGTGGTAGCCGTGGTGGCTGGAGCTCTGGGCCCTTTAAATCGCCGCTGGAGCACCGCTCCACACAGCTCTAAGGGCTGGGGGGCAGCACTACACTGCCAGGACTGGCTGTCCCTGGCCCTGCCCCTTCCACCTCAGCCCCACCCCCTTTCTGTCAGCCCCACTGTCCCCTGCATATCACAGGCTCACCCCCCCCACACACACACACACCCCCATGGCCAGTGGCCAAATTAAAGCAAAGCTTTCCAGGCCGCAGGACGCTAGGCTGCCCTGTGCCCCAGGCAGAGAACAGAAGAGACCAAAGTGCCAGCAAAGCCCAAGGCCCCTGCAATGGCAGGGAATGGCTTGATAATGCGCCAGCCTCATGGGGGGGCGGGGGGAATACAGACCCCCCCTCCTGGCCTTGTCTGCTACCTCCCACTGGGCCTGTTTCTCGTCTTGCTCACCTCAGCATGAGCCGGGTGCCGCTCCAGTGGGGCGACACGGCCGTCCAGGCAGGGTGAGCACGAGGAGGGGCGGGCCACACATCGATCCCGTGTGGAGAGTAGCCTCCATGCCGTGCAAGGCACAAGGAAAGACAGCCCCTGCCCCTGACACCTTCACCTCAGAGACGGCCCACCGCTGAGTCGTGCTGTGCCTCAGTTTCCCATATTGACAAAGGGGATCACAGCACGGCCCTGCCTCACAGGGCTGTTGGGAGGGACAAATAAATCACAGACGGGGAGGCACTGATACACTGTGCATCTACCCCTCCTTCTGCCACCGCCAGCTCCTCTCAGCTCCAGGGGCCATTCTGCTGCTCCAGCCCCCAGCAGAGCTGGCAGGACAGGAACTGGATCTGCAAACATGTCAGCGACCCCCCAGGAGCCTGGCCAAACATCCCCCGCCCCCCAGGCTGCTCTGAAGGCATGGGATTTCCAGTGATATCCATGCCTAGGGAAAGACTAAACCTTGGAACAACAGAGATGTAAGTAGAACAGGGAATGTCTAGTTAGACACAATGGGGTTGTTTTCTTTCTTTTTTGGTTGTTTAACTCCTCTGTGCGGAGCCCATAGACCCCCTTGCACCCTGTAACTTGGGTGTTTTAAAGTCTCTTGCAGGTCCCCACCTTCTGCACTTGAACAAGGGGAACAGCCTTGACACGAGGGAAGGCAGCTGAAGCACAGACCGAGACCAGTTCAAGACACACCTAGGCCCTGAGTGTCTCTTGCAATCCACTCCATGCCTCCCAGCACTGGCATATATGGGATCAGGTACGAGTGCCTCTGCTCCCTCCACCCAGCATACCCCCACTGGAGGGGTCTGCTGAAAGAGGGGGATGGGAGGGACAGGGCTGTGGTGGGTCTTCTCACAACCCAGAGCAGAAATTAGAGCAGCCCAGAGGGTCTGAGGGCATTTACCCCCAGGGGCTGAGGCCTATTTGGCCCTAGCCTCCCCCCCACCCTCCAGCTCGTTAGCCTCTTTACCGCCAGCTCTCACCCTCCACAGGGGGCACAAGACTTTGGTCACTGCCGGGGCCTTGGCTGGTCCGGCTAGACTGCAGTGTAACACCAGGAGTATCCCCCACACATGGGGGGCATGCACACATAAGCAACGTGTCAGCCCCTACCACCTCCCCTGGAGTGGTAGCTCTATGTGTGTGGGGGGGGGGGCGGGGGGGTGTCCATCTGTCCCTACTGCCCCCTGCTGGAGGGGACAGCCCTGCTCTGCATGTGTGGGTGGGTGTGTCTGTCTATCCATCCCTAACCTTAACACACACCACTTGCGGGAGGGGTCTGCCCTACTCCTGGTGCATGTGTATATGGGGGGGAGGTGTTCATGTGTCCACCCTTATCGTCCCCTGCTGGAGGGAACAGTCCTGCTTTCTCGGGGGGGGGGGGGGGGGGAGGAGGTGGAAAGGACTTGTCCATCTGTCCGTCCCTGTCACCCCCTGCTGGAGGGGACAGTCCTGCTTTCTGGGGGGGGGGGGGAAGGGAAGGGTGGAAAGGACTTGTCCATCTGTCCGTCCCTGTCACCCCCTGCTGGAGGAAACAGCCCTGCTCAGGGAGAGGGGGTGCAGAAGGGACAAGGACATTTTAATTCATTCCCTGACCTGCCAACCGCACAGGGGAGGGAGGTGCAGAGGCACGCCTGCACCCCTAAAACCAACAGGCAGCAGCTGCCCCACAGGACACGATACAGGCACAGTGGCATCCGGGGAGAGCACACCCTGCTCTCTGCAGCGGCGTTCCTCGAATCGCTGAGTCGCGCCAGTGGCGGGCCAGGGCCAGGCCTGCTGCAGCCTCAACCGTTGCTATAAACATCTGGTTCGTTCACAGAAACCCTGGCCTGCCAAGACATTCCTGTCCCTACGTGCCGCCCCCTGCCACAAGCCGCTGTGCTGCTTCCAGAGCCGGCTGGAAACCCCAGCCAAGCCGGGAAGGCCAGGGCAGGGGAGTGGGGCTGCAGCAAAGCTGGAAGAGGCCTGGGGCAGGGGAGGGTGGTTTAGGGGCCTGGCCCTAAGGTGGGATATGTCAGGAAAAGGGAGGGGTGGTGGCTAAGGCTGAAGTCAGGCAAGGCTAAATATCTCCCTATGACCCCCCCCAGGGGATGCCATCAGCCGCTCCAGGGATGGGTGGAAACCTCAGCCCACAGACTAGAACTCTCTCCCCCCCCCCCCACCTGCCGACAGCTACATGAGGCAATGGGCGGGCCGGGACTGCTGCTGGCCACCTGGCCCGCCTTGCCCTCCCCCCCCGGCTCGTCTCTCCGCCGTGTCCGTGGTGTGGCCACGGGGCAAGGACGGGCTCTTCGGCCCATGCTGGGAGAGCCCGGGCGTGACCGCAGGGCTGATCACAGTGAGCGGCGCATTTGGAACTAGGCCACACGGGGATTTGCTGAACAGCCTGGATGGGACAACCCTGTGTTGAGATGGCGGGGGGGGAAGCTAATGCAGACGGTGCAGTGCATGGCCCCAGGATGTTCTGCCCCCTTTCAACGGGAGTGGGGTCTGATATAGCCCCTCTGTGGCCATAGGTGCTCAAGGGAGCAGCCAGCTAGCTGGGGAATTGAGGCAGGTGTTAAGCTGGGAGCTAGCTCCGGAACTGGACAAACCCCAGGGGTTAGGGGAGAAAACAAACAGGCAGCCTGTAGCAGAGGGGGCGTTAGGAGCACGGGGGCCTGCCTGAAACCCAGCAGGGGAGGGGGGAAGCCCTTCGGCAAGAGGGAGGAGTGAGCCTGGAGCAGGAGACCTGGGGGAAAGTTGCAGCTGAGAGGCCGAGCTGCAGTAGACAGCTGGGACTCCCTGGCTCGGAGTGGGGTGGGGGGGGAGGGGGACAGGATGACACGACGACTGGGAACTTGCATCCTTGGAATGAGGGGGAACTGGAACTGGAACTGAAGCTGCCTGGGGAGCAGCAGCAGCAAAAACTCCCCTCTGCCAGCCTAAAACCCCCACCTCTCAACTGCTCCAGTGAGCTCTTCCCCAGAGCCAGCCGCACTCCAGCCAGACCCAGCCCACAACAGATAGGGGAAAACCACCCTCCTCCCCAACCGTGATACTTCGGGGACTTTAGAAACTCTCCTGTTTGCCATCAGGACAACCCAGAACCCTCGTAAAGCTTCTCTTGAAAATCCAAAGAGAAACCATCCCCCACCCCCCAGAACAGCCAGTCAACAGGGCAATCACGGGGTGAGCGCTGGATTGACCTATTGCTGATTCCAGCTAGGGATGTAAGCGACTAGTCGACCAGCTGATAAGCAAATGCTTATCCGATAGCCAAGCAGCCACTTCACACACACACACCCCCCACCCACTGCCTCCATCAGAGAGAGGCCGGGGGTGGGGAGATGGGTGGGAACAGGAGCCGGTGCTGGGGGGGGGGGGGGAAGAGAGAGAAGAGAACTGGCTTAAAGCTGGTTCCCCCCCCAGCACCGTGTCTGCCGGGGAGGCAGAGGGGAACTGGCAAGAGCAGGAACTGCTTCAGTTTCCACTGGCGCCGGTTCCCACTGCGGGCGCCGTCTGCTCTTGTACATTTCAAAAGCAAAAGTGCTGCAGGGAGCGTGGGGGACCCGCTTGCCCTGTGCTCTCTGCAGTGCCCCCTCCTTGCTGCTTCTATGAGGGGCAGCAAGGGGGGGGGGGACAGGAGCCAATGCTGGGGGGAGCCCGCTTAAAAGCCGGTTCCCCCCCCCCCCCCCCCAAGCACCGTCTCGGTGCCACCCGCCCCACCCCAGGCTGCCTCTATCCGAGGCAGCGAGGAGGGAGAACAAGTCCCAGTGGGGAGCTGGGCCCCCCCCAAGGACAGGGGCTGTTGCCACCAAACAGCCCCTGTTTGCGGCGGCCAGGGCTGGCCTCAGGGAGCAACCCCTGCCCATGGCCAGCCCTGGCTGCTGTGAACAGAGACTGCTCCGGCAGCAGCCCCTGGAGCTGCTGAACTCAGCGCGAGCTGGGATGGGGCAATCTCAGCTCACGCCACTCGCTGCGCCTCTGCAGTTTAAACGCAAGAGCCCAGCAGCTCTTACTACATTTAAAATACAGAGCAGCAGAGCAGGTGGCTTCAGAGCCAGGATGAGCCAGAACTGCTCATCCCCGGTTCCAGGCGGCCCCTGGAGCTACCCCCACCGTGGTTCGGCAGAGCGGCGCGCGTCGACTAATCAGACAGCCGATACCAATTGTATCAGCTATACGATTAGCGGGATAATGGCATGTTCACATCCTAATTCCAGCAAGTGGGCAGGGGAGAGGCTTTCTCCATCCCTCCGGTCACAGCTGTTCTTCGAGATGTACACATAGGCACGGGGCGGGGACAGGAACCCGGCTCGCCCCCATCCCAGCCGACTGCATGGGGCTGTGGGTCTCTCCGGGCTTGCCAGCAATGCCAGGCTGGCCCTGAGGGATCTCTCCAGATGAGAAGTGGAGCAAGAGTGGCACATTCCTGCAAAAAAAGTTTTGGTTTCACAAATCAGTGTCTCCTGGCCAAAAAAAGTAGGATCAAAAATTCCCAACTAAGCTTCATGTCCTTCACCCCTCCCCAGCCAGCCTCCCTTCTCCTCTCATTTCCCCCCACGTGGGTCTCTCTCCACCAGCCAAATTCAACATGTACTGGCCTAGGGGGTCAGCAGAAACCCGGAGACGCTGACAGTGCCTGGAAAGAAGCAGGTACCAGAAGGAGACGCTCGCCTGTCGACCTTCGAGCAGCTCTTATTCCAGAGGGTGGCATGACTCTACACCTGGGAACTGCTGCCTTAATGCATCTTTCCCCTCCCTGGGCACATCCACCCTGCAAGGGAATCTCCCAGCCCCGAGTCTGCACCTGGACTAACTGACTTGAACTAAAGGAGAAAACCCAGCGGTGTAGCCATCTCCAGAGCCTACCCCCGCACCGGGTGTCAGAGCCCAGCCTCTAAGCCAGGATGGCCGCACTCATTTTCAGCTTGGAAGTAGGGTTGCCAGATGGTTTAACATCTCCCCCCCCCCCCCCAAAAAAAAAAAAAAACCACACACATCAGGTGTTGAGGAAAAAAGAGGGGGAGACCAAAGTTGTTGAGGGGGGGAAAAAAAAAAAGCGCGCTGCGCCTTTAAATGGCCCCGCCCCCCTCACCCCCCCCCCCCCGCCAGATGCAGCAGGGGAAAATTGTCCCCACCCAGCTTCTGTCCGAGGGAAACAGAAAATACTGGACATTTCACATGTCCAGTATTTTCCTTTTTTTAAAAACCAGATGGGGGACCCGAATAACGGACAGTACGGGCAACCCTACTTGGAAGCATGAGGCTCGGGGACGGGGCGCTGCAGCGGCTGTTCCGTGCAACACGGACACTCCCGCCGATGCCACGTCTAGGGTCCCCTCTTCCCTCATTCCTCCCGGACTCCCCTCCAAGAGGGGCCTGAGAGAAATGCCCTCCCGCCCAAGCCTAGGGTCACTGCCCCTATCCACAAGCCAGCTGTGGTCACGCCCTGGCAACGGAGCAGCACAAACGCCCACCCCCCACGTCTCCGGCTGCTCCCTCCCTTAGTCAACCCCAGCTCTGGTAGGAGGAGAATGGCGAGTGAGGGGAAGCCGGGAGGAAACATCCCGCTCGAGTTTCCTTTGAGCGCTCAGCACGACTGGCCTGGGCTTGCACGTCCCACACTGCAAGGGAGGAGGAGGCTGGAGGACTTGTCAGTGAGCTTGTGCTTGACCCCAAGGGCACATCGGGGCAGATCTCAGCAAGGGGAAGGAACAGATGGCGGAATCCAGGCCCGGGGAAGGAAGCGCTGTCCAGGAAGTGGTCACGGGTCTCAGGAAAGCACAGAACAAATGGGAAACGCAACGGCAGGTGTTCTTCTGGGAGCAGCTGCTGCCGGAAGGCAGCATTTCCAAACCGGGATGTGTGCAGAGGGCTTGCGGGGGGATACAGCCGGGCCTCTCGACTGTTCCCCCGAGTCTCCGCCAGTCCTTAAAACACAGAGCCAGGCTCTAGCAGCGAGGACCGCGAAGCACCCTCTTGCAATGCAAGCCAAGCCTAACCCATGCCATGATGGTGACCGGTAGCCCTCACACCGGCACCCAGAGGTGCGAACCGTGCCCCGGGATGGTCACTTACAGGTCACCAACTATGTCACTGCTCAGCGTAACCCAGAAGCATAGAAAAAGCGAGCGGAGCTGGGAACAGGCAGGCCGCATGCAGAGGACACAGTGTGGCAGGAACCAGGAAATTTTCCCTATGTGACACGGTTTGTAGACCACAACTTGGCGGTCCCAGGAATGCTGCCGCACCCAGGAGGGTCAGATGCAGAAGATCTCCCCCCAGTCTTTCCCAAAGTGGCAAAGTAGGGCAGCAGGGTTGGGAACTACATGAACCCCTCCCTTAGAACCTGCCTCTCCAGTCTTGGCTCCCCGGACCCAGAACCAGAGGAGATACAAGGTGGATTAACCGACAGGGGGGATTTTAGCTTGAATGTGCCAGGCATGGGTTGCTCTCCAATGAGGACCAGCATTCAGCCCTTCTAAGCGCAACCCATTTGCCATAGGATCCAGAGACTTTGACCTGGCCTCTGAATCTTCACCCAAACCCAGCAACCTCCTCAGTCCAGCTTTTGGCCCTGCTGGGAGGGCAGGGGACTGGACTTGACGACCTCTCGAGGTCCCTTCCACTTCTAGTGTGCTGTGGGTTCTATGAAACCGGCGAAGCAAAAAACTCCCCGCTGGAATTATTCTGAAGGTTGGGAAAATGCTCTTGAATACCAGCTGCCGGTAGCTCCTTTAATCCCCCTCTCCTCAGAGAATTTGTCAACCTGTCAATGTTTTCCTCCACAAGTCTGCTGCAGCATGAGCCATGCTGAGGAGAAATTAAACTGAACTTTGAGCTTGGGAAGACTGAGTAAGCACAGAGCCGATGTCCACAGTGGAGGTCAGCAGATCCCAAAAAAGGGAGTTGACCCTTATATGGACAACAGCCACAGTTACATCAAGCAGGGTTTAAAAAAAAAAAAAAGTGACAAGACAGAACTATACACCAATCCCCTGCTCTAGGGGAAGATTTATTTAATAGAATCAGAGACTCCTGAGTTGGCAGATACCTCAGGGGTCATTGAGTCCAGCCCCCTGCCCAAAAGCAGTTCCAACCCCAACTCAATCATCCCAGCCAAGGCTTTGCCAAGCTGGGACTTAAACACCTCTAGGGATGGAGATTCCACCCCCTCCCTAGGGAACCCATCCCAGTGCTTCCCCACCCGCCTAGGGAAAGAGTTTTTCCTAAGATCCAATCTAGGATAATCTCTCCCTTTCTCTCAGTACCCTGCCTCACACAGCGGCTGTGAAGCTAAGTAAATTACAGATTGCGATCCTACAGTAACGGGGAGGTAAGTACCAAAGATAGCCAGCACCCCGCTCGATGCATGCATTAGAAACAGGACATGAAACTACCTGGAAACGTGAAACTGACTAGTTGGCAAAGAGCCGCAAGAGTGAATAAGAGGTTTTCAATAGCACTCCATTTTCATGGAGCTGAGGCGCCGCGAGCCACACAGCTGGGACAATTAGCCTGCCAACGCAGCAGGGCTTTTCTGGAGGGTGCCTCTTTAAGAGGAACCGGCAGCTTGAAGCAATGGCAGGTACTTTGTCACAATCGCCAGCCGTGCCCTCTCAGCCAGTGGCAGGGAAAGGAGGCTCAGAGGGATCAACGCCGTTTGAGACAGAGGCAAAGCAGCCAGGACCTGAATCCAGTCAAATATAACAAAGGTCTTGACACTATTTTGGGGCACTACCGTGCACCTCCTGCCCTGCCGGTGCACCTAAATCACCTGGGCTGTGGAGTGGATCAGCTTCCACAGAGCATCTTCAGCGCTTGGGGTCTCTACCTGCATGGATGGCTCAGATGACAGTCATTTCCCATCCACTCAGCCCCCTCCCCCCTTACAAATTCCCCACTTTGGCTTGCGACTGTAACAAGCAGCAAGTTTAGCGTCTGTGAACGTGGGTGGCTGATTCTTCCCAGCATAAAGGTCTGGGAAGATTTGCTGACTCCCAGTCTCTGCTCTCTTTAAAGCAACAGCATCACATCTCTTCCACCCAACCAGAGCATGTGAAAGAGACACCGTCAAGAAACAGGCCGTAAGCCTCCCTTGCTCCAGCAAGGATGAATTTGTCCTGCTGCATAAAAATCCGCCCACATTGCTAATTATACCTGAGATATTTAAAGCTGAAGGGATAGTGTCAGTGGCTCCCCCTAGGGGTGTCTTCTCAGTTCTCATATGCGAGCATAGAAGCGAGGCAGGACTTCTGGGGGAATTTTTTAAAACTGATCATTTGTGCTTGGACCACATTTTGGATGCAAATCCTGGTTCCCCAGAGATCAATGAAAGGGAGAAGTTTTGAATTCAGGTTTCCAAGCTCAAGCTCCCATCTGCTAATATACAGAGCACACACAGCTGTTTGCATCACAATGCACTTCAAAAGCTTTGGGCCGTAAGACAGCACTTACACGCAGCTGCTTCTGGGGTGGAGCATAGCAGCCCGATGGCTAACAACAGGAGCATTTCTCCCAGGCAGAGCGAGTGCTCTAGAAGGGAGACTTCTCTGGATGCTGCAAGAAGCGGTAGTGACTATTTTCCCTTCTGTTTCAGGGCTGAGACGATGACCTTGCACGGTGGTGGGGGAAATCAGTGTGTTGCTGGATGTAGTGTGTCTTTCCAGTGAACTATAAATCTAAGATCCCTTGTAATCATTAAACTAGAGTAAGGGGGTTAGAAATTGGCCGGTTCCCTGCCCCTAGAGCGGATCACTACCCCTCCTCCTCGCTAACCTCCGGCCTGCCGGGTCGCTTGATGACAATAATTGCTCTCCGACTCCCAGTCACCCCGTAGCGATGCCATGAGTCACTCGCCAGCTGCTTGCTTCCTGCCGTTTGCAGCATTAGGATTCCGTGTTCAGAACACAGCTGACAATGCGGGAGGCCGGCTCCCCCTTCCCCGTCGGTGAACCGACTCCGCAGAGCAAAGTGGGGAGGGGGGGGGAGCAGCCACAGACAGCGAAAAGAGGCAACTCAAGACAGCAGCCGACACACGGAAGGGGAAGAGGGCCAGAATTCCCTGCCCATAACACTTAAAAGATGATCCCTGCTCTTTTGGGGAGAAAAACCTGCCTACGCAATTTTTGGCTAGATCATATTTTGCCCTTCTATGCCCTCTACCCTTCAAGGATCTCAAAGCGCTTGACATTCAATGAGCCAAAAGTCACCCTGCGCAAGCCACTAGGAGATATGGTAACATGGCCACCCACCTCATTATAGCAGGGGAAGCTGAGTCACAGACAAGGGGAGAGACTAGTGCATGCACACAACTGCCAGCAAAAGCCAAGCCACTAGAGGTAGGAGTTTCTGGTGGGGAAACTGAGGCACGGGACGAGAGTAAGGGACTTGTCCAAGACATTCAGTGGAAGAGCCCCAGGTCTCCTGGACTCCAGCCATGTGGTTTATCCACAAGACTTTCCTCCTTTCCCTGATGATAAGCTTTTAAACAGCCATGGTTAGACAGGCCGGGAGCGCAGTAATACCCATTGAGTGGCCCCCTTTCCAGGGTTTTCCTCCGGAGGCTACTCTCCCCAGCCTAGCCAACACCCAATGGGACATCAGGGGACAGTCCCGAACCCACCCTGCCTCCTCCTGCCCCCCCCCAGGGCCGGCAGCTCGACCGCCACAGGAGCTGGGAACTCCAGCCGGGTCTGGCATCTCAACCCCAGGGCAGTGTCCCCAGGTTCAGAGCTTAGACCCCGGGGCTCTCCCACCACAACAAACCCCTCCCCCCCACAACCGCCGAGCCAGTCCTGGCTCTAGAGAGAAGGGGCCAGATGCCCCGGCGATGGGCAGGGCAGGGCAGGATATCGGTGACCCCACAGAGCAGGCAGTGAGATTACAGTCCCCACCCTCCCACAGGGCAGGGAAGCAGGGAGCAGTGCTGCCCTTAGCCCCCCATGGGGCAGAGAAGGAGAGGAGGTGGGGGGTGACTCCAAGGGGCAGGAGGGCAGTGTTGGCCCTAGACCAGAGAGGGGGAGAACTGTCCCAACCCTCCGCCCAGGGAGATCAAGGGGGAGGTGTGGCCCCAGTGGAGAAGGGAGGAGATCACGGGAGGCTGCAGGCCTGAGAAGCAGACAGGGCGAGGGGCAGATGGGGAGGGGGACTGTAGTCCACAGAGAGAAGGGAAGAGGAGGTGGGAGGCCGTAGCCCAAAGGGGCAGGCAAGGGGAAAAACAGGGCTGCCAGAAGCCACAGGGAGCAGGTGGGAGTGGCATGGGGGGCCAGAGAGATTGGGGCCCCAGGGGGTGGTGGGAAGAGACGGGGCAAGTACGGGGAAAAGAAGGAGTGTAGCCCCAGGGACCGGCAAAAGCAGGGGATGGGGAAGAGGCTGTGGTTCCAGGGAGGGAGACCAGGCAGCAGGGAGTAAGGGGGGGGGGGGGGGGGGAGAGGAAGATGGGGAGGGGCAGGCGGGGGCGGGGGGGGGGGGAGAGATGGTGAGGATGCTGTGGTGCTAGGGAGGGAGACCAGGCAGTGGGGGAGAAGATGGGGGGCAGGGGGAGATGGGGAGGGAGCTGGGGGCTCAGGCAGGGGGAGGAAAATGGAGGGCGGGCTTGGCGGGGGGGGGCAGACCAGGCAGTGGGGGAGAAGATGGGGGGCAGGGGCAGATGGGGAAGGAGCTGGGGGGGGGGCAGACCAGGCAGTGGGGGAGAAGAGGGGGGGCAGGGGGAGATGGGGAGGGAGCTGGGGGCTCAGGTGGGGGGAGGAAAATGGAGGGCGGGCTCGGCGGGGGGGGGGCAGACCAGGCAGTGGGGGAGAAGATGGGGGGCAGGGGCAGATGGGGAAGGAGCTGGGGGGGGGCAGACCAGGCAGTGGGGGAGAAGAGGGGGGGCAGGGGGAGATGGGGAGGGAGCTGGGGGCTCAGGTGGGGGGAGGAAAATGGAGGGCGGGCTCGGCGGGGGGGGGGCAGACCAGGCAGTGGGGGAGAAGATGGGGGGCAGGGGCAGATGGGGAAGGAGCTGGGGGGGGGCAGACCAGGCAGTGGGGGAGAAGATGGGGGGCAGGGGCAGATGGGGAGGGAGCTGGGGGGGTCAGGCGGGAGGAGGAAAGTGGGGGGCAGGCTCGGGGGGGGCAGACCAGGCAGTGGGGGAGAAGATGGGGGGCAGGGGCAGATGGGGAAGGAGCTGGGGGGGGCAGACGGAGATGGGGAGGGAGCTGGGAGGGCTCAGGCGGGAGGAGGAAAGTGGGGGGCAGGCTCGGGGGGGGCAGACCAGGCAGTGGGGGAGAAGATGGGGGGCAGGGGCAGATGGGGAAGGAGCTGGGGGGGGGGCAGACCAGGCAGTGGGGGGGGGGGTGTCTCCCACTCACCAGTTCCAGCTTCAGCGCCTTGATCTTGCCGGCCAGCCCCCGGCGCTGCCCCCGGGCCGGGCTCTCCCCGAGCAGCGCCGCGGCCGGGTCCTCCCGCAGCCACCGCACCAGCCCCTCGGGGGGCCGCCGCCCCACCTTGCCCTCCAGCTCCTTCAGGTCGGGGGGCAGCGGCTCGCAGCCCGGCCCCTCCATCCCCGCTCCCGCCCCCAACGGGGGCGCTTAACGCAGCATCTGCCCCGCGCGGAACCCCCGCGCGCGCTGCGGTGCGAAAGCGGGGGGGGCCCTGCAGCCCGGCTCCCCCCCCGGCAGCCCCCCCGGCTCCACCTGCCCCGCTGCAGGAGCCCGGCCGCTGCCCCGCGGGCCGCTACACCCCGCGGCCGTAAGGCTCCGTGTGTAGGCGCAGGACAGCTGCCTTATTTCCCAGAGTGGAGCGCACGCGCAAAAGAGGGAGGGGAGCGCCTGGCTGTGGACCAATCCTGCTGGGCGCAGCAGGCAAGGGAGGTAAGTAGAGGGGAGGGGGCAGGGAAGTATGTGTTGGCAAGGGAAGTAAGTGCGTGTGCGTGTGTTGGCAAGGGAAGTAAGTGTGTGTGCGTGTGTGTATGCGTGTATAGGCAAGGGAAGTAAGTGTGTGTGCGTGTGTGTATGCGTGTATAGGCAAGGGAAGTAAGTGTGTGTGCGTGTGTGTATGCGTGTATAGGCAAGGGAAGTAAGTGTGTGTGCGTGTGTGTATGCATGTGTTGGCAAGGGAAGTAAGTGTGTGTGCGTGTGTGTATGCGTGTATAGGCAAGGGAAGTAAGTGCGTGTGCGTGTGTGTATAGGCAAGGGAAGAGTGTGTGTGTGTGAGAGAGATGCACAGCAGAATGAACTCCCCAGATCCGGCTGGTAGCCCCAGCAAGAGAGGAAATGTCAGCCGGCTTGTTGGGGTGCGGGAGGGGCAGCGGGCTGACTGCAGGGCACTAGCGAGGCTTGCCGGAGCTGGGTGCAAGTCCCCGTTCTCTCAATGGTTTCCTGGGTGGTGCTTAGGCCCAGCTCCCACAGGGATGCAGCTGGCAGCTGTCTGCCTCCAAAGGCAACGGCCTAGGCGCTGCAGCATTTCACTCACCCTGTGGTCTCCAGGCCTGTGCCGGCCAAACTTGCCCCATGTACACCTAGGTGAGGGGACAAGAGACGGGGCCATGCCTTAGGGCCCAAAGCCCTCCCCACCCCCGGGGCAGTACCAAAGAGCCGGCAGAGCCTCAGGAGGTGCTGGAGGGCAGAGCTGGGTGGCAGTGCCAGCTGCCTGAGGCTTTCTCTGCCGTGGATTTGAGTCCGAGTTTTCTCCCCAGCTTTTGTTCAGCCGAGAACAAGCCGCCATGTTGCCACCAGCTGGAGTTACGCCTTGGTGGAGGTGGTTATTGGTTCCTGGTGGAGGTGTCCCACACGTAGTGAGCAGGGGGAGGAGGGGTCCTGGTTTAGTCACCACGTGCCTGAGCCATGGCAAATTGTGCTGGCTTACGTTGTACCAGGAGACATCTTTACCTGCCTGGCCCAGTCTAAAGTCCAAGGTATTTAGGCTCTGAAGCGCCACTGATTTTAGGATCTAGGTTTTAGGCTCTCCTGGTTCCCCCTGTACAATGGGGGTTGTAAGGATAAATCCTGGGTGGTTTAAGTGCCTTGCCCAAGGTCACCTGGCAAACCAGTGTCAGAGCTGGGATAGCACTTAGATGTCCCTGCCTTGGTACTGGAACCGCAGGTCTGGAATGTCTCGCCATTGGAGATCAGCTTGTGTCTAGATCCCACCTTTTGGTCACAGCTTTTCCCAGATAATGTTGTTGCCACTCCCAGGATTCCAGGAGAAGACGGGGGAAAAAAAAACCCAAATCAGAATAAAAAAAGCAAAAATGGGCCAGAGATCACAGAACCCCCTTGGAAATGCTTTGGTGCTTAGCAGTTGTGACAGATCCCTTCAGATGACAACGGGGGAGAGATTCCTGAGAGGAGACAACCCACTAGCTAGCCGGAAAAGGCATGACGAGAGCCATGGCTGGAAGCTGAAGCTAGAGAAATAATTAGCAATAATTATTAGCAGGGCAGGTAATTAACCACTGGAACAACTCACAGAGGGGTGTACTGGTTTCTCCGCTACTTCAGATCTTTAAATCAAGATTTAAAGCCGGTATCTTCCTTGCTAAAAACATGTGCTCTAACTCAATCAGAAATAAACTTAAAAAACAACAAATAGTCTGGTAGCACTTTAAAGACTAACGAAACATGTAGATGGGATCATGGGCTGTGCCCACGAGAACTCATGATACCATCTACATGTTTTGTAAGTCTTTAAATTGCTACCAGGCTATTTGTTGTCTTTTAAGTTTATCCTGTACAGACTAATTCGGCTACCCCCAGAAGCTTTCAATCAGAAATGTTGGTCTTGATGTTGCAATCGCTGGATGGAGTTCTCTGGCTTGGGTTAGATAGGAGGCCAGATTCAATGGTCACCAGGGTCCTTTCTCACCTTAAAGTCAAAGAACAAATCTCTGAAGTAGCAAAGAATCGTAGAATCACAGAACACTAGAACTGGAAGGGACCTCGAGAGGTCATCAAGTCCAGTCCCCTGCCCTCACGGCAGGACCAAGCGCCATCCTGACCATCCCTGACAGGTGTCTGTCCAACCTGCTCTTAAATATCTCCAGTGATGGAGATTCCACACCCTCCGTAAGCAATTTATTCCCGTGTTTAACCACCCTGACAGGAAAGTTTTCCTAATGTCCAACCTCAACCTCCCTTGCTGCAATTTAAGCCCATTGCTTCTTGTTCTATTCTCAGAAGCCAAGGAGAACAATATTTTCCCCTCCTCCTTGTAACACCCTTTTAGATACTTGAAAACCATTATCATGTCCCCTCTCAATCTTCTCTTTTCTAAACTAAACAAGTCCAGTTCTTTCAGTCCTCCTTCATAGCTCCTGTTCTCTAGACCTTGAATCATGTTTGTTGCTGTTCTCTGGACCTTCTCCAGTTTCTCCACACCCTTCTTAAAATGTGGTGCCCAGAACAGGACACACTACTCCAACTGAGGCCTAATCAGCGCAGAGCGGAAGAATGACTTCTCGTGTCTTGCTCACAACACTCCTGTCAATGCATCCTGGAATCATGTTTGCTTTTTTTGCAACAGCACCACATATTTAGCTTGTGGTCCACTCTGACCCCTAGACACCTTTCTGCAGGATTCCTTCCTAGACAGTCACTTCCCATTCTGTATGTGTGAAATGGATTGTTCCTTCCTAAGTGGAGCACTTAGATTGGCTAGTTAATCCCAGAGCTTGAAGGGTATTTCCAAAGCCTCCGTCCTCCTGCTACCTACGCATCTTATTGACTTTGCCAATATTATTCCCCCTGGGGTTGGTAGCTCCTCGCCTCCTGTCCTGTACTGTGTTGCCACATGCTGGTAAGCATCGGCCTCAGTGTAACACACTGACGTTCAGTAGAGTTTGTCTTTCTACTTGTGAATGTGCTTTGGGGTTCTGTGGTGAATATTTTGGCAGAGTTTGGAAGCTGTAAAGCCCTAGGGAAGTGCCAAACACGGCTATTTTGATGGCAGGCCCCATATGGATGGAGGAAGGATAGTCTTGAGGTGACAGGATAGGCAGAGCTGTTTCTTGAGTAGGGCAAATTGGGGTTACCATTCGGGGCCCCACGCTTTGGGGGGCCCTGCACTTCAGTGCGTGTGTGTTGTGGGGGGATGCGAGGCCAGCTGGGGTGGGTGGGAGTGGGAGTAGGGGTGCTGGAGGGCAGGTCCAGAGGGTGTGCTTAAGGGTTCAGGGGGCCAGTCCATCCTGGGGGGCTAACAGAGGTCTGGTGCCAGAAGTGGGATCAGGCCCACACTCATAGGTGGGAAGCCCCTTTCTGTGCCTCAGTTTCCCCACATGTCCCATGCCGGGAACAGGACTGCGTACTGACCTCTTATTTGCAAAAACCTGCTTGAGCTCCTCTGGCAGACAGTGCCAACGCATTAGTACGGCTTTAGCCTGAGGAAACACCATCGTAGGCCATTTACCACCATGGGAGTTTGGCCACAGAGTTCAGCTGGTGCGTCGCCCCCTTCTGCTTCTAGTCAGCTGCGTGACCTTGGGCAAGTCATTTCCCCCCACTCTGTGCCTCAGTTTCCCCACCCGCCCTTTGCCTCTTTTGTCTGTTTGGAGCAGGGACTTCCTCTCGCTATGTGTGTGTACAGCACCTCGCACAACGGGGCCTCGATCCTGGCTAGAACCTCTGGGTGCTGCTGTAATACAAGTCATCAATAGCCATAAACAGCGCTGGGGAATTCAGGGGTAGATGCAAAACCTGGAACTGCAGTGCCGATGGTTATGTGTTTGCATTGCACTAACAGGCCCTGCCAACCGACGCTTGCCCCGGGCACTTTAAATCGCCATTGGAGGGCTGCATCATGTGCTCCTGGAAGGCTGGAAGGCCCACCCCTTCTGCCTGAGACCCCGCCCCTTCCAGGAGCACAGAGCCAGGCCTCGCCCCCTACCCTGACCAGGGATCTGCAGGGGCTGTGTGTTAGTGCCTATGATTTCCAGTAATGGACCTAGGCATTGGGCAAAATATGCAATATTCTATACTGGGGACTATTTCTTCTCGTTCCCAGAAGAAGAACATGTCATGGTACTGAAATAAATGGGAGTCTTGCTATTGACTTTAATGGGAGTGATTGGCTCAAAATTTTTATCATGAGGTGAGAGTATGCAGAGCCCTTTTTCCTTTTATAGCACCCAGTGTACCTGCAGAGTCGAGCTCTCTCTTTAATTTCCTCTGTAATATCATGTATCATGGAGTTCCACAGGTTAACGGTATGTTGTATAAAAAGCATTCTGCATTCTTAGCAGAGTGGGTTTGAGGCAGATGACTAAAACTCTTTACTACACAGGGCTGCCATTGGAGTCAATGGTCAGTGTGTAGTGCAGGAAATTTGATGGCAGCAGGAAGGGTGACGTCTGCTCTTGGCACAGGCAGCGTGAAGGGGTCTTGTGCTGCCCGAATCCCAATACTGAGCTGCCCAGGCGAAAAAACAAGCATTTCAGATCCTCCCCAGCCTCGCTGCAGATACAACATAATATCCTGTCTGGCAGCACTGGCTTAGCTGGCAGCTGCTGCTCTCCCCGGCTTCCCACTGAAGTGTTGCAAAGCACAGCCAAGTTGGCACACAGTACCCACTGCAGCCCCAGACTTGCATTGCCCTGAAGTGCCCAGGACATGCCGCTTCCTGCCCTCTTCAAGAACACTCCTTCCGGTGTGGAGGAAGTGCCTTTATCACTAGCCTTTGGCACGGTTATTATTTGCTCTGGCTCGGCTTTAGCAGAGCAAGGAGGCCAGGCTGACACGCCATGTTCCCTGCAATCTGAGCGCTTGGGCGACCACACAGGTGAGAGTCACATGCTGCCCAGCTAATTAGCAGAGCACCTACCCCTGGCAGCATGTGTTTCTATGGGTGGTGCACATCTGCACATGCCTTGGGGCACAGAACAAAACTTATTCTGCACATGGATGGAAAAAATTACAGGGAACATTGTTCCCCTCCATGCTCCTCCTTGCTGAGCCGGCAGGGGCCCTGCTAAGCCTGTCTTAGCTGGGAGTCATCTCTGGGCCTCCAGCAGAACAGCTTTGCCTCCCCTTGCATCCTTCCCCGGCTGCGTAGATGACACCAGGCAGTGGAGATGTCTCTGAGCTCTTCCAATTACTCAGCGCTTTCCCCTCTTGCTTCACACAGTTTAACTCGGGCCAGGGAGGGAATTCCGGACAACTACGCAGCCTGCTTCCCATTAGCAACCACCTCTCTTCCCCCCTTTTCTAAATCCACTTTCATGAGCCAACCTAACTACCCGTAACAGCTGGTCAGCGTCAGCCGTCCCTGATGCCCCCCGGAAAGAGATTCTGATCCTCGTACGTTACACTCCGGACGTGCACAGATCTCCCCAGCCTCATATGACTGACGCCTTCCAACAGGGAGGGGCGATACTGCTAATCTTGCAGATAGATGGGGAAACTGAGGCACGGGGCGGGGGTGGGGAAGAGGCTTGCACCTGATCCTTTGAGGGATCAGGCTCTTTGATTCAGTGGGCGTTGAGGGGTCCACAGAATCAGCTGGTGTGGACGCTAGTTGCACTGAAAGTGACTGGCAGAGCTGCGAAGCAGGGTGGTTGTCTACAAGCCCTGAGCTTTAACTACTAGCCCCTCCTTCCTCACTCAGCGTATGGAAGGCACCTTGGGGGAAATGCAGAGAATCTGACAGTAACGCTGCAGCCTGGCAGAGGGCTTGCCCGCTGATGACTGAGCCGCACCAGATGGCTACCTTGCTCTTTGCTCCTATCGTATTACAATCAGGGTTCCCTATAAGCCGAGCACTGGGGGGTGACCACCCAGGAGAGAGTCAAATGTGGCCCAGCAGAGCACCCACAGCCAGCAGTTTGTGTTTCTACTGGTGGTGCACATCCGCATGTGCCTCGGTGCACAGAACAAAATTAATTCCGCACATGGATGGCAAGATTAGAGGGCGCATCGATTCCAAGGCCACGTTCCTCTCTGCTTTCCCCAGTCCGAGGGACCAGGCAGCAGAGCAGACACGTCCAGGCTCGCTCCACATCTGGAGTGATGCTGCATGGCTCCACTTCAACAGGCCAGCTAAAGGGCTGGAGGGCAGGCAGCGTAGATGTGACTCTATTTTTGAACTGACTCCAGGCAAAGGTGGGTCTGGCGTAGGGCTCTCTAGAGATGTCTGTAGCCACAGCTGTACCCGTCGCACCAGTGGGCCCCCCAGGGGTTATCCAGCCTTCCCCTGCAAGGGTGTTGGCTGAAGCTGGCAGCTTAAGGGCATAATAGGCTTTCCCCTTCCCCAGGGCGCCAGGGATTTCACGGCCAGCAGGGCCAGGAGCATCATCTTTGGAGCCCACTTGTCCAGTCTTGAGCCGCTTTGTCAGCTGCTGAGTGTTTGGGCGTGAATAGCCAGGGTCAGGGGCCACGCTCCAGAGAGGTCACCTGGCCACATACAGCAGTTAGAGCACAGTGCGGGGAAGAGGGAAGGGGAAAGGAACGTGCATAAAAAAGGGGATTAGGTGGGGTCTTCAGCTGGTGCCAGCGTCACTCCATCGACTTCAGTGGAGCCAGGCCAAATTACACCCCTGGGGTATTTGGCCCATGGTGCATGGAGCAACTATCTACAGGGCCCTGCGCGGATACAGAATTGGTGTCTGCAGCCACATCTGCGAAAATGGACCACGGAGATCCGCAGCCACCTCTGTGGATGTGGTTAGAAAGTGAATGGCCCCGGATTTGCAGGGCTCTAGCTGTTTATCGATGGGTCGGATGGAGTATTTGCATCACATGGTCTAAGCATGGCTGGGATACTGGTAATTATGCACTTAGGACCCCCAAGTTCCCTCGAATCTTTTCCATTCATGTGTGGAATAACTTTGTTATGTGCACCGAAGCGTGTGCAAATGGGCACCACCAATAGAAACAAAAAACCTAGCTGGGGGCGGTCTGCTGATCAGCTGGGCAGCATTTGAATCTCTCCTGCATAGCCGCACAGCCGCTCGGCTTACAGGCAACACCGTAGGAGCCGACAGCTTTCGAATGTGCCCTTTCATTCTCTGGCTGCTCTTATTATTGTTTGTAACAGAGGAGCCGTCTCCAAATTCTGACTAATGGGCATGGATGATTTTTTTTTTTTGTTGATGAAACAATTTTTCATCCAAAAATGCAATTTCATCAGAATCAGCATGTGTTGTGGGCACCTGTCCACGGGTTGACTGCGCTGGGTGAAGAAAAACTTCCTTTTGTTTGTTTCAAACCTGCTGCCTATTCATTTCATTGGGTGACCCCTAGTTCTTATGGGAACAAGTACATATTCCCTTTCTCCAGACCTGTCATGATTTTACAGACCTCTATCATATCCCCCCTCTTTTCGAAGCGGAAAAGTCCCACTCTTCTTAATCTCTGTTCATATGGCACCTGTTCCCCCAAATACCTTATCATTTGTGTTGCCCTTTTCTGAATCTTTCCCAAAGTCCTGGCCCCTCGCCCCCACTCTGGCTGGGACGGGCAGAGGGAGCCTTGACCTCTCCAGGGCAGGGACCGCCTGGGAACTGGGGAGTCTTGGCTCCCGGACCAATGGGCTAGAGGTGAGGTTTTCAGAATGGACTCGAAAGTGGAACAAAGTCCAGCATGTCCCAGGCAGGGACAGTTCCCCAGGCTGCAACACTGAGACAGGCTGCAGTGACCCCTAGTGGTGGAACACTGCCACTACCAGGCAAGCTAGAGCAGGAAAACCACAGCCCGGGCCCCCTCTTGGCTCCTTAGGGCTTGATACAGTGGCAGCCTAGTGGAAGGGTCTGGGCTGGAAGAAACAGCCCTTCCCCTCCAGCAGCAAACTCAGGGTGTGCAAGGTCCCAAGCAAGGGAAGCTGCTGGAGATGAGTGGCGCCTAGCCGGAGGTAGAACCACCTGGTGGATTTGAACCTGGGACCTCTGGCGCTTAATATAGGAGCCTTTGAGCTAAAAGCCAGCTGGCTCTCAGCCCCTGCTGTAGAGGTCTCTTGGTCTTAGGTGTGGTCTAGGTGCCACTGCATGGGACAGTGAACCACATTAGGTGCGTGGGTTACACCTGCATGCCCCATGGGTCCACTTGCCGGTCAGGTCAGCACCACTCCCCACGCCGACAAGGAAAGAGCTGTTGTTGCTGGGCCCTGAGGTGTTTCCCTGCCCTGCTGAGCTAGGCGCCGTGGCTGGATCTCTGGGGCTGGGGCCCTGGGACTCATCTGATAAGGGGCAGGCAGATCGTGTAGGACCTGGGAGCAGCAAGACACTGGCTGCGCATCAGCCTCCATTTGGGCTCCCCCAGGGGAGGCGAACAGACCAGCAGCACCCTGCCTGGGAGGAGAAAAGTGGAGAATCCAGCTCGGTGAGAGCAACGGAGAACTCCCCTCTGCCCATCGTCCCCGAGAGCCACCGGCGCCGAAGGCTCTTAAACATCTGGGGGCCAGACCGCTCCTGCGACAGCTGTTCTCGCGGGGTGGTGGCCCCATCGCCGCTCCAAGGACGGTGCACACGCAGCCATTCATGGGCAGCGGGTGTGTGAGGCCAGGGGCGGCTGCTGGCTACCGTCCCGCCACCAGACACTGGGCTATGGTGGTCCCCCCCTGCACTCCATCTCTTCCCTTCCAGTTCCTTCGCCAAGGTCCCCCCCCCACCTGCTGTTGCCCGGCAGGATTCCTGGTAAGCCAAGCACTTGGGCAGATGTCCAGGAGAGATTCAAATGCCACTCAGCTGATCAGTAGAGCACCCTCAGCCAGTGTTTCTACTGGTGGTGCACATATGCACATGCCTTGGTGCACGGAACAACATTTATTCCACACCTGGATGGGAAAAGAGGGACCATTGCTGCCCAGTGAGTCCCTCCTCTCCTCCACTCCCCCCTCCAGAAGTTTCCACTGCCCCTGCATCTCTCTGGGGGGGCCCTCCCTGTGTCTCTTCCCCCCACCCGGCCCCGCAGCGATGAGGGAGGAGAGGAGGGAGATGGCAAGCGGCAATGGGGAGGGGGCCCAGCAGGAAGGGGGGTTCACAAAGGGAAGGGGTAGGGCCTGGGTGGAGCAGGCAGGAAGTGCGGGCAGGGCCGTGGGGGGAAGAGGCAGGGCGGGGGGGGGGTTACCTCCCCCAGGAGAAGCTGCCCATGTGTTGTGCTCGGGCCATGCAGCCACCCGCAGGTCAGTTCTGTGTGGGTGGTGCACACTAACGCCACTTCCCTGCATGGGCCAGGCTGTTCAGCAGCCTGGGAGAAGTTGGAAGGTGAGGGGAGCTATTGGGGAGTCTGAAGGGGGGGGGTCTTGCTATTAGCACCAAAGGACTGGTTGTGGGTTCAAGGCCCAGCCCACAGACAAAGTGAATGGTGCTGTTAAATAGTGTGACCCGCTGCAGGGAGAACTCCTAGCTCATCTCTCGCACACCTTGTCCCTAGATCACCCAAGCCCTTTGCAAGCAGTGTCCCCTTTTTACAGAAGGGGAAACTGAGGCACAGAGCAGGGAAGCAACTTGCCCAAAGTCACATGGGCAGTCTGTGGCAGAATCCCGCAGTCCCGGGAGCTATGTGCTAGGCCACCCTGCCTCCCTGTAACCATGCCCTCTGTCGCAACGCGATTGCAGGGGACTGAAAACCAGTGACCTGCCTTCTGGGCCAGGGAGACACCTGCGTGCTCGGGGGCAGGGCGTGATCACCACCGGGGGTGCCCTTCACAGAGACCTACACCGTCCTGTAGGGAGGGAGATCCTGGGCTACCTCAGGTAACTGCCAGCTGGTGCCAAAGGGGGATGAAAGCTGTAGCAGTGTTGCAGTCCTGATCAGAGCCCCAATCCTGCAAACTGCTTTCGGGGGGGCCCACAGGGATCCCCCGATCCGGAGCAGGGCCGAGATGGCTGAGGGGAATAACGGCCCCTCACAAAGGCAGTGGGCATTCAGCAGAGCGAACTTCTACACATGGCTCGCTTGGATGCTCCATTCTTCAGAGGAGAGCAAAGTGCCGGCCCCACGAGTTGTCCTGGGTACACCCCCGTGCAGTCCTGTAGCAGGGTTGGCGCCTTAGTCATTCCTTTGAAGGGAAAAGAACATAGCTCCCCTAAATCAGGGGTGGGAAGCTTTTTTGGGTCGGGGGCCGCTGACCCACAGAAAAATCAGTCGGGGGCCGCACACAAGTGAGAAGCAAAAAAGGAAAACCAGCCCCTCCCTGACATGATCCCCAACTGAGACGGAGAAAGCCCCTCCCCACATTCCCCTCGTGCACCAGAGCCTGGGGGGGGGGGGGTCAGCCTAGTAGATCTGTGTGCTCCAGCCTCACGGTGGGGCAGCAGGAAAGCTGGCACATGGATTCCCCAATGCCGGGGGGGGGGGAACCCTGAGCCTCACGAGCTGGATCCAGGCAAGCTGGGGGGCCCCCAGGCCATAGGTTCCCCATCTCTACAGCCTAATCCTTCCCCTTACAGTCCTGGGGGGGGGGGGGTTTCAAAGTCTCCACTGTGCCATGGCTACCCTCTTATTAAAGAGGGAGACCCAGTCTTTATGTTGTGACCTTTCCCTTCCCCCATGTGACTGGACAGTGGCGCCTACAGTCACCCAAAATAAAAGCAGCAGTCACCCTTCTAAACATAGCAGATGAGTGTACACGCACACACACACACACACACCTGATCTGGCCTGGCTCACTGGCATGGACAGAGCACACATCTCTCTCACAGGCTCTGTGCATCCATTAATTAAAGCGCCCTCACCCAACTATCAGCCCGCTTGTCCCTCCAGGTATCTGAAAACAACATTGCGCTGATCTATGAGGAGTCCGGGCCTAAGGGTGTCTTTTAAGCATGCCCCACACAAGAGCAGAGAGGAATGGGGCTTGTTCCATCCCCAGTGGAAATAGGGTTGCCAGATGGTTTAACCAAAAATACTGAACACCCCTCCCCCCCCCCCCAAAAAACCACCAGGCAAAAATTCTGTTGAGAAAAAAAAGGGGGGAGACCAAAGTTGTTAAGCAAAAAAAAAAAAAAAAAAGGGTGCTGTGCCCTTTAAATGGCCCCACGCTCCTCACTCCCCCACCCCCGCCAGATGCGACAGGGGAAAATTGTCCCCACCGGGCTTCTGTCTGGTATTTTCTGGTTTTTTTACCGGACAGGGGACCTGAATAACGGCCAATCCGGGCAAAAACCAGATACCTGGCAAACCTAGGTGGAAATGTTCCTCCACAAGCCGGCTTCTCTCTTCAACAGCCAATCTATGGTAGCCACTTTGCTTGGACAGTTTCATTTGACCTCTAGTTGAAGCCTCTGCTCTGTTACGGGGCTCCTTTCTGTCCTGGACTGTCAAGACTCGTTTAGCAGGGAAGGAGGGTTTGTGGTTAGAGCTCTGGTCTGGGATTCAGAGGATCTAGGTACAGTTCCTGGCTCTGCAGCAGACTCCCTGTGTGACCTTCAGCAAGTCACCGCGTCTCCCCGTGCCTCAGTTTCCCCAGCTGTGCAATGAGGATAAAAATTCTGTTGTGTCTGTTTAGATTCCAAGATCTTTGGGGGCAGAGACTGTCTCACATAAGACTCTAAGAACAGCTATACTGGTGCAGGCCAATGGTCCATCTAGCCCAACATCCTGTCTTCCAGAAGCAGCCAATGCCAGATGCTTGAGAGGGAATGAACAGAGCAAGGCAATTTGGGGTGAGCCATTCCATCATCCCAGCCCAGCTTCTGGTAGTTGGAGGTTTAGGGACTCTCTGAGTAAATGGGTGGGGAACCCTGACCATCTTGGCTAATAGCAATTGATTGACCCATCCTCCATGAACTTATGTACTTCTTTTTTGAGCCCATTTAGGTTTTTGGTCTTCACATCATCCTACGGCAGTGAGTTCCACAGGTTGACTCTGCATGGTGTGAAGAAATACTTCCTTTGGTTTGTTTTTAAACATGCCACTTAGTAATTTCATTGGCTGCCCCCTGGTTCTTATGAAGGGGTAAATAACACTTCCCTACTCACTTTCTCCACACTGTTCACGATTTTATAGATCTCAGTCATATCCTCCCTTTGTCGTTTGGTCAATTTAGAAAACAATCTCCCTACCCCCACTCTCTCCACAATATATTTGTTCTCTGTACTTTTTCCAGTATCTTTTTTGTGACAACAGTGACCAAAACTGCACACACTATTCCAGGTGTGGATGTGATGTGGGCCTACCATGGATTTACAGAGTGGTGTTATGATATTTTCTCTTGTATTCTCTATCCCTTTCCTTATGGTTCGTAACCTATGTGAACATACAGCACCTAACACAATGGGCTCTGCTCTCACTTGGTGGCCTCTGGCGATAGCAATAATAAATAGCAATCAAGTTCAGTGCACTTTCTTACCACGTACGTGGGCACTGTAGACAAATCTACAATAGATTTGGCTTTCCTGCTTCAGAGAGAAGAAAGAAGACAGTTCGGGAATCATGCCAGCCCCAATCACTCAAAAAATCACGCCTCAGGCCCCGCCTCCCCCTGTCCTAAAATTTGCTTAAAACTCATGATTTTTTAAAAAAAGGTTGGGCACTTTCTTTCTTGTGCTTTCAGAACCCTTCGCACACACTCCGTTCACATTTTCAAGCTTTATTTTGCCACCGTAAGAACTAGAACCTTTATTTCTGCAATGCAAGGGGAGATTTTTTCCCCACACCATCACCTGAGTCCAGGAGCTGGAGTTCAGAGGGCACCGCCAAATATCTCAAGATTCATCAAAAAAAAATACCACGAGCGTCGGCCACCCTGCCGGAGGCCTGGCTTCTACTCGTCTGGCTTGCTGGGGGATCTTCAGCAAATGACTCACCACCTCTGCCGCTCAGTTTGCCTGTTTAAAAAAAAAAAACCACACAATACACGGCCGGGGGTATATAATGCTACCGCCTTGCCTCTATACATCGCTCGGACGACAGCTGTGCTGAGCATTCTGTGCTACTGGGAAATCTCCGCGTGCAGTACAGGGCTCATGACACACAGCTAAATGGGAGTGAATTCCTTCCGGAGGAGCAGCCGGATTGCCCCCCAATATAATGCTACCGCCTTGCCTCTATACATCGCTCGGACGACAGCTGTGCTGAGCATTCTGTGCTACTGGGAAATCTCCGCGTGCAGTACAGGGCTCATGACACACAGCTAAATGGGAGCGAATTCCTTCCGGAGGAGCAGCCGGATTGCCCCCCATTATCCTTCTCTTCTTCAGCGAGGCGAGGCTCCGGGCTCAGACAGCGCAAGGAGTGAGTGGGGATTGGCCGGGGGGGGAGGGGCTCTCTCCCCCAGCGCACTGGCCCTCCGCGCCCTAGGGGCTCTGAGCCGCTGGGTGGAGCCCCAAAGTGTGTGTGTGGGGGGGGGGGACGTGGGACGGAAGGGGCCCCCCCTTGCCCGGGCTCCTCCCTGTCCCGCAGCTTTCCCCTTTAAGAGCAGCCTGCTCGCCGCTCAGCCCTCCGGAAGCGGGCGGGCGCGTCAATTTCAGCCTTGCCCGAGCAGCTGCGGCAGGAGGCGGCTCCGGGCTGCCCCGCGCCCGCCCCCGAGGGGGGCCCCGCCTGCACGGTGCAGCCCCCCCCCCCCCGCGTAAGTACCAGCCCCCCCGCCCCCCGAGCGCTGCGATCCCGGGATCGGCCTCTGCCCGCAGCTACATTGTAGCCATCCCTGTTCCGCTTCCGCTGGAAAGGGCCGGGGGGGGGGGATTGATACAGGGAGGGAGCGCCCCCCCATTTTTCCCCTCTCCCAAGCACTGGGGGGGCTCTGGGCTAGTGGATCCCCCTAACCTCCCCTCCCCCCAACACACCCGCACAGGCCCAACTCGCTTGGGATTTGCACCCACCTCCCCCACCCAGGGAGATGTCTCAGCCTGTCTGAGAGGTGCCCTGCTCGCAGACAGCCCCCCTCCCCCCCCCCCCCCAATCCTGGCGTGTGGCTAGATTCCCCATGGGTGCAGGGCAAGTGGCGTTAAAGGGGAGCAGAGAGTTAGGGGGTGCAGTGCCCCCCCCCCGTAATCCCTCATCTGGTCTAGAGTGCGTGACACCCTGGGGAGTTTAAAGGCTCCCCTGGCATGGTGTGAAATTCTCCGTGAGCCCCCCGGGCAGTGTGGGGCAGGATGGTGCAAGAGGGTTCTTGCCCCTAGCTAATGCCTGGGGTGAGGGACCGGGCAGGGCTGGCTTTCCAGGCCCCATTGAGGCTGTCTGGGTTTCCTGTTGGTCAGCTGCAATGCTGCTGTCCATGCTGCTGATGCTGGTTCCATTTAGGAACTGGAGTGAAGCCACCAGCTTGCTCCACGGAGGCCAGGAAATGGCTCTAGGTCACTACCTGCCTCTGCCAGGTTGCAACTGGTGGCACAGGGACAAAGCTCTGCTCCGTTAGCAACCCCCTGCACCAAGCGCTGCTGCTGTCTGTCAGCTGATCGCAGCCCTGACACCCTGAGTCCGCATGCTAGGGACCCGATTCTTGCTCTGATGTTGGCTCCACTGAACATCAGGCCGGGAGTGGGTGGAGGAGTTCACCCCATCCTGGTTCAACCACAGATCTTACTACGTGCTGATCCTGTCTCAGCAAGGACCCTCGAAGGAATGGGACCAGAACCGACCAGATCCTGACAGCTGCCCCCTCCTGCTCCTCTCCCCCCTCTTCCTCGCCCTGTGATAATGGATGAGTGGAAACCCAATGCTCCAGCCAAACAGTTTGTCCCGCGGAAAAACCGGAGCTGGTACCTGGCCTGGAAGTACAAGCTGATGAACCAAAGGGCTGTCCGGCGGCTGTGCCAGGTGAGTGCCCTGGAGTAATGCGAATCATGCCAGGGAGGAGGGAGAGGCCGGGATTAGAGAAGATAAACTTGCAAAGCCCCATGGATTATGGCGTCTGTGTCGGGCGCCAGATGCTGCTGCTTGTGACCTAATGCAGGTGAAGAGAATAAATTGTCTTTTGAGGAGCCGCCTGCATTGTGTTTCACCCTTACAAGGTAGAATGGAATGAGTCAAACCCTCCTCTAGCTATGGCAAGTGCCCAAGAAAGATCTTTTTCCTGCAGACAGAGGGGACCTTTATCGATTTCACCTGTGGCTAGATGCTGTTGATTACCAGGCCGTGCACAGCTCAGCAACTCTGAAATACAGGGCATCCCTGCTAGAGGTTGCCCCGGTAAACATCTGTTCTGCACGAACATCGTTGATGCTTGTAGGAACTAATATGTGTTAAGTCCTCCCATTTCCCTGCTCTTACATCGTGCAAAAAAGAAAAAAAAATCCCACAACAGTTTGTGCAAATGGAAGTCCACAACAGGGGGGGAAAAAAATTCCTCACTTGACATCGTTTCGCTATACAGCCACAGATTTTAGAACGTATCTTGGATGTATAGCCAGGACGCCCTGTAATATTTCCTGGAGGGGAGGGTGGACTTACTAGGTGCCTGGTTGTGAGTTCTAGCTCTGAATTTGACTTGTGGGGGAAAGCCTTGTGAGACTCACTCCTGTTGGCTCTCTGCTGTGTGTTGGCTAGGAAACTAGAGCCAGTGAGTTTTTCGTTGTGTGGTCTTCTGTGTGACCAGGCTAGAGGTTTTCAGCGCTGCAAGGGCCGTGGGTAGCCCTTTCTTAGCAAAACTAAGTTTTGACTGTAAACACTTCATTAATCTTGTTTGTAAAATTTACCTACTGCATATTTGAGTGTCTGTTTGTGCAAGAACTCCTCCTAAACAGCAAGACCCCATGTGCAGCTTCCTCTTATCATATCTTAAAGCAAGGTCAGGCATTTGGCTGTGCCAGGCCAATGGGGTGTGCCTGGAATGGGATTGGTGCTCTTAAAACCATACAAAAAAGAGACAGAATCACCAGGTAGGTGAAAGGGGCTGGCTGGGGGCTCCCCTACCTGTCCAGAACTACTCCAGCCCCCAAGTGCCCTTAGGGAGGCTGAAGTCGTCTCTCCCCTCCCCCTCCCAATTCACATGGCAACACTGCTGTTTCCCTTTGTCAGGGAGGGAGGGGAAAGTGCAGAGTTTGCTGCATTCCTCGCTCTGGCTGTGAGCGCAGGGGGCAGATGAATATGGACTTGACCCACCCGGGGACATGCGCCCCTCCCTGCTGTGCCAGCTGGAGCCCCGAGCTGCTGTGGTGAGAGAGGACTGGGGTTGTCCTCTCTCCTCGGGGCAGCCTGCACCCCTCACCCCCAGCCCCACCCCAGAGCAATGATTCAAATAGAGGATGGACCTTTTCTCCAAAACCCACAAATGAATTGAGTTAAGGACCTGAGCCACACCGGGTAAGTCAGAGGGCTTGTGTTTGGGCTGCTTGTGTAGGAAGAGTGACTCTTACAATTCTCTGAGCATAGGTCTTAGAATATTTGGTGCTGGTGCTTTTTTTTTTTTTTTTTTTTTTAAGCCACAGCTCCAAGACTCTCACTTTTTTTTAACATGAGTCATTTCTAGCCTTGGTGCTTGCAGAGAAGAGCTGGAAAACAGGGCCCCTAAAGACACACAACCCAGAAGCCCCATGCACATTGGGAAAAATAACCCCAACTATACATACAGTATGATGGGGGCTAATTTGGCTATGACAAATCAGGAAAGAGATCTTGGAGTTATCGTGGATAGTTCTCTGAAAACTTCCACACAGTGTGCAGCAGCAGTCAAAAAGGCAAATAGGATGCTAGGAATTATTAAGAAAGGGATAGAAAATAAGACACAGAATATCTTACTGCCCCTGTATAAAACTATGGTACGCCCACATCTTGAATACTGTGTACAGATGTGGTCGCCTCACCTCAAAAAAGTATTTTGGCCTTGGAAAGGGTTCAGAAAAGGGCAACTAAAATGATTAGGGGTTTGGAACGGGTCCCATATGAAGAGAGGTTAAAGCGACTGGGACATTTCAGTTTAGAAAAGAGGAGACTGAGGGGGGATATGATAGAGGTATATAAAATCATGAGTGGTGTGGAGAGGTTGAATAAAGAAAAGTTATTTATTAGTTCCCATAATAGAAGAACTAGAGGACACCAAATGAAATGGGTAGCAGGTTTAAAACTAATAAAAGTAAGTTCTTCACACAGCATGTAGTCAACCTGTGGAACTCGTTGCCAGAGGAGGCTGTGAAGGCTAGGACTATAACAGAGTTTAAAGAGAAGCTAGATAATTTCATGGAGGTTAGGTCCATAAAAGGCTATTAGCCAGGGGATAGAAATGGTGTCCTTGGCCTCTGTTTGTCAGAGGCTGGAGAAGGATGGCAGGAGACAAATGGCTTGATCATTGTCTTCGGTCCATCCTCTCTGGGGCACCTGGTATTGGCCACTGTTGGCAGACAGGCTACTGGGCTAGATGGACCTTTGGTCTGACCCAGTACGGCCATTCTTATGTTCTTATGCAAACAACCCAAATCTAGGGTTGCCAGGTGGCCGGTATTGAGCCGGACAGTTTGGTATTTTCACCTCCTTTCAGTAAAAAAATTCAGAAAATACCAGGCACCTAAAATGTCTGGTATTTTTAAAATGTTTTTTTCCTGTCAAGGAGGCAAAAATCCCGGGCTGTCCGGCTCAATACAGAGGCAGCCTGGCAAACCCAGTGCTTACCGGGGAAGCTGTCTGGCCCTGTGCAAGGAGGCAAGATGGTGGGTGGCCACTGGCAGCCTTTTAGGGCCAAAAAGCCTCAAAAGCGATTCTTAAAGGGGCCACACTGGTTTTTGTGTTTGTTTTTTTTAATTTGTTTGTTTGTTTTTTCTTAACAACTCTCGGGGTCCTTTTTTTATCGGTATTTTTTTCAGAAACCATCTGGCAACCCTACCCAAATCTGTTTTAAAAATGTATTTCTTTATCAAGGCAACCCTGTAAGTGCTTGGGGCCTGATTCCCTGCTTTTGAACACTTGAGGGAGGCGTGGCTGACTTTAGCCACCACTGTGCGTGTCCGCAGTCCTGAGTTCTGGGCTTGGCTCTTAAAGGCTTCCTGTATGATCCTGAGCTAGTCAAATGGTGCAGCTTTCCAGAAGTGGCCTCTTTCCAGCAGCGCAAGCGGAGTGCCCCTGGGCCTTGGAGTTGGGTGCAAATTGGTACCTCTGCACACCAGACTCCTGTTCCCTTAAGCCACTCCTCATGGAGTCTGGAATCCTCGGACTGATTTTTTCCATCCCTGTGGAAGGGACGTATTGTTTGCCTGGAACGCTGTTGTCAAACTTGGGTCGTGCCGCTGGGATCTTTTGGCAGATTGTACATGATTTGGTGATTCTCTCTCTCTTCTGTATGGTTTTAAGAGCACCAGTCCCATTCCAGGCACATCCCGCCGTCCTGGCACAACCAAACCCTGACCTTGCTTTAAGATCTGATGAGGAAGCTGTATACCGAACTTGGTGGTCCCAGCTTTTACTGATGAGGAGTTCTTGGACAGACTCTCTAAAATGTATAGTAGAAATTGATAAGCCACAGCTAATCTATAACCTGAATATAGGGCCTGGGAATTTAACAATAGCTCCTCCCGTATGGGACATGTGGGAAGTTTTACAGCTGTTTCTGTTTGTAGATAAAGCAAATGGCCAGCTCTGAGCCAGGCATGTTCTGATTATAGTGGACCACATGGGACATTTTTAAGAAGCACTTTCGTGGCGGGGGAGAGAGACATGGGCTGTATCCGAAACCTGCGAAGCCTTCACTGGCTGCTCTCTCAGCCTCTCCTTCCCCTTCTCATTGTCCATCATTGACCCAGATTAGTGCAGCCCTGCCAAATTCGTGGCTGTGGAAAAAGTGTCACGGGCCGTGAAATCTGATCTCTCCCCTACACGAGCCGGATGTCACCGTGAGAGACCAGCTCTCACAGCCAAGGGGCCGGAGAGCAGCTGTTGCTGGGCAGGATCCCAGCTGTGAAGACCCCGTCCGTGCTAACAGCGATGCAGATGTGAGGATGGCATGGGATGAGAGGAAGTCATCAACTGAGCAAGGGGAGCAGGGCTGGCCTTAGAGGTCGGTGACCATCCAGCGCCCCATGGTGAGGGAGCCACTGTGGTCAGACATCCCCACATATGTGCCTTTCATTACCAAGCTCTAGATCTTGAACTGAGGATGCCCCAGATGGGGGCTCGTTTTGTGTGCTGGGCTCCAGCTCCTAGTCCGGTATAGGGTGGGGAGGGACAGGACTTCTGCTTCTTCCACACGGGTTTCTCCCAAGGCTGAGTGTCACCCATTTCCGGAAACCTCCCTTTGCTACAAGAAGCTCTGCGGCTGCTGGCTGGGATCCCATCTCTGAAGGCAGCACCGCCGCCAGCAGCAGCACACAAGTGAGGGAGGCAAAACTGTGACATCCCCAACACACACACACACTCTCTAGCCTTGCAGCACCCCTATCCTACAGTCCCATTTTTAGCTGGGACCCCTATGGTTACAATACTGCACAATTTAAATAGCTGACACTGTGAAATTGACTGAAATGGACTATGGCTTTGGATAGGTCCTGTTTATTGGGCCATGCTGCTTCTCTGTTAACCAAGCCCTTTTCCCCTGCTCCTGCAGCCATCCAAAAGCAGCGCCGTAATGGATGTAATGAGCAGCACGTAACCCTCGGGGTGGATATTCTAGCTCATTGTAACCAGCAGTCCTCCCTGTCTTGCAGCTTGGCTGTTAGTCTATAACTTCGGCACCCCCCCCCCCCCAAGTGGCCGGGAACATGCCTTTCTGGACACGTGGCGCGTGTATGAGCCTTCCTGGGCAGGGAATAGGTCTCGGTGCAGCACTGCTGTGTAAACGCTCTTCAGTACCAAGGTAACGACGCTGTCGTCGATAAGGAAATCTGGGCTGGTACACGGCGGGCTCCCTCTGGTAGGTGGAGAGCTGCAGGCAAGGGGCAGAACAGGGCTGCAGTGAAAAGCTGGAACAGAAGGTGCGGCAGAGAGAGAGGGTGTCTAGAGGCAGATTCTGTTCCTGGCCTGCTCCTTTCCACCAGGCTTAAGAAACATCAACAACTAATTGGCTCTTGGTTTTTAATCTGCTGTCTTCCCCCAGAGCCTGGCTCTCAGAAACAGCGCCTCTGATCTAGTGAGGAAGATGGTAATCAAACTCAAGCGTGTCCCTTCTCTCCTCCTCCCCTGCCCTCCCACTCCCCCGCCACCCCAGTCCGAGAGAACAGAATTCCAGGTGGGACTGAGGCCACATGGGGCCAGATCCACCCATCCTTTTGTCTGATGAGCGTGAGCAGGCACTGTAGATAGGACAGGAATCATAGAATCCTAGAACACTAGAACGGGAAGGGCCCTCGAGAGTCATCAAGTCCAGTCTCCTGCCCTCACGGCAGGACAAAGCACCGTCTAGACCATCCCTGACAGATGTCTGTCCAACCTGCTCTGAAATATCTCCAGTGATGGAGATTCCACAACCTCTCTAGGCAGTTTATTCCAGTGTGTAACCACCCTGACAGTTGGGAAGTTTTTCCTAATGTCCAACCTCAACCTCCCTTGCTGCAGTTTAAGCCCATTGCTTCTTGTCCTGTCCTCAGAAGTCAAGGAAAACAATTTTTCTCCCTCCTCCTTGTGACACCCTTTTAGATACCTGAATGGTTGGGGCAAGCATCCTTGATCTAGAAACAGGGGTAGTGAAACCCAGCTATAGAAATGGGGTAGTGAAACCCAGCTATTGAAACAAACAGCCCTCCTGCCCCTGCTAGGGATGTAAAATTCTGTTTAATCCATTTAAACCTGATGTTTAACTGATGAAATGAGGGGAATGTAGGAAGTGGGGCTTGGTGCACCCCCCCCCATGGACAGGGACTGCTCTGGGTGGTCTGGAGTGCCCCCCCCACCCCTGGCAGGAGGCATCTCCCACTAATTAATTAACCATAGCTGGTAAGCCTCACCTGTTAAGGGTGAAGTTAACCCTTCACATCCCTCCCCCCTGCTCCCGCACACACCGTCCGAGAACGCAATTCCAGGCAGGACTAAGGCCACGTGGCTGGATGGATCTTGGCCCTTTTGTCTGAGCATGCGCTAGGCCTGAGCCAGTGGCCTTTTCCCTTGGCCGGTTTCCGATCTTGCTGTGGTAAATACTCGTGCCCTGGCAGATGGCTCCCGCAATGCTAGCCAGTGCTAACGCTGGTTTGACGGGCATCCCAGCGGGTAACTGAGCGGGGGACCCTGGTCTCTGGCTGGTTGCTCTGTCCCGTTGCGGTGAGGCAGAGCGGGCGGCTGCCCCGGGAACGCCATTGGCTGCGTCTGTGAGTTCTCGCCTTTGTGGCTCCGTGGGTGGCTCTGTAGCCCTCGGCAGTTCAGGGCTCGCTTCCTCCTTTGCCACGTGGTGGGAAGATGCCGATGTGGTGAGAGAAATGGTGCGACTTGCCTGAGGTCCTGCAGGGAGCGTGGCAGCGCCGGGCTTTGAACCTGCAGCCTCAGAGCCTCCATCCGTGTGGTTAAGGCAGCAGGTTTCAAGCTTTTGGTTTTTTTTTCCTCTCGTGGCTCAGTTGAAGAAAATTGATGTCACGACCCAACCTAATGTGACTAGCGTGTGGGCTCGGGGTGGGGCTGAGGGTGAGCTTTGGGGTGTAGGAGGGGGCTCAGGCTGGGGGGGGAGGGGTCAGTGCTGGGGCAGGAGGGGTTTATCTCAAGTGGCTCCCGGGCAGCAGGGGTGCTAAGGCAGCTTCCTGCTTGTCCTTGGCACCCCAGACCAAGCTGCACCCCAGAAGCAGCCGGCAGCAGGTTCCCAGCTGATGGGAGTGCGGGGCTAGTGCTTGGGGCAGGGGCAGTGCATGGAGCCTTGTGTACGCCTCCACACCCCTTCTCTCCCCCCCCCCCCCCCGGAACCGGGCCTGCTGCCGGCTGCTTCTGGGGCACAGCACAGTCTGCGGTGAAGGGCAGGCAGGGAGCTGCCTTAGTGCGCCCCCCCCCCTGCAGCCACGAGCCCCTGCGCCCCTCGTTCCACCGCCCAGGACTGGGGTGCGAGCCGTCATTTGAAAACCCCTGGGTTAAGGCCCTGGCCACCCCTTCTGTCTGAGAAGGGACCTCTTAGGGCTGGAATGATCCCATGCTCTGATCTGGCGAAGGCTTGCACTGGAGAGGAGAAGGGGGTTGACACGGGGAACACCCTCGAAGTTCCCATAGCGACCTCCCTCTCCTCACAGGTCTGCCTGCCAACAGGCACGCGCATGACGCTAGCATCCCAGATAGCTGGACGATGGGACGCTCTGTGCGGCCCACTGGGCTCTCTCTCCTGTCTCTCATGAGGGTGCCCACTTGGGCCTATGAATCGCTTCAGAGATTGTAATGCAGGGCGGATGGGGAGTTCAGGCTTCCGGGGCAGGTGTAATGCCGAATTCCCTGTCATCCCCACTCTTTCCTAATGTGGGGGTTTGTTCTTTCCTCACACCTCTGGGAGGAGGGTCCCCATTGTGCAGGTGGGGAAACTGAGGCAAAGTTAAGTGATGAGCCCCAGTGTGGCAGAGCTGAGAATGGAACTTGGGTGTCTCAAGTCCCAGGCTAACACCCAAGCCACTAGGCCACCCTTTCCAGTAGGTGTGAAGGGAAAGCTATGGCTGCCGGAGACCCTCTGGGAGGCTCATCGTGTAGCTTATGGCGACCTTCTCCCGGCATGTCGCCCTGTGGCATGGAATGGGACCAGAACTTTTTGCCTTGCAGATGGGGGCCGTCCTCTTCCTGCTTGTGACTGTCATTGTGAATATCAAGCTGATCTTGGACACTAGAAGAGCCGCCAGTGAGGAGGAAGAGGAGGAGTCTGCCCAAGACTATGGTGAGAGGGAGGGGCCCGGGGCCTGGGAGCAGCAGGCAGTCAATGCACCTAGAGCTGGCTAGAAAACAGGCTTTGCTAAAACTTTCCATGGCGGGGGCAACGTTTTGGCAAACAAAATCTAAACCAGAAATATTTGTTGTTAGAAATGCTGCTGCCGTGCCTCATGGGGATGGTATTTCGGGTGCCTTGTGCGCCCACCCTTCTGTAGGTGAGGCTCCTTATGGGACTACATCTCCCATGGTGCATCAGGGTCTCCCCTCAGGGTAAAGGGAGGTGGTTGCATTATGGGAGATGTAGTTTACCTAGGGAGCCAAGCCCACAGAAGAGCATGGGGAGGGGAGGAGACAGGACTACAATTCCCACCAGGCCTTGGGGCAGGGTGTCAGACCTGAAATATTTCACTTTTCAGGAATTTGGTGGTTTTGATGCAAACCTTGAAACTTTTTTTCCAGTGTGTGTGAGAATTGTGTAACTGAAATCCCACTTTTCTTCTGGAAAGACCGTTGTTGATGGGGGAAAATGGTTGACCAGCCCTATCCATAACATTGAGGGAACCCCACGCACACTGCTAAAGACAATATTTCATTCTAGGTCTGCTCCTTCTTGGTGGGCCATTTGTCCTGTGTGAAGCTGGACAGCCCTCTCTTTTTGGCAGTGTGTCCCTTGTCCGGTATTGAGACTAAAGCAGAGCCGGGGTCGGGGAGGGAGGAATGGCATCCTCCTCAAAATGGCATTCTCTGAGCAGCGTGCCCTTGTATGCACTGCGAGCCAGGTCCTGCCAGCAGAGCTGGGCCCCTGCCGTTCCCAGAAGTACCGGAATGGCTGGCGTTCTGGGAAGGCAGGTGTGACTCCCTTCTCCGCCTTGGGCTGCTCGGTTCAGACCACCCGACGTGGGGGTCTCTGGCCACGTGGACTCCTGTCCACCCAGAACCGGACTGAGACACCAAATGAGCAAGGACCGGTGAGGGCAGGGGCTGCCCTGCTCTCTCATCTGCAGTAATTAAAGAGCTGGAGATCTTCAAGGTTTGCCTCCTGGTCCCTCGGGCGCCAGGATCTGTGTCGGGTGGGCGTGTCGGAAGACCGTGATTTAGAACATCCCCGCCCCCCCAGCTGGTAAAGAGGGATGCTGCAGCCCGTTGGGAGGGGCAAAATAGAACGCGTGGCGTGCAAATCGGTTGGGGATCTCACCCACCCTGGGGATCCGGCTGATGCGCCTGGCACCCAGCCACACGGGTGCAGGCAGGGCTGAGTCTTTGGGTGCCCTTCTCCCCTTAGATGAAGGCGTGCAGCACCTGGAGACCCCACGCCGCCCCACCAGCAGCAGGAAGCTCTTGGACATCGAGGTGTACTCCAGCCGGTCGAAGGTCTACGTGGCTGTGGACGGGACGACGGTGAGTGGCTGGCCCGGGAGGCCGAGGGCGGGTGAACTGGCCTGGGTGATATCAGAACAGACTTGATCTCCATCCCCCAGCCCTTGGGCCGAAGCTCTCCCTGGAGCATGGAGAACCCAGAATTCTGAAGTTCAGCGAATTCTCCCTGTCCGTGCAGCTGTGACCCAGGGAAACCTGGTTTGTGGCTACAATCACGTTTTTCCCCCTCCTGCAGGTGTTGGAAGATGAGGCTCGGGAGCAGGGCAGAGGGATCCACGTCATTGTGTTAAATCAGGCTACGGTAAATGACACAGATGGTCCCTGGGGGTGTGGGGCTGCCCGGGACACACTTCCTCGCTGGGGGCATGCACCATGCATGGAGCGAAGGTGCCAGGGGTTGGGTTTCTCCTCTGCCTTGGCATGTCTGGCAGCAACCGATAGACCTGCAGTAGTGGGGGGCCTCGGCCTGGTGAAGGTACAGCCCAGAGGGAATGGCTTGGGAAAGCCACGGTTGGAAATAGGCTGGAGGTAGGGCCGTGGACTTCAATGGGAGTCGTTCCGTTGGCTGGGGTAGCTTTGGCTCATGGGGTGCAGACTGAACTCTGGTTTTGCGTACTAGGATGATGAAGGTCCCTAAAAGTGGGGGGCCATCGGCACCTGAACCAATCCGCCTCCCCCCACACTGCCTCTTCCCCCAAAAGCAATAGGGCTGCGGCCCACCGGCCTCTCCTTTTTCCGTGCCAGGATGCACGTCTGACACCCCTGTAAACCTCAGTTGGTGAATCACAGAATCATAGGCCTGGAGGGGACTGCCTAATTAGCCCAGCCCAGCCTGGTGTCTGTCCAACCTGCTCTTGAAAATTTCCAGAGATGGAGATTCCACAACCTCCCCAGGCAATTTATTCCAGTGTGTAACCACCCTGACGGCTAGGAAGTTCTTCCTAATGTCCAGCCTCAACCTCCCTTGCTGCAATTTAAGCCCATTGCTTCTTGTCCTATTCTCAGAGGTTAAAGAGCAAATTTTTCTCCCTTTTCTTTGTAACAACCTTTAAGATCAGTGGTGTCCAACACACTCGCCTATTTGGCTGGTTGTGTGTGGCTAGTTGGCTCACAAAACTATGTACATTTTCAGGATAATGTGACTCGTTCATTTTGCTTCAGAACTGGTTGGACGCCACTGTTTTACCGACTTGGAAGTAGCTGCCATGTCCACCATATTTTCTCGTCCCCAAACTAAACAAACCCGTTTGTTTAGGTTTTTTTTTCTCTCTTTCAGTCTTCCCCCGTCGCTCATGTTTTCTAGACATTTAATCATTTTTGTTGCTCTTCTCTGGACTTTTCCCATTTTGCCCACATCTTTTCTGAAATGTGGTGCCCAGAACTGGACACAACACTCCACCTGAGGAGAATGGAAGAATGACGTCTCGTGTCTTGCTCACAACACTTCTACTGAAGCATCCCAGAGTGATTTTCACCCCCCCCCTTTTTTTGGCAACGGCGTTACAAGCTAAACATGAGTCAATAGTGTGATCTACTGTGACCCCCAGATCCTTTTCTGCAATGCTCCTTCCTAGGCAGTCCCTTCCCACTTTGTACACGTGCGATTGATTGTTCCTTCCTAAGTGGAGGACTCGGTGTATTTGGCCGTATTGATTTCCCCCCCCCCGCCCCCCCCCGTGTGGAGTTCTAGGGAGTATTGATGCCCAGGGTCATGGTCTACATGCATCATGCAGGCTGTGCTAGGATGTTAACAAGTAACCAGTTAACCAGGAAGCATTCCCCTTACCAGGTGATGATTACTGGTAACTGGTTAACCAGAGGCCTGGCCGGGCTGTAGCAGCCCCCCGCCCGCGGGATCCCAGTGAACCGGAATGGTTAACCTTCATTTTAACGGTGATGTTTACATCCCGCCGGTGTGTTTGAACCCCTGCAGGGGCATGTGATGGCCAAGCGGGTGTTCGACACCTACTCGCCCCATGAGGACGAAGCCATGGTCCTTTTCCTCAACATGGTGGCCCGGGGCCGCATCCTGATCTTCTCCATTAAGGTAGGTGGGGCTGAAGACCGTAGCTCAAGTCACGGAAACGAGTCGAGGCCGGCTCTGTCTCCCTGCAGTCTTGTCTCGTGAACGTTCTACCGCGTACGTCTGACGGCAGCGCCGTTCCCCTCCAACTTACGCTGTCGATTCTATTCTGGGAACACCAAGAAATCCGGGCCAGACACCCCCGCCCCCCCCCCCCATGCTGGGCGCTGTACAAACGCAGAACAGAGACAGTCCCCGCCTCCAGGCGGTTACCATTTCAGTATAAGACCAGAGGCATCAAGCTGATGCAGACCGACGGGGGAGCACAAGGAAACCGGGGATCCGTGCTGGTCAGCGTGGCGGGTAGTGGTCTCCGCATTCCAGCAGAGGGACTGTTAAGTTGCTGTTTGTAGGCATCCTCCAAAATTCCCCTTTGCCGGGACTGTGCACGCGCAGAAAGCACAAGGGTGCTTGTGTGAAAACAACATTTACGTGTAACCCCAGGGTAGCACTGTGTATCGGAATGGGGTGACTCCTGTTTCCCACCAACATGAGTGGGAAGAGAGTAACACACTCTCCGCTCCTCCGCACCCCCCCCCCCAGCTCCTTTTTCTGTCACTCTTGTACCTTTCTTGTATCACTCTTGTTGGGGGGGGGGGGAGGGGGAAGTGTATATTTTCTGTCCCGTAATGCGTCCTGTGGCGACCACTTCTCCGTAAGGTGCTGCATGCAAACCACCCCAGTGCCCTTGTATTGAAACTGTTTTGTTGTCTGATTTCTGGCGGGCACTTACGTGCCGCGTCACCTGTCTTGGGTGGGAAACAGCTTGGAAGAGACGTTCTCCAAAGGGATGAAGTGTGTTCGTCTGACCCAGGGGACTGCAGCACGGGGGCCGTGTCTGTCTGTCTGTCTGTCTGATCTTGGCAAGGCAACGCTCCTGAGTCGGAAAGGGTGGCTCCTCCGACTTTCCCCCCCCCCCCCCAAGTCTGCCTCGTGCCCTCTGTCCGCAGGGGGGTGAATCCCCCTGTAGCTGGTGGGCATCCGCGGAGCCCCGGTGGCAGCTAGAGGGGGACGGCGGAAAGTCCCGGGGGGCTGCGGCGGGGGAGGCGTCGCGCCGGGTCGGAGCCAGGGAAGGCGCCGCCTCAGGATGGGTTTTGTTCCGTTCCAGGACGAAGGCTCCTTCCACCTTAAAGACCCGGCAAAGGGCCTCCTGAAGGCCTTGGGGAGCCAAGCGGCCTCGTCCCTCAGCTGGCGGGACATGTGGAGCTTTGTGGGGAAGAAAGGAGGTGAGCGCCCTGCTCCAGCCGGGCCCGGGGGCTGCGAGGGCAGGGATGGAGAAGGCCTTCCCCTCAGCGCCCGGGGGAGGAGCATCTCTCGAACCGCTTCCTCGCCCTGATGCCACTTGGCCGTGGTGGGGCCTACTCCCTAGGGGGCGGGGACGTCTCCTCCTTAGGCACCTGCCATCCCTGGAGGGAGGGTGGTACCAAGACATCACGTGGATTCTGGCTGGCTCTGTGCTGGGGCTGGGTGCGGTGGGGCCTCGAGCGCGGTTCGGCAGCGGCCCAGCTCTGACGGCGCGTCCGCCCCACAGGCGAGGTGTATGGCGAGAAGCATTCCAAGTCCCCGGCGCTCTCGGCCTGGGGGGACCCCGTCTTGCTGAAGACTGAAGTCCAGCTGACCTCCGTGGAAGGTAGGGAACCAGGGGGCTCCCCCAGGGCAGGGTGCAGCTGGGCGTGCCGTGCCCCATTGCAGTGCCTCACTTGGGGAGGGGGGAGGGGGTGTAAGGCAGATACTGGGGGGATACTCTGGCTCTGCCTTTCAAAAGCTCTTGGCACCCAGCTGTCAGATCAGCCCCCATTCCCGGTGGGTCGGGGGGAGGGGGGGTGGAACAGGATTCTGCTGTAAACCCAGGGAGCTGGGGACATGGAGATGAGAAATGATTGGGGGGCAGTGCTGCCTAGTGGATAGACTTCTGGGCTGCGACTTGGTTTCTCTTCCTGCCACTGACCTGTGTACGTCCGTTCCCCTTTCTGCACCCCTGCCCCCGCAAGGGGCCGGCGCTGTTTCTCTCACTAGCTGTGCAGCACCTAGCAAAGGGGGCTCTGAGCTCAGCCGGGCCCTGGAAGTGCTGCTATTGGACGGGTAATCCAGACTGTGTGGCCTTCTGGAGGGTGAATGAAGGGCAAGGGGGAGGCCTAGGTGGGATCTTAGGAAAAACGATTTCCCGAGGAGGGTGGGGAAGCGCTGGGATGGGTTCCCTGGGGAGGTGGTGGAATCTCCATCCCTAGAGGTTTCGATGTCTTGGCTTGACAAAGCCCTGGCTGGGTTGGTTTAGTTGGGGTTGGTCCTGCTCTGGGCAAGGGGGCTGGACTTGATAACTCCTGAGGTCTCTGCCAGCCCTGGGATTCTGTGGGGAGCCGGGGCCCTCTCTAAATATGGTCCCTGTGCCATGGGAGCCCAGCTCCCCTCTGGGAGGGTGAGGCATTGCTGTGTGCCAGCCCCTCCGTGGGGAGTTTGCCCTGGGGGGTGATCGGGGCTGATGTCAATCCTGACAGAGCCCTTCCTGGGGGGTTCTTTGGTCACTGGCCTCGTGAGTACAAAACTGCAGGTTTTACAATGGAAGCACCAGCTCCATTTTAATCTGGTGATTGCCCTTGGCAACCCTACAATAACAAGCCAGCACCCATCTGACGGGAGAAGAGAGTGGATGGGGTTTTCTTTTCCTGCTCCCAAGGGCCGGTTTGTGACTGCAGTTGCAAGAAATGTCTCGGGACCATCCTGTTCAAAGCTCCCCTCCCTTCTTCACGGATCCAGCTGCCTGGGCCTTCTGTGCCCAGGCGGGGCTTCGAGCTGGGGTGCCCGAAGCCGTATTTGGCATCCGCTCGGCTTGGGTGGCCACCAGATCCCTGCAGCCCACCTGTCCGTCGCTAGAGGCGGTGAGCCCCCTGGCGCAATGGCTGAAGCTGGCACAGAAGCCCTGGCACCGAGCAGGCAGCGGCCACCCCCTTCCCCCCGGGAGCAAGGGTCTGAACTCATGAGTCTCCCGTTCTCTCGCAGATGCCGAGTGCCGCTGGCCGGACACAGAGCTGAATCGCCGGCGGCGGAAGTTCTGCAGCAAGGTGGAAGGCTACGGCAGCGTCTGCAGTTGCAAGGACCCCACGCCCATCGAGTTCAACCCGGAGCCCGTGAGTGGCTGCCACCAGAGCCCCCCTCGCCAGCCCTGGGGGAGGGGAAAGCCCTTGCCCCAGGCGTGGCCCCAACCTGGCAGGATGCCCACAGGAGACTGAGGGGTCTATGGAGCGCTCTAGCCGAAATCGCAACCGCCTGCTCCCAGAATGCACCTGTCTGTCCGTTCCCAGGCAGGGCTGGAAAATGGCCGCCAGGTGCATTCTGGGAGGGAGGCCTGCCACACAAGGGAAGGGCTTGAGAGCCATAGAAGGTGGCCAGGGCACGAGAGTTCGAACGCTCTCTGCAGCCGTTCGTGGCCCTTCCGTCTCGTCTGTGCGTGGCACGTGGCCCGAGGGCCGTAACGCTTCGCTCCAGCTCTGGGGATGTGGCATTCAGCGGCCTGTGAGGCCCAGCCAGTATGACTGGCGCACCCTGATGGCCTAGGGCTCTGTTACAGTCTAGCTAAAAGCACCCTCTTTGGCCCATAGGGCGGCACGCGGGTAGGCTGCCCGTAGCAGCTCTGACCAGACGGCTGCAATCTACAGCAGCCTGGGATCGGGCCTGAAGAGAGAACCTGGCCTCAATAGTCGCCGTGCCACGTCCCACAGCCCCAGGGTTTCTTTAGCTGCCTGCTAGCCAAGCACGGACCACGTCCAGCCCTGCCCGGCAGGCGAGGCCTGCCCAGGTCCCAGCCTGCAGTGGTGGTGGGGTGGGAAGGAGTCCAAGAGGAACTGGTGGGCTCATTTGATCTGCCAGGGTCTTGTGGGCGAGGGTCTCTGCTCCGTTTCAAGCCTAGAGGGAAGAGCCTAAAACCAAGCCCTGCCCCGGGGCACTGAAATGACTCCCATGAGCTCTGGGCTGCGGGCAGGGCTCCTAAACCTTGTGGCTGTTACAGCTCTCTCTGCCTTATCTTCACTGGCGTTCTCAGGGCTGTCCTGCCCTTGGGGAGGAGTGGGGAGGGTCTGTGGTCATCAGGGGCTGCTGGTGGCTTCCCAAAGCCCTTATCTCCAATGCTTTTTCTCTTCCAGCTCCAGGACAACAAAGTCTTCAATGTGCCGGTGGCTGTCATTGCAGGGAACCGACCCAACTACCTGTACAGGTGAGCGCAGGGCCCAGGAGGGCCATCCTGGGGAAAGCAGCAGATCCAGGGCCAGGGCCTGCTAGGCCCAGGCCTGGTTTGGAATAACCCGGGCATTGCTCTGGTGGTGGTAGCGGGAGAGGCCCCCTGCATGTCTCTTTCGCTCTCCCAGAGCATTTCGAGGGCGTCTCCGAGTGGCTGTTGCACCAGGAACTGGCAGGGGTGGGAGGGTGGCACTGTCCTGGAAGCAGGTTCGTTCCCGGTCTAGCCTGCCAGGGGTTGTTCCGCCTCCCTGCTGACCAGCTGTGCACAGGGAGGGGCGTTCGCCGTAGGAAGCGGGGGACGGGGCAGCGTCTGGGTTTGCAAGGGCCAACTGTGCCCCAGCCCCTCCCAGATCTAGGCCTCGCGGGAGCGTGGAACCCATCTCCTGCATCTGTGGCCCAGGTTTCATCTTGGCACCCTCCTCAGACCCTCTCCAAGCTGGGGAATGTCTAACCCGCCCCTGGCAGGGTTGGCTGAGAGGAGGGGTCTAGTCGGGCCCATTCCCCTCTTCTTCCCCCCCCCCTCCCATCTGAGAGGAGATGCTGCAGCATGGTGCCCCCGTTGCCACGGCATTCACTTGTGACCAAACCCATTTCCACTCTCCTGGCTCCCAGGATGCTGCGGTCCCTGCTGTCGGCCCAGGGGGTCAACCCCCAGATGATCACCGTCTTCATCGATGGGTATTATGAGGTAAGATCTCCCTTGGCGGCAGGGGGCTCCTTGCAAGGTTGTGAATCTGTCCCAAGGGGCTGAGCCGGCACGGGTTCGTGGGTGTGTTCCCGTTGGGTGTCTGCGTGTGACAGCAGTTGGGCTGTTGGTGTGCTGAGGCTGTTGCCTGTTGTCTCTCATCTCCGGTTTGGATCAGAAGCACTGGGGGGGGGAATGGCCACGGATTTGTTTTGTACAGCACCAAGTGCAGCAGGGGCCCAGAACTGGGGCTCCTGCTTCAAATAACTTATTTTCTGCATCCTTAAAGTGCCCTGAGGCTGGAACAGGGGGCAAGAGGTCTCAGATGCCCTGTGAAGTCCCCTCTCTGACCCGCTCCTGCCGAATTAACAAACCGAATGGTCCTGGCTAACACGTTGGGTGGGCGGCAGAGGTGAACTGAAGGGTATGGGGGGTGGTGCTATGCTTTGGGCTGGGAAAGGGAGCCCCGTGCACCCTCGAGTGTGAAGCACTTTCTCCCAGTCTCCAAGCTGTGAGAAGAGCCAGCGATTCCACAGGGACTTCACCGGGGCCAGTCTGTGTCACAAGGAGAGCAACCAGGCGTGACAGCAATGGGCGGGATTGTGTCCCAGCGATGGGGTGGCTTGCATCTCTGTCCCCTTCCTGGTCCCTTTGGAGTGCCCCAGGAGCTAGGCCTCATGCCCTTTCCTCTCTTGGGTGGGATTTCCCACTTCTCCCGCTCTTACACCAAAAGCTGGGCACAGCATCTCCGCTCGGTCTTGTGCAAGAGCAAAACTTGTTGGCCGAATACTCTTATTTGCAGGCAAACCCGACTGTCCCTGCATGTGGCACCATTTTTGCATTTGGGTGGAATTTGATGTGAGTTCACTGAACAGTTACACCCAGAAGCCATGGTGAGGGGCAGATTCACAAAGCCTCTTTGCGTGTGGCAGGAGGAGGAGGGGAAAGCAGTGTAGCCTTCGTTCTGCAGCAGTTACCCCCTGGTGGGGGCCCATGAAGATCTAGGCTCAAGCCCTTACTCGGATGTGATGTAAATTTCTACGCGGTGGAAGTGTTTCGGTGGCGTCTGAGCATCCCAAGGCAGCCGACAGCTGGGCGGTTAGAACACTCTGGGACCCCAGTTCCAGAGGGCGCATTTGCACCTGGATCACCTCTGCCGTTAATCTAACACTTTAAAAATACCTGACAACAGACTGTTTTGTTGGATTCACATTTACTGCCAACTCCTTGTGCTTCCCGGAAAGCTCAGACTCCGTTCGGCCCAAACTGACACTTTTTTGTTTGATTGGGCTTCGAATTGCCAGTGACGCCCCCTCCCGTCCCCCTCCCCCCCCCCCCCCAATCAGTCACCGAGCTTCACCTGTTTCCAGGCTTGGTTGTTCCCATGTGCATCTTCCCCCCCGCCCCAGGACCAGGGCTAGGCCGTCACCACCTGAAAGCAGGTGGGTTTCTTTAGCAAATGGAACAAAGCGTTGGAGAAAGTGACTTTAAAGCAGGCAGCTGCCACCCGCCTGCCCAGACCCACCTGATCTTTGGCTTTGCCACGAGCTCAATCAGCCTGCCCGCCCGCTGGCTGGAGGAAAGGAATGGATCCAACGTATTCTAATGGCAAGTCCAGGTGGTCTTGGGAGCCAGCCTGGGCTTCTGGAGGAGTCGTCCCACCTCAAGGAATCTCCTTTCTCAAAGTCTTTCCTCCCTGCCCCGTTACCATCTGTCCGTGCTTCGTCTGTGCTCTCCGCTACGCCTACTGACACCAGTTTGAAATCCAAACCCCACTTCTGTCCACACATAGGAATAGAGACCGGCTGGGAGGAGAAGGAGCAGAGCCCCAATCCCATGGAGGCTCTGGTCCAAGCTGCCGACCAGAAGATGTGTGTGGCGCAGCACAGACACGCTGGCTCGGCTGCGGGGGCCCGGCTGCGGCCATTGTAAACCCAGGGTTACCACACAGTGTGGACACTCAAACGTGGGCTTGGAAGTAGGGGTGCAATAGTAGAACCGTTGAAACTGTTGGCCGATAAGCCTGGGTTTACTGGTTACTGTCAGTGGTTACACGCAGGTTCTCAGGCCTGCTCCCCAGGAGCTGGTTGCCACCCTGTGTTGTGAGCTCTTAATACAGAGCCCGCTGCATGAAGTGGCAGCCGGCTCCCAGGGAGCGGGAGCCCCATGCTGCATGTAACCGCTGAAAATCTCAGTAGTTACCTACTGAACCACTTTTTTAACATCTCTACTTGGAAGCACTGGGTCCACGAATCTAGGTCCCACAGCCCCAGTTTCTAATGCAGTGTAGACGTGCCCTATGTGGCTTTGTTGCAGGGCCTGAGGTGAAATCTTCCTTTTGTCTCCATCTGTTTTCCCTCTTGACCGGCCAGGTAAGAAGCCCCCAAGATGGCTGCCCCGTTGTCAGGAAGTCAGACCTGCATGGCTCTCAGTCCCGGGCCGGGTCTGGAGTGCTGAAACTCTGCTGCCCCATAGCTCTGCATGGCTATGCCTTGCCATATTGTAGGGGGCAGATCCAGATTCCTCACCCAGCGCCCCATGTGCATTGGACCCCTTCCCTTCCAGACTTGGGCACCTCAATCTAAAATAACCAGATAAGCACCTCCTGCCCCGCCAGTCCAATTAAAGCTGGGTGAGACTCCTGGCTTGCAAGCGGTGATGTGTCTTTGTGAGCGGGGGCACTGCATAGTCCTGGCAGTGGTCGGACCCTCCTCGCTAGCCCCTTCAAACATCTTGCCCTAGATTGGCCTTTCCCCACAAACCTTCTCCCAGGGTCTGTCGGCTGTGGCCTCGCTGTGTACAGAGCCGGATGCCGAACACTCCTGTGGCACTTCTCACCACCTTAGGCCTCAAAGGGCTTCGCTGGGGCCTTCGCTTTGCAATTGTCCCCCATGTTCGACTGGGCAGAGGGCGCCCGATGTGCGGCGAAGGTGATTGAGTGGCCCATGGTCACACAATGACCGAGCCTCGGGCAGATCCCAGATCTCTCGATGCTTAGGCTAGTAGTTGTAAGGGGCTTAGGAGATGCTGCATCTAGTGGGCATTGAACAGACACCTTGACTGGGCCTGGCTCATGCTGTGGGGTAGAGGCTTTTCTTCCCTCCATCGCATCTAGTGTTTCCGCCTCCTGCAGTGCAGTATAAAGTGTTCTCCATCCCATGTGGTGATGGGGGAGTGGAACGGAGGAAAATGAATGAAACCAGAAGCGTTTTTTGTTGGGGGGGGGTTGGAATCCTTCTTTTGACATTTGCCGCAGTGACTGATGCTTTGTGAGCGCAGATAACAAGAGCTGCATCCCATTGCCATGGCAACAGAAGCAGGATCCCTGGGCTCTGGGGGGAGCAGCATGGATGCTAGGATGGCTCAGCACTGGGCCAGGAAATGCTGCCTGCTGTGCTGCCATCTTCCTGGGGTGTCCTGGGGAGGAGAAACCCTTGATACAATCTGAGTTTCCTTTCCCTGACTGCAGTAGGGATTGGAGAGGGAAGGGAGAAGAGGAGTCTGGGATAACTAGGGGACACTCTAATGGGCTTATTACTTGTCTGGGGAGGTGACTTTGTTTCACGCTGGAGGGTAAAGGAAGCCGATCTCTGTCGTGTGTATGAAGCACAGCTGTGGCGTGTACCCCTGGAATACACCTCCCCATGCTTCACAGGGCTGTAGGCAGATGCATAAGCACTAGAGGTGAGCCTTTTATTAGAAGAGGTGTGCATCTTCTATTACGGAGGCTGGGTTAACTTGTATGGGGTTAGCAATCCTCATGCTTCAGGCCACGAGCTCATTAGCTGCTGAGGTCAGGCAGGCCTGCTGCCTCTGCAGGTCACCGTGGCACAGTTAGGCCCATGACGGGATGTTTCCCACTCTTGCCTGAAGCATCCGCTGCCCTCAGGAGATGGGTCAAAGTCCGTGGTTCGTCAATCCTGCGCTCTTCTGTACAGCAGTGCGCTCGTGGTCACACAGGGGCTGAGCATGGAGGTGCAGACAGCCGCTCCGTACCGGGGGCCGTGCGGTGAGCAAATCTCGTCTCTCTCTGTTTCCAGGAGCCGATGGACGTGGTGGAGCTGTTTGGCCTGAAAGGGATTCAGCACACTCCCATTAGCATTAAAAATGCCCGGGTGTCCCAGGTGAGAGTCCCTTTCTGCTCACCCCACTTAAGAAAATTCTCCCCCCCTTCTCCTGGTGCACTGTGCGCTCCGTCCGGGCCGGTGGTGGGGTTTGAACCCACGGCCTGGTGCAGTAAACGCATGCGTTCCCCATGCTTGGATTTAAATCGTTGGTCCCGGAGCGGGCAGCAGTAGTAGACTCTTAGTGGCACACTCCAATAGTAACCATCCATCGGAGGCCAGGGCGTGTCCCCCCTCCGGACACCATTGATGGCCGTGCCTCAGCAGCCATGTTTGCTAACGCTCGTGTCTCTGCCAACAGCACTACAAGGCCAGTCTGACTGCAACCTTCAACCTACATCCGGTGAGTGAGCCATGTCTCTGCTTTCACTGCCGGGTAGGTCTGCTCGGCAACGAACGCCTGCGGACCCCCTCAGGAACAAGCTGGGTGCTGGCACCTCAGGACAGCAACACCTCCCCTCGCACGGGGCCCATTTATAAGAGCTGAAATTCTCATTGTGCTGCAGCACCCGGGAACGTGGCAGGGAAGAAGGAGGGAAAATCTCAGGGAAGCAGCATGGGGGCATTTCTGCAAGCTCTGGGAACTGCACAGTTCCCTAGGGCTGCCAAACCCCTTCCCCTCAGGCCTATGGTTGCCAGGTGTCAGGTATTGGCCTGGATAATCCTGTATTTGCGGCCTCTGTCCGGTTTAAAAAAAACAAACAGAAAATACTGGACATGTTTTTCTCGGATGGAAGGCCACTTGGGACATTCTTTCCCTGCTGCATCTGGCGGGGATGGGGAGGGGATTTAAAAGCGCAGTGTCCCTTTTTTTTTTTTTTTTTTTTTTTTCCCCCCCCTTTTCTCTCTCCTTCTTCTCTTCCCCCCCCCCCAACAACTTTGATCCCCGGGTGTGAGGTTTTTTCTTTTTTCTCAACCAATTTTTTCTTTGCCATGTTTGGTATTTTTTGTGAAAGTATCTGGCAACCCAACGTCAGGCCCGTCTCGCTGGAGCAATGGCTGCGGAATGGAGTCTTCTGGCAAACAAAAGGGCTGCCTCTGAGGGAGCATGTGTGGCCATGCCCCACCACGTTGGGCTTGAGTCAAGACAGGCTTGGTGCAAATAAGGTCTAGACGGTGCTTGGTCCTGCCATGAGGTCAGGGGCCTGGACTCGATGACCTCTTGAGGTTCCTTCCGGTTCTAGGATTCTAAGGTCGTCGAGGCTTGTTGGGGCCGTGAGCCGCAAGGGGATGCCGCGAGACATGTCTCTTCCATCTGAGTCCCCTTCATCCCGCTAACATGTCTCGTTTCCCTCCCAGGATGCCAGGTTTGCTGTGGTACTGGAAGAAGACTTGGACATCTCCATCGACTTCTTCAGGTGAGGCTCGTAACATGCTGACGTCGGGTCCTCTGCTTGGTCCCACAACTTCCCTTATCGCCTAGGAGCCAAGCCACATCTGTCTGCCTCTCTTGCCCCACCAGAAACAAGTGGCTACTGGCTCTTTACTGGCAAACTGCCATCTGCAGGATGGTCCCAGGAGAGGTGGGAGCATCCTTCTGACACTTGGATGGGGCTGACCCTGTTATCTGCAACCAAGCTCCAATTACAAAATGGGCATGTGTTAGGACTTCCATCCCGCCTAGGTTTTTAGCTGCTAGAAAGCTTCCTGGAGGGCGAGGGGTCGCTGCTGCTAAAACTCCTGGCCCTGCTATTGACTTCCTGGGAGGGAAGGGAGAAAGTCACTGGACCGCGTCATGCCTCAGTTTTGCCCATCTGTAAAATGGGCTGGGTCCTTGCCCTGCCTGCCTCACAGCAGGACCTGGACATGTAACTGAGTATTTGAGGCTTGTTCTTTAAGTGACTTCTCACGGGTGGCAAAGTGCTTTGAGTGTCCTCTGGCCTCAGCTGACCCACTTTTGCCCTGCACTGAGGCTAGCAACTGTCTTCCTCTTCCTTCTCCTGCGTCAACTTCTCCCCAGCATCCTCTCTAGCTCAGGGGGGACTCTGCCTGGCTCGTGGTTCTGAGCAAAGAGCCTCTGGGCCAGATGGATGCACCTCCATTACCTCTTCTGCCCAGTTAGGGGGTGGAGGGGCTGTGCCCCGTAGCCGTGGGTGAGAGAGAATCCACTTCCAGGTAAGCAGAGCCCCCAGGGGTGTGGGCTGGTTCCTCTGTCGGTAGCTGGCTCAGTAACGGTCTCCTTTCGGGGGCAATGCCCTTTCAGCTTCCTGAGCCAGTCGATCTATTTACTGGAGGAGGACGACAGCCTGTACTGCATCTCGGCCTGGAATGACCAGGTAGCTTTGTGGCTGCATGCTTCTCCCGTCTCGGTAACCCCATGGCGCAAACGGCTCCGGTGTCCCTTCACTCCTCCCCCCCCCCCCTTCCCAAATCCATGCTAACGTGGGACCCCCTCTGTTGCCTCCACTCACCTTATGCGCCTCCCACGCCAGCTCTGCCTGGCTCCCCGGGGGGGTGGAGCCCTGAAACGCCAATCACTGTAATGGATACATCTGTGCCGGTGCGGCACCGTGCTCTTGCTACCCCGCTCTGGGGGGGGGGGCGATCCGGTGGCAGCGAGTCGGCTGGAATCGGCAGAGTTTCACGGGGCACCTGCCAGGCAGAGGGTGCCAATTCCCCCGTGTCCTCTGGCGGAGCTCACAGCCAGGTCGGGGCCGTGAGCACATCGTGTCTGACCCCTGGGTGGTGCAGGTCGGTGTTGGCATTCAGCCTCCCCGCTCCTCTGAACGAGCCCTTTGAAATGGGCCGGAAGGTGGCTTCGGAGGGGCAGAGGCCGTGTGGTAGCAGGAAGGGGGGCGGAGCGGGGAGGGTGGGAATGGGAAGGTTTCTAGGGGTGAACAGAGAAGGGGGAAGGGAAAGAGGGCAGGGGAGAAGCCAAACGTGAAGGGGGGAGGCAGCCACAGGAGTGAAGGGGTTCGGGGTAAGTGGGTGAGGCAGGAAGCCCCTGCCCAAAGCAAGGTCAGAAGGGCTGGGAATAGCGCCGCCTCCTGGCGTGCTCGCCCTCCGGGCGCCCATGGAGGGCTTGGCGGCATCCTGGCGAGGGCGCGCTCAGCGCTGCCTTGTGGCTCCCCAGGGCTACGAGCACACGGCCGAGGACCCCTCGCTGCTGTACCGCGTGGAGACCATGCCCGGCCTGGGCTGGGTGCTGAGCAAAAGCCTCTACAAGGACGAACTGGAGCCGAAATGGCCAACTCCAGAGAAGGTGGGTGCCCTCAGCTCTCCCTGGCAGGAGCCCGTGTTGCCTTGAGGCAGGGGAGGGGCCGAGGGGGCGGGGCCATGGGGCAGGGGAGGGGCCGAGGGGGCGGGGCCATGGGGCAGGGAGGGGGAGGAGCCGTGAGGTGGGGCAGGGCCACGAGGGAGGGGAGGGGCCGCAGGGTAGGGCCATGAGGCAAGGTGGGGGGCTGTCTCAGGGGTGTGTGCCCCCACAAACGACACATGTGACTGTTAGAATTTTAGACAGAGTCCAGGTCCCGGGCCCCCAGCTCTGAGGGGCTCTCGACGCCTCTGTCTGCTGAGCCTGGGTAAAGCGGCTAAAAATACATTCTCCCCCCCTCCCCTCCCCCCCCCGCCAGCCAGTGAGTGGAGTAGCCCTACGGTAATAAACACCAGGGGGCGCTGCTTGGGCTCCCGCCTAACGAATCGCTGCCTATTGGCAGCAGCCGTGTCCGGGGGGTAAGGTTCATGTGCGCACGCTTGGAGGGGGGCTTGCTGGCACAGAAGTATTTCCATCGCCGGGAGCTCAGGGGGGTGTGATCAGCAGGTGCCCGCGTCAGGAGCAGGATCTCTTCCCCCCCACCCCCACCCCCCTAAAAGCAGCGTCCTCACCCCTCTCCAGCTGTGGGACTGGGACATGTGGATGCGGATGCCGGAGCAGCGGAAGGGCCGGGAGTGCATCATCCCCGATGTCTCGCGCTCGTACCACTTCGGCATCGTGGGGCTCAACATGAACGGCTATTTCCACGTGAGTGGTGCCGGCGGGGCCCTCCTGCTGCGGGGGGGCAGCGCTGCCTACTGGTCTCTGACCTCAGCCTATGCTCGCGAGGGTCGGGGCAGGGCCGGGATCCAGAGCGTGGCCGTGGCTCCGGAAGGCAGAGCCCGGTGATGCCCACGTCCCTCTCTGCGCTCGTTTCCCAGGAAGCCTATTTCAAGAAGCACAAATTCAACACCGTCCCGAACGTGCCGCTGAAAAACGTGGAGAGGTAAGTGCCCTGAGCCTCCTGCGCACCCGGGGCTTGGGCTCTCGTACCCCCTCTTTTCTCCCGCGGCTCCGCTATGGCAGCTCTGAGCTCTTCCTGCTCCTGATGGCTTTGCCTCCACCCCTCCCCCCTTCGCCCCTGGTTCTGAAGGGAGGTGCCCACCACTGTCCCCGTCCCTTCCCATGCTCCCCAGCGGCATGGGGATTAGGGCTGGACAGTCCTGTCCTATGGGCTAATGGGTTTAACCCATTGTACAGCTGATTTAAAGGGGCATGAGCAGGGCTGGGCCCCCACCACTGCAGACAGGGGCTGTTCTGATGTCCCAGCTGGAGCAGCCCCCTCCAGCTAACCTTAACCGGTAAGTCTCACCCGTTAACTGGTGAAAACTGCACAGACGTAGTGGGAACGGCGCTGAATCGGTGGTGGTGTGCGGGAGAGACAGGAGGTGTGCTCGATCGAGGCCCGTGGGGGCATCCCCTGCTGCAACCCGCTGTTCTCCCCCCTGGGGGACGCTGGCTCCGGCAGGGCTGGCGGAGGAAGCGTGGTGCCGTTCGTCCGTGGCCCGTCTCGCAGAACATCTCTCTGCGTTGGCTGCCCCTTTACGCTCTGTCTCTCCTGTGCAGCCTAAAGAAGGACGCCTACGAGATGGAAATTCACCGGCTCCTGGGGTAAGTGTGTTCTGTGGCCCTAGGCCTGAAAGATCAGCCTGGAACAGGGCCGGCCGGGGCGTGGGATTCACCGGGGAATAGCTAAAGCCATCCTCTTGGAGGGACAGATCATCCTAACGTGGTCCCAGCCTTCTGTCCCACACTGGGTGTGCCCCCCAGTGGATCGCCTGCCGGGGGTAGGAATGTTACATTTGGTTTAAGCAGCTAATCGACTAGTTGATGGAATTTCCATCAACTAGGCGATAAGCAGGGGAGCTGCAGCGAGATTAGCTCCTGGCCCTGGGATCTAACCCTGCTGCGGCTCTGCCTTTTCAATGTGTTAAGAGCCTCTAAAAGGCTGAAGCGCAGCATGGCGGACTCGGAGTGAGTCGGAACAGCTGATTCCCAGCTCAGGCCTGGTCCCCTGCCCCCCGCGGAGATGGTGCTGGGGGGAACCAGCTCCCGCTAACACCAGCTCCTGCTCTTCCCCCCCTCCTCCCTTGCTGCCTCTGATGGGGGAGGAAGCAGCTAGTCGAGGGACTAGTCGCTCACATCCCTAGCTGGGGGGCGCCCTTAACTGCCCGCTCACCAGCCCTGTGCCCTCTGCCAGTGAGGCTGTGGTGCTGGATCACAGCAAGAACCCGTGCGAGGACTCCTTCCTGCCCGACACAGAAGGCAAGACCTACGTGATGTACATCAGGATGGAGCGGGAAGCCGACTTCACCACCTGGACTCAGCTCGCCAAGGTGATGCCCTGCTCTGACCTCTGTGCCAGTCCCCGTGGCTCTGCCCCCCACCCTGCATGGTGCTGGTCAAGGAAGGGCATCTCCCTTGTCTCACCTGGGGTGGTACAGGAGAACTCCCCTCGATGTGACGGGGCCATCTGAAAATCCCAGCCCCGGGGGACCACGTTCTCACAGTGGCTCCCACAGCAGCCACGCTGGGATGCCCCGTTTGTCTGGCTCAGCTGGCCCCTATCACCGACTCCCAAGGGCTGGTTCCCTTGGACCCAAGCCTGCAGGGTGACTCTGGGGTTGACTGTGCCCCGAAGAGACCAGAGCAGATGCGCTTAAGTTCCCAGAAGGAGGGAGCTTTCTGCCCCCCACCCCAGCCCTGCAGTCTCCCCTCAGCCCACGAATGGAGCCGGCTCGTGTATCAGTAGCTGAGATGCTGCCCTCCCCTTGTGGGGTTACTTCCTGGGGGCAGGGAGGTAGCGTTACATGCTCCCCAGGCAGCCATGGGAGGAGCCCTCGTGGTCGGCATTTCTGTCGCTCCGCCGAGCAGCCCTGGAGAGCCACGGAGCGGGGTGCGGGCTGTCAGCTCTCCAGTCAGCTCCGTGCTGAGCGGGCCGCTCCAGCCCGGCGCTCTAACCTGCCTGCGCTGCTCCCCTCCTAGTGCTTGCACATCTGGGACCTGGACGTCCGTGGCAACCACAAAGGCTTGTGGCGCCTCTTCCGCAAGAAGAACCATATCCTGGTGGTGGGCGTGCCTGCCTCCCCCTACTCGTGAGTACGGCCACGCCTCCTGGGCGCGGATCCCTGTGATGGGCCCTCCTCCCCCTACTCGTGAGTATGGCCACGCCTCCCCCTACTAGTAATTATGGCCACGCCCTCCTGGGGGTGGTTCCCTGTGGTGGGCCTGCCTGCCCCACCTCCTTGTGAGTATGGCCACGCCTCCTGGGCGCGGATCCCTGTGATGGGCCCTCCTCCCCCTACTCGTGAGTATGGCCACGCCTCCCCCTACTAGTAATTATGGCCACGCCCTCCTGGGGGTGATTCCCTGTGGTGGGCCTGCCTGCCCCACCTCCTTGTGAGTATGGCCACGCCTCCTGGGGGCGGATCCCTGTGGTGGGCCTGCCTGCCTGCCTCCCCCTCCTCGTGAGCATGGCCACGTGCTGCCAGGGGTGGATCTCTGTGGTGGGCCTGTCTGCCTCCTTGTGAGTGTGGCCAGGCCCTGCCGGTGTGGGAGGGTGCACCAGATCCCTTCCTTGCCTATGGAATTGCAGAGCCAGCAGGCTCCCCTCCTGCACCCACCTCTAGCCAAGGCCAGTGCCCTCAGCAAGGTCCTCTCACAAAGGAAACCCTCAGGGGCGCCTGCCTGGGGGGAGGGGACACCCCCAAAACCTCTTGGTGCTAAAGGCTCCGTCTGAACCCCTTTGATACCGCTCTGGAGCGGATCCCCAGCTCAGCATGAGCGGGTCCCAGTTGCGGCCCCCTCCGGGGCTCGCCTGCGCCTTAGCAGCCCTCCTGTCTGGCCCCGGCAGGTCAAAGAAGCCCTCTGGGGTGACCCCCATCTACATGGAGCCCCCCGCCAAGGACGAGGTGGCCGGGCAGGCAGCAGCCGCGGAGCAGACGTGAGCCGGCGCAGTCTCCATGACACCACCACGCATGGAGAGGAGAGAGCGCGGGGGAGGCCGCGGCCTGTGGACTGCCGCTGGGGTGGGGGCCCGGTGACACCCCGGGAGGCACCCCTGCTCCCTCCACAGGTGGAAGACTGGGCGCAGGGCCTGCCCCTCCCTGGGGCCTGGCTGCTGTCGCGCTGGGCCCCGGCAGCGCTGCCCTGTAGGACGTACAATCCCCACCCTGCCCGCGTTTTAACACTGGGACTCTCTACTAACTTGCCCCCCTTCCCGGGTGGGGGTTGGGCAGGAGGGGGGTGTTTCAATGCACCGGCTCCTTTGAGGCCCCCTTTATCCCACGGGGCGGGGGGGGGGGGGGCCGGTCTTGCTGCTCAGGATGTGCTGCCGCTGTCAGGCCGGATTTTATTTATTAACGCTCGCGGGGCTGGCTCGCCCTGGGCCCGGCTCTTGCATCAGGCCCCTGCCCCTCCAGCGGCACCTTCCTGGAGCGGAGGCTGAGCCAAGAGGGCTGGTGCTGCCTGGGGGAGGTGACACGCCTGGTGTGCAGGGCGGAGAGAGGATTCAGTGCAGCCCGGCTCCGGAGAGGGCACCATTGACTGGGTCCAAGCTCACGGCATCCGGAGGAACAAGGATCAAGGAAATGCAGCTTCTCTCTTTAAATGGAATTCTCCACCCCCCTCCCCACCACCGTGCACATCAGGGGATGGCACCGTGGGGGCGCTCTGGGGTTGAGTTGTCCCTGCCTGGCCGTCAGCGTGACACTTCCCCATGCGAGCTCGCACGTGGCAGCCAGACCACGGCCCGGCTTGGCCTCCCTCTGGCCGCTGTCGTGCTGGAGCGACAGGCTGGGAGCCAGCTGGGAAGGGGTGGAAGTGCCTTCCAAAGAGGGGCTGCCCTGTGGGTGGAGAGCAGCCCGGAGCCTGTGGGGACCCTGCCGTGAGCACTGCTGGCTCCACACCCACCCGGCCGGGCCCTCGTGCGCTTGGCCCGGTGCTGAGGAGCGCCCGCGGTGCGCCGCTCGCAGGGACACCAGGCTCTCTGCGCTCAGGGTAGGGGCAGCCGGTCCCGCTGCCTGGAGGTGCGGAGAGGGCAGCCATTCAGGGACGAGGAGGTTTTGGGGTTCCCCTCCTCACTGCCTGTGCCTTAGCGGGGGTCCCCCGGCGGGATGAGTGAACCCAGCCGCGCAGTAGCAGGTGGGAGCCAGTGATGCCGCCGCCTGGTGCCCGTCAGAGCCAAGTCCACCAGGTCCTGCCCTGTGGCCGAGGCCCCTCTAGAACGATTTCTTCCCCTTCCAGCCGCTCTGAGCCGCTTCCCAGGTCTGGGTGGAGGAGCCGGTGCTAGCCCCACTCTGGGAGCACAGACCTCTTGAATTGATGCTCTAGCTGGGGGAGTGGAAGCTCCACGCCCGGGTCAGGCACCCGCCCCCTCTGGGCCACTAGGCAGGCAGGAAGTTGGGCTCCCTGAGATCGGAGCCTCAGTTTCCCCCGGCTGCGTCCCAGCCCCTTGGCTAAGGAGACCGGGCGTGTGGCTGCAGCGAAGGCGGCTGGGGGCAGAGCGCTGAAGTGCTGTAATGTGGGAGGAGAGGAGGTGGGGGCTCAAGAATGAGACCGCTAGGATGTTGGTTCAGGTGCAGGCCAGGCCAAGACCCTGGGCTTAAGTTCCACTACTTTTCAATGGGAGCTAAGCGCCTGCCTACGCTTGAGGATGTCTGGCCGGAGTCCCTGCCAGCTGCCTAGCCCATGCCCTGCCACCTGGATGCAGCCAGATCCTGAATCACTTGCAACTCTCCGGTTCACTCCAGGGTCGAATGAGACAGGCCGGGGCCAACGTGAGGGCCGCTTGCGCTCCCACAGCCTGTTCTATTTGCGGCTGATTCTGGCCTGGCATTCCCCGGACGTCCCCCTCCCTGCGGCCATGCTTTCCAGGTACGCTGGGATGGTCCACAGCGGAGAAGCTGGGCCCGTCTGCATTTCTGTGGCCACAGGGAAGGGGGAGGGATATGGAAGGGGCCGGATGATTTTCAAGGTACGTGTGACTAAAACAGTGAGCTACTGGGAGCGGATTGGCTGTTCTGAGGACTTAAAGCCACTGGGCATGAGCCTGCCAGTCCCAGACAGCCTCCCGCGCAGAACGCTGCATTAATTTATTTATTTATTCGACCGTAGCAATGAGGTTTTGAAACGGGCAGCTGGGATCGTCCCTTGGGTTTGCTGTGAGAGAGGGGTTTCCCATGGATTTGGGGGTAGTGCATTGCTCCTTTCAGCTCTTCCTCTGCGAGTTGACTTTGGCAGGGTCTTGATGGCCTTTCTATGTATGTTACAAGTGAAGCTTTTTCCTGTTCTCGCCCCCGAAATCCACAGTGGTACCTTGCTGAGTTACACTAGGAAGCCCAAGTGGGCAGTAGGGGAATCTTTGCAAACTCCTAAGTTAAGGAAACGCACAAAATGAACCCAGCATGCCGAGAGTGCTAACTGCTCCTTCGCTCTGCTGGAGCATACTTTGTAAGACCCCCTCGTAACCGGAGCTCGTGCTAGATCTCCGAAAAGCAGCGAGAGACCGGTTCCGGGGACACAGTTTGCTGCGGGTGAAGTGTAGGATGCTGCAGTTCTGCTGTACTACATGCTAGTCCCGTCTCAACTCTGGAGGGTTGGGTTTGTCCCCTCTGCTCTAGACACAAGGCTCGAAAGGTTGGTTTTCTTTTGGTGTATATGTTGTGACGGGGGTGGGGAACTATACATAACCCTCCCCTCACCCCCCAGTCTTCATACTGAATGACCTTACTCCATAACCCTGTGACTGCAAGGAAGACTGGAGAACTTCTGCAGTTGCGATATCATCATGGAACTAACCCTGACCTCCCAAGAGGAGGCATGGGGTTCATTCAGTGTTTTAAAGTGTTTGTTTTCTGCCTGGTTTTGAGTTTGAAATGGCTGTTTTAAGTCACGGGGCAGCAAAGATGCCTTTTTGTTTAAAGATGCAGTATCCCTGCTAACAAAGAACTTCTGTGCCAAGGAGGCTAGGGGTGATGGGCCTTCATGTTTCTGGAACCTCTTGGGGTTTACCGTGGGGGGCAGAAAAAGCAGAAGTGCATATTGGTTTATCATGGATTGAGGCTTTAAAAAAAACAGCCCTTGGGTTTAAAAAAACCATCTCCTAGAACTTCAACCTAAAAAAAGACAAACCCATTTCCTCCCCTGGATTTGCCTTTTCCAGGCAAACTTTTAAATCAAGATTTACAATCCCTTGTGGGTTTCGGCCCTGAACTACTGCAAAGTTCACTCTTGTTTAAACCCCTGGAGCAGAGGAGTCGGCACTGGGACACCCAAGTTGGTTCTTGCAGTGAAATAATGTGCTGTTTCCTGGCCCTTTTTTCTTACTACTTGGTATCATCCAGCAAAAGGGACAGCTGGGTGCATCCTCTAATAAAACTCTCCAGCCAGCTCCCCCTCTGCTCTGACCAATGGCGTTGCAGCACTCAGAATGGGAGGGAAGGGCCGGATTGGCTTCACTAAGTAAGTGTCTGGCTCTGCAGCCCTACGTGGTTCGAACTTTTCCTTGCCTTCTTCCTTGAAAAGGACGCCACCAGATCAGTGCTGTCTCTACCCATCTCTCTCCACTGTCCACCCAGCTTTGAGGAGCTGGCTCGCCTGGCCCTGCTTGTGCCGGGGCTGCGGGACAGGAGCCGTGCGAGGGATGGGCGCTTTCTGGAGCGGATTGATCTTTTTTTTTTTTTTTTTTTTTTTTCCCCCTCCCTCTTCTTTCCCCCCCCCCCCCCAAATAAATCTTGCAGCCCTGTTGACCCATGTGTCTTCTGCCTCCATCTTGGGGCGGGTGCGCGTCGGCTTCTCTGCCCCACACGCCGTCTGGAGAGAAGTATGGGTGGGGTCAGCTGTGGTCGTGGGTCCTTGCTGGCCAGGGCTTCCTTGGGGGTGCAGGTGGCCCCTGCACTTCAAGAGGAAGAGAAGTGGATCCAGACAGGCTGGCAAAGACAATGGGTCTTTTGGAGGAAGCCCAGAGTTGGTCCCGGTGGGGGGGGGAGGAGGGGGAGAGTATGAACACATCCCAGCTGAGCTCTCGTGTGACGGGGCGGCTGGCCCTTTAAGGGTTAAAACCCAGCCCTGGGAGAAGGCTGAGAGAACAGCCTGCAGCTGAGGCCAATACAGCCAATTAGGGCCCAGCCTGGGATGTGGACATAAGGGCTCTTGGAGGGGAGAACAGACACCACTTTGCTGGAGCTGGGAAGCAGGAAGGGCCTGGCTGCCAGAGAACCTGGAGGCTTCCTGAGACAGAGCAGGGTTGAGAGAGGCATGCAAGACTGGGGATCTCTAGCCAGACCTCACTCCCAGGCTGCAGGGCCTCAGACAAGGCCTGAGGGACCAGGGAGGCACCAGGGCAGGAGAAGGCAGCAGGTCCACTCCCCACACCCTTGCCAATGCTGGGCCATGTCAGACTGCAGTTTCCCCCTGAGGCAGGGGCTAGATGACGACAGGCCGTGGGTCATGGAGGCAGGGTGGGTGGCGGGGAATCCGGAGTTCTCTGGGAGGGGCAGACCCCCAGAGCAAAAGGGCACAGACCAAGGACAGTACGAGGAGGCAGGATGCTGTGGCCAGGAAGGGACATGGCCGAACCAGCAGACACCGGCCAGCAGAGGGTGCTCGGAGGCAGAGCTGATTCCCCAAATGACCAGCAGGAGGCGCTGTGGGGGTGAGTGTGCACCCCATGACCTCTTGTTACAGGGGGGCAGAGAGGAGTGGCTCGTTCCCTGATTTTTAAATACCCTTCTTGGGACGGGATGTGGGCCGTTGAAAGGATGATGGGACACTGGTGGGCCTGGGGGGGAAAAGCTGAGAGGATTCCCAGTAGGAATAACTCCAGGTAGTCTCTTCTGTAACCACACACGGCGGGGGCCTCCTTATCTCCCCCCCCCACACACACACACACACATTAACATCTGCCCTGTGAAATGGGCCAGCACTTCGCTGCAGAAGGGGAGATGCCCAGATCACCAGCAACTGGCCTACAGTCCCATAGAGCGGGGGTGGCACTTTGATCGCCCAAGTCCTAGCTGAGGCCCTGAGCACAAAGGCTGTCCTCCCTCCTCCTGAAGCATCCTGCTTAAATCGGCAATTCCCATGGGCATGCCAACAAAATGCACACGCCCCGGATTGCTGGGGAAGGAAATCCCCTAGGGTCTCCTAGGAGCCAAGGTCTGCCAGGCTAGACTGAAGGGATCGGCTTTCCTCTAGGAACAGCCTACATTAAGGCAGCTTAAGCAAATGGCATGTGATCTGGGTAGGAGAAACACAATGGGGGGAGAGGGGTTGAGAGGACAGAAGGGGGTCTGGTCTTGATGCACTTGACTTCCTTTCCTTGCATGGCGGGTAGGGTTGCCGGATACCTTCACACAAAATACGGAACATGGCCAAAGTTGTTGAGCCAAAAAAAAGCACCAAAAAAGTCACTGTGCCTTTAAATCCCCACGCTCTTCCTTCCCCCCGCCCCCGCCAAACACAGCGGGGGAGCAGTGTCCCAAGCAGCCTTCCATCCCTGAAAAACAGGGGTTTTTCTACTTTGTTTTTGGTTTTGTTATTTTTTTTGCCAGACAGAGGCCAGAAATACCGGACTGTCTGAGCCAATACCAGACACCTGGCAACCCTAGTGGGGGGGGGGGGGGAGAGATGGGGAGGGGTCTAGCTGCTCTTTTCCCCCACAAGAGTCTCTCTAGGTGAAGTGGAGAAGCCACTGCTGCTGGCTTGGCTTTTTTCTTTTGGCTCTCTGCAGGCCGGACAGCCCGGCCCTGAAATTTTACGGCAGAGGAATTGCTTGGGGAAGTCCTGGAAAGCGCTTCCCCCGTGCGGCAGGCCTTCCCCCCCCAGAGAATTTCTGGGCTGCTGTGAGGAAGTTCTGCAGGGCTTCCCGGGAACCGTGATGCACAGTGGCGCCAAAACAGAAACTGCCCCAAGTCGGGCTGTCGGTATTTCCCTGTGCAGCCGGGCCAGCAGGGCAGGAGTTCCAGCTAACTCTTGGAAATAACACAATTATTTGAGCGCCTTATACCACCCTCCCAGTTAATTCCCTAGCAATCGACAGAGAGAGTGTGTGTAGATTCGGCCCAAAACTAGACCGCTGTGTCAGGATGCCTCATTGTAGGCTTTGGCCACTGCTAGGGGCCTCTGGACTAGGGCTGTGAACCCAGAGAGCCCCTGGATGTGTTGGCATGTGCGTTGGTCTGTAACTTTAAAAATGAGTTGTCCTGTGGCAGCTTAGGGCACATCTACGCTACAGCGCTATTTTTGAAATAACAAGGGGAGAGTCCACACAGCAAGCCTGTTGGTTTGAAAATTATTTTGAAACAACGGGTTTGCTAGTTGGAAATAATAACCCCTGAATTTATGAGGAGTAACACCAATTTCGGAATAGGGTTAATGTGGATGCTCAGCCACTGCTGTTTGGAAATAACGACTCCCTGAGTCATTCAAAGTAATGACTCCCCAGTGCTCCCTGGGGCACTAAGTTAAGGTAGCGTGTCCGCATTAAGGCTAGGTCTAAACTACACTCTTTTTATTGGAAAAAGCTCCACAGATTGTGCTCCGCAATTTGCGTAGTTTTTTTCGATTGCTTCTCTGGAAGAGGCTTTTCCGCCATTTGGCCCCGTGTGGACAGGGCCAAATGGCGAAAAAATCTCCTCTTTCGGCAGAGACCTTATTCCTCATAGAACGAGCTATACAGGGCTCCCTGAAAGAGCGCGTTTGCTCTTCCACAAAAAAAAGCGGAAGAGCAGACGTGTTCCCTGGATGTGGTGGAGTTTTTCAGGGATACCTCTGCCTGCCTTCTGTGTAGACGCAGACTAAATTGTTTTGAAATAGCACTAGTTATTTCGGAATAGTGTTGCAATGTAGACGTTGCCACAAGGCTATCCGGCCATATTGTCCATCTCTCCTAACCAGCTGAAGCCTCTGGTATCCTGGAAAAACCCGCCAGTCTAGACATGCCCAAATAGCGCCTGCCTTGGACTAATAGCACGTCCACACTACAGGGAAGCCTTGCAATTTCAAAATAAGCGTATTTCAAAATGATTCCCAATGTAGACATAGCCTTAGAGACTATCTTGAGCTTTCATGGGCAAAACCCGCTTCCTCAGATGAGTGTGAGAGGAAGTGGGTTTTGCCCACAAAAGGTCTTGATACTATATATTTGTTAGTCTCTCAAAGGTGTGTTTACACAGCAGGGCTTACCTCGAAATAAGCTATGCAAATTGAGCTATGTCCATTGCGTATCTTATTTCAAAATAGGGAGCGTCTACACAGCACTTATTTCAAAACAGAGCACTCTTCCTCCGACGCCCCTTACTCCTCGTACAAGGAGGGTTACAGGAGTCGGAGTAAGAAGTCCTCCAGCTTGGCAGTATTTTGACTCTCTCTTCTGAAATAACTGCCTGCAGTGTAGACGCGGACTATGTTATTTGGGAGTAGCGCTAGTTATTTCGGAATAGTGTTGCAGTGTGGACGTACCCGTGCCACAAGGCCACCCAACCATATTGTTCATCTGTCCTAACCAGCTGAAGCCACCAGAGGTCCTCAGCACCCTGTGGAGTTCAGGGGTGTGTGGCCTGCAGCGATATTTCCTGTGGGGGTGGTTTTGCTTGGTTGACAGAGGGTTGTTTCCTCTCCCTGCACCCCCTCCCCATGCTTTGTCTTCCCCCATGGTGAAACTGACTGCTGGGCTGCAGTCACCGGTCTGTCACAGGGTTAGGGCATGAGGTCATCTCTCCCTCCGCCCCGCGCCAGCAGGGCTTGTCCCAAGGAGCTAGAAACCACAACGCACGGAGGGAGAGGGTGGGAGGCCACTCCGAGGCAGGGCCTGGCTCTGACTGCAGCAGGGAGAAGAGCGGGCCGGGGCTGAATGCTGCCTTTCTCCATGCGTTGGGCGGGTCCCTGTTTGTATTGTACCAGCTCAGTGGCTTCCATGGCTCCTGTGTTGCACACTGTGGTGATAACCATGGTGGATCCTTCTGCTTGATCTAACGGAGACTCTCCACTAGCTGTTATCAGTGTAGGCTCTATGACATGTGCACAGTCAAAACAGCCCTGAGCCCAGCCAGCAGGGGGCAAGGGTACATCTTCCCACCCATCAGCCCCCTCTTGGTGGCAGGGACCCCACTGCCGTTAGAGATGTGTGCAATCCTTTGATCTAACCCTCTCTCCTCCTTGTAACTGTGGGAGGAGCCCACTATGGGACTGTTTCAGTCCTGCCTCTAATTTGCTTTAATTTCTTTTGCTTTGCTTCCAGTGCCTGTTTGTGGGCGGGGCGAAAGGCATTGGTCACACCCTAGTTTTACAACAGGGGCAAGCTTTGAGGGCCAGCGCCCCTGTCTCTGAAGGGTTCGTACAGCACCTGGCATACCCAGGCCTTCAGTGTCACTATGGGCGGGCGGGAGCTGCCTGTTCCCAGAGTCAGCGTGACCAGCTACTCTGTTATCAGAGATCTCATGCTCTTGGCTGGAGGTGACTTTCTTCCCCCTGCCGCTCCTCCGCAGTGGTGTTTGTTTCTTTTTCAAGAGTCCGGGCCTCGTCTCGGTGGAGGAAAGTTTGCAAACAGCCCCAGTGCAGCTGAAAGAATCAGAAGCAAACTTAAAAAAAAGCCTTTTAGGGAGGAAAAAAAATCTCATGCCTCGGAAGGCAGACTGACGCATTGGATGCACAGATACTGACTTTTGGCTCTAGGGGTGGGGAACTTTTTTTGTGGGGGCGGGCCGCCCCAAAGAAAAATCAGTCAGGGGCCTCACACAAAAAAACTCACTGACGTGGCTGCTGACTGAGAAGGAGAAAGCCACTCCTCGCTTTCCCCTCACACCGGAGCTGACGGGGGCCCTGGCTAGGAGATTTTGTGTGCTCCAGCCCCGTGGGTGCGCCTCCGTGCCCCAAACCCTGTATGTGAGTGGCAGGCAGGGCTGGGGGGTGGGGGCAGAGGCCGAGAGGGAGAGAGCTTGAGGGCAGAGCAGTGGGCATGGCTACAGTGGCATAAGGTAGAGTCTCCAGGGAGTTAAGACCACCATCCAGGGGGCAGGACCCACAAAGGACTAATCCAGCCCTGTGGGACCAAGCACCCTCTTTTTGTGTGTGTTTTGACCTTGGAGCCTTAACCTGTGAGCTCTGCTAAGCCCCTGTGGTGTGTGTCAGCCACTGGGGGTGTGGGAGGGGTGTGCGCACAGCCCAGTTAGCAGGTGCTAACCTCCACGGCAACTGCAAAACTGAGCTGGTCAGAAGCTGCCAGATCTGGCCTGGGGGAAATTCCCCAATTTCAGGAAAAATGTTGTTTGGAAATGGACAGAAGTTACCCCCCCCCCCCCCAGCCCCTGCACAGTGCGAATGACCTGGTTGTGAAGGGAGTCCCAGGCTCCCTAAGCCTCCTGGAGCCAGGGAACCTGGTTCAGCAGAGAATAGAGTTGCCAGGTGTCTGGTATTGGCCCGGACAGTCCGGTATTTGCAGCTTCTGTCTGGTTTAAAAAAAACAGAAAATATTGGACATATAAAATGTCTGCTACTTTGTTTGTTTTTTCTCAGACAGAAGGTGTCTGGTGGGGGCGGGGTGAAGCATGGTGATTTAAAGGGGCCGTGATCCCTTTTTTTTTTTTTTTTTTTTCTTCCCCTGCCATGTTTGGTATTTTTTTGTGAAACTATCTGGCAACCCTAGCAGAGAGTTGGGGCTTGCAGGATCCGAGAGGCTGCGTGCTGCCAACGAGCCATGCTGGCAGGAGGGTGCCAGGCAAGTTTCCATCAGACACTCATCAGGCCACCAGGGTTTGGTTGGAAGATAACCCGGGTTGTGTTGGCGTGTTGCCCGGCTTTGATTGCAAGGCACCCATGTTTTCCAGCAAGGAAAACTGTTCTCTTGGGGAAACTTCGACCTGCCTCTGGCCCAAGGCCATGCCGTTGAAGCAGTGCCAGCCGCCAGCTCAGGCTGTTCACCCGGGCTTTGCTGTGCGGCCCTCGTCCCTTGCTGGAGCCCTTTTCGCTCCTGTCCAGCTTCTTTTGTGGTAGGCCCTGCAGGGGTGCATGGCGCTCTGCACAGCAGCTGCCAAGTGGCCCGGGTGTTCTGTGAGGGCTGTGCCCTGCCCACGGAGCGTGTGGGTCTCTAATTCTGTTGCACCAGGGCCGTGGCCCCCACGGCTGCGGCATTGCAGGCTGTGGCAATAAGGTGAGGATCAGCCTGCATGACGGCACAGCTGCGCTGGTTTTCCCACGGCCGAGCTGGCAGGTTGCTTGTGGGGTGAGAGAGCTGCAGGGTGGGGGCCCCAAGCCAGCTGTATTTGTAACCAGAGGCTGGAGCGGCCCTTGTCCGATGGCTGGCTCCTGACAGGCAGTCCCCTAGGTACAAACTAAGGATGTTAAAGACTAGTCGATAAGCATTCCCCTCCCCCCCCCCCAGTCAATTCTGCCCCCTCCCCACCGCTGCCTCTGTGAAATAGAGGCAGCAAAGGGGGGAAGAAGGGGTACCTCTTTGAAACCCCAAGGTGGCAGCTGCTCAGCTCATCGTGGGATCAGCTGTGTGGTGGGCTGCCCCTTTAAAACACCACCTCTCTGGGGATTCAAAGGGTCAGCCTGGGGTCAGCTGGGGATTCCCAGCCGATCCGGGGCTCCCCGTGGCATTTTCCCGGAACCCAGGATCAGCTGGGGACTCCCCCAGAACCCGGGGTCAGCTGGGAAGTGCCGTGTGGAACTGAGGGTCAGCTGGGAATCCCTAGCTGCTCCCAGGCTCCCCGCCTCCCCTCTGAAGCGCGCGGAGGCGGCAGTTTCAACGGGGCAGGGGAGCCCATCGCATGGAGTGGGTCCCCCACTGACCCCGGCCTCCATAGCTTTGAAATGCACACGAGCCCCCACTGGGAATTCCACCGACTAGTCGATTAACCACACTTTTAACATCCTTGCTACGCACAGCCGCGCCGCGCGCACAGACCAAAGCTCCCTGCAGCCCCGGGCAGCCAGGCCTCGGCTGGGGGTGAGCGGAGGAGGTGCTGGCCGGAGGAGCAGGGGCCAGTCGTGCAGCCAGTGGCTTGAGAGAAGTGGAGAGCGTTCATAGGAACTGAATGAAACCACCACTTCCCTCCAGCTGCATGCTGTACCCCACCCCCACCCCGCTCCTCTGGCCCTGCTCATACCGCTCTCTGCTTCCTGGTCAGCAGGGGCAGGAGGCTGCCTGGGGAGGGGGGGCAGCTAGGAAATCGGCTCCTGCAGCCAGCCCGGGCCAGAGCCCCTGGGGAAAGGGGCGGCCACCAGGGCTTGCCCCTAAATCCCCTTCAGAATCTCCATCTCCCTCCCCCTCCTCTACTTCAGCCTGCCTTTCCTCAAGCCCCAGCACTCACGGGCAAACAAACCGCGGGTGCTGCTGTTTTCCATTGCGGATACAGCGCATTTCCACACCCCTGTGGGTGAAGGAGGCTTTTGGGGGCTCACCCGGGACCCCAACTACCGTTCCTAACGTTGTTGCTGGGGGGGGAAACGCGTTCCCAGCGCCAAACGGCGGCCTTGCACGCTTTTAAAACGCCGTCCCATCCACGCGGGGGGGCGTCCTGCGTGACCGAGCAGCCTCGTTCGCTGCCCCCCCCACCCCCACGCGGCAGGTTCTCTTCCTGTTCTCTGTGGGTGGCAAGTTTCCTTACGCAAAGGTGTGAAGTTGGGGCGGGGGGGGGGACGGGGACCATCTCTGCTGAGCAGCAGCCCCGCCTGAGCGAGTGTGAGCTCACTTTCCCACCCACCCGGTGGCTCCCCTCCACCTACGGGGTGAGCGCTGCTTCCTGCCTCACGTCATTCCTCGGCTATCTGCTAGCCTGCCTCCCCCCCCCCCCAGGCTCTGGTGGGGAACGTGGGGAGCATCTTTCTCCTCAGTGAGGGGCCACGACAGCGAGGGGCTGTGGCTTTTTTTGCAGGGGAGGGGCTTCTCCCTTGTGGGCTGCCCCGGCCAGATCTTTCTGTGGCTCAGCGGCCCCCGGCCCAGAAACGGTTCCCCGCCCCGCTCGTTCCACGCCGTTCAAAGCGGGCTCCCTTTATTCAACCATTTACAAGAGAAGGGAAAGCTGAAAGGCCCCTCGCGGCCCCGTTCTGTGGCCAGCCGGCTCTGGGCCACAAGGGCAGATCGCAGCGTGTCCCTCCCGTGTCCCGGGCCTGGCCGTGCCGCAGGGAAGCTGCGGGTCAGACTCTTGCTCTGGTGGTGGCCTGCAGGCTCGAGGCGGAAGGGTCCTGCCCCATCCTCCCCCCCCATTGCCGCCCCTCTCAGGATTAGGAGGGCCCTGCCAGGAGGCCTCTTGCTGTGGGGGGCTCCCTGTACTAGGCACAGGGTCCCCCTCACTCTGCCCAGCTGCTTGCCCCACCCGGACCCAGCCTGCTTCAGCCCCATGGACGCTGCTCTGCCTCCAGCCGCCGGTTGCTGTAGCTGCTCCCCGCGCAGGTTTGCTCTGGCGCAGGGAGCAGAGCCGCAGCCGTGGCCCGGGCCCCCCTCTGGCCCAGGTGTGCACCCAGAGAGGGCGGGACCCCGCCCCAGCCTTGGGGGGGGCCAACTTTCCCCACCGGGCGCCATTTGCAGGGATGGAATCCGGTCCTCCTGCCTCCCCCGTTCGCCTGCCCGCCCTGTCCGTCAGACCGACCTGCAGCGTTGGCCTCTCCCCATTGCCCCTGGGGGCTGCCTGTCTCCTGATTTCCCTTTGACCCTCCCCCTTCCTTTCGGTACTGGGGGCTGGACAACCAAATTCTCCCCCCCCCCCCCCCAGGGAAAGTGCGGGTGCTACAAATTGATCGCCCGGACGGCAGCGGCCAGGAAGCCCCATTCAGGGCTGCGGCTCGGATCATTGGGTTGGGGGTGGATCCTGGCAGCTGGGAGTCGTCTCTGGCTGCTTTCAGGACCAGTCCTTCCTTTGGCTTCAGCAACTCTCCTTTGTGCCTCCCCCCTTACCCCCCCCCCCCCAGCCATGGCAGCTGCTGGGCGCAGTCAGGGATGAGATGGGGCTGCTCGGATTGCTGGGCCCAGCCGGGTCCTTCAGATTTGAGTGGTTGGGGGCGGGGGGCAACCTGTGCATGCCATGATGGGGAAGGAGAAGCAAGTGAGAGCATGAGGGGGGGGCGGACTGAGGACCGAGGCTTCAGCATGTTACTGAGCATGCTCATTACAAGCCAAGCCCCAAACGGGGAGGGGGAACCAACCCCATCTGCCCTCCCCGCAACCAGGGCCGGACAGAGGCATGGGCGAGCTGGGCAGCTGCCCAGGCCGCCAACCGATGAGGAGCGCCTGATGGCAGCTGTAAGGGGCGCGCGGCGTCCCTTACAGCTGCCATCAGGAGCCACGCGCCCAGCTCCCGCAGCGCTGGCCCTGCGGTGCCGGCCAGCAGCACCCTACCCACCACGGCCGTGGGTCCCTGCACGGCCCGGCATGTGCGTGCCAGCACCGCTGGCCGGGCCAGGCCGGGCAGTGCATGGGCCGTGCCCCCCAGGGGCGGGCCCCGGGCTGTGCACCAGCGGCCATGGCTGGCACGCGCATGCGCCGAGCACCCGGGGGCAGGCCCGCGCTCCCTTGGGGGGCGGGCTCGTGTCCCATGGGCGGGCCCGCGCATGCGCCCTGCGCCCGGGGGTGGCACCACACGCCCGGGCTCAGGGCGCCAAAAGGGCTCGGGCCGGCCCTGCCTGCCACACACATCATCTCTATGCAGGGGCTACCAAGGCACTGGAAAACTCTAATTTTTTGGCAGACAACTCTGCAGTTAGCTGTCAGGAGCACTGCATCTAATTCCTATATAAAAGAAGGAAGATTAAATAAAAATTAGACCCACTCAGCTCTGACACTGACATATTCTGAAATCTTGTGGCAAGTCACTTCAGGGACACTGGGGCTATGTCTACACTCGTGGCTTCTTGCGCAGGAACTATGTGACTGAGGCTAAGCATGGAATATCGCTGAGCCTCATTTGCATACCTAATGAGCCGCCATTTTTGCAGAAGAGGCTCTTGCGCAAGAAGGAGCTGTCTACACTGCCCCTTCTTGCGCAAGAAACCCCTCCTGCGCAATGCCCTTCTTCCTGAAAATAATCCTGTTATTGTTTGCGCCTTTCCACCATCCCCTGGCAAAGAGTTCCACAAGTTGTGGAAAAAATAATTGATTTTGTTTGTTTTAAATCTGCTGCCTATACATTGAATTGGGTCAGCTTCTTGTGGTATGGTTAGAGAAAGATAGGGCTGGCCTCACCATGAGGCGAACTGAGGTGGCTGCCTCAGGTGCCAGACTGGGGGAGGGCGGCGCCACTAGGACCCAGAGTGTAGAAAATTGTGTCTGCTGCTGGTATGCATGTATTCTCTCTGCTCTAGGTGCACAGAGATGGTGGAGTGCTGTGCTGGAGGAAGGAGGGCACAAGAGACATAACAGGCAGGCAAGAGAAAAGGGGGCATGGGGGCATCATTTGAGCTCCCCGCCTCAGGTGCCAAAATGTTGTGGGCCAGCCCTGGAGAAGGAATAAATAACATTTCCTTGTTTTATTTTTCTATACCATTCATGATTTTCTACACATCTAACATATCCCCCCACCCTTTAGTCATTTCTTTTCCAAGCTGAAAAGTCCCCCTTTGTTAACCTCCTCTCATATGGAAGCTATTCTTTACCCCCTAATCATTTCTCTCGCCCTTTGTACCTTTTCCAAATCCAATATATCTTTTTTGAGATGGGTGGCCATATCTGCATACAGTATTCAAGATGTGGGCCTACCATGACTTTATATAGAGGCAATATGGTATTTTGTCGGCTTATCTATTCCTAATATTCTGTTAGCTTTTTAGTTTTTTGACTGCCATTGCACATTGAGCAGATGTTTTCAGGGAACTATCCACAATGATTCCAAGATCTTGAGTGGGAACAGCTATTTTAGACCCCATCATTTTTGTGGGATTATATTTTTCCATGTGCGGTCCTTTGCATTTCTCAGCCCTGACTTCCATCTACCCTTGTGTTGCCCGATCATCGAGTTCTGAGAGACCCCTTGGTAACTTTTTGCCATCAGCTTTGGATTAGTCCCTGTTCACCCCACTTTCAAGAACATGAAGTTTCACAGCAGTGATCCAAATGCAGATCCTTGCAGCACAACACTCATTCCTACTCTTTGTCCCCCTATCTTTTAAGTGGCGTACCCGGCCATGTTTTCCTGATGATCTAATGATCCTTCAATTGCTTGAATCCCCAGCCCTTTGTTATTCTTAATCACCCTGCCTCCCTCCTTTTATAACAAACTCCCTGCCCCAAGCAAAGCTGCAGGCAGCTCAAACTCTGTTGCAGTTAAGACCTGCCTCTGGAGTCAGGGCAGGCAGCTGTAAGCAGACCTCAAGTATGCAGTCCAGGGGTTCCAATTCTGGGAGGGGGAGCTACTGTCCCCCCATAACTGGTGCCCTTGATGCCTGATGCTGCATAGGGGATTTCCCGCCACCCACCCTTCAACAAGGAAGTAAACGCCCTTGCCTCAATTTGCTTGATTGCTTAAGGGTAGGACTAAAGACCTTGTGTGCGCACTGGTGTTCCCCCCACCCCACCCTCGCGCTCAGTTATTTTCCCTTTGGAATTGAGTTCTTATCATGCCGCATTAACCAGTAACTACTGCAAACAGCTATTAGAGAGAGCAGCAGTGGAGAGGGAGATAAGAACAGCAATTAAGTAGCATATCAAGGGCTATGGTACAGGTGTCAGGGTCTCTGCAGTGTTTATCACCAATGTGGGATAAGCTAATAGGCAGTGGGGAAAGGACACGGCGGCTATGCTGGGTACCATGTTGCACTGCACAATTATTACTCTGCAGTTCCGGCAGCAGCGGGAATGCTAGCCATGGGCTAAACCGTCATCTGCACCCCCGTACTGATGGGCTCGCCGCTCCACCCGTGGGAGTCTCAGTGGGACGCCCTCTCCTGATGCAGGCATCCTCCACTAGAGCGTTTACAACTGTCGTCCTCGACATTCTATCCAGCAGGGGGCAGCCACGCCAGTTCGAGGCACACGGTGCTGGATGTGCGCTCGTTCTGCTCTGCACTGCTGAAGGAGCACAGCCAAGAGAGGGCGCCTTTGCGAGCCAATTGCACTACTGCTGAAATGACTGGAGCCCTGGCACTGCAGGCGGGTCTACTGGACATTATGGCCCCTTTCATCTGTAACCTGAGAAGCAGAACCGAACCTGGGACCTCTAGAGCTTAGTGCATGAGCTTCTATTGCATGAGCTAAAAGCCAGCTGGCTCTCAGCTATGGCTATAGAGTAGACTTATGCTCTTTGTAAGTGACCTTAGTGCCGCTCCATGGGACAATGAACCACCCCCAGGTGCTGTGTGGGTTACACATCCAACAATAGTCCTATTATTGCAGGGAACTTTCCTGGTTTCTACACGACCTCATTGAAATGGGCCAGTGAAAGGATCTGAGTTCCTTTACCCAGGGGCCTCCCTGCCCTCGAGGGCTCCCTTTCCGCTCTCCTGTGTGGCAGAGTCCTCGTAACCCCAACAAGGTTGGGCCTGGGATTCCTGGGGACTCATGCCCCAACCTTGAGGTGACCTAAGGCAGGGGCTAGGGCGTCCCCACTCCGGGGTGCTCTCGTCACACTGAACATTTCCCTGGCCGACTGATGATTACAGACTGTTCCGAGCAAATACAATTCATTACACAATCAATTTAAAAGAAAGGGGAGAATAAGGAAAAATGGGAAAAGTTGCTGGCAAACACGTCACCCTGTTCTCTGGGCCGGAACCCTCACCGAGGGCGGTCGGTAACAGAGTGAAGGGAAGGCACAGCCTTCCCAAAACTGCCTACACGCCCGACTGCCGAAGGCTGGGACTACAGCAGCCGAGCTCCATCCAGCCCCCGGGGAAGGCACCCCAGATCAGCAGCCTGGCCACCAGAGGGCATGGGGCCACAGTGGGGCAGCAAGGCTGGAGGGCCAGGCCAGGGCCACATCACTGCAGCTCCGGCTCTCCATGTGGCCAGGCAGGATTGGGCTGGGAGCGGCTGGCACTTGGCTCCAGGGGCGGGGCCTCGGGTGAAAGGGGCGGGGCTGGATCTTGCCTTCCCCAGCTGGGCTTTCACCCCACGCCCATGGACCTCACACCCAGTATCTCCGGAGTGTCCGGGCTGGTCAATCTGTTCCTTGTAGGTGCCAGGCCTCCAGACACGTGCTCAGGGTGGCAGGACCCTCCCCACTCTGGCCTGCCAGGCCTCTTGGCTGGGGGAGTCGCCTTGTGCTGGGCCTACCCAGGGTCCCCCCTTTTCTCCACTGCTGCTCCCCGCACCCAGCTCCACTTTCTGCTGCGCTGCCTCCAGCTCCAGAACTGCTTCTCTGGCCCCTCTGGCTCTGCAGCCCGGCTCCCATCCTGGCTCTGCTGCCGGGCCATGTCTCTGGCTCTCCCAGGCTGCCACGGCCCCTCCCAGCTCAGCCCAGGCCTCAGCTGTCTCGTCCCCACTCGGTCTGACCCAGGCAAACCAGCTCCTACCGCAGCACTGAGGCCGGGACTCACCCGCAGACTCCTCCCTCCCTCATTGGCCTGCCCGCCCTGGCAATCAGGCTGGCCTGGAGCGCTGGCGGCTTCCCATCGGTCCTGGGGGCTGCCAGTCTCAGGATCCTGATTTCTCAAAGACCCTCCCCCTTCCTTTTGATGCTGGGAGCGAACCAACCAACCCCCCACTGAGCTGGAGGGCAGGGCCGACCGTCCCCTTATACTTGAATCGGGATTTTTCTGCTGACAAATCTCTGGCCACAAACTAAGCTGCCTCCTTGGCCTGCTCTTGGGGGGCGTGGCAAGCAAGTGCTCCCCATCCTCTTTGTCACACCCGCCAGCCTGCCACTACCTCCCCCGAGGAAGAAAACCCTGGTGGGAGAATGTGACGGGAAAGTCCCACACCCACCCGCACCACCCGACGCACATTAGTTCTGCTGGCTCGGCGCACAAGGACCCGAGAACTTGTTTTTGCAGGACGCGCTTGGAAACAAGGACGCATGACCTGCCTCCCTGGCACCTTGTTAATTACCTGGCATGCTGCCAAGTCGATGTGTCTCGCTCGTTGGCCAAGAGTCCCTTCAACCCGCAGCACGTCTCTTTTTTCTGTGCCTCCTTCCCCGAAAGCCCAGCTCTCGGGGTTGCCAGGGTTTCCACAGAAGGGGTGTGGTTTCCCATTGTACACGGTGGCTGCGGCACAGGCCAAATTCCTACCCTTGGCCTGCAGCCAAACTGTAATGCATCCATTTCTTGCTCTTCGGCTTGTAAGAGCTGTTGGTGGGAACAATGAGATGTCTGGGGTGGCTTCAATCCCAGGGCGGCTCTTAAAACCCAGATCCACAAAGGCATTTAGGCACCGATTTCAATGGAAATTAAGAGCCTCAATACCGTAGGCCGGCTCAGACAGAGTTGGTATGGCATGGCTATGTCAGTAGAAATGTGATTTTTTTTTAAATGATATCATTGTATTGGCTGTTTTGCCAACCATGAGATCTTGAAAGCATCCAGTGGCCAATTGAATGATGCCCCCTCCCCGCCCCCATGCCATCCCTTCCCCCAAGACCCTGCCCCCACATCCTCTGAGGGACACCAGGAGCCGGGGGCAAAGCAAAGTGGGGTGGTCTGGAGCTAGGTCACTCACCGATGTGCCAGGCCCCCCACTAACCCTCCAGGCTGTCCTGGACCCCACGTCCCCCTGAAGCGCAGGGCCCCCCGACTGCATGGCCCAGAGCAGTTGCCCCAGTTTGCCCTATGGACCGGACAGCTCTGTTTGGACCCATTCTGGGCACCACCAAAAATAATACAAACCTGGCGCCCACGCCTGTATCTGCACCTGACACGGGCTAACTCCACAGTGGGAACTGTCCAGGTACAACCCCAGCGCAAACAGTTGGACACGCAGAAGTTTTCCATCAGCCTTTTAGTGAGGGTAGCCTCTTCATAGACGCACAGAACCCCAGAACTGGAGGGGACCTCGAGAGGCCATCGAGTGCAGTCCCCTGCCCTCACAGTAGGACCAAGCACCCAAACACGGGGCCGAGAGTCACTGCTGGGAAAGCGTCACTGCTGGGAAATCATCCCTGCTTGTCTCCATTTTAAGCCTCCCTTATCTCTGGGCAAACGCAGCGTGTTTTCATAGCACCAATGCCATGTGGTCTGCCGCCTGTCTCTTGTGCAGCCATGGTTGGAGGCAGCATTGCTGTTGCACTAGGCTCTTGGTGTGATGAGCTCATTGGCCCCTGAGTCCCTCATCCCCTTCTGTCTGATCTGCTGGGTTTTCTTGGGGGAACGTTCTGTAGGAGAACCAGACTGGACCAGCTGGTTTTCACACCAAGTTCCTGGAATTTGTTGATACCCAAACAAAGGCTGGGGGAGAAGCTTTTGCTTGAAACGCTCTTCACCGTGACCATGACCTTGGTCGAAGGGAGGGAAATGTTGCACAGTTGTGTTTGGTTTTTAGTTGTGAGGTGGCAGCTTGTGCATTTCCTGGTTCTGGAGAAAACCCTCGGGAGACATGGGGCTTGTGGATAAGATACGGGGTTGGGACTCAGGATATTTGGGTTTAATTCCTGCCACTGCCACAGACACCTTGGGCAAGTTACTTGGGGATAGCCGTCCTTCCTTTTTCTGTGCTGCCTATTTACGGCTCTTTGTGGGAGGGGCTCTTTGTGGGGCACCTTAGGCTAGGTCTACAGTACAAGGTTAATTTGAAATAACTCCAAAAATAACTATTTCGAAATAGCGCATCCACACTGCAGGGAAGCCTCGAAATTAGTCCGAGGTAGGCTCCGCTCATGTGGACATGCTACCTCGCCTTACAACCCCAGGGAGCACTGGGGAGTGGTTACTTTGAATGACTCTGGGGAGTAGTTATTTCAAAAGAACAGCAGCTGAGCATCCCCTCTACTGCTATTTTGAAATAACCATTTCAAAATAAGCATTATTCCTCATCACAAGAAGGAGTTGTTATTTCAAAATAACAAGCCCGCTATTTTGAAATAATTTCGAAACAACAGGCTTGCTGTGTGGACACTCACCTTGTTATTTCGAAAGAAGGGGAGTTGTTTCGATATAACTCCCTAGTGTAGACATGCCCTTAGAGACTAACAAATTGGGTCATGAGCTTTCGTGGGTAAAACCTACTTCATCAGATGAGTTGGAGGGGAAATTACAGAATCCGGAGTATATATAACCGCAAAAGCTGTCAATTGTAGGACCTGTCAATTGTAGGATTGGTGTTAATGAAACTAATTAAGTCAGGCTGGATGTGTCTCATTCATAGCTTTTTTTATATGGAAATGTAAATATCAAAGGCAGGGAAATTGCCTTTGTAGTGCGTTAACCAGTTAAGAGCATTATTCAAGCAAATGCTATCAATGGGACACATCCGGCCTAGTTTAATTAGCTTCATTAACACGGGTCCTACAATTGACAGGTAACTTCTTTTGCTGTTATATACTCTGGATTCTGTTATTTCCATTCCAACTCATCTGATGAAGTAAGTTTTACCCATGAAAGTTCATGATCCTATATATTTGTTAGTCTCTAAGGTGCCACAGGACTGCTCATTGTTTTTTTAAAGTTAGAGATGAACGTGGCTACCCTTCTGTGTCTCTTGTTATGTCTATGAACAGCACCTGGCACACTGAGACCCCGTCTGACTTGCAGACCCTAGCTGCTACTGTGCTACAAATAATAAGGTGGAAATGACCTCCTTTGATATCCAGCTCACCCTGCCTGTAGCCAGTTCATGAATGTTCCCTACAAGGCTCATGTAATGTCCGTAATGTCTCGGGCTGGAAGGTGGCTGCTGCTTCCTTTGGGGAGAGCACTGCACAGATTTATCCATCTCGCTGCTGGGAAGTTACAGCATCCCATTACTCCTACCCCAGGAACCGCATTAAATAATTCCTCTTTTCCTGGCAGGCTCGCAGCATCCAGTCCTTTGCAGACCACAAGCACATCTCCCACGATACATCGCTTTCTTTGCCCTTCCCCCATCTGCCAGCGAGCCTAGGCCTTCGGTTGGTTTTGTTCTATATCTCTGAACTCATTCCAGTTTATCTTGGTCTTTTTGTACAGTGGAAGTGCCAGGATGCCATGGGAAGGGCTGTTGTTGCCATGAAAAGCACCAGGAACCTCTCTACAAAAGTTGGCTGTCGCGGGCTTTCCCAACATGGTTTTTAGACTCGAGAGATTGGTCGCAGATTTGGTGATCTGAAGGGACCATTATGATCATCTCCTCTGACCTCCATTGAACAAGCGGTAGAACCTCGCCCATGAACTGCTGCATCAAACCCTTCACATCCAACTGAGAGAGGCGTCTGATCTCAAAAGCTGCACTGGATGGAGAATCTATCACCTCCCTCTGTAAGTTCCCACCTTAACAACAATCCTTCCTGTACTACTGTCCTTTCGGCGTGCTGACCGTGTGCTTGGCGCTGTATGTCGATGGAGAAAACCTGTTCCTTGATCCAAAGGGTTAACTAACAAGTTGATTGGGTCATGAGCTTTCATGGGTAAAGCCCACTTCATCAGATGAGTTGGAGTGGAAATTACAGAATCTGGAGTATATTTAACAGCAAAAGCTGTCAATTGTAGGACCTGTAAATCGTAAAAACCATCTAAAAGGTTTTTCATTTAAGGCTTTGTCTACATGGGAGAATGTGTTTTCCATATATCTTAGGGCATCTCTGCACTGCACGTTTATTTTTAAATAAGCTATTCCGGAATAGTTATTCTGAAATAGCTTATTTCGAAATAGCACATCTACACTACAGGGAAGCCTGAAAATGAGTCCGAGGCAGGTTTCCCTAATGTAGATGTGCTATCTCGATTTAGAGTCCCGGGACACACTGGGGAGGAATAACTTAGAATGGCCCTGGTGGGGGGCTATTTCGAAAGAGCAGCAGTGGAGCGTCTACACACCCCTTATTTCAAAATAGCTATTTTGGAATAGGCGTTATTCCTTGTCGAATGAGGTTTACAGATTTTGGAATAAGCCATCCGTTATTTCAAAATTATTTCGAAATAACAGAATGCCTGTGTAGACACTCGCATTGTTATTTCAAAATAACGCTAGTTATCTTGAAACAGTGGTGCAGTGTAGACGCACCCTTAGAGGTGTGAATTTAAACCGGTTTAGTTATACTGATATAACCCCTGTGTGGACACTCTTAATCCAGAACAACACTTTTTTGTTTGTTTCGGTCACTTGAGAAAAGAGTTTAAGCTAACCTGAAAAAGTCACTCATTTAGCAGAAGCAGAGTGGGGTGTGGGTGCTAATCCTCCAAGATTGTCCTCCAAATTAAAGATGAATTTTTAACTAACAGTTGTCATGGGGTGAAACCTTCAGTTGGAATATGTCCAACCAAAACTGGCAACCCTAGGGAAGGGTGTTACACAGAGCAAAACTGCAAAGCCAGAGGGATTTCTGAAGGCATCACTCAAGCTTGATCAATGTCTTGTAAGTTCACGTAGCTGTGACTGTCAACCGAGAGCCGAGTCAAAGATGTCAGGATTAGGAGCTCGGTTTTAACCACATTTAGCTTGAGCTGATCGCTAGGCAGCCACCAGAAGATGTCAGAGAGACAGGTGGGGATTTTAGCTGGGGCACAGGTCTGAAGCAGAGAGGTGGAGCTGTGAGTCATCACCCCCAGGGTGGGAGTTACATTTGCGATTGTGATGGAGATTGCCCAGCGTAACTGTCTTCCTTCCACAAGTAGGACATGCAAAAGGGACTAATCAAGTGACTTTGTTTGGTTCCTTAGCTCCATACCCACAGCCCTGCGGGTTGTCATCCGGTTTTTCTTCCCGGCCTCCTTTGCATTCCCTTGTGCAGCGCAGAGCTGGGGCGACTGAAATGTGAAATTGAGCTCACCCAGATCAGTGGTGTGTCTAGTGAGGGCAACTTTGCTATTGTCACTGACCAGCTGGGTAGTTTTAATGAGTAACTTTCCTGGTTTAAATATAAACCTTGCATACTTCATGCATGATGCATTCAGAACAAGAGGTGTAGGTGGGATGTTAGGTTGTCAACACAGGAAACCAAGGCTTGTGAAGCCCAGCAGAAAGTTGGTGTGAGGCTGTATTTCAGGCATCGTGCTGGGGTAAAATAGACCTTGCTGAGCTCTGGGTTACCCATGACAGTCACACATCTTGCCACCAGGGAGCCAAGGGGAGCAATAGACTAGGCAGTTCAATGCCTTGTGTGATTGAAATACCTTGGCTGAGCTTGGCTTTCCTAGGTGGAGTCTGAAACCTTCGCTGACGTAGCTCACCGGGGGCGTGAGGCCGAGCTACGTTCAGACCTCAGTGGGGGTGCTGGGCAGAAGACAGATCTGGGGCGGAACGGCAAGCGACACCACAGGCTGGAATTGAAGTGCATTGTTAGAACTAGACGAGGCTCTCCGGGGATAGACACAGGCCCATTGGCACGGATGTGTGGGGGGGGGGTGTCAAGAAATGGATTAAAAGGGGTGAGGCAAATCAGGATTGAGACTCAACAGAGAGGGGTATGGAGCGTAGGAGGGGAGTAGCACATGGAGACAGCTGTTCTGGATGCGGCCTGATTGGTAGAGTTGGGCTGAAGTCTCTTACTGCAGACAACAGTAGGCCTGGCTGTTTACACTCTAGCTGATGCTAGCCTGAACGATCAGCCCTAGCTTCCCACAGCATCCTCTTGTCCCCAGCCTTCTGCCCAGGAAATCAGAGATGGGGAAAGAACAGAAGCACGAAGGCTAATGCAAGGGCACATGGACCTTGTTAAAAAGTCTCAGAGGGGCAGCTGAGTTATTCAGTAACCTTAAAAGCAACAAGTAGACCTCAGAGACAGATAAATGTAGAGGATCATGAGCTTTCATGAGTAAAACCCACTTTATCAGATGAGTTGGAGTGGAAATAACAGAAACAAAGAGATATATAACAGTAAAAGAAGTCCCTGTCAATTGTAGGACCCATGTGAATGAGACTAATTAAGTGGGCTGGATGTGTCCCATTCATAGCTTTTGAAGTGAAAATGTGGATATTAAAGGCAGGGGAAATTGGCTGTGTAATGCACCGACCAGTTAATGTCTTTCTTCAAGCCCAGGGTAACCGTGTCAAATTTGTAGATGAATTCCACGCTCTCTCTCTGTAATTGGCTAGTGAAATTCCTTTGTAGAAGGATGGCTACTTTTAAATCCATGATTGAGTGCCCAGGAAGGTTAAAATGTTCCCTCTACAGGCTGATGTGTGTTACCATTGAGTGCCCAGGAAGGTTAAAATGTTCCCTCTGCAGGCTGATGTGTGTTACCATTTCTGATGTCTGATTTGTGTCTGACAGTGTAGAGACTGTCTTCTTGTCGTTCAAGCTTAGAGCCTTCTTCTATCTGGGTTTTCCCTTGGGCAAAACACTCAGGCTACGTCTAGACTACATCCCTCTGTTGGCAGAGGGATGTAAATAAAGCACTTCGAAAGTGCAAATGAAGTGGGGATTTACAAATCCCGCACTTCATTTGGATGCTCACATTCTGGCGCTGTTTTGATCAAGTGCCATTTTGAAACTGAAACCGCGGCTTTGACGTGGTTGTGCCAACAGCGGGGTGATTTTTCAACAGATCCTGTACTCCTCAATAAACGAGGAGTTTTTAAAATCCCCACTTCATTTGCACTTTCAGAGTGCTTTATTTACATCCCTCCGCCGACAGAGGGGTGTAGTTTAGAAACGGCCTCAGTGGAGTGAAGGGGCGTTTTGCCCGCGTGAAGCGGGACACAGATCAATGGGAGCAAGATGGTTTCTTATGCATTCACAGCGCAAAAAGCCTATGAAACCCCCTCGCTTGTTAGTTGGATGTGGAGCCTGTCAGCTCCCCGCAAACAGGACATCCCGTTGGTGGATCTCACGTCGACTACACAGCTGTGCATCCTGCACTTCCTGGCGAGATGTTTGCAGCTGTGGCTTGTGTCATGTCAGGGTTTAGGTAGGTAGAGAGGAAGGACTAGAGCAGCACTGAACGGTCAGGACTTCCTGTGTGACTTAGCTATGTCTGCACTCAACTCTGCCGTCAACCTATATTAGATTTCCAGCTGGGAGCAGGGTTCAGGGGAGCATGGGGTGGCGGGCTCCCACTGCCCTCCTTGCTTGTCAATTTCACAGCTCCGTGGACAGGAGAGCTAACAGCCAATGTCAGCAACACGGCATCTACCTGGAGCAGGGCCGGGCCGGATGCGGCCTGGGGGCCCGATGCGGCCCGCCTAACACTTTGATCCGGCCCACGGACTGCATCTGGCTGCTTTCTGTTTATATTAGGGGTGGGCAATCATTTTAGAAGAGGGGCCACTTCACTCATTTTTGAGGTGGCCCCGGGCGGCCCCGGGCCTTGGGAGGAAGGGGCGGGGCCAGGACACTTCCGTGCTCCTCTGCCCACAGAGCCTGATTGGCTGAGGAAGGGGAGCAGGTGAAGTCTTTGCCCTCCCCCCAGCCTAGAGAGACCTGCCAGCTGTTCTGAACAGCTGGTGGTTCTCTCTAGGCACCGCCCTCTTGCAGGGCAGGAGGAGACTTCACATTCAGGGCCTGGGGGCGGGGTAGCGTGCAAAGTCTCTTACTCCCTGCCTCACCCATTCAGGGCGGAGGCCGGGAGTGAAAGACTTTGCCCACCCTTCCCTGCCCCGGGCCCTGATTGGTCTGGGGGCAGGGGAGTGGCAGGGCCTTCATGGGCTGGATCCGACCCGCGGCAACCCCTTTGCCCACCCCTGATTTATATCCTGCTGCCCAGGCCACCGCATTTCCAGGCGGTGACTCAGGCAGCAGGATCCTATTTAAATGGCTCCTGTTCGCGGTGCCACCCCGCAGGGGCCGGAGCCACGAGCCTTTAAAATAGCTGCAGCAACCCCTGGCAGCTGCCAGGCAACATGGTAACGGCGGGGCCGGGAACCACGAGCCTTTTGCTGCATTTTCACTTCAAACCCTCTGGCCCCAGACAATTCTGGGCTGGTCCTGGCGCGAGCTGGGGCTGAGCCAGCTGCCTTCCCCTATCGACTAATTGAGTAGTCGCTAAAAATTCTATCAACTACTCATTTCGTAAAATAACCTCATTTTCACATCCCCAGGGGAGTGTGGCCTAGGAGAGTGGCTGTGTAGCCTAGTGGCTAGGTCGCCAAGTAAGCAGGCGAAAAAGGAGGCACTGTCCCCCTGTGTTCCCAGTCCAGGAACTCTGAACCACTCCCTATTCGAGTCCTTTTGTTTGGGGCGTGGCCCCCAAGAGTCCAGAATCCCCTTAGTTGGGGCTTCTCAGTAGAGTCCCCCCTTTTCCCAGGGGGTGGGGGCCGAGCAGACAGGCTGTGGCTCAAGTCCTTAGATTGCTGAGCCGTGCTCCTGCCTCATCACTAGTCAGCCGCAAACTGAGCCAGGCTCCTTCCTTTTCTCCCCCCTCCAAGTCCGGCACTGGCTGCCGAGAAAACGGGACGGGGCTAGCTGGGCCCAGAGGCTTTCTTTAAACCCTGGGAGGTCATAAGAACATTGGTTTGACCCAGTAGGGCCGTTCCTAAGGTCCACCTAGCCCAGGAGCCTGTCTGCCGACAGTGGCCAATACCAGGTGCCCCAGAGGGAATGAACAGAACAGGAAATCATCAAGTGATCCCACCCTTCGCCCATTCCAAACCTCTGACGGAGACTAGGGACACCATTCCTACCCATCCTGGCTTACAGCCATTGATGGACCTAACCTCCATGAATTTATCTAGTTCTTCTTTGAACCCTATTAAAGTCCTGGCCTTCAGAACATCCTGTGGCAGGGAGTTCCACAGGTTGACTGTGCATTGTGTGAAGAAATGCTTCCTTTTGTTTGTTTTAAACTTGCTACCTATTCGTTTCATTTGGTGACGCCTAGTTCTTACGTTATGGGAACAAGTAAATAACGTTTCCTTATTCACTTTTTCCACACCTGTCATAATTTTATAACCCTCTATCATATCCTCCCCTTAGTTTCCTCTTTTCTAAGTCCCAGTCTTTTTAATCTCTCTTCATATGGCAGCCCTTCCAAATGCCTAATACTTTCTGTTGCCCTTTTCTGAATTTTTTCCAGTGCCAAGATATCTTTTTTGAGATGAGGCGACCACATCTGTATGCAGGATTCAAGATGTGGGCATACCATGGTTTGACACAGAGGCAATAAGATATTCTCTGTCTTATTCTCTACTCCTCTTTTAATGATTCCCAACATTCTGTTGGCTTTTTTGACTGCCGCTGCCCACTGAGGGGCTGTTTTCAGAGAGCTATCCACAATGACTCCAAGATCTCTCTCTGGAGTGGTAACAGCTAATATAGTCCCCATCATGTTGTATAGCTGGGATGATGTTTCCCAGTGTGCATCACTTTGCATTTATGTGTATTAAAAACCATGTGCCACTTTGGCTGGGCCCTCCTGTCTTCACTGCTGCTCAGGGAAGCTTTCAAAAGCACCCACTGAAAAGTGAAGGGGCTTGTGGTCTGAAAGGCCTTAGGTGCTTTTGAAGCACTTCCCCGAAGTGTGTGTATAGGACCTAGTGTAACCCACACACTTGGGCTGTGTCTACATTGCTTTTGCGCAAAATCTTGCCGCCTGTCTACACTGGCCGCGAGTATTTGCGCAAGAACACTGACGTTGTAATGTACAAAATCAGTGCTTCTTGCGCAAATACTCTGACGCTCCCGCTCAGGGATAAGCCCTCTTGCGCACGTGTTCTTGCGCAAGAGGCCAGTGTAGACAGGTAACATCAGTTCCTTGCGCAAGAAAGCCCGATGGCTAAAATGGCCATCGGAGCTTTCTTGTGCAAGAAAGCGTCTACACTGGCACGGATGCTTTTGCACAAAAGCACATCTTTTGCGCAAAGGCACATGCCAGTATAGACGCTCTCTTGCGCAAATACTTTTAACGGAAAAACTCTTCCGTTAAAAGTATTTGCACAAAATCATGCCAGTGTAGACGCAGCCCGAGGCTATGTCTACACTGGCGGGTTCTTGCGGCAGAAATATGCAAATGAGGCCAAGCGTGGAATACCGCCGAGCCTCATTTGCATACCTAATGAGCCGCCATTTTGCGGAAGAGGCTCTTGCGCCAGAAGGAGCGTCTACACGGCCTCTTCTTGCGCAAGAAAACCCCTTGTGCGCAATGCCGTTATTCCTGAAAATAATCAGCGTAGCAGCATTGTGCAAGAGGGGTTTTTTTGAGCAAGAAGGGGCAGAGTAGACGCTCCTTCTGGCGCAAGAGCCTCTCCCGCAAAAATGGCGGCTCAGTAGGTATGCAAATGAGGCTCAGCGATATTCCACGCTTAGCCTCATTTGCATATTTCTGGCTCAAGAACCCGCCAGTGTAGACATAGCCCCCGTGTGCTTCACTGACCAATGCAGTGGCACTTAGACCACAACAACAGTTAAGACCAAGAGACCGCTACAGCATGGGTTGGGCAACAGCTGGCTTTTAGCTCAGCGGGTAGAGGCTCCTAAACTCAGCTCCAGAAGTCCTAGGTTCAAATCCGCCTGGTGGTGGTTACACTAGCACATTGGTGGGCCACTGAATTCCAAGCATGCTCTGCTCATTGAAAATCTTGGCCTGGGAAAATGAGCCGAAGCCAGACTCTTCGCTCGGCATCGCACTATCCCTGGCTGGGTGCCAAAGCACTTAATGGAGATGGGTTTCACTCCTGTTTCAGGGGCGGTGACCCTGAGCTACCTGGGTGTTAAGTGGCTTGCTGAAGGTCGCACCATGAGTCGGCAGCAAAGCTATAAATAGCCTGTGGGTCAGCTGACAGCCCACCCCTTTGCCATCAATGTCATTGCCAGAGCACCCCTGAAAATAGCCTATAAATACCCAGCGGCGGCACCTGTAGTTGTTGTTATAGACCCGCTTTTGTTGCAAAGCTATTAGAGGAGGCTTTATCAGTATGCAAATATTTGCTAAGCTGTACCTTTCTGGGCCACAGCACCGTTCTCACTGCTCCTTGCCAGCGAAATGTCGATAAGCGCGTCACCCTCCCCCTCCCCCCCCCAGCACAATAACGTCTTCAAAAGCTGTGCTTTGCCCCAAGGCGTAATGGGTGGCGGGAGGCCACGATTTGATCAAACTGGCCCTGCGAACGGGCCCGAGGGGCAGATGAAAGAAGTGGACAGGGTGGAGAGAGTCTCAAAAACAATCGACAGTTTAACAAACCTGACCTGGGAGGAAAGGTTAAAAAAAAAACTGGGCATGTTTCGTTTTGAGACCAGAAGGCTTGAGCAGGGACCTGACAACAGTCTTCAAACATGTTCAGGGCCGATATAAGGAGGACAGGGAGCAACTGGTCTCCAGGGATGGCCACTGAAGGTAGGACAGAGAAGTGAGGTTAAAGGAAGGCCAAGTGAGGTTAGATCAGTGGAAAGTCTCATGGCTACCAAACTGCCCTGGCTTTGCACATGGTCAGGAGCAGAAATGTATGTGCTTTGGCCTAGTCCTGCCTAGAAGCTGAGACACAAAGGGAATTTAGGTGGCAGCTGAGGGAGGAAGGTTGAGGATCTATTTATATGTAGGCACCAAGTGGGTTAGTTAGCCGGCCGAATCCCTCTGCAGAGCTAGTCCTAAAGGCAGTTAAAGGGAGAAAGAAAGGAAAGATTTTGATCCCATTTTATAGAGGGGAAACTGAGGCACTGAGATTAAGTGACTTGCCCAAGGTCATGCAGGAATGTGTGATTCTTGCATTTAGAATGCACAATGGGGTGCGTGAGGAAGAGAGAGAGAGAGAAATGTCATCTCTCTTGCTCTTCCCACTCCAACTCCACTGCATTAATTTCTCATTAAGATGCTGGTGAAACAAACAGACCCCTGCAGGTCATCAGTCCTGGCAAGTTGTTTAACCAACATTAGAACTTTAATGAGCGCTGGAAGGAGCTGTTCTGGTTTTCACCTGGCTTGTGTGTAGTTTCTTCCTTGGTACTGAGAGCTGATTAGAGTGTGTGAATGTCACCTCTGATGCTTTCCTTTCTCACGAAAAGGCTGGTAACCCAATACCTTTCCCTCCCCAGACGCTGTGATTATGAAATAAAGATCTAAAGCATCATTGAGTTCTTTTTCTGTATATAGCTGGCAAAAATGTGGTTAAGCTTTTCCTTCTTTCAATTTCCTGGAAACTTCATGTTTGATTTGTATCAGGTAGTAGCAGTTATTTCATTCTTAACTGTTAAACCATAAATAATGTAAAAATCATACTGTAACAGAACTAAAAACAAATATTTCCCACTAAGCTCTTTACTCCCAGGAGAACATGACTCCTGGCTCTGTTGGTGTTGACTTGGCAAGGATCTCTTCCTGTCCTTTCAGCTTAGGGTGACTAGTTTGATGCATCACAAATTATTTCAAAATGTGCTCTTTAACTCTGTTTCACTCCAGGTAATTCATTTACAAAATATTCTAATTTGCAGTCATTTACACAAACACCAGAGCAGCAATTTCTACCACAAGCATGTACTTTTGAACCATTAAAAGGTGCAGCATCTGGTGTGTATTTGCATATCCAAATATCTCTGCAAGGAAATCAATTCTCCCTGTTCACCTGGAGGGGGCACCTCTGCTTTTTGTTTTTCTTTTGGCTCTCTAAAGCCGGTGGAGTGCTATGTTGGGGTTAAAAATCTCACTTTAACGGTGGGCTTATTGGCATGCTTCTGTAGCACACAGGTACCACCAAGTAGGTGTCTGATGTCTAGTGTCCAGCAGAAAAGCCTCCGCCAGCGGGTCATTGTGGGAGGAGCCGGTTTGTATTTTGCAGCGTGAAAGAAAGGTTGTAAACTGGGCTCATGCATTTCACTTGATGGTGGGGGAAACAGCTCTTAGAAAACAATGAAGTTAGGAGTTTCTAGCTAGTCCATGGGTGAAATCTGACAAGGTTTCTAGGTTTGCATCTCCAGCACCACTGTACGGGCTGGGGTGTTACCGGTGTTGATGCAATCTGGGTTCTTACGGCTCTACAGCACCCCTCCCTTCATCTTTCTATATCTCCCCCATCCAGACCTAACGTCGGCCCCGCTAAGCCCCCACTTGTTTGCCCTACTGTACAGTGGGGCTGGCAGTGCATGCTAGGATCTCTTGCTCCAGCGTAGGGAACTTGGCCGCCGCTCTACGATGAAACAGCCAGCCTCCCCCGCCCCTTATCCCCCTCATCGGCGGAGCAGGAAATCTTTGCACACGTTAGCCAGCCTTGGTATCTGACTTTCCCCCACGGCAATAAGGAAACGTTTCTATTTGCTACCACGCCCCAGAGCCCCCAGGAATGCCCTCGTGATGGCGGGAGGGAGGGGAGAGACAAATGTAGTAACACGGACTGCGTGTCTAAAAATAACCCTGCCAGCTGCTGCCGTCATTTCCTCTTGCCACCCTGTGGCTCTTGCAGGCCTGCCCTCTGGCCCTGTGGCAGGAGTCAGCAGCCGCAGGTCACGGCCTCGTATCGGAAGATGTGGGGGAGGAGAAGGATGGGCTGGTGGATCATCAGGCAAATGAACTCGCAACCCAGCATGGTTCTTGCTAAGCCAGGGGCTTCCACCTTCCTGGATGTCTTTCGCCCGGGCAGCCAAAGGCGTGGCCAGGCATAAAGCAATCCAGGAGGTCAGTGCACCGGTTGGCTAGTTGGGGTCACGCAGCTGGGCCGTGGGGGGCAGTAAGTTGGGTGCTGTGGGTCAGACGTTGGCCAGATGTCGGAGGCAGGGTAGCAAGGAGCCCCTGCCTTGCCCTCCCATGCTGGATGGCCCCAGAAAGCTGCCGCCAGGCCTTTAGAGGGCGCTGCCCCAGAAGGGGTGTGTCAAGGAGGGCTGGGGCAGGACTTGTGACCCATCCCCCCCCCACCCCGGGGAGGCCAGGGCAGGGTGGGGGGCATGGAAGCAGTGCCATCACGTATCCGGCTGCATCTCTAGGAACAGCTTGTGGGCGGCGTTCACTGTGTCCCTTGGCTCAGAGGCCTCCCAGAGCCGCAGGGTGCCTGCAGCGAGGCCCGCACCCTGTGCATCGTTCCAACCCACTGCACCTTCCAGCCCACGTGGGTCCTTCCTACAATCCCTGTGGTGCACTGGGCAAACGACACACCAGGCCTTGGCCAGGCCCGGCGGTGCCTTCTGCCCCCAGCCAGGGAGTGTCTGTCCCCCGCCCCTGCTCTGCTCATGGCCCGTCACCGTCCGTGGCTGAGCCGGCGGGCTGGGCGGCCCCAGGGCTGTTTGGCCCGTCAGGCTGATCTGATCTCTCCACCCCACCTTCCCCGGGCGACCGCCAGCGCGTGTAGGGGAACGGCTCTGCCAACAAACTTCCAGCCCACGCGGTGAGCCTCAGTTAGCATCGGTCCAACAATTGACAGGGGCCTACATGGCCCGTTCTTTTTCTGTTATAAATTCCGGGCGCCTGTCATTTCCACTCCTGCCCCCCTGAGGAAGTGGCCTTTGCCCAGGAAAGCTCGTGATCCTCTATATTTGTTAGTCTCTAAGGTGCCACAGGGCCACGCATTGTTTTTAACGTTACCGACCAGCGCGGCTGCCCCTCGGAGACTTTCCTCCTTTGCGCGTTGCTGCTGTGGGCAGGCTCTGTTGGGCAAGCCAGGGCGAGGAAGGCAGAAGGGAGCAGGATCCCCCCAGAGTAACATGGGATGGGGGGAGTCTGGCAGTTTGACCCTGAATCAGAGGACGTGCTGGGATCTCGTCCTGTTTCCAGGGACTGGCTGTATGGGGTCCCCTGGTCAGTTACACCTGTGCAGCTCCAGGCCTGTCCGTGGGGGCTAACGAGGAGCATAAGAATGGCCAGACTCAGTCAGACCAATGGTCCATCCAGCCCAGTGCCCTGTGTGCCCACAGTGGCCAGTGCCAGGTGCTCCAGAGGGAGGGAACACAACAGGGAATCCTCATGTGATCCCTCCCCTGTCACCCATTCCCAGACACACAGAGGCTAGGGACACCATTCCTACCCATCCTGGCTAATAGCCGTTGATGGACCTAACCTCCATGAATCTATCTAGCTCTTTTTTGAACTCTGTTACAGTCCTGGCCTTCACCACATCCTCTGGCAAGGAGTTCCACAGGTTGACCTTGCCCCCAAGCAGCAGGCTGAGACCCTTTCCTGGATGGGTTCAGAGGCCAGTAAAAAGCAAGAGGATGGATCTTCTCTTGGCTCCCTCCTGTCACTCAGCCCTGCTGTGTCTCTCTCTTTGAGCCTTCCCTGGCCTGTTTCTTTTCATGCCTCTCTTTGCTCCCGGGTCGCAAAGCTGGGCACGAAACCAGGGTTCTACGACATCCGGCCCCAGACATCATGGGAACCAGGATCCTCACTTCCCTACTGCAGAGAACTCCCGGGGGGTGTGGCAGGTACAGTTGTCAGAGGTTGGCGTGCCTTCTGGGACGGTGTTCAAGCCGGCTGCACACTTCGCTGAGTAGTGTCTGGGCAACCTTGGCCATCACAGGGGCCTCTGGCAGGTGTGTTTCACCAGCTGTGCGCCAGCCGTTCCAAAGAAAAGTCCCGCGGCTCTTCATAAAGAGCCTCGCAGGGCCTCATTGTCCCCACCTTTGATCTGACGCCGCCTGCCTGTGCCTATGACTGTCACGCGGGGCAAAGGAGCCCAGCAAGGCCTTGCGTAATAAGGAGGTGGATACCTACGCAGGTTGGACCACACTTTAGAAAATGCACATGCAAAAGCCTGCCTGGGATGTTGCCTGGATCTGAGTTGCATGCACAAAACACCCATTTGCACATGCAACAGTGGGATTTGCACGTGCAAACACTCCCTCCCCCCCAAGGGCGGCACATGCAAAAGTGCTAATCTGGTGGGAGGGGCTACAGCTCTTCCTCTATGCCTGATCTGCAGCAGGCATGAGTCTCTTACAGCCCTACCTTGCATCAGTTGTATCAGCTGATGCTGTTACTTCTAGGGGTCCCCAGTTCAAGTCAGCAGCTGTTTAGTCCTGGCACCGGGTGATTGACTATCAAGCACTTGGCACAGTAGTCTGCTGTCTCTCTTCAATAGGGTGGGAGTATCTTGGTTCTAGTCTTAGCTTCACCACTGATTTGCTGCCTGAGCAAGCAGCTTCCCCTCCCTGTGCCTCAGTTTCCCAAGCCACACAAAGGAGGGGATGACCCACCTCACTGGGATGGCGAGGGCTGTAGACACGGGGGTGTCACTAGCGACTCTAGTTAAGGCCCAGAGCATTTTTTCCCCTTTTCTAAGCATGATTGTTGTGTCTTGAAAAAGTAGGTGCACAGCTGCTTACCAGAGCACATGCGTCTATCCCACAATGCACAGCAGGGAATGCTCACCTGTAGGGAAGCAAGAAGGAATTTCTTCTTGGCCGCACCTCCATTAGATTATGGTCTGGGTGCTGAGCTGACGTGATTTATTTGTTACCTTCCAGTACAGGCCACTGGCAGAGTTGCGAAACCCCAGCCAGCCCAGGCAAACCCATGACCCAATGTGGCAAAGTCTGCGTTGTACAGGGCATAGGTGCTGTTATCTGCCTTACAACCAGAGCCTCTCAGCTCCATGCACTTGCTCAGTGCTCTGAGAATGCCAGCTGTGTTTATTCCTGGGATTGCCTTTACCTCCTTTATAGGAGGCAGGCCCTACAGGGACTCTTCTTCTTCACATAGCATGCAGTCAACCTGTGGAACTCCTTGCCAGAGGAAGTTGTGAAGGCTAGGACTATAACAGGGTTTAAAAGAAAACTAGATACATTCATGGAGGTTAAGTCCATTAATGGCTATTAGCCAGGATAGGTAGGAATGGTGTTCCTAGCCTCTGTTTGTCAGAGGGTGGAGATGGATGGCAGGAGAGAGATCGCTTGATCATTACCTGTTCGATTCACTCTCTCTGGGACACCTGGCATTGGCCACTGTCAGCAGACAGGATACTGGGCTGGATGGACCTTTGGTCTGACCCAGTATGGCCATTCTTATGTTCTTACAACTCACCTCTGCGGAAATGAATGAACAAATAACACCTATGAGCTCTGAGTTTTGTTAGCAGCCAAAGAGCTCACAAGTCTAGTTCCCTTCCCAAATTGTTGCACCAGCGTCTAGTCAAATCCAAGTGTGTCTGCTGATTAAAAAGGTGCTAATTTCTAAGCTGGTTCCAAAAGAGGCTGCTTTTGCTCTCGAAAACTCTGCTCTGCTATATTTTGTTGGTAAACCCAGTTTTCTTCAGTGGGAAGAGCAGAGATGGAGAGCTAACTGTGGCTACCACCTGCACCAGAAATGAATGCAGTGTAAACCAACTTACACCCCACACACGTGTTCATTTTTGAAGTGATACAAACCCCAAGAGCAGCAGAAATAAATTGACTACGCTAAGAAAAATCGATGAGGCAGCTTTGTTTTTGCAATGAAACCTTCTTCACTGGTGCTAGTCATGCACACATCACTGGGCTGGGGTCTGAGAGTCCAAAAGAGAAGCTTATTCCAAACCCAAAAAACAGCTCTTTTAGAAGATTCTCCACAAAATGACAACTAAAAGAGGCCCATAGAAATTGCTCAGCCAGGCCTGGGAATGTATTAGGTGATTCTAGATCTTCTGCAACGTGGTTTAAAAAGTCAGAGGCTGATGGTCGTTCTCTGAAATTCCATAGGACTTTTCTATGAAGGGAAATTAGCTTGGCAAATTTCACTAACCCCAACAGGGAAGTGCAAACGGTCAAATCAGCTCTTGCCCGAAAGAAACAGTAGAGTTATTATAAACCCAAAGAACAACAGAAATGTTCTCAGGATGATATTTTTTACTCCAGTCCAGTAATATATATTGCACCAATAAATATTCCCAGCAAAACTGTGCCTTGCAAACACTGTGCCTTTGAGCTAGGGTGTGAGACCCAGGAAGTGAAATTTACCAGCTAGAAACTTACTAGTGCGTGTTTATTAAGGGTGCCTCTACACAGCAACGTTATTTCGGAATGATGGCCGTTATTCCGAAATAACAATGCAAGCATCTACACAGCAATCTCGTTATTTCAAAATAACGGACAGTTTATTCCGACTTCTGTAAACCTTATTCCACGAGGAATCACGCCTCTTCCGAAATTGCTATTTCAAAATAGCGCTCGTGTGGGTGCTTCAAAATGGCTCCTCCCCTGGGCCATTCAAAGTAATTACTCCCTAGTGCGTCCTGGGGCTCTAAATCAAGGTAGGGCATCCACAGTAGGGACTAATTTCAAGGCTTCCCTGTAGTGAGGATGCACCCTTCCAAAATTGCTTATTCCGAAATAAGCGTGCAGTGTAGATGTACCCCAGAGCCGAGGCTGAGAAGCTCCCACGACCGCCACACCAAGGAGTAACAGTCAAATCAAACTTCCATTGGCGAGAGAGAGAGACTAGCCCCTTTGACATAGAGTTGCCAGCTTCCAGCCCTCCCAAACAGCAGCTAAGGAGTAGATTTTCCACCTGCCACTAACGTTGAGGAGCTGTTCACCAACCCTGAAGAAGTCAGCCGGAACTGGGTCTGGCTGCAGCCAGCGGCAGGCCGAGAAAGCTCTTGGAAATTAAAAGAAACCCATTACATCTTGACAGCCTCCTATGACTCTGTACAGCTGTCTGGGTGGCCAGAACGCAATCCGCCTGCTTCAAAAGAGTCAGGCTCCGATCACTTGCGCTCATGAAGCTTCTCTAGTCACATTTGACAGTGGCGGGTCTATGACTCACAGTTGAGATCTTCTAAGTACATCCAGCAGAGAGCAATGTTGCACACGGACACCCAGGTCATTTCACTAGTTATTAGCAGGTCAAAGGAGGAGGGACGAGGCAGCAGCCAGTCGTGTCACATGACTAAGATCCTGACGCAAAAACAGGAAACTCATGGTCTTGACATCAGAGCTTCGAGATAAGCCAGGGCCGGGAAGGAAATAAAAAACACTTTAGTTAGGTCACTTTGATTTCTGTGAAGCTGCAATCTACAAAGCACCAGGAAAGAACAAGCTGATATAGCGATACCGTTGTGCCTCAGGAACCGGTTTGGGTGTGAATAAGGACACTGTATAAACAATGTAACTGTAGCCTGACCACCCAAAGCCTGGCTGCCATGTTTGTATTTTGGATTGGCTCTTGCATCTCAGCTGCATGAACACAGCCCTGCCTGGGTACAATCAGCTTTTCCCCATCTCTTAGTTTAAAAACTGTTCTGCGACCTTTTTAATGTTACGTGCCAGCAGTCTGGATCCGCTATGGGTTAGGTGGAACCCATCCTTCCTGTATAGGCTCCTCCTCTCCCAAAAGTTTCCCCAGTTCCTTATAAAGCTAAACCCCTCCTCCCTACACCATCGACTCATCCACGCATTGAGACTCTGAAGCTCTGCCTGCCTACCTGCCCTGCGTGTGGAACTGGAAGCATTTCTGAGAATGCCACCATAGAGATCCTGGATTTCAGTCTCTTTCCTAGCAGCCTAAATTTGGCCTCCAGAACGTCTCTGCTAACCTTCCCTACGTCATTGGTACCTACATGTCCCACGACCACCGGCTCCTCCCCAGCACTACACGTAAGTCTATCTAGATGCTTCAAGAGATCCGCAACCTTCGCACCAGGCAGGCAAGTCACCATATGGTTCTCCCGGTCATCGCAAACCCAACTGTCTACATTTCTAATGATCAAATTTCCCATTACTAACAGCTGCCTTTTCCTACTGCCTGGCATTCCCTCCCCCAGAGAGGTAACGTCAGTGCGAGAGGATACCCCAACATTGGGAAGGAGGGTCCCGACTATGGGAAGGTTTCCCTCTGCTCCCGTTGACTGCTCTCCTTCCCTGAGCCTTTCATCCTCTTTAAGAGCACAGGGGCTGTCTGATCGGAGGTGGGACAATTCTACAGTGTCCCGGCAAGCCTCATCTACGTACTTGTCTGCCTCCCTCAGCTCCTCCAGTTCAGCCACCTTGGCCTCCAAAGCCCATGCGTGGTCTCTGAGGGCCAGGAGCTCCTTGCACCAAATGTACACATACGCCACCCGCCCACAGGGCAGGTAATCATACATGCTACACTGAGTGCAATAAACACGATAGCCCCCACTCTGCTGCTGGGCTTCTCCCTGCATTCTCTCCTACAGCTACCTAGGTTATTGATAGGGTTTCTAGTCAATCAAAACTTCCTGATTTAAAACCTTTAAACTACACTATAAAGAATGGCAAGTGTACCTTGGCCCCTTCCCACTCCCCTTCCCAACTCCCTCTCAAAACTCCCTGTTTGCTGCTCCTGTTCGCAAAGCTCCCTGGTCGCTGACTCACTGCTTTATAAAACCCTGGCCTGCCTGATAGCCCCGCCCCCTAACTAAGGCTTAGCCAATCAACAGAGGCTTCTAGACTTCAACCCTTTAGAGGCTTACAGCTTCCAATTGCCGGCCACAGTGCACGCTCCTTCAAACAAACAAAACAAACAGACAAACACAAGCTCAGCACACAGCAAGTAACCCCCAACCACACAAACACACACTACAGACAGCCACTCACGTCAAGGGTCCCATATTTGCTCCTCCTTTACCTGGAGAACTCCTTCTCAAAACTCCCTGTTTGCTGCTCCTGTTCGCAAAAATTGTGGCCGCATCTCCACCCACAAAAAGGAGCGTGGATATCCGCATCCAGAGCCACGAAGGCGGAGGTCCGTGGCTATAAGACAGGCATGCGAACCACGGTCTGTGGCCTGCTGGCCATTAGTGGGGAATTCAGTGCTGCAGTCCTACCCTTAGCATTCAAACATGAGGCAGGCCCCTAAAAAATCCCACTGTCGGCTTAAAAATACGGAGCTATTTTACAAGTATAGGGTCTACAGTCACTTTCCAGGCCTCTAAGAGGTGTTCAGGCACATCCGCAAGCTTTTCTCCCAAGTCACAAGGGCTAGAAACAACCCCTCCTCCCTCCCCTCTGGAAAGCAATTGGAGCCGAGAGCCTCATACGATCTCTTGCCTCCGGAACCTGGGGCTTTACGGACGAAACACCAAATATCATGAGACTTGTGTTAAAATCACAAGAGTTGACACATCTGGGGGAAGGGTTCCAGACAGAGTCTGCATGCTAAGACCTGGGGAAAAAGACCTGGGGATGACAGTGGATGAGAAGCTGGACATGACAGCATGTCCATGTAGCCAAGAAGGCTAACGGCATAGTGGGCTGCATTAGGAAGAGCATTGCCAGCAGATCTAGGGAAGCGATTGTTCTCCTTTATTCGGCACTGGTGAGCCCACATCTGGAGGATTGCATCCAGTTCTGGGCCCCCCACTGTAGAAAGGATGTGGACGCATTGGCGAGGGTCCAGCAGAGGGCGACCAAAATGATTTGGGGGCTGGAGCACATGACTTACAAGAAGAGGCTGAGGGATTTGGGCTTATTTAGTCTTCAGAAGAGAAGAGGGAAGGGGGATTTGAGAGCAGCCTCCAACTCCCTGAAGGGGGGTTCCAAAGAGTCTGGAGAGAGGCTGTTCTCAGTGGTGACCGATGGCAAAACGAGGAGCAATGGGCTCAAGTTACAGTGGGGGAGGTCTAGGTGGGATATTAGGAAAAACGATTTCCCTAGAAGGGTGGTGAAGCACTGGGATGGGTTCCCTAGGGAGGTGATAAAATCTCCATCCCTAGAGGTTTTTAAGTCCTGGCTTGACCAAGCCCTGGCTGGGATGATGGAGTTGGGGTTGGTCCTACTTTGTCCAGGAGGCTGGACTCGATGACTCCTGAGGTCTCTTCCGACCCTGGGATTCTATGAGTCTCTGATTCTAAGCTACCTCCTAGCACATCTGCTTCATGCAGCCATCGATGGCAGGGTTCGAGAAGACCTGTCTGGAACCATTCTTCGATCTGTGGTTGTCCACAGCCCATTCTCCAGGGCTATGGCTGGTCCCACTTTGAATGTGCCATGGTCTGCTAGGGAGGGAGATCTGAGGCACAGCGCCAGAGCCTTAAAGGTACTTGAGATCACCACAGGTGAGGTGCCTAAATGCCTTTAACCACCGGGACCAGCGTGAGTAAGTGCTGAGACTGGAGCGCGGCTTGGCGGGGGTGGTGCCTTTGCCACATAACCCAGCCATGCGAAGCCGCTGTGAAAAAAGCTACTATCCCTCCAGGGCATGTTAGCAGGGTTGTGGGGTGCAAGACGTGGCAAAGAATCTCTTTGATGAGGCTACAGCTGGAGTTCTGCGGCCAGTTCTGGGGGCCCCACACAGGAGACCTGGGGCCAGGTTGGACGGAGTCTGCAGGAGCGCAACAGAAATGAGCAAAGGTGTAGAAAAGCCGTGGACCTATGAGGCAAAGACCGGGCGTGTGCAGCCTGGAAAGGCGGGGCCTTGGGTGGAAGGGGAAAGGCTGGGGGCAGCCAGCCATTAGCACCGCCCAGGGCTCCGGCGGCGCTTTAAAGGGCCCATGGCTTTGGCTGCCACTCCAGTAACCGCAGCTGGGAGCCCCGGGCCCTTCTGAGTTGCTGGGATCCAGGACCGTTGCCCCTTTTGCCTCCCCCTGGGTGGGCCCGGCTATTATAACAAGGCTGGCGATCAATTTTTCTCCGTGTTCACTGAGGGCAGGAACAAGAAGTGATGGGCTACATCTGTAGCAGGAGAGATTTAGGCTAGATCGTCAGCCAGGTCTACATAGGTGGAGAAAATGGATGTAAGAGACGCGACTCCACCTATGTGAATTGCGTTACTTGAGTCAACCGTACCTTGCATTGATTTTTTGGGGCAGCCCCATAGTGGGAGGTGGAGGGGAGAAATGCTCCTGTTGACTTCCCTTCTGCCAGCAACCAACAGGGGTGCTCTCCGTGTTCGATTTAGCCCGTCTTTACTAGACCTACTAAATCAAACCCTGGACGATAGATCGCCAGAGTGTCGATCCTCCTGTAAGTGGAGACGTGGCTTTAGGAGAACTTCCTAACTCTACTGGTTAACTCTGGAATAGCGACCGCGGGCGGCTAGAGTCACCGTCAGGGAGGTGTTTAAGAGCAGGTTGGACAAGCACCTGTCAGGGCTGGTCTAGATTTCCTGGGTCCTGTCACCATGCGGGGGTCTGGACTTGCTGACTTCTCAAGGACCTGTCCAGCCGACACGTCTATGATTCTCTCTTGGAACATGGGGATGATCATGCCTATACCGGAGGGGGGTTAGCTTGGTGTTTTCAGCCCCTTGGATGAAGGCCCTGGAGACCACACACCATTTCTCTTGCGTAAACATAAGCTCCACCCCAGATCTGCATATTCCTGCTCACATGGAGTCCTGATCATATCTACAGGGTCTGCTGTGCCAGGTGGGACTAGCTTGCTCTAAATGCCAAGCGGGTGAGACCTGCTCCGTTCGTGAGATTTCTAGTGACTATCCAGTTTCAGCTTCGGAACACTGCAGAAAACGGCCTCGCCCTGGTTTCCTCTTTCGGCTCCCCGCGACCAGGAAGTACAGAGACACAAGGGACAGGTCAAAGAACCCAAATAACCATAAGCTGGCCATTGGGGTAGGGAGATGGGGTCCTTGATTTGCCCTTCCTTCGCCTCTGGGGTGTGGGCGCCCTCGGAGCTCCGCCCTATGCATTTAGCTCACATGTCATGTGACTTTTCGATTTGGAAAGTGGAGCCTTTAACAGAGCAAATGTTGGGCAAGTCGCAGCGCCTCAGTTTCCCCTCCAATGCTTTGTCTTGTCCATGGCGCAGCAGCAAACGGGCTTGGGGTGACCTCACAGACAGCAAGTTGGCCTGGGACATAGGCAATCTAGGCTCTCGTCCCCACTTGGACCTGTTGCTTTTCTTCCCTGTGCCTCAGTTTCCCCATCCATAATATGGGGATATTCATTCTGGTCTCCTTGCTTGGCTTTGCGAGCCAAGTGTTAGATCAGAGCTAGCTATCAGCTGATGTCAGCTGCCGGAGCAGGAATGTTCTGCTTTAAGAATTGCGCTAGCACGGTCCCCCCTCGGGGCTCCCGAGTGGCAACACACTCCGCAGGTCAAACACAGGCGGCTGCTGTTTGCGGTGCTAACGGTGTATCCAGGGCTGTACAAGGCAAAGAGGAAAAGACACTCCCCTCCCCCATGGCCTTCTGGCTGAACATACCTAGAAACCTTACATCATCCATGCAAATGCTGGCTCCCCGCAGGGCAGGCCGATCACCTGGCAATGTGGGAGAATGGATTAACCCTTTGAGGGAGGCAGCGGGCTGTGTGTGTTTAGGCAGGGCTCCCTGTGGTAGAGATGGCAGGGTGACCGGTGCTGACACGATGCGACAGGCATGGGCAGGACACACACAGATGGAGCTGAGTGGCACAGGAGTGCAAATCAAACAGTCTGGGATACGTCATTGGCCTTCCACGCACCCACTCTGCCGTTAATGAGTAACTCCCGATCCCCGTCCTCGTGCCACTCCTCGCTTCAGCCTGCCCACTGCGCCCAGCTAGAGTGGGCTGAAATCTGGGCGTTCCGTCACACACACAAAATCTGGCATTTTAACTGTCTCTGATCAGGATGGAAAGTTGAGCACCCAGAATATCTGCTAAGGAAATAGTCCCAAAATACTAGAACCCTGGGCTGGGATCCAGGAGATGGGATTCTAGTCCCAGAGCGGCTGCCTGGCTGACCTGGTCTCACTGCCCTGTGCCTCAGTTTCCCCACTAGTTAAATGGGGGCAAGGCTACTCACCTCTTTTGTAAAGCACACGGATGAAAACTGCCATCAAAGAGCGAAGTGTTGTAAAGGCGAAAGGCGTTCTTTCCACACGGATAGTAAATAGATGCCAATAATAATCTACTATATATTTGTTTGTCTGTACGTCTGTCTGGGAGTCTGTTTGTTCAAGAACTCCTTCTAAACAGTAAGAGCTACGACTGCCAAATTAGATATGTAGCTTCCTCTTTCACTACTTAAAGCAAGGGCAGGGTCTGGTTGTGCCAGGACAATGGGCTGTATCTGGAATGGGATTGCTTCTCAAACAGAAAAGAGACAGAATCACCAGGCAGGTGAAAGGGGCTGGCTGGGGGCTCCCCTACCTGTCCAGGACTACCCCAGCCCCGAGCCTCCCACCCCCCAGATGCACTTGAAGGAGGGCGGGCTGAGGCTTCTTCCCTAAACCCACAGTTCATACAGGGACATTGCTGGCTGTCAGGGAGGAAGGGGAAAGTGCCGAGTTTGCTGCATTCCTCACTGGCTGGGGAGCGCAGGGGGCAGACAAACCTGGACCTGCCCCAGCTAGGGGACATGCGCCCCTCCCTCGGCTGGGCGTGGTGGCGCTGCAGCGGCCATGGAGGGGTGCTTCTCACCTGGCCCCGAGCTGCTGCGGTGAGAAAGGGCTGGGGTTGTCCTCTCTCCCCCGGGACGCCTACACCCTGAACCCCTCCTCCCTCGCCCCACCCCAGAGCAAGGACTCAAATGGAGCAGGGACCTTTCCATTTTATTTTCCAAAGCCCACAAGCAGAGCGTGTTAAGGACCTGAGCCATGCCAGGTAAACCTTCTATTATAATAGCAAAGTCCAAAGGAGAGACCAGACGTGCGGCTAATTTCCAGTGAAAATGCCAGCCGGGCTGCTACAGCTCCAGGCCAGGTTTTCATTTCCTCAACTCAGCATGTTTCCCCTGGGAGATGGCTCTGCAGGGCCATCTTTGTCCAGTGCCGTGCTTGCTGGGAATGCAGGCCAAGTGCTAGATGCAGGGGCTGAACAGGGCCAGCGTTTCTTCAGGCTGCATGTCCCCCCGACTGGGCACTTGGGTGGCTCCGAGTCGCCTCCGACCCCGGGTCAGCCCATGCTGCCGGAGGCTGCTGGAAGGCGTTCAGGTGAATGGGGCATTGGCAGTCTGCTCCTCAACTTAGGAGACTAAGGGGGGAGAGGATAGAGGTCTCTACAATCATGACTGGTGTGGAAAAAGTGAATAAGGAAAAGTTATTTACTTATTCCCACAATATAAGAACTAGGGGTCACCAAATGAAATGAATAGGCAGCAGGTTTAAAACAAACAACAAGAAGTTTTTTCCTTCACTCAGCGCAAAGTCAACCTGTGGAACTCCTTGCTAGAGGATTTGGTGAAGACTAGAACTTTAACAGGGTTCAAAAAAGAGCTGGATAGATTCATGGAGGTTAGGTCCCTCAATGGCTATTAGCCAGGATGGATAGGAACGGTGTCCCTAGCCTCTGTTTGTCTGGAAATGGGTGACAGGGGTGCAGGGCCGGCTTTAGGAAGTGTGGGGCCCAATTTGAACCGTTTTGGCGGGGCCCCTCCACCCAGGATTTTTTGTTGAGCAAAAGAAAAAAAAAAAAAACACACCACCCACACAACAAACCACAACCACACACAAATATCACATCAGAAGTAGATCTGATCAAAATGTATATCAATATAGTTGACCATTTAAAAAAAAATGCCATCCTTTATTATGCAAAATTTTACACAAAATTAATCAGTTGCCTTAAGTGTAGGTCAAATATTTTCAATTGCAAACTATCCAATTTTTTCAATAAAGTTTAAAGTTTGATTTTTAAAAATTTACCAGAGAGCATTGCAGTTTTCTGTTACATTGATTTACTTTTTAAATAGCAAAAATGGCATCTTTGTTAAGAAAGTGTCAGTCCTATGGTCAAATTCCAGTCCTTAGTGATTTCAGCACCAATGATTTCACAAGGTAATATGGTACCTCACCACCATTGCCTCCTTTGCACTGCCCTTCAACACACTGCTTGTATGTTGAGTCCAAGGTCAGTCTACACAAGATTTTATCAATGATTTTTGCTCAAGCAATCACTGAGACAAGACAAGGACTCTCAATTGATTCTAGTCAGCTCTGCCTTTAAACACTGGATGTAAAGTGTCAGATATAATTGAGGACTCCCAAATAGACTCTGCACCACCAGAAATAAAACCTGTTTCCATCTTCTGTGACTCACTATCCTCTGCTTAGTGTTCAAGTTATGGTAGACCCTAAGCCAGGTCATAGTAAGTTCAGGTCTTTAACCTTTTAATCATATAATATGGATTACAACATTTCATTCTCCCAGCTTCAAGTCTTAAGTGAATTTCAACCCAAAAGAGCCAAAATTGAGCACCTTGACACAGCAAGTGTGTCTACTGATCTCTGTGGCAAAGTAGGTTGTCTATATAAATAAGATCTGCTCCTGAAGCCTTTTCCTACAGTTGATTAACAAATGGCAGTCGATAGCTCATTCAGACCACTGGCTGATCATAGTTAGTCACCCTGACCAGTCATTAACCATAGTCATGGACTCACCCTACTCTCCATTGTCTCTATGATTCTCTGATGACCTGTGACAAAAAAGGAGGGTGGAAAGGGAAACTGAAGGGAGAGACCTCTCTAAAGTCACCAATCAAAGAGCAGTATTGCCAACCCAAAAATCACAAGGAACGCCTACACAAAGTTATGAGAATGGTCTACAAATCATAAGATTTTTTAAAAATAAAACATGTTGGATTTTTATTGGCCTTTTGTTTGAGTATTTAGGGTTCATGTTTTAAAACTTTCCTCCTTAGCTGCAAGGCCCAGAAGTATAGAGAACTTTTTTTAAATGAAAGCTGAGATTCCTACATAATTAATTGACTCCAGGCCTTTAGAAAAACACCAAGGCTGTGTCTAGACTGGCGCGATCTTGCGCCAGAGCTATGCAAATGAGGCTCAGCGTGGAATATCGCCGAGCCTCATTTGCATAACTAATGAGCCGCCATTTTTGCGGAAGAGGCTCTTGCGCAAGACAGAGCTGTCTACACTGCCCCGTCTTGCGCAAGAAAAACCCTGTTGCGCAAAGCCGTTATGCCTGAAAATAATCAGCATAACGGCTTTGCGCAAGAGGGTTTTTCTTGCGCAAGACGGGGCAGTGTAGACAGCTCTGTCTTGCGCAAGAGCCTCTTCCGCAAAAATGGCGGCTCATTAGTTATGCAAATGAGGCTCGGCGATATTCCACGCTGAGCCTCATTTGCATAGCTCTGGCGCAAGATCACGCCAGTCTAGACACAGCCCAAATGTTTTGAGACTCACGGTAAAACAATGGAGGAATTCTTGTGAGCCCATGCTTTGCCCACAGTATAAATTAAAAAACCAATATCTTCTCCACTAAACATCCTAATGAGATACTACAAATGGTGAACTGAATTCAACAGCTCCTGATATGAACAGGTATCAACCTAGTTTTTCATATTTGAGATGGGTTACCAGGAATCATACATGACAATATGAAATCTTTCCACTCTCAAGTCAGCATATTCACAAAGCACCTATAATTTTGATCCATGCATTTATTGGATAGTGAAAGAGAAAGGAGGGGAATTAGTGTAGATAAATGTTCAAATTTAAAAAAAAAAAAAAAAAAAAAAAAAAAAAGCCTGAAGGAATTAGGACTGGGCTCCTACATCTCACGTTCAGAACTGACTAGGACACTTATGACCAGATTTTCAAAGGTGTGTAAAGTTCAGATAGATATCTTTGAAGATCCAAGTTGGCAACTGTCTCTTTAGGAGCTTAATTACCTTTGAACATCTGAGCTTAGATTTCCAAGTCCAATTTTCAAAAATGACTTTAGTCACTCAAGTGCTTTTGAAAATTTTATCTGGGGGCCTAAAGAGACAAAAGGCAGGAGATATGGTATTCCTTTTAAAAACATGTCACATCTATTTTAACTAAATTTTATATTATTTTTCTCCCAGGGGCAACTGACCCCTCCGGCCCCCTCACTACGCCACTGCCCCCCCCGCAGATCTATCGTCTTATGCATGTGAAGATCTGTGAGAGCCGTCCCATGAATCTGCAGTGAGTGTCTGTGGTGCCTGCTTCTGGGTGGTGTCTCAATGCTGCCACATTCACCTCCAAAGAGGGGGCTTCCCAAAGCAGGCCCTTGCTGCAGACCCACAAGGCATCCACAGGTCCAGTCTCCTTCTGATGGGCCCACTTCCCAGGGCTCATTGATCTTGGATCTGGCTTCCATCCCCTCTCCAGCCTTTGCAACTGCCCAGAGGTGCTCACCTTCCGCCTTATCCATTCCCACCTCATTCACCCCACAGGGACAGTCTCTGCCTCACTTGTCCTAGGGACTGTTCTACCAAGACGTAATACAAAGTTTCCATGTAAAAGGACTCACTACAAAACTAAAAACTTCAATGAGAGAATGATTAATACAGAGACGTGTCTACATCTGCTGCAGGGAGACACCTCTGCCTGCCTCCGCCCCTCTCCCCCAGAGTCTACAGCCCCATTGCAAAGGGAGGGGAAGGAAAGAGGCTGAGGCCCATCCAACGGGACTGAAGCAGTCATGAGCAAGCCATGCCCGGGAGCCATTCTCCTGTCCATTGCTGGTGCTGTGTTGCTTCAGGCACGCTGAAATGCAGTCACCTCTAGGGTGGGCTGGACAGCTGTTAAACACCTGCACAAGGTTTCAGGCAAGGGGCAGTGTGGGCTGCCTTCCTGCAGAGCCCCCATCAGAACTACTGTGCCCTCCTGGCTTAGGAAAAGAATAAACAGGAGGATTGGAAATTAACCCGCCCAGTCTCACGTCCCCTAGGCAGGGAATGCGCCAGCTACATTAGGCCCCAGCTGGAGTATCATGTCCAGTTCTGGGCGCCACATTTCAGGAAACGTGGAGAAACTGGAGAAAGTCCAGAGAAGATCAACACAAATGATGAAAGGTCTAGAGAACATGAGATATGAGGCAAGGCTGAAGGAATTGGCCTTGTTTACCTTGGAAAAGAGAAGACCGAAAAGGGACATGAGAGCAGCTTTCAAGTATCTAAAAGAGTTATCATAAGGAGGAGGAAGAAAAATTGTTCTGCTTGGCCTCTGAGGTTAGGATGAGAAGCAATGGGCTTAAATTGCAGCAAGGGAGGTTTAGGTTGGACATTAGGAAAAACGTTCTGCCTGTCAGGGTGGTCAAACACTGGAATAAATTGCCTGGGGAGATTGCGGAATCTCCATCACTGGAGATATTTAAGACCAGGTTAGACAGACACCTGTCAGGGATGAGCTCGGGCAACTCAACTTTGGAAGCCCCAGGGGCCACACTGATACTTACAGAGCATGCCGAGGGCCTCAACTTAAGTGTGGTTGCATATGCAAGCAAACATATACAGATAGCTTCTCTCACACTGACAGGCATGAATACAAAGATTAAGGCAAGACTACACAACACACAGGCCCCATTGAAGTCAGTTCTGCTGATATTAATAAAATGCAATATTTACCCGATTTCTACCCATGTGACAGCACTTTTCATGAGCAATGACAGTCCAAGAATTTAACTACTAAAACGCATATCAACAGAAGATCATTACACCGACTACTTTTTTGTTTTGGCTCCCACTCGCCGACCACATGTTGATTCCCCCATACACCCAAACTGCCCTTCTCCTTCACCCCAGAATCCCCTGGCATCTGCACCTTCCCTTAGCCCTGCACCCTCCTGGTGCCTCCCCCTTCCCTCACTGCCCCTGCCCCCTTTGCCCTCTTTTTCCCTGATGCCCACCCCCTCACCACTCTCTGCCCCATTCCCCTCCTGCCCCTCTGTGCCCTCACACATGACTTGCTCCATCCCAACCTCTCTCATGCCCACCCCTTCTTTCAAGCCTTCTCCCCGCACCTCCCCCTCCCCCTCTAGCCCCCAATGCCCTTCCCCTCTCCTCTCCCAGCATCACCCTGTCCCCCCTCCCACTGACACCTCCCCTCCTGCCCTTTCCCTCGTTGTCTGCACTTGGCCTCCTGCCATTTGTCTCTCCTCCACCCTGTCTCTCGGTGCATTCCCCTTTCTTCCCCCCTCCCCCCAACGCCCTTCACCCAAGCCCCTCCCCCTCCGCCCCTTCCCAACCTTCTGCCTTCCACATTGCGGGGCCGGAGTCTGCGCTCAGGCCCCGGAGGCCGAACCCGGAGGCAGCCCCGCAACATGCCTCCGAGGAGTTTTAAACTCCCGGGCTGTGACGTCATGTCATGCCCGGGCGTCCTCCCTGCCCACCTGCAATGCGCATGGAAGCAGCAGCAGCAGCCGGCGAGAGGGAGCCGCACTGAGCCGCGCATGGCAGGGACGGTCCGGGGCCGAGGGGGACAGGGTGGGAGGATGCGCGGGGGGACCGGCGGGGCTCGCTCCAGGCAGAGCCGGGGGAGAGACCCAGCTCCACATATTGCTGGAGCAGAGCCCCCGGCTCTGTAACTCACCAGCACTTCCGGGTTCAGGGGCGCCGGGCCCCCTTAGGTGCGGGTCCCGATTCGGCTGAATCGGCCGAATTGGCTTAAGGCCGGCCCTGCAGCAGAGAGATCATGTGAGGATTCTCTATTGTGTCTCCCCCCCCCCCCCGGGGCACCTGGCATTGGCCACTGGCGGCAGACAGGACACTGGGCTGGATGGACTATTGGTCTGACCCAGTCTGTTCTTACGTTCTCGGCGACCCTGAAGCATGTGGACCCATCCCATTGTTGCAGTGGCTGGGCCCAGCGTGCTCCAGCCTCCCCCCGCCCCCACCATTTACACAACCCCCGCAGGGTTACTGATCTCCCCGCTGGCAGCAGGTGCTGGAAGGAGGGGGGACAGGCACTGGGGTTCCTCCTGCTCTCGTAACCAGCACAGCCCGAGGCTGCTCATATGGAAGGCAAATGAGCCATTGCAGCCTGGGGGACCTGCGCACAGCCCCGTGTCCCCGCCCTGAGCCCGCCCCGGCTCTCTGCGTGACCAGGAAGGATCCAGCTGGGAGTGGGCGGGGCTTGGCTCCGGGGGTGGGGCCTCAGGAAGACAGGGCGGGGCTAGGGCTTGCCTTCCCCAGCTGGGCTTTCACCTAATGCCCATGGGGCAAATCGTCCAGGGTCTGTAAATCGATCCTGGTGCTGCTTCCGTGACTGGTGGTTTCATAGGGAGCTCGGCTTCTCCTGCCTGCCAGTTCCCGCCCACTGGAGCCAGCTGCAGGGCCGAGATCCCCAAGGAAGGATTCTTCCCAACCTAGAAACAGATGAACACCCACACCCCTTAACTGAGCACACCTGAGAGGCGTGGGTGAATCAGCACGCCCGCGCTGACCCCTTATGGCCCTAACACACTGGGCCTTGGTCTATGCTAGGGATGTAATTGACTAGTCGCTTCCTCCCCCTTGCTGCCTCTATCAGAGGCAGGTGGGGGGCAGGAGCTGGCGCTGGGGGGGAGCTGGCTCAAGAGCCAGTTCCTCCCAGTACCATCTCCACGGGGGCAGGGGAGTAGTGGGAACCAGGCACGAGCCGGGAATCAGCTGATTCTTGGCTAGCATAGGGTCCCCCCCGCTGCACACTATATAAAGTGTCCAGTATTTTCTGTTTTTCTTAGATGGAAGGCCACCGGGGACCCAGGGCGGGGGAGGAAGGAGATGAGGAGAAGAGCGAGGAACACAGTGCTTTTTAAAGGCACAGCAGTCCTTTTTTTTGCTCAACCAATTTTTTTCCTGCCATGTTTAGGATTTTTTGTGAAAGTAGCTGGTAACCCTACCCACACCAGCTGCAATCTTCCTACAGGGTGAGAGCCTCCCTCTTGTTACTTCCCCCAGGCCCAAGATGGGAGCCTATTACTGCTCACCTTAGAAGCATGGGTCTGGCTTTGTATGTTGCCCGCCCAGCGGGTTTAAAGGCAGCTGGCCCATTTGGCCAGTACACACCCTTTTGCATGGCTACATGAAGGACAGCCCTGGCCTGGAGCTTAGAGTGGTCTGGTACAACCGCATGCTCAACAGGGCTTGTAAGTACTAACAGCAGCAGCAGTTGGGCCTAGCTAATGTTTTCCCCAGGCTCCTACAGACACACGGGAAAGTGGGCAGCAGACATGCAAGAAGCATGGCCAAAGCACTTGCCAAAGCCTTAGGAGATTAAGGGTCGAGCCCTGATTTCCTCCTGGAGCTTAAGCAACTCACTTAATGTCTCTGTGCCTCAGTTTCCCCAACTGGGGAAAAAAAAAACCCACAATGGGAGAGCAGCAAGGATACATACAGTAAAGATGGTGAAGTGCTGATAGGGCCCAGCTAAGCACTGAGAATGGACAATCGCTGCGGCATGACAGACCCCCACTGTCAAGTCCTTAGTCAAAGAGTTTTATTGGAACAGCTCTTGTGCAAAACTTCCATTCGACAGTAAGAAAGTGTACAGCTGCAATTATAAATTAACTGGGTTATTTTTCCTTTTCACAGTGTAAAAATATACAGGGCAGACAGTCTGCCGGGGATTCCCCTGGTGAGCTCCCAGCATTGCTGTGTGCCACCTAACCCGGCCCCACGCGTTGCAGTGGGAGGGAGCGGAAACTCCAGAGGGGGCCCGGGGCTTGCTGGAGCAGGCCTCCTGGCCCCAAAGAGAGGTGAAAGACAGGGAACGTCAAGGCCAGAACAGTCTGAGGCCCTTTCCCTTGGCTACGCTAGTACCTCTGGCTTCCATGCTTACAGTACAAAGCAACGTCCCTTTCCAGTTTGGCTGGGTGTTCTCTCCCACCCCGGGATGTCTAAGCCTTCTCCACTAATCTAGACACTTATCCCAGTTCCTCTGCTGTCAGTTGGGGGTAGCTCCATCATAAGCATGATTGACACCAGCCGATCACTGGGGAGAATCTCATCCTATGCCCTCAGACCGGGCCAAAGCATCTTGGGAGCAAGCGGGGCTGGGAAAACTAGCACAAGCAGCCTTCTGGGTTGGTCATCTCCTAGCTAGTTCTCACCACAGCCGGCTAGGATCACACAGACCACGAAGCATCTGCAGCTTTTCAGTCTTTAAGCACAGTCGCTCTGGCACAAGAGAGCAGCTCTTTCCACTCCCAAGGTGTTCGTACGTACACAGCCTTCGGATGGACGGACGGACACGCACACACACACAAATCAGTGTAGAGGACAGAGTGCGTTGGTCCCCAGAAATGGTTTGATTCTTCACATGGAAAAATTAGGCCAAACAAAAAAAAACAAAACAAAAAACACGTTTCCTTCATCCTCTTCTGCCCAGGGAAAAGGACTTGCCAGCCTTCTCCAGGCCTCACTTCTTATCCAGATGGCAGTACAGGTACATGGACACGACCATGGCGGCAATCTAGAGAGAGGAAAGGAGGTTGAGTGGGTCTCCAGCTGCCTGAGTGGGTCCCTCCGCTCCAGCTGAGCTGGCGCGTGTGTGCCCTGCACCCCTAGTGCGGTTCACTGTCCCATGCAGTGGCACCTAGACCACAGCTAAGACCAAGAGACCTCTACAGCAGGGGCTGAGAGCCAGCTGGCTTTTAGCTCAAAGGCTAGCAGCTCCTATCCTGAGGTCCCAGGTTCAAATCTGCCTGGTAGTGGTTTCACATGCGCCCTGTCTCCAGGTAGCGCCCACTGCCTAATTTCTGTCCCTGCTTCCCCATCTTCTCTTGTTTTCGGCCTCAGCCTCCTGGATCCCCACTCGAGCACCAGGTGCCGTGGTGGTGGGACTAGGGTTGGAGCCGTTGGTGGTCACAGATGCTCTGACAGCACAGCTGGCTGCCACGGGAACAGGGGAAACAAGCTGGGGACCAGGCGACTGCTGCCCAAGCTGGCAGCCCCGGAGAAGGGTTTAGTCAGCAGGCGCCCTGGCAGGTCAGGCGCGATGCTGGACTCTCCGACTGGAGGTGCCGCTCATCTGGAGAGGCAGAGGGGATGCAATGGGGCAGCAGCCACACAGATCTACCTCCCCGCCTCATTCCTTCCCCAGCTCGACTTACCTCCAACGCACAGATCCCCACCGCCACGCCCCCCACCACGCCCGCGTTCTTGCGGATGTCGCTCAGCAGCTGCTGGAAGCAACCCTGGGAGAGGGAAGGAAACCAACATGGTTAGAAAGAGCCGGAGCCGGTCGGAGCCTGGCGGCTGAACACCCCCTCAGTGGCAGGACTCGGCGCGCCCTCTAGTCCCCCTGATGCACTGGAGGTTTGTGGCACCGAGCGACTCGTCGAGAGCTGCTGGAGGGAGTCCCATGGGGAGTGCAGACTCGGTGGTTGGAGGAGGGAGGGAGCGCGTCTGGCTGTATCTACCAAGCAGGACACCCATAACATCCAGGCGCTTCAGGGAACAGCAAGGCCTGGGTCGGCTTCCCAGCCCAAAGCAATAGTGATTTGTGGGCGCTTAACTAGACACCTCGATTGTAACAGGCTTCCGGAAGTCAGGCCGCTTTGAGGGGACGTGATTTGGAAACATCCACACATGCCTGCCCAGTGGGGCCGACAACTCGCTACGCCCCTAAGCGAGGTGGGGGTGGAGCACTGCGCCCCAGGAAGGGCAGGGCCATAGGCAGATGGGACAGGGCTGGCATAGTCCCAGCACCATCCGGAGCACGTTGCCCGGAGCCCGCCGCACCAGGCGTTGGCCGGGATTTAAAGAGCCCAGGGCTCCGGTTGCCACCCCTGCAGCAGCAGCCAGAAGCCTCGGGCCCTTTGAATTGCCAGGCCCCGGGGAAGCTACTGCCGCTGCTTGGAACGATGCCACACAGGACGGGGTGCGCTCGTGCCAGGGTTTAAGTGGGATTGGCAGGCCCCATGTGGACATGACTCATGTTGGATCAGTCATGTTTGCTTCACGGGAGCTCTAGGGCCTCGTTATTAGATCTGGTGCGTGGGACAGCTTGAAAGAGGACTCGGCTTTGGAGATTTGGTCCTTGCTGCTAGACCAATGGAGCATGCATGTTAAATACGTTTATACGGCCAGTGCATTCAGAAGGCTCTAGACTGTTGCTTCTGCACTCCACTCCCTCCCACCCACCCGGACGAGGCCTTCCCTGACCATATCGTTCTTCAGCTGAGTGTCTAAAGAGAATAGCTCAGGTCTGATTCCTTCTCAAAGGAGACAAAAATCCCTTACACTAGGCCAGAGTGATTTGCAGTGTTAGCCTTGCTCATGCATACTATTACAGGCCTCCAAGCCCTTTGCAAGAAGTGTCCTCATCCCCCACACTTACAGGTCGGAAAGAGAAGGGTTTCTCCATGCAGCACACCGTCAACCTGTGGAACTCCCTGCCACATGATGTTGTGAAGACCAGGGCTTTAACAGGGTTCAAAAGAGAGCTAGATAAATTAATGGCGGTCAGGTCCATCAATGGCTGTTAGCCAGGACAGGCAGGATTGGTATCCCTAGCCTTGGTTTGTCAGAAGCTGGGAATGGGCAACAGGGAAGGGATCACTTGATTCCTGGTCCTGTTCACTCCCTCTGGGGCATCTGGCACTGGCCCCTCTCGGAAGACAGGACATTTGGCTAGACAGATCTTTGGTCTGACCTAGTATGGCTGTTCTTATGCCATGGAAATGGTAAGTGACTTGGCCAAGGCCACAGAGCAAGTCAGTAGCAGAGATGGGAACAGGGCAGAAGCTCAGACCTCCAATCCATGCAGTACAAGCCTGCTCCTCCTCTGCCTCAAGGCAAAGTTCTGTGATTCACCAACTAGTCCCACCTTCCTCTGCAATGGGAAAGGGATGTCTCCCGACACCCCAAGAGCAGATGTCAGAGAGGGCCAGAGGCCCAAATCCCACAGCAAAACCCAGGCCCCTCTGGCAGCACAGGGCCGTGCAGCCATCAGGCAAAAGCGGCTGCGTAGCCAATACCTGTATGTTGCTGTTTTCTGCCCCTGTCCTGTTGCACGGGCTCTGGACGGGGCTGCAGCAGAAGGGCGGGTACGTGTGGTTGTTATGCTGGTAGTAGTAAGAGTCAGTGAAGTCTGTGTAGTTCGACAAGCCACAGCATTTCACCTGGGAGGAGGAGGAAGAATGAGCACAAGTCGTGGGGTCACGGTCTCTCCACCACACCCCAACCAGACACCCCAAACACTCCCCAGTCCGTGGACAAAGGCATCCGGGGTGATGGGGCGGCACAGCATGGTCCAGCGAAGCGGGCCAGGAAGCCACGAGGAATAATGCATCCATGCCAAACCAGGAAGGCAGAACGTGGTTCCCATGCTGGAGCAGGGCCATGATTCGGGGTCCAGCCCCGACGCTTGAGAGAGGCCAGCTGGGCCATCGAGGGACAACTTGTCAGAGGCAGCTGCCGACTGGTGCATTTTGTCCCAACGGCCGCAGCTGCCAACAGGCAGGCACTTGTAGCCCAGTGGCACAGGAGGGGGAGACCAGTGGATGGGCTGAGACGGGAGCTCGTCCGTCAGCAGCCGAAGAACGGCAGCCGCTCTACGGGGCAGGAGCAGTCACCTGGCTCCCCGCTCAGACTCGGACACCTGCCGAGGGCCTCCCAGGGGAGCGGTGCTCACCCAGCAAGCACAGAGACCTGTGCCAGACTGGCCTCCCCAAGCAGAGTCAAATCCCTGAAGAGCCAAAGCGTCCAAGGCAAAGTGTATTGCCCCATCCCCGGAGACCCGCGCAGGAGACCTCCCCGAGCGCGGCAGCTGGGACACACCCCCAGGGCCGTACACGGCCAAGCGCCGTCCGGGCTCGGGACTCATCCGAGCAGCGGTTTGCGGCGAGGGGGCCCCCGTGTCGCTCACCTGGCTCATGGTGACATTCCAGATCTGCGTGACCTCGGGGGTCTTCCCGTACTGCTCACGCAGTATCGGCGTCACGGTGCTGTCCAGGATGTTCTCCGCCTAGGAGGGGAGCGAGTTCAGAGGCCATCGCCCGGGGGTGCGGCGCCACGCAGGGAGAGGCCCAGGCTTGATGGGGCTCTTGGAGAAACATGGCTGCCCGGGAGGCCTGCGTTCAGGTATCCCGGCAACCCTCGGCATGGCGGGGGAGCTGCCCTGGTTTCACCAGGCCTGGGCCCAGCTGGGCGGGGGAGCGGGGGGGGTTTGCTGGCCGGCCCCGGCACCAGCAGGAGTTGCTTTGTCAGAGGGTGACGCGTTCCCCAGTGGTGCAAGATGCCTGAGGTCTGCGAGCAGGAAGTGGGAACAGGAACCACCGTCCCCGAGCGGGTCAGACGCCACCCTGGCCTCCGGCACAGCCCACGGCGTCGAGTTTTCCTCCTTGGCTGTGCTCCAATTTGCTCCCCAGGGTTCATGCTGGAGCCTGCATGCGGCTGACCCCGCAAGGGGGGGGGGGGTGACTAGACAAAATCCACATCCCCCCCAGCCCCTCGACCCCATAGGGCACCGGGCAGCCTGGCCCCCGCCCCACGCAGACAGAGCCGCGCGGCACCAGGCCTGGCAACTACCGCCAATCCCCCTCAGGGAGTACCAATGTCAGCTCCTCTGCCACCCACCTGGAGGAAAGCCCTTCCGGCCACGGACATTGCATTAGCCCCACCGACCTGTCCCTCCTGGGGTCTCTCTCCACCCCCACCCCCCAACTTACCAGAGACGTGTAGACTAGGGCCACCACCGCAGCAGCAATCTCAGCAATGAAGATGATCAGCACGATGGAGAAGAACTAGAGAGGACACCACACCGAGGTCAGAGGTGGGACAGCGCCAGGCCCGTCTCGTTGGGGCTGGCCACAGCGCTGCCCACCTCCTCTGGGCAGCAGTGCTGGAGAGACTGCTGGGAGCAGCCCAGCTGGCTTCAGCTATTCCCCACATAGGCCGGGGGACCTCCCACACCTCCGGGGTTTATTAAGTGAGCCGGGAGCCCAAAGAAACCCCTCCCTGGATTTCCCACCGTCGGGTTGCCCTCAGCGGTCCGGTCTCTCGCTGGGCAGCTCAGACACATACCAAGCGGGAGCCGATTCGCCTTGTTTCAAGGCAGCTGCTGCGTCCCCACCAGGACCGCGGCTGAAAACACAGCCCCAGGCCCCTGGCCGGATGGATCCCAACCCTGCTCTGGAGGAACAGGGCCCCTTTCCTCCACCCTCCCAGCCCAGGTGCACCTTGACCCGCAGGCCAGGCTGAGAGCACCCTGGAGCAAGCCTGGATTGGCGGCCCCCATGGCCAGGTATTTACCATGATCAGGAGGCATTTGCTCTCTTTCTGGGCTCCGCAGCACCCCAGGAAGCCAAGCACCACCAGGATGGCGCCGATGACGATGAGGAAGTAGCTGATATTCACGAACGGCAAGATGCTGGTAGAGCCAAATATGTTGGAGAACGAGCTGCCGTCCACAGCCACCCAGATCCCGACACCCAGGAGCGTCCCTCCGCCAAGCTAGGAAGCAAGTGAGAGGCGCGTTGTTTCAGAGGTGGCTTGGGGAGGGTTAAGAGACCCGGTGTCTGGAGGCAGCACAGTCTTGGCGGGACCTAGACACGCAAGACCCTTCTCCTTTCCCTTCAAGTTGTGAATGGCCTTGGCTTCGCTCCAGGTGTTCTCCTGGTCAGCCGCCCCTTTCCTTCCCCTAGAGCTAAGGCCCTACCAAATTTCACAGCCCTAGGATTTTAAAATACTAAATTTCATTATTTCAGATATTAAAAAAAAAAAAAAAAAAAAAAAACACACACACACCAACACCATTGCTGATTTCAGAGTTGGGTGGCTGGAAAGCAGCGGCTGCTGGCCAGGAACCCGGCCTGAAGGCAGAGCTGCCGCCAGCAGGAGCGCAGAAGGGAGGTTCGCCTGGTGTGCTGTTGCCACCCTTCCTTCTGCGCTGCTGCTGGCGGGCGCTGCCTTCCGAGCCGGGCCCCAGCCCCACATTACAACCACCGCTCTCCAGTCGCCCAGCTCTGAAGGCAGCACAGAAGGGTGGCAACATCGTGACCCTTCTAAAATAACCTTAGGATCCCCCCCGCAACTCCCTCTGGGGTCAGGCCCCCCAGTCTGAGCAGTGCCGGTTAAGTTGCATAGGACAGGGGAGAAGCACCCCAAAGGCCAGATTCACAGGAGGGCTCTGGATTGTGATGCCTTTGGCACGGCTGTGAACACGGTCGGGCCCTGCCCCCATCTCAGGGGTGAGTCTCCTCTGCCCAGCGGGCACTGATGAGGCTCTGGGTGAAACACAAGAAGGGCTCCTGGAGCAGATTACAGGTCCCTGCATTTGGGGCACCATCTCCAAGCCACCACCGGCTCCCCCAGGAAACCCGGACAAGCCGTAACAGCGTGCGTCCCTGAGCACGGGTCTCCATAGCGACAGCTCCTGTTGTCACTTCAGCCAAGTCCACAGGGGGCAGAGTTCGTGGTAGGCCAGGGAGCCGGCACGATTTCTTCTGGCTCACAGGCGGGGCGCAGGGTGATTTGCACCAGCCGGCCCCAGAAGGGGGGAATTCAGAGATCCCCTGATTACAACTGCTCAGTCACTGCCCACGAGCGTTGCTGGACCAGACAAGCTCCGACGTGGCCTGCAGGACTCAGGGAGCATCCTTATTCCTACCCCAGAGTCAGTCGCTTCCTCGGATTTAGGCCAGCTCCGTCCCTGGCACGGGGAGGAGTTTATAACCGAACTGTTCTCCCCAGGGCCCAGCCCCTTTGTACTTGCATTCCAGCCCCAGGCGGGGCAGCTGCGAGCCCTGGAAGGCTAATGTAGCGCTGGGGGAGTGGGAAGGAGAGTGCCAGGTCATTGTGCCAGCCTCGCCCATGCCCGTCAGCTCCTTCTTGCCTAGGACGGAGGCATTTACTGGAGAAAGGACGTGCTTAAGGGCCCCTCACGCCACAAGGAAAGGGTCTGGAGTCTGCCCCACCTGGGGGACACCCCCTCGATACACGTCAAGCTCAGTCGTGAAGCCAGCTAGGGTTTCGCCCCCGTGCCCGCAGGGAGGCAGTTTTCCTCCCAGCGCCTTTCGGAACAGGGCCCGCCGGAGCAGAGGCCATCTCCGCCAAGCCCCCCCACGGTGGGTCAGATCGCCCCCAAGGAGCGCCACGTCTCGAGCTGGGAGAACAGAGCCCCCGGCCGCCATTCTGGGTGGATGAGGTTTCTGGAGCATCCCACGGCTTGCAGCCATCTTAGGCCCTGACTGGCCACAGGCCTCAGCCACGGTCAGGCCCACTTTGGCTTCGGCACAAATCAAGGAGGAGACCACAGGCGCTTGCTCACTGGGAGCAGACAAGCTCCCCCCTTCAGGTGGCCATCCATGGAGAGAGAAAAGGACCTCAGCCCAGCTCGGAGGACCACAGCGAGCGACAGTCTGGCGGTCGGGAGGGGAAAGGGAGAACCACGTGGGCCAAAGAGCTAAGATCTTTTCATAGCTGATAATCCCCAGCCACACCGGGCTGGCGGGGACCCAGGCAGCCAGCCTCTCCTCCAGATCTCCTAGCCAAGCTGGGGGGGGGGGCGAGGGGGGGGGGAGGGAGAGCACACTGAGGAAAGCTATTTGTGAGAATTGCTTCTCCTGTGGGACACCACAGAGCAGCCCCCCTCTCCGCACCCAGCACCAGAGACAGTGCTGCCTTTGAACACACTGAGTGAGAACAGGCAGCCTTGTCCACCGGGCAGATGAAACCGGGTCCTTGGAGGCAGCGAAGGAAAAAAAGCCCTGAGAAGACTCACTCGCCACCTCCATTATAACCCCCGCAGCTGAGCTGCTCTCGCTGGATGGAGAAACCTGCCTCCGAACCCCCTGAGGGGAACCTGAGAGGAGCAGGCACATCAGCCGTGCGGGAGGGCAAGGGAGAGACAGAACCATTGTTCGGCCTGGCCCTGCGAGTGTCAATGCTGCCTGGGTTTCAGAGCCACTCGCCCCGCCTGCCAGGACTCGGACTGGGACGTTATTCATGGTTGGGTGCCCCTGGGAGCACTGGGGAAAAACAGGCCGTAATCGGAAAGATGGCAGCCGAGACCAGAAGATCCTCAGGGCCGGTGGGGGCAGAGAGAGACACCAGAAAAAGAATGGGGCTCCTTCCCCCTCAGTCCCTTGCCGGAAAAAAATCAGATAAACTAAAGTTTTAGTGGGGGAGGTCTAAGTTGGATATTAGGAAAAGCTATTTCCCTAGGAGGGTGGGGAAGCTCTGGGATGGGTTCCCTAGGGAGGGGGTAGAATCTCCATCCCTAGAGGTGTTTTAAGTCTCAGCTTGACAAAGCCCTGGCTGGGCTGATTTAGTTGGGATTGGTTCTTGGGCAGGGGGCTGGACCTGATGACCTCCTGAGGTCTCTTCCAGCTCTGATTCTAAAGTGAGTTTTCTGATGCCCCATGCCGAGAACAGCAGAAACTTCCCCTGGAGGGTGAAGGACAGGAAAATTTTCCATTAAAAAACGGCCTGATGGAAGACTTCTGGCCAGCCCTACAGCGCCCAACCCCCACGTGGCAAGGAGAGGGCCTGGAGTCCAGCCCTGGAGTCCATCCGTGGCCAGGGAGCGGCCGGAGGGGGAAAGAGAGGCCAGAGCCTTCAGCCCGTGTTTCCCCCACCCTGCGTGGAACTCGGTGCAGTGCGAACCCTGCCAGTCTCGGACACCGGCTTTGTGAATCGAGGCCACGGATGAGGATCAAGGCGGAGGGGTCAGAACCAAGCAGAACGACAAGCAGCAGTCAACAGTCTGGCCAATGCCAGCCTGGGTCCCTGGGCAGGTGTGCTGCCCCGGAGCCCAGTGGCTTTCCCCACACAGACAGCAGAGTCCGGAGCCAAGCATCAAAGGGATGGAGACAAAGAAAATAGGACCCGCTGCTTCGGTGGCAGGGTCCCCTGGGTGCAGGCACCCACTAGATCTCTTCCCAGCACAACAGGAGGGGAACAATCAGAGACGGTCTCACTCCGGAGCCATACCCTGGCTCTACGTGTTCTCCCGGTGCCTTGGCCACAGCAAATCCAGGTGCTAGGAACAGGTGCACTATGGTGCTGGCTGCACAGGCCAGTTCCAGCCAGCTCCAGGGTGGGGCTCATGGTGAAAGGCTGGTTAGAGCCTGCCTGGCCCCTGGAAAGAGCCCTGCCCCCTACGGCTAGCTGCCTGGTTTAGGGGGCTGCTTGGGGGAGGGGGATCTGCCCCCCTGCCAGCTACAGAGAGCAATAAGATCTGGCAGTGTATATCAGCGTCACAATCCTTCCCTCCCTACGGAGCATTTTGGTGCGAGCTGGTTTGAGAGCGCTTCCCCTCTCACTGTGCCAATTAACGGAGGCTGACACGCAACCACCTTGGCTGGGACCCTCTACCACTGCAGGCCAACCCCCAGCATGCACAGCACATGAACCAGCCCCCTCCTGCCGTTAACCCTCGTCATTATCTAGCCGTGCGGACGCTGTAGGGCGGGCTAGCTACGTCCTTGCTTGTGCCCGTGCTGCGGCATCCTCGCTGCTATCCTAGCAAGCTAGCTAGAGCACAGTGGACACAGGTACATCCACACACGAGGCAGCATGTAGCCAGAGCCGGAATTCATAGAAAGGAGAGCCAGGGAGAAGGGGGCTCTGGACACACCAGGCTCACCCCCAAAGTCCCCAGGGGCCAGCAGAGACTTGAGAACAAGGGAAAGTTCATTCTTAAAAAAATAATAGTAATAGATCCACAGTGCCGGGAGGCCCAGACGCCATCGACCCCGGTAGGGAGGAGAGACAGCCTGAAACACAGCAGCTGGTACTTACAAATATGGCCAGGTTAAACAAGATCATCATAACCTTGAGGAAAGTGAAGCAGCCCATCTTTGCTCCTGAAAAGAAACCAGCAGGATTAGCACAACACCTGCGCTTAGTCCCGCATCCTCCCCCTCCCCAAGAAAGTTTCCAGGCAGATCACAGGGCAGAGTCCCAGAGACTGCCCGGTTCCCTGTGCCCGGGGGGGGGGAGGGGGGAGAAAGAGGGGGCTTCTCAAAGCTAGAGAAGACCCACAGTGTCCCGTTTCACCCCCGCAGCAGGAAGCAAGGGGGCTGCCTTGGGACTTGCTCCTCCCTAGGAAACCAGCCCAGCCCTCGAGCCTCCTCCACTCCCCTCTCTCTGAGCTGGGGGGCTGCCCCCTCCCAGGGGCGCAGAGCTGAACCCGGCTGTGCTGCTAATGCGAATCAAGCCCCCCCCCCAAGAGGGAGGGTTCACACCGGGAATGCAGCACTCACCTTAGCGATCAAATCCAGCGGGAGCCAAAAAATAAAATCCCAAGCAAGCGGGAGCCCTAGAAATCTGCTCCACCTGCGCCCGCCCTGCTCTCCTTTAACCAGGTGCTGCGCCCAGCGTCTAAGTGGCAGATCCCGCCTCCAATCAGAAACTTCCCCCTTCCAGCCCAATCACACCCCTCCAGGGAGGGTCCGCGCCTCGCAAACTTTTCTGAGTTAGACTAGGGGAGGGATGCTCTTTAGCCCGGGCTGCCTCCTACCGGCCGCAGGGGGACATTGCTCCATGAAGCGGGGCGATTTGATCTCTGCCCACCTGGGCCACAGAGCTGGGGCTAGAGGGGGCTGCTATGGCGGCAGCCTTTCTGGGAGTCGCAAGGGTGGGATCCTCCTTTCCAGGCTGGCAGCCGCTTGGGGGGAGGCGGGCGCGGCGCGTGCCGAATGCATGTCGCCCCGGGGCGCGTGCGTGGGAGGGCGTGTGGGCACCACGCTCTGCAGGTGCTTGCCCAGGTCCCCAGGCGTGCAGGACCGTGCGTGGGCATGCCCTTGTAACCCACCTGCTTGCCTTGCAGTACGCAGTGGAGAAGACGCACGGTTCTTGTTTTGGGGGGTCCTGGCCCACACCCAGCCAGGGACCGAGGGGCCTACATAGCGTTCACATTCTGGGCTGGTGTGTGGACAGAGTGGCACTGCTGGGTTCAGACATCTAGGCCAGAAAGGACCCTTGTCACCCTCTAGTCAGATCTGTGAAACGCAGGCCGGAGGCCTTCCCCCAAATAACGGCTAGAGCAGAGCTTGTAGAGAAACAGCTGTCCGGGGTGAAACATTGTCCCTGATGCAGAATCCACCGCGACCCTGGGTCAGTTGCTCCCGGGCTGATTTCTCTCTCCCCTCAGAGTAGTCTCAGAGGCGTAGCCGTGTTCATCTGTAACTTTAAAAACGAGGGGCCTTGTGGCACCTGAGAGACTAACAAATATATCAAGAGAGTATCGTGTAGGGACGCGAACGACTAGTCGACAAGTTGCTTCCCCCCTTGCTGCCTTTATCGGAAAGAGGCAGCAACGGGGGGGGGGGAAGCGGAGGGGGTGCTTTAAAATGGCAGCCCAGTTGGGGACTCTGACCTGGGCTCCATGTGGCGCTGTCGCTTTGAAATGCCGTGGTGAGCCTGGGGCCAGCGGGGGACTGCTTGAGTCTCCGCTGGCCCCGTGCTCCCCGCCTGGGGCTGTTGCTACACTTCAAAGGTTGAGGCGCCCTTATTGACTCATTGAATAGTCGATGCAAATTGCATCGACTATTCAATTAGCCTATGAATCGAAATTGAACACCCCTGGTATCATGAGCTTTCGTGGGCAAATCCCGCATCCTCATAAGAGCTGGAGAGAAACTCAGAATTTATAACAGAAGAAGAAGGGGGACAAGGACCTGTGCTAAGGAATGCCCACTTCCTTTCCTGGCTGAATTTATCTCACTTCAGCTCTCAGCCGCAGGATTGCGGATGGCCGAGCCTCATCCAGAAACTGGGTGTGGTGGCGATCATGGGCGGTGGGTGAAGGTAGGGCTAGGGGAGGCAAGCCGCTAGCCCCGCCCTCAGCCCTGCCCCTTCTGTTCAGGCCCTACCAGGAAGTGGGGCAGCATGCAGCCCTGGCCCTTCCTGCCAGCATCGCGAGGGCAGAGGGCACACATCCCCAGCCTCCCCAGTCCCGAAGCATGGGGAAGGTGGGTGCTGGGGGCAGCAACACTCCACCTCCTGTACTCCAACAGCAGGCGTTCTGGGGGCGGAGTGTGGGTGGGGCCAGCCCGATGGTTTGGGAAGGCAATGCCTCCCCCTGCCTAGCATACCTGCCGCCCGTGGCGGGGAGGCGCTAGCTCTCTTAATTAGCAGTTTGAAAAGCTACGAGGGTGATTTCCATTGTGGGCAAGCAGCCTGGCCAGTCGCACCCAGAGCGGCTCCTGGAGCGTGGGCCCATGGGCACCCATAGAAGTCGGAGTGGGAGCCAGACTGGAAGACTCCGCCGGGGAGCAGTGCGAGCACCAGGTGGCTCTGCTGGATGGGCTGTGTTCCTGGGACTTTGCCAGCTTGCCAGACCTCGCTCCTGCAGCACCCGGGCCAAGAGTCCAGGGACTGCCGACTGCCGTTGGGAGGGGAGGTGGTTGGGATGTGCCCTGCAGGGGGGCTGGGTGCAATTCCACAGATGCCCCAGAGAGGCGCCTAGGGCAGCGTACATGCGTGTGCTCCACTCTATGTTGCATTTGAACTCGGGGCAGGGAAAAGCCCCCACCCCGCACTCCGGGGCTGTTGTCCTTCAATAGCAGCTTTTGGCACTATTGGGCTAAGCTCACTGTTCTCCCAAGTCCTAGACGCGGGAGGGTGGGGGCGGAGATCTGGGGGGAGCCCAGTGGCCTTTCCTTCTTTAAAGTTCTTTGGTACGTCAAAGGCGCCTTCTGCTGATAACAGTGGTACCTGAATTGCACCACTCGGTGCAATGGGCTTGTGGGGGGCGGACCCATAGGTCACAGACAGGGACCAGGCCAGGTGATTACTGTCCCGTGGAACCATGGCAGGGAAAATATCCCAAGCCCCAGTGGTTGAGAGCCCTCCTAAGGCAGAGAGCTGGAGCTGGTTATGGCCACCCAGCAAACTCTGAGCCGATGGAATGGGGGTGTCCAGGAAGGAGAGCTGAGCTGGCAAAGGAGCCAGACCCAAGGGAACACTGCACCATTGGGGCATCTTCTTTCCCTGAAGCCAGCCTGTGACTTCCTGTCTCTAACACACTAGAACCAGCTGGTGAGGGCACCTCTGGATGAAATCAGGCTGTGTGTCCTGGGCCCTGTACTGCGGATGGAGATTCTCCTTAAGTTCAGGTGGTGAGGTCCTAACCTTCTGGAAAAGGCAGGAGAGGTTCTACGGGTCAAATTCTAGATCCTGCCCCCGCAAGAAGGCACGAGGAAAACAAATTTGTTCAAACCGTCTGCCTGTGAGCCCTAGGGTCAGAGAATTTAGAGAGGTGGAGCTGGGTAGTCTCTACAGGGGAGGTGGAGAAAAGCAAGCCTGTCCAGCCTCATTTACATGAATTATACTATTGCTTACCCAGAATTCCATGGCTTTGTTGATTTAGCTGGACCACTGGTTATTCTTATACCCCTGCAAGGGCCCGGGCATTGAGCTGGGCCTGGCTGGGAGGGAGCAGTCACCCTGACTTCACAGGTAGTGGTACCAGAATGCACACACGAGGATGAAAGGGGGGAGGACCCATGTTCTTGAACCTCTAGCAGCAGCCCCCGACGGGGTTCCCCTCTCCTGGCCGGTGGACCCCTTAGAGGAGGATCCCATGAATGGGACCCATGGCTGGGTGTGCAGGCCTGGCACTCGGCTTCTCTGTGAGCTGTTCCTGAGGGGCTTGTCTGGGGAGATTGGTTGGAGCGGCCCAGCCTGTTGGCAGAACTCTGGTGTAACAGCTAGTTTGCCCCCCACCCCAGCTGGTTTGAACCTGAGAGGGTTGGACACATGGGTCTGGGTTAGGTCCCTTCCTCATGGGGACATTTACACTTGTCCCCATGGACAAGGGAAGGGAAGGGAAGACCGTCCCTTTTGGGGTCTCTACCCAGCGCTCACCCCAGATCTGCTCTCTGTGGTCCAGCCCTTGCTCTGCTGGCCCGGTGGCATCCCATGGCTGGTGTATCCAGATTGACAGAGCCAGATGTGTACCCAGAAGCCTCCTGCTACAAGACAGACCCAACAAAGAAAATAATAGAACATCACTGGCCATCACCTACAGCCCCCAGCTAAAACCTCTCCAACGCATCATCAGTGATCTACAACCCATCCTGAACAATGATCCCTCTCTCTCACAGACTTTGGGAGGCAGGCCAGTCCTTGCCCACAGACAACCCGCCAACCTGAAGCAAATTTTCACCAACAACTATACACCACACCACAGTAACTTCAGCTCAGGAACAAACCTTGGTGTCAACTCTGCCCACGTATCTACACCAGCAACACCATCACAGGACCTAACCAGATCAGCCACACCATCACGGGCTCATTCACCCGCACGTCTACCAATGTAATATACGCCATTATGTGCCAGCAATGCCGTTGTGCCATATACATCGGCCAAACTGGACAGTCCCTACGTAAAAGAATAAATGGGCACAAGTCAGATATCAGGAATGGTAACATACAAAAACCTTCAGGGGGTAGCTGAGTTAGTCTGTACAGGATAAACTTTAAAAAAACAACAAATAGTCTGGTAGCACTTTAAAGACTAAGAAAACATGTAGATGGTGTCATGAGCTTTCGTGGGCACAACCCACTTCTTCAGATGACCAGAGTGTTGGATGTCCAGGACCAAATAAATAAGGGAGAAGGGAGGGGGGATGGAAGAAGGAAAAGATGGGGGTGGGGACAAGAAGAGGCAGTGGGTAAAAAATATCCAGGGGAAAGCCGAACTGGAATGTAACAGGAAAAACAAATAGTTTTTAAGTACCTAAAGGCTGGATAGTCAAAAGAGGCAGATAAGAACCATTAATTAGCAAACAACAAATGGTCAGGTAGCACTAAAGACTGACAAAACATGTAGATGGTATCATGAGATTCTACATAGACAAAGAACCATTGTCGCCTTCATTGTTTGGTAGGTTGATAACGACCCAGCCATCCAGTATCTTTATGCAGTCCATGGGTGTGAGAACTGAACTTCTGAATGAGTTGTAGTTCCAGTCCTTCCCTGTGTATTTGGCTTGTGGAATTGGTTTGTCACAAAACAGCAACCTGAAGATCTGTAGTTGAATGCCCAGGGAGATTAAAGTGTTCTCCGACTCTTTTGTATGTTCCCTTTACCGATATCTGATTTGTGTTCATTAATTATTTCCTGTAGGGACTGTCCAGTTTGTCCAATATATACTGCAGTGGGGTATTGCTGGCATTTGATGGCATAGATTAAATTACTGGATGTGCAGTTAAATGAGCCTCTGATTTGGTGGCTGATGTGGTTGGCTCCCGTAATGAATTCACTTGTATAGATATGTGGGCAGAGTTGGTACCACAGCTGATTGCAGGGCTGGGTTTCTGGCAGGGGCAGCCTGTGAGTATTAGGCTGTTGCCTAGGGCGCTGCCTTCAATGGAGCGCCCAGGGCGCCCGATGATGACGTCACGCCATTGATGGCCATGCAGGCGGGGGCGCCGATCGCGTGTCCCGCCTGGGGCGCCAGCTGCCGCAGCCCACCTCACGCCGTTCTTGATTCCTGGATATTTATGTTGTAATTGTGTAGCATGTTACTGGAAAGAATTCATTTCAGGTTGGGGGGTTGTCTGTAAGCGAGAATAGGTTTTTCCCCCAAGGCCTCTGAGAGTGAGAGATCATTTTCCAAGATAAGTTGTAGATTGTGGATAATGCGTTGGAGGGGTTTGAGTTGTGGACTGTAGGTGTTGACAAGTGGAATTCTGTTATTTTCTCTTTTGGGTCTGTCTTGAAGTAGTTCATGTCTGGGTACTTTTTTGGCTCTGTCAATCTGTTTTTTTACTTCTCCAGGTGGGTGTTTAAGTTTTAGGAATGTTCTATACAGATCCTGTAGGTGTTTGTCTCTGTCTGTGGGATTGGAGCAAAACCAGTTGTATCTTAGGGCTTGGCTGTATACAATAGATTGAGAAATGCATCTGGGATGGAAGCTGGAGGCATGGTGGTAAATGTACTGGTCCGTGGGTTTCCAGTATAGGGTGGTGCAAATTTGTCCATTATTTAATTGTACTGTAGTGTCCAGGAAGTGGATTTCCCATGTGGACTGGTCCAGGCTGAGGTTGATGGTGGGGTGGAAGTTGTTGAAATCCTTGTAAAATTCTTCAAGAGTGTCTTTTCCGTGGGTCCATAAGATGAAGATATTATCAATGTAGCATAAGTAAAGTAGGAGTGTTAGGGGGAGAGAGCTGAGGAAACGTTGTTCAAGGTCAGCCATAAAGATGTTGGCATATTGTGGTGCCTTGCGAGTGCCCATGGCTGTGCCGCTGACTTGGAGATACAAATTGTCTCCGAATTGGAAGTAGTTGTGTGTGAGGACAAAGTCGCAGAGCTCTGTAACCAGGAGTGCAGTGCTGTTATTGGGGTTGGTGTTCCTGATGGCCTGTAATCCGTCTTCATGTGGAATGTTGGTGTAAAGGGCTTTTACGTCCATAGTGGCCAGGATGGCATTTTCAGGTACAAAAACCTGTAGGAGAACACTTCAATCTCTCTGGACACACAGTAGCAGATCTAAAAGTAGCCATCCTGCAACAAAAAAACTTCAAAAACAGACTTCAAAGAGAAACCGCAGAGCTACAGTTCATCTACAAATTTGACAGCATCAATTTAGAATTAAACACAGACTGAATGGCTAGCCAACTACAAAAGCAGTTTCTCCTCTCTTGGTGTTCACACCTCCACATCAGCTGCTAGAAGTGGGCCACATCCTCTCTGACTGAATTGACCTCATTACCTCGGGCCGTTCTCTTGATTGGAACTCTTTTCTTATGCCTGTATATTCGGCTCTGGTGAGGCCACGTCTGGAGGATTGTGTCCAGTTCTGGGCCTCCCATTATAGAAAGGATGTGGACGCATTGGAGAGGGTCCAGCGGAGGGCGACCAAAAGATTAGGGGGCTGGAGCGCATGACCTATGAGGAGAGGCTGAGGGATTTGGGTTTGTGTAGTCTGTAGAAGAGAAGAGTGAGGAGGGATTTGAGAGCAGCCTTCAACTTCCTGAAGGGAGGTTCCAAAGAGGATGGAGGGAGGCTGTTCACAGTGGTGAGGGATGGCAGAACAAGAAGCAATGGGAGTTACAGTGGGAGTGGTCTAGGTTGGAGATTAGGAAAAACTATTTAACTAGGCGGGTGGAGAAGCACTGGAATGGGTTACCTAGGGAGGGGGTGGAATCTCCATCCCTAGAGGTTTTTATGTCTCGGCTTGACAAAGCCCTGGCTGGGTTGATTTAGTTGAGGTTGGTCCTGCCTTGGGTAGGGGGCTGGACTTGATGACTCCTGAGGTCTCTTCCAGCCCTAGGATTCTGTGATTCTATATTTATACCTGCCTCTGGAATTTCCACTACATGCATCTGACAAAGTGGATCTTTGCCCACGAAAGCTCATGGTCCAATAAATCTGTTAGTCTATAAGAAGCCACAGGACTTCTCATTGTTTATGCAGATTCAAACTAACCCGGCTACCCCTCTGATAAATAATCACAAGAAATTCATAGAACTAAAGATACTAATTGGATCGAATCTAATGGGGAAATGCCAAACGATCCCTACAGGGGTGGGAATGTACCATCACGGGGTCACCAGCACAATTAGGGCACTTGGACAGCCAGTCTCCATTCATTTGTAGGGGAACTGTGCATTCAAATGTCCCAAATTGTTCCACCAAGCATGGCCAGGCCTTTGGGTGTTAATGCCAAGGTTTCCTGAAAGCTGTGTGCTTCTGTGGCCGCTCAAAAGAGATTCAAATGCTGCCTGGCTGATTAACAGAGCAACCACGGCTAGGTTTTTGTTTTGATTGGTAGTGCACATTTGTACATGCCTTGGTGCACACTGAAAAAAATTATTCCACACTCAGATGGAAAAGATGAGAGGGAACATCGGTTACTACTGTAGCAATATTACCTTGCAACCACGGCCGTGTGCCCGTCTTGGACCAGTCCCCGTGGTGCTTGGAGCTGTGTAAACGCAGAACAAAAAGACAGTCCCTGCTGCCCCCACGATCTCTCAATGAGTTATTTGTGGCTGAGAAACAAAACCATCTTGCTAGTTTTAAGGCTTTTAGCCTTTCTTGCAGCCTCCCACCAGAGGGCAGCGTAACCATAAACTTGCCAGCTGGTCTGGATTCTTCCCACAGCTGGCAGAGGCTTCCCCGTCCCATGGCAAGGTGCCTCCTGTGGTTTTGATTCAGTAGCCACCGGCCGAGTCCGTGCCCTGCTGACGTCCTGGGTTCCCACCACCCCAGGGATGACCAAGGAAGGCTGGCCCTGGGAAAGGAAGTTAGCCATTGGTTCAAGGGGGGGGGAGGGAGGAGGGGAATCCCGCATCAAAGCACAAATGCCCCCAGCTGTGTTTCATGCGCCTGCCACGTGTCATTTCAGCCTCCCTTCCCTGTGGCTCCTGATGTGGTTTCCAGAGCTTTGACACAAACCCGGCTCTGCACGGGCTGCTGTGTGCGGATCTGCCGAGGGAAGCTGCGTCCGTCAGGAACGAACCCGCTGGCGCTGGGAGACACCAAGGCAGGCCAAGCCCTTCCAGGTAGGCCAAGGGACCCGTTAAACAACCGCCTCTTTGGGGATTTCTCTTTGCCCTGTGTCAGTTAGGCTGGGGAGGGGGAGTTCCCCTGCATGGTTGGCTCTGGCTGCCTAGCTACGAGTGAGGATGGGATGGCTGTACATCTGGACTGGCAGCCCTCCAATGGATCCTGCTACAGACGCCTCCCATTCGCCCTCAGCACCGGGGCACAGAACACAGGGCCCTCCAGGCTCATTCCTGAGCCGTTGCTGATGGCAAAGAGGTGCCAGAATGGGGGTTTAGGGGACCACGGCCCCCCCAAAATTATTGCCAGCCATAAGGGCGAGTGATGGGGTGAGGGGGCAGAGAGGAGTGAACCAGGACGGGGTCATGGGAGGGGGGGTTGGGAAAGAAGAGGCAGCATGGGATAGCAGCCCTGGAAGAAGAGAGAGGGAGGGCGGGGCCTTGGGGGAAGAGGCGGTGCGAGGGCGGGGCCTTGGGGAAGAGGTGGTGCGAGGGCGGGGCCTTGGGGAAGAGGCGGTGAGAGGGCGGGGCCTTGGGGAGGAGGCAGAGTGAAGGTGGGGCCTTGGGGAGGAGGCAGAGGGCGGGGCCTTGCGGAAGAGGCGGAGTGAAGGCGGGGCCTTGGGGAAGAGGCGGAGCGAGGGCGGGGCCTTGGGGAAGAGGTATTGTGAAGGCAGAACTCAGGAAGAAGAGGTGATGGGGTAAGGGGCCAATGCGATGCAGGGGGCGGGGCCACAGTTCAGGCACATGTGACCCTCTCAATTTTAGGGTGCTTCCGCTGCTCCTGGCCGGTGTGGGATTCTCCACTAGCTGGGGCACTGCTTTGCCAGCTGCGGCCATGCAATCACCCCTCTGCCATCGTCGGAGAGGAGCATGGTCTTGTAGGTGAGGGGCCTTCACAGATCTCAGTGATGTTGGTGTCTCGGGCCCATCACTTCTGTCTGTGCTTCCCCCTGTCGGTCCCCGCAACACACAGGGTTCGAAAAGGATGCCGGAAAGAATGGACCCACGGCTTGGGGTTGGCAAAAAGGAACTGATTTTATTTTAACAATGACTCTGGCACGTGGTGATAAAGAACTCAGTTACATGCGTGGGCGCCAGACAATTATTAAAATGAAAAATAAACAAATTACTAAACAGTACAAAACAATCCCCTGAGGCTTTTCCAAATCACAATAATTTTCAATAATGGCCCAAGGGTTAGAGGTAGTTGAATTAACACTGATGTTATTCATAAGGTTAACTATTTACACTATTTTGTAAACGATAACAGTGAACTCTTAACAACTACTTATCAACTAGCACAATGATTCTTCAAATAACTATTAACAGATAGATAACAAGGGTAACTGTGATAAATCAGGACAAGGGTAGTAATGGCGGGGGAGGGGTGTTATACCAATTCTGGAGACAACAGGAACACGAGTACCAGCCACATGCCCATAAACAGTCTCAGCTCGGGTCGACCAACTCGAAGTACGCTCAATAAGACTCGAGAGCGGGGGTTGCAAGGCGTCTGGTTGATCAGGCCAGGCGTTCACTCGATGCGATTCCCGCCTGAGAGGGGGTTTGGCTGCTTGTTTTATTGCCTGACTATTTGACACCTGATTGGTGGATTTTTGCCGCAGTGGGTGGAGTAAGCTGGCCTGACCACGAGTCAACCCACTGGTGGATTTTTGCCGCAATGGGTGGAGCTGGCAGTGGAGGATGACTAATTTGTATGCCCTTATATGGAACGCGCTCCGCCTTGTAGACAGAGCCCCCTATACCAGGACTCAGGTGTACTAGGTGTTGGCTCACCTGCGACGGGCAGCCATAATTTTTGTTCTGTCTTGGACACCCCCTACGACCGGGACTGTCACTGGCGATGGCTCGCAGACTCCCAGGCACACGAGGAAGGGCCCTGTTGCGGTGTGGGGAACCGGGTCCGCGCCCTGACTCCCCCAGCCCATTGCTCTGGGCTGTACACCTGGGGTACCCTGTTCTCTAGGGAGGCTCGCCGTGCCTCATGGCCCTGGCAGGCTGGAAACGCATCACCAGTGTGAACCCCAGCTGCTGTGCCCCTCTAGAGGCGGGTCCCTGGGAGAAGCTGGCATCGATTTTGGCTGCGGGGCCAGTGGGTTTAGTTGGGCCTTCCAAGGAATGTCTCCACCTGACTCCCAACAGGCGCTGGACACTGAAAGACCTTCCAAAATCTCACCCACCGGCCTTCTCGGCTTCTCACATGGGCAGTCCCAGGTTGCTTCCCAGCAGACCCTTCTAAGGCATCTTCACTCACAGACCAGCAGTGGGCCTGGGGGAAAGCGCCCTGCAGCCAGGACTCCCTCTGTCACCCAGGGGCACTCATAGGTTTGCAGGATTCGGGGTTGTCCCGAAGGGTTCCTGACAGGTCCCCTCCTCCGCCAATGATGCTAAACTTTCAGCTGCATGCATGCATGCATTTGCTCCCCTGTCTAGTGCATTAACCATACACAATTAGTCAACACGACAGACTCCCAAGAGAGCCCCCCACAAATCAGATAAGAATCAAAATCATTCGAGCAGGTTTATTGTCAAAGGACATCATATATATAGTAGCCCAATGTCTGTGGCTCTGTAACGCTGAAATGCTGGCTGTTCCCTCTGGGAGGTGCTGTTGCTGAAATGCTGGCTGTGCCCTCTGGGAGGTGCTGTTGCTGAAATGCTGGCTGTGCCCTCTGGGAGGCGCTGTTGCTGAAATGCTGGCTGTGTCCTCTGGGCGGCGCTGTTGCTGAAATGCTGGCTGTGTCCTCTGGGTGGCGCTGTTGCTGAAATGCTGGCTGTGTCCTCTGGGTGGCGCTGTTGCTGAAATGCTGGCTGTGTCCTCTGGGTGGCGCTGTTGCTGAAATGCTGGCTGTGTCCTCTGGGAGGCGCTGTTGCTGAAATGCTGGCTATGTCCTCTGGGTGGCGCTGTTGCTGAAATGCTGGCTGTTCCCTCTGGGCGGCGCTGTTGCTGAAATGCTGGCTGTGTCCTCTGGGAGGCGCTGTTGCTGAAATGCTGGCTGTGCCCTCTGGGCGGCGCTGTTGCTGAAATGCTGGCTGTGCCCTCTGGGAGGCGCTGTTGCTGAAATGCTGGCTGTGTCCTCTGGGTGGCGCTGTTGCTGAAATGCTGGCTGTGCCCTCTGGGTGGCGCTGTTGCTGAAATGCTGGCTGTGCCCTCTGGGAGGCGCTGTTGCTGAAATGCTGGCTGTGCCCTCTGGGTGGCGCTGTTGCTGAAATGCTGGCTGTGTCCTCTGGGAGGCGCTGTTGCTGAAATGCTGGCTGTGCCCTCTGGGAGGCGCTGTTGCTGAAATGCTGGCTGTGCCCTCTGGGAGGCGCTGTTGCTGAAATGCTGGCTGTGCCCTCTGGGTGGCGCTGTTGCTGAAATGCTGGCTGTGTCCTCTGGGAGGCGCTGTTGCTGAAATGCTGGCTGTGCCCTCTGGGTGGCGCTGTTGCTGAAATGCTGGCTGTGTCCTCTGGGAGGCGCTGTTGCTGAAATGCTGGCTGTGTCCTCTGGGAGGCGCTGTTGCTGAAATGCTGGCTGTGCCCTCTGGGTGGCCCATGCTGCATGGGGAGTGCAGGGCCCAAACGGCCACTTGCTCTGCTTGCTCCCGCGTGGCGGCCCAGCTGAGTGGTGCAGAAGTCAGCAGAGCGCCACAGCGGGAGGGGAAGGGGGGCAGGGTGGTGACGTACATGGCCGGGGGACGGGGCCTGGCCGTGTACGTCACTGCCCTGCCCCACTTTGCCTCCCACCATGGCGCTTGGCTGACTTCTGCACCGCTCAACTGGGCTGCCGCGGGGGAGCCCAAACGCCGCTTGCTCTGCTTGCTCCCCCGCGGCAGCCCAGCTGAGCGGCACAGAAGTCAGCCGAGTACCACGGCGGGAGGTGAAGGGGGGCGGGACGGTGACGTGCGGCGTGACAGCAGGTACGGGCCTCGCCCCCTGGCCATGAATGTCACCGCCCCGCCCCCCTTCGCCCCCCACCATGACACTCGGCTGACTTCTGTGCCGCTCAGCCGGGCCACCGCAGGGGAGCAAATGGCGCAAGCGGCCGCTTGGGCTCCGCGGTCCCCCGAGTGAGAGGCAGGAGGGGGAGGAGAAGAGAAAGAGAGAGGCAGAGAGAGAGACAGGAGGCGGAGGAGAGCTGAGAGAGAGAGAGAGAGAGAGAGGCAGAGGCAGGAGGAGGAGGAGAGAGAGAGCGAGAGAGAGAGAGCGAGAGCAAGAGCGAGAGACCGGAGGCTTAGGAGAGAAGACCGACATGGAGGAGAGACCTGAGAATCCCGTCTTATGACGGGCTAATTGGCTAGTACAATAATAGTTGTCCACGAACAGACTCGCCGTTGTGCCACTACACTTTATGTAAGCCATGGCAATGAACTAACACCCAATAAGCACCCTGGATTTTCAGCACCCCCCCAAGGTCACCCGGCGATCACCCTTTGGGGTGCATCTTTATACACAGGAACAAACAAGTTACCCATTACTCCTGATGTATTTTGGGTTACCACCCTCTGTTACCTGGTTACCGCCCCTTACCTTGCAGAAGGGGAGTTTACTTACTATCCATCATGCTGTCAACTTCAATCTGGTCCTCAAGTGAGGTCAGCATGTACTTTATTTGTGGGGAGGCGGCCGGTACCAATGTTTTTCAGCGAGGTGTTCTGTTGCAACCTCTCTGGAGCGTGCTTGCAGCCTGTGCCTGGTACCTTTTGGCGTTCTTTATGCGTGACCTGGCTTATACTATTTCTCTTTAGTCACGCCTCTTTCCTGCCTGCAGTACCACTGAGCGAAAGCCTCGCTCACTAGATTTCAGGCCTGCTGGTTTTATGCTACCGACCCTCAACTTACTACACAAGCCCAGCTCTGTAAAGACGGCTGATCAGGGCTGGCCGGAGCCATTCGTGCGCCCCGGGCCCCGGGAGCACGGTGCCGCCACCGGGAGTGCGGCGCATGCGCAACTGCGCGGCCGGCACATGCGCAGCACCACCCCCGTCCGGTCCAGCAGCCCTGCGTGGTGCCCCCTACAGTGGGGAGCCCCAGGCAGTAGCCCACTCAGCCCACAGCTTGGACCGCCTCTGCACCTGATCTTGGTATGACTCCCCGGCTCTGTAGGGCCTGGAATTCCAGCGGGGCCCAGCACTGCTGGACTGGCCCGTCAGGAAAGGAATTGGCTGCTCTGCCCCAGCCACACGGTGCCTCTCCAAAGAGCTGGGCCCGAGCGGAACAAGACAAGACACTTGGCCTGGCCAAGCCTTCTGGAGAGGACACCATGGCCCATTGTTCAAGTACCGTATATACTATGTGCGAGAAGCCACCCGCATTTCCTGATCCTTCCCTGAGACTGTGCGACACATGCTGGGATCTGCCTAGTGGGTCAAGGACCGTATTAAACTCACTGCTGCAACTCGTGGGAGACGAGGAGGTGAGCAGCAGGGCTGGGGGAGTGCAGAAAACCCTTAGGCTATGTCTACACTGGCGGGTTATTGTGCAAGAAGGGCCGTTCTTCCGCAAAGCGTCCACACTGCCCACTCGCTCTTGCGCAAGAAGATTTACAGTACAGCGTGGTAAGAGAGGGCGTCTTGCGCAAGAGCTACGCTCTTTTCTAACAGGTGTAAGTCCTCTTGTGCAAGAGCGCTTGCGCAAGAGGGCAGTGTGGACGCGCGACAGGGGTTTCTTGCGCAAGAAAGCCCTGTGGCTAAAATGGCCACCAGAGCTTTCTTACGCAAGAAGCCGCCAATGTAGACATAGCCTTAGAGTAGTGGAGGGGGCTGAGCTCAGGAGAAATTTGGGGCAGGAGGACATTGGGCGGGGGGGATTCTATATTTAGGTCACTATTCTCAGCCTCGCTAAATGACCAGCTTGGCTGAAAGGCAAGTCTGTGGGGTACTCTAGTCCTAGCTCTCTCGGGACCCTGAGGCTGGGAATTGCCAGAGGGTTTGTTGGGTTTCTACTGGAGTGAGGAGAGTGCATTAGCAGGCGGCATGGGAAGAGCTTAAAAGAGCCAGTGAGCCCAGAGGGGCAGAGGAAAATGGGGAGTTTCTGCTTCGTGTTGCAGATTGAAGATACACCTGAGTTGGCGGCTTATGAGATAGAGGCAGCAAAGGGAGGAAAGGGGTACTTCAAGGTGGCTGTGTGGCGGCTGCCCCTTTAAAATGCCTCCTGTGCGCCTTTCAAAGGGGCAGCCATGGAGCCCGGGGCCAGCTGGGGAGTCCCCAGCTGGCCCCGGGCTCCTAGTGACATGCAGTCCCCCGCTGACTTTGGGCTCTGTGGCTTTGAAATGCACAAGAGCCCTGCTGGGGACTCACGTGTATTTCAAAGAAGTCACCCAGGTGCAGCCCGGAGTCAGCGATTCTTCCCACTGGCCCCAGGCTGTACGCGGAGTTCCACATTCCTCCTTTGAAATGTACAAGAGCCCCAGCAGGAGAGAGAAATGAGTGCAGGTCAAACGCCGAGAGGCGGAACTGAACCTGGCATCTCTGGAGCTTAGTGCGGGAGCCTTGACAGCTTGAGTTAAAAGCCAGCTGGCTCTCCGCTAAGGCTGTAGAGCAGGGGTGAGCAATAGTTTTTGGTGGGGCATGACTCCAAGATGTTGATAAGTGGTCAAGGGTTGCACCGTTCTGTGGGGGGGATGGAGGTTGGGTGCAGAAGGGCCCTGGAGGTAGGGCACTGGGGTGCAGGAGAGGGTGTGAGGGGCAGGGGCAGTGCACACAGCTTCCCCCCCCAACCCCGCCCCACTTGGCGCAGAGAGCCACATGGAGCTGCCGGCTGCGTTGGGTGGTGTGGGGCAAGGCGTGGGGCGGGGCACGGGCCAGATTGAAAGGCTTGGCCAGTCGGATCCGGCCCACGGGCCGTATCTTGCCTGCCTCTGCTGTAGAGGAAACACATTCTGTCTCTCTGGAAGTGGTCTAAGTGACAGTGACCCACCCAGTGGGTGTGTGGGTTACACATGCAGCTGGAGCATTTTCCCAGTGGCCATGCTAGGTAGAGCCACCATAAACCCCCTGAATTCTCCCTGAAACCCTGCCAGCTGGTGGCTCTGCTCCACCCCAGGCACTAATTAGATTTGCAGGCGGCAGCCACTACCATGCGGAAACCGTCTGCTGGTCGGCAGAGGCCGGGAAGATGGCGAGTGACACTTCATCGCTCTAGCGGCTGGCTGGATTGAGGTGGGAGCTGCTTCTGCCCGGGACAAGCCATGCATGGGCTGCAGACTGACCGCAGAGGGAGGTCCCTTCCTGGCTGACTTTGCCATCCCTCTGCGGGCAGCTTAGGCCTAGGCAGCTTGTTCTGCCGGGAGGGTCCGTTGGTCGTACTGTCCATTGCTTCCCCACACTGTGGTTCATCATGAAATCTGTCCAGAGACCAAATAGCCTGTATCAGGCGGGCTTATTGCTCCGAGCCAATAAGAAGGCAGGACAGGGAACGCTTCAAAGGACCCGTCTTCCGAAAGCCGTCTCGTGCGAGTATTACGTTCACTTTACGCAGACGCTGTGATCCCAAAGCCATTCCCCATCCTCCTGTTTGCAAGTGAAAGGCCCTGTGTCCCTCCTCTGAAACGAGATTGAACCGATCCGTGTTTGACCTTGTTTTTCTGGTATGTGGGGGACTTGCTCTCGCTTTGGTCTGAGCTCCTCCGTTCCAGGTACCAAGGTGCGTGAAGGCAGCTCCAAGCTCCATCGCAGGGTAGAACGTGAATATGTTTTGTCCTTTTCCTTGGGGACATTCCAGTATTAGCCTGTGAGAATAGCTCTCTGCCCGTCGCTGTGATAAAGCCCTTATATGTCCTGATCCTGACAGCTTTTCTATTTACTTCAGCCAAACTTATTTCCGCTAACGCCAGGGGTGATCAGATTCCTAATATGAGGGGACAGAATTGCGAGATGAGAATAATACATTCAGGGAACAGAACTTCCCCACACGTGTATTAACAGTGTGCTAGCATATGTGTGTTAGCTATCAGTGGGAGTCTTGGTGTGCTGGTCTTTACATGGAGGTGGGCCCCCCGCCATCTTGTGCTCAGGTGGAGGGGAGGCCCACACTGTGGTCTCTCTCAGGGAAATCTTAGCTTTGTTGGTCTTGCCATACAATCCACAGGCCATCCCAGGCTTCTGTGGAGGGGGAAAACTTCACCCACAATGGAGTGATAGTTACAATGACCTATAAGAACATAAGAACATAAGAATGGCCATACTGGGTCAGACCAAAGGTCCATCGAGCCCAGCATCCCATCTGCCGACGGTGGCCAATGCCAGGTGCCCCAGAGAAGGAGAACAGAAGACAATGATCAAGTGATTTATCTCCTGCCATCCATCTCCTGCCCTTGTTATGAAGGCTAGGGCACCATACTTTATCCCTGGCTAATAGCCATTTATGGACCTAACCTGCAAAAATTTATCAAGCTCTTTTTTAAACCCTAATAGAGTCCTGGCCTTCACAGCCTCCTCGGGCAAGGAGTTCCACAGGTTGACTGTGCGCTGTGTGAAGAAAAATTTCCTTTTATTAGTTTTGAACCTACTACCCATCAATTTCATTTGGTGTCCCCTAGTTCTTGTATTATGGGAAAAGGTAAATAATTTTTCTATAATCACTTTCTCCACACCATTCATGATTTTATAGACCTCTATCATATCGCCCCTCAATCGCCTTTTTTCCAAACTGAAAAGTCCCAGTCTCTCTAGCCTCTCCCCATATGGGACCCTTTCCAAGCCCCTAATCATCTTAGTCGCCCTTTTCTGAACCTTTTCTAATGCCAATATATCTTTTTTGAGGTGAGGAGACCACATCTGCACGCAGTACTCGAGATGTGGGCGTACCATAGTTTTATATAGGGGAAGTATGATATCTTTTGTCTTATTATCTATCCCTTTTTTAATAATTCCTAACATCCTATTTGCCTTACTAACTGCCGCTGCACACTGCGTGGATGTCTTCATAGAACTATCCACTATAACTCCAAGATCCCTTTCCTGATCTGTCGTAGCTAAATTTGACCCCATCATGTAGTACGTGTAATTTGGGTTATTTTTTCCAACATGCATTACCTTACACTTACCCACATTAAATTTCATTTGCCATTTTGCTGCCCAATCACTCAGTTTGCTGAGATCTTTTTGTAGTTCTTCACAATCCCTTTTGCTTTTGACTGTCCTGAACAACTTTGTGTCATCTGCAAACTTGGCCACCTCACTGCTTACCTCATTTTCTAGATCATTGATGAACAAGTTGAACAGGATTGGTCCCAGTACTGACCCCTGGGGAACACCACTAGTTACCCTCCTCCGTTGTGAAAATTTACCATTTATTCCCACCCTTTGTTTTCTGTCTTTTAACCAATTCTTGATCCATGAAAGGACCTTTCCTCCTATCCCATGACCACCTAATTTACGTAAAAGCCTTTGGTGTGGGACCGTGTCAAAGGCTTTCTGGAAATCTAGGTATATTATATCCACTGGGTGCCCCTTGTCCGCATGTTTATTAACCCCTTCAAAGAATTCTAACAGATTAGTTAGACACGACTTCCCTCTGCAGAAACCATGCTGACTTTTGCCCAACAATTCGTGCTCTTCTATGTGCCTTGCAATTTTACTCTTTACTAGTGTTTCTACTAATTTGCCTGGTACTGATGTTAAACTTATCGGTCTATAATTGCCAGGATCTCCTCTAGAGCCTTTTTTAAATATTGGTCTTATATTGGCCATCTTCCAGTCATTTGGTACCAAAGTGGATTTAAAGGATAGGTTACAAACCACTGTTAATAACTCCGCAATTTCACATTTGAGTTCTTTCAGAACCCTTGGGTGAATGCCGTCTGGTCCCGGAGACTTGTTACTATTCAGCTTATCAATTAATTCCATAACCTCCTCTAATGTCACTTCAATCTGAGTGAGTTCCTCAGATTTGTCACCTAAAAAGGCTGGCTCAGATTTAGGAACCTCTGTAACATCCTCAGCCGTGAAGACTGAAGCAAAGAAATCATTTAATCGCTCCGCAATGGCACTGTCTTCCTTGATCGCTCCTTTTATATCTTTATCATCCAAGGGCCCCACTGCTTTTTTAGCGGGCTTCCTGCTTCTAATGTATTTAAAAAACATTTTACTATCATTTTTTGAATTTTTGGCTAGCTGTTCCTCAAACTCTTTTTTGGCTTTTCTTACTACATTATGACACTTAATTTGGGAGTGTTTATGTTCCTTTCTATTTTCCTCACTAGGATTTGACTTCCACTTTTTAAAAGCTGCCCTTTTCTCTCTCACTGCCTTTTTAACATGGCTGTTTAGCCATGGTGGTTCTTTGTTAGGTCTCTTACTGTGTTTTTTTATTTGGGGTATACATTTAAGTTGGGCCTCTAGTATGGTGTCTTTAAACAGTTCCCATGCAGCTTCCAGGGATTTTAGTTTAATTACTCTCCTTTTAGTTTCTGTTTAACTAGCTTCCTCATTTTAGTGTAATTCCCCTTTTTGAAATTAAATGCCAGAGTGTTTGACCGCTGCGGTGTTCTTCCCAACACAGGAATATTAAAAGTTATTATATTGTGGTCACTATTTCCAAGCGGTCCAGTAACAGTTACCTCTTGGACCAGATCCTGCGTTCCAGTCAAGACTAGGTCGAGAATCGACTCTCCCCTTGTGGGTTCCTGTACTAGCTGCTCCAAGAAGCAGTCATTTAAGGCATCAAGAAATTTAATCTCTGAATCCCGTCCTGAGGTGACATGCACCCAATCAATATGGGGATAATTGAAATCTCCTATTATTACTGTGTTTTTTATTTTGGTAGCCTCTCTAATCTCCCTTATCATTTCAGCATCACTATCACTGTCCTGGTTAGGTGGTCGGTAATATATTCCTAATGCCATATTCATATTAGAGGAATGAATTGTTATCCATAATGATTCTATGGAACATTTTGATTCCTTTAGGATTTTTACTTCATTTGATTCTATATTATCCTTCACATATAGTACCACTCCACCACCCGCACGACCTGTTCTGTCTTTCCGATATAATTTATATCCCGGTATGATAGTGTCCCACTGATTGTCCTCATTCCACCATGTTTCTGAGATGCCTATTATGTCAACTTCCTCCTTTGATATGAGGTACTCCAGTTCACCCATCTTATTAGACAGACTCCTAGCATTAGTGTAAAAGCATGTTAGAAAACTACCACTATTTATATGTCCGCCTTTCACAGACACATTGGATTTTTTTATGCACGATTGTTTCACATCTGATCTTGCCCATATATTATTTCCCACGTTCCCTATCTGACTAACTTCTAGGGAATCCCTACCTATGGAGCCTCGTGTAAGAGAAGTCTCCGTCCGATCCAGGTGCTCCCCCGCACCAATCGGCTTTCCCCCACCTCTTAGTTTAAAAACTGCTCTACGACCTTTTTAATGTTTAATGCCAGCAGTCTGGATCCACCTTGATTTAGGTGGAGCCCATCATTCCTGTATAGGCTCCCCCTACCCCAAAAGTGTCCCCAGTTCCTAATAAATCTAAACCCCTCTTCCCTGCACCATCGTCTCATCCACGCATTGAGACTCTGAAGTTCTGCCTGTCTATCTGGCCCTGCGCGTGGAACTGGAAGCATTTCAGAGAATGCCACCAAAGATGTTCTGGATTTCAGTCTCTTTCCTAGTAACCTAAATTTGGCCTCCAGAACATCTCTTCTACCCTTCCCTATGTCATTGGTACCAACATGTACCACGATGACCGGCTCCTCCCCAGCAGGAAGGCTGAAAGAATGGGGCTTGTTTAGTTTGGAAAGGAGAAGATTGAGGGGGGACATGAAAGCGGTTTTCAGGTACCTAAAAGGGTGTCACAAGGAGGAGGGAGAAAAATTGTTCTCCTTGGCCTCTGAGGATAGAACAAGAAGCAATGGGCTTACACTGCAGCAAGGGAGATTTAGGTTGGACATTAGGAAAAACTTCCTAGCTATCAGGGTGGTTAAACACTGGAATACGTTGTCTGGGGGGGGTTGTGCAATTCTCCATCCCTGGGGATATTTCAAGAGCAGGTTGGACAGACACCTGTCAGGGATGATCTAGATCAATGGTGGGCAATAATTTTTGATGGGGGGGGGCCACTCTAAGAATTTGGAAAGTGGTCAAGGGAGGAGGGGTCTGGCAGGGAGTTTGGGTGAAGGGGGCAGTTGTGACCTGGGTTAGAGGATAGGGTGCAAGAAGGGGTGGAGGGGTTTGGGCTGTGACCTAGGGCAGGAGGGGGTTGTGACTTGGGGGAGGGAACTATGTTGCAGGAGGGGATGCAGGGGTTTGGGTTGTGACCTGGGGCAGGGGTGCAGGATCTGGGAGGGGATATGGGGGCAGAGGTTTGGGGTTATGTGGGGTAGGGGGGCAAAGGGTTGGGTGACCAGAGGCAGTCTCTGGCTGGGAGACTTACCTGCTTGACTCCCAGCCAGCAGCCTTCTCAAGCAGACTCCCTGCTTGCCCTGCCCCCTCGCTGGCTGCTAGGGCCATGTGGGCTTTGAACAGCTAGGAGCCTGGGGGGGGGGCGGGGAGTAGGTGCTTTGCAAGCTGCCTGTTTTCAACAGGCAGCTCCCATTGACTGGAAATCAGCCAATGGGATTGTGCTGGGGCTGGGAGCCGCGCATGAAGCATCTCCTCCCTCCCCTGGGCTTACATCTGTTCAAACAGCCCCACAGCAGCTTTTCTCAGCGGGGGGTGAGCAGGGATCTGCCTGAGGCTCCCTGCGTCTGCCGCCTGGATCTGGCAGCTTGGCAGGCTGGATCCAGCCCGGGGAGGGTATTTGTCCCTTCCACTTCTAGTGTTCTAGGATTCTGTGAATCTTGTCCCCCATTGAGTGGATTCCTCAATGTCCTATAGTGCACATGGGCCATAACACCAGCCTACCGTCTACCAAGGGGCCATAAAGCAAGCTGCAACATCCGGTTATTATAGTTATCATGGTAGCACCTAATCATGTCACACAGCAGGGATTAGTGGTTAGAGCGCTGGTTTGGGGCAATCTTAATTCACTTCCTATCTCTGCTCCTGGCCTGCTTGGGCCAGTCACTTCACTGCTCTGGGTGTCGGTTTTCCCATCTGTAAAATGGGGATAATGATACTGCCAGCCTCTGAAAAGTGCTTTGCAGTCTACTGATGAAAAGGCTACGGAAGGCTGTATTGTGCTGGGCGCTGTACAAACCCACAGCAAAGACAGGCCCCGCCCTCCCAAGGATTTAGTGCACAGGCAACAATCCGGAAAATCAATCTGAATTAACAAAAGGAAAACCCATCTGAATTAAAGAGGAATTCGCTTTGGGAGTGAATTAAGCTAAACTAAATGAAGGTCACTGGAATTCTGGCATCCACACAGGGGTTGAATGCAGAGGAACTCAGTGACTTTAGAAGTTAATTTGGGTTAATTTTCGGGTGAGGGATAATGAACAAATAGAGCTCAGGTAACAGCAAGACCATGCTGATTAGTGAAATAAGCAACATGCCAGCTGCTGGTCCATTGTTAAAAGGCAGCGCCTGCTCTGAATGCTTTCTGTTTATACAGCAGTGCTATGCCTTGGCTTAACAGAATCCACCTGGACTGTAAGGGGATGAATTTAAATCAGCCCACTGGGGAAAGACACAGATTAGAGGCCTGGCTGGGTGAGCAGTGAAATCTCATAATTCAAGGGCGTGATGGCAATTGAGAGTGATGAGGCTTCCAGGTAATGATGCCAACCTTACCAGCATCTTCCCTGGCAGTCTGGAAAACAGGAAAGGGAGAAGCAGGCATGGTAGGGGTCACTTCTTCATGAGCTCCCTCCCCTCACTCAAACTTATGCCACCAGACGCGAGTTTGCTTTAGCATCATGCTCGGGAGTCAGAACATGGGGCACCTGCACATATAGGTGTGGCTACAACAGACTCCCCCCCAAAAAAATTCCTTACTACTCAGTGGAATCACAGTTTGTCTTAAACAGGTGGCATTTATTTCTACAAGCAGTAGGCATTTATTTTTACAGACACAACCAAATAGGCTTCTACACAACTTGAGCTCCAGCGCTGTCTTCCTGGTTTACCAGTGTCCATTTCCACCTGGAAATCAAGACAGCACACAGAGCTGAATGTGATAGTGCCCGTAAATGCTGTTAAGTCTTCATTCGGGAGAGCACTATAGACAAGCTGGTTTGTCCTTAGTGATCCCAGCAACCTTGCTAGCCATGGCACTGTGGGAACTAGAACTGGGGCCTGAGCCAAAATTGGGGCATAATCCTGGTTTCTTCTTGGCCCCTTAGACATAGATTGTGACATGGTGCAGGGGATCTAGTCTTGGTGACTAGCTTCCTCATCCCCTTGGGAAGGGCCAGAGCTATAAAGGTGACTGCTCGGGGGATGGATGGGGATGGGTGTGCATAGGAAAGCTGAGCTGGGTATCCAAGACTGGGTTGAACCTCAAGTTGAGGAGCCTTCTCCATTTACTCTGTTTCAGTTAGTTTGACGCTCTGGTGGTTTAACTGTAAGCCCAAGACAGGGGCTGTATAGCGGGTGACGGCCCGTCCTGAATCGAGCGAGGCAGCCTCAAAACGCCCAGCTGAATGACTCCAGTTCAGCCTGTGTCCTGGATTCCCTGTGGCGCCACTCCACGCTGGCCTAAGATGCAGGGGCAGCGCCAGCCTCTGCCTGGTAGAGGGCGCTGGACAGACTGGGGCTAGTCCGAGATGGCCAGTGGCAGATGGACGGGGATAAGAACATACGAACATAAGAATGGCCGTACTGGGTCAGACCAAAGGTCCATCTAGCCCAGTATCCTGCCTGCCGACAGTGGCCAGCACCAGGTGCCCCAGAGAGGGTGGACCAAAGACAATGATCAAGAGATTTGTCTCCTGCCATCCCTCTCCAGCCTCTGACAAACAGAGGCCAGGGACACCATTTTATCCCCTGGCTAATAGCCTTTTATGGACCTAACCTCCATGAAATTATCTAGCTTCTCTTTAAACTCTATTATAGTCCTAGCCTTCACAGCCTCCTCTGGCAAGGAGTTCCACAGGCTGACTACACGCTGTGTGAAGAAGAACTTTCTTTTATTAGTTTTAAACCTGCTACCCCCATTAATTTCATTTGGTGTCCTCTAGTTCTTCTATTTAGGGAACTAATAAATAACTTTTCTCTATCGGCCCTCTCCACACCACTCATGATTTTATATACCTCTATCATATCCCCCCTCAGTCTCCTCTTTTCTAAACTGAAAAGTCCCAGTCGCTCCAACCTCTCCTCATATGGGACCCGTTCCAAACCCCTAATCATTTTAGTTGCCCTTTTCTGAACCCTTTCCAAGGCCAAAATATCTTTTTTGAGGTGAGGAGACCACATCTGTACACAGTATTCTAGATGTGGGCGTACCATAGTTTTATACAGGGGCAGTAAGATATTCTGGGTCTTATTTTCTATCCCTTTCTTAATAATTCCGAGCATCCTATTGGCCTTTTTGACCGCCGCTGCACACTGCGTGGAAGTTTTCAGAGAACTATCCACGATAACTCCAAGATCTCTTTCCTGATTTGTCGTAGCCAAATTAGCCCCCATCATACTGTACGTATAGTTGGGGTTATTTTTCCCGATGTGCATTACTTTACACTTATCCACATTAAATTTCATTTGCCATTTTGTTGCCCAATCACTCAGTTTGGTGAGATCTTCTTGGAGTCCCTCACAGTCTGCTTCTGTCTTGACTATCCTAAACAGTTTGGTATCATCTGCAAACTTTACCACCTCACTGCTTACCCCTTTCTCCAGATCATTTATGAATAAGTTGAACAGGATTGGTCCTAGGACTGACCCTTGGGGGACACCACTAGTTACCCCTCTCCATTCTGAAAATTTACCATTTATTCCTACCCTTTGTTTCCTGTCTTTTAACCAGTTCTCAATCCAAGAAAGGACCTTCCCTCTTATCCCATGGCCATGTAATTTACACAAGAGCCTTTGGTGAGGGACCTTGTCAAAGGCTTTCTGAAAATCTAAGTATACTATATCTACTGGATCCCCCTTGTCCGCATGTTTGTTAACCCCTTCAAAGAACTCTAATAGATCAGTAAGACAGGATTTCCCTTTACAGAAACCATGTTGACTTTTGTCCAACAAATTATGTTCTTCTACATGCTTCACAATTTTATTCTTTACTATTGTTTCGACTAATTTGCCCGGTACTGAAGTTAGACTTACCGGTCTGTAATTGCCCGGATCGCCTCTAGAGCCCTTTTTAAATATTGGTGTCACGTTGGCTACCTTCCAGTCATTAGGTACAGAAGCCGATTTAAGGGATAGGTTACAAACCACAGATAATAGTTCAGCAATTTCCCATTTGAGTTCTTTTAGAACCCTTGGATGAATGCCATCCGGTCCCGGAGATTTGTTAACATTAAGTTTTTCTATTTGTTCCAAAACCTCCTCTAATGACACTTCAATCCGGGACAGTTCCTCAGATTCATCACCCACAAAGGACGGTGCAGATTTGGGAATCTCCCCAACGTCCTCAGCCGTGACGACTGAAGCAAAGAAATCATTTAGTTTCTCCGCAATGGCTTTATCGTCCTTGATTGCGCCTTTTATAGTTCGATCGTCTAGGGGACCCACAGGTTTTTTAGCAGGCTTCCTGCTTCTAATGTACTTAAAAAACATTTTGTTATTTCTTTTTGAGTTTTTGGCTAGCTGTTCCTCAAAATCTTTTTTTGCTTTTCTTATTACATTTTTACACTTGATTTGACAGTGTTTATGTTCCTTTCTATTTATCTCACTAGGATTGGACTTCCACTTCTTAAAAGATGCCTTTTTGTCCCTCACTGCTTCTTTTACATGGTGGTTAAGCCACGGTGACACTTTTTTAGGTCTCTTGCTGTGTTTTTTAATTTGGGGTATACCTTTAAGTTGGGCCTCTATTATGGTGTCTTTAAAAAGTTTCCATGCAGCTTGCAGGGATTTGGCTCTAGTCACTGTGCCTTTTAATTTCTGTTTAACTAGCCTCCTCATTTTTGTGTAATTCCCCTTTTTGAAATTAAATGCCAGGGTGCTGGACTGCTGAGGTGTTCTACCCACCACAGGAATGTTGAATGTTATTATATTATGGTCACTATTCCCAAGCGGTCCTGTAACGGTTATTTCCTGGACCTGATCCTGCACTCCACTCAGGACTAAATCGAGAATTGCCTCTCCCCTTGTGGGTTCCTGCACCAGCTGCTCCAAGAAGCAGTCATTTAGGCCATTGAGAAATTTTATCTCCGCTTCTCTTCCTGAGGTGACATGTACCCAGTCAATATGGGGATAATTAAAATCCCCCATTATTATAGAGTTCTTTATTTTGGTAGCCTCTCTAATCTCCCTCAGCATTTCCATGTCAGTATCGCTGTCCTGGTCAGGTGGTCGGTAATATATCCCTACTGCTAATTTCTTATTATTGGAGCATGGAATTACTATCCATAGCGATTCTATTGAACATGTTGATTCACTTAATATTTTTATTTCATTTGATTCTACATTATCTTTCACATACAGTGCCACTCCGCCACCCACCCGGCCTGCTCTATCCTTTCAATATATTTTATATCCCGGTATGATTGTGTCCCACAGATTTTCCTCATTCCACCAGGTTTCAGTGATGCCTATTATGTCAATCTCCTCATTTAATACTAGGTACTCTAGTTCACCCATCTTATTAGTCAGACTCCTAGCATTTGTGTAGAAGCACTTTAAAAATTTGCCACTGCTTAGTTGTCTGCCCTTCCCTGGTGCATTGGATTCCTTTGTATGCGGTTGTTTGTCTGCTCTGGCCCATGGTTTGCCCTCTCCCCTCCTCTCTTTCTGACTACAGCTTAGAGAATCTCTATCAATGGATTCTCCTCTCAGAGAAGTCTCCCTCCGATTTACGTGCATCTCCGCACCAATCGGCTTTCCCCCATCTCTTAGTTTAAAAACTGCTCTACAGCCTTTTTAATGTTTGGTGCCAGCAGTCTGGTTCCACCCTGGTTTAGGTGGAGCCCATCCTTCCTGTATAGGCTCCCCCTCTCCCAAAAGTGTCCCCAGTTCCTAATAAATCCAAACCCCTCTTCCCTACACCATCGTCTCATCCACGCATTGAGACTCTGAAGCTCTGCCTGCCTACCTGGCCCTGCGCGTGGAACTGGAAGCATTTCCGAGAATACCACCATAGAGGTCCTGGATTTCAGTCTCTTTCCTAGCAGCCTAAATTTGGCCTCCAGGACATCTCTCCTACCCTTCCCTACGTCATTGGTACCTACATGTACCACGACCACCGGCTCCTCCCCAGCACTACGCATAAGTCTATCTAGATGCCTCGAGAGATCCGCAACCTTCGCACCAGGCAGGCAAGTGACCATACGGTTCTCCCGGTCATCACAAACCCAACTATCTATGTTTCTAACAATTGAATCACCCACTACTAACACCTGCCTCTTCCTAACTGGCATTCTCTCCCTCTCAGAGGTATCCTCAGTGCGAGAGGATACCGCAGCATCCTCTGGGAGGAGGGTCCCAACTACGGGATGGTTTCCCTCTGCTCCCATTGAATGCTCTGTTCCCTTGAGACTTTCATCCTCCTTAAGAGCACTGGGGCTCTCAGACTGGAGGTGGGACAGTACTACAATGTCTCGGAAAGTCTCATCAACATATCTCTCTACCTCCCTTAGCTCCTCCAGTTCAGCCACCCTGGCCTCCAAAGCCCGAACCCGATCTCTGAGGGTCAGGAGCTCCTTGCAACGGGTGCACACATACGCCACTCGCCCACAGGGCAGGTAATCATACATGTTACACTCGACGCAATAAACAGGATAGCCCCCACTCTGCTGCTGGGCTTCTGTCTCCATTTTTCTAATGAATAAGTTTAAGCAGAAACTGGGATTCTTTTTAAACCTCTGGAATATCGATTATTATAAGAGTTATGTTTTAAAGAAAGTCAGAAGTCCCTAGTGCCCTCTAACCTCCCCCTCTCCAAACTCCCTGTTAGCTGCTCCTGTTCGCAAGCTCCCTGGTCGCTGAGTCTCAGGCTTATATAGCTCTGGTAGCCCCTCCCCCTGACTGAGGCTCAGCCAATTAACAGAGGCTTCTAGATTTCACACCTTTTAGAAGCTCCTTCAAACCAACCAACCAACCAACCAGACACACACAAGCTCAGCACACAGCAAATAACTCCCCGCACACAAACACACACTCCAGACAGCCACTTACCACAAGGGTCCCGTTTTTACTCCTCTTTTACCTGGAGAACTCCCTCTCCAAACTCCCTGTTAGCTGCTCCTGTTCGTAACCGTGGGATATGCGGTTCAGCTCCCCGCTGCAGACACCAGGGATGTATCAGCCGGGCTCTTTAGGCCAGGGTCCCCCTGAGGGCCAGGGGGTGGAATTTAGCCGTGAGCCAGAGCTCAGCCCAGTGCAGGGACTGTGGGGGGGCCTTGCCTTGCGGGCTGCTCCCCCGGGAGCCTGGCCGCCCACGGCCCTTACAGGGTTAGCTGGGGAGCAGAAGGCCTCAGCCAGGCCCAGCGGGCGCTTCCCTGGGGAGTGGGCAGCTGTCTGTGGTTGCGCCGAGGCACTGCCAGCGTCCACTCTCTGCCACTGAACCCTGTGCGATGGGGGAGGGGGGCTGTGCTTTTAAGGGTTGAGCGTCCCAGACGGAGGGTGGGGAGAGGGCTGGGAAGCGCCCGAGCCTTGCAGGGCAGAGGGCAGCCGCGAGGCAGGGACGCTCTTGCGGGTTTGCCAGTGGCAGAGCAGGCCGTAGCAGTGACGGCGTCTGGCCTTGGTATTCCCGCAGCTTTGCGTCTGAGCTTCAGGAGGGAGGAGAGCCCCGCAAGCTCTCTGTGGGCGGTGCCCCATGGGTGAGGGATCAGCCCATCTCCTGTCTGAAACCTGCTGTACACAAGCCTCCGTCTGCGCCATGTCTCACCTGCCCTGCATGACTGGCTTGGCGCGGGCGGGGCAGGGAGGATGTCTAGGGCCGCCCACCCCAGCATTCCCACACCTCCCACAATCAGGAGACTGGCTATAAAACCGGGGGATTTTAAACCACTGAGTGTTGGGTTCGTCCCTCCTCCCCCTTCGCTGGCCATGGGTCCCAAGTCTTGCTTTTACTTCCCTAATTCAAGCAGGGGTGTTTCAGCGGAGGGGTGGTTGTCAAATCAGACAGGTACCCCCAGTGCAGGGCAGGCAGAGCTACCACTGCAAGGGGTTTGCAGCACCTGTCCGGTGCTGACTCCCGCTCCAGCTCATGCAAAACGAAGGTTATTGGCCGAGAAGTGCTTCAAGGCAGCCCATCGCCGCTGTGATGCTCGGTGTGTGTGGCAGGCTGGTTTATACACTCAGGCTGGTGTCTCCCTTCTCCTCCAGCAGGGGGCAGTCAGGGGACCGCTGAGCAGCTCAGGTCCCAAAAGAGGCGTGGCCAGGCTGTTCAGGGGCGGGGCTGGGTCCCTTCCAGACCCCAGTTCTCCTGTAGCGCCCCGGCTGTAAAGCTTCTCCTTGCTCGCTGGTGCCTGGGGGCCGGAGTGGTAGCAACACCCGCCCTCCTCGGGCTCAGTCTGTCTCCCGGGGAGAGAGGCACCCAGGCCGGCTCCTTGTGCTCTCCACGGCCCGCAAGCCCTACGCAAACGCTGGCTGTGGTGCCAGCAGAGAGGCGGGTGCCACAGAAGAGCCGTGGGGGGGTGGGCCAGGCGGTGACCCACATGCAGAGGGCTCAGGTAACACAGACTCTCGTGCGACGCCTGGCGAGATTTGCGGAGGGGTGTTAGCGAGTCGTCGAGCGGAGTACTCGATTACTCGCTTTCCCCCCCTTGCTGCCTCTGTATCAGAGGCAGCAAGGGGGAGGCAGGAGACAGTGCTGGGGGGAGCCAGCTTAAAAGCCATTTCCCACCAGCACCGTCTGCACGGTGCAGCCTGCTCCCCTCCTGCTGCTTCTATCACAGGTAGCAGGGAGGGATAGAGGAGGCTGCTGCAAAGCGGCCCCAATGGGGAGCTGGGCACCCTTGCAGACAGGGGCTGCTGCCACCAAGCAGCCCCTGTTCACAGCCGCCCAGGCTGGCCACATGCAGGGGCTGCGGGATTCAGCGTGAGCCAGGACCGAGCAGTCCCGGCTCGTGCTGGTCCAGGACGCTGCGCCTCTGCATTCTAAATGCAGTAAGAGCCCGGCGGCTCTTATTACATTTTAAATATGGAGCCGCAGCGCAGCTGGCTCCCGGAGCCAGCACGTACCAGGACTGCTTGGTCCTGGCTCGAACCGGCTCCAGGAGCTACGCCCGTTGCAGCTCTGCAGAGCAGCTCCCTTTATCGACTAATCGTGCAGTGGATACAAATCGTATCGACGACACAAGTAGCCGGATAACGGCAGTGTAACATCCTTAGTTTGCCATGCCGGACTCCATTCACCAGGACTCACGCCGCCAGGGGAAGAACAGGGCAGCTCGCACAGCTGCAATCCAAGCCAAGCGGGTACCAGCCCCCCTGCCTGCGGGTCCCACGGCAGCTGTGCACCAAGGCGCTGCGGTGATACCCCATGCGGCGGGCGCCTCCCCCTTCCCAGCCACTCCCTTGCCCAGCTGGCAAGCGTCAAACATGGCGTCTCTCTGGGGAGATGAAGTCAAGATGAGCCAGGCAGTATGGCCTTGGGGTGACCTCTGCAAATCCCTGTTGCCTGTATCCGCCAGTGGCTAATCTCAGGGAGATTAACAGGCCTGTCTGGGGGGGCTGCCAGCACCTGCCCCTGCTGACACATGCACACAGCACACAGGGGCTCTGTGTTGCCAAGTGGAGCTGGGATAGGCTGCAACAGACGCTGGCGACGGTCGCATTGTGCCCAGTGCTGGTGAACCCCTCCCGGCGCTCGCCCGGAGGCTGGGAAAGATGCATTGCTTGGGAGTTTCACTGGGCACCTTCTTTCCGGGCGCTGGGTAGGAGCCAACTGGGCACCCTAGTAGCCAAGCAGGCTAACAGCAGATTGAACTGCATTAGGAGGAGCATTGCCAGCTAATCTAGGGAAGTGATTATTCCCCTTTATCCGGCTCTGGTGAGGCCACATCTGGAGTATGGCATCCAGTTCTGGGGCCCCCACTACAGAACGGATGTGGACACATTGGAGAGGGTCCAGTGGAGGAACAAAAATGATTTGGGGGCTGGAGCACATGACCTATGAGGAGAGGCTGAAGGATTTGGACTTGTTTAATCTGCAGAAGAGAAGCGTGAGGGGGGATTTGAGAGAAGCCTTCAACTCCCGAAGGGGGTTCCAAAGAGGATGGAGTGAGCCTGTTCTCAGTGGTGGCAGACGGCAAAACGAGGAGCAAGGGTCTCAAGTTGCACTGGGGGAGGTCTACGTTGGATATTAGGACAAACGATTTCCCTAGGAGAGTGGGGAAGCACTGGGATGGGTTCCCTAGGGAGGTGGTGGAATCTCCATCCCTAGAGGTGTTTAAGTCCCAGCTTGACAAAGCCCTGGCTGGGATGATTGAGTTGGGGTTGGTCCTGCTTTGGGCAGGGGGCTGGACTCAATGACTCCTGAAGTCTCTTCCAACCCTGGGATTCTACGATTCTGATTTTAAGAGCCCACAGCATTCCTTTCAGAGGAGGGGTGTGAGTGTTTTTTTAGCCCCACTTGTCCTGACTAGCTCGGGGAGATGTTCTGTCGTCAGCTGTACAACTAGAAGCCTTAAACAAGACCAGGGCCCCTTTGTGCTGGGAGCTGTCCAAAGCCATAGTAGGAAGAAAGGCCCTGCCCTCTAGGTAGAAACTGGGAGTGGGTGAGAGAGGAGAGGTCACTTGATGATTCAGCAAATTCTCTGGTTCGGCACCGGGCTGGTGCCAGACGAGAGAGGTTCAACCTGTAGTTGTCAGATGGAGAGCAAAGGCCGTGTCTACACCAGAAATGCTGCAGTGGCCACCTAGGTACTAGCTCCTGAAACGGTTTCGCCCACAGCTGCAGCAAACCCATCTCTCGGAGAGCTGATAACTAGTCAACGGAAAAATTCTCCTGTGTGCCATCTCCACCAGGGCGGCTTCCTCCCTCAGCCCCATGTGTGAATTTTTCACCCCCCTGACCTACCTTTCCAGTGTAGGCTGGCCCAGAGATTAAGTGAGTCACACAAGGCCATGCAGGGGGTCTGTGGCAGAGCTGGGCCTTGCATCCAGCTTTCTGGCATCTCAGCCTAGCGCCTCCACTGCCTGACTCACTGTGAGTTGAAGTTTCATGCCAACAGCAGGAACCATCCTTTGAGCGTGGGGGTTCTGCTGCTTCCCCAGTAGGCCCCACCCAGTGAGACGGCGTCTCCCGGGAGGGGAGCCCGCGTGGGCCAGGAGTGAGAGGAAACGAGTGAAAAGAGTAAAATGGAAAATAATCCTTTCTGCCCTCCCTGGGTAAGCTCAGAAGGGGAAGGCCAGGGAATCGGCCGATACTCCTCTGATTTGCAGGGCCCCACTCCAGTTAGAGCAGGCCAAGATGTTCCAGATGCACCCAGGAGCAAGGCTGACCTGGTCCCTGAAGGCTCCTGATGGAGACGAACAGGTGAGCCGGGGCCAGCCATCTTTATAACCCCGGCTCGTTGCGGTCGGACCTGCGGTGCAAGCAGCTGCGTGCAGAGGATCGAAGCCACGCGGCACGAATGGTCAAAGCATGCCAGAGGCTGTCTGCCCCAGGCAGGGACAGAGCGGGTTCAGGAGAGAATCCCAGCAGTGTTTGCTAATGGCAGGAGGTGGGGTGTCTGTGCTCTGTAAGACAGCGGCTTGGCTCCAGCCCAGAGGTGGCTGCATTTCAGAGGCAGGGGCGTGAGCAGGGTACCCATGTGGGCATCATTCTACTCCTCCTGAAGCCACTCGCACGACTTGTCCTCACTTCGGGGGGAGCAGGATTGGGCCCCCAGTCTGCAAAGCATCATGGGATCCCGCAGAGCAGAAGGGGCTCTGTCATTGCCTGGGATTGCAGTAGCAGGTGTGGGGCCAATGCTGGGAAGCACTAACGCATCCACAACTCCCAGGCAAGTCAGCGGGAGCGGCCGGTGCCGAGCCGGGACCCCTTTCTGAGTGGCCTCAAGTGCTCACCGTCTCCTGGGACTTGATTCACCGGCATCAGGCACAAACACGCAGGGGGCAGCTCCCTGATTTCCTGTGGCCGGCTCTACACCTGCATCGCTTAGCGCAGGGGCAGGGAACCTCGTTTGGGCCGGGGGCCACTGGCCCACAGGAAAATCAGTCAGGGGCCGCACGTGAGAAGCACCCTAAAAAATATCAAACCCTGATGCCTCTGGCCAAGAAGGAGAAAGACACTCCCCGACTCCCCTCACACACCAGAGCCTGGGGGGGTCCAACCCAGTCGATTTTGTGTGCTCCAGCTGCACGGGGGGGAGGGCTTGGAGCTCCAGCACGGGCTCCCCAATCCTGGGGGGGAGCCCTGAGCCTCAGGGGCCGGATTCAGGCAAGTTGGGGGCCACATCCCCCCTTACGTTTCCCAGCCCTGGCTTAGAGCAACCTCGGGGCTGCTCTAAAGTACATGGGATGCTAATGGGTGAGTAGAGCTCCAGTCCTATCTGCTCTCTTGATGCAATGGGGCCAGGGAGGGTCCTAGGAACAGGCTACACTATCTCTGCCAAGCGGGGACTCCCTGCGGGGAGCCTGGATGTTAACCAGCAAACCGGTCGCTTGCTAGATGGCCTATGGCAGAGGGATTACAGCCGACACCCTCCCTGCGTGCAGCTGGCCACGCTCGGCTACTCTGTGTGTGCTGCGTGCAGGGGGGCTGGAAGCAGGTGGCGAGCTGGGCCTCAGGCCGGCGGGGATGATCATTGTGGCCCAGCAGGGCAGCGGGACGGTGACTTCCACTGCAGCAAGCAATGGGAGACCCTCAGCTGAAAGGCCCCATCCTAGGGCTCCTGGAGGGGACATGCCTTACACAGTAACTGGTGGGTCATATAGGCCCTTAACTTCCTTTGGTGTCAAGTGCTTGCCCAGGGCCGAAGAGCCTAAACACCTGTCAGGCTCTGGGCCCCACCTCCGTGACTCAGTTGACCCTCTATAAAATGGGGATAATAGCACTGTCCTGCCACATGGGCGTGTGCAGGAGGTAGAGGGACTGGATATCCTGGGATTAGGCACTTTGTCTTATACATGCAACCATATCCCCCTATCCCTGGGGGGGAAAGAGTTCTGATTTTTTACCCTTGCTGTATAGTCCCTGCAGTTTGGGGATATTAATTCGCTGCTGTTCAAAACGTCAACTGGGACAAGCAGAGGTGGTGATCCCTGTTTCATGGGTGGGGAAACTGAGGCACGGGCAGATGTAAAATGGCAACAGGGATAAGCAGAGGTGGTGATCCCTGTTTCACAGGTGGGGAAACTGAGGCACAGACACAGAACATGATAGAGTAGAGGTGGGCACAATCTGAGGACCCAGCCCTAACCGCCAGGGTGCTCTGTCATAGCCAAGAAACAGCTAGCTTTTATAACCCACCGCTGGGAATGACGCTACGGCGAGGCTATTTGATGAGACGTTTTATTGCTGGTTACCGTTGGTTCCAGTGGCTGCTCTCCCTGTAAAATCTCCCTGGCAGAGATTTACACTGACCTGGCTGATGTCGGTGGATGTTTTGTGGATGACTGCAGGAAGAATTGGGTGGGGGTCTCTAATCTGCGGGTGGGAGCAGCTCTGCAGCTGTGTGGCCCAGGGCCTAGCACAGAGGAGATGCTGGCTTCTCTGGAGCTGTCCAGAAGGTGCCTTAGCTGTGGTTGGAAGGGACGAAAGGGAGGGAGGGATCCAGAATCTTACTAGCGGAGCGCATAAGGGAATTCCTTTGGCTCGTCCCTTGGGGATGGCAGTAGGGGACGGGGCAGTCCATTCAGACTACAGCTAACCCTCTGTTTCTAAGAGCACCAATGGGGGATCTGGTGCGAAGAGGGGCTCTGCCGCAAGACTGCCGATTACTCCCTAAGGAGCTGAGACCCATCCTGCAGCGGCTTCCGTTCCCAAATGGTTCCCAAAGCCTTTTACAAATGCTACCTAACGGTACACAGGGAGAGACAGGCCTGCCCACCACTGGCACGCAGCCCCCTCTGGGCTGGAATTGGGCAGCTGTTCAAGGACACCCCCATGTGGCGGCCTAGGACAGGAAGTGAAAAAGGACACTGTGTCCGAAGGACGCCTCAGGCAGGGGGCTGATGGGCATTGTTTATCACCCAGCCTGAATCTGGGGCTAATCTCCATCCGGTAGGGAAAGCGCTGACCCTTGTTAAGCTCTGGTGAACCCTGCTCAGACCTAACACCCCACTGCCCTAGTGCTGACTCAGGCCCGCTCAGCCGCCGAGTAGCCAAGAAGCAGGCTGGGTGCTTTGCTGGCAGTACGTGGGAAGAGGCATACTGCAGGGTCTGGTTCGTGCCGGTCGGATGCCCTAGTTCAGTGGTTCCCAACCTTTTCAAGCTTACGGACCCCTTTTTAATGTATTAAAATTTCACAGACCCCCTCTCCCAGTGGGATAAAAGAAAAAGAAAGGAAAAGTAAGGAAAGAAAAAGAAAGGAAAAGAAAAGAAGAAGAAAGGAAAAGCAAGGAAAGAAAAAGAAAGGAAAAGTAAGGAAAGAAAAAGAAAGGAAAAGAAAAGAAGAAGAAAGGAAAAGCAAGGAAAGAAAAAGAAAGGAAAAGTAAGAAAAGAAAAAGAAAGGAAAGGAAAAGAAAAGAAGAAGAAAGGAAAAGCAAGGAAAGAAAAAGAAAGGAAAAGTAAGGAAAAGAAAAGAAGAAGAAAGGAAAAGCAAGGAAAGAAAAAGAAAGGAAAAGTAAGAAAAGAAAAAGAAAGGAAAGGAAAAGAAAAGAAAAAGAAAGGAAAAGTAAGGATCCAAGCATTTAAAACTTTCCACGGCCCCCCTGCAGTACTGTCACGAACCACCAGGGGTCCGCGGACCACCGATTGGGAACCACTGCCCCAGTCCGCAGGGCAAGATGTTGGGGAAAGCTACCATTCCCAGCGGGTATGGTGCGGGAGGAGGTGTTATAAGCACATGGCAGCCCCTTTACCTTGGCTGGACTGCAGTAGCCCAGAGGACATGAGTTCCAGCTCCTGTGATCTGATCTGTTCTGGGGGTCTGGACTGGCCCTCAGGCAATCACAAGGTCCGAGTGTTGGGATCTCAGGTGGTGTAAATCCTGCTTTGCCCTCAGCCCCACAGGTCCTTTGTCATTAGAGCCTGGTGGATGCAGCCCGACGAATTTGCTCTGCCTTCCGGTTTCTTCTTTAAATATCTGGCTCGTCTACTGTCTTACTGACCGGACCCTCTGAACATCACTCTGAGGATGGCAGGGCCTCCTTCGGGATGGGATGGGGGGCCAGGGAAGAAATTCTGCTCCCACAGCCAGACCACCAGCAAATACATAGGCGGCGGGTGAAGACCGAGCTTAGGAAGGCAAAACAAAGCCCCGCCCCTTCAACTGGAAGCCCCACCCATTCCTTCCCTCAGACCATGCCTCTTCAACAACCTCCCTGCCCCAACCAAGCCCTGCCCAATCCCAGCTGAGGGCCGGGATTGACGCGTGACACAGTCCCAGCCCTCCCCACCTGCTGGGGAGCCGGGCTACCACGCGGAGAGCCCCAGCCCCTCTCAGGTGGCTGGGCAACGCAGGCAGTGTTGGGAAGGCAATGCCTTCCCTTGCCTACATTACCCATGCACAAGCAGTTACCCCATCGGAAAGAAACTGACTGGGAAAGGCAAAGATGATTTCTTGTTCCTGTCGCCACGGTGCCCAGAGACCCCCGCAGAACCAGGGCCCAGCTGCTGCAGGGGCAATGCAAACACAGTCCGCTCTGCCACCTGTGACGGACTGGGCCGGGTCTGGGCACTGCTGAGGGCGTCCGCTCAGGGCTCCTTACAGCCCCTGACTGGAGACTGTCCCCAAATAGGCCACAAACCAGTCACACCGAGCAAAACCCCTCAGACACCCCAGCTCTCCCTGTGCCACAATCAGCCCCAGGCCTAACACACAGGTGAGGGGTTATAGAACCCAATCCCACCTACCCCAAACGGATCTTCCCGCTCCCAAAGAATGAGCCACAAACCCCCGGTCCATTTACACTTTGGATCTTACCCACAAGATCATGCTGAGCCAATCCTTTAGAACATGGGTTCCCAAACTGGGGGGCATGCCCCCCCTTAGGGGGGCATGAAGAAATTCCAGGGGGGGAATTTTTGTTTTTTGGCCGTGGTCAGTTACTTTTTTTTTTCTTTTTTCTTTTTTGCTCAACAAGTTTTGCTGCTATTGGGGAGGGGGGGCATGAGGGTTCCTCAAAAATCAAAAAGGAGGTGTGCTGCCGAAAAGTTTGGGAACCCCTGCTTTAGAATCTAAAATCTAAAGGTTTATTAATAAAAGAAAGAAAAGGTGGAGAGTAAGGTTGTTAAGGAGAATACATTACATGCATCGAATCACCAAGTTCTCGATGTAGGCTCTTAGCAGAGATGTTATAAACCACTCTCTTAAAAGTCTCTGGTGTACATCCTATATCAGGATGGGCCCACAGTTCTTCCCGGCGCTGTCCCTCGCAAGGCTGCATCTGGGATCAGGAGCAGAACTGAAGACAAGATGGAGTCCACCTCATGGCACGTGATATCCATCCCTGGTACCTTCCAAGCTGGAGCGGGTCACATGGCCCAGTGACCTATCCCTGTGTCCCCTGCCAGCAGTCATGATACTGGCTGGTTTGCAGGTCCCAGACACATTCCTCAGTGTGTATTAGCCTCTCTGAGAGCCTTGTCCCTCGAGCCTTGCTAATTAGCATAGTCACTGACTGACTGGCCATTCCTTCACATTGCCCTGTCTCACACAGAGAATCTTCCAGCATCAACACAGAGTCCATATTTATAACTCCACACACAGCTATCATACAAATACATGAGTAGAATATATAGAATCAGTAAAACACAAGCTTTCATTTGACACCTCACATGGTTCCCTTTGTACAGACTTTGGGGCAAACCCCCCCCCCCGTTGGGTGCAGCAGTGACCTGCCTGATCCCCTTAAACTCCAGTAATGTGACACCATAACGGCTGTGACCGTGTTGGCTGAGTCCCGCTCTGTACGTTTCCAGGATCCCGCTCCCGGGGAGAAGGGGCTGTGATTGAGACTGGACGCGGCACGTTTCAAAGCCGACGTACACGCGAGCCCTGCCTGCGCTTCCGGAGACGCGGCACTGATTGCCTTTCCCCATTGTGTTGTTGTTCCTGTTTGATGTGAGGCTTAAAGTTCACGGCAGCTCTTTATCCATGGGAAAATTACACAGGAATCTGCCCCAGGCGGAGTGGCTCTGGCAGCTTGGAAAGTTGCCATTGAAACTTTGTGCTGGTGGGAAAAGAGCCCTGGACCTGTTCTGAAAAATCTCAGTTTCGACGGTTTTGCTTGCAACACAGACACCGTGTTTTCCGCTGGGGAGGCTTATGTGAGCACCCAGGGAGGGCACGGAGAGGAGGAAGTAGAGTGCGCTAGGAAGAGGCAAAATGTGGGAGGAGCTTAAGGGAAAAGGCAGAGTGAAGGCGGGACCTCTGGAGAAAAGGCGATGTGGGGCAGAGCTTTAGGGAAAGAGGTAGAATAGGGCCATGGGTGCAGAGTGTAGGCAGGGTTAGAGTTTGGGTGCCAGTGGCCCCTCACTTCTCCAAAGAGGGGTGAAATCCCGCATTTCTTGCCCTCGGCAGGGCCAGCCTTTTCCAGCCTCCCCAGGCTTCTCCAACGCATGGCCCATGGCTTAGAACGTTTTCAAAAGGTGGCTTTTCAGTGATTTGGGTCGGAGGGACTTTTCGAAACAGAATTCATCATCTTCGCATCGTATTTTGTATTTTTAAAAAGTGAAAACCAAAGTGGGAAGTTGTGATTTTTCGCTATGCGAAGCATTTTGATTGACCTAAAATGATTTGGGGGTTTTCCCCCACATTTCGCTTTGTGGGAAAGGTTGAGATTTTGTTCTGGTTTTGGAAGGGAAAAAATTTCAAACACATGGAAATGCCCGTCCTCCTGGAGATGACCTTTGGCATCAGTTTGTTGTCTGCTGGGTGCTTGCTGCTTGAATAGAGTATATTTTTAGTCACATACATATATAGAGAGAGAAGTTCATGGGGAATAGGTTCATCAGTGGCTATTAGCCACTTAGTCAACTTATTAGCTATGAGTCACCTATGGAACTCCTTGCCAGAGGATGTTGTGAAAACCAGGACTTTCATAGGGTTCAAAAAAGAACTAGATAAATTAATGGAGGATAAGTCCATCAATGCTGCCCTATATGCCAGTGGGCATGAAAGGCAATGGTGATGAAGTCCATCAATACTTATTGGCCAGGATGGGTAGGAATGGTGTCCTTAGCCTCTGTTTGTCAGAGGCTGGAAATGGATGACAGAGGAAGGATCACTTGATAATTCCCTGTTCTGTTCATTCCCTCTGGAGCATCTGGCATTGGCCACAGTTGGCAGACAGGATCCTGGGCTAGCTGGAGCTTTGCTCTGACTCAGGTTGCCCGTTCTCAGGTCCCAGCTGCATGTTTCCAGTCCATTCAGTACATTTTGCACCCTGTTCTGGCTGGGCGGGTAAGCGATCTGGAATTTAGTGTGTGGCCGATGCAGTGTGATGTTGCCGCGGGAAAGACTGAGGGGCAAGGGATGAAGATCCCCCATGGAGGCTGTGACAGAGCAGGGAACCAAATCCCATTCTCGAGTGTGCTGGGCATGGACCATCCTTGTCTCTTCCTTACATCAGCCTGTCCCCCACCCTGAACCTGTTTGCTGCATTGTGGGGTCTGAGCCTGACCACGGGCCATGTGCACCCAACATCCCACCTGGCTCTGGGCAGCCAGTGGAGGTAACAAATCCAAATGCCCCCCCCAACCTGCCCCATCCTCCTTTTCCCCCTTTCTCTCCCCGCTGCCTGTAGCTCCTCTCCCAGTGGCAAAGTGCCCTGCCTCATGTGCGGCCAGCGGAGCCACCCCTGCCACGAACCCAGCCACGCTCAGCCCAATCAAGCCACCTTGTAAGTTGCCACGTCTTGCAGCTGTGCTGTGCTGGGGCAGGTGGGGGTAGGGATTTCCCACCCCAGGACGTGGACGGTCTGACAGCAGCCGGGCCAAGGGGAAATCACAGCCCATCCTGGCGCTTGTCAACACGTCAGCCATCAAAGCGGGGTTTGCTGCATGGAAGGGTTCTAGGCAGCTGTCGCTGCAGGGGGAAGAAGGAGACACGAGGGTAGCGTGCTGCTTAGCCATTTAACAAAGGGAATGGCTTGGATACCATCTAAATATAGCGGCTTCAGCACCCTAGATCTACGGAGCAGGACGAAAGCAGGATTTGCCTCTGCATGCCCGGGCAAGGATGAAATCAAAGCCACGCCAGATGTGAACAGGCAGGGTAAGTCGGTCCTCCCTCCCTTGCCTGGTATCTGCGATCAGCCGAGACGCAACACCGGCCGTGCCTTGAAATCTGTTAGCGGCCCTGTGGGCAGCAGCATAGAGTGAAACACAGGCAGCTCCAGACCCAGATAAAGATCAAAGCTGCCATCTGCCCCGCGCTGGAGAGCAGGCCCTGGTTTGTGCCGGGCACGGTTAAGGGAGCAGTTGGACACCATCCACTGGGAAAAAATGACAAAAAAGGGGCTACCAATGGGTGTCAAATGTCAGAACCCTCAGGAAAGATTCTCCCTTGATTCACACCCCCGGCAGTAATGGAGTAAAAGCCAGCATTGAATTTGGCCCCTGCAGGCCATTAGATTCTGGGAGGCTGGTCTGCTCATCAGCTGGATCCCACACGACCTTCGCCACATACACAGCAGTGCACAAAACACACCGCACTGCCTCTGTAATACATGGCACTGAAACTATATATACAGTAAGATGGGGACTAATTTGATTACAACTGCCCAAGAGAAATCTTGGAGTCATTGTGGATAGTTCCCTGAAAACATCCCCACAGCAGTGAAAAAAGCAAACAGAATGTTAGGAATCGTTAAATAAGGGATAGAGAATAAGACAGAAAATATCTTATTGCCTCTATATAAAACCATGGTACGCCCACATCTTGAATACTGCGTACAGATGTGGTTGCCTCATCTCAAAAAAGACATATTGGCTTTGAAAAAGGTTCAGAAAAGGGCAACAAAAATGATGAGGGGTTTGGAACGAGTCCAAAAAAAGGTATTAAAAAGACTTGGACTTTTCAGCTTAGAAAAGAGGCAACTAAGGGGGGATATGATAGAGGTCTATAAAATCAGGACTGGTGTGGAAAAAGGGAATAAGGAAAAGTTAGTTACTTATTCCCACAATATAAGAACTAGGGGTCACCAAATGAAATGAATAGGCAGCAGGTTTAAAACAAACAAAAGGAAGTTTTTCTTCACTCAGCACACCATCTGTGGAACTCCTTGCCAGAGGATGTGGTGAAGGCTAGAACTTTAACAGGGTTCAAAAAAGAGCTAGATAGATTCATGGAGGTTAGGTCCATCAATGGCTGTTAGCCAGGATGGGTAGGAATGGTGTCGCTAGCCTCTGTTTGTCTGGAAGTGGGAGACAGGGGAGGGATCACGTCAGGATTAGCTGTTGTGATCCCTCCCTCTGGGGCACCTGGCATTGGTCACCGTTGGCAGACAGGACACTGGGCTGGATGGACCTTTGGTCTGACCCAGTATGGCCGTTCTTATGTTCTTAAGACCACCCTGGTGTAACTCCATGGACACCCCTAGAAGTAGCCTAAGGATGAATTTGGCTTGTGGGGTTTTACGTATTTAGATTTGCGCTTCCTAGGGCAGAGGAGGAGAAAGTGGCAGCTTGAGGGATGGCGATTCACAGATTTTTTTGATTTTTTTAAAGGCCAGATGGCAGCGTTTTACTCCTCCAGTCTGACCAACTGCAGCACACAAACCAGAGAACCTTCCCAGTGATTCCTGCATCCAGCCCGTAACTTGTGGTGGAGCTGAAGCAGTTAGTCTAGAAAGGCAGGCATCCAGCCCTGGCTTAAAGCCTGCAAATGAGAGAGAACCCATCACACCCTTGGGTCACTCCACTGTGGATTTACCCTCTGTTGAAAACCGGGTCTTTATTTCTAGGTCAGAAGCATCGATCTCCAGCCACAAGATCCCATTCTGACTCTGTCTGTTGGACTGAAGAGCCTTCGGTTACCAGCAGTGTTCCTCCTCATTTTTCCCCATCCATGTGCAGAATAAATGTTGTTCTGTGCACGGAGGCAAGTGCAGATATGCACCACCAATAGAAATACATGATGTGGGCGCTCTGCTAATCAGCTGGGCAGCACCTGACTCTCTCCTGGGTGGTTGTCCAAGCGTTCAGCTTACAGAGAACACTGGTTTAAGGCTGTGTGAAGAGGCGGGTAATTGACTAATCGTGTAGTCGATACAATTTGTATCGACTACACGATTAGTCGATAAGGGAAGGTGCTCTGTCCCGGCTTGTGCTGGTCCAGGAGCCAGCCCAGCTGCGGCTCTGCAGTTTAAATGTCGTAGGAGCTGCGTGTGCAGGCAGCCTGGCTCCTACTACATTTAAACTGCAGAGTCGCAGCGAGGGGGACTGACGTGACCCAGGACAGAGCCGGGACCGTTGCAGCTCTGCAGTTTAAGTGTAGTAAGAGCCACCCGGCTTTTACTACATTGCAGGGAGCCTGCCTGAGGCTCCCTGCTACATCCACGGGGCGGATCCGGTGGCTTGGAGGTCCAAATCTGGCCCACGGGCCATATTTTGCCCAGCCTTGCCCTAGATCCAGAGGCAGTTCTTCAAGCTTTGTCTCTGGGGCAGGGAGCTTGTTTATAAACAGAAGGAGGCAGGGTGATGACGACCGCAGAGGGCTTGTCATTCAAGTAATGGGCTGATCCTTAGATTATCATGAAAACTTTGCCGGGTCCTCCACTTAAAAGACAGTGGGGAAAAAAGTAGGAATGAGTGTTGTGCCGCAGGCACCTGCGCTTGGACCCCTGCTGCGAAACTTCTACGTGTTCTTGAAAGAGGGGGGTCAATGGTGAGGTGGCAAAATTTGCAGACGGTCCAGAAATGACTGCCAAAAGTCAAGTCCAATGCAAGTGACCATGGTGAGGAGGAGGTGTGTGGATGTTGGGGGGAGGGACTGGTCTGCCCTGCAGGCCCGAGAGTTAAAATCTCCCCCCTCTAAAAGGCCCCTGATTTCCCATTGAGTCGCCCCCTCTGTGAACGCTGTCGCGGCCGCATGGAAAAGTTTGACACCCGCTTTGCGCAGGTGTAAATGGCCACACCAGGCCCAGGCCCGGGGGGTGAACGGAGCTGCGTCTGCAGCCAAGGTCTCATCGGTGAAGCGGCTTGAATTCAAGCTGCTTCATGCCGGAACCCCTGAGCCGCTGGGACTCATTGACATACCCCCCCTGCGTCGTGCTGAGAAAGCTGCCGGCGGCAAGGATCAGAGAGAACAAACCCAGCTCTTGTGTGACAGGAGCAGGAGCTCATTTCTGCTCCACACACGGGGGTGGAGGACACCCTCCCCACCGTCACCCCCCTGGCTGAAAGCCAGAGATCTGAGCGGATTACGCTGGTAATTCATCCTAGCAGCTCCCTAGCAAGTGAAGAACTTCAGATGCACCAGACGCGTGGGAAACGCAGCCGCGCCTCACATCCTGATTCCCAGAAGATGAGAGGAGACAGCCCCGGCATTTCCATACGTTACAGTCAGAAGCAAAGCGATGTATTTGATCAGAATTGCCATGCAAAGCTTGCCGGGAACCTCTTCGCCCCCCTCCCCTGGGATCACTCCCCCTGCGACTGGCTTCTGGAAAAGGCCTAATGTCGCACGTGAGCGTGATGCTGGGAAGGGGGGCGGTCACAGGACACCTCTTGGGGTTGCTTCCTGCAGTGTTGCTACAGCAGTGGTCACCAACCAGTTGATCTGGATCTGCTGGTCGATCTTGGAGTCTCTGGCAGGTCATCCTGACGGGTTTGGCCGGGAGGCTGTCAAGCACCAGCACTTCATCTGCCCCTCTCAGCACGGCCGTGCTGCTCCTGCCCCTCTGCCTTGGAGCTGCCCCCCAGCCCTGGGAGCCTCTTGCTTGCTGTGCAGGGCACAGGAAGAAGAAAAAGGGGGTGCTGATGTCAGGGTGCCCCTCCCTCCATCCTGTATCCCATCTCCACAGAGGGGGGCAGGGCTGGAGAGAGTTTGCTGGCTGCTTCTTGGAGTGGTGCAGGGCCAGAGTGGGGTGAGCCTGCCTTAGTCCCCTGCACCACCACCCAGCAGCCACCTGCGATAAGCGATGCCCAGCTGGAACCTGCACCCCAAACCCCTGCCCCTAGCCCTGAGTCCCTCTGCACCCCAACTCCCTGCCCCAGGCTCAGCTCAGAACCCCTCCCACACTCCAGATCCTTTAACCCAAGATGAGAGACCACATCCCCCTACCCCCTAACCCCCTGCCTGCAGCCTGATAAAAGTGAGTGAGGATGGGGGAGGGAGGGAGGATGGAGTGAGGCGGGGGGGGGGGGCCTTGGAGAAGGGCTAGGAAGGAGGCAGGGCAAGGGTGCTTGGGTTTGAGGCGGATCCTGGATTACACGTAAATTCAAAAAGCTAAAGCCACTAAAACTCACCTCCTTGTTCTCTGGGGCTTCTCACCACCCTGTCCTGTTGGGCCAGATCTCCTGGTCTCCCCCAGCCGAAGTACAGAGCTGAGATCACCGCCCCCCTCCCAAGAGCAATGCAGACACTGAATCGCCTCAGTACTGAGGAGAGTGCAGTTATAGGCCCTGCATGCAGGTAACCAACCCCCATCTGGGATCAGAACTCCAAATGAATCATTCAGGGATTCCCCTTTAACAGTGAAAGGAGGATGTGTACACCGATTGCTTCCCCAGCTCACAATTATTTACACTGGGCTTGATAGTCAATAAAAGTGATTAGAAGTAATTCCTAAGACCACCAATGCTTGGACTCAAAGGACAAAGGAAGCTATTCACAGGCGATCCCCCAGATGTTGAGAGAAACACCCTTGATGGCTTCCCTTTGCCATCCTTAAAAACCATAAAACATTCCTACCCCAGATTTCTAACTCAGCATACAAGAACGATACACACACCAAAATAAGAGTCGCAGCTCCAGCAGATGGTGACATTAAAGTTGATTGGTTTCATGAGGCGTTTTGTCCAAAGCATCTTCAAGTTATGCATGTTTGTATCCATAAGTCAATTTCATAAAGTGTGTGCGTGTATGGGGGGTGGGGGGCATCACAGATGGATCCCATGGTTCTTTGTGCAGTACAGTAACGGGCTATTATCCACGACTCTCCCGGCCAGATCCCGGCGTGGCTGCCTGTTTTAGCCCTTCCCCCAGCATTGTCAGCTGGAAGTCAGGAGCTTCAGTTGCTGTGCATTGTTATATGTGGCCGTGTGGCTCTCGTCCCCCACCCCAGATACACCTGCATAGAATCCTAGAACACTAGAACAGGAAGGGACCTCGAGAGGTCATCAAGTCCAGTCCCCTGCCCTCACAGCGGGACCAAGCACTGTCTAGATTTTTATCTAACCTGATAGATGTCTATCTAACCTGCTCTTAAATATCTCCGGAGATGGAGATTCCCTAGGCAATTTATTCCAGTGTTTACCCACCCTGACAGTTAGGAAGTTTTTCCTAATGTCCAACCTAAACCTCCCTTGCTGCAATTTCAGTCCCTTGCTTCTTGTCGTAAAAGACAAGTGGGTATGTCGGTGGGTAGCGACAGCTTGGAAAGCCTTTGGCCAGGACGAGAGGTGATGTCCAAATGCGAGAGAGGGGCCCAGCCTTGGGGAGGAAAATGAATTCGGGCTTTTTGTCCCTGCCTCAGCTGAGACAATTGTCCATCCAGGAGGGCAGCGTGGGGCTAGTGGTTCTGCCCTGCCTGGGCCTGGGAGGTAGGGGCAGCAGCAACTGGGTAGGGCTTGAGGTTCGTCTGGGCTGTTTCTCCCTCCCACCTGCTCCTCCCCTGTGCTGTCCTGATGGGTGGTGCCCGTCAGAACAGTGGGTGTCCCTGGGCCACCCCCCGCTGCTGTGCCATGCGAGCTGCCGTGGAATAGTGCCTCGCACGGGGGTACGTCCGGCAGCAGCTGGGGGGGTTCCTATTCAATGGGAAGGGCAGTGTGTGAGGTCACCCAGGGAGCCCCATCTTGACAGTGACTCAAGTTCGTGCCAGCCCCGCAGCGGGGTGGTCACCCCACCCCCACTGTACCACAAGCAGCACTCGGAGCAGGCTGGCCATGCGGTGAGCAGCAGGGCGGTTTGGTCCTGCTCCCTCTGCGCCCATCCCGTTGAACAGCCCCAGGGTGTGAGCGCAGCATGATCCGCTAAGGCAGCGCAGGGCCTCGCCCGGAGCAGCAATGCTGGGAACACGGTGACCCACCCGCAGCACAGCTGGGGCCCTAGATCCGCATTGCCTTGATCCACCGCCCTCGTGCCAGGCCGCCTGCTCCTTTAAGGGGAGCTGGGCTGGGGCCTCGCCCTCAACCAGTGGCTGATTGTGATCTGGGCTTAATTAGGAGGAGTCATCCCAGCTGCCGGAGGGCCAGGGTGAATGCAGGGACAGGGGAGAGTGGCTGCTCTCTGGGAAAGGTGGGTGGAGCAGGCTTGGGAGTTAGGGGTCTTCAGAAGCAGCCAAAGCCCCTGGGAAGGTTCAGAGAAGGGCAACTAAAATGATTCAGGGTCTCCAGGGGAGGTGATTCTATTTGCTCCTGCTCTCTCCCCGCAACGCCTCGCCCCGCCCGAATGGGCCCACGGCTCCAAGCCAGTGTGCCCTGTAAGCCGAGCGCTTGGGTGGCCACCCAGGAGAGAGTCAAATGCTGCCCAGGGGATTTGCAGAGTGCCCCCAGCTAGGTAGTTTGTTTCCACTGGTGGTGCACATCCACACATGCCTCAGTGTGCAGAACAAAATTTATTCTGCACCTGGATGGAAAAAATTAAAAGGGACATTGGTCCAGGCGTCTGGAAAGATCCAGCATAACCTGGCAGGGCAGGAGGGTTGGCTCTGGCAGGATTCCGGCCTGTCTTTGCCGGGGGAGCAATACGCAGGGGGCGCCAGGCCTGAATTTGCAAAGTCCCGCAGGACACGTGCGTAGATCCCGCTGACTGCGGTTGTGCTTGGAGTGAAGCACAGCTAAGTACTTTGCGGCTCATACGCAGCACGGGGGAACGACCTAGGTATTTGGTGAACGGGAGCTTAACTCTGCCTCGGCACCCCCTGCCCGTTCCACTCGGTGGCTGCTGGGGAAGCCGAGTGGTGCCTGCGGCTTGGGGTGTCTCCCTGCTCCCCAGATTGCCTCCTTTCCTTTGGCTTTGCTCCAACAGAATGGTGGCATCATCTGAGGGAGCTGCCGTCTCTTTGGGGAGTCAATGCAGCCCCCCCACTCCGGACAGGGGAGATCTCTGCAATTTTGGATGGCGCATCCCCTGCCTGCAACCCAGACAGCCTGGGGGGCCCTCTGAGAGAAGTCTGGGGGTGCAAGCTGCAGGGCCCCACATGGGTGCTGCGGAGCCTGGCTGAGAGCCAGGGCCCAGCTAACCTGCCTGTAGCCTGGTTAGCACAGGTAGCAATAGGAGTGCCGACCTGTGGGCCGGCAACCTGAGGACGTAGCTGGGTTTGTACCCGGACTGCAAAGCCATCTCTGCTGTTCCTGCTCCTCCCATGGGCACATGCTTACCGGGACTACAGTCGCAGCTTAAATGGGGGGGGGGGGGTCGCGATGCCCCTCATGCCAGGGGGTGCAATTGAGCCATGGTACCTCCTTGCTGGGGGAGCCAAGCACCTTGCAGCCGTGCTCTGAGCCACCCAACTAGTATCTGTCCCGGGGCTCAGATGAGCCTCAGTTTCCCTTGCCGCTTGTTGTCTCTTAGGGCCTCACCATAGGTTTGAAGGTGGGTTTCAGGCTCCCCCAGGACCCTCCACCGATTGCATCCTGCGGTCCTGCCCCTTGGCTGCCCACACCCCTCCGATCGCGGCAACATCCTCCCCCCCTCGCTGGGGCTGGCTGCCGGCCCGGGTGGGCGCAATGGCCCCAAGGAACCTGGCCAAGCCCCGCTGTGTAGGTGCGTGTCGGGCTCCCTGGCCTCTGAGTCTGGTGACCTTTTGGCACTGCCGGGGACCTGGGACACCCAGCGCCTGCTGCTGCTGCTGCTGCTTTTGAGGACCGGCCTCTCAAAGGGCCAGGATGCAGCGGAGAGCGGGGAGAGGTTACAGCCCAGCCGGGATTAGCTTCCCACGCCACCCCGGCGAAGCAATTCCTATAACGGGACTGGGGTAACCCCCCCGCCCCAGCCTGATCTCCCTGGGCCCGGCCTCTCCCTGCGGGTCCGCTCCCTTTGCCTCGTCGCCCCGCGGCGGCTGTTTTCTCTCCTGCTGCGGGAGCTTGCGGGCTGCCCCTCCCTCGGCCAGCGCCGGGGTGAGCCTCCAGCCGGGCCCCCCAAGCCCCGAGGCTCGCTCGGCCTGCGCGTCGCCGTGACTGGGGCGCGCCCTCCCGCCGCAGCGAGCAGAGCCCGAGCGCCGAGCCAGGCGGGAGGCGGCTCCGCTGACATCAGCCCGCCCCTCCCGCACGGCCGCGGGCGCGGGAGCCGGAGCGGGAGCGGGAGCCGGAGCCGGAGCCGGAGCCGGAGCCGCCCGGCGCTGCGCGAGGGAGCGGGCCTGGGAATCGCGGTCGCGGGCAGCTCCCCGAGCGCCTCGCCCCGCCCCGCCCCGCCCCGCGGCGGGGGCAGCCGGAGCCGGGACTCGCCGGGCGGCGACCGGTGAGAGGCGGCCCCGGGCCGGGACTTGCGGCGCCGCCGTGAAGTTGTCGCAGGCTGGGGGGGCACGTCGGAGGCACGCGCAGGAGACTGAAGGAAGCGGATCGGGGGGGGGGGTGAGGGACGAGTGTGTGTGTGTGTGTGTGTGTGTGTGTGCGTCTGAGGGACGTGTGTGTGTGCCTGTGTGTGTGTGCGTGTGTGTGCGTCTGAGGGACGAGTGTGTGTGCCTGTGTGTGTGTGCGTGTGTGTGCGTCTGAGGGACGAGTGTGTGTGCCTGTGTGTGTGTGCGTGTGTGTGCGTCTGAGGGACGAGTGTGTGTGCCTGTGTGTGTGTGCGTGTGTGTGCGTCTGAGGGACGAGTGTGTGTGCCTGTGTGTGTGTGCGTGTGTGTGCGTCTGAGGGACGAGTGTGTGTGCCTGTGTGTGTGTGCGTGTGTGTGCGTCTGAGGGACGAGTGTGTGTGCCTGTATGTGTGTGCGTGTGTGTGCGTCTGAGGGACGTGTGTGTGTGTGTGTGTGTGTGAGAGGGACGTGTGTGTGTGTGTGCATGTGTGTGCGTGTCTGAGGGACGCGTGTGTGTGTGCATGTGTGTGTCTGAGGGACGAGTGTGTGTGTGCGTGTGTGTGTGTGTGTGAGGGACGAGTGTGTGTGCCTGTGTGTGTGTGTGCCTGTGTGTGTGTGCGTCTGAGGGACGTGTGTGTGTGTGCATGTGTGTGTCTGAGGGACGAGTGTGTGTGTGTGTGAGAGGGACGTGTGTGTGTGTGTGCATGTGTGTGCGTGTGTCTGAGGGACGAGTGTGTGTGTGTGTGTGTCTGAGGGACGAGTGTGTGTGTGCGTGTGTGTGTGTGTCTGAGGGACGAGTGTGTGTGCATGCGTGTGTGTGTGTGAGGGACGACTGCATGTGTGTGCGTCTGAGGGATGTGTGTGTGTGCGTGGGTGCGTGTGTGTGAGGGACAAGTGTGTGTGTGCGTGTGTGTGTCTGAGGGACGAGTGTGTGTGTGCGTGTGTGTCTGAGGGACGAGTGTGTGTGTGCATGTGTGTGTGCGTCTGAGGGACGTGTGTGTGTGTGTGCATGTGTGTGTGTGAGGACGAATGTGTGTGTGCATGTGTGCATCTGAGGGACGAGTGTGTGTGCATGCGTGTGTGTGAGGGACAAGTGTGTGTGTGCGTGTGTGTGTCTGAGGGACGAGTGTGCGTGTGTGTGTGAGGGATGAATGTGTGTGTGCGTGTGTGTGTGTCTCTGAGGGACGAGTGCATGTGTGTGCATGTGTGTGTCTGAGGGACAACTGCATGTGTGTGCGTGTGTGCGTCTGAGGGATGTGTGTGTGCATGCGTGTGTGTGTGTGAGGGACGAGTGTGTGTGCATGTGTGTGCGCGCGTCTGAGGGATGAGTGTGTGTGTGCGTGTGTGTCTGAGGGATGAGTGCATGTGTGTGCATGTGTGTGTCTGAGGGACGAGTGCATGTGTGTGCGTCTGAGGGATGTGTGTGTGCATGCGTGTGTGTGTGTGAGGGACGAGTGTGTGTGTGCATGTGTGTGTGCACCTGAGGGACGAGTGAGTGTGTGCGTGTGCGTGTGTGTGAGGGACGAGTGTGTGTGTGCATGTGTGAGGGACGAGTGTGTGTGTGTGTGTGTGTGTGTGTGTGTGTGTGTGTGTCTGAGGGCCGAGTATGTGTGTGCCTGTGTGTGTGTGTCCGAGGGACGAGTGCATGTGTGTGCGTCTGAGGGACGTGTGTGTGCATGCGTGTGTGTGCATGCGTGTGTGTGTGAGGGACGAGTGTGTGTGTGCATGTGTGTGTGCGTCTGAGGGACGAGTTTGTGTGTGCATGTGTGTGTGCGTCTGAGGGACGAGTGTGTGTGCGTGTGTGTGTGTGTCTGAGGGACGAGTGCATGTGTGTGCGTGTGTGTGTCTGAGGGATGAGTGCATGTGTGTGCATGTGTGCGTCTGAGGGACGAGTGTGTGTGCGCGCGTCTGAGGGACGAGTGTGTGTGTGCGTGTGTGTGTGCGTGTGTGTGTGCGTCGGAGGAACGCATGCATGTGTGTGCGTGTGTGTGTGTGTGAGGGACGAGTGTGTGTGTGCATGTGTGTGCGCGTCTGAGGGACGAGTGCATATGTGTGCGTGTGTGTGTCTGAGGGACGTGTGTGTGTGTGTGCATGTGTGTGTGTGTCTGAGGGACGAGTGCATATGTGTGCGTGTGTGTGTGTGAGGGACGAGTGTGCGTGTGCATGTGTGTGTCTGAGGGACGAGTGTGTGTGTGCATGTGTGTGTGCGTCTGAGGAACGAGTGCACCTGTGTGCATGTGTGTGTCTGAGGGACGAGTGTGTGTGTGCATGTGTGTGTGTGAGGGATGAGTGTGTGTGTGTGCATGTGTGTGCGTGTCTGAGGAACGAGTGCATGTGTGTGCGTGTGTGTGTGTCTGAGGGATGAGTGTGTGTGTGCGTGTGTGTGTGAGGGATGAGTGTGTGTGTGTGTGTGTGTGAGGGATGAGTCTGTGTGTGCATTTGTGTGTCTGAGGGACGTGTGTGTGCATGCATGTGTTTATCTGAGGGACGAGTGTGTGTGTGCATGCGTGTGCATCTGAGGGACGAGTGTGTGTGTGCATGTGTGGGTGCGTCTGAGGGACGAGTGTATGTGTGCATGTGTGTATCTGAGGGACGAGTGTGTGTGTGTATCTAAGGGATGAGCGTGTGTGTGCGTGTGTGTGTGTATCTGAGGGATGAGTGTGTGCATGTGCGTGTATCCAAGGGATGAGTGTGTGTGCATGCGTGTGTGTATCTGAGGGACGACTGTGTGTGTGCATGTGTGTGTATCTGAGGGACGAGTGTATGTTTCCGAGGGAGGGGTGCGTGTTTCTGAGGGAGGAGTGTGTGTTTGTGAGGCGGGGGCGTGTCTGCGTGTGTGCGAACGGAGCAGCCGTCTCCCCATGCGGCTGGCTCTTTTCTGCGCCCAAGAGCTGTGCAGGCTGGCGGCGGTGGGCCCGCAGGCTCCCAGTGGGCTGGTCTGAACGCCTGGCTTTTTGCTGCGTGGAATCACTACGCTTTGACCTCACTTTGCCGTGGGCAGTTGTCTCCCTGAAGCAGTTTTTGCAACGTACCTTCCGCCCCCCTCCCTGTACTGAAGCAGATCCGGCCAGTCTCTGGGGGCGAGCTGGGCGTCGGGAGAGGTGTCCTAAGGAATGAGAGCGGGCACGGTGCCCAGTCTCTGCTCCGTTCCGGCCTCCTGTCCCTGCTTCTCCTGCCTGATCCCTCTGGCAGCGGGACCTGACTGGGACACCCGTGTCTCTCACCCTCCCGACGTGGCGTTTGGGGGGCAGCTGGGCTTCGTCGGCGAAGCGAGAGGATGTTCGAACATTAATCTGCGTTGTCTCTCCTGCAGGGAGGGGCCGGGCAGGCGATCGCTCACAGGACCGGATCCCAAGCAGCGTCGTGCGGGAAGACGGAGGGCATCTGGGCTGGCAGGCCTGGAGGGAAACGTTTGATTGCATCCGAGCTGGAGGAGCGACTGGGGGACAGGACTGGCTTCTCCTCCCTGCGCGCACGCCTGGCAGCGCATGTCACTCTGGGGGTGCCCGGAGGGAAGGGCTACAAGTTCTTGGCACAGCTCTACCTACCTTCTTCCTTTGCTCCCGCTGGCCTGCCTTGGATCCCCACGTGCCGCGCCCCTCCCAATGTCTGCGGGGCCCAGCAGCGAGCACGGGGCGTGCGAGTGACTGGCTACGCCCGCCCCATCGCCGCCAGCGCCCTGCCATGGCCTCGTCGGACGGGCTGCAGTACCGGGCGCTCTACGAGTACAAGAAGGAGCGGGAGGAGGACCTGGCGCTGTGCCCCGGGGACCTGCTCACCGTCAGCAAGGCGGGGCTGCTGGGCGCGCCCGACTACAAGGAGGGGGACGAGAGGAGCCCCAAGGGCTGGCTGAACGGCTTCAATGAGTGCACCAAGGAACGGGGCAACTTTCCGGGCACCTACGTGGAGTACCTGGGCCCCCTCAGGATTGTGGCCACCACTCTCAAGGCTCGGCCCAGGCCTCTGCCTCCTACCCCCGCTGGCCAGCTGTGGGGTGAGTATCAGCTGGGGATGTGTGGGGGGAGTGTCTGTGGCAGACGTGGGCCCCCCCGCGAAGCGGCCTCTCAAAGCTCCTTAGACCAAGGGGCGGATGTCATGGGGAGCCACAGGCAGGCCACACCGCCCTGGGGGCCCATCTGAGGGGACCCCCCTGCCATGCACCCCTCCCTCTCTCGGGGCAGGACAGAGTTCAGGCAGTTCCCATGGTCTCCACAGCCAGGCAGCTTGGCGCCTAGGGCTCTATGGGTCAAAACTGGCCCATGCCCCTCAGAAGCAATTGATAGGCAACCCATCAAGCAAGCCTCTGGAGGGAGGAGAGGGGAGTGTGGGGGAGTACATGCCTCCAAGACCTCCCCTCCAAGCTTGGCTTTGCATATGGCAAGAAGGGGCTGGCTGTCCACATGGCTCAGGGAGGGTGGGAATAAATGACACCCCCTCCAAGCACAAAGAAATTGCAGCTCATGAAAATGCTCTAGCAGGTTAGGCTGAGGTATGGAGCAAGCTGGCACTGGGCTGCTGGGCAGGAGGGCGCCGCTAGCACGGCTGTGGGGAGCTGGTTCCGGAACCTGTTGGCCAGGGTATTTGCCAGCTCACCCAACCCTCGGCAGAACAGACTGGGGCTCCACTGGGAATTGCCCTCCAGGGCCATCTGGCTGCGGCTGCAGTCTCCCTCTGGGGTTACCTCTGTAGGGATAAGTGGGGCCGAGTGTCTCAGCACCGTGGCAGGCAGCATCCTGCTCTCGGCCAGCCCTGCTAACAGCCAGTGGGAGCTAGCATGCTCCGAACTGTCCCTGGGCACTGCCTTGCAGTGCTTGGCTACTTATGCCGGGGCTCTTCGGCACCTCTGGTTAAGTGCTAGAGGCGCACACCAGCCCCAGCGGTCAGATCGGCTCAAAATGTAAGGGGCTCGGATCTGGGAGAGGGGATGCCGGCGGTTTTGTCCCAAGAGTTGCAAAGCACGTCCCGAGCCCGCCGCTCCTCCGAGCCAGGCTGGCCAGAGAATGGAGCGCTGAATGAATGGGGTCGTTTAGCTTGCGATGGGCGAATTTGTCCGAATTTGTACTAGCGACAAACAGAAACGGCGAGAATGATCCCAGTGCCCCTCCATGTCTGCTGGTGATGGGGAGGAAAGATACCACGGCAAGCCATGGATAGATGAATGCCCAGCTCCCAGCAGGGCACCATGTGCAGTGGGTGGGATAGGACACGCAGGGTAACGCTGTCAAGCTCTTGGAAATCTATGCCTGGGAAGTGGTGGGTGAGGGCTAGTTATTGCAGCTGAGGGCGAGGGAGAACCACAGAAAGGGACTACAGATATTCCTCTACGAGCTGTGCGGCTGCAGAGCCTATGCCTTCTTATCGAGGTGCACGATTTTCCTTGGTTGGACCTACCAATGGCAGAGGGAAGACTGCGTGTTTCTCCCTAGCTTGGCGTCTTCAGTGTTCCTTGCTCTTTCCTTTCCCCCGCTTTCTTGCCAAAGTGGCATCCAAACTCCTTTGTAATGTCATTAGTTGCGTCTCTTTCCTGCCTTCGCTTTGTGTCCTACAACTTTAAATCTGAATCAACTCCATGCAGACTGTTCCAGAGGGAGGGTTGATCTCGCTGGAAGGCTTTACGTTTGTTCTTTCTTGCGCAGTCGCAAGTCAGTTGAAAATTTGAAACTCTGACTTGAAAATATGTGGCTGCTCTTGGTGTTTGGAGAACCCACGAATCCTTCATGGAAAGCAGTAGCACAACTCTTCTGTCGTTTTGCAGAGTCACTTAAAAACAGGAGAAACAACAAGGAGTCCTGTGGCACCCTAGAAACTAAAGACATGTCTACACTAGGAGATTATTTCGAACTAACTAAATTTGAAATAACTCCTGAAATATCAAAATCGAAATAGCATGTCCCCCACTATGGGGGAGCCTCAAAATTAGTTCGAGGAAGGCTCCGTTATTGTGGATGTGCTTACCTTGACGTAGGTTCCCAGGAGGCACAGGGGAGCAATTAGTTTGCATTACTCTGGGGGGAATTATTTTGAAATAGCAGCACCGGAGCATCCACACGACCGCTATTTCGAAATAACTATTTTTTCGAATAACTATTTCAAAATTAGTGTTGTTCCCCGAGGAAAGCAGGAGTTATTTTGAAAATAACCAGCCCCTTATTTCAAAACAAGGGGCTTGGTAGTGTGGACGCACCGCTTATTATTTCAAAATAAGGGGGGTTATTTTGAAATAACTCCCTAATGTAGACCAGGGCCAATAGATTTATTAGGGCATAAGGTTTGGTGGGTAAAGCCCACTTTATCAGATGACTTGGAGTGGAAATTACAGAGGCGTGTGTGTGTGTGTATGCGTGTGTGTGTGTATGAACAACAAAAGAAAGAAGATACTTGTCAAATGTAGGAGCAGTGTTAGAGGCTAATCTAGTCACCATACCCCTGCCTCTGTAATTTCCACTCCAATTCATCTGATGAAGTGGGTTTTACCCACCAAAGCTTATGCCTGAATCAATCTGTTAGTCTCTAATGTGTCACAGGACTCCTTGTTTTTGCAGATACAGGCCAACACAGCTGCCCCCTGAGACTCAAAACCAGGAGGCCGTTTTTTGCGAGGGTGCCCAGTGAGTTGGAGATGTATAAATATTTATAGAGACGACATGCTGCTGCTTCCCCCGTAATGTCGTACGCTGCTGTTTGTGGCATGACAAGGGTGGCGTCTCAGGTGGACTGTGCGGGCGTCAGGTTTCTGCATTACCGTAGGGGCCTGATCTGCCTTTGTCTTTGAAGGAGGATGCTCAAAGTACAATAGGGTCTGATTGTACCCTGATTGTACCAGGGGAGTCGGGAGCCACGCTGGAGAAGTCAGGGCAGCTCCATCGCCTGAGAGAACACAGCCTGTTGCAGGGAGAACATTAGATTCTTGTTGTCACTGCAGCCTGATCGTTGCTACCTTGTGTTGAAGATGCCGCATCTTCCTGGCTGCCCAGAGAAGGGCTGGAGGAGAGGGAGGTTGTGTAAGCGCAGCAAGGCAATGATACACGTGCTGCAGGCAGACCTGGCTGTCCGCCTGCCTGGGATTTCTCCCCCCGGAGCCAAGCAGTTTTATGAAGCTCTTTTAGGGGCAAGCTCCCACTGCTGCAACCGTTCAAGACCTGAAATCTCTAGCTAAGGTTGCCCCTCTCTGACTTTCAGGCTACATGATTGTTTTTGTTGGAGGGAGGCGGGGTTCAGACGTGGCTCTCAACCGTCCCAGACTGTGGTGCCCCTTTCAGGAGCCTGGTTTGTTTTGCGCCGCCCCCCCCCTCAATTTCACCTTGCTTAAACTACTCGCTTACAACATCAGACCTAGAAATGCAAACATGTCCCATTGCACTGTTCCTAGAAAATGGCTGACTTCCTCGCGTTGACAGTACAGGTCTAAAATAAAACAATTGGAACAGAAATGTTGTACTTCCATTTCAGCATGTAGAGCCAGCTAAGCCATGAGGTTGGACATTAGGAAAAACTTCCTAACTGTCAGGGTGGTTAAACACTGGAATAAATTGCCCAGGGAGGTTGTGGAATCCCCATCTCTGGAGATATTTAAGAGCAGGTTAGATAGACATCGATCAGTGATGGTCTAGACAGTATTGGGTCCTGCCATGAGGGCAGGGGACTGGGCTCAATGACCTTTTGAGGTCCCTTCCTCTTCTAGTGTTCTGTGATTCTAAACAAGTCACTGTATGAAACTTTAGTTTGTACTGACTTGGCTAGTGCTTTTTACGTTTGCAAAACTAGGCAAATAGCTAGTGGAGCTGCTATACCCCTTGAGAGACCACTGTGTACCGTGCGGGTACCATATCCCTGGTTGAGAGCCACTGGGGTAAGGCACCGAACTGTGACATAGGACACCCGGAGGTGGCGGGGGAGGGGGTCCATTCCTTGCTCTGCCACAGACTTTCTTTGTGACCGTGGCCATGTCCCTGAGCCGCTCGATGCCTCACTTTTGCCATCTGTAAAATGGGGACAAACAATCCACTTTTGTCTATGATTTTACGTATAAGTCCGACAGAGCCCGGTCATCAGCAGGCAGGATTGAACCTGGGAACCTCTGAAGCTTAGTGGATGGGCCTTTCCTGCATGAGTTTAAAAGGCCCCTCGATTATCTAAAGGGCGGCAGAGCACCACTCCGAGCACGTGTAGGTTACACAAGGTCTTCGGGGCAGAGGCCCTGCACTTGGGCCTCCCGGCGCAATTGTTTTCCAGCTAACAAATCAGTCGCAAGGGCCAGCGTCTGCAAACTTGGGTGGCTAAACTGAGACCCTTCGCTCCATATTTAGGTACCTGACTGAGCAGGCCCTCCCAGTTGGAGGGGCCAAGCACATGCGTTCCCACTGGCTTCATGTTTCAAAAACTCTGCCTGCGGCTCGGCTGTGAGCTACAGTGAGATAATGCACCTGGGCAAAAAGAACCAGCCTGGTGCTTTCTCCTCTCTGCCCGGCTGGGAGGGAGGAGAAATCTTGCTCCGTGCACAAGGCCAGGCGGCTTCCCCCGCCGGGATCTCTGCTTCGGTTTATTTGTATCAACGCTGCGTGACCTACCCCAGGCAGAAGTCACCAAGAGAATCTCCAGCCCTCAGGCATCTGCCCGCCTTGTGTCTTGTGCGGGGATTTCAAAGCAGGTGAACCAAAGGGCGTGTGTGGTTTTGAAGGGTGCTGGAGCATCAAGCAGTTTTGCTGATTTGAATGTCTGTCCCCTTCCCTCTTGGCCACCAATGTTCCCTCTAATTTTTCCCATCCACGTACGGAGTATATTTTGTTCCGTGCACCATGACGTGTGGATGTGCACCACCCATAGAAACACATGTGTCTGGCTGTGGGCGCTCTGGGCAGCACTGGAATCTCTCCTGGCTGGCTGCCGAAGCACTCAGCTGAACGGCATCGCTGCTGGCCACCTCTCTGAACTCCATGAGCGAGCCCCATGTGCAGGACAGCACTGCAAAGTGGCGGGTTGGCTGGGAGCAAAGGGTGATGTGCCTGAGGTGCCCAGAGAGAACGTGACCCATTGATAGGAAGATTAGCCTCCGAGCAGGCACGCAAAGAGGTGTCCTTATGAGATTGTCCTCTGAATGCTGCAGTCTCTGCCTGGGATTGGCTCCTATGTGCCTCTCGCGTCAGCAGCAATGAAGCGTCCACGATAGAAACGGAGCCGGCCGCTCTGCTGCTCATGCCCCGGGCGTAGCACAGAATCCAGATCCCCCTCCTGTAGGCGCTTGGGTTCTGCGGGGAGTGAGCGTTTGCGGGCAAAGAAAGGGCCAAACTCAGCCCTGCCCTGCATCCCTGCAGCCACTTATCCTGGTGCAAATTGAGTCAAGTCAGGAAAGGCTGAACCTCTCTAGTCTGGCATGCTGGTCCGGCAACACCCGTGGTCCGGCATGATGTTAGTGAGCCGGGTGTCCACTTATCGTGGGTGTGGTCAAGTTTCCCACGGTTCAAAAAGTGAGTTTACAGCCCCCAGTCCTGGCGCTCACTATTTTGTGCTGTACATTAGAGCTAAAGGGGCTGCAGAGGGCATGGCCCTAAATTAACTCTTGACAGGTTGCCAGCAGAGCCACGGTCCAGCCTGTTTCCATGGGGATTCCTACGACGGCTGTAAAAATACGGGCCTTTGTATAAACATGTAACTGCTCATATTTTAGTGTTTCCCCGCAGAGGGGCAGGCGGGAGCCGGGGCCTCCTCCTGCCCCCCTACGCTGCTGCCTCTGTGGGAGGCAGGGTGGAGGGGCAGGCAGCTCCGTGGTAGCCAGCTTAATAGATAGCTCCCCACAGATACTGGCTCCCGCCTCTCCCCGCCACCTTGCGCTGCTGCCTCTGATATAGAGGCAGCGGGGGGGTGGGGAGGGATAAACTGTGAGGGTCGACTGATAAGTCTATGCTTGTCGGTTACCCGTGTTCACCGATACACGTTAACGTCCCGGATTTCTGCTCGCACTCAAAAGAAGACTGGTCCAAAGGCAGCTCCAGTGGGGTTCCCCGATAGGTGTCGGGGGGGGGGGAGTTTCCATGGAAGAGTAACAGTCACTGGCTCAAGTATCGGGACCCCTTCAAAGGGGCCGGTGTGCTGGGTTGACAGGCCTGTCTGATGATGTCTCTCTCTCTCCATACCCCACTGCAGCACTGCCTGAGCCTTCCCCTATTCATCCTCACTGCACGCCTGCGAAGGGGGGAGGCCGACTGCCCAGCTCCCTCCCTCACACAGGGGCCTGGCGTGAGGCGCGCAGAGTGTCCTCCGTGCGCTGGCACGTTGCCCCACGGGGCAGCTCCCCGGCCTTGGAGAAACCCCACTAGGACTTTCCGTGGCCGGCTCCATCCCAGCGAGGCCTCGGCCCCCCTCCTGCCTGGCAGTTCGGTGCGGAGTGGCGCTCCGGTTCCATCTCCCCTGCCAGGCCTGGTGGTTTCACCACGCTCCTGGTCTTGGTCGCCCTTGGCAGAGATCTGGGCGGGGCCAGCCCCGGGCTCTGGACGCTTTGGGTGACCCTGGACCCCAAGCAGGGCGATGGCTGCCTGGTTTGGGGTTATGCGGGTGGTGCTGCCTCGCGCACGGAGTGGGCGGTACGGAATCCCAAGGGCAGAACTGCGCAGAGTCCTTTGTGCCGCGCCGGCCTTTGTCAGGCCCTGCTCCGCGCTGTCCTCTGACGGCCTGGGTTAGTCCGTGAACACGATCCGCCCTGTCTGCGAGCCGGTTGCAGCTAGCTCACCCTCCCCTGAAACACCTTACTGGCCGTCAGTCAACAATCCTCCGCTTGACGCTCTGGGCAAAGAGCTTTATGTCTCCTCTGTCTTACATGATGCTGGGCTGTTTTCACCTTCTAGGGAAGGGTCAGTCAAGGGGCAGGGATGCCACTCACAACAAACACTCCCAGGGAGAAAGTTTTATCCAGTTCTACCCATTCCCAGTTCTCCCGAGTGACTTGATTCGAGTTTGCACCTGTGTCGGTAGAGATGAAAGGCTCATTGTCCATAGCCACATGGCTGCTGTGGTTCTGTGAACTTGCAGGATGCTACTCAGCCGGTAGATGTCCATGGATGCAGGACTGAGTTCCAAGCAGGGTGTGCTCACTGGTAAACAAGGGAGGCAAAGTTGGAACGCAAGCTGGGGGGAGAGGCTTTCTATGTCTCTTTTCTTTAATAAACTCCACATATTTAAGGCAGACTGATTCCATTTCTAATTTAGCTTTAAGACAGACACTGATGGGGGGGGGAGGGGGAGCTGGAAATTACATGGTGGAAATGAGCATGTAATGCTGGCTGCGTTTATGTGTCTCCCGCTAATGGCTGGTCTGCGCTAAGAACCTGCAGCATAGGTCTACTTCAGGGAGCCTGTTTGCTCAAGCTGCTGGGAATATAGTCTTGGCATGGGAGCTCCAGGGGCCTGTCTCTGCTGCAGACCTGTGCCCAGAGCTGTGAGTGATTAACCAACCGCTCTGGGGCTGTTTCCCACTGCAGAAGCTCCCTTTGTCCTTGCCGCTGGCAGCTCTTTGAGTTTCACTTCATTAGGTGTAATTGGGTTTGCTGGCTGGACAAACAAGAGAAGTGTCTTCACTGCATGGCAGTTTCTCAGAGGGGGCTTGGTAATAAGGGCTCCTGACCTTCATCCGGGGGAAGGCAGAGATGAGAGAGTGCTGCGTCCGCAACATTTTAAACCAGGTTTCTTTTCCGCGTGCGCTGTGCAAACCCATCCCGAAAGTGAATGCACAATATTGGTCCTTTGCCGGAGCCGAGGTGCAAGGCTCTTTGTTTCTCCTGCGATTGGCATGGCTGGAGACAGGGAAAATGCTGGGCTTGGGTCTGGGAAGGAAGGATGGATTTTCTACCCCTTTGCTTGAGAACACACACCAGAGGGAAGCAGTAGATGCCCCAGGAATTGAACCAGGGCCCTCCAGGTGAAGAGCGTGAGCCAAAGAGCTGCAGCAATGGCTTTATAGGACTGTGCTGTCTGCAGACTGGGAGCACTGCCCAGCGGCCAGTGGGTGTGCAATTAATTGGTCATGCCTCCTGTGCTTAGGGGAGGAAGTATTTCATCACGGCGTCACTAGCGTCGCGGTTGGTGCTGTTTGGCGGCAGCTCAGAGCTGGTACCATTCACCACCAGCCACCCTGCCAGCGGATGAATTTCTGCCTGGACATAGGAGACCACATGCCTCGCAGTCCTGGGTGGAAGAATGTGGGGGGCTCGTTGCTGCAGGGGGATCAGGTGAGCAGTGGGGGGCTGCGGCAGCTCCCTGCCTGTCCTGGCACCGTAGACTGCGCTGCGCCCCAGAAGTGGCCGGCAGCAGGCCCAGCTCCTAGGTGGTGGGGGGTGAGCTCACTGCCCTTTCCCTGAGCACTAGCCCCGCACTCCCATTGGCTGGGAACCTGCTGCCGGCTGCTTCTGGGGGCAGCCTGGTCTGTGGTGCCAGGGGAGGCAGGAAGCTGCCTTAGCCCCCCGCTGCACCGCTGCCCGGGAGCCGCTCGAGGTAAACTCCTCCTGCTCCAGCCCTGACCCCCCCCCAAAGCCGGAGCCCCCTCCTGCACCCCAAAGCCCATCCTCAGCCCCACCCCGGAGCCCGCATAGTAGTCAAACTGGGTCTTGCGGAAGAAAGTGTGAAAACCACTGGGCTAACGCACCAGACTGGCCCTCGGGGGGGTTTGGGTCCATGCCCTGCTCCACTTGCTGTGGGCAACTCACTTCACCGCTTCGTGCCTCAGTTTCCTGTTCCATAAAATGGGACTCGGAATCTTTCCTTGTTTCAAATGCACAGGCCTCGATGTGTGTCCGTTTGAGAAAGCCGGTTGGCGGGTCGTGCCACAACATGCAGACGACATTCTACGGGGAAGGGTCGGTTTGAAATCCTAGAAGCATGGCACACGAGAACTGGAGGGGACTTCGAGAGGCCCTCAGGTCCCGTCCCCTGCCGATGGGTCGGTTGGGTCTGAACGAACCACTTCCCATCAGTAACTTGAGAAACCCCCCCCCCAAAATCTGCATTTTTCCCCTGGCGTTTTCTGTCAAAGGTTTCTCGACGATGCAACCCCGAACATTTCTGCCTCCCGTTTGTGACTGTCTCTGACCGCTGCATGGTAGGGCCGCCGGCTTTCTTTCCGCTGTTGCAAAGTGAAAGTTGCTGGGGCCAAACCCTTTCAGATCCTCCTGACAACACTGCTTTTGTTCCGCTTTGACTGCCCCTGGCAAGAGGCAGCTGCTGCCCCCGCAGTCACTGTTGCTGCCATTGCTTTGGGTTGGCCTTTTAATTTGGACTGTCCCCTGTGGCCGCCTCTCCAATAGGGTCGTTAAGGTGCCCTGTGCCTTGATTAGCTTGTGAGAGGCAGGAGCTGCCACTCACCCGCTGTCTGCAGCCAGATCCTGCAGCTGCCCTCCCTTGCCACCAACTACGGCTTCTGCTTTAAGCTGGGCTGTGGGCACGAGGGCTGCTTGGCCCGGCTGCTGGTCGAGGACTGCAGATTACGGGCTGGGGGGTGGCAGCGAATGGGAGGGAAGGGCAGACTGATGGCAGCGGACGGGCTTGTCTCCCCTGAATCCTGGGCCTGCTTTTCTCCATCCTCTTTGGAACCCTCTTCCGGCCGCTGACGGCTGCTGTCAAACCGGTTCCCTCGCTTGATGCACACAACCAGCAGCAGGGCTCCGGATGCGGCTTCTCACAGCTTGAGTCCTTCCGCCAGCAGACGGTTTGCTGCTGGCTCCCAGTCACGCTTCTGAAATCTAGGCAGCGCGCAGCCAAGGGTACAGTGTCCACCCAGGGCTTAGGAGCCCTTGGCTTTATTCGCGGCCCTGCCACTGCCTGGCTGGGCGCCCCTGAGTGAGTCCCTTTGCTTCTCTGCCCCTCTTCCCCTTCCCGCACTTTGCCTGCCCTGCTCAAATAGACTGGAGTCCCTTCCGCAGCGGGTCTGTCTCTGTGGGCCTGTGCTGGGCCTGTGATCCCAGCAACAACCCTGGTTCTAATATCTAGCCAAGGCGTTGAGCTATGAAGTATAGGTGAGACGGGAACCTCAGCTCGAGGGCCTGTAGGGGAGAGGTGGAGCGGGGAAGCCAGCAGAGGAGAGGAACAAAAAGAGAGCGGCTTGCTGGAAAGATCGGAGAGCCCCGAGGCCACGAATAATTCCTTGAACCCTGACATTTGGGGCTGGGGAGAGGGGTCCCTTTTAAACCCCAGCAGAGCGGAAGAGCCGCCCGGGGACCATTCAGTGAGCCGAGAGGAACACGGTTTTAGGCGCGTCTCTTTCCTGGTGTGGCTGAGACTCCTGCCAGCCTGCCTGGTCTTTTTTTCTCACGCTTCCTCCTAACTTGCCGGCAGCGAAAGTCGAAACAATCAAATGTGGGTCTGACTCGGTACCGTGAGTGCCCTCGCTTTCATTCCGCAGCCCTTCTCAGCCCCAGGCTAAACTCCTCTTGATCTGGACTGAGGGTTGGATCCCCTTTGCGGCTTGCTTCTTGAGAGCAGGACCTGTATCTGCCCGCCCGTGACTTCCCACGATGCAGGAATACTCCCCGCTTGGCAGCTACATTTCAAAGGCGGAAGTGCCGCAAGGCGTTCCATCATTGAAATGTACAAGATTCCCCGCAGGGACTCTTGTACATTTCAAAGGTGGAACACAGCTGCTGAGTCCCTGCCCCCTCCCACAGAGCTGGAGCTGGGGGGAACCGGTTTTTAAGTACTCTCTTCTCTCCCTCCCCCCGATAGAGGCAGCAAGGGGGTCAGGAAGCTACTAGCTGGGTAGTGATAAGCTTTTGCTTATCGGATAGTCGATTAGTCGCTTACATCCCTACGTGACAGTCACACAGTCGGTCACGATCATGGGGAGTTAGGAGCAAGAAGGGCGATTTGTTGGGTTTTTAAACATTTCACTCGCTTGCTTTGTGCGGTATCTGCCACACGTACTTGCTTGGCTCATCCCAGCAGCAACGTGTCCCCTTCTGCAGATCTACCCTGCTTTGGGTCCCAAACTCCTTTTCTTTCTCCGTAGCTGGCAGTTGGTAAGCAGCGCTCCCCTGTCCTGTATGGAACCCAGCCAGAGCCTACTGCCCCCAGCATGTGTCGTCTGCTCCAGGAGCGGCACTGACAGCCTGCCGGAAGCCGGGGGCGACCAACGGATCTCAGAGTCGTGGGGCGGGTGAGGAAAGGTGGCCAGAGCAGAGCGAACAGCTTGGTGGTTGGCGCCAGGAGCCATGGCTCCGACAACATGTGACAGTGGGGAGGGGAGCGCATGTGTGTGCACGCAGGATATTCCCATTTGATGGAAGGGGAGACCAAGGCGCGGAACCGTGACGTGACTTGCCCAAGGTCACCCAGCAGGCAGAGCCAGCACTAGAAGCCAGCTCCCCCCGAGTGCACTAGCCATGTGCACAGTCTAAATCTCTGACTGCCGACATCCCCGCTGTTGGCACGGGGCTCTGAACCCAGTTCCAAGTGGGGTCCGCTGTCGTGGCTCAAAGCCAAGTGCTGCCCCGCGCCCTCAGAGATCGAAATCTGGATCCCACTTTGGACGTCAACGGAGAGACCCGTTCGTTTCACTTGGGATGGGCCGGCAGATGTGGCCTGCTCTCTGTTGTTCTGGGGTCAGTCCAGGAGCCAGACACGCACACGACACTCCTGTATCCCTCTGTTTTCTGCGCGATGGCTGTTGCCCTGTGGAACCCCCCGCTGCAGGGAACCCTTTCGGCTTTCAGAGGCAGGGATCAGAGGGCTGCGAGTTTGCGAAGCTGTGCCTAGGCAGGACCGGCTTCTCGGAAAACTCTTCATTCAGATTTCCGTGGCTGGCAGCTCCGTGCCAGTAGAGCTGCTTGCTAGGCAGCTCATGCTGCGGGCAGAGCCGGGGGACAAACGACCGCTCAATGAAACAGCAAGGCAGGCACCAGCGCTGTGTGCAGGGAGCGGCTCCGGCACCACGTCCGTGCTGCTCTGCCGGCGAGACACTGAAATCCCAGAGGGCTCCATCAGAGAATCGACACTGGAGCCGCAAGCTGAGTGTTTGTCTCTCACCCGTCGGAGCGAATCCAATCAGAGAGGTTGCTTCCCCTGCCGCCTCCCTGTGTGTGAGGAGCGATTCCGCACAGAACAAATCGCTGCAGCCTCAGCTCCCACTAACGGGGCTTGATCTGAATTACCCCCTCGCCGCACATATCGGAAAGGTCTAAACCCCCTTGTGGCGCAATCCCGCCATGCTAGAGCAAGGAGCGGGCCAGGGAGAGGGGGTATAAAAACAGCCTGAGGGTTTGCTGGCTACTGGTAGATTTTTGCTTGGATTTTTCAGCGGTTTCAGGTCATCAATGAGCTATAGCAGCCACCGAGATGGGAACAGGAGAGCCGCCTGGTCCGTGTTGCAATTAAACCGGCACTGGGCTGGATCCGGCCCTCCTAACACTTTGGTCCGGCCTGCAGACTGCATCGGGCTGCTTTCTATGTGTATCCTGCTGCCCCGGGCCACTTGAGTTTCCAGGCGATGCCTCAGGCAGCAGGATCCTATTTAAATGGCTGCCGGTTGCGGCGCTACCTGACAGGGGCCGGAGCCATGAGGCTTTTAGGTAGTCACAGCAACCCCAGGCGGCTGCATGGCAACGCCGTAGCGGCAGGGCCGGGAGTCGCGAGCCCTTTGCTGTGTTTTTACTTCAAAGCCTCTGGCCCCAGACAACTCTAGAAAGTGGCTAGTCCTTGGCCCCGCCCCTGCCTCCATAGGCCCCGCCCCTTTCAGGGGTGGAGCCGGCCCGTGACCATGTACCAAAATTCATTAAATGGCCCCCCTGCAAAAATTATTGCCCACCCCATTGTGCGAGCCCCTGGACAGGCTTGGAGGACCGTCGCTGCCCCAGACAGTTGAGATGCAAGAATGAGAGCGGAATGCTCCCAGGACTGTACATCTGGGCAGCTGTTTCTCTGTGCACCATTCGCACCCTCCTCGGGTTGGACACTGCGTCACATGGACCATGATCCAGGTGGGCAGTTCCTATGAAACCGGTTAGGGGAGGAAACAGCTGCTTGCAAACAGGTGGCTCCTGCTGACATGCCCCAGAAGTCGGGGAATAAGGGACTGCAATGGAGAAATCCTTGGGAGTCTGTTTTAGCAAGTTCTATGTCCCCCCCCCTGCCCCGCTCCTTTGGAGTCCTATATTTTACTTTGTCTGTATTTATTTATTGTGTGTTGAAAACATTTTGTAAGCGCCTCGAATATTTTAAATAGAGACACAGGGAAAAACATTTTAAATAAATAAACATTTGATCCCAGTGACACCCCAGGATCCGGCTGGGAGGTGACACCCTGACCCCAGTGAAATTAATGGGAGTTTTGTCCTTGATTTCAATGAAGCCAGGAAGCTGCCTGGTATCTGACTGGTGACATCCTCCCCGAAATCCTCAGGAAGGGGGTTTGATGAGTGTGTCCCGAGATGGCTGCAGGGAGGACGCGCCCCTCCCCGTACGTCATTAACCTCAGCTGTTGGTGATCCTGTGTGCGCCCACGTCACCTGCTGGGTGTGTTTGCTCTGGGCGGCACCTGCATAGTGGCCGGGGGTCCCTGAACCCCGGGGAATGGCTTGGTCTGCCAGCCAGCCCCAGCCTTACGGGCTGCTTGGAGGGGGCTGGAATGCAACGGCTGCCTTCCGTTCGGAGGGACCCGTTTGTTTGGCTCGGCCACGTGTCTCAGTGAAACCTCTGAAGCAGCGTTTTGCACCCTGGGTGAGCTAGAAGCACTTTCCTCCCTCCTGCGCACTGTGACTCCTGGCTGCCGAGGACAAGCGGAGGAAGCGATCGCTCATGGGAAGACGAGACGGGAGAGGCTGGGACTGCGGCATGTTGCCCAAAGCCTTTGGCGGCCAATGGATCCATCTTTTGGCTTTGGCCAGTTTCCACCATCTGAGGAAGGACCTTCACCGCTGTTGCTGTAAAGAAGCCGGAGGGGTGGTTTGCCTTTATGGCTGAGCTGCCCCAGGCCTGCTGCCCATCTAGCAGCGTCGAGCTCACGAGGGGTGGACCATGTTGGAACCTCTGGGAACTTTTGCCACTGACTTCTACAGGCACCTGCTACAAAGAACCGGTCCTTTCTCAGACGGCTGCTTGGACTTCACTCAGAAGGCGAAATGGGCACCCGAACACGGCGTGGGCTTAGTCAATCCAGATAAATAGAATTGGGATCGCAGGACGGATCCGCACCCGGAAGGCTAAGAATTGGATAAATAAAGTGGTTTCTGCATCCCTCATACGGACAGACTTGCATTGGGCAGATTTCTGGAGATCCTGAGAAACAGAGATGGAAGGGAAAATAAGTGGCAATCACCCCAAAAGGGCAGCACTGGGCCATGCTTCTTACCTGGTTGTCCCATGTCATCCTGGTACTCGGCTAACAGCTTGGACAAGCACATCTTTGATACATCTTCTCCTGCTCATCCTCCTCCTCCTGCCTCCGCTTCGCTCTCTGCACTGAATCTTCCAAGAACACTGACAAAGTACAACATGAACATAAGAACGGCTGTACTGGGTCAGACTGGGTTTAATGATTCTGAACATTGTTTGCTTTTTTGACTGCCGCTGCACAGTGGTCCATCTAGCCCAGTATCCTGTCTGCTGACAGTGGCCAATACCAGATCCCCCAGAGGGAGGGGACGCAACAGGTAATCCTCATGTGATCCCTCTCCTCTCACCCACTTCCAGAGAAACAGAGGCTAGCAACACCATTCCTACCCATCCTGGCTAATAGCCATTGATGGACCTAATCCCCATGAATCTATCTAGCTCTTTTTTGAAACCTGTTAAAGTTCTAGCCTTCACCGCTTCCTCTGGCAAGGAGTTCCACAGGTTGACTATGCACTGCGTGAAGAAAAACTTCCTTTTGTTTATTTTAAACCTGCTTCCTATTAATTTCATTTGGTGACCCCTAGTTCTTACATTGTGGTAATAAGCAAATAACTTTTCCTTATTCACTTTTCCCACACCAGTCATGATTTTATAGACCTTTATCCTATCCCCCCTTAGTCTCCACTTTTCTAAGCTGAAAAATCCAAGTCTTTTTAATCCTTCTTCGTATGGGACCCGTTCCAAACCCCTAATAATTTTTGTTGCCCTTTTCTGAACCTTTTCTGATGTCAATATATCTTTTTTGAGATGAGGTGACCGCAACTATATGCAGTATTCAAGATGTGGGCGTACCATGGTTTTATATAGAGGCAATAAGATATTCTCTGTCTTATTCTCTATCCCTTTTTTAATGATTCTGAACATTGTTTGCTTTTTTGATTGCCGCTGCACACTGATCTTCCTTCTCCCCTCCGCACACTGTCCCTTCCCTTCTTCCTCCCCTGGAACCATGGCTGATAAGCTTTTGGCCCCTGCTCACATGGGGCATTCCAACTACATTAAACGTCTGAGCATTAACACCTTGCTTGCCTCAATTAATATCCCCCTAGTTTTGATGTTTCAGTGCCATTCCTCATGATTAGCTTGTTGCGGAAATCTACTAAGAGTGCCACCCTATAGCCACACGCGGTCTACCTGTGTATATGCTGATGCATCGCTAAACTATCTAAGGAGACATATTGCTAAACTGTGTAGCGGTAGATCAAGCACGTGAAATTCACGTTGGTATGTATGCCAACTTCTGCTGGGCTTCCGTCTAAGCCCTGACTCCCAAAAGCCGATGGCCAAGCCTGTTTTTAAAACCTGTATTTTGGCGATTCTGCTTGGGCTGCGACCACTTCAGTAATGTCCATTAGCAAATAGATTATACCCCAAACGTGGGACCCTCCCAAGTTGGGGATCAGCAGTCACTCCCCTCCTCTGCCTGGGGGCCACTTCATCCACTCTGGTCATTGTGTGAGTACAGGGACTGTGTGTGCCAGTAGGGGTGACTTGACTGAATAAAGCATGTGGGTGCAAGGCCCTTTTAGGCTCAGCTCCGAGGTGCCCTTTAGAACTGGCTATTCTCCCAGCTGGCCTGTAAAATGACCCTCTGGGCCATAAATCCAGGAGGAGATGAAAGGCGCATGGAATGAAGGGCTGGCTAATTTACACGCACAGAGTCTTCTGTTCTGCTCACCGCCTAGGAGCAGCCTGGCGGAATCAGGTGACCTGGGACGAGAGAAATGTGTCCCGCCTCGTGCCCCCGGACAGTACAAATCACCCTATGTCGCAGGAGGAGCCAACAGGGTTTGTGTAACAACGGCTTAGATCGGGGCCTGCGCCCATAGCAGCCTCCATTGCCTTGAATGGCCCTTCATTGCTCACTCCCCCTTTACATAGCCTTCTCTGGAGTGGCTGGAGACCGGCGTTCCGCCCCTGTGGCTTTGTAGTTGCTATCTGGGCACGTCATTCCATCAGTGGGGTCAAATCAACAGCTGTTGCCTCTTGGTGACTGTGTGTGTGGCTGTCACTCACTCGCAGCTGGGTTTAAGATCAGGGCCAGGCAGCGGCGAAAGTAACTTACCATTTCTTACAGGTCCTGTCCTAGTGCAACCCGGGTCCCCGCCAGCTCTTTAAATAGCTCCTGGCTGGCTTTTGCTGCAGCTCAGCCAGCTCTTGCCACCACTGCGCGCCAGGGCGCAGCTGCGTCCTTTCACCTCTGGGGCCAGGATCTCCTAGGGCAGGCAAGTGTTGAATTCAGATTCACTTGGGCCTGGCTCTGTTGGAAGCGGGGCTATCTGGGCACAGAAACCATTCGGCCACTGAGCCTAGAAGTCAGAGGCATGCGATTCCCAGCCATTGCCACCCTCCATCCCCTGAGTCGCGTCAGTGCTCCAGGGTGATATAACCATGCTCAGATACTCTGGAGGTGGGTGCAGTACAGACAGCTTGGACGTGGCCTCTCACGTGGGCGAGAAAAAAATCCCCCCTTTTAAAGAACCCTGTTTCTCTAAAATGTAAATAAGATTGGGGGAGAAATGCTACACCAAGGTACCCACCCACCCCCTCCTCTGCCACCATTAGCAAAGCTTGAATCTCAGCATGAAAAACATGAGCTGCTACCCCCTGAGCTAACGGAGTAACTCCCCTGACTGGCCGATGTAGTAGACTATTATCCTCTCTGGAAATGGCATTAAAGTGGGATTATCAGAAAAGGGGGTGCGGGATGTTGTGGTATTGGAATGCAGAGTGCTGCTTCTATTTATCTATATTACAGTAGTGCTAAGCTAAGAACAGAGCCCTATTGTGCCAGGTGCTGTACAAACCCAATGGGAGAAGATAGTCCCTGCCCCTGAGAGCTCAGAACCTAAGCCAACAGGACAGAGAAGGGATGAGAGAGGCAGAATGATGCCCCTTTTGCAGATGGGAAACTCGGGCCCAGAGAGATGAAGTGACTTACCCGAGGTCACACAGGAAGTTGGTGGCAGAGTGGGGAATCAAAACTACAGCTCGGCCATCCCAGTTTGATGCTCATTCTCCTCAAGGCTGGGATCAAAGCCCAAGGTGGATGTTTTCATCACAGGGCGCAGGTCTCCCTGTGAATTAATGACTTGTATTCATGCCGATCGGTCGGCTTAGACTGGTAGTTATGTAGGGACAAGGGAAACGCGATTCCTACAGCACTTACTAATGATCCAGCATGTGCTGCGCCACATCAAACAACGGTGCTGTGGCATGGAAATATTCTTGGGGATGCAAGGGTCCTTGTCACTCCATTCCAAACCCACATTCAAACGTTGCTTTTATGCTTGTAAACAGTTATAACAACTCCCGCTGTGCCGAGCGTACCAAAGCCGGGGCTGGCGACGGATTTGAGGCACCCATCACAACTTCCCAGAGATGGTGGGCACACAATGCTCACAAGTCCCCACTACTTGAGTTAGAGGCGAGTTGCTGCACATTGTGTTCGAGATGGCATCTATGACACACAGGTGATCAGTTCTGATTTTGTCGAGTGGGTGGCAGGAATGCAAAGGTACACACGTCAAGCTGAACTGTAACGAGCCGGCGTGTCTCAAATAAACATGATCATGGGCCATCCATTGGGCTTGGTTTTGAAATCTAGATCTTTTACGCTGATTGTATCGTTCAATAAACAGGAGAAATGACAACCCTCCGTTAGATAAATACACGGAGGACAGGTCCATCGATACTTATTAGCCAGAATGGGTAGGAATGGTGTCCCTAGTCACTGTTTGCCAGACACTGGGAATGGGTGACGGGATGGATCACTTGATGGTTCCCTGTTCTGTTCACTTCCTCTGAGGCACCTGGCATTGGTCACTGTGGGAAGACAGGACAGTGGGCTAGATGGACCTTTGTTCTGACCCAGCCTGGGACCAAATGCGGAGCCAGGTGAGCTCTATGTTAGTGAGCCCAGGGGGAAGCTAAGGTTAGAGCCACGTATGTGGTGCAGGGGTCAGTTACCAACACTCGTAAGAGTGGTGGGTTTGCACAAGTTAATGGGTTTTAAAGCCGTTCTCGTGCTGAGCAAGTCGTCTGACCTGCAAAGCTCAGCTAGAGCATTGCACACAAGGATGCCTGCAAGACATCCCACGCTCCGGGGCTAGCTTGGGCAGATCCATGTACCAGGGGGTCCACCTCCTCCTTCAGGCAGCCAGCTCGGAGCTTAGGGAAACATTTGTGTTTCCTTTTCAGTGTGAGCTGTGCTGATTTCAGCCTCCAGCCATTGCCTCCCGCTTCGCCTTTGTCTGCTGGATTAGCCAGCGCGCCGGTGTCAGACAGCTTCCCCCTGCGCAGGCAATTACCGACGGGGATTAAGTGGCACTTTCACCTCTGCTTTGATGAGCCACACAGATGGAGCTGCTGGCATTTTGCGCTGCAAGCCCATGTCTGCACTGGACGCTGAAGGGCTTGTCGCAAGGAAATAGCTAACATGGACATGTCTAAAATCCTAGCGTGGGTAACCCACACACCTGCTGGGTGGGGGACACTGTCCCAGGGAGTGGCACCAGGCCCACTGATGGAGAGAATAATGAGTCTGTTCTATAGCCTTAGCTGACAGTTGCCTGGCTTTATAACTCATGTACTAAGCTCCAGAGGTCCCAGGTTTGATTCCACCTGTCAGTGTTACAGGGTCAGTTGTAGCATTACCTCTGTTGAGTTGGGCAGGATAAAACCTGAAGGCTGGTACAGCCCAGGGGATGTTTTCCAGATCTTCAGTCCTTGTGGCTCTTTTCTGGACCCACGCCAGTTTTTGAAACATCCTTGGTGAAGTGCCTCAGAGGGGCAGCCGTGTTAGTCTATAACTTTAAAAACGACAGGTCATCCTGGAGCACCTTAGGCCCCGTCTACACATGAAGGTCAATTTCGCACTCTCTCCCTATAGTTGGTTAATGAAATCCCTTTGTAGAAGGATGGCTACTTTAAAATCCACGATGGAGTGTCCAGGCAGGTTAACATGTTCCCCTCCAGGTTTTTGTGTGTTACCATTCCTGATGTCTGATTTGTGTCCATTTATCCTTTGGTGCAGAGACTGTCCAGTTTGGCCAATACACATGGCAGAGGGGCATTGCTGGCACTTTATGGCATGTACCACATTAGTGGATGAGTCCCTCATGTGGTGACTTATGTGGTTAGGTCCCGCGATGGCGTTGTTTGTATAGATGTGTGGCCAGAGTTGGGATCGGGGTTTGTCGTAGGGGTAGGTTTCTGGGTGAGTGTGTCTGAGGTGTGATGTGTGGCTGCTGGAAAGGATTTGCCCCAGGTTGCAGGGTTGCATGTAGATGAGGACCAGTGCACACACCAGAACTGGCTGCAACACGCCCGCAGTGGCTTTACACCAGCGCCGTCGAACCTCCTCGCTGCTGATCGCCGGTGCCCTGTTACTGCCCACCATGCCTGCATTAACCCTGCCAGCCTCGGCGGCGTGCTGGGAGCTCCCATTCGGCTGGCAAGTATCGATGAGCCCTGCTAGCTACCGACCTCCTCTGAGCCTCAGCAGGGGCATCCTGTGGGCAGGGACACGAGCGCTGCCGCCAGCCCGCCCCCTCGGCTCATTGCCAGTGCTTGGTACGGTTTTGGGGCCAGGACAGAGGACAGAGAGTGATGGCTGTGGAGTGGAGGGGGGCTTCAGCTTTGGGGGGGTGTCAGGGCTGGAGCAGGAGGGGTTTACCTCGAGCGGCTCCCGGGCAGCTGTGCAGCGGGGGGGCTAAGGCAGCTTCCTGCCTCCCCTGGCACCACAGACCAGACTGCCCCCAGAAGCAGCCGGCAGCAGGTTCCCAGCCAATGGGAGTGCGGAGCTAGTGCTCAGGGCAGGGGCAGTGCACGGAGCCCTGCATGCCCCCCCCCCCACCTACGTGCGGGGCCTGCTGCCGGCCGCTTCTGGGGCGCAGCGCAATCTGCGGGGCCAAGACAGGCAGGTCACAGGTCACCTGATCTCCCTGCAGCCACGAGCCCCAGCGCCCCACATTCCACCGCCCAGCACTGGGGCGCGACCTGTCGTTTGAAAACCCGCGGCCTACAGGACGCTCAGAACGACCGGCGCGCCATGTGCACCGGGACAGACAGCTGGCCGGCTCCACGCGGTACGCCAGGCAGGCCAGAGCTGCACTTGGCCTGGTTATGTGTTGAGACCTGTGTGTCCCTGAGCAGGTTTGGCTCTAAATAACAACACGTCGCTGTCAGGCAGCTGCGTGCTCGCTGGCTTTGCCGCGGCGCCGCGCTCCCAGCGGGGGGGAGAGCTGCAGGCGCAGACTGTACACCAAGGCTGCTGACTGGATTGCGGGGGGCACACAGGGGATGGAGCCCCAGGGAGGTGATGAGGTGACGCCTGACCCAGCAGGGATGTGCTCAGAGCGACCAGGCGCGGCCTGAGGTGCGGTTAGCCCAGGAACAGAGAGGACAGAATCGGTGCCTAGTGTGTCCGCAGCCACATAGACTCCCATCCACATCTCTGTGAAGAGAGGGGCTAGCTGTACACTTACGATAGCCCAGGCACATGGCGGGGGTGGGCTGACAATTGCCAGGTTCCTGGGCCAGTGGAAGGGTGGCTCCGTGCTCCTGGAAGGAGCGGGGCCTCAGTCAGAAGAGGCGGGGCTGATGTAAGCTTGTCCCCTGCCAGCGCAATCTGCGGGGCCATTCTGCTGCGCCGTCCTGGGCTCCAGCAGCGATTTAAAGGGCCCCGGGGCGGTCCCAACCCACGCCAACGGGCCTGCAAGACGCACACCTGTCAGGGAGGGTCTGGGTGTATTTAGCCCTGTCCCGGTGACCAGAGTGAGCTCTCGTGGCCCCTTTCCAGCCCGACACATCTGCGATTCTGTGAAATCGGGGTCTTTAAAACCAAGCCCTCCAGCAAGTCCCTGGCTGGCTCTTGAGTAGCCCCAGATGGTTTGTTCCCTGGTGGGGCTGGGACAGACCCAGAAGGGCCTTGGATAATTCAGTGTGAATGGGGTGGCTCCAATGGCGTTGGGGGTGTGAGCAAGTAGCTAGGGTCCATGGGGCGGCTTAGCCCAGGGTTCACTTAACCCCTCGGGGTCGTACCCGGCAGTTGGAGACACGCTCTGCTTTCAGCCTCTGGCCCTAAAACTTAGTCCGAGCTCCCTACAGCGCTCAGGGATGGCAAAAACATCCTGGCCCGTACAGCAGCGGCAGCCCGACCAAAACTGCAGCCTAGACCCCGCTAGATCAATGGAAGAACTTGGCCTCGCTACCGCCTCTCGGAGAGGCGGGTTTCCTATGGCGATGAAGCCCCCCCGGTGCAGGACTCTGAGGCTCGTCCCCCAAGGAGCTCACGCTGCGGCTCTCCCATCCCTGGCAGCCCGAGGGCATTCGTCTCCGTCCGATGGCTGAGCGGTGGGAATCGCAGGCTCTGGGACCGGGGGGTTTCCTTCGCGGAGCCAGGCAGTGGTCTGGTAGCAGGTGGCCTGAGCAGGTCAGTGTGCGGCTGGTGGGTCCCCGCTGCCCCAGGGTCGGACTGGCCTGCCACTCGTAGGGCCCTGGGCTGGGATGCAGTAGAGTGGGGCAGGACCGTGTCCCGCCTGGGTTCCTCCCGTCACCCCCTTCCAGGTGTACTTGGATGCATGTTGTCCTCCACCTCCTCGGAGTCCACAGCCAACCATACCGGCAGCAGCTCCCCAGTGTCACGGCTCCCTGGGAGCTCTGCTTGGCCCTTAGGACAACTGTGGCTCTCCCTGGCACTCATCTCCAACCCTGGCCTTTTATACTTCCTCTTTCTGCCCCGCCCCTCTGCTTCCACCATGTGGGCGTGGTCCTCCTAGCTCCACCCACCTGGTGGCTCGGGCCATGCCTCCTCTCCGCAACCTGAAACCAGACCGCCTCTGACCTGAAGAGCTGTGGGTAGCTCCAAAGCTTGTCTCTTTCACCAGCAGAAGCTGAGCCAATAAAAAGTTACTGCCTGCGCTTTGCCTCGCGAACGCCCTGGGACTGGCCCAGCTGCAGCTGCATGGCAGAGAACAGTCCCTGACCTTTTGGAGTTGGTTGGAGGCGGGTTTTGCAAGCTGTTGTGGGAGAGAGAAATGCCGCTGAGTTGAGGGCATCAAGCCTTGTTTTACTTGGCCAGTAATTTCAACCCCATTTCTCCATTGAATGCGGATTTTTAAGACTCTCAGCATGATTGGGATGGAAGATCCTTGGCCTGATTGGGGGCAGAAGACCCTCAGAATGATAAGGGCAGGAGGGTGCTGCCAGGAGCCAGCAAGGTATTGAGTTTAAATAGTTCCAAAAATGGTATGGCTAGGCTTCTGCAAACAGGAATCATTTGGCCTGTGGAGTAGAGCCCCCTGGGGGGGGTGGGAGGGCGGAGGGGAAGGGAAATTGCAGCCAATGAAGTGAAATCAGCCCCTGACTCTGAGGACGTGTGAGATACTGACGGTTCCCACTGGGGCAGCTGCCACTCCCCACCCCACCAGGGGCTCTGCCCCCCACGGGAGACGTGGGTTCCGCCACTGCGTCTCTGGGACTCCACCTCCCATCTGCTCAGGTGAGCTGCCAGCTCTCCAGCTTCGTCTGGTCCCTTCCTGGCCATGCGTCCCAACGCAGGAAGATGCTGCCGCCGGTACTGGGGGACACGTCGATAGGCGATGCCTGAGCTGGAGGAGAATCCAGCTCGCTCTGCCAGCGCTGGGTGAGCCTCTCTCCACACCAGTTAAAATAACAGGCTGCAGAACCTTTCATCAGCCCCAACATGTGGCTGCTTGGAGGCCAGATTCGCACAGGGCACAGATCTGCGGAACCCCATGGGGCTGTTCCTACAGTGCCACAGCAGAGGGAGTTGGCTTCTTCGGGCTCTGAGCTTGTGGCTCCAAGAAGGACGGGTTCTTTCAATCCTATTACTTAGCGCTGACGTTTGCCTCTTCTTTCCAGCTGCTCCCCATCCTGGCACCCGCAGCAAACTGTGCCTCTTGTTTTATTGCTTCCTTCAGAGATCACTTTTCACGCTGGGGCCCGGGTGGGCGGTTTCTGCGCAGTCAGCGCTGCTCTGCAGCCAGGCTGTTCGCTGTTCGCTTAACGCATCCAGCTGGAAGAGGCGCCCGGTTTTCACTGGAGGCCAAGAACGCCGAGTGTCAGCTCAAATCCCCTGCAACCGTCCTAGCAGCTGGCGGAGACGGGGCATGATGGCCGGGGGCCTCGCTTCCTTTCTGATCAGGGGGCGGAAAGGCAAGACCTGGCTGCCCCTCTGCAGAGGATCCTAGCTCTGTGCTGGGACGTGTTGCGGGCGCGATGGTCCAGTGGGCTAACGAGGAGGGAGGGAGGGAGGGGTTGGAATGAAGAGGAGAATTTAGGATCTGATTCCCTGGTCAGGCTGGGGAGGGCTGAGAGCTTGGGCCATTGAAATGAAGCTGGATAAAGCCCCGAATAATATTGATTGTTGGGAGCAGCCCTGCTCGGTCATGATGGATAAACTGAGATGCTGCTTGGGATTGCCCCACCCCCTGGAAATACCCCTGGGTGCTGGGGCAGGAGCTGCCCCTCAAAAATTCCCCCGGATGGAATTCCCCAGAGTGGTCAGGGGGGAGTGTCCCTTTATGGGGCGGGCTCTCCCCCTGTCCTGTGGAACCTGTAGTGGGCCAAGCCCAGGGAGGGCCGCTGCAGGCGTTTCCCCTGCTGAATCCACTCCCTGGGTCAGTGGCTGGGGAAGAGGGATTCCCCAGCCACGGTAGCACAGCCCTCAGGTTTTCCCATCAGGCTGCAGCCTCCCCAGGCTTGTGGCAGGAAGAGGCTGAGCTCTGCCCGGACACTGGGCTTGGTCCAAAGCCCAGTAGAAACAAGGGGAACCCTCAAGGGCTTTGACTTCAGCTCTCCCTGCCTAGAAGAACTTCCCACCCCCCTAATTCTTCCAGTCAGCCAGTGCCTTCTGCCATAATGCCCCACGAGCACTGGCTGCTGGGCAGAGTCCCACTCTTTTATCTACATCACAGGCCACCACCAGCGCATTGCAAATGAAAACGGGAAACTGAGGTACGGAAAGGTGGCTTGCCCCAGATCACCCACTGATGGAGCCAGGATTAGAGTGCCCCTCTCCTGAATCCCAGTCCAGCACGCTATCCGCTAGGCCACACTGCTTAACAGCACTGATGACACAAAGGGGGGGGGGGGAAAGGAGTAGGGATGTGACTTGTCTGGAGTTGCACTGTTAGCATGTGAGGGGTACAGCTGGGAACAGAGCCCAGGTCCCCTGAGTCCCAGGCCAGCACCCTACCCACTAGTCCACGCTGCTCTTGGCTGCTTTACGATTGAGTGGCAGGCAGCAGGTGGAATCCATTGATGGTTTCTGGAAGAAGGAAGGCCCAGCGCGAGGAGATGTGACGGCGGCTTTCACAAAGGGCTGGGTGGTTGCTGTCGCTCTATCTTGGCCATGCCAAGATCTTCATCTCAGCCCACCCTGCCCCAAGCTTGCAGGCCAAGGGAGGCACTGGTGAGAGCAGAAAACAAGCCCATTCTGTGCACGCCAGGCTGCCAATCAAGTTTTGAGAGCTGCACGTGTGGAATTTGGGGTGAATGGAAAATCCCCCAATACCTGCAGTGCAGCACACGGTAAACAAGGAGGAATGGGACATTAAACACTGGTTCCTCCTCATTCTTCCGGGTTTACAGCAGCCACTCTCAGACTGTCTGGAGTTAGGAAGAAACTCCCAGGACAGACAGGTTATTCCATTAAGGGCTCTGCCACAGACTGGGTGACCTTGGTCAAATCACTTGATCTCTTAGCACCCTAACTGGGGAATAGGATAGCAATCATACTGCTAACGATAAGAGATCAGTTTTAAAGGGAGTGGGGCTATTGGTCTGGTCCAGTATGTCAAACCCTGGCTGCTTAGACACGAGGTCTGCCGAGACTTTCCGCTCTGCTTTTCTCTCTTCTGGCTGGAGAAGAGGAGATCCCCCCCTAGATCAGAACATCGTGGCTGCTGAAGCCCCTGTGGCTTTTTGAATAAATTGTTGCTGCTTCTATGAAAGATGAGTTCAGGGCCCCACTGTGTTGGGTTCTGCTCAGTGGGAGACAGCCCCAGGCCCCAAAGAGTTCATAATCTAAGGAGACCAGACGGACAAGGAAAGATGGCTACCCTCATTTCATGGAAAGGAAACTGAGGCACAGAGTGATGACATGATTCGCTCAAGGAGACTGTGTCAAAATTGAGCCTGGATCTTCTGAGTCTTAGCCCAGTGCCATTTTCTTTGGGTTTAAATGATTAAGATCAACAAAATTCTTTGCCTTGGCCTTTACTGATTTTACATCTGGTAATCCTTAAAACCCATGTGAACATAAGAACGGCCAGACTGAAGATCCATTTAGCCAAGGATCTGTCTTCCAACAGTGGGCAATGCCAGGAGACCCAAAGGGAGTGAACAGAAACAGGGAATCATCATGTGATCCTTCCCCTGTCGCACATTTTCAGCCTCTGAGAAACAGGCTGGGGACACTATTCCTACCCATCCTGTCTAATAAATATTGATGGACCCATCCTCCATGAATATATCTAGTTCTTTTTTGAACCCTGTTATAGTCCTGCGGTAAGGAGAAGAGAACGAGACAGGAAACGAGCATTTTTCGTGTTGCGTTACACACGGAAAGCAAAGATTCAGTCTCTTAAGAAACCATGTCCCCCTCCTGCCACGCAGGAAAACTGGAGGATACAACCAACGTCATGGGAACAGCTGGCCCAGGCCGCAGCTTGGTTTGTTGTGTGAAGTACAGAGTCACACAGTGCCTGTTTCTTTTTTCAGATTTCCATCCAAACAAATCGGCTTGCCACATCAAACAGAACGAAAGGCTTTTTAAACATCACTCTTTCCAGTGGTTGGCCGCTGTCTTGGCAGGCCACATCTCCTCCTTGGATGTGCAAAGATTGGCAGCCTCCCCTTGTTGAGTGAGGTCAGCAGTTGAAAGGGCTTGCGAAGGCACTGGAAAGGATCATGGACGTCTCCTAGGTTCTGGGCTCTTGAACCTCAGAGATTTGAAGGTTCTAGGCTCCCGGCCTTGGAAAGGGAAGTGTTTAGACTGAAACAGTGTGAATGGGCCAAGGTGGGTGCTGTTAAGAACATAAGAATGGTCAGGCTGGGTCAGATCAAAGGCCACTTCCAACAGTGGCCAATGTCAGGTGACCCAGAGGGAGTGAACAGAACAGGAAATCATCAAGTGATCCCTCTCCTCTCATCCATTTCCAGCCGCTGACAAACAGAGCTAGGGACACCATTCCTGCCCGTCCTGGCTAGTAGCTATTGATGGGCCTAACCTCCATGAATGTATCTAGTTCTTTTTTGAACCTCTTTAAAGTCCCGGTCTTCACAACATCCTCTGGCAAGGAGTTCCACAGGTTGACTGTGCGCTGTAAAGAAAAACTTCCTTTTGTTTGTTTTAAACCTGCTACCTATTCATTTCATTTGGTGACCCCCAGTTCTTATGTTATGGGAACAAATAAATAACTTTTCCTTATTCACTTTGTCCACACTTTATAATTTTATAGACCTCGATCATATCCCCCTGAGTCTCCTCTTTTCTAAGCTGAAAAGTCCCAGTCTTTTTCATCTCTCCTCATTGTTCCTGGATACAAACGGAGTCACTTCATTCCATTCGACCCTCAGTTAAAATTTCTACTAAATGTCCAAATTACCGGTGGGGTTTTGCCATCACTAATGTTTATGATTCTCACTTTAAGCCAGCTGCAAATGAAAGTGAAGGAAGAAGGGTTTTAAATTCCCGACTGCCGTAGCTTCCCAAATCATACTGTTTCCTTCTCATTCCCTTCACTATAAAATACCAGCATGGCAGCTTTTTCAACTGGCTCTTGAGAAACGTACAACTACCTCTGGCAGGGAGTTCCACAAGTTGATTGTGCATTTTGTGATGAAATAGTCTCTGAAACACTGCACTGCTAGAATGGTGCCGGGTTTAGAGCTGGATCCAAAGCTCACCTCTCTTTGGGGGGATTGTTGGGGCGTTGATCTGATTTCCTATCACCTCCTAGCAGGCATTGGAGTGAATTGTGCCAAAGTGCCTTGGTGTGGTGGTGTCCCTGGGACTTTTGTTTCCCCAGAGGTTGCGGCATAGCACTGAGCTGAGCTTGTGCTTTGCTGGCGGGCTCCAGCCTGGTTGGTTTTCTTCTAGGAGACTTTTCGCCACCGTGGAAAAAGTCATGAGGAACATTTTGTGGCCGGGCGTCTCCCCGTCTTTGCATGTTCTGCCTCTGCCTACCCACTCTCCCATGGCCACAGCATCCCAGCCTGCCTCCGGCGCGCCCCGGTCTCTGGTTTCATCCCCGCCAGGTGAGATACCACAGATTCCTGGCTGCGGAGGGTGGTGTCAGCCAAGAAGAAGAGGAAACACACTGAGTGCGGAGAGGTGGCAATGGCCACTATCCCCTGGGGCTGGCAGCAAGAGGGGTTGCGTGAGCTGGATCCCTCAGTGATGAGCTATGGAGAGCAGGAGTTGGTTTCATAGGGGACAGCTGCTTCAGCCTCAGGGGAGCGGGCTGCGATGGGTTCCTGTTCCCGTGTCCATCCTGTCTCTCTCCGACTACCCATTGGGCAACCCAGCCACTGGCAGCCGGCTGACTCCATCGGCTACGGCTCTGAGGGCCCGAGGCGTGTTCTCCGCATGGACCTCGTCCGGGTTCCTCCCCAACCAGTGTCTGGGAACGTCTGCACTCGAGCAAATGCAACCCGGCCATCGCACTGCCCCGTTTCCCTTCATACTGCCACCCCGCCATGTCAGTCCAGCAAGCCAGGAGAGGGAGATGGAGGATGGCTCTCCCCGGGGGGCAGAAGGTGCTGACCTCTGGTGACAGATGGGGCCACGCGTCTCAGCGGTGGCCCTCTGGCCAGCATCCAGACACGTGCACGTGGTACAAGTCCCATGGAGGATAGTGCCCTTGGAGAAGCCTACAGACCCTCCAGGAGCACCACCAAAGGACTGTGGCAGCGTGGCCGAGGGAGACCAGCCACTGGTGGCTGGAGATAGGCTCTAGATGGGAAAGCGCTCCCAGCTGTGCTGGGGTTCCACAGATCCCAGCCCAAGGTTTGCTGGGGTCCAGGGGCTTTGAGAGCGTCCACGGATACGCGGAGGCCCGGGGGCCTGTTCTCGGTCCCACAGCTGGTCAGTGGCAGAGCTGAGGTCCAAGCCCTGGAGCCCCGGTCCCCTCCTTTCCCCGCTAGCCCAGGCTCACCCGGGCCGGCACGGGGCGGAAATCCCACGGGATGGCCTGGCATCTCTAGAGCTCTGTGCACAAAAATAGTTAACCAGCGTCGTCATGGACACCGCTCGGGCCTGCCTTGTATCCTTGGCGATGGGTGGGCGGCTCAGGAGAGAAGACAGCATTCCTGGCAGGTGTGATGAGGCAGAAAGCCGGGCCAGGGACACCTCGCCACCCCCTCCCCGGGGTCCCCTCCGACAGCAGGCTGGGGGGGCTGCCTCGCGAGGGGGCACCTGACCGCACCTGGCCTCCCTGTGGGCACAAAGCCGTGGTGGAAACACAGGGATGGGGGCTGACCGGCTTCCTTAATGCTCTGTCCACGGTCGCTGACCGGGGGGAGGCTGTGTCTGGCACTTCGCTGGGGAGGGAATTCCTCGGTCGCTGGCCCCCTCCGGGGAGAGGCGGCGTGTTTCCTAACGCAGACCGGCCAGCCTTGCCCGGGGTTAATGCTGCGGTAAGGCCCTGGTGCTGTGGGCCCTGAGGATCCGGACCGAGGACAGGCGTGTCTGGAGTGCAGATGCGTGGTACTCGCCCGCCCTTGATACAAGGGGCTGGCAGGCCGGGCGCCCCACCCGTTCGCCATCTGGCCCCGCTGCTGTGGAGAGACCATGGAGCACAGCTTTGTATCAGGGCGGAGGGGTTGCTAACCCTTCAGGATTGGCCTGGAGTCTCCCGGAATCAGCACCCACCTCCTGGTGACTAGGAAAAGCGACCCTGGAGATTTTAAGAGGGTATCTTAAGAAAATGACATTGTCACGTTGGCGGGGGGAAAAAAATCTCCCACAATAGCTTCAGTCAGAGCTGGCAATCCGGCGGGGATCAATACCCCATGCCTGGTTTCTCTGTTGCCGCCTCTTCCCTGCCCCCACATTTAGACCAATCCCCATGTGCAGAGAGTGGGTGGGAGCAGCAAGTGTCCTTCGATCAAACCCAAGCCTCGTATGGGTCCACCCGTGGTTTTCACGCGGCCTTTCTTGTCATCCACACACACCAGCTGGTCTTCTGCCCAATGGGATGGCTATCCATGGTCTGTCCACAAGAGCCTGTCCGACCCCCATCTGTCTGGCTCCCTCTTCTGGGGTACCATACCAGCTAGCTCTTGGATACCGCCACTGGAACGGGTTTTCTCTTAAAGCAGAACAGCCCTTGAATACTTTAAACAAAAAAATCCATTTCTTGGCACCTGTCAAATGCAAATAAAATCTCAGCTCCTGTGAGTTTGGTTCCTTCCCCCTTGCCGGGAGTGGTCAGGAGAGTGTCTGGGCCAGAGACAGAAATGCCATGTTTGATTGTATTGCTTGAGTGCTGTTTGCAAAGCGATCAGCACGTTATACAGCTGCCACGACGGGTGGTCAGTGTGTCCCGGCACACGTCTTTTCCCTGGGCCGGGGAATCTGATTCATGTCACGCAATCTGCTAGGACCAGCGAAGCTGTGGGCCTGACGTGCCAGTGGAAAGAGCCTAGCATGACAGCATGAGCGAGGGGAGGGGGAAAATAGCTCAGATGAAATCTGGCACAGTCACATTCTGCCTCCATTCAATTATTCAGCATGGTGGGGGAGCAGCAGACCAGGTGGAGAACCGAGCACAGGTGAGATGTCCGAGTGCCAAGAAAGCTCACGGCCAGACTCTGAGCCAAACTCTGCCTCCGTTTGGGGCAGTCTGGTGCGCAGGGGGTTGCTTTAGCCCATGATAGAGAGATGTGTGGCTGGCAGTAGCTTTGGCCCCCAATTCGTGCCCTGCGGCCAAGGCTGTTGCGATTCCGCGATTTGGTTCTGGCCCATCTCTGCTCCAGATGCTTGCAGGCTCGGATGGGGGAAGCCCCCACCCGTCTGGAAGATTCTGCAAATCATCTCGGCGCTTGGAAGCTGCGGGATCAGGCACGAGTTTTCCTGGGTCTTGACAGGCCTTTCAGTCTGCCATCGATCCCGGGCAAGAGAACAGAGCAGCAGAGATGGGACTCCATTAATAAAGCATTAAAGGTGGGTAATATAATTAATGCCAATCGGCAGGGGCTTGTGGGAAATAGATCCTGCCTTGCACTCTTGATCTCTTTGCTAGCTGAGTTTACAAGTTTAGCTGAGAAAGGGAATAGTGTGGACGTAATGGACTTAGACTTCTGTAAGGCATCTGACTTAGGGTGTGTCTACACTTGCACCGTCTTTCGAGAGAGGGATGCAAATGAAGACATTCGAAATTGCAGATGAAGCCAGGATTTAAATATCCTGTGCTTCATTTGCATAATTACATTATGGTGCAATTTCTAAATAGCGCTATTTCGAAATAACAGCTGCCGTTAAGAAGCGGTTATTTCAAGAGAAAACCCTTCTCTCGAAATAACCCTTTTTCCTCATACAATGAGGTTTACCAGTTATTTTGAGAGAAGGGTTTTCTCTCGAAATAACCGCGTCTTAACAGCGTCTGTTATTTTGAAATAGCGCCATAACGTGAATATGCAAGTGAAGCGCAGGATATTTAAATCCCGGCTTCATTTGCAATTTTGAATGTCTTCATTTGCATCCCTCTCGCAAAAGAGGGTGCAAGTGCAGACATACTCTTAGTGAGGAACATTTGGGTTAAAAACCTGGAATGATATAAAATTAACCTGGCATACGTGAAAGGGATTAAAATCTGCCTCGCCGACAGGCCTCAAAATGTGCCCGTAAACAGGGAAGCATCATGCAGCAGGTGTGTTTCCAGCTGGGTTCTGCAGGGATCAGGTCTCAGCCCGACGCTGTTTAGCAGTTTCATCAGTGAACTGGAAGAAAACATAAAAGCATCATTGATTTAGTTTGCAGATGACTTACCACTGGAATAAGTTGCCTGGGGAGGTTGTGGAATCTCCGTCACTGGAGATATTTAAGAGCAGGTTGGATAGACATCTATCAGGGATGAACTAGATCCGTGGTATCCAACCAGTTCTGAAGCTGTAGCGAACTAGCCACATTCAACCGGCCAAAGAGCCACATGTGGCTAGCGTGTTGGACACCATGCATCTAGATGGTGCTTGGTTCTGCCATGAGAGCAGGGGACTGGACTTGATGACCCCTCGAGGTCCCTTCCAGTTCTAGTGTTCTATGATTCTCTGACACGCAAGTTGGGGATTGACAAATGATGAAGAGGACAGGCCATTAATACAGAGCAATCTAGAGCGCTTGGTAGGCCGGGCACAAGCGAACGCTCTGCACTGTAATATGGCTACAGATTCACATATACAGCCAGAAGCTGGGAATGGGCGACAGAGGATGGATCACTGTATGGTTCCCTGTTCTGTTCATTCCCTCAGGGGCACCTGGCATTGGCCACTGTTGGAAGACAGGACACTGGGCTGACCCAATGTGGCAGTTCTGATGAAGGAACAAAGAACATAGGCCGTGCATTCGGTATGGAGGGCTTTATACTGACTGGAAAAGATTTATTTGGGTGGCAAAGTGGAGTCCTGCGGGTGCCCAAGGCATTTGGCTCACTCCCAAAGATTAACCCCAGGGTTCAGTCTCCTGCACTGTCTCTCGCACCTTTCATTGGCCCGGGACTCATTTGAAAGGCACCCGCAGGTGCTGGCCAGGAAGCCTCTCCAGCTTCGTCCTGTGCTTTGGAAAGAGCCAGAGGGGCGCCTCTGACAAGCGGAACATTGAAACCAGCTGATCTCTTCCCCCCTCCCCTCCAGCGCTCCACAAAGAGCTATAGTCCCTGGGAGCAGAGGTGTGGAATCCGCATAGCCTGAGCTGGCCCCGCTGCGCAAAGCGTTTCTGAGTCAAAGAAGAAGAAAAGAGAGATTAAAAAAAAGCAAAAAAAAACCCCAACTCCCTGATGGCCGCAGCCTGGTGAAACCCAAACCCTGCAAGCAAAAGCAAGCGAGCGTCACCCGGAGCCGCCAGGCACCCTCACCACCCCTGCAGGCTGCCACGCCGCGGCCCTTCTCCGCCTTGCTCTGGTGGCAGGCTTTCCTTGGCAGCTGGCCGGGGCCGCTCCTGGCAGGCGGCTGCTGGAGGCATTTCTGCCCTGCCTCCCGGAATCAGGCCGAGCCAACGGAAGCAGGGAGAGAAGACAAAGCGGACCCAGTTTGGACTGGGGGCTTTCCCAAGCAGGGAGCCAGCGTTGTCTCCAGCCAGCTGCTTAATGAACCCATTCTCTGGGCCGGTTACACGGCACTTTGCCAACCGTTTTGCCTTCCAGCCGTGGGCAGCCTGCTCCTCTGGCGCTGAACGTCGGATGTGCTGGGAAAGGCTTATTCTCTAGGTTGGGAGCTGGACAGTACTGCAGCATGTCTTTTATCTCCATCTTCCTTGGAACACCTTTCAAGTACCTGAGAGTGTTACAAGGAGAAGGAGAAAAATTATATTCCTTAACGTCTGAGGACAAGAAGCAATGGGCTTAAACTGCAGCAAGGGAGGTTTAGGTTGGACATTGGGAAAAACTTCCTAACTGTCAGGGTGGTGAAACAGCGGAATAAATTGCATAGGAAGGTTGTGGAATCTCCATCACTGGAGGTATTCAAGAGCAGGCTGGACAGACACCTGTCAGGGATGGTCTAGAATGGGTGGGGAACCTTTTTTGGGTCAGGGGCCACTTCAGAAATTTTTTAAATGGCTCCGGGCCCCCCCCGGAAGGGACAGGGCCCCAGGTGCAAGGGTCGGGGCCAGGGCACTTCCGTGCTTCCCCACCCACACAAAGTCTCCCCCCCCCTCGCCCCCCGAGAGAACCACCAGCTGTTCTGAACAGCTGGAGGTTCCCTGTAGGTACCCATGCCCCTGAGGGTGGGAGGAGACTTTGCGTGTTCCCCCCTGTTGTCCCCAGGTCAATCAGGGCTTGGGGGTTGAGAGAGCGTGAGAAGTCTCCTCCCGCCCTGCCCGCGCCCTGCAAGGAGTGAGTGGCACTTAGAAGTGCTGCATGCTACTGGCAGGGCGGGAGGAGACTTTGCATGCTTCCCCCCTCCCCAGGCCCTGATTGGCCTGGGGGGGAGGGGGAGGGGGAGCGGGAGGGCCTCTGCAGGCCGGATCCACTTGCTTGGCGGGCCCTTTTGCCCACCCCTAATCTAGATGGTGCTTGGTCCTGCTATGAGGGCAGGAGACTGGACTTCACCTCTCGAGGTCCCTTCCAGTTCTCGGATGCTATGATTCCATCTAGGGCAGAATGTCTGTGTGCACCGCTGCCCTCTGCTGGATGCCTTTGGAATTGCTCGCTTGTGTCATAGACCCCCTGCAGTGCCTAGTACATGGAGATTCTCCCTTCACTCCGGTGCTTAGGGGGACCGTGTTTCATGCCGCAGAGGCGAGGATTGTTGAACTGCAGGCGGAGGCATTGCAGACCCAGGGAAGCCACACTGCAATCACGCGCCGCACGAGCCCCCTGTGTTGGAAAATGTGCCCCCAGCACTTGGACTCCTTCTAGTCTGGCAGCCCCTTTGAAGCTGCCATGCTGGGTTCTGGGCAAGGGCGTTAGTTTGGAACTGGCCAAGATATGGGGCCAATCTGCTTTGCAGCTGTATGGTGCCCTGGCCCCTTAGCCCCCCCTGGCCCGCCAGCAGCAATGAGCCCTGCCCATTCAACAGCAGGCGCTGGGAGCTCGGGAGAAGCCCTGCTATCTCCTGGGGTGGAAACGAAAGTGTGGGGGATGGGCGGGGCAAGTTCGCTGTGATCAACAGATGTAGGTGGCTGTGACGGACCGGGCCGGGTCTGGGCACAGCCGAGGGCATCTGCTCAGGGCAAATTGCTCAAATTCGGGGCTCCTGACAGCCCCCAGACTGGAGACCTTCCCAAATAGGCCACAAACCAGTCCCACAGAGCGCTTCAGCTGCCTGCCTGGCCAGCCAGAAGCCTCACGAGCAAAACCCCTCCGAGACCCCAGCAATATCCGTGCCCCAGATGGCCCCGGGCCTCATACACAGGTGAGGGGTATTAGAACCCAATCTCACCTACTCCAAACAAGTTCTCTCCGGTTCCAAGAAACTCTGGATCATACCCACAAACCACGCTGAGCCAATCCTTTAGAATCTAAAATCTAGAGGTTTATTACTAAAAGAAAGAAGAGCATGAGAGTAAGGTTGTTAAAGTATCCTACATTACATGCATCGAATCTCCCAGTTCTCGATGCGGGCTTGCAGCAGAGATGTTATAACTGCTGACTTAAAAGTCTTTGGTGCACATCCTGTGTCAGGATGGGTCCACGGTTCTTTCCGGCTCCTCGATCCCTGCACTCTGGCCTCTGGGATGAAGAGCTGAGCTGAGCACCAAGATGGAGTCAGCCACATGGCCTATTTATATCCCCCCCCCCCCCCCCCGGCTTCTTCCAAGCTGGAGGGAGTCACATGGCCAAGGGCCAGGTGTGTCTTTGGCCTCCAGGGGTCCATTGTTCCCGGGAGCTTTGCTCATTAGCATGACCATGGGCAAACATTCCTGGCCCATTGCTCTGCCTCAGACAGACAATCCTTCAGCATCAACACAGAGTGCATATTCATAACTCCACACACAGACATTACACAGGTATATGAAGAGCACACACAGAACCAGTAGACAGTAAGCTTTCATTTGACACCTCACACGGCCCCCTTTGTACCAACTTTTGGGGCAGACACCCCCCCAGGGTTGCAGCAGTGACCTGCTGCTCCCCTTAAACTCCGGTAACGTGACAGTGGCAGACATGGGCTGTGCAGCTGGGGTAGGCCTGTGGGTGCCAGTAACGGCCTAGGGGGTAGAACGTGGGATGGGGGCTCCGACCCCTGAGTAGCCATCTCAGCTGGTCCGTCCTGGCTGCCCTCAGGCAAGTTGTGAGAGCTAACCGCCGCGTCCACGAGGAGGGCTGGGCCGCGGGCTGCAGTATCGGCAGCTTGGGTTCAATTCCCTGTTCCGCCACAAACTTTGGTCTCGTGCCTCAGTTTCCCCTCCATGCAAAGGAGCGGGGAGGGAATAACAGCCCTGCCGCCCAGGATCACTACATGGAAGGCTGTGAGGTACTCAGCTGCTGTGGTTGTGGAGGCCAGAAAAGCCCCTTGCTAGCGGCTCCAGTGGGGACTAGGGGGTAGCTCTCTGAGCCTCAGTTTCCCTGCCTGTGCAGTGGAGATGGTGCTACTGCCCTCCCCTGTCGAGTGCTTTCAGATCGAGGGCAGGCCCGTCCAGCGGAGAGCTAGGCATTCACACTACATGCAGAGGACCGGCGAGGAAAAATATCCACTAGATTCTCCCACCCCCCTCTGCTGAAAAATAGATCCACAGCTGGCTTTGCTGCCCAGCACCGCAGCTCTCTCCGGCGCTGGCGGCTGGAACACGTGCCCTGTGGAAGAAGGCTCTGTTTGTCACGGGCAGACAAAGGCAACCAGTACAATGTAACTCTTCTCCAAGCGGCACTTGGCCAGCATCTAGACCCTGCCCCGGGCCCCCTGCTTCCCCAGCTCCCTGGTCATGACTCCCCTCCTGATTGTAGTTAAAAACACACTCAAGAAGGGTCTGCTGCCTTGCCCTGCCACCTCCGGGGATCCTGTTGGGTGGGGATTATTCGAGGGAGGAAGGGGAGCAGGGAAGGGGCTGGTCGTGGGGAGACCCAGGCAGAGCGTGAGCTGGCTTGGGAAGGTGAATCGGGGTCGCAGGCCCCCCTGCGTCTGGCTGAAGGGCAGGGGGCCAGCTCCGGGCCACAGAGCGTTTGTGACAGAGCTCCGTGGGCCGTCAGCTGGCCGGGGAAGGGAAGGACAATTGTCGGGGCGAAGGGAGGGGGCAGCAGTGCCTGGTTCCAGGCGAAGCTGGGGGCATTGCGGAGATTCGCCCAGGCTGCGAATGCTGGAGGCCGGGTAGGGGCCTGGGCTTGCAAACTGCTCGGGCTGGGAGCCAGGCTGGGACGCCGGCCTCAGTCCCGGAGCCAGAAGGGGGGTGGGGGTGGGGAATGACTGGATTAAAGCCCCGTGTTGTGTAACCAGCGCAGAGGCCCAGCAGCTGTGCCAGGCAGAGGCGGCGTGCAGCATTAACCCTTTCCTGGTGAGCGGGCGGCTGTTCTCCCAGCCCACGGGCATCGCCCCCGCAGCTGCAGCTGGCAAAGCTGCTCCCACAGGGGGCATTGGAGCCAACCTCCACCTCCTCGCTGTCTCCCAGGCAGCCCATGGGGGCGCTGAAGGATCCCCCTGCAGCATGGTCTGCCCGGGCCGGGTTTAAAGACCAGTGACTGGCTGCACAGGGGAGGGGAGGGGGCAAAAGGGGGGCTGCATGGGGTTGCAGCTCTGCTCCGGAAGGGGTAGAGCTGGAGCTGAAGGCAGCGGGCGGTGCAGGGGTGCGACCATGTCTCTCTGTGACTCTGCAGGCCAGCAGATACCTGAAGGGCAGGTGTCCCGGGCAGAAAGGCTCCTTTCCCTGCAGGAGGGGGGGATGTGCCACGGCCCCCTCCCCAGCCCCCCTTCCACAGGAGGGGCTCAGTGGTGCCCAAACCACGCAGCAGAGAACAGAGCCCTGAGGGATGTGGGCTCCCCACTCTCCGAGCTCCCCCCGACTCCCCTCCCCCACCACGTCCTGCCTGCTGGGCTGCGGGCTTGGCTGGTGTCCTCTGCGGCAGCTGCAAAGGGCTTCCCTTCAGAGGGCCGGCGCGGGGGCTGCTTGGGGCCAGGGGGCTGCCGCTAGCCCAGCGGGTGCATTTCTTGCCCCGTGGGCAACGTAGACTGGCTTGGGCGAGCTGCTGCCTTTTCCAGGGGCTGGGGGAGCCCAGGAAGGGGGGGGCTTTCTCAACAGGGAGGGTTGGCCCGAGCCCCAAAAATGAGCTGCCCAAAGTGGACGGTCGCTGCAGGGATGGAGCCTCCGTTGGGCTTGTCCTCGGAAGCCAGTGGAAAGGATCCGACTGACCCCAGCGAGCTTTGGGCCAGGCCCCAGGAACATTCTCGGAGCCACGTTCCAATCCCCGTGGGGACCTCGGCGCATAGTCCAGGTTCATAAATCCATGCAGGTCGGGCCCATCGGTGGCTGTTAGCCAGGCTGGGCAGGGGTGGTGTCCTTAGCCTCTGTTTGTCAGAGGTGGGAAATGGGCGACCGGGGAGGGATCACTTCATGATTCCCTGTTTTGTTCGCTCCCCCTGGGGCACCTGGCATCGGCCACTGTCGGCAGACAGGACCCTGGGCGAGTTGGGCCTTTGCTCTGACCCAGTCCGGCCGTTCTCATGTTCTCACGTGTGTTCCCATCCGCGTACAAAGTCCAGGGCCGGACAGGCTATGAGCCCATCTCCAGTAACCAAGGATCAGCGCCAGCCAGGGGTTAACTCATCTAAATAGAGACTGTGGCTAAAAAAAACTCAGGCGGCCCTGCCCAGGGCCACGCTCCCCTCTGTTATTTACTCCTCGGGCTGCGCCGAGCTTTGTGGCCCAGGGGCCAGTGCCTGGCTCTGCACCCCCCCGGCTGCTTCTGACAGGGAAGGGGGAAGGTTCGGCCGGGCCTAGCAGTTTCCTCAGGGCTGGAGAGCTCCCATGGCTGGGAGCAGGCCAAGCTCCAGGGAAGGGACAGCAGGCGGGCAGGGCGGGGTGGGGGGGGACAGAGACGCTCCGCAGCAGCTGGCAGTGTGGGAGATAAACCTCTGTGGGCAGGCTGGGCTGTGCGAAGCTGGGCTGTGACCCAGAGCCCCTCACAGATGGTGGCGATTCTCCTGTTGGTTTGGGTCAGACCCTGGCTGAGCAGTGCTTTCCCTTTTGGCTTCCACACACTTGCACGGAGGGACTGGGCAGGGCCAGGCCCTGGGTCTCCACCTGGGAAGTTTGGGGTGTGGCAAACCTGGGGGCGGATCTGAATTTCGCAGCGGGGGCCTGTCTCCTGCTCCAGCACATGGGGCAGGTTGAGGATCTGCCCCATGGTCTCCGATTCAGCCCCTGGGACCTGGTGCAGCTTTTCCATCGGAGTTACAAGGGGCAGGTCTCTGCCCTGCGCTGGTCAGGCCTCAGTTGGAGTACTGTGTCCTGTTCTGGGCACCATATTTCAAGAAAGACGAGAAGTTGGAGGGGGGTCCAGAGAAGACCAACAAGAATGGTTAAAGGCCTAGAGAACATGAGCTCTGAGGAAAGACTGAAGGAACTGGGCTTGTTTCGTTTGGAAAGGAGAAGACTGAGAGGGGACGAGAGCAGTTTTCAAGTACCTAAAAGGGTGTAACAAGGAGGGAGAAAAATTGTTCTCCTTGGCCTCTGAGGATAGGACAAGAAGCAATGGGCTTACATTGCAGCAAGGGAGGTTTAGTTTGCAGCAAACTTCCTAGCTGTCAGGGTGGTTGAGCACTGGAAAAAGTTGTCTAGGGAGGTTGTGGCATTTCCATCACTGGAGATATTTAAGAGCAGGTTGGACAGGCACCTGTCAGGGATGGTGTAGATGGTGCTTGGTCCTGCCGTGAGGGCAGGGGACTGGAGCCTCTCGAGGTCCCTTCCAGTTCTAATGTTCTGTGTTTCTATGAAAGTCGCCTGGAATGGAAGAGCGAAAGTCTTGTCCAAGCGCTGTCATTTGCCACATCAGATCAGACTCATCTGCCCCACGGCCACTCAACTGCCTTCTGGGGCAGGGCCGGGCAGCAGGGAGGTGGCTGCGGGACAGCAGAGGAAGTCCTGCTTGTAGGGAGACAGAGCTGTCCAGATTTAACATGCTGGCTTAGCGGCTGTGGGCCTGGCTCCCTCTAGCGCCTGACCCTGGCCACTACGACTGCTGGCTTGTCACAGCTCCAGCAGCTCCATGTGTAAGAGGGGTGGTTGCTTTTGGGGCTGGAGGTCCTGGGTCTGAGCCCGCTGGACGAATGTGGGGCGGCACCTTTGCTGTCATAGTTCGCTGCGGGAGGCCATGGCATGGGTGTGCACAGTGTTCCTGCATCTGGTCTTGGCTGCGGCGAAAGCCTGTCGCATGGTCTACAATGATCCTTTCAGAGTCCCCATGTAAACACCCGGCAATGCACCTGATCTCTGCTTAACAGAGTTCCTGGTCCTCCCCTCTCCCCACAGCTTGCGCCCTTGTGTATTGCTGCCCCCATCACAGCATCCCAAGGAGCCTTTTGACTCCAGTGTGGGGCCTTCCCTCCTCCACGGCCCGGGTCTTTACCCAGCAAACTGGGTGGAGGGGGCATTTCCAATCCAGAGCAGCCTGCTGATTTTGAAGTGTATGAATCTCCCACAGATCGATCTGGGGGTGGTGGGGTGGGGAGGTAGGGGAGATTGGCAGGCCCTGTGTTACTCTAGGGCGTAATACGACAGGGCGTCAGGCGGACTGCGGCGCAGTTGTGGGTCCGTTTACAGCCTCTCCTGTCAGACGGCGGGGCGACAGCCCAGGGGTGGCCAGGGCACCTAGCACTTTTGGATTGCTTTGCAAATTGGGTGGCCACAGAACGCGGTGGTGCGGCCGAACACACGGACCCCCCCCCCCAGCTCTTCAGCGGGCGTGTCAAGGGGCCTTTAACATGGAGAGATCTCAGGGGAGCCGGTTTATATGTCCCACTTGGGCAACGCGACACTTCCCATCGCCCACCTGGGGGTGTTCCGGGAGTCGAATGCCTCCGGCCGCACCCTCAGCGCTGTCGCCCACAGCCCTTTGCTGGCGCCGGGGGGTGTGCTCGGCAGAGCATCCAGAAGGAGACAGGCTCCCTGCCAAAAGGAGCTCACCCTAGACCCACACCCCAGGGAGCTGCAGCGCACCCAATGACCAGGCGCAGGCACCAGGCTGAAGCTGGGCAGATTTTAGTGCCAGCGGCGCCCCCAGACAAATATTAATAAACCCCAGGTGAAGCCAGAGCTAGCCTGCAGGCCCTGCGGCAGGGGGAAGGTTAGCAATGTCACTGCTGCCCCACAGCTGGTGGCATTGACACCCAGGTGTAAATATAGTGAGTGTGCATGGGCAGCAGGTGGAGGCCTAGCTGGGGAAGGCAAGCCCCAGCCCCACCCCTTCTGTCCCAGGCTCCGCCTCTTCCACCTGAGGCTCCATCCTTTCTGTCCAAGGCCCCACCCATCCCCCCTGAGGCTCCACCCCTTCTATCCCAGGCCCCGCCCCTTCTGCCCAAGGCCCCACCCTCTCACCAACCTCTCCCCGTGCAGCTAAGCCCCACCCAACCCCAGCCCAGAAGCCCGACCCTTCCCTACCGGACAAAGAGCCCGGCTGCTGCACTGCGGCCCCAGCCCTCCCGATCAGCTGGGGAGTGTAGGTTTGGGAAGGCAATGCTTTCCCTTGCCTACGCTACCCGCCGCCCACGTGCATGAGGGAGGCAGTCCTTCCATTTGTAGGTGCCAGGTGCCAGCGGGGGGGAGCAGATGCGGGGAGAGCCACCCAGAGGAACAGGGAGGGGGCAAGAGGGAGCCCCCCATTTTGCCATTCAAATTTTGGCCCAGATACTGGGGGGCAGTGCCCCTCCCACATGCTACCACGAGCCACCTACGGTTCCGTTCCCCGTGAATGGAGGGTGGGGTGCTCTGCTGCTGGCCTGTTCCACTTTGATTTTGCAGTGGTGGAGCGGAAGGGTAGGGGAAATAATACCCTAATATTCAGGGCCCGTCCTGCGCCATCAAACCGGCAGGATTTCTGGCTGCTGTGAGGGGAACTGGAGAGAGAGGAAGGGTCCGTTCCCGATCGGTTATTGCTAACAATTGGATGGCGGCTGGAGAAAATCACCCCTTACCATTTGGGCAAAGGCTGCCCTTACAATACATCCCAGCAGGGCCGTGTCGAGCAGGGGTGTAAAAACAACCAGACAGCCCCCGCGACAGGGACACCGCCCAAACCCCGGTGCGGCCACGGCTGTGCCAGTGGACGAGTACGTCTGCTGGAAGCGCCAACGCCGTTCGGGGAGGGGGTGGTGTCAGGAAGCTTCTCCTGCTGGCAGGCAGCTGTGCTCCCACGAGGAGTGGCACCGAGCTATGGAGGCAGGGTCTCTGGCGCGCAGACATAGCCCGTGGTCACGGGCCGCACGCTACGGGCGCGTCCCTGTCCCGTGATTCCAACGAGACTCTCGGGAGATGCTCTCCGCAAGCAAACGTCAAATCCCCCATCCCCAGCAGCCATGCCAGAAACCTGACCCGACGAGTCAGGGCCATCCAATCAGGAGACAGACACAGACCACGTGACCCGCATGCGCAAGCACAACAGCTTGCCTGTTGGACGAGTGACCCCAGAATTAACTGAGGCGAGCCCCTGGAGAATGGTTTCCCACGATGGAGCGGCGAAAATCTGTTGTTTGCGCACAATCAGCCAACTGGGAAAGAGGAGAAATCCGTCTAATAACCCATCTCCTAAATGATTCTTTGCAGATTAAATGCTTGGCTCATTAGCACCTCCTATGTTCCAGGCGCTGGCCCTTCGCGGAGATGGACTGTGCTGTTTAATCACGCCACCGTCCACCCAAACAAGCACTGAGAGCCACTCTCCGATAAATGACCTTTCTCTGTCTCTCCAACAGGGCCCGCAGGGCAGGCAGAGGCTGCAGAATTAAGGCTTCCTGACCAAGCCCCTCTGATTGTCACAAGGCTCATCGAAGCGCTGGAAAAACAAGGTACGTCAGGTTCACTTTTCCCGGGCTGCTTCCTTCCAGTTGTGACAAATAAGTGCATGGCGCTGGATGTGCACCTTCCATGTGTCATATGCCCCACGCCGTTCCTGCTGACGTTGCACGAGGGAGAGTCAGAAACCAGCCCCCTTCTACATTCCCACCCGTGCACCGCCACTGATTTTAGCGGTGCTGCTGCAGGTGCATGCAGGAGGGAGAGCAGGCTTGGACTCCACAGGGTTGAAAAGTTTTGAACGGGGCTACCACCCAACAGGAACCGCAACCAACCAGCCCCTCACGCTGTTCTGAAATACGCATCACCCACCAGTCCAAGCCAGGCTATGCGATCTCTAGGACCTAGGGGGTGGGGTAGCATTGTCTCATGTGAACCCAGCCAAAACCTGTCTGCCCCCGATGGGGAAAACTGCTACTTGCAGGCAGTGTCCGATCCATAGCAGAGATGGGTCTGTTGCCATGCTGGGCTTGCCATCTTGCCTATTCAGCGCCAGAGACTCATGTTTTCAGCCGTGGAGATTTCCAGTTCCGCCCCTGTCGTTGCTCGAGATGGGGGCTGCCAGATTTGCCCCAGCCATGCTACGCGTTGGTTGTTGGGTGTGTTTCCATACTGGGCATGGCCACATCTGGAGGATGGTGTCCAGTTCTGGGCCCCCCACTGTAGAAAGGATGTGGACGCATTGGAGAGGGTCCAGCGGAGGGCGACCAAAATGATTTGGGGGCTGGAGCACATGACCTACGAGGAGAGGCTGAGGGATTGGGGATGTTTAGTCTGCAGAAGAGGGAGGGGGATTTGAGAGCGGCCTTCAACTCCCTGCAGGAGGGTTCCAGAGAGGCTGGCGAGAGGCTGTTCTCAGTGGTGACCGATGGCAGAACGAGGAGCAATGGGCTCAAGTTGCAGTGGGGGAGGTCTAGGTTGGATCTTAGGGAAAACGATTTCCCTAGGCAGGTGGGGAAGCTCTGGGATGGGTTCTCTAAGGAGGGTGTGGAATCTCCATCCCGAGAGGTTTGTTAGTCCCGGCTGGACAAAGCCCTGGCTGGGATGATGGGGTTGGGGATGAGGTGTTTGGGGAGCACGAGGGGTTTCTGGGTCGGGGGTGGAGCTCAGGGCTGGGACAGGGGATTGTTGGGGCACAGGTTGACCTCCGGCAGCTGCCAGCCAGTGATGATGGGATGGTCCGGCAGGCTTCCTGCCTGGCCTACCACAGGGGACCGCCCTGCACCCTGGAGGTGGCCAGCAGCAGGTCCATCTCCACAGGCCCCACGCTCTGGCTCCGCACTCCCATTGGCCGGTTCCTGGTTTGTCGCCAGGCCTTGCTGAGCACAAATGGAGGGAGCTCAATGGGGGCTTTTTTATCCCGTGAGAGTTGGCGACTCGCCCCCACCTAGGAGCTGGGCCTGATGCTAGCTGCTTCTGGGGCGCTGTGCGAGCCGCAGTGCAGGATAGGCAGGGAGCTGCCTTAGCCCCCCTCCCTGGTCATCTGATCCCCCTGCCGCCACGAGCCCCAGCACCCCACATTCCGCACCCCAGGACTGGGTAGTGACCCGTCGTTTGACTAGACTTGGCTCTTCCTTTCCCTAACGCTCCGACCTGGCAGCCGTGAATTGCCAGTAGCAGCGTGAGGCTTGTGAGGGGAGCTGGGAGAAGAATTTTGCATGCAACTCTTTTTGGTGAAAACCCCAGATTGAGCTACCCTGGAATAGTTGGCAAATTTGAATCAATTGGGCAACATTGTTTGAGTAAAAATTAAAAAAAACAACAACCTCTAAACAGAATTTGAAAAGATGTTCCGTTTTGACACTTTCAAAATGTAATATTTTGGGGTTTGGGCTCAAAATGACTTTTCATGTCAAAATGTGCTTTTCATCCTATTTACAAGTAATCCAAAATGTCCAAACATGGTCAACATCGAAATGATACCATTGGCTTTGGTCAAAGCCTCACATTGAAGTGGACCAGAAACAAAACCTTGTTGGACATTTTGAAAAGAAATAATAGTGGGTTAATTTTCTGTCTGCTGCTGTTATTTTTGGAATCACCAACGCATCGAAAAATCAATTCTTCACCCAACTGACACACAGTGATGCAGTTCTGATTCCAGGCAGCAGAGGGCAGTGCGCATGCGCGCACACACGCACGCACACACACACCATACAGGTATGGTTGCCACACACACGCCACTACATACAAGTATTATAGACACACAAACACACACACACACACACAACATACAGGTAGGGTTCACCCCCCCCCAACATACAGGTAACATTGCCACAAACACACACACACACACACACACACACACACACACACCACACAACATACAGGTAAGGTTGCAGGGTATTGACAGCAGAACAGAGACACCATAACAAGATGACTCCGATGCTTTCCTGCTGACCCCATTTATGGGTCCAGCCCTTCTGAGTTAAAGCAGGTTTGTTTGCACAGTGCTTTGGAGAGAGAGTGCTGCCTTGCCTCTGATTTATATTTTTCCTTTTGGTTTCAAAGGCATCGACAATGAGGCTCTTTACCGAGCCCCTTCTGGCGCCTTCAACAGCCCTGAGCTCAAACAGGCTCTTCTGACAGGTAAGTCACCATCCCGCTGTTCCTGCCTTCATGCTGATGGGCAGAGATGCTTTGTACTGGGCGTGTCCGAAGCTGGGAGAAGAGAGGTGTTTGTTGACACCATGTTCTCCACACATGAGCAGTGTGTCTGTGAACCCCTTTTTCATTTCCAGCATGGGCATCTCGAGTATGTATCCACTGCAGTGATCGTAGCTGTGTGTGAGTGTCATAAGCCCTATTCTGGTGACAGCTAATGGAGATTTTCCTGTAAGTCAGATGCTAAAGGCTTTTATTTTTGGAGCAGGAAGATCTGAGTTGCGTCTCTGCTGTTGCTAGGAAGGTCTGTGCGGCTGTGATGTGCATCAGGGACTGTCATTAAGATCCTAAATGTCTGTGCCCTTATATATACATAGCATCCTTGCAGTGCAATTATAGGCCATAGCAACAGTGTTGTGGCACACCGTGTTTGTTCCCCAATAAGGTGCATATCAAATGAGCTTTTCAAAGTAAGAAGTTGGTGTCCCTGACAGCCAGCTCTGTGTGTACACGGGGGGGCGGGGAGGGGGCAAAGAACTGTGGATCCTGCTTGATGAGAGACGGTGAGGTGCCATGACCGATGGAAGCAAGGAGAAGGGTGGGTGTATGCAGAAGAATGCCTGTGTGTTACAATGGCAGCCCCGGGTCTGATCAGCGAGCTGATGCAGCGCTGGGGCAGGGAACTGGATTCTCTTCTGGCTCACCCGTTGCTCGCAGAATGGGACCATGAGTTCCAACCGCGAGCTGCTTCATACCGGTGGTGACACACGAGCCTGTTTCAAAGGTGCTTTGAAAACCAGGCCTTAGCTATCAGGCAGGGGAGGGCACGTGGAAATTGTAGTCAGTGCAGTACTGGGAACTCAAGAAACCCGCATTCAGTTCCCTGCTCTGCTACAGCCTTCCTGTGTGACCTTGGACAAATGTCGCCATGCCTCAGTTTCCCAGCTGTGCAGTGGAGATAATACCCTGCCCTGCTTCCCAGGAGTCTGGTGAGGATAAACCCCGTAAAGGTTGTCAGGGGCTCAGATCTTGTGGCAGTGGTGGCCACAGAAGTACCCGAGAGCTAGGCCACGGTGATGTGTGTTGGTATCACATGACGAGTCTGTGACCCAGGCAGGCACAGGATGGTCCAGAATTCCCACTGCTGGAGCTAGAGGTGCATCAGGGATGGAAAGTTTTCCATCAAAACTTTTATTTTTGACCCAAAAACATGGCCTTTCCCCTCTTTAAGCAAAAGTCGTCGCCAGAAAAAAATGGTTAAAAAATTAGTTTTTTAAAACAAAACCAAAAAATGATCAGTTGTTTTTCTCAAAGAATATGGAATATTTTCTCCACAGCCCTAGTCAGAGCCAGTAACCTGGGCACCACCCACCACTGGGGAAAGCGGAGGATGTGATAGACCTTGGCTTTAGCAAGGCTTTTGATATGGTCTCCCACAGTATTCTTGCCAGCAAGTTAAGGAAGTATGGATTGGATAAATGGACTGTGAGGTGGCTGGAAAGCTGGCTAGACTGTCGGGCCCAACGGGTAGTGATCAACGGCTTGATGTCTGGCTGGCGGTCGGTTTCAAGTGGAGTGCCCCAAGGGTTGGTTGGTCTAAGGCTGGTTTTGTTCAACATCTTTATTAATGACCTGGATGAGGGGATGGATTGCACCCTCAGCAAGTTTGCGGATGACACTAAGCTAGGAGGAGTGGTAGATACGTTGGAGGGCAGGGAGAGGGTCCAGAGTGATCGAGACAAATTGGAGGTTTGGGCCAAAAGAAATCTGATAAGGTTCAACAAGGACAAATGCAGAGTCCTGCCCTTGGGATAGAAGAATCCCAAGCATTGTTACAGGCTGGGGACCGACTGGCTAAGCAAGATTATGTCGAAAAAGACCTGGGCATTACAGTGGATGAGAAGCTGGAAATGAGTCAACAGGGTGCCCTTGTAGCCAAGAAGGCTAATGGCATATTGGAGGAGCATTGCCAGCAGATCTAGGGGAGTGATTATCCCCCTTTATTCAGCACTGGTGGGGCCACATCTGGAGGATTGCGTCCAGTTCTGGGATCCCCAGTACAGAAGGGATGTGAACTCATTGGAAAGAATTCAGTGGAGGGCAACAAAAATGATTTGGGGGCTGGAGCACATAGCCTATGAGGAGAGGCTGAGGGATTTGGGCTTGTTTAATGTACAGAAGAGAAGAGTGAGGGGGGATTTGATAGCAGCATTTATCTACCTGCACGGGGTTCCAAAGAGGATGGAGAGAGGCTGTTCTCAGTGGTGACCGATGACAGAACGAGGAGCAATGGTCTCAAGTTACAGTGAGAGAGGTCTAGGTTGGATCTTAGGAAAAACGATTTCCCTAGGAGAGTGGGGAAGCACTGGGATGGGTTCCCTAGGGAGGGAGTGGAATCTCCATCCCTAGAGGTTTTGAAGTCCTGGCTTGACAAAGCCCTGGCTGGGATGATTGAGGTGGGGTTGGTCCTGCTTTGGGCAGGGGGCTGGACTCGATGACTCCTGAGGTCTCTTCCAGCCTTGGGGTTCTGTGATGTTTGCAGAGAGAGAGGGACGTTTCAAACAAACCCCTCCAGCAAAGTCAGAGGAGCCAGGAGCCCAGCAAGGTTCCCACGGAGCAGCAGGGCATGGGTGGGAGATTGTTACTTTTCTTCCTCCTTCTGTATTTAGGGCCAGATCCTCCACGGGTGCAAGCCAGGAGGGCTCTCTTGTAGCTGGTGCAAGTTTAAACCAGCCGTGGGATTGGCTTCTCCATTTATTTTCCTTGTTCTCTGTTCATTTGTGGGTGCCGTCGATTCGTAGGAAGTAGGTTATTTTTGTAATTGAGTTCTCTTGTTATTTTCAGCCCTCCCCCCCAACTCCAAACCTCCAGTTGCGTTCTGAAGGGGGAGCAGTCTTGGTCCTGCCTCTGGCTCCCCTCTTCTGCAGCCCTGGGAGCCTGCATTGGCCCCTTGGCTCACCCCCACCCAGGGTGCCTTAGTACAAGGCACCCCAAGCCAGTGAACCAGCAGCGCCACCCGGAAGAGCCCCCCAAGGACAGGCTGGGGAGATTTGGCTCCCGTTGGCCTCACCCTGAGCCCCTGCTAAAAGATGAAAACCCAGGCCCGGCATGAAAACCTAGAAAGGTGACTCCATGTGGACAGCGGTTTGCAAACACTCCCTTTGGGGTGCACTGGTGCTGGGCTGTGACTCACTGAATCTGCCAGCTGATTCCAGAGCTGGGGTCAGGAAGGGTGTTTCCCTGAGATCAGATTGGCTGGAGAGTTGGAGGGAAGGCTCCCCTCTAAGGCAATCTGTATGGTATGGGTCAGCTGCTGGGATTGTCTGGGCATGTCCCATGTGTCCAGCGCCCTGCCGCTGCCTGGGCCGTGGGCACTGGTGGCTTCTCCATCTCTCTACGGTGCACCCCAGGTCAGCCCCCTGAGACCTGGAATGGTTTGGCCTAAGCCAGGTTAGAGGGCTCAGCACAGGTGTGATCAGGGGAAATCTGGCACTGGGGTTATCCAGCAGCTCAGCCGCTTGTGGCTGTAGATCCTTGAAATCTAGTAAGGAAATGCAATCACCCTGGCTTGTCCGCATGGCCCATCTGGGAACAGAGGCCGGAGGGGTCCCTGCCCCCAAGCGGGATGCCCAGATGATGGAGGAAAACAGCACCATGACAAAATCTGGGGAGGAGGGAGAGAGCTGCAGATGCGGGGTAGGTCTTAGGGGGACAGTGGGGTGCCCACCACCCTGGGATGACGCAACCCCAGTGCAGATATCCACAGAAGGCCCCTGTCAGCCCCACCGGGGCCAAGATTTCCCAGTGGCACCAAACTTCAGCAGTGCAGAAGAGCTCGTTTGGGGTGAAAATTTCACCCCTGGGGCCACTGAAGTCAGTGGGAACTGTCCATTCTAGCTTGGTGCCGGTGACTGGGCGGACTAGGCCCGAAGCCCCTGGCTGGGGGTCTTGCTGCACCCCGCCCCAGGGAGAAGAGCAGAAAAGAGGTCCTCCAGGCAGACTAGAGTGGTGCTTCTGCTGCAGCCAATCAGGGCCCAGCAAGCTGATATAAAAGAAGCTGCTGGGCCCGCGCCTGGCAGTTCCTCACTGGAGCGCGACCCAGGTGGACCTGGGGACCGACTGGGAGGACAGCGGCACCCCGGGTCCAGCAGCTGAAGACCGGCTGTTAACAGACTATAACAACTTGCAGAACCCCACTCAGGGTGCAGGGAGAGTTTGACTGCGAAGCCCTGAGAGAAAGGGCTGGACGGAGCAGCTTTCTGGGGAAGTGGCTGTGGGAACAAGACAGCAGGGGACCGCAGTGATACTCAGCAGGCAACTGCTACTTACAGGGTCCCTGGGGCGGGACCTAGAGGTGTGGACGGGGCTGGGTCCTCCCCAACCCCGCAGGAGCTGCCGAGGGGGATAAGAAGGAGCCAGCTCCCGGGCGACCAACCAGGAAAGCCATCTGGGACCCCGCCACTCCCAGAGCCCCTTGGGCGGCGAAGTGGCAGACACAGAGGGGTGCCCGCGAGAGACTGAGCCCCTTCACAGTGCCTCTGACGAACTGTGCTAATGATTTTGGGGTCCCTACCCTTCAAACACTCTCCTCTCCCCAGCTCTTCCCTGGCAGATTTCCCAGCTCCCGCCCAATCCTGTTCCCCTTTATTTTTGAAGAGAACCCCTGTGCCCCCAGGTGGCCAGAGTGTGGCGCTGTGGCACCAGGCAGTGCCCAGCCGCCGGCTGGCTCCATGGAGCTCCCCGGCTTCCCAGGGCTAGCTACAGAGAGTCAGCCCCACGGCTGAGGCTTAGGAGCTGCATCTAGGGACCTCCCTTCCCTGAGCGGGGGACCTGCCCCTGTGCCCAGGGAGCCCGGCTGCTGGCAAGGTGGCCCTGCTGCGGTAGCAGCGGGCGGTGCGGCAGCAGCGGGCAGCCCGGCTGCCGGGCACCTGCCAGGCCAGGCCCGCGAGGAGCTGTCACGCCAGCCCGGGTTGCTATGGAGAGGGAGCTGAAGGAAGAGCTATATAAAGCAACATGAGCTCATCGCTGTGCGGCACCTCTAGGAAGCAAGTCCGTAAAGGGTGTGGGGGGGGGGGCGGCGTTGAAAACACCTCCCCAGCTGCAGTGCGGCCAAGCCGCAGCCGAGGCGGGCACAGGGGTGCCTCAAGGGGAGCTGGCGGGGCTGCTGAAGGGTGTTGGTGCGGCAGATGCCGGCTGCGGAAGGGGGGGCAGAGAAAGTCCCTAGCCACAGCAAATAAGAGACCTCCATAATCTGCAGTCAAGTGGCAGTGGGGGGAGAGGGTTGGATCTTAGGAAAAACTATTTCCCTAGGCGGGTGGGGAAGCACTGGGATGGGTTCCCTAGGGCGGGGGTGGAATCTCCATCCCTAGAGGTGTTTAAGTCTCAGCTTGACAAAGCCCTGGCTAAGTTGATTTAGTTGGGATTGGTCCTGCCTTGGGCAAGGGGCTGGACTTGATGGCTCCTGAGGTCTCTTCCAGCTCTAGGATTCTGAGTCTACTGCACACGGGGGGCAGCTCCCTCCGACCCGCGAGCACGGCGCTACACCGAGTCTATGCACGGAGCCGTGATGCCGTCAGATCACCCGTCAATTTGCTTCTTCCGCTCTGGTGCCACATATGATCGGGGGAGTGGGGGGTGGATCCTCATGAGCAAAGCTGGGGTGATTTTAGCACAGCCGGAGCTGAGCGGAAGAGTCTGCCTCGGACCCTTAGGTCTGCTCGCCGGCAGCTGGGCCCCCTGTCGGTAACACCCCGGCTAGCTGGTGCTGTGTGGTGCACGGGGCATCTTCTCCATGCAGAGGAAAGTGCCCTTTGCCCTCCACTGGCTGCAGCCTTGACCGCTGGCACAGTGCTAAGCCAAGCTGAGCCTGCTTGGCACCCAGAGGGGAGAGCTCGGTGGGAAATCCACAGGCCACTGAGAGGGTCGTGTGTGTGCTCTTGGCCCCTCCGAGTGATGATTCGGGCGGCACTAGGGGGCGTGCTGCCACATTAAGGCCACGTCCACATGAGGAGAGTTTCAAAATGACTAAATTCGACTTAATCACTCCTGATGTCACAAAACCGAACTAGCGGGTCCTCGCGATGGGGAAGCCTCGAAACGAGTCTGAGGCCGGCTCTGTTCATGCGGAAGCGCTACTTCCCCTGAGGGCCCCAGGAAGCGCTGGGGAGTGATTCGTTCGAATGACTCTGGGGAGGCGCTATTTCGAAATAGTGGCACCGGCGCGTCCACGTGATCGCTATGTCGAAATAACGATTTTGGAATTAGCGTTACTCCTGAGGAAAAGCAGGAGTACAGATTTCGAATTAAGCAGCCCGTGATTTCAAAATAACGGGCTTAGTCGGGCGGACACTCTGCTTTTAAACTCAGCCTCAGGGGAGTTATTTCAAAATAAAGTCCTAGTGTAGACCAGGGCTAAGACAGGAGCCAAATGTCAGGCAGACCAGAAGTTCCCAGTCCAGCTTCTCTAGCCTGTTCATTACCAGATGGACTCCCCCCTGTCCTCTTATCAGTCTTCTTTCTCCTGAGAGAAACAATCCCAATCTTTTCCACGTCTCTTTGCCTTTTGCCCTCCCAGCCACTCAGAGCTACGTGGAGCTGACCGTTTCACTCCTTTGCTGGCCAGCCCTGCCGTCCATACACTGGTACCCGCTGCTCTCTGCCCCAAGCGAGAAGGACGGAGATAGATTTTCAAGAGAGAAGGCAGCATTTGGCAGCAACGGATGTTTGTGTGTGTTTATCGGGGCTCAAATCTTATATACCCCTGTGGATCCTTTGTCCACTTCTCTTCCCCCCCCATTCCTTCGCCCCGCATTAAGAGCCTGTCTCTCCCCCCATCCTCATTTGAGCCGTAGCAGCAGCCGTCTCCACTGGGCGCCGGAAATGCTGTGGTTGATTCAGAAAGCGGGCCAGCGCGGGCTGCGTATTCTCTGCCCACTCCTCGCAGCGTGCGCCTGATTGGAAACGGCGTTCTAAAGATAGCGCTCAGAGCACCATGGGGGAAAACCCACAGAGCAGGTGAGCCTGTTTCCTCTTCATGCCCTGCCCCGTCAGTCGCCAGCACGCACGACGAGCTGTAATGAAGGCTCTGCATGACTCATGTAAACTCCTTCCACCATGGAGTTGGCCTTTGGATTGGGAATAGTTCGGGGGGTCTGAGATAATTGGGGGTGTCTTTGCTCCTGTTGGCTGATCTCTGCCCAACTCGTGCTCCCTCCCACTCGCTGCCCGTAATAAAGGCTTTAAAAAAAATAACACAAATTAAACTGTACAGAGGTTGGAACCGTTGGGGAACTGAGTCGTTTCAGTCACTGGCAGGCTGAGCCGACACCGGGGCTGTCAGAAAACTCTTCCTGGCTACCCCACACTTTTAGATCAATGGGATTTGGACCCATGCCAACCTCCCCTCCCCCACTTACCCCTGCTCCCCCCCCAACCCCCGCTCCAGTTTGTGTCTGGGAGCTAAAAGACGGGGCCCTGGTGGTACAAGGAACGATTGTGATTGGATAGCTAGTGCGGTGGGTGTACGTGTCCCTGCTGAGAGCACAGAATTTTAAAAGGGGGAAACGGGGACTCTTGCTTGTGTGTTTAGAAGAAGGCACACTGATGGGCGATGGCGTAGCTCTCCCTTGACTTGGTGGGAGCAGCTGGTCTTGTGGGCAATGTACTGGACTAGGCGTCAAGAACTCTGGGTCCAGTCGTCTGCTCTGCTACAGATTCCCTGCAGAGCCTGGAGGGAGTCGCTCAGAATGTGTCTACACTGCCCATGAAACTCAGGGTGTGACTCTGGTTTGGGCCCAGTCCTCTTTCTGTCTGCACACCGGTCAGCCTGTCTTGGGTCAACAAGTGCGAGGGACCCTGCTCAGGGGAGGGGCAGAGCCCAAGTCTTGCTGGGACTTGGCTCCAAGCGGTGTCATCTTGCAGTGTGGACGCAGCTCACGCCTCAGCCAGAAGGTCCACGTTGCACAGGAGGGACGTGTGAGCCTGGCTGTGAGACCAGCGGTTATAACCCCAGGGGCACGGGGCAAGTGGATATTCAAGCCCGGGCTTTGGAAACGCAGAGTCCACAAGTCCAGGTCCCACTGATCTGGTTTACAGTGCCATGTAGACGCACCCACTCTGGGCCTCAGTTACCCAGGTGTGAAATCGAGATAATGATCTTCCTTTGTCGGCATGTTTAGATGCTGACCGTGTGTTGGAACAATGCCTAGCACAGGGAGGCCCTGTGCTCTAGGCCTGGAGTCACAGCAGGAGGAAAGCCCAGCTCTGGCCGGTAGAGATGTCAAAATATTAACCGTGCCACTGATAAAAATTCTATCGGTTACAGGTAACTGTGGGGCTTGGCTGCTGCTTCCCAGCCCTGGGGGTTGCTGGCTGCCGGCCCGCGTTGTAGTGCCGGGCTGCTCTGGCCAGTAAGGGTGATGCTTACTGGGTAACTAGGTAACCGGTTACCCGTTTGCATCCCTACTAGCAGGTAGTTACCACGTGGACTTGTCACTTCTTCCAGGCGGGAAAATATCCTCCTGGTAATAACCACTTGGTAGCTGTAGATCCCAGAGCATTTTACTGCTGAGCGTTGGGGTCCACACGTCCCCCTGGGGAACCAGCCGTGCAGAGAGCTGGGGAGGGACTTCCCTGAGCTCAGCTGGGGTCACGTCCGTGGGGCTTCATCGGCCTGACAAGCATTAAAACTGCAAGTCAAAGGCGGACAGCCCCAGGGTCCGCTGGAGGTGGTGACAACTCACCCCCAGATGAGTGACACTGTGTTTGGGATCTGATCCCCTGGCCCATGGGTCTGCAGTGCCCAGTCAGCCCTGACCCCAGGGCAGGTGTCTGGAGCAGGAAGCCGTCTCTCTCCAGATTTTCCTCGTTGCTTTTCGATGATATGTCACTCCAGAGATTTCTTGCACTTGGAAGAGTGGAGTAGAATGGGCTTGTAACAGGGCATACCAGGCTAGAAAGGGCCATAGAGAAGTCCTCCAGGCCAGCTAGAGGGGCAGGGAAGGACTACATAAGAAGCTGCAGCACCAGAGGGAGGGCAGTTGCAGCCCAGACCTGAGGGAGAGAGGACCAGGGGCCTCCCTGACGGGCCCGTGTGTTCTGTCCACAGGAGATTATAGCAGCTCTCTGTGATACCCCGCAGTGCTGTGGCACTTTGGCAGCCCAGACAGCCCATTGTGTTTCCCCAGCGCCCAGCAATAGTCTTGGGAAACCCTCCTTCACCAGCGAAAGGGACTTCACTCTGTCCGCTGAGGCAGGGCCCATGGTCCCTGCATGTCCTGGAAACTCTGTTGCCTGAACACTCCCCTGAGCTCTAACCTCCTTTATTTCACCCTCTGCATCTTCTCCACCAGCGCCTCCAAGCCCTTCGTAAGAACGGTGTTGGGCAAACGAATAGGATACAGCTTGGCTCCCGCGGGCACCAGGGCACATAACCATCCTCCTGCAATGCCAAGTGGAGCCTTGCGGGAAGACAGCAATCTGAACCCACGTCTCATCCAGCTGCCTTCCAGGAAGCGGGTGCCGGGTCTTCCCAAGCTGACAGTACAAGGCGCTGGAACAGGTGTTTCCAGGGATGGGCTCTCCAAAGCCTTGGGGAGAACCACCCTGAAACATCTCAGCTCCTAATTGCTGAATGCTGAAGGTGCCTATGGCAAAGTGGCCAATAAACCTAGACCAGGAGTAGACCCTGCCAGCCTGCCTCTGCCAACTTCTGGCGTGGGACAGGGCCTGCAAAACAGTTGTCCTGAGTCGAGGGAGGTACCTCCGCTTGTCAAGTGCAGCTAGCAGGAATTATTTCATGCATCAGGCAGGGGGGCCTGGAGCGGTTAGTAGGAGGTTGAGGGTTAGAAGCTGGCTCTGGTCTTTTGGCCATCCCTGTCCTTTCTGGTCCCCTGATCATCGCCATGGTGACCATGGTCTCTGGCCTGGCCTGGCTGTAATCCTCTGACCCTCACTGTAGTTTCTGTGGTGGGCTGGCTCTGATCCCATGCCCAGAGCCACGGGCTCGGTTCCTGTGACTGACGGTGAAGGGCTCCAGCTCCCATTACAGATCCCTCTGACAAGAGGCAGGCTCCTCTCCTGCACGGTTATTTCTTTGCAGTCTTTGCGGCGAGGTGACTCATGGTTCCTCTTGTGTCAGTGGGAGGAGATGGGGGGCGGTGAGTCGCCAGAGGGGGCCACCGAGGTCTATAAAGGCTTCAGAGCTATTCGTGCCCTCCGCCTGCAGCAGGGGAACCGGCAGAAAGTCAGCCTGAGCCTGTTGGGAAAAGCGAAGCCTGCTCCAAGTGAGTCAGACTTTCCAGAGAAAAGCTGAATATAGCCTTAAAATCCGATTGGATCCGACAGGTGGACAGGCTGGCTGGCCCCGCCTCTCGGGAGCACGCAGGGCCCTGCTCCAGCAGCATTCTGCCCGGTTAGTTATATGAAATATTCCCCCCTCCGCATCAGCACCGTTGCCTCTAATTTTTCCCATTTGTGTGCAGATCAAATTTGATGTGCACCAAGGCATGTGCCGATGTGCCCCACCAATAGAAATACATGCTGCCAGCTGTGGACACTCTGCTCATCAGCTGTGTGGCACCTGAATATCTCTGGGATAGCCACCCAAGTGCACAGCTTACAGGGAACACCGCCTGTGAGACTCCCCTCCATGTCCACATCTTTCCCCTGCAGGTTGCAAACAGCACAGAGTAAGAAAAAGAGCTGATGTGAGCCCGTGTGGCCAGCTGCACTTCCAGAGGCAGGCTCCGGGGCTAAAAGCCGCTCCCTCTTGATCCCAGACCTCTGCCTACTTTCCTCCCTGGCGGGTAGGGATCCCCTCAGGAGGAAGCCCCCCATGGAAGAGGTTTGTGTGACTTGTGGCACAGTTGCTTTTCCCAAACAGATAGCGAGATTTTAGGGACCACAGGCTCAGTCGCACCTGCAGCCTTTTTCACTCCCTTCCAGGAAACAATGATTTTCCGTTCCGGATTTTGGGGTGGGAAAAGCTATGGGAGCCAATAGATTCCTAGGGAACATCGCTCTGTTTGGCAATGAGAGGGTGAGTTTTGAATCCTGGCAACTGGGATGTAGAGATTGGGGATAAAAACTTCACGCTTCCTTGGTGCTTTTGTAGATGTGAGTGGAGAGTATCGATCCGTAAATAATGTAACCCAGCCATCCCATCAGGTACAACATTTATCTTTAGCCTGACTGTGAGGAAACTGAGGCTCAGAGTGGCAGTGACTGTCTGGAGATGGGCCTTACACACCAGGGGGAGTCAAACCGAGAACCCCCGCTGGTCAGACAAAGGGAGATTTTTTTTCCTCTGAAAATTTCAACTATTTTCAGTCTTTGACAAACACAGCTGAAAAAAATGTGACCAAAAACCACTGGGGGAATAAAATTAGGTTTGGGCTGAAAATGTCCTGGATTCAGTTTTCCACCAAAACCAAACCAACCCCAAATCACATGTTCCAGGAAAGCGAACACTTTCAGCGAAAGGTTCTGGCTCAGTTGAGAGCCCAACCGTCAGTCGAATCCACCTCCAGCTTCCAAAGCCCCCAGCCCCGCTTTGAACCAGAGGGTCATTCTCCTACCACACGACAGAGCAAGGGTGGGACTCAGGAGAAGCTCCCAGCTCCCCCCCAGGCCTGTTCTACAACGCTGGAAAGTCCCTTCGTGCTGCCTCCTCCTTCTAACACGAGCATGACAAGGCTGCCACACTGAGCAGTTTCTTTGATGTGTGGGAAGATCTTTGGGATTTCCAGATGAAAGTCACGTGCTGGGGGGGGCAGTGATGAAGTGGGAATTGTATTCTCGCTCTTCACTTATTATGCTGCATGTGCTTCCTACTGTCCTGTAATAATCCCATTTGCGTGCCTCAGTTTCCCTGGGCACTGCACCAGTCCCCAGACAGGGATGGGAATTTCGGTGTGACAGCCTCCTTCACCGTACCCCATGGCGGATGCTTTCTGTAACCTGAGCCTGGAACGGGAGGTATAACCAGGGGACCCCTTTTGCCCAGGAAGCTGTACAAAGACCCATGATGGGGCTGGCTGCAGAAGGAGACCGGCTGCTGGGTGTGTGAGTGAGTCTCAGCTGGCTTGGGGGGCAGAAATGGGGGGCAGGACCCTTGGCTCTGAACTGCCTCTCCCCAGGATGGGTTGTACCGACGGCTTCTGGTTCCTGTGCCGACAAATCTGTTCTGCGCTGTGTCCCTGTGGGCTAATAAACCTTCTGTTCTCCCTGCCGGCTGCGAGTTACGCCTGGCTGCAGATGGGGGTGTGGGGATCCCCCCACACCTCGGTGACATGGGGTCGTATAGCACCTAACGCATTGGAGCTGTAGTCTATGACTGGGCCTCCCAGAGGCTACTGGTATACAAACAAATGACAGCGCCGAAGGAGAGACAGAATCTCCCCTCCGTCCCTGCTTCTGTTTCTCTCTGGGTGGCTTCGGAGAGGGTGCGTCACCGTGCCGTAAAAGGGAGGTAATTGTGCCGACTTGTTCTGCAACCCATGCTGCCAAGGGCGGTGTAAACATAAAGGGTTATTATCAGTTATAGCCTGGGGATTTTGCCTAAACTCACAAATTTCCCACTGGGCAATAGACTCGTAATGGTAGTTAATGTTTTTTCCCTTTTGGGGGGTGTTCGTCTGTAGCGCAGAGGCGCGCGGCAGCTAAATGGATCTGTCGTCATGTCACTTTCCTCCCCTTGAAATAGTCCCTCGAAAGGGGATAATCTTCCTGCAATTGGTTTTCATTTAAACGCCCTGCCTCGTGATTTCCCATTGTCTTTGCTGTGAGTGGCGCCGCTCAGCCAATCCCGGAAGATTATGGGTCTTCAGCTGAGCTGGCTGCTGAATGGGTTTGTAAAATAATTTGGCCTGTCACAACGGCAAGGCAAACTTTCTGATTGCTGTCATCAACCGCTTACGGCAATTACTCCCTACAATAGGCAGCTAATACATCTCCAAAATAGGCTGCTGGGGGAAGAGCAGAGAGCTGGGAGTTAATTCTCCAGTGAGGTAGGGGCAGACGTGTAAAGATAATGGCAAACTCCAAACCATTTCAGAAAGGATACTGGAGAGGGCTGTTTCTCACATGGAGTTTAGAGGTGGGATGCACACACCACCCCAGAGAGCCACCTGCAAGCTCTAGCGTCTATTCAGAATCAATGAGAAACATTGTGGCATTTTAATTATATATGTTCAAAATGGTTACAGTCGTGCACCCTACAGTATAATGCACCTCTGACCAGCAAAATGAGCGCTCAAAACACCATCAAAACCGGCACTAAGGGCCTTCTTAGTGCGAAATCACCACCGGAGACTCTTCTGTGGTTAGCAGTACAGAGCCTGTGAGATGCGGCTGAGCTGGTCTGGTCCCCTCCAGTAGGAGTCAGTGGAGCGCATGCCTGGTTAGTACATTATGGTTGGAGCTGGTCCATGTTTTTGATGGACTGATTTTCACATAAGCAACCATGGTTTTGTCCGACGTTGACATTTTCCGGAAGAAATGGGTTCTGTTTGCTCGAGGAGGGAGTGGAAATGAGAAATACCCTGTGGAATCCTCAGTGCTGAAAAGCTCCGGGGATGCTGGGAGACAGCAAGAACCTGGAAGGTGCATCACGGCTCGAGCCTTGGGATAAACACGCCTCTTCCTGGGTCCCTCGTGGCTCATTGGCAGCTCCCGGCGCCTACGGTCGGCATTCGCTGCCCACTGCTGCTCTATATAACCTCGTCCTTGGCTGACACCTGGGAGCACGTCAGACACTGCAAGTGTGGCCGAGTGCAAAGGGAACAGGCCCCTCCCATTCTCCCTCCCTCAACTCCCTTCCCCCCCCTTCTCCTTTCCCTCTGTTCCCTCCTACTCCTGGGGCTGAGGCAGGCTCCCTACCTGCCCTGGTTCGTGTAGCTTCCAGAAGCAGTCGCCAGGCCTCTGCAGGCCCTAGGCGCATGGGAGACAAGGAGGCTCCGCATGCTGCCCCTGTCAAGTGCCAGCTCTGCACTCCCATTGGCCAGGAGCTGCAACCAATGGGAGCTGCAGGGGCAGCACCTGCAGGCGTGAGGGCAACATTCAGACCCGTCCTGGCCACCCATGCACCTAGGGGGCTGCAGGGACCTGGCAGCTGCTTCCTGGCAACACAGTAAGCGCCATCAGGGCTTTGCACTGTGAACCCCCCTCTTGTACCTCAACCCCCTCCCCTAGCCCAGAGTCCCCTCCCACACCTGCACCCCAACCCTCTGCCCCAGCACAGAGCCCCCTCCTGCATCCCAAACCCCTCTTCCTTGGCCCCACCTCAGAGCCCACACTCCCAGCCACACCCTCACTCCTTGCACCTCAACCCCCTGCCCCATCCTGCAGTCCCCTCCCACACCCCAACTCCCTCCTTGGCCTGCACCCTTCACCCCCAGCCCTCTGCCCCATCCCGGAGTCCCCTCCCACACCCCAACTCCCTCCTTGGCCCGCATCCTTCACCCCCAGCCTTCTGCCCCATCCCGGAGTCTCCTCCCACACCCCAACTCCCTCCTTGGCCCGCACCCTTCACCCCCAGCCCTCTGCCCCATCCCGGAGTCTCCTCCCACACCCCAACTCCCTCCTTGGCCCGCACCCTTCACCCCCAGCCCTCTGCCCCATCCCGGAGTCCCCTCCCACATCCCAACTCCCTCCTTGGCCCGCACCCTTCACCCCCAGCCTTCTGCCCCATCCCGGAGTCTCCTCCCACACCCCAACTCCCTCCTTGGCCCGCACCCTTCACCCCCAGCCCTCTGGCCCATCCCGGAGTCCCCTCACACACCCCAACTCCCTCCTTGGCCCGCACCCTTCACCCCCAGCCCTCTGCCCCATCCCGGAGTCTCCTCCCACACCCCAACTCCCTCCTTGGCCCGCACCCTTCACCCCCAGCCCTCTGCCCCATCCTGCAGTCCCCTCACACATCCCAACTCCCTCCTTGGCCCGCACCCTTCACCCCCAACCCTCTGCCCCATCCCAGAGTCTCCTTCCAAACCCCAACTCCCTCCTTGGCCCGCACCCTTCACCCCCAGCCCTCTGCCCCATCCTGCAGTCCCCTCACACACTCCAAACACCTCATCCCTGACCCCACCCCAGATCCCATACCCTCAGCCAAAGAACGACCCCCTACCTGAACCCAACCTCCTGCCTGGGGAGGGTGAGGGGTGAGAGGGGGATGGTGCGAAGCCTTGGAGAAGGGGTGGGGCAGGGACAGGGCCTTGGTCAGAACACAGGGTGGGGACCCCTGGGAAAATATAAATTGAACTGGGGGCCCTCTGGCGCCTCAAGCCTGAGAACAGCGGGTCTGTTTGTTAGAGGGAGGGAGGGGGCGGCTGTGTGTTTTGGGGAAGGGGCACGTCTGAGGAGAACAGAAAGAGGCAGGTCTGAGGAGAATGGAAATGGTATTCAGTTGTTGGCCTCCACGTGTCTGTCTCCTTCTTGGCTCTCTTATAGGATTCCCGGGTCAATAGCAAAGCGGCTCAGTGATCCCCGTGTTTCCGTTGCATTGTGCAAGGCAGACTCAGAGCCCTTTGGGCGGGTCTGTGTTTGCCTGGCACCCTGCTCCCCAAAGCAGTTCCCCGGTTCGCTCTTGATTCCCAGCCACCCTGTGATCGACGGTTGGCGCCGTTGCCTGCGTCTTGTCGCTGGGTTTGTGCTAGAAAGAAGAAGAGGAGCTTCCTTATTCCCGGCTTAAATCATTTAAGCCAGGGGTGGGGAAGCTCAGGCCCGGGGGCCGGATGCAGCCCCTGGCTTCCCTGAATCCGGCCCCCGAGGCTCAGAACTCCCCCCAAGCCTCCCCACACAGCTGGAGCACACAAAATCTACTCATCTGGGCCCCCTCAGGCTCTGGTGTGTGAGAGGAAGTGGGGAGTGTCTTTCTCGCTTGTGTGCAGCCCCCAACCAATTTTTCTGTGGGTCAGGGGCCCCTGACTCTCAGAATCTCCCCTTCTCCCGTTTAAGCGCATGCAGTTTGTAAATGCCTCCCTTCTCCTTCTCACCAGGGCAGAATCTTTCCTGCACGTCTTGCAAGTATAGATCGATGGCAGAACTCTCTTGGGATGGCCCCTTGAGTTTCTCAGACCATACCCTTAAGCCAAAGTCCCACTAGAGCCAAAGTCCCGAGCCCATTGAGTGTCACAGGCTTGGGATCCAGCCCCTAAATCCTGGTGCCACAAAAGGACGAGTTAATAAGCAGCGGAATGCCGGCCTGGATCCGCAGCCCACGTGGTTTCTCGCCGGCTTACACGCAGCCCGCTGGAGCTGGGGGTAGTGATTTCTCATCAGCCCCTGCCATCAGCTCCCCGTCACTGCCCGACCTCAGCCCCTTCTGTGGCTTGTAGACAGGCCTGGCCTTGGCCTGTCATTTGCACGGGCGTGCTGATTGGCTGGGAGTGATGTCATTCCGCCCAGGGAGTCGATAAGCAATTAGGGCTATAGATTTTGCGCTAAGCACCGGGCGCCGCACACTGCTGCTTAATCTCTTTTTCATGACGAGAATTTACTCGGCCGTTCCCTTCAAGGGACGGACGCATTTGTCAGGGGCCGAATGCTCTTTCTCAGGCCAACCAGGTGGGGAAGCCGCTCCGTGTTCACGGAAGCTGCAGCAGCTGGGTCCGGAGACGCCGACGCCGCTTGGTGCATCTCAGAAATCCGAGGCAAATGAAGCCACAGGAACCTCTTCTTTCGAGAGCTAAGCCCGAAGCTCCACATGCTCCTGAACCTGGGGGGAGGCGGAGGAGGGGCTGGCGTGGGGGGGCTTGCAAGCCTGAGGCTATTTTTGCAAAGGGTTCCTGTCTTTGCAATAGTCCAGAACAAGAGCGCTGGAGCCCACCCCCAGAGAACTGTGGGGGACACAGAATCTTCCCCCGTGTGGCTCGAACCCCCTCTGTGTTCCTTCTCCATCGCTAGAAGATTTACCCAGCGTGGCTCGGGTCCTTAACGCATTTAATTTCTGTGGTTTTGCAAAATAAAATGAAAATGTCCAGGCTTCATTTGAATCATTGCTCTGCGGGGAGGCTGGGGGTGAGGGGTGCACGCTGCCCCAGGGAGAGAGGACAGCCCCAGCCCTCCCTCACTGCAGCAGCTCGGAGCCAGGGGAGAAGCGCCGCTCCATGGCCGCTGCAGCTCCGGTGGGCACAGCCAGGGAAGAGGGGCGCATGTCCCCCAGCTGGGGCAGGTCCAGGTCTGTCTGCCCCCTGCGCTCCCCAGCCAGAGCGAGGAATGCAATAAGCTGCACTTTCCCCTCCCTCCCTGACAAAGGGGAACAGCCAGCAGTGTCCCCCATACCAATCGGGGGGGGGGGAGCTTTGCCTCCCTCACTTCCTGGGGGGTGGGAGGCTCGGGGCTGGGGCAGTCCTGGAAGGGGCAGGTGCCCCCAGCCAGCCCCTTTCACATGCCTGGTGGTTCTGTCTCTTTTCTGTATGGTTTTATGAGAACCAGTCCCATTCCAGGCACACCCCATTGGCCTGGCACAACCAGACCCTTGTGTTGCATTAAGTTATGATAAGAGGAAGCTGCACACCGAATTTGGTGGTCCTAGCTCTTACCGTTTGGGAGGAGCTTTGAACAGACAGACAGACAGACAAACTCTCTCAAAGCTATAGTAGATGATTATTATTATTAAGATCAGGGAGGGGGGCTGTACATACACTCAGCGAGAGCCAATCCCTGCACCCAGTGGGTTTTCAGTCTAGACAGGACAGACACGCAGGGTGGGAGAAAGGAAGGATTCATAGCCTGGGATTTCCAGATGGGAAACTGAGTCACAGACATGCAGAGACTCACCCACGGAGTGTGGGTAGAGCTGGGGTTTGACGCCTCATCTCCCGGCACAGGAGTCTGGTTTCCAAAGCCAGCTTGTTCGCTGGGTGCTTCCCTGTCTCTGTTTTTGCTGGTTTGCTGGGGGATGTTGTTAGTAACCAGCAGCCCAGTGGCCAGACAGGGTCAGGCGTGCTATGGAAAGCAGCATCTCTCCCATTCTCCTTCCTGTCTCCTCTCTAAGAAGCAGAGAGCCCCTGAATCCCACTGGATGGGGAGGGGTGGAGGAGCCTGGAAGGGAGCATGCTCCTCTGTTGAGAGACGCTGCAGCGTTATCTCAGGTCCTAGGGGGACGGCCTGGTCTGCAAGCGGCCAGTTTAGAGGCTTACAAGGCTCAGCAGCGTCAGATGCAATATGACTGCTTGGTGCAATAACTCGCTCATACCGGTGCGGCAGGCAGTGGGGTAGGAGTGTCTGTTCTGACTGTGGGTAGTAGCCCAAAAGCTAATATGAACTGGACACACTGGAGAAATGGCTGGAGGTAAACAGGATGATGTTCAGTAAGGACGAATGCAAAGTGCTCCACTTAGGAAGGAACAATCCGTTTCACACACACAGAATGGGAAGTGACGGTCTAGGAAGGAGTCCGGCAGAAAGGGATCTAGGGGTCAGAGTGGACCACAAGCTGAATATGAGTCCACAGTGACGCTGTTGCAGAAAAACCCAACATGATTCCGGGATGCATTAACAGGTGTGTTGTGAGCAAGACACGAGGAGTCATTCTTCTGCTCTGTGCTGATTAGACCTCAGTTGGAGTCTTGTGTCCAGTTCTGGGCACTGCATTTCAAGAAAGATGTGGAGAAAGTGGAGAGGGTCCAGAGAACAGCAACCAAAATGACTAAAGGTCTAGAGAACATGAGCTATGAGGCAAGGCTGAAAGAATTGGGTTTGTTTAGTGTAGAAAAGAGAAGACTGAGAGGGGACATGCTAGCAGTTTTCAGGTATCTAAAAGGGGGGGAAATTGTTCTCCTTGGCCTCTGATGATAGGACAAGAAGCAATGGGCTTAAACTACAGCAAGGGAGATTTAGATTGGACATTAGGAAGAACTTCCTGTCAGGGCTGTTAAACACTGGAATAAGTTCCCTGGGCAGGGTGTGGAATCCCCATCACTGGAGATATTTAGGAGCAGGTTAGACAGACACCTGTCAGGGATGGTCTAGACGGTGCTTGGTCCTGCCATGAAGGCAGGGGGCCGGACTTGATGGCACTCGAGGTCCCTTCCAGTTCTAGTGTTCTAAGATTCTGCGATTCTACGAACAGAGAGTACACCAGGAGCTGGTGGCCATGAGGTACAGGGGGATTTCAGCCAGGAAGCCGTCCAAAGTCCTATATGCACATCTGTACACCCACTGGCACATGCACACACCTGTAAAAGGCTATTAGCCAGGGGATAAAATGGTGTCCCTGGCCTCTGTTTGTCAGAGGCTGGAGAGGGATGGCAGGAGACAAATCGCTTGATCATTGTCTTCGGTCCACCCTCTCTGGGGCACCCGGTGCTGGCCACTGTCGGCAGACAGGATACTGGGCTAGATCGACCTTTGGTCTGACCCAGTACGGCCATTCTTATGGTCTTATGGTCTTATGTACCCATGTGCACACGCATGCACCACATACAGGCCACCATATGCAGATACGACACGGGCGAACCCATGCACAATCACACAAACACAAATATATGCGTGCACATACACACACACAAACACGCTGCAAGAGCAGCTCCCCGTACCAGCGTGCCCTCATCATCCACCAATGACTTGGTTGCAGATGCGGGCGCCCAGGGTGGCTAGGCAACAGATGATATTTTGGGATTAGCGCTCAGAGGTACCTAAGCAACCACCGAGGGCTGCAGCTGTACTGAGTTACGCAAGCTGAGCTCGAAAGTGCACTGTTCACTTGTCATCACAGCCTCCTGCCTGAGCCCTGAAAGCTGGTGAATGGATGCGAGAGAATGCAGCCACCGCTCGCGTTTTATTGTGAGTCTGGTGCCGGCTTGGGAGGAGTTTACGGAAGCCCCAGCTCTCGGAATCCCAGTAATCTGTCAGAAAGTGTCTTGGCCTCATGGTTGTGGGGGGAAACTTGGAAACATGCCAGTGCAATCTAGTGGCTCCGGACACGGAAGACAAAGCAAAAGATCCCAACGTGTATTGACTTAAAACTCATGAGGCTTTTAACCTTCTCCTCATTTGGGAGGGCGTGAGCTCCCGAGTTAGGGATGGTTTGGGGCGAGCGATACCGGCGTGTGGTTGATTTCACTGGGGGAGCTGGGAGCAGAATCTGGTCTTGCTGTAATACCATCCACGAGAAGTGCTATTAATAAAAGAGGGAGATCCGAAAGCAGGTGACAGACGTCAGTGATTTCTCCCAACACCATGGTGGCGGGATGTTTTGTTATTTCCACTTTACACATAGGGAAACAGAGGCACAGAAAGGTTGTGGTTTGCCCAGGGTCACTCAGCATCCATGCCAGTGGTCTCTCTAATCCAGGAGTGGGGAACCAAAGGCCCAGAGGCTAGATGTGGACCTCAGCTTGCCTGGATTGGGTCCCTGATGCTCAGGGCTCCCCCCAGCATTGGGGAGCCTGCCCTAGTGCCCCAGCCCCCCCCCCACACACACACAGGGCTGGAGCGCACAAAATCTACTATCCTGGGCCCCTTAAGCTCTGGTGTGCAAGGGGATTTTGGGGGAGGGTCTTTCTCAGTTGGGGGGGCCACATCAGTGAGGGTTTGGGGTTTTGTTTTTTTTTTTTGCTTCTCACTTGTGTGCAGCCCCCAGCTGATTTCTCTGTGGGCCAGCGGCCCCCGACCCAAAAAAGATTCCCCTCCCCTGGAATCCATAAGCCTGTTTCCATTTATCAGCACTTCAGATAGGCCCTCATCCCCATGGTATCTCAGCTTCTCTGATGATGGCTAGTGGCAGGCGTTTTAGAGGAAGGTGCAAAAAGTCCCATCATGGACAATTATGGACTTAACTGCCCATATGGGGAATTTCTTCCTAAGCCTCACGAGTTACTGGCTGGCTGATCTGCTGAAGGCAGAGGATTTATATCCCTATATGTACCTTCACCCTCTCTAGCGTATCCAGCGACGATCTCGTTGTCCGTGTCAATATCTAAGACCAGATATTTAACTGACGTACATCAGCATAGCTCCTGTGAAATCGTGGGGTTTACAGCAGCTCAGGGTCTGGCCTCTACTCTTTATTTGGAAGTATTACACAATCTGTCTGTAGGCCCCCAGAGGGTAAAAGGGTCGTCAGAACTAGTCAGCATGGAGCTGCCATGAACAATCATGCAAATCAGCCTCATTTCCTTCATCAACCCGGTTACCAGAGCTGGCCTTACCATGAGGCGAACTGAGGCGGCCGCCTCAGGTGCCAGACGGGGGGGGGGGGGGGCGCCACTAGGCCCCAGAGTGCAGAAAATTGTGTCTGCTGCTGGTGCATATTTGTTGCATTTGAGCTCCCCGCCTCAGGTGCCAAAATGTTGTGGGCTGACCCTGAGGGTTACTGGCCTAGTGGATGAGGGGCAGTGGTAGGCATGCTACTGCTTGGTTTTAGCAAGGCTTTTCCATATGACAGTCTCACACGCAGACTTGGGAAATGCCGACTGGGTGACAAGACAGTAAGATGGAGACCCAGCTGGTTGAAAGTCTGTAGCTCCAAGAGGAGTTGGCAGAGGTTCATTGTCACACTGGGACGGGGCCTGCAAGAGTCAGTCCTATTCAATGTTATCTTTAATGACCCGGATAAGAGAGTGGAGAATATGTTGATGAGATCTTTGGAGGATGCCAAGCTGGGAGGGGTTGCAAGCACTTTGGGGGTCAGGTGTAGAATTCAACGCAATCTTTACAAATTGGAGAATGGGTCTAAAATCAACCAGATGAAATTCAATAAAGACAAGTATAAAACGCTGCACTTCTGAAGGAAAAACCAAATGCCCAGCTGCAAAATGAGGAATAATTGGCTCATGCTGCTGAAAACGATCTGGGGCGATACGATTTATTTCCCTTTCCCAGTTGTACATGGCGGGGGGGGGGCGGGGAATCTGAACATTGCAGCCTGAGTCCAGTTCCGATGGCAACAAAGCGACTCTACGGTGTTGTGTTGTTATCATTACGCACCCTAAGGCCACAGGGACTGTGTGTCGCACAGGCACCATGACAATTCCTTTCATGGACTGAGAACTGCTTAAAAGACAGGAACCAAAGGATAGGAATAAATGGTAAATTTTCAGAATGGAGAGGTGTAACCAGTGGTGTTCCCCAAGGGTCAGTCCTAGGACCAGTCCTATTCAACTTATTCATAAACGATCTAGAGAAAGGGATAAGCAGTGAGGTGGTAAAGTTTGTGGACGATACTAAACTGATCAAGATAGTCAAGACCAAAGCAGACTGTGAAGAACTTCAAAAAGATCTCACCAAACTGAGTGATTGGGCAACAAAATGGCAAATGAATTTTAATGTGGATAAGTGTAAAATAATGCACACTGGAAAAAATAACCCCCAACTATACATATGATGGGGCCTAATTTAGCTACAACTGATCAGGAAAGAGATCTTGGAGTTATCGTGGATAGTTCTCTGAAAACATCCACACAGTGTGAGCGGCAGTCAAAAAAGCAAATAGGATGCTAGAAATTATTAAAAAAGGGATAGAAAAGAAGACACTCTGGCAACCTGCCCTCTTTAACTACAGCCATCCCACCACACACATCCCATGAGAAACCCAGTGCCAAGTGGGCAGGGTTCAGAGACAGGCGATCTGCTGAGCCAGCAGTCCTGACAACAACTCAGGGGCTTTCTCTGGACCTTTTGTCACCAACCCTCCTACCCCTGGTAGGAAGAACGGAACATGTGCCATGGACAAAGTGGCTTAGTTAGCTCTGGTCTCCAAGGTCAGGGCTAGAACCGGGAGCAAGGAAAAAGCATGCATGATGATCCCATGGACTTTTGCCACTTAGCCACGGGATCTTTGGAAGGGACCATGTGAAGATGGGAAAGAAACAGGCTCAGTACAGACTGAGAGAGGAAAAGTTTTCTCAACACGTCAGGAAAATGAAAACTGCCGCTTGGCTCTCGTGAAACGATTTTAGCTTTAAATGGCTCTGTGAAAAGGGTGACTAAATTTACCATCTCCTTCTTGACCCTTGTTCAGGTGCTGCCAAATGCTCGCACGTAGGAGAGAGCAGATTGAAGGCATAATTGGGGCTGTGAGTGGCGTGCCAACTCCAGAAGCGAATTAATTGTTTTAGCACATTCAGCATCTAATTTGGGGCTATTATCTATTGAAGAAAAAAAAAGAGGGAGAGAGAGTAGGGCTGGGCGACATGCCGGCGAAAGCAAGAATCAAAGTCAGATGCTGTTGTGAAAAAGGAAACAGAACAGAAAAGGAACTTAACAAAGAGGCCGGCCCGAAAAGGGAGGGGAAGAGGGGGTATCACAAACAAAAGGGTTTCGAGCCATCCAGGAGCCAGGAATCTCTTATTAGAGGAGCTCTTTGGGCCAAGGGCACAAGGAGAAATAGTTGGGGAGCAGAAACACAGAAAGAAAATAGGGGTTTTAAAAACAGTCCCCCAGTGGAATGTGGCTGGATTCTCCGCCCGCGTTCACTGGTCTGACCCGCTGGCTCCGATGTGGATTGATGCCTGATTGAGGCTAGAGAAGGCGAGAGAATGAGCTGTTCTTGGTCCCTGTTTCAGAGGGGTTCCTGGGTGCTGTCTTTCTCTCGGTGATTGCTTAAAACCCTGCAGAACGATCGGCGTCGGATCCCGAGGGCAGAATCCTCCAGCACCCTGGGTGGCTCCCGGCCTCGCTGAGCGTTAAGCCCATCCCTGCATGGGGGGCCGGGAGGACCTGAGGGAGACCCCTTGCGGAACTCCCACCCCGGGGGTCAAAGGCCAAGCCAATATGAAAGCTCAGCAGATGCTGGCTCCCAGTTCTTAGCCCAGCTAATCCCCCCAGCTCTCTCAGCGTCCCTGCCCGCGCCTCCTCTTTTCTCTCTGCTGTTGCTGCTGGGTTCTCTTGGTGAAGCACTGCGGGGACACGGTGTGGGGTGGGGAATCTACATCCTGGGGACCAAATCCGGCCCGCGCTTGCCTGGATCCGGCCCTCGGGGCTCCCCCCCCCCCACAGCATCCAGGAACCAGGCTGGTGCTCCAGCCCTGTGGCCTTCCTCCTGCCCAGACCCCACGCCCCTACGCTGCTCCTCCATCCTACCTCCCGCCCACCCGTCCCCTCCCCTCCCCAGCCCACATCCCCTAACTGCCCGGATGGAGCTGGAGGCTCCGGGGGACTCTCTTGGTGTGTGTTTACACGGCGATAAAAACCACGCGTCTCTGCGGCTCAGAGCTTGGGTGAGCTGCCTCGAGCTGCCGGGCGAAACACGGCAGCGTGGCCTCTGCCCAAGGTCTCCACGGCAATTTCAGAGCTCTGAGGCAGCTGCCTGGGGCCAGCCACAGCCGTGAGGCAGGTCTTTTGTCCCAGGGCATGTACCACAGGTCATGGACTCGGTCCCCTCACGGCAACTCAAAATGTCAGTCTTGTCTGCAAAGAGAAACTCCTTTGGATGCCAACAGGGGGGTCTTAATGACCGAGTGAGGGTCAAGTCCCAGCCCGGTTGAAGTCCGTGGGTTGTGCCATTGGCTTGTGGGGCCGGCGTTTGGCACCGAGGAGCCAGCGATTCAGGGAAAGCCACGGCTGCCTTGCCACGGCTGCCTCCGGAAGCCCCACGCATGCCACTGAAGGCAGCGGGAGCTGGGCCCGGTCCCCGGGAGCGGGGCCGTGCCTTGGCAGTGCATGAGCGGTAGCCAGCTGGTGTGGTTGCCTGGGGCGTCCAGTCCCGTGCCTTGATCTCGTGCGGTGGCCGATAACAACCTGCCTAGACACAAGCTCGCCGGCCCCAGAATTAGGTCAGAGCTCTTCAGGGATGAGGGGGTGCCCTGGCCGATTGTCTTGCTAGCCGTGTCCCTCGTGTAAGAGGATACTCCCCTGGCCTAGTTACAGCTGCTGCTAGGCAGACGGGCCAGCGTAGGCCACGGGGAGGCTGGGCTGGGCCGGCTCCTGACCCCAGGGTGGGGCTGACCGCGCTCAGGCACCAGGGTGCTGCCAGGCAAATCAGGGTCATTCCAGACAGGCGGCTTATGCTGCCTTGGCATGGGCGGATGCAGTCCCGGGGCTGGGACGTCCCTCCCCAGCCCTCAGCGGCCACTGGATCACCGTGCGCTGCATTTCCACATCTGCCAGGGGCCGAGGGACTCCCGGGGGATGTGGGGGGGGGGCAAAGTTACCTCAGGCCCCGCTCCTGGTGCTGTCTGGGCTTGGCTCTCCACCCCTCCCAGGGTTACTGCGTGACCAGGCGCTGCCTTGTCTTTCTACCCGCAGGGTAAATAGACCCCCCGTGTCTGTCAGGGGCTGGGAAGTGGGCTGAGCTCCTCTGTTATGTGGGGCGGTGATGAAAGACGGGTAAAGAAATGGGAGAGCCTTCGACTCGTCCGCCAGACACAATGGGGCCAACCCTGCCCCCGCTGCCGCCAGCAAATCCGAGCCAGCCCCGTGGAGATGCCGGAGAGAGGCCGGCGGCCGCAGGCTCCCCGTTCAAAGGGCATGAGGTCAGCTTCGGCCCCCAGCGTCGCTGTGGTGGCCAGGCAGAAACTCGAGCTCGGGGCACCCCCGTTCTCGAGGGGAGGGGGTCGCGCTGTCTGACGCTCACTGCGCATTTCTGGCTCTCTGAGCAGAACTGGCTCGCGGCTGGCGGGGAGCGGAGGCTGGACACGATGTTCGCTAGCAATGCGTAGCGCTCAGCACCGCACTGTTTCCCAGCCTTGTGCTGCACTGTGCCTCTCTCGCGCAGGTCAGTGTTGTTATCCCAGACTGAGGAAGAGAAGGGAGCTGACCAGCCCCAAAGATGCGGGGAAACTGAGGCAGGGAGGGGCTTTCTTCAGTCCAAGCCCCACACGCGTCCCTTTAAAGGCTGCTTTGCTGTGGCACCATGAATCCCCAAGCCCTTGGCAAGCGACGTACCATAGGCCTGGTGTAACCCGCCACTGCAATGCTGCCACCTCTGGGAGGAGCACGGCAGCTGTTTAGCAGCAGCCGGCAGCGGCAATCAGTAAAAGAGGGCCCCCAATCCCAGGGAGGAGCTGGGGCTGGAATTTGGAAAGGGGACCAGAAGCCCAGTTCTCCGTTTCATTTGAGAAGTGGCACCGTTGCGAGGCTTTGCGTCCCATTGCCATGCTTGCTCTGTGTGTAGACAGAGATGAACAAGTGCTGGGTGGGACCTATGGGAATATGGCAGAGTGCAGTGGTTGGGCTGCAAGGACTTAGAAGACCCAGGTTTGAGTCCTTGCTCAACCCTGGGCTTCCTTTTGTGACCTGTGTCTCAGTTTCCCAGCTGTACAATGGGCATAATAGCTGTGCTCTGCCTAAATACATTGTGGATTGTGAGTTGCTTAGATACCCCACAAGGGTTAGATCAGTGCCCAGGATAGGTAGATCTCTCATCTGCAGGCCTTGTCCTGCCTAGGTGCCCCTTTCAGTGCCTTGCGGTGGGCTGATCTGAGCACTAGGAGTAAAGTTTTGCCTAGCTCAGACGTTTGGGGAGGAGCATTTGGGGGGGAACATTGTATGTTGCTTTTGGCCTGTGTGGGTTCATCAGCTTCACGCTGAGTTTGGGATTTGAGAGAACCTCACAAAACTCTTAAGGGAGACTTAGCCAACCTCCCCTTAACCATGCTTGATTTGAGGCAAAATCAGCTGAAAACACCAATTTCACTGCAAACAAAAGCTGGGCACAAATATTCCCTCAAAAGTTTTATTGACAAAAATGTGGGTGTGGAGGTTTTTTTGGCCACAGTGAAAATGTTGTGGAAAATATCAATTAGATGGGTTTTTTACATAACAAAACAACAATATAATGGTTCATTTTTTTTCCCTGCCTGCTTCCAATGGTCATGATTTCGAAGGATTTTCCTTACTCACTTTCATTTTTTAATCACTCCCCCACCCCGTTTCTGGTGGGAAAAGCTTGAAAAAGTAAAGTCGGGAAAAAGGCAACTCAAAAACCTTTTAGAAACCAAAAAAAAATTATCCGAGAACACTAACCGAAATTTTTCAGCTGGGAAGGAACGGTTTTGGTTTGTCACATTTCCAATTTTCCACTAAAATAGGTCATGACAATTGTTGAAGAAAATGAAAAAATATCATTCGGTTTGCATTTGGGGGAAGGGAGGAATTCCACCGTTTATGCAAACCTGTTGCCAGTGGTCCCCAGGGACCGAGCCGCAGAGCCGGGAACACGTCAGCTTTCCACTGAGACAGGCTTAGCCGCATCGTGGGAGGGGGCTGGTCCATAGTGGGTCCCCCGTTGCCGGGCTATGGTGAGAGTATACTGCAACCAGTACCAATCAGACATAGCTCTGTCTCTTCTGTCCCAGCACTACTGATGGGGCTAGGAGCTAGGGACGTAATAGTGTAGTTGATTAACCGATAAGCAAAAGCTTATAGGTTAATGCTATAGTCCAGATGCATTCTCCCCTTCTCCCTTGCCAGTACATTTTTTAGCAGGCTGGCCAGCAGCCCGGCTCAGTCCTGGACCTACCCCCACTGCGGCTCTGCATTTAAAGTGTATTAGGAGCCAGGAGGGCAGGCATCCCAGCTCAGTTCTGGCTCGCGCTGGGTCTGGGAGCTCAGACCCACCCCCATGGACAGGGGCTGTTGCCTCTGTATGAGAGGCAGCAGTGCAAGGCAACAGGCAGCTGGTCTGCCAGGGGAGCTGGTTTTTAAACTGGCTCCCCTCACGGACCAGCTCCCGCCTGGCACCCAACGCTGTTGCCTCTGATACAGAGGCAGCAGCGCAGAGTGGTAAAGGGCTCCTCAGGAGTGGGGCTGGAGTGCACTGGCTGAGTTCCCCCCTGCCCCAGGAACCATCGAAAAGTCGAGTAACCAATAAGAATTCATGAGGGTAATTAACTATTCAGTTAACCACTATTTAACATCCCTACTAGGAGCCTAGGTGTAGACGGAACCAATGTGACAAAATGCATCTTGTTCTGCTTCCTAAATCTCGCCGAATGCAAAGTGGCACATCACAGCAAACTCTGCAATGGAGGGGACCCCGCCAGGACAGGCGAGACAGCAAGAGTGTATTGACAGTGCAGCTGCTGTCACGGGGGCATCGTATCACAGAGGTGAAGGCCAGAAGGGATCCCTAATTAAGATGTTTGCCCTCGCCATGCCAGCTGGGGACAGCTAGTCCTGCAGACAGCTCATGCCCTAGTTATTCAGGAATTTGCATGATCACAGGCCTGCTATGAGGGATCTTCACTGGGGCTGCGTGGAGGCACATTCGAAACTGGTACAAGGAAATCCTTTTTCACTCCGTGCACGATTAGGCTGCGGAACTCACTGCCACAGGATGTCACAGAGGGCAAGAATGTGGCAAGATCCAAGGAGAGACCACAGAGAGAAGCCCCTAGCTCCCATTCACTTCTGCATCACGACTGGGTCTTGTACCAGGACAAGTCATGGGCTGATTCATCCCCAGCGTGGTTTATAGCAGCCCTGACTTGTACTCCCAGCTGCGCCAGCTCTTATGTGGCCGCGTGCCACTGAAGAATAGAGCCTCTGAACTACTAGCCGCACTCCTTTTTACTCCAGAATAGGTCTCTTGTGGGGGGAGGAGATTATAGAGCTAGGCAGCGGCTCCGTAGAGTCTGGATATTCCTGGGAGGGATGATAGCTTAAAGGGGCCACAAGTGACCGATGGACCCCCCTCGAGCTCTCCCAGCAGCACAGCAGAGTTTGCTGGCTTGGGGGGGGGGTGCCTAAGGAAAGCTGAACGGGGGGCTCTCTTCTCTATTTGTTTGAATCCCTTGCCTGCAGCAGACGGCGCCCGGCGTGGGAGTGGTGTCACGGGGCTGTCTCCCCGGGAGCCAGCTCGCCGAGTTCTTTCTGCTCCTCGCTCGCTTGCTCGGGACCTCCCCGTGCGCTGCCTCCTTTTGACTAAACATCCTCCTGAGTTACCGAAACTAACGCCAGGCTGGGCGGCCGCCCCCGTTCAGAGTTACTCACCCCCCCACCCCACCCCCTGCTTGGTTCAACTCAGGCTGGTGGGGGGGGCGTCATTTCCTGCCCAGCCTGAGTCAGCTGAATTCTCTGGCTCAGAACCTCCCTTCATTCCAAGAGGCAAGAGAAGCAGCTGGCTGTTCCCCCCTCTCCCTCCCCCCGTTTATTAGGGAAAGGGCTAATGCAGCCGGCCCTTGTCAGGGCTCTAGGATTTCCCTCAGGTAATGTTTTGGGACCTTGCTCTGTGTGGCTAAGAGTGACTTGGGCTGTGCCTACACTAGGAAACTATTTCCAAATAACTCAAATCGATTTAATAACTCCCCGAAATAGCAACATCGAAATAGCTACGGGGAGGCCTCGAAACGAGTCCAAGGCAGGCTCCCTTAATGTGGACGCGCTACCTTGACATAGAGCCCCGGGAAGTGCTGGGGAGTGATTCGTTCGAATGACTTTAGGGAGGAGCTATTTTGAAATAGCGGCACTGGTGCGTCCACACGACCGCTCTTTCGAAATAACGATTTTGACGCTAGCGTTACTCCCAGAGGAAGCAGGAGTGCAGATTGTGAAACAAGCAACCCATGATTTCGAAATAACGGGCTTGGTCGGGTGGACGCCCCGCATATAAATTCGACCTAAGGGGGGTTATTTCAAAATAACACCCTAGTGTAGGCCAGGGCTCAAAGACCTGAGCTGTTGTGGGCAGAAGGGATTGAACCTGTGGCCTTTGGATCTAAAGGCAGGTTTTTTTGCAACTGGTGCTAAAAGCCCACTCAGCAGCAGACTGGTGAAGCTCTGTGTATGGCCCAGCCACTAGAGGGGGGACAGGCTACCACGAGGGGGTTACATTTATGGCTGGATCCCGGCTCTCTCCTGTTCTTTCCCCTGCCTGCTTTCCTCCAGCTCTCTCCTTCTCTCGCCCCTGCCTGCTGAACAAATCCCTGAGCCAGTTCCCACCCGCGCCGTGCAGCTGGTGAAGCTGGGGTCTGTGGGGACACACGCAGGGAGCCATGGGGGGCTGATGGAGGGCCCTCAGTTGGACCTTCTTTCCCAGCTGCAGAGGAATGGAGAGTGAAAGAAGTCGAGTGTTTATATTGCACTAAATCCAGCTAGAAGCCTTTCCTAATGCTACCCCTCTGGGAGCGTGAGCTCTGGGCACTGTGGGAATGGGGGGGGGGGTTGTTTGGCAGGGGGGCGGGGGCTCATCGGGCCGTCTTTTCCTGGTGGGTTCTATGCCAGGAGAAGCTGCTGCTGGGGGAGTGTATGCTGCCTTCCGAGCGTCATGCTCCCCCAGCACCTTGGCTACGCGGTCGCCGAGGGAGCACACAAGGGGTTAAACCTGTAAAAGCTAGCCCAGGCGGGGGCAGTGTGGGGGGGGCAAAGGCACAGATACCAGCCTCCCTGTGCCCTCCTCAACCTTGCCGTGCCTCTGTGGGCCGCATGCACAGCTGGCTGGTCGGTGGCGTGCGGCCAAGCCCCTTCCCAGCCGGCGCCTTTGGAGAGCACAGGCGGCCGGCTCCAAGTCCGAGCTTGCCTGGTGCATGGTTTGACTGGGCTCTGCACATCCCGCCGGCCCAAGACCCCACCTCTAAACAAAGCCGCCCCCCCGCCCCGTCCTCCTGCCCCCGAGCCCACAACAAAGTAGGGAGAATGGAGCTGGGCATGCCAGACCACAGGCCCAATCAAATCACATTCGCCAGACTTTAGCACCTCTCTCCTCCCAGCCCTGGCGTGTGGAGCCAGCCAGGGAAGCCGTGTTTGCTGTGCATGTGTGTGTGTGTGTGGTGTGCGTGTGTCGTGTGTGTGTGTTGTGTTTGAGCCATTTCGCCAAAGTCCCCTGAGGCAAAGAGCCCCTTCCCATCCCGGCAACTGAGGCCGCATCTGGAGGATTGTATCCAGTTCTGGGCCCCCCACTACAGAAAGGATGTGGACGCATTAGAAAGGGTCCAGCGGAGCGTGACCAAAATGATTCGGGGTCTGGAGCACATGGCCTATGAGGAGAGGCTGAGGGATTTGGGCTTGTTCAGTCTGCAGAAGAGGGAGGGGGGATTTGATAGCAGCCTTCAACTCCCTGCAGGGGGGCTCCAGAGAGGCTGGCGAGAGGCTGTTCTCAGTGGTGACCGATGGCAGAACAAGGAGCAATGGGCTCAAGTTGCAGTAGGGGGAGGTCTAGGTTGGATCTTAGGAAGAGCGATTTCCCTAGGCGGGTGGTGAAGCTCTGGGATGGGTTCCCTGGGGAGGAGGTGGAATCTCCATCCCTAGAGGTTTTGAAGTCCCGGCTGGACAAAGCCCTGGCTGGGATGATGGAGGTGGGGTGGGTCCTGCCTTGGGCAGGGGGCTGGACTCGGTGACTCCTGAAGGCTCTTCCAACCCTGGGATTCTATGAGTCTGTGAGTTCTAGCTGGGCCGTAAAGTTGTGGGGAGTGCCCGTGAGCTGGGTGGGGCTGGTCCCGAGCTGCCGACAGAGCTCTGGAGCGAAGGTTCCTCCGGCCAGAAGAGCAGCAGGCAGCTCTAGAAGTGCTCGCAGGCAGGGGTTTCCAAACAACGGCTCACACCCCAGTGCTGGGCGGTGGAGTGTCGGGCGCTGGGGCTCGTGGCTGCAGGGGGATCAGGTGAGCAGCGGGGGGGCTGCGGCAGCTCCCTGCCTGTCCTGGACCTGCAGACTGCGCTGCGCCCCAGAAGCGGCCGGCAGCGGGCCCGGCTCCTAGGTGGTGGGGGGTGAGCTCACTGCCCTTTCCCCGAGCACTAGCTCCGCACTCCCATTGGCTGGGAACCTGCTGCCGGCTGCTTCTGGGGGCAGCCTGGTCAGGAGAGGCAGGAAGCTGCCTTAGCCCCCTTCTCCCCCCACCCCACCCCACCTCACTCCCTGCGGCACAGCTGCCCAGGAGCCTCCTGCCCCAGCCCTGACACCCCCCCAAAGCCGGAGCCCCCGCTGCACCCCAAAGCCCATCCTCAGCCCCACCCCGGAGCCCGCACTCCTCACATTAAGGTGGGTCAACAATTTACTTCAACTGGGTCATGAGAAAAAACGTTTGAAACCCGCCATGCTAGGGAATCGCTGCTGTGAAAGATTCCTTGCTGGCCCTGCGGGACACATGGTATCTGACCTCCAGATTACATCTCTCCGTTGGGCTGTACCAGGGGTCCAGAGTGGCTCAGGGTGATACCGGAGGACTTCCATGCAGGCGGCACGGAGGGGACGGGACCAGGGCGAGTGTCCATTTCTTCGCCGCGCCCCCAAGGCCGGTGGCGTGAAAACAAACGCCTGCGGCGGCTCCCTCTGGGTGAGCCGTGGCCAGCCCTGGGTGGAGACCAGTCGCGGAGAGACGCCGTGGTCGGGGCGGGTTGTTGGGGTTATTTTATAGCCGTGTCAGCAGCCCGGGAGCTGAGCCTGTTTGGAAAGTTCCTGGCGGGTGAAGTTTCACTTGTGGCTCGGACAAGCCTGGGAAACACCCCGGCTGGATCGCTCTGTTGTTTTCTAGGGTTTAGGAAGGGACGGGGCTTCCTCCGTGGAAAGCCCCATCAAGGAGCCGACATCTGGAGTGTGGCGGGAGAGGGGTGACTCAGGGCCGGGGCATCTTTAGCTTGTTCCAGAGGGTTCTGCTCTTCCCCCGGGAACTGGAGAGAGGGCACCTGTAACCCTCCAGCTGGGAGGGAGTTTTCCATTGAAACTGCCCCCCGAAATGGGAAAGGGTCAGTCCCAAGGAAAAGGCCTCAGGTGCGGGACGGAGTGTCGGGTCAAAGGGAGAGGGAGAGAGACCCCCCCGTGGCAGCCGGCGGCCTGGTAGGGTGGGCCCTCACCCCGGACATGGGCGATGGTGGCTAGGTGGGGCACTCGCCCCCCACCCGTGGTTAGAATCCAGGGTGGCAGCCTGGCCTAGCGGTTAGAGTGGGGGAACCTGGTGCCCTTCTCTGCAGTGGTTCCGACTCAGGGTCCACCTTGTGCATCGAACGGCCGACTTTCGCTGCCTGCTCTGCGGCCACCACCCTCCACCGGGCCCCTGCCAACCTCCGCGCCCCCCCTTGCAATGCACCGTGGGGCCTCGCACCCCCCCCGCACGGGCCTCTGTGGGCGGGGGTGTCCCTGCCCTGCCCAGCGGTGCAGCAGGCGGTGCCCCCCGGGCATGGCCCTTCCATGGCGTGAGCACGGGTCTGCCTCCCGGCTGTGCTGGGACGTCTCCCGCGTGGGGCACGCCAGGGCAGGGCTTTCCGGCCGAGATCAGCCCCACCCTCCTCCCCATCACAGCGACCCTGGGACATGACCCCAACCCTCCCCCTCCCCTGCCAGCGCCCTCAGTGACAGGCCGTTGGGTATCATGGGGTGTCTCTCCCATCCCCCCTCCTTGCTCTTGGTGTTTGCCCTTAAGGAATTGCACCCTGTTCAGGCTGCAATGCGGGGAGGAGGGTGTTGGGCGGAAATGGGGTGTGGCTGGACTAGTGCTGCATTCCTGAGCATGGGGGTCCAGGGCAGCTGGGCCTCAGCTCGAACATGCCCTGGGTGGGTGGGAGGGCAGCACCAGAATCAGCTGGGCTGTGAGGGCACCCGGCTTCCTCCCCCCACCCCGGCCCTCCCAGCTCAAGCCGAATTTCTCCCCCTGCAAGACACACGCCGGCCCCAGTGGGCCCCCGCCGGCATTCCCGGAGCGCAAGCAATGCGCCGCCGCCCTGCCGAGGTCCCAGCCGTGCGGTTTGCCCTCGCATGGAGATGGGAACCCAGATAGCTCTGGTCAGGGCTGCATACCCAGAGGCCTGGCTGCTGTCCAGTGGGTGGCAAACCTCCCTGCCCTGGGCCCCACAGCACAGCCCGCTGGGTCAGTCACACGCCCTCTTCCCACAGCCTGGGGCTTTGGGTCAGGCCAGTAGGAAAGTGGCGGGGCATAACCGGGTCTGGCTACCTGCCCCTGCGGCTAGCCCTGCCCGGGATCCAAGAGCCACTGCCTGTCCCATCGTCCCCGGCCACAACCTTTCTGCTGGAGGCTTGGAGCAGGTGAGGCTGGGCCGGGCAGGCTGCTCCACAGCTGCTCTGGTTCCAGCCCGGGGCTGGGCGAGGGAAGGAAACGGGCCTCAGAGACGTGGAGGGAGCAAGCCAAGCCGTTGAGGGGCCGCGTGCAACCCTCTCGCTCTCCCGGGGCACCGTCCCCTCCTGAGCAACGTGAGCCGCGCCCGGCCTCCCCGCGCCTCACAGCCCAGGGCAGGTCCCAGACAGGACCCCTGAAAGTGCAGGGCCTGCTGGCATCCAGATTGTGGCCCCCTACCCCTTTCTCCCCCACCCCCCCAGGCCCACCTGTGCTCCGCCCCTCCCTCTGTGGCTCCGCCCCCACTCAGCCTCTTCCCCTCAAGGCCCCGCCCCACCACTCGCCCCTTCCCCCCCATCGCTTGCCTTTAAAGCAGGAGAAAAGTCATGGCCCCCTGGCGCCCCCCCCATATAGGTGCCCCCCCCATATAGGCCCCCCCCACAGTTCGCGGGCCGGAGAAAATGCCGGAGAGCAGGAGACTTAACTCGAGCTGTTGAGAATCATAGAAAGCAGGTGGCGAAGGGACGTGACGAGAAGGCGGGGGGGGGGGAGAAAATACGGGGCACTCACCTAATCGAACTCCGAACAAGACCCAGCGGCCGGGAGCTGGCCCAGCCAAATCCCCACCGGGAAGAAGGCAGACGTTTTGAACAGAGCAGGTGGCATCTCTTGGTAGCTCTGGATCCGGCTTGGGAAATGTTCCCACGCCAGGCGCTCCCACCGCCCGACTGCCCTGCTGGAGCAGTGTGGGGTGGGGGTATTCCCGTCCCTGTTGTAAATCCCCCCACCGAGCCGGGCGGGGGCTCTCCGGGTGTGTGTGGGGACAGTTCTTAGTGCAGATCGGGTCGGGGAGGCCTGGTCAGAGGACCATGCTGCCATCAGACGCAACGCTGGGTCAGCACAGGGGTGACTACTGGAATTCTACTGTGTGAGACCCGGTGGCCGGATGGTTTCTTCTGGCCATAACAGCAGTGGCTCTGTGAATACGCACGTGCCTGACTTTCAGCCCGGGAGCTCAGTGAAAGCCGGCGCCTCCTCCATGTTAGACACTTGCTCCAGGACGGGCAGGAGCATAAATCCTTTTAGCCCCACCACACCCCACTCCCGCTTCCTGCCCCTGGCTCTTCACCGGGCCCCTTGCGACTTTTATGTCGGATTATTTGAAACCCTCTTCCTCCTTTCGGAAGGGGGTGAAAACCCATTAAGACAAACGTTAAACTAAAAAAAAAAATTACTTTCAAATGAAACGTAACGAAACAGAAAACATCCGAGAACCAGGCAAACATTCCCTTTGAAATCCGTCCCTCAAGGCTGTATGCAAAAATATGCAAATGAGCCAATTAGAGGAGGGAGGGTCCCTGGGGCAGAACCAATCAGAGTTGGATTTCCGAGTTTGCAAGAAGATTGCTGCTGTGTTTCTGTATCTCTGTTAGTCTCATTAGAGCCGGGACACGTTAGACACCCCAGCTAAGATCATGACCATGAGGCGAGGGGTAGGGAAACAGCTGAGCGTGAGAAGAATGGGCACCCCCCATGCCCTGCGTGCCCTCCAACCTGTGTGCTCCACAACAGAGACAAGTCTGTCTCTCCATATGCTCCTTGTACCCGTCCAACCTCCCCGATCTCTTGCCCTGCCGGTCCTGGAGCGCTTACGTACTGTTATCTGGGTCAAGCCTGCTGCCCGCCAGCTGTCTCTGGCGTGGGATTAGCCGCAGCAGAGCTGCATTCCCCAGCAAAAGGGGAATCCCAGCAGCCCCTCAGCTTGTTAGAGGCCTGTGCAGAGAGGCGGCATGATTGCTGGGCCTCTGCTGAAGTCATCTGCCGCCCTCTCCCTGGAGACGCCGTCATCCCTGCTGGGGAAATTCCTCCTGGGTTCGTGCATGAGGCCGCCACAGCTCTTTCCTTTGGAATGGACCAGGAGGCTGATGCCAAGTTTCAGGGTCGTATAAAGAAATTCCCCCCACACCTTCCTCCGAGTTTTTAAGGTTTCTCAGCCCACTTCCACGTGCCGTGGTCCACCCACGTGCCACGTGGTCTGTCGACTCAGCAGGCCAGAGCTCCACAGAGGCAGGGAAGTGCTGCCAGTTTCCACCAGCCGAGGATTCGGAGCTCCGTGGCTTCCAGGCCAGGAGGGGCCACGGTGACCATCCAGGCCAGAGCATTCCCCAGAAACAATCCCAGCTTGAATTAGAGCGGGCCATTTCGGAAACCATCCACTCTGGCTTGCAGACTGGCCAGCCGTAGAAGCCGGTCCCCTCAATGGAGCCAGCCCTATGTATCCTGCCGGAACAGAAACATTTCCATTTGTGTTTGCCTTGTGGTGCTGCAGGTCTCGTGGCTGCAGGTCATATACTCAGCACGCCAGCACCAAGTTCTTAGTGGACATACCCCTGGTCCAGTTTACAGCAGGCTGCACACGGTGCTGGAGAGCAATGAATTGAGCCCATAAGCCAGAGATTAGAAAAGAGGGGCCGCATCTGTATTCCGCATGTTATGGGTGAGGATCTGAGGTGCAGAGAGGTTAAGTGAGGTGCCCAAGGTTACCCAGCAGAGCCAGAGTAAAGCCCAAGTGTCCGGCCTAATGCCTGAGCCATTGGGCCATTGGCAAGAAATGCTTGTGTCTAAATGGGTGGACGAATGACTCCGTTTCCCCAACCTTGCACCCTCCTCTCTGAAGCATGTAACGCGCCCCCCCTCCCCTCCCCTCCCAGCATGGAGGCTGTTGCACTGAAATCCAAGTGAGCTGAACCTGTCTTCACATTTCTCTGGTGCTTGCCCTGCCTCGAGGGACCGCTGTGTTCACTCCTAAAAGGGAGCTGCTAGTGGGGTGGTTTCCGGAGTGGCGTAGGGGTTAGGGCATTGGTCTGGGGGCCTCTGGGTTTGAGCCCTGTCCTCCTGGGAGGGGCACTGTCACTATGGCTAGCACAAGCTGCCCCATTAGGACCAGGGAAACTGAGGTGCTTCTTAAACACACAGAGCAGCAGGTTTAGGACAGGAAATGATGAAGAAAGCAACTCCCTCCCTGGGAAAGAGGAGGGGCAATTTAGGGAAGCCCAAATGTCATTCCTCAGTTTGGACTTTGGCCAGGATGCAGGGCTGATGGCAAAACCCCCTTCCATCTCCTCTGGGCTGGGTATTAGCGAAGACAGATCCCTCCTTTAGGTGACAGAACGTGCCTTCCCAGAGCTGGATCCAATTGGCTTGCTGGTGTCCTTTCGATGAGATCCAGCAGAATCAAGCCCAGCCACACTCCTGTCATGCAAGGTATTGAAATGATTGTTTGTGAGCAAAAAGCCCAGCACCGACGGACGCTCGCTGCCGTTACCTAAGTGAAAACACATGCCCCTCCAGCTCCTTGTGGTAATCTGGCCACAAGCCCCTCTTGCTGCCATGCAGCTCTTGTGTTTGACCCGGTCGCTGAAGTGAGCCTTTTGGAATGAAGGTCCCCACTGAGATCAATGCCCAGTTGGGGGGAGGGGGGGGGCTATTCCATTGAAAGGACAATTGTTGCCCCAAAGAGCTTGGGACAGGGCAGAGGGTGGCAGGGCAAATTGAGGCATGGAGCAGGAATGCATCTTGCCCAAGGTCACACATGGAGTCGGGGACTGGATTCATGTCCCCACGAAGGAAACACAGTGTGTGTGATTCCGTGAACTCAGCAGGCAGAATTCTTACATGTTTCAAGGTGGAATACACAGAAAAGGAAATGCCACTATTTTTTTAATCGATGGGCATGGCTACACTCGGAAACTATTTCGAAATAACTAAAATCCATTTAATAACTCCTGAAATAAGAACATTGAACTAGCATGTCCACGCGATGGGGAAGACTCAAAATGAGTCCCAGGCAGGCTCAGTTCATGTGGACATGCTACCTCAAGGTAGAGCCCCAAGAAGCTCTGGGGAGTAATTAGTTTGAATTACTAACTGTAATTAATAACTGGGGAGGAGTATTTCAAAAGAGCAGCACCTGAGCATCCACACGACCGCTATTTCGGAATTAGCGTTATTCCCCAAGGAAAGCAGGACTACAGATTTTGAAATAACCAGCCCGTTATTTTGAAACAAGGGCTTGGTAGAATGGATGCTCCCCTTATAAATTCGACCGAAGGGGGGTTATTTCGAAATAACTCTCTGGTGTAGACCAGGGCTAAGTGAACAATTAAATTATGCTCTGTAACAAGTTCATGGAGATGATCCAGCCTGTCCTAACATTTCAGAGCTTAGAATTAAGAGAGATGGCCCAAACTGGAACTCCAGATAGAAAGTTCTCAGGGTCTTCAGAACTTGACTAGGGTTGCCAGGTGTCCAGTTTTGAACCGGACAGTCCAGCATTTGAGCTTTCTATTCAGGAAACAAATTGAGAAATTATAACTGAGAAAATAGAATTGTCCGGTATTTTCTAAAGAAGATGTAATGTAGATTGTGATGTCATGTCAGGAGTGTCCGGTATTTTTGTTGAAAACATCTGGCAACCCTAAACTTGACCCTTTTCCGAATTTGAGATCCAAGTAGGTCCAGATCCTTGGGAGAATCAAGGCTGCTGGAAAAAAATTCCATCTGACTGTTTTTTCCTCTGATCGACAATTGGGTTTTCAGCGAAACAAAACCCGTCAAGGAAAGCATGCGCTTTTCTCACCCAGGTTTTGATTTTTAGTTGGAGAAACACTAAATGCCAAATGTTAGGGTGGATGGGAGGGGGAGTTTTGTCTTTTCAACCAAATGTCAAAATGCTCTGTTGGTAATTCAGAGGAAAATGATTTGTTTTTAAATGTGTCGACATTTTCCATGTGGAGAAACCTCCCCTCCCTCTATTCCCATTTTTCCAAGCTGTTGTAAGGGGAAAAAAACCCCAATTTCTGCTGTGGTGGAGGGGCAGGGGACTTAGAAGTTTGACCCCCTCCCCCACCGTCACCTCATCCCAGCACAGCGCTGTGGGAAAGGGACCCCCAAGGGATGTGAGCTCTGGATCTGGTTTTCTGCAGGAGTGGCCCCTAGCCGGGCCATGAGGAAGCTGTTGCCAGTGCCTCACCACGAGCAGGGGCAAGTCCACTCTACTGCTGGCCCCAGACACCCTGTTGGAACAGGGACACATCAGCCTGACCTGCCAGGCCTCAACCAGGGAGCGGGGTCCCCTGATTCCACCAGATTTCCCCGGTTTTGGTTCCAAGTCCCCGTGCAAATTGGGGATCAGCTGAAAGCCTGACCCGCCCACTCAGAGCCATCCTTAACCCCTTCACACAATACACAGCTGCATGGGGCACCTGCAAATTTGGGGCACCCCGGGGTCTGAACGTCCAGCCAGCCGCCTCTTCCTGTCCCTGGCCTGTGGCTCCGCTTCCTCCGGAGAGGATCTAGTTAACCTACACGTGAAAATCCTGCCGGAACTCTTCGCAGCACTTTGAACCTGCGACAGAGCCAGTCAAGGGGTCGCGAAGATATTTCACAGGCATCTGCCCACGCCAGGTCCGTCCCATCAGTGTCTGGATGGACGGTGGGAGTCGACGGGACCTTCGTTTACAGTTTGCTTTTAAATAGTTGATGAGTGAGTTGCTGAAGATTTTAAAATCACATCTCTAAAAAGCTGCATCCTGCCGGCTGCCACTGGGCTTAGGGGCAGCAGTTGAATAGTCCAGCACAGGGCCCAGGAACCCTTAGGACGGCCCTGCGCCCATCGCTACGCTGGTGGGATCCACCCTGGGCGTGGCTGGCTCAGCCCACCACTGTTGGCCGGCTGATTCCAGCGATCAGGAAGAAGGACTTGCTCTCGGAGTTGCCAGGGTTGCGTGCCGGCGCGGCAACACTCAGCCCTTCCCCCCAGCAAAGCACAGACGCACCGGCGGTGCTTTACGCAGGCACTGAAATGCCATTGAGGGTGTCTATTCTAAGCAGGTGCGCACAGAAGCAGAGCCTTGCTGAGCTGAGGAGGCCTAGATCCAGGCAGGCGTAGCTTGGAAATAACAGAAGGATCCAGCTAGGAGTTTCCAGCCAAATTTAAAGGGTTCCTTCCCCAAAAAGAGATGGGTGGGGCACACAAGGGGAATCAGGGCCGGTCACGCCGCAGACTTGCTAGCATCTCATTCGTGGCCACGCGGCCCGTCGAGGTGCCCTTCGGGAGTGGCTTACGGAGAGAGATGGACAGCTCGCCGGGGCAAGCGTGGTGCGGCTGGGAGTGCAAAAACCAGCGCAGGCGCCTCCGCAGTCACCGTGCCGTTTATGCAGCCCCTTCTGTCATGCGGTGAGCTGCGGAGCTGTGGGCCTGGGTGACGCAGTGGGACCCGTCTGCCTGGGGAAATGCCCCATTTCAAGGAGGGAGAGCGGGTGGATGGGTAAGACCATCCCTCCGGAGCTGGTGGGCGGTGAGGACGAATGCCGGACCCCACAGAGTCCTGCTCAGATCCAGATCGGTCATTGCTCCGAGTCAGTCCCACGGCTGCCCTCTCTCTAGGGAGAGACTCCCAGCCCCCCACATGGACCGCGGGCAGAAAGGGCTCAGAGCCACAGAACTGTGTAATGGGCCGTGGAGTGTGGTAAGGGCAGCAGAGAGCAGCAAAACTCCTGCAGGCAACTGGAGAGACCAGACCCAAAGCAGGAGGGGCTGGCCAGAGAGGGGAGGGCTAGGAGCTCGGTGTGTCGAGCAGTCCTTTGGTTCTGCATTTTGTTTTGCAGAGGTACAGTCAAGCTAAAGGCCTGTTACCCCAGGAAGGGTTAAACGCTTTCAGGAGACCTGCACGGGAGTGGGGAGCAAGCCACCGCTACAGCAGTAATAGGTCAAAAATGGCCAAAAGGGAAACTGAGGCAGAATTGCCAGAATGCTCCATTATGCCATGGGGGGCGAACTGGGGATTACTAGTGTTGCACAGATCACAGCAGGCTGAGACGCTACCCTGGGACTCGGGAAACCAGGGGGGTCGTTGCTGGCTCTGTCACAGACTCCCTGAGTGACCTGGGGTGAGATACTTCGCCGGTCTGTGCCTCAGTTTCCCTTTTGTAGAATGGGGGCGATAGCTTTGCCCTGCCTCACGGTGGGGCTGCGAAGACAAATGCATTAGGGCTGGGAGGTGCCCAGGAGACCGAGTGCCTCTAAGGCGTGAAAATGCGAAGTATACGTGTCAGCCCAAGTACCTACAAGGAGAGGCCCCCTCCCCCACGCATGGAAGCAGGGGGGACCCAGTGGTGGGGTCATGGGAGCTGCATCTTCTGCATGGGCCCTGGCTGGGTGGGAAAAGGCTTGCACTGCGCTCGGCGCACTGCTTGCAGGCGGCCCGGGGTGGGGCTGGCACAAGGGAGCCCGCGGACGGGCGATGAGCGGCGGCTCGGGGTCCCCGCAGGGCTTTGAGCAGCTCCTCCTTAGGGGGTGTCCTCGAAGGGCTGTCTGCGGGGTTCCTTTATGCAGCACCTCTGACCGGGCATACTTGCCCCCCCGCGCGCCGCCCACGTGGGCCGTGCCTGGCTTCGTGGCCTTCGCCCCAGACTGGAAGCCGAGGGGGACGGAACTCCCCTGCCACCTCGTGCACCGGCTCGTCCGGGGCCGTGGACTCTGTCAGGCCCGGAGCACCCGAATGCCCGGACTCCCGTCGGGGCCTGACTTCTGGCACTGGCCTTCCTCGCTCCCCTGCCTGTGAAATGGGGGTGCTGGTGCAGCAGGGGCGCTGTGGCGATCCAGGGCCGCTGTTTGTGACAGGCTATCCGCCGGCCCTTCGACTGGGGTGCTTCTAGGGTGCCAGCCTGGTGGGATCCAGGCACGGAGCACAGTGTTGTTACATTATTGTGAAATATATTAGGCCAGCGCCCAGCGATTGTACCCAGATTGTAGCCCCAACCCTGTGGGGTGTGGCCGGGTGCTGCCAAATGGGTGTAACATTCCCAGCTGGGGTGGGGGGAGAGCACATAGCAGTGTATTTCAGAGAGCTCTTTGTTCAGACTCTCCTCAGAGATTCCCTGTGGGTGAGGGCGAGGGAGGGCCAGTGTCAGGCTGCATCCAAATCTCCAGACCCAAACCACTGAGGGCTCTGACCTGGGTTTGCTGGCCCAGCTGTTGGGGGGGGGGGCGGTGTGTGGATTCAAGCCCCAGGCTCTGCTTTAACTCAGGTTGGAATGTGCCCACTTTGCAGCGAGAACACAGGCTAAGCCGCTCCGGGGTTGAAAACCCTCCAGTGCCATCCCCCCCCCCCACGTCCCCCAAGAACGGACACCTTCGCCCACAGTTGACAGGGCCCAAAGTGCCCTGGGACCTACCCCCAGGCACACGTGGGTGAGCGGACAGACAGGGAGGACTCAGCAGGGCAGGAGGGGTTTTGCAGCAGGGGACGTTCACACCCGGGGCTTGGCACCATCCTCACCACCGGAGGCACCATCTGCACCCCCTCTTCTAGTAACACGGGGTGGGCAATAATATTTGATGGGGGGGGGCACTCCAAGATTTTGGAAAGTGGTCGAGGGCTGCACTCTTCCACGATATTAATGGAGGAGATGCGGGGTCTGGGATGGAGGTGGGGCACAGATGGGAGCTTGGGGGTAAGGACTGGGGTGCAGGAGGGAGAATGGGGTGTGGGAGGGAGTTTGGGTGAAGGAGGCGGTTGTGACCTGGAGCACTGGACTGGGGTGCAAGGTTTGGGAGGTGACCTAAGGCAGTGGGGGGCTATGACCTGGGGCGGGGGATGGGGTACAGGAGAGGGTGCAGGAGTTTGGGTTGTCACCTAGGGCAGGAGTGGATTATGATCTGGGGCAAAGGATTGGTGTACTGGGTCTGGGAGGGGATATGGGCTCAGAAGGGGGCAGAGGATTTGGGTATGTGGAGTAGTGGGGCAGGAGTGGGGGGGTGGTGCAGAAGGTTTGGGGAAGGAACAGGCTGGGGTGCCAGAGGCAGGCTCTGGCCAGGAGACTTACCTGGGTGATTCCCAGCCAGCAGCCCAGCAGTTTTCTCAGGCAGGAGCCGTGTGCATGTGTGAATAAAAACGAGCCGGAGGGGCGGGAGCATGGTGCTTTGTGGGCTGCCTCTTATTCACACAGGCAGCTCCCATTGGCTGGTTTCTGGCCAGAAACGGACCAATTGGGTTGTGCTGGGGGTGGGGGCAGCACCTTCCCCCCTCCTCTCTGGGCTCACAGTTTGGAAAGAGAAATGGCCCAGCAGCTGTTTTTCTGAGCGGTGTGCAGGGGGGGCGAGGTAAGGATGGAGCCTGCCTGGGACTCCCCGCTGTGTCCGCAGGCCGATTCGGTGGCTTGGCAGGCCGGATGAGGCCCGTGGGCCGTATTTTGCCCAGGCCTGTAGTAAGACATAAAAGGTCAACAGAGTAATTAACCTTTGGAACCATTTACCGAGGGTCGTGGTGGATTGTCCCCCTCTGGCGCTTTTTTCAGTGAAGACCAGATGTTTGTTTTTTTAAGAGCTCTGCTCTCGCTCTATTTGGGGCGGTTTTCTGGTCTGTGCTACACGGGAGGCCACACTAGATCACCAGCGGTCCCTTCTAGCCTTGGACTCTGCAAACACGAACCTTCCTCTGTGCTGTAATTTGCCACTGCTGGGCTATGAAAGGGACTGCTTTGGTGTTGTTAGTCAGATCCCAGGTGAAAGGAGACCCGAGCCAGCCACTCTTGGTTCAGACAAGGTAGGGTAATTACTGTGAGTGTAAGTTCAACTGGGAAAATTAGAGCTTGTGCACAAAATTACTACCCAGAGGAGAAAGATAAATAATTGCCACCCATTATTCCTGCATCAGGAGAGCTGGTCAAAATAGCTGCTTAGAGCCGAGAGAGGCATAATTGCTACCTAGCCCGGGTCTCATGGAAAGACAAAGATTCATTCACTACAGGTGCCCTCCCCACGAGAGGGGATTTACAAGGAAATAACAAGACTTGCTCTTCCCCGTGTCTAGCTGAGAGAATGAGCATGTATGGGCAAAGTGGGAGTCGGTGGTGCTCCAAAGAAGGTTTGCATTGAAATGGGCACCAGGGGAGGCTGTGGGACCCAGGACCCAGGGCGTTGGACTGGAAACTGGCTTCTGTTCCTAGCTCGGCCACTGGCTGCTGGGTGTCCTTGAGCAAGTCGTGTTCCTAAACTTTTGCTGCTCCTTTGGCCAGCGAGCGTGCTGCGGGTCTGTGCGTAAAGGGCTGACGTGAAATCTTTTGGCTTGCTGCACGTGCTTCCTTTCGGTGTTTCTTGGGACAGAATTTCACCCAAATCCACGCACTTGCATGAAAGGCTTGAATGTTGACACAACCGTATTTTGCGATGGGAAACCGATACATTGACATGTCCCCACCCCCTGCTCACAGATAGAGCCGGCGCAACCATGGGAATGGCATACACAGCTCATAAAAGCAAGAGGGTCCACCTCATGAGAGGTATCCAAGAGTAGATGGTGATAAAATGAGGTTTAAGGGTTATTTCGAAAAAAGGGTTTTTTCTTGAAATAACCGCGTCTAAACAGCATTTTTTATCTCAAAATAGGGTATTTCGAAAAAGCGGCCGGCCACGATTTTGCAAATGAAGCACGGGAAATTCAAATCCACACTTCATTTGCAATTTCGTTTGTCTGCATTTGCACTCCTCTTTCGAAAGAGGAATGCAGTGTAGACATACCCTTTCTGACACACAAGATGGGGAAGGAGGACGCAGTCCTAACATCTCAAATTCCACAGTGTGCTAAGGGCACCGGCCAAGGGGGTTAGATGTCTCCATGATACAACGCCAGGCGGATGTTGTCATGAGAACCTGCAACGCTTTTGATAAATAGACGCAGCTGGACTGTAATTTGTGGCGTCACTTACGGCTCTGCAAAGAGAGTCGAAAAGTCAACTATATTGACTAGGTTGCATCCTACACTCTGGATGCAAAGGTGTAAATGGTCACACGCTGTACAGTGCAGTGGCAAACTGCCATCAGTACTGAGCTATGTAATCCCCAAAGGAGTGACATTGGACTTAAGGAATGGACTATGTTAAATGACTGAGGAAACACCTAGCTAAAGCTCTAACTAGGGTTGATCAAAATTTTGCCATGAACACTGATTTTCAATGGAAAACTGGGTTTTCAATTAAATGCCTTTTTTTTTCAAAAAGCATGCAAAAAAATACGTTTTTCACTGAATTACTCCATCTGAATCCATTTTCAGCCGAGGACTGAAAGATTGCTGTTGTGGTGCTCCATGGGAGCTGTAGTTTGCCCCCCCCATGTCCCATTCTCCTCTAAGAGCTGGGCTCTCCAGCTGGACTACAGCTCCCATCGTTCACCCTGGTCAGGGATTCCACACAGCTTTGCCTCACCAAAAGGGGAGACCACGGTGCATTGTGGGATACGTAGTTTAGCGGGCCATTCCAGCTGGCAGAAGAAAATGGGAACACAAGGAGCAAACAACAGCTCCGGGAAAGCACTGCAGTTCCACCAATTTTTACCAAAATCTTTCAGTACTCAAAATTTCCCATGGAAAACGTTGATGAAAACAAAAAGATTCTTTTATTTGGTTATGACAATTTAGGGGGCTTGAGCGGTGGAATTAGAAGGTGCTCGAGCGCTAGCGCTGTCTAGAAGAGCATCAGAAGGAGGTGGGAAGGGTCAGCGAAGAGGTACACAGGTGTACTAAGGAAAAACTGGGTTGTATACCCTGACTCCAAGCCCCTGACCTGGCCCAGGTGCACATCCCCATCCCAGGGGGCCCCAAAATTGCTTCCACTGTGCAGGGTTATCCCGGTTCAGGGTTATCACTGTCGCTGGTCCATTTCCATTTCTGCGTAATCATATGGAAAATTGCCATCCCAGCCTTTTTCTCCTGGGAATGTGGCACAAACCCAGCGTACTCTGTGTCACACTTGGCCACGGCAGGTTGCTGCTGCCCCAGACTGACTTCATTACTGGTCTGTTTTCTCACGGGCCTAGCCCCTTGGTTGGAACCTGCCAGGGGCAGCTGCTCCCCCAGGGGAGTCGCTCTGAGGTTCAGGGTCAGGCTTGTGGTCAGCACTGACTCTGAGGTAGTGTCTCCAGTTGCTGGGTTAGAGGTTTGGCTTCTGGCATTGTTCAGTGCGGTTTTCTCCCTGGTCACGAAGCCAAACATGAAATGAAGGCCTCTTTTGTCTCCTGTAAATAAGGGACCATCCAGGGTTTTCTGTCAAGTGCCTCACGGTGACCCCGTAGAGAAGATGCCAGTACAGGGTGTGTGCACCACTGACCACCCTGCGGCCTGGAGCCCAGACCAAAGCTTTCTCAGAGGTCAGTAAAAGTGGGGGTTGCTTCTCCCCATCACGTAAGGTGCAGACAGTCTCCCCTTTTACACTCCACTGCACGGGGGCCACCAGCTCCTTGCACGGCAGCCATGCCAGTGAGGGCTGAGCCGGTGCCACTCTGCACTCAGAGCATGAGCAGTGCCAGACCCACGGCGGCACCCAGGTTTGTATTCCCTGGCGGTCAGGCCCACGCTCACCCATGAGTGGCACTGGGACTGTAATCGGAATCCTGCTCTCTTGGTACCAGCCGGGTGGGATCACTTGTCTGGGCAGTAACAGGAGGGCTTGCCCCAGGGGCTGGAGAGCCTGGGGATAAGCCAACCTGATTACCTCAGTAGGCCCCATCTGAGAGGAACCAGGTGTTTCCTGGGACACAAGGAGGGAGGCCTAAGAAGGAGTGATACGAAGACACCGGAGAGAGCTCCCTATAAAGGCAGAACGCTCAGAGCAGGCCGTTGTAGTGAAAGGGGGAAGCCCAGGACACTACTTCTGTGGAGACTGCAGGGAGCATGAAGGCTCCAGCGGGGCCACGAGTCAGCAGGAGGTAGCTCTCCAGGCAGGGAGGCCTGGAGGAGGAGAGCCTGATCAGAAAGGGCAGAAGCTGAGGAGTACTCCCAGAGAGGGCAGAAGGTTTGGTTTCCTGTGCCTGTGTGGCTTTCTCGTTTGAGACAGCTGTGCCCCCCAGGAGGGATGGATGTAAGATGGTGACCTGGCCAGAGGGCTGAGTCTCTGACAGAGAAACCAACCATCCGCAGGGGGCGCTAGACCAGGGCAGTTCTGCTATGCCACCTGTGGCCACAAGGGGGTGCCTAGTGGTGAGTTCCTAGGCTGCTGTTCTGGGCCAACATAACAGAAGCATGAGCTGTTATGGGGTGCAGTCACAGAAGATCCCTTGGGATTGTTCCCTGGTGTGCTGATCATGCCGTTGATACCCGCCTTCTTGCTCTCTGGGGCTCCTCCCCCCCCCCCCGCTGTCCTGCTGGGACAGATCCTCTGATCTCCCCCAGACAAGGCACAGAGTTGGGGTTACTGCTCCTCTGAAGAGCAATGCAGACACTGACCCAGTTCAGCTCCGAGAGGATGCAGTTCTAGGGCACAGCCCCCAGGAAACCAACCCCCAAACGGGATCAATGCCCCCCAAATAAATCCGCCTTTCTCTGTGTAAAAGTTTTACACAAGGAAAGCGCATGAGGATGTTCGCCATCTTTATCAAGGTAAGAGAGATATGCGCACTGGGAACAATTATTTACACTGGGCCTGATAGTAAACAAGAGTGTTTTTATTAAGTTCAGACAGCAGGATTTAAGTGGTCGCAAGTGAAAACAGGGAGATCAAAGTAAGTTACTAAGTTAAAATGAAAAGAAAACACAGAGCCAGTTCACTAAAAACTTACTGCAAGCAGATTCTGATCCTTGTCCTAATGAACTGTTCTTGTTCCAGGCATAATCTTTAGGTCAGAGATTCTTTTACCCTGACCTGGGTCCCCACCCTTCTTTGGAGTGTGTCAGGACAGCCGAAGACAAAGGACTGATATCTCCCCCTTGCTTAAATAGTCTTTCCCCAGGGTGGGAGCTTTTGTTCTCACATCCCCCTTTCCCTGGAAAACTATCAGGGTCGAAATGGAATCCCAGTACCAGATGGTATGATCGCATGTCTTACTAATCCAATCACCTTTGGACTTTCAGGACAAACAAGGATATATATTTACAAGTCGTTAAGCTGATCACCAAGTCATTAAGGCTTCTGGCAGGAGGGGGACACCATTAGCACATTTAAAACTATAAACAGTCTCATACTTTGTATTTCTAACTTCACACACAAGAATGATACAGGCACCACAAAGCGACATTCCGATCCAGCACATTGTAACGTTAAAACCGAGAGGTTACATGAGGCATTTTGTCTAAAGCATCTTCGAGCAATTTTATACTCATAAGCCAAACATCATAAAGCATGGGGGCAAAGGGGACCCTCACATGGAGCTATTATAGCTCCTCAGTTTTCCCACACAAAAGGCCTTTGGCTGGCAGGACAGCAGCAACACTAGAGATTTTCCCAGCGGGGCTGTGTCAGCTAAAGAGGTGGCTTTCCGCGGGGACATCCCGAAGAACCTCCGTTCACAGGCAAGTTGCCAGCATCACAAAGTTTCAGCTGGCGCTGCCTTTCGCACGCTACCATATGCGGGGGGGGGGGGGGGGCCACAACGTGAGAAATGTGATTTTCATCCCAAATGATGTACTGTTTACAATTGTCCTTCTCTGCTATAACTCAGGGCAGGCTGACTGGGCAAAGGGAGTGTGTGTAAGTGGTTAGAGCAGAGGACTGGGTGACAGGGCTCCCATGTTTCCTGTGATCTTGGGTCAGGTCACTGCAAAGACTCTGGGCCTCAGTTTCCCCACTAGTGAAACCGAGGCTTTCGGCTGAAGAGCGTATGACAGAGATGAAATCCGTGTTTGGTGTAAGTGAGTCGTTGATGCAAAGATGAACCGGCTGTGTCTTGCATGCCAGTCTGTGGTGAAAGGAAGCGGGTACGCCCTGGCATGCAGCTCCAGCAAAAACTGCGGCAAACGCCAGCCAGGGGCTATTTAAAGAGCTTGCGGGGACCTGGGCTGCACTAGGACAGGACCTGTACAAAATGTTAAATTATTGTCACCGCTGGGCTGAACTGAGTCACATGAGCCATAAATGTTCCCCAGGTTCCCTGCGCATCCCAAAAATCTGCTGGATGTTTTTCCCAAGAGGCCTCAAAACATAGCAGGTTCGCCCCAGGGCCCGGTGCAGCAGCGTCCAGGTTGACACGTAACCCAGCTACTTAGCAGAGGGCTCTGTCTGGGGTGCTAAACTGTCCAGGAGTTAGCAATACCACCCAAGCTCACAATAGATGCTGACCTTTCCCTGTCCCCTTGGCCCGTGCTCACGTAAACAGCTGTACAATGAGTTCCAAGCCCCGCCGCCCCATCGGGCGGCTGCCTTTTAGGGGCGGTGTGCTCAACTCTGCTGGGTCCCCCTGGAGTTAGAATGAACCGTGTCTGTCCCCAGCTGGATTGGACGGCACAGTTCCCCAGCAGGCCCTGCCGTCTGAGGCTGGCTTTGATGGGGGATTGACCCCAGTGGAGCCAAGCAGTTTTCTAGTCCACCACCATTGCTAGGTAGTTCAGAATCAGCCTGGACGCAGAATCCCCTCTGCGCAGACAGCACCCCCACTCGGCAGCCACCGAGGGCTGCCTCAGCCCCTGGTCCAAGTCAGAGCCATTCTGCTGGCTGCTAACCCTGCCCCTGTCGCGCTTTGGACAGTGATCCCATGGGGTCCCTGATGCTGAGCAGGGCCGGGGCTGGCCGGCAGAACCAGTGGGGGAAATGCCAACAAACCTGCTTTCTGTGGGAACACACAGTTCAGACTAACCTGAAATGTGCCACCGAATGCAGCAGCATTTCAGTTTGGACACAAGCTGGGGGCAGGAGAGTTCTGACAAGGGCCAAATGACCCGGGTCGGCACTTCCAGAATGGGTTAGCTGTCTCAGGGTGAAGCGACCCGGTTGTGCTGTTTTACATACGCTGACAGGTAAATCATCCAACCCCAAATGTGTGAGTTTGGTCAAAATGAAGCATTTTGATGAGCTTGGTTTTCCTGCTCCTTGCCTTGTCAGGGTTTATTTTTTGGTTGCTCTTTCCTCACAAGCAGTAAAGCAATGTTCATGCATAGCACTGTTGTGAAGGCTGCTCTGACTACGTTGGGCTTATCCCAGCGCTGACACCAGCATCCCAGACAAATTTCAGCACCTTTCGGCCTCCACTGTGCTTCCTACTAGATATGGTGCCTGTCACATCCTTGTTGTGTTATTTTGTGCATTCCTACTCCGCCGTACCCCACTCCAGAGGCAACTGCATTTCCATGATTCCAGTAGGTGTCCTTTGTAAAGTGATTTGGGGCAACGTCTCTATTGTTAAGGTCCAAAGCACAAATCAATGCGAAGTAGGATTCTTCTGAGCCGCTCAGTTCAAAGCTTCCCTTTCAACGGGTAACACCCAGGTGTTTTACACATGCTGAATTGTAAATTGTCCAGCCCAAAACATTTGAGTTTGGTCAAAATGAAGCATTTTGATGAGCTTGGTTTTTCTGCTTTTGGTTTTCAGCAGCTGGTCTTCTCCAAGGGGCAAGTTTGGGGACCCTGGGATTACAATTGGATGCCCCCGTGGGTTGTGACGTGCACGTCTCTTCTATTTGCCGGTGTTTATTTTTAGGCAGATTATGGGCTTCTCTCCAAGGCGGAGGAATCAGCTTTTGGGGATGGGTTTGGTTTGGTTTGGTTTGCTGTGAATTGGTTTTCATGACTATTGAAAACCAACCTTCTCTTCCAGAGCATTATTGTAGGTCAGCTGTGGGCAACCGAGGCTAGCAAGTGGGCTGTATGAGTGGCCCTCCTGCATCTCTGTGGGCCACAAGATTGTTGTAACTGAGACTGTCTCCCAGGACAGGGCAGTTTTGCTCACTGCGCTTTCCTCCCCAATTGAACCGTGGCAGCGCTGTGATTGGCTGCAGAGGGAGCTCCCGGCTCCCACAATGGTGTGAGTCATCAGCCTGCCCCTCACTCCACATGCCTTTGCTTTACATGTGTGTCATTTTGGTCATATCAGTAGGGAAAAAAACCCTGTGTGGACGGAAACCCGCAGAATCTGGTAACCCTGAGTAACCCACACACCTAGGCTACAGACGAGATCTTCTGCAAAAAGTTTGTGCACAAGAGTGCATCCACACAGAATGGACATCAGAGCACCTGTGCTTTTTCCGATAGGCTGTTTTTGCACAAGAAACCCGTTTGCCATCCACACACATCTTTTTGCACAAGAGTTCTTGTGCAGAAATGCTTATTCCTTGTAGATGGAGGAATATATCTTGCGCAAAAAGCCCTCTCTTCTGACGATCTATTGTACATTTTCTTCCGCAAAAACGTGCTTGCAGTGTGGACACTCCATGAGTTTTTGTGCAAAAACTCTGCAGTGTAGATGTAGCCTCAGTGTGGTTCACTGTCCCATGCAGGGACACTTAGACTATTTACAGCCAGAGATAAGAACAAGGGCGCTCTGCAGCCTAAGCTGAGCACTAGCTGGCTTTTAGCTCAAGCTATAGAGGCTCCTACACTAAGCTCTGGAGGTCCCAGGTTCAAATCTGCCTAGGAACAACAGGAAACAAAATGTCTCACGGGCTGTGCGTAGAACCCCATAGGCTGCATATGTCCCTCGGGCTGTAGTTCTTGCCCACTGCTGTTGTAAGTCCCCACTGCCTCATGCTAGGCACTGTACAGATATATAGTATGTGAACCGCCCTGCCTCAATGTAAACAGACCAGACATAGCAGGAGACAGGCTAGCCCAGTGAGGCCAGCGGGAGTCTTGGCCTTGATGAGAGTGGAGGCAGGATTTCACCCAACCAGTGGATGAGACAAAGAAGGACTCAATGGGGATAGCCAAGCACAGTCGGATGCTTTAGCGGAGGCCAGCTGTGAGCATGAGTGTTGTGTCTGATGCGGCAGAAATGGTAACTTCGGAGGACTGGTCAGTTTCAGATCCCTCCGGACAGCGAAGCGTTTTGCTCCAGGACAGACGTTTTCCCCCAGCCCGTCTGTACCTGTGACCGATGAGAGTGACATGTTTCTTCCCCTTCCAGATGCAGCAGCTGTCGACATGGCCCAGTTTGATGGGCAGACGTTGGCCGAGGCCCTGAAGTGGTACCTCCATGAGCTCCCATGCCCTGTGATCCACCCGGCGATCTACAGCGACTTAGTCCACACGGCTCAAGGTAATCACCCCATTTGCTTTGCTGGGTCGCTTTAGGGGTGGTTCTCCTAGGGGGCTTCCTCACGGGAAGGCTTGGTAATCCGGCACATCACTGCGCCTCGTAAACAGTCGCCGCTGCTGCTGGTAGAACCAGAGCTGGAGTGATCGGTGGAGTCCGCATCTGGATCCAGACCGGGCTTACGTTGAGGGTTGGTGTTCAGCCACGTGGCTAAGCCAGGGCCAGGGCCTGAGCCAGTGTTCAATTAGACAGCAATAGTCTCTCCAGTGGCGTGTAGCTCTCAAGCTGAGCGCGGGGGGAGATCTCATGAGCTCCGCTGTTGCTGTGCGATTTCCACTATCCTGAGCAGCATCCAAAATTTCATTCCCTCTGGTTAATGACCCCCCCCGCCCCGATCCAGCAGCGTTAGGAGTGGGTTTGGGTCGGGAGGTTCCCGGAAACAGAGAAGGGGCTGGCATGTCTCCGGGTAATCGTCTCTGCAGGGACAATTTCCTTCCTTTTCTCCCCCTGCGCTTGAGAAAAAACACCAGGATGTATTTTAATGGCCACAAGAGGTTGGGCTAAAGGCTTAACGTCTTGTCCCAACTACAGTGATTCCCCCACTCATCCACCGGGGCAGTGGATCAGGAAGGACGCTCATCTCTGAAACTCCTGCCGCACTTCTTCCTGGTGGGCGTCTCACCCACCGTTCTTTAGAGGTTTCCCTCCAAACAGCCTGATGATGGGCCTGGCAAATTGAATTGGATCTTGCTTAGCCCCTGATAGCGGACAGGGATGAGGTGCCAGGGTGGCTTTGCAAGCATTTCGGTGTCCGGAAGTTCTCCTGATGTTATCCACCCTCAGCAGTAGAGCGAGAGGCCCCATCGGAGATTGGAACCCCCTATATGGAGTGCCCCAGTAGACACTCCTTACCCGAGAGATGCGACAGTCCTAGTAAATGAGACTGACCGAATCGGTGTAGCATTTCCCTCTTTCAAAGGAAGCGCCCAGAAACCAGAAGACTTGCCCAGGTGAAGCAAGGGCTTGAACCCCGACCTTCCAACTCCCAAATCCAGTTACTGTCCCATTCCGGTTACTGCCTGAGCCCTCCGGCTGCTCTGCTTTGCTTGATCCGTGGCTTCCTATTAAAAGCTGATTCTCGAAATGAGCAGAACAGGTCTCCCCCGCCCCCCTCCTTTCCTAGCAGGATTTGTCCCTGTCTCCCAGCCCATAATAATCTCTTCAAGCCATGATTGGTGATGACCCTTCCAACCTCCCGGGATGGATGGGGCGCCTGGAAACCTCCACCCGTGCTAGAGCAAGGTTAAGAAATCGATCGCTGTTAAAAGCAACATCCCGGCCTCCCTCCCAGCCCCATCCATCATGTGTCCTGCCGCTGGCGACCTTTCGACCCGTGGGTGGGGGCGCACACACCTCTCCAGGGCCCTGCCAGATCCATTGCTGGGATGGCCGCCACAGGCAGGGACCGGCTGGCGAAACATTAAGGAGCCATGGAGAGCCCGTCGCCAGAAGCAGCCGCGGTTTCCCTTTAGATGCGTTCCTCCGTCCTGCGCGAATGCCCGTCCGCATTGCAGCCGCACTGGGAAAGGGGCTAGCGCAGGGGCGGGGAGCCTCGTTTGGGCCGGGGGCCGCTGAACCCACAGAAAAATCAGTCGGGGGACGCACACAGGTGAGAAGCAAAAAACAAAAACTAAAAAAACTCTCATTGAAAGTGGCCCCTGACTGAGAAGGAGAAAGACCCTACTCACTTTCCCCTCGTGCACCAGAGCCTGGGGGGCCCAGGCTAGTCGATTTTGTGTGCTCCAGCCCCACAGGGAGGCGACGGGGGGGGTTGGCCCAATGCTGGGGGGGGCCCTGAGCCACAAGGGCCAGATCCAGGCCAGCCAGGGGCTTCATCCAGCCTCTGGGCCTGAAGTTCCCCACTCCTGGCCGTGTTTTTTGAGTCTCCTGGGTCGATCGAGTTGTCAGGAACACAGGAGAGGTGGCATCGGGGGTGGAGCAAAGACGAGAGCTGGGGGGGGGGGTCGGGGAAGGACACTGGGCCTCCTTGCAGCAGTGCTCTGTGCGTCATGCCCCCCGTGATCAGTCTTGAGCTCCAGCAGGTGCAGCGTGGAAGGGTTGAGGCCAAATGCAAGGGGGCCTGTGAGGCTCAGCTCACTGGCCAGGGGATCATTCCCTCGGAAGGCTTAGGCTCCTCAGACTCCAGGGAATCCTGTCGTCCCATGGGGGGGGCACAGACCCCTTGGGGGCTGACGGCGGGGCCCCGTGCCCGCTGCGGGGAGAGTCGCGGGTGGGCGCCGTGCTCTCCAGCGGTGCAGGGCCATGCCCCCCACCGGGCTGCTGACGGAGAGGGGCGCGTTATCCCCGCTGGCAGGCCAGCGCCTGCAGGGTGCCTGGGTCACTTAGGCCGTGCGCAGAGAGGAATGGGGGGGGGGGACCGAACCCAGTGACGTTTCCCACTAAGAATCCCCCTTCTGGGAGTTCTCCCAGCAGTGGGGAAGCAACAGGCCCTTAGAGTCCCCCGACCAGGGGTACAGACCCACCCCTCACTAACGTGGCCCCTGACTGAGGAGCAGAAAGGCCCTCCCCACATTCCCCTCCCACACCAGAGCCTGGGGGGGCCCAGGCGAGTCGATTTTGGGTGCTCCAGCCCCACGGAGGGGGAGCTGAGGCACCAGAGTGGGTTCGCCGATGCTGGCGGGAGCTCTGAGCCGCGGGGGCCAGATCCAGGCAAGCCAGGGCCTGCATCCGGCCCCCAGGCCTAGGGTTCCCCGCCCCTGCCCTAGGCCCAGCCTGAAGGGAGACATAAGCGCACACAGCCAGCCCGGACCGGAACTGCGCAGCCGCCCCATGGCGGAGGGAGCCTCCGGTTCTCCCCCAGCCCGGCCAAGCCGTGTGCGCCGAGGAATGCACGAGCCGGGCTGGGCTCCTGCGGCAGGATTCCTCAATAATCCTCTCCCACAACAAGAATCATAACAAGCAAGCTCTCCGCATGCCAGGCCTGAGGCACTTCCCAGTCCCCCCGCAGCGGAGCGCTCCTTCCTCGGACCGGGCGCAGCCGCCCCACGAGTTCCCACCCCGCCGCAACGCCGCTAAACCCTGCCCTGGGGGGAGGCGTGAAACCACAGCCGCCGGGGCCCGTCTCCCGTGGTTACTGGGCCGGAAGCTTGACGGTCCCTCTGCTGTCCTTGAAAATCCCCCTGGCGGAATCCCAGCACGCCCTCCCTCAGGCCTCGCGTCGGAGGCGGCATCTCCCGTATCTTCGCCGAGGCACCCGGAGTGTTACGCGCCCCGAAGAAACAAATCCAGTGGAACACAGAGCAGGAGGCCTGGTGAGGAGCTGAGGCAGCACGTCCCGGTCCGTCCCGTTGCAGGGCCGGGAGCGACACCTCAGCAGTGTTCAGGTTCTGGGTTAGGGGCCTTTCTCTCATCAGCCCAAACCTTGGGGTGATACATGGCTGGGCAAGTGCCCTTTGCTGCTGCTGCCCTTCGCTGGGGTTCTGAGTTCTAATCCCATGCTGGCCAAAATTCACTCTGTCTCCTAAGTAATGGTGCCCTGTGACAAAGCCAGGGCATGGCTGGGCTATTGACCCTGCACTAAAGACAGGAGCTAGGTTCTAGGCTTATCTGCCCTGGGAGGAATCAGAGAAACAGATTGGAAACTGCTGTAAGCTTTTGCCATGTACCACCATACAGGCCTTGTATTCTCTCTAGTCCCTAGACAGCAGCACAGGTGCTGTTGCCTCCAATGCTGAAGGAAAGGGTCGAGGCTCAGAACCAGAGAGCCCTTGTCCATGCCAGAAGCCAAGCGGCTGCCAGATCCCTTCGCTTTGGGCCCAAGAAGAAAATGTTATTACAGCATTTTGGCTTCAGTACCTGGAAGGGTTTTACTGTGATCTAGTCAGCTTGGAGCTTTATATGGACAGAGAGAAAATCTCTGCTTCTTTCACTCAGGATGTTGGAAGCCCCTTTCAGACGCTGCAAGTTCTTCTGGCCTGCGTTGCATTGTTACAGGTTAGGTTTTATTGGAATTTTTCATTTTAAGCAACCGGCCAAGTGCTTATGACTGGGAAGGTTCAGGCAGGCAGAAATCCTCAGTTCATCCAGCAGCCAGGCTGGGATCCAAAGACCTTCGAAGTGATTTCTAGAAGAGAGAAGCAGGGACAGAGCCAAAGAGCGGAATTTCTTCTTTCTGTTTATAAGCCCGCACCAGTGTCTCTGAGCACCCTGGTCCCAGGAGCCAATGTAACCCCACCGCACCAGCTGGGCAAGAGACACACAAAGTGGCTTGTCCCAGCTCACCCAGAGTCTGGGACAGAGATGAGAACTGGCCCTTAGACTCCCAAATCTCAGGCCAATCCTGCTCCTCTTTTGTAAGGAGACAGCACAAAGAACACTCAGCTCACGGGACTGCAGGCTCGGCACTTGCTGCCTTATTCAGTGGCATAAATGGACCTGGAAGTTGTCACGATCCTGGGCGGCGGCAGTCAGGACTAGTGGCAGGAGCATGAGAGCCAGGCAATGAAGCTAAGTGTCGAAGTTCATATCAAGGTCAAGAGTAGAGCCGGCAGGCGGAGCTGGAGTCAGAAATCAAGCCAAGGGTTAATACCAGGGATCAGGGCTGGTGCTGGGATTCCAGAAGTTGCGCCAGAGTGGGAATCCAAGTCAGAGCCAAGGTTAAAATCGGGACTTGGGAGGCAGAGAAGCAGGATAGACATGACAGTTACAATCCTAAATCGTAGGGTTGAGAGGAACTGCAAGGGGCATCTAGTCCAGCGTTTCTCACACGTATTTGATTGGGCTCCCCTTCTTTGTGTCTGTAGTTGTTTACGCTGCTCAGTACATATACTGCCATGCAGCAAATGAAACAGAGCAGAGAGCAGCGCCTGCTGGCTGGGCACCCAGCTCTGAAGGAAGGGTGGAGAGCAGCGGCTGCTGACTGGGTGCCCAGATCTGAAGGTAGAAAGGAGAGCAGCAGCTTCTGGCCAGGCACCCAGCTCTGAAGCACAGTGGGGAGTGGTGGCTGCTGGCCAGCTGCCCAGTTCTGAAGCACAGTGGGGAGTGGTGGCTGCTGGCCAGGCACCCAGCTCTGAAGCACAGTGGGGAGTGGTGGCTGCTGGCCAGGTGCCCAGCTCTGAAGCACAGTGGGGAATGGTGGCTGCTGGCCGGGTGCCCAGCTCTGAAGCACAGTGGGGAGTGGTGGCTGCTGGCCGGGCGCCCAGTTCTGAAGCACAGTGGGGAGTGGTGGCTGCTGGCCGGGCGCCCAGTTCTGAAGCACACTGGGGAATGGTGGCTGCTGGCCGGGTGCCCAGTTCTGAAGCACAGTGGGGAGTGGTGGCTGCTGGCCGGGTGCCCAGTTCTGAAGCACAGTGAGGAGTGGTGGCTGCTGGCCGGGTGCCCAGTTCTGAAGCACAGTGAGGAGTGGTGGCTGCTGGCCAGCTGCCCAGTTCTGAAGCACAGTGAGGAGTGGTGGCTGCTGGCCGGGCGCCCAGTTCTGAAGCACAGTGGGGAGTGGTGGCTGCTGGCCGGGCACCCAGTTCTGAAGCACAGTGGGGAGTGGTGGCTGCTGGCCGGGCGCCCAGTTCTGAAGCACAGTGAGGAGTGGTGGCTGCTGGCCGGGCACCCAGCTCTGAAGCACAGTGGGGAGTGGTGGCTGCTGGCCGGGCACCCAGCTCTGAAGGACAGTGGGGAATGGTGGCTGCTGGCCGGGCGCCCAGTTCTGAAGCACAGTGGGGAATGGTGGCTGCTGGCCGGGCGCCCAGTTCTGAAGCACACTGGGGAGTGGTGGCTGCTGGCCGGGCGCCCAGCTCTGAAGCACAGTGGGGAGTGGTGGCTGCTGGCCGGGTGCCCAGTTCTGAAGCACAGTGGGGAGTGGTGGCTGCTGGCCGGGCGCCCAGTTCTGAAGCACACTGGGGAGTGGTGGCTGCTGGCCGGGCGCCCAGTTCTGAAGCACAGTGAAGAGTGGTGGCTGCTGGCCGGGCACCCAGCTCTGAAGCACAGTGGGGAGTGGTGGCTGCTGGCCGGGCACCCAGCTCTGAAGCACAGTGAGGAGTGGTGGCTGCTGGCCGGGCACCCAGCTCTGAAGCACAGTGAGGAGTGGTGGCTGCTGGCCGGGCACCCAGCTCTGAAGCACAGTGGGGAGTGGTGGCTGCTGGCCGGGCACCCAGCTCTGAAGGACAGTGGGGAATGGTGGCTGCTGGCCGGGCGCCCAGTTCTGAAGCACAGTGGGGAATGGTGGCTGCTGGCCGGGTGCCCAGTTCTGAAGCACAGTGGGGAATGGTGGCTGCTGGCCGGGCGCCCAGCTCTGAAGCACACTGGGGAGTGGTGGCTGCTGGCCGGGCGCCCAGCTCTGAAGCACAGTGGGGAGTGGTGGCTGCTGGCCGGGCGCCCAGTTCTGAAGCACAGTGGGGAGTGGTGGCTGCTGGCCGGGCGCCCAGCTCTGAAGCACACTGGGGAGTGGTGATGCCCAGCTCTGATGGGAGCACTGCACCAGCAGCAGTGCAGAAGTAAGGTTGACAATATTAGTCAATGTCACTTTTCTCAGCAGACAGCAGCCCTTTGCCCTCCTTATGTCTGTGCTGCTGCTGCTGCTACCCCAGGGCTGAGAGCAGGAGCCCTGCTGCTCCAGGTGAGGGAGTGAGGGGTGAGGGTAGGACAGCATGAACCAGGCTGTTTCCTAGTGAGGGATTTGGGGGCGGGAGAGGGCAGCCCAAACTCAGGTTGGGGGCTGTGGCAGTCCCATGTATTCCCACCTCCCGGGTATTCATGGCCTTTATGCACCCAGTGCTGACACGGCCCTTTAAAAAAAGCACGTAGCTCACTCCTCCCTTGGCACTTTCCCACGCCTCCCCCCTCATTTGAGAACTGCTGATTTACTCTAGCCCCCCGCTGAGATGCAGCTCTGCATCTTCTCTGGCATCCACTTTGTTGCCTGGACAGTGGACACTTCCTGATAGGCCCTATGGGCTTCCCTAGAGTCAAAGAGCCACTTGGGGGTCACTAAGGCAACCGTCAGATCACGGGAGGCAGGACTTCCTGTGGCGTTCAGCCTCAGGGGATTGTGGGTCACGGGGAATGGGCAGGTTGGGGCAGTGTGGGGATATTGGTTGCCTAGTGGATCAGGGTGCAAGCCCTACTGATTTTTACATCAGGCAGGACGAGGTGGAGCGCCATCCCATAATCTACTGGGATTGACCCTATTGTAGCCGTGTTATGATTTCAGCCTTGTTTGCGGCTCGGGTTCGTCAGTCCTTCCAAAGCCCGGACCTTTTGCATGGAACCCGGGCATGGACAGAGCTGGCTGGCTAGCTGTCGGCAGGGCTAATCTCATTTCTGTCCAAAATGCACTGGCTGCTTTCCAAAGGGATGGGGAACCCCCGTCCCTGCCCAGGGGAGCGGATACTCTCGGGTATTTCCAAGGGATCCTTTGGAGGGGGCTTTAAACAATCTCCAAGAAGCGGGTGGCTGGCATGGCCTTGCCCAGCAGTGGCATTTCATGCGCTCATAACTGAAGGGTCAGGTTTGGCAGCTTCATAACGGTACCTTGTCAACTTCCAGCCTCCTTCTAAGCACCTGCGCCCCAGCTTGGGGTGTTGAGGAGCTCACACAACCCACCCAGCTTGAAAGGGACCTGACCCTTCACCCACAGTGGGAAAACTAGAAAGCCCAGCAGGGGATCCTGTGGGCAGCTCTTTGGTACTGGCAGAGGGTGGGCAGCATGGTGTCAGAGTGCTTCCCCATCGCCCACACATCACGCCCGCGAGTGCTGTGTGAGGATGAGCAAGTGGTCCTGCGTTAGCAGGGTTAACAAGCAAAGACTTAAAAACCAAGGGGCAAACACCGCGGTTCTGTAGGGGAGGCAGCGTCACCTAGTGGGTACTGCACCGGGTCTCAGGAGACCTGGGGTCTTATTGCCAGCTCTGCCACTCGCCTGTGCCCCAGGGCAGATGTCTGGTTTCTCTGGCAGCTCTGTTTCTTGTTGACCTGTGACGGCGGGTCTGAGCGCATCTCCTGGCACTTACGCTGCCGGGGTTACCGCTAGAAAGCTTGCGCCAGTGAGCCTGGGTCCCGATTCTCAAAGGGACTTCAGTGCCTAACTGCCGTTGAAATGGATGCGATGCACCTTTATGAATCCGGGCCTAAATTGGTGAAGTGCCCCCCCACTAAAAATTATCGCCCACTCCTGGCGTAGACATTACCTACGACGGCAGGAGGGAGTCTCCCATCTACAGAGGCACCTCCCCAAGCGAGGTAGCCAGGTGGATCGAATTCCTACACTGGCCTAGCGCTGCCTACGGGGGGACTTATTTTGGCATAAGTACCTCGCGGGGGGGCGAGGATCTTTGCACCCTAAGTCCCGAGTCCCGGCCAGCTCTGCTCTGGGATCCTGCAGTGAGTCCTCTCTCCACACACAGCTCATTGCGGGGAGGGGGGGGGCAGCTCCCTGTTCAGCCCCGGATGAGCGTGGATGCCGACGGCAGCTGCTGAAATACGATTCCCCGCTGGGCCCTTGGTCTCTCTCAGGCACTGCTCTGTCCCCCGCAGCACATGGGCACACGTCCCTGGGAGGCAGGGCAGGGCTGTGAGCTGCATGGTACAGAGGGGGAAACTGAGGCTCGGAGAAAGTACGTGACTTGCCCGGAGATGTGCTGGGAGGCTGCAGCCGAGCAGAGAATCCAGCCCCTCTCTTCAGCCTGCACGCTAACCATTGCCCCGCACTGCCTCTCCGTGTGCCCTGAGCATCCTCCCTGGCCACTCGGCACTCTCCACCCGCTCATCTGTGTGTGTGACAGCCCCATCCTTCAGAGCCCACCGCTGCCACGCTGTAGTTCATCAGCTGGCCAGAAGGGGTCACTCTGGGGCAACATGATGTGTTCCCCTCCAGCAATTAATGCCGCGCCTCCCACAGCGCAGGGGGGCCGTAGCATCACGCAGGGACCGGCAGGGCAAACCCACGGGGGCACCGGTTCCCTTTGTTTCTCCCATCCACAGGCGCTTGCTTTCCTTCCCCCTTCGAGCCCAAAATCCCAGCAGCTCCGCCAGGCAGGCGCCCAGCCACGCAGTCCCCCAAACGGTTAACTATCGACGTCCCTTCAAAACTTGGCTCCCGCTTCCTTCTTCGGGGCCCAAGGCTTGAAAGAAGATTCCCCCTCTGTTGTTATAACTGCCCGAGACCTTCCCGTCTCAAGGAATAAAACACTCCCACCTCCCGTGGGATTAGCACCTCTTTAAATCATGCGTTTGGCTCGTCTAGGAAGGACCAGAAATCCCAGCTAGGAGATCGCTGTGGGGAACTCAGCTGGCTACAGATCACGGGGCTGAATGAGATTGGATGGAATTTGCTCTTAACGAGCGCCGATCTCGGCTTGCAACCAGGCCCTTTGCAGCACGAAACGCTGCGCTTTGGCTTTTTACCCCTCCGCCGACTGTCTCTTTGTCCGGCTGTTGCATCAGCTAAAACGCTCTCTGGGCAAACGAGTCACATGCCTGCCAGTTCCAGCCTCCCCCCACAATGGCGCAGGGCCAACCAGCCACATTTCTCCTGGGATCCCCCCCGCCCCACAACCTCAAACCTCCATGACTCAGCTGTCAAACCACCACGACAGCCCCTGGGACTCGCAATGGAAGGCGTCCATTTCCTGTGGCTATTGCTTCCCAGCCCGGACCCCTCAGAGGATCCCAGTCCAAATGTACCTTTTGTAAACCTCAGTACCATGAGAGATTGGAGCTTTCAGCTCCTGGAGCAATCGGGCTGGGCGGAACGTGCTCCCATACCAGCCTGGCCATGCTGGGGCGGTGGGGAGTGTTTAGCACAGGGGTGGGGAAGATCCGGCCAGCCCTGCCACCCCCTGCCCCCAGACCAATCAAGACCTTGGGGGCAGGGGAGTGCACAAAATCTCCTTCCCTCACCAGGGGCGGGGGAGGGACACCTAGAGGGAACCTTCCCTTTTTGCCTGGGGTGCCACCCCTTTCATTTGAGGCCCCGCCCCTTCCAGGAGCTGACCCAGAACCACATTCTAAAATTCGAGAAGTGGCCCCTCTGTAGAAATTATTGTCCACCCCTGGTTTAGTGCCAGGTCCCGCTCCGGCTCATTCTCGCTTATTTTATTCTGCCACAGCTGATTCAGAGGAAAGATTCCCACTGACCACAGAGAGGTTGGATCAGGTCTGGGGGCTGGGTCTCGCCCCTTGTTGGCTTTTGCTTTACTTGGAGCTTCTTCATCTCAATGGGCAGCGCGCGAGTGAGGCGGTGGGGTTAGGAGACAGCAGGGTTACTGATATAATCCACCACAGTGGCAATGCAACCCCCCTCTTGTCCCTGCTTGGCCAAAGGGGAGCCAGGCCTGTGGCCCACCTTCCAGCAGGCGGTGATAGTACCTGGATTATGAGCAGCTTGACACCAGGAGACCTGTGGCCCAAATCTCAGCCGTGCCGAGAGCCTCCAGCTCCTGCTGGCTTTGACAGGAGACACCCTCTGAAAATCTGTCTCTTTGGACCGAGCCCCGCTTCTGCCACCGACCGACTGTGCAATAGGGCAGGAGTCACCTCTCTTTGCCACGACTCTGTTTCCCCGTCTACCAGGAGAAAGGGCCCCCAGGTCGCGGAGCCGCCTCGGTACGGTGCTTTGGGGACAGCAGGGAGCGTTATTTCGAGCGAGGACCCAGCTTCTAGCGAGTTCAGAGGGTGGGTGGCTGCTTTCGGCCCATCTCCTGCACCCCTCGCCTGCCTGGCTACTTGGATCCGTTTGGCCACTGGTCTGTGCATGGCAGCTCCCAGCTCTTACCACGGCTCAGGGAGGGGGGTTGTGTCCTGACTCGCCGTTTAACAGTAGAAAGGCCCAGCCCTGCAGAGTGCATCCTGGGAAAGCCCTGGTCTGCCCCCCTCCCCGTTCGGTGAATGCACATGCCAGCTCCAGCCCAGTCAGCTTCCCAGCCGTCTCTCGCCTGCTCTCACCGCAGCGGGGTCAGCCCGGGTCATGCGGGAACTGCCTCCTGGCCAGGGGATTTCCCTCTGACTGGAACAGCTGCCACCGCCGGCTCCCTGGATGGCTGAGCCTTTGGCAGGGGAGGTAGCTTTGGCCCACGCAGTTGGAACGTGGTGTTGGGAGAGGCACAGGGCGATGCGCTGGAACCCCTGCAATCCCCTGTCCAGGAGCAAAGCTTCCTGCAGCCATGTGGCCACCGTCTGCACCCGTCCCACCTCTCCTGAGGTCCCCCACCATGGAGCCAGCCTCTGGCTGGATTACAAACAGGCAACTGAGAGCCCCGGGCCAGGGGCTCTCCCAGGCTCAGGTCGATGGAGCCGCGTTTGCCTCCGAAGATAGTCCAGGTGCTCCAGGCACAGTGGCTTGGCAGCTAGGGGGCTCTGTGCCGCAGGCCTTCGCCAAAGCTTAAAGTGGAGCAGGTTCCGAGCTAAAATGACACTCATTTGGGCTAAGTTTTCATTTGTTTTTAATGAGCCCTGGGGTTAAGCAGCAGAGCAGCAGGTTGTGGGGGGCGGGGCATTATAGCTTAATGATGCAAGTGGCTGACGTGTCTGTGCACTGCTGCGGACTAGTTGCTACGTTCAGAACTGTGTTTCATAAGCCCTATATGGCTAATAATGATTGAAGATTCTCCTTCAGGTCAGGGCAGGTTCAGAGCCAAAATGACCCTTAGTTAGGCTAGGTTTTCATTTGTTTTTAATGAGCCCTGGGGTTAAGTAGCAGAGCAGCGGGATGGTGGGGAAGATTTTCTCCAGATGATGCAAGTGGCTGACATGTCTGTGCACTGCTGCTGACTAGTTGCTACATTCAGAACTGTGTTTCATACACCCTATATGGCTAATGATGACCGATGCTTCTCCTTCAGGTCAAGTGGAGGGAGGCTGTGCTTTTGGAACAAGCGGGTCTGAATCTTATCTGCCCTGTCTGTCCAGGCAGCTTGGAAGCTCTGGGGAAGGCGTTTCTCAGTGCTGACTCTTCAAGCGTTTGTAGAAGGGAGCTCTCGGCAGACGGCTCAGCACAGTGCTGTCCTTCTCGATCGCTAGTTTCTGCCTTTGCCTGTCACGAGATCTGCTGTGCTGTACCCTGACTGAGTCCCCAGGAAACCCTATTCAAAAATCCAGCACCCAGGCGACACTGAATTAGGAACAAATTAACCTCCGAAAAGACACTACCAATTAGAGGCAGCAAAAATAACAATCCCGCCCTTAATCCCCTTTGTAGAGTGGCCCAGGCACAACACGCAGCAGCAGCCACAATACACTGCAGCCGCTCTGGCGTCCGCTGGGGGCAGCACTGGGCACAAGGAGGAAACAGGCTGGGAGAGCCGGAGGCAGTGTCACGGGTCATGGCAGGGCAGGGGTGTCCCCGGGAGCAGAGACTGAGTTAGGGAGGGACAGAGCCTGCCAGAGTCGCTGCCCGGGCACACCCTGGCACCCAGCGGCATCACAGGCTTTGCTCCGGCAACGCCATTGGCAGAGTTAAGCCTTAGACCCGAAGGGCCAAATCCTGCGCCGACTGGCCCCACGCTGCCTTGCTGGGCTCGCTCGCGCTGCAGTGTGACAAGGCAGAGACAGCAGGGAAGGGTGAGAGATGGCACCTCAGTTGCCCACAGGGACGGCTGGAGAGAGAGAGATGGATGGATGGATGGATATATACAGGGTGGAGAGATATATACAGGGTGGATAGTGCAGGGACGGGGCAGATGACAGGTATATATGGGGTGGCTGGTTGTGTATATATGGGGGGATGATGGGTATATATGGGGGGCATATGGATGGGTATGGACGGGGGTGGATGGATGGGTATAGACGGGGGCAGATGACGGGTATATATGGGTATGGCCAGGGGCGGATGGATGGGTATAGACGGGGATGGGTATGGATGGGTATAGACGGGGGCGGGTGGATGGATATGGACAGGAATGGATGGGGCGGGTGGATGGATATGATGGGTATGTACAGGGGCAGATGGATGGGTATGGATGGGTATAGACGGGGGCGGGTGGATGGATATGGACAGGAATGGATGGGGCAGGTGGATGGATATGATGGATATGTACGGGGGCAGATGGATGGGTATGGATGAGTATAGACAGGGGCGGGTGGATGGATATGGACGGAAATGGACAGGGGAGGATGGATAGGTATGGACGGGGGCAGATGACGGGTATATATGGGTATGGCCAGGGGCAGATGGATGGGTATAGACGGGAATGGGTATGGATGGGTATAAACTGGGGTGGGTGGATGGATATGGACAGGAATGGATGGGGCGGGTGGATGGATATGATGGGTATGTACGGGGGCAGATGGATGGGTATGGATGGGTATAGACGGGGGCGGGTGGATGGATATGGACAGGAATGGATGGGGCGGGTGGATGGATATGATGGGTATGTACGGGGGCAGATGGATGTGTATGGATGTGTATAGACGGGGGCGGGTGGATGGATATGGACGGGAATGGACAGGGGAGGATGGATAGGTATGGACGGGGGCAGATGACGGGTATATATGGGTATGGATGGGTATGGATGGGGGCAGATGGATGGGCATGGCCGGGGGCGGATGGATGGGTATGGCCGGGGGCGGATGGATGGGTATGGCCGGGGGCGGATGATTGGCCAGACTGAAAACCGTGGCTGCCTTTAGAAGTGTGAATCGCCCTTTGTTTCTATGTAACAGTCATTCCCGCCCTCCAAGTGTCTCCGTAGGCCCCGTGTGTCAGAGGCAGGGAGATTCCCCCTCCTTGCCCCATGTGCTGGGGGCGGGGCTGACCCGGTGCAGTGACCCAGGAGCTAGGGTTGCCAGATGGTTTCAAAAAAAATACCGGACACACTTGACATGACATCACAATCTACATCCCATCTGAGTTAGAAAATACCGGACAGTTCTGTTGTCTCATTTCTATTTTCTCAGTTTGTTTCCCGACCAGAAAGTTCAAATACTGGACTGTCCGGTTGAAAACCGGACAGCTGGCAACCCTACCAGGAGCTCTGGCCCAGCACAGAGGCGTCGCCGGGGCTGGGTGCCGAGGGGCACTCGGACGTGTTGCCCGTGCCATTACAGGTGGTCCCTGAGACTCACTGGAGCTCAGCACTGACCCTGACCAGCTCCTCCCGCAGTCCCTTTCCCTGCACGACTCGCCTTCCCGTACCTCCGCTCCGCACCCCTCCCTCCCCACACACACACACACACACACACACACACACACACAGCCTGGGCAGACACAGCCCCCGACCGAGCCACCCCCAGGAGAAATCGGCCAGGTCGGCCGGCTCCCCGAACGGCCCGCAGGGAGCGTGGCAGGGCATTGCAGGGTCCCATTCCGCACTCCAGGGAGGAAATCAAAGCCTGCCTCCTTTCCCAGAGTAAAAACTCAGTTAGAAAGCAATTAGTGTGCTGGCTCGTTAAGCCGCTTCAGAGGGGAGCCAGCTTTCCCCCTGCAGCCTGAGAGTTGCACAGATCCCACGGCAGAAATGATCTTTGTTCATTCCTCCAGGAGGAGGCCGAGGCCGGGAACGGAGGCGAAAGCCACGGGCGCGTTGGCTGGCTTTTAACGCTCTTCCTTCAGCAGGAAGTTAATTTTGCCATTTGCCGTCAAATCCGAAGGAGCTAGGGGTGCGATTCCCTGTGTGCACAGACACCTCGCGCTAGCTGTCACTGAGCTAGGATGTGTCTGTCCACGGGAGCTCAGACCCCACCCCCAGCTCCCAGGGTAGATGGAACCTAAAATTGGCCAACCAAACTCAAGACCGTTTCCAGAACCTTAGCCTGGAGCTGTGAAACGAGGGACTGGAAAGGCCACCTTCCCTTAGAGTGGGGCGGGGAACCTTTTTTGGGTCGGGGGCCACTGACCCACAGAAAAATCAGTTGGGGGCCACACACAAGTAAGAAAGAAAAAAAACCAACCCTCACCGACGTGGCCTCCAACTGAGAAGGAGATCAACCGTCCCCACATTCCCCTCACACACCAGAGCCGGGGGGGGGGCACCCTAGTAGATTGTGTGTGCTCCAGCCCCATGGTGGGGCAGCGGGGGGGCTGGAATGCCAGCGCAGACTCCCTGAGCCTCGGGGGCCAGATCTAGGCAAACTGAGGGCCACATCCGGCCCCCGGGCCTGAGGTTCCGCACCCCTGCCTTAAACTGTTAGGAAGAATTAGGGGGATAAAAGAAATTCCATGGGAAATCCCATTGGTTGTGACTGGCCCAAACACTGATTAGTGTCCAGCAGGGATCAGTGGTGCACCAGCTGCAGGAAACACTAGATGGTCTCCTGGGCTTTTCCCCTCTCCGATGGTTGTGGTCCTTTGACGGGCAAACCTCTGGCCAGACCCAGCGGGGAAGTCTGCGGGACGGGGCAGCGTCCTGGCACACTGGCATTCCCTCCTGGAGATGGGGAGGGGAGTTTCTGCCTGGGTGGGAGAGGCCTGCCCGGAGGTCCCAGAACGTCCCGCGGGGGCGTGGGTGAGTCATGAAGCAGCGTGGGGACACTGAAGACTTGCTCGAATGTGGGGCTAGAGAGGGTCCCATCTGCTACGGCAAAATGGTCCCCCGGGTGTTTGGTTCTTCTGACAACTGGTGTTCCAAAGACCATGTTCTGAGAACTGCGGGAACAGAGGATCCTTCGGCCTGTGCTGCCCCTTGGGGGGCCCTCCTCTTAGGGGTGCTTGCCTCCTTTTGCCCTGCGTTGCTGCACTGTAAAACCCGCTGGTGGGTGCATTGCGTTGATGCACGGAAGAGACGAGTCGTTCCAGTCCCTCCCTGTGGAGCCTTCTAGCTCGTGCTACAGAGCTCTTGCTTTTCGGGCTACATCTAGTCTGCAGGCTTCTTTTGGAAGATGCTTTTCCGGAAGAGATCTTCCGAAAAACCTTCTTCCGAAAGAGTGTCCACACAGCAAAAGCGCATCGAAAAAGTGATCTGCTTTTTCAAAAGAGAGTGTCCACACGAATGGACGCTCTCTCACGTCAGCTGTGATTACTGTGACGGAGTGGTCACCAGGCCACCTGTGCTTTTTCCTCTTCCCTCTTCTTGTGAAAGAACTCCCTCTTCCCCGTCCACACGCCTTTTTCTGAAAGAGCTCTGTCGGGAAAAGGCTTCTTCCCCGTAGAAAGCGGTTTACCAATGTCAGAAAACCCCCTTTGTTCTTTCGATTTTTTTTCAAAAGAACATGATTGCAGTGTGGACGTAAGTGAAGTTTTTTCCAAAGAACTCTGCAGTGTAGACATACCATCGGTGAGGAGGTCCACAGTGCAGTGCTTCGTGTTTTGGCCAAGAAGACGGCCGTCCCCATTGCACCTCTTCCTCTTCATGCGGTTCAGACGTGTCCTCCCAGCTGGGCCTGTTGGACCCCCACCCCGCGCTGACCCGTGGAGGTGGGTTTGAGTCTGGATGGAGACATCTGGGCTAAAAGGCACCGAGTCTCCGGTGCTGCCCACAGCAGCTGGCTGCTTGCCATAGGCTCACAGGAGCCCTGCCAGCACAAATAACCGCCCTAGGAGCCCCTTGAAAACCGAACCGCACTGGGCAGGGGAGATGGGTCTGTGCCGAGCGATGCCGCAGAGAGCTGTGACTCCGTGGTGGGGGCGGGAGAGCGGAGGCCTGTCTGGCGGAGGAATCCCCTTGGAGACCCCGCAGGCGCGGTCGCTGTTTAACGGCGTTGGAAGGAAGGAGGCTGGCTCGTTAGTCTGTCTTCGTCAGCACACTGCCTCTCGGTGTCTCTTGAGCCCAGCCCAGTCTGCATCTGCACCTGCACGGCCGGTGACCCTGTGTCCCAGGCCCTCCCCAGCCACAGAGAAAACGAGTCCGTCACAGCGCCAGGGCTTTCCAAACTTTTTTTTCCCAGTTGAAGAAAGTTGTTGATGCCGCGACCCAACCTAATGGGACGGGAGTGCGGGCTCCGGGGCGGGGCGGAGGAGAGGAGCTTTGGCCTGTAGGCAGCCTCAAGCGTGGCTCCCACCGCCTGGGCTCTGTACCACTTGAGCGAGGGGAGAATCGCCTTCCTTGCCAAGCAGTACAGGGCCTGTGACACATGGGCCGGTCTCTGCATCGCAGGGTCTGTGATGGAGCTGCAGGCGGGGGTGAGCTGGGGGCTTACAAAGTGGCAGGGCAGGGCGGGGAGAGGGGACAGCTGAGGTTGGTCCAGAGTGGGGATCCTGCCCAGCAGCTGGCTACGGGGACGTGTAGCCCTGTTGGGGCGCCCTGGGTCCCCTTTATGAGAAACCCAGCGGTGACACCCCGGTTTCCCCGCGCTGCTTCCCCAGAGCTGGAAGTGGAGTTTTCCCCTCCGCCCCCACCGGCTTTTTTCTGTTTTCTCCCTCCCACTCCTCCTTTCTCACTTTAATTGTCTCCTGCTTCGCCTGGTTTAATTGTTCCCCTCTTTCCTCCAGCACCGCCCCCCCACACACACACACTTCTCCCAGCGGGCTCATTAGCGGGAACCCTCGGTCAAAGCCCCTCTCCTAGCAGCTTTGTTAGCTCGGCAGAGGCCTGCCCTCTCCCGGTCCCAGCAGCCTCGTTATCCTGCTGCCCGCCTGCCACCAAGGCCTATGCGCTAATTATTAGTGGCGGTGATTAGTGACACAAGCAGCTAAGAGGCGCCCGCCTTGTTGGTGTGTCTGGGTTCACTTGACAAAGATGAGCTGTAAATGCCGATGCTGTGTCCCGGAAAGGGGGTACAGAGAGCTACCTGGCAGCCAGCTGTCTGTCTGTCTGTCCCCAGGCACATCCATCCAGCTAGCTAGCTATACCCCCTCTGCCTGTCTGTCTGTCTAGCTAGCTACCTGCATATATCCCCTGTATCTAGCTAGCTAGCTATCCCCCCTCCCTATCTCTCTCTCTCTTTCTCTGTCTGTCTGTCCATCCATCCATCATCTATCTATCCATCCATCTTCTGTCTATCCATCTATCTATCCATCTGTCCATCTCCTATCTATCTATTTATCCATACATACATACATCTATCCCCACACAACCCCTCTATCTATCTATCTATCTATCTATCCCCATATACCCTATCTATCTGTCTATCTATCTGTCCCATAGCCAACCTAGTGCCGTGTTCAGATATCTGTGGCTTTTATCCTTTGCTATTTCAATAGACGTCAGGGATGGAGAAGACCCCCTGAGATGCCACCTGTTCCAGCCGCAGGGACCAGGCCAGGTTGATCCCTGAAGTACATTTGCCAGAGTTTTGTCTAGTCTAGTTTGTGGTGTCCCAAGCAACAAGCCTTCCACGGCTTTCCTGACTGGTGGGATGTTGTTGTATTTGTGGCAGGCCTGGCCTGCAGGGAGTGTGCCTGGTCGACTCTTAAAAGTTACTAGACATCGACAGTGCTCAGGAGTGTGAAAAATTCACACCCCAGAGCTCCCTGCTTAAACCACTCCAGTTCCTGGTGCAGACCTGCTAGCTGGCTGGAAAAGGGGTTCCATCCACGTGGCTACTGCTGCTTGGGAAGGGGGGTGACTTACATGGCTGGAAAACCCCTCTGTTGCATGGGAAGTGTCTACATGCACTACTGGGGCGTAGCTACGGCATCGGGCTGCTATGGGGCTCATAGTGGGGACACAGTGGTGTAGCTAGGAGGGGGTGCAGGAAGGATCCAGTGCCCTGGGGAAAGGGGCAGGAAGGGGAGGGGATGCAGGAGAGATCCGGTACCCTGGGGAGAGGGGCAGGAAGGGGAGGGGGTGCAGGAAGGATCCAGTGCCCTGGGGAAAGGGGCAGGAAGGGGAGGCGGTGCAGGAGGGATCCGGTGCCCTGGGGAGAGGGGCAGGAAGGGGAGGCGGTGCAGGAGGGATCCGGTGCCCTGGGGAGAGGGGCAGGAAGGGGAGGGGGTGCAGGAGGGATCCGGTGCCCTGGGGAGATGGGCAGGAAGGGGAGGGGATGCAGGAGGGATCCAGTGCCCTGGGGAGAGGGACAGGAAGGGGAGGGGATGCAGGAGAGATCCGGTACCCTGGGGAGAGGGGCAGGAAGGGGAGGGGGTGCAGGAGGGATCCAGTGCCCTGGGGAAAGGGGCAGGAAGGGGAGGGGGTGCAGGAGGGATCCAGTGCCCTGGGGAAAGGGGCAGGAAGGGGAGGGGACGCAGGAGGGATCCGGTGCCCTGGGGAGAGGGACAGGAAGGGGAGGGGATGCAGGAGGGATCCGGTGCCCTGGGGAGAGGGGCAGGAAGGGGAGGGGATGCAGGAGGGATCCGGTGCCCTGGGGAGAGGGGCAGGAAAGGGGGTGCAGGAGAGATCCGGTGCCCTGGGGAGAGGGACAGGAAGGGGAGGGGGTGTGGGAGGGATCCGGTGCCCTAGGGAGAGGGGCAGGAAAGGGGGTGCAGGAGGGATCCAGTGCCCTGGGGAAAGGGGCAGGAAGGGGAGGGGATGCAGGAGGGATCCGGTGCCCTGGGGAGAGGGGCAGGAAGGGGAGGGGACCAGGGTTCCCTCTAAGATGTCCCATCTGTGAGCGGAGCGAGTTTTGTTTGTGCACCAACATTGAGGTCTAAAAAAGAATCGCCCTGATTTCCAGGATCTTGTTCTACCCACTGCGCCGTGCTCTCTCCGTTTCTCCGTGACACCGTGCCCCATCAGGAGGGCCCATTGGATGGCACAGCGGAAGGCCATTCTTTCTAGGCAATTCCAAGGCTGCTTTTAGCTGCCTGGAGGAACAGACGGGCTTGATTCTGCTTTTAAATCTTGGCTGTTTGTAAAAACAAACATTATTAGAAACAAGCCCCAGCCAAGCAGGCCTGTGATCTCACGCTGACCGTGCGATTCCTTTCATTGGCCACCAGTAATAGTCCTGAATTTCGCCTCCCTCCCCACCCAGCTGGCTGGCCCCCAAGGCAGCCCCACTCCACCGTGCGGCCCTGCCGACCGGGCCGCGTGGCTCCCACAGAGCAGGAACCTGGGCCGGGGTCAGGCTGCCACCACGGCCCGGCTACAGCTACGGCCCATGGGGCTGCCGGGCCAGAACCCCCCACTCACCTTCCCGCAGGAAAGCATGTGGTGAGCGCTGCTGCGCCGCTCTCCCAGGAGGTGGGCGGGGCCAGAATTGTTGTGCGTGGCTGCACAGGCGTGCACCTTGGAGGGAACTACGGAGGAGGCGCAGGAGGGATCCAGAGCCACGTGGAGAGGGGCGGGAAGTGGGGATTTAGCTCACACCCCCTAGTAAGGCAGGGCTAGGAATGTCATTGTGCAGAGGGGAAACTGAGGCACGGAGCGGCGACAGGCATGTGATGGGCCAGAGACTTGGATCTAAGCCTTCCTAGTCCCTAACCTCTTGCCTGTCTAATCCTGACCTTTCCACTGAGCCGGGCGAGGTAACTTAGTCCTGTTTTTTCAATGTGGCCACTAATATGGGGTTCCGTGATTTGGGGGGTGCATGATTTAAGACACCCCAAAGCAGTGTTGCCTTCACTGAGCTCTCTGGGACTGATCCCACCTTGGCCTGCAGGGGGCACAGTCACCAATACCCGGTCTTTGTGCAGGGAACGGAGAATCGGGCCGATCTAACAGGTCCCCCTGACGCTCTGCAAAGCCTGTTTCCACCTGTTCTCCCTGGGCATGGCTGCTGCCTGTCCTGGAATTCAAGTTACTGTCCTGATATTCAACGCTCGGTCCAGAGTCCTGCGTTAGGGCCACATGTTCATTTGGGCCTCAGGGCCTCATGCTGCGGATACGGCAACACCCCAATTTGATGCCATGTATCACTGACATGAGGTGTGATCGCCTCTCACCTCCTTCAGAGGACACCTGCAAAGGGAAAAGAAGGCGCATTTGTGTTTTTTTTAAAACGTCTTTCAGATCCTTTCTGAGCCTGCCAGAGTTGTTTTTCTGCTCTTATGTTTTTTACCCTAAGAAATAGTAGGAATCTCTGCTCTCGTTTGGCTTTGCTGGAAGACTCCTTAGAGACTCAGGTGATAACAGAGCTTCGAATGGAAAAGGTGTCTGGAACTTTCACAAAGACATCCTTTCTCCAAAGGGTTTATTAGACATTGGAATGAAATGTTCCCCTTTTCAGAAGGGGCTTGAAAAGGGACATGGCATTTTTTTGAGACGATGTTCATGACAGTTTCATTTTTTCCTTGTCAAACTGAGTTTTCTCCTGCCTGCTACAGAGCTGCTAAAAAGATGCCGACAGGTTTGTGCTGTATTGGTGTCCTTTTTAGGTCCAAACGTCAATGTTTTCCCACGGGCTCGAGTGTTGCTAGAAACCATATAAACCCCCTTGAGTCTGAAACAATCACAGTAGCACAGCCGGCAATGACATAATTCTCCTAGCGCCAGTCATCTAGAGAGATTCAGCACAGACAAGAACAGGAAAAATGCAGGGAGAAAAAGAACATATTTTACCCCCACGGATCTTCCTGGCATAAAAATGATTCCCACTCCCCCCCCCCCGCGAACAGATGCCAGGTCACTTTTAGAAACCAGAGCGCTCACATCCTTCTCCGGATAGAGTTAAGGGCCTGAGTAAAATCCACCGTGCCTGCATAACCCCCTGCAGCTTCAGCTGAACATGGAATTCTTCCTTTCGACTCCTAAACCACGGAGTCACCATGGGCTGTTAAACACTGCCACGTTCCGCCCTAGAAGCAGCTGCATTTCGGAGGCAGCTGAAGGGTTTCCTCCAGTTTGTAAAATGCTTTGGAATCACACAGGTGGGAATATAATGTATTCGCACGTGGCCAGAATCGGCTCTCTGTTTCTCCCACTGTGTGGGGGGGCAGAGGGGGCAGGATTTAGACTCACTGTGCTGAGATGGTGCCGGTCTGGACTTACTAGAGCAGGGATGGGCAAGATATCGCCCATGGGCTGGATTCAGCCCACCAAGCTGTTTGATCCAGCCCCTACCCCCAGGTCAGTTGAGACCCAGGGACGGGGGAGCGCGTGAAGTCTCCTCCCCCGCCAGGAGTGTGCAGCACCAGAGGGAACCGCCAGCTGTTCAAAACAGCTGGTGGTTCCCTCAGGGCGCCACGCCCCTCTGGCAGAGTGGGGGCAAGAGACCTCACATCTCCATGGGGGAGCATGCGAAGTCTCCTTTCCCTCCCCCCCACCAGGGGCACCTAGTGCCTAGAGGGAACTGCCCCTCCTGCCCTAGGCCCCACCCCTTCCACCTAAGACCTCGCCCCTTCCAGGCCGGCCAGAGACCATTACCCAAATTGATGAAGTGCCCCCCCCCCACAAAAATTATTGTCCACCCCGTACGAGAGTGTCAGAAATCAGTGTTTGCCCTGTAGCACAACTTCCCGTGCTGGGGAAGTGTCATTCCAGTGTCAGAAAGTGGGTACATCCATGCCATAGCCCCAACGTGGGACCAAGGCGGGGGGGATGCAAATAATTATTCATGCGGGGACCTTAAAATGGTGTTCGGCTCATCCCTTTGGCTTAAAGAACTCTCTTGGCAGCCTCTGCACCGAGATTCTCTATTTCAGGCATAAAAAAAACCTTCCACAGTAAGAGGGGAAGGGAGAGAGAGCACATTTGCAGGGCGCAGAGGTGGGGGTGAAGTAATGGTGATTGCACACGCACTATTATAAACACACCCAGCCCGTGAAATGGAGAAGGCCAGCAAGGTTAGACTTCTAGGGATCACCTAAGAAAGCCTCCCCAAGATCTGCTGCTTGTGGAACCAGTAGGACTTGGTCCTCCGGTGGCCAGAAGGGCTGGGAGCAGGCAGGAGCCAATCAGGGCCCGGGAGGCAGATTAAAAAGGCCTGGTTGCTTCTTTCAAAGGCCAGTTCTGGGCGATGCTGTGATAGGAAAGGGGGGTCTCCCGGCCTTAATACAAAATACCCGCCCATGTCAGAAGCCTCACCTGGACAGTATTTTGATTGGCTATTGGTTTGTGCGCCAATCTTTGGCACCTAGGCAGCCATTGTGGGTCGTGTTCGTTGATTTCCTATAAAACGAGGCCAGCCCACCCTGGGCATGTCTACACTGCAAGGCAAAAGTCGAATTAAGCTACGCAGCTTCAGCTACATCAACTGCATAGCTGAAGTCAAAATTAATTCGGCTTTTGGCGCTGTCTACACAGCAGGAAGTGGAGGAAGAGCACTCTCCCTTCGACGTCCCTTACTCCTCGTGAAACGAGGGTTACAGGAGGCGGAGTAAGAAATCTGCCAGCTCAAAATTATTTCGAAATAACGGCTTGCTGTGTAGACGCACTCTTCGTTATTTCAATATAACGTCACTTATTCCGAAATAACGCTGCCGTGTAGACGTACCCCCCGAGGATCAGCCTGGCCCAGGTGAGCTCACGAAATAACCGTACAGGATGGGCACGGGAGTAAATCCCGCCTCCACGCAGCGGTTCCCAGTGCGGAACAGAAATGGTGCACCCCGAAGGGTTAGCAACCCGCCGTGCAGGCTGAGTTCCCGGGGCTGGGCTGTGACGCCGCATCAGGGAAGCCACAGAGGCGGAGCTGGGCGTGTCACTGGGGCTGCAAAGAGGTGGGGCTGTGCCAAAGGCCAGGCCTAGGGACTTGCATGCAGGTGAAATCTGGCCGTTTCCCAGGGCGGACACATCCACAGCACCGCCTGGGCGTTGGCCTCCCAGCTGGGGCGCGCAGCTGCCTCTTCTGCCAGGCGAAGGGGCCATCGCAACCTCTAGCTACACTTGAGCCTCGAGTCCTGGCTCCGGCCCGGGAGTTCCCTTCCCCCACAGTGTGATCCACCGCTGTGACAATCAACGCAGCCGGCCAGCGGGGCCATCCTTAGGATTTATGAGGCCCTGCACAGTCCGACTAACTTGTGCCCCTGTGCCTCACGGCAGCCCCGGGGGGGGGAAGAGGATGATTTTTTAGGGGTGTGATTTTATAATCTCCAGCAACATGCTGCTGAAATATTTTTAAAGCAAACTGTAAACTCAGGTCCTGTCGACTCCAGCGGTCAATCCAGAAACAGACAGTATGGGCCGGGGGGGCAAATGTCCGTAAAATGGCTTCATGCCCCCTTGACTGGTTCTTTTGCAGGTTCAGTGCCCTGCTAAGAGCTCTGGCCGGCTACTTCACTTTTTAACTAGGTCCTCTCCGGAGGAAGCAGAGCCACAGGGCTAGGAAGAGGCAGGCGGGTGGACATTAAGACCCAGCAGTGCCCCACGCAGCTGTACGTTCTGTGTATGGATAAGGACGACCCTGGGGCTCAGTATGTGCCACGGAGCGGGCGATGGGGCCGTGAGCGGCATTGTACACCCGGTGGGCTGCATGGTGATCCCCTTGTGCGGCCGCTGCAGGCACGCTCAGAAAGGCACGTGAACATGATCCCCTGGCCTCATGAACGCCAGCAAGGTGCCTCTGAGTTTGTGTTCACGTGGCCTGTGCGAGGCAGTGCAGCCTTTTGGTGCACGTTGCCGTTCACGCCTCTGTAGTCCGAGCCGCAGGGCCACATAGACGAGCCCTGCATTGGCCAAATCCCGTCCTGTGCCGGGGAGAGAAGCCAGGCCTGTTGGTGAGAAGAGACATGAAATAAATGTCACCTCAGTGGCCAGAGTAACAGCAACATTTCCTCCCACCCCCAGGTCTGGGGGCTGAAATGTTCTTCCCTCGGCTAAAAGTTCCCTTCGTTTCTCTCCTCTGCCACAGAAACCCAGAGCCTGGAAGAGTGCGGCCGGCGGGCGAAGACCCTTCTGGAATCCCCTGCACTGCCCCGGCAGCACGGCCTCATCCTCCAGCCCCTCACCCGGCATTTCTGCAAAGTGTGTCAGAACGGCGTCAAGAGCCACCTCACCCCCCGGGCCCTGGGGGAGCTCTTCGGCGAGGCGCTCTTCCGGCCGCCCGCGGCGAGGTGAGCCGCCTACAGCATGCGGACAGCGCCCCGCACCGGCGGGAAGGGAGGGGGGGAGCTGCTGTGGTAACCCACTGACGCGTGGGTCTGACAGAGCCCCTCTGGCGCCGACCGGCAGACTGTGTGTCACAAGAGGGGGGTCTCCGCCATTTTCTTTCTGAGCTCCCCCTCCCCCCCAACATGCGATAAAAGCTCCAGGGCCCAGCGTTTTTCGAGAGCTCTGAGAACGCGCCACGGCGAAGCAAAACCAGCCCACGGCGAGCCACTCCGACGTCACGGCCCTTTGCTGGGATTCCACACGCGGGTGTGTGGCACAGGCTGCAGCGTGGGGCCCTTCCCGAGCGGAGATGCGGGTCTAAACCAGGACCTTAGTCATTTTGTGTAGAGAGCGTATCCCCCCACCCACCCACCCCCAGGGGGTAGGGTTCTGCTCCGGCCCCCTCAAGCCCAACCCAGATCCAAGCCCAGCCTCGCAAGATTGAGTTGTTTTCTGACCCGACTCAAACCCGGCCCTGCCAAACCTGAGTCAGCACACCTGCCTGTCCCCCCGCGTCGCCCCGTACTGCTGCCCCCCGCTGCTCCAATTGTGTGTCTTGTGCAGCAAGAGGCTCTGTGACTCCTCCGCACACCCTCCACAGTGCGCACACACAGCGAGGCGGCAGCAGGAGGTACAGCCGCAGCAGCTGGCAGAAGTGGGTCAGGTGGCCGGCGGGAGCAGGGCCGGCAGCTGTTGAGCCAACTCCACGGGTAGGAGAGGGTCATCAGAGGCGACCCGGCCCCGAGCGGGTCGTGGTGTTTTCCCAGGCAGTCAGGCCCTGTCGGGTACTGGACTCTCTCAAGATGTGCTTGTACTTAGTTGTGTAGTAGAGGACAAGCTGCTAAGCCACAGGGGACTGTTTTAGATTAGGGACGTAATAGTGGACTCAATTAACCAATAAACAAAAGCTTATCGGTTAATTCTATAGAGAACACGCATTCCCCCCCTTCTGCCAGTAAATTTTTTAGCAGGCTGTCCAGCAGCCCAGTTCAGTCCTGGCTGGCACCAGACCCAGGACCTACCCCCGCTGCGGCTCTGCATTTAAAGCAGTGTTTCTTAAACTTTTTAAGACTGAGGAACACCAAACAATAATTTTTTTAGTGAGGAACACCAAGCATTTTTTGTTGAGCAGCACAAAAAAAAAAGTCGGGGGGGGGGGGAACTATTGAGAAAAAAAAGGGTCGAGGGAAAGTTACTGAGGAAAAAAAGGTTGCCTGCCCCTTTAAGGGTGGCCATTTTGAATTCTGTTGTTCTCCGCGGCACACTGATTTAAAGTGTATTAGGAGCGGGCGAGCAAGCAGCCCGGCTCAGTTCTGGCTCGTGCCGGGTCTGGGAGCTCAGCTCACCACCTCCCCCTGCACAGGGGCTACTGCCACCCCGCCTGCTGCCTCAGTTTCAGAGGCAGCAGCGTGGGCTGGCAGGGGGCTCCTTGGGAGTGTGGCTGGATTGCACTGGCTGCTGGCCCCACCCCTGGGGACTGTGGAATAGTCGAGTAACCGATAAGAATTCACGAGGTTAAATGACTATTTAATTAACCGAGATTTAACATCCCTAATTTAGATCCCCTCGCAATGGCACATGCTGTGGGTGGTAGATTGACAGGATGTACCAGCCCAGGGTGTTTCTCCTTCCTTCCCCCATTGGTGCGTCATGATACAGGTTGAACCTCTCTACTCCGGCAACACCCGTGGTCCGGCATGATTCCACTGACCCTGTGGGTCCGGAACCGGGGCAGAGCCATGAGGTGTTACACGCGGCTGTGGCTACTCACAGGCAACAGCCCTGGGTTCATTCACAGCCCCTCTCCCCCGCCAGGAACAAGAGGTTGGGAAGTTTGGTGCCTTCAGCTTAACCCCTCTGTTCCCTCAGGAAGAGAGCTCCCGGCCCATTCCCTGCTCTGGAGACCATTGTATCTCCTAGGGTGTCACTCTCCCGTCAGGTCTTCGGGTGAGCCCCATGCCCTACCCATCTGCCATACCATAGCCATAACCACTAGGCTCTGCCTGCCCCTTCTCTGCTCTGTCCTCACCTTCCTCCCCCTTCTCTGCCCAGCATGGAGGGGACCCCGGAGCACCACGCGAAGATCCTTGAGGCGCTCATCGTGGCCGGAGGCGTGGCCGAGACGCAAGCTGCACCCGGTAGGAAATTATCCGGAAGCTCGGGGTCGCATAGCAGCGGGGCTGTGGCTCGCGGAAGCCGCTGAGGAACGAAGGGCCCGTCTGTGGCGCCTGGTTTCCTCCTCCGTGCTGCTCCTGAGGAGGCAGGACTGTCGGAGGCCGGGGCAGATTAATTCTGGTCCCTGCCTCTCGCTGGCGCGGATGGCGAAGGCTGCTCCATGCTCAGGAGCGACCTTCCTAGAATTGACCAAGGTGCCTCCTGAGCAGATGAGGCCGGGACTTAACCAACTTCCCCTTAACCCTGGCAGCATGGCGGGGCCTGGCGCGGGCAGCTGGGGCATTTGTACCTGCTCTTGTGGGAGGGGAGGGGAAGTTGTTGGCATGCTGCTGTGTTTCCCAGCAGACTGTGGGGTTACTTTCTGGGCTGTTGATGGAGGGGGACTCTTCCGATCCGATGTGCAGAGATAAGCGAGGCGACCTTGAGGCAAGGCCCAAAGACGCTGGCCACCGGGGTACAACCTGCCTTTACCGCTGAGCCGTTTAGGGGACAGGTTTGCTGTCCCTTGCCCCAAAGGAAACTCAGTGAGCACTGGAGATGGAGTTGAGCTGACAGAGCCCGCTGGGGCGCGGTGCTAGAGGAATAGAGTCGACTTTGCGAACATTCGTCCTCTTCTCGGGAGAGCAGCCGGTTCCGAAGGGGGAGCTGGGGTCCACGTTGTCCCTTTAGAGAGCCGGAAGTGAGTTTCCAACACTCCTTAACATTAAGCAGGTCTCAATGGCACTGCAGGGCTTGTTTCGCAGGTGCTTGCGTACAGCCTGCTAGAAATTCTGTGCCGGCGTCGCTTCGTATTTATCTTACGGAGGAATCCATTAAACGTACGGCACTACACCTGAAAGTGTGCCGTCTGCTCACAGTGCAGCTGATTTCTCTGCTCAGTTCAGTACCTGGCCTGCTGTAGACTTTTTGTATTGAAAGCACATAACTGAGCAGGTTTTGCCTTTTGGTGGGATGGAACGAAACTGTCTACTCTGACTCCTCTTGTCAGTGTTGTTGCCTAGTCTGTAGCTCATTCTGACACCCCCAGAAACATCTTCAGAGATTGTGATGTGTTTGTACATTACAGATTTTTAAAAAATGAATAACAGTAAAGTAGACGGGCAGTTTTATCTTGGGCTAGGTTCATTAGAGAATCAAAACCATCCTCATGAAAATTATGTGCCATTGAGGAGTCGGATATATGGAGAAAACGATTACAAAAATTGTAGATACAAACTAGCTTCCCCACAGCTTGAGTTCTAGCTCTGTTTGCTTTGTTAACCAGCCCCCCAAACCTGTTGGGCTCTGTACACCACACAGCATCATCTAGAGGTTGAATAACATGCTGCCTGTAAACCTAATACTACAACCCTGGAGACGATTAGGGCCGCAGTCTCTTTCCATTAGGTAGACTCACGAGTGCAGGCAAAACACTTTACCAATGAGCTCCAAGCATAGACCAGGGATGGGGGGGGACACATGGTTGTGAGCAGAGCTGGTTGGTTGGTAGAAAAGAGACCGGTGAATGGATCCTCAGGAATCACCATGGAGAGTTTGGTTGGTTGCGTTTGTGTGAGTTGTGTTGTTACATTCGCGCTGGAATTGAGATCGCCTCTGACTTACTAAAATAGTCCTGAGCCTAAAACTTCTCCACGAGATTATCATCTATAATTTGATCTCCTGTGAAAATGTTTGAGATCCGCCTTCCATTATCTTCTGGGTTAGGGGTTGGTGGTTAGTCAAGTTTGATCCAATCAGAGTGCAGAATCTGTGCCTGGTGGTTTGGGTGACCAATCACACCCCAGGAGCACTGGCCAGGCTCAGAACAATTCACGGGCATGAAGGCCAGAAAGGACCCTCTAGGCCGACCTCCTGCCCTTCGCAGGACCTCACCCGCCCACTCCAGCGACAGAGCCCGAGCCACTGGCTGAGTCACTGACGTCCTCCAGCCACGGTGTGGAGACTCCACATGGCCATTTACACCAGTTTAAAACTACAGATGACCTCAAGAGGCCATCAGGTCCAAGCCCCCTGCCCTGCCCAAAGCAGGACCAACTCCAACTCAATCATCCCAGCCAGGGCTTGGTCAAGCTGGGACTTACAAACCTCTAGGGATGGAGATTCCACCCCCTCCCTAGGGAACCCATCCCAGTGCTTCCCCGTCCTCCTAGGGAAATTGTTTTTCCTAATATCCAACCTAGACCTCCCCCAGTGCAACTTGAGACCATTGCTCCTTGTTCTGCCATCGGTCACCACTGAGAACAGCCTCTCTCCAGCCTCTTTGGAACCCTCCTGCAGGAAGTTGAGGGCTGCTGTCAAATCCCCCCTCACTCTTCTCTTCTGCAGACTAAATAAACCCCAATCCCTCAGCCTCTCCTCCTTTGTTGCCCTCCGTTGGCTGTTGGTGGCCCATGTGGAATTGATCGGCAGCATCCGTCTCTTCCTTTCGGTGGGGTGTGCGCCTTGCAGGGGGGCACATGGACTGTTCCACCACCACCACTACGGGCCCCTTTCTCGCCAGCCTCGGGGGAGAGGCCTGTGACTGGCTGAACGTGGGAGCCTGACCTCCCTCCTCCCACCTGGGAGAGGCACATGAGTTACGAGCCTCTCTCTCTCTCGGGATCCGAAGTGGCTAGACTGCAAATGCTGGGCACTGCGGACCTGCTCTGCCCTCGGCAGGTTGGACGCCTCTAATTTATAGCCCTGACCCCTGCCTGTAGGAGGAGCAGGGGACAACGCCGCTTGCTTAGCTGGCGCTAATGCAAACCATCTGTGCACTGACGGGTCTGATGAGGCTGCGCGGCTTCCAGGGGCTACCTCTTTGACTGTGCCTGGAAACGGCTCTGTCTCAGCCAGCTGGACGGCTCAGGAATCGTTTTCCGGAGCAGCCCCCTTCATTTTCTGCCTTGCAGAGAGAGTGACGGAGCGGCCGGGCAGCGGAGACCTGGGAGTCCTTCCTCCCCCGGTGTGCGGGAAAGCGCTGCCCTCCGTGGGGCTGCTGGCCCGGGGCATCTCCGCATTACCCCTCCGATGTTGCCCCGGGCCCGTGGCTCGGCGCGCAGGTCAGCAGTGCTTGATTGAATCCCTCGTGCTGGCGACTGACGGCCCCGTGGAGAAACCCCAAAAGCAGCTGTTAATCACACTGCGGTGACAAGGGTAAGAAATGGGAGAGCTCAAAATTCATTCCAAATTGGATCCGGAGCTCCATCCACCGGGAAGAGACTCAGGCGAGCCTCGCCTGCTAACCCAGGAGCATGTCTGCAGACACACACAATCACTCTCTCCTCCTGCTTCCTGCCCATTGCAGGCTGAGCTAAATACTGCCCCACTGGGAAGCAGAACAGCTGGGTGGAGAGGGCAGCCCTGCTGCCCTGCCCCAGAGCTGGTGCATTGCAGCACACACATTTGAGAGGCTGGTTCTGTGCCCATAGACAGAAGCCAGCAATTCTTCCCTGGAGGAGTTTCCATCTGGCATGCCTCAGAGCTGGCTCTGCTTCCCTGGGCAATGTCTCCTGGCTGCTCCACCCACCCTCAAGTCCCCTGAGCTGCAGCACTCCTAGCATGCTGAAAGGCTCAGGAGGTGGGCCCCAGCTTGCAGCCCTACAACCAGTTCCTGTCACCCAAGCTGCTGTGTTCCTCAGTTTCCCCATCTGTACCATGGGGAGGGTGGTAAACAGGATGGCCCTGCCTTACAGGGTTGTTGTGATACCAAACCGGTCAGGAGGTGCTGAGATACCAGGCTCAGAGGGACTGGATAGGTGCTAGAGCCAGAACCAAGTGGGGGGGGTGTAACTACTACCAGGCAGATTTGAACCTGGAACCTCTAGAGCTTAGTATAGCCAACTCTCAGCTCAGGCTGCAGAGCTCCCTTGTTCCGCTCTCTTGCTGTAAGTGGTCTGAGTGCCGCTGCTTGGGACAGCAACCCACAGTAGGTCCATGGGTTACACAGACAGCTATTTCAGGAAGGTTGGGCTCATACAGGAAAGGCGTGTTCCAAGCACGTCAAGTTTTTAGTGAGCAAAGCCGCTCACAAAGCCCCCAACAGCCGATCACAAGAACCCTCGAACCATAGGCGTTAGGGGTGGACGAGAACTCTTGTCAGGTCTTTGCACCCCGGACAGCGTGAGACTGTGTTCCCTGCTGCTTGGCGCAGGCTAGGCGAGACGCCCCCAGTGCTGGGAAAGCCCTCCCACTGGGAACCCGCTCCCCGGTCCGCCCCACTGGCCCCCCTTTCAGCCTACATCGTCCTGTGCGCGGTGTAATCCCACTTCTTCCAGCCACATGTCCTTGCATCCCCCTCTGCCTCCCTCGCCCTCTTCGGAAGACCTGGAGATCCAACCGCGCCGACCCCTTTAATAATTGCTCATCCCTCAGCCCCGCCAGCTGCTTCATCGTCTTTACGACTCTCCCTGGAATCCTCTCCCGGCGGTTTCTCAACATCGGTACGTGTCTCTTCCGGTCGCTTGCCCACAGGTTAGGAAGGAACAGCTCGATCGCCTTGCCGAGGCTGGAACCGGAGAGATGCGGTGAAACCCCCGAACGCTGCCTTCTTCCGAACGACGAGCGGACCCGGGTGCAGAAATTTCACCCGGGGGGGGGGGTGATTTTGTTGTAAATGTGGACCACGAGGGTGTGAACACACCCCCTTACGGTCCCCCAAGTAAGCATGCTCCAGCCAGCTGGGGGAAGGCTGGGGCTGATTTCCCACCCTCTGCCGCCAGGAGCGAGACCCAGCCCCACCTCCCAGCCTCACTCCTGGGGGAACGGGGAGGAATCAGCCCCAGCCTTCCCTTGGTCAGCCAAAGCATGGCGGGGAGGCTCCGGCAGCTGACTTCCCCAGTCTTTCCCCAGCTAGTCAGAGCACAGGGGAGGGAGGTTGGGGCAATGCACCGCTCCTGCCTTCCCCGGCCAGCCAGAATCAGCCCCATGAGGGACCATGGGGGGGGTGCTTTTGCACCCTTCTCACACACACACACACCACTCTGCGTACAGGCCTGATGAACCTTCTGTTTGATTGCCACACAGGGGAGCACATGGTAGGCGCCGGTAAGGCAGAGACCAGGCAGGAGGCAGAAGCTTGGGGGTGTTCTCCAGCGATGGGAAGGCGCATGGTCTCCGGGCAGACCGGTAGGAGACAGGACTTGTAGATTCAAGCTGACTTCTCTCACTGCCCAACTTGGGACCTGTTGGCTCCCTGTTTCTCTCCAGCAGGATGTTGTGCCTGCTCTGTCATCCCAGGAGGGGGTTGCGGGCTGTCATGCGATGTTTGGAAAGCACTTGGAGAGCCGTGGAGGAAAGATGCTATATAAAGCTCTGCGTGTTATTATTAGCTGGATGCTAAGTGTCCATAGCAGCCTGTACGTATCCTCCCCTCCTCGCCCAATGCACACTTTTTTTTGTGTGTGGAGTTGTAGCTTATAATTAGAGGTGCAAAATCGATATAAATACCCTGCAATAGCAGGGCGGGCAGGGTGCAAACAGCGTCGGAAGAGGTGTCACTAGCGGACACTGAGGAAACCATAAAGTGTGACCTCATTCTGACTCAAGCATAAATATACCTCCCGGGAGTGTCTGTGGTTTGGGGGGTTGGAGAAGAAAGGAGCAAGCAGGCCTGGGGCCGAGCAGGGAGCAGCCTTTGCGGAGAGATTCCATCCAAGGAGGGGGGACATTTCGAGCCAGATTTCCCTGCCCCGAGGATGAGCTTTGGGGATTTGGGCTGCGCGAATGTAGGGAGCTGGCACGAAAAGCAGAAATGACCAGGGAGAAAGGTGTTTCCAGGTGTTCAGTCATTATGGGGGTCCAGGCCTTGAGGTTCCCGGGCTCCCGTTGGGAAGCTGGCTGAAGCTGGTGGAAAGTCAGTGGAGCTTGGTCCTGTCTGCAGGGCAAGGAATTTCCAGCACAGGTCGGACCTCCCTCGTCCAGCATTCTGGGGACCCGCTCGGTCCTGAACAAGGGATTTTGCCGGACCAGGGAAGGTCAGTTCTGGCCCCTCTGCTGATGGACTCCAGGCTCTCCCAGGGTCCATCAGCACATGACCAGGCTCCACACCCTCACCTGGCTCCCCTGCCGGCTGGTCTGGCTCCTGGCCTCGCCCCCAGCCTGGCCACCATGCTTCCTGCCCCCAGCCCTGGCAGCCGAGCTCTGCATCCCCAGACGGGCTGCGCTGCTGGTCCGGTCCCAACCCTGGCCACCAGGTAGGCTCCATGCCCCTAACCAGGCTCTGCTTTCAGCCCTGGCCTCGGCCACTGGGCTCCACGCTGCCGGCTCCTTGTCCCCACACTGGCTCCACCACCAGCTCCGTCACTGGGCTCCGAGTTCCTCTTCTGGCTGGGGCTCTATGATCCTGCAACACCCATGGTCTGGCTGCCGGACCAGAGAGTTCCATATCAGAGAGGTTCAACCTGTAGTTAATGGTTAGGTCTTCACTGCCAAAATCCCCCAAAGGTGCCTTCGGAAAGCTCTTCCGGACCCCAGGCAGGGTTGTTGTTACCACAGCCCACGGGAAAATAGGGGGTTCCCCCCGGCAGAAAATTCCCATGAAAAAGCTTGGGGGGGGGGGTTGTTTTTGTCCTAATTTTTCCAGGGAAAATGTTGGATTTTCTGCAGGAATGTGACCAGGGGAGCCTGGTCCCATAGTGCCTGGGATGTGTGGTAGTGTGTGCACACCACACTCCTCCTTCAGAGCCTGGCCTTCCTGGCTCCGCAACCACTCCCATATTGCTGTTTGGGACTGACACCGGCCGGGGTCGGGGCGTTGGAGGAACCAACGTGGCTCCCGAAACCCGCCCTTTCCCCCAGAAACCCCGAATTCCTGTCAGAACCCGGCTGTGCGGGGAAAGTTCTGACCAGCTTTGGGTTTGCACCTTTACCTGGCTCATCAAGGGCAAGTCCCGTGGGGCGTCTGGGACGAGCCTCAAGCAGGGTAAAGACGTCGCTGGGCCCAGGCGGTGGGGTCAGACCCGCCCCATGGGGCACTGTGGCTCGGGGGGCCAATCAGGGAAGAGACAAAGAGACATCGCGCTTTGGGCAGGATGAAGAGTTAAGAACCCCCCCGGCATTGGGACCAGGGTCCCTCGCGGCTGCGCGGCTGCCTAACAAGCCCCACACAGGGGCTCAGGGCGGCCACGCAGAGCTCTCCCCTGGCCATGGCGGCTCCATGCTGTGGCCAGGGGAGGGGGCACCTCTTCCCCTGCTACTATGCCCAACCCGGAGCTGCCTCAGGGCTGCTGCTGCCGGGGGACAGGCGCCCCTTCCCTGGCCCCCACCCAGCCCAGCCCTGACCTGCCCCAGCTAGGAGACAAGCACCCCTCCCCCAGCTGTGCCTGCTGGAGCTGCAGCAGCCATGGAGCGGCGCCTTTCACCTGGCCCCGAGCTGCTCCAGTGAGAGAGGGCTGGGGGAGAGTCCTCTCCCTGGGGCACACTGACCCCCTCACCCCCCCAGCCCCACCCCAGAGCTCGCGCTTCCAGCCAGAGCCCTCGCCCCACAATCGAAGCCCGTGATCCATCCCTAAGCCCCCTCCCGCACCCCAGCCCCACGGCCCCAGCCCCGCCGCACACTGCCCGTGCGCAGAATGGCTTTCGTTATGTGACACTCCCTCCATAGTGGTGCACCTAACAAAAGTCATTCCGCACAGGGACATAAAAACCACAGAATGGGCATCTTCCCTCCCACAGCTAATAGTCCCTAAAGCCGCGCCATGCACGGCCATTTGCACACGGATACAGGTCCGCTAACGAGCCCCACAATTATGGACGTCCCTGCCCAAAAGATATCTCCTGAAATGCCCCTCCCACTCCACTTGCACTAATTCAGCTCCTTCCTGGCTCCCCAGGCCACGACCATGACATCCGCAAACAGTCCCTGGTGCGGTGGAATGTTCTTTCCCCGGGGGGTGTCACTACCCTGGAATTTGGGGCCATGTTCATAACATGTTCGTGGACACGCTTGTCCAGTTCTAGCACACGGACATGGCCCCAACGTTCGTTCCTCTTCATGCGCGGACCTCAGGCTAGACGGCCCTGCAGCCTGCGGTTCATGAAACGTGGCCGGGAGTCAGGGTTTGCGTCCTGGGTGAGTCTTGTGTCGCGCCCCAACTAGAATTCCCCCCCCCCCCCGGGCGAGATAACGTGTGTCAGTGAGCACCGCTAACATGTCGCGTGTAGACGTGCCCTCAGGCGAGAGAGCTGCTCGATGGAGCTGCTGAAGCAATGAGATTGCGGGGTTGTCCCAGCTGTGTCGGTCCCAGGATGCTGGACAAGGGGGGTGAAGTTGTCTCTTCCACCAACAGAAGCTGGTCCAATAAAAGCTATGACCTCACCCATCTTCTGTCTCTGAAGCAGTGGAATATCAATTAGGATCGGGGGGTCTGACCACATAAGAACAGGCAGCCTGGGTCAGAGTGAACATCCATCCAGCCCAGTGTCCTCTCTGCCAATAGTGGCCAATGCCAGGTGCCCCAGAGGGAGTGAACAGAACTGGGAATCATCAAGTGATCCCTCTCCCGTCATCCATTCCCAACCTCTGACAAACAGAGGTTACGGGACACCATCCCTGCCCATCCTGGCTAATAGCCACTGTCCTCCATGAATGTATCTGGCTCTTTTCTGAACCCTGTTAAAGTCGTGGTCTTCACAACATCCTGTAGCAAGGAGTTCCACAGGTTGACGGTGCATTTTGTTTGTTTTAAACCTGCTACCGATTCATTTCATTTGGTGGCCCCCTAGTTCTTGTGTTATGGGAGCATGTACCTAACTTTCCCTTATTTACTTTTGCCACGCCGGTCATGGTTTTATGGACCTCTCTCCTGTCCCTTTTCCAAACTGAAAGATCCCTGTCTTGTTCGCCTCTCCTCAGCTTGTTCTCAGGCTTCGAAAAGCAGGCTAATGCCTCACAGCGGGAAGGTGACGCCAAAACGGAGGGGTTTCTTCTGTGCTCTGAGCGAGGGGCTCCCAAGGGGATCCACCACTCGGTAGTCGAGGCGTGGGACTCTCCTTTGCCATGGAGCATAACTGCGGATCCGTGAGGCTTGCCCTCGCCTGAGGTCACGCCGTTCCCCCAGGTTCCTTTTGTTTGCTCAGCGGCTGCCCAGCTCCGTTTGAAAGCCGTCTCGTGACGGCACGAGGCTGGGCCAGAGGGCTGGCACCAACTGTAGGGACATGGGTCAGCAGTTCATCCCCAGCCCAGCTTGTCAGCCAGCAGCTGGCTTGCCGGTGGCCCCAGTCCAGTGCTGAGTGGCTGAGTGCCCACCTCGTGAAAACCACCCCCGCCCCGTCGGCCCTCGCCTTGGCAGCTTTTGCAGCGAGGCCGAGGCATGAATGGGTCACGAAGACCGGGCGCCTTCACATCCCTCCAAGGTCAGGGTGGGGAGGCCTCATCGGGGCGGCTCACTCCTGTCTCGCTCTCCTGCTGCCCTTGCTGAACCGGCTCCCGGATTAATAGATCTCCGCGCTGCAGGACTTCTCCCATCCCTGCTAGAAATGCACTCGGATAACACACGGGACGGGGGTGGGGGAGACGGATGCACGCCCGTCAGACACCGTGGCAGGCGGGTGAATCCGCAGCAGAGTGTCTTTGCCGCCCTCCCTCCTCAACGCCAGTGGGGAAACGAGGAAGTTCTTCCCGGCAGCGCCAAGTTCACAAATGTCCTGAATTCCATCCCTCGCCAGGGCCGCTCTGCCGGCGGCTGCACTTGCAGACAGCTCGTCACGCTACTTTTCTTTCCTCTTGGCGCAGGACCGGGCGTGCGGCTCGGCCATGCACCCGGCTCACAAGAGGGAGAGGCGGGGAAACCTGGCCCGGTCGTATCCCTTTGTCTTTCGGGAAGAAACACTTTCCAGCGTGAACTTCTCGCCGCTCCGGGTTCTGTGCCAGCCAGAGAGAGAGCCGGCGTGCGGCGTGCTCCCGCTGATGCACCCGACTCGGCCAGCATAAATCGGCCGCATGCCAGCTCCAGCGTCGGGCGCCGGAGACGGTAGCAGCAGGCTCCTTGCACTCAGGTATAAGGAGCGAGCACATGGCTGGCGGGGAAGGGGCGGGGCAGAGCTGGCGTGGGGATTCATCCTTATGTCTAAAACCAATGCCCCCCCGGAGGCAGGTTGCAGGATGGCACCAGAGCCCCACGCCTGCACACCGCAGGCCCACTAGTGAGCTCACATGCCGGGTGGAGGCGGGATGGGGTGGGAACCCAGAAAAGGCGGTGTTGCCGGGGTCCCTTAATCCAAGGGGGCGGGATGGGAGGTGGAGGGAGCCTGCCCCAGGGGCTGGCTCTCAGTCAGCTGGGGCATCTGTCAGTGTACAATCCCGTCAGTCCCCCCGGCCTCCTTCCCTGCCCCCTTGGTCTCTACATCTGGGTTTTAACTCTCTTGCCTGGGCATCGGGGCTCGGCCCCGGCTGCCTGCGGGTTTGTAGAGCGCCTCCCCGATTCCCCTGGCCCCAAGCATCCCGCCACGCGTGCGATGGTCCAGGGCCCTCCGGCCATGGCCACGGGGGAGGTGAGAGCGGGGAAGGAACTGGCCCATCTGGGCCCATCCGTCTGTTTCCCAACCTCGGGCAGGCGCAGGGGAGGAACTGCTTCTAACGCCAGCCTATGGAAATGCGGGTGACATCATCCCTCCCGGTGCTATTTATAGTCACTCTCATTTACTCCCCTTGGCTTGATCATCTTTCCACGAGCCCTTCACCCCCAGCGTTTATAGCATCTCTGTTGGCAAGCCAGCCGCACGCTGCAGCCCGGCGCTTCTGGCATGAGACTGCAAAGCTTTCCGACAGGGAGACGCGGGGGAGGGAAAGCAGCAGGGGACAAGCAGGTTCCTGGCTGCAGCAGGGCCCTGCCGGACTGGATCCGGCTGGTGCAAAATTACCCACCGAATGGGGGTCCCACCGGTACCCCACTTGCATCCCCAGAGACGCTGGGGGCCCCCGCCACAGGCCTGGAGTGCAGGATGGAGGCGTGTCCCAGCGCAGACCGAAAAGACCTGCCCCCCCTCCCCCCGAGCCAACCGTCTGTCAGACGGGAGGTGGGTACGGCCGGAGGCCGGAGGGGAACAGGCAGACTGCCTTGCTCAGCGCGGGCAGCCCACCCGCAGTCCGGCCCTTGTCAAGTTTTTACAGGCATCACCGCAAAGGAGCGTTAAGGAGGACCCCAAAGAAGGAAATAGCAGGGCTCAAACAGGGGGGCTGTGAGCTGGTTTCAGGTTCACAGCTGATGTTCCAAGAGCCGGAATCCACCCCCTACCTCCCCGAGACCCTCCAGTCCACAAGCCCCGACTCCCAGGTGAAACCCAGAGCCCCAAACGCAGGAGGCATGAGGCTCCAGGAAATACTCCACGCTAATGAGGTGCTTCTGCGGAGCTCTGTGGGGCCTGCCCCCAGGTGTGAGGGGCTGCGTGGGAGAGAGAGGCAAGGGGGCAGTGGAGGCTGGCGTCCCCGGCCCGTTACAGACGGGAGTCGACATCTCGGTAGTGACTCAGAGAAGATCGGTCAGGTGGGGACAGACCATGAAGAACCACAGAAGTGCAGCCAAGTCACTTGTGTCTGAAAAGACAAGTGTCCGAGTGGTGAGCAGCCCGTCAAGGCCCCCAAAGCACCCCAGGAAACCCCCTTCTGGGATGCCCAATGCACATGCCCATCCCTGTCCACTCCCTGCAGCTGTCCCCAGGGGCGCCTGCTTTTCCACCAAGCCCCGGCACTGGGAGTTGTGGGGGAAACAGGGAAACACCCAAATTCATTTCCAAGAAAGAAAGGACATTTCTATCCGCCGGGCGGCAGCAAGAAGCTGGAAAACCTGTCCCCACAGGGCTCAAAAAGCAGGTGGCGAATAAATAGAACCGAACACGGATTTTTTAAAACCCTCCTGCTTTTCCAGCCAATCTCCTCATTTTGGGTGGTTCCGACTTGAGTTTTGAATGCCTGGGAACAGTTACAGCTGTTTCCAGGAGGACCCAGCCAAGGGTCTCACGCTCCCAGCCGAGATCGCCCCGCAGCGTGTGGCCTGCCAGGCGGGATGGGAGGGAGAAAGCAATCGGGCTTTGTCCTGGTTGGGCGCTGGATACTAATAATAACCCTACGTGACATGGAAAGCCCAGGGCAGTGTAGACTCAGTTTCCCTTTCTGCTTCCCATGCATCACGAGAAGCCGCACATGAAACAACCCTGCCTTGGATGTGACCGGCCTCCTGCGAACACAGGCAGGCGGATCAACTTTCCGAGGTTGATTTCTTGACGGAGCCTAAATTTGGGGGCTCACTTGGCGTTGGCCCTCGACATCAGGTGACTGTGATAACGTTCTTCTTCCCCATCATTGGTCGAGCCCGTTGCCACCTACATTCCGTTGGGGGCGGAGTTCTTCCCGTCGCTCGGCGAGGATTCATTGCGATTGTGCGGACGAGTGACCCTCCCTGGACCAAGGCAGGTGTTGTTTGTCAGTTGACCTCTGGCCTAATGAAAAGACCAAGAAGATGCCCAGAGAGGCCTGTGTACAGGAAACTGGCGCCCGTATTGGTTGAAATGCCTGGGGGCGTGAGAAGGGCAGGAAGGGGAGCAGCCTAGACTGTGTGGTGTATTTGAAGACAGAGGGTCTTGCAGATGGGGCCTGTAGGCTGGCTCCAGCGACCCACAAGCTTTGGCGGGTGCTGGAAACGCAGAGCAAGGTCGAGATGCGTTGGGCGTTTCTGAGCTCAGTGCTGGACGCGTCCATCTTGCTAAGAAAGGGACGCCAACCCCCTCCGAGGCGGGCCAACCTCACGGCTGGGCTGCAAGAGTGCCGGTTGATCACTGACAAAGATCCTGAGGGATCATCCTCGCGCCTGGGGGGGGTCCGTGCCGCCTTGTTTTACGACATATTTAGCAGCACAACAGCAGCTCCCCCCACCTTCGAGCACTGGGGTTTTCCATCCAAGACCTGGGAGAGCCACCAAGAGCCAACCTCGACTCCACCTGGCTGCTGCTTCTTTGGCGGAGGGCGTTTCAACGAAAAGCCTTAGAGTTCCAGGTCTGCTCTGCAGGCAGGTTTGCTGTCTGCCACGAGGCTCTTGCATGCCGCCCCTGGCGGGAACGGTGCCGCCTCCTTGCCAGACTGCATGGCCCCGGGCCCGCGTTAATTACAGATTCGAGTTCCAAACTCAGCTCAGGGAGCGTTTGAGCAGGAATAGGGCCTTGTGAAGTAAGCCCCCACCTGTGTCTGAGCCAAGAGATAGCCCTGCGCTTTCCCATCTTGGCTGTCATACCAATCCCATTCTTTTTTACGGGGCACCTTTCGTTGCAAAGCACTACACGCTATGGGAATGCAGCCTCCTCTGGGGCGGAGCGTCACAGCTGTCTCACCGCCCACAGCAACATTACACAACCAGACAGACCCTGCGGCCCAGCGCAGTGACATGCAGGAAGCCAGGAGAACGGGCCCGCCAGAGCAAACCAGAGGTCGGATGCAAACAGGTGCAACTCTAGAGACTTCAGCGAAGTTTCCCTTTCCTCCAGCTGGTCTGCGTTTGGCTCATTCCAGCTCTGCTTCTGCCTATGCGGATGGCGGATTACTGGGAGGGGGATCCTGGCCCCAGGGGAGTCGATTGGGGTTTTGCCCATGGGGCCGGGAGCTCACCCTGGATTTTAAGGCCAGAAGGAATCTCTGGGCTCAGTTCCACAGGAGATGGGTGATAGATCTTCCCCCAGGGATCCTGCCCTGGCTCATGCGTTGTGTTCCAGTTGGAGGTGTCGCTCTGTGCCCCTCGGTTCAGGTCAAACATGGGCTCCCCAGGACGTAGACGGAAACGATTTCTTTGTTACCTGTGCTAGATCCCCCCCAGCTGCGGACGGCGGAGCCCCCGGCTACCACAGCGGGAGACGAGATGCCAGGGACTGGATTCCGTGCCCGTCAGGGCGGTGCAGCCAGGAACCAAACTCTTCTCTAGGGTGGTCCCTGGGAGGGGCTTCTGAGACAGCTGTCCCGGGGTGTCTGTCTGTCTGTCTATCAAAGCCCTGTTCAGGGGCAGCTGCGTAATAACACATCGCCCGACCCAGCGCGGTGACGCCCAGTTTTCACTGCGCTCGCCCAAGCCTGCACCACAGATAGATGGCGCTGGGCACCAATGAGTGGCCGGGCCAGCGGGCGGGTAGCCGCCACTGGGGGCGGCCACCCAAGGTGGAGCTGGCTGCAGGGGCAGACACCCATGGTTGAGGGAGACGTTAGGGTGCTGCAGGCCAACCCTTCTAATACATGGAGAGGGGATTGGAGGGGGAGCAGCAGCAGGGACTGGGCCTTGAAGCAATCGAAGGATGGCCTGGTTCTTTGGACCTCGGAGGTATCGCTACAAATGCAGCCACCTCTAGGGCGGAGTGTCGCGGCTGGCTAACAACCCGCAGCAACATTACACGACTGGTCAGGGAAGCTGTGGGCCACCCATGCGGGCCAGATCCAGCGGCTTGGTGGGCCAGATCCGGCGGCTTGGTGGGCCGGATCCAGCCCACGAACCGCATCATGCCCAGTCCTGCTCGAACCTCGCGCTCTTGCTAGGGCAGTCGCTAAAAAGCAAAGGCCCCTCCCGCTAGATCAGAAACACCCCACCCTGATTTTCCCCCCACAAGGCTTCCCTCCAACTAGGGACCGGCATAAAGCAGATCGAAGTGGATCTTCTCATGTGCTTCCACGGCAGTTGCGGGGTTTTCTGCTGTGGGGCCCAGGATACGGCCTGTAACCTTGGAGCCTTCTCTTGGGGTAGCCGGTTCCTCCAGGGGCCAGCGGCCCAGCCGACGCCCCTGGATTTTGTGTCACAGCAGTTGTGTGTCTGGGTGGCTGGAGCCTATTGACTTTCGACCTGCCCGTTCTCCTTCAGAGGCGACTGCCATGTCTCCAGCCCACCCGCCCGTCCACAGGAAGGCGATCGGCTCCGCCAGCCCGGGCTTTGCCGTTCTCGCCTGCGCCACATGTCCCGTTTTGCGGCCGTTGGGGATGTTATACACAGGTCCCTTGCCATAGTGGGGGCCAGCAGTGGCCATGCGGCCATGGGGCGGGGGCGTTCGACCCGGAAACAACACAACGCAGAACAGCTGTTGCCTTGACCTAGGTTAAAACTTTCCTGTAGCACGATGGGCCCAGGGATATTGCCAATGCTTGTGCCAACCCCAGTCATGAGCAATTCCTGGCTCTCGAGTGTCTCACGAGGGCCGGTCACACACCGTTTCACGTGGACGCCTGTCACTGCATGCAGCCCTAGACTCTTAAATAAAGCAATCCCCGTTTGCCCCCAGCCCGTCAGATAAGCTGTAGAAAACCAACTGGGCTTAAAAGCCGTGCCCGCCTCTCTTTGCCAGGAAGGAGAGAGTGCAGGCCCGTCCTCAGGGTCCTTTCCACCAGCTGTTATTCATCACGTCCCCTGTGCGAGTTGGAGGGTTGGGCCAGAGAGAACTGCTCTGGCTTGCTAAGTCCGAATGCGGTTCCCCGGGACGTTGGCACCAATCGAACTCATCCCTCTGTAAGGGCGTTCCGGTAGAAAGGGAGCCACTGTATTCCTAGGGGGTACGGCTGTGTTGTGTAGCGGGCAGTGCCCCACGGGCTGAGCAGTACACGCTCACGACCCATCCCTTCCCAGACGAGACCGTGTGGCCTGCCGGGTATCGCATCCCATCAGCCTCAGACAGGCAACAGCTGCTGTTTGTGGTGTGTCTGATTTCAGCCCTTGCCAGTGGCTCCGTGGCTGGCGCTGTGCCCCCTCAGTGGCACAGGGACAGGCTGTACGCGGTTCTGAGGGCAGTGCCCACTGCCCCCTGCCTGGCAGGCTCAGCTCAGAGTTTCTTCTCTCTCTGCCCCATGCCCACCAGAGCTGGGTTCCTCTTTCCACGTTTCTAATCCACTGGCTGACGAGCTCATTCGTGTCCATTCCTAACAGATGGCAGGGCCTAGATCCGAACGGATGCTGCATTTCCTGAGAGGAGGCAGGGGAGGGAACGCCGTCTAATGGCCCAGTAAAATAAGTTGGTCCAGTGACAGATATCGCTTCCCCCTCCAACACCCGGAGACCAACATGGCTACAGCAACAATCCAGACCTCCGCACACACAAAAAAGCGTCAAGCGGAAGACGGTTGGTTTTAAATGCAAAAATTCTTTTGACCCAATTCTTCCTTTTCATCAAAATATTTTCCCCAGGAAAAAAAAAAATCACTTCCCAGCCCGTTCCAGAGGTGGCTGGGTCCAAATCCTGAATGAATAATAATGACTACATCGGCTGCCAGCAGCGAAAGGAGGCTGAGTTAACCCCAAAAGTGGTGAGCGCCAGCCCGGGGCAGGCTTCAGCCGTGGTCTGTGGCCCGGTGCCGAAAAGGTCAGCCCACATCTGTTCTCCTCAGAGCCTTGCTTTCCCTAGCCCTCTTTCCAGGCGCTGGCTATTTCAGGCCAGAAATCAGATGCCGTCCCGAAAGCGGCCCCCCCTGGAATGTCATCGTCCGCTCTTGTGGCCAGGGGTTTCCAGATGAAATGTTGGCAGCCGCGGAGCTCTGGCAAGGGCAGCCGTTCAACTTCCTGCCATGTTTCACCGGGTTCCCAGCCAGCTGGAGCACGCTCAGTGGGTTCGGGGGCCGCGCCAGCCCCTCCCGACAAGGCAGGGGGCAGAGGTGTCTGGTGCACTCCCTTTGGCTTCCTCCAGACAAGCCTGCTTTCAGGGCCCGGCTGAAAAGCATCGAGGCTGCAGAGAAGGGGCACTTTGCCGAGCAGCGGGCGTGGGGGGTGTCAGCAGCTTGTTCCCTGGCCCCGCTGGGAAGCGCTGCAAATCCAGACGCGTTCACGAGGGTCGTTTCTTGGCGAGAGTCCGGCTGCACAGCCGAGCGCCGCAGATTCACCCCCCTGGAGCTCCCGCTGCTCGGCCTGGGTGCTCCCGACCGCTTCCCCGTCCCCGGCGCCAGCTGCTTCGGAACAACCCCGGGGCCACCGCAAAGCACAGTCGGGCGGCTCCTCTCTCGGGCTCTTGTCTCGCTTTGCGGCGTCCCACGGGGCTGGGGGTGAGGAGCGGGGGGTGTCACTGTAAATAGTCGGGGAGCCCGTGAGCACCTCCTTCCCATTTGCTCTATTCTGGAGCCCCCCAGCCCGAGTCGGCGGAGTGGGGCGCTGAGCGTCGGTGCTGTGGGGGGCTCAGCATGGCCTGGACTCTGGAGTGCACTTAGCTGGGCCGTGCCCGGCTGTGGCCACTCAGTCACACTGGGATTTGGCCCCCTGAGTGTCAGTGGCAGGTATAATAGGCCGGGGCAGGCCGAGGACACAGCACAGCACACCTGGGCTGTTGTGGCCCCGCCCCTTCCCCACAGCCCCTCCCACAGCTACCTCTCCTCCCTCCCCCCCACCCCCGCACTGGCCACATCCCTCCTCTCCTTCACCCCCTCCCCCAAGGCGCCCCCTGTCCGCCACGCCCGGTCCCCATGGAGGAAGGGGGAGGAGGTTGGGGGGGCATGGAGAGTGCGAGTGGTGAGAGTCTGGGAGGGAGGGGGAGGGACATGGAGACCAAGTGGAGAGGGGACTGAGAAGGGGCAGGGCCTGGTGCAGAGCAGGGGTGGGGTGTAGGCGGGGCCACGGGTGGAAGAAGCAGGACGGGGAGCTAGTCTCCCCGCGGGGGGGGGGGCTTCCCCTGCCGCCCACGCCTCTGTGCTTTCTTCATGACACTGTACAAAGGGCAAAAGAGGCGCCAACCCGCACGGTCTGCTGCCAACCCCCACCCCGAGCTCTCCATGGGCCAAACCTGCACGGGGCCGGGCTGAAGAGCCGGCTGCCTCAGTTTCCTCACCTGTACAAAGGGGCGAGTGCTATTTCCCTCCTTCTCTGGCCTGCCGGGAGGATGGGGGCTTGGAGACCCTCAGAGGCTGGGGCTGTGAACTGCAAGCGGGGAAATCGAAGCCGTCGTGGGGCTGTTGCTGGTCTTTCCTGCGCTGGCCGCCCAAGTGCTCTGCTCCCTGACGAGCTGGGGGAGGCCCGGGACCTCTGGAGAATTTGTTGCTTTGCCTCGGGGCGTATTTGAACTCGTCTTTTCCACGTGGCAAGCGGTCTGGCCCTGGGGCTTTGCCGGAGGAGCCACGGCGCGAGAGAGCAGGCCAATCTCACGGCACCTGTGGCGGAAGGGAACTGGGGGGCTCTTTCCTGCAGTGCTCGCCCCCCCGGCGGTGTCTCATCCTACCCATGGCATCCTACCCATGGTGTCTCAACCTAACCGCTCTTCTCCCCCGGCTCTTGCTTGGTGCACGTCCAGCGCCTGGCGCAATGGGCCCCGATCCTGATCCACAAGTGGAACCCCCCGAGGAAGGGCGGGGCGGTGGGTGCTGGTGAGCAAGGCCAGGCGTGGAGACGGCAGCGCGGCCCGTGTGTGCGGCACAAGGAGGGACAGCGCGGTCTGCCAGTTGGAAGGCCCCGTGTGCACAGGGCAAAGCCAGGCACGGCCCTGCCCCTCCCGCCTGCACTGGCCTGGCCTCTCCCTGACGCTGAGCCCAGTCTTGGATGTGTCTCTGGGGGCCGCAGGCTCAGAGCCAAGCCCGTGCGAGGGGGTGCCCCGCTTGAGAGGCCCAGGATCTGGATTTTCCAGGGGCTGAGTGCCCTAGGAGGGGAGGGGTCAGCGCCTCGGAAACCCGCCCCCCGGCCACTTTCGGCCCCAGTGTCTGAGGCTCCGTGTAAGCGGAGGGATGGCCCGTGGCCGTCGGGGGTCCTGGGCTTCAAAGGGCCGCCCAAGAGCAAGGCTGAGAGAGCCGGCGGCGCTTTGGCCTGTCCCAGCCAAACAAGCTGATCCCCCGCCCTGCAAATGGCCCGTCGCCCTGGCTCAGAGACCCCCCCCCCGCCGTGCACTTCCCCCCCCGGCCCGCCCTCCCCCAGCGCCAGCGCAGCAGCCAGGTCACGCAGCTCCTCTCGGGGTGGCGCTTCCACAGGGCCCAAAGGGGGACCCCTCGACCCACTTCCTCGGGGGTAGGGGGGCCACCCAGTTCTCCCACCAGACCTCCAGTTCAGCCATGGTGCCCATTCTGCGCACTGAGCCGGCGGCCTGAGCTGGCTGGGATGCTGCCCTTGCGATGGTGCGCACACGCATGCACATACACACACACATACGCACACGCATGCACACACACACGCACATACACACACACATACACACGTGCATGCACATGTACACAGGGTCAGGCATGTGCGCATGCACACATGTGCATACACACGTACTCACATGCACACACATGTGCGCATGCACGCACGTGCACACTCACAGGCACACGCGCATGCATGCGCGCATGCACACTCACACATGCACACATACATGTGCACACGCACATTCACACTCGTGCACATGCACACGCACAGCCCGGGGCTGGGGGAAAACAACCGCCGAGCAATGAATGGAGCTGACCAGGCCCAGCTGCCCACGTCCCCTGGAAGTCTGGGCCGCTGCCTGGCCGGAGCCCCGAGCCCTGATGGGCTTTGTTTCCAGCAGGAGACGAATGGCTTCCTCTTCCCTGCTCGCCAGCCTGCCTTCCTACCCCCTGCCGTGTGTCCGCCGGCTCCCGGCCAGGCCCTGGCCAGCCCGGGGCCTCCTGCAGGAGCCGCGTGCGCTGGGCAGGCCAATCACTGGCCGAGACGGAGCTGTCGCCTTTCCCCATGCGCGGGGAGGGAGGGTGCGGCCCACGCTGGGTTTGGGGACCCCCCCGACCGCTAGGGGTGCTGCTCCGCGGCCGGTGAGATCCGTCCTCCCTGATGCCGTCCTGCATCGGCTGGGGGCACGGAGCAGAGGTCCGCTACCCAGGCCCCCTTGGCGCCCCACCCTCCAGGCACCAAGGCAGCCCATCGCGCCTGAGAGCCAGGCCCCCCCTGCCAGGCAGGGCGTGAGCTAAGGCAGGTAGGGTTTCGGAGGCGTATCCAGCGGGCGCCGCTCCCGGTGTCGGTATCGTGGGAGCGCTTGTCTGTCTGTCTGGGAGGTCCCTGCCACTGCGCCTCCCTGCTCCGCCTCCCCCGGCTTCGCAAAGCCAGCCCTCTGGCAAGGCAGGGCTCCGGCTGGCGAGCCTTAGGCCCCAGTGGCTGCAGGGGAGGTCGCGCGCCTGGCTCTGCCCGGGGAACCGAGTCCCCGATGGATTCATACGGCCCCTCTTTCTGCTCCCCGCGCGTGGATCAGATGGGCTCATTGCTCACAGCTCCTCCCCATGCGTCTCCAGCCAGCGCCCGCTCAGCACAAATCAGAACTTGGTCACATTTAGGACCCCGGGGACCCAGGTCGCACGGGAGGGATGCGCTCCCAGCTTGGAACTCGTGGGATGCGGGGGTGGGTGCTCCCTGACTGCAAACCCCAGCGAGCACAGGGCTCGAATGCCCACAAACACATACCTGTGCACACCCTCGTGCACTTACCTACACACAGGCCTGCAAACACATACCTGTGCACACCCTCGTGCACTTACCTACACACAGGCCTGCAAACACATACCTGTGCACACCCTCGTGCACTTACCTACACACAGGCCTGCAAACACATACCTGTGCACACCCTCGTGCACTTACCTACACACACGCCTGCAAACACATACCTGTGCACATCCTCGTGCACTTACCTACACACAGGTCTGCAAACACATACCTGTGCACACCCTCGTGCACTTACCTACACACACACCTGCAAACACATACCTGTGCACACCCTCGTGCACTTACCTACACACACGTCTGTAAACACATACCTGTGCACACCCTCGTGCATTTACCTACACACACGCCTGCAAACACATACCTGTGCACACTCTCGTGCACTTACCTACACACACGCCTGCAAACACACACCTGTGCACACCCTCGTGCACTTACCTACACACACGCCTGCAAACACATACCTGTGCACACCCTCGTGCACTTACCTACACACACACGCCTGCAAACACATACCTGTGCACACCCTCGTGCACTTACCTACACACACATGCACACAAACACATACCTGTGCACACCTTCATGCATTTACCTACACACACATGCACGCAAACACATACCTGTGCACACCCTCGTGCATTTACCTACACACACATGCACACAAACACATACCTGTGCACACCCTCATGCATTTACCTATACACACATGCCTGCAAACACATACCTGTGCACACCCTTGTGCATTTACCTACACACACATGCACACAAACAAATACCTGTGCACACCCTCGTGCACTTACCTACACACACATGCCCGCAAACACATACCTGTGCACACCCTCATGCATTTACCTACACACACACGCCCACAAACACATACCTGTGCACACCCTTGTGCACTTACCTACACACACACGCCCATGCACGCTTACCTATGCATGCCCACATGCACTTATCTGTGCACGCCCACACACTTATCGCTACGTGCTCCATAGTCTAACACCCCAGTGCACAGCCTCATGCAGACGCGGCCCCCATGATTTCTGTGTGACATCTCTGGCCCCCTGCTCTCTCCCACCCTGCCGGCCTTCCCAGACCCCCTGAGCTCAAGTCAGCCCGTCGGGAACAGCAGTACCCTCGTCTGTTGGCTGGGGCTGATCCATGCGCCTCTCCGGGTCCACCTTCCTCCTGCTGCTCCGGCCTTGTAGCCAGCACCTGTGGCCGCTCCGGGTGGGCCTGGCTGCCGCTCTGTTCCAGCAGCAGCATCTGGCTTCCTCCAAAGGCCCCTTGTGATGAGGCTTGGCTTGCGGCTGCTCTGGCTGCTGTGGTTTGCAGGGCTGGCCGGGGTGAGGGGCGCGTCTGTTTCTGGACAGCCCTCGCCAGGTGGTGTGGGCTGTGATCTCAGGTAACTGGGGGGGGTCGGTGCTTAGCTAGGCGATCCCTAAGGAAGGCCACCATGGTGCCGGAGCTCTGTGGCCTGGAAGAACACCAACCCCACGGCACCCCAGAGGTAGCCACATTGCAGTGGCAGCCAGGACGATCCCTGGAGATGAGCTACACCCCATGGGGTCCTTGGGAGGGAGGAGGCTGGTGCACAGGGCTGGCCCGGGGCTTGTCTGCCCTTCTTGCCTGCCACACCACTCGCCAAGCTTGCTGTGAAAAGGGGGCCTGTCTCGGAAACAACAGCGTGCACACAGGGCCAGCCCTGCGGCTGTGCGGTGTGGGGTTGGGGGGCAGAGGCACAGCCCAATGGGGCCGGGGGTGGACAGTTTGCTTCGTGGGGATTTTCACTAGCATAGGAACAGCCGGACTGCATCAGGTCCAGGACCCATCTAGGCCAGAGTCCTGTCTTCCGACGGGCCAGTGCCAGGTGCCCCTGAGGGAATGAACAGAACAGGGAGTCAAGTCATTCGTTTCGTTGACAGTCTGACTCCACCACCTGCAACTGTCCTGCACAAGCACATTAGGAGGAAGATGGGACATCTTTCCACTGGGTGATGAATTCTTTTGCTGTGACAAAACGGCCTCTCTTCCCCTCTCCCACCCTCGCGCCCATCCAGACATACTTGCTGAGCGCATTCTTCGGAAAGTTTCCAACTTCACGCGTGGGCGCCGACCCAGCATGTGAGGATGGTTCAGCTGGGAAAGTTGCAGGAAATTGACAGGCCTTGGCAATCCCCGCTCCAGCGCCGTCAGGGATCACTTGGCTGTCCCTGAGTCAGCTGGGCCAGGCAAGAGGCGGGTGGCCGTGCTGCACCCCAGGCCGGGCACCTCTTGGAAATGGAGAGCAAAGGGCTGCAGGCAGATCTGAGCCCGCTGTGTAATAGTGAATCGTTCTGTCACACGGCAAGCGTTCGGCTCTGTGTGGTGGGAGCAGGGGTGCTTCCTAAAAGTGGGGAGCCACTGGTGCCCAAACTGCGACCCCACCCCCTCTTCCACCCAAGTCCCCACCCACATGCCACCCCTGTTTCTGAGCCCTCTCCCTTATCCCTGAGCCCCCATAGCCCTGACCCCTGCTTGCTTCTCTCCCTCCCCTCCTCCCTGTCGCTTGCCCTTATGGCTGGTACAAACGTGGTGAAACCGTGGCCCCCGTGTGTGTGTTCAGGGGCCCGTTCTCAGAGCATTCGCAATTCAGTTTGTCTTCGTGAACTCTAATATGCTGTGCTCGCGCAGCGGCATCCACGGGACGTTGACCAGGCTCAGTGCCATTTGGGAAAGTGCAATTACTTTGGCGCCTTAACGCTCACGTGGCAGCATCCATGGGATGTTGACCAGGGCTCGGTGCCATTGGGGGAAGTGTAATTACAGTGGCGCCGCAACAGGGCGCTTACGCCGGCGGGAGACCACACTGAGCGCAGGCTCGTGCGTGCGTAGGTCATTGCAAGGCGACGTAGGTCAACTGTGTGCTGCGCACGAACAGTTCCGTAGTGCACTTTGATCCCCCCCACTGTGACGACCTGTGCGAACTGAGGAACTGTCAGCGTGCAAGAGCAGAACCCGGCTTGTGCGCAGCAACCGGCACAGTCCCCCAGAGAAGGTGGGAAAGCAGAGTCTTGGCGTGGGTTCAGGCGCTGAGCTGTGGAGGATGGAGGGAAGAGTTGCGTACGTTTCCCATCAAGCCAAGCACACCTGGTGGTGGGGGCTCATGCCAGGCAGGTGCACAGAGCCCGGGGCACATGCCAGCTGCTGGGGATGTTTACCTGGCTCTCTGGGGCCTCCCTGCTGTGCAAAGCATGAAGCCCGCACCCTGGCTCCAGGCGGGTTACAGAGCAAAGTGCCTGGCCCTGCTCCCTCTTGCTGGGCTGGGGGAGCGTCTCCCTGGGGGCGCCAGGCCTGCAGCATTAAGGTCGGCTACATGGGTGACTCCATCCTCTCAGACTCCAGCTTGCACAGCGGGGAGGGTGTTTCTCGGTGCGCTGCTGGCCACTGATACTCAAATGTGCTGTGATTTGGGTAACGTTGGGCACTAATTTGGGTCCTGACCCCTGCGGGCTGAGTCTCGCTGCTCTAGAGCCAGCAACAGGGCGGCTCTGAAGAGGTAAACGGCTTCTTGCAAGGGTTTGGTGATGGGATATTGGCAGCATGTTCTTTTGGGCTTTGAAAGGGCCCGTTTGCCTATCACCCCAGCTGCCTTATATTATTCCTAGAGATCCCAGGCAAGAGCTGGCTGGGTGCACTATGAAAAACATGGTCCTGTTGCTCTGTAGCAGGTTTAAAACAAACCAAGGAAGTTTTTCTTCACGCAGTGCACAGCCAACCTGTGGAACTCCTTGCCAGAGGATGTTGTGAAGAGCAGGATTTTAACAGGGTTAAAAAAAGAACTGGATACATTCCTGGAGGTTAGATTCATCTATAGCTACTCGCCAGGATGGGCAGGAACGGTGTCCCTGGCCTCTGTTTGTCAGGGGCTGGGAATGGGTGACATGGGAGGGATCACTTGATGATTCCCTGCTCTGTTCACTCCCTCTGGGGGATCTGGTGCTGGCCACTGTCGGCAGACAGGACCCTGGGCTAGATGGGCCTTTGGTCTGAGCCCGTCTGGCCATTCTTTTGTCAAAATAGACTAGAGCAAGTGACTTGCCCAGGGACACTCAGCAGCTCAGTGGCAGAGAGGGGAATAGACCCAGAAATTCCTGCATTCCTGGGCAGTGCTTGCACCATTAGGCCATAGCATACAGCACATTATAGGGAGCAGAGAAAGTGGGGTGACATCAGGCGGCGAAGTAATTGGTGCTCCATGCCTAGCACAGCCATCTGCACGCTCACCGTTTGTTTTCAGAGGGATCCTCCCAAACACGTTCCCATAACAATGCAGGCAGCTCTGACAGCCTCAGTGTCCCGTTGGCTTTCCACAGGACTGAGTCACTCCGCTGCTGTAGGAAACGTTACCCAGGGGGTGTATTTAGGAAGCCCCGTGGCAGGAGGAGGGAGATGCAAAGAGGACGCTCAGGGCAGGTGGGGGTGGCCCCAGTCCCCAAATGGCAGGGACATGAGCTGTCTGTCTCCCAGCTGCGTCTCCACCCCCTCCTCCCCGGATCGAGTGGCCAGCGAGTTAAAAGGCTCTGGCCGATTTGCTCCAACGTTTTCCCCCCACCCCCGTGCACTCCGCATGCTGGGCACAGTCGGCCCTTTGCCTTGTGCACAGCTCCCCCTCGCATCTCAGTTCCCCGGCTGGGCTCAGCAAGGGAGGCCACCCACTGCAAAATCTGCCCCCGCTCCTTGTGCCCCCCACCCTGCTGCAGCTTGAGCATCCTTTGGGGAAGCTGAGAACCCCACCGAGCCCCCGAGGGCCCTGCCGCGCCATCTGTGCTGCTCAGATCCGGGGGCAGACGACACAGGGGCTCCCTTGTCCCACCCTGTCCCAGATGGGGGTGACCGAGGCCGGCTGGGAGCCAGGGAGGGAGCCGGATTCGAAATGACGGAGGAGGTGGCTTCCAGGCAGAGGGCAAGCTGCTGTCATGTGCAGGCGGGACAGCCGAGGGCCCTGCTCTCCCCTTGCTGAGGGTCTCTGGCTTCCGCCGCAGGCCTGGTGCTAATGGGGGAGTCCGGTTGCTTCGGAGAGGGGTGGCCGACGCTGGCTTGTGGTGCTGGGTTGTGCCCAGGGCTGTGTGGGGTGGGGTGTTTGGGGGGCACCTGTGTGGGGGCACGTTCCCGTCTCAGTAGAGGCAGGTCACCTTGGGAAGCGCTTCTGCAGGGGGAAGAATCCTCGGAGCTGCCAGGCCTGCTAGCAGCTCGCCCCTCATGAGTTTCCCCCGGCCGCTGCCAGCCGCGCGGGGGCCCCCGGCCGGAGCCCAAGCTTGCTGGTGTCAGTGGGCTCTTTCAGAGGCGCGGCAGCACCGTTGATAGCGGGGGGGGGCACATTTTGAAACCTACTCCCCGCCACAGAAATAAAACACATATCAACCCTGCGTCCCCCACCCTCCGTGCCTCACCTCAACCCTTTTGGAGCTTGTTCCTGCCCCTGCTGAGGTCACTGAACCCAGACGGGATGAAGAAACCGGAGGAGGAAGGATGGAGCCAGGACTCGGGCAAGCTGGGCTCCATTCCCTGCTCTGCCATGGACACAGTGCGTGGCCATGGTCAAGTCCCTTTGCTGCTCGGTGCCTTGATTTCCCCAGCTGTACAACAGGGACACCAGACCTGCTTTGCCTTCTGGCGCGCATGGGGATCAAGCCATACACACGAGGGGCCTCAGACACTCTGGCGACTGAGCCCACCCGAGAGGGGGGCCTTTGCAGTGGCCTCGTCCTGCCCCACGTTGAGTTTCCTCCCTAGCTAGAGAGGATTCCAGTGACAAGTGGGTGGGCCAGGAGGACACGCAGGAGAGAAGTATGTTGTAGGGATGTTGAGGTGGGGCAGAGGGTTGGGGAAAGGGGGGGGGGGCTGGGGTGCCAGAGGCAGGCTCTGGCCAGGAGATTTACCAGCCAGCAGCCCAACCAGCCTGCCTGCCTGCCTGCAGAGCTTAAAACGAGGAAAGATAATGGAGCAAGTAATTAAAGAAATCATCTGCAAACATCTGGAAGATGATAAGGTGATAGGGAACAGCCAGCATGGATTTGTAAAGAACAAATCATGTCAAACCAATCTGATAGCTTTGTTTGATAGGATAACGAGTCTTGTGGATAAGGGAGAAACGGTGGATGTGGTATACCTAGACTTTAGTAAGGCATTTGATATGGTCTCACATGATATTTTTATCAATAAACTAGGCAAATACAACTTAGATGGGGCTACTATAAGGTCGGTGCATAACTGGCTGGATAACTCTTCCCAGAGAGTAGTGTTAACGGTTCACAATCCTGCTGGAAAGGTATAACAAGTGGGGTTCCACAGGGGTCTGTTTTGGGACTGGTTCTGTTCAATATCTTCATCAACGATTTAGATGACGGCATAGAGAGTAAGCTTATTAAGTTTGCAGATGATGCCAAACTGGGAGGGGTTGCAGTTGCTTTGGAGGATAGAGTCATAATGATCTGGACAGACTGGAGAAATGGTCTGAGGTAAATAGGATAAAGTTTAATAAGGACAAATGCAAAGTGCTCCACTTAGGAAGGAACAATCGTTTTAGAATGGGAAGCGACTGTCTAGGAAGGAGTACAGCAGAAAGGGATCTAGGGGTTATAGTGGACCACAAGCTAAATATGAGTCAATAGTGTGACACTGTTGCAAAAAAAGCAAACGTGATTCTGGGCTGCATTAACAGGTGTGTTGTGAGCAAGACATGAGAAGTCATTCTTCCTCTCTACTCTGCACTGATTAGGCCTCAGTTGGAGTATTGTGTCCAGTTCTGGGCACCGCATTTCAAGAAAGATGTGGAGAAATTGGAGAAGGTCCAGAGAAGAGCAACAAAAATGCTTAATGGTCTAGAAAACATAAGGGAAGACTGAAAGAACTGGGCTTGTTTAGTTTGGAAAGGAGAAGACTGATAGGGGATATGATAGCGGTTTTCAAGTATCTAAAAGAGGGTCACAAGGAGGAGGGAGAAAACTTGTTCTTCTTGGCCTCTGAGGATAGGACAAGAAGCAATAGGCTCAAACTTCAGCAAGGGAGGTTGAGGTTGGACATTAGGAAAAACTTCCTACCTGTCAGGGTGGTTAAACACTGGAATAAATTGCAAGGGGGGTTGTGGAATCTCTGTCACTGGAGATATTTAAGAGCAGGTTGGACAGACACCTGTCAGGGATGGTCTAGAGAGTGCTTGGTCCTTCCGGGAGGGCAGGGGACTGGACTCAATGACCCTCGAGGTCCCTTCCAGTTCTAGGATGCTATGATTCTAAAATGTTTCCCAGGCAGCCTGCCCCACACCTGCCCATGCTGCAGAGCCATGTGCTTGTGGGAATAATTGAGCCGGAGGGGCGGGGGTGTGGTGCTTTGTGGCTGCTTGTTATTCAAACAGGCAGCTCCCATTGGCCAGTTGCTGCGTGTGCGGGATTTCTCGCCTGGCCTGCCCTCCCAAGCCCTGCGCTGCACTGAGAGCCTGCTGGGGCCGTGCGGTTCTGCTCTGCATGTGGCGGGGGGGGGTCCCCAAACTGCCGAGCGGCTGCAGGTAACCTGCAAGGGGCAGGCGCCTGAACTCCCACCCCACCCCCCCCGAAACGACACGGCTCACCGGAGCGACACCCATTTCCAGTGCGCCCGTCTGGACGCAGAGCCCGGAATGCTGCTGGCCTGGCCTTGCGACCCACCTGGGCAGCCAGGACGAGCTGGAAGGGGCCGGGCTGAGGACGGAGCCCGACAATCACCCCGTCCCAGCAGCCAGGTCTCGGCAGGCTTCCCAGAGGCCGAGAAACTCCGGGTCCGGTCACTAGCTGCCTGGGGACTGGCTGAGGCTGGTGGGGGGCTCGCAGGCTGGGCTGAGGTGGGCAAAGCGCTGCTTGCTTCTAAAGGGGGCTCGGCTGGGGGAGCAGAACAGCCACCTGCCTTCCTGCCCCACAGCCGAGCTCCCTCCAGAGGGCAAGGAGCGGGGAGGGGGAAGCGGTGTCTCCAGTGGGGGCCGGAGTGGGCTCTCCTGCGAGGGGGAATTTGCTGCTGGGTGGGGGGAGGAATTCAGCCTGCCCTCAGGTCCCACTGCGGCCCTCGGAGGTCGGCGCTGCGGCTGGGATCCTGGTTTTCTGGGCTGAGTGATTGGCACCAATGTGGGGCTGGGCCTGGGGGGCGATCCTCCCCCTCAACTGAAAGCCAGCAGGAGGCCCGGACACGGCTCACACCCTGTAGGCTGGTGTCCGCCTCACCGACCTCCCGCCCGGCTCTCCACCGTCTCCTGAGGCGTTCCCGCCACAAGGGGCTTCCCAGGCCAGGCGGGGGTCTTGTGCCCGCCCCGCCCCGGCACAGACAGCGCGGCGTCTGCCTTGCGCGTTTGGGAGCCGAGCGAGGCGCGGGCGAGATGGCTAAAACCAGCAGTGCCCGACGAGGGGCCGGCCGAGGAGGGGGCTGCGTTCGGAGGCGGCGCGGCCGGGGGAGAAGGAGTCACCCGCCGCAGCCTGGCTGCTCATGCTCGCTAATCCGAAAATAATACCCCGCCACGCAATGAACACGCACAGATAACAGCGAGCCGCACGGCGGGCCAGGGGGAGAGCGGCTAAAAATAGCGCAGCCCCAAAGGGTAAATGCCGGCTCCAGAAACGCGAGGCGAAGAGACACTCGCATGCCCCCCAGGCAGGCCAGCTGCTTAAACAGCTGCACCAGCGTCTAAGGAAGGCAGGCAAAGGGACTCGGGCACGAGGGATGGCTGGAGAAATCTCCCAGGACAGAGAGGAGGCCATCTGGGGTGCGAGGAGAGATCGGGGGCTCCGGGGCGAGTCCGTGGCGAGTTGAAAAGCACCTCTTGGTGGGAAGCCTTTGGGCTCGACAGGTCCCAGTGGTACCTGCTGAATTTTTCCGCTCAGGAACCCTTGAAGGGGTTTGCCTGAGGCCATGGAGGCAACCTGTGGCAGAGTAGGGACAGGAACGCCGGTTTCCCAAGCATGAGGCAACTGCTCTAACCACTAGGAAACCTTGCCACCTAGCTCTTTCTCCTCGGGGCTAGCAGGGTTTTTCCAGCTCATCTGTGGATGGTGCTGAGCGCCCAGGGCATGCTCCTGTCCTAACAACAAAGATGCCGAGATAACCAAATAACGGCAGCGGGCTTGTGGGGATTAGCTCTAGCCAGTTGTACCTCCAGCAAGCCCCCCTGGGACTGCCCAGCCATATCTCCAGCCCCAAGGGCTGATGGGACAGGACTGCACCAGGGTTGCCAACTTTCGAACCATACAAAACCGAACACCCTTCCCCCACCCCCTGCTCCGCCCCTTTCCTGAGGCTCCGCCCCCTCTTGCTTTCCCTCCGCCCCCCTCACTTTCACTGGGGCAGGGTTTGGGATGCAGGCTGTGGGGTGGGGCTGGGGTTGAGGGGTTCAGGAGGCAGGCTGCAGGCAGGGGCAAGGGTTTGGGGGGTAGGGCAGTGGGGGCACCCCTTTCCCCCCGTCTACGCTGGGTGTCGGCTTCAGGCAGCCCCACTGGGCAAAGGCCAGTTTGGGCCAGTGCAGCTGGCCGAGCACCCCCCAGGCCTTTCCAGACAGCTCTCCAGAACCGGGCTCCGTCCCTTGCCAGACACACCCCTCGGTGATTCCAGCCGTCACGGGAGGGCCCCGTTTGTGCCACCACGACTGGCCTGAACCCCCGGAGACTGGCATGGGGGCCGCGGTTTCAGTGGAGGGGCGAGCTCCCCTGGCCCGGTGCAGGGTGCTGCATTTCCCGCAGGGGCTCTGCGAACGGCAGTAACTCGGGTGGCGCAAAAAACGAGGGCTGAAATTTGCCAGGGGTGCTCCTCTCCTCCCCTGCCCTCCTCTGCTGCCCACGTTTACAGGGGCGGGGTGGGACACAGCGGCAGGATGGCCCCCGGGCTTCGGCACGCAGGACAGCTGGGTTTAATTCCTGCCTCTGCCCTGGACGCTGTCCCTGGTGTTGGGGCCGTCGTGCTGTGCCTCAGTTTCCCCACCTGGACCGCGGCGATAAGGGCACTTCTCGTCTGTTTCGATAGCAAGACTCTCTCTTGCTGGGCACATACAGCTCCTGGCACCAGAGGCTCAGCCGGGGCTGGGAGATGCTACTGTGACACAAATAAAGCAACAGAGATCTGGTGCTGCGTCCCAGGCCGATGGTAGCGGTGCCGGCCTCTTTTCCTGGGCCCTGCTCAGTGGCTTCACTTCCATCGGTGGGTTCCCAGGGGCACACGGAGGCCGAGCAGAATTCGGCTGCAAGACACTGAGTCAGAGCCCAGCCCCACAGTCCTGCCTGCCCCCCCACCCCACATCCCACCTTGGTCTGCTCCCAGGTTTGCAAACACTTCGCTCTCCCCAGCGCCCGATGCTGGAGCCAGGGAGGCGGCTGCGTCCGCACAGCCCCTCGACAAGGGAGGGGGCGTTTGCTCTGGCTCTGCCAATCTCGCTTTTTCCAGCCCCAAATGCACCGGAAACCCGGCCCAGGCTCCAAACGCGGATCCATAAATCCCCACCAAGCGCGGCCTGGCCATCCGCCGGCTCCCGGGGCTGGGGAAATGGCTCCCGCCGGAAAAGCCGCTGGGGCCGGCTCCAAGCCGCTTCCCTCTCGGTGCCATGTGCTCCCCACAGATAAGGAGCTGAGAAGGCCAAACGCATTGTTTATGCCTCAGAACAATGACTTGTCGGGGCCGTTCCCGGGCGAGAGGCTCTCTGCCGGAGAGGAAGCGCTGCCGAGCAGCATGTCGGACTCCAGTGCGCATGCCGGGGGGCTTTTCAGCTGGCTGTTTCGCCTGCGACTTCGTTTCTGCAGGGTCCTCCCCCCCCCCCACTCCCTCAGGGCCACATTCTGGTCTGAGCTGCACCGGGGTAAATCTAGAGGGGCCCAGCGGCAGTAGGTGCCAGGGAGGGAATTGGCACCGGGGTGGCTGAGTTCAAAGTCCAGCCTCTGTCTGAGCCCCTGGCCGGGTTGCCATCAGAGTGAGGAATCAGGGCGCCTGTGGGTTCAGTGGAGGGCCTGGCCTCAGGCTGCAGGGCTGGGTGTCGGGGCGCCCCAGGGAAAGGTCTCTGGGAATCGGGGCGTGCAGGTGCAAGGGGCCTGCTGGCTCGCGGAACAGCGCCGGGTCTGGGCCAGCCAGGCATGGCCGAGGCGAGGGCTGCTTGGGAAGCAGGAGCAGGGAAGGGAGAAGGTTCCTCCAGAGACCGACTTGGCCAAGGAACAGGTGGGGGGCAGCAGGGTAGAGACTTCGGCGGGGATGGTGTGGAAGGGGATTCCTCACTGAGCGTTCAGGACACTGTGGTTCTCTCTAGCTCCCTGGTGGGGTGTCAGAGTCACTACCTGTTCCCCTGAGAGGCTCTCCTATGCTGCATGCAGTACAGGGCCCATGACCCCCACTGGAGCAGTTCTGATCCCACCCAGTAGAGGGCAGCGGTTCACACAGGTACTTGTCATCCCCTTGCAGCATTACGAAGCTATCACGTGCTGACTAGGGACTGAAGAGGTCCTCGGATAAATACCCCTGCCCACCCTACTAGCCACGATTGTGCGTACCTCCCCCAGGGCTGTTCCCCGCATCGCAGCCCTGATGTGAAAACACAGCGACCTCTCTGTGCCGAAGGAGCGGGCCCCTGAAACCACCCTATGCCCCCTGTCTGCATACCCCGTGTGGGCAGCTTTCCCCACCCCCAACCTTCTCCCCTCCCCCGCCCCGCACCCCCATCTTCTCCTCCCTGGCTTCATTGCTCCTCTGCACCCGGGGTGAACCCGGTCACGCCCCAGCCCATTCCCACTGCGGCCCCACACCCCTCTGCTCCCTCACTGCCCCCCAGGGCCTGCCCATCTCGCCGCCCCAGCTGAAAATTGGGGGACCCACATGTACACGGGGGGGGCTGGAAATTACGCACAACCCCTCGCTTACAGCAGGCCACACCAGACCCCCAGAGCGAGGGACGATCCGGCCTCCACTGAGCTGGGCAGGGCTCAAATCCCAGCCCGCTCTGCACCTGCATTGTGAGTCCATATGCCCCATTTCCTCCCCCGCCGCGGAGCAACGACACCGCCCTGCCGGTGCCCTCGGAGCAGCTCCTTTCTCAGCTCAGCCGCCGGCCTGCCCCGGGGGGGACACCCGGAGCCACAGCCTCTTCTCACGGACTCCGGAGGAAGCTCAGCGTGAGGCCTCACCAGTCCCTGCTCCTCCCGGCCTCGCGCCTCCAGGAAAACTCCCACCCTCGGTTCTGGCCTCATGCAACTGGTCTGGGAAGCCCCATGAGTCCTTCACGGCGACCGACTTAAGAGCCAGGACTCTGCTGGGGTCTTAAGATGCGTGTCCTGCTAGGGATGTGAATGGTTAACTGGTTAACCGGTTAGCTGGTAAGCATCACCCATCCCGGGAGATGGGTGCCAGTTACGGTTAACCAGTGGGCATGGGCGGTGGGCGTGGAAGGCCGGGGCCATGTGCCACCAGACCTCCCCATGATGCTAGGGGCGGGTCCTGGGCAGAAGGGGCGGGGCTGGGGGCTTGCCTCCTCCAGCCTTTCCTTCCCCACCTCCCACGCCAGTGGAGGCTGGAGCAGCCCCCGCATGATGTAGGCAGGGGCTGCTCCAGCCGGGAGAGGCCCCCGCGGGTGGGGGAGTGCTCCGGCCTGGCCCCGTTGAGGCGGTTCCTCGGTTAACGGCTGGCCCCGGATTTGACGCCCCTAGGCCATAGGTGGATGAGGCTGCGTCAGTGTTTGCAGGCGTGGGGGTGGAGCGCGTCATGGGGGTGTTTGCGCACGGGCGTGTGCAACCCTGCACGAGGCTCAGGGGGGCACGTGTGTGTCCCCTGTGGCCATCTGTTGTCCAGAATCCAGGGCTCAGCCCCCAAGCGCTGCAGCCTGGGGGTGGGCGCTTGGACCCCCCTCAGAGAGATTCCGCAGGGCACTTTTGGCTGGATACGGCGGCAGCTCTCCCCTAGCGCCTCCTGCCCCCCGAGCCCCGCCAGTGTGACGGGCAGTGTGCAGAGCAGCGTCCCTGGGGGCTGCTTGCTTTTCCTGCCCCTCGCCCCCCCGTGGGATTGGCACAGGCCTTTCCGGTGTGGGCCCTTCTGCTCAAAGGATCCCAGCTGGCTGCCACCATCAGCGGCAGAGCCTCCGGCTGGGGCGCATGCAACACAAATGTGCCTGAGACAGAGCGCGGGCCGGGCGGGGCGGGTTGGCACACCGGGCCGAGCCCTCGGCCTTTGGCGTTCCTCTCCCCGTCCGCCGGCCCCTGGGCTCGCCGGCCTCGCCGGGCTCTGTGTAGGGGCGCTAGGTCTATATACGGGTGCTAGGTCTGTGTAGGGGCGCTAGATCTATATATGGGTGCTAGGTCTGTGCAGGACTCTGTGTAGGGCCGCTAGGTCTATATACAGGCGCTAGGTCTGTGTAGGGCTCTGTGTAGGGGCGCTAGGTCTATATACGGGTGCTAGGTCTGTGCAGGGGTCTATATATGGGTGCTAGGTCTGTGCAGGGCTCTGTGTAGGGGCGCTAGGTCTATATACGGGTGCTAGGTCTGTGCAGGGGTCTATATACGGGTGCTAGGTCTGTGTAGGGCTCTGTGTAGGGGCACTAGGTCTATATACGGGTGCTAGGTCTGTGCAGGGCTCTGTGTAGGGGCGCTAGGTCTATATACGGGTGCTAGGTCTGTGCAGGGGTCTATATATGGGTGCTAGGTCTGTGCAGGGCTCTGTGTAGGGGCGCTAGGTCTATATACGGGTGCTAGGTCTGTGCAGGGGTCTATATACGGGTGCTAGGTCTGTGTAGGGCTCTGTGTAGGGGCGCTAGGTCTATATACGGGTGCTAGGTCTGTGCAGGGCTCTGTGTAGGGGCGCTAGGTCTATATACGGGTGCTAGGTCTGTGCAGGGGTCTATATACGGGTGCTAGCTCTGTGCAAGCTGCCAACTTCCCGGAGTCCCATCCCCAGGACAGAGTGGCCATGCTGGGGGCTGGGAACCCATAAACCCCCCTGCAAATCCGGGCCGACCCTGGGAGCATGGGAGCCCTTTCCTGGCGGGGCTGCCGGCGGGCACAACCCTGTTCCCAACACTGAGCGCTTGTGAGGGCTGGGGGGAGCTGAATGGAGCCTCTGTGCAGCCCTGCGGGTGGACGGGCCGGAGGAAGTGAGGGCGGCTTCCCTCGTCTGTTTACCTGGAAGTGGAAATTTCAGAGTCCAGCTGCAACGGGCTGGCTGCCGTGGTGTCACGCTTCACAGAGCCAGAGCACACGGAGCGGTGCTGATCCTTCCTCCATGGCTCCGCCGGCTCCCCTCGCCTGGCACCCGCCAGCCCCCGTTGCTCCCCGCACCTGGCACCCGCCAGCCCCTGCCACTGCCCCCGCCTGGCGCCCGCCAGCCCCTGCCGCTCCCCCTCGCCTGGTAACGCCCAGCCCCTGCCACTCCTCCTGCCTGACACCCGCCAGCCCCTGCCGCTCCCCCCCCAGCCTGGCACCTGCCAGCCCCTGCTGCTCTCCCCCTCGCCTGGCACCCGCCAGCCCCTGCCGCTCCCCCCCCCAGCCTGGCACCCGCCAGCCCCTGCTGCTCTCCCCCTCGCCTGGCATCCGCCAGCCCCTGCCGCTCCCCCCCCCAGCCTGGCACCCGCCAGCCCCTGCCGCTCCCCCTCGCCTGGTAACGCCCAGCCCCTGCCACTCGTCCTGCCTGACACCCGCCAGCCCCTGCCGCTCCCCCCCCAGCCTGGCACCTGCCAGCCCCTGCTGCTCTCCCCCTCGCCTGGCACCCGCCAGCCCCTGCCGCTCCCCCCCCCAGCCTGGCACCCGCCAGCCCCTGCTGCTCTCCCCCTCGCCTGGCACCCGCCAGCCCCTGCCGCTCCCCCTCGCCTGGTAACGCCCAGCCCCTGCCACTCGTCCTGCCTGACACCCGCCAGCCCCTGCCGCTCCCCCCCCAGCCTGGCACCTGCCAGCCCCTGCTGCTCTCCCCCTCGCCTGGCACCCGCCAGCCCCTGCCGCTCCCCCCCCCAGCCTGGCACCCGCCAGCCCCTGCTGCTCTCCCCCTCGCCTGGCACCCGCCAGCCCCTGCCGCTCCCCCTCGCCTGGTAACGCCCAGCCCCCGCCGCTCCTCCTGCCTGACACCCGCCAGCCCCTGCCGCTCCCCCCCCAGCCTGGCACCTGCCAGCCCCTGCTGCTCTCCCCCTCGCCTGGCACCCGCCAGCCCCTGCCGCTCCCCCCCCCAGCCTGGCACCCGCCAGCCCCTGCTGCTCTCCCCCTCGCCTGGCACCCGCCAGCCCCTGCCGCTCCCCCCCCCAGCCTGGCACCCGCCAGCCCCTGCTGCTCTCCCCCTCGCCTGGCACCCGCCAGCCCCTGCCGCTCCCCCCCCAGCCTGGCACCCGCCAGCCCCTGCTGCTCTCCCCCTCGCCTGGCACCCGCCAGCCCCTGCCGCTCCCCCCCCCTCGCCTGGCAGCTGTGTCCTGCGGCATAAACTCCCAGTGGGCTAACTTCCGGAGTGGGTGGTGCTGCAGGGGCGAGTCCGGATTCCCGCGGCTCTCCCTGAGACCCGAAAGCTGGCCGAAGCGGGCGCCGTAGTATTGCTCAGGTGACCACGGCCTGCAGGAGCCCAGTACTGCACAAACACAGGGAGCCCAGACGGGCTACCGGCTGGCATGCCGGGCAGTGGTCTGAGCAAACCAGCGGCTTTCTGCAGCCTGCCTGGCAGAGGAGTTTCCAGGAGGGCTTGGAAGGGGCTGACAGAGGAGCTCGTGTCAGATGTGCGGGGCCGCACGGGAGAAAGCACGAGGGGGTGTGAACACGTAACTGCGGGCAATGGAGGCGGGTGTCCTGGGCATTGACGGCGCATGGGGACGGACGGACGGGCCCTGCAAAGGAGCCAGCGTAATGACCAGCACCCGGGAGCAACCTGGCCACCTTCCGAGCTGGAGCAGAAGGATCGTGAGCCCCAGGTCTCTTGGAGCCTCGCGACCAGAGAACCGATTCCACCGCCCAGCATTAGCCAGCGCAGCGCCTCGGCCGCCTGGGCTCACCGCTGCGTTCCCCTTCCTGCCTTGGGCCTGCTTCCAAGCCCAGCAGAAATTTGCCGTTGACTTCCATGGATCAGGCCAGTGGCTGGGCTCCCGTCAGTGACAGTTACTGAGAACCCAGCAGAATCGGGCCAATTAGTAACCAAACTCTGCTAAAGAGCAGGGGGCAGGAGGGAGCTGTGGGTAGCCATCACTGCTGGAGCGGGGCGTTGAATCAGAGAACCCCAGGGCTGGCAGAGACCTCGGGAGTCAACGAGTCCAGCCCCCTGCCCAAAGCAGGACCAACCCCAACTCAATCATCCCAGCCAGGGCTTTGTCAAGCCAGGACTTAAAAACCTCTAGGGATGGAGATTCCACCACCTCCCTAGGGAACCCATCCCAGTGCTTCCCCACCCGCCTAGGGAAATCGTTTTTCGTAAGATCCAACCCAGACCTCCCCCACTGCCACTCGAGACCATTGCTCCTTGTTCTGCCATCGGTCACCACTGAGAACAGCCTCCCTCTATCCTCCCTGGAACCCCCTGCAGGGAGTTGGAGGCTGCTACCAAATCCCCCCTCCCTCTTCTCTTCTGCACATTAAACAAGCCCAAATCCCTCAGCCTCTCCTCGTAGGCCATGTGCTCCAGCCCCCGAATCATTTTGGTCGCCTTCCGCTGGACCCTCTCCAATGCGTCCACATCCTTTCTGTAGTGGGGGGGCCCAGAACTGGATACAATCCCCCAGCTGTGGCCTCAGCAGAGCCGGATAAAGGGGAATAATCACTCCCCTAGATCTGCTGGCCATGCTCCTCCTAATGCACCCCAATAAGCCTTCTTGGCTACAGGGTTGCCCTGTTTGCTTCTATCCAGCTTCTCATCCACTGTAACCCCAGGCCGTTTGCTCACCAGGGTGTTGTGTTTAAAATGCCCCCAGCTGGCATGGCAGGAAAGATCCCCGGAGAGGCATCTGGAGCTCTGTCAGGGTAGCACATTCCACCGGCCCTTCCGCCAGTCCTTCCGCAGTGCTAGCTGCAGCCTGCCATGTGGCCGGCTGAAATGCGTGTCCCACGGCGACAGGGCCTGCACTCCAGGCGACTAAAGATCAAACCCAGAGCCTGACCCATGTCACGTGAGCTCACTTGTTTTTGCAGCTGCTGGTGGGTTTTCTCTGAAAACAGGTGACTTCACCGGGCGGCGGTACCAGCAGTGTGCTGCTCTAGGAAGAGCTGTTCTTTCCCATCACTCTGAATACCCCGGCGCTGACAATCTCCCCATTGCCCAGAGAAATGTCTACTGTCAGCAGCCCAAATCCCTCACCTCTTAGCCCAAATATTGTGGATCCGGTGGGCCGATCCAAGCCCCTGGATTGGAAATGTGTGGGTGGAAGTTTTGCAGCTCACGGGTCTGCCTGAGCTTTCTGCTGAAGGCCAGCTCTAGGCACTTCAAAAAGCACAAGTCGGGCTCCCAAAAGGATGAGGTGGGCTTCAAAATCACGAGGCTTTCTTAAAAAGAGAAGAGAGTCCCTTTGGGGGTTCTGAGACATCCATGGTTTGTGTTTTCAAGCTTTTCTTCATGACCACGTGGGCCTGACGCTGGTTTTTCACATCGCAGCTCTATCACGTGACTCCGGGAGATGGAGCTTTGGGGAAAGCACCCAATAGTGTGAGATTAGTAATCAAGTTGAGAGTTGGCAACGCTGCGTGTGTGTGGCAGGAACGCCCCGGTACAAGCATAAAGACAGATACTTCCCTGGTTTAAGCCTAGAACTTAGACCACATTTCTGAGCCTGGGGAACTGAACCTGTCTCCCACCCCAGCTTCTGGGTTGTCCTTGTTCACTGGCTTGTTGCTTCTGTGCAGGGCCACAGCCTCTGCCTACAGGAGCTCCCTTTTGTGCATGCAATTTGATTTGCGCCTGCAAAAGTGTCTTCGTACAGGTTATGCATATGCAAAGCATGACACTCACCCGTTGTACATGCCCCAGAAATAGTGCATGCCCGTTCTACAACACAAACCGGAAAATCTCTGTGCCAAAGGATAAATGGACACAAATCAAACATCAGAAATGGTAACACACAGAAACCTGGAGGGGAACATTTTAACCTGCCTGAACAATGAGAAGTCCTGTGGCACCTTATAGACTAACGGATTTATTGGAGCATGAGCTTTCGTGGGCAAAGACCCACTTCGTCAAATGCATGTAGTGGAAATTCCAGGGGCAGGTATAAATATACAAGCATAAGAAAAGAGTTCCAATTAAGAGTAAGGCCAAGATAATGAGGTTAATTCAGTCAGAGAGGATGTGGCCCACTTCTAGCAGCTGATGTGAAAGTGAGAACACCAAGAGAGGAGAAACTGCTTTTGTAGTTGGCTAGCCATTCACAGTCTGTGTTTAATCCTAAACTGATAGTATCAAATTTGCAGATGAACTATAGCTCAGCAGTTTCTCTTTGAAGTCTGTTCTTGAAGTTTTTGTTGTTGCAGGATGGCTACTTTTAAATCTGCTACTGTGTGTCCAGGGAGATTGAAGTGTTCTCCTACAGGCTTCAGATCTCAGGAATGGCAATACACAAAAACCTGTAGGAGAACTCTTCAATCTCCCTGGGAGTTCTGGGTGCCTGCGTTAGTGATGGCAGGGACACGCTCTCCGTCAGGACAGCTCTCAGAGCCCCTTGACATTTACCAGGAAACCCCCAGCCACAACGGGCTGCAGGGGTGCGGTGGCTTTGCCTTTCATGACCTCTGACCTGGAGTGGGGGGGTTTCAAGGCAGGGGTGCAGCTGGGCACTCAGTCATGGATTTAACAGCAGCCGTTCTTCCACAAAGGAATTTCACCAGCCAGTGACAGAGTCTGCTGAACTGGAATTCATCTACAGATTTGACACTGTTACCCTGGGCTTGAACAAAGACTTTAACTGGTCAGTGCATTATAAAGCCAGTTTTCCCTGCCTTTAACACCCGTATTTCCACATAAAAAACTGGGACACATCCAGCCCACTTAATTAGCCTCATTAACATGGGTCCTGCAATTGACAGGGACTTCTTGGTATATCTCTTGGTTTCTGTTATTTCCACTCCAATTCATCTGATGAAGTGGGCTTTGCCCATGAAAACTCATGAGTCTATATATTTTGGTTCGTCTCTCAGGGCATGTCTACACAAGGAAATTATTTCAAAATCACGAAAAGCGATTTAATACCTTCTGAAATCACAAAATCAAAGCAGCGTGTCCACGCTGCAGGGGAGCCTCGAAATTAGTCCAAGGCCAAGATGCAAATGAAAATTGTCCAAATGTTTGGCGAACTGAAAAGTAAAAAAAAAAATCCCGTGGGGTTGAGGGGAGTGTCACTGTTGGCTGTTTTGGCACTTTTTTTATTTTTTAAAGGAAAGGAAGCTTTGAAATGAAAAGTTGGATCAAAGCAATGTCGAATGGTCTGATTTGGCGGGGAGGGGCGGTTTGGTTGGTGTTTTCAAAATAACCCAAAAGTTTCAGAGGGGGAGCCGAGTTAGTTTGTAACTGGAAAAACTTAAAAAACAACGAATAGTCTTGCAGCACCTTAGGGTATGTCTAGACTACATGCCTCTGCCAACAGAGGCATGTAAAATAGGCTACCCGACATAGTCTATGAAGCGGGGATTTAAATATCCCCGGCTTCATTAAAATAAAAATGGCCGCCGCGCTGTGCCGGCTCAGCTGATTGTCGGCACAATGCGGCAGTCAAGACGCGGATCGGTCAACAGGGGAAGCCTTTGTCAACCGCTCCTTTAAACCTCGTTTCACCAGGCATAAGGGATCAGTCGACAAATGCTTCCCCTATGGACCAATCTGTGTCTTGACTGCCGCATGGTGCCGACAATCAGCTGAGCCAGCACAGCATGGTGGCCACTTTTATTTTAATGAAGCCGGGGATATTTAAATCCCTGCTTCATTGACTATGTTGGGTAGCCTATTTTACATGCCTCTGTCGGCAGAGGCATGTAGTCTAGACATACCCTTAGAGACTAACAAAACATGTCGATGGTATCATGAGCTTTCATGGGCACAGCCCACTTCTTCAGATGAATGGAGTTGAAGGGGTTGGTCCAGTTTTCAAATAAATAGCACAGAGAGGGGATGAGAGGGGGGAAGAGAAGGTAAAAGAAGAAAAAAGGGGAAAGAAATTGTCAATTAGGGTGTCCATCCTAAATGAAGCTAATAAGAATACTTAGTACCCACTGTGAGTACCTTTGTTTGGTTTTTTATGTCATTAGGATGCAGAATGTAGCGGGCCAGCCAGTCAACAGCTTTGTTTAGACTTCTGTTGTAGGAATCAAACTTGTAAATGAAATTAAGTTCTGTAGTTTCCCTGTGGAGCTGGCTTTTGAAATTGGTTTGAGATAATATGGTGACTTTGAGATCCATTAATGCCCCATTTTGCCAAAAACAAGATGCTAATTCATGATCCACGTGGGTGCCACCCCTTAAAAGGTTCACGAGAACCACTGGCCAGCATCAAAGTAAAGCTTAATGGGCAGGCTGGCATTAGAACGCTGGGCTCCTAACCTGGTGCACTGCCCACTAGACCACACTGCCTATCTGAGACAAAGCCCAGGCAGTGAAATCCTACAGGCACCTAGCGAGGCACCACAGGGCTTTCATCTCCTGCAGGAAGCATTTCTGCTGTGGAAGTGAAAAGACAAACACAGAGACCTTCCTTTGGTCGCTGTTCCTATTCGCTGGCTCCCAGGGAAGGAAAGAGGTTTCCCAGGCAGAGGGAATTTGCCTTTACAAAGGCGACGAGGGTGCGTTTGAGCTGGGAAAGTTGTTTGGAAGTTCCTGGAAACCCTGAGTATTTGATCGGCTGTCAATACTTCCGATTTCCTTACAGCGTCCCTGCCAAACCTCCACTCGTGCCTTGAGGAGGTCCCCTCCTGTCCAGTCCTGCTGACTGTAACCCTGCCAGGATCATGGAGGGCTGCATGTGGGCTGAGCTGACAGGCTGTTGCATCTCCGTTCAGTCATGGCAGTATTGTGGGATCCTAGCACAGGGTCCCGCCGGATTCAGCGAGTGGCCGAGAAGATATGTCCACGCTGCACGCTCGGCGTGGTTTCTGACTCAGGTTTGAGCCCAAGCCCTGCTCCCGTCCACACGGGCCAGTCTGCCTCGGGCCTGCGAGCACGTGGGTCCGGGGACCTTGCATGAGTCCAGCCATGGGAGCTGGGTTTACAAGGCAGGCGAGGAGCGCTGAGCCCCCAACCGATTCACACGGCAGCGCCGGTGAGCCCAGAGTGACTCCACCAGGGAACGGAGGACGGAGAAATTCCCAGTGAGGGACCCCAGGGGACATGCAGTTACATCTTCCCCTCTTCCCCAGCGAGAGCCAGTGAGGGAAAGTGGGGGGCTATCCCGGAAATGGCCTTTCTCCTCCACTGCAAATCCAGTCCGGCAGAGATGGACTCGTTTGCATGTGACTTCTGCATCCCCATGCTCCTGGCCTTCAGCAGCCTCGGCTAGAATGAGCGGCTCCTTGGCTCCCAACCGTTCCTCTCCTCCAAAGCGCAGGTGTTGGCTTCCAAAGCCATCGCCTTCCTGGCCAAGCAGGCCATGCTGGGAAGCCAAATTCCCTCCCCATCCTCGGCAATCACATGATTGAAACACTGATGGAGAACAGGAAGGTGGGAGGAGTCACCGAGGGAGGGGGTGGAATCTCCATCCCTAGAGGTGTCGAAGTCCCGGCTTGACAACGCCCTGGCTGGGATGATTGAGTTGGGGTTGGTCCTGCTTTGGGCAGGGGGCTGGACTCGATGACTCCTGAGGTCTCTGCCAGCCCCGGGGTTCTATGATTCTAGGAGTCATGCTCCCTCTGACAGCCATGGGGAAGTGACCCCAAGGACTTCTCCACACGGTCATGGGGAACGTGGCCCTCTCACTGTTCTGGAAGGAAGACGCCTCCTCGAGGGAAAACTCCTTCCCAGCTGTTGGGTGAGGAGGCTAGACCCGAGCATCTGAGTCTTTACCCAGGCAGGACTTGCTCAGCCACCGGGGCAAAGCCTGCCGGATGGAACGAGGGACGGGACGAGCGGGAGAGATCCACCAGCGCAGAACCGCTGAGGATGGCAGGAAGCCAGCCCCGATCTGAAGCCAGGAGCAGGAAAGTCTCCGGGCGTGTGGCTGTGCCCTGCAGAGCACGTTGATACAACTCCTTTGCGGGGAAGAGTTGGTGAGCGCCTCCCAGCAGCAGAGCCAGCGTCTGCAGCCCGCGAGAAGGCATCCCCCCACGCTGGTCTTCTCCCGGAGAATGGAGAGGGGCTGAGCACACGGGATGGTGCAGCATTTCCAGCCCCAGTCAGCAGCCTGCTGTCTTGCAAGGAGTCTACATCCTTGGTCCCCAGCGGCTGTAGCAGAAGATGCTGAACCTTTGGCAGGACCGGCCCCTCGGGGCGCCGTGTTCACGCCCCCCCCCCCACGCCTGCCCTGTGCATCGCGATGGCCAGCAGACGGACTCGAAACCACGGCCACCTTAGGAGTTCTGGGCGCCTGCGTTAGTGACGGCAGGGACTTGCTCTCCATCAGGGCAGCTCTCAGAGCCCCTTGACATTTACCAGGAAACCCCCAGCCACAACGGGCTGCAGGGGCGTGGTGGCTTTGCCTTTCACGACCTCTGACCTGGAGTGGGGGGGGTTTCAAGGCAGGGGTCGCAGCTGAGGTTACGTCTACACTGCAGGTTTCTTGCGCAAGAACCTTTTTGCAGAAGAGATCTTCCACAAAAAGTGTGTGCGCAAGGGCGTGTCCATGCTGCCATGGACGCTCTTGTACAAGAATGCTGTGATGGCCGATCACAGAATGGCCACCAGAGCACCTGTGCCTTTTCCATAGGCTGTTTTTGCGCAAGAACCCCGTTTGCCGTCCACACACACCATTTTGTGCAAGAGCTCGTGCGCAAAAAGGCTTATTCCTCGTAGAAAGGGGAATAACTCTTGCACAAAAAGCCCTCTCTTCTGACGATGTACTGTTCATTTTCTTGTGCAAAAACGCACTTGTAGGGTGGACGCTCCGCAAGTGTTTGCGCAAAAACTCTGCAGTGTAGATGTAGCCTCAGGGTGTGTCTACACTAGGCCCTGCCACACCGTGCCGCAGGCAGGGGGCTGCTCTGCCTGGCCGGGCACCGGTGAACTGGTTACTGGTGAACATCAGCTGGTCAGGAGGCCAGATGTAACTCCATTGGACTCAGCGACTTACAGCAGGAATGAATTCTGGGCCCTTATCTTACATAAGAACGGCCAGACTGGGTCAGACCAAAGGTCCATCTAGCCCAGTATCCTGTCTGCCGACAGTGGCCAATACCAGATGCCCCAGAGGGAGGGATCACACCAGGGAATCCTCATGTGATCCCTTCCCTGTCACCCATTTCCAGACAAACAGAAGCTAGGGACACCATTCCTACCCATCCTGGCTAATAGCCATTGATGGACCGAACCTCCATGAATCTATCTAGCTCTTTTTTGGACCCCATTAAAGTCCTAGTCTTCTCCACATCCTCTGGCAAGGAGTTCCACAGGTTGACTGTGTGCTGAGTGAAGAAAAACTTAGAATCATAGAATCCTAGAGCTGGAAGAGGCCTCAGGAGGTCATCAAGTCCAGCCCCCTGCCCAAGGCAGGACCAATCCCAACTTCCTTTTATTTGTTTTAAACCTGCTGCCTATTAATTTCATTTGGTGACCCCTAGTTCTTATAGTGTGGGAATAAGTAAATAACTTTTCCTTATTCCCTTTTTCCATACCAGTCATGATTTTATAGACCTCTATCCTATCCCCGCTTAGTCTCCTCCTTTCTAAGATGAAAAGTCCCAATCTTTTTAATTTCTCTTCATGTGGGACCTGTTCCAAAACCCCAAGGATTATCTTGGAGCATAATCCAACAGGCAAATGTTTGCTTTTTGCAAAGTGTGTGAATTATCTAGTACAGGCCGAACTTCTCTAGTCTGGTACTCTCTGGTCCGGCAACCCCCGTGGTCCGGCACGATTTTAGTGAGCCGGATGGCCACTTCTCATGGGTGTGGCCAAGTTTCCGACAGTCCCATACATTTTGTTTACAGCCACCAGTCTTGGCTTTCAGTGTTCTGTGCTGTTCTTTAGCTCCAATTTACTCCCAAATGTCTCCAAGAGCCCAGCAAGCAGTGGACGTGTTGGCAATGCTGCTAGATAATATTGACCTCCCGTAGTCTGGCAAATTCTCTGGTTCAGCACTGGCTGAGTCCTGAGTGTTCCAGACTAGAGAGGTTCAGTCTCTAGCCACTGTGTGTATGGATTACCTAGTGTACACGCGGGTGTGTGCGTGCAAATTATCCAGTGTGCGTGTGTGTCTGTACTGTTCGCTTTATCTGCCCCTGAAATGCAGCTGTCTCTGGGGTGCAAACGCAGCAGCTGTCGTAACAGAGTTACCAGCAGTGCTGCCGGCCCTGCGTGAGCTCGCTGGCACGGCCCACACTCACACACTTACACCCCTGGCTGGGGGCTAAACACCATCACAGCCCTGGGCAAGGTGACTCGGTAGCTGTGCCCTCGAGGCCTCAGCCTGGCCTGAGTCGCAATCCCTCTACCCCTCCCATAGGAGCTGGTCCTTAAAGACCCTACTGAGTCCCTAAAGGGCTGGCCCCTTCTCCCCAAGTTTGTCTGTGGCCCAGCTCCCCTTGTGTGTGTGTGAGCCCCTCAGACAGCAGGCCGGCTCCCAGGGACAACCCTGGGTCCTGGCCGCAGCGCTAGGTTTGCTCTCCGCTTCTTTGTAAAGGAGAAGCCAAAGTAGAAGCCTAGACCGGACCGGACTTGTCCCTGGACCCATCCTCATCTCCCGCCGAGGCCCTCCGGGGGGGGGACCCCACGCTGCCAAAGAAGCGGCCCCTTTGCAGTGCGGTGGCTTATTTCTTCTCCTCTTGCTCTGGAAAACGTCTCAGTCCAGCCCCTGACCCGTCCTCTCTCTGACCACACCGGTTCCTGGCTGGGCTCCGGATCGCCTCAGGGATACTCATGCGTCTCACAGCTGCCGGGTTGCAGCACAGGGGAGGAAGGGGAACTGGGGTGGGTCTCCACAGGACGGTTTTTCGCCCCAGTTCAACTCCCAGAGGGCCCGGGTTAAGGAGGCAGCTGCGTCTCCGCGCTCGCCGGTACCGATTCCTCTCACCGTGAACCTGACCCGACTCAGTCGCTCAGGCCACCCTTGGCCGCCCCTCTGGCTTCGGCGCTCAGCTCCCGCGGGGTCGAGGCACAGACAGAAGCCGCTTGGCCTGGAACAAGACGGTGGCTTTCCCTGCGATCGCTTCGTAACAAAGAGACGCTTAATCCGCCTGCTAATCCTCGCGCCCCCCGGAGGAGGAGGAGCTGGGTAAAATCCAGGAAACGGAGCTGCCGTTCAGGCGAGACAGAGAGCTTTTCAGGAGCTCGCTGGCCTCAGAGCGGCAGGGCGGCCTGGCGGAGGGAGGCCGGTGGGTGGTTCCAGTTGGGCCGGTAACAGCGCTGCTCGCGAGGCGGCCGTTCAGCCGGGCTGCTCGCTGAGGGCAGGGGGCTCTGTGCAGGACCTCGCCCCCGTCTCGGAGCCCCACCAGTCCCGGGGCTCAGCAGGGCCTCGGCCTCACGCTCTTGCTCAGAGGGACGAGATGGTTTGCTCGGGGTGACGGAGCCGGGCTCAGGTTTGGCCGAGGAGCCAAGCGGCGGCTTCGGAGGCCTGGGCTTTGCTCCCCCCGCCCGTGGCAGTTTGGGCCGGACGCGCTCCTGCAGGCTGGGTCACGTGACGTGATCGTTAAGTCGGGATTACGCTTCCATTCCCAGCCACTGCAGGACAAGCCTCCAGCCCATGTGCACCCGCCTGGAGCAGCCTCCCCCCAGGGAACACGGGCCCTGGCTCTGGCAGAGCCAAAGCCCCTCAGCTGGAGCCTAGGGCAGCCGGGAGCTGGCCCCATATCCCCCACGCAGGCGCAACCCTCCTTCCAGTCGCTGCCCTCGGGCAACAGAGCAGTGAGCTTTGGGCAGGGCCAGCACAAGGGGGGGCAGGCCCAGGACACTCCCCGTCAGCACCAGGCCCTGCCTCCACCCCACCTCTTCCTGCCCCTGCTCCGCCCTCACTTTGCCCCTTCCCCCAAACCCTTGCCCATGCTCTGCCCCACATCTTATTGCCCTTGCTCCACCCCTGCTCCACCCCTTCCCTGCCTCTGCTCCACCCTCTCCCCACCCCTGCTCCGCCCCTCCCTGCCTCTGTTCCATCCTTTCCCCACCCCTGCTCCACCCCCTCCCTGCCCCTGCTCCAACTCCTCTCTGGACCTCTTAGATCCCCTCTCCTGGCGCTGGCTGGAGGTTCAGTGAGATTCAGTTGGCGGCAGAGAGACTTAGGAAAACTGGGATTGTTTCGATTCAGTGCAGAGCAGAGCCCGGTAGCGCCCAGCTCCGTACAAACATGGCAGGATCCGACGCGCTTTTCAGTCCCTAGTTTATTTCCAGCCCGGCTGTCAGTGGAAGGCTCTTGGGACGAGCAACCTCCGGCCTAGCGAGCTAGAATTCCACGCCGAAAGGCGCCCCCCTTCCGGTCATTAACCACCTGGGCATGACTGAAAATCCACAGCTATGAGTGAGGCTATCCTGGAGCGGACCTGGGAGGGAAATACTCCGACACTCACATCCCAGGCACTCCCCGAGCTCCAGCCGCTTATCCGGAGTGTCGCCAACCAGTAATCCCTGAACCCTGGTCTACACTTGGGAGTTATTTCGAAATAATAAGTGGAGCGTCCACACTGCCAAGCCCATCATTTCGAATGCACGGGCTGGTTATTTCGAAATCTGCCCTCCTGCTGCCCTCGGGGAATAACGCTTGTTTCAGCCTTGGTATTTCGGGAGTGATTGTTTCGCTGTTCATTATTTCGAAATAATTCCCTAGCGCAGACATACCCTGAGTGCCCAGTCCGCCTGCTCTGGGGTGCTCGGGGGTGCCGTCCGCTCCTGCTGGGATCGTCCCAGAATCGGGTCCCTTCGTGTGGCGCTCCAAAACTGCTGAGCCGCCCCCTCCTCATCCCGTTCCCCAGGTTGCGGGCGGCTCCCCCCCTCCTGCTTCCCGGCGTTGTGTGCGCTGACGCTGACCCGAATTGGGGGCGCGGTAGAGAAAAGGAAAACAGTGACCCTGCGTACAGCGGGGTGATCTTCGCCTGGGGACGTGGTGCGTTGGTAACTCCCACACCCTTCCTGCAAGGGGCAGGCTTTGGGCCGGTGATTCCTGGTGTACCACCGACAGGCGGAACTGAACCTGGGGGCCTCTGGAGCTTCATGCAGGAGACTCTGCAGCTGCCCCACACCCGGCAGGCATGTGGGTTACACGGGCTCCTCCGGCTGTCCAGGACTGTCGGCATAACTGGAGTAGCAAGGCAGGGACCTAACGGGATAATGCAGTGCAGGGAGGCGCTATCAGCAGAAGTTAGCATCCCAGGGAGGACGGAAGCAAGGGACTCACCACCGGCGGAGGCCTACTCTGGGCGCAGGCCAAGGATTTCGGCACCTTCCCCCTCCTTTTTTGGAGGCATCTTCAAACTCGTTTGAGTCTGGTGACACGGGCCTCCCCTCGCGGCGTGGAGCCACGTTCCTGGCCACGCGCCTGGCTACGAAAGCAGCCGTGGCTACCACGGGAGGAGGGTTCTTCCTCCCCACTCCGTCGGGATGCTCCTGCCGGTGCCCCAAGTGGAGTGAGCTCTCACAGCCGGAGCCCTGGCAGGCTGGTGGATCTGAGCCCGGACAAGGGCTTTTGCCGGTATGGGAGTGTCATGAAAAGCACAGCCCGCCGCTCTGTCCCAGTGCCGACCTGCCTCAGTCTCTCTGCCGACTCCGGTAGCGCTGACAAAGGGCAGGTCCCTCCTGCAGCACAGTAGCTGGGTAGGTCTAGCCAAGTCACCATCACACCCCAGTCAGGTCCTTCCAGACAGCCCCCGACCAGCCAACAGGGCACCCTTGTGGCCGAGAAGGCTAAGGGCCTAGTGGGCTGCATTAGGAAGAGCATGGCCAGCAGATCTCGGGGAGTGATTGTTCCCCTTTATCCAGCACTGGTGAGGCCGCATCTGGAGGATTGTGTCCAGTTCTGGGCCCCCCCACTATAGAAAGGATGTGGACGCATTGGAAAGGGTCCAGCAGAGGGCGACCAAAATGATTCGGGGGCTGGAGCACATGGCCTACGAGGAGAGGCTGAGGGATTTGGGCTTGTTCAGTCTGCAGAAGAGAAGAGTGAGGGGGGATTTGGAAGCAGCTTCCAGCTCCCTGCAGGGGGGTTCCAGAGAACGAGGAGCAAGGGTCTCAAGCTGCAACGGGGGAGATCTAGGTGGGATCTTAGGAAAAACGATTTCCCGAGGAGGGTGGGGAAGCTCTGGGATGGGTTCCCTCGGGAGGGGGTGGAATCTCCATCCCTAGAGGTGTTGAAGTCCCAGCTTGACCAAGCCCTGGCTGGGATGATGGAGTTGGGGTTGGTCCGGGCAGGGGGCTGGACTCGATGACTCCTGAGGTCTCTGCCAGCCCTAGGATTCTTTGAGTCTCTGATTCTACGACCCAGCTTCCATGGCAAAGGGATCTCACCCTGCCCTCCACTCCCTATGGTTCACTCCCCGCTGTGCCTGAGGGACAGGCCGTGGCATTTAGCCAGGTGGGAGTCGGGGACCCGGCCTAGGCCATCATGGAGACGCAGGGACTTTGCTGGTCAGCTGAGCGGAGCACTGCAATGGGCCAGCGTGGTCGGAACTCAGAGTTGCTTGCTCTTGGTTTTCTCACCATCGCAGGCCTGCTCTCCTCTCCACGGGTATCTTCCCAGTGCTCTTGTTCCATCTCATGCCCCCCGGGGAGCTCAGACCCCCCTTCCCCTGCCAACGCCCTCTCTAGCCCGCTGCTTGCCACTGCATCTCATTCGGCCGGCATGAGGCGTCGATACGAGTTGTGCAGACTGGGACAGGCGTCTGAAGGAGGCACCAAGCCCTCTTGGGCCGGCTGAAGGGGGGCGTGGCAGCCGTGGTATCTGAGGGTATGTCTACACTACCACCCTAGTTCGAACTAGGGTGGTTAATGTAGGCATTCGAAGTTGCAAATGAACCGGGGATTTAAATATCCCGGGCTTCATTTGCATCTTGCCGGGCGGGCGCCATTTTTAAATCCCCTTAGGTCGAGCTCTGTGCCTCATTACTCCTCGTGGAATGAGGTGTACCGGTAGTTCGAATGAGAGATCCTAATTCGAACTACCTACTCCGTGCCGCATGTAGCCGCGGGCACGGAGTTCGACCTAAGGGGATTTAAAAATGGCGCCCGCTCAGCAAGATGCAAATGAAGCCCGGGATATTTAAATCCCCGGCTTCATTTGCAACTTCGAATGCCTACATTAGCCACCCTAGTTCGAACTAGGGTGGTAGTGTAGACATACCCTGAGAGCGCTGGTCTCTCGGAAGACTGGCAGCTGGAAAGGCAAACCAGACCTTCGTCCCAGCTGGCGGGGGAAGATCAGAGAGACGGTGGGGGGGTGAATAGTCCAGCCGGTGCCGCCTGGCGATGGAGATCACAGCTCTGAGGGACCCCTTGGCTCCGGGGAGGGGTCCTCGTGATACACTCAGGGGCCGTTCGTCAGCACCACGGGAGGGAGTTTGCTCCCGGAGCCAGTGCTGCTTCCTTCCCCACCCGTCCTGCTGCCAACAGGGCTGCGAGTTGGACGCAGGAGGGGGCAGGAAGGGAAGGCGCAGCCGACAAATTAAAGGGGGGGGCTCTTTGCTGAGTGCAGTCCTTTGGGAACTCTGGCTCGGCTTGGCCTTCGCTGGCAGGGCCAGTGGGCAGGGGCCGCAGGCTGTACTGGCACCGATGGGCGTGAGGCTCCGTGTAGCGCCCGAGCTGCTAATCCCTCGCGCCCCGCATGCCTCCTGCTGCTGCCTGGGCTGGAGAGCGCCCCCTCGAGGGGTTGGCTGGGGCAGGAGAGCCTCTCCCTCCTGGCCCCCTCTGGTCCATGCCCTGGCTGAGGGAGGCCTGGTCCCTGCCTGGCTGCTCTCCACAGTGAGGGAAAGCCAGGTATGGGGGGGGGAGCAGGTCCAGCGTTCTTCCCCCTCCCCCCGCCCCGGTCTGCCCAGCCAGCTCCATGGGGTTGGAGCAGGGGCCTGGGATCTTGACTGGGGCAGCTGGCACCCACCCAAGCTTGTCTCCGGGGTAGGCTCCTGTCAGGACCTGGCCTCTCCGCTGGGGTCGTGGCAGTAGGGGAGGGGCATGCATGGGGTGGGGGAGTTGTGCCAAGAGGGGGCCCAGCGGGGGCCCATCATGGTGATGGCCCTGCAGGCTCTCGCTCACCCTCTCCAGCTTGTTTCTGGCTTAACTCTGGGCTCCGGGGGTCCCTGGCTCGGCCCTGCCCCGCAGTCATGCAGGGAGCTGGCAGGCTGGCATTAGCTGGAGGGCCAAAGAGGATTTGAAATCAGGCAGTGAAGTGTAGCAGCCAGCGTCCCCCTCCTCCTTCCTGTGCGGATTTAGAAGAGAAGGCTTTTCCCCCCGGGATGCTGGGAACGACAGGCTCTTAATCTGTTAATCGAGGGGCTCCGGGCACCAGCGTTTGGCTTGGCCGCAGGAAAATCCCAGCCCGGTGCACGTCTCCATCGCCCAGAGAAGGCAAAGCTGTCCAGTTCTCCAGCTCAGACTCCTCTCGCTGGCACGGCCCCGCGAGTCTGCCAAGTGAGGCTCCGGGATCTTCCTGCTGTCTCTCGGCGTGGGTTCCCGTCGGAGAGCCCTTTGCTGGGACGATTCTGTGTGCTGCTTGTGCTCCAGCTTCCCCCCGCACTTAAATTATAAATGGTCCATGGTGCACACACACACCAGAGCTCTTTTAAGGCCATCATTAGCTGTAATTAGTAGGATCTGCCACTCATCCTCGGCAGTTATCAACGCGCCGAGAGCCCCGGGAATCCAGCAGCAGATAAAATAAACACGGTTTCAAACGCTCCGGCAATAACAAACCCTAATTACGTAGAACGGCGCTGAAAGAAGCGCCATCCCGGGGGGCTGCTCTGAGAATGGAAAGCCGGGCCGGATGGGAAAAGCCGTCTGCTCCCCATTCGGGCCCACGCGGGGTCGGAATGGGGACCCCAAAGGTCTCCCCTCCCTTGGGGAGTGGTGCCGGAGCACAGAATCCAACCCCAAGGCTAGACGTGACTCTCTTGGCAGCTACCAACTGTGGGGGGGAATTTCCCAGCTGGCTCCCGTGACAGAGAGGGCCCGTCTCCTGCAGTACCGGCACGGGGCAGTTTCCCAGTATTGCTCGCCTTTCCCGCTCCGCTGTGCGCTCGCCGTCCACGGAGCTGTCTCCCCAGCTGACCCCGTTCCGAAGCCAGCCGGGCAAAGCCCGCGTGGGGCTGTGTCTCCATAGTGGGTTGTGTGCCGCGTCCGTCCATCATGAAGGCGCTCCGGGATCCCGCAGCCAGCCTGGCGAGCAGGCTGTGGGTGCAGCAGCGCCCCCCCCCCCCCATGTCCTGCCTCCGGCCATGCTGCAATGAACGCTGTGCAGAGCCAGGGACGGGGGGCCCTTGGAACGCTGCACCCAGTTACCTGGCAAATTAGTCCAGAGTGCTGCCTGGAAAGGGCCAGCCCTGGGCCTCCCGGGTGGATCATGCGGCGGGATCTGCAGCTAGCAGGGCGTGCTGAATGCCCTGCTGCCTCCCTTGTGAGACGGGGAATTATTCTCCTTCCTGCAGCCGTGGGGAAACTGAGGTGCACATAGATTCATAGAATCACAGAACACGAGGACTGGAAGGGACCTCGAGAGGTCATCGAGTCCAGTCCCCTGCCCTCACAGCAGGACCCAGTACTGTCTAGATCAAGGGTCTCCAGCCTTTTTAAGCATGAGATCACTTTTTGAATTTAAGTGCAATCCAAGATCTACCTCATATATAAATCCCCTTGCCCCTTCTCTGAGGCCTTGCCCCTGCTACCTCCAACCTCTCGCTCTTGCCCATCCTCACTCACTTTCACCAGGCTGGGGCAGAGATTTGGGGTGCAGGCTCTGGTCTTGGGTTAAGGGATCTGGAGTGTGAGAGGGGTTCTGAGTTGCTCTTGGGGCAGGCAGTTGGGATGTACGGGTGCTAGGGCAGGGACTTGAGGACCAGGAAAGGGGTTCATGACTGGGGTAGGGTTTTGGGATGTGGGCTCCAGCTGGGCCCTACTTACCTCAGATGGCTCCTGGTTGGTGGTGCAGTGGGGCTAAGGCAGGCTCACCCCTGTCCTGGCCATGCACCACTCCCAAAAGCAGCCAGCAAACTCCATCCCAAGTCTTGTTGTGCCCCTCTCTGCTTTGTGGAGAAAGGATACAGAGTGGGAGGAGGCACCTTGATATCAGCAGGTGCCAGAAAGCAGGAGGCTTCCCAGGGGGAGGGGCAGCTCCAAGGCAAAGGGCAGGAGATGTGCAGCAGTGGGAGGGAGGGGCAGTTGAAGTGCTGGTGTTTGGTAGCCTCTTGGCCAAACCAGTCAAGATCGCCTGTCAGAGACTCCAAAATCTGCCAGTAGATCCGGATTGACTGGTTGGTGGACACTGGTCTAGATCATCCCTGACAGGTGTCTGTCCAAACGGCGCTTGAATATCTCCAGGGATGGAGATTCCACAGCCTCCCTGGGCAATTTATTCCAGCGTTTCACCACCCTGACAGGCAGGAAGTTTTTCCTAATGTCCAACCTAAACCTCACTTGCTGCAGTTTAAGCTTCTTGTGCTATCCTCAGAGACCAAGGAGAACAATTTGTCTCCCTCTTCAGTCCCTTTCTCAAGGTCCCACACTTAATCCATGGCAGAGCGCCCAGTGGATTATAGGCAAGGGTGTCCCACAGAGCGGCTGATCGGCTCTCTCTCCTCCGATCTCAGTTTGCCACGGCCCCGGAACGTGACCCAATGACCTATACGCCACTCTCACATCCTGTTCACAACACAGCTGCTGACGGTGGTCTGCACACCGCTGGCTGCTAGCTTCCTTCCTTGTTCCCAGCCATGGCATCGCATGAAAAGGCGCTAAGGACCCGTGGCTACTTGGCTAACGTCCTGTGATGAACAAGTGAGGTCTGTGCAATCGCGGAACAAGGGCCCATGTGGTCGTGAACACAAGATGACCCATACATTAGAATGTGGGCCATTCGACAGTGGATGTGGGGGGAGGGCTGGGGATAGGTAGGGAAGGCAGCTGCTTAGGGGGTTGTCTATGACGGGTGCGTCACGTGGGGACTGTTACAGGTGGAAATATAATCCGGCCCTTTGTCCTCCCACTTCATCAGATGAATTGGAGCGGGAACAACAGAAGCAGAGGTACATTCAAGGGAGACGTTGCTTGCGTTAATGAAGCTAACCGAGCTGGGGTGGGAGTGGTTCCTTCACAGCCTTTGGGGTGGAGATGAGACTCCAGAGAGGGGAAATTGCCTTTGTAGTGCGTTAACCAGCTGAGATCCTTATTCTAGGTATCCTTACCCTAAGTGGATGGCGTTGAATTTGCAAGTGAACTCCAGTTCAGCTCTTGCCCGCCGTAATCGGGTTTTGAAATCCCTTTGTAGGAAAAACGGCTACTTCTAAACCCAGGATTGAGTGTCCAGGCAGGTTACAATGTTCCCCTGCAGGTTGATGCGTGTTACCATTTGTGACAGGCCAGGCCGGGTCTGGGCACCGCTGAGGGAGTCCGCTCAGGGCAAATTGCTCAAAACCAGGGCTCCTTACAGCCCCTGACTGGAGACCTTTCCCAAACCGGTCACAAACCGTCACACCGAGCGCTCCAGCTGCCAATCCAGCCAGCAGGAAGCCTCACAAGCAAAACCCCTTAGACACCTCAGCTCTCCCTGTGCCACAGTCAGCCCCAGGCCTAACACACAGGTGAGGGGCTATAGAACCCAATCTCACCTATCCCGAACAGATCCTCCCGGTCCCAAAGAACCAGCCACAGATCCCCAGTCAGTTTACACTTTGGATCTTACCCACAAGAGCACGTTGGGCCAGTCCTTTAGAATCTAAAAACTAAAGGTTTATTAACGAAAGAAAGAAAAGGTCGAGAGTGAGGCTGTTAAGGAGAATACATGACATGCACCAATCACCAAGTTCTCGACGCAGGCTCTCAGCAGAGATGTTACAAACTGCTAGCTTAGAAGTCTCTGGTGTACATCCTATGTCAGGATGGGTCAGCAATCCTTCCCGGCTCCGTCCCTCGCAAGGCTGCATCTGGGACCAGGAGCAGAATTGAAGACAAGATGGAGTCCACCTCATGGCACTTGATATCCATCCCTGGTACCTTCCAAGCTGGAGCGGGTCACATGGCCCAGTGACCTATCCCTGTGTCCCCTGCCAGCAGCCAGTAGATACTGACTGGTTTGCAGATTTCCACACGCATTCCTCAGGTGTGTACTGGGCACCTGGAGAGCCATTGTCCTTGGGACCCTGCTAATTAGCATAGTCATTGACTGCACAATCCTTCCTTACAGCAGGCAGTCCAGGCCCATTGCTCTGTCTCAGGCAGAGAACATTCCCACAGAGCCCATATTCATAACTCCACATACAGACATCACACACGTACATGAGTAGCACACATAGAATCAGTAGAACACAAGCTTTCATTTGACACCTCACATGGCCCCCTTTGTACAGACTTTGGGGCAAACACCCCCCCGTGGGCGCAGCCGTGATCTGGCTGTTCCCCTTAAAATCCAATAACGTGACACCATTTCTGAGGTCTGATTAGTGCCCATTTATCTTTGGCACAGAGACTGTCCGGTTTGGCCAATATCCATGGCAGAGGGGCATTGCTGGCACTTGATGGCACAGATCACCTTACAGGGCATGCAGTTGTATGAGCCCCTGTGTGGTGGCTTATGTGGGTAGGTCCTGTGAGGGTGTCGCTTGTGTAGATGTGTGGACAGAGCTGGCACTGGAGTTTGTCACAGGGGTGGGTTCCTGGGTGAGCGTATCTGAGGTGTGGTGCGTGGCTGCTGGTGAGTATTTGTTTCAGGTGGGGGGTGTCTGTAGGCGAGGGCCGGCCTGTGTCCCCAGGCCTGGGGGAGTGAGGGATGGTTTTCCAGGAGAGGCTGTAGATTGTCAGTGATGTGCAGGAGGGGTGTGAGCTGGGGGCCGTAGGTGATGGCCAGTGGGGTGCTGTTATTTCCCTTGCTGGGCCTGTACTGAAGCAGGTGACTTCTGGGTCCTCGTCTGGCTCTGTAGCTGCTCCCCACCAACAAGAAAACTTCCCCAGCACCGTGTGATCCTTGGGGGTGATGTTGGAGGGCCAAGGCAGAGGATGCAAATGCTGGGCCCTTAAGTCGGCGCTGAGTCATCAACTCGTGGCTGAGCATTATGGGTTTAGCCACGCGCTAGACAGTGAAGGCTCTGGGATCTCCTGCTCAGCTGATGTAAAGCAGGCCTTGTGTGAGGGAAACCTGAGCTGTACAATGAGCGTGGGAGCAGCTGAGCTCCATGTGTGTTTCACTTCCTGCTCATCTGCCCGGGATCTCCCTTCCCCCCAGTCACCCGGCCAGAGACGTGGGCAGGGAAATCAGAGGATCCTGCCAAACTCAAAGTAAGAGGGAAGGTGTCTTCTGCTCCTTTAACACACCACCCCAGCAGCTGCACATTTCACGTGAATGCCTGCTCATTAGCTGATCAGGTGAGCGAAGGGAAAGCAGAAGAAATTGCTTCTCTCGGTTCTATTAATAGGTTAAAGAAAGCTCCACGTTTGCAAGTGAGCCTGGTGTTTTTAGGAGAAGCAAAGAAGCAAGGAAGCTGAACTGGGCTGTAGCCAGCCAGGTTACACTGAGTATGTTGCTCTTCTCTGGACCTTCTCCAATTTCTCCACTTCTTTCTTGAAATGTGCTGCCCAGAACTGGACACAAGACTCCAGTTGAGGCCTAATCCGCGCAGAGCAGAGCGGAAGAATGACTTGTCGTGTCTTGCTCACAACACTCTTGTTCATGCATCCTAGAATCAGGTTTGCTTTTTTTGCAACGTGTCACACTATTGACTCCTATTTGCTTGTGGTCCACTATGACCCCTAGATCCCTTTCTGACTTCTACTCCTTCCTAGACAGTCACTTCCGTTTCTGTATGTGTGAAACTGATTGTTCCTTCCTAAGTGGAGTCCTTTGCATTTGTCCTTATTGAACTTCATCCTGTTTACCTCCGGCCATTTCTCCAGTGTGTCCAGCATCACACACACTCCGAGATCCCAGGCTAGTCACCTGGCTCGTCACTTCCAGAAACAGATTATAGCCATAACAGATCCCTTATCCTCTCAGCAGGCCAGCACACACACACACACACACCCTTCATGGTCCTGAGCCCCGGTCTCTTTAGAATTGGCACAGGAGCGTACACGCCACACGCTCCAGCTGGCATTGAGGGCTGCCCCAGCCCCACCCCTTCTCCCCGAGGGCCCGCCCCATCTGGGTGTGCAGAGCCAGGCCCCCTCATCCCCACGTTGCCCCAGAGTCCGGCAATCCTATCAGCTCCCCTGAACCCAAGACAGGGGCTGCCTTCCACCACCGTTTCCAAGATCGGCATGCTGGGGACTGTAGTCTCCACAGGTTTGATTGGCAGCTGCTAGCACATGGGGAATCTCTCTGTGGGGCCAGCAGCTAACAGGGTGCCAAAGTTTGAGTGCCGTATTATCAGCCCAGGAGAGCTTGCCAGGCTTCACAGATGACCCCTGGCCTCCTATTGTGGAATCAAAGCGTTTCGTGGCTTCGATGGTTGACAAGTTCAGTTCCACGTCAAGTCCCGTTTCTGGTGCTGCCACGTCTCCGTGCCCATGGTTGGCCCCTGGGGCCTGGATCTGGAGCATCCAGCGACATCCTTCGTGACTGACAGCACCATGGGTTCTTATGGCGCTAATTAAATCATTGGAACATAAGAATGGCCAGACTGGGTCAGACCAAAGGTCCATCTAGCCCAGTGTCCTGTCTGCCAACAGTGACCAGTGCCAGATGCCCCAGAGGAAGGGAACACAACAGGTAATCATCACATGATCCCTCTCCTGTCACCCACTTCCAGACAGACAGAGGCTAGGGACACCATTCCTACCCACCCTGGCTAATATGGACCTAACCTCCGTGAATGTATCTAGCTCTTTTTTGAACTCTGTTACAGTCCTGGCCTTCACCACATCCTCTGGCAAGGAGTTCCACAGGTTGACTGTGCGCTGAGAGAAGAAAAACTTCCCTTTGTTTGTTTTAAACCTGCTGCCTAGCATTGTCTCCTAGCAGCTGAGTCGAGGACAGACAAGGGTGTTGTTTGAGGTCGCATGGAGCCGCAGGTCCAGGCACAAAATCTCAAAGGTGCCCGTGGGGCTTGTTCTTCTGACACCTGATCCAGAGGCCATGGACCGAAGCCTCTGTCTCAGGCCCCAGGAGGGACAAGGAAAGCAGCCGATAGCAATAGCATTCATTGAAATGCCACAGAAGGTGGGTAGGGGGGTTAATTATTATTTTAGAGAGCCCTGGTTTGGGCTTGGAGTGCACCAGCCCCTCCAGCTCTGGGAGCGCTGCCGGCACGAGAAGTGAGCCATGACGACAAGAAACCACATGGCGGGTGCGTGGGCATTGCCCGCGCAGAAGGAGAACAAAGAACAGAGGTGGGGATTTTTCACATTGTTTTCAGTGCTAATAAACCCAGGAAACTTTAGTAATGCAGGGAAGGGCTTTAGCTCTCTCCGGGTATTACAGGGCAGCAAGACCTTTTCAGGGAGCTGAGCTGAGCCCTCTCATCTGTGATTAATTAGCTGTCACCCAGGAGATGAAGCTGAAGTCAGGGATCAGGTAATAACTGGCCTGTTCCTTCCATAACTGGCCAGGGAGCAGCTCATGTTAAGCTCAGGGGACAGACCCTGCTTTTTCTATTTGCCTTACACTGAACTGTTTTGATTTGGGGAGAAGTAGCATGCGGCCCCAGAGAGACTGAAATCTGGCGGCAGCTGGGAGTCATTGTGTCATGCCCTGACTCCCGAGCTGGCACATCCGCTTATCTCAGTTTCCCCCATTTCATTTTTGTCATCCCAAACCGGGCAGGTGCCAAGCATTGTTGTGTCCTGTGGCGCCGGCTGCGAGGGGGTGTGTGTAACCCACACCTCTAGTATGGTTCACTGTCCCATGCAGTGGCACCTAGACCACAGCAACTGCTAAAAACAAGAGACCTCTACAGCATGGGCTGGGAGCCACCTGGCTTTTATTTCAGTGGGTAGAGGCTCCTAGACTAAGCTCCAGAGGTCCCAGGTTCAAATCCGCCTGGTGGTGGTTACATGCGCACGGGTGATATGTACAGAAAGTGCTGGTGCAAGCTAAAGCATATCTTGACAGTATTCAAGGACTTCCCAAACTGCCAGTCTGGCCCTGCCCACGCTCTGTCCCCATCCCCCGTTCAGTGTGTCTCCTCCTGGCATTTGGTTCCTATCAGGCTCTGAGTGGCAGGGGTGGGGCTGGGACCTAGCCTCCTCCATCCCTAGCTTCACCCAGTGCCCATGTTGACAGTCCTTTAATACTGGTGGAAACATTCGAGGAAGGAACAGTCTAGGAAGGAGTCCTGCAGAAAGGGATCTAGGTGTGAGAGTGGACCACAAGCTAAATATGAGTCCACGGTGCGACACGGTTGCAAAAAAAGCAAACATGATTCCGGGCTGCATTGACAGGAGTGTTGTGAGCAAGACACGAGGAGTCATTCTTCCGCTCTACTTTGCGCTGCTTAGGCCTCAGTTGGAGTAGTGTGTCCAGTTCTGGGCAGCACATTTTAAGAAAGACGTGGAGAAACTGGAGAAGGTCCAGAGAAGAGCAACAAGAATGGTTAAAGGTCATGAGCTATGAGGGAAGACTAAAGGAACTGGGCTTGTTTAGTTTGGGAAAGAGAAGACTGAGAGGGGACATGATATCAGTTTTCAAGTATCTAAAAGGGTGTCACAAGGAGCAGGGAGAAAAATTGGCCTCTAACGATAGGACAAGAAGCAATGGGCTTAAACTGCAGCAAGGGAGGTTGAGGTTGGACATTAGGAAAAAGTTCCTAACTCTCAGGGTGGTTAAACACTGGAATAAATTGCCTGGGGGGGTTGTGGAATCTCCACCCCTGGGGAGATTTAAGAGCAGGTTGGACAGACACCTGTCAGGGATGATCTAGACGGTGCTTGGTCCTGCCACGGGGGCAGGGGACTGGACTCGATGACCTCTCGAGGTTCCTTCCAGTTCTGTGGTTCTATGATTCCCTGCAGGAAGAGCTGAGTGCAAGAGGGGAGCTGAGGGGAACCTGAATCATTATTATAACCTCTTTGTACAGAGCCCATGTGCAAAGGCCCTACCAATCATACTGGGCACAGGAGGAGACCCGGGCCCTGTTGGGACGAGCTCTTGGTAGTCGTGTAACTCCTTCCAAGGTCCAGGGCGGGGCTGCCGCCGAGTGCTGGTAACGGGAGCAGGCAGGAATCCCTGGAGCAGAGGCCAGGGCAGGGAAGACGCTGAGCAGCCGCTGTGCTGCTGCAAGGCTCCAGGTTGGGGGTCAAATTCCTCCCCTCCCCCCCGGCAGAGATGAATGTCCCCCAGGAGCCCAAAGGCCAAGATGTAAGTGGAGCCCTGTCACCACCGTGACCCATGTCGTCTCTCCTCCCTTCCAGGGGCCACCCCCTCCCCCCCGCAGCGTGTGCAGATCCTGGGATGCTCCTTCTTTCGGGTGTTTTGGGGGCAGCAAGGGCCAAGGATTTCCAGTGAGCCAGTGAATGCAAGGGGGTGAAAGAGCCTCTGATGGTTAGACACTAGGGAAGAAAGGGACCCGCCGCATTCTCAGCTCCATTCCCCGATCCTCCCCCTTCGTCGGGCATCTGCTATTGAAATGATGCCGGGCTTGGTCAGGGACACAGTGCCAGGGAGATTCCTTTCCCAGCCGCTGTTCCCGTTGAGAGACACTAAAATCATCTGGGACAAGGCCATTGATCCCCGCGTTTTATTCATGCAGCGGCAATTCGCAGACGGGGATTTCACAGGAATGAAGCAAAACGTTTACCCCCACCCCCCCAAACGGCCACATCCTGCTGGAGTCCTGCGCTTGGAAGTGACTCCTCTGTTGAGCGGGCTGGTCCCGCAGCCGAGGTCTGCGTCAAATCGCCTCACTGCAAGGGCTCGGCTCCGCGGTGCATGGGCAGGAACACAACGCCACCCGACGCGGCTAGCAACGCTCCCTGCTAACGGCGTGGGACCGGCTGCTGTGCGGGCGCAGGGAAAGCAATCGAGAGGGGCCGCGCAGCCTGTCGCTACATCACAGCTCCTGAACCGAGGGAGTCCTCTGAGCCCTAAGGCCCCTGGCTTCGTGTGACTAAGGAAGAGCCCCTCTCGACCACAGCAGCCTGTGACCTCTGGTGACTGACGTGAGCCATGGGGGCGTACTACTGCCCTCTACTGGGTAGACTCTGGGCTGCATGGCGGCGTCCCAAAGCTTTCGACTGCTGCTGGTCACCAGTGGTTCCCCTCTAGCCAGGGCAGAAGATTCCTGTGCTTTCAGACCTGCAGCCTTCAGATCTCTTGGCTGTCCCCGCGAAGCGCCGAGGGGTCTGGGAGTCTAGTAGAACGGCCATCAGGAAGCCCTCGCTAGCTGTGGATTCATTATAATAGCTTCAAATAAGCTGCAAGGATTCGCCTCCCTCCCTTCATGCTTCGGTGACCTGTGAGCTGGGGGGATGGCGTTCATCGTGGGCACTTCTGGTGACACCAGGGGAGCCCCGGTGGAGGCGGGGGCGGTGGGAGCAAAAGGCAATGGATTTAAACCCGCGTCTCTCATTAGAGACACAGTAAAGGACAAACAAAGACAAAAACCAGTGGCCGTTGTATTTGATCCATGTCTGCTCATGACCTGCACCCAGTATTAATCTAGCAGTGCTCCCCTCGAGCTTGCTTGGGTGGAATTTAAGTGGAACCCACGTCCACTTGACATTTCACAGAGCAACCAGGGGAAGAAAACCAAACGCATAGGTTCCTACCCCTTGAACTAAAGGTAAATCACCATTGGGTGCAGAGCGTATAGGACCTATGACACACAGCTAAATGGCTCTGACCCTGCAAGTTCATGACAGTCATTATCAGCATGTCATTCCCTTTCCAAATGCGCGCAGTTGCTGGGAGAACCTGACTGAAACCACAGACTCTGCAATCAGGGAGTTAAAATCAAAGCCATTTGATGGGCAGCGAGCCAGAGAATACCACTAGAGTCACTTGGAAATAATCAGCAAGGTCTAGGGCCAGAGAACAGGATGAGCAGGCGGACAACTCAGGAGCTCATTCATTCTAGAAGGATATTAATGCTAATGGCAAAAATCATTAATGTAGTGCCCCGCATTGATTGCACGGATGGGGCGCTTAGCTCATCTCTGCTCGGGATTAGGTCCTAAAGGGGCCACGTCAGTGTAGCCTGCGCGCTAATCGTTATGCAAACTGAGCGATGGCAAGGGGTTATTTCGGTCTCTTCCCAGACAGCCGGCGCGCTCCTCCCACGCGTGTTCTACCTCGCTTGGCTGCCGTGCCACCCCTGGATTGTAGGAGAGGAAAACCGGGTGTGTGCTGAGAGAGAGAGAGAGAATACCGCATCGTTCTGGAAGCCCTGCTAGCCTTGCGGCCCCGAGCCCAGGTTTTTGGAGACCTTGTAAAGCCTCCTCGTGAAACACATGCTCACACGAGTGAGACTTGCTCGAGGGAGTAGAGTTTGCAGGATCAGGCCCGGTGCACTGTCAAAGCAGGAGTTGCGGAGCTGCTGCCGCCTCCGAGGAAAGCATCCATCCGTCAGCCAAGAGCAGCACTTGCTGATACTGCAAGGAGCTGACGCTGCCCAGGATTTCAGGGTTTCCGGAGCCGCTTGCCCAGCTGAATTCCAGAAGCCGCGTCCCTCTCTGCCTCCCCGGGGCCTGGGTGCCTCTTTGTGCCGCGTTTCTGTCCAAGCTGCATGCAACAGCAAGTCAGAAGGGACATTCGGGGAGGAAGAGCTGAGCTGCCCAGGGAGCGGAGAGGGCAGCACAGTGAGGGCAAATCTGTCTCACATGCAGGGGAAGCGAGTGACCCGCCCAGCTACCAAGTGGGGCTGGGGGACAGCTGCTGCTATGGCATTGAAGAAGAGTTTATTTTCCTCTTGTCTCCCTCATCTGCCTGTTCACAGCTGGCCTGTTTCAGTGCACAGCCCTTTAAAAAAATATCTCCCTGCCTGGGATGATGGGGAAACTGAGGCATGGAAGGATCAGCCAGGTTCCTCACAGTGGCAGAGCCCGGAGTAGAGTCCAGCTGCCCCGACTTCTCCTTTCTACCCGCAGGAGCAGGCTCTCCCCTTAGGGGACAGTGCGTCACTTGCCCGGGGTAGCTCGGTGTATCGCTGCCAGCGGCACATCACAGTCGGCCGTCGTACTTTGGTCTCCGTGCGGTGCTTGGGTTTGGTGTGCAAGTGCATGTACACAGGGACTGTCGGACTGTGTGTGTGCGTGTGCGTGTGTGTGCGCACATGCTGTATGCGGGTGTCACAGCCTGACTAACGCAGCTGTAGTGAGCTACGCAGACTGACTTCGCTCTGTGGCTTGAGCTGCATCCACACTGCAAAATGACGGGATTCAGGCTCTGAGCAACCCCACCAGGGTCCTAGGACCTGGATTCTTAGCACTTGCAGGCCTGAGGCTGATTTGTGTGTGGACTCCAACCTGTGTCAGAGCCCGGATTTAATGGGCAGTGCGGACTTACCCTAAGGCCAGGTCTACACTAAAGTGCAAGGTCAAATCAAGATACACAACTTCAGCTACATTAATTACGTAGCTGGAGTCAGTGTACCTTAATTCACGTTTTCTTGCCATCCCCACAGCAGGAGGCCAACGGGGGAAACGGTCCTGTTCCCTTACTCCTCGCAGGAGCAAGAGCATCTGGGGTGCCCTCTGAGTTTGATTTAGTGAGTCTTAACTAGACCTGCTAAATCAAACTCCGGAAGATCAATCGCAGCAGCAGCAATCTTCCACTGAGTGAATACGTGGTCTCAGACTCTACGATGTGTGCTGGTAGGGCAATTAGCCACCACTCCTGCCTCATTTTCCCTTTGCCAGTGCAAGGTTGCTCCCAATAGCATCTGTTCCTCTGTCTGCTCCAGATGCTTCAAGCGATGCGCCTGCTGCTCCCTTTGGGTCGTGTGTGCCAAGTTGACCATGCTCTCAGGAAGGCTTTTCTTACAGCTCCGCCTGCATTGACCTTTTCTCCATCTCTTCCCACTCCTGGGCCATCAGAGATGGAGCAGGCCACACCCTTTGCCTTTGCAGGGCACGGAACACAGGTCAGCTCACACAGGTGGAACGCCGAGAGGCAGAACCACACCTGGGACCTCTGGAGCTTAGTGCAGGAGCCTCGACAGCTTGAACTAAAAGCCAGCTGGCTCCCAGCCAAGGGTGTGTTGAGCAAACTCTCTCTGTCAGCGGTCCAGGTGTCATGCCACAGGACAGTGCCCCACACCCGGCAGGTTACACCAGCCCTGCAAGGTCCCCACCCATAGGACCAGATCCAACTCTCCCGGACGCCAACGGGCTTTTCCGCAGACTCTAACGGGAGCCAGGTCCTCTCCGGGTCCACAGGGTGCCATGCCGTGCCCGCCAATGCAAAGCAGGACAGCACTGAAGTCAGCAGTGTCAGCTGAGGCCCGGCCCCGGTCGTGGAATCCCAGCGCTTCCCCGGGAGAGCTGCCCGGCAGACAGCCGGGCTGCTCCCTCAGCACTATGAAGCTCCACAGAATAACAAGCCCTGGTGTCCTTTCACACTTGCCCTTTTGCCAAGGGGAAGCGAGCGAGGCAGCCTGGAAGCAGCAGGGTGTTCTTGTCTGGAGCCATCCTGCAGCTTTTCAGAGCGGAGCCGAGTTCCACGCAGGCCCCTATCTGCTACTCGGCGCCTGGCGAGATGTTATTCAGGAAGGCCAAGGGGAAAGGCCAGTTCTCTCCTAAGTTCGGAGCCTGCCATTCTCCCTCCGTGCCGGAAGAGCCGGGAAAGAGCTGGAGGGGGCTGGCGAGCGGCGTTGGGAATAGCTGGGACGGGGGGGCTCATGGGTCATTCAGGACAGATCGCTCTGCTTGGATTCCCAGCTGGCTCTCAGGCTCGTGGGAAGGCGAGGGGCAATCTGAGTGCACCCGCGGTCATGAAGAGAGGCAGGCAGGCAAAGCGGCATTGGCACAGCCTGCACGGCGCTCTCCTGGCTGTCGGTACGCACAGAGCCCCGAGCGAGGAGGCCTCGTGAAGGGAATTTTGTTAGGTGGGGGGTCACCTTGCAGCTCGAGATGACGTCATTGAGCTGGGTAGCGCTCTCCAGCCCCGGCCGTCGCGCTGAGGGGGATCAGCTGCTCCCTCCCCTGCCCTCCCCTCGCAGGCTGTCAGAGCTAATGGAGTGGTGGCCAATTCGCTGTAACCTGCCCCCCTGCAAAGAATGAACAGTCTGAGCCTCATCTGCAAAGCCAGGAGGGCACGCTGGGCAGGGAGGCCAGGGGAGTCTGAAAGCCATGCCCACCTCCTCTTCCTCGAGACAGGCACGGCTCAGCAGCTGGGTGCTGGGGGTGGGGGACAGGATGGGCACGCTCTGCAAGACTGCCAGTAAGTGAGGATTGGAGAAAGGACTCTCCAGGAGGGATCTGGAGGCTGCTTCATGCACCAGCCAGGGTAAACCTACGGGCCGTGATCAGTAGGGGCACTTGCCCCGGACACTCAGGAGCAGGGGGAGGTCCCCCAGGAAAGAGGGCCCGCTGGGTTCTGCATCAGTGCACGCAGAGCCGCAGGGCGTGTATTGCACGGCACGGGTGCCGGATCGGCCCTGTGAGCGCCATCCAAAACATGCCAGACCCCCGCTGCAGACCAGAACGAGGCCTCTTCTCTGCAGCTGGCAACTCGATTTTGCAAGGTGGGCCCACGGCTCAGGAATGGAAAGGCTGGGTCTGTCTTGCAAAGGCAGCATGTTAGACACTCCCCTCCCCCCCTTGGGATTTAGGGTTGAGCAGAGGAAGATGTCCTACAGGGAACGAGGGCACAGACTAGAGAACCCACAGCTGCAGCTCTCGGCCATCTCCAGCTTTTATGATGACTCCCGATGTTGGTAATTTACCCCTGGGGGCTTCTAGATTGAGATGAGTCATTCTAGCAGCCTTCGTAGGCCCAAGGAAAACCAAACTGCTATCCTTGGCAAGCCCTGCCTGTGTGGATGTGAGAGACAGAGCCCTTGGTCAGGCAATGAAAGAAATAAAAGTGTCAGTCACCCCTGGGGATCAAACCCCTCCCCTTTGTGATTCTCATGGCAGGCACCGAAAGCCCTGTGCAGTGTCACGCGAAATCATTCAATTACACAGCGCCCTTTGGAGAGCTCACAGTCCTTCAGCTAAACAATCGCCCAAATGGGCCGAAGGCAGCTAATATGTAACTCAGCTGATCCGCTGCCGTCACAGGCCCCATTGTATTCGCCTCCTAAAACAATGGCAGGAAATTCAGCTGAGTGCAAATGCTTCCAGGCACACAATGCTTCTCAGTATCAACTGATGCACCCGCTCCAGAGAGCCCGACTGGGGCTGTTGCCGCAGAGTCTGAGATCCTAATTGTGTGTGGCCCTGAACTCAGTCTTCTCTGTATGCATTTTAGTGAGCTGACCAGGTGGGCTGTGACAGATTTTTCACGCACTTTAAAAACTCATCAGGAGCCTTAGATAACTGGACAGCTTCACTCCAGCCCTTGGAATGCTCCTGCAAGCAAGCAGAGGGAAGTCCAGGGAACAGTTCACCCCTAAGGGCAAAAGATCAAGTTGTTATGGGTTGATGGGCACCCCCCAGCCCTAAAATGACAGCCAATGGGATTCAGACACCTAACTCAGTTAGGCCTGGCAGCACCGCCCAAACACCTATAAAAATCTGGGCCTCTGGGCCTTGGTTTCCTGATTACCAAGGGGGCTGTAATAATCACTTGCTCCTGACAGTGCTGAGAGCTCTCTCTGGTCGGGGTCATCACTGGGAGCCTGGTTTGTTAGCACTGCACTTTGTAAATCCTCAGCCGTCCTGCCTTTACCCCTGACACCGGCGCAGTGTCCAGCTGCCGTAAAGCAGGCATCTGGCCAGGCCATTGTGATAGCAGAAGTAAGTCAACCAATCCCTACCGGTCCTCTCCAGCTCAATTTGCATGCAGCAATGTCATTGGTTGCATGAGGGAGCTGGAGGGATGGTGAATTACTTCGCCCAATTTCCACTCACACAAATCAGCACACAGCGCTCCCAGCACAACCCCCCACAATGTCACAAATCAACACAGCTGCCCACACAATAACACAACTAGTACACCCAATCACCCCAAACAACAGAGCCGCTGACCACAACACAATCCTCATTCGCCATCCACACAAATCCACACAGCTCGCTCAGCTCGCGGCAACTCACACACGATGCAATAAGCACGCACAGTCACCCCGAATATCAGGGTCAAGCCTAAAATGCCTGAGTCGGTGTGAAGTAAAGGAAACAGCTGGGAGCCAGGCTGAGAGCTTTTTTTTGTGTAACATAGCACTAGGCTCAGTCATTTCAGCCATTTTTCAGCTTTTTTTGCACAGGACTTCACACAATATGGGCTTTCAGCTACTAATAGTGGTAGAAGATTTGCAATGAAGAGGCCTGTGTATGTTTATGCACACTGCCCTCTTCTGGATGGAACTAGAGCTGCTATACTGTGTGTCAAAGGCCCTACACTGCCAGAGTAGTTAGGATTCTCCCTTCGCATGAGTGGTTGTGCGGATCAACAGGATATGTGTTCTGCCTCAGCTGTCTCTGTGAACTTTCAAGAGCTCACAAGCATGTAGCAAAGCAACACCCATGATATACTTGAAGTCATATGACAATACTTGTAGCCATATTGTTGCTTGAGAAAAAAGCGCAATGATTTAAAGACACAAAAGCTTGTGGGTCACAAAGGTGTCTCATCCGGGTGTCCTCTGAAAGCTTTTTCCTCATTGGCTCAGTGAAAGGCCTGCCCTTCACTGCACCTTGCTAATCACTTGTGAGTTTTCAATGTTACAAAATCCCACCCAGTGATTGTTACATGCGTCAGCAAGTCCCATTTGTGTCACCTCAGGCCTGTTCTCTCTGGCCATCCAGAAACCCAGATCTTTCCTTTTGCATAGGCTCATGGCATCACAGGCTCTTGGCTTGCGCGCTAGCCACTCCGACTCCAGCAATCCTGCCCTCTGCTCCCTTCAATAATTCCTCATAGGAACAGGGCAAGGATATATGCTGCAGCTAGATAATGAAAGACATGGAAGAGAGGGGAGGTGGTGCACAGTGTAACTAAACCATCAGCAGTCCCGTGGCAGCTTAGAGACGAACAAAAATATATAGGCTCGTGAGCTTTCGTAGTTAAAAATGGGTTTTACTCATGAGCGCTTGTGATCCTATATATGTGTGTTAGTCTCTGTGGGCCACGGGACCACTTGTCGTTTTTAAAGTTCCAGACTAACACGGCTGCCCCTCTGAGACTTTCAAGCGTCAGCATCTCTTCTCTTCTGAAATCTTTTTGCCGGAGGCCTTTGTGGGCTAGATGCAAAGTTAGGCATCATTGTATTTTATCTAGCAATGTTCCAGCTATTAAAACCCCCCTCTGTTCAACCGCCCACCCCAACCCAAAAGAGAGTCTCTAATGAATTTTTGACAAGCAATTGGGGAACAAAACCCTTGAGCCCTGCCTTCCAGTAGAAACTGTCTCAGAATGCTCTCTCACTACTCTCTTGAATTTGGTGTGTTCTGGATATCTGCGGCAGTGGTTCTCAAGCAGGAGTATGGACACATACCCTGGGGGTACGCAGAGGTCTTCTGAACCTCAGTGCATCTGGATATTCGCGTCATTTTACAACCGGCTACCTGAAAAGCACTAGCAAAGTCAGCACCAATGGAATGTTCCTACAACACCTTATGTAGCCTGCTCCTGCCCGCTGAAACGGGAGTGCAATATTTCTCAGCCAGTCGGTTTCTCTTACAATGCTATGGTGAGAAATGAGAAAGAAAGGTTTTCCCAGTGAGACGCGCTGGGGACGTTGGTACGTTTATGCCTGATTTTGTGAGCCGGTAGTTTTTAAGTGAGGTGAAATGGAGGGGTCCGGAAGGCCCATCAGACTCCGGCAGTAGTCGGGAAAGCTTGAGAATCACTGGTCTACAGTCCTGCGAGGTCGTTATGATGAGCTGCTGGTGGGACTGTACAATCACTGCTGCTCGCTCCTTATCTAAGACCTTGGCCTCTCCCAGGGTTCTCTGGGAAAATGACTGATTGGCTCGTCTGGCAGAGCAGGGGGTTCCCAAGGCTTACCATCCCATGTGGCGGCCTGCCAGGCCCCCGCAGGCTGCTCCTGGTTTGCACAGATCAGCACTGCCTGCACTTTTAATAAAACCGCTCTGCGGGCTGTGGGTCCAAAGACCCGGCATGCAATGTCCTGTCTGGATCCAACCAGTCAACCTCAATGGTGGCAAAAGGGGGAGAGGGATCTTGCCTGAATTAAGTAAAAGCAGAGTTGGGGCTTCAGGGTTCAGCACACGGAGCAGGAAGACAAATGCCTCCGGTGACTGGAGAGCAGCAGGGAGGAGCAGGGGGCTGGACTCTGGCCTCCCGAGGTCTCTTCCCACCCTGGGAGTCTGTGACAGAACCGACCATTCCTGCGGCCTGTGAGATTTCACGTGCCCGGCGCCAGTGAAAGGACTGGAGAGGGTGGAGACGCTGCCTTGACTTTCTCCCGCCACATCCCCACATTCAGGGATCATTGGCAGATAAATTGCAGCTGCTGCTGCTAAACGGGCACTGCTTCCAGCACCGAAGGCGTGGGGCGGGACACGGGCCCGGACCGATCAAGCATCGGCAGAGTTCAGGTCTTTGGGATGAACGCCGCTGGGTATGGAGACAGGTCTGGAGCCCTGGCTGCAGGTCAAGAGTTAAGGTTGGGTTGGGTTTTGCTCTGACTGCACAGACAGGAGGGTTCAGGAACTGTGTGTATTGATTCTGCATTGCTGATTGTCCCATCGGCACGGACCCCAAGGCCTTGTGCTCAGGCCCAGTGCTGACCCTCAGCGAACAAGGGCTGCCTTTGACCGAGACATGCGCCTCTTCATGCTGCCTGTGCTGCTGCTTGGCTTGTAATCGGAAAAATCCCAGCCTTCGAAGGGTGCCTGTTAGAGCACCAGCCTCCAGCCTCCCAGGCCTTATCGCAGAGCCCTTTGGGGGTGGGCGTTTCTCACCGTCCCCTGCAGCGCGGAGCTGTGGTTTAGGCAGGTATTGGCTAAGGGCAGGGCAGGTCCCTGGGTCAGTTTCCTGCCATTGCCATGGGGATGAGTATCAGTGCAGATCAGCCCTTTCCACCTTGTTTCTGTTTCTCTGAACTATGCGCAGAGGGGAAAGGAAGTGAGCGGGCCCTGGCGCACAGCACCAGCAAGAGCTGGCTGAGCTGCAGCAAACGCCAGCCGGGAGTCATTTAAAGAGCTGGCGGGGACCCGGGTTGCACTAAATGTTCAGTTATTTTCGCCCCTGAGAAAACCAGGTTTGCCCTCATGGGCAGCTGGTGAAGGTAGAGTGGGGGAGGCAAGCTCCCAAACCCTCCCCCAGTCCTTTGTGCTCGGGCCATGCCCCCATCATGGGGAGGGCAGGCAGTGGGCGGCCACCCAGCCTCCCCGGCCCTGGCACACAAGGAAGGCTGGCAGCACAAGGCTCCCAGCCTCCCCGGCCCTGGCACACAAGGAGGGCTAGCAGCACACGGCTCCCAGACTCCCCGGCCCTAGCACACAAGGAAGGCTGGCAGCACAAGGCTCCCAGCTTCCCCAGCCCTGGCACACAAGGAGGGCTGGCAGCACACGGCTCCCAGCCTCCCCGGCCCTGGCACACAAGGAGGGCTAGCAGCACACGGCTCCCAGACTCCCCGGCCCTGGCACACAAGGAGGGCTGGCAGCACACGGCTCCCAGACTCCCCAGCCCTGGCACACAAGGAAGGCTGGCAGCACACGGCTCCCAGACTCCCCAGCCCTGGCACACAAGGAGGGCTGGCAGCACACGGCTCCCAGACTCCCCAGCCCTGGCACACAAGGAAGGCTGGCAGCACACGGCTCCCAACCTCCCCGGCCCTGGCACACAAGGAGGGCTGGCAGCACACGGCTCCCAGACTCCCCGGCCCTGGCACACAAGGAAGGCTGGCAGCACACGGCTCCCAGACTCCCCAGCCCTGGCACACAAGGAGGGCTGGCAGCACACGGCTCCCAGCCTCCCCGGCCCTGGCACACAAGGAGGGCTGGCAGCACACGGCTCCCAGCCTCCCCGGCCCTGGCACACAAGGAGGGCTGGCAGCACACGGCTCCCAGACTCCCCGGCCCTGGCACACAAGGAGGGCTGGCAGCACATGGCTCCCAGACTCCCCGGCCCTGGAGCACAGGGAGGGTGGGTGCTGGGAGCAGCAACACTCTGCCCCAGAACGCCTACAGTAGGCATTCGGGGGCGGAGTGTGGGCAGGGCCAGGCTGACGGTATGGGAAGGCTGTGCCTCCCCCCGCCTAGCACACCACCCACCCAAGCTCTCTCTCCATGTGAAAGGCCCACACCGTGACTTGAGCCATCTAGTCACAGCAAATACTCTCCAGCAAGTTCGAAGGGTGTATTGATTGGAGCAGTCCGAATAGCTTTCTCAGGGCATTAAGAACATAAGAATGGCCAGACTGGGTCAGACCAAAGGTCCATCCAGCCCAGTGTCCTGTCTGCCAACAGTGGCCAATACCAGATGCCCCAGAGGGAGGGATCATAACAGGGAGTCCTCACGTGATCCCTCCCCTGTCACCCACCTCCAGAGAAACAGAGGCCAGGGACACCATTCCTACTCACCCTGGCTAAGAGCCACTGATGGACCTAATCTCCACTGATCTATCTAGCTCTTTTTTTAAGCCTGTTAAAGTCCTGGCTTTCACCACATCCTCTGGCAAGGAGTTCCACAGGTTGACTGTGTGCTGAGTGAAGAAAAACTTCCTTTTGTTTGTTTTATACCTGCTGCCTATTCATTTCATTTGGTGACCCCTAGTTCTTATATTGTGGGAATAAGTAACTAACTTTTCCTTATTCACTTTTTCCATGCCAGTCATGATTTTATAGACCTCTTCCTATCCCCCCTTTAGTCTCCTCTTTTCTAAGATGAAAAGTCCAAGTCTTTATAATCTCTCTTCATATGGGACCTGTTCCAAACCTCTAATAGTTTTTGTTGCCCTTTTCTGTACCTTAAAAGTGCTGATTATAATTATCTGCCTAATTTCCCAGGCGCCACCTTCCTTCATGCCCCTTACAGAGAAGATGTCGCTGATTGGAACTTCCTTGTGAAAAAAATCAGATCTTGACCGCCAGGTCCAATGTATATGCTCTAGACCCGCTCCCAGGCAAGATGCCATGCTCAGCTAGCTGGGCGCGGGATGGGGAAATCCCCAGCCATTTACATACTGTGGCTGGGGCGCCTTTCTCCGAGCTGGATACATAAACGCGTCGTGTAGCGCACGTTAGCATTGTGTTTAATGACTCCCATGCACCGCATAAGCAAATGCATCTGGCTCTTCCCATTGTGCTTTGGCCTGTCTGCTCCCTCCCTCGGTGACCTGGGGAGTCAGTCAGTTACGTTACGTTCCTCTCTGCAGATCTTCAATTACTGTCATGCCTCACATGCCCAAAGCAACCGGGCGAGTTGCCCAAGGGAAGCCTTCCATGTGCACATGGGGGTAGAACTTGGCCCTTTCATTGCAGGGGCCAAATCCAGGTGCCCCAGGCAAGCAGGCATCGTGCAGGAGATGTCCCCGGGACATGGGAATGGAAACCTCCCCACTCCAAACCCCAGGGACCCCAGTACTGCTGCAGCCACATGCCGGGTTTGCCCTGTTCCTTGAGCATCCGTGCCCAGTGGCTTTGCCCCTAAGCGCTTGTCATTTAAGGAGTGAGTCAGTGCGGGTGTGCGGTACTAAATGGAGAAGGCGGCAGAAGAAACAGGCATTTGTAGAGCTCATCACCACCCCCACAGGCCTAAAAAAGGGGCGATTCCCCGAACTCCTGCAGGCAGGGGGTGACTCTGTGCGCTGCAGAATGAAGCTTTGTCAGGGCTCCCTGCGTGCACCCATGCCCGGTGGGTGGGATCAGTGCGCTCCCTTCTGCACGGACCCACCCTTGCAGAGATAGCTGCAGCGTGCAGCGGGGGGGGCAGAGCGGCCACACTGCTTGCACGGCAGTAGGAACAATGTCCTCCCCACCCTGGGGCCCCCAGCACATCTGTGTTGCACGCAGCCCCGTAACTCCGGAGGTCAGCGGTCAGCTCCTTTGTGGGGCGCGCAGCCGGTTTCTGACACCTGTGGCTGCAGAGGTCTGGAGCGGACGGGGCTCTGCTGGGAATGAAATCTGAGACACAGGGGTCAGCTGGGGAGGCTCCCAAACTGCCCCGGCGTAGGCTTATTCCAGTCGCCGCTCGGCACAGACCTGCTGCCCTGACACAGACGAGCATAAAGCAACTGCAGTGCTATTTTTGTGGCAGTATTTTTTTTTTAATCATGATGGCGCACATTCCAAATGGAGCCTGGGTCTATTTCACAAGCTGGGTTTTTTTAAAAAACATTTGAAATGAGCCACTAACCCTGCCCACCCCTGGCAGTGTTTATAACAGAAGCCACTTGCCAAATCTCGGCTAATTAAAATACTTTTTCTTCTTTTACTGGGGCTGCGGAGATGGGTCAAGGAGGGTGAGGGAGCCCGGTTGCCCCGTTTCTCCCCTGTACAGGCTGGGAGCAGGGCCAGCATGACTCACTCGGCTCATTGTTAAGACGGGACAAGTATTTGTATGTTAGCCGCAAAACCATAAATGGCACAGCTGCCGTTTACCGTAAATCTGAGGAACTTGTTGTGGGCACAGCGTTTGAAGTGCTGGATGAATAAAGCTAGCTGTATCCTCCTGGAACAATTGAATCCTGCTTCCTGCATTTGCCATCTTCCCCCTGCTCGCTCGTTTTCCCTGCTCTGGCCTGCAGACGAGTGGTCTTTACCCTTTGCCCCCCTGCCACGCCACGGCCCAGGCAGGGTTCTTTTATATTCTATTTGAAGGCTTTTATCTGCCCCATAATGTAAGTGGGTTTTGGCTCTGGGCCTAGATTACTGACTGTGAGACCCCATAAATGTCTATGTCCCTGGTCGCTTTCTCAGTGAACTATCTGTTGCCTTTGGAAAATATTTGGGGTCATATACAGCAGTCATCATTAAACTCATTACAACTGAGAACATAAGAACAGCCAGACTGGGTCAGACCAAAGGTCCATCTAGCTCAGTGTTCTGTCTGCTGACAGTGGCCAATACCAGATGCCCCAGAGGGAATGAACAGAACAGATAATCATCTAATGAACCCACCCCTGTTGGCCTCCAACAAATAGAGGTTAGGGATACCATCCCTGCCCATCCTGCCATTGATGGACCTATCCTCCATGAATTTATCTAGCTCTTTTTTGAACCCTGTTAAAGTCCTGGTCTTCACAACATCCTCTGGCAGGGAGTTCCACAGATTGGGTGTGTGGTGTGTGAAGAAATACTTCCTTTTATTTGGTTTAAACCTGCTACCTATTCATTTTATTTGGCGACCCCTAGTTCTTAGAACAAGTAAATAACTTTTCCTTCTTCACTTTCTCTATACCAGTCATGATTTTATAGACCTCTGTCATACCCTCCTTAGTCTCCTCTTTTCTGAGCTGAAAAGTCTCAGTCTTTTTCATCTCTCTTCATATGGGACCCGTTCCAAACCCCTCATCATTTTTGTTCCCCTTTTCTGAACTTTTTCCAATGCTAAGGTATCTTTTTTGAGATGAGGTGACCACATCTGCAGTGTTCAAGCTGTGAGCGTACCATGGATTTATACAGAGGCAATAAGAGGTTCTCTGTCTTGTTCTCGATCCCTTTCTTAATGATTCCCAACATTCTGTTTGCTTTTTTGACTGCTGCTGCACAGAGAGTGGGTGTTTTCAAAGAACTATCCACAATGACTCCAAGATGTGCCCCCGCAAATAATTCACCGGAGGGTGGGGTCGCTGCAGTTTGCCAGCTGAAGTGAAATGAGAACTGAAAATACAGCCATTAGTTGTAGCAGACAAAAAGCAACGTTGTCAAGATGTTGGTGGTAGCCGCAGGTGTAGTGTCACTGTGCCATCGGTGGTACGGCCCACAACCACTGCTGGGATGAACTGGGATAGCACCAGTGACGTCAATGCCAATTTACACCAGCTGATACTGTTTTTTAAAAGGAATCCATCGCTGTAATTGATGACTTTACAATATAGGGCCGGATCGCAGCTGGGCGCATGGCCAGTCCCAACCACAAACCATGAACCAGCAGCACAAAACGTTTCCAAAATGGGCAGATCATGGCTCCTTCCCACCAAGTGGCACAAAACTAATTAAAAGCATGCTCCAGCGAGGGGCAGTTTCTACAGTGAAATTCACACCTGCGTAGTGGTCCAGCCTAAAACCAATGTCCCCCACTTCCGAGTGATTCATAGGCGCTGTGCTAGCCAGGGCAAGGGGGGTGGTGTGAATGTCACTAGTAATGGTAAGAAAGACAGTATCGCTAATCCAAAATATTCAAAAACTGAAGCGACTGCCTTCAAAATCATGACATTTTGCAAACGAATCACTGATTGGGGTCTTCTGATTTGCCTTCCAGTTTGGGGTCATCTTTTCAAGCTTTTCTCCATAACTGCATAGGCTAGAAACTTACTTCTTTAAAACAAATGAATGAAAGCTCAGAATTGTATGAAACCCCATGACTCTAGAACAGGGGTGGGCAATCATTTTTAAATGGGGGCCACTTCATAAATTTGTGAAATGGCCCTGGGCCGCCCTGGAAAGGGTGGGACCTCAGGCGGAAGGGGCGGGGCCAGGACACTTCTCATGCTCCCCAGCCCACAGACCAAAATAGCGCTGCAGTGTAGACGTAGCCAGTGTTCCCTGTAAGCTGCAGGGCAGCACAGCTTCCCAGGTGATTAGTCAGTCCCGCTCAGTCAGAGGCTCAGGGCCCCATTCACAGATGTATCCCTCTAGAGCAGGGCTACTCAACAAGCAGCCCGCAGCCCATTTGTTTGCGGCCCACGATGTGGTTTGGGTTTATGCAGGGCTCGACACGCAGCGCATGGATAGGAGCCAAAACAAAAAAGTAGTCAACAGAATGGTCTGCTGTTGATACACATTTTAGTAGTTCAATTCCTGGACTGTCATTGCTCAGTAAAAGTGCTGTCCTATGGGTGGAAATCAGGTAAATGTTGCATTTTATTAATATCAGCAGAACTGACTTAAATGGAGCCTGCGTGTTGTGTAGTCTTGCCTTAATCTTTGTATTCATGTCTGTCAGTGTGAAAGAAGCTATTTGCATATATTTGCATATATATTTGCATGTACATGCAACCACACTTAAGTTGCGATCCTCGGCATGTGCTGTGAGTATCATTGTGGCCCCCAGGGCTTCCAAAGTTGAGTAGCCCTGCTCTAGAGCTTCTGGTGAAGACACTCTGAGCCAACAGGAGAGAGCTCTTCCGTCAGGGTAGTAACTCCACTGCTGTGAGAGGCAGTGGCTGGGTCAGCAGGAGCTTTACCGCTGATGGGGGGCTATCTACACCAGAGGTTGTGGTCTGTGTGTTGCAGAGGAGTGTGGATTTTTCACACCGCTGAGCAATGTTGCTTTACCAGCGGTGTAGACCTGGCCTAAGAGTGTCCGTGGAGGGGAGTTAGTGTTGAGTAGCTACCACACACCAGTGACAGTGTGCTTCTTCTCCAGTGTGGATAAGCCCTAAGGGCAGACACTTGCCTGGGTTTTGGTGGCTGCACTTTTCAGTATTTTTCAAAAATCCACGGCTAACACCATGTGAGTTGCCGCCTGGAGGCTGTAGCAATTGCGACATTGGCACTGTCTGATCTCGGGCGCTCAGCGAGCAGCCATTTGCCATCGACAGTATTACAAAATAGCAAGTGCGTGATTCCCTACAAAATAACTTAATTTCACACTCTGCTGTAACTCTGCCCTGAGTCAAAGAGCTTCCGTTCTGAGGTTGTCATATGCGTGTGAGCATGCGTGTATGTGTGAAGAAGATGAGGGCACAAATCTCTTTCCAGTGTGTCATTTAGGAACACTCTATGGACAAAACTCCAGGTGGGCCAAATTCATAACTGACTTAACCTTGTCCAAAATCAGTAGAGTCACACTGGGGATTAATTTGGCCTGTAGGCATCAAGCTTTTCTCTTCCTAACATAAGATGGCGATTCGGGCATGTATCTCAGCTATTTTTGATCTGCTAAGTTGAAACCTACATGGCACATATCTGTATTCAAAATTCTCTGACAGGCTCCTTTTTATTCATGGATTTGTTTTTGTTTCAAACCGACAGCGCTACAGTCACCCCCCTCACTTCTAGAGCACCTGCGTGGGAGACCAACCCGCACTTCTGTTGTTACACACACTGCTGGCCAAAGGTTTTCATTGTAAGGTTGGGTTGGGTTGGGTTGGGTTGGGATTTTTTTCCACAGAAAACTTTCATTTTGTTCCAGATTTTCTGGTTTTCATCCAAAAACCAGAAACTGAAATTTTGCTGGTAAAAGATGAGAGACTGATTTAATTACACTAGTGCAATCACTTTCGTGGGGGCCCTTTTAAATTGGTTTCCAGATGTCTTATATCGATTTAGCAGAAGTCAGTTCCTTCTTGATACGAGGCACGCCTATGCTATGTCTACACTACAAAGAAAAGTCGGAAAAAGATACTCAAATTGCAAACCGCAATTTGCGTATCTTTTCCCACTTTTCTTTTGGAAGAGGCTTTTCTGAAATTTGGCACGTCTACATGGCACCAAATTTCGTAAAAACCTCCTCTTGTTTACAGAGGTTTACAGAGATGGCGAAAGAGCATGTCTGCTTTTTTTTTTTTTTTTTTTTTCCCCCGAAAAAGTGGACACGTTCCTTGGACGTGGTGTTGCTTTTCAACACCAAGCAATGCAGTCTAGATGTAGCCGTACACTGTTTTAAGTGTCCACACAATGCAGTTGCATTGATTGAACTGAATCAATCAAGTTAATTCAGTGCAACCCCTGTGTAGGCAAGGCCTATGTTGGTAGCAAACAGGAGGAAGGCCCCAATTCGGAACGATATTCAAGTACATTCCTCATTTTAATGAGTAGTCTCGTTATCAATGGAGATGCTCTTCAGTTGGGCATGTGCTTTGCTTTGCTAGATTGGTACCTGACCCTGACAGATTCAGAATCAGAAAGATCAACACATCCGCCCCATGCATTAAAAGTCTGAAATTCCAACCTGGCCCTTAAACCCAGCCTGTTGTGCCCATGTATTACAGTGTGTATACATGAAAGCAGCCACTGTTTAAGGGTGACATAATGGTTTCTGTTTAACCTGCTGGTTTCAGTCACTTGTAATGCGAGGCTAATGCATTCGCCTTTGGAACTGAAATGATCCAGGTTTTTGTCCTTGAGCAAAAATGGTTGTGAAGTTTTTTGACTGAGGAGAAGAGTGGAAATTTCCCATTGGTTTAAAAAAAAAAATCTTGTTGGGCCGTTTATGAGCTGCTCTGCAGCCCAAATGGCTCAGGATGGAGAGTTGAAACTAGGGATGTAAGCGAGTAGTAGACTACCCGATAAGCCTAGGCTTGTTGCAGGGATGGGCAATAATTCTTGGTGGGGGCCCACTCCCAAGATTTTGGAAAGTGGTCAAGGGCCATACTTTGCTGTGGAGAGGCTGCAGGGTCTAGGATGAAGGTTGAATACAGAAGGGCTCACAGGATAAGGGACTGAAGTGCAGGAGACGGTGTAAGGTCTGGGAGGGAGTTTGGGCGAAGGAGGGGGTTGTGACTTGGAGCAGGAAATTGGGGTGCAGGGCAAGGGAGGGGTGCAGGAGAGGATTCTGGCCTGGAGGAAGGGTATAGGAGGGGGTACAGGGTCTGGGAGGGAGTTGTGACCTGGGGCGGGGGGGAGGTGGTGCAGAGGGTTTGGATGGTGACCTGGGGAGGGAGCTGGGGTGCAGGAGGGGGTGGGGTAGCAGAGACAGGCTCTGCCTGGGAGGCACTTACCTAAGCATCTCCCAGCCAGCAGCCCTGCAGCACCCCCAAGGCAGCCTGGGCTCCCTGCCTGCTGCAGCCCCAGACCACTTAAAACTACAGCTGCTCCCTCTATGTGGCTCTTAGCTCCAGGAGTCGGGAGAGGCTTGTGCTGCTCCCTTTTCCCAGGCCAATCTCTCAGCTCTTATTGGCTGGTTGTTTCCAGCCAGTTGGAGCCAAGAGATTGGCCTGGGGTCAGTTCCTATTGGCAACAGGAGCTGAGAATTGGGGGACAGGCAGAGAGATCACAGGAAGCCTCCCCCTCTCTCCAGAACGGGGCAGTCCCAGCTGCTGCATGCTTAGGGTCTGGGCGGGGGGGCTGTGGGCCGGATCCAGTGGCTTGGCAGGCCGGATCCAGCCTGCGAGAGGTATCTTGCCCACTCCTTCCTTACCGGGTAGTCGAGTCGACTACTTGACTACCTGCATTTCTCCCCCGCCCCTTGCTGCCTCTGTATCAGGGAAGCAGTAGTTGGTGCTGGGGGGGGGGGCTGGTTTAAAAAGCTGGTTCCCCCCAGCACCGTCTCTGCGGTGCCAACTGCCCCCGCCTCCACTGCTGCCTCTGCCAAAGGCAGCAGCACAGGGCAGGGGCATGGGAGGCTGCCATGAAGCAGCCCCTGTGCGCGGTGGCCCGAGCTGACCATAAATACAGGCTGCTCCAGCAGCAGCCCCTATCTGCGGGGGCCCAGCTCCCTGCTGGGACCCCCCACAGACAAATGCTGCTGGACCCAGCACGAGTCAGGACTGAGCAACCCCGGCTCAGTCCCAGCTTGTGCTGGGTCTGGGAGCTACCTCGCTGCGGCTCTGCATTTTAAATGCAGTAATAGCCAGGCCAGCTCTTATTACATTAAAAATGCAGAGCCACAGCGGTTCCCACACCCAGCGCGAGCCGGGACTGAACCGAGTTTGCTCAGTCACAGCTCGTGCTGGGTCCGGGGCCTACCCCTGCTGCAGCTCTGCATTTTAAACGTAGTACCACTTTAAACTGCAGAGCGGCAGCCGGGGTAGGTCCCAGACCGGGCGTGAGCCGGAACCGAGCGCCTTTCCTTATCTACTAATCGTGTAGTCAATACAAATTGTATCGACTGAATGGTCAGCCAGTTACCCGCCTCTTAACATCCTTAGTTGAAACTTGATATGGAAATAGCCCTCATTGAAGAGAGGGGCCTTGAAGTTTGCCACTGACAGACACTTGGTTTTGATATGACCTAGTTCTGACCAATGTTTCCTCCAATTTTTCTATCCATGTGCAGAATACATTTTGTTATATGTGCAAGGCATGTGCAGATGTGCACCACCAGTAGAAACACATCCTGAAAATCATGAGCATTACCATTTTGCACGAGCTTGTTCACCAAGCTCTGAAAGCATGAAGCTAAAGGGGCTGCATTGCACTTGACTGCCCATGCACAGTGTAAAGTGCAATGAAAGTACCTGGTTACGGAGGGATGCTGTATGCTTGTGAGGTGTGCCGGGGGGACTCCTGCTCTGATGCACCTGAGGGGGCTGGGAGAGGGGGGCTGTATCTCCCTCTGTGTACAGAAGAAGGCCACTCTCCTACAGCCAACTGTCCTAAGTGCACAGTGCAGAACATGTCAGTGGTTTATCACCATATTATTTTAGATTGTGGGATGCACACACACGATTTGCCATCATTCTGCAAGCAGGGAATCTCTGAGCAGCAGAGTGAGACTATATCTTTGCATTATCTCTTTTTTTTTTTTTAATTTATACAAAAGAAATTGGGAAATTCCATTAAAAAGCTTCACTAAGAGACTCTTAGTCTTCAAACATTATAACACAGTATCCTACTCTCCCATTTAGTCCACACGGATAACAGTTGTACTACAGGGTACTACTTATTGATGCCACATGAACAGAATGAAAATCATTGAACTGAAGAGTACATAGTAAATAGCACTTTCACAAGATAGCGTGTATCAATTATTCAACACAGATTAACAGAAAAATTTGCTGTCGCATATAGCCCACCTACGTTCACAGCTAAGTTATCTCTGGAGATAACTGCTTTAGCCCCTGCTAGGCACCTCAGAAAGACTGTGACTCTTGTTGAAAAGAAAAGCTATAGGGCAAGGCATATGCAGAAAAGGGCAGAGGTAAGGTTGTGCGTGATATACAGCCTTCATTATTGCATTTTCTGACTTTTGATTGCTTAATCTTGCAGCCTTAACTTTTGTGCCTGTTGGGTTTTGTGCAGAATTATAAGTAAAGATAACCACAATTTGGATTGCCCACATATTGGGCAATCCCCAGATAGAATAGCAGGGGATAGAATAGATTTGACTAGAATGAATATCATGCCTCTTTGAGTATTAGACTATATTCTTGGATGTTTCATATCCTTTCTTTGGAAGTAATATCGTGAAAAGTGTTAAATAGTTAGCCTGATATAATGTCCCCTTTAGTTATGATCTAGCACATCAATATGTATTTAAAGCAGTTTTTCCAGCTGTATAGTCATAGAATCATAGAACACTAGAACTGGAAGGGACCTCGAGAGGTCATCAAATCCAGTCCCCTGCCCTCATGGCAGGACCAAGCACCATCTCATCCCTGATAGATGTCTATCGAACCAGCTCTTAAATATCTCTAATGATGGAGATTCCACAACCTCCGTAGGCAATTTATTCCACTGTTTAACCACCATGACAGTTAGGAAGTTTTTCCTAATGTCCAACCTAAACCTCCTTTGCTGCAATTTAAGCCCATTGCTTCTTGTCCTATTATCAGAGGTCAAGGAGAACAATTTTTCTCCCTCCTCCTTGTATCCTTAAAAACTCTCCTCCTTAAAAACTGCTTGTATCCTTGTATCTCCCTCCTCCTTAAAAACCGCTATCATGTCCCCTCTCAGTCTTCTCTTTTCCAAACTAAACAAGCCCAGTTCCTTCAGTCTTCCCCCATAGCTCATGTTCTCTAGACCTTTAATCATTCTTGTTGCTCTTCTCTGGACTTTCTCCAGTTTCTCCACATCTTTCTTGAAATGTGGTGCCCAGAACTGGACACAATACTCCAACTGAGGCCTAATCAGCGCAAAGTAGAGCAGAAGAATGACTTGTCGTGTCTTGCTCTCATCAGTCTTGTTAATGCATCCCAGAATTATGTTTGCTTTTTTTGCAACACTGTCACACTGTTGACTCATGTTTAGCTTGTGGTCCTTTATAACCCTTATATCCCTTTCTGCAGTACTCCTTCATGGACAGTCACTTCCTATTTTGTATGTGTGAAACTGATTGTTCCTTCCTAAGTGGAGTCCTTTGCATTTGTCTTTATTAAACTTCATCCTATTTTTACCTCAGACCATTTCTCCAGTTTGTCCAGATCATTTTGAATTATGACCCTATCCTCCAAACCACTTACAACCCCTCCCAGCTTGGTATCATCTGCAAACTTTATAAGCGTACTCTCTATGCCATTATCATTTACCTGCGTGTAATGGCCCTTTGCCATTATGGTCTATCTTGTAATTACATGTTTCTTTTTAAAAGTGAGTACATATTATTTACCCATTAGCAATTGAATGTGGATGGGCCAATCTGCAAATAAAGCATTATATACATTACTTTATGTGAGTAGAAACACCCTCGAGGGGTTCCTTGTGAGCCCCTACCAGCCCGGAGGCTGACTGGATAGGTTATAGGTGCCACAGCAGTGGATAATTTCCCTGTCATCTGGCCGTCTAGAGCAGGGCTACTTAACATGCGGCCCATGGGTGGGATCCTTTGAACATGGCCTCCACTGGGAACACACTCCACAACAGCGAGTCAGTATAATGGTCTTCTGTTGCTATGTGTTTTAGTAGTTAAATTCCTGGACTGTCATTGCTCATTAAAAGTGCTGCCATATGGGTGGCAATCGGGTAAATATCGCATTTTATTAATATCAGCAGAACTGACTTACAAGGGGCCTGCATGTTGTGTAGTCTTGCCTTAATCTTTGTATTCATGCTCATCAGTGTGAAAGAAGCTATTTGCATATATATTTGCATGTACATGCAATCACACTTAAGCTGTGCCCCTCGGCACGTGCTGTGAGTATCATTGTGGTCCCTGGGGCTTCCAAAGTTGAGTAGCCCTGCTCTAGAGCAAGATAGGGTAGGGCAGCAATGCTAATCCCACATACAGTCCTTTATGTCTATCCCAGGATCTGCACTTTATAAGTATTGCCCTCAAAGCTGGGCAGGGCTGCATTTGTGTTCACTTATGTAAAGGAAAATTAAAGTGACTTTGCAAACAAGTAGAAGGGGGAAAAGTGGGCCAAACTGGGGTTTTCCAGTCATGCCAGATGGAGACAATAAATGGACACAGACCAATGGGAGAGTCCAAGGAAACAATGAGACAATATTGGACAACATGCTAAAGAGTGAGTAGATATTCCAGAGCCAGCAGGAGAAGAGAAGTTGGAAGAGGAGGAGGTTAAGAATGGTAGCACGAGAGGGTCTGACATGTGGTCTGGACTCCACATACCAAGAACTAACTTTGTAGATCTGCTACCCTAGGATACCAATTTACCTTGTGAATTAAATCTACTACCCACTCCTTTAAGGCAGGCATATAGTGGTATCCCCATTTTACTGGGGACACTGAGGCTTAGAAGAATTAAGCGACTATCTCAGTGTCACATGGGACAACCTGTAGAAGAGCTTGGAAGCAAAGCCACATGTCGTGGCTATCAGTTCTATGCTTTAGCTTCCTGGCCGTCCTTTTACTTACGAGCACCAAAAGAAAAACTTTGATCTGAGTTCCTCAAGAGAAATTAACTCTAGCATTAGAGCTGGTGATTAACACAATCATTAGCTGGATTAATGTTGGAGTTGCCAAAAATTAATCCAGTTAATGACTGCATATTTTCCTGTCACGCATATTTTATGGCTGAGCTGCATGACAGCCCCCATTATAAAGAAAACATGGTTTAGTAATAAGGCCCCAATTCAGCTAAGCGCACCTGCTTGTCTAAGCACATGAGGAAGCCTGTCCCAGCTCAGCAACACGCTCAAGCATGGGCTTGGGAAACCGAGTGTTCTAGTTGACAGGACACCAGGCTGGGAGTTGGCCTGGGGTCTCTTCTTGGTGTGGCCTCTGACCAGCTCATACACTCATCAACTTTGAGGTCAGAAGGGACCACCATGATCATCTAGTCTGACTGCCTGCACATCCCAGGCCACAGAACCTCGATCGCCTGCTCCCGGGTTACCTCAGAGGAAGGCTGCTCCGGAACTGCATTCTTCTGCTGGTTAGAAACCTTTGCTTCATTTCAACCCTAAAGTTGTCGAGGGCCAGTTTATATCCATTTGTTCTTGTGTCCACATTGGCACCTCACTGAAATCACACCTCTCCCCTCCAGCTGTGTGACTTGGGTCCACATGGACTGTAAACTCTTCGTGGCAGGGAGGCTCTCTCACTTTGTCCCCAGCCTAAGAGGGCCTTTCATTGCTACTGGAGTATACTCCTAATATAGTTAAGCACACCCTGCGGTGCTTTGCTGACAAGGGACGGATTATTCACCTGTTTAAAACAGAGCCTGATTTTAAGTGCTTTGCTGATTTGAAACCCATAGTCGGCGCTCGGAAGTCAGGCCACTTAGACAGTCATGGCTTTATCAGTTCACAGTGACCCCTGACAAGTTACTTAATAGCTCGATGCCTTAATTTGTCATCTGTAAAATGAGTAAAATGTCTGCCTGGTGGAGCAGGAAAAGATTTGTGTCTGTAAGCTACGTGGAGGTCCCTCAGATGGAAATGTATGGTGGGGGTGTTATAAAACCTCTCTAGCAATAGGCTTATGGGTTACAAAGCCAGACGGGGGCACTCTGAGTTGAAAGTCGCCTCCCCAAAGGACACCCCCCCACACACACTGCTCAGGGAGAGCCCAGAGACCAAGCAAGGCGACAGGGGGTTCTGAGGTGCTTGCTCTGACATCCCATGGAAGCCAATGAAAGCCTCATTCTTACATGCCGCAAGGTAGGTTTTTGCTCTTTTCTCACAGGGCAGAAGTATGAGAAAATCTAATCTTCTCTTAGTAGCATCCTTGCTACCGTCGTTGCCAAACCGGAATGGCAGGGCCCTCTCTTCCTCTTCTCTCTCACAGTGTAATTAATAGAGAATCTAACCCTGCAGCCCTTCGTTCTATTGATTTCAGTGGCATTACTAGCATGAGTAAGAGCAGCCCCCGTCATTGCAAAAGAATCCTCCATTAGACCATGTCCCGGGGTTAATTCCGCAAAAATTCCAATGGCATAAAGAAAGCAGAACTCTTGCTCAGTGTCTTTTTGCCTTCTGTTGACCTACAGATCATCTCTGGCTCAACCATTTTCCCTCTACCTTCCGTTACATTGTAGGTTGGACACCCAATGCCTGTGGCTTTTCACATCGTTTTTTGGCTGGTCGGTGTGTGCGCTGCTCACAGGTTTCAGTCCCCCTTCTGCTTTTCTAACTACTAGCATGTGAGGAGAAGAGTTGTTAAGTCTGCGTGAAAACAAGCAATTACCAGACACATTTGACTTTTTTTTGTGGTTAGGTGATTTTGAAATCTCATGCTAAAATGGTACCGCTGCTGCCAGCTAGCATCTGTCAGCCACAAAAAACGTTTCCTCTTACAGCACTGTGGGGTAGGGGCAAGTGAGATGGGTTTGACAGAGTAAACTGGGGTCCTGGATTAAAAGGAAAGAAGAAAAAAAAAGTTCTTGTAACTTCTTTTCAGGGTTGTGTGTAGCTTCTGGGGCTTCAGAAAACTCTGATGTCCCTCGACGCTCATTGCCATAACTCCACATTTTAGTGCCATGTCAGAAGGGGAAGGCCAGGCCAGATCCCTGCTGCCATCGCTGGGGCTGTATCACTTGGGGGAGATTGGGGAACAGGGTGGAATGGGGGCAGAGCAGAGGCAGGGCAGAGCAGGGGCGGGGCTTAGGGGAAGGAGGCATGTGGGAGTGGGGTGAGAATGGAGTGGGAGGTTGTTCCAGGCCTCATCCCCCCCAAGGATGGCCCTGTTGGGTGCAGCCCAAAGGGGACTGGCCGAGGGATGGGGCTGGCCGCTGGAGGCAGTGCCATGGCATACGCAGCACACAGCTACCTAGGGGGCCATGATATTTGGGGTACCCGACGCAGCTGTGTATTTTGCATATTGGTAGGGACGGCCCTGACATTATTGCTGCCCAGGCTGTGTCATGGGTGTGCATGACATCAGCACAAATCAAGATGGAGGCTGTGGCCAGAGAAGCCTCAAGTCTGTTTAGACCAGATTGGGTTCAATATGGTTTACTTGTGGACTAGGCCAGCATGCCACGCGAGCAAAGGTGGCTGAATCTTGTCCAAAAGAAAGAAACAATCCAGGAAAGCGACTGAGAAAGAGAAGGACGAGGAGGAAGCCAAGGAGCCAGATTGTCACCTTCACTTTACTCCTTCAGGTAGCCGCATGCAAACCAGCATATTCAAAAGGGTTATTTGGTGAGATGAGAGACCAGCATGTGCACCTTAACAACGTCAGTATCTTCTTAATAAGCATAGGCTTTATTTCCCTCGTCGGTACTTCTTAATTACTCCTTCCTGCTACCTTCAGTGTTAACTCCTGAGCGCATTTGTGAGGCAGTTTGTGTAACAGATGCAATGCAAAACAAAGTTGCATTGTATAGGTTTGGTTGGGCCAAGATAAGAGTTTCAAAATGCCAGGCCAATAAAGATTACTTCTTCTGATGTTGGCAGCTTTTACAGAGCACTTAGTGTTTAGGAGCTGGGTGATGTGTTAACCTAGTAACTGTGATTTGCATAGATACAATACAGGTTTTCATTTTATGACAGGTTCTTGGCCTGGAAACTGTTGTATTAAACCTTATACCGATATGTTGGCCCATTAATCAGCACCACACTATTTACCTTGTCTCACTCTTTTTTCTATTTTTTTAGACAATAAACATTTTATGCTTGGTCAGCATACTGCACGGCTAACGCTAACCCTTCCGTGTGTCACAACTCTTTAAAAAGCTGTGATACCAGAGGTAATAAACGCACCAGCAGACAGAGGCTCAGTGTCAGATAGATGGCTGGTCGATAGGCTAGGAACAGATATACTAGATGCACACATGGGTGCAGTGCCAGGAGGAAACAAAGCAACTGACTGGACAGGAATGCTTTGCATTGTGGGAGAAGCCAGCTCCAGAAAGGCTCCCTGCTGTGCTGTGCCGTCCAGGCTCTTCCTAGAAGCAGGCCGGATGGGGCCAGTGATTTCAGGGGGTGTTTCTTGCCGAGCAGAAAGGCTGGTTTTTAAATGCAATGTGAGTTTCGGATTCGGGATGCTCGTCTGTCCGACTGTCATTTTCAAAGCCACCCTGTTGGTCCGTAGAAACCCTCCCCCAACATGGCGCTCCATTCACCCTGCTCCTTTGCAAATACCTTAGGATCGCAGCTGCTGTGGGAAAAGACCGGTGTCCAGGATTCTCTTTTCTCTTGCTCTGGTGCTGTAGGGACAATCGGGGCAGGAGTCACAACCTCTCTCCTTTATGATGAATTGGTTCCTTTCATGGGAGATATTTTCTCTTCACAGCTACCCACAGCAGCAGGGAGGGAGAGTATCAGAAAGGACAATATAACTGAGGCCCGGTCCACACTTACAACTTAGGTCAGTGTAGCTGACGGAGTCCCTACTGCAAAGAGGAACCCCTTCCACAGCTGTACTCTGCATCTACACCGTGAGCATACAATAGCATAGCTATGCCGCCGTAGCACCCTTCCTGTAGACATGGATTGAAACAGTATTTGTGGTTGTGAGCTAATAATGAAAAGCAAGTCTTTCATCTCCTAGCTGACTGTATGTGACTGTATGCCTTTAGATTCCATGGTGATTACATCAGAAAAACAGACAGATAGGCACAGAGTGAATTCGCAGTGTCTGCAATTTCTACCTGTCTTGCAAGAAACAGCTGCCTCTTTCACAGGAACCCAGTGTTACTCAATAGAATTTTACACTGTGTGTCAGGACATCCTCAGTAGAAAAGGAGGAATTTTAATGCAAAAGACAAACTAACAACATAGGCCTTTAAGGATCTGATCCGCAATTATTTCTTGCTCTAGTCCTTTTCTTTCCAGGGCCTCGGCTTTGCATTGAAGGCATCACTTGGTCATGTTTTCTTTTCAAAATAGTAGTAAAATACAACTGTGTATGATAGTCTATTTTTTTTGCCCCATAATCCTTGGATCCAGTTCTGCTCATCCTTGCTTCTGGTAGGCGAGAAAAGTCAGGCAAAACAGAATCTCCAAAGCAAATATGACCATATTTCCAGCTGGGAAAATGTCCAGGGAAAATGCATGTAACTAAGCAACAATGCATTTTAATAAATGGGTCATTTTCAAAGGCATGAATTGCATGTGTGCAAAGAAAACAGTCCCATCATCCTGTATTTGAATGGCTGGCCCAGCCTATGATTAAGAAATGATCTGACTTTCTCATACCCCTGAGAATTCTCCACCTTTTTCTCCGCCTTCCATCCCCACCCAAAGCCTCCGGTCACAGTCCCCATTATTTCTACTGAGGATTAGTCTATAGATCTGTCAATGCAAAGTGCACTCCTCCGTTCCCCCAGCCCTGGGGATAAGAGAACTGCCTCAGCAGCATTCCTAGTTCAGGGAGAGAGAAGCCAGGACTCGGAGCCAAACCCAAGTCTCTCACATGGCAGTGTTCATTTTGATTGTATAGTAGGGTCAGATTCAGTCCTGGCATGAGCTAATGCAGCTGCACTGAAGATAGATCTCAAAACACTTGGGTGGGTAAATTTCATAGCAGGGGTCAGTGAGGTACAGGCAATGCATTCAGCTACACTAAAGGTGCTTTACTGTGCTGTAGCATAGCTCTCACTGATAATTAACAGTGTCAACAGTGCCACTGTAAAATCCTAGTGGTGACAAGATACTGTAGCTTTTATCACATGGTAAGTAGGGCACGACCAGCCACATGTAGTGGTAACCTGACCTTACCTAGCTGCTGCCTAGCATAGTGCCTTGGTTCCACCCGGATATTACAATTAGATTGCTAACGTGCATTAGTTATTCCACGGTAACAACACACCTTTTTGGATAATGAAGACAAAGCCACAGAGAAGTTAAGACCTATGTTTTTAGAAGTAGCCACTGACTTGGGCTTCAAAACAGGCCTCAGGATGGGGACTAAAACATTTTGGCACTCACCAATTAGTGGAAAGTTTGGAAATTTAGCCTTAATTGACATGACTATGAGACAGTGTCAGAACAGGGACCAGACCCAAGGACTCCTGTGTTAATGCTCTGCTGTATATCTCTTTTTCCTGACCCTCTTGTGATGATACTTGCTAGAGAATAAGCCATGTAGCAGTATGTTGGGGAAAGTACTTATTACAGGAAGATATTAGGGTCATTTCTTTCTTCAATGAATAAAATTATACAGCAACTTTTAGAAGTCAGACCTGTGGCATTTACAGAGTGGTTATGGTACATTCCTTGGAAAAAACATGAGCTAGAAGTGGTTCCAATGCATTAAAGTAATGAATAGAGGAAGTGAGAAATATTTTAAATTCCTATATAGTGTTACATTTCAAAAATGTTCTGGTCTCAGGATCAGAAGGAAAAAAAACCACCTTTCTTTTTCTCTTGCTAATGTTTCTGAATTTGGTACAAGTGTCCCACACTCCCAGGGATGAAATAAAAGGTGGTTTTAAAAAATGACACTGCTGCAGAGCCTAAGAGTGGAAGTGAGCATGGGAGGTTAATTTTGTAACTGCAGCTGCTTAACATTCACGTGTAGCCAGTCTAAATGGGATCAGGTAAGGACCCAAACAATTGGCATGTCAGGGTTCTTCTTTGATGTACTGCTCTGTTTAAAGGTGTGACTTTTAGCTGCTGTTTATCATTGGTAAAATATCAACAGTTATTAGTGTACTTGGAAGATATCTGCTAAGTGGCACCTTGCAAGTCTTGCTCCAGGGCCAGATGCGGCAGGAACAGCAGAATCTAGTTTGCAGGGCCCTTTTTGCTCATTAATGCTGAACTGGACTTCTGGAGGGAGAGGTGGGAGTAATGGCATTTGGGCCTACGGATCCTCCATGCCATTGCACTGCATGGCAGGTAGGCAGGGCCCACTGTAACCTCAGGGTACAGTAAAGGCAGAAGAGTTGTTGGGAGAAGAATATCTTTCCACACACACCTTTATAGGGAAGCCTAAAGCATAGCCTGAACATTTAGCTGTAGATTGGGCTCAGGGTTTGGGCAAATAAAACTTTTCCAACAAGGGACAAATATCAAACCTTCCGGTTAGAGTTGAAACCATTTTTGCCTTGTGTTTTGTATCAGTCATTTCGTTTTCTTTACGTTTCATATAGTATGTCACCTCTGTTTTAGGAGGAACTGGTAATGACCCCTAGATCTAGGTTGTGTGACACTTTCCATTAGAAAATATCATTGCCTCCGTATTTTGAGAAGTTCAGTCCCGTCCATTGTTTGCAGCAGGCCTTTCAAATCAAAGCCTATGGGCTAAAGACATATCTTTCACGTTCGCCATGAAATCCTATTTCCCTTCTGGGAAACTGCCATTTCCCTTCTGTCGCCTGCATTCCTCAGGAAACTTTTGGACATCTGTCAAAATAGTAACTGAACATGGACACTTGAAAGAGCCAAGTGCCATCCAAGTTGCAGCACACCACCATTAGTCCTGTAGCTTAACTGATAGAAGGCTGTGCCAAAGAGTTGAAAAGTTGTGGGTGCAAACTCTGATTATGATGTGTGGGCGAGTTACTACAATTGTACGAAACAACGTTTTACCTTTAAAAAAAGACTTAAGAAATTACATATAAAAACTCGTAGAATATGAAGTTGCAATGCTAAACACTGTAAAGTTAGAAAATGCTTTATGATTCACCATGCAACCTTCATTCTGCACCCTTGTACATTATGCAATATGATATAGACTTTAATTACATGACCAATACTATTTTTCTCCTCATTTAGTGCACAGTATGAACACACAAGGGGGCTGAATTAAGGCTGCATAGGCAAACGTAAATAGATAACACATTTTCTAACTTTGTAGTGTTTGACTTTGCAATCCAATGGTCCTTGACTATAGTTTTTTTTCTATGTAATATACAGTCTTCAGTCCCAAAGTACTCTAATACTACATAGGTCAGCGTTTCTTAAAGTGTGTTCTGCGGCACACCGGTGTGCTGCAGAGAGAACAGAATTCAAAATGGCCACCCTTAAAGGGACAAGCCTCCTTCCCCCCCAACAACTTTTCCCTGGGGGCTTTTTTTTTCCTCCTCAACAAAAAAATCCTTGGTGTGCCCCATAAAAAAAATTGTTTGGTGTTCCTCGGTCTTAAAAAGTTTAAGAAACACTGACATAGGTACTCTCACCAGAAGGCAACCAAGCTACACTGGGCTGGAATGCAGCAGCTGTTTAGCAGAGCGAAACAACTATTTGAAACACAGACGGTAGAAGTCTTGGCTTTGTCTACACTGCTAAGTTTAAAGCACAACCACTACAGCGCTTTAATGTTGCAGTGCAGTCATGGCTCCAGTGATAGGAGAGAGCTATTCCATCACTGTCGGTAAACCACCTCACAAGAGGAGTAGCTAACAGTGCTGGGAGCCTGTTTACACTGCCACTTTACAACACTGTAACTAGGTGCACTGAGAGGGTGTTTTTTCACTCCCCTGAGCAAGAAAGTTACATCAGGGTAAAGTAGCAGTGTAGACAAACCCTTAGTCTAGTTGATTTTAATGGCAAACCTCCCATTGACATCAGTTGGGCAAGGATGTCACCCGAATAAATAGAAATACAATGTCCACTTAAAAGTGCACCAGGAAATTAGGAAAGCAAAATAATTACTCAAACTGGTATCTGGGCACGTCACCTTTAGGCCAGGTCCTACTGATGGAGAAAATTGATGCAAGATATGCAGCTCCAGCTATGTGAATTGTATATTTGGAGTTGACATACCTGCACCGATTTTCTGGGGCAGCCCCAAAGCAGGAGGTCAACAGGAGAAACTCCCCTGTCAACTTCCCTTACTCGACCTCAAGCAGTCCCAAGTTCTTACCAGACCTGCTACATCAAATACTGGAAGATCAATCTCCAGAGCACCGATCTTCCTGGAAGCGTAGCCATAGTCTTCTGAAAAATGCCACATGGTTTTCCATGACATGCTTAGGATTCCAGTTTCACATCTTATGTGGCAGAGGAAACTTCCAGAGTCCCACTGCCCCTTTATGCCCTGCAGTGGCATTGGTAAGTTCTGACTAAGAGAGTAGAAAGAAATCTCTAAAATTACAAACACCGCTTCCTGCAATACCTGCATTTTCTTAAGTGGCTTTCTATGACAGTACTAGCTAGGCACAGTCTTGTTTAGCTTGTGAGATGGTATTTCTGCGGCTATATTATTACTGCACTACCCAGTAAGAAATACTGTCCAAGTAAAAGCTCCTTTGGTAAATGGTCTATTTCTTTGTCCTTCCTTTTCTTCTAATACTATTTACATGGAAAACAGGCAATAACACGCTTAATGTAAACTAAACCAAATTGTTATTGACTCTTGCTCTACCTAGTGCTGATCACTCCAAGAACTGGCCAAATAAGACCACACCTGGGAAACTGGCCATTAATTTGAACTGATATTTTATAAATTAAAAGATCTGAAGGCCTCATGGACCCACTATGGTCATCTACTGAGACTCCCCACATAACACAGGCAAAGAATTTCAGCCAGCACTTAATGCAGTGGAGGGACTTATTCTTCTCTGCTATGTAAGTAAACAGTTTATCACCATCTTCTGGAAATTCTTTTGGTCAGGTCCTGTGCTGATGACCAGCCCAGTATTTGGATCACAGTACCGTCAGAAAGCATATGAGCTGCCTGAATACCTCTCCAAATGTATAGTATTTGATCTATAGGGCTTTGACCCCCATTCCCTATCCACCCCTAAAGTTATATAAGCATACTGTGACCCACATTAGATTGTCAGATATCACATTATCATAGCTGTGCAAAGAGGAAACTGAGCAATTTGGCTCAAATGGCTTTTCTGTGTTCAGCATGTTCCACTGCAAGATCATCTGACTTTTTCCAAAACACATGGAAGCACTCAAAACTTCAATATTTAATACTGCCTTGAAGTGCAAATTGTCAGATTCAAGGAAATGAGAAGGCTCCTATGGCAGTTGACACTGGAACCTAATGTGCTTCACAGAAAGAGCGGACGCTGTGCTGACTTCCAGACTTTTATTATTATTTAGTAGCACAGATCAGACAGTGAGGACTGTATAGTTACAAGAGCTGTCACTCTTTATTTTGCTTAGAAGAACAGGCTGCTTGGATCAAGACTGAGACTGCCATTCTGGGACTATGTCTCTGCTCATTGGACAACCCCTCCATTTTAAAGACGACAGCTATAGGACGATACATAGAACTTCACTTAACCCTACTAGGAAGAGAGGATTTCTCAGCTATTGGCCCTTTACTGCAAGTCTTATTTTCTTTATTTATATTTTGATTTTCTAATCTGGGGTTATCTTAAACTCTGAATTTAGAGCTGTCTACCCTCTGCATCCATTTAGCTTATTGTATCCTTTACATCAAGTTTTATCAGCACATGTGCGTATGTGTGTACACTGATGGAGGGGAAAGCATGAGCAAGAATATTTCTGTGAGAAATAAGGCATCACGTGTCCCTTCAGAGGATCCTGTATGCGTCTACACTGCACTCTTACCTCAAAATAAGCTACACAAATTGCTTAGCTTATTTCGAGGTAATTTCAAAACAAAGCACTATTCCAAAACGTCCCTTAACTCTGGTAGAACACAGATCAGGGACGATGGAATAGCACACTCATTATTCAAAATCTATTTTGAAATAAGGGGCATGCTCAAAAGACATGGAATAACTATTTTGAGATACTTCCACTATCCCAAAATAGCACCTCAGTCTAGATGTAGCCTTATCATGAAAGGCCATCAGTGAAGGTAGGAAAGGGAGTGCCACATGGATGAGTATATTTGGAACCAAGTAATTCTATACAATTTTTTAAGCACAGTTGTGATAACTTTTTTCTTTCATGACTTATGTCAAGGAAGGGTCCTTAGCATTAAATTACATCTTTTAATTAAAACAGTAATAACAAATGTGAATAACTAAATTTATTCCACTAAAAAGAAAACACCACTAAAGTGTAACTGTCAATGCCATGAAAATAAAGCATCCATCATCTAAACCCATGATATCCAACATGCTTCAGAACTGTAATAGAGATGTAGCCGTGTTAGTCTAATCTAGCTGAAACAAAAAACAGGACTCTGTAGCACTTTAAAGACTAACAAGATGGTTTATTAGGTGATGAGCTTTCGTGGGCCAGACCCACTTCCTCAGATCAAATTGTGGAAGAAAATTGGCATGACCATATATACCAAAGGGATACAATCAAAAAAAGTGAACACATATAAAAAGGACAAATCAAATTTCAGAAGAGTTCAGCTTCAGAACTGGTTGGACACCACAGATCTAAACGATAAGAATGAAATCAACTTCGCCAGTATCAAGCCCAAAAAATATTGGGGGGAGGGGAGGGTTTGAAGTCCAAACCAGGGCCACAGGCAGGGCCTCCTTCAGAAGCTGCAATAGTGATTGTAGTCTTTTCATGCCTTTTCACTTGATGGAATGTTAGGATCTGAAAGTGATGTATTCCATTGCCTTGACACATTCAGACCCTCCAGGCTGACCCATGTGCAGCCAGCACTCAAGATTCCCTGTGCAGTTGCTTTGCAATTTTTACCCATGTATACCCACTACAAGGTTTAAGTGACAGCTTTGCATTACCACTCTGCACCAAGTTAAATTTCATCATATATGCATACCGTATAGCATTTTTACAGTTTTTCTACAGGGCAGTCTTCTTTGAAAAAGCTGGAGCAGGAAGACTGTATTAGCCCAAGAAATTTAATTTAAAAATTAGAAAAAGGAATATTATCTAGTTATCATAGAATAATCAGTAAGTTTATGGATGTGAATATAAAATTAATTTAGCTACAGCAAGTTATTTGAATCAAAGCCCTATGCTTTTATGCAGCTGGCTATCCCTCCAGGAGTTCTGTTACTGGAACAGCACTTTCTTTCAATTACTTGCTGTGGAAGTTATTCAAGATATATCAGCAAACTTCAGATTCCCTGAGAGTTGAGTTCTTCCCACATTCTCTTAAAGTGGGCGTAGGCTTTCAGTTATTCAACTCAGTCACATTGTTTCACCTAAATATGGAGTACGTTTCCTCTCCCAGACTACAACCTTTCTATCTTGGGCTAAGACGAGAGAAGTTATTAATGACTTATTCTTCATTTCAGTAAACCATAGTGTGGCTAAAATAAGCAAATTAAACTATTCCTTGACCAGTACTTGACCGTGCATAGCTCTCTCTAGCTTTGCACACAGGTGGCCAACCTAGACCTGAGGAGCGAGAATTTACCAATGCACGTTGCCAAAGAGCAACAATTCTATCTCCCCACCACCACTCTCAGCACATCCCGCCCACAGGCAGCCCCACTGGTCAGTGCTTCCTTCTCCTTTTCCTCCTGCCCACTGCGATCCCCTCTCTCTCAGTGGGAGACACTGGAGGGGGGAAGCATGGGTGTGACAGGCTCAGTGAAGAGGGCAGGAAGTGGCACGATCCTAGGGGGAAAGGGTGGAGGGGGACAGCGCCCAGGGCAGAGCTGGGAGTTGAATAGTGAGCACCCTCTGGCCCAGTGGAAAGTTGGCACCTGTAGCTCCAGCCCCAGATTTGGTACCTATGCAAGAAGCTGCATATTAACTTCTGAAGAGCCACATGTGGCTCTGGAGCCACAGGTTAGCCACCCCTGGTTTAGCAGATTGAAGTTGTCCTTCTTGATATTGGCTTGTAGTCTCCAGAAGGAGCTTTTCTCTGTGTTTGAACAGTTGTCTTTGTTTCCTCTTTAAATCAGCGTTTCACAGAGGTTTCACTGAGTTGAACGTTCCAAGTATCTGTCTCTCCTAGTGCAGTGGCTCTCAATCAGGGGTATGCAGCAGTCTTTCAGGGGGGACATCAACTCCTCTAGGTATTTGCCTAGTTTTACAACAGACTACATAAAAAGCACTAGCAAAGTCAGCACACACTAAAATTTCATCCCTGTTTATATTGCTGTATATACTGTGCATTGAAATGGAAGTACAATATTTATAGTCCAGTTGATTTATCTTATAATTATATGGTAAACATGAGAAAGTAAGCAATTTTTCAGTAACAGTGTGCTATGACACTTATAATTTTATGTCTGCTTTTGTAAGCCAGTAGTTTAAATGAGGAGAAATTTGGGGGCATGCAAGACAAATCAGAACCTTGAATAAATAGTCCAGAAAAGTCAAGAGTCACTGTCCTAATCTGTAGTTAGTCCATTAATGTCTGAATATTATCTCTTATCGTTAGTCTATCAGTATCCGAATATATGATTTAAATGTTTGGTCTCTGCAGTTCAAAAGTTCTCAAAGTTAAAAGCTGCCTTTCAGTGTGTGCTATTTCTTAACTAGTTTTATGTCCCCCCCCCCCCCTTCATTAAGTTAATAGGTTGGAGTGCTAAACTTCTTAGAAGGATCAGGCCCTAATCCATTAATATTTGTGAACTGTTTTGAAACCCTTGGAGTGTTTTAAAAGAATATAATAATAATAGTAATTTTATTACACAGGCATCTTATCAGATACTACAGGGATGAAGCCAGACATAAGCAGGTAGATCCTCTGTTTCATTTTAGAACACTACCAACATATAAATGGAGATGTGAAATTCAAAGTGATTATTCAGTAGGTTACTATTCATTTTAAAGAGAACAATGTTTTCATGGTAACAATAGTTGAATAACTATATTCATATTTCAGTTCACAATCCTAAAAGATAAAACATGTAACATTTTACATAGGTTAATACAGCACTATCTTTCATTTAGGAATAGCAATTCAAGTTCACAGTGGAACAAAGTATGCAAAAAGACCTCAGTTCAGTACCCATGGAAGTCAAAGGCAAACCTCTCCATGACTAAGGACTTGGTCCTGTTCACACTTCTGAGAGAGAAAATTATAAAACCATATAATTTTGGAAGGTCCGTTTATGAATCAAATACATTTTCCATTTGCACTTGAATCTTGGTAAAACTCTTACAACACTGAAATCTAGCCAATTTTTTTTCTTTTAAGTTTATTCTGCTGAATGATTTCTTACATTAGGTCTGATCAAAACAGGTGCTTGTCACTTTGCATGAAGAGGTAAGCACTATACTTCAGGGAGAATTGGGTACAATCACTACTCACTAAGTAAAGCCTTATATTATTGGAGCTTTTGAATATTTCAGACTGACTGAAGCTGAAGAGATTGAAAAAGGCAAGAAGGAAAGATTTGCGCTTTAAATACCTGTACTTTTTGTGCATGAGAAGGGGAGAGAGGCTGATGGCTTAGACTGGCTCAGCACAGAAAAGGTTCAAGGGAGCGCCTCTTGTGAAGATGGCTTACTTTCTAGCTTTTGAGGAAGTAACCAGAGCTGGGAGGTAAAGATACCAAGAGACTTGTCAGCCAGGGTAGCTCCCCATCACCACAGTGGCCTACTCTACCCATCAGGGACTTTTGGACACTCCCTGCAATCCTGCTCCAGCCAGAGGCAGTGGAGATGGTCCCCATTCCTCAGTCAGTGGGTTGGCTGGCAGTACAGCCAGCCAACCCACCCCCCAGAACCCCTGCCCCCTTCAGTCATGCTGAGCCCCCCCCCCAGCACCGAGTCAATGGTGGGCACGCAGAGTACCCCGAACTATAGGGCAGCCCAGCCCCCCTCAATCATCAATGTGGGGCACACCGAGCACCCCCCAGAGACAGCAGCTCCCTCCCCCCCAGCCCGAGTCAACGTGGGGCACACCGAGGCCCCCCCCAACATAGAGAGCGGCCCCTCCCCCCTCGGCCCGAGTCAACGTGGGGCACACCGAGGCCCCCCCCAACATAGAGAGCGGCCCCTCCCCCCTCGGCCCGAGTCAACGTGGGGCACACCGAGGCCCCCCCAACATAGAGAGCGGCCCCTCCCCCCTCGGCCCGAGTCAACGTGGGGCACACCGAGGCCCCCCCCCAACATAGAGAGCGGCCCCTCCCCCCTCGGCCCGAGTCAACGTGGGGCACACCGAGGCCCCCCCCAACATAGAGAGCGGCCCCTCCCCCCTCGGCCCGAGTCAGTGGGTCACGCCGAGCGCCCCCCCCAACATAGAGAGCGGCCCCTCCCCCCTCGGCCCGAGTCAGTGGGTCACGCCGAGCGCCCCCCCCAACATAGAGAGCGGCCCCTCCCCCCTCAGCCCGAGTCAACGTGGGGCACACCGAGCCCCCCACATAGAGAGCAGCCCCTCAGCCCGACACACTGAGCCCCCCCAACATAGAGAGCGGCCCCTCCCCCCGAGTCAGTGTGGGGCACGCCAAGGCGGCCTCTCCCCCCCCCAAACAGATGGCAGCTCCCAACCCGGGAGGCAGCGCCCCTCCCCCGCAATGGGGGGGGTGCACAGCATTAGCAGCCCCATCGCTCCCCCCCTCCCCCGGAGAAAAGGGAGGGGCAGCGCGAGCCCTTCCACCCTCTTTATCCCTCCCCCTCCCCCCTTACCCGCTTAGTAACTAGGGCTGGCAACCAATCCCCATCTAGCCGGCCGGCTTCAGAGGCAGCTGATTGGCTAGCTGGTTGGCCGGCAGCCCTCCACCAATCCTGGAGCTTGCTGCTCTCGCAGACAAAGACTGCCGCTCTGGCAACTGGGTTAAACTAAGCTGCCCCTCCCCCTCGGCTCGCGAGCTCCACGGCAGCAGCCCCCGGCGGGCCGGCCAGCTCCGGAGCGTACCATCTCTGTTAAGAGCGTGGGGGGGGGGGAGGGCGGCAAAGGGAGTCGTCCTCCGCTCGAGGCACCTGAAGGCGTAACCTCTGTCTCCTGCCGGCATCTCCCCCGCGGCCGACCCGCTACAGGGTGCAGACGTCCGCTTTAGCGTCACCCAATTCCTCCCCTCCCCCCCCCTCCACAGCGGTTCGATGGACGCTACCACCTTCCGACGGAGCAACCGGGAGCGCTCCAAGGGTTAAGGGGGATGGTCCCGCCCAGCCCCCTCCTCGCGGTGGGAGTGGTTTAGTCCTCGGCAAGAGGCGGTTGGTGACGGTTGGGCCCCTCAGAGCCTCTTAAAATGAAACCTAGCGGGGCTGGGAGCCGGGCACAGCGCGAGAGACCGGGAGCCGCCTGCTCTGCCTTGCGAGCCGGCTGCGGAGCGCGGCGCCGGGGGCTGCCCGCCCTGCCTTGAGCCGAGCGCGGGCTGCTACGTTCCCCGAGGCGCTGCGGCGCGCGGAGCCGAGCCCGCCGTGGGGGGGCAGGGACCCTCGGTTTGTGTCTAACCCCCCCCCCGCCCCCTCCCCCCCCCAGCGCCTGGGAGAGCGGCTCTTCCGTGGCGAGCTGTCGCGATAATCGATCGAGCCAGAGGCTGGCTCCTGCCCCGGGGGGGGGGGGTGTTGCTCCCCGACCCCTTGTTACCGTTGTAATTCACGTAGTGGCCTCGGGGGTGAACGCTGGACTCTTAATTAACCCCCCCCCCCCCCCGAATCCCGCCCGCCGCGATGTACAACACGGTGTGGGAGATGGACGGCGAGGACACGGACTGGCGGGAGGTGATGATGCCCTACTCCACCGAGCTGATCTTCTACATCGAGATGGACCCTCCAGGTAGGGGGGGGGGGGAGCGCCGCCGCTGGCGGGGACCCGCGCTTCCCGACCGGCGCCGCTGCTGCTGCTGCGGGGCGGGGGGCGGCAGCCGGGGCGGCTCGGACCGACGTGGAAACTTTGCGGTGACTCCGACCCATTGTCTGTGGCGCAAGGGGGGGCTTCCTGCCTGATTTGCGGGAAGCCTCCAGCGCTACCTGCCCTTAGAGGGTAATAGAAATCGGGGGGGGGGGGGAAGAGAGCGAGCCCCCCCCCCTTGATCCCCCTCTCCATGTTCCCTTTCTTTCATTGTTGAAGAGACTGAATTTGCGGATCAGTTCCCATTGCAACGCTCCCTTTGCCTGCCCCTCCTCTGTGGAGCCCGTCTGCTAACGCCGTAGTTTTCCTTCTCCTTTTAAAGAGTTTGGTTAAATTCCAGTGTCATCGCTTTTAGAATCTGGCAGATTTTTCTTCTCTCCGATCCTGGACCTGCGCTGAATTGAAGTGCGATCTCTGAGAGAGCTCCCGGCGACTTGAGTCGTGTTTAATAGGGTTATGGTGTGGAAGGTTGTAACGTAACTTTTTTCCTAGAAATGGGGTCTTGCAAATGTATTGTTCCAGACTTGCCTTGGGTAGAGAAGTCTTTTCTTTTGTGTCTGTAGGAGCAGTGGGAAGTGGGGGAGAGGGCTGATATATCAGAGGAGGAAAGTTGGTTACATAATATTAAACTTAAAGGAATCCATAGTTTGATTATTAAACTGTCAGAATTCTGTAACCTTAATGCTTTTTAAAACTGTATGAGAGTAACCACATAAACAAACCGGGCCTCCATGCCTCTCTTTTTTTGTTTGTTTGTTTGTTTAGTACAGAATGTAAATTTCAAGGTTTGCGGTATGTAGTATAAATGGGAATTAGGGACTTCTTTTATTGTATAAAAGCATATGTGATATATAAAAACATAGGGGGAAGTTTAAAAGAGGATTGTGAAAGTGTCCATACACAAAGTATATATTTGCATGTAACTGTAATATAGTCTGTTTGCTGCAGAGTGGACTGTTCTGTTTCTTTAGATATGCGGCTAATTAGATTATTGAAGATTTTTCTAAATATTTTTGGCCTTTGCCAGCTTCTAATGTAATTCTGACATTTTATCCAAAATAGATTTGATAGATTTTTAGTGTGTGCTGATCCCCACTCACTTACATTCTTGCACAGTTGACATATTTGTAAATACTGCTCTTGAAAGTTTAACAAAGTTCAGTGAAATCTATTTTTTTTTTTTCAGTTTGCCCCTCACTTCTATCTTCATTACGAGATAGGAAATCACCATTTCAGTAAATATATTCTAATTGCTCATGTTAATAGCTAATACATGCCCATGACTAATCAAAAGCAGCTTAGATGCCCCCAAATCTTTTAGTGGTGTTGGTATTATATTTTCAGATGGCTCTTGGAACAGCTCAGGGTGTGGGGAGGCTGAAATCTAATGTCCGAAGTATGTAGGCCTACATAGCTGAATTAATCAGAAAATAGCTTTTTAATAGTCATTCTATAAATATTGCCATACAACCAAGCTATGAAACCTGTGCAGACTACACTTTTAAGCAGTGCTTCTGTGGTTAAGATTGCCAGTATTTCTTTTATGAAGTCTTATTTTCAGGAGTTCTAACTCTTTTTATGTATTTTTTTTTTTTTTTAAATTCTTGGATGAAATGTAAGTATTAAGGATACTGTAAGATACTGAAAGCCTCTTAGGTGACAATATTTGAGAGAGCCAACTTTTTATTGTCCAACAGACACTGTAGGCGGATTTTATGCGGGTATGTATAAAATATGTAAAATTTGTAACTACAAGAGTTACGATTATGATGATGATGGTTCGGGGGGCTTCTTTATGATAAAATTCATCTGAGGAACTGTAATTTTTAATGTTCAACGGATGTTTATTTAAATCCGTGTTAAATTTATGTATTCTAGACATTTTGGGCTAAAGTGACTGGAATTTCTCTCATTTACACTAGAATGGAATTTGACCATTGCCAATAAAAGGTGATATGCTTTTTAGTACAAAATGTATCTTCCCTGCAACCAGTATTTGTGAGCGGTTGATACTTGTCTGAATAGCCTACAGACTAACAAGATGCATGGGAAATCATAAAGCCTGTAAAGGAGGTGATAAGTCTATTGTTTCTAGAACTCCCCATGGGGAGAGTCGGTGTTGGTCTTCACACCCTAGACTAGAATACTTACATTTATTGACACTAGACCCCGGTGGTTTCAGTCTAGGATGTCTGCTCTTGATTACAGTGAAGTGTGTCTCTAGTTCAGATACAAATAAAATCAAGGAGAATCTAATGTACAGTGTTACCTCTAACCTCAAACTCATGCAATTTTGCATAGTTATTGCAGGAGTCTCATTAGGTCTCTCTATATGCAGTTGCATGTTTATAGAGGTCTGCATAAAGTCCCATATACATAGGTGACCAGGTCTCTTCCCTGAGGAATTTATCTTCTAAATATGCTATAGTGTCAAATAAGTCAAAGGGGAAAGGCTGACCTTACTCCATGGAACATTATTTGTTGATATCCCACCCCCCACCAAGCAGCTTTAGGATTAGCATATGCCAACTTGCTTAAATTTTTCTTCTGTATCACCTAACGTTATGGTAAATTAAGTCCATAGTGCTAACACATCCTCTGAAAACTTGTTTTAAAATAATAGTAGTAGCTACATATAATTAAAGTGGCAGCAGAAGAATGACTTCTATTTTCTTAACACCTTTTCTCTCTCTTTGCTTTTTCTCTGAATGATCATATTTAATAAAGTGGATTATTGGATGTGGTGTGTGGCTGTGTGAATTGTATTAGCAGGTAGAAGACCAGAACATCTTCAGTGATTGTGAAGACAAAACTAATCTTCAGTTGTTTGTAATTAATGAAAACAGTCTGTTCATGCACTTTAGTTTTCTAACCATGAATAACATAGTTGCTTGCATCATAATATTCTAATACTAGAATGACTCTGGTTAGCAATAAAAGACAGAACTATGTAGCACTTTAAAGACTAACAAGATGGTTTATAGGTGATGAGCTTTCGTGGGCCAGACCCACTTCCTCTATCACTATTCTGGTTAGCAATGTTTGACTTAATTGGTCATTTAAATTCTGATAACCATTAATTTGACCACAGTTTTGAGACTTGGTATCTGAAAAGACAGCAATTCATATGTTACTGCATTTAACATAGCTGTATTTTACCATATAGTTGTTGAGGTTTTCAGCAAATGATCTCTTGATTGTAAAGTAAGGTGTGTGTTTGGTGTGGTGTGTTTTTGTTTGGGGGGGGGGGTTTAAAGGGGATCTTGAGTTGATTTCAGAGGTCATCTGAGTGTAACTTGGAACTATAGAACATTAATCTTGATTTCCTTCCTTGATGCCCCATCACTAACTCCCTAAGTTAGTAGGATTTACAAATATTTTCTCACTCACCTCCCTTTTGATTTTTGTCCAATATGTGTTGTCATTTAATTTACCAATTTATCTGAACTGGAAAGTTCTGAGAAGAGAATTTATTCTGTCACAGTGCAGTGAAAATCAATAAAAATATAATATTTGGCTGTGAAATATAGATGCTGGCAGAGATCCTTGGTTTATTTACAAATTAGAGATTAGTCAGCTGCTTTTGTGTGCTTTAGAAATAAAAATACATAACCACAATTTTAAAGTTTTACTGATGGGCAATGGGATTTATTTGCTGATCTAGCTTCTGATAGTAACACATTCTCTTAATGCCATATTAAAGAGATGCCTAGTCTCATAGGCCCAAATCTAACTGACTTCCTTTTTCCCCCTTTTCTTTTTGCCTGTGTGTTTGAAAAGTCTGTGTAGCACTACAAGCTTGCCTACACAAGGTGCGGTGCCCTAAAAGCAGCTGTGCTGCTGTAGTGCTAGATGAAGATGATACATTTGTGGTGGGGAAAACTCTGAGACAGAAGCTATGTCCATGGGAGAAGTTCTCCTGTTGACATAGCACTGTTTACAGTAGGAGTTTGGTATCCTTGCACAGGTGTGGAAAATCCACACTCCTAAGCAACATAGTTAAATCTGTGGTCTAGATAAAGCCTACATTTTAAAAATTAGTGGTTCAACAAAGTACGCTAATAAGCAGTATGCTCACATGATGAAAAGGACAGATATTCCAGAAGGGAACATGTATTTTAGTTTTTAGTAGTCTTAGGATGGCAGTGCCCTTCTAAGTGGTGGTTACAGTTAATTTAAAAAATATACCTTCCCTTGCCACTTAACATTTGTACGCTAAAAACTATGGACCTGTTTCTGCTCCCTTTTGAGGTCAAGTGCAAAACTCCTTCTGATTTGATTTAGTGCAATATGTCAGATTCTACATGTAGTAAAATTTAGAATTACAATTGAAGGTGGCTCCTCAAACTCCAGTTGGTGCTCATTGGGAGTCAGATGCTGGTGAATGATATGGCAGAAAAACCTGGATAGAATTTGTGTTTGTGACTACCGGGAATAGGAGAGATACGGGTCAAGAAATTCTCAGTATGCTGCTAGTCTTCATTTTCTTACATCAAAGTTGATTAGACACTTGTATTATTATAGGATCCATTCTGCTCTTATACCCTGGCAAAAATGAATTAACATGATTGACTTAATTTCATTTCTATACATGTGGAATGAGTCCACCAAAGAATAGACTTTTTTTGATGAAAATAATTTCTGTTTTATATGTTTTTCTCTACAATTTTAAACAGGACTTTGTTTTTCTTCCTCTGTAGAGAAAGTAGTGCGCAAATCAGTGCTTTGGCATGGCATACAGAGTGAGTAGGGTTTAACAGATTATTTGTACAGTTAACTTTTTATGGAATAAAAAACTTGGATTCAAACTACTTATCTCAAGGCTGAGATTGGGGGGCGGGGCTGAGTTGTGAGGTGTCTGCCAGGCTTCATTGTTCTTAGACTACTTAATGACTGCTGTAATAAGTTCCTTGCTTTTTTAAAAAAAATTTACATGGCTGCCTTTTGCATCCCTCCCCTTGATTCTCATTTTTGGTGGCACTAAATGTTAGGGACTCTTACTCTTCTATCAATGAAGTGCATTAATTCAGACTTATTCTGCAGGCTAGGCAAAGTATCCTTATCGCTACAAAATTAGATTACACTTTGCTGTAGAGCACACGATGTAAAAAAAAATTGAGTTTCCTGCAAGCCAGAGACTCGTATAAAATGTGGAGAAATGCCCTAATGAGAGGCCTACCTCTGCTGGGTGTAGGGATTGCTTTATTTGTTCTTGAATGCTATCTCTAGAACCTGTCTGTGTATCAGCCTCTGTCTAGTAGGTGCCCAACTGCTTTCTACCTTTTCTCCTTCAAAGGAATCTTCTCTTGGGCCAGGTCTACAGTAGACCTAGAAGATCGGATTAAGTTACACAACTCCAGCTATGTAAAATATGTAACTGGAGTCGGCTTACCTTAAGCTGAGCTTAGTGCCATCTTCACAGAGGGAGGCTAATGGAAGCAAATCCTCCCATCAGCTTCCCTTACTCCTCATAGTTGCCAGGAGTACTGGAGCTGCCCTCAGTGTTCAATTTAGTGGGACTTAATAGACCCATTAAATACATCACCAGAAGATCAATTGCTGGTGCAACAAGTAAAAACTTGACCTTGGCATTTCTTTTGCTCCTGAAGGTAGTTTCCCAAGCACTAGCTGCAAAGGCAGATTCTTGACAGTCTCTCTGTTGCCTGTGAGGCCTTTTGTAGGAGTCCTGAAATTGGCCAGTTAATTTCACTTTGTGCCTGCAGCTTGTGGATAATGAGCAGGAACAGACACTGGCTGCAGCCTCATGAAGAAAACACTACATTTGTTTGCATTTGGTAGGTTTTAAGCTGGGTAGTCATTTTATTTTTTGTCAAGGTCCAGATTCCTTGGTGATGGTCTAGTAAAGTTGCAGACTTCAGAGAAACATTTTTCACACTACAATAATAAGTACATAAAAATATTTTTGCAGTCCATTCAGAAGCATTTGGTTGTCTGGATTTGGCCTGCAGTCTGCCTATTGACTACCTGTGTTTTAAGCTGTAAAATTAAAATATATACTCTGTACAATAAATTATGTTGTGCTTCCATACCTAATTAGGTCTTGTACAATCTTTTGCTGACCAGCTGCGATTTGGTGTTTTAAAGAAATTATCACAGTTGTGTGAGCATTTCTTTCTGGATGATCTTGGATATCTGCTTTATTTTTTTAAAAGATTTATTAATGCTAGATGAAGTATTAAGCTTTGGACAATGCAAGTAACAAATCTGCATGATGAAGTGCAACAAGATGTGGAATTCGTACTCCTTTTTTTCCTTTCCTTAACTTCTGTGTATCTGAGATGTGTTTCAATTGATAAATATCAGTGAACTCTTAAAACTGAAATCTGATGACCCTTTCTCTAAAATATTAGAAATTAAAATGGTATTCATGAAATCTTTCAGACACAAAAATAAAAGCAGGAAAGAGCTGCAGAATTAAAACACTTCACTGAACTAGAATTGCAGTTATGAAAAAATCTTCTAACTTGGCTGACCAGAATTCTTATGCTCAGTTCACACTTATTCTCCTAATGAGCAATATCCTGAGAGATTGCAGTGAAAACAAACTGTCATTGAAGACCACAGAAGTCTTGTCTACACAAGGACCATGATCTTCACTATGGGAGACACCATGCATTTATGTGCAACACTTACATTACTTATTTAATTGTTAAACAGTATATTGGTTGAACTAATTAGGCATTCATTTTAGAAATGTATATTGGCACCCTTTACCAAAGCAGCAAGTTGCCTTACATCATCTTACGTTGATTGTTTCAATGAGTCGTTTCTCTTGGTTTCTTCATCTACTGTTGGACAGTGGCATGAATAATCACTTCACTGGTGTTTGTCTGTATGCTTCACTCACTGTTTGAAGTTTAGGTTTTTCCTGATAACAAAAGTGTATAAGACAAGCATTGAATGTATTTGCTATGTTGCTGTGAAATTCAGGCCTATTTTACCAAGAGGTATTTGATTATTTGAGAAATCCTTGCTCATCAGTTATTTTATAAATACTTTAAGAGAGAATTTTATACTCAGTCTAAAACATCCATTATGCAATATTTCCATAGATAAAGCAGTCAAGATACAATGTCCCTATATAATGGGCTTATCACCATAATATCTAGATGTCAAAGATTTGCACCATTGTGATGCAACCAAGAACCATCTTTTGATATGCTGCATTTGTAATGGCTTGTTTTTGGGCTGCCTTGGGGTCAGAATGCCAACTGATGTTTTCAGCGCACACAAAATATATCTAGCTCAAAGAAGTAGAATACTGTTTGTACCTTCACACATTTCTTCTATATCTAGGACTCAGATTGCATTTCTGCTGGCCAGCACCTATGGCCACTTTGTATTCTGCAGATTCTTTTTGGGATCTCGCCTTCTCTCTAAGATCACTTCTCCATCCCCATCTTCAGCAGAGTTGGAGCTCAAATCAGTGAAGTGAGCTCTTTAGGCCATCTTATCCTCTGTTCAGTAGTTTGTGATGTAGGCATACCAATAGACCAGCAAGGAGGGAATAAGAGAATGGAACCGCATATGGAATAAGTCACTTGCTGCTGTTACAGGAGGAGATATATTAAAATCTGTTTGAGAGCAACACACATGAGTGAGGAGAACATTCCTAGGAAGAGTCACAATAGTACCAGGAGAATGGACTCGAAGACAATAGAAGTTCAACCTGAGAGCCACCAGATGGAGTTAGATGAACTTATTCCTTTTGGTTGTAAGAGAAAATAGAGTATCTCTTTGTATTGCTGTCACTATCAAAGACAAACACTTTAAAAAGAAAAGCCTTATCCCTGTCACATATGAAATCCCATTCTTGTCCCTGTGGAGTTCTTAGTCTTTGTGTTACACTTAAATTCTGGGCTTGTTCACTCAGGGGCTAGCTTTCAATCTAATCTGTTTGGATTAAGTATCTGAAGTTTTAGATAGTGTTAGCATCTCTTGGTCTCTCCTGAATTTAAATACAGGTCAAGAGCATTTACTGTATTTAAGGGATATTTATCTAATGGTGTGAAAATAGGAATGTTTCTGTCTAATGGAAGATTTTAAAAGCCTTGCTTTCTTGCAGGAAAGTTACAAAAAACTTTGCTTCAGATACTCTGAATTTCAAGAGGTAGGATTCCAAGTCAGCCTGTCAGTTCTCACTTGTGGTAGTGTTCCTGTGGGTGACATCCATGATCAGTAGTCCCATCTCAGAGTTCATGCCTGGTGTGTGCAGATAATATGCTTTTTGAACCTCTGGGGAAAGAAAACTACTTTCGCTACCATATTCCTTGTCCATGGAAAGTAGCTTTTCTGGTGGCTAGCTTAAGCTAGACGAATGAATGAAATAGTTAACTTGGCCTACATAGTCACTACTTTCCTCTTACAGGGAAATTTTAATTACTAAAATTGCACTTAATCTCACTCACAAAAATCAGGAATCTCTACTCCCTACATTTGATCCAAAAATATCAGTTGGGTTAAGAATGCCATGATAGTTATATATGTTTGTGGTCATCTGAGTCTTGTGCCTTAAGAGGGATGCAAGAAGTGCTGTTGCATCTGCCTATTTAGCAAGGTAGATCATTCAGGAGTAGTGTTTTGGAATATTTAGTCACCAGCAAGGATAGCTTGTAAGCTTTTCCTGCATCATGTATTCATCATCCTGAAACAAACCTCCTGATCTCATTAGTGCATAGTAAGTTAATAATTGCTTCACTAACAGTTCAAGCTAATTAAGTGTACCCTGTAGAAATTTAACTTTCCTTGAATGTTCTGCAAATCTATAGAAGAAAAATATTGTCATAAATGTCTTCATGCAGCATACAGTCAACCTGTGGAAGTCTTTGCCACCGGATGTTATGAAGGCCAAAACTATAAGAGTTCTAAAAAGAACTAGATAAATTAATGGACGACGCATCCAGCGACTGCTATTATCCCTGCCTATCCTGGCTGCAAAGCCAGCTCTGAAATGTCCATAGCCTCGTTTGCCACAAGCTAGGAATAAGTGACTGGGATTGGATTTCTTGACAATTACTTGTTCTGTTCATTCCCGGTCTAAAGCACCTGGCACTGGCCACTGTCAAAAGACAATAGACTAGGCCAAATGGATGCTGATCTGACTGGTACGACTGTTCTTGTATGCTTAACTTTCATAGATAATAGAGATTTGTATTTTTAAACATTTTTGTGGGTTTTTTATCAATGTAAATGTTTCAGCTGGAAATTAGATGGGGGAATTGGACTGTAATTACTGAATGGTAGTAGATGTTGAGATTCAAAAGTTAAAGCCTTGTAATTGTTAACACAGATTATTAATATATGCAAAGTAAATGGCCTTATTAAGCACAGAGTTCTCAAACAGCAATTTTCTTTCTTTGTCCAAGTTTTGATTTTCAATGAAAATATCTTTTTCAGTTTGTATGTGTAATGCAATCAACATTTACCAATAATCTAATCCTTCCAAGTCTGGAAAGATAATGTAACTTATATCTGCTATTTTACTTCATTTCGGTAGCGATATGAAACAGATTGTTGAAGAGCTTAAAAGCACGCTTGCTATTTAAATTGTGCAACTTTTTTCCATCTAATTATTTTAGCTCTTATAACCTTTTAGATGCAAACAATTATGAAATAGCCAAGGAAAGTTACATGTTCAGTATACATTCTTGTTCTTGGTGCAGCTTTGCTAGAGTTAATAGAAATACTGTAATGGTTAATTTGGTCGGTTGTAATAAATTGACTTTTTTGTGTTTTCCCTAATTTCTTCAGGCTGGAATCAGAATAGTTTATTTGCATTGGCATTATACTGTGGATGAAGAGTCTGTTAGTAAAATAATATGCTATAGGCCTGTACTCTGAAAACTTGAAATTTTTATCTTCCTGTTTCATATTTGAAGTTTCAAGTGGCTGTGATGTTCTATTGGGAGACAATGGTGCCTCTGTGCCACCCTCCCACCTGGCCTTCCAGGGAAGTAGAAGGGGTGATGGCTGCAGCACTCCAGCCTTATTCTCAGCTCATATACCTGAAAATGCTCTAAATTCTTGCAGTGTAAATGAAAGAAGAATGAGGACTTTGTTTCCTTTGCTTTGTAAACACTTCTAGTGCTTTGCCAGTGAACATATGAAAACAGTTTTCCCAATTTGCTCACCCAAGAGGTTGCAATGGAGTGAAGGAAAATGTTACCCTGGTTTTAATGATCAATCATATTACAGTTGTTTAATTTTGAAAGGTACACAAATGCTGTGGTGATGGACATAGCATAAGAATCTGAACATGTCCAACAAAAATATTTGCTGTGAAGTTTGGCTCATTACACACAACACAGCCCATAAACTAACAAAAGCAAGAAAACAAAAAGTTGAACCACCCTCCATATTTCTTAACTCTTGTCTCCCTTTCACCATTCTGCATACACATCTTTACAGTGTTGTTTTTTCCTCCAGTAGTTGTAGTTGTGAATGATTGGTCTTGTAGCTGGCTGTGTTGCCAGAGGGCAATTTAGTACAGGTTGAACCTCTCTTAACCAGGACTCTCTGGTCCAGCAACATCCCTCGTCTGGAAGGGATGTGAAATGTGACGAAACTAGAGGCCCCTGGTAATCTAGCCTTACAAAATCAACCCACTTGTTTTTGTTTTGTTTTTTATGGGAGAAGTTACTGTTTTTTATGGGAGAAGTTACTGTTATCACAGACCATAACCCCTGAATTAGTCCTAGCTAAAAATAAATCTTAAAAATCTGTATTAGTTCTTTAGAGGTTTGTTTGTTTTTTAAGAAAACTACCCTTTTAACATTTTTGCATTTTAAGGGCGATTGGACTAAATTGATGCTGGCTGTAGCTTCAGTGAAGCACTTTTATCGCTAGTTACTTCAGGGATGAATCTGGCCAGTTGACTAGAAAGAGCTAAATTCCCTGCTAAGGATGGGGATAGAATTAGGGAGCTGTTTAAAGCTTAGTATTTGGCCAGCATGCTTAGTTCTTCTGGCTGGCTGTGGACAACATTTGACTTGGAGGTATTGTAATGCATTTTGAATAGCATCTAAAAAAAATCCCTGTGCACTCAAGAAAAAGCATCAGAACTATCACTTCACTGAAGTGTAATCACTGTGCCTGCATCTCAAGAAAAGAAACAGTATTTTACTTCTGCAGAACAGCTCAGCCAAAACTACCTGCTGGAAATTGCACAGCTACATTCTGTGTGCTGACGTCATGCAACATACGATCCCAGTGCTTTGCTGCCATTCGCCGAAGTGCTGTCTCCATTCAGAAACTAGTTTTTTGGGGTGGTGTTTTTTTTTTTTTTTTTTTTTTCCCAACTGACTCTGATTTGGGATTGGGGTTGAGCTCAGAAAGCAGGTTGGGGAGGAGGTTAGAGTTGTTTAATGAGCAAGCTTCAGCAAAACTATGCTAGTGTAAAAATGGCTGTTGCCCATGAATGTGTAAGAGCCTAAAGAAAAGGTCTTGTGTGGCTGGAAAGCTTTTCTCTCTCACCAACAGAAGCTAGTCCAATAAAAGATATTGCCCCTCCCACCACATCTCATGAACCAATGGGTAATTCAGTGATGCATGCCAGGCAGTCACTGAAATCTGGATCTAATCTCAGGAGCTCACTGGTGCAGGGGGAAAATGTCTGGTGCAGTTGCAGCTTTGTATTTTGGAAATGAAATGATGGTTAAACTCTTCTGAAGAATTTGTATTTGTCTTGTTTCCCTGGTGCTAAACATTTTCATGCTTTAATAAGAGAAATAGAAGCAAAGGACTGTCATTTGAGAGTTGACTGCTTTGATGTCTCAAATCACTTTTGGCCCTGATTCCAATCTTGCTCCTGTATAACTAAATTGATTTGGTGAATTTACTCTTCTTTCTCACCAGTATGAGATGAGATTTGTGCCCCAGGAATAGACTATGGAAAGAAACATAGCCCCATTTTCAAGGAAGTTTTGCCTTCTGCACACCATACATTCCAGTTTTCATTTCCTTTTCAGTCTCATTTTATTGTAGGCTTTTGACTCAATATTTTGTCAGGTTATTTTCATAAAACTATATCTTTGTTAAAGTCTTCCATATATTAGGATTGAAGTCTAAATCCTTAATTTTTTTATTTACTTTGCTCACACATGCAGACGTACCACAGAACTTCCTCTTGGTACACTGCCAATTCTTTTCCAGCATCCACACACCACTGTTTTTAAATCATCTGTAATTCTGTAACTTATCCATGCACAAATGCTGTAAAAGCATCAGTGTAGCAGCTGCTTCACCACTGCAATACATGTGGAGTAAAAGGCACTTGCTAAATCTGTAAATTTAAAAGCCTCTAGCCCATTGCTCAGAGTTTTGGGTTTCAGAGCCTTAAATATTTTCACATTAAGCACTTTGTTCAAGTGGATTACAAATCCCATAGTTTACAGTGCTGTCTGTCTGCAAAAACGTCGAGCCAGAAATATCAGATGATTTGGGCATTTAACCTTGGGGGTATTAACATCTTCTGGGCAAACTGGTAATTAGTGCCTTGTCCTGCAATCCCTACTCATGTGAATTGTCACTCTAACTTTAGTCAAATCCTTTGTGTGACTGAGTTACAGGGTTAGTCCCAGTGGTTCTCTTGAAACAAGGCACCCAGTCCTATAAACACACAATAGAACTATCTGTTCTATTTCACAGGCTCTCCTGGGGGAAAAAAGCTACTCATATGAGTAAGGGTTTACAGGTTTATGCCTAAAATCTGTTGCGTATCCAATGTTGCAGATGTCACTCAAATTTTGCTCATTTGTAAAATAACATCACCAAACAGACAAGCTTGTGATATGAAGAACTGATGTTTATCTGGCATAAGGAAGAAGGGGAAGAAATCTGGGGAGACTGAGTGTATATAGGTGTTGCACGAGAGCTCTTTTGCTCCTCTACAATACTGGGCTCATGCCAGGTTGTTAAAGCTCCCAGTGCTCTGAACCAGTGGTTCTCAACCTTTCCGGACTACTGTTCCCCAGGTTGTACTTCAATTAAAACTACTTGCTTACAAAATCGGATATAAAAATATGGGATTGTCACCACACACTTACTGAAAATTGCTTACGTTCTCATTTATACCATTATAAAATAAACAATTTGGAATATAAATATAAATATTGTACTTATTTCAGTGTGATATTTGAGCCTGTTTTTTATTTGTGAGCCTTCTCTGAAGACCGATCCTCAGGTGGTGGGGCTAAAGCATGTAACTTAACTTCATGGGGCCCTGGTCAGTAACCCTGTTTTTTGGCCCTGTACTTGCAATACCACTAAACCTATCCTGTGGACCTCTTCTCTCCTTCTTCCCCCCCCCCCCCCCCTTGGGGGCTACAACCTCCAGGTTGAGAAACCTGATCAAGATGGGTACTCGACTCTAGGGTTATAGAATGATTCTGTCGACTACACGCATTCCCTCCCTCCCCCCACCCCCCTCGCTGCCTCTGTATCAGAGACAGCAAGAGGGAGAGGCAGAGGCAGCAGCTTGGGGTGGCAGCATCTCCTGTCCATGGGGGAGCGGGGGGATCCAATCTCCCCACAGGCTGCTCTGCCCCCAAGGACAGGGGCTGCTGCCTCAGCAGCATAGGGTGGCAGTTAGCTGGTCTGCAAGGAGAGCTAGTTTTTTAAACTGGTTCTCCTCGTCGACTGACTCCTCCTGCCACCCTGCGCTCCTGCCTCTGATACAGATGCAGCTCCGGGTGGCAGGGGACTCCCCAGGAGTGGGGCTGGGAGTGCACTGGCTGCCAGCCCCACCCCCAGGGACTAGCGAATAGTCGTGTAAATGCAAAGACTTCATGCTAGTCAATTACCCAATATCTAACATCCCTACTCAGCTCCCCTGGAAGATGTTTGTGTACTCCTGGGGTATTTGTATCCATCACTGAAAATTATTGTTCTGAGCAGAACAAAACTGCAAAATAGCTCCAGTGCAAACAAGTAACATACGTACAAGCCTGCAAAGAACAGTCAGGGGCTGCACACAAGTGGGGAACACGCTCCCCCCGCCCCCCCCGCCCCCGGAGTGGGTTCCCCAATGCTGGTGGGGGAGGGGGTGAGCCTCAGGGTCTGGATCCAGGCAAGCTGGGAACTGCATCTGAACCTGGGACCTTAGATTCCCCACCTCTCCTGTAAAGGGTCACATTCTAAAAGGCTGGCTGCATGAAGATTTAGTTTGTTGTAACCTGGGATGTGAATCTACCCCAGGCATGTTTTGCAGTGGTGATCCCACTTTGAAACATGACCAGAATAATGTGCACTAGCAAACTGTTAGTGCAGGTCAGCAAGGTGCTTGTGGACAGGAAGTGTCTGGCAGGCTATTACAGGATAAATCCACACCCCAGCTTGCTACAAATTAAATGTTTGTTTAGAGGAGCCCTAAGAAGCCTTTTGTCATACACAAACTTCCTCACATGCCTGTTTTGTTTTTTGTTCTTGTTTTTGATGCAGAAGTATGCTATCAATGACATCTGAATTAATCAAAGAGGGAAGTGTGTGTATTAAAACAAGGCACTTTCATGAAACTTCACCAGAGACACACACATGATAAAGTATCTATTATATTTATTTTCTTATATAGTATCTTGGGTTAAGCCGCCTGATATGTGGAATCAGTAGAAGTGAAGAAAGAAGCTCTCATCATTTGGGACAAATTCTGTCCCAATCCTGGTTAGTAGGAAGGACTCTTATTCTGTCTGAGCAGGGCTGGTTCTTTCGCACAGGAAGTTCAGATAACAATGACTTAAAAACCACCACTGCCCCAGCACTAGTTGGTGTACTACAGCTTCTAATGGTGGAGCTGGTTCAGTGCAGAGGTTAAGCCAAAACTGACCACTGACATGATCTTCATATATAAAGATTAGCTTTGCCAGAATAGTAACCCCCAACATCATATTGTCTTACTACTACAAGACCAACTGAGAGAATTGCCACTACCATTGCAACACTCTTGCAAGGCCTGTTACTTAACTTGAGATCTCAGCTTACCCTGGCATGGCTACAGGCTTCTTTTATTTTTTTTTTAAACACTGTAGTACAAAGAACTTGAGTTTCCTGTTCTTAGTTGGTATTGGTTAGTTAGTACTATGGAAAGTTCTGAGAGCCATTTTTGGATCTTTAAAACCAGCCTAGTATTGATGGCAGATTTTTAACAACTGAATTCTAAATATTGTCTACATTTTGTTTTGCTTTTATAGTTCGTTTAAAGCATGCAGGGCAGAAATGTCCAAATGTGAGTGTAGAAAGAAACTGTGTCTGTCCTCTTTTTGTTTTTGTATTCCAAAAGTATAACTGAATAGAGACTTTGTGGATAAAATGATAGCCAGTTCAACTTTAGTAATCAGAAAACAAAGTAGAATCATAGGGCTGTAGGTTTTCAGGAACATTGGATTTCTATTGCTGAGACTTGAAATCAGAATTTAGCTCCTAGAAGAGTGGTCTCAAACTGTTTATCTCATGCCCCCTGAAGTCGGAAGCAGGTCCACAGCTCCTGGAGGGAGTGTTTGGGGAGGGGAGGAAATGGACAGAGTAAGGGGACAGGGCCAGGAGTGGAGCCAGAGCCCTAAGAAGGAGGTTGGCAGCTGGGACCCTGGCTGTGGGGTTGGCAGCTAGGCAAGGAATGGAGTTATGTGGTATGCACTCTGTCCCCAGTGGAGACTGGTCTGGGCCCCAGCTGTGCTCCCCTCCCTGCCTGAACATGCCCTGTGCCTAACTAGAGGGGCAGAGCCCACTGTTCAGAAACCTCTATCTCGTTAAAGTGCCACACAATTATGGTTATAAATCATGGAGCCACATTTAAATCTAGCAGAAGCAGTTAACTTCCATGAGCTCCATGGAGTTGCACCCTCCTTATACAAAATCTAATATTTGCCCCTCTAGACTCATGTACACCTGAACATTCCCAGCTGAACCACAAAAAGAACCTGTATACTGCAGCTTTAATATTCAGAACCACAGAATGAATGCTACTATCTTAATCAGGTGCTTGGTCAGTAACTCCAGAGTGAGAACGTCTGGGTCAAGGTTCAGGTTAGTTTAGATTGGCTCAGTTGAGTACTTGCCGGTTTGTCCAAGAACAGTAAAGCTACTGTGTGTTGGATCCTCAACATGAAATGGTATTTGAAACTGCAGTTAGAGCACAGGTTTGTTTGGGATTTTTTCAGTGTGGGAGATGTGGTTCAGAGGTAAACAGATGAATGGCTCTAAGCAATGCACTTCTGTGTCAAGTGACTCTAAACTTGAATTCGAGATCAAAAATTTTGTTTCTACTGATCATAATATCATTTCTGCCTGTACACCAGATTGTATGTACTCACATTAAGAATTGCATACTATTGCTATTTTCAGAACTTTGAATCATAAAATCATAGAATACTAGAACTAGAAGGGACCTCGGGAGGTCAAGCCCAGTCTCCTGCCCTCATAGCTGGACCAAGCATCATCTAGATGTTTATCTAACCTGCTCTTTAATATCTCCAATGATGGAGGTTTCACAACTTCCTTAGGGAATTTATTCCAGTGCTTACCCACCCAGACAGTTAGGAAGTTTTTCCTAATGTCCAACCTAAACCTCCCTTGCTGCAATTTACAGCCTTTGCTTCTTGTCCTATCATCAGACGTTAAGGAGAATTTTTCTCCCTCCGCCTTGTTACACCCTTTTAGGTACTTGAAAACTGCTATCATGTCCCATCTCAGTCATCTTTTTTTTCCAGACTAAACAAACCCAATTCTTTTAGTCTTCCCTCTTAGGTCATGTTTTCTAGACCTTTAATCATTTTTGTTCTTCTCTGGACCCTCTCCCATTTCTCCACTTCTTTCCTGAAATGTGCTGCCCATAACTGGACACAATACTCCAGTTGAGGCCTAATCAGCACAGAGTAGAGCAAAAGAATTACTTCTCATGTCTTGCTCACAACACTCCTATTAATGCATCATAGAATCATGTTCGATTTTGCAACCGTGTCGCACTGTTGACTCCTATTTAGCTTGTGGTCCGCTATGACCCCTAGATCCCTTTCTGCAGTATTCCTTCCTAGACAATCACTTCCTGTTTTGTATGTTTGGAACAGATTGTTCCTTCCTAAGTGGAGTCCTTTGCATTTGTCCTGATTGAGCATCTTCCTATTTACCTCAGACCGTTTCTCCAGTTTGTCCAGATCATTTTGAATTATGACACTATCCTCTAAAGGAGTTGCAATCCTTCCCACCTTAATATCTGCAAACTTAATAAGCATATTCTCTGTGCCAGGATCTAAATCGTTGATAAAGATATTGAACTGAACCGGCCCAAAAATTATCCCTGTGGAACCGCACTTGATGTGCCGTTCCATCATAACTCTGGACCACTAAAGCACACCTTCTGTGGAGACTATGTAATCAAGGCCCGGGGATGTGTTGTGTCTATGTTGCAAAAATTAACCCACATTCATGACACTCCAACCCTGGGCCAATTGATTTGGGCTTGCACTGTGGGGCTCGAAATAGCAGTGTAGATGTTCCTGCTTGGGCTCTGAAACCTCCAGCCCCTCTGACTAGGTTTCAGAGTTCAAGTGGGAATGGCTACTCTGCTGTTTTTAGCTCTGTGGTTGAAGCCCAAGTAATTGACCTGGGTTCTGAGACATGATGGGTATGGTTTCCCTTTTTGTTTCAGTGTAGACCTATCCTTGGAAAGTTTGCTCCCTTGTGACATGGCCTCTGCCCCTTACACGTCTCAGAGGGGTAGTAATGTTAGTCTGCAACTTAAGACAAGTGGTCCTCTAGCACCTTAGAGACTAACAAATATGTTTATATATATTAGTATCATTAGCTTTCATGGGCACCACCCACTTCTTCGGATGAGTGGAATGCCCCTTACAGTTCAAAGGCGGAAAGGGAAACTTGACAACATAGCGCTAGAATGTGATTAGCTCTGCACCAATTTACTCCTTTACTCCTCTTCTTGCTCCTCATTCTCTAAGTTGTATACCTATTCATGGGGCAATGGTTGCAATCCTAATCCTTTTACGAGAACTGCCACTTCCAGTGTATTTAGAGGCTGGATGGTTCTTTTGGAGCCAAGCTTACCTCTTTTTGATGTATGTTTTACTACTATAAAGGGCTTTAATAAATTGTGAATTGCATACATTTTGGAGGAAAAAAAATACATCCATACTCAGGCTGCCTGTTCTCTCCCTTTAGCCACTGACAGGATTCTATAATATTTGCCTTGCTTGCCTTGCCTTATGTATGCTTCACTTTTTTGTCTCTTGTTAACTAAAATATCTTGAATGTTAACTTCTTGAAGTATTAGAGAGAGAAGCCAGAAAGATAAATGGAAAAAATCTTGTGGTTTTTTTTTGTTTTTTGTTTTGTTTTTCAGCTCTTCCTCCAAAGCCCCCGAAACCAATGACTCCGGTCAACACAAATGGAATAAAGGACAATTCCAGTTTCTCTCTGCAGGATGCAGAATGGTATTGGGGGGATATTTCAAGGTAAGGAACAATCATTATTGGAATACAATGAGCCTTTTAAAGATATGCTCCTTTTTGAGCCTGTATATAAGTAGTGGGTAACCTGTGGCCCACTGGGGTTCTACGTTCAGGCCACCCCCTGTCCCTCTTTGCTCTGTCCCCCTGTGCCTCATGTGCTGGGGGCCCCGCTTACCTACTCTTCCCTGCCTCCCAGCACTTCAGTACTGCTATGAATCAGATGATTCAGGCCCTGTCCCTACTTATCCCCCTCCTTCCTAGAGTTTGAATGCCAGGCATCTACTGATATGCAGCATTCAAACTCTGGGATGAGGGGGGAGGAGAAGGGAGAGGAGGCGGAGAAGAGACCGGGTGGGGCTTTGAGGGAAGAGGTAGAGTGGGGGCAGGGACTGGAGAGGATTGGAGGGTTGAGCAGCCCCTGGCAAAATGAGAAGTGACACACATTTAAAGCAAGGGCACATGTGAGATGCATGCTGATTGCACACAATATTGTGAGAGCCATGCACTCCTGCTGCTGCTTTGTTACTTTTGCCAGCAATTTAATTTGCCCCTAATAATGGATCACTTTGTTGAAAAGGCACGATAAAGAAGGATAATCAAGTGCAATGTATTTAATCTTATTCTTGGGGTCATGGTTAGTGCACATGCCCGGTTTCAGTCTTGTGGCCCACTGAGATGGAGGGCTGCTCATGCGGTTCACTCACTAGCCTTGGGTGCCCAATACAGACGTTTCACTGCAAGAACTTCAGTTAGGCCCAGAATTAGTGTGTGCTTAAGTACTATGTTGAATTGGTAACTGAAAGTGTTTAACATGTTCCTCTGTGGTTATTGTTCTAGAACAGTAGTTCATAATCTTGTAGCTGCAATTATTTTCTTGGATAAATGATTCTTTCTACAGAACGTTAAGATTTTTTTTTTTTTTTTTTTTTTAAGAAGCTTTTCTAGCCTTTCAGGTTGCGAAGGAAAGCTGTTCTGAATATTCTGGCGTCAGTCATTAGATTTATTAAACATGGCATTGGGGAATGTGCAATTCATGCAGCTTTTAACAAGAGTATATTTATGTCTTTACATAAGGAATAAAACCAGTAAACTAAACTAGGGGGCTACGCTCGCCATCCTCCCCCCCCCCCCCCCCCGCCGGTTTTCATGGCCAGAGAAGCTTGAGAGCTATGCTCACCAACCCCCCTCTCTCTGGGGGTCGGTGTCTGGCCAAAGGGGCGGGAGCAGGAGCGGGATGAAGGTACGGGGTCTTGGTGGAGGGGTTTGAGTGAGGGGCTGGGAGTGAGGGGTGTTGGCTTGAGGGGTTGTGAGTGAGGGGCCTGGGGCCACATTGGGAGCCTGTGCTGGTGCTCTAGCCTTGCTTCCCCCCACATCCCCACCTCCCTCACTCACCACCCTGCTGAGACCCCACACTCCCAGCCCCTCACTCTCCAACACCAGCTCCGCCCTCCCCATGCTCCCCCTGCATCAGGGAGCCTTGCCCCCCCCCCCCCACCTCCGCATGATGTTGAAGCACCAGCATTGGCTTTCTGGCGGGGGGGGGGGGGGGGGAGAGCCCCAAGGCTCCATGTGTGCTGCCATTTCCCTTTCCCCTCCCCCAGTTGGGGAATAGCAGCGCAGGGACATGCTTCAAGGAGGCTTTTCCCCGGCGCTTCAACCTCGCATGGAGCGGGGAGGACAAGGCAATAGAACTGCAGTGTGCGAGGAGTCTCGGCCAGGGGTATGTGAGTGAGGGGACTGGGGGTGCGTGGTCTCAGCAGGGCAGTGATTGAGCAGGCTGGGGGTGTGAGCTCTCAACTTGGGAGCTGTGAGTAACGGAACTGGGGGTAGTATTAGGAGGGGCTGCAGCTGGTAGAGCTGCAGGGGAAGAAGCCAGTCAGCAGAAAAGATGTCATGGGGCAGGTTTGGGCGCCCAGCGGCGATGGTAGTGAGGCACGAGGGCAGGCCCAGGCAGCAATGGTAGTGTGGCGCAAGGAGGGGCTGTAGAGCTGTGGGGGAAGAGACTGCTCAGCAGGAAAGGCGGCCAGGGCCAGGGGCAGACCAGGGCAGCTGGCAGTAATGGTAGCATGGCTTGAGGAGGAGGAGCTGTAGCTGGTCAGCGAGAAAGGCGGGGCTGTGCATTCTGGGCTTGGTCTGGCCGATGGTGATGGTAACGCGGCACGAGGAGCGTTTGCAGGCGGTGGGGGAAGAGGTCGGTCGGTGCCAGAGTCGGGGGTGGGAACAGGAGCTGGGAGTGGCGGCCTAAGATGACACCCTCCCCCCATGGGGGAGTGATGTAAGGGAGCGATGCTGGTGTCGTGATGACATCATTCTGTTGTCCCGCAGGATTGCCATTGACTACTCGATTAGTCATTAAAGGGTGGGGGGTTGATGTTCACTATCCCAGCTGTGTCTTTGCCTTTCAAATGTAGTAAGAGCCATGGGCAAAGGTGCAGGAGTCAGGACCATCCCTGCTCATGCAGTTTTCCCTGCTGCTGCCTCTGCCACCTTGCTCCCACCTCCCCGGGGACAGTGTCCTGGGAGGAACCAGCTTTTAAGCCGGCTCCCACCAGCATCAGCTCCTGCTCCCCCCCCCTCCCCCCCCCCCGCTGGCTCTGATACAGAGGCAGAAAGGGGGGAGGGGAGCGACTTGTCGAGTAGTGACTCGACTACCCATTAAGCCCAGGTTTATCAGGTAGTTGTTTACATACATAGAGAGAGAGATGCTAGAGCTGTAACTAAAACAAAAATTAGATGCTAGTTTGGATTGCTGTCTGGTCCATGCCTGAGTGGTGTCTAGCAAAAGATTTCATTAGCCCCACTAGCTTCTTAGAACTTCAACAGAAGAAAAAAGAACTTGATATGTGGATTGTGCCACCCTTACACTTTAATACCTTACTCAAATAACCCCATTTAGATCAGTGTGAGGGCATGCTACAATTCAGGCCCTTAATGAACAGTGGCAGAACCTGATCACAAAACCCAGAGGGATTGATTGTTCTCTTTTACAATAGTATTACTACACTGATCTAATGGTATAGCTCTTGATTTATGAGTATAAGTGATCTCGGGATGAGACGAGTATATACAGTTTTGCAGGAATGGCTTTATATATACTAATCAAATATGCACTGACAGGATATATATTTGATTAGCTGTCAGCCACCTTGAACAACAGATGGGCTTTTCATTGCGCTCTCAAAGCCAACAGACGTTGTACTCTATTGGATTGAAGGGTGGAGAATAAGTTAGGGATGTTCCACAATGAACTCCAGTTCCAGCCCACTAGGCATTATTAGAGAATGAAAGGTCAAATATCCTAGCTGATCTCAACTGTGCTCTCAATGAATTAAATAAAGTGTTTGCAACTTGCTTCTGAGGGCATGTCTACACTTACCATTTAAAGGGAAAAAGTCCCTTTGGTGAATGTAAAATGCTCCCACGTTTTTTGCACAAGTGACTTTTTGCTGTGAAACTCCGAAATGTCACTGCAAAAAGAAAATCGCCTTCGAACTAGGGAGGCTAATGAGAGTGACCGAAGTTGCTGATGAAGCGTGGGATTTAAATATCCTGCGCTTGATTAGCATAATCCCGGCCGGTCAAATATTTAAATCCCGCGCTTCATTAGCAACTTCGGTCGCCCTCATTAGCCTCCCTAGTTTGAACGAGTGGGCTAGTGTAGATGTACCCTGTGACCCTAAATGAGTACACAAACCAGCACTTTTCTTTTACAGTTCCCTATTCACCTGTGAAATAGAAAATGCAAAAACTTTGTAGGTGTAAACATACACTGAGATCCCTGTGTGAAGTGTGCTATAAAGGACAAAGTATTATTTTTTTTAAGTAAAGCATGGTGTGGATTTTGGTGGAATGAATTTCATGAAAGTTCAGCTAACACCCATTCCATAAAAATCTCTTCCATTTAGTTAAAAGAATAAAGCTTAACTTTCTTCTCACAACCATTGAAAATTGAGAGTAATTCCACTGGGATTTAGTTGCATTACAGAGGTTTTCAAACTGCAGTGTAAGAAATATCAGAATCAAACCCCTAGTGAACCTTGAGACTAGAGATGTGTACTGGACTGGATACTTCTCTGACCCAACTTCTATGAATGATCATGCCAGTTTCTTAAAGAGCTAGAACTGCCTTCACAAAAGGCACCTGTTTACACTTTGAAAGGTTTTGAACTTGGTGATTTCTCTGAGACACAGCTGCTCCTGTTGCTTATACACAGCCTTCTTTCTAAATAGCAGTTAAGTGCAGCTGCTGGTTTTTGCTAAGAGTGAGCAAGTTCAGACTGGTCTAACATAGCCTTAAAGGCTGAACAAAAATATTATCCCTACAGCTATTAGGGTTGTAAAATCTTGGTTAACCAGTTAAATGTTAGGTTTACCTAATGTTTAGCCAGTTTAATTGACTAAGCCTTGCTGGAGCAGGCCTCATCCCCGGGTCTCCTGTCCCCAGCTCCACTTCGGGGCTGGCTGCCTGCTCCCAGTCCCTGCTGGAGCAACTGGGCTCCCCGCCAACAGGGGCTGCTCTGGCATCCAGAGCAACCACTGTCCATGGCAGGCCCCCTGTGGGGCTAGAGCAGCCTCTTGCCTGCAGCAGGCCGGGAGCTGCTCCAGCGCCCTCTGGTTGCCAGTTAACCAGAACTGATAAGCATTACCCCTTGAGGGTAATACTTACCAGATAACCAATTAACCTTTCAGATCCCTAAGGATATCCTAAATCTGAAAGTAGAAAATTTGAAAAACAAACCTTTATATTACATAAGATTTTGAAAGCAAAACAGAAAAGAAATCTGATTCCTTATGCACTCTTACGGCTTCTCTTTGATGTGTTTTATTTTTAAGCAAATCTAACCTAACCTAACTTTCCTCATTGATCCTTCTTCCAATGTTTTTGTTCTGCCAGGGAAGAGGTAAATGACAAATTACGAGACATGCCAGATGGAACATTTCTGGTGCGCGATGCATCAACTAAGAAGCAGGGAGACTACACTTTGACATTACGGTAAGCATTGGGTATTTCACTCTTTTTATACCTTGCCTTTAGTAGTCACACCAGTGCCAGTAGGTACCACATTAGTATATACATGAAATGCCCTCAAGTAGTGATCTCCACTTTCTTGGAAACATTTTTCCAGAGATTGCTGAAGAGTGTGGAATAAGTAAATAAAGGAGCAGCCCCTAGAAACACCATCTCACTACTTGTACTGAGCCCAGTGCATCCTGAGACAGTTCTATTTGGATGTCTCTGTGTTGCAGTCATAATCGGTAAAGGTCCTAGTTCTGTATCTCTCAGTGTCTCTGTACTTCTGATTTAAGAAGGTTCTACTAAGCTGGGACACTGCATTTAATGTCACCAATTCTGATCACACAGCAAGTGTAACTTGCTGCAGAGTCTTGTCTAGTATATTCACAAAATAGTAGGATCAGCTTTCTTCTGAGTTGCTACGTGACAATAGTTATATTGTCTTGGAGTTCAAAATCATCCTCTTTTTGTCAGTTTAAAAATGTATGCTTGTGACCAAATTCTGTTGTCGCTTGCACCACCACTCTGAGATTACTGAGTATAAGTTTTCTGTCAAAGCAGGATTTGCCTTAAAATCTAATTTAAAGGTGATCTGAATATGTAAACACACAGGCATGTATCTGCAGGAGCCATGCGTTAAGAAAGTGCTCTGTCCTTTATCTGCTATTCAAACTTTTTTTATTGGTAGAGGGAAAAATAAGCAAGCACTTCCAGCAAATACAAACCTGGGTACTATGAAGTCCTGTATTAATTAACCTGTTATAAATCCTTCTAAGGACTCACTTAAGTTTGAGTATCCAGTGTTAGCATCCAAAATTTAAGATTGTTTGTTTGATAATAGGTTTGCAAGTGCTTTTTAATTTGTATAATACTTTGATCTTTCTTCTGTGTATCCCTCATTGCTCCCTCTTTCTCTAAGAGGAATCTAGGCATCTCCTGATCTTATGTATTCTTTGTTGTTGGGTTTTTTAGGATATTTTTGTTTAGTTCTGAGTTCCATATTCCTGGTTGCTCACCATGGTTTTTTTGTGTGTGGCTGCCTTAAGGAACCTTGAGCAATCCCCTTAGAGAATTTCTAATTAAACTAGGTCTTAAATACAGTAAACTAGTCCCAGAGAGAATACAGGAAGATACTTACTTTCTGCTTTTCCGCTGCTCAATAAAACTTGAGACTTTTTGTGTATTTACTTAAAGGTGCATGTTAGAGTATCTGACTAACTATAAAGATTCTTGTCCAGGAATTGCAGTGTTGTCTTTAAGAAGAACTCAGCATGGCTACTCATACTGTACATGTGGCAGCTTGTGTGTGTACACTTGCTACCCATGTGCACAACAAAAACCTCTAAGCTATTGTATTGCCTTACAGGAAAGGTGGCAACAACAAACTGATAAAGATTTATCATCGGGATGGAAAATATGGTTTTTCTGACCCATTGACATTTAATTCTGTTGTGGAGCTGATTAACCACTACCGCCATGAATCTCTTGCTCAGTACAATCCTAAGCTTGATGTGAAGCTGATGTATCCAGTATCCAGATATCAACAGGTGAGGTTTCCAGAGTCCAATAACTGTTAATAGATGTGGTCTGTAGTTTTTTCCCATGTCATAAAACGTTGGCTTTTCTCTCTAGAGCCTGGATTTTTTCATATGAATCCTGTGAAAACTCAAATCTCCTTTTTGCGTGAAATCTCAGCTTTGCATGTTTAAGGGCAAAGTAGTGGTTCCAAGAGTCTATGTGGTCTAGAACAATAACCACAAAGTTAGGAGACGGACCTGACCTCTACTTCAAGCACTCATGTTGGCCAGTCCTTTTTAATTCTCCTGCTACTTAAATATTAAGTTCTGCTTCACAGCCTCCTTATGATACAGATAATTGTCATCACGTGTATTTTACAAGTGGAGAAGCTGAGGTTGAAAGAGTCATTGAATTACATGGAGGGCTCTGTGGTCTAGGATGCAAAGCAACTGTTTATATACAAAATACGTTAAAATCAGTCACTTGCAGAAGTGCGACTGCTCATTCCCCTGTGCTTAGTTTTCTAGATCCTAGGACTTTAGGCTGATCCTTCCTCCTTCTCCTTGCTGTGTAGCAATCTTTAACACTGAGCAAAATTGCTCCATTTTTCCATAAGTTCTGTGACCTCTTGTTTTGCAAACAAACAAAATTTGATCTATCCTACGTTATTCCTTCTTTCTCTAAGGGGGTCTAAGCATCTATTGACCTTATGTTGTCTTTTTTTATTATTCTCTTGGATTTAGCTCTGAGTTTCATATTCCCGCTTGCTCTCTTTTGAGATTGAAGCCTGTGTTTTGCTTTGTCAAACTAGGTCTCTTTTTTTTTTTCCTTCGCTTCTAGAAGCCTAATATAAAAATTGCTCCATTGATTACAGAAATAGGCACTTTAAGTTGACAGAGGACCAGTGCTTGGAGAAACTACTTTACTGTCTGTCTTTTCTGATGTACACAGGATCAATTGGTGAAAGAAGATAACATAGATGCAGTAGGTAAAAAGCTTCAGGAATACCACTCTCAGTATCAGGACAAGAGTAAAGAGTATGACAGACTATATGAAGAATACACCAGAACATTGCAGGTCAGTTTTCAAAATAACCTTTTGTTGATCATTACAGCAGGTCTCTTTAAAAATTGAATTTTTATTCCTACTAAGACAGCGAAACAAATCATTTAAAAAAAAAAAATTGACACAAAGGAAAACAAAACCAGAAGCAAAGCTAATGTATATGTCTATCCTTTGATTCAGTTTGTGCCTTTTTTGGTGTAGGGATGACAGCTACAAAGCTAACACATACAGAAAATGTGGTTAAATGTAGTTTTTGTGTATGAGATATGGCACTTGCACTCCTGGAGGAATGGTGCAGCCCAGTTGAGGGAGTTATGGGGAAAGGGCTTTATGTTGGGAGCTGTTATCGGACCTGTGATAGCTTAAAGTGGAGCAGCCAGAAGCGATGTCCTATACAGTGTCTGCACCAGGGAATTCTTCCCTCACCTGGCTTAGGGATGTAAGCGACTAGTTGACAAGCAAATCCTTATTGGATAGACAACTATCAAAGAGAGGCAGCAAGGGTGGGAGCAGGATCTGGTGCTGGGGGGAGCTGACTAAAAAGTTGGTTCCCCTCAGCACCGTCTCTGTGGGGAGAAAGGGACAGGGGCACAACAAGGAACTGGCGGCTCTTCTGCCTTTGAAATGTAGCAAGAGCAGGGCTCTTGTAAATTTCAAAAGCAAAGCGCCACCAGGGGCCAGAGGGGGACTCTTTGTCCCATGCTGGTTGTGCTCCCTGCAGAGGTGCCCTTATTGACTAATGGAATAGTCAATGCAAATTAAATTGATTGTTCGATTAGTTCATTGATCTAAATGTAATTTCCTTAACCTGGCTAAGAGACATTTCCAGGAACTGCATGCCACTCTGTCTTCATACATAATGGGCCATAGAGTGAGAGAGAATCCTATAAGACAAGGTATCTGGAAGGGCACACCACGCTGGTCTTGTGACCACATGTCATCTAATATCTTGATCAAAACAAGTCCTTGCACTTTACAGTATTGATATTGCATTCTTTGGGCTGGTTGCTGTAAAATGAGCTCTCATCATAACTATAATATTTGTAAGCTTCAGGGGATAGCCGAGTTAATCTGTTACAGGAAAAAAAACAACAAATGGTCTGAGAGCACTTTATAGACTAACAAAACATGTAGATGATATCATGAGCTTTTGTGGGTACAGCCCACTTCTTCAGGTGACCGGAGTTATGAGTTTAGGATGTGCACATCCAAAATAAATAGGAGAGGGGAAGGGGAGGAGGAAGGGAAGAAAAAGAAAGGGGGGTGGGAAGAAAAAGGAAGGGGGATGGGTGTCAGAGCAGAGAGAATCATAAGTATCTGAAGACTGGGTAGTTAAAATGAAGCAGATAAGAATCAAAGTTAATAGATAGAATCCTTCTAAGCTGTTTGCACCTTCAGTGGCTATTAAGTTGGTAGTGTCTCAACCAACTTTCATCACGATTGAGTCCATTAGCATGTGAATTTAATTTGTGGATGAACTGTAATTCCAATACTTCCTCGTGGATCTGGCTTGTAGAACTGGTTTGTGACAAGACAGCTACCTGGAGATCTTTTAAAGAGTGATGTGGAAGATTGTTCCCCAATAGGTTTCTGTATGTTTCCTTTACGTATATCTGATTTGTGTCCACTGATTCTTTCCCACAGAAACTGTCCAGTTTGTCCAATATATATAGCAGTGGGGCACTGCTGGCATTTGATGGCATAGATCAAATTACTGGATGTGCAGTCAAATGACCTTTTGATTTGGTGTCTTATGTTGTTGGATCCAGTGATGAATTCACCAGTCTAGATACGTGGGCAGAGTTGGCATCGTTTTTGGTTGCAGGGCTGGGTTCCTGGAAGCTTATGATGTGGTTGTGTGGCATGGTTACCAGAAAGAATTCATTTCAGGTTAGGGGGTTGTCTGTAAACAAGAATAGACTTTTCTCCCAAGGCCTCTGAGAGTGAGGGATCATTTTCCAAGATGGGTTGTAGATAGGGTATAATGTGTTGGAGGGGTCTGAGTTGTGGACTATAGGTAATAACAAGAGCTCTACCAACTAGGACCCAATATTGTAATGTAAAGATCTGTGCTGGGATTTTCTGTCAAAGAACCCTAATTACAAGGACTTTGTAATTTGATAAACTTTGTGGAGGGAGAGATGATCTGCTTTCTTTGAGACTTTGGCTAAAGTGGGTTGTGTATTTTCGTGTTCAGTAAAACTCAGATTTTGCCATAATTTCATTTTAAATGAAGGCTGAAGGTGTCTTTCTGACAATCTATTTAGGAAGCATAATTGAATCTTGTTCCTGTAACTTATTTCAGGATGCAAATAACTAAGTATGCTTTTTGGTTTTGGTTTCTTTGTATAGGAAATTCAGATGAAGAGAACTGCAATTGAAGCATTTAATGAAACCATCAAAATATTTGAGGAACAGTGCCACACGCAAGAGCGATACAGCAAAGAATACATTGAACGATTCCGCAGAGAAGGGAATGAGAAGGAAATCGAACGGTAGGATCTCAAAGCATACTCCTTGTGTGTTCTCCCTACATAGGCACACTCATGAAGCAAACAGAATTCTGTTAAGCCTTCTTTTGTAAAATTGAAGTAGTGTGGTATTTTTACAATAGATTCATATTCCTTTGTTGAAGTATCCCAAACAGTCGGGCACTATAGAGGACAATTCTGCATTTGCTGGGAGTTACACTTGAATGATCTCTGGTCTTTTCACTCTAAGTCTAGATTTATAGTGAAGAGCTCTCTTCAGAAAAATGTGAGGTGTAAGCAATGATGTCTGGAAAAGGGGGAATCAATGTACAGCTAAAATGTGAGCTAAAGAAAAGTTAGCTGATTTTTACTTGCACTTGGAAATGAATAGCACAAAAGCACTTGTCACACATGCTTGGGTGTCCACTTAGAAACTCCCATTGATATTGCTAAGAGATTCATATGCATCAGAGATGCAAGTTAGTGTCTTCAAAGGATCTTTAGTACTTTGTTCTTAATTTCAAAATGTTTATTTATGAAGCTGAAAACGTCCATAATTTAACTTTGTTAGGCAACAATTTTAATCTAAGTCAATGAGGTTTTGTTTTTGTTTTTTTTATAAGTAGTGGTGACCTGTAGGGAAGCTAGTAGGCACTCTTCAAAGTGTGATTTCTGCCCTGAAAAATGGTCTTTTCTGACTTAGTTGGGGGGTTTCCCTATGTGTTTTCATAGTCATAGGAGTCTGACAAAAGCAAATTCTTATTCGTCTTCTTCTTCGAGGGTCCCCGTGGGCGCTCCACTTAGGTGTGTCTTGGCCGTGTGCACAGCAGCGCTGAGATCTTTGATAGCAGTCCCTGGCTGCTGGCACATGCTGCGCTGTTGCGCAATCGCTTTGATTGACAGTTTGGCACATGCTGGTGGCCTCCGTTCATTCTCAACCGCCGCTGGGATCGGTTGCAAGGAGATGGTTTTGAAGGGAGACTTTTAACACTGATTAAACGGTGAAGACGAAGAAGAACCTTTCTTTTATTGAGATACCGATAACAGCAGAAGATAAAGAGCAAGTGGAGCAGGGCGCAGGTGCTACCACCACATCCCGCTCACCTGTAGCACCTCAAACAGGCAACCCCTGTCATGCCAGCACCATATAGCTTTAAAAGACACACAGGGTGTGAGATCTTCATTTCGGCGGCAGACCTACGCGAACAGAGCTTACACTGCCTCGGGCAGGACCACCCAGGGAGCGACTGCCCACATTGCCAGAAACTCGCCCCGAGATCAAACCGGGCAAGAGACTTAGAGGAGAGCCTGGAATTCAGCTCAAGCACAGGATCCACACAGGGTGGGGATATCTGACATACTAGAGTATATTCTCCACCTGCGGGACACACAACTATCAATTAGTTCCTTCAGTGTACACTTGATAGCTATATCTGCGATACACCGACCCATACTGGCATATTCCGTTTTTTTCCCACCCGTGTGTGAAGAGATTCCTGAAAGGGACACGGAACCTCTGTCTACCACATAGAGACTCAGCACCATCATGGGATTTGTCTCTAGTGCTGGACTCGCTCATGAGACGGCCTTTCAAGCCTCTCACCACTTGCTTGCTACTCCACCTTTCAATAAAAGTAGCTTTTCTCATTACAATAAGATCAGGTAGGAGAGTGGGAGAGATAGCGGCACTCACGGCGGACCCGCCGTACACGGTGTTCCACATGACCACGGTTGTCCTTAGAATCCACCCGAAATTCCTGCCCAAGATACTTGCCTCATCCCATTGTAACAAACCAATATACTTACCTGTATTCTTCCCGAAACCACACGAGGACAGCGGGCAGGCAGTGCTGCACACGCTGAATGTACCTTGAACACGAGACTTCAGATGCACTCCCAGACCATTCGTGTTGTGCGCAGACAGGTCCAGAGGACAACCTGTTTCCAAATGAGTATCCAAATGGATTTCTACACACTTACACCCAGAAACAGCCGCCAGCAATTGTACGGGCACATTCCACGAGAGCAGTATCTACCACAACTGCTTTCCTCAGGGGTCTTCACATAGACATCATTTGCAGAGCGACAGCATGGGCTTCGGCCAATACCTTTGCACAACATTACGCTACTCAGTCCTTTCAGGACTCCTACATTAACGTTGTTACCATACTGTCCAACAGCTAATCCTGTATCATGGAGTGCCCACTGCCAAGCATGAATACTGCTGCATAGTCACCTAAGTGGAGCACCCCTGGGGACCCTTGAAGAAGAAGGAAAGGTTACTCACCTTGTGCAGTAACTGGAGTTCTTCGAGATGTGCCCCGTGGATGCTCCACGCACCCTCTCCTTCCCTCTGCTCCGGGCTAACACAGTGCAGCGTAGAGAAGGAACGGAGGGAACGGCCGCCGGCGCATGCCTAACTGTCCATCAGAGTGATTGCACAATAGCACAGCATGCACTGGCAGCCGGGGACTGCTACCAAAGATCTCCGGGCTGTGTGCACAGCAGCGCTGACACTCCTCAGTGGAGCACCCCGGGGGACACATCTTGAAGAACTCCAGTTACTGCACAAGGTGAGTAACCTTCCCTTTAGCTTGAAACCAGTGGTTCTCAACTTTTTGGCCCATGGCCCACCTGGTTCAATGCAAACCTTTCCACAAACCACCAGCTGCTAAAGGAAACTCACCTTTAATTATATAATTACGCTTGAGCCATTTTGCCAGTGCTGCAGTTAGGGAGAATGTTTTCATTTAACCAATAAGAAAGGAAATATTCATCTAAATTATTAAACAGATTAAGTACTTAACTTCATTTTAAATAAAGTAAAATACTAATTTATGTCCAACACACACAAGCTTTCAACGTGGTTTTTATTTATGGCAGGAGTGAGGAGCCTTTTTTGGGTTGGGGGCCACACACCCACAGAAAAATCATTTGGGGGCCGCACCAGTGAGAAGCCCCCCCCAAAACAACCCTCCAAACCCACCCACCCCCAACCTTCACTAATGTGGCCCCCAACTAAGACATCTCATTCCCCTGGCGCTCCAATGCTTGAGAACCAATGCTTTAAACCATAGCAGTGTGCAAGGGAGCTGAATTCTGTTCCTCTACAAGTGTCAATAACATTTAGTTTGTTACATGAGTGAATCAGTTTTCATTGAAATGTGTTGCATAGAGCTTAATTGGGTGCACAGTTGAGGGTATGATTTGTGCTGTGCCATCTCCAACACTGATGTGTGAGGAAAAAAATAGCCTAGTTTGACTGTCCGATCCCAAGCTCGATTACATGGGATGCAATTGAGAGAACATCTCTTCACTTGTAAACTAAGCATGTTTAAAAAGGACACTTGGTAAATCTGGTGCCCCACCATCCCAGTTTTAATGTCCCTTTTCAGACTACAGCCACAATGACTCCCCACTATCTGTCAGTGGAGATCAGCTTCTCAATCAAACTGCATTAGGAGACTAAATGTGATCTTCATGCAAGTCAATGTGAACTGCATCAAAATTCACTTTTGTTAGAATCTGATCTTAAAACCCACTATCAGTCAGATTTTTGTAATATAGATTAAATTTCTATCTGGCCAAAGTCCCCACACACACACAAGTTAATGGTTGAGGCTTTAACCGCTGTTGCCTGCTAATAGCAAGGTGCTGTCATTATTGTCAAGCTTTCCCAATACCTAAGCACAACACAGTAATGTGATCTTTTCATCTGAACTCTTGATACTTGATGTTCATACATAATGTATCCTAACTTAGTTGCCTAAAATTACTGTGATTTGAGCACCTACCTGCTATAAAACAAAATCTCCCCTATTCTGTCTCAAGAATTGTTATAGTATGTCAGAAATTTAATACTCCACTTAAATCACAAACTTAAGATTTCTACATTTAGACTATTTAATAAAGGAATAGATTCTTAACAGCAAAACATCTTTTCCTATTTTGTATAGGATTACACAATAATAAATTGTCTCCAAACATTTGTGCAGAGTCGATATTAAGCTTTCTCCTGTTAGTATAAGCAGTTGCATTTATGTGCAAGAAGTCCAATCTCATTCCAGTGTCCTAAATGTTCTTGCTAAGAGTCTTTTTTAATAAATACAGCTGTACGTTGCCCTGTAGTACAGGGCAAGTACGATGGCTAACTTGATATGGTATCTTCTGAATTGCAGTAATATCCTTCACATGATTCTGAACTGAAAGGGGGTTTTGTAAAAGTGACATTGTGGGACACCCATTCTTCATCTTGACTTCAGAACAGGTGTCAGTGTTTACAAGTAACGTAAATGACAGGGGGGTGATGGTTAACTTCTAGGCCTGCAAACCAGTTTGAAATTGTGTCAAGTCATTTACTTGTTCATCACCAGTACTAAGTATCTGCAGGCCAAACAAATCCTGCTGATAGTGATTCCTGTGCTAGGGTTGTTAACAGTTTAGAACTTGAGTAAATAAATCTGACCATGGGGAAGGAATTGGATCTAGTTCACCCCCATAGTTGTGTTCATTCAGTCAGAAGAAAAAAAATTGCCTTACATTTTAAGGTGCAGATCCAAGGAATAAGAAGGAAGCACCCTTCCAATTTTAATTTTTTTTTTTTTTTTTTTTTTTTTTTTTGAGGGTAGAACTGCACTCTAAACAAACTAAAAGAACTTTGCAAAAGTAGCCACTACTTAGCTGATGGTAAGATGAGAGGAAGGTGATATAAAGCAGTATGGCTCTTTGTCTTCCAGTACTTTGTAAAAGTAGTAACCCCTTCAGTAATGACATTCTTAAGGCTAGATCCGTCTGGGTTGATTTTTGTTGTATATTTCTCTCCCTCTTAAACATTACAAATTTATTTACAGAATTATGATGAATTATGAGAAATTAAAATCGCGCCTGTGTGAGATCCATGATAGTAAAATGCGTCTGGAGCAGGATTTGAAGAAACAAGCTCTGGACAATAGGGAAATTGATAAGAAAATGAATAGCATCAAACCGGATCTTATCCAGCTACGCAAGATCAGAGATCAGTATCTTGTGTAAGTAGGCGAGGCCTGTGCACTTCAAAACAATGTGATTAACTTGTTAAAGACAATTGCCATCATACTGTGTCTTCATTATACTAACAGGAGTCCCATTCTTTGTTCTTTATGGTCAAGAGTTGTGTGCGCACACTAATAGGAGATTAAGCCCCTAGTATGAAATGACTGAGTAACTGGTTAGTCTTTCCCACTACTTCTGTAATCATAACTTCTGGATAATTACTGTCACTGTCAGACATCTAAGTATATCTGGTACACCCGTACACATTCTACAATATAGGTAACATTCATGTGAATTAGAAAAACATGAATGATAAGGGCAAGTACTATCTGACTGCCATGTGCTTCCCTCATTAATATTTGCGGAAGGTGCAGAACTAGGTTGAGAAGAGCAGAGGGAAAAATGGTGGTGATTCCTTAGAATGGTGTACTCCCTCTTACACAAATTCCTCAGAGGCTTCTACTACTCATAGCCATAGATTTGGAACTGCCCAGGTTGGGAGGGCCAAAACACTCCAAAGCATGCTATCTCTGAGTCTCGCTGGTATATGAGAATTAACACCTGCTTCATGAGAGAAGGGATGTTCCACTGACGGTACATTTTCTGGGACAGGCAGGTAGCTGCAGCCATCATCAGAAGACCCAGCAAACCTGCAGTAGTACTTTCCTTCCCCATTTAACCTGCAAAGTCTGGAGGCCATGCCTCCTCTGCTGCTCCCTCCCTAAAGAAGAGCTCAGTCTAAGACGACTATATAAGGGTACACTGGGCAGTGTTTCCTAGGGCCTCTGTGTGAGTAAGCTCAGTCTGAATCTTGGTGGCCAAACCATTGTTTGTGAGCTACATGTGGCTCTTTTACAGTCAAAATGTAGCTCTCAGAGCCCCCTATATCCACACTCCGTTCTCTACCTACCAGACTTGGGCAGGGGGAGCTCAGGGTTTCTACCTTGCAGGCAAGGTGATAGAGCTAGAGGTTTCTGGGCTTCAACAGGAATGAGTCTGAAACCCCAAGCCCTGACTGGTACACCTGGCCTTCACATTTCTGAAGATTAGTGAATACAGTTCCAAGGGTCAGTAAGTTTCCCCCCTTCCTCCCCCGCTCTAGCTTCTCTGTCTTTGAGATCTAGGTCTAAGCGTCTCTTCCATTTGGTTAGTATCAAACAACTAGGGAATATATTCATGCTCTCTAATTTTTCATCCTGACAGATGGCTCAATCACAAAGGAGTGAGGCAGAAGCGAATAAATGACTGGCTGGGAATCAAAAATGAAAATATTGATGAGTAAGTGCCCTTGTACATTTAAACTCACAGATAAGTGGCTGAGCTCCTCAGTGGAAGATCAGAGCTCAGTAATAGAAAATGCCAGTTTCTGTACAGGGGATTGGCATTCTTTCCTACGGGGGAGTTTTGTGTCCTGTGAGCCAGCAGCTCTGTGTTGAGCTGATGTGACTGTGGCTACCTTTTTGAATAAGGGTTCTTGGTTGATGTTTAAGTGAATATTAGAAGGCTGGTCTTCCAATTTGAACTGCCTCTTGCCAGATGTATCTTTTGTTTGCATTTTATTTTCCGTTGGTATGCTTTCTGCAGAATAAATTCTCCTTGTTATGATTCCTTTAGCGACTGGGTGGTTGAGCTAACAAGTTGCATCTCCTTCTTTTCTAGTACATACTTTGTGAATGAAGAGGATGAAAACCTGCCACATTATGATGAAAAAACTTGGTTTGTTGGGGATCTCAACCGTATCCAAGCAGAGGATTTATTATGTGGGAAACCTGATGGAGCGTTTTTAATTCGAGAGAGTAGCAAGAAAGGATGTTACGCCTGTTCTGTGGTGTAAGTCTGTGCTCTTTATGGTTTAACTTACTCAGAAACCTCTAGATCAGGGCTACTCAACTTTGGAAGCCTCAGGGGCCACAATGATACTCCCAGCACATGCTGAGGGCCACAATTTAAGTGTGGATGCCTATACATGCAAATATATATGCAAATAGCTTCTTTCACCCTGAGAAGCATGAATACAAAGATTAAGGCAAGGCACAGGCCCCATTTAAGTCAGTTCTGCTGATATTAACAAAATACAGTATTTACCCAATTTCTGCCTGTATGACAGCACTTTTAGGAGCAAAGTCAATCCAGGAATTTAACTACTAAAACGTATATCAACAGAAGATCATTATATTGACTCACCATTGTGGAGCGTGTTCCCAGTGGAGGCCATGTTCAAAGCATCCCACCCGTGGGCAGCATGTTGAACTCGCGTAAACCCAAACAGCACTGCGGGCTGCAAACAAATGGGCCACAGGCCGCGTGTTGAGTAGCCCTGCTCTAGATTGACAATCTCAGGTCTCTTTGCCATTTGAATTATTTTAGAGAATTCAGACCACCTTAAATTCACACATTTAAATAAGTGCAACATGCAACAGATGCACCTAGATTACAATGGTATAACTTTGTTGCAGAAATCTGTTGGTTTGGAAGTACAGGTACTGTGGTGCTTCCATTCTTCAGTCCTGTAATCATTAGGCTATAGTTTTGCAGCCTTTCAGTAAGCAACTCCATAATAGTCTATGGCCAGATTTTCACATCGCTCTCTGAAGACGGACATTAGCAAAGTTTGGGGACCAAAATTTTCCAAATGAGACACATTGATATTTGTTCTGATTAGCAGACATGCCAATTCCAGATTCACATGACTCTTGTGTTTAAGGTAATTCAAGTACGTCAAAGAAGGCATTTTATAAGAATGGGTATTCTTGGCCGTGTGCATTTTATTCCAGGCCTGACTCTCTTCTTTCTTAGACGGGTGTAGAAATAGTGCCACTGGTGGTTTCCCTATTTTATGTTGATATAACTGACAGCAGAATAGGGGTTCTGTTTCCACCACCTAAAATTCCCTAATGCCAGTTTGTGGAGTGCAAAACCATTTTCCATGGAATAAGTCAATGGAAGCATCTGAAAATGAGTAGGCAAAACTGACAAGTGAAAGGGCAAACAAAGCCAGTTCACAAGTAAAGATTATCATGCATGCAATCTCAAAGAAATGTAAGCACTGCCTGCCTTTGTAGAATTTCACTGAAATTAAGTTTGTTGAATTCTGTTGATCGGTATTATGCCACAAGCTAGCACTGAAATGGTATAATGTAACTTGCTGTACTTGTGATTTGGATTATAAAGGGTACAGCATGAGGATTATATAATATCTGATCTTTCTGCCAAATAGTTCCTAGGCTTCTGGAATAATCATGGAGTTTCAGTAAAAGCTCTGCCAAGTTAGGGACTCAATTACTATAATTTCAGATAACAAACTGACTTGAGAACCCATGCTGTGTTTGCCAACTACCAAATGTAGCCCTATGTTCTGGGCTAGCTCCAAGGTAGTGGTGAAATGCTGACGTGTGTTTCAAGAAAGAACACACATGTGCATACATATGTGCACGACTGTCTTGGAAGTCCTGTTTTGGGGGGGGGGGGGAGGCTTTATAGTTTTAATTGGGAAAATTCACACACACACATATAGAGAGAGCGAGAGAACACTTGGCTGTTACCTTTTCAAGCAAAAAAGTTCTCCTGAGTAAATCCACCTAAAACCAAACTGTTCCATCAAGGAGGTGGAGCAACCTGGTGTCAAGGAGATGGGTAGATCCTAAAGTCATGTACCCTGTGAAACTCTTAGTTCCTTAACTCTTCCTTCATACTTGAGGAGGAAGGCTCAGGCCAGTGTCAGACGTCTCTAGAATAGATGATACTTCTCTTCTCCTAGTCACAGAGCATCTTGAAGACCATCTCCCACTTGGGTGGAGGGATGAAGTGGCTGGGGGCTTCAAAGGAGGCTGGGTCACACTAAGCCTCAGGCAATTTCTTGTTGTGTAACTCTTCCAATGCACTAGCCCAAAGTAGAATTTCCCACCTGAGGCTGTTAACTCTGCCTGCCTCCTGACCACCTCCACCTCCTCTTGAAGTAGTGTGACATGTGGTGGCTTCAAACCCAGTTTTTAGCACTGTCTAGCAGGAATCCTGGTCATATGAAGGCTGTAATCTCTAGGTATACTGTTGACCCACTTTCTATTCAAAGGTGGAAACCCCTGAAAATTCCATAGTCACTGGGTTCTCTAGAACTAGTCATTGCTTAGACAGATGTGTTTTACAGATTCAAGGGGTTACTGAATGCTACAAGTGAGACAAGAGGTGAAGTTGCTCTCAAACTGAAGCTTTCCTTAAACCCTGTGACTTTCTTCTTTCCCTGTTGTGTATTGTTCCAGCTGCTGTATTACCGATGTTTTTTATACTCTTCTCCATAAGTCATTATTTAAAAAGTTAAGTATGGATATATAAGAAGTCCATAACAGAAGATCAAATAGTTATGGCTTCTAGTAACATAATTAGACCTCAGTATCTAGCACTTATGTTTATTTCTGACAACACAGATGAGAAACAGAATTTTTATTCCAAATCTCCCAAAAGTAGTTTCTGAAGCTAGACAGGCTAAATGATTGCAGGAGTACTCTAGAGAAGGAAGGTTTTTCCCATCTCTCCGGTTTGGTAACTCTTGAAATTATAAAAAGGTCTGACCATATAATGGCCTCACTTTTTTTTTTTTTTCTCCCCTCCCCCCCCCCCCTTCCAGAATGGCTGCACTTTCCCCTGAAATCATTGGGATCTGCAGAAAGCTTACTGGTTTTGAGAATCAACCCACTTCTCTCTCAAAGCCATAGCGAGAAACTAGATAGAATAAGTCTAAACTAGAATTGGACTGGATCTAAGCTAGTTGTCAACAAAGTCTGGTCTGTAGAGCCGTTTCCTAGTGGTCCACTGAATGAGTTGGAGAAGTAGGCAGTGGGGGTTGGAGTTGTCCCACCATGAAAAGCCTCTGTTATGTAGGTCACTTTGTAAGAAAGTCTGACCATTCTTTCTAGAAGCATTTCTTCTGCACAGAATCACTATTATAACATCTCCGTCATCTGTCTAGAGTTTGTTGTTATTTTACTGATGCAAAATCAGCTTTGCTATAGTAGTTGCCTGTTAACATTTCAGCTGTCATGTTAAACTGTCCCGTTTCTTTCCTTGCAGAGCTGATGGTGAAGTTAAACACTGTGTGATCTACAGCACTCCAAGGGGTTATGGGTTTGCAGAACCATATAACCTGTACAGCACACTTAAGGAATTAGTCCTTCATTACCAGCAGACATCCCTCATCCAACACAACGATTCCCTAAATGTCAGGCTCGCCTATCCTGTCTACGCACAGATGCCCTCCTCCCTTTGCAGATAAATTCTGAGGAGGGGGAAAGTGTTGGCTATCTTGGATTCTTTTCTACAGTTTTTATTAGAACTCTGAGGGCATTCTCTTTCTCCTTAGACTGCTTGTTTTGCACAAGAAGTGATTCTGTGAATGTGAATCAAAGAGGCCTAGCAGCAACAAGACAACAACTTGGGTGTAGGTGTCCTGGTGCTACCTAAAGCTCAGCTGTGCTTTTACACTGATACTTTTTTGTTTCCTTCCGGGGGGAATAAACTGAACATAAACACATCCAAAAAACTGGAAGCAAAACATTTTATGGGGATAACTTTTTGCCAGGCACCTTCAGCAGAACTTTTAATTGGGATTTTTTTTTCTTGTTCTTGTGGAGACCATTTTGAGGCTTCAGTTGAGGCATCAGTAATGTCTTTCAGTCTTAAACTCCAAGAAACTAGGGGGGGAACTCTACCACAGCAATGCTCTGTTAATTTTAGCAGTTTCACTACAACTCAGCCGAACTTCCAAATGAGGGCTTATCTTGAGATGTGGAATTTGGTGAGAGAAGACCAAAGGAATTATCGGAAAGCTTCAGGTTGTTATTTAAAAGGAAAAAATCCTTATAAAGAAAAGTTGCTTTATTTTTTACCAACAGTAACAAAGTTTTGGTTTCAACGGCACTACAGGTCTTCGCTTAAAGGAAACGTTTAACCAAATTGAACCCACCAAAACTTTGTTCGTTGCTGGATTAAGCACTTCTTCTGGGGGAAGGTTGCATTAGCATCCGCACATACTTTCTACACCAAAACTTGAAACAAATAAAAGGAAAAGCTAAAACTTTGTGTGGTTTTGAAAACTCTAATCTGTCTGACTTGATGTAATTGCTCCTCCTTCCTCGCTCCTCCATGTGTGGGGTTCTTGTTTTGTTTTTTTGTTATTTTGGGACACTTCTTTCCAAGTCTTTTAGATACGATGCTTTGGAATGTAAACCAGAATGAAGCTGGCCACTCATGTTTTGTGAGTTCTGTTGCTGAATGATGATCTTACTCTTTTGAAACCCTTGTAACTGTTTTGTAATGTAAGTATAAAGAAAAGGTGCAATGCAGTGCTTCTGGATGGCTTATTATACCAAATAATTATATAAAGACTGGTCCTCAGACTTTTTCTATTATAAATAGTATGGTGATTTGTACAAATCCCCTTTGACTTGTCCACTGTGGACCAGAGTCTGATTTCCGTTACTCCATTGAAGCCAATTATTCAAGATTTTATGCTAGTGGAACCTAGTTCCACTATGTGTAGCCATGTTTAGTGTTGGGCAATAATCAAAAATTAACCTGGATCATTTGTAAACACAGCAGCCAGTTTAGTAGCCAAAGCAGGAAGCGACTCTTCTGCTATAACTGCACAGACTATTCTAAAATCAACTCCAGGTTCTCTTGTGCTATCCATTGATGCATCTGATACTGTCAGATGATGGGTATGAAGACTTTGGGTGTGGCTGGATAGAGCCTGCATTGCTAAAATGCTTAAGCCAGGGAATAATTGCACTTGAAGAGAAATGGAAGTTCTCCCCATGGGTGTGTCTAAACTACACCCTTCTGCCGACAGAGGGATGTAGATTAGGCACATCGCTATTGCAAATGAAGCGGGGATTTAAATATCTCGTGCTTCATTCGAATAAAAATGGCCACTGCTTTTTGCCGGCAAAAAGCGGCACTCTAGACGGGGATCGGTCGACAAGGAAAGCCTTTTCCGGCGATCCCTTATGCCTTGAGGGATCGCTCGGAAAAGGCTTTCCTTGTCGACCGATCCCCGTCTAGAGTGCCGCTTTTTGCCGGCAAAAAGCAGTGGCCATTTTTATTCGAATGAAGCACGAGATATTTAAATCCCCGCTTCATTTGCAATAGCGATGTGCCTAATCTACATCCCTCTGTCTGCAGAAGGGTGTAGTTTAGACATATCCCATTATAGCTTGACTCAGTATTTTGATGTGCTCCTACTGAGTTTCTAGAGTGGAAAACTAAATTAGGTAAGAGTATAACAGTGGCAACAAAGCACAAGTTGCAAAATAATTATTTGAGTGGCCTTAGAGTTTAATTTTTGTTGCTTTTTTTAATAATAGTAGCATTGTTTTATACCCAGAGTAGGTAAATTGCACCAACAAGGAAACAACAGACTGGTAATTAAGACATAAGACTGCAGGCCAGAAGCCCTTGCATTTGTTTCTGACCCTGCCACTGATTTCTTGTTTGAACTTGAACCAGCTATAATCCCAGAAGAATAATGGCAAAATTGAGGCTTAATTAATGTTTACACTGAGAAATTATCAAAGGCACTACAATATACTGTTAAGCAGAACATTATTTATTCATGAGAAGGGTCATGACACATCTAAAACACTGATAGATAATAGTGGAAAGGGCGATTTAAATTGTTTGACATGTCCAGGCAACACTTTCTTTTGCACTAATGTGTCGCTGGTTAAATCCAGCTGCAGTTAACCAGCTAGAATGTGATCTTCAAATTAAGAATTTTCAAGGCTTAAAAAGCCCCACAATCTGAAACTTGTTGATGTCCCGTGTGAGAAGAGACTGTGATTAACAGAGCACCCCATGCCAAATGACTGTGTTTCCCCAGGTTGGCATCTGTGTTGCTGGTAAAATGTCTTCCCTGTTCAGTAAAAACCTAGATTTGTTGCTCCAGTTGTAGGTTCAAAAACTGGGAAAATTTTCTGTAATGAAAGCAACTTGCCCCATCTCTTGAGTTACAGTAATCCGCTGACTGCAAAGCATCCTTCTCCTACTTTATCTCTTGCCTCTCTAACATTTGTCTTACCATTGGATTCATTCTAGACTACACATACACTGGGTAGATTTTCAGAGGCACAGATAGCCGTTAACTTCTAGCTGTGCTTTTGTCATGTAGATTTTCATAATGGTTCTTCCCTCACTTCCCTGGAAATGCTAGTGAAGTCAATGGAGACTTGAGCCCACTAGTGAGAATCGGGTTAGCTGCAAACTGTGAAGTGTCTTGCTACCTGAACTGTGACACAGTTTTTCATATTAACCAAGCAAAGGTCAATTATTAGACTGAATCCTGGCTCGGTCTTGCAGCACCAGTGGCAAAGGTGCAGCAAGTAGAAGCAGAACAACTTCTGGAGATTCCTTCCAGCCGAATCCCGCTGAGTGTGTGATGTGTTGGGTCAGATTCCACTCTTGGCTAAGCTGCTATAAACTTAATTCCATTGGCTTCTGTGAAGTGACTTTGGCTTTACAGTGGGATGTGAATGAACTCAGAATCTGCACCCCCTCTTCTTTCAAAGGTCCATCGCAGATGCTGCATTATTGTGAGCAATACATTCGGAAAGCTAAAGGCCATCTAGAAGCATTTTAAATCTTTTCCCCCGCCCCTAAATTTCAGATTAGAACTGTGTTCAAATTAAAACCTAGAAATTCCTCACTTATTTTCTCTACCCCTATCTTCCTGAGGACTCCTGATTTGTCCATGTGCCTTTTTGCACTCCGATTTAGGCACATTAAGTTACAGCTTGCTAGCGTTTTACCCATTTTATACTCACATGCTATTGCACACCTACTTTTGCATCAGCTTTTGCACTCATTTGGCAAGTGAAAAATGGGTATAAAACCAAGCGAACTACAGAGCAAGTATAATCCACTATGGGGCCTGCTCAAGCCGGCCTGAGCCTGTTCACTCACTAGTATAAAACCGATGTTACGCTGTTGCTCCCAACAGAGCCATTCCTCTCCTGACTGAATGAGAAATTGGAAAAGGCTCAATAAGTGCAGGATTAGCCCTAGTATCAGCTGTTAACAAGCCTAAAACAAATGCGTAAGAGGCAAAAGAAAGGGAGTAAAATAAATTATTTAAAAAAACCCAAGAACAATATATTCATGTCTGAACAAAGTGCAGAAAAATTCTGGTTTCCAGGGTCCAAAGATGGGGACACTCTGCTCAGTACATTAGAGCAGCCATTTCTTACCTGACTGCAGCTAGAGTAGTATGCGTCTCACTGACCCATGTATTAAATATATTTAGATTGAAATAAAACTTTTTTTGCACAGTGTTAAATGGGGAAATGATCCTGAGACGTTCTAATATGCACAGTGGTTTCTTCTCTCGGTTTGATGTATATTTGCAGGGAACAGGGGTGACTCAGTATTTTGCTTTTTCACAAATGGGGGAAAAAAGATCTTCTTCCACAGTTGCCATTGTGTGCAGCCATCCGCCAAGAGAACCATATTGTGGAAGTTCCTAAACATCCAACTCTCCTCCCAGTAGTTCCATTACCAGTCACCTGTCTTACTGTGAACAAATTGGGGGGGGATGTTAAGATGAGTTGATAAGATGCAGTTTGAAGATGCTTCAGAGTTTTCCCAAAGTCTAAACCAGGGTGTGCTAGAATCTGAACATATATGGTGGCACATTTTCCAGTTGAAGTGAGAGAAATTGCCTAAACTGTTGTGCGAGTGATGGAGCGATGTACCACGTGTCTCCTAAGTCTGTGCTGGGTTCTGATGCAGGACAACGTTCCTCCTTGCACCATATGCATGCACACTTCCAAAGGTATCTGAGGTAGAAAAGTGATAGAGATGCAGTCATGTTAGTCTGGTCTAGCTGTCTTTTGTTTGAGGTAGAAAAGGAATTCTCAGTCAAGCTAATGAGTGTGATTCTTTGCTCACATCAGTGTAAGCAGAGATTCCATCAAATAAAAGCTGTTTACGTGAGAGGAGAATCAAGCCCATTTAGTCTCCATCATATCCAAATTTCAAGCTGCACTCATGTCACAGAAGGACAGAAATCAAAGCAGATCTTGGCCTCTTTAAAGCCACGCAGCCACAATGGAGACTGTGGAAAAGAACGTTGATGCTTTCAGTGCAGTTGTTAAGGGTTGGGGGGGGCGGGGTCTTGATTGCCCTAACACTTGCTCTGTGTGCAACTTGGATGGCAAATGTGTCCAGTAACACAATGCCATGGCTGTTCAAAACAGCAGAATTACTAAAGGTGTGTCACAGATTTAAAGTTTAGAAAAGCCCCTTATTTGGTACTTGAACAATCTCTTTTCTGTTGTTTGTTTGTTTCTTTACACTAACGGGGAATGAAAATCTGAAATGTTAGTGAGTCTTGTACATTGTGCTGCATTTTGCAGACAAAAAACAGGTACTTTCTGGGGCTGGGGTGGGGGTGTAAGAGAGAGGTTCAAAAGGCAGTTTTAACAGCGCTGTGGTAAAGTGGGGTTTTGTTCTCAACCATATTCTGAAGCCCTGCTTTCTTTTGTTTGTTTGGTTTTTTTTCTCCCTACCTTAATTAAAAAATGTCAGCTTTGTGAACAGCCGAGTCAAAATATATTCCTGAAAGAATAGAGGCGTGCCAATTTTTTGCTTCAAATGGCAAATTTAAGTCAGATGCACAAAGGCTTCTGTAAGTGAGAGAATGAAGTGCAAATCCAGGCTCAGCTTCTTAAAAGAGCTTCAGATTGTTGTTTGAGCAAGGAGTAGACAATTCACTGAACAAGACTCCTGTCTTTAATCACAAAAGATGATACACCAAAATAATTCTAATCTCAATTTTTGCATAGAAGGCCTTGGAGTAATTGGTTGTATGTTTAAAAATATTTTTGTGTATGTATTAAAAAGCAATTGGGGTAGTGATGAAAGTCTTAAAGGACTCACCTATTTTTATAAAGCTCTCAATTTGAAGGAACCTTGCTTTCCTATCCTACTAGTTTCCTTTTGGTACAATCTACAGACAGGAGAGAACAAAGCCATGAACTCAAGGACCTGTTAGTAAAGCAATACAGCTAATTATTCTGTATGGTAGGAGTATGTTTTGACAGTGCTATAGAAAAGTTTGTCCAAAACTTTTGCAAAGCTTACATTCTGTGGGCAGAAATATTTTCCGCGGAAGCAGAGGGAAGAATTTTGAAAGCCTTTTAGAGGCCTTGCCATTTATTCCACAGGATGAAGAGCGAGAACTCTCATCAGTATGTTTTGTGAGGTATTCTAGAAGATGACAGTGCTTGAAACACTGGTCTTTGGGCTGGCTCCATTTGTTTAATGCAACTCTCCTATTCTTTACTTTTGGCAGTAGACCCACCCCTATTCTGTGGCTAGTGAAAACACAGCATTGGTTCAGATTTGACTTAAAATACTTGGCATGCTAGCTTCTGAAGCAAATGAAGTACAGGCATTTGTTCCATTTGGTCAACAGAAATACCGTCTCTTATCTGATCAATTGGCATGAGACGTTTTCAATTTGCTCTGATTTTCACCACTTGATGTTGCTTTTGGAATATTGGCTTTAACAAGCCAATGTCCATTTTTTCTGTAAATTTGTCACCACTCCATTAAATGAGCTTGCTGGGTAGTATAGCAGTCACAGAATGGGCTTCAGATATTTGGAAAAATAATTGTTTAAAAAAATGATGTAACAGTGGGCAGGGACCCAATTAACCCCCTGGTATAACTCTATTAACTTCGGGGGAGGGGGCTACAACCCCATTTATGCCAGCAGTGAAATGAGACCTGGAAATCTTCATTGAAGTACGTGTGTAGATTGTTTTGTGGTTTTTGTTTAGTGGCTCACACATCAAATAAGAATACAGTTGACTAAACCTGTTTAATTTTGTATGTTTGGCAGTTTACAGCACCATGGGATTGTAATAGTCTGCATTATATCTGTGTGTGTATATGTACTGTATGTATATAGCTCTTTGTAAAATATAGTCACATACACATTTATATGCATTAGCCATAAGTGGCACTGCCCCTTAAAACAAAATTCACTATTTGCACGTGTTTACACACATTTAGACAAAGTTGGGTCTGTTTTCTTCAAATGAAAGAGGTTTATCAGGAACATCTTGACAATGCGCTTTTGAGAGCCTAGATTATGATTTTTTTTTTTTAATATTTACTCTGGGACAAGAGCATTAAAATGTGTTCAAAGCAAAGGTTACTTAAAAAAACCCTCTTATTTTCCTTCAAGATGCAGACATGTTTCAAATCAGTCTAACTCCTGTCTAGAACTAATGTGCGAAGGAGAGTTAACAGTATGGATCACTTTGTGAATGCACTGGTTAGATGAAGGAGTGTCTCAGTGTAAAACATGCATGTATGTCTGGTTTTTGTAATCAGGACTGAAATGACAGCATACATGCCTCTGTATTTACCTTTGCGTTAATGTTGCATTTTTTTATCTGATTTTTTTTTTCCCTGCTTCTATGGGACACTGCCTCTGTTTAGAACCTGCTTCTCATGAAGCTATTGGAAGGGGGGGGCGGGGGCGGGTATTCTGTTTGTTTTTTTCCTCCATATGAATTCCAGCATGTAACTTTTTGGTACTCTTGTTATTTGTGTAAAACCTGTTCTGTCGTTTATGCTGTAGTTTAAAAAAAAAAAAAAAGGAATTTGTGTAGTTGAACTTTTAAAAAGAAACAAACTGCTTCATATGGAAACCAATTGTATGTTAGTGTTTTTGGACAAGTCATGCTGTAGTTTCTAGATCAGTAATGCGACATTGTACTTGTCACCAGATGTGTTACGATTTTGCTGTATTTTTTTAATAGATGGTTGGGCTTTTATATCCCAGACACTAAACATCCTGGGCCTACTTGCTCTAGATTAAAAAAATGCAATAAAAATTGCAATAAAGCACATTTACATGTCATGTTTTAGGATGTACTGACAGCTGTTTCTAATAAATTCAGAAATGCAGCCTAGTTGGCATGTTGTGGTGGTAGCTGTGTTTGTTTCTCCTGGTTGAGGCAGTGAAAATGGATTTTGTTTAAGGCACAGTTGAAGAAGAGTGAGTTTGTTGTCTTTTTCGTGGTTGCCAAAATAGTGCTGGTCTCCAAAATCGTGAGCAATTTAAACTCCAGTTAACAAATAAGTATGTCAAGCGCTGCTTCATATGGGTGCCTGAACAAAACCTCTGGCCTGACTTGGCAAGAGATCCAGCAACAGGGCATTGACTGAAAACCATGTAAAAGCTAAGCTCTAGAATCACAGCGCTACATTCCTAGAACGATTTCCCGTGGCTCCTCAGACTGATGGTACTATACATCTCTTCAGAAATAACTCCTGTAGATCAGAGATGAGACCCAGCATTCATGTACATGAAATCAGACTCCTAGCATGTTTGTTCTTTAATGCATCCTTTCTTCTGTTCAGTCCTGGGTCCTTTCCAGAGGCCATGAGCCATCAGCCATGCTCTGGGGCGCTTGCACGTTTCTGAAACACATGGAGTGATTCAGCTCTGATTTGGGACTCTAGAGGTAGCAGCGAGGCCTGGCATCTCAAACCTGAATCCCAAGCTGCCCACTCAAGATTACCATAGTGATTGCCTCCCCAACCCATCGTACACAGGTGTGTACACGAAGGGCTGTGTGCTTCTGGGCAGGTGCTCATGCTTTGCTGCATGGCTTCCACTTTGGCAAAGCTGCCATTCCACACCCAGCTTGTGGCTGTGGCAGGAGGGATAGCTCAGTGGCTTGAGCATTGGCCTGCTAAACCCAGGGTTGTGAGTTCAATCTTTGAGGGGATCTGGTGCAAATTGGTCAGGGATGGTATTTGGTCCTGCTGTCAGGGCAGGGGACTGGACTCAACTCGATGACCTCCCAAGGTCTCTTTCAGCTCTGAGATAGGCATATCTCCATATATCTTGTGGTAAATGGGCCACAGGATTAGATGGCTTTTTTTATAACTCCCTTTTTGGTTAATGGAGACTTTTATTAGAGACGAGAGAAACAACTGGCACCTTGCTTATGGGGGGGAGGGATTTGAATCTGCATCAAACACTAAGGAAGAGAGACAAGGGCAGGGAGGCATTATCTTTTATTGGACCAGCTAAGTGACAAATAAAATTACCTGGGGAGGTGGCAAGAACAAACATGAGTGCTCTTGTGATTTTATTTCTCTAATGGTATCAGTGGGATTTGCCAAGGCCTGGGGAAACGTGATGCAGGATGCTGCTGGTGTAAATCTGGAGTGAATCCATTGATTTCAGTGATCCTACCTGTTTGTGACAGCAGTCCAAATGGAGCCCTGTAGCACTGCCTGGGGGAGGGGGAGTTGAAATCGAATACAGCTGTTGACAAGTATGCCTCCTATTTCTCTTCACAAGTCTCTCTCAATATCTGCTTTTGGCTTGTTGGTATCATGCTGCCGTATTGTTACAAGGTACAGTTGCATCCAGTCTTTCAATAGCTTGTATTGGCTGTGTTTGACCTCCATCCCGTGGATCCGGATCCATGTACTACGTTGCCATGACTCCATAATACTTGTCTGTCTTGCAGAATTAAAAACAAATATTTTCTTGAGGCCATGCTCTGTGGTATTTTTTTTTTTTTTTAACTAAATGCTGCCCTGAAATGCTGGAGTAGGGATGTAAAGGGTTAACCAGTTACCTGCTAAACATGGCTCTCATTCGGGGATGCTTATGGATAATTGGTTAATCAGTGGCCCGGCCCAGGCTGGCTGGAACAGCCGTCTGTCCGCAGCGTAGCTGCTCCAAGGCTTGCCTGGAAGCCCAAAGGGTGGGCGCCAATAGGTGTGGAGGAAGGGGAAAGACCGCCACATTGAGGAGAGCCAGGGCAAGCGTGAGGGATGGAGTGGGAGCAAGGGACGGATGGGCTGGTTTTAGAGGCTACGGCCTGGGCTCCACTGAGGAAGCTCATTCCAGAGGGGTCCCAATTGAGCGTGAGCAAAGACCCCTCATATGGGTGCACCAGGTCAGCTGCTTGGGCACCTAATTCCCCTGCTGCCCCCCATCACTGTGCCCCTTGGTAACCTTAACTCTGCCCGGCGGGAAATGGGCACAATGCAAAGAGTTGTCAGCTATAAACCATCCGGCCCAGCAGATGCAATGAAAATTAAAACCGATGGAGTAAAATTAAGCTGCATTCCTGCTCTCACACACACATGCCCCCCCCCGAAGTCAGGATTTGATAGCTGGGGGCAGTGTGCCAGCAGATCCCTTCAGCATAGACCAGTGCCCACTGGGTGCCCAGGAATATCCCCCTTCAGCTTTGCTGTGCCTGCCAAATGCCCCGCACCGTGCCATGCTGAGCCTGTGCTGTCCCTATGGCAGCCAACCAAGTGCTGGGGGGGGGGGAGGAAGGGGTGCATGCCACACACAGGAGTGACCAAAGTGGTCTGGGCATTGCAAATTCCAGCTGTGCACACAACAGCCAGTCCCAGCCTGGGCGACGCTGAACAAAGGGCACAGCCAAAGTCTGCCCCAGGCACCTAACATAGCAGCGGTGTGTTCAGAGCCCGCCAAGCGCTAGGGGCACTGCAGGTGGCAACACCAGGGCACTGAAAGCTTGCAATGGAGCAGCAGCCACGCTCTGCGAGTGCACCCAAGGTAGCAGGGGCTGGGGGGTGTCCTGGTTGCCCGCCCCTGGCTATCGGTGCCCCTCCCTTGCTGGGCAGCTACGTGCCCCCTCGCCCATTGCCTGCCAAGTCTGCATGAGGGTGGCATCCATGCACTCCAAGGCCTGGGCGCCTCTGCGGCGTCTTGCTTAAGGAGCAGCTGGCCACAGCCTCCGTGTGAGCCAGCCCTCTGCCCACTTGGGTCGGCGGCTGCCTCCTAGCTGAGGGGGTTGTAGGCAAGCGGGCAGGCACATGGCCTGGGAGCAACCAGGCTCTCAGCATAGCGGACAAGGCCTCGGCCCCTTTTCAGGTGTGTCTGCCACCATGTGAGTTGGGCTTGCCAGGTGTCTCCCTCTTTTGGCTGGAAAGCCCAGTCCAAAAGGGACCCTGGCAGCTCAGGTCAGCACCGCCCAGCAGGCCGCTAAAAGGATGGCTGGTGTTGCAGCAGTGCTAAGGCAGGCTCCCTGCTGGCTGTGGCTCCTGGTGGCAATAGCGGGGCCTCCCTCTGGCTCCTACACACAGGTGCAGCCAGGGGGCGCTGCACCCTGCCTGTACCCCCAAATGCCAGCTCTGCAATGCCTATTGGCTGGGAACCATGGCCAATGGGAGCAGTGGGGGCGGGGCCTGCAAATGAGGCAGCCTGTAGAGCCACTTGGCTCTGTGTCCGAGCCGGAGGGGAGACCTGCTGCTGCTTCTGGGAGCTGCTTGAGGTAAGCACTGCCCGGAGCCTGCACCCTGAGTCCCCCTTGCCCACCCCAACCCCCTGCCCCAGCCTGATTTTTCCCCCCCCCCACCCTCTGAAACCCACAATCCCAGCCTGGAGCCCCGTCCTGCACTCCTAGCCCCACAGCAGAGCCTGCACCTCTCAGCTGGAGCCCTCAGCCCCACCCCAGTGCCCAACCTCACCTCAACCTCCTGCCTCTGCCCGGAGTCCCCTCCCACGCCCCGAATGCTTCATTTCTGCCCACACCCTGCAGCTGAAGTCCTCAGCCCTCCCCCTTTCCAGGACATGGAGTCACTCCTCCACCTTGCCGGGGGGCCCACGGAGGTTGCCCCCTGCCTGGCGGCTTTGTGCTCGAGTGAGCGGTGGAACACGACACCTGCCCTTCTCGCTGGGAGGTGAATATGCAGGCGGGGAAAGGCTTGTCGGTAACATTCCACTGGGTTATTTTTGCGTTTGCAGCCTGCCCCGTTAAGGGGCTGGATTTGGTTTCCCCTACCACCCGTGAACCCAAGTTTCTTCTTCTTTCTGGGGACTCGGCTCGCTCGGCGCAGGTACTTTTAGCAGGCCCCTCCCACCATGGACTCCAGCTGCGGGGAGGGCATGTGCGTGAACCATCACTGCCCTGCGGTCTGTGCGACGAAGAAGGGCGTCCAAACCATCCTACCACACAGAGCCAGGGGGTTTTGTCCCTTCGGGTGAGCAACAGGCCAAGGAGCAGCCCTCCTGCTACACCCCGCCGTGAAATGATTGCAGGGGCTGCCACGCCGCCCATGGCACACACGAGCTGGCCTTGCTGGGCATTGAATTGGAAATGCCAAGAGGCCAGGGTCATGTCACTCACTGAGCTGTAGAAACACACCCGGTGCCAATGTCACAAGCTGTGCAGGGTCCCCTTGCACGCAGGGGGCACTAACGCAACACCCATCTGGGGCAAGTGACAACGGGATTCGCGCCGATGGTGCGGCCAGGCCGACGGGCTGCAGGTCAAAGCTCATGGCCTCCCCAACGAGGCATGCCGCAACTGGCTCGGGGCCCCTCCTGCTTGGCCTGCCAACGCTGGTTGTGATGGTGCATGACTGGTGCGTTCAGGGATACCTCTGCCACCACGCTTCGATTCGAGGCTCGGGGAAGGGTTCTCAGGCGTCCAGGGTGTGAGTTAACGGCGCTGACTGCAACACTGTGAGTAGGAGCGACGGCGTGAGCAGCGCTTTCCGGCTGCCGAGCCCCACCATCACGCCTCTGAAATATTGTTTGCAGCTGATTAACTTGTCATGACCCCGCCCGGCGCCAGGCTGCTGACTCCCTGCCGCACCACGGTTCGTCAGCATGGACTGTCGCCAGCAACCTGGCCTTCCCTCGCTCGCCCCTGCCTGAGAGCCGAGGGAGAATCCCGCAATGCCTGAAACCCATCAGGCGGAGCTGATCGCCATGAGACTGCACCGTCCTTCCAGGGCCTGGTAATGCCAGTACAACCACCCCGGGACAGAGCTGGGCTGCACCCATCCATCCCGCTACTCCGTGCTCTTGCAAGACCCCCCCTTCTTGCCATATACAAGGGCCAGCATTTCGTGCTAGCTGGACAGCACCTAGCAGTATTGGGCTCAGGCCATCACAAATAAATACAAGTAAATGGCGCCACCATACCATCCCCAGCCGAGGTGCTGGTTGCAGCATGGCTCCGCACTGTTGCAGTTTAGTTCGGCCTAAGGCCCGGCTGCCCCTCTGCGGACTAAGGCCCAGCTGCTACTCCAGCAGCGAAAAAAGAAACTCATCGGACAGGCACAGCACATCTGGAATGCGAGAAACATCTCCCCGCGCCACCGGCTCAGAAAAACCTGCTTGGACGCTTTTGCTTCAGAAGTGCCCAGCATGGGGCATTCGCACCAGCTTTCTAAACCCCCTCCACCCAGGGGTCGCCAGACCTGCTTTGCTGTACAGCAACAGCGGCTGTGCCGTTATCTGGGCCCAGACAGCAGCAGACCATGAATTTGCATTTCCTACTCGTGACGGCCAGAGACAACAAAGCTTTGGGGAGCTCTCATAAACATATGCAAATGCCGGTGCCCAGCGGCGGCTCCATTCCATTCAAGTGCACAGATGAAAGCTCGAGTAATTAAGACCGAGCGCTACTGAGTTGCAATCAGCTTAATGAGAGATTGTCAAACGCGAAATCCGCCGGGTAAACAGTGCGTGCCAGCAGCGACTGCGGGGCTGTCGGCCCAGCACATCTTAACTAGGCATGCTGGCCTCTCACCTTGGTGCACCAGAAGCTAAAGGTTGGAACAATCCAATCTCCCAGAGACCCCCTTGCTAAGGGAGAGGCACAGGGACTCACCAGCTATTGTGTGTGGGTATGTTGACATTGCAGTCCTCCTTTCTCCAGTATAAAAAGGGAGAAAAGCCTGTTGAGAGTCTATGGGTTAAGTTTAGAGGAGCAAACAACAGCAGCGATGTTGTGGTTGGTGTCTGCTACAGGCCACCGAATCAGGTGGATGAGGTAGATGAGGCTTTCTTCAGACAACTGAGAGAAGCTTCCAGATCGCAGGCCCTGGTTCTCGTAGGGGACTTTAGTCACCCTGACATCTGTTGGGAAACCAATACGGCAGTACACAGACAATCCAGGAAGTTTTTGGAGAATGTTGGGGATAACTTCTTGGTACAAGTGCTGAAGGATCCGACCAGGGGCCGTGCACAGCTTGACCTTCTGCTCACAAACAGGGAGGAACTAATAGGGGAAGTAGAGGTGGGTGACAACCTGGGAAGCAGTGATCATGAGATGGTAGATTTCAGGATCCTGACCAAAGGAAGAAAAAAGAGAGTAGTAAAATACACACCTTGGACTTCAGAAAAGCAGATTTTGACTCCTTCAGAGACCTGATGGGCAGAATCCCCTGGGATGCTGACATGAAGGGGAAAGGAGTCCAGGACAGCTGGCAGTATTTTAAAGAAGCCTTATTGAAGGCACAGAAAGAAACCATCCCAATGCATAGCAAGAGAGGCAAACATGTTAGGAGACCGGATTGGCTTACAGGGGAAATCCCTGGTGAACTTAAGCACAAAAAGGAAGCTTACAAAAAGTGGAAACTTGGACAAATGACCAGGGAGGGGTTTAAATGTATAGCTCGAGAATGCCGGGGGGTTATCAGGAAGGCGACAGCGCAAATGGAATTGCGACTGGCTCAGGATGTGAAGGATAACAAGAAAGGTTTCTACAGGCATGTTAACAAGAAGAAGGTGATCAGAGAGGGTGTGCGGCCCTTACTGGATGAAGGAGGTAACCTAGTGACAGATGATGTGGGGAAAGCTGAAGTACTCAATGCTTTCTTTGCCTCTGTATTCATGGACAAGGTGGGCTCCCGGACTAATGCGCTAAGTGATGCAAGATGGGATGAAGATGGACAGCCCTTGGTGGGTAAAGAACAGGTTAAGAACTATTTAAAAAAGCTAAATGTACACAAATCCATGGGTCCGGACTTAATGCATCCGAGGGTACTGAGGGAGTTGGCAAATGTCATTGAGGAGCCTTTGGCCATTATCTTTGAAAAGTCGTGGAGATCAGGAGAAATCCCGGATGATTGGAAAAAGGCAAATGTAGTGCCCATCTTCAAAAAAGGGAAGAAGGACGATCCAGGGAACTATAGGCCGGTCAGTCTTACCTCGGTTCCTGGAAAAATCATGGAAGGGATCCTTAAGGAATCCATTTTGAGGCAATTGGAAGAGAGGAAAGTGATTAGCAATAGTCAGCATGGATTCACAAAGGGCAAGTCGTGCCTGACCAATCTGATTAGCCTCTATGATGAGGTAACTGGCTTTGTGGGTATGGGAAAGTCAGTGGATGTGATAGACCATGACTTTAGCAAGGCTTTTGATACGGTCTCCCACAATATTCTTGCCAGCAAGTTAAGGGAATGTGGATTGGATAAATGGACGGTAAGATGGACAGAAAGTTGGCTAGAAGGCCGGGCCCAGCGGGTAGTGATCAACGGCTCGATGTCAGGATGGCGGTCGGTTTCTAGTGGAGTGCCCCAAGGTTCGGTTCTAGGACCAGTTTTGTTCAATATCTTTATTAATGACCTGGATGAGGGGATGGATTGCACCCTCAGCAAGTTTGCAGATGACACTAAGCTAGGGGGAGAGGTAGACACGCTTGAGGGCAGAGATAGGGTCCAGAATGACTTAGACAAATTGGAGGATTGGGCCACAAGAAATCTGATGAGGTTCAACAAGGACAAGTGCAGAGTCCTGCACTTGGGGCGGAAGAATCCCAAGCATTGTTACAGGCTGGGGACCAACCAGCTAAGTAGTAGTTCTGCAGAAAAGGACCTGGGGGTTACAGTGGATGAGAAGCTGGATATGAGAAGGCTAATGGCATATTAGGTTGCATTAAGAGGAGCATTGCCAGCAGATCCAGAGATATCATTATTCCCCTTTATTCGGCTCTTGTGCGGCCACATCTGGAGTATTGTGTCCAGTTCTGGGCCCCCCACTACAGAAAGGATGTGGACGCATTGGAGAGGGTCCAGCAGAGGGCAACCAAAATGATTAGGGGGCTGGAGCATATGACCTAGGCCCGGAGGCTTGCCTGGATCCAGCCCCCGAGGCTCAGGGCTGGCACTCCTTCCCCCCCTGCCACCTACACGTGGGGCTGGAACATGTACCACCCTGGGTACCCCTAAAATCGACTTAGTGAGGTTCCCATCCAACTCACAACCAGGACCTGCTCTGTTTAGTGTCCAGCTGCGGACCAGATCACAGCTGCACAGCTGCTAGACTTTGGGAGCTAATTGTGCATTTCCCCTTCTCAGTCTGCTTTTTCCCCCTTTCTCGCCATTCCCATTCGCTCATGAAATGGTGTCTGTGCCTGATGTAAATTACTGCTTGGACTCAGCCATTTATTGACAGGCAGAAAGAATATACTTTATATGGAAATCGCTTCAGTACGCATCAAACGTTCCTCCCCACATTGTACCTTATTAAACAGTGAAAATTGAGCTTGGAAACGATTAAAATTGGTTTGTTGATGGAAATCAGAAGAATTTGTTGAAAAAAAAATCTCCTCAGGCCAAAACAGTTTATAAAGCAAAACTCCCTTCGGTGGATAAATCCCTGTGCGTTTTCCTGGAAGAAAATATTAGTTACCAGGCTTTCAATAAGCATCTTGAAGCAGATTTAATAAGACTGCTTAGTGCTTTCTGGCTTCAAAGCACTAATCCATAAGTCTTGATGGGCAAAACTGGTACCTGTCGGGCCGCTTCCTAACGATTTTCTGTTCTTCCAAGGCTTTCTGGTTCGTCCGTGCTTTGGTCGCCAGCTTTTGTGTCTCTCTTTCCTCGAGTTGCGAGTGGATTAGACTCAGGAACACATATTCAAATAAAGGCGAATAGTTTGGTGGCTCTCAAAATGGGTGTTTCAGGAAACCTGTTGATGCTGTTTCAGGGCTTGGCAGCTCCATGCAGCTACATCACAGAATCTAGGGTGAGAAGAGACCTTAGGCATCATTGAGTCCAGCCCCCTGCCCAAGGCAGGACCAACCCCAACACAATCATCCCAGCCAGGGCTTTGTCAAGCTGGGACCTAAAAACCTCTAGGGATGGAGATTCCACCCCCTCCCTAGGGAACCCATCCCAGTGCTTCCCCACCCTCCTAGGGAAATCGTTTTTCCTAATATCCAACCTAGACCTCCCCCACTGCCACTCGAGACCATTGCTCCTCGTTCTGCCGTCTGCCACCACTGAGAACAGCCTCTCGCCATCCTCTTGGAACCCCCCCTTCAGGGAGTTGGAGGCAGCTACCAAATCCCCCTCACTCTTCTCTTCTGCAGACTGAACAAGTCCAAATCTCTTAGCTTCTCCTCGTAAGTCGTGGGCTCCAGTTCCCTGATCATTTTGGTCGCCCTCCGCTGGCCCCTCTCCAACGTGTCCACATCCTTCCTGTGATGAGGGGGCCCAGAACTGGACGCAATCCTCCAGATGTGGCCTCACCAGTGCCGAATAAAGGGGAATAATCACTTCTCTAGATCTGCTGGCAATGCTCCTCCTAATGCAGCCCAATAAGCCATTAGCCTTATTAGCTACAAGGGGGCCCTGTTGACGCCTATCCAGCTTCTCATCCACTGTAACCCCCAGGCCCTTTTCTGCCGGATACTAAAACCTCGCTGACAAAAGACACCAGAAGGTCAAATGACTGGACGCTGCAGCCTGACAAAGTCAGACGGGAAACAAGGAGCAGAGCTGCCGGGGGTGGTTACTGAACTCGGTTTACGGGACGTTGGCCGAAGAGATTCCAGCGCATGCATCTTCAGGGCAAGATGGGAGGGCCACCTACAAGCGTGGCGCTAGTAGAACCCAATCCCACGGGCTGGCAGAAAGCCCTCGGTGAAACTCTATGGCTTGTATGTTAAGGAGACCGGACACAGTGAGCAGCATGGGCCTGTTCCAGCAAGAGGGGAGAGCCCCGCCGTACGGAAATCGAAGCCAAACCCCTCCACCCGTCCGCGGGCCAGGGCTTCACGCTACCAGCCTCTGCGTGCCAGGGGGGTGCACCAGGGTAGGTGTCATATTCCCAGGAGGCCATCGACCCATGGAAACGCCCATTGAACTCCAAGGGTACTTCATAATAGCTCCCAATTCCTACCTCTCCCCTTTCAGATGCTCTTCTAAAGTGTCATTTTCCAGTGTCCATTGGGCCTCCTGCCCTCAGCCGGACCCCGTGTGGCAGTTCCGTGATTCAACCGCTGCCTTCATCTCTGGGGCAGCTACATGCAGGTAGGCCAGCCGTACAGCCACGCCGGGGCATTCCACCAGTACTGATAACCCTCCCCTGCACGAGGCCACAGCCGACCTAGCTCCAGCTACCCCAGGACGCAGGTCAACCTCCCAGCGGTGCTTAGGACACACAGCCCCCAGCGCCAGTCGCCCTAAGTTGTCAGGGTAGGTTTATAATCCAAGGGTGACACCCTGTTCCCTGTGGGCTGGCTAGGAGTGAGCCACAGAGGAAGAGCACAGAGTCCCACCTCAGTATCGCCACGTTTCCAGTGTTCTCCTGGGCCTGCAGTCTCAAGCCCAGCAAGGGCACTGGAGAGGTGGGGGCGACAGGTCAAAGGGCATGTCAGCCATCACCAGTTTTCAGGCAGGACTCGTGAGTCTTTCAAGCGGCTGTGCAGACATAGAGGCCGGAAATTTGAGGACTGTTTCTAACTCTAAGAAGGGGGAGGGTCAAACAACGTGAAGGGGGGCAAACAACCAAGAACATAACGGCCAGACTGGGTCAGACCAAAGGTCCATCTAGCCCACGGCCAACAGCGGGCAATGCTAGCTGCCCCAGAGGGCGGGAACAGAAGAGGGAATCGTCCAGTGATCCCTCTCCTGTCCTCCATGTCCAACCTCTGACAAACAGAGGCTGGGGACACCATTCCTACCCATCCTGGCTAATAGACATTGATAGACCTAACCTCCATGAAGCTATCTAGCTCTTTTTTGAACCCTTTTAAAGTCCTAGCCTTCATCACAGCCTCTGGCAAGGAGTTCCACAAGTTGATTGTGCACTGTGTGAAGAAAACCTTCCTTTGGTTTGTTTTAAACCTGCTACCTATTTATTTCATTTGTGACCCTAGTGCTTGTGTTATGGGAACAGGTAAATAACGAGCTACTTTGATGATGAAGCTTGATACGTTCATGAACGGGGACTGGCTGCGATGCCTCCGGTGGTCCCATCCAGGCAGCTGGGTGTGTGGCTGAAGCCCAGCAGTGCGTGGGTTGATGCTGGTTCCCCCCCCCCCCGAGCTGTCTTGCGTAACAGCGTCTTGCAGGCTTCATGGCTGTTAAAAAGGCCCTGCTGCTCTGAGTGGAGCAAAATGCTTCCTAGGAAAGCTGGTCCCGGCCCACACCAGGCCTCAATAGGAATTCATAGCTCCCTCTGAGGCCCTGAAGCAGAGATGGGCCCAGGTGCCAGCTCCACATAGCACTCGGGCAGGGGGTAGGTCTGGCCCAGCCAGCAGGTAGCAGCCAGCTGGGTCTGAATGGGAGTCTGGGCTCTGAGCCCACCCCCCCCCCAAGTCCATAGGGATGTGCTAAGCCAGTGCCAGGTTCCCCCCTGAGATTCAACTGGAGATGCCCATCCTGTTCCTCAGCAGAGGTGTGCCTGGCTTCATGCCCTTCCCTTTTCTCTGTGTAACCACCACCAGGTAGATTTGAACTTGGGACCTCTGGAGCTGAGTATAGGAGCCGCTACTCTCTGAGCTGAAAACCAGCTGCCTCCCAGCCTGTGCTGTAGAGGTCTCTTGAGCTTAACTGTTGCTGTGGTCTAGGTACCACTTGCACTGCTCAGTAACCACACTAGGGCTGTGTCTACACTGGCGCGATCTTGCGCCAGAGATATGCAAATGAGGCTAAGCGTGCACTATCGCTGAGCCTCATTTGCATATCTAATGAGCCACCATTTTTGCGGGAGAGGCTCTTGCGCCAGAAGGAGCCGTCTACGCTGCCCCTTCTTCTGCAAGAAAACCCCTCTTGCACAATGCCGCGATGCTGATTATTTTCAGGAATAACGGCATTGCGCACGAGGGGTTTTCTTGCTCAAGAAGGGGCAGTGTAGACGCTCCTTCTGGCGCAAGAGCCTCTTCTGAAACGAATGGCAGCTCATTAGATATGCAAATGAGGCTCGGCGATATTCCACGCTTAGCCTCCTTCGCATATTTCTGGCGCAAGATCGTGCCAGTGTAGACGTAGCCTAGGGCTACGTCTACACTGGCATGATTTTGCGCCAGAACTCTTTTGCGGAAGAGTTCTTGTGCAAAAACTCTTCCAGAAGAGAGCGTCTACACTGGCATGTGCGTTTGCGCAAGAGATGTGCTTTTGCGCAAGAGCATCCGTGCCAGTGTAGACGCTCTCTTGTGCAAGAAAGCTCCGCTGGCCATTTTAACCATCGGGCTTTCTTGCGCAAGAAATTCATGTTGCCTGTCTACACTGGCCTCTTGTGCAAGAACAGTTGTGCAAGAGGGCTTATTCCTGAGCGGGAGCGTCATCGTTCTTGCGCAAGAAGCTCTGATTTCACACATTAGATCATCAGTGTTCTTGTGCAAGAATTCACGGCCAGTGTAGACAGGCAGCAAGTTTTGGCGCAAAAGCCGCCGCTTTTGTGCAAGATCACGCCAATGTAGACACAGCCTAGGTGTGTGGGTTACATCTGCTTGGGTCCCCCCTGCGCTGTCAATCCCCTCTCACCAGCCCTTTGTCTTCCTTCCCTGCAGGTGCAGCCAGGAAAGGCCCCAGCCCCTCCCCTTCCGCCCGAAGCCCGCCCCTGGAGCCAAGCCCCGTCCACTCCCAGCCTGATCCTTCCCGGCCACCTGGAGGGCCGGGGCTGCCTCGCTGCAGCCTGGCCCCATCCACCCCTGATGCTGGGGAGCAGGGCTCTGCCTTCCCTTGCCTGCAGTACACACTGCCCATGCTTCCATGCCACCCTGCCCCAGGCCACCTCCAGACCCCTCCTTAGGACCCACGCCCCCTGCGAAGCTGCAGGCCGTAACCCGGCTTGCCAACACACCCCACTCGGTGGGGGGGGCCTGCCTCTTTGAGGAGGAGGCTGACAGAGGCTGTTCATGGCGCAGCTGCAGTGTGTATTCAAATCGCACTAAGCCACCATCACCCTCCCGAATTCCCAGGGTCTGTTCATGGCCAGCCTGTGTCTGGGCTGCAACTCCCTGGGGCCCAGGCCGTTGTCCCAGGGCTCGGCCTGCACTGATCTCACCGCCCACAGAGCGGCTTGACAGCTTTGGAATGGCATTTGCTGACCCCAAAAAGTCCCTTTTCAATTCCTTCTCTCCTCCTGCTTTCCTCCTCTTCTTTTCAGACACATTTTCCCTAGGAAAGTGGAAACCGGGGAGCAAAGCAACCCCTGCCCCCAGCACGAACAACTGCAAACACATTTTGTGGCAGTGGCCAAAGACCCTAAAAAATTCCTTCCTTTTTTGTGCCTTTGCCCTCCCCTAGCCTGACTTTGCAACCTGCTCTGGGGGGAGCTGAACAACAAGGGGGCTGATTTTTGCCACAGGATACTGGGGAGCCAGGCCAGGCCTAGCCCGGGGCACACACACAGCAGCCCTGAGGGCTGGCTCCGCTGGGATTTTTTTTAGCCGCTCCAGTTCTGTCAGAAACAACAGGTGAGATTTCCCAGGCAGGGCAATTTTCTGGCTCCCAGCCCAAGAATCCTGACTCCAGACAGCGCTTCAGTCCGGGGCTGGAAACGACCCAGCCTGCACAAAGCACGCGGGAGGGGGAGAAGGGGCAAAATTGCTGACACAGCCCGAATTGCTGCTGCTTCATCTGGCACTGGGAAATGCTTAGCAACCCCTCCTGCACGGCTAGCGCTGCATGGGCCCCAGGCGCCACATGCGCCGGAATCCCTGCCGCCTCCAGCTGGCAGCACCTAGCAACTGAGTCAGGCCTGGCTGGGCCTGGGCTTTCGCAAAGCCGGTCGGTCAGTGCGGCAAAGCAGCACACTCTGCCTGGAGCCAGGCACATGAAGCTCTGGGCTTGGAAACCAGCTTTCGAATTAAGGCTCTGGAACAGTTTGGGGTGAAAGTGGGAGATGCATGCGCGCACACACACACACACACACACACACACACACACACACACACTTGTGCACCCATTTTTGGCTGCATGCGCGTGCGCGCACACTCTTGTGCACACACTCACACCCCTGTGCGTGCATATGCGCACACACACCCACATGCACACGCACATCCATGTGCATGCATGCACACACACACACACACACACACACACACACACATGTCCATGCACATGCCACTGTGAATAAAGCGCCACAGGTCTTGGCCACCTTACCAGCCTGCAGCCCCGTGGAAGTCATGGCCATGGCTGTGCCCTATTCCTGTGCCCCTCAGCACACCGTGGCCCCAGAAGGCACAACCAAGCACCGAGGCGAGCTGGGCCCTGCACTTTGGCCACTAACTACAGCACAGCGTCAAGGTGCTGCCTGGGTGTACTCACATTTTGCACTGGTAGCCCCCTGTGGCTACCATCCTGTTTGAGTCCCAGGCGTCCAGCGGGCCCAGCTTGGGCCGGGGCGACATGCGACACGTACAGTGTTCCAATGACAGCTCTGGGGCTGGGGTGAAACCCCCCCACTTCCCCCGTGACGCACGGGGCAGCCGGCCGGCACTGCTACCGCCTCTCCCGGTGGGGGATTGCCAATGCTGCTAGCAGACGCATGCCTTGGCGGCATTGTAGCGTTTTCACTGAAGCACCCCAGCAGCATTTCCAATGTGGATCTGCCCTCCGGGGTTCTGTGCATGCACATAGCGCTGCCGTGCTCCACTCCAGAGGTGGCTGCATTTTGAACAGTCACCAGGAATGTGGGGGGGCAAGTTTCTTGTGCACAGTCTGGAAACCAACCTTGAGCTTACTGCAGGGGCAAGACACCCCCCCCCCCTCCCCCCCCCCTCCCCCAGAGCTAGGCGCACGAGGCCAGCAGAGCTGGACGCAGCACAGCCAGGGGCTTCCCCAAAACGAGCCAGGTCTGAGCAGGGTGCCTATGACTAGTACCGACCGGACGGCGTTAGACAAGGCCCAGGGCAGCAGTAACGCAGAACAAGCGGGACGTGTCCCCAGACCGAGGGAGGGGCTTCTCCCCGCCCTGCGACCAGCCTCTCTTGTCTCGTCCAGCCCAGAGACTCCAGCACCTGCCCTTTGCGGAGGCCGGACCAAAGGGCTGCACTGTGTGTGGCTCAGCTGCATTTCCCGTGGCAGCAAGTTCTGGCAACGGGCCTGCCCTGGGTGTGCCCTGCCCCCAGCGTCTCCCTCACACCCACAGCCCAGGCGTTCCTGGGGAGCAGGGCTCTCGGAGACAGCCCGGTCCAGGTTCCATCATCCAGACCACGGCTCTCACGCCAGCCACTGCAGGGGGATCCACGCTCTGCCCCCAGCCTGCAAGAACCACAGCCTCAGTCGCCAGGAAAGGACCATTAGCCCAGGGCCACAAAGGCTGGGAAAATTCATCTTGGGAAAGAGACGATGAAGTGTGTGTGTGAGGGTGTTGATAGAGATTTATAAAAATCATGCATGGTGTGGAGAAAATGTATAGGGCAGTGTTAGCCACCCCTTCACATAATCACAAGCACCAGGGTCACCAGTGAACTTAATGGGCAGCATGTTGAACACAAACCAAAGGCAGTATTTCTTCACATGAGGCACAATCAATCAACCTGTGGAACTCCTTGCCGGGGGATGCTGTGACAGCCACACCGATGAGAGGCTTTATAAGAGAATTAGGTACATCCCTGGCAGGTAGGTCCATCAGTGGCTCTTAGCCAAGCTGGGCAGGTCCGAAAAATCCATCCCAGGCGCTGGGGGTCTCGACGACTCTGCCTGCCAGATGCAGGGAATGGACAAGAGGGGCTGGGTCACATGATGGGAGCCCTGTTCTGTTCATTCCCTTTGAAGCGCCTGGCGTTGGCCACTGTTGGCAGGCAGGATACGGGGGCTAGCGGGCCTTTTGGTCTGAACCTACCTGGCCACTCTGGTGTTGTCAGGGAGTTGTGCTGAGCTGTGGAGTTGTGCTGCAGCAGGGTTTGAAGTGTTACAAGCCCCAAACCTCCCAAACTGGCCCGCTCTCTCAGTGGAACGGCAACCGCCGGCCTGCCTGTGTCTCTCAGCCAGTAGCCCAGCGGTTCAACGCTGGCAATGCTTCCGGAACAGTCCGGACACGCCGCAGCATGGGCCTGTGCTGTATCCAGGGGCAGGAAGCGGGGGGCAGAGGAACAGCCCCCCCCCCCCCCCCCCCCCCCCCCCCCCCCCCCCCCCCCCCCGAGGCTCCCAACCCCGCTCAGTGCATGCCTGTCTGTCCCCCCAGCCCTGGACCCTTATACAGAGGCAATATGACATTTTCAGTCTTATTCTCTAGCCCTTTCCTCATGGTGCCTGCCAGTCTGTTGCCTTTTTTTGACGGCCTCCGCCAGCCCTACCGTCACCAGCTGCCCATGTGAGGGACATTGTGAAAGAGCTTAGGGCCTGGATCCTCCCAGGGGATTTGGGGTCTAAATGCCATGGGGGGAGTGCTGGCCCTTATGAGCTAAACGTGGAAGGGACAGCGGTGGAAAGGGTTTTGCTCAGAGTCACCCAGCCGTTCCAGCCGACTGCTTGTCCACCTGGACCAAGCTGCTTTGGCTCCCCTATTTTACCTGCTACGCAAGCCCGAATGGCGCATTCCTCAGCAAGTTTCCAGCACTAATCTGGGAGGCGCCATTGCAGTCGCCCCGAGGCCTGGCAATCACCCATGGACCAGCCCCCCCCCAGCCCCCCCCGAGGGACGTGGCCCTCTGTGGCTCTGATTTAGGGCAGATCTCCCCCCTGGCGGAGGCGCCGCTTCCTGCGCCGCGTCTGTCTCTTCCCGCGGTGCTGGGCTAACGGGGGTAGTTTTGTTTATGAGGTGCTGGGGCGGGGTTACTAAGTGACAGCATTGGCAGGTGGGAGGGAGGGCTGGGTGAGGCGCCAGCTGAGATCGGTTGTGGGGTGGGACACGCCTCCTGGCACATCAAGCAGTGCATTGGGCGCACCCTGGGTGGACAGCTGGAGGGTGGTTCCCTCCCTCAGGCCCGTGACTTCATTCCTTCCAAAGTGGCAGGAAAAACCAACAGCCAAAGCCACCACCCTCCCTGGGTCACGTTGGGCAGGACACAGACAAGACTGGACCCCCGAAACTCAGGCCGAGCCAACAGGGGCCAGCCCATCCACAGGGGGGAGGAATGCGGGTTTAATTCAGCAACGCTCCCATACCGTGGGCAGCACGCTGCAGTCCTGCCCAGTACGGAAATGCAGCCACCTCTGGGGTGAAACGTGGCTCGTGTTGAACAGTGAGCCTGGTTGCCAGTTTCAGCCAGGCAGAGAAGACCCTGCAGCTGATGAAAGCTGCCAGGGGAAGGCTGAGAAGGGAATGAAATGGATGTGTGACTCACATCAGCGCTGACACCATCCCCTGTTGTCCTCCTCCCCCCCACCCCCGCCCCGGGCCAAGTAGCCCTGGCATCTCTGATGGAAAGTGGTCAGAGAATCATAGACTCATAGGACAGAAGAGAGACCTCAGGAGTCATCGAGTCCAGCCCCCTGCCCAAAGCAGGACCAACCCCAACTCAATCATCGCAGCCAGGGCTTGTCAAGCCAGGACTTCAAACTCTCTAGGGTTGGAGCTTCCACCACCTCCCTAGGGAACCCATCCCAGTGCTTCACCACCCTCCTAGGGAAATTGTTTCCCCAATATCCAACCTAGACCTCCCCCGCTGCAACTTGATCCCATTGCTTCTCGTTCTGCCATCGCTCACCACTGAGAACAGCCTCTCTCCAGCCTCTCTGGAACCCCCCTGCAGGGAGTTGAAGGCCGCTCTCAAGCCCTTTGTCCTCTGCCTCCTTCTGAAGATGTTGTGTTTGGCTCCACAATGCCAGAAGCCATTGTGCTTCCCTGGCCTCCTCACCCACCACTTCCTGGCCCCCCTGGCTGTCCCTTGGAGGTCGCCCCAGGGCCCCTGCGGAGCGGGGGGAAGCTCTTCTCCAGCCTGCAAACACGTGGCCTGAGCCCGCCTGGGTTGCTCATTCGCTGGGTGGGCTTCACGCTGCGTGGCTGCCCCCAACCCAGGCAGGATACTGGATGCTGACCGTGTGACCAGCCCGAGGCTGCAGCCCTGCAGGAATTCCCTGCCCCCCGTTTGGCATCGGTCCCCGGGTCCTGGGAGATGGGCACCCCCCCCCCCAGGCAGAGGCCCTGAATGGCTGGTCTCCAGCCTCATTGCCAGGCTTGTGCTAGGCCGCTGCTGGGCAGCCAGCTGCCCTACTATCAATAGGGCCTGGGGACACACACCCCCCTCCTTACCAGTAATGGAATCTGGCTGCACTCCCCCCACCCCTAGTTACTGCACACCGGAGCGACTCTGCTGAGCCAGGGGCAGAACTGGGGATGGGATGGAGCTGGGGTTAGAGGCAGAGCTGGCCTGGGGGTACAGCGGGGGGATGAGGCCAGAGATGGCCACTAGGGGGCAGAGCAGAGCTGGGTGCCTGGGGGCAGAGGGGGAATGAGGCCAGAGATGGCCACTAGGGGGCAGAGCAGAGCTGGGTGGCCTGGGGGCAGAGGGGGAATGAGGCCAGAGATGGCCACTAGGGGGCAGAGCAGAGCTGGGTGCCTGGGGGCAGAGGGGGAATGAGGCCAGAGATGGCCACTAGGGGGCAGAGCAGAGCTGGGTGCCTGGGGGCAGAGGGGGAATGAGGCCAGAGATGGCCACTAGGGGGCAGAGCAGAGCTGGGTGGCCTGGCGGCAGAGGGGGAATGAGGCCAGAGATGGCCACTAGGGGGCAGAGCAGAGCTGGGTGCCTGGGGGCAGAGGGGGAATGAGGCCAGAGATGGCCACTAGGGGGCAGAGCAGAGCTGGGTGCCTGGGGGCAGAGGGGGAATGAGGCCAGAGATGGCCACTAGGGGGCAGAGCAGAGCTGGGTGCCTGGGGGCAGCGGGGGGATGAGGCCAGAGATGGCCACTAGGGGGCAGAGCAGAGCTGGGTGCCTGGGGGTACAGAGGGGGAATGAGGCCAGAGATGGCCACTAGGGGGCAGAACAGAGCTGGGTGGCCTGGCGGCAGAGGGGGAATGAGGCCAGAGATGGCCACTAGGGGGCAGAGCAGAGCTGGGTGCCTGGGGGCAGAGGGGGAATGAGGCCAGAGATGGCCACTAGGGGGCAGAGCAGAGCTGGGTGCCTGGGGGCAGAGGGGGGATGAGGCCAGAGATGGCCACTAGGGGGCAGAGCAGAGCTGGGTGCCTGGGGGCAGAGGGGGAATGAGGCCAGAGATGGCCACTAGGGGGCAGAGCAGAGCTGGGTGCCTGGGGGCAGAGGGGGGATGAGGCCAGAGATGGCCACTAGGGGGCAGAGCAGAGCTGGGTGCCTGGGGGCAGAGGGGGAATGAGGCCAGACCTGGCCACGGGGGGGCAGAGAGGAGCTGGATGCCTGTGGGCAGAGAGGGGGGCTGTGTTATGCTCCTTCCCTGCCCTCCGGGGGCTGGTCTAGGCCCCACCCTGTGCTCCCCTCGCTGGGCACACACTCCCTGTTTGGGGACCCCCCGCCCTCAGCTAACCTCCCCCTGGGGAGCGGTCTTTCAATATTGCCATCAGTGGGGTCCCATAACGCAATGCAGCAATATGGCTGGGCCAGCTGCCCCCAGCCCTTCCTCAGCGAACCAGCACTGCAGCCTGGCCCAAGAGCATCACCGCACGCCCCGCTGCCATCTGGCCAGAGCCGCGGCGTGCCCCTGTCTCCGCTGAGCACTTCCCTCGCTCTGCCCGTGGAGCAGGCTGGAGCCGACCCACCTTGACCAGGGCTGGCGGGTGGGGGGCCACCAGCTCATTGACCTCTCAGCACGCGGCTCCGCAGCAAGACAAACAAGGCCTGCCACCCACGCGCCATGAGATGTTCGTTCACTGCCCCGCCGTGCCGTGCTCTCTGTGGCTGCAGGGCTAAGCACAGGAGGCGGGACCATTCGGCAAGCGGCACCGGGCCCCTGCAAGGCCTGCCTGGGGCCCGCATTGCTGTAGCTGTAATATAGTTCCACCATGGGAGCGGCTCTCTCCAGGGCGCACCATGAACGAAAGAGAATCAACGTGAAAACCGTTTCTTGCCTCTGTGTCAGAGCAGGGAAAAAGTGATCTAAGCGGCGCCCTGGAGGGAATAGTCCGATTGCTCATGGAAGAGCTCGCAGCCAAGCTCGGCTTCGCAAAGGGACCTGCAATTAGGGAGGCAGCACAGCCTAGTCAGGTGACATGAGGTCACTTTCCAGCCTTGCTGCTGCTGGAGGATCTCGGGCAAGCCACTTCAGTTCTCTGTGCCTCAGTTTCCCCATCTGTAAAATGGGGGATACGGCCATGCTCCGTGCCTCAGTTTCCTCACCTGTAAAATGGGGGATACTTCAGCGCTCCCTGACTCATTTCCCCATCTGTAAAATGGGGGATATGTCAGTGCTCTGTTCCTCAGTTTCCCCACCTGTAAAATGGGGGGATACTTCCCTGCCTCCATTTCCCCACCTGCAAAATGGGGAATAATGACAGCGACCTTCCTTTGAAGCGTTTGCGGGCTACTATAGGAGCTAGGCATCATTATACAGTACGGTACCCAGGCACAGTGTTTTGGAACAACCGAAGAAATGCTATACAGGACCCAAATTACTCACAGTGGAGCCCTCTCTCCCTGTAAGGCACAAGTCGGTGCAGATTTGCAAGGGCATTGTTGATTTGGGCCACATTGGAGAGGCCCCAAATTTACGCCTGGGAGTAGCTCCAAAGATTTAAATGAAACTACGGTTGTGAGTCAAGTGCCACTTATGACTAAGGGTTGGCGCCTGAAGCGTCATTTATAAAAGTTTTTACAGGACCTAATATGAACAGAAATATTTTCATGAGGCCTCTCCTAACCGTGAAAAGATCTTAGTAAGGGTTACCCTCCCAATGCAGCATTGAACCCCCCCCAAGATCAGCATGGGGAGGAGAGCCAAGAAGTGAAAACAAGCCATGTAAATTCACATAGCAGAGCCATGTGCACAAAGCAAACACAACAGCATAAATCAATGGATGGTGCAAAGTAAAATTAGATTTGTAGCCAGGTGCCCATTGTAATCAATGAGCACCTGCTGCATAACAACACGTTGTAGCATCTGCATAGGTATAGTTAGGCGTGGCAGGAGTTGCTCCTCATCGGTACATGTCGATTTCACTGTGCACGTACACAAACTTCAGAACAAATATTTCCCTGGATAATAATTGACATTTACAGATTGGCAGAGTAAAAAAAAAAAATGCTACTTGAGAACTTACCTGAGTTTGACTGAAAGACTTTTACTTTGTATCTTGAGATGTGATGTTGACAGTTTGAATTTTACTGGTTATAAAGTTTTAACTTTGTGAATCTCACTGTATAATAGTAACGGTCTGAATTCTCCATCAATGATGAACATTTAAATCGATTAAAAAATCCAAGAAAAATGCTTAAAAACCTGTAAACATAAAATAAAAAATGCTTAAAAATAAATGGGTATTATCTGTTGAAAGTACATAAACCAAAATAAGTATAATTGTCTGCCACACCTAATTCGATGTCTGTACACACATACACAGACACACAGACACACACACACAGTTTCATACAGCTGGAGTGTGAAGCAGCTTTGCCTAGTGGATAGGGCAGAGCATCACACTTCGTATTAGGAAACCATTATATTCCTGGCTCTGACACTACCCCACTCTAGGACCTGGAGAGAGTCACTTATCATCTCTCCTTTTTCTCCCTCCTGTTTATTCAAGGCATAGCTTCACTACAGCTGGATGGATGGCAGCAATCAATCCCCTGGGGATCAATTCATCAGGTCTAGTGTAGACACAATAAACTGACCACTGAGTGCGCTCCCATCAACTCCAATATTCCACCAAAACGAGGAGAGTAACTTTAGTCAATGGGAAAGCATCAGCTGTCAATTCACCAAGGTGAAGATACCACATAAGCAGACCTAAATATGTCAACTGCACCTATGTTATTCACGTAGCTGAAGTTGCATGACTATGGTTGACGGCCCGCAGGAATGTAGACAAGGCCTCTGATTAGAAACTCTGGGGGCAGGAATGGTTTCCTGAGTGAATGTACAGCACCCTGCACAATGGGGCTCAGATTTCAGTGGGTGCCTACAATATTAGCAATAATTACAAGGAGCGAAACTGGTTTGGGTTTTAATCTTTCTAACATTGGCACAACTGTGTGAGAAGAGTAGAGTGGTACAACTCATGGCTTTTTCCACTCACTGGCAGTTCTGAACATTTAAAAAAAAATACTACATTTTGGATTACACACCCCTCCCCCAAAACCAAAATCTTCTCAACATTTCTGGCAAATTGAAACATAAACAAGTAGTTTCTGGTCAAAAATGAATGAGCGATTTTATTTCAATGTTCAGCTTTCTTTTTGGTTCGCTTTTAAGAAAAAAACCAAAACCAAAGTACAGTAAAACTCCAGTGGTCCGGCATCCAATGGTCCAGCACTCCTGATGGTCCAGCACCATCTGGAACCCGGAAGTGCTCCAGGCAGCCGGACAATTGGAGCTGCTCTGCCCGGGCTTCCCGGAGTCAGCCGCTAGTCAATTTCAGCAGCAACTGACTTGGGGAAGTCTGGGGCAGAACAGCTGGGGTGCTGCCGGGTTGGTCCCGCAGCACCGAGGGGCACATCCCCCCCACTCCACCCCAGACCCCTCATAGCCCCCTCCTTCCGAAAGTCCGGCATATGTGATAATCCGGCACCCCTGGGTCCTAAAGGTGCCAGATTATCAGAAGTTCACTGTAGAAGGAAATTTCTAAATGAAAAGTCTTTTCAGTCTGGAAAATCAAGTTTTTTGCGGTGTTCTAAAACGAACCCCCCCCCCCAAACAAATAGGTTCAGCAAAACCAATACAAGTTTGCAAAACACTTCAGAGTCATTGAACCTGCCTTTTTTACTGGTGGGGGAGGAGGGAGTTTTGGCCAAAACTGTTTGCCTAGCTCAACGAAAGAACATTTTCAGTGCACACTGAAGGTTAAGGAAACACAGGCACCAACTGGGAGACAGGACCAGCCAACGGCATATTAAGCAGGCAGTCTGCAGTACAAACCAAGGATTCCTTTCCCTTTTCATGACAAAGAAAAGGTACAATCTAAGCCTCAGGACTCAGGGGAGAAGGAGTCCGAATTGGAAGATTCTAGCCACAGTCCAGCTGAGATGGTGAAGACAGGAAAATTGCTAGGAGCAGGACTAGAAGGCCCGAGGACATCACGAGACTTGGCCAAGACCTGACTCACTCCAGGTAACAGAATTCAACTCTTCCTCAAGGACTGGCGCGCATGCGGAATATAATTTGCTGCCTCCTTCCACTGCAGCACATGAGATTTTAGTGGGTGCAAGCGCTGAGGAGGTGGAAAACTCATAAAAGGACAGTTCACCACCACTGCACTGAAAATGTTCTTTTGTTGAGCTGGGCAAACATTTTTGGCCAAAACTTTTCCCCTGCCCTAGTGCCGAGCTAAACTTACCATCGCAGCAACGGAGAAAGAATCGTAAAATGGGGCAGAAGAGTGAGGAACTGGGACCGCCAGGTCTGAGGTCACAATTCCACCCCTCTACATATCCCGTCATGCACCATGCTGCCCTTCCCATGATGCAGTGTGGGGAATATAGTTACGGTTGCCAGATGGTTTCAACAAAAATACCGGACACACCTGACATTACATCACAATCTACATTACCTCTGATTTAGAAAATACCGGACATTTCTATTGTCTCATTTATATTTTCTCAATTTGTTTCCCGAACAGAAAGCTCAAATACTGGACTGTCCGGTTCAAAACCGGACACCTGGCAACCCTAAATATAGTCTGACCACACAGTCTGGCGGACGGGGGAGAATGGGAGCACCCAAACTACAACTCCCATGATGCACCAGTGCATAGGGTTGCCAGGTGTCTGGTTTTGAACCAGACAGTCCAGTATTTGAACTTTCTGTTCAGGAAACAAATTGAAAAAATATAAATGAGACAATAGAAATGTCCGGTATTTTCTAAATCAGATGGGATGTAGATTGTGATGTCATGTGTCAAGTGTGTCCAGTATTTTTGTTGAAACCATCTGGCAGCCCTACCAGTGCAGCACTGCCACATGGACCTGTTTTGTTTGGGGGGGCCAAAACATTTCAATGTTTGAATTTCCAGGGAAAAGAAGAAAAACAAAAATGTCTGCCCCAACTCCGCCATGTCTGCATCTCGCTCCAAGCCTGGTTCATCTCACAGAACATAACCACGGGCAGACTGGGTTGGACCACAGGCCCATCTAGCCTAGTATCCCGTCATCCGGCAGTGACCAAATGACAGGATGCCAATGAGTGAAGGAGACAGACCCACCGCCTCTCCCGCCAGAGCCTGGCTTATCATCTGAATGGACAGCCTGCATGGGACCACTGGCCAGGGCTGGCAGTAGGCAGGAAAGGCCTGGCAGGATGGAAAATACCCAGGCATTGGGGACTGTTAGGTCTGACGCGTCATACAGATCCCTGGGATGGAATTATTTCTTTTTTTAATACATCTACAAACCTGCAATGAGTGAGAATGACAGGGAATAGGTCACTCACTAATTGGCTAATAATTTTCATGGCTTTGGCAGCTGGTTGATTACTCATGAAAACGTTTCAGACAAGAACTCGGGGGGAGGGAGGGTGTGAAGGAAACTTCCAAGTGGCTGCGCTGACTGGATGGAAAGAAAGCCCTCGCCCAGCTCAGATGTCTTCTCGGGGAAAGGGCAAAGCCCAGCGGTTTTTTTTCCAGCTCAAGCAATGCAACAAGGTTTCCTCCAACTCCTCTGGGTTTGTCAGTGACGTAGTGGAGCCGGAAATGTTGATGGGACCAAAGACTCTTTTCCCGCAGCCCACCACAGGGGACGAGAAAGGCAGAGGGTAAATCTCCCCCTGCTGCTCGGCGGGAGCTGACGCCAGGGAACCTGCAAGCTGACGGGGCACTGGAGGGAAGGAAAGGGCCTGGTGTCTTCTGTAGTAACTTCCATCCAAGGATCTCCACCCACCAGAGAGACAGCTGGGCCATGGCGCTGGCCAACGGAGATCTCTCAGAAGCCAAGGGCGAGGTCTTCAGTGAGCTCACGACTCTTGGGCACAGCCACACTGCAGGCATGAGGGCTTCAAAACCGGGCCCTGCGTATCCGGCTTGCGAGGAGATGGGAGAGGGCAAGAAACCAGGGGGAAATGAGCCTTTTGCTGCAGCAGAGCCGGGCCTGACACCAGGGCTGGTGACAAGGGAACAGGCGCCCAGAAGGTGATGCAGCCGGAAGACCCTGCTTGCGCCTGGGCCGACTAGAGCCAGAGCCGAAAGCCATGGAGCACGTCAGCTCCTGCCACCCACCCAACTCCTCTCGCTGGACGAGCCATAAAGGTTTAACCCTCCCCCAGCTCCTGGGAGGGCGAGAAGTATTAGTACCTCCCCCCATGTTACAGATAAGGATGGGGGGAGGGGGTGCAGAGAAACTGAACCTGCCTCCAGGTTCAATACTATGCTAATAGGCCTGGCAAGCTGGAAGGCTCTTCACTTTCAGTGGAGGAAGACTTACCAGGCTGCAACAGCCTGCAGGAGTGGTCAGATGGAGAGGGAGAGGGTTGAGCACCAAGTCCCAGGGTCAGAGGCAGAGCTCAGAGAAGGGCAGAGGGACTGCTGGAGAGGGAGGACGGAAATAGCCATGCCCATGGGAGCGAGAGCGCAGGGAGTCCTGGAAATCCAGGACGGGAAAGCGAATGTTCCGCATGAGCCCAAACCAGGCCCAAGGCCGGGTGGAAAACCTGACGTCTCCTCCTCGGATCTAGCTGAATGCCTGGGCGCACATGCTGGCTCTTCTCCTCCTGAGGGCAACAGGGTTGCACCGGAGGTGAATCCGGAGTGCAGCTGCGCAGTGTAAACTCCCTCCGCCATTAACAGCCGCGTTGTCACTTGCAGCTGCTCTTAGGGAATCATGGGAAACCATGGTGGAGAAGGCGCGTTAGGTCCCATTGGATTATCTCCTGAGCAATGCATGGTGGTCCCTACCGAATGCTCTCCGATATGACTCCAGGGATGGGCGCTCCCTGCTTTCCTCTTGGGAGACTGTCCCTAGGGCTACCAGATCTCCTCATTAGAAGATGTTTCCCTTTGAGAAACTTCAGGTTACTGATAGAGCCGGTCTCAATATTTTCATCAACACTTTCCCCCTATCCCCGACTAAAACTGGCTTTTTGGACCAAACGGGGGGGAAAAAACATTCCTTCCAGTCCATTTTCCAAAACCCCAACTTTTTTTTTTTTCCAGGAAATATTTTGGGGTTTTGCTAAAGTGTGTCAGCTTTTTTTTGATTGAAAAGGTTCGCTGCCATCTTCCATGTCACATTTTACATTTCAAGAGAGAACGGGGGCAAAGTTGGGGCTAAAACGTTTCCCCCGAAATTTCCCCGCAGACCAGAACTGGCTTTTCATTTGGCTGAAGTTACTGGCACAAAGCAGGGCCTCGGCGGCTGATTGAGAGAATATGTTCAGCCATGTCCAGCCATGCAAGCCGCCTCGCATTTAGGGCTTGCTTCAGTGCGCGCACGTCACCGAGATTAGTTCCGATAGGATCATGGATTAAAACCATCCCCCAAAGCTGCCCTGACATCAATAGAGCCTTGAAGGCAGAAGGATGTAGGATAGCTCCCGTTCGGCATGCAGGCCTTCTCTTGGTTGACCTCAGGGATTGACCCCCAGAGCTAAGAGCATGAGCCTTTAGAGTATCCGCTAAAGCAACAGCTCCCTGTAATAGACTTGGATCCTTTGTGGGTCGGGCACAGCAAGAGGCCTGTAACACACGCTGCCCAATGGATTCTATGCACAGCTGGAGAGCTGAGTAGGGGCCTCACCGCTGCACCTTTGCTGCTGTGACAGGAAGAGCAGAATCAGACATTTGCAAGAGAGCTGCTCTCACCCTGAGATGTATTAAGGCCACGTCTCCACTTGCCGGAGAATCGATGCACTGGCGATTGATCTCCCAGGGTTCGATTTAGCAGGTCTAGTAAAGACCCTCTAAATCGAATACTGAGGGCACCCCCGTTGGAACTCCTACTCCTCGGGAGGAGTAAGAGAAGTTGACGGGAGCATTTTTCCCCTATCAACCTCCCGCTGTGGAGACGGCGCCAAAGGTCAAATTAAGGTAGGTCGATTCCAGCGATGCAATTAATGTAGTCCCTCGCCAATCTAGGTAGATATAGACCAGGCCTAAGAGGAGTATCGTATGTAGGATATGGGAGGTTATTGTCTTGAGCTTTTCAGCTCTGATGTGGCCTTAGATGAAATAGTGAGTCCTCTGAGCACCCCACGCATGAGGACAGAGGTGGATAAATGGGAGAGAGTCCGGAGGAGAGCAACCCATATGACCAAAGGCTTAGAAAACCTGACCTGTGAGGAAAGGTTAACACTTGGGGCGTGTTTAGTCTCGAGAAAAGTAGATAGAGCGGGGACCCGGCAACAGTTCCCAAATCTGTTAAGAGCTGTTTTAAAGAGGACAATGCTCAATTGTGATCAGTTGTTCCCTGTGTCCATTGACTATAGCGATGGGCTTCCTTCGCGGCAAGGGAGAGTTACGTTAGATAGTAGGGGGACGAAAACGTTCTAAAGAGGAGGCTTGAAGGAGATACGGAATTCTCGTCAGTGGCGGTTTTAGGAATAAGTGGCACACACTCCTGTCAGGAACGAGCCAGGTTCGTTTGGTCCTGCCGCGGCACAAGGGACGGGAGTAGATGACCTCTATAGCCAGCATCCAGCCTTACAGCTGGAGAAGACAAACCAGCGAATCTCACCCGACACATTCGGTGTCAAGCGCACAACTTCTGTTTGAGCGACAGCGTCCACCTTTTCTGCCCCAGTAAAGAGCCTTGCATTGTCAGAAACAGCCGGCCTGGTGGTGCTTGTAAACCACGTTCTAGTCACCGCTTCACCGTCTCTTGGATACACTAAGCAGCCTCTGAGATCTCTGTGAAGGCAGGTTTTCCAGACGGTGCATCATTCCGGTAGTTCTTTTCCGAGCTCCTTCCAAGTTTTCAACATCCTTTTTGAAGTGTAAACACCAGAAATGGACACAGTGTTCCAGTAATGGTCTTACTAGTGCTGTGTAAAGAAGGAACCGCACCCCTGCTCAACACACACACACAAACACACACCTACTCCCTAGCTTAGCTAGCCAAGGATTGTGTGGCCATATTCCCTTGCTCTCTGCACGGGGCTCTGGTTGGAGTCAAAGGACAGTTCTGGGCAGAAACAGAGAACAGCATGGCAGCTGGCCCTGCTCACTTGAAGACGTGGCCACGTGGCCTCTGGCCCTGCTCGCTGGAAGACTTGGCTGTTTGGCTGCTGGCCCGGCTCACTGGAAGACGTGGCCACGCGGCTGCTGGCCCTGCCCGCTGGAAGATGTGGCCGCATGGTGCTCGCTCTGCCCTCTGGAAGACGTGGCCACGTGACTGCTGGCCCTGCTCGCTGGAAGACATGGCTGCGTGGCTGCTGGCTCCACTCGCTGGAAGACGTGGTCACGTGGCTGCTTGCCCCGCTCGCTGGAAGACGTGGCCGCATGGCTGCTAGCCCGGCTCGCTGGAAGATGTGCCTCTCCATGCCTGCAGAGAGCTGCCAGTCCCATTGTGCTGAAGTGGAGGATTGGCATGACACAGGGGAGTTCCAGCCATGTGCCCCGCTCCCCCCCCCCAGCAACAGAGGTCTCTCTGCACTGGCTTTGGCACAGCAGGTGCCCCTTTGCTTTGGGGTGATCCTCTCTGGGTTCACCATGGCTGTGGGGCTGAGTGTGAGCCCACCAGACCAGCCTCACTGCTCAACAAGAGAGCAAGTCAGGAAGAGGCCTCACCAGAGGGTCCCGGGACATGGCTGGACAGAGGGGCCTGGGGCAGGAGGACCCATGGCATGGTGGGGGCGTGGTGTGGCGTGGGAGGGTATGGCCTGGGAGTGGCGTGGCAGGGCAGGAGGGGCCAGGGAGCCCGGGTCATGGCGGGGCAGGAGGGCCCAGGGCATAGCAGAGTGTGGTGGGTCAGGGGGCCTGGGACGTGGCATGGTGGGGGGCATGGCAGGGCAGCAGGGGCGGGGGGCCCGGGGCATGGCAGGACAGGAGGGTCCAGGGTGTGGTGGGTCAGAGGGCTTGGCACATGGCGTGGGGGGGGGGCATGGCAGGGTGTGGCGGGGCAGGAGGGCCCAGGGCGTGGCGGGGCAGGGGGCCTGGGGTGTGGTGGGGCAGGGGGCATGGCAGGGCGGGGGGGCCCAGGGCGTAGGAGGGCCCAGGGCGTGGCGGGGCAGGAGGCCTGGGGTGTGGCGGGGCAGGGGGCATGGCAGGGCGGGGGGGCCCAGGGCGTGGCAGGGCAGGAGGGCCTGGGGTGTGACGGGGCAGGGGGCATGGCAGGGCAGGGGGGAGGGAGGCCCAGGGCGTAGGAGGGCCCAGGGCGTGGCGGGCTAGGGGGCATGGCAGGGCGGGGGGGGGCCCAGGGCATAGGAGGGCCCAGGGCGTGGCGGGGCAGGGGGCCTGGGGTGTGGTGGGGCAGGGGGCATGGCAGGGCGGGGGTGGGGCCCAGGGCATGGCAGGGCAGGGAGCCTGGGGTGTGGCAGGGCAGGGGGCATGGCAGGGCGGGGGGGGGCCCAGGGCGTGGCGGGGCAGGGGGCCTGGGGCGTGGCAGGGCAGGGGGCATGGCAGGGCGGGGGGGGGGGGCCCAGGGCATGGTGGGGCAGGAGGGCCCAGGGCGTGGTGGGGCAGGGGGCCGGTGGGGCAGGGGGCATGGCAGGGCGGGGGGCGGGCCCAGGGCGTGGTAGGGCAGGAGGGCCCAGGGCGTGGTGGGGCAGGGGGCCGGTGGGGCAGGGGGCATGGCAGGGCGGGGGGGCGGGCCCAGGGCATGGTGGGGCAGGAGGGCCCAGGGCGTGGTGGGGCAGGGGGCCGGTGGGGCAGGGGGCATGGCAGGGCGGGGGGGCGGGCCCAGGGCATGGTGGGGCAGGAGGGCCCAGGGCGTGGTGGGGCAGGGGGCCGGTGGGGCAGGGGGCATGGCAGGGCGGGGGGCGGGCCCAGGGCATGGTGGGGCAGGAGGGCCCAGGGCGTGGTGGGGCAGGGGGCCGGTGGGGCAGGGGGCATGGCAGGGCGGGGGGGGGGGCGGGCCCAGGGCATGGTGGGGCAGGAGGGCCCAGGGCGTGGTGGGGCAGGGGGCCGGTGGGGCAGGGGGCATGGCAGGGCGGGGGGCGGGCCCAGGGCATGGTGGGGCAGGAGGGCCCAGGGCGTGGTGGGGCAGGGGGCCGGTGGGGCAGGGGGCATGGCAGGGCGGGGGGCGGGCCCAGGGCATGGTGGGGCAGGAGGGCCCAGGGCGTGGTGGGGCAGGGGGCCGGTGGGGCAGGGGGCATGGCAGGGCGGGGGGCGGGCCCAGGGCATGGTGGGGCAGGAGGGCCCAGGGCGTGGTGGGGCAGGGGGCATGGCAGGGCGGGGGGCGGGCCCAGGGCATGGTGGGGCAGGAGGGCCCAGGGCGTGGTGGGGCAGGGGGCATGGCAGGGCGCGGCAGGGCAGGGGGCATGGCAGGGCGGGGGGCGGGCCCAGGGCATGGTGGGGCAGGAGGGCCCAGGGCGTGGTGGGGCAGGGGGCATGGCAGGGCGCGGCAGGGCAGGGGGCATGGCAGGGCGGGGGGGGGGGGGCCCAGGGCGTGGTGGGGCAGGAGGGCCCAGGGCGTGGTGGGGCAGGGGGCCGGTGGGGCAGGGGGCATGGCAGGGCGGGGGGCGGGCCCAGGGCATGGTGGGGCAGGAGGGCCCAGGGCGTGGTGGGGCAGGGGGCCGGTGGGGCAGGGGGCATGGCAGGGCGGGGGGCGGGCCCAGGGCATGGTGGGGCAGGAGGGCCCAGGGCGTGGTGGGGCAGGGGGCCGGTGGGGCAGGGGGCATGGCAGGGCGCGGCAGGGCAGGGGGCATGGCAGGGCGGGGGGCGGGCCCAGGGCATGGCGGGGCAGGAGGGCCCAGGGCGCGGCAGGGCAGGGGGCATGGCAGGGCGTGGTGGGGCAGGGGGCATGGCAGGGCGTGGTGGGGCAGGGGGCATGGCAGGGCGCGGCAGGGCAGGGGGCATGGCAGGGCGGGGGGGGGGGGCCCAGGGCCTGGCGGGGCAGGGGGCCTGGCGGGGCAGGAGGGCCCAGGGCGTGGTGGGGCAGGGGGCATGGCAGGGCGGGGGGGGGGGGGGGCCCAGGGCATGGTGGGGCAGGAGGGCCCAGGGCGTGGTGGGGCAGGGGGCATGGCAGGGCGGGGGGGGGGGGGGCCCAGGGCATGGCGGGGCAGGAGGGCCCAGGGCGCGGCAGGGCAGGGGGCCCGGCGGGGCAGGATCACTGGAATGTGATGCCTTACGACTCAAGGAGCAGCCGTAGGCCATCAGGGAGCAGGCGCAAACACAGGAAGAATGAACCAGTTTCGGGGGCTTCCCTTCCTAACCCAGACTGGCCCTTTATCGAAGCAGGAGGGGGATCTGGCCAGGCAAACCTCCCAGGGAGCCAAGATCCAGGGTGTGGGTCTCTGGCACATCACACCCATGTCACACCAGTAGCTGCGACTGCGCCGGGTGTTGAGCAGTGGAGAACCCAGCCTGCTCGTTTCCCACAAACAGCCTCAGTGACAGCACAGGCTCCGAAGCAACACGCCCCAGCTGGGCAGGGGGGAGCCGGGCACAATCCCGGCTGGTCGGGCCCCATCTCTGCTTTGCCTGCAAGGGCGAGCGGCTCTTTTAAGGTTTGCCCAGCGCTTTCATCCCAGCCTGTGTCCAGCTGTAAGGCGAGGGTCCCTCTAATTTCTTCCCTCAGTGGGTGGAATAAATTTTGTTCTGTGCACGGAGGCATGTGCTGATGAGCACCACCAATAGCAACACATGCTGCAGCTGGGTGGCCGCCCAAGTACTCAGCTTACAGGGAACATGGGTGTAAGGGGAACGTGTTTCTTCTTGCTTTAAAAATTAACCTTGGCACTGGCGCTCAGAAGAAGCAGGGTCTAGCACCCAGATGGACATGTGCCCTGCCAGCTCCCCACAGTGCGGCCAAGAGAAACACCCACGTCGGACAGGAATAAAGTGCCTTTCCTCCCAACTCCACTGCACTCAAGAGGGTACTGCCCTCCAGTCCTCACCCACAGACCCCTCTGCTAGCCTAGCCATGTGCCACAATACCCCACCCCCAGCCTGAGCGGCAACAGAGACAGATGGCCGGAGACACAAAGGCGCTTGAATTTTTCCGATGCTGTATAATCCTGACTTCGGTTCTGATCTCTGCTAGCGATTGACAAACCGGGCTCCCAGCACTGGCCTCAGGAACTTTGCCCTTGGCGGAGCCACGCTTTGGAGCGGGCTCTGTGGCACCCTGCCTCAGTTTCCCCTTCTGCTCGTGGGAGGCTCCACAGTCCAGATACTCAAACCCCTTCTCCTTCTGGGGGCCAATTTATTAACAGCCTCTTGCCCACAGCTTCGCGCTGTCCTGACTACAACACCATGCGCAGAATCTTCCAACAGAGCCAAAAACAGAACTCCACCCTCCAGAGTCCTCACCCTGGCGTCAAGTGGAGCCCAGCCCCGCCTGAGACAGGAGCTAAACTTCTCACGGGTGGAATCCATCTTCAACACCACCCCCCCCCCACTTCAGGAAAGTCAGGTTAGAAACTGAGCTGAGTCGGCGCACCTCCCTCCCAAGTAAACACTCTTAAATCAGTGTAGCTGGGTCATCAATCTGTGTGTAATCGATTTACACTAAACCTATTTAAGGCACAGTGAAACTGATTTAAGATCGCCCATCCGAGCAGGGGGCTGCCTGCTCTGCCTCTAGGCCAAACCTCAGTTTACAAGGCCAGGAGCTGGGAGGTGATTTATTTTATTTCATTTTTTTTTCCAGGAGGAAATCTCATCAAAGTCCGGTTTGTCCCGCTTGCCGGAGAGGAGATGACGGCTGTACCTAGGAGGCAGCTGTTTGGGTACGAAGCCCAGCTGGGTGGAACGGTGCATTTTGTGAAATTTGCCGGAAAGCCAAAAATAGCTCTTCAAAGAGGGCAGCGTTAGAAGAAAGTTTGGGTAACTGTGGGCGTGAGGGGGTGAGGGAAAACACGGCCACTTCAAGCATTGTGCCTGAAATAACAAGCTATTTTGCACCTGACCTCAGTGACGCAGCTTGGAGAGGGGCCCCCGGGCGGTTGGCCTGTGACAAAAATACAAGCATGCCTAGTGAGCAGATCAGGGCGGGCGGGCAAGCCCCACCCCCCTGAGAAGCTGGCCAGGTCGGAACATGAACTCATTGGGTTCATTCAGACGCTTTCAGCTGCCGGCCAAATCAAACAACCGGAGCTTCGGTCGCAGCCCCACCGTAAGAAAACACGGCACAGAAAGTGTTCCAAAGACCGCGCACGCGAGGGCGACGGGGCTGGACACAAAAGGGCCTTTCACTCCTGCAAATTAGACAAATAAACCTGGCCAGATTTTTGTCAAACAGCGTCCAACCGGCGGGTTGCTTTGATCCCGGTCACAAGGTTTTTCTTTTCTTCCTTCTCCATTTCCCTCTTTCCATTTCTTCCCCTTGGCGTATTTAAAAAATATTTATTTGGAAGAAAATTCTTGGCCCTCCTCGCCCTGGAGAAGATCAGCAGTGAGCAGGAATCAGTGCAGATGTAAGGATTCTAGGCATCTCATGCAACTCCCCTCGCTCCTGAGTTATCTCAGGGCAAGAAAAAAGAGAAGCAGGACGTAGGCTGGATTTTCTGCTTAAGTTTTGGGTGCAGCGTTGCAGTGTCCTGTTAAAACCCCTGTTGCGCTCCACCCCAGAGCCAGCTGCAGGATGCGGAGCCATTGCTTTACATAGGGGAGCCTTTGGGGTGAAATGGACTGGAGAGGCCTGGCTGATCTGGCTTCAGGCCTGGAACTGCCTGGGAACACACCCCAACCCATGGCCGTGTCACGTTACTGGATTTTGAGGGGAGCAGCCAGATCACTGCTGCACCCATGGGGGGTGTTTGCCCCAAAAGTTGGTACAAAGAGGGCCATGTGAGGTGTCAAACGAAAGCTTACTGTTTACTGATTCTGTGTGTGCTCTTCATATATCTGTATAATGTCTGTGTGTGGAGTTATGTACTCTGTGTTAATACTGGAAGCTTCTCTGTCTGTGGCTGAGTAATGGGCGAGAAAAGCTCACCCTATGGACATGCTAATTAGCAAGCCACCAGGGACAATAGGTCTCTTAAGTACCAGAGACCCACCTGGGAAGGAATCTAGGTGCCTGGCCACTGACCATGTGACTGTCTCCAGCTTGGAAGAAGCTAGGGAGAGATTTAACTATGCCATGTGGCATCCTCCCATTTTTGTCTTCAGATCTGCGCCTGACCCTGGATGCGGCCTCGCAGGAAATCATGAGCCAAGAAGAACCGTGGACCCATCCTGACATAGGATGTGCACCAAGGACTTTTAAGCCAGCAGTTATAACATCTCTGCTGAGAGCCCGCATCGAGAACTGGGAGATCCGATGCATGTAATGTAGGATACTTTAGCAACCTTGCTCTCATGCTCTTCTTTCTTTTAGTAATAAACCTCTAGACTGTAGATTCTAAAGGATTGGCTCAGCGTGGTTTGTGGGTAAGGTCCAGAGGGTAAATTGACCTGGGATCAGTGGGAACAACTGGACAGAACTTGTTCGGGGTAGGTGAGATTGGGTTCTAAGACCCCTCACCTGTGTGTTAGGCTCGGGGAGAGCTGGTGTGCCTGAGGGTTTTGCTCATGAGGCTTCTGGCTGGCCAGGCAGGCAGCTGAAACGCTCTGGGGGGCTGGTTCGTGGCCTATTTGGGAAGGGCCACCAGTCAGGGGCTGTAAGGAGCCCCGAGTTTGAGCAATTCGCCCTGAGCGGATGCCCTCGGCTGTGCCCAGACCCGGCCCGGTCCGTCACAGGCCGTGCCATGGGGGTGCAGCCAGCCCCTCTGCGGCTGGAAGAACAGCCGTGATTCCGCCATGCGCTTGATGCAAGGTGGGCAGCCAAGGCCGGCGGTGGGAACGGCGCCGGTGGAGGGGGAGGGAGGAGAGAAATAGCCTGGCCCTGCAGAGCTGTGAAAGTCACATGTTCCCAGCCCCCTCTCCGCGCCCCGGTATATCTAAGGGGAACTCAGCCAGGCCGGGCTGGTGCGTTCGCAATGCCGGCTGCGTTAGCCGAGCCGGGGTCACAGGGGGCAGGAACGTCTGAGTCCAACTCGGCCCTCGCGGGCGTCCATCCTGCTCAGCTCTGTGTTAGGCCCCATCGGCATGGTGCCAGGGAGAGCTTGCCCCAGGCCGGCCAGACGCCTGTCTCGGGACACAGGATTCTGCCCCCGCTGGGAGAGGACGCATGGGGGGCTGGAGAGCTGTCGGGAAGCTCTTATAGACTCATAGACTTTAAGGTCAGAAGGGACCATTATGATCATCTAGTCTGACCCCCTGCACAATGCAGGCCACAGAATCTCACCCACCCCCTCCTAGAATAATCCTCTCACCTATATCTCAGATACTGAAGCCTTCAAAAACTTTGAAGACCCCAAGATGCAGAGAATCCTCCAGCTGTGGTCTGTGCCCCATGCTACAGAGGAAGGTGAAAAACCCCCAGGGCCTCTGCCAATCTACCCTGGAGGAAAATTCCTTCCCGACCCCAAATATGGTGATCAGCTGAACCCTGAGCATGTGGGCAAGACTGTTCACCTCAGCGGGGTGTGCCTCTGGGGTGGGTGGCGACGGCCGGGACCCTGCCCGTGCCAGGTGGGCAGCCCCTTCAGCCAACACTGGACCTGGGGTCCCTCGGCAGCCGGAGGAGGTTCCCCTGCTCCCACCTGCCCCGCACATGGAAGGCTCCTGCTTATTGGCCGAGGGACCGTTTCAGCAGCGCCGGGCAGCGGGAGAAAGAACCAGCCCCCCTCAGCAGCCAGACATCTCCTCGCACCCCAGGCCCCCCCACAGGCTCGGCCCCCCCCCCCCATTCCTATCGCTGGCGGCCGCAGAGAGGCGCCATGTGGGGCATGAGGGGGGTGGCGGGTTAGCCACGCTCCCAGGCTGGGTGGCAGGACCCAGGCCCAGGGTCATGAGGAGACAGCAGGGGGTCTGGATCTGGAAGGGGAATTGCAGCCAAGAGGGGGGGGGTGAGGAGGGTCAGCAGCATGAGGCAGAGCTTGGTGCAGGGGGGAAAGTGCACAGCCATCTCCAGGGCAAGCCTCAGCAGCCCTGTGGCAAAGCAGGAACCTTCCCCTGGCCCATTAGGGCTCCAGCCAGTCTCTCGGTCCCGTGCCCAGCCCCGGGGCCTTCCCTCCATGCCCTGGGGAGAGACCAGCTTTTGAGCTGAGCCGGAGCTCTTCTTCAGCGCTGAGATGTGGACTCGGAGGCTGTGTCTGCACTGCACTCAAACCCCCCCCCACATCCCCCCCGTCTGGCTCTGGCTCGGGGCTGAGTACGGCGTCCATGTTTGGGCTCAGACCGCATCCACACTGCAATGAAACAGCCCCTGAGCCGGAGCCAGCAGGCCCGGGCCAGCCAGGGGTGTCTAAGGGCCGTGTAGACGTAGCCAGTGTCACACCGAACTACACGGCGGAGCAGATGGGTTCCCAGAAGTTGTTAGCACAGATTCCAAGGGGCCCGTTAACACCGGGCATGGGGGGGTTAGGAGGTCGCAGAGTGTTAAAATAAGCCAGACAGCCTGATCGGTCCCTGATTTTTAGCGCCTCGCAGTTTTGAGGCTAAGCTCCCGGGCGCCTCTTCTGACCTCCTGCGGGCTCCTGTCCCTCGGCCAGCACTGCCAGGGGCTCTGATGGTGGCGTCCTGCAGCCCGCTGTCTTCTGAGGGATGTTGGCTTTGGAGGGGGGCGTGCTCGCACTGCAGCAGCTGGAAGGCAACGCCACCGCCGGCCCAGACAGGCGAGGAGGAACACGTCCCTGGGCGTGCGCCGGTTGGGATTCATCGCTGGGCGGTGTGCCGCAGGGAGCTTGTCCCCTGCTGCCAACACCCCCTCTGCTGTTCTGCCTTTCCCCCGGGCAGATTGACGGCGCGAGCACTCTGCTTTCCCGCTGGCCACCGGGCACTCCCCCGTCTGCCCAGGCCGGAGCCAGCCTCGGGGTGATGCGGGCACACCTGCCCCATTCAGGCCGGGGCTGGATCTCAGATGTCTGGGGGGGGGGCTGCGCAGGCGTGACTCTGCTTTGGGGGGCAGGCATGTCTGCCTCCCCCCAGCTGTGCCCCTGTGGAGAAGCTCTGTTTCTGAATGCTTCCCATGCGGCAGCCGTGCTGGGGCAAATGGCCACCAGCTGGATTCATAGACTCAGAGAGTCCTAGAACTGGAAGGGACCTTGAGAGGTGATCGAATCCAGTACCCTGCCCTCACGGCAGGGCCAAGCACCGTCTGGAGCAGTGTTTCTCAACCAGTGGTACAAGTATCCTTAGGGGTCCTCGCGAGAAGTCGGGGGGGGTACATCAACAACTGAAATTTGCAGAAAACAGAATTTTTGTTTTAAGTTTTACAGCACTTTATTATTTTTTACTTTTTACACCCAAAAATTTCATCACCCGCCCAGCTACAATTAAGTTGTTTAAACAAATGTGTTGCAATGGTAGAAAAAAATTGTGTGTGTCTGAAAATGGTAGGTACTGGGGGTACTCATAATTTTTTTTAAAGGTGGGTACTTTATAATCTAGATCTAGACCATCCCTGAGTGATGTCTATCTAACCTGCTCTTAAATATCTCCAGAGATGGAGATTCCACAACCTCCCTAGGCAATTTATTCCAGTGTTTAACCACCCTGACAGTTGGGAAGTTTTTCCTAATGTCCAACCTAAACCTCCCTTGCTACAATTTAAGGCCATTGCTTCTTGTCCTGTCATCAGAGGCCAAGGAGAACAATTTTTCTCTCTCTTCCTTGTGACACCCTTTTAGGTACCTGAAAACCGCTATCATGTCCCCTCTCAGTCTTCTTTCCAAACTAAACAAGCCCAATTCCTTCAGTCTTTCCTCATGGGTCATCCATGTGATCCACAATCCTGCCTCAGCCAGGGTCTCCGGAACCACGGCTCGTGGCTCATGGGATCGTTATCAGAGCGGCCCCCTTGTGGCAGACACAAGAACAGACTTCCCAAAGGGTGGGATTCTCCGCCCCTCATGGTCCCACTGCCAGGGCTCCAAACCGGGGCTCTCTGCATCTGAGAGAGGCAGGGACTGTGCCCAGTAGGACGTCACCCCCACCTGCTCCTGTCCCACCTTGTGCATTTCCCAGTCGCGGGCCGGGCGTTTCCTTTTCACGTGGCTGAACATCCACGTGGGCCTGGCTGAGACCACCAGGTTCTTGGCTACTGTGGACAGGACGGAGGCCAGTGTCTGGTGGCGGTGGGGAAGCCTTGAGAGTCTTTCCATCGTGTCCTTGTCCTTTGTTGCTGTCCTCTTCCTTGCTGGGCGCTTTCCTTTTCAGGCACTCTTCTCCCAGCTCCAGCCCATGCAGAGCTGCCCGCATGAATGCTCTTAAAAATAATCTGGCCCCCACTGGGTCCAGGAAGCAGGCATATCCTGGGGTAAAGTGTAAGGCAATGCACTCCGACTCCCTGGGCAAAGGACTCAGATTCCTCATGCCTTAGGCCATATTTATACTTAGTGGGAGATCAACGCTGTGGAGATCCATCTCCCAGAGGTTGATTTAATGGGTCTAGTACAGACCCACTAAATCAATCGCTGATCACACTTCGGTTGCCTCCAGTACATAAGAACATAAGAACATAAGAATGGCCATACTGGGTCAGACCAAAGGTCCATCGAGCCCAGCATCCCATCTGCCGACGGTGGCCAATGCCAGGTGCCCCAGAGAAGGAGAACAGAAGACAATGATCAAGTGATTTATCTCCTGCCATCCATCTCCTGCCCTTGTTATGAAGGCTAGGGCACCATACTTTATCCCTGGCTAATAGCCATTTATGGACCTAACCTGCAAAAATTTATCAAGCTCTTTTTTAAACCCTAATAGAGTCCTGGCCTTCACAGCCTCCTCGGGCAAGGAGTTCCGCAGGTTGACTGTGCGCTGTGTGAAGAAAAATTTCCTTTTATTAGTTTTGAACCTACTACCCATCAATTTCATTTGGTGTCCCCTAGTTCTTGTATTATGGGAAAAGGTAAATAATTTTTCTATAATCACTTTCTCCACACCATTCATGATTTTATATACCTCTATCATATCGCCCCTCAATCGCCTTTTTTCCAAACTGAAAAGTCCCAGTCTTTCTAGCCTCTCCCCATATGGGACCCTTTCCAAGCCCCTAATCATCTTAGTCGCCCTTTTCTGAACCTTTTCTAATGCCAATATATCTTTTTTGAGGTGAGGAGACCACATCTGCATGCTGTACTCGAGATGTGGGCGTACCATAGTTTTATATAGGGGAAGTATGATATCTTTTGTCTTATTATCTATCCCTTTTTTAATAATTCCTAACATCCTATTTGCCTTACTAACTGCCGCTGCACACTGCGTGGATGTCTTCATAGAACTATCCACTATAACTCCAAGATCCCTTTCCTGATCTGTCGTAGCTAAATTTGACCCCATCATGTAGTACGTGTAATTTGGGTTATTTTTTCCAACATGCATTACCTTACACTTACCCACATTAAATTTCATTTGCCATTTTGCTGCCCAATCACTCAGTTTGCTGAGATCTTTTTGTAGTTCTTCACAATCCCTTTTGCTTTTGACTGTCCTGAATAACTTTGTGTCATCTGCAAACTTGGCCACCTCACTGCTTACCTCATTTTCTAGATCATTGATGAACAAGTTGAACAGGATTGGTCCCAGTACTGACCCCTGGGGAACACCACTAGTTACCCTCCTCCATTGTGAAAATTTACCATTTATTCCCACCCTTTGTTTTCTGTCTTTTAACCAATTCTTGATCCATGAAAGGACCTTTCCTCCTATCCCATGACCACCTAATTTACGTAAAAGCCTTTGGTGTGGGACCGTGTCAAAGGCTTTCTGGAAATCTAGGTATATTATATCCACTGGGTGCCCCTTGTCCGCATGTTTATTAACCCCTTCAAAGAATTCTAACAGATTAGTTAGACACGACTTCCCTCTGCAGAAACCATGCTGACTTTTGCCCAACAATTCGTGCTCTTCTATGTGCCTTGCTATTTTACTCTTTACTAGTGTTTCTACTAATTTGCCTGGTACTGATGTTAAACTTATCGGTCTATAATTGCCAGGATCTCCTCTAGAGCCTTTTTTAAATATTGGTGTTATACTGGCCATCTTCCAGCCATTTGGTACCAAAGTGGATTTAAAGGATAGGTTACAAACCACTGTTAATAACTCCGCAATTTCACATTTGAGTTCTTTCAGAACCCTTGGGTGAATGCCGTCTGGTCCCGGAGACTTGTTACTATTCAGCTTATCAATTAATTCCATAACCTCCTCTAATGTCACTTCAATCTGAGTGAGTTCCTCAGATTTGTCACCTAAAAAGGCTGGCTCAGATTTAGGAACCTCTGTAACATCCTCAGCCGTGAAGACTGAAGCAAAGAAATCATTTAATCGCTCCGCAATGGCACTGTCTTCCTTGATCGCTCCTTTTATATCTTTATCATCCAAGGGCCCCACTGCTTTTTTAGCGGGCTTCCTGCTTCTAATGTATTTAAAAAACATTTTACTATCATTTTTTGAATTTTTGGCTAGCTGTTCCTCAAACTCTTTTTTGGCTTTTCTTCTTGCGAGTACTGCACCGACTCGCAAGAAGTAAGGGGAGTCAATGAGAGCGTTTCTCCCGTCAACCCCCCTGCAAGCTGAACTCGGATATGTCGACTCCGGCTACGCTATTCGCTTCCCCACCCCCCAGTGTAGACCTGACCGTAGAATGCTCTACTGAAACATAAGAGCAAAAACTTCACTGGGAAGAGCTGTATCCCTCAAAGGAAATCCTCCTGCCCGCTCTCTGGAAGTGAAAGTTTAGGGCGCGAATCCCCGTAAAGCCGCCTGGATATTGTTCAGCTGTTGCACCCTGTACCTAGAGCCCCAAATGGACAAAAAAATCTGGATCCACATCCAATCTGCTAAGAAGGTGAGTTCAGCCTCTGCATGGCACCAGCCCCGGGGAACCTTGCCAGGCAGAATGCCCCCCAACCGAGCTCAAATGACGGGTCAGCTACGGGGGTCCATCTCCAAAAATCAGCTGTTCTGATGGCTGTCGCCCCACCCGGATGTCTCGGGGGGAGGGGGGGGATTTTGACCAGCCCTCAGCATTGGCCTCTCGCAGCTCCTACTGAAGTCGTTGGCAAACCGTGTGGGCCAGTGCCCAGCGCTTGCGAGAAACCCGCCCTGGGAGGAGGATGAGAGGCACCCAACCCCCATCAGACAGGATCAGGCTGGGTCACGCTGCACCTGGGCTCTGAGTCCAACCAGCAGCCTTGAACGGGAAAGGCGCCGGATGCCGCTTCCCTTGCCAATGGCATCCACTTCCTCCCCTCCTTGCCCCTTTTCACAGCTCAGCTCTGTTCTTCTGCAGTGAAGCGAGAGCTGGAGAAACATGCGTTTGACCAGGTGGAGCGGGATGGTGCCAAATGACGACAACGCCTCCTGACACCTCCTCTGCCTCCGGGCAGGCCCCAGGACAGGCTGGGATGGTTTTCTTTACCTTCCTGTCCGTCCGTTCAGACTCAGCTGCCTTCACCCATTCCCTGTCGCTTCCTCAGTTTTGTCACTGTCTCCATGACCATGCCAAGGGGAACCACGGGGCTCCTCAGAAAGGGGGATGCAGGAGCCGGGCCTGGGCAGCGTTTGAACGGCTTGTTCAATTTGTGTGGCAAACACCCCGGCAGAAATGCCCATGGGCAGACAGCTCTGCTTCTCTGCCTGATGGGAGGTGCTGTTGTTGTTTCAAGTCACTTATGCACACTTTCCTGCATAGTCCCAGCTAGGGATGTAAGAGTGTTGTCGAGTGTTATCAGTTAACCGATAAGCTTTTGCTGCCGCCTGCACACATCCGCCCCCCCAACCTTGCCAGTAAATTTTTTTAGCAGGCTGGCCAGCAGCTCAGCGCAGTCCCAGCTTGCGCCAGGTCCGGGACCTACCCCCGCTGCGGCTCTGCATTTAAAGTGTATTAGGAGCCAGGCGGGCAGGCAGCTTGGCTCAGTTCTGGCTCACGCCCCGGCCCAGGAGTTTAAACGCACCTCCAGACAGGGACTGCTGCCACCCCATGCTGCAGCCTCTGTATCAGAGGCAGCAATGCGGGGCGACAGGCAGCTGGTCCGCAAGGAGAGCTGGTTTTTAAACTGGCTCCCTTTGTGGACCAACTCCCACTGGCACCCCACACTGCTGCCTCTGATACAAAGTGGCAGGGGGCTCCTTGGGAGTGGGGCCAGAGCGCACCGGCTGCCAGCCCTGCCCCCGGGGACTATAGAATAGTCAGTAACTGGTAAGAATTCATGAGGTTAATCAACTGTTCATTAACCGATATTTACCATCCCTAGTCGCAGCCACTACAGTCGGAAGAGAGCCGTTCCCAGCAGAGGTTCCCAGGCAGAGGCAGGGATGTAGCAGAAAGGTCTGGACAGAAGTTTGCCTTTATTATTTGTACTACAATAGCAAATAGCGGTCCCGACTGAGCGCATGGCACCATTGTGTGCTAGTTGCTGTCCAGTCGCATAGGCAGCCCTTGCCCCCCAAAGAGTTATAATCTGAAAGGACAAAGCAATGTGATTAACCCAGTTTTGCAGCTGGTAAAGTGAGGCCCAGAAAGATTAAATGACATGGCCACGGTCACATGGAAAGTTGGTGTCAGAGTGGGATCTAGCTCTCCCATGTCTTTGTTCACAGCCTTAAGACTCTGTTAAATGTCCCAACCCCATCCACCCGCAGCAGCTTGGGCTGGCGAGCATACTGAGGGGAGAGGAAGGCAAACAGGAACAGGCCTCTCTGGATGGGAGGCAGACATGGGGAAAGTTGCATGAGGGGAGGGTAGAGCTGGGAGGCAGCATGGTCAGGGAATGAAAGCTCAGTGCTAGGATTCAGGGGACCTGGATTCCTTGCTCTGACACTGACTTGCTGGGTAACCTTGGGCCTTTCATTTAACCATTCTGGCCTCAGCCTCACTAGCTGTAGACTGGGGAAGAGAATGCTGGCCCAGCTCCGGGAGGGCTGAGACACATAAATGAAAGGTCCTAGCTACATGCCAAGGATTCCCATTACCACAGCACTCCAGACTAGCAGGCTGAGGAACTGCATGGGGCCATGTCCCAGGGTTCCCCTGTGAGCTTTCCTGGGGCTTTGCCTTCCAGTCACAGTGAAAACACTGTGACCAGCTGCCCAACCCCACCGGGCCGCTCTGACCCCCAGCCCACGCTCCTCCCACCTAGCATGTGACCTGACTTCCTCAAGACCCACCTCCTGCGTCAATCATACCAGGCTCCTCCCAGTGTAGCTCCGCCCACCCCCGTGGTACTGCAGCAAGAAGTGGCCTGGTCTCCGAAAGCACGCTAACACAGCTAGGTGTCAGATATAGGCAGCAGCAGAGCACGTGGATGCGGGTGCCAGTGGGTGGTCAGTAGAGGGCATTTGGTCCATGTGGTTGAGACACTGGAGGCAGACTCGGGAGACATATGTTTGCTCCCTGGCTCTGCCACTGCCTCTCTGAGTGACCTTGGTCAAGTCACTTGGTCAGCTCTCAGTTCTGCACCCATAAAATGGAGACTGTAGCACTGCCTTGTCCGGTGAGCCCTTTGCTAGGTGCCTGTACAACTCCCTAAACCAGATACAAATCATCCCTCAACCCACCCACCCCCCATTGCCAAAGTCTTGCCCTTTCATCAAAGTCCGGGCATTGTGTTTGCATTCGTTTGGGCATTTTTCTAGGCACATACAGCCCAGCAGGGAGGGAGGTCGTGGCAGCCGGAAGGTCGCTGAAACCTGCGCAATGGGCTAACATGCTCTTGGCGTTCCCGTGAGTAACCCTCTCTCCTTAAGGCAGCCTTCCTTCAGCCCCGGGAGTGGAAAACTCACTTAGTGCAACAGATGGAGCCTTAATTAGAAGCTGCCCGAGAGCTTGGGGGAGAGGAGGGGCAGGGAGGGATTCTGGGCCCAGTAGCTTGCAGCTCTGGGAAAACGCCTGACCCCTGAGGACACTACCACCTGGCACGTTCATTAATCCCGAGTTCAAAGCCAGCCAGCAGGATCCACCCATCAGACCTTCTGTGCCGCACACGCCGGGCTGGCTGTAGACATACTAAAAGGCTCTGCTCCGGCAGTGCAAAGTGAGTGCAGGGCGTAGAAGCCTTACGAAGGTACAGGCCGTCCCCGCTGTACGTCCAAGATACGTTCCAAAAGCTGTGGCCATATAACGAAATGGCATAAAGAGGGGAATTTTTCCCCCCACAACTGACGTCCATTCATGCGAATTAGTCTTTTTTTTTTTTGTGCCACATGAGAGTGGAGGACATTTAACACCACAGTTCCTACAAGTGTCCATGACATTAGTGTTGACGTATACGGGGGGTGACATATAGCGGGGATGCCCTGTATAACATACAGAGGTTGAACCTCTCTAGTCCGGCACTCTCTGGTCCAGCAACCCCCGTGGTCTGGCATGATTTTAGTGAGCTGGATGGCCACTTCTCATGGGTGTGGCCATGTTTCCCACAGTTCTGCAAAGTTTGTTTACAGCCATCAGTCCTGGCAACTGTTCTGTGCTGTGCTTTAGCTCTAATTTACCCCTCACTGTCTTCCAAGAGCCCAGGAAGCAGTTAAAGTGTTGGTGATGCTTGTGACGTAGTGGGGATCCTGTCTGCTCTGTAACCTGGTGTCCCCCTGCTCTGTGATGTGTGATTTCCACTGACTCACTTACATGTGTATTAGCCCAGACACCTGATAACAAGGCTCTTTCCCCAGGGGAGAGACAAAGGAAGGGAGGCGGAGCCGAACACCTGGTTTGGGGGCAGCGTCTTGGGCTGGAACCATGAAGGAAACAGACTAAGGAGGTGGCTGGAATCTGGGGACCCTGGGACCCCATCTCAAGGGGTCTGAGGCATCCTGGCCCTGACTCCTGTAACCACATCACGTCTGTGCTGGGCTGTATCCTGGAGAAGGAAGAAACCCTCCCTGTTCCATTGGCTGGCGGAGTCTGTTCTTGCTGCTCCGGGGCTGCATGATCAGAGGGACCCCGACTCTCCGTCACAATGCTGCTAGACAAAACTGACCTCCCATGGTTCTACAAATCCTCTGTTTCAGCAACAGTCAGGCCCCAAGGGTGCCGGACTAGAGAGTTTCAACCTGTATATGCCTATATGGAGAGGGTCCAGAGAAGAGCAACAAAAATGATTCAAGGTCTAGAGAACATGAGCTATGAGGCAAGGCTGAAGGAATTGGGTTTGTTTAGTTTGGAAAGGAGAAGACTGAGAGGGGACATGATAGCGGTTTTCAGGTATCTAAAAGGGTGTCACAGGGAGGAAGGGAGAAAATTGTTCTCCTGGGCCTCTGAGGATAGGACAAGAAGCAATGGGCTCAAATTGCAGCAAGGGAAGTTTAGGTTTCACATTAGGAAAAAATTCCTAACTGTCAGGGTGGTTAACACTGGAAATTGCCTAGGGAGGCTGTGGAATCTCCATCCCTGGAGCTATTTAAGAGCAGGTTAGATAAACATCCATCTAGACAGTGCTTGCTCCTGCCACGAGGGCAGGGGACTGGACTTGATGACCTTTCAAGGTCTCTTCCAGTTCTAGTGTTCCAGTTTCCCTTTGGGAAGCAATTCCACTAGCAACGCCTCTTGGACTGACTTCACAGCACAGCAGTGCCGGCCGGGCAGACGTGTTGGAGCTGTGCACAGCAACGCAGGCAGCTCCTGCCTAGTGACAGACCACTGGAAAAAAGAAACAGGAACCCAGCTTCGGTTTCTACGCTCCACCAGCTCCAGCTGCCAAACCAAAAAGACCCCAAAAAATTCACGTTCCGTCTCAATATCCAATCATGCCAAGATATAAAATATAGCGAAAGGATAGAGCAGGCCGGGTGGATGGCAGAGTGGCACTGTATGTGAAAGATAATGTAGAATCAAATGAAATAAAAATACTAAGTGAATCAACATGTTCAATAGAATCGCTATGGATAGTAATTCCATGCTCCAATAATAAGAAATTAGCAGTAGGGATATATTACCGACCACCTACCAGGACAGCGATACTGACATTGAAATGCTGAGGGAGATTAGAGAGGCTACCAAAATAAAGAACTCTATAATAATGGGGGATTTTAATTATCCCCATATTGACTGGGTACATGTCCCTCAGGAAGAGAAGCGGAGATAAAATTTCTCAATGGCCTAAATGACTGCTTCTTGGAGCAGCTGGTGCAGGAACCCACAAGGGGAGAGGCAATTCGCGATTTAGTCCTGAGTGGAGTGCAGGATCAGGTCCAGGAAATAACCGTTACAGGACCGCTTGGGAATAGTGACCATAGTATAATAACATTCAACATTCCTGCGGTGGGAAGAACACCTCAGCAGTCCAGCACCCTACCCTAATTTCAAAAAGGGGAATTACACAAAAATGAGGAGGTTAGTTAAACAGAAATTAAAAGGCACAATGACTAGAGCCAAACCCCTGCAAGCTGCATGGAAACTTTTTAAAGACACCATAATAGAGGCCCAACTTAAATGTATACCCCAAATTAAAAAACATAGCAAGAGACCTAAAAAAGAGTCACCGTGGCTTAACCACCATGTAAAAGAAGCAGTGAGGGACAAAAAGGCATCTTTCAAGAAGTGGAAGTCCAGTCCTAGTGAGATAAATAGAAAGGAACATAAACACTGTCAAATCAAGTGTAAAAATGTAATAAGAAAAGCAAAAAAAGATTTTGAGGAACAGCTAGCCAAAAACTCAAAAAGAAATAACAAAATGTTTTTTAAGTACATTAGAAGCAGGAAGCCTGCTAAAAAACCTGCGGGTCCCCTCGACAATCGAACTATAAAAGGTGCAATCAAGGACGATAAAGCCATTGCGGAGAAACTAAATGATTTTTTTGCTTCAGTCTTCACGGCTGAGGATGTTGGGGAGATTCCCAAATCTGCACCGTCCTTTGTGGGGGATGAATCTGAGGAACTGTCCCGGATTGAAGTGTCATTAGAGGAGGTTTTGGAACAAATAGAAAAACTTAATGTTAACAAATCTCCGGGACCGGATGGCATTCATCCAAGGGTTCTTAAAGAACTCAAATGGGAAATTGCTGAACTATTATCTGTGGTTTGTAACCTATCCCTTAAATCGGCTTCCGTACCCAATGACTGGAAGGTAGCTAACGTGACACCAATATTTAAAAGGGGCTCTAGAGGCGATCCGGGCAATTACAGACCGGTAAGTCTAACTTCAGTACCGGGCAAATTAGTCGAAACAGTAAAGAATAAAATTGTGAAGCATGTAGAAGAACATAATTTGTTGGACAAAAGTCAACATGGTTTCTGTAAAGGGAAATCCTGTCTTACTAATCTATTAGAGTTCTTTGAAGGGGTTAACAAACATGCGGACAAGGGGGATCCAGTAGATATAGTATACTTAGATTTTCAGCAAGCCTTGGACAAGGTCCCTCACCAAAGGCTCTTGTGTAAATTACATGGCCATGGGATAAGAGGGAAGGTCCTTTCTTGGATTGAGAACTGGTTAAAAGACAGGAAACAAAGGGTAGGAATAAATGGTAAATTTTCAGAATGGAGAGGGGTAACTAGTGGTGTCCCCCAAGGGTCGGTCCTAGGACCAATCATGTTCAACTTATTCATAAATGATCTGGAGAAAGGGGTAAGCAGTGAGGTGGTAAAGTTTGCGGATGATACCAAACTGTTTAGGATAGTCAAGACAGAAGCAGACTGTGAGGGACTCCAAGATCTCACCAAACTGAGTGATTGGGCAACAAAATGGCAAATGAAATTTAATGTGGATAAGTGTAAAGTAATGCACATCGGGGAAAAATAACCCCAACTATACGTACAGTATAATGGGGGCTAATTTGGCTACGACAAATCAGGAAAGAGATCTTGGAGTTATCGTGGACAGTTCTCTGAAAACTTCCACGCAGTGTGCAGCAGCAGTCAAAAAGGCAAATAGGATGCTAGGAATTATTAAGAAAGGGATAGAAAATAAGACACTGAATATCTTACTGCCCCTGTATAAAACTATGGTACGCCCACATCTTGAATACTGTGTACAGATGTGGTCTCCTCACCTCAAAAAAGATATTTTGGCCTTGGAAAGGGTTCAGAAAAGGGCAACTAAAATGATTAGGGGTTTGGAACGGGTCCCATATGAGGAGAGGTTAAAGCGACTGGGACTTTTCAGTTTAGAAAAGAGGAGACTGAGGGGGGATATGATAGAGATATATAAAATCATGAGTGGTGTGGAGAGGGCCGATAAAGAAAAGTTATTTATTAGTTCCCTAAATAGAAGAACTAGAGGACACCAAATGAAATTAATGGGTAGCAGGTTTAAAACTAATAAAAGAAAGTTCTTCTTCACACAGCGTGTAGTCAGCCTGTGGAACTCCTTGCCAGAGGAGGCTGTGAAGGCTAGGACTATAACAGAGTTTAAAGAGAAGCTAGATAATTTCATGGAGGTTAGGTCCATAAAAGGCTATTAGCCAGGGGATAAAATGGTGTCCTTGGCCTCTGTTTGTCAGAGGCTGGAGAGGGATGGCAGGAGACAAATCGCTTGATCATTGTCTCCGGTCCACCCTCAATGGGGCACCTGGTGCTGGCCACTGTCGGCAGACAAGATACTGGGCTAGATGGACCTTTGGTCTGACCCAGTACGGCCATTCTTATGTTCTTATGTCTCTTGATCAATTTCATAGCATTTCCTTCCCATGTCACTCCCCCTCCCTTCAAACCCCCGCTCGTCCCTCCCCCAGGAGGAGAAGAGGCCTGGACGAAATGTGAGTTTTCCATAAAAAGGATCAAAAGCTGATGCCCTACTAGCCTGATAAATGTGATAGTTTTGAAAGTGCCACTGGACTCCTTGTTGGTTTTCCATAATAAAGAGGCAGCTGCTTTCCCAGGTGGGCTGCGTCTAGACTGGCATGATTTTCCGCAAATGCTTTTAATGGAAAAGTGTTTCCGTTGAAAGCATTTGCGGAAAAGAGCGGTCTAGATTGGCAAGGACACTTTTGCGCAAAAGCACTTTTTGCGGAAAAGCGTCCGTGCCACTCTAGACACAGTTTTGCACAAGAAAGCCCCGATCGCCATTTTTGCCATTGGAGCTTTTTTGCGCAAAACAGTCCTCCCCTGTCTACACTGGCCCTCTTGCGCAAATAGAGGGCTTTTTCCCGAACGGGAGCATCAGAGTATTTGTGCAAGAACACTGACGATCATACATTAGATCGTCAGTGTTCTTGCGCAAATTCAAGCGGCCAGTCTAGACACAGCCGTGCTGTATGGAAACTGAAATGAAAACATGAAGCATGACCGCTGGCTGGCCCAAGGTTTGCAGCACAGGACTCAGAATCAGGAACTGCCAGCTCTGCTATGTGCCTGGGAGGCAGGAGACCAGCCTTCTAGTCCTGACTCCGCCACTGACTTACTAGGTGACCTCGGTCAAGTCATGGGTCTTCGGTGAGTCTCAGATACACTCTCCCCTGTGTTCAGGTGGGGGACGAGGTATTTTATGGACTAACGTCAGTGCTTGGAAGGGGATGGATGCTTATCACCCAGGTTCAGTGGGCACGACACCCCATTAATCACCTGCCTCCAGCCGCTGGGGTTATAAAAAAAGACACCAAGTACCCGGATGCTCATGGTAGCCATCTCGAGAGCAGGCACTGCTGCTCGGTCATGCTGGACAGTCACCAGGGGAGGCAAATGAATTGGGGCAGGCAGCATCTGGTGTGGGACAGGGGCGACAACCGCAAAACATTTCCGTCCCCTTGGCAAACCGCCGAGAGACACAACCCAGAAGGCCCCGATCCAGCTGCCAGACAGTGGCGGGGAGGCGAGCTGCCACAGGTTTGTTTATTGCTAGAAAGCACTCCAGTTTGGCTGCGGGGCAGGGCAGGGTGCAGTGTGAACTGAAGTCTGGCTTTCCCTGGGAGCAGACAAGGCCCTGCGGGTTGTGCTGGACTTTCTCCCACCCGCCTGGAAGTTGCAGAAGAAGGAAAATTCCTCCCAACCCAAAACGCTTTATTGCTGAAGCAAATGTGCAGCAAGGCGGCGCATGGAGAGCCACGGGCCGGCTGGCTGCCAGGGGAGGGGAAGGGCCTTTTCTCTTTTCCTATCTTGCTTGGGCAGCTCTTGAAAGCGAGATTTAGCCCGGGGAGCCTGGATCTCTGCCGGGACCGGCAGAGTCCTACCGCCAAGCTGAATTCCCACCTCCGGAAGCCCTGGCTGCAGGCCCCCCCCCGCCTGGGCTGGAATGCGTGGAACAGGCCAAGTGCTGGAACGGCCAGGCGAGGGGTCGGCCCGCTGGGGTGGCAGAGGTTAACGAGCAGCAGAGCCCAATGCATGACAGCTCCCAATTTAACGAGGCAGGTCCAACAGCCATCCCTGCTTCTAGAACGTCAGAAAGGGGGGGAGTCCGGGAAAGCCGGGGTGCTGGGGGGCTGGCTGGAGGTCTCTGCCTTGCCGAGGGAAGGGACCGACCAGCCAAGGCACTTAGGTTAACAAACCCAGGCCAGCGGCATGGAAATGGAAAATGTAAAAGGATGCTGTCGGGATTTTAAACACACTGCTGGAGCCGTTTACGTGCCCTCCGGGGTCCACCGAAAGAAAGGAAAAGAAACTCAAGGCAAGGGGTTGTGAATACGGTGGCCGTCGCAGGAACGGCCTTCTTCTCCGTTGATTTTATTTTCCTTGGGGGGTCTAATTTAAACTGTTCGAACATCCTTATAGGCCACAGCCGTGCGGCGGTCACTTGTAGGGAGCAGAGGTGATGGCGGGAAGCAGCGGTAGCAGCAAGACTTCCAGATATTTGCATTAAAAAGTTCTTTGGTGCTGGGCTAACCTCCTTCCTCTAGCACGGGGAGTCTCTTTGTGGGGAGCAGGGAAGGAACTTTCTTCGGGTACAGGGGCTGGTATGTCAGCTCAGCTCAGTTGAAATCAGGGCGCAGACAGAAAACCCTCCTGTGGATTCTAGTTTGGGTTCTCTGCGCACGGGCAGACCCGGGGATCGGGGGAGAGGACCGGGAGAGGGAAAGGCGACGCTTTTATTCCTAGGAACAAGTGTTGCAAATATTTTCAAAGCTTCTTGTGAGCAGGGAGGAACCATAGCTTGAGGCAGGCAGCTAGCGCCCCGTAGCATAGCTAGGGTAGCTTCTTGTCGCTTGGCTTATGAGCACACTGAGACGAGACCAGCTTCCTGTTATTTGTTTACACCAGGGGCAGGGAACTGGCTTTGGTCTGGGGGCCAGTGTTCCCTCCAGTTTTTCTCCCCCACTTATGTGCAGAATAAATGTTGTTCTGTGCACCAAGGCATGTGTGGATGTGCACCAGCAATACAACACGGGTTGCTGGCTGTGGACAGCTGTGAGCGCTCTGCTAAACAGCTGGGCAGCCTCTAAATCTCTCCTGGGTGGCCGTCCAAGCGCTCAGCTTACAGGGAACACTGTCGGGGGCTGCACACAAATGAGAAGCATTAAAAAACCAATCCCCTCACTGACGTGGCCCCTGATTACTGAGGAGAAAGACACTCCTGATTCCCCTTGCACACCTGAGCCTGGGGGGCCCAGGCAAGTAGATTTTGCATGCGCCTGCCCCATAGGGCTGGATCTAGGCTAGCCAGGGGCCACATCCAGCCCCCGGGCCTTAGGTTCCCCACCCCTGGTTTACACAGTGGCTGGTACAACTGAACCGTGATTCCCGACTGGACCCCTATCGCACGACAAGCAATAAAACAATAACGATGTCGAAGGCCTTTGGTAGCTAACACCCATCTCCCGAGGCAGCTTCTATCTCTCCCAAAGCACTTCCCAAATGAAGCCCCCACCGGCCTGCAGCCAGCTCTGGAGTGGAGCACTGCAGCTATTTAACCGCTCAGGGGCTTGGGGCAGGAGGCGAAAAATCCCATCCACGGGGAGGACGGAGCGTTGCTGGCTCACGGGCGGAGCTGGAACTGGGGCCAGAAGCCTTGAGATCACACACCCCCTGTCTTGTGAAAAAGCCACAAGGCCTTTCAATGCTGCACGAGGCCAGGGGGGGTTACATGTCACCTCAAACAGCACCGCTCGCCTCCTGCTGGCACACTGTGGTCAGTAATGGCTTTGCGGAGAACGCCCGGATGAATTCACCAGCCTCTCTTCTTGCCGCCACCCGGGTTTTTTCCTCGGAGCTCGGCCAGTCTAAGTTTGCGAGCACAAGCGTGCACCGGGCACCCGGGGGCGGGGGCCACGCATGCACCACACGCCTGGGGGCGGGGCTGCGCATGCACCGCGCACCTGGGAGAGCGGGGGAGGCGCTGCGCACCTGGGGGTGGGGCCACGCATGCGTCGCACTCCCGGGAGCAGTGCCGCACTCCCAGGGCCCAGGGCGCATGAATGGCTCGGGCCGGCCCTGGCAGCCGGTCATGCCCGCTCCGTGCGGGAAGATGGTTCATTAGTGCCACTGACGCTCAAACGGGTAATGACATGCCGGCGAGACACAGGCGACAGAGAAGGGCATTCCACCCTCAGCAGCAAGTCCGACAAACATGGCTGCTCTGAGCGTCACTTTCACTCATGAGTGGTGGGTTGACCTAGGGCTGGGGGAGGCAAGCCCCGCCCCTTCTGCCCCAAGCCCCGCCCCTTCTGCCCCGAGCCCCGCCCCTTCTGCCCCGAGCTCTGCCCCCGAGCTCTGCCAGAACCAAATGACTCCCCTAGGCCATCTCTCCCCCCGCAGGCAGCTCGTGGCCCCAGCCTTCCCCAGCCCCAGTGGGAGCACGGGTGGGGTGGACAGTGGGTGGCATGTGGCCCCAGCCTTCTCCAGAGCATGCGGCGGGCAGCTCCCTGGCCCCAGAGTGCAAGCGGCGTGGCCCCTGCCTTGCTGGGTCAAAAGTCCAGACAGCCCCAGGAGACTTCTCCCGCAGCCACACACAGCCAGACGCGCGCTGGGAAAAGGAAGGAGTTTGATGTTAAGGCCCCAGCCCACGTCTCCGATGCCCCACGCTCGCTCCCACCTTCCCAGCTCTTACAATCATAGAACCCCGGGGCTGGCAGAGACCTCAGGAGTCATCGAGTCCAGCCCCCCTGCCCAAAGCAGGACCAACCCAACTCAATCAGCCCAGCCAGGGCTGGGTCAAGTCTAAGGATGGAGATTCCACCCCCTCCCTAGGGAACCCATCCTAGTGCTTCCCCAGCCGCCTAGGGACATCGTTTTTCCTACTGTCCAACCTAGACCTCTCTCACTGTAACTTGATCCCATTGCTCCTTGTTCTGCCATCGGTCACCACTGAGAACAGCCTCTCACCAGCCTCTTTGGACCCCCCTCCCCCCCGCAGGGAGTTGGAGGCTGCTACCAAATCCCCCCTCCTTCTTCTCTTCTGCAGACTGAACAAGCCCAAATGCCTCAGCCTCTCCTCATAGGCAGGGCTCGACAAAGCATTGAATCTACTTGCCCATGATGAGTAGATTTCGGCCGGGCGCCCCGTTTGTTTCCGGCACGCGCATGTGTAATACGGGGCTTGCGCATGCGCAGTGCGGGGCTGGCGAGCGGCTTTCGCCGCCGTTCGTCAAGCCCTGCTCGTAGGCCATGTGCTCTAGCCCCCTCATCATTTTGGTCGCCCTCCGCTGGACCCTCTCCAATGCGTCCACATCCTTTCTATAGTGGGGAGGGGGGGGGGCCCAGAACTGGACACAACACTCCAGCTGTGGTCTCACGAGAGCTGAATAAAGGGGAACAATCATTTCTCTAGATCTGCTGGCCATGCTCCCCTTAATGAAGCCCAATATGCCATTAGCCTTCTGAGTCTACTGAGGCCGCCCAGTAGACTCATTTCCAACTTCTCATCCACTGTAAGCCCAGGTCTTTTTCAGCCCAACGGCTGCTTCTCCATCTGGCAATCTGGTCATCTCTGCTTTGCAAGGCCCTGTCCAGCTGAGGATGCTCCTAACTTTACGCCCATGGGCAGCTTTCAGCGTCTTTTCTTCCTGCCGCTTACCGCTGCAAAAACTGGGCAAAATTACGGGACTCTGCGGCAGGAATCCCTGCCTGAAATCCCCCAGCCTGGTTCAAACCAGAAGCTCCTAACGGTCCCATCTGGCCTAGCAATGCATCTACAGCCACCCAGGTAGAGAAACAGGCACCGTGTGACTAAGAAGCACAGCTGGAGAGTGTCTGGAGAGGGGCCCCGAAGCCAACACTGGATAAACGCTTATAGGATAAGATTATTGCATGGCCCTGCGGAGGAGAGGGGCTCATGCCAGAAAACGATGGGGAGGGAAAAATCCAGGACAGTCCAGCCAAAAATGCCTCTCTCTTCTGGCGCTCGTCTTGGCTTTCATTCCCCTGCTCTGTGCCCTGGGGGGCGTTGTGGGGGGGCGGGGGACAGATGGTCAGCCCCGAGGAGAATGTGGAAAGAGAACAGGAATTCTGTCCTGGCAACTAGACACAATGGTGTGTGTGTGTGCAATGTGTAGTGTGTTTGAGCAGCACTTTCCCTAACGGCCCCGAATTGTTCTCCCCTCTGCCAGACAGTTGGCTACACGCTGAATCAGTCGCACCCAACGCAGCGGGGTGGGAGAGTGGTCTCGCTTGCGGAGCATTGGGAGCTGCAGGGTTTGTTTATGAAGGTCTCAAATGTCGCTGTCCCCAGGGCCGGAGACAGACCCGTCTCTCCTCCTTGTGCGGCAGAAATCGGCAAAACCCAGCCTCTCGCCCCAGGGATGCGTTGAGGCTGCGGCTGTCTGCAGAACGTTCCCTCCCGCCCAGGGGTGCAAGTAACTTACATTTCTCACTGGTTCTGTCCTATCACAACCCCCCCCGGGCGGGATGCAGCGGGTGGGAGGGTTGTGATACAACACTAGCTGTAAAAAATTTAAGAGTGGGGTGGAGTGCGGGGGGGGGGGACAGGTGTCAGCAGTGGAGGGTCACGAGACTAAAGGGTTGTGGGGGAGGATCAAGAGTCAGGACGGGGGGTGGGAGTGTGTGGGGGACAGTCAGTGGGGGGGCTGGGAGTGTGGGGAGAGGCTCAGTGGGGGAATTGGAAGTGTATGGGGTGAGGCTCAGGGCGGGGGGCTGGGAGTGTGGGGGGGACAGTCAGTGGGCGGGCTGAGAGTGTGCGGAGAGGCTCAGTGGGGGAGTTGGAAGTGTATGGGGTGAGGCTCAGGACGGGGGGCTGGGAGTGTGTGGGGGGACAGTCAGTGGGGGGGCTGGGAGTGTGGGGAGAGGCTCAGTGGGGGAGTTGGAAGTGTATGGAGTGAGGCTCAGGACGGGGGGGCTGGGAGTGTGGGGGGGGCTCAGGGCGGGAGGCTGGGAGTGTGGGGAGAGGCTCAGTGGAGGAGTTGGAAGTGTATGGGGTGAGGCTCAGGACAGGGGGCTGGGAGTGTGGGGGGACAGTCAGTGGGGGGGCTGGGAGTGGGGGGAGAGGCTCAGTGGGGGAATTGGAAGTGTATGGGGTGAGGCTCAGGGCGGGGGGCTGGGAGTGTGGGGGGGACAGTCAGTGGGGGGGGCTGGGAGTGTGGGGAGAGGCTCAGTGGGGGAGTTGGAAGTGTATGGGGTGAGGCTCAGGACGGGGGGCTGGGAGTGTGGGGAGAGGCTCAGTGGGGGAGTTGGAAGTGTATGGGGTGAGGCTCAGGGCGGGGGGCTGGGAGTGTGGGGAGAGGCTCAGTGGGGGAGTTGGAAGTGTATGGGGTGAGGCTCAGGACGGGGGGCTGGGAGTGTGGGGAGAGGCTCAGTGGGGGAATTGGAAGTGTATGGGGTGAGGCTCAGGGCGGGGGGCTGGGAGTGTGGGGGGGACAGTCAGTGGGGGGGCTGGGAGTGTGGGGAGAGGCTCAGTGGAGGAGTTGGAAGTGTATGGGGTGAGGCTCAGGACGGGGGGCTGGGAGTGTGGGGAGAGGCTCAGTGGGGGAGTTGGAAGTGTATGGAGTGAGGCTCAGGACGGGGGGGCTGGGAGTGTGGGGGGGGCTCAGGGTGGGAGGCTGGGAGTGTGGGGAGACGCTCAGTGGAGGAGTTGGAAGTGTATGGGGGTGAGGCTCAGGACAGGGGGCTGGGAGTGTGGGGAGAGGCTCAGTGGGGGAGTTGGAAGTGTATGGAGTGAGGCTCAGGATGGGGGGGCTGGGAGTGTGGGGAGAGGCTCAGTGGGGGAGTTGGAAGTGTATGGGGTGAGGCTCAGGACGGGGGGGCTGGGAGTGTGGGGGGGGCTCAGGGCGGGAGGCTGGGAGTATGGGGAGAGGCTCAGTGGAGGAGTTGGAAGTGTATGGGGTGAGGCTCAGGACGGGGGGCTGGGAGTGTGGGGAGAGGCTCAGTGGGGGAGTTGGAAGTGTATGGAGTGAGGCTCAGGACGGGGGGGCTGGGAGTGTGGGGGGGCTCAGGGCGGGGGGCTGGGAGTGTGTGGGGAGAGGCTTGGGGCGGGCGCTGGGAGCATGCGGGGGGAGGTTCGGGGGGGCTGGGAGAGTGGGGAAGGCTTGTGGGGGACTTAGTGGGGAGGCTCAGGGCAGGGGGCCAGGAGTGTGGGGGGGGGAGAGCTCGGGGTGGGAGGCTGGGAGTGTGGGGAGGGCTCGGGGGGAGTTGGGTGTAGGGGGGCTCAGGGCAGGGGGCCGGGAGTGTGTGTGGGAGGCTCAGGGGGGTCTTAGTGGGGGGCTCGGGGCAGGGAGTGGGGAGGGTTGGGGGGTGTGGGGTGGCTGGGCCTGGCACAGTCCCGGTTGCTGCTGGGTTGTTACCTGGCCGGTGTAGGGGTCCTGGCCCCACTGCGCCTGTTGGCTGCACTGCTGCAAGGGAGCTGAGGGCCAGCCATGCGGGTGCTTCAGGGAAACAGGAGGCCGTTTGAGAGACCCCCTGGCTTGTGGCCCCCTGCTCCTGGCTCCAAAGGGGCCTGCAGCAGCAGGCCAGCGGGAGAAGGGCCACAGGACAGGTGCGAATGCACCAGGAGCCCGGCTGGAGCTCACGCCTCCCCTCCAGCACCCCCCCAGCCCCCCTTTCACACCTGCCTGCCTCACCTGGCGGTGCTCGTGGGGCCGCCAGCGCCAGCCTGCACCGGGAGCCCCCAGAGCCTGGCAGGGACAGCACACCCCACGCTGCGCCGCACACACAGGCCTACAGCGGAGCATCCCAGCCGGCTCTGACACATCTACCTGCACAGGGAGAACATGCTGGTTACTCCCGGGCTCTTTATTTAGCTAGCAGAGAAAGGCAGAACATGAAAAATGGCTGGAAATTAAAGCCAGGCAGGTTCCCAGGGGCACATTTTTGCCTGCAGGGCTGATTAGCCATTGGAACAAACTGCCACGGGAAAAGGTGGGTTTTTCATCCCAAAGTCTTAAAATCGAGGTTGCAGATGTGCGCTAGCCAGACCGTGCAGGAGTCACTGGATGAAATTCTCTGGCTTGAGCCACGGCAGGGTGGCCGCAGCATTTTGAGCGGGCGAGTGCCACCGGCTAATTTACCGGCAAGTGACAAAGGGTTTCCTTTGATCGGTTTCCTTCACGCTGCCCATGGCGCAGGGCGTGAGCTCGAGGTTTCAATGCTGGGCATAATTCAGCTTAGACCTGCCCATGGGAAGCCAAAAGCATCCTCCCTCTCACACACTGGGGGGGGGGGGAGGGGATTTCATCTTAACCCTCCCTTTTTTCTCATGAATCTGGCAGCACTTTTGGGAGAACTAGCCACTTGGAGGGTTTGTTTGTGACATAAGCCAAGTTCAGTGCTACTCAATGGGTCCACTAAAGAGATGGATTCTGCCCCTCTCCCTCTCCTGCCACAATATACGTGGGTCATACCTGTGCCTCCAGGACCAAAGGACAAATCCTGCAGTGCCGGCACAGCTGACAGTGGCTACTACATCCCCGCCACGAGCCCCGGTGTCGGGGCACCGCTGAGGACGGCACATGGTGCTGTGGGCAGAGCCCTGCGTGGATACGAAATCGGCAGCCGCATCTGGAGCCACAAAAACGAGCTGCAGAAGTTTCCGGGCTCCAGCTTAGGGACGTCAAAGGTGAACCAGTTAACTGCATAGCCGGTAGGCATGAGGCTGACCAGGAAACTGGGTAACGGGACTGTCAGCTGTGTGGGACCAGCTGGGACAGGGCGGAAGGCCGGCAGGCATGATCCCCACTGCACTCGCACCAAAGCAGCCTGGGTAGGTCAGGTGTGACCATGGTCACATCATCGCATCCCCAGGCAGGGGCAGGCCGCACCACAATGGCCCCAGCCCCAGCCATGATATCCCTGCCCACAAGCCCATTAAGACACCTCCCCTACTCTCGCTGTCCTGTTCCTACCAGTGGTTAACTGGGTAAATGATATCATTTTAATCGTTGAGCCCAGGGGTGGCCAACCCATTTAACAAAGTGAGCCAAAACAGAGGTGGAAAAAATGTGAAGAGCTGCACCAGAATTGTCGAGCCAAAAAAAAAAAAAAAAAACCAACCCAACAAAAAAAGGAGGCTGCCCCTTTAAGAAAACAAGCTTTATGGCTTTTTGACCATATCAGGCAGCCGCCATCTTGGGTGCCATTTTGAATCTCTGCCCCGCTGAGCACAGGGGAGCCAGGGGCCGGAGGCCGGGGCCGTTTAGGGAGGGTGTAGGAGCGGCTTCACGAGCCACACTTTGTGGGGAGAAAAACTGCATGTGGCTCGCACGCCGCGGGTTAGCTGCCCCTGGTTTAGCCGGTTAACTCATTTGATCGATATTTACATCCCCACTCTAGCTATGGAATCTGGGGCTGGGGCACAGCCCAGGGCCAGCTAACTTACACCCTGGGAGAGGTTAGTCCTTGCAGAAGCCAGAGGGCACAGAAGTGGCATGACACCGGGGGGGCCCAGAATCTGAGCCTTCCATTTTACAGTAGAACGTGGCTGCTTGATACCAAAGTTTGGGCGCCAGGGGCCCAAGGGCAGGAGAAGTGAGAGAAGGAGCCAAACAGTCTGGGGAAGCCACAAAACAAAGAGATAAAGGTTAAAGAAAAAGTTCATGTAAAGGAGTCCAGAGGCCACCTTCCCTGAAGGATTGGGGGGGGGGGGGTTTGGAGAGGCCCACATGGTCTGTGTCCCTGTGAAATGCTGTGCTATTAGCGACCTCAGTTTCACACAGCACATCCCCATTACAAAGGTATTGGAGCCGATAGGAAAACCCACATTCGTGCTGTGAGAAGTGACTGTTTTCATTTCAACTTAACCGTCACTGGCTGTCAGAAAGAAAAGAAAGAAAGATCACAGCACACGAGAACTGGAAGGGACCACGAGAGGTCATCGAGTCCAGTCCCCTGCCCTCATGGCAGGACCCAGTACTGTCTAGACAGGAAGGAAGGAAGGATCTCATGGCAGGCCTAGATGGCACCACAACTTTGAAAAAAAATCTGACCCAGCTGTGGCAGCTGAGTATTGGAAACCCTGACTCATTTAATCTCTGGTGTCCTTGGACCTTTGTGATGCTATTTTGCCTGTTGGCCACTGCCATCTCCCTTAACAGACCTGATCCTCGTCAATATCTACCCTTGGGGAAAACTCAGTACAGAAAACTTAAAACCCAACATGCATCTCCTGATGGAATTAGGCTAATGGGCTGTAAGTGAGTGCCCCTGGCCAAACCTGCAGGAAATTTGGCTTATTTTCTGCTTGCTTGGCTGGTGTCGGCTACTTTTTTGCTTGGCAGGGCTTTGAAAAGTTGCTGGGACAAGTTGAACCTCTTTAGTCCAGCACTCTCCCGTGGTCTGGCATGATTTTAGTGAGCCGGATGTCCACTTCTCATGGGTGTGGCCAAGTTTTCTGCCACCCTATAAAGTTTGTTTACAGCCACCATAGGGTTGCCAGGTGTCCGGTATTGTACTGGACAGTCCGGTATTTGCGCACTCTGTCCGGTAAAAAAATCAGACAATATCAGACACGTGCAATGTCCGGCATTTTCTGATTTTTTCCGGTTGCGCGCTGGACGGAAGCCTGGCGGGGGCAGGGGACTGGCTGGGAGTCCCAGCTGGGAAGCGGGGCTGCGATTGCAGTCAGGAGCCCTTAGCTGGTTGAGTGTGAGGAGAAGAGGAAGCCTCCTCCTCGCTCATGCGTCACCGGGAGTCTGCGCAGGACAGGCAGCGCCCCAGGATCTGCAAGTGCCCGGGTCAGTCCTGCACCCCGCCAGCCGATTTGCTCACCCCCCGTCCCTTCCAGCCGGCCGGTTCTCCCCCACTTGCCCTCCTGATCTTCCCTGGCCAGCCCCCCTGCACCCCCCCCGCCAGCTCTGCTTCCCGCTCCCCCTTCCTCCGGCCAGCCTCACGGCCCCCGACCCCCCCAGCTCTGCTTCCCACTGGCCTGTTCCTCTTCCTGATCTCCCCTGGCCAGCGCCGCTGCACCCCCCCCCCCCGCTAGTTCTGCTTCCCCCCCCTTCCTCCGTCCCCCCCTTCCTCCCGGCCAGCCTCCCAGCCCCCAACCCCCCCAGCTCTGCTTCCCGCCGGCCTGTTCTTCTTCCTGATCTCCCCTGGCCAGCGCCGCTGCACCCCCCTGGCTGTGCTTCCTGCCCCCCTTCCTCCCAGCCAGCCTCGCAGCCCCTGACCCCCCCCAGCTCTGCTTCCTGCCCCCCTTCCTCCCGGCCAGCCCTGCCCCCCTCCCAGCCGGTCCCCTGCCCTCCCACCCACGATCAAGTGTGTCCGGTTTTTTGGGGGGGGGTCTACCTGGTAACCCTAGCCACCAGACCTGGCTCTCAGTGTTCTGTGCTGTTATTTAGCTCTAATTTACCCCAAATGTCTTCTAAGAGCCCAGGAAGCAGTGGAAGTGTTTGTGATGCTGTTAGACGATACTGACCTCCCATGGTTCGGAAAATTCTCTGGTTCGGCGCTGGTCAAGTCCTAAGGGTGCCGGACTAGAGAGGTTCAACCCATAGCTTGTTGCTTTTTTGGCTTTGGAGGGGCAAGGAGGGAGAAGAGGTGTCAGGGTGAGGGCCAATGGTCCCAGCCAGCGTGTCAGGGATCCAGTCCCAGCGGGCTGGGGGTTTTAGGGATTGGCTTGTTTTGGCCTGTTTGGAAACAGCATGAGCTTGATTTTTGGCTTATTGTGGAAGCCGGGCGCTTATTTACCGCGAGAAAGTTGGCAACAGGGCAACAGAAAGTGAAAGAGGCTGTGGGGAGGGAAGGAGGGAAGCTCACTGATCAGCAGCCAATGCTGAGAGATGCAGAGAGACTGATTCCACTTGCCAGGAAGGTCAGCAAGAGGGAAGTGATTTTGGTCACGTCTCGCTCCAGCTGCAGCTGGTTGGAGTTTCAGAGTGTCTCATACCAAAATCAGATATTCCAGGAAGGCTACAAAGCAAGTACAGCAAAAGGGGGCGAGGGGGGAGGAGAGAATTAAACCAAGGGATTAAGTCCATCTTTTTTTCTTTTGAACATGGTCCAGTCCCTTCCTCGCTCTGCAGTGGCAGCTCTGCCAGGCTCCGAAGGAAATCAGATACAGAACAGGCATGGACGACCTACAATATACACCAGCCCCTTTTCTCAGGAGGCCTGTGGGCATGGACAGGAAAACAGTAGCCCAGCAGCTGAGGGATCTGCACAGGAAAAAAGCTCCCCACCCCCAAAGCGCGCTGGGGTGCGCTGGGGGGAGCCAGCCGCTCCTCGCAGCGGGGCCCAAGGCCTGCGAGAAATGATGGGATGGCCAGGCCGAAAAGCCGGCTGGGGTTTGTCTGCTAAACCACTCACTGAACGCTGGCACTCGGAGCAGGGCTGGATTGCAGGCGCATTCCTGCCGACCTCCCTCTGGGTTGGGCCAGTGGCAGGGGGTTAATGCACGCTACCTCGCTGGGAAGTCAGTCTCAGCTCCCTCAGGCCCAGAAAGTAACAGGGGCTTGGCCTCGCTCTGCCTTTTGGAAGCCGACTGCGACAGGAGCGTCAGAAGGTCCCAACCCCACCCACCGCCAGCATCGGGGGCAGCTCAGAGCGATAGCTGAGAAGTTGGCTCCTGCTGGGCGCGGGAGCTGAAGGCCAGAGAGAGGCCCAGCTTGCGGGAAAGGCTGAGCAGCAACGAATCCAGAGACGCTGCCCCTAGGAAGAGAGGGAGGGAGGGAGAATCCACACCAAGGTCACCCGCGGTAGCGCTGTTATCTTGCATTCCCTTGCAGGGACCTGAACTCGCTCCAGAACCTGCCTTGGCCAAGGGCTGCCCCAGGCGGTAACCTTTTCATTTTGGACTCAGGACACAGCAGTCTCCTCAGGGCTTGCACTCGTCCGTCCGTCAGTCCGTCCCCCCAGCCTGTGTCCTTTTGCCTGCCCTGGACACTCTGCCAATCACAGTCCAGTTATGAGGCAGGTATTGCCTGGCCAAGCTCCAGGGATCCTTGTCTCTCTCTCTTGGGCCACTATAGAAACTCTGCAGCGATTTTAAATCCATGGCCCCGATCCTCCTCTCGCTCTGCCACTCCCAGGGGCATCAGGCAGAGACCTGAGCAGAGGGGGATGATATGATCACAGGCATAAGATCACCCCAATGCCCAATCTGGGCTCTGATATTCCATCCTTCTTGCAAGCACGGGCCTCCCGCTGGGAATTAGAGAGAGCAACACATCAGCAAGAGGCACAGTCCTCCGGTCTTCCCTCCTCCCACCCACCAGCCTCCTCACTCCTTCCCCTGGGTCTTTTAAACAGCTGGTTTGTCTCTCTGCCCCGGCCCTAGCTGGGACTTGCTGGCTCATTGTCCTGCCTGGTGATTGACCTTTTTCTGTGCGGCCCACTGCTCCTAAAGATGCGTGTCATGCACCAGACCACCCACGTTTATGTCTGTGAAACGCCCATGGTGATCCACAAGCACCTGGAGCATCATGGAGATGTACCCCGTACGACCGGTGTACTCGGTGGTAAGATGGGGTGGCGCTTTAGTGGGAATACATCTGCCGTCGACTGCCCCGCCAGAGTCTGGAAAGCCCACGTCAGCAAAGCCAGCCACTGCGCCCTCTGCTTTTCCCAGCGTCTCAGTCCTACACGCGACGTATTGCCCAGCGCCTTGCGGAAGTGCTGCCCCAATGGCCCCACTCCGAACAGATCCGCAGCACAACGGCAGCAATCGGGAGTCGCCAGCTTCCACGCAGTAACAGCCGCACACGTCTCTGCCGAGAGAGCGCTCTCCTTCGGGAGCCCTTGCGCTGCCAGGCAGGGGCCAGCTCAGCTCACAGCTCCAGGAAGGCTGCTTTACTCAGCCAAAAGTTCTGACTTTCACCTGTCGACAGCCCTTTCATCGCCACACCTTCCCCATGTAGACACAGCCTGAGAGCTGAAATCACCGGGCGCTGGACTCATTTGAGACTGATGGGCAGGAGTCACAGCCAAGAAGTGGATGGCAGCAGATGGTGACAGAGGGTGCGTCTACACTGCACCGTTTTTCCAGCAAAACGGCCATTATTCTGGAAAAACAATACTAGCGTCCGCACAGCAATTGAGTTATTTCGAAAGAGAATCAAAATAACGGAGGGCTTTTTCCGACATTGGTAAACCTCATTCCACAAGAAATAACACCTCCTCCAAAAAAGAGGGGGGGGTGTTTGGATGCGCCACTGCTGCTAACTCGAAATAGGTCTTCACCAGGGCCATTCTGAAGTTATTTCTCCCCAGTGCCTCCTAGGGCTCTACATCGAGATAGCGCGTCCACATTCAGGGAACCTGCCTCGGACTCATTTTGGGGCTCTCCTGTAGTGTGGATGCTCTATTTCGAAATAAGCTATTTTGGAAGATAGCCTCCAGAATAGCTTCTTCCGAAATAAGCTTGCAGTGTAGACGTACCCTGAAAGCCAGCAGGGTGGCGGTGGAGAGGTACAATGAGCGGTGCCAGAGAGCAGCAAGTAGGCGGATGGTGAGTGACAAAGGCGCGATGCCCCTCTGACCTTTGGGTCTGCCCAGGCCAAGGGCATCGACTGTGATTTGGGAGCAGGGAAGGGCTGGGCATGTGAAGAGGACATTTACTTTGCTGGACTTAAGAGGCTGAGAGGGAAAGGACACTGCTCAGCCGACTTGGGGCGGGACTTTCACTCCTGGTTTATGTTGATGAGCCCCGTTTGTGGTGTGCTCCCAAATTAATGCCGTGTTACTTCCCTCCCTTTTATCATAGAATCCTAGAACACTAGGACTGGAAGGGACCTCGAGAGTCATCAAGTCCAGTCCCCTGCCCTCACGGCAGGACCCAGTACTGTCTAGATCATCCCTGATAGACATTTATCTAACCTGCTCTTAAATATCTCCAGAGATGGAGATTCCACAACCTCCCTGGGCAATTTATTCCAGTGATTAGTAAAGGTTTCTTTTCTACGCTCAGACTCTGTGCGTGCGAGCGGGGAAGCGTTGCCTCTACAAGGCACCCAGGGGAGGGGTGTGAATTTCCCAGGTGCCTGGGTGGGGGCTGGAGCCTGTTCTCTGGCAGAAGACCCCCTAGATACTGAACCGGGGGTTAATCGGCTTCCCAAGTCCACGTGACCCCTTTTAAAGCCAGGATGGGGGTCTATATCCCGTCACCAGGGGGAGGAAAACAGGCAGAGAGGAAAGAAAGAGAAAGCGGGAAGAGACAAACCAGGAGGGCCAGGAGCAGAGGCAGCTCATTGGATTGAGACCTGCAGCTCGGGGAAGCCGGTCCCAGGTGCCTTGAGCGACACAGATCTGAGAATTTGCTTCCCTGCGTTGGCGGCTAGAGCAACAACATTCTAGCTGATGGGCCAGGACCCCCGTTGCCCCTCACTCCACCTCTGGGCCCCGGCACTTTGGGACGTTTTTAAACCGCATGGAACAGCAGCCCCCCCTCCCCTCCGGCCCCCTCCATTCACCTTCCCTGAATCTCAGGCGCTAGCACGGAGAGAAAACGAAAGGTGAAATCTGCTCCATTATGCCCCATCAAGAATCTCCACCCCAGCAGCAGGGCTTCTGAGAGCAGGTGCCCATCCCAGCGCCCGCGTAGACCATCCAGGCTCCACGCGCTGGCTCTCTGCCCCCCGGTGCCATGAGCGCCTGCCGATAGCCACAGATGCCTTGGAGGTGCCCCGCAGCTCCATGAAGCCTCGGGGGCTGCTCTGTGCTGCCTGGTCTGGAGGAATCTGCAGGGAGCCGGCGGCTGAAGAGAACGTGAAAAAGCCGGCAGTGAGCCGAGTGTGGAGGGTCCATCGCCTGGGAGAACAGATTCCTCCTTAGTGCCTGGGCTGTAAGTTCATGCCCTGGGGAAAGGCTGAGGCAAACACACGTCTCCCGCTCGCTGGCTCTCTCCTGTGCTCCCTGCCCCCCTCCCTTCCGGGCTGCACCGCTCTACAGCCGGGTAGCGCCTACCCCCGCCCCCGCCATGGAGCAGGAGGGGACCCTCGGCCTGCTGGGCCCTTTGCACACTGCCCCCCCCCCACCATCTCTCTGAACCTTGACGGCCCATCACATGAAGCCTTAGCACTTGGCTCCCGGCAGCACCCTGCAGCTCGCTGCCCAGGCGCATGGCATGAGGCAGGCCTGGTGAGTCCCGCCGATCGGCGTGTGGTTTGTCTCCAACCACCAGCGGCAGTGGGTGCTACCGAGCCTGCTTCTGCCTCTCAAGCTGCAGAGGCCTTGTGCGATTAGCGCTGGAGGGTCCAGGTGCTGCCCACGCTCAGCCTTGCCGTCTAAAGAGAGAAGGTGGGGGGGAAACTGAGGCACGGGGTGGGGCTGCGAGGTGCCCGAACTCACCCACCAGGGGCAGAGCGAGGACTAGGAGCCCGCTGTCGAGAGCCAGGCTATGCAGCCCGTCAGGCCTGTTCTGGGACAAGCCCCGGGGGGGGGGGGAGCGCCCACGGAAGAGCCTGCCTTGGCCCAGCTTGAGGACAGAGGAGCTGGCTGGGGTTAAACATCTGGCGTCCTGCCAGTGAGTCTGCTCAGGCTTAGAGATTAAATGTAACGAGCTGGGCTCTCTTTAATGGAGGATGTAACCCTCTGCTAACTGGTGACCCGAGAGAGCAAAGCTTTTCCCAGCTGCCTTAATAGCAATGATTAACTGGGTTTGCTGAAGCAAAATCCTCATTTAAGCCCAGCGACTTCGGCTCTGCGGACGTTTGCCCTCATGACCAGCAAGCCGCTTGCTTGAGATTCAGAGGGGGACGGGCTGGCACGGATTTTATAATGATCTAACCGCCCCGGGGGAAAGCCGTCTCCTAGACAAGCAAGGAGACTGGTTAGGTCAGTGTTTCTCAAGCAGTGGTACCTTAGGGGTACTCGAGAGAAGTCGGGGGGGTATGTCACCACAACTGAAATTTGAAGAAAGTTTTTGTTTGAAGTGTTATTATTGTTGTACTTTTTACACCCAAACATTTCACTGCCCGCCCGGCTACAATTAAATTGTTTAAACAAATGTGCTGCAATGGTAGAAAAAATTTTAGTGTCTGAAAACTGTAGATACTGGGGGGTACTTATAATTTTTTTTAAAGGGGTACGTTATAAAAAAAAAGATTGAGAAACGGGTCTCTCGCAGGCCCGTTGCAACCCCTCGGGGAATGCCGCTTCAGGTCGTGGTACATTGGGGGCGGGACAGACCTGGGCCCATATTTAGGTGCCCGAGTTGAAAATCTGCCCCTAGCTGTGGGTGCCAAACCAATCTAAGTGTAAGGGAAATTAGCCTCCCCAAGGAACCTGACACACGCGTTCGGTCCTGATGGCCGCACACTGCCAGGCCAGCGCCTCGCTTTCCTGCTCTTGCCTTTCCTCAGAGGCCTCTGTGCCACCACATCAACTAATTATTAACATGAGAACCACCAGGGCCCAACAAGGAGGCATTGTTGTCCTGCCTGACGCGTGAGAGGCTGAGGCAGGCTGCCAGAAAACCCAGGCCTCCAGCCACCCACGGCGAGGACACTACTTGCTCTGGTCTGGAGCACCTCGGGGAGGGGGTGATGAGAAACCAGATCAGAGGAGGGCTCAGGAGTTAGTACTTTGGGAAGCAGCGGTGCACAGTGGCTGGGCTCTGCACCAGTACATCATAGGCCAAAGGAGAAACCAGCCCAGCCAGGGGAAGGGTTTTGCCCCAAGTGACTGGCTGAGATCAGAACAGAACTCAGGGCCTTCGTCCACCTTCCAGACCACACGGCCCTGCTAGGCAGCTGGCAGGGTTACCCAGCCAGGCTCCTTCCTTGCTGTGCTGGCTGAGTTAACGCCTGGGCACCGGGACGATTGCATTGCTCTGACTCACCGCTAGCCAATTTTCCGCTGTCACATTTATAATGATAAATCACCTGCTGGGAGGTGACTAATTGTTCCGTCAGGGAGACGATAAAGACGTTCAGAGATTTCACATTCTCATGTAGCATCTTTCCCTCGGAATTCTCCCTGGACGGTTCATTTAACCCTCTCTTTGTCGGGGCAGGCAGTTCAGCTCAGGACACACATGGATTAATTTGCAGCATCTCCGCTTGGCAGGAACGCAAAACCTCTGCCAATGGCCTTGCTCGGCACAGCTCAGAGAGAGCCCGGCAGGTGGGGTTGCAGCAGAAAGGGTTGCAGGTGGGGACCGTAATGCATTGGCAGTGCTGCACACGGGCGCAGCGGCGCACAAAAATTCTTCCCCCGCCCACCTCCTGTGGAGAACGGCACACCAGCACTTGCGTGGCAGTCGGCTGCTCCGGCGAGCGGGGCTGGCTGAGACGGCGTGGTGAGGGTGCCGCTGGGGTGGGGCACGAAACCCGCCGCGGCTGCGTGTTGTGGGGAGGGGAGGCCTGCTTTGCTGGCCGGGGCTGCCACGTGGTGCGGGGGGGTGGGGAGGGTAGGGCCCGTTCTGGCAGCTGTCGCCGGGAATGGAACCTGCCACATGGCAGGGGGGTGTCTGCTCCAGCAGCCAGGAACGGGACATGCTGCATGGCAGGGGAGGTGGGGGCGTTCCTGCTCCAGCGGCTGGGAATGTGTGAGTGTTAATAAATTGGGTGCCATGGTGGCACACATCCAAACCAGTGCACGTGACCTCAGTATTGGTGCACAAGCTAAAACTCACTCTGGGCATGCTTGGAAAATTTGAGAGGGAACACTGGCGGCTGGTAATGGAGGCAAGGGAAGGCACAGCTTTCCCAAAACTGCCTACACACCTGACCGCTGAAGGCTGGGGCCACTGCCGGGGAAGGCTGGGGATACGGCACGGCAGCCTGGCTTCACCCAGCCACCAGGGAGGGCTGGAGCCGGGACGACAGCACTGCAGCGCCAGCCCTCCATGTGGCAAAGAGCCATCAGGCTGGGGTGGGCGGGGCTTGGCTCCAGGGGCGGGCCTCGGCTGGAAGGGGCGGGACTTGCTCTCCCCAGCTGGGCCTTCACCAACTGCTCATAGTACTGCAGGCGGGAATACCAGCAGTAGGGACATAGGTGGGCACCGAAGTGACCTGGCAGAAGTGAGAATGGAGGCTGCAGGGGGCTGCCACAGCCAGGCTATGACCGGTGAGGGAGAAGGACCAGCAGCAAAGCGAACAGGTGTCCAGTGAGGACTTGGGCCCGCTGGCGTAGCACTGCAGGGGCAGCTGCCCAACCTCGCCACGCTGGGCCAGGCGAGGAGTAAAACCAACCCTAGCTTAGAAGGCAGCACTCCTCCTGTCCCGTAAAGAGCTCTCTAAAGACCAGCCACATAGGCCCCCTCTGCTCCTCAAGCCAGATCCTGCCTGTCCAGCTGCTCTCGGCATGCAGAGCAAACGTGGCCCAGCCGTGGACACCACAGTCAAGGGGGGTGGAGTGCGTGCAAAGTGGTCCAGGAAAGCCAAAGAGGCCATGGCTGCTCATGGCCCATGCTCCCTGGTCCTCATCCGCTCTCGCTCATCCCACCGTGTCCCCTGGACCGCCGCTTGCAAGGCAGCTTACCATGGATGCTGCTCCACGCCCCGAGGAGGAGAGTGGGTCCACAGGCCCAGCCCACGGGCTGCACTGTGACTTTCCAAGGGGCACTCTGCCAGGAGAAGGCCCAGCTCGGTCACTGCCAGAGTGGGGCAGACTCAGGCTGGTGCAGCTGCAGTATGGTAATGCCAGAAGGATCCAGCTGAAAGCACGGCCCCACCACACAAGGCAATCGCCAAAGAGTACGGGGGGGAGGGGATGACTTGCCCAAGGTCACCGACCACATCAGTGGCAGAGAGAGAAGTGAGCCCCAGTTACCTCCCAGCCTGTATTTGGGAGAGCTTTGGGGCAGGGTCCATGTCGCCCTAGGTGTCTATTTAACGAGTCCCTGATCTCAGTTCGGTTCTCCAGGTACTTGCACTACACTGGTGACATTTCCGCTCATCCAGCAAAGCCGGGGTGCTGCTCGGATGGGGAAGAAGGCTGCTGGTCTCAGCACACAACGAAGGATATTAGCGCGAGGGACTGGAGCGGTACCGAACCGTGTTCTTACGGCCAGGTCATTGAAAGATCCCACGTTGGGCTAGATCCACTGAGTGCCGGGGCCTCTAGGCATCTCTGGGCTTCCCAGGAGCCAGGTCGCTACCAGGCGGGTGCCAGCAAGGAGGACAGTCTGCCCTACACCAGCTGTCCCAGCTGGTACTGCCCTTGGAGCGGAGGAGGATGGGTGCCACCTCCCGGGGCTGCCCCCTACAGAAGGTTGAGGCTCAGGCCGACTGGTGGAGGACACCTTAGATGGGACACTCAAAAGAGGCTGCCACAATGGGCATTTTTCCACGGACGTCCAAGGCAACTGGACGGGTCCCTACAAGTCCCTTTCTCTGCGATTACGGAAAAGGGGCGGTGCCGCCTTGGAGGGAGGGGCCGATTGGCCATGGGAGGTTGAGCATCCCAGCGACGGAGGTGGAAAGGGCAGGACCGGGGGGAGGGGGAGCGAGGGGTTGCCCGCGCGTGAGAAGAGACGACTTTTAGCCAGAGCCATGACCCAGCGGCCGATTGACCCCTCCGGCTCGCAGGCGCGTTGCCCGTCCTGCCCGGCAACAGTCGCCCCGTGGGGCCAGCCTTTCCCGGAGCTGCACAGTGGCACAATAAGGGTGTTGAGGGCCCTGCCCGGCTGCCTCATCTCCCCGCTGATGTCTGGCTCAGGCGCCGAACACAATAAGGCTGGGAAATGGCTCTGCAGCCAAGAGGCCGGGAGTGAAGGAGCCAGGAAGGCTCCATCGCCCACCAGAGCCTAAGACTGTCCCCTGGCAAGCAGCCAAAGAGCACAGACCATCGGGGGGGGTGTGAATAAATTAACCAGGGAAGCAGGGACGATCCGGGCCTGCCACCACGGCAAAGCTATAGAGTCGGGGTCCCAAACTCCAGGCCTGCTGGAGCAGTCGTGCAATTGGACCTGGAAGTCCCGTGGGGGGGAGGCTGCCCATTCCCTTTCCCCGAGCCCCATCTCTGTCTGCCACCTGCCCACCCTTTCCCTCCATGGCATCCCTCCGAGCGCACCCCCCCTTCCCCACGGCTCCTGCTCCCCCCCCCCCAGTAATCTCTGAGGTGGGTGCCATGGGGCGGAATGGGGAAATGGTGGGAAAGGGGGGTTTGGGGAATGGGAACGGACAGCCCCCACTCCCCACCCAGCCCGCCAGGACACCCAGGCCGGATTGCACAACCGCTCTGGCTAGGGACGGCCCGCACACTGGGCCTTGAGACCCCTGCTATAGAGCCTGGGGAACATGGCTAGTTTGACTTGGACACACAACATGGCCGCCCTGCTGCCTGACAGGCCACAGTGGGCTCCCCTGCACCTGTGGGATCCCTTAACCAGGCCTCTGTGAAGGAAAACACCCACAATCCTCTTCCCATGGCCCCAGCAGCTCAGGCGCCACGAGGCTGCCCCGACTTCCCCAGAACGCGCGGTGGGAAGGGATAGGCCCACACAGCGACGCTGGCCAGTGTTTGCAAGATCACGCGTCAGGCCCCCCGCTTAGCACGAGATTCGCTGAAAAAAATGGATAGACTCGTAAAAACTAAATAGAGGAGGGGCGCATTCGCTTTGTCTTCCGAGCCCGTAGTGGCCCAGGCGGGGCATGTTTTCAGGCGTTTCTCTGCAATCATGAAACTTAGGCCCCGATCCTCAAAGGCAGCGAGGTGGCTAACGACCCAGGCTGGCAGGGGCGGTGCGTAAAGAGGAAACGATGAACTCGGAGCTGCTCACATGATTGCCTGAGTCCCGGAGCTGGCGCGTGCGGGAAAAACAAACATTGCGCGAATCATATTGAAGGGGCAGGAGTTGGCAACACAGCGACACTGCCCCCCCCGCTGCAGGGGATCACTGACGCGCGGACCGCCTACGCCACGTTAGCGCTACAACTGGCCTCCATTTCACACCGCTCTGTCCAAGACTTGGGCCCAGCCCCTCACACCCACAGCCAAGGGTTGAGAAGCCAGGTCCATCCAAAAGACAGGGCCCAGCTGTCAGAGAAACATGAGGTAGGAGGCCTTCAGCCGGTTCAGCTCTGCAGTGTAGGGAGGCGGCCATCAGTTTTTTGTTCACGCTCTGTGTTTTGGGGGGTCAAAAAACCCTCCAACCTCGCAGGGCGGGTCAGTCAGACCTGCAGGAGCCCCCTTGAAACTAAGTTTGGACCATTTAGGCCTGGGCTCCCCAAAGACTCTGGGGTGATGTGGCCTCCCATAATTGGGATTGGTCCTGCCTAGAGCAGGGGGCTGGACTTGATGACCTCCTGAGATCTCTTCCAGCTCTATGGTTCTATGATTTGAGGGACTCGGGACCTCTGTAGGGCAGAAACATCAGGCACAGTGTCTCTGTCACGGGCGATGCCCCACCCATTGTGCAAAGGGGCCCACTGGCCTCAGACAGCTTGGTCCCCTACAGACCAGACCTTTGCATCTGCTCAAATGCTTCAGCCCAGCTCTTCTGGGGCACGCCTCAGGCCAGCTGATCCCTGCCATGCCAGGATCTCAACACGCCTGCAAACCCTTCCACAAATGGGGACACAACAGGCGATCACCAGATTGGGCTGAGTTCTGTGCTTGGGAACGACAGACCTGCCTGGCTCTCATGGCCACTTAACCAGCCCGCCAGCCGCTGGATTCAGGCCATGCCATCTTACCCATTCCTTGAGCAAACTCCCCCCTGGCCAAGCAGAAGAGTGTGATGAGAATGCAGCAGGAAGGGAAATTTATTTCCAGGCCTGCTTGGGCACCCCCTGGCCAGGCCGTCCTCCTGAAGGCGAGCAACCTGATGGCTTATCTGCCGCATTATAAGCAACAGGGCCGCTCTCGTGCTGTGGGGATCAAGCAGCAATCTTTGGTTCAGGATGTTCCGGGATATCCCTTCAAAGCTAAAGCATCTTAGCCAGCGTGCTCCCGTTGGATTAACCGACACACGGACGTGACTGCGAGCCAGTTGCCTGGCACTAATTAAAGAAACTGTACATTTAGGTCCCCAATTAGCCCTGACGTTTGCTTAGTTTTAGACCTGAAACTGTCAAGCTCAATTGGCCAGAGTGGAAGGGGAGGAGGGAGGGCAGGAAAAGCATCACCGACATTCTGGGGGGAGCGCAAATGGCTGCCCCCCTGGTAGAAAACTCACTTTCGCCTCCTCGCTGACTGGAGGAAAGGGCACGGACCAGGGACGTCATCTTGTGGAGGAGGAGGAGAGATCATGGGCTGAATGCGGGAAATCAGAAAAGAAACCAACAGACCTGGCTCCTTCTCCGCCTCACCCCCTCATACCTATGGCGGGATGGGAGGGTTTTAAGGCCAGAAAGTACCATTATGTTCAGCTAGTGACAAGCCGCATAAGGAAGGAAGGCGGGCATGAAAACAGATTGCCGGGCTGGTGGAAGGGCGGGCAAAGAGCCGGCGGACAAAGGCGCCGCTCTCCAGGGGGTTGCTGGGAGCCCGGAGTAGCCAAGGGCAAGTGTCGGGGGGGATGTGTGCTCCCCGTTCCTAGCCTTTCCCACCAGCAGTGGGAAGGCCATTCCCCCGGTAAAACTGGGTTCTGCAGGAGCCAAGCAGGCCCTGGAAGCAGGAGTGAGGCAGGGCATGAGGCGAATGGGACACAAGGGGCCCTGTTCTTGGAGGTCAGCCCTGGCTAAGGTCTGGTTTGGCATCCTGGGCCTTCCTGGAGCAGTGAAACCCAGGCCTGTCTTGCTCCCCCAGGAGACACAATGGGAAGGCTGAGGCCTGGTTGCACCATGAACCTGCAGCCCTCGTGTGGCCTCTGCTTCTCTCTCCTGAGTAACCGGGAAGTGGGCCGGGCCCTGGCAGGGTCCACGGACAGATCTGGGCCCTGCTGGGGGCCAGCACTGATGGGTTAACTCCCCTTCCAAGGCCTCCCTCTGTGCCTCCGCTCGACGGCTCTCAGCGCCCCGGGACGCCACGTTGCCGTCGGCCTGCACGCGGCTGCAGAGGGCCGGGGAAGGCAGGAGTGGGAGTGAAGCGCCAGCTGAGTGAGGGGACATGTGGCAAACACCCACCGAGGCTGGGACAGGGGATATTTAGGGGGGCAGGGCTAGAGGGAGCCCTGGGGAGCATAACTTTGGGGTGCACCCAGGCAGGAGGCAGAGGGGACCTGATGGGGACGTGCCAGCTCCGTTATTCTTTCCATGGTATTCTTGACAACCTAGAGATCTGCTTCCAGCTGTTCCTAGTTCCTCACCCATTGCTCCCCTCCCCTCCTGAGGCCTGTGTGCCCAGGAGTGGCTGCTTCCCCCACAGCCACAACCAGGGCACATGCTGCAGGCCAGAGGCACCGAGCCCCCCGCCCCGACCCTTGTGGGAGCAGCCAATGTAGAGCTGGCAGAAGCTTGTGGTGCCACCCCGGGGGAGCCGAGTGCTCCTCATGTGTCCTGCCTCACCCGGGGAGAGGGGGCCAGGCAGTACGGTCACTGCATGGCCTGGAAGGGGAGCCCCCAGGATGCGGGCAGAGCTGTGGGGGCAGAGAACACAGGCTGGGATGGGAACGTGCAGCATCCAATCAGGAGCCAGCCAAGCCACCAGATCTAGCCCACAGGAGCCTCTGCTAGGCCTCCTGCCTGCCCGCCCTCTGCATGCTGCACAGAGCAGCTCTGAGCCCAGGGGAGGGAAGGAGTGGCTTCACTCGCTGCCCCCGCCCCCCCAGCACAATCTGGCGGCTCCCATTGGCCAGCTTCCAGCCAATGGGAGCTGCCCATTTTCAGGACAGGCAATACGGGAAGTACACCTCACAGGGTTCACAGCCACACATGGCCCCTCCAGCCAGTTCAGGGGCATGGAAGGCAGGGAGCTGCTGGGCTGCTGGCTGGGAACCACACAGGTAAGAGTCTCCTGGCCGCTGCCTGCCTCTGAGCCCCTCCCTCCCCTCAACCCTCTTCACCTCCAATCCTACCCCTGTACCACACATAACCCAAACCCTCTACACCCCCCTCCTGAACCTCTAGTCCATGTAATCCAAACCCTTCGCACCCCCACTTCCGTACCTATACCCCCTCCCAGACCCTGTACCCCCTCCTACACCCCAGTCCCTTACCCCAAGCTCCCTTCTGTACCCAACCCCCATCCCAGACGCCACATCGTCATTAATATCATGGAAGAGTGCAGCCCTCAACCACTTTCCAAATTCTTGGAGTGCCCCCCCCCATCAAAAATTATTGCCCCCCCCTGGCCTCGCTGAATACTGTAATGAGCAGCTGATGTGACCTGTGCAGCGCTGCCCTCTGCTGGGTGGGATCAGACCTGCTCCCCTGTGTGACGCAGGCCCCATACAGCTGATGGCTGCTTGAGGAGGATTCTCCTGCAGGAGAAATGGGGGGGGGGGGCGGGGGCCTGTGCTTTCAGAGCTGCCAGGGCCGTGTGATCATCCTGTGCAGCCTGGCAGCAGCGGTGAAGCCTGGCTGGGCACGGCTTTATTGCATGTTTATGAAGCAGCCTCTGCACAGCTCCTGAGCTCTTTTCTGGGTGTCTCTCCAGAGGGACAGGTCTCCTGGCGGGCCCAGGCTGCGAACACCCTGAGCGCACAACACAGGCGGCTGTTGCGGTGCAAAGGTTAGCACAGGAGGCTGGGGACGAGCCCAGATTCTAAGCCACTGACTCATGAGCTGGCTCTCAGGCGAATCCTTCTGCCTCAGGCAAGCCGGCTGGAAAGCAAGACCCTTCCTGGAAGCCAGATGCACCCTGTCTGGGGAAATGAGCCACACAAATTGGAGGAAATACTGTCTGCTTTTACGGGCAGGCGAGGGAAGGGCAAGGAGGGGGAGGAGAACATGGCTCATCCTCTCTGCCTGCTGGTGTCTGGTAAAGATGGGAAGCGGCTTTGTTGCCTCGCAGTGGCTTTCCCTTCCCGCAGGGCCTGGCGGAGCGAGGCCGTGAGCAGGAGTAGCTCACCCTGCTCTGCAATGCAGCCACCTCTGGGCTGGAGCCCCACATTCTGTGCCAACTATGGAAAATTTGCGAGGGGGAAGGGACACAGGAACCAAGGGGCTGGCGGAGATGTTGAGCCTGCATCTCCTCTTAGCCAGCGTTAGAGCAAAGACATGCCCCTCCCCCCCCAACCTCTAGGCACAGCCAGGAGCCAAGGGGGAGGAAAAGGGGAGCTACCGAGGCATGGGAAGGTTGTGGCAGTGCAGGTTCCCCCCCAACGTTTGGCAGCGCCCAGATCCCAGATTTGGCTTCCAAGCCGCGCGTCCCCAGAAAAGGAACCTCGCAAGAGGTGGCCAGATGGTGAGATTTCAAATGCAGCTCCCTGGGGTTGGTCAAAGAAAGTTTCTTTGCCATTTCTCCCGGGCATCTTCTGGTGCCAGCTTGGGCCGCTGAAGGGAAATGAGCTCATCCCAGAGAGCTAACCCAGCTATTCACGTCAATAAGATGCTCTGGTTCTGGCCCCCCCGCCAGGCACCATGCCGGCGGGTTCGTCACTTCTCCCAGCTGCGTCTCCCCACCCCTACGGGAAACACAAGAGCAACGGGCATTGCAACAAGCAAACCTGGCTTCTGGAAGTGAATTCACAGAGGAGAAGATTGTGACTCCACATCCCCGGGAAGCAGCATTCGCTCAGGCTAGGCATGGAAGCCCCGGTGTCCCCGTCCACATGTGGCCACGGGAACCGGCTGGCTCAGGTGGCTGGTACCGGGAGACCTCTCACCCCTCGTGCCCCAGCTCAAAGCCAGCCAGCACCGTACCCGTCTGACACATGCCGGGCCGCACACACGAAACAAGGTGCACGGTCACAGTGGTGAGGAAGCCACAACCTGCTACCAGCTGGCCAAAGTCAACGTGAGAGGGCACATTGCTGTGGGGCACCAGGGAGCAATCCTGCGGTGGGAACAGCTCTGCTCCTGCACCCCCAGAATTGGGACTCTCCTTTCAAGTGTCTGGGCTGCAGAGGTGCGGCCATCTTGTCGGCCAGCTAGTCGTGTCCCGAGACCTCGCGTGGCCGCTGGTGGCACTGTCCCTGCGCCACGCACAGAAACATCTCCCCCTGCAGCTGGCGCCCTCTCCCACGACTAGCCCCTTTCAGCTGGACAGCGCCCAGTGCATTCCTGGCAGCGTGAGTCAACAGCCACCCAACTCCCCGGCAGCCTGGAAAAGAGCATGTGGTAAAGTCCAAACAAGGCTCTTCTCTTGAGCCACGGGGCCGGCCTTTCCCGCAAGGACAGCCCTGCCTTTGAAGGGCTACGCGGGCGGGGCAGTCAAGTGTGGGCGCCTCTCCTATCTCAAAGAGAATCTCAGAGCCACACAAAAGCCCCACTACAACCAAATTGCTGGGAGTGGGAAGGCAAAGAAACCACCCTTTGAAGCCACCTCTTCCCCTTGCAAGCTGGGATTCGAACTGCCAGTGCTGTAGGGGGGCAAAAGGGGAGACGAACCCCCTCCCCACACAGAAATGGCTCCTTCAACACTAGGAATAGGGCAGGCAGTTAGATACAGCCATCGGAAGGCCAAGGCATGGAAAGCCAGCCTTCCCAGCCCCCTTATGGCTACCTCCTCCTCCCCGCCTGCCAGCCCCCGTAGACAAATGAAACATTTATAGAAAAGTAAATGAATGTTATGAAAATAAGTGCAAGCGCGGCTTTTTTGTTATTATCTGTTTATTAGTCTGTGCCTTCGGGCGAAAGTCCTTCATAACCCAGTAGGAGAAAGGCTTCCCTGTTCCTTTAGAACATCGTGTCTGAAGGGGCTGAGAAAAAAAATTCAAAAGAAAATAAAAGTAGCTAATAAGGGGAAGGAAAACAACAACCACCAACTTTCACTCTCTCGGGACGGAGCAGCCGGTGTGTCTGCTGGACACGTACTTGCGGGTTTTTTTCCTTTTAATCTGAATTATTGATCAGGTTGTTTGATTAATAATCCTCCCCCCCCCCACACACACACACATTGGCAGCTGCTGCTGTAGATGGAAAAGACAAAAATCACAGATAATCTAGTGACACCTGCCAGCAGGCAAAGGCATTCTGTTTAAGCAGAAGCCAGGCCAGGGTTAGACTGGAAGCTGGTGACACAGAGAATTGACCAGAATAGCTGTGTTGGAATGAACTAGGCCTCCATAACTTTGAGGCATAGAAGCTTCAGGCGGAGCCGAGTTAGTCTGTACAGGATAAACTTAAAAAACAACAAATGGTCTGGTAGCACTTGAAAGACTAACAAAACATTCTTCTTATCTCAACATGTAGACAAGCCCTACAATAGTGTGAGGCCAAAATGCAGGCCGATGGAGGCAAATGGAGTTTATATCTTCCTATCACAGTAGCATCGGAGTACAGTCATTAACAGCTTTAGCCTCAGGGCAGAACTATTCTCCCCATTTGACAGCTGGGGAAACTGAGGGATTGGTCCCAGTACAGACCCCTGTAGGACACCACAAGTCACTTCTCTCCATTCCGAAAACTGACCCCTTATTCCTACCCTTTGTTTACTATTTTTTAACCAGTTATCAATCCATGAGAGGACCTTCCCTCTTATTCCATGACAGCTTATTTTGCTTAAGAGCCTTTGGTGAGGGACTTTGTCAAAGGCTTTCTGGAAATCTAAGTTCACTATATCCACTGGATCCCCCTCATCCACATGCTTGATCCCCTCAGAGAATTCTAATAGATTAGTGAGGCATGATTTCCCTTTACAGAAACCACGTTGACTTTTCCCAAACAAATTATGTTCATCCATGTGTCTGACAATTCTTTTCTTTACTATAGTTTCAACTAATTTGCTGAAGTTAGACTTACCAGCCAGGATCACCTCTAGAGCCCTTTTTAGAGATCGGCGTCACGTTAGCTATCCTCCAGGCATTCGGTACAGAAGATGAGTTAAAGGCTAAGTTACGAACCACAGCTGGTAGTTCTGCAATTTCACGTGAGTTCTTTCAGAGCTCTTGGGTGAATGCCACTGCCCTAGATGTCTCGAGAGATCCTCAGCCATCACACCAGGCAGGCAAGTCACCCTGTGGTTCTCCCGCTCATCGCAAATCTAGATGTCTATGCTTCTAATGATCGAATCCCCCATTACCAGCACCTGCTTTTTCCTAATAACCCGAGTTCCCTGCCCCCGAGAGGCCTCTTCAGTGATTGAGGAGTTCAGGCTGAGGCAGGGAGTTGAGGTATGTGGGGGGGGTGAGGGTGCAGACTCTGGGATGGGGATGAGGGTTTTGGGGTGTAGGAGGGGGATCAGGTCTAGGGCAGGGGATTGAGAAACAAGAGGGGGCTCAGAGTGCAGGCTCCAGCCGGAGCTTACCTCAAACAGGCCCCACAAGCAGCGGCATGTCCTCTCTCCAGCTCCTCCGTGGGTCACGGAGGCAGGTACAGGTGGCTCTGTGAGCTGCCCCATCCCCAGGCACACCCCCACAGCTCTCATTGGCTGTGGTTGTCAGCCAATGGGAGCTGCAGAGGTGGCGCTTGAGGCGGGGGCAGCCTATGGAGCCCCCAGTTGCCCGACACGTAGGAGCCGGAGGGTGGATGTGTCACGGCTCCCGGGAGCCGCACGGAGCCAAGGCAGGCAGGGAGACTTGCTGCACCTCGACTGGATTTCAACAGCTCAGAGTGGAGAACCAGGGTCCCTTTTCAAACACCTGGTAACGCCCGGCAGCCAGCCCCAGGAAACACAGCTGCCAAGGGGCTAACAGCCCCGCACATCCTATCAAACCCCAATCCGGGCCCTACCGAGCAGGGCGTGCAAGATGGCCGCCCCACAGCACGCACACCACAGGCCTCCCCCCCTCAAAAGCAGTGGAATTTTTTCAAATAGAAAAATGTGGAATCCTCTCTCTTTGCCTTCCTCGCCCCGTTGCGGGCGCTTGCTAAGCAAAGCCCCAGTAAGACAGTGTGGCTACGTCTACACTATGAGTTTTCTCAGCAAAAAATATGCTAACGAGGGACTCATTTGCATGAGTCGCAATCTCATTTGCATATTTTCTGCCGCTCCGTTTTTGCGCAAAAACAAGCAGTGTGGACATTTTCTTTTTGTGCAAAAACCTCTTGTTCTGCAAGATTGGAAAACCTCCTTTTTTGGGGCATCAGGATCTTGCAGAAAAAGGGGGTTTTGTGCAAAAAGAAAACGTCCACACTGCTTGTTTTTGTGCAAAAACGGAGCGGCAGAAAATATGCAAATGAGATCGTGACTCATGCAAATGAGTCCCTCATTAGCATATTTTTTGCTGAGAAAACTCGTAGTGTAGACGTTTTCTTTTTGCACAAAAACCCCAGCGCAAAAACAGATCAGCAGAAAATATGCAAATGAGATCACGATTCATGCAAGTGAGTCCCTCATTCGCATATTTTTTGCCGAGAAAATGCGTAGTATAGACATAGCCTGTGAGATTTACGGTAACACCCGGAGAGTTGGCAGCACCGGGGCGGATCGCTCCTAGGCATGGCCCGCGTTGGTGCTATTTGGCTTGTGGGCATGCACCTGGCAGCAGCTCGGGCTAGAAGAGCTACCACCGGAGACGGTGGCTCTTCCAGACTGTCCCCCTCGCTCCCAGCCCCGAGCACGTCCCTGCTGCCAGTCCACATTAGCCAGCCCGTCTGAGCAAGTTGGTTATAATCATCACCACGTCACTAGCTCGTCGACGGCTTGTCCGTGGAGCGCACTGGCCGAGCCCTCATTTGCTTATTGCTAATTAGCTTAACTTCCGTAATCCCTCTGACGTGGGCTCCCAAAGAGCAGTCTCACCATAATCAGCATTTAAACTAGGCAGGCCAGGGGCATGTGATGGAGAAAGGGGGCCCGGCTGTTGCCGGCGGTGGGGGCAGGCCTTCCGGAGAGACAGGCGAGACAGGGCCGGTGGGGGAGAGGGGGAACTGGGGGGCCCAGGGATGGTGAAAAGGGCTGTTTCCAATTTCCCCCTGCACAGCTCTGCCGCCTCACCTCAGTGCCACCTTCCACTCCCCTCACACACCGCTCCACCCCTGCCCCACCCATCTAGTCCGGGGCCCCTCGTGCCCAGAGACATGCCTCTTTCAGAGCAGTGGGGAGCCTGGCAATACAGGGAGCCAGTTGGTCTCAAGTAAGAACAAGAAGGAATTGCCGAGATGAGTTTTAGCTTCCCAGGACAAAGCTGCCCCGGTGGCTATTCGCCAAGATGGTGAGGGACGCAGCCTCGGGAGCCCCTTCACCTCTGAGGGCCAGAAGCTGGGAGAGGCCAACAGGGTCACTTGATAATTTCCCAGTTCTGTTCATCCCTCTGAAGCACAGCGCCCCGGCCTCCTCCCGCCCACCTGGCCCAGGCCTGCCCTTGCGCTGGCCTGTCACCAAGAAGGGGTTCCTCTGCCAGCCGCTGCCCTGAGACAGGACCCCAGGAAAGGCCATCAGCCGCTGTCCCTGCTGGGTGTGGGAGGGACAAGCAGATCCCTCTTTCCTCGGATCCGGACCCAGGACTGGGGGTTAGGGCTGGCTCAGCTTGGCCTTGCCCCTCGCTCCCGGCCACGGAGCCCACGCCAGCATTTAGAACTGGCCTGCTCGCTGCACAGCCCCGGGGCCTGGCTCCCACGGCACCTGGGACGCTGCTCTGTGCTGCCTGGGCTGGCTTGGCCAACAATTCCCGCTGGGGCATCATGAACACCCTGCCAGGGCCTTTCTGAACAGCCTAATCTCCCCCCCCCCCCCCAAACGGTCTCTGGGCAGCCCTAAAGTCCACCCCAGAGCCGGGACTTCTTCACTCCAGCCCCAGCTCTGATCCCCTGAGCCGAGGTGTGCCCAGCACGGGCAGGGGCAGGCGCTGGGGGCAAGCCGGGGTGAGGCTGCCCATTGTGGACGGCCCCGCTGTTCTGTGCCAGAGCTAAGAGAAATTGTTCCTGATGTAGAAACGAGACTCGTGGCGTTCCCAGGGGGACGGCTCAGCTGGGCTGGGCAGGGGGCAGATGCTGGGCAGGGGGCCGGATGCTGGGCTGGGCAGGGCAGGGGGCCGGATGCTGGGCAGGGGGCAGATGCTGTGCTGGACAGGTGGCCGGATGCTGGGCAGGGGGCCGGATCCTGGGCAGGGCAGGGGGCCAGATGCTGGGCAGGGCAAGGCAGGGGGCCGGATGCTGGGCAGGGCAGGGCAGGGGGCCGGATGCTGGGCAGGGGGCCGGATGCTGACGCTCACAGTGGAGGCCACCCTGTGCAAGGCAGAGAGCCGCCTGGAGCCGATCCCACCCACCCCGCCACCGCGCTGTTCTCTCTGCAGAGACACACCAGCCAGCTGGCCTGTGGCTGACGCAGCAAGTTCTCCTGCCTCACCACTCCCACCCTCTTCCCCCATCGCCACACTGATCGTGGCTGCAGCACCATGTGCCAAGACACCCAGCCCTGCGCTGCCCCGCACAGGGCCAGATACCCTGGCGGCGCACAGCTCCCTTCCCACTCCAGGCAGGGAAGAGCCCCTAAGGGGAAGGACTCTCTGGGTTACTGGTTGTGGCCTGGGTTTACAAAGCCCTAAGTGAGGTAGGGGCCTAAACCCAATGGGATCTAAGTGTTCAACTCCCTTAGGTCCCTTTGGCAACCCCAGAATGCGTCTCTGTCGTGTCACGGGGCCGCCCACCCAGCAGGGAGCTGGCCCAGCGGATCTGCCCCAAACCTTTAATCCAACCTCTCCAGGCCTTCAGAGATAACGGAGCTCGGATCCTACTCATTGTTGGGGTTGCAGAGGGAGCCAGAGCCTAGGGGTAGGAAGGAGGGGATGGCTACAGACAAGCCCAGAGAGGGGAGGTATAAGGCTTCATCTCTGAGAATTTGGCAAAGACGCAAGCTCCTGGTAAAATCCCAGAAAGCCGCTGCAGTACGTGCCGGAACTCTCCACCGCTGAGAGGAAAAACCTTGACAACGGCGAGGCAGCCAGGGCCCTGTGACCGGGGTTCATAACAATCACTGATTGTTACCGTCACCCTCTCTTGCACCTGCCCACTGGCTCTCGACTTGTGTTCACAGGTGAGCACTGAGGCAGGGCGAGTCTCTGCTGTACAGCGCCTTGCACAGTGGAGGTCGGGCTGCCAGGTGCTAATGCCATACAAAGAAATACTACGTGATCCCATCACCCCAAACGCATGCCAACATCCTCTGCGAGGCCCCCCCAAAACGGCACCTGCCAGACATGCCCAAGCAGTTCTGGAAACACTCCCTGCGAAGTGTGGGGCTTGAAAACTAGTTCTCCTCTCAGGTGCCACACCCTCCAGCCCTAAGCCAGACTCCCTTGCCCGCCCTGACTTCCCCGGGACAGCCCTCAGAAGGAGAGCCAGACCTCAGCCAATCCTTTTGAGCCCCGAGTTTACATTCCAGCCCCCCAGCCTGCCAGGGGCTGCATGCCCCATACAGGAGGCCAGTTTCCGATGGCAGAATGTTCTCGTGTCTCGCTCTGTCCTGGGGTGGGATCTTAGGCCGCAAAGCTGCCCCAGGTGGGCGCCTAAGACGGTGCAATTTATCCCTTCAGTTTGTGGTGGCTCCATAGCTGGGATAGGAAAGTATTTTGGCAGCTTGGTTTCGATAAAGACACAAAGCGGGGGGCTGTAGGCCGCTTGGGAGGTCAGACTGCGCCTTGGCGGAGGGACGGGTGAGCCGAGCGCAGCGAAGGGTGGTCCAAGCGCAAGCAAAGTGGGGGTGGGATTTGAGCATGTAAACGCAACATGCAGTACAGATGCCCATGGCAAAACACGAACACGAACACACACACACACACACTCTCTCTCTCTCTCTCTCTCTCCCCCCCCCCTCTCCTCCTCCTCCTCCCCCCATCCCAGCCAGTCTTCAGGAAGCCTGAGGTCGGTTTTGTGTCTAAAGAACGTTCACACATGTGGGGCCAATGGCCATGACACTTCGAATCAGAGAACCCCAAGGCTGGAAGAGACCTCGGGAGTCACCGAGTCCAGCCCCCTGCCCAAAGCAGGACCAACCCCAACTCAATCATCCCAGCCAGGGGTTGGTCAAGCTGGGACTTACAAACCTCTAGGGATGGAGATTCCACCCCCTCCCTAGGGAACCCATCCCAGTGCTTCCCCACCCTCCTAGGGAAATCCTTTTTCGTAAGATCCAACCTAGACCTCCCCCACTGCAACTTGAGACCATTGCTCCTCGTTCTGCCTGTAAACTCTTAGGGGCATGAATTCTCATGTGCTCTTTGCACAGCGTCGGCACCACGCGTCCCTGATGTGGTCATGACTTTCCTCTTGGCACCACCACCGAAACGTTACGCGCCCGTCGCCAAGCCATGGAGCGAGTCGCTGAACGCGGGCAACCCGCCGTCCCCGCTTCTCGCTGCCCGTCCCATCCCTTGGCCATTTTGCTCCCTGGAGCCGCTTGAAACAGCTGCCCTGGTTTGGGGTTTTTCAATCCACGGGTCCAAACATCAGAGTCTCCCCCAGCTCCCTAGGAAATAACCCAGCTGCCAGCAGTTCCCAGGCCTATCACGCTAGACTGGGGTGGGCAATCGTTGTAGGGGGGGCACTTCACCAATTTTGATAGCGATTGTGGGCTGGTGCCGGAAGGGGCGGGGCCTCAGGTGGAAGGGTGGGTTCCCTCTAGGCAGCTCGTGCCCCTGGTAGAGGCGGGGAGGAGACTCTGCGTGCTCCTGCATGGGGTGGGGGAACACGCGAGGTCTCTCGCCCCACCCCACCCTGCTAGGGGCACGCAGTGGCCACAGGGAGCTGCCAACCATTTTGAACAGCTGGTGCTGCGCACCCCTGGCGGGGGGAGGAAACTTCACACACTCCCCCGCCCCCAGACCTCAACTGGCCTGAGGGGGAGGCACGGCAGGGTGGGCCAGATCAAAGGGATTGGCGGGCCAGATCTTGTCCACCCCTGTTCTAGACTGTCCCAGGCTGGCTGGAGGGGGAGGGGGGCGGAGGGCAAGGCAGCTACATTTTCAGACAATCTGCTATTGGGAGGGTGATTTCCCCCAGCCAGCAAGGATGATGGGCCCAGGAACGGATGCTCCACAAGCACATTAAGATCCCGGGACGGAAGGGCGGGTAGGTAGCGCTCGGACAGCTGTTATCGAGGGGACCTCTCCAGCCCAGGGCATCACTCATCTCAATGCGCAGTGACTTGCATGCCAGGTGCCGGCACAGAGCATGGGGTGCGGTTTCTCAGGAGCCTGGCTTCTCTGCTAGCTGGACCGGGCTGTTAACGGCTCTGTGCATGGAGCGGCAGAGAGGACGCCATTGGCTGTGCCCCACAGGAGTCCAGCTGCCTTGGCAGGGCAGTGTCCGAGCAGCTGGCACTGCCCGTGTCCGGGGCAGGAGGAAGCCAGCCCGGGCCTGGCTCGCCGCAGACGCTCTAGTTGTAGGGCCCGTTCCATGCGCTGCGGCGGGGCGCAGACAGCGCAGCCGGGGACGGTGCCAGCACGGTTGTGTCACACAGTGCAGGATTCCATCCGGAAGGCCGAGAAACGGCCCAGAAGTCAGGTTTCTGTGGAAGTTCACGGCAGAGCAGTCCCCGCTCCGGCGAGCCAATGCTGCCCTCTGATGGAAGCGACAGGATTTGGGGACACAGGGACGGATGCTGGAGACGGAGCGTGTTCGTTGGCTCCCCGGCCATCCAAGGACTTGGACCCATTTCTTCCAGCAGCACATTTTGCCCCTGGCTCTGCCTTTGTACAGACCAAACCACCCAGATTCGGCACGTTCCTGGAGCCGACGGGCTCCCAGGCAGATTTGAGACAGGCGCATCCCAGGTGGTGTCGGGAAGCTTTCCCAGAGGGCAACGGTGTGAGGTGTGGGGCACAGGCACGGAAAGGCAGCAACAAAATGCGGCTAGTTGTGAAGTTCAGCCCAACTGATGGGAAAATCCTTCAGAGATCCAAAAACCATCCGGTAGACCACAGCTCAGAGTCCCCGACCCCTAATGGCATATTGGGGTGCATTGGGAGGAGCATTGCCAGCTGATCTAGAGAAGTGATTATTCCCCTTTATTTGGCACTTGGTGAGGCCGCATCTGGAGGATTGTGTCCAGTTCTGGGCTCCCCACTACAGAAAGGATGTGGACGCAATGGAGAGGGTCCAGCGGAGGGCAACCAAAATGATTCGGGGGCTGGAGCATATGACCTATGAGGAGAGGCTGAGGGATTTGGGTTTGTTCAGTCTGCAGAAGAGAAGAGTGAGGGGGGATTTGAGAGCAGCCTTCAACTCCCTGCAGGGGGGCTCCAGAGAGGCTGTTCTCAGTGGTGGCAGATGGCAGATCAAGGAGCAATGGGCTCAAGTTGCACTGGGGGGGAGTGGGGGGTTGGATCTTAGGAAAAACTATTTCCCTAGGCGGGTGGGGAAGCACTGGGATGGGTTCCCTAGGGAGGTGGTGGAATCTCCATCCCTAGAGGTGTTTAAGTCCTGGCTTGACAAAGCCCTGGCTGGGATGATTGAGTTGGGGTTGGTCCTGCCTTGGGCAGGGGGCTGGACATGACGACTCCTGAGGTCTCTTCCAGCCCTGGGATTCTATGACCTGCGGCTCCGCCCAAAGCCACAACACACAAGGGCCAGGTATTCTCTGTGCTTGGCGCAGAAAGGAACTTGCAGGTAGCTCTGGGGCCCGGCAGGACACCCTGGGATTTATGCAGCCCCTGGGAAGTAAGGCGGGAAACACATCACTGCCACGGCCCAAGAGATGTCTGGGTGGGAGGAGAATCGGTGGCGGCTGCCCGACTTTGGCTATGGACCAGCTGTCCCGCGAGAGCGGAGTAAAACCTCCACGAGCTGCATAAAAGGAACCAAGGAAGCTCTCCGCTGCCAGTCCAAAAATGCCCCGGTGCATCGTCCCTCCCGGTGGCATGGGAACATTTTTAAAAGTGGGCGCTGAGCCTTCTTGCGCCTGTCGGTCCCCAGCAGTGGTCGGGAGCAAAGCCCTGGCACGTGGAGCCAGCAGCTGGGGTTCCAGGCATGGGGCTATGTGACAGGGCAGCTGCCCTGCACTGGCCCTTTAAGGGCAAAACCCCAGCCGAGGTAGGGGCTGAGAGCCAAGTCCCAGCTGAAGCAGCTCTGCTAATGAGGACCCAGCTGGGGACTATAGAAAGAGGAACTGGCTGCTGCTTGGAGGAGAGGGCAGTAGGGACCTGACTGCCAGGGAAGCAGGAGGCTTCCTAAGAGGTAGAGCAGGGCTCGGGAAGGCAGGCAGGGCTGGGGGAAGCTCCAGCCAAGCAAGCTCCCAGGCTGCAGGGTCTGGAGCAAGGCCTGAGGCAGCCCTGGGAGGCAGGGACAGCAGGTCCACACCCCTTTGCCAATGATGAGAGGCCACTGCAGACGGCGGTTTGCCTAGATGCAGACTGGCAGGGGGTCACTGAGGCATGGTGGGTACAGGCGCGTTGGGTGTTCCCTGGGGAGAGGAGGACCTGGGAGGGCAGTGCCTAGAAGAGGATGCTAGGGTCAAAAAGAAACACGGGGAGACACCTGCACAAGGGCGGTGTCCAGCGAAATAACTAGTGAATTTCCAAAGCAACCAGCTGGAGACTCCCTACCGGTGAGTTGGCCCCGTGACAGGCCGGCAGCAGCGGCCCCCAGGGTCTGGGGCTCAAACTGGGACCCTGGCATGTGGAGTTGGCAGCAGGGACCCGGCACACTAGGCTGGGACCCCGGGGGGCTGCAGTGCCTCCTGGGCAATGAGTGAACTGGACATGTGCCTGGGAGAACGCCAGGCCTGTCTCTGGTATCTGTCCAGCTAGAAACATCCGTCCTGCTCTTCCCCGTGGCCTCAGAGCCTGGCCAAGGCTTCTCAACCCTGGGCAAGCGACACTGCAGGGCTCAGGGCTTGCAGCCTCTCCACATCCCTGCATCCAAAGTGCTTCGTTTACATGGACACGGGGGGTTCTAACCGCTTCTGCCGCAAGCTCAGCCTGGGATCTGAGAGTCCGGCAGGGTCCCTTCGCTCTCAGGCAGCCCCGCCTCACCCCTGTGCAAGCCGTGGCCTTCGGGGGCATGGCTGACAATCCACACACTCTGCTGAACCCGGTTACTCGCTCTACAGCCCCCTCTCCAGCACTGGCAAAATCAGATTTTTCCCTCCAGAGAGCCGCGTAGCTCTGAACCTTTTACAGCGAGGTGACTGGCTCTGTGGACACGAGGAAGGCGGCGGATGTGCTATACCTGGACTTTAGCAAGGCTTTTGATTTGCTCTCCCGCAGTATTCTTGCCAGCAAGTTAAGGGAGTATGGATTGGATAAATGGACTGTAAGGTGGCTGGAAAGCTGGCTAGACTGTCGGGCCCAACGGGTAGTGAGCAACAGCTCCATGTCTGGCTGGCAGTTGGTTTCAAGCAGAGTGTCCCAAGGATCAGTTCTAGGGCTGGTTTTGTTCAATATCTTACTTGATGACCTGGATGAGGGGAGGGATTGCACCCTCAGCAAGTTTGCAGATGACACTAAGCTAGGGGGAGAGATACATTGGAGGGCAGGGAGAGGGTACAGGGTGACCTAGACAAATTAGAGGATTGGGCCAAAAGAAATCTGATGAGGTTCAACAAGGACAAGTGCAGAGTCCTGCCCTTGGGAAGGAAGAATCCCAAGCACTGTTACAGGCTGGGGACCGACTGGCTAAGCAGCAGTTTTACAGAAAAGGACCTGGGGCTTACAGTGGATGAGAAGCTGGATATGAGCGTAGGGTCGACACTTGGGCCTCCAGTCCTCTAATTTTTTCTTCCAAAATGGCGACCAGCTTGCACCTCGTGCAGCTGAAATCCATTCTTTCTTCCGGGAGGAAGACAAACATGGCACATGCTGTGCAGGTAATAACAGCAGACCTATCACCATCCATCCCTGCTGTCCTGGAAAAAGGATAATTTAAAAAAAAGCAAGAGAACCTCGCGCCCTTCCCTCTCCCCTTCCAAACTCCCTCTCTAAACTCCCTGTTAGCACTCACCTGTCCACAAGCTCCTTGGTCGCTTGCCCACTGCCTTATAAAGACCTGGACTGCCTGAAAGTCCCTCCCCCTACCAAGGCTCAGCCAATCACCAGAGGCTTCTAGAATTCAAACTTAATTAGAAGCCAACAATTTCCACCTGCCACTCACAGCACACACTCCATGAAGGACAGAGGAAGTGGGGGGGGGGCACTCCCAAACACAGGGGAAACAAAAAAACAAAACACACACCAACCCTCACTCACAACAACATGCTCATCACACAGCAAGAAAGCCCCAAACACAACACTCACTTCCTTCAAGAGTCCTGTATCTCCTTCTCCTCTACCTGGAGAACTCCCTCTCTAAAGTCTCACTCACAAGAGAGAAAAAAAAAACCACACACACCACACCAAACAAACCACCACACACCAACCCTCACTCACAAACACAAGCTCAGCACACAGTAAGAAAGCCCCAATAACAACACACACTTCCCTCAAGAGTCCTGTATCTGCTTCTCCTTTACACCTGGAGAACTCCCTCTCTAAACTCCCTGTTAGCACTCACCTGTTCACAAGCTCCTTGGTCGCTTGCCCACTGCCTTATAAAGGGGAGGGGTGAATTTGATAGCAGCTTTCAGCTACCTGTAGGGGGGTTCCAAAGAGGCTGGAGAGAGGCTGTTCTCAGTGGGGGCAGATGGCAGAACGAGCAGCAAGGGTCTCAAGTTGCAGTGGGGGAGGTCTAGGTTGGATCTTAGGAAAAACGATTTCCCGAGGAGGGTGGGGAAGCACTGGGATGGGTTCCCTAGGGAGGGGGTGGAATCTCCATCCCCAGAGATCAAGTCCCGGCTTGACCAAACCCGCCAGGGACGATTGAGTTGGGGCTGGTTCTGCCTCGGTGGACTCGATGACTCTTGAGGGCTCTCCCAGCTGTAACCGCCCATGAGTCTCTGATAAACACAGTCGGGGAGCTTATCTGGGGAACATTTGAAGGATTCCCTCCAGCTCCAGAGGCCACGAGCTGCTGCTCCGGAAAGTGACATCATGAACCCCAGGCCTTTCCGGTGGGCGGAGCCCACCATAAGACACGGTGGTTGTGATGCTGGCAGGCCAGCTGCCAGCTCTTGCCGAGACATTCGGCCTCAGCTGGGCACTGACAAATGAACCGCTGGATATCAGTCCAGCTTCCCTCCGGGATGTGCTCAGACAAGAGACTTGAGGAAATGTGCGGGAGTGGCTCGGTGGTTTAATCCTGTTGATAAGATCTGTAGCCCAGGTCGCAGGAGAATGCTTAAGTGTGCTAGAGATGCAAAGTGTTTGTTCTGACTCATGTAATGCACCAAGAAAGCAAACTTCACCCAGCATACAATGCTAGATCCCCATGAATGGTATTGCCTCTTCCCCCTCAGGAAGGGCAATCAGACTTAGCAGGGCCAGTGTGGGACCTGACCACACAAAGACTTTGCTACCTGCCCCTGCTCCGGCTGTGTGCAAAAGGGCGTTGGTCCCATCAGCTTGAATTCTGGAAGGAGGAAATAACCATATAGGACGTGATGAATTCTCAGCTCTTGCGCTGTTTGGACTCTCACAGGGCTGGAGCTGTGAAGCCCAAATTCCCAAGACATCCCTATGGTCAACCTGGGTTAACCCTAAAAGACATTCATTGTTGGCAAATTATTACCACTGCATCGCCATTTGGGAGTATAGACTAACTCATTGGTGCACAGATGTTGCCTGCTTTAACCTATACAGCTCTCTTATCTTTTTCCTAGATAATAAATCCTTCCTTAGTTTGCTATAGGACTGGCTACAAGCATACTTTGGGGTGAGATTGGAGACAAATTGACCTGGGGTAAGTGACTGGTCTCCTGGGACTAGAAGTAACCTGAATCTTGTGTGGTCACTGGTGTCAAGTAACCAGCTACACTTAGACCAACTTGACTGGGGGGCACAATAGACTGGGATGCCCCAGGGGACAGTCTGTGACTGTAGGTGGGACTGTGAAAATGCAGCCGTTGACCCTGGCAACTGGGCTGGTGACTAATTGTACAACCACGACCACCTCTGGGGTCTCTGCCCTGCCTGTCTGACAGTCGGCCCTGACACTGGAACACACAGCATCTGAACTGAACCGGAGATGTACAGTTCTCCCCTACAGAATTCAGTTACAAAGTTAATGCATTATTTTGTAACGAGTGTCGTCAGCATGGAAGCATGCCATGAGGGAAGGGCGGCCAGAGCATGAAGGGGCATTCAAATGTTTAGCATATCTGGCGCACAAATACCTCGAAATACCAGTTACAGAAGTCCGATGTGAATGCCTGTTCTCACTTCCAGGTGATAGAGACATTTTTTAGTTAATCATGAGTTGACGGTGATTAATCGACAGCCCTAGTTTTTATATTTGCCAGGCAGTGGCTTGACAAGAGTTTTCTGTAGTATATGCCCCTTACTGTATTGTTGTCATATGCACAAGTGCATTTCTATCGTGCTGCGCCTCATCACGGCAATCAAGTTTCTAATTAAATAGAGCAGCGTTCACCTCTGAAAGGCATATGCTGGCATTAGGCATACCGTCTACATGACATCAAAGTTATTTCGAACTGTGTCAGTGGAAACATGTAGACAGAGGAGGTGGGGATGGGAGAAGAATGATCAACTTGGCCGTGGACGTCTGTGTAGATCCAGGCGCTGCCCATCAGCCGTTGGGGAAGTTGGAGCACAGTTGAATAGAGAAGATTGTTAAGGGATCTGTGGAAATGTTGGGGGACTGTTGGCCCCTCCCTTCAGCTCAGTGGGGGCGGGGTTTGGTTGGTTCACACCCAGTATCAAAAGGAAGGGGGAGGGTCTTTGAGAACTCAGGATCCTGAGATTGGCAGCCCCCAGGACCGATGGGAAGCAGCCAGCGCTTCAGGCCAGCCTGATTGCCAGGGCGGGCAGGCCAATGAGGGAGGGAGGAGACTTGGGGTGAGTCCCGGACTCAGTGCTGCTGTGGGAGCCGGTTTGCCTGGGTCAGACTGAGCAGGACGAGACAGCTGGGGGCTGGGCTGAGCTGGGAGGGGCCGTGGCAGCCTGGGAGAGCCAGAGACATGGCCCGGCAGCAGAGCCAGGATGGGAGCCAGGCTGCAAAGCCAGAGGGGCCAGAGAAGCAGCCCGAGCGGTGGAGGCAGCGCAGCAGAAAGTGGAGCTGGGGCTGGAGCTGGGTGCGGGGAGCAGCAGTGGAGAAAAGCGGGGACCCTGGGTAGGCCCAGCGCAGGGCAACTCCCCCAGCCAAGAGGCCTGGCAGGCCAGAGTGGGGAGGGTCCTGCCACCCTGAGCAAGTGTCTGGAGGCCTGGCACCTACAAGGAACAGACTGACCGGCCCGGACATCCCAGGGACACTGGGTGTGAGGTCCCCGGCCCAGAGAACGGGGGCACGTGTTTGCCAGCAACTTTTCCCATTTTTCCCTATTCTCCCCTTTCTTTTAAATTAGTTGTGTAATTAATTGTATTTGCTCGGAACGGTCTGTAATCGATCAGGGGGACGTTCAGTGTGATGAGAGCACCCTGGAGTGGGGACACCCTACCCCCTGCCTTAGGTGACCACAACAAGGTTGAGGGTCAAGCCCCCAGGATTCCCAGGCCCAGCCTTGTTGGGGTTCTGAGACACCCCAAGTCGGTTTTTACCAGAGCCAGGAACGATGTTACCTGTCCTTGAGCGCCATCTGCTGGCACCTTATCTATTGAAATAGAGGCATCTCCCAGGTACAGATCCCTCTTCTAACGTGGGCTGGTGCTAGACACCGCGGGGCCCTTTATCGTGAACTTTGCACCGCCCCGACTCACCCCCCGAGATGAGCCCTTTGCTCATGCAGCCCGAGGCAGCATCAGCCTCTCACAGGATTGCTGGAGAGAGTGCTCCATCAGCAGCTGCTTGGGACGTTGATCGGAGCGTGTTCCCACACCGTGCACGCCCAGGCTGTGGAAGACGACCGGGGTGGGGTGGGGGGGGTGTTCTTGGTCTAGCGGGAACAAGCCAACGGAAGTTGGAAACGTTCCTGTCAGAGGAACAACAAGATGAAGGAACGATACTTGTGCATCTGGTCTCCCTGCTAAGACTGGGCAGTGACAAGGTGGCACAGGGCCACGGGTGAAAAATGCTGAGCCAGAAAATATTTCCTCCTCCCTCATTCAGCTGGGGACGGGCAGTGACAGGGGACCTGTAGGCTACATTCAGCGAGCCAAGGAAGTGGCAGAGGAAAGAGCAATAGCAGGACACAAACTACTTTGCCGGCAGGTGCCTCTCCGCTGCTTGGCCAGCACCCACTTTCCACCCCTGCCCCCCCTTTCTTGAGACCCCAGGAACTTGCAGGCAGAAAGCAGCTCATCAAAAGGAGTGACAGCCTGTGGGAAGGAGCCCTCCGTTCACAGCCAGATGTGTTGCCTGTCAAAGGTCTGGCCTCCCTCCCAATTCATCTGCCTGACAACACTTCTCCCTTCCCAGCCTTTACTTTCTCCATCGCCCCGAAATAGCTGCTCTCTGGAGGCTCCTTTCCCTCCCCAGCATCTTTTTATCTCCCCGAAACAGAAGGACCATGCACAGCAAGAAACATTTCCTATTTGAAACCAACCACCCCACCATAAAGCAGAACAAAACTGCTTCTTCCTCGTGCCGTGGGCGGGTCAGAGTCAGGAGCACAAGCCCAGATTTGCCAACAAACACTTCCCTCAGCCAAGATCTTTCCAAGCCAAACTCGAACGTGGACATGGCCAGCTAATTTAAAGAGACCTGCCTCCTTTTACAATAGATATGACCGGGAGGTGCTGGGGGACCACCTGTATTCAAATCCCAACTGAAACAATCCGCAGGCTGCTCTTCCAAGAGAGGCTGCAGCTTAGAAAGGGGCTGATTGGAATTACACCCTGGGAAAGCCACAAGGACGCCATTCATGTCGGGGTGCGTGTGCCTGGCTTACCCTAGGACAGACACAATCGGGAATCTGTCTCTGGCTAGGTATAAACTCCATTAAGACGGAGAAATAGGCAATATGGTGACGGGGGCTCTTAAAAGGCCCGTGTCTTGGCTTTAGCTTGTTCTCCATGCCACATCCCTAGCTTTCCCTTGAACCCAAGCATTGTGGTTTTCTTAAGCAGGCGGCCGAACACAGCGCCTCTCCAAAGACCACACTCACCATTCAAGCAGCACAAACGGAAAATGTGGAAGACACTGGCCTCTGTCAGAACAGAGGCCTCCATAACGCCATCGACTGCACCTTGCCTGAAATCCAAGGGAAGCTAACACCAATGACTTGGCTCAAGCCATAGTGCTGGGCCCGGGGCTTGGTTATTACCTGGTTCCTGTCTTCAGCAGCAGAAGCTGGTCTTCCCGTTCTCTGTGAGATGGACAGGCAGCAAGATGCTCAAAGATCACAGGGGGCCGGGGCTAGCACGCCGGGAGAAATGTCACCCCCCCCACCTCATGCCACAGAGGTAGCATTGGCGAGAACGCCAATGGCATTCTGGGTATCCCTGCAGTCAGGGCCGACAGCGCCCTCCCTCTCTCCCGATGGCTGCAGGCTGTTTGCAAAGCATTCAGTCTCATCGCTGTGCACCAGGAGAGCAGGCAGGCCCAGGAAGGTAAGAAGCCCCAGGTGTGTCACACGAGAAGGTTTCTCCTGGCACAGTGCATTGGATTGTGCGGGACGGGTGATCTTTTAACATGCACCAAGATCAGAGCCCACTGGAAACCAGCGGTGCGGTGGGCTTGTACTGTATGTCACTTGAGTAACCACCACCACCCCCTGCGTGGGCTGAAACTGGGAGATGGACCTGTCTGGGGCTGTCATCTAACAGGCAGACGTTGATGCAGGTATTACGCAGCTCTCCACTGGGGGCTGTGCTCCTTATTGGGTCATGCACATGGGCAGCTGGTGAAGGCAGGGCTAGGGGAGGCAAGCCCACAACCCCACCCCCAGCCCTGCCCTTTCTGCCCAGGCCACGCCCCCCCATCATGGGAAGGGAGGAGGACACGTAGCCCCAGCCTCTCCGGCCCTGGAGCATGGGAAGGGTGGGCGCTGGGGGCAGCAACTATCTGTCCCCAGTCCGCATACGTGAGGCGTTCCGCGGGCGGAGCGTAGGCAGGGCCAGGCTGGCGGTTTGAGGCGGCTGACCCTTCCCGCCACCTTCCACACCCACTGCCTATGGTCATGCACACAAGCTTCTGGGCCCCAAGAAAGGGTAGGAACCAACTGCCAGGTCATCTAGTTTGGGAGTCAAGGATTACCCCTCCTTCTGGTTCTGCAGCTGGGAGTGGGGTCTGGCAGCAAGCGGCCTCCTCTCCCTCCTTGGACCAGTCACTGAAGATCAGCCTGACCTGTCCACTGCTATAACGAGACACAAACCAGGGCCAAATCTGGCTAGCATCCATTCTGGGTGGCAGCCTCCTTTGGCCCCGGTGACGGCATTTCCTTGCCGATACCATCAGCCTGCATGGGGCGACAGCATCTCTCAAGTTCAATCACTTGCCTTCCTGGACGGGTTACCCTGATGGGACCCCTTCACAACTTTGCTGCCACCGAGCTCGGGGAAGGGGAGCCTTGCTCAGCAGCCTTGCTCACCAATCGACAGCGTCTGGGACAGCAACACCCCTTGCCTGGCACCGAACACCAGGCTGCCTCTGATTAATCGGTTAGCACTTACAGCCTGCCCCCAACGCTCGCCATCGATTTGCTGTCAGGAAAGGTGCAGGCTCCAGACAGACGTTCTGTCCTGGTGCCTCCTTGCAAGCAGGGAGCATTTCTGGGCCCCTCTCTCCCGAGTGACATTTCCATCCATCAGAGAGACAGTGATTGAAGTCGGGCAGCACGCTCCGTTCCAGCGTTGCCGCCTGGGCTGGGAGATGCGGGTGAACTCCGTGTGCTGCGAGGTGGTACCCATTCATCTTCATTAACCTTGTCCCAGCCCTTGTGACACTTGGAAAAGGCAGAAGATAAATGTCTGGAATTTCATTAAAAAAAAAAAAAAGCCACTAAGTTCTGAGCTGGGAAGCCTTTGACCAAAAGTTCTGCCAAGGCAGCAAATGCATGACCTGAAAATGAGTCAGGTTAGACTCTGTGGTTACAGACCAGCTAGTAATGTAACTAGAATTAGAACCGTATCAGTCCCGTACGACAGGCTGATGAGAATGGCTGTTCCTACTGCGGTCCTACAGCCTAATTGACTACACAGCTCTGATTCACTCTGTGATCCCCATGCTGAATGAGACAGGAGTCCTCTGTGCAAAGAACAGTATGTGATCACCTGTTTAAAGACAGGATCATAGATTCTAGAGCCAGGAAGGCTCATGTAGTGTGATCTCCTGAGTAACAGGCCAGCGAACCTGACCCAGTAATTTCTACATCAAGCCATTATTTCTGGACGAGATACAGCCTGTTAGAAAGAGATTCACTCCATCCACTCTTGACTTGACGTCTAAAATGTTGGAGACTTCACCATGTCCCTAGGTATATTGGTCCAGGGGTTACTTATCCACACAGTTAAAAAACTTATTTATAGCTGAATGTCTGATTTTGGGGTCCAACCACTAGATCTTACATCTTTTTTGGTTATATTTACATGCCATCTACTATACAAAATGCATTCCTCATGCCGTTACTTGTAGACAGTGATCAAATCACCGCTTAACCTACTTTCAATCTGTAAAATAGACTGAATGGCTTTAGTCTCTCACTTTTCCAGATCTTAAACCAGTGATGGGCAACCGAGGCTAGGGACTGGGCTGCAGGAGTGGCCCTCCACCTCAGTGGGCGGCAAGACTGTCCTAACCAAGATGGTCTCCCAGGATAAGGTAGTTTTGCTCACTGTGCTTGCATGCCTAGAATTCGCATGGGGTGCCGATGGAACCCTAGCAGCGCTGTGATTGGATGCAGAGGGAGCGCACGGCTCTCACCATCAATGTTGTGTGCAATCAGCACACACTTCCCTTGGTTTAAGAGCATGTCACTTTAGTAATGCTGGTAGGAAAAAACCCTACACAGATGGAAAAAAATGGAATCTGGCAACCCTGCGTGTGGGGCAGTGGTAAACAGAATGTCTCACGGCCTACACACAATACCCCAATGGGCCACATGGGCCGCAGATTGCCCATCACTATGTTAAACCATTTTTGTATCATAGTGCTCGTGAACCAGGCGGCTGAAATAAGTTTGCACGGGCAATCTCTGGCATTTCTTGCATTTTGAGTGCTTGACTTTGCAACCTTAACTTTCTTATAATGTTGTCTTTTTGTATGTAACACATCAATAAACTAGTATTAATGTAACACTGGGGTGGGAATACAAAGCTCTCAGAAGTCAGAACATTCCAAAAGTGAACACTCTGGCAGCAGTCTTAACCCAGCTCTGATGCAACGTGCCATATTTTTATGCTATGCATTGATAAAGTCCCGTTTTCAGGAAACAAGGAAAACAAAATATAAAGTACTATGTACAAACAATGCCACTCAATTAACTTCCTGAGAACTACTTTGGCTTGCAGAATTTCCTGACTCTTGACTGCTTGAGGTTAAATTCGTAACGGTAACGCAAGGTACTGTTCACATTGACGTGTTCTTAAAAAAGCAGAACACATCAACAGAGAATCAAGCTCCCATCACTCTGACGTTTAGAACAAACTGGTCCAAGTGCAAGTTCTGTAGGCTGCAACAATGGATTGTATTAAGAGTTGTTGGTTTTCACTCTGGGTAGATTTCAAGTAAATAGGAGCAGCAGCGGACTCTCTACGTATGCAAGGCATGCCCCAGGAGCAGCTGTACCAGTGGGATGATTCCATCCAGTCCCTAAATATGCACGGAGCGTGGCATGTTGCAGGAGCTCAGGGGTCGTGTATGGTAGGCAGCTATGATTTACCATTTCACCTCACTGACAGCCCTTGTGTGAATATCTCCTCTGGAGAACACCGGAGAGCATGGAATGCAGAGCTCCACCCTCTTTTAAAAAATTAACATGATTCAACAAAATGGTATCAGAGCTCCTTGGCTAAAGCATTTTTTTTCCATCATCGATAGCTGCACTGCGATTTCTTTGTTCCTTTGACTTGCCTTTATTTTGCATTTGGAAGGAATATAGCCTGCCTTGTGTACTGCGGTTAAAGAGAGAGACTTTGGGTTTGACAAACGGTCACTTTTCCCAAACGCTGGCTATTTGCAGAGCAGGACTAATCCAAGTTCAAACAGTTAGCTTGCACTACTGTGTATTTCACAAGGCTGGGAGAAATAAGACTTGTTAATGTCTTAGTGTGCAGGATTATGCCTCTCCTCTTAAACCAAGTTAGGGGAGATCCTCTAAAGCAGGGGGTGGAGAACTTCAGGCCTGGGGGCCGCATCCGGCCCCAGCTTGCCTAGATCTGGCCCCTGAGGGTCAGGGGACCCCCCGCCCCAGCAATGAGGAGACCTCACCGTGCAGCCTGTGACTGATTTTTCAGTGGGTCAGTGGTTCCCGACCCAAAAAGGTTCCCCACCCCTGCTCTAAAGGCCTAAGTGAAATACTCCAGCTAAATGTTTTAGGACCAGTTCCTGCCAAAAGGGTTCACTGACATTTTATACTTTAGTGCCACCTGTATCAGAGGGGGAGCCCTGTTAGTCTGAATCTGCAAGAACAATGAGAAGTCCTGGGGCACTTTATAGACTAACAGATATATTGGAGCATAAGCTTTCGTGGGCAAAGACCCACATCTGATGAAGTGGGTCTTTGCCCACGAAAGCTTATGCACCAATAGATCTTTAGTGCCACTTTGGCTACAGTAAGTACAGAAGGACGGTTAAATAATTTCTGCTCATGATCTGATCTCTCTGCCCTGTTACAATAAGTCATAGCACAGTATTGTGTCCCGCCAGTGTTTTATCTGTCTTCTATGGCACCTATGTGTTAAGTTCCGGCGCCGCTTCCTTGAGCACACGCATGCAGCGTACACAACGGAGATGGACAGGCGCACGTATGTACATAACCATTGAGTACAGGCTGTACAACACAGAGATGCAATAAAGCATGTGCTGTTTGATTTGTTTGAGTGACTGGTTCTGTCCCACAGTGTTGATCCACATGTATATGAGGAAGGCTGCATGCCTCGGTAGGAGGCAGCCAGAGTTTGACAGCTCAGAGGTTGCTGATGGCGAGCAGCACCATGATAATGGCGAGGAGTTATAGTTTTATTTTTATCCTTTTGTTAAAACACATTACATTTTGTCCCTTTTCCCTCCCCTCTCTTCTCTTGTTTGGTTGCTTTTTGCTCTCTATTGTAGCTAAACTAAGAATTGTACCCTCCCTAGTGCGTCTCCTTGTAAGAGTCAGTAATGGGAACGGTGGGAGCTCACATGAGGGATTCTACACTAACCAGTCACTGAGTTCCAGAAGAAAGGATCTCAGCGGGGGAAGGCGAGTTTTGTACAAAGGAGAACACTTTTGGCTCATGCAGACAACTGATCCAAGCAGGGAAAAAAAAAAAAATCACAGAAGAACGTGCAGAGCGCTTTGGATTTACCTTGATGCCATCAACTTGCTATTACTTTGTAGCCATCGCCTTACGCGGTAGGGCTGTGGATCCAGTTGAATGTAATAGCCTCCAAGCACAAAAGTGAGGCTAAACAGACTCTAGCTGGCAGCATGAAATGCATGTCAATGCCTAGCACATCTTCTGTGGAAGATTAACACAGGAGACAGAAAACCGAGAAAAGCAAAGAGTTTGTATTTATGTAAAAAATTTATTTTGGTGGAGGATTTAAACATCAACATGCAGGTACAACATGAATAAAAATTATTGCACAGCTATTATGTGGCAATTGTTCAAGTTTCTAAAAACACTTAAATTCCACGTCTTCCTCTTATCTAGCCAAGTGCTGAGTAACACAACTCGACACCAGAGCCCAACTTCAAAGCCGCCTGGGCAGCCGCCTGGATATGATAATTGAACACAACGTAAACACACACGTCTGTCAAAATCTTCCACTAGAAGTACAGCATTATCCTTCACATCCAGTACGAGAAAACCAGAGAAACAAGATTTTATCCTCCCCGGGCAGGAAGCAATAAAATCTACATCACACCTTAATGCAGCGTGGGTGTCGAGACCACAGGTCATTCCTTTTGCCCATTCCCCAACAAGCATTCTTTAGAGTACCGGATGTTAAAAGCCTCTGGCATTCAACCCCAGGAGTGGTGATTACAATGCTACAGACTAATATTTACAATAAATATTCGTTTGTCTTAGATGCTACAGTGAAAAGGCCAGGGGAAAAGAACACTAAAAGGAAGCATTCGGCAGGAATGCATCGGCTGGGTATAGAAATAAAAAAGGATTACAAATATGGGACTTATATATGGTAAATTTCAAAACCAAAATGAGTAAAAGAAAAACAAAAAAAACCCCTCACAATCAAACCCACTCATGGAAAAAAAAAACCTCACCAAAAAAAACCCCAACAAACCAATCCTCAGGAAAATACAAACACACACACCCACACACATCCACACGTGCACACCCACACATGTATCTCCCCTTCTCCAATTCGGGCTTAATTGTGGCAATCAGACTTAGTCTGCAACATGTTCTGCCGAGCTAGAATGACTCTCAACTTGCCCTGTGCACAACCACGTTAACTTACCGCCCCAACACCCACCCACACAGATACTGATTCCAACATCCGCCCCTACCCCCCAATCTCTAAGATGGGATGAGATGACTGTTTCCGTAAGTTATGTTTTTGTTTCTCGGACAGCCAGTGATAACTCTTGGCATCGTCTGGTTCATCACCACAATTTTGTTTGGCAATCTTCTCTCAGCTTTTCCCAAGAGCTTTGCTAAAAGGTGCCAGAGTCATTTCAATTAAAAGTATGGGGACTGTGCGTACTTGGGAGATGCCCGATTTGACAAGGGACAGGAACCAGGGAGCTGTGCACCAGTAATGGGTATTTTCCTGGTAACACCAGCCTACATGGGTGTTCAAATGACGGCCTTCTAAAATTGAACCTACTGTTTTACGCCTGCTATATAGAAAAGTCAGGTGGCTAAATATGCTCCTTACGCTTTCTTTGGCCAAACATTACTTTGGTGCTTTCATGCAAAAGCTGAAATGTGTCAGGCTCCTTCGCTCTCCTCCTCTGCTCAGCAGGGATTACTGAGGGAACGATAAGACTGAAATTCTCTGGAATTAGATTTATTTTCAAAGACAAGAGAGGCAAGCTGCCGAAGTGTGTATTCTCCAGACTGCTGCAGTGTGCTAGGCCTTCTTTCTGGGAGCTTCCGTGGTAACCACCCAGATGGGTAGCTTTGGCCTTACCTATCCGAGCAGAGTCACAATGCTCTTAGTAGGAACTGACAGACCATTAGACGCAGTGCTGTTTATTCTCACAAAATATTATACTGCCTTATTTTTCATGGGCAATTTGTTATCCACCCAACCAATGAGTGCCTGTAAGAGAGGGATGGTTCACACAAAGACCATTTGGGTTATATCTTCATATAAATTATCCCACATGGTAGCTAGGTGTGCTTTGTATACAACTTTTATATCCAAGACAAACATTACATAGCACGCCCACCACACGGTTATCCCCATGGTACAAATTCATATCTTACAAGGAATTAAATTTAATAGGTTCCCCCCCCCCCCCAAAAAAAAATCAGGCATTTTTAGGGGGTTAGTTTCAGACTATGCACATTTTATTTTAGTCTGATTGCCAGCTGGAACTTTCTTCTTCAAAACTTCCTAATGGATCAACTCACAAGGAAGAAAACCAGTCAGATCAGATAGCAGCAGCAAAACCTGCACTCACTTATTGTCATGAAATCAACACATGAAGACACGTTTATCCAAATAGAGAGTGCTTCAAGAGGCTGGCAAGTGAAGCGCTCTGATTGGGTGAATCAAGGGTTTGTAATTGTCAATCGCCACCTATGTGCACCTGACCAGCTCGTGCGTTCCAGAGCAAGGCTCAAAGAGATAGTAGGTCTACCATTAACTGCCGGGGCTATTTATCCATTACTTGGGAGTGGTGATGCTTCAGCTAGTGCATTAAGAAGCCTGTGCGTTCTTAACAACATTACAGTAAACGCGTGTGTGCACACACAAAGTAAACAGTTACTTGAATATAAAAATAACCTCAAAACAAAAGTTGGTCCAGAAATGAAATCTCGGCATCCAAAATCACTTACAGAATGACAAAATGGTTCTAGAGAAAAAGGCAGGCCAAGAAATCCGGAGATGCTTGGGATACGTGCATCAGGAATTGAAGAAGTCTGAAAGAGTGGCAGGAAAAAGTGTATTCCTACACCAAAGATACGGGTAGGGAACATAAGTAGACATTCAAAGTGCAGAAGAGGTTTTTATAATGGAAAACAGCCGGATAATGAAATTGGACCAATAGATGCAGCTCTTCGACAGGTGCACTGCTGCCAAGTACAGTCGCCATTCAGAAATGTTCCTCTCCAAGAACACCAATTAATTGGGTCACTAGCTGTTGCAGGTTTTCCAAGCACAGAGAGACTCTGTTAGACAAGGTTGGAGCGAAAGCCAAGAGCATTCTGTGATGAATGACAGTAGCATTCTTTGACAATAGGCTTTAATTGGCTAGTCAGGAAATGGCTCAGAATGCCAGAGAGATGTTATACTACATATTTGTCAGCATTTTATTACAGATCTAATCATCCCAAAATAATGTGATTCAGAACTGGTCACATTTCAACCACAGAAAAGCTAGAAACCAAGGGATCGTACAAATTTTTAATAAAACCAGGGAGACTGAGAAGTGGAAACGGTCTAGCTACTGAAGGTAAAATCTTGAACTACCATGTGTGTTGTTTTGAAGTCTGGTTGCCGCTCATCCACATCACTTAATGAGTTAAAGGGAACAACACTTTAGAGTACTTTCTAAGACGACAGGCAAAGTCAGAACCCTTGCTGGGTTTCTCAAGCTTTGTTTCAGAACTGACAGAAATACTTAAAACTCCCCCAGGTGAATTACTGAGAGCCATCCTAAGAGGGAGAGGTCGCTCATGCTGATATGCCATGAAGTTAACATAGTTTGAGGGTGCTACATGTTTTATTATTGCATTATTATTTTAAAAACAACTGTGTCCCTCCTGGTGGTGTCACTGTTTGTTCTGGATCAGGGCAGACTACAAAAAAGGCAGGTAAAAGGAGAGAAAACACAATTAAAATGTTAAAAGATGGAGGAGAGAGGTGCCACGTATCCTGTAAAACAAAATAAAAATAAACATGCTACAGATCGGACACTAGTTTCTTTGAGCTTTCATTTGAGAAACAGTTTTAAAAAAACGAGTTAAAAAAATATAGGGCTGTTCTCTGTACTCCAAACTGACAATGTAGTGGCAATGAACTCTAGATAGATATGCGTGGGACTGGAAGATATGTAAAGTGACAGAGAAAGAAAAGGATCTGAGTTGTACTGAAGAAGGCTTGAATTTCCAGAATAACCTATTAACAAGGGTTTTTTTTTTTCCCCTCCTTGCCAGAGACTGGCTTGTAAATAACTGAAAATTTGGGAAACAGCAGATGCAATGTGAAAGAGAAAGTTGAAAAGCGAGAGAGGTTTTAATGTCAGCTGCCTATTTTGCACAAAGTAGTTCTTTGGGATCTGAATAAACGCAAAACTGGCAGGAAATGCCCAGCACAGCCCAAACTGAGGGCAAACCAAAGTAAAAAAGAGTCAGCAAACTATTTCATAGTTATGCTTTAAAGATACCCTGTTCCAAAGAGACCTCAAGTGGCAAGCACGTCATGTACAAAAATAGAATTGCAAAGATGAAAAAAAGGCAAAAAAGCAGTATGAAAAAAAAACCCTCCCAAAAATAGATGTACACAGTCCTATTCTGTATTAGTGTATATTACAAAATCCAAACATGCCGTCTCTGTTTCTGAATGTAGAATACTCAAGTGCATGTATTCCAGGGCCCTGCTATGCTTTCTTTACAACACTGTCTTGCGACAATGGAAAGTCTTGTATGTTTAATTGACTTCCCGCCTCTTTGCTGTTTCCCAGCATCAGAGTCTCCTCTTTACAGAGCTGCAGGCTGTCCGCTGGCAGAGGAGATGCCCTAGGACTTTGTCTTTCCAGGGTATGTGGTAGATCTTTTGATGGAGATGTTTTCCTGTTATCTCCTATGGCTTCAAGTGGTTGAGAACTGCCAAAACCTGGCTCTTTCTTTGCTGTCAGGGAACAGGATGGCTCCCAAGACTTTGCTGGACTTGTTGGCTCTGTGTAGGGTGCACAGGTGTTCAGATTGTCTGTGCTAAGAAGTTTCGCTCTGTCTTGACCTACTCCCGTCTTTAACGTTTCCTGCTTTCTTTGTTTGGAATCTTTCTTACAGGTCGGATCCGTTTGGGGGAACTCGATATCTGCTTCCAACTTTCTAGTACGTGACATGCCAAGCTTCACTGGGCCCAAGATGCTTTGAGCTACCATTGGTAACGGAGACACCGAAAGGGCCATTTCACCAGCAATTGGGCCGTAGGGAGTTGAGGGTGCAGCACCTGTTGCATCCCTTGGGCTCATTTTCCTGGCGTTTAATTGATTCTTGCCCTTTGCCGACTCCTCTGCCTGGCACAAGCTTTGCGGTTTTTCAGCAGCTGGACTTTTTGGAGACGTTTCGTTTACAGTGGCCAGATGTCGCCATCGGCTGCTTTGTTCTGCAGCTCGAAGTTCCTGCCTGCAATCTGTTACTCTGCAGTCCGTTTGGCTTAGTGATATAGGAGAGTTCCTACCTACTGTGCAACAAGAAGAAAGTGCTGGTGAAGGGTTAGGATCTTGCTTTTTTTGACTGATTTCCGTCAACACAGACTCCTTTGGAGCATCTTTACCATGCGTGACCCCAGAAGGGTGGCTTTTCTCAAACTGAATGAACCTCCCAGGGGGGCACTTTGTATCTTCCACGCAACTGATACTTTTCCCCCCAGCGTATCTGATGCTCTCTTCTTGAACGGTTTTGCTTTCTGGCAATTTAGACTCTTTTGCTGGTGGTGGCTTTTCATATTTGCCACATTCTCCTGGAGACGTTCTGATGAGGATCTTGGACTGTGACTGAGGCACGCTAGTTGGCAGCATCTCTGAGACAGCCCTCGGTGGCTGATTAGTTGCCTTCTGCAAGTCTGCTGTACCTTTTGGATCGTCAGTGAGGAAAGCATCATCCTCCAGACTGTCTTTGCTTTCCAGTTTGGAAGAAAACTTATCATTAAAGGAGTCGGAGCCCTTTCCTCCTCTGAAGGGTTGCCTTTCCAATCTTCTCCCATCTTGACTATCCTCTGAACCATCATCCGTTTCATCTTCAGAGGAATCTACTTCCCTAATAGCCTCTTGTTTTTGTAGTGACTCTCTCCTCTCGACCCTGTCTTGTCGAATAGCACCCAGCTTCCTGGAAGATGGCTTTTGCAGTGTCCCTTTTTCCGCTAGCCCAACTTTACCGCCTGTTGTTTCATTCACAGACTCCTGTAAACTTTGGAGACTAGGATCCCTTTGTAGCATCTCCTTCTTAAATTCAGAGTGGGAGATATCCAAGCTATGTTTGCGAGAGGAAGCCAGCTTCTTTTCAGAGGACAGCGACGCAGCCAGTTTCTCAGCTGACTGGACTCTCTTCAGCAAAGGAGACCTGGGGGGCTCTGCGCTTTTGGGCCTGGAGATCTGTCTTACTAGAGGCGGGGAGGAATGTAACTTTACAGGAAAAGACTGAATAATACTGGAGCTGCCTACAGAATGTCCTGGCAAAGGTGAAGGTGAACGCTGTGGCGATGTGGACTGTGGGGTTGGTGAGGGAGTGTGGGCTAGTGGTGAGAGAGGGATGTTTCCTGCAGATTTACGCCGTGGAGATCTATACTGTCGTTGAAGCTTTGGGGCTAGTCCATGCAAAGAACTGGGTCGGATGTGTCCAGAGCTGGCTGGAGAGTTGGGGACACTGGAACTGGGGGAGCTGCTTTGGGAAGAATTTCCACCAACTTGGGGGGGGGGGGCGGGGAGGAAAAAGAGAAAGGGATATTTTAATTTTATAAACAAACATTCCTGCAATGCTTGTACAATGGTAAGAGCAGTTCGTTGCCACATTACCCCAGGTATTATAGCAAAACTATTACAAAGTGGCACATTGCTGTTTCCAATCGAGCTACTATCTCACTGTCACATAATCAGTACCAGAAAATACTACAGGCTATTTCACAGGAACCCAGTGAGAAAACGTTCTGTTACTACTGCATCAAACCGTATGTACGTAAAACCAGGCACTTTATTGGTGTTGTCGTCAGGATGCAAGTTTATTAATTCTCTGTCCACTGGCCAAATTCACGGCTAGGATTTTTTCGACAAATTTAACTATTTTTCTCTTGTGTATTCTAAAAAAAAAAAAAGTCAAAATACTGTGGAAAAACCATAATTTACACCAGGCGGGTGCATCGTATGTACATGCAGTATGTGGCAGCTTAATGTTTGCACTGCTAAGATCCACTCAGCTGCACAATGAACAAAGACTTTTTCCCCCCGTAATTAAACATTTATCTTCCCAAAGCAAAATAAGACGTACAGAGCAACGGCTGCTTTGAAGTTCAAATAAAAGTAAACTCAGTATTTGGTTAGTAGCTGTTTTGCATTTAACTTAAAAAAAATGAAGACATTAAAAATTAACCCCCCCCCCCCCCGCCCAAAAAAAAGGTCTTTTACCTGAATGTACAGACTCAGGAGTAGATCTGTAGCTCTGCGTAGGTGACCGAGGGGACAGGTTGTGGGTTGGAGAACCAGGAACGCTTTCTCCAGAGGACAGAGAGCGGTTAAGTGAAGATAAGCTGCGGCTGGTGTGCAGCAAGGATGCCTGCTTTGTGATCTTCCTGAACAAGGAACTCTTCTTCTTACTGGGATAAGGAATGAAAAGTTACTCATTCGTCAAACCAAAAGATTTATTTGCTCTTACAGGTAAGTCTCCCTAACTCAATGTAGGGGCACAATGTAAATAACATGCCCTGATACAAACTTATTACATGGAAATTGCTCCAACAAGATCTACCTACCTTGAGAACATTTAATCTTCACAGCAAAAAATGAAACAAAACAAAATCTAACTCACCTTTCTTGCCCATCTTTAGCTTTGCTCTTCTTGTTCCTCCGAGCCATCTTGGATTTGTAGCTGGGCTTCCGAGCTGGCCCAACTTTGATCGATGTGTTCTCAAAAGGGGTAGTAGAGATAGATACCTTGTTTCCACTCTGTTAGATACGAGAGATGGCAGTTGTTTAGACTAAGATTGCTTTTGGCAGTTGTAGGTGTTGAGCAAGTGGATTGCTAATTCATCACAGGCTGAGATGTTTTACTCCTTTGACTAATCCCCTTTCCCTCTGAGACTTCATCTAGCATGGGGAGATGGACTTCTTTAGTCAGGCTTTCACAACAGATTAAATCTTGGTTTCCTAGCTAACTGGTACAGCTGCATGGAACACAAGTAGCATGGGATTTGACCTCTCTTACTGAGATCCTGAATGCCTCAACTTATGTCTTGTACAGCACCAAGATATCATGGGGATGGGTGCTCGCTACCAATGAGAACCACAACAACCATGTTCCTTCTAGAAATTCAGCCCAAAGCAGGTTCTTTGGCACCCAAACCTGTTCCTTACTTATGTGTCTGACCCTTTCTTCACGCTGATAGATGGACAGATACACTGAGATGCACCAGGAATCCATCTGCGTTGACGGTCTGAAAGCATTAGCTTGTTGTCCTCAACACTTATAAGATGAATCCCTCATTTCTTTCATGTCTGCCACCCCTTCCCCCAAAGGACTGATTCTTGGGACTGATAAAACGTTCATTTTATTTCCATAAATATACTCAGCACAGAAGGAGATATCAAAATGCAAGTCATTTAGCTAAATATTTCCAAGACCAGTTGTTTTAAAAGCCTCTTTTAAATACTGCTGATAATAATCCTTGAGAAAATAGTATCAAGAACTAACAACATTAGCAGCTTAGAGCACAAACAAAAATTGGGAAAAATTGGAGGGTATTTGTTAAAATGATACTGTGTATTACTACAGTTACACCATATTAACCTGTTGACTGCTTCCAAATTCACCATCCACATCAAACAAATGAGCATGTCTTATGTCAAATATACCCTTATTTTCCACAGTCATTAATGGAATGTCAGTTTAAGGTGGAACAAGACAGTTCTGGAGACACCAGGAATGTGATTGAAGCAAAGGATTTTTGCAAGGCAAATATTAGAAGCCAGATATTTAACTTATATTTAAAATGCTCCTCTGCCAAACTGATACGAAAGTAGTTTCTAGTTCTGTCCTGCCCACATTCTGTAACACAAGCATATTGTGGCCCTACCTTCAGGATCAGTTCCACCACTTCAGTATGCACCAGACCATGGACAGGTTCTCCATTGACATGGGTTATCAGATCCCCTTCCCGCAGACCTGCTTCATTCGCAGGGCCTCCTTCTTCCACATGCTGGCAATGACAGGGAAACGATTACTTATAAATACACAGGAACCTAAGAATAGCGAGACTGGACCAGACCCAAGGTCCACCCAGCCCAGGATGCTATCTCCAGCAGAGACCAATATTAGATACTTCATAGGAAGGCATAAGAACCGCACAATAGAAAATGCAGCAAAATCTGTGCCCCAATACAGGTTTCAGCCCGATCTCTAAGGACACGTCTAATAGGTAACGTCCGTTATTCTGACATAACTATGGGTATGCATCCCTCTTTTGAGAGAGGGATGCAAATGAAGACATTCGAAATTGTAAATGAAGCCGGGATTTAAATATCCCGCGCTTCATTTGCATATTTGCTTTATGGCGCTGTTTGGAAATAGCACTATTTCGAAATAACAGACGCTGGTAAGACACGGTTATTTCGAGAGAAAAGCCTTCTCTCGAAATAACTGGTAAACCTCATTATATGAGGAATAAGGTTATTTCGAGAGAAGGCTTTTCTCTCGAAATAACCGTGCCTTAACAGCGGCTGTTATTCCAAAATAGCGCCATAACGCGAATATTCAAATGAAGCGCAGGATATTTAAATCCCGGCTTCATTTGCAATTTCGAATGTCTTCATTTGCATCCCTCTCTTAAAAGAGGGTGCAAGTGTAGACATAACCTGTGTAGACACTCACATAGGGTATTTCAAAATAATTTCGGCGTTCGTAAACCTCATTCCACGAGGAATAACGCCTCTTCAGAAATAGCTATTTCAGAACAGCAGTAGTGTGGATGCTCCACTGCTGCTATTCTGAAATCGCTCCTCCCTGAGGTCATTCAAAGTAATTACTCCCCAGTGCTTCCTGGGGCTCTAAATCGAGGTAGCGTGTCTACATTAGGGGAACCTGCCTCGGACTAATTTCCAGGCTTCCCTGTAGTATAGTTGCGCTATTTCTTCCGGAATAGCTTATTGAGAAATAATCATGCCGTGCAGACACAGGCCAAGAGTTAGACATTGGCTTAAACCTTGTACCATAAGGTTAAGTGCACTTGCTAATTTTTGGTCACCATTAATTATCACTCTGAATATTCTTGACATTCATATCAATATAAAAAACTTAAGTCCTTTGAGTTTCAGAATGACACATCCTGGAGCACACATGTTAGAAGCTGCTTAAACAGTCCTGTCGCCTCATTACCATTTCTAGTTTCTGTCAGACTACTTTTCCACCACTGAGATTGGACATTTGTGCATCGGACTCCAAATACAAGGTCTTTTCCCGCTGCCTATCATTTATCACAGTAATTTCTAAACTGTGACGCCCTAATCATCACATACTTTTTTTTTTCCCCACTCCCTGCCATTCCCACCTTAAAACAGGGGCTTGCAACCTTGAGATGTAACTTGGGCTTGAAACTGTTGCAGCAGCTTTCTCTTCATTGCGGACTGAAGGGGTTGCTAATAAATACAGAATTTTTCAAGAGCAGGCAGAAGGGACCAAGGGAATTCATCATGAGAAAAATCCAGATAGTTTTTCTATTTAATGAACAGCATCAAACAATGATTACCGCAGATGAAGGCTGGCTCTCTTAATAAGGTCTCCAAAGCAGATACAGAAGTATACTAAGAAACCATTTCCCTCCTTATGCTCTTGCAATTGTAAAAGCAGTGCATTTTAAATAATACACACACCTCTTTGGGGGGAAATGATTAAAGTAACAGTCATATACATAGCCAAAGAAAGATCACACAGATCATAATACTGTATAAGGGAAAGGAAGAGAGAAATGGAGCAGACAGTAAGATCCCTTAGGATAATAAATGAATGTCGAATTCCTAGACAATCAATGTAAACTGATGGTTTAAGGCATGTAATCAACTCCAGGTGGCTGTCTTGAAAATCCCAGTAGGTTGACTTGATCAGAAGCAAGCTATCACTGCTTCCACAGCTGAGGATGAATTAGCTGTAATTGACCCTCATGTGACCACCCGAACAGAGAGTAAGGGGAGTTGCACAGATATGCACACTTTAATGTTTGCACTTCCGGTAAAAAGAGGCAGACCTACATCACCAGTGGCAGAAGAAGCAGCTGTGATTTTTGTGACAGGGTTGGATACAACCCAGGGTTGTTTTTTTTAAAGAGTTTGTCCATGAAAAGACTCCTTTGGGTCTGAATAAGGAGAGGGGATCCATAGAAGCAAAGGAACGTTTATAGGTTAATCCCGAAAGGAAGACTGTCTGGCCCCGAAGAGCGTGCTTGTTAGAAAACCAGTGACCTACCCAGACCATGTGGTGCACAGCGTAGATGTCACTATCCCCCATGTAGACGCGAATAGCACGAAGCGTGAAGCCATATTTCTTCCCAGCCCGGTGGATTGTGATGGGTGGTTTGGGGTTTGTGATAGCAGGAGAAAAGTCTCGGCTTGGCGAGGAGTCCCTTGAAGATGGGTTGGAGGACAGAGAATGAGGGGACATTGGACTCGCCAGCGGGGAGCACGTGTGGTGATCTACAGGGATGATACAAAGGGGTGCAAATTAGAAAGCCTGATCTTCAAAGGGAGAAATAACTTGTTAAAATACTAATAGGAAATGAAACCTTCCTTATGTTTTATAAAGCAAACGTAAGTGGCATTAAAAATTCCTTTAGTATCAAATGTATTTGGGTTCATCTCCTGCAGTCTTTTTCATTAATAATTGCTCAGAAAGGTCAAAATCATTTCCGCCCCCCCCCCCCCCAAAAAAAAAAGTGAGTGCTTGTTAATATGTACTTACTGCTGCATCATTGTCTGTCAGCTAGAATTACAGCTGGGTCAGTGTGGCTGTTACGAAAAGCTATTTTCAGGAGGGATTCATTACTCGGCCATAAATATTTGCTCCAGGCAGATCCTGGAGTATACCGTTTCAGTCTGCCAAAGATTGCTTTTCTTTCATTTTATATAGATATATACTTTTATATAGGAGTTGACAGTTTCTAGATTAGCAAATACACTGTTCAAATAAATAGTAAACACGGCATGTGGCACCTATCTGCCCAATGTAACTCAAAACCAGCCTGGGTTTAAAAAATGAAACTTGCTACAAAGCTGGATTACAGCTGGATCAAGGGAAGGGTTTCTAATTCAGATGGGGCACAATATTTACAAGCAAGGGGTGGCTAATGCAGGAGTATTGTAATGATTTTAAAATAGTATTACAAATGAGCAGCTGAAGAACCCAGTTCCTCTTTTCAACAGGCCTACTGGCTAAAACCGATTACCTTTACTAATATGATTAGCAATCACACATGTATTATAAGAGCCTTACTTAACTTAGATAAGCTGATAAAATAATTTACACAACAAACACATACAAAATAGTAAGTGAATACACAACTTCCGTATTCCTCTATAACAGTGGTTCTCAAACTTTTTGGCCCTGCTCAATGTAGACCTTTCCGCGGACCATCAGCCAACCACCCATGACGACAAAATGGGTGCAAGGAGGGTGTGGGGGTGCGGGATCTGGCCAGGAGCAGGCTGGGAGTGGGGGATCTGGGAAGGAGGGAGGGTGCAGGAACAGGGTAGGGGAGTGGGATCTGGGAGGAAGGGTACAGGAAGGGGATGGAGGAAAAGGGTCTGGGCATGAGGGGCACTTATCTGACTCCATGCCTGCCACCACTTCCAGGCACTGCCCCCCACTTCTCCCATTGACCATGATTCCAGCCAATGGGAGCAGTGGGGAAAATCTCCAGGCGAGCAGTTTCTTATGCTATTGTTCCCCATGCCGAGGGGGGGGGGGGGAGTGCACAGAGCAAACTGCTCACCGCACTCTTCCCTGCGGCAGAAAGCCAGCGCTGGCACTTCAACCTCGTGGAATTGGGGAGGAGGGGGGCCATGGGGCTGGAGCATCAGCACAGGCTCCCTGCTGGGGGGGGGGGGGGAGCAAGCCCTGAGCCCACACCCACCTGCAAGATGGTCGCGGACCACACTTTGAGAACCGCTGATCTATGAAAAGCACACCAGTAAAGCAAACACAACACTGCAGGAGTATTAAACACCCTTGTAAAAGAGTGACCATTCTGAAATACCCGCTGAGCCATCCAGTTCGTTTTTACCTGACAGAGGTGAACAGTCCTGTCAGAGCCTTTGCTGGGTAATGAAATAAGCAATTTTTCATGAGGGAGCTGGTCATTGGAAAATCAACCAAGCCTCAAACCACAGGAAATGAAATATAAGTCATCACGCTGGTGCCACAGAGCAATCTCCTATCTGTCTCCTGGGCTCCCACACAGACAGCGCAGCTGGCACGGCCCTACCAGGATACAGCGCTCGCCTGGCTGCAATTCCCAGGGATATTCCTGCTGGCTTCCCAGGCAGGAACAAGCGAGCCCCTAGGACTTACAGTCAGGCCTTGAGCTCTACAAAGGGGAGGTGGGAGGCAGAGGGCACAAAGCCAGAATTCCTCCCAGAAAGAAATGTCTGCTGAACCCTTATGACCCCTGCTTGACAGCGGCTTCTAATGACTGGTCCGATCTGGTGCTCAAAATTACAACGATCTATCCATCTCTCTCTACACACCTTTTAGCACTAACTTACTTACATGTATTTAACCCTCTCATCTGAACAGTCCTGGGAACTGACTTTTTCACATCTGTAGAATTTCAATACGACAATAGAGATAGCGGGCGCAGAGGAGCAGCAAAAGGGTTAAACTTGTTTTGCCTGTAAATTGTAACAAATATCCTTGCTGCATCCTTGCCTAGAGACCAACCAACATTCCTGGAGCCAATTTAAACAAAAGAAGATGTGACCGAGACAATGAGACTCGATAACTCATTTACGGTAGCTGTAGTCACAAGATCACAAGCACATCTCTGTCTTCAGCAAAACAACACTCATTTTCTGAACAAGTGGCAAATACGCAGGAGTCCCAATTCCCCTTCCTTCAGGAAAAGTATCTTAGTTGGCAGGAGCAGAAAGCCATGGAGGTCCTGTCTGCAGGCCTTTTGTTCCATGCGCTCTGATTTTTACAACACCTAAATGTGGCGTATTTCTTACCCGAGGGAATCAGGAGGGAGAGAGCTGTAGCTGAAGCTGATTTAATCACTTTGTTGACAGGTCTCGAGGTACGTTTCTCCCCCGATTCCCCGGAGAGCAACCGGTGCCGGGCCCGCCGCACTGCCAAGTCGCTGATGGCTTTTGGAGTGGTAAAATCAGGACCCTCGTTGCTGTTGCTACGAATGCGCTGATCAGAAAAATCTGTAGTGCCCCCGGCTACAGTTTAAATTAAAATAGATTAGAACCACAGGGAATTCCTAACAGCATATCCCCCTGCAGGCAAAACGTAGGAAATCAAAGTCATGTTTACATGTAGTCCAACAGTGAGTTCTCCTCAGAAGCAAGCCCCGGGCTGAATGCCTATTTACAGAAACTTATAACCAATGTATGCTGAGAACTACTTGTTTTTCTTTTGCTGGAAGCCAGCTCCTGCAATAATCGTGTTAGATGAAGCCTAACGCTATGGTACAGTTGTAAAAGTAGTAAGCCATTTAGATAGGATTGTGTCTATATGCAAAGAGCAAGGGGAGGTTTCAGGAAAGTGCTGTCATTTTTATTATCCATAAGAACTGCCAACCTTAAAGGATTATCTGCAACCACTTAACCTGGTTTTATGCTAATTATGCACCACTGGCCATGCTGAGACAGACCAGTGATCCGTCTAGCCCAGTACCTGCCAGGAGGGCGGGAGAGACACAAGAATGACATTAAAAGAATTGAATGAACACGGCAAAGTCAAGACCTCAAAACTGAGGAAATGTCAGAATGCAGGATGCTCGTGCAACCTTAATTCAGCCCCCAAGTGTGTGTGTGTTATGATGGGAGCCCATACGTACATGATCACATGCTATGTTTTCCACAGGATCCTGCCGCAGTCAGCGTGCAGAATGGACAGTGCTCACCAAAAGAGCAGGTGCTGAATGTTTTGTTTTGTCTTCTTTGTTCAATGTGTGGCTGCAGGGCTGCCTTACTATTCAAACCCCTCTCCCAAGAGAGAATTATTCATTTCCTCCTGGCTTCTCTATGGGGCCTATAACTATAAGAAGTGAGCGCAACGTTCCCTCTGATCTTTTCCATCCATGTGCGGAATAATTTGTACATGCACCGAGGCATGTACACCCCCACTAGAAACAAAAAACCTAGCCGGGGCGCTCTGCTAGGAAGCTGGGTGGCATTGGACTCTCTCCTGAGCAGCTGCATAAGCACCCAGCTCACAGGGAACACTGCCTGAGTGCTTCTCACACCACTCCTGGGAGACATGGCAGGTCCTATCCCCATTCTACAGATGAGGAACTGAGGCACAGAACGATTAAGGTCAAAGGTGGAGTGTCCATTCCTTGTGTGTCCAAACCAAGGAGCTAATTTTTCAGAGGACTTGGTGTTATACAGCACTTCATATGTTCAGTGGCAACTGAGCACAGCACTTCTGCAAATCAGACCCAGAGGCTCAAGTCAGGGACCAAAAAACCAAGGAACTCCACAATAAATGACTATCTGTGAAACCTTCGGCTTAAGCAACTGAACTGGGAACTCTGAGGCAGAGATAAAATCCAGTTCTCCAGGGCAGCATTCAGCTATGACCATGACACTGCTTATTCTCTTCCTGTAGTTCCCTGTCTCATTCACTCCATACTGTCCAACTTCTGCAACAAATGGCACAGGGGGTCTTATACACAATCTCTTTCGCTACCCAACCTTGAGTCAGTACCGCAGCAGGGCCGGCCTGTGCACCGCACGAGAAAGGGGCCCTGTGCACAATATTATATGTGACCATGTAATTAAAGATCGTTATAATGCAAATGCACAAGGGAGCCAAATTAAGGTTGCACAGGCAACCTCAATTCTGCCATGTTCTAGCTTTGGAGGGCTTGACTTTGCAATGGCAATAATGCTGTTAACAGGTTTGAGTAGGTAATTTCCAAGAGTTTGTTTTATAAAGAACACTGAAAAACCAAACTCTGTCATGTGACATCGTATTAACACCCATTGCAGGGTTGGGACCTTTAGATCCACGGCCCAGCCCTGTTACTTGACGAAAGGAGATGATAGCTGTCATCCTCGGGGTGGCTCACCAGTAGCGGGGCATGGTGCGCTTTCCTGGTGGGTCTCAAAGATATTTGCTCACAGCAGAGAAAAGGTCAGACGGAGAACTCTTGATCACATTGCAGGCTCTGTACGGGACTGTGCTCCAGTGACAGACTCATTTCCTCTGAGATTCCCCCCTTCTGCCCCTGTCCCAGTCCTGTCTCTTCCCTCGCCTGGTCCCTTGTCCCACCCCATTCCCTTCATCCTAGCCAGCCTCGGTCTCCACCTCTCGGGCTTCTCGGCCCATTCCCATTCTACGTCTCACCCCTCTTTACTCTCCATCGGAATCCCCTCTCCCCACCCGCTTTTCCCTGTTTCCCCCTAAGCTCCTTCCCCGTCAGCCTCAGCTCTCCCACACGTACCCTGGCTTCATAGCTGACCTGTCTAACCTCTCCCATCATCTCCTTCCCCCCGCTCCACTGAGTCTCACTCTCCAGCGCCTAACCCGGCAAGTCCCAGTCCCGCCCCCCAAGCTCCTCATTGGATTTCAGTCTCCCCCACTCAATGGCTCCTACTGCCCCCTCTCCCCCCGCGCACAGATGTGGTCACCTCATCTCAAAAAAGATATACTGGCATTGGAAAAGGTTCGGAGACGGGCAACAAAAATAATCAGGGGTTTGGAACGGGTCCCATATGAAGAGAGATTAAAAAGACTTGGACTTTTCAGTTTAGAAAAGAGAAGACTAAGGGGGGATATGACGGAGGTCTATACAATCATGACTGGTGTGGAGAAAGTGAATAGGGAAAAGTTATTTACATATTCTCACAATATAAGAACTAGGGGTCACCAAATGAAAATAATAAGCAGCAGGTTTAAAAAAACAGAAGGAAGGTTTTCTTCACTCAGCGCACAGTCAACCTGTGGAACTCCTTGCCAGAGGATGTGGTGAAGTCTAGACTAACAGGATTTAAAAAAGAGCTAGATAGATTCATGGAGGTTAGGTCCATCAATGGCAGTTAGCCAGGATGGGTAGGAACGGTGTCCCTAGACTCTGTTTGTCTGGAAATGGGTGACAGGGAGGGATCATGTGAGGATTAGCTGTTGTGTTCCTGCCCTCTGGGGCATCTGGTATTGGCCAGTGTTGGCAGACAGGATACAGGGCTGGATGGACCTTTGCTCTGACCCAGTGTGGCCGTTCTTATGTTCTTATATTCTCATTTCACCCTCTGCATCCTCATCCCAGTCTCCTTGCCTAGCCAGTCACAGCCCCCTCCCAGTCAGTCCCACTCCCCACCCCTGCTCCCATGCTCCCCCACAAACGAGCTCCCAGTCCCAGTCGCTCTTTCTCCTCCACGACCTCCAATCCAATTTCCTGTCCCACCCCAGCTCCTTCTCCCAATCTCGCCCACTCTCCTCCCCAGGTGCAGCTCTTGGCCTCTCTGTTTTCAGATCAGGCTGCCTCCTTCTCTGTATTGTCTGGGCTCAGCATGGGGCTCACTGAAAGCACCGCAGAGACACCCCCTGATCTGAAGCCCGGGGCCTGCACCCGGCGCAGCCCCAGGCTGCAGTGTCAGACAGTCCTGCTCAGCCCTAGGCTGGAGCGTGCCCCACGCAGATGGAACGTTCTGAGAAATTGAGACGGTCTCTACTGAGCATGTGCAAACTGCAAGTTTTTAATGGCCCAGTGTAGATGGGTTTTCAGTCAGAGGGCAAAGGGCCCATCGCTGATGCAAAGGCCCCCCTCCTGTCAAAGCGCAAGTCCCTGCTCCAAATGAAGGGAGGCGCTAGAGCTTTTCAAAGAAAAGCTTATCAGAATGTTTTCAAATTGGAGAAAACAATGTCATTTTCCTCTCACCAAACGCTTGGAAACAACAGAAGTGGTTTTGCTACAAGTCTCCTAAAATGTCAGCCTGAGGCAGACAGCTGGCGTGGAGAATTTCAGCCCTAACACTTAGAGTTGTGTAGAGTTATAGCAATTGAAACCAGGGTGTTATAAATGTCGGGCAACCTTGCCAAGTGTGAGGCAGGAGTAGACTGAAGTAAAGCAAACAAGATTAAAAAGCTAAAACAGCTTGAAAGCAGCAGATGAAGGCAGAGCACCTTCTTCGTGTGCTGTGCGTCACGTAACGCCAGCAGAAGCTGTTAGTCTTACAACCACATTTGAGTGCAGCGAATATTGACACCTCAAAACGGGCCTCTCGAGAGCAGGGAGGCCATCCCAGCGGCTGCGTACCTGACAGGGTTGAGCTGCTGATGTTGCTCGTGGTTGAAGAGGGTGGTGTTGGCCCAACGTCCTCATCCAAGTGCAGTTCTCGCTCCACAGGTTGTTCTGGAATAGGTAGCGGGTGCCCTTCACGTGACTGTACAGCCGACAGTAACGTTCCATCTGATGCTTGCTTTTTGGGGGCGAGTCCTTCTTCCTCGGCTGAGATGGCAAAGCGGGGCATGTCGAGCAGCCCTGAACAGCGCCGCCGAACAGTGAGCGGTGGACTGGAGTCGCTCTCTGTGTGCGAGGACTCGGACACGGACAAGCGCTTACGTAGTCTGAGAGAAAAAGCAGGACGAGGTCACTGGGGTTTGCTATGATCATTAACAATGCCAAAGGGCAAGCGGTTGGTATTTGTACACAAGCATGGACTAGTGAGAGTAAGCTCAAGCCAAAACACTATGAATCACCTCAAGCAGCCCAATTTGGGGGAGGACCCGGGCGGTGGGATGTGGAGGAGGCTCGGCTTAGGGTTGCTGGTTGGGCCATTAAAAGTTATGACTATTTGCAAAAGTCAGATCTGGATTGTCTGCCCTACTTAACTTTTTAAGTTAAGGACAAAACCAAGCAAAATAGAATGCCATGAAGCCAACAAATTATTACAACAATCGTTATTACGAAAGGGGGCAAAGAAATGCAAACAGGTGTACCTATCGCCTTATGCTTTCACCTGATATTTTTTCTTTAGAATAATTTTATAATAATGTTTTACACATGAAAGGCCAGAGCAGGACCAGGGCATGTTAGTTACGCATATAATCTATCAAGCGTTTCTAGTAACGGTGTCGGGTTGGAAATGCATACTAGATCACAACCACATTAAACGCCTCCACACGACACCGGGTTGTAGCACACGATCCTCCATTCTGTAATGTGTGTAGCTCTTTTCTCCATTAAGCTGAACCTGGCAATTATTTCAGTCGTTCTGGGCACAAAGGAGGTGTGTTGCAGTTCTGTTTTCTGAGCATTATTCCATTTTCCTAACAGCAGAGCTGACAGGACACGATTATTTCTGGCATTCAGAATTGTGGAAGGACAGGAGAGAAAGTGGGCCGAACTGGATCCTGAACCCCTGGAAGTTCAGAGATGTCTGGATGGGGCATTTTGGTTCAGGCCCATCTTTGAGATGCTATTCGAAAGAATGAAGCTTTGCTGAGGGGCAGAATACCTTTTGCTTGATTTTAAATATGCATTGTAAGCTAACAATGCTAGAGCTTAATGAGATGCTTTTAAGTAGTACAGAGATTTTATACTTTATTGCAGCTATTTATCCACCTCTTCTGACTCTGCCCTTCTATCATATGAAGTTTCTAATGTCCAAGCAGACCAGGGGAGGAGGGGACCACAAAGCCTCCTCCTTTGTGACTAAATAAAAAGTAGTTGTCTACTAAACTCACATTTCAGGAGAGCCAATCACCCAGCTGCGGTCCCGACTTTTCAGACCCCCAAGGCTGTCTAGACGATCATCTTTTTCCTCACTCAGGCTGCGCTTAGTTGGTGGGGTTTTCCTCTCTTCGTGGATGGAAAGACGTTCCATACTGCTGTACACCTGCAGACAGCAAGATCCAGCGCCGTGAAGTGCATAGTAAACAGTCCTGCATGCCCTTCTCTAACCAACGGGTATTTCTCTCCCAGAATGGAAGCTAGGTTGAAAACCTGCACTTGGCACTGATCTTTGCTTTGCTAATGCAGGATCCAACCCAGATGCGATATGCTCAGTTGGTGTACACCAGGGAGAAGGGAAGAGGCAAGTTTTGGAACTGTCAGCTGCATTCTGGTCACAGTGTGCTATGGAGCAACAAAAGCCATTTGGATACTAAAATTTAAGATAAGTTGCTTACACAAGCTCCACAAGCGCTGCAAGCTGTCATCGAGATCTTGACATCTTACCGCACAAACTCAACTCAGTGTCCTGCGGCTGACTTCTTTTCATTTTGTGGTTCTACCAAACCTTTTCTAACAAAAGGAAAAGGAAAATTCCTTCCCCCTTTAAAGAACGTGCTGAGGCAATCAATATGCTTCCCTGAGCCATACAGTGATATTTTAAATAATTAAACAATTAACCACAAAAAAAATCCATGCTTTTAAAATGGTATTTGATTGTGGACCTGATTTCCATAGACAAGATTAATAAAAATGCTGTTATTAAAAATTCAGCACCTCAACAAGAAAGTTGTTAATAATTTACTGGACTGATCTGTCAGACAAGATTTTCAAAATATAATGAGCTACAGATGATGTCGCATTCGCTGGATTTTAACAGAAATGTATGGCAGTGAACTTGCTGTCTTTGGGTGCATCTACATTGTACTGTTATTTTGAGATAACTAGTGTTATTTCAAAATAACAATGCGCACGACTACACAGGCATTCCGTTATTTCGAAATAATTTCAAAATAACAGATGGCTTATTCCGAAATCTGTAAACCTCACTCTATGAGGAATAACGCCTATTCCGAAATATCTATGTCAAAATAAGGCACGTGTGGATGCTTCACTGCTGCTATTTTGAAATAGCCCCTCACTAGGTCCATTCTAAGTTATTCCTCCCCCAATGCCTCCCGGGGCTCTAAATCGAAATAGCACGTCTATATTAGGGAAGCCTGCCTTGGACTAATTTTGAGGATTCCCTGCAGTGTAGATGTGCTATTTCGAAATAAGCTATTTTGGAATAACTATTCCGGAATAGCTTATTTCAAAATAAACGTGCAGCGTAGACGTACCCTTTGTGTCCAAAATACTGAAGTTGCAGCCTAGAGATGAATTGCTATGAATAACAGGTGGATCCGGTGGAAAAGGAAATAAAGATTTATGGATCTGTAAAAACCTGATGAAGATCCCAACTAATTCTCAGGTCTAATTTCAGTCTTATTTAATAGGGATGTAAACCAGGAGCAACCCCACAGAAGTTAATGGAGAGACATCTAGTTAGACCCGTGTGATACCTGAGACAGGTGCCCAGAGAAAGCTGGAGGTGCATTCTAGTAGAGTAGTGAAAGATAGTACCTTTCACTGTTATAAAGAGGAGAGTGATAAACTGTTCTTCATGTCCACTGAAGGTACGGCAAGTAGTAATGGGCTTTACTGCAGCAAGAGAGATTTAGGTTAGCTGTTAAGAAAAACTTTCTAACTACAAGGGTAATTCAGTTCTGGAACAGGCTTCCCAGGGAGGTTGTGGTCTCTCCAGCAGTGGAGGTGTTGAACAACAGGCTGAACAAAGATCTGCCAGGGATGGCCTAGGTTTACTTGGTCCTGCCTCAGCATATGGCACTGGATGTGCTAACCTCTCCTGGTTCCTTCCAGCCCTACATTTCTATGATGCTGTGTTACAGGGGATTGTATGTAATTCTTAGTAACAAGAATAGGCCCAGGAAGGAGAGAAGATTTCTTTGTATTTTACAACAAGTTCAGGTCTGTTTACATGCATGGGGAAAGTGTTTGGACTTCATACGGAGCCCCTCACAAATTGGACTTGTCTTCTTATTTAATAACAATAGTTGAGCTATTGAGAGATCTCTGGCACCCCATCTGCTCTTTCAGGAATAGTTTAGGAGAAAGGTTTGCAGCACTACCAAGTGCACAAAATCCATTGCTAAGATAAACTACTGCAGTACAGACAGCTGGGACATACCATGGTGCACTGCCCTTCCTATCTAAACCATTAAACTTCAATGAGTGCTAAAAACTTTGCGGTCCCTTCATTTTATTTTAACGCTTTTTTTTTTTTTTTTAAGAAGGACAAGTTACAACTAACAGAAAAAAAACAACATTTTAAACAAGCCAGTACGCCCTTACCTTACTGAACCGTGGGGAGCAAGATGAGAACTGCCTAATTTCTACATGATCATCATCATTTGTGTCTTCATCTTCTTCTGAATCTACGTGTTGGTACCGTTCAGAGCGAGCTAGGAACAAGGGCACAAATCACAGTATAATTAACCAGCACCTACAGAGTCTGTGCCCTTTATATTTTCTATAAAGTATATCAAACAGTAACTGAGGCTCCCAGGATCAGTCTGCATAAAGCAATTCCTATTTGTCCAGCTGAAAAGGTTGCTTGTCGTAAAACTGAGTATTTTTGATGATGAAGAATATCTTCAGTAAAACCGTGCATGGGTACAGACTTCAAATATACCAAATTTTGATCTTCCTATTCCTTTAAACATATATTAGGGATGTTAACTATCGGGTATTTGTATAAATGTGTAACCACTTGAAATTTTAGCAGTTACACACAGGGGGAGGGGAAGGCGGGAGCCAGTGCTCGTGAGGAGCAGGTTCCCGCCTGCCCTCCCCTGCTGCCTCTGTTGGAGGCAGAAGGGGAGGCGGGGAGCTGGTGGCTCAGCAGAGCCGGAATGCGCAGAGAGCAGGCTTAAAAGCTGGCTCCCCATGCGTGCCCACTCCTGCCTCCTTCCCCTTGCTGCCTCTAATACAGAGGCAGCGGGAGGGGAGGGGGACGTGTGCATAATCAACAAGATTAACTGATAAGTCCAGGCTTGTCGGTTAATCGTGTACTCGACTATCCACTGACATCCCCAACATGTACTACACCTCAGAAATATTACACTGTAGAAGTGACTGATCCTTAGCAGAGAGTATAGATGGGCCCAATTCTAGTCATCGCAAGTACTAAACCTATTGCTTACTCACACAAAGAGCCCTATAAAAGGAAATGGGAAGGCGGTTTACTCTGTCTTGCTATTTTCAATGTAATGGAGTTAGTACTGCACAAAGTTTTGTGACACATTTACTTAAAAACTATTCATCTTCTCCCACCCACCACTGGAAAGCTATTTCTCAGTGCCCGCGCAAAAATATTTTGGAGCTCTGTGATCATAAATCAGCCAAATATAAATTTTTACAATTTGGGAGGGGAAAAAAAAGAGGAAGAGACCCCCAGGCTGAACCATCTTTGCTGAATTGCATCAGCCAGAAAGGACTTTTTTCAAGAGTTATAAATCTCTGTAAACAAGGGCTTTTGATAGTAATGCCATCTCAGGTTTCTGGCGTCCATATAAAGATCCTCTATGACGTGAGAATTCTCCCCAGCACAGGACTCATGCCATGGAATCCCTCTATCCAGCTGAGCATGCCTGGGCATTGGTTGTCATCTGCAGAGCTTGTCAACGCTAGGACTTGCTAGAAAATACAAGGCATTTCTACCCCCAGGGAATGAGCTCAGTGCCCTTGCACTATACCCCTCTGTCACTGGCCCAGAACCAAAGCGCTAGAGGCTGAGGTCTAGTGTGATCACCCCAGTGCACTAGACAGCTACGTTCTAACGACAGGATTTCAACCAGCACCACTACAGTAAGGTATTATACCCTCACAATAAAAACGGTTGCAATATATACATATTGCAAAATATAAAGTACATAAGAAATGGGGCCCATGTTACAAATGACACAGCCCAGGCTGCGTTGGATGCTCTTTTCCTTACTGTCAAAGTAGCTCGTGTCATCCTCGGATTCCAGCTGTGGAATAAATTCTGCTTTCTGTCGAAGTAATCCATTCCAGTCTAGATCTTTAAAGAACCGGTGCTCTTTCACCTCATAGGCACTACCTGAAAGAAAGGTATTTTTCTAACATTGCTCTCACATAGCAGGACATTCTCAAGGCACAGGAGAAAACACAAACGTATACTCATCTAACACTCATTTTCTGAGAATCACAGGGAACTCAATTTGGGTTCTTTGTCAATGCTGTGATGACAGATAAAAACTGCACTACAATCTCCTCCTTTCCCCCTTAATTTAACCACAACACATGTCTACATTGCTAGGAAGGAACATCTCCAATATAATTCTGCAGTGTAAGTCTCAAGAGTGAAAACAAATTAACATCTTAATTAAAAACATTTAAATGCTATATTGTTCATACCAAGTGTATGTGCAATTTTTGCCCCTCATTCAGCAAAGCTCTTGAAGGTATGAGTATTTCCATTGAATTCAACAGAGTTAAAATTAGGCTTGTGTTTAAAAATATCTGCTTGAATCACAACCTTTGTTGGTCAGCTCTAGGGCTTGAACACTCAAAGAAAACAAAATTAAAGAATCATTTTCCTGCCATGGTGTGGACATTTTCCTGCCGCGGTGTGGACATTTTAAATGAAACTACTATTCATATTTGTCCACAGAAAAGTCAAGGTATGAGAGAAGTAAAAAAAAAAAAGGAAGGACAATCCAGGAAACTACAGACTGGTCAGCCTCACCTCAGTCCCTGGAAATATCATGGAGGGGATCCTCAAGGAATCCATTTTGAAGCACTTGGAAGAGGGGAAGTGATCAGGAATAGTTAACATGGATTCACAAAGGGCAAGTCATGCCTGACCAACTTGATTGCCTTCTATGATGAGGTAACTGGCTCTACGGACATGGGGAAGTCAGCGGATGTGATACACCTTGGCTTTAGTAAAGCTTTTGATATGCTCTCCCACAGTATTCTTGACAGCAAGTTAAGGAAGTAAGGATTGGATAAATGGACTGTAAGGTGGATAGAAAACTGGCTAGATTGTCAGGCCCAAATGGGTAGTGATCAATGACTCGATGTCTGGTTGGCAGTTGGTTTCAAGCAGAGTGCCCCAAGGATCGGTTCTAAGGCCAGTTTTGTTCAACATCTTTATTAATGACCTGGATGAGGGGAGGGATTACACCCTGAGCAAGTTTGTGGATGACACTAAGCTAGGGGGAGAGGTAGATACGTTGGAGGGCAGGGATAGGGTCCAGAGTGACCTAGACAAATTGGAGGATTGGGCCAAAAGAAATCTGATGAGGTTCAACAAGGACAAGTGCAGAGTCCTGCCCTCGGAATGGAAAAATCCCAACACTGTTACAGGCTGGGGGCCGACTGGCTAAGTAGCAGTTCAGCAGAAAAGGACCCGGGTATAACAGTGGATGAGAAGCTGGATATGAGTCAACAGGGTGCTCTTGTAGCCAAGAAGGCTAATGGCACATTAGGGTGCTTTAGTAGGAGCACTGCCAGCAGATCTACAGAAGTTATTATTCCCCTTTTTCTGGCACTGGTGAGGCCACATCTGGAGTATTGTGTCCAGTTCTGGGCCCCCCACTACAGAAAGGATGTGGACGCATTGGAGAGGGTCCAGAGGAGGGCAAACAAAATTATGAGGGGGCTGGAGTACATGACCTACGAGGAGAAGCTGAGGGATTTACTCTGTAGAAGAGAAAAGTGAGGGGGGATTTGGTAGCAGCCTTCAACTCCCTGAAAGGGGGTTCCAAAGAGGACGGAGAGAGGCTGTTCTCAGTGGTGGCAGATGGCAGAACAAGAAGCAATGGTCTCAAGATGCAGTGGGGGAGGTCTAGGTTGGATATTAGGAAAACCTATTTCACTAGGCGGGTGGAGAAGCACTGGGATGGGTTCCCTAGGGAGGTGGTGGAATCTCCATCCCTAGAGGTTTTTAAGTCCTGGCTTGACAAAGCCCTGGCTGGGATGATTGAGTTGGGGTTGGTCCTGTTTTGGACAGGGGGCTGGATTCGATGACTCCTGAGGTCTCTTCCAGCCCTAGGATTCTATGATTCTAAGGTTTGGTGGCTGAAAGCAAAGCAAAGACACCCAGGGTATGTCTACACTACCACCCTAGTTCGAACTAGGGTGGTTAATGTAGGCATTCGAAGTTGCAAATGAAGCCCGGGATTTAAATATCCCGGGCTTCATTTGCATCTTGCCGGGCGGGCGCCATTTTTAAATCCCCTTAGGTCGAACTCCGTGCCCGCGGCTACACGCGGCACGGAGTAGGTAGTTCGAATTAGGATCTCTAATTCGAACTACCATTACTCCTCGTGGAACGAGGTGTACCGGTAGTTCGAATTAGAGATCCTAATTCGAACTACCTACTCCGTGCCGCGTGTAGCCGCGGGCACGGAGTTCGACCTAAGGGGATTTAAAAATGGCGCCCGCCCGGCAAGATGCAAATGAAGCCCGGGATATTTAAATCCCGGGCTTCATTTGCAACTTCGAATGCCTACATTAACCACCCTAGTTCGAACTAGGGTGGTAGTGTGGACATACCCCCAGTGTGGTAGCAATTTTGGATATCCTGATGCCCTAAGATATCTGTCCACCAGCAACTGAAACAAACCCACAATTTTACATATAACAAAGCACAACATCATTAAGATGGCAATTATTTTCAGCCAACGCCAGCAGGGGCTAGATTTTAGTGGGAGATTGCTCTCTCTGAGAGAGGCTTCACTTCACATTGTCACCCAGCCACTAAAGGTGCACTCTGACATTGTGCTAGATCACCATTTTTAAAGGCTATGTATAAATTAAGTTGCTAATTTCAATTAAATGCAAAACCGAACCAAACACAGAGTTAATGAAAAAGAGGAACTGTGCCACGAAACTGCAAAGGCAGGAATTGTTGAAACGGGAGTCACGTGTGGAAGTTAGCTGAAAGCGTCTATGGCCTTTAAAAGGGAAAGTCTGAGATTGCAAAGGCTAAAATCTGACCATACATTGCTTGCAGATAATCTTAATCACTTGAAATTTCCCAGTAGACTTCAGGTTCTTGGATTTTAGGGGATTATATAGCCGAGTGCTGTAGCCAATGTTTTTAGTTTATTGTTCACTTATAGTGTGGTTATGATTAACTGGCATATGTCATATATAATCCTTGCATGTTCAATAGCGCTAAATTGTAGAATTATAGACGTATAAAATTGATCAGTAGGTAGAGAGACACCTAACACATTTATTCTAAGTAAGAAGGGCTGAAACACAAGGTCTGTATGCTGAGGCCTGATGATGACAGCTAAGCCACACAAGACCACAGAGATAAGAAATACTGACATAAGAGACTGAAGGATATCCCGGTGCCCTAAAATGATGGGAAAAGAGGTACAGTCAAAGCTGTGTTCTTCGACATTCAGTTAAGCAGAAAGCTCAATTGACCGGCATGTCTGGTATCTCCCAATTCAAATTTCCATCTAGTAACGGGGACTAGGATACAGCCCAGCACGTTAGGCAATTGCACACTTGGCACTCTGCTTTTACGCAAAAGAGGCAGAAGACAAGTCGTCAAGCTGAAACCAGAGATTTATTCAAAAAAAGCAGCTGCCCAGGTGTGTCACAAGGTCATTACAGATTCAGAATCTCCTCCACCTTCTACATGGACGATGTTAGTTGAGCTCAGAGGAGTAGCTGGGTTAGTCTGTGACGTTAAAAACAACGAGCAGTCCTGTGGCACCGTAGAGACTAACCAATGAGCTTCCGTGGGTAAAACCCACATCTGATGAAGTGGGTTTCACCCTCGATAGCTCATAACATATGCAATGCTCTCTAAGGTGCCACAGGACCGCTCGTCACTTTTAATGATAATCGATGTTGATAATGATGTCCCTGAGGCACTGCAAGATCGTTAAGTGCCTTCTGAATCAAAGAAAGATTAAATTATGTACAGTCTAGTTTTAGCCTTGTGTATTTTTAGACACTTGGGTGTACGCCAGGCACTGTCTGTGTAACATCATAAGATAAAACTTTCAATGCAGTAGGTTACCTGTATACACACAAGTGGTTAAAGAAACCAACCACTTTGCAGCGTAGTATACCTATGTAAATCATGCATAGGTCTGCATGCTTGGTAACCATAACTTTAACAAAACTTGTAAAACAGAGAGACCTTGTACTTTGCAATGTACGTGTGGTCTTTGTGTTCCTAGAGACCCTGAATCGGAAGCAAGTCGCAGAGGTGACTTCCATCCTATTAAGTCTGAAACTGTAGCCACCAGAGCTGAACATTGCGTTACATAATTCACTTTAAATAAAATACAAAACTAAAGGGCCCACGGCTAAAGGAAAACATCGTTCTGTTACGCTGGCAATTGCTCATCAATGTGGAGAGTCACTTTCCTTACCAAAGAGAATTTCATGCAAAATCTGTTTGAATCAGCGATTCTCTAACTTTCTGGCCTGTAGCCCACCTGGCTCAATGCAAACTTTTCGGCAGACCACCAGTTGCTAATAGAAACTCACCATTATTACATAATTTCACCCGAGCCGTTTTGCTAGTGATGCAGCTCGGGAGAACGGTGTAATTTAACCAGTAAGAAAGGAAATATTAATTTAAATTATGATCAGATTAAGGGCTTTAACTTCTCATGTTAGTTTATCAAACTTCATTTTAAATAAAGTAAAATATTAATTTATGACCAGCACAAAAGGTTCCCATGTTTCCTTTATTTATGGCAGGGGTGGGGAACCTTTTTTGGGTTGGGGCCACTGACCCACAGAAAAATCAGTTGGGGACCACACAAGAAGCAAAAAAACCCCACCAAAAACCACCAGCCCTCACTGATGTGGTCCCCAACTGACACTTCACCCCTCTGGCGCTCCAGCCCCACAGGACTGAGGTTCAAGGCTTTCCATAGGCCAGATCTACTCTTCTGGGGTTCCAGGGTTAGTGGATTTTGTGGACCCCTCCTAGGCTCTGGGGTGGGGACAAAAATGAGGGGTTCAGTGTGCGGGACAGGGCTGCCTGTGAGTGGGATAGGGCTGGGGGTGCAGGATCTGTGTGGGAGGTGGAGTGCAGGAGGGGGTGAGAGTGCGAGGTCTGGATGGGAGATAGGGTGCAGGAGCAGGGCGGGAGTAGGTTGTCCAGCCAGGGAGGAAGGTGCAGGAGCAGGGTGGGGTAGTTGTCTGTAGGTGCAGTCCTCGTGCAGCTGTTCCCAGGAGAGGGAGCAGCAGTGTGCAGAGTGGCTTCTGGCTCCGCTTCTTTCCCGCGAGCCGGATCACTCAGCGAGGCTTGGGGCTTTCTCCGCCACCCTCCACAGCAGAAAGCCGGTGCTGGCTCTCCAACCTTGCGGTGGGGGGATTCGAGGCTGGAGTGCCAAGCGTAGGCTCCCTGCTTCAGGGGAAGGAATTGGGGAGGAGCTGAGCCCAAGCCACGGACCACCTGGAAAGCAGCGGTCTGCAGACCACAGTTTGAGAACCACGGGTTTCAGCAATACTCAAAGACAAACAGTGGTATTTCCCTGACACACGCACATTTCACATGGATTCTGATCACTCTGTCCCTGAGGACAGAAAGCTGTTGAGACTATCACTAAACACAACACACACTGTTGATATCACAAAGCCAACATTTCACACAACAGTACAGTGATGTCACCAGCAGCCTTTTATTGCTTCTGGTGAGTGTTTTCACAAGAATATGCCCGTACCTGTTCCCAGTCTTTCCAGAGGATTTTGACAGAGAAGTTTAGCGGTGAGGTCCTGGGCATCTGGGGGTAATGCCTCATCCCCTTCTGGCCAGGCAATTTCATCTGAGGAGACACAGCAATTTGAAAATGGCAAATCTCTAAGAGATATCATGAAATCCACAAATGCTTCTACCGAAGAGGAAGTGGTACACTCTACCACAGCACGATTGGAATGCGTTTGCATTCAGCCCCACGAGTACTTATCATTCAAGAGCTGACTTTTCCAAAACGCATATAAATTCAGTACTCACCATAGCTGCCGTCAAGGCACACAGTAATTGTTGGAACAAAAGTATAAGAACTTTAATACATGATAATATAATAATGACTGTTTATAGCAACACAAAGAACGACTTAGGGTGCAGCTGTATCTCATACCCACGCATTTAGGGTAACAATTTTAATCATTAGCTAGCACACACACCCAGGGTTGCTTGGGTCCTTAATTGATTTTTTTTAAATAAAAGGAAAAGGCAGTTGCTTTATTTAAATGATTGTATTTTTTTAACACAGTGTTATTTTGACGACGTTAATTTTTATTTCAGATTACTTAAAAAAAGGGACTGTTAACATTTTTCCATTTAATTGTTTTTTAGTAATTTTTTTTAAATGGGAATTCCATCAAGTGTATTTTTTCTTCATCACTATAAACTCTTATCATTTGCTAGGTTTTAACCAAAAAGGGTGATAGTCAATGTGGTTTGCACCAACATTTTCTTCTAATTTTCAAACTTTAAGCGTTGATGTAGCGGTGCCAAAACACAGCACTACTCCAAACTTCTCCTTTTTATCTCTTTTCTGTAAGGTTTATTGAGAAGCAAGCCTATTCCAGCTGCATCCTAATTTCTTTTATACGCTAAATTTCTCCTTGCACCATGCATATTGATAGAGTTCTTGTACATATATACAGATGACGGTGTAGGTAAAGAAAGTTAAGAGCTTTGAGCATGGGTGGTTGGTGATGGTAGGGCCGGGGGAAGGCAAGCCCCCAGCCCCAGCCCAACCCCACCCCTTCTGCTGAGGCCCCGCCCCCATGGGAGCCAAGCTGCTTCCCCACCCCCCCCACCACATGGAAGCAGGGCAGCACACCGTGTGCACCCATCACCATCATGAGGGGAGCACAGGTGAGTGCATGCGCCCCAGCCCCAGAGCACGGGGAGGCGAGAGGGCACATGGCCCTAGCCTCCCCAACCCCGGAGCACGGGGAGGGCTGGAAGTGCAGGGCTCCAGCCTCCCCAGCCAGGAGCACTGGGGGGGCTGGCACTGGGGGCAGCAATGCTCAACCCCCAGAATGCCTACCATAGGCATTCTGGGGGTGGAGCATGGGCAGGGCCAGGCTGGTGGTTTGGGAAGGCAATGCCTTCCCCCGCGTAGCACACCGGCCGCCCCTGGCTTTGAGCAGCTGTGCTGAGTTACCAAAAAGGGAATATCAAACTAGTTCTCCTACAATTAAGTCTGTTTCTTAGGTGGTTTTTCTTCACTGAATTACAGCAGATTTCAATTTTCTCACGCACTCAGAGTGCCCTGCTAACGGTAATCCCTCCAGAGACAGGATACACACACTTACCGCTTATCACTTGTCCAAACAGCTCTTCTGGTGTGTCACCAAAGAAAGGGACGCAGCCAACCAAAAACTCATACAGGATAACTCCCATGGCCCACCAATCCACAGGCTTTCCGTACCCCTGCCGTAAGATCACTTCCGGGGCAATGTATTCTGGAGTCCCACACACCTGAAGATGGATGGACAGAAAGGAAACTGCTAATTTACCAACTGCCAGAGTTAGAAGCCAGCTTCCTTCTACCAAATTCTTCTTCCGCTGCCTCAGCCGGAGCAGGTGGTGATTTCTGTCATTAACACAGCCCTTGCCACATGGAAATAGCCCACAGTTAGTGACAGCCAGACTAGATACACTTGCAAAACCTGTCTCAGATCTCCACATTCAGCATTTATTTAGGGATGGAAAATCCTGATTAACCAGTTAACCGGTTAAGTGTTAGGTTACCCTAATGTTTAATCATCAAAACGGGATGCAGCCCTGGAGCTGGGGCTGCTTTTGCCATTGGTAGGAGGCGGCTTGTAGCCCAGTCCCAGAAGTGGAGCTGCTGGCAGCAGGAGGCTCCTGGCCCCGGGGCTTGGGCTGCTGCCGCCGCCAGCTCCAGTCCTGGGGGGCTGCTGCTGTTGGTAGCAGGAGGCTCCCAGACCCATGTCTGGGGCTGTTGCCAGCTCCCAGCCCCTTTGGGGCAGCCTTGGGGGTGGGCTACTGCCAGGCACCAGGTAACCCTGCTCACACCCCTAATCTGAATTGTTCAATTTTCCATCCATGGCTTTGGTACAATTTAGACCAGAACTTTGAAATCCCAAACTCTCGACTAAAAGTGCATCTTTGCCGAAATAAAGGTAAAATTCTGCCTAAGAACATTATTTGCGCAGAATCAGATGAAAATCTTGTGTCTTCATCATTCATCACATACCACAGTGTCAGGTGGATTTCTACAGACCCTTTGATTCTCTCACAAAGGGCTTCAACCTATACTATATATAGTTTCATTAGTTTAACTGTATTCAGCACTTGCATCACTTCCCAGTGGTGTGCCTAGCTGACCCATGATCTGCTTACATTTACAGGTCATAAAAATCTTTTCTCACTGAAAACATCATTTAACAGTCTCAGTCGATACACCTGAAATAGGTGTGCAAAACGCTGTGGAGATTCGCGGATTCAAAGTTGTAATTGTTTTAGAAAAAGCATTCTTCAACTTACTTGCTTATCCACAAACTCTCTTGCATCTTTCTCAATGTGGCCTTCATACAGATTAGTTGTGAGACTCATTAACCCAATTTTAGAGAGTCCAAAATCTGTTAGCTTAATGTGGCCCATGGATGTTATCAGAAGACTGGGGAAAAGAGGAAGGAAAATAATTCAGTATTCACTGCTATACTTACAGAAAGCAATGAGCAAAGCAGATCCCGCTGTCATGACATTGCATTGTCTAGCAAAATCTCTTAGATAGATGGTGTTTGTGATTGTGTGCATTCCACAACTAAATAAGGATGAATGAGATCAAGACAACTGGGAAATCAAACTGTTTCTGGGCTGTTTTCAGATCTTTGAATGGAGTGTTTGCAGTGCTGTAGCCAGACTCATCCCCGAGGAAACATCACAGCATGAAGAAAGGAGCCATAGTGAACAGCGACATTCTCTGAGCAGACTGAAGAAACAAAACCTCATACCCAGAGGAATGACTCACTACAAATCTCTAATCACGACACACAACTCCGGAGACCCAAGGAAGTTCTGTGTAGGTACAAAGCTTTTCCTTTCCACCAACAGAAGTCACTCCAATAAACATTGTTACCCCACCTAACTTCTCTCTCTCTCATTTGAACAGAATGTTGTTATAAGCTGTCATTCTTTCCATGCTTAATCTTCGGTCTTATCAGAGCAGTTAAGTGCTGTCCTGGCTTTTATCCCATTCAGCCCAACATCCCTACAATGATGGGCTTTTGTCAACTTTTGTACCTGCATTTTTAGGGATTTTTGCTGAATCAGGGTAGAGAGATCTGGCTGTTTGCAGTGCACCTCCTACATAAGCCATGGGAGCATACACATGATTGCTGAGCTAAATTTAGGACATGTTCTGGGAAGCAGCAACTCTGACAAAGAACGTGAGGTTGTGGGGATAATCAGCTGAACTGAAGCTCCCAGTGTGACACCATGGGTGAAAGAACTAACGAGATCCTCAGAAGCATAAACAGGGGATTCCCAAGCAGGAGTAGGGAGGTTACATTTCCTCTGTATTTGGCACTGGAGTGCCCACTGCTGGAACACTGGGTCCAGCTCTAGTGCTCACAGTTCAAGGAGGATGTTGATAAACTGGAGAGGGGTCAGAGAAGAGTCATGAGAATGATGAAAACATTAGAAACCCTGCCTCACAATGTTGGACCTGTTTATTTTAACAAAGAGAAGGTTCTGGATTGAGTCTAAGTTGAGTCTATAAATCCCTAAAAGTTGAGTCTATAAGTCCCTAAATTTGGAACAAATATTTAACAATGGGCTCTTCAGTCTATCCAAGAAAGGTCTAACGTGATCCAACGGCAAGAAGTTGGAAGCTAGACACATTCAGTCTGGAAATAAGGCCTACATAAGACAAACTTCTGTCAGGGATGGTCTATATGAGTCTGGGTCCTGCCATGAGGGCAGGGGAATGGACTGGATGACCTCTCAAGGTCCTGTCCAGTTCTAGTATCCTATGATTTTTTTTTGAGTAATTAATCATTGAAACCATTTACCCAGTGTCTTGGTGGATTCGCTATCACTCACAATTTGTAAATCAAGATTGGATGTTTGTTTCTAAAAGCTCCACTCGAGGAGTTATTCTGGGGCAGGTCTCTGGCCTGTGCCATATAGGAGGTCACAATTAGTGATTAGTTTATCACAATGGTCCTGTCAGGCTGTGGAATTTAAGAATGTGCATAAATGTGCATAATGGTGAGGGGAATTACTCTTTAATGATGTAAGCACAGACAAGAAGTTGAATGTGTCAAAAACAACATGAAAAGCTTGACAGAGACAAGACTGGCTATGTGCCTGAAACATGTAATTATACTTTTATCCTAGAGAGCTACCGCTACACATTTGAACTTGAGAGGTTCAAACCATACTTGTCAGGCTTTAGATCCCGGTGGACAATGCCGTAAGTGTGTAGGTACTCCAATGCCAGCACTGTCTCTGCAAAATACATCCTGGTCATATCAACAGGGAGGGCTCCGATATTCTTTAGGAGTGTGGCACAATCTCCTCCTAGAAGAAAGTTGCAAACATTGCACGCTGAAAAGACATGAGTACTAAGCTACCAAATTAGACAGGTAGATTTTCTGCCTCCTTAAACTGCATCTCTCTATACACAAAAGGTTCTTACCCATGGTCCTGTATTCTGAGCACCGTTTAGAAAATAATTTTTATTTCTACAAAATCTGTGATTTCCATTACTCTAGTTTCTGTAAGGTCTTTCTGGATCTAAAAGCATGTCACAAACCATACAAGTAGCTCTTCTGTCAAGAAGGGCAGCAGTTCCCCAGGCAAGGGATGGACTAGGGGACACTTTTGTCAGTGACATTTTGGCAAACTCTAGCTCATCAAACAAAAAGAGCAGGGTGATGCCTTTGAGGTCCACGTATAGTGACAATGTTTCTAAGGCTTCATAGGAGCCACCACAGGAGAGGAGAGTCCACAGAATTCAACTTATCTGAAGTGGAAAGGAGGACGACTAAGCTGAACTTGGGAGGATTCAGGGAGTTTGGGTCTGTCTGCTTTGCATGACTGCAGGGACTGTCCTCTCGAGATCCCTTCTAGTCCTATGATTCTGCGCTGCTAAGACTACTAAGAAATGCTTTCTCCACTTTAGGGAGCACGGATAAAAGCTTTCTTGACTTTTTAAGGGAGCAGTCCAACTGCCTTCAATGCAACTATGTGCTGAGAAACGCTAGCAGGATTTGGCTCAATGGCTGTATAAATTCATCTTCCAGGTTGGAAATGAATCTGGGATGGAAATAGAGCTTAAATTCAGCCAGCCTGTGTGGCTATCTTTTTTAATTTCTTTTTGATGTTTAAAGAATGCTGCATCACAGCTTAACATAATCCTCTCTATTGGCAAACAAGAATTTACTCTAAATTTGTCAACCTGTCAATCAATAAATTCTGCTTCCGTTTCTCTAAACTGTCAGAGACACAATAGCTCTAGATTCTATCTTGTGGTTATTCAGTTAGTCCAAACACAGAAGCCAGGCACAGGAAATTTGTTCTATATACCAATGGAAATATATTGTTTACATTAAGATAAAACTATGAAGCAAAACCAACTAATATTCAACTGGAATAAATGAGGTGGAAGAGACAGGACCTTAATATTAACCAAATCAGGTCCTAGATCATCCCCTCCAATGACCGTACCCCCCAGAGATACCTGCCAGGAAGTCTCTGCAGCCATTCTCCTAGAGAGACCTCCCCATTGGCTCTAGCCCCCACGGCTTCCCTGCACGTGGTTCTGTGAAGGTGCACCGTCGCTGAGATGCTATGCTGCCACTGGGGCCCACGGAGTGGATGTTTCCCCAGGATGTATTACACCTCCAGGCTGGACTGACTTTTCTGACCCATCTTTGCACCATGGTCCAGCCGATCTCCATTCCCTCCCCCACATGTGGAGCTCAGACCCGCAGAGTCCCCAAGAACAAATGGTGTTGTGGAGGTGGCTGGACCCTCTTCTGTGTAGACATGAGCAGACCCATATGTGAAGGGTCTTCCCACATGTCATCTTGGGAATCCAACCTAGGCCTATTTTGTCCTCAACGTTCGATCCTAGAGAACAATGGTGGGTGACCCTAAAGACCATCTGTAAAACACTTGGAGATACCACAGCATGAAAAGCGATATATATATACACCTACATACATACATACATACATACATACATACATACACACACACACACACACACACACACACTAATTACTGCCACTATGTAAAATAATGTGTTTAAAACAAACATCCAATAATACAGCCAGATATTCAGGCCTGAGACAAATACCTTCCACATACTCCATAACCATGCAGAGGTGGCGTTTAGTCTCGAAGGAGCAGAACATACTGACTACAAAGGGGTTCTCAGCAAAGGTCAGGATGTCTCTCTCTACAAAGGCCTGCTGGATCTGGTTTCTCAAAATTAGGTTCTGTTTGTTGATCTTCTTCATGGCAAAGCGCTGGCGGGTAGTCTTGTGCCGCACCAAATACACAGCCCTACAAAACAACCAAAGGGTTACTACCTGCAGATCAGACCATTTCAAAACCAATGGAGTGCAGGTCATTACAGCATCTTGACTACAAAGAACGTCTGTCAGGCCAAGCATCGCGACAGAAGAAGAACTCTCTATGCTTTTCTTCAGAGTCAGAAATGAGGCAAGGCTATGCCAATTTTTCCACATACATAAGATTCCCAGCAGGGAGGCTAGCTCAGCCTGAAATGAAAGGAAAGCTCTCGCAACTTTGCAAAAACAACAAGTAGTCCTGTGGCACCTTATAGACTAACAGATTTATTGGAGCATCAGCTTTCATGGGCAAAGACCCACTTTGTCACATGCAGTGGGTCTCTGCCCATGAAAGCTGATGCTCCAATAAATCTGTTAGTCTATAAGGTGCCACAAGACTTCTCGTTGTTTTTGCAGATTCAGACTAACACGGCTTCTCCTCTGATGCTTGCAACTTTGAGACTCCTTCATGGTAAAATTAAAATTGCATTTTCTCCATCAGCAAAACCATGAGGGCCCTGTGTGATTTTACCAGGAATCTCACACTACTGTGGCACTTTCAGCTGTCCAGACAACTCACAAAGAATGTAGCACACAAGCCTGGGTACATAGGGAGAGGCACATACTGGTCATCATTTCGGTATATATCAGAATCACCTGAAACATGACCTAAAATTAATGAGGTCAAGGCAACTTGCTTCCAAGCTCCACGAACTAGAGCTGGATTGGCTGAAACACGATGCAGGATTTCCTATGCTCAAATACCCTTTTCATGTGTCATCTTCACCTCTTTCGCCGCACATTAACGATACAGTTTGCAAAGAGGTTTTCCTTCTGTTTGCTTGCTCTATAGAATCAGCACTTACTCCCTTGTCTCTGGAGTGGCTTATTGTATTATATTGAACATAGGATCCTATTTCATAAGTAGCTGAGTATGGTTCATATAGCAAGGACATGTTAAGCAAACCTCCACTGACTGCTTAGTGTACGTCTACACTGTAATTAGACACCTACGGCTGACCCAGGCTCACGGGGCTCGGGTGAAGAGGCCGTTTCTGTGTAGTGTTGATGTTTAGGCTGCAGCCTGAGCTCGGGGACCCTCCCACCACACAGGCGCTTAGAGACCACACTCCATTCCAAGCCTTAACCACTACGCAGAGCTTTAAACTAGGTTCAATGAGGGCCGGTGACCAAAGCCCACAGGCCAGTCAAAAACACAGAGACCTGGGAAAAGGGTCAGAACTTGGGGGTGGGAGGGGAAGCACGAGCTGTTATAGCATGAAACAAAGGGAGAGAAAAGACAAAACTGGAGGACGAGGGGAGAAATCAAAACAGTATCTTAGCTGTCTGTATGTTAATGTAAGAAGTAGGGGGAATAAGCAAGAACTCAAAATGCTAGTAAATAAACACAACTATGACATAGTTGGCCTCACACACACAAAGTGGAATAATAATACATACGACTGCACTATTGGTATAGAAAGGCACAGCTTGCTCAGGAAAGATAGTCTGGGGAAAAAAGGGAGGAGGTGTTGCCTTGTGTATTAAAAACGTATACACCTGGATTGAGATTAAGAACGGAATAGGAGACAGATCTGTTGAAAGTCTCTGCGTAAGGAAAAAAGGGGCAAAAAATAAGATTGATGTCATGATAGCGGTCAATGACAAACCACCCCCCCCAAGAAGAAGAGGTGGATGACTTTGTTTTTAAACTAACAAAATCATACAAAGTGCAGGACTTGGTGGATAACCCAGACATCTGATGGGAAACCAATACAGCAAGTTCTTGGACTGTACTGGAGACAATTTTTTTTTTCAGAAGGTGGAGAAAGCTGCAGGGGGAGAGGCTGCATTAGATTTCATTTTAACAAATAGGAAGGAACTGGTTAAGAGTTTGAAGGTGATCACAAAATGCTTTAATGCATGATTCCAAGACATGGTAGGAGAGAGAACAGCAAAATAAAATCATGAATTTCAAGCCACTAGACTTTAGAAAACTCAGAGAGCTGGTAAGTAAGAGCCTATGGGAAGCAAGTCTCAGAGGAAACAGTCCGAGATGGCATTTTTTTCAAAAAGACACTATTAAGGGCACAAAAGCAAACAAGCCCACTGAGCAGCAAAAGTAGAAAGTATAGCAAGAGACCACACTGGCTTAATCAGGAAATCTTCCATGACCCAAAAATCAAAAAAGAATCCCACAAAAAGTAGAAACTGTGTCAAATTACAAAAGAATGACTATAAACAAACCCCACAAATATGTAGGGGCAAAATTAGAAAGATCAAGGCACGAGATCAAACCAGCTAGAGACATACATGGTAAAAAGAAAATATTCTACAAAAACATTAGAAGAGGCAGATCAAAAACAGGGGAGGCATGTCACTCAATGAGGGGGGTGGGGGTGGGAATAATAAAAAATGTGGAAATGGCAGAGATGCTTAATGACTTCTTTGTTTTGGTTTTCACCAAGAAGGTTGGTGGCGATTGGACGTCTAACATAGTGAATGTCAGTGAAAATGAGGTCGGATCAGAAGCTAAAATAGGGAAAGAGCAATTTAAAAATTACTTAGACAAGTTAGATGTCTTCAAGTCATCCGGGTCTGATGAAATGCATCCTAGACTACTTAAGAATCTGACTGAGGAGATATCTTATCCATTAGCTATTATCTTTGAAAAGTCATGGAAGACAAGAGAGATTCCAGAAGACTGGAAAATGGCAAATATAGAGAAAAAAGGGAAATTAAGGACAACCCATGGAATTACAGACTAGTAGTCATCTTAACTTCTGTACCTGGAAAGATAATGGAGCAAATAATTAAGCAATCAATTTGCAAACATGTAGAAGATAATGAGGTTATAAGTAACAGTCAACATGGATGTCAAGAACAAATCACGTCACACCTACCTGATAGCTTTGGAGAGGGTAACAAGCCTTGTGGGCAGGGGAGAGGCGCCTCCCTCCCTCCTCTGCAGTTGGGGGAGACACGAAAGAGAAGGGAGCGCGCGCACCACCAATGGCCACTCCCCCTCCCACACAGCAGTAACAGTTACACTCAACCCTGCTCTAGAAACCGCATTCGATGATGATTCCCCCCTCACAATTACATTTTGAAACCTATCAGTCAGCCAGCTTTTCATCCATGCAATGTGTGTCACCTTAATAGATCTTTCTAGTTTTTAAATCCAAGTGTCATGTGCTACCAAATCAAGTGCCTTACAAAAGTCTAAGTACATCACATCCCCACTATTATATTTATCAATGAAATTTATGATCTCAGATTTCACATTCTGGGTTCTTTTTGTGGGGCTGGCAGTGGGTATTTTAACTTGTAAACTGAGCGAATGTCTTCTGCGCTCCTTAGGGCACAATGAAACATTAGGACGTTTTCACACAGCAGCTCTTCATAGGGGAATTACGTTTTGATGTCTGGTATTAATAAGTATCGAACTTGTGTCTGAATATGTGGTGCTAACAAACAAATGCATTTTACTGTTATACTCCTGTTTTTGAGAAATACTAAAATATAAACTAAATGACATTACACATCAAGATAATTTCCCTGAATAATGCTCAACTGTCATACCTCAATTGTAACCTCTCTAATGTCACATTGACCTCGTGTATATGAGTATGTTTAATTATATCCACATACTGCAAAGGCAAACTTAGCAGAAAAACGTAAAGCATAATACGGCTTGAGGTCAAAACTGTAGTATAATATTAGCAAAAGCAGCTGGCCAGGGCAGATCAAGAATAACAGTCTGAAAGGCCTAATTCTTTGTCAGGTGGCTTGATGACAACATCATCTTGAAAAGCAATATGCTAGCAGACAACCTGAAAAGCTTACCCATACGCTCCGTTGCTGATTAGCTTAATGGTTTCAAACTCCTCTTCAGAGGGAGTTTTCTTTGGCGGCACAGGGGCTCCACGGCTCTGAAACATCAAGAAGGGATTTTCCCCCCCCACAGTTCACCAGAATGTAACCTACTTTTTAAAAATGTATTTTCAAAAGCTTCACTTCTGAACAGAAAATACAAGTCATTTAATTTTACTCCTAAATTTACAGAAAAGCAAAAAACTATCTTCCTGTTTATGACTATGGGGGGTGGGGGTGGGTGTGTGTGTTTCCCTGATATATTATAACTAAGAAATTGCTGCCACATTTTCCCATACTGAAATCTTCCATTTTACTCTTCGTGCAACATGCATTACATTTTGATTTCTGTTAGATCACAGATCTGCCCTCTTTCTCTGGTAGCCTTCTAATACCCTTCTACTGTGTAATGAATGGTGTTTGTTTTCTAAACTACCATGGAACTTTGCAAAGTCTTTGCACACTGAGTTTCCAATAATGCTCAGTATCTGCCAGAACCCATAGTACCGAATAAGCAGAAATATTTTAAACAACATAGTTTAGGCTTTTCAAGCTACTTCCATCCAAGGAGTTCAAAACAGGCAGACACTGAGGTAGAGACATCAGGTGACTTGATCAAAGTTACACAGGAGGTCTGTGGCCGAAATGGGAACAGAATCCAGATCTTCAGAGTCCCAGGGTCATCCTTCCTTCCTGTGACGGGGTGTACCAGCCCCGCACAGGGGAGGCCAGGCTTAACCAGGCTCACCTGGCTGAAGAAGTCCCGCCCCCACAGCCTTGCTGGGCATGCTCGGACTGCAGCCCAGGTATAAAGGCCTAGAGAGAGGTTCAGTCTGGGCTGGCTGCCAAGGAGGTATGAACTGCCAGTGGGACCAGACCTGGAGACCACCCAGTGAGACACCAGAGACACTGCAGAGGATCTGGAGGAAGGACCCTGGATGGAGTCCAGTGGAGACGGGTAGGAAGTAGCCCAGAGCAGGAGGTTGAATCCCGAGGAATTTGGAATGTTGCGGAACGATTCTCCACCCAAGTTAGTGGTGGACTGTACCACCACTGTTAGGGCCCTTGGCTGTGACGTGGTGGAGCAGGGAGGGCCCCAGTCCTGCTACTCCCTCCTCAATCCCCAACCCATGGGGCTTGCACCTGCTTCTATTGACTCCAGCCGCTAGGCTGCACTGCCCCCATGAGAAGGGCATGTGTTTAAGACAGCAGCTGAATTACTGTACGCACAGGGTTAGGGTGTGATTTCAAGAACCCCAGGGACTCCACAGCTCCCCTGTAGGGGGCTGGGCACACAACCCCGTGACACTCCCCAGTGTATCGTTAACCTGATCAGGACATTAGCTGAGAAACAGTGAGTTCCTGAGCGACTGCAAGCCAGGTCTGAATTCTCCCATTTGCCCGGGGCACTTCCAGCAGAGATTATTCTGCACCTCATGCAACCACGCCGCAGAGAAGGATAATTCCTTTAGATCGGGGGTCTCAAACTCATGGCCCGCAAGCGTTTCACAATGCGGCCCGTGTACCACTGCTAGCATGTGAGTCCTTGCGGCCTGGGGGAGTGTGCCCACGTCCTTCTTCCAAGCCCTGCTCCACCTTACCCCACCCACCTCTTCCTGCCCTGGTCTGTCCTCTTCTCCCCCCGCACCCCTGCCCTCAAGCCCTCTCCCCTGAGGGACACAGCCTCAGGGATTACCTGGGGGGGGGGGCAGCAACAGGGTTGGCCCCCTGCCCTCACGGTGGCAGCAGGAGCCTCTGCTCCACTCTGCTGCCAGCTTCCAGGCCAGCCTGGTTGCTCTGCTTCACCGCTCTGCACGCGCCTCCCCCAGGCCACAGAAAAGAGTGGGCAACGGCACGGAGCTAGCAGCTGGAAGCTGCTCTATCCCTGCTGTGCTTCCGGTGATGGCGCGCTGGGGGCTGTCAGGGGCTTTTAACTTGCTGGGGGTTGCAGGTGGGGCTGGGGGATACATGAGAGGGGGGCAGCGTGGGTCAGCAGGCGGTGCCAGAAGACGGGCAGGGAGAGCAAGGGGGAACTCACAGAGACCTCCGTCTCGCTCCGAGCCCTGCCAGTGGGGATGTCCGCTGGCCCACTAGGAGGCACGGATGACTGGCACCGGCCCTCGGATAAACTGAGGTTGAGGGCCCTGCTTATTGTATTTTACATTGTAGAAAGTGGGTGGGATTTTCAAAGTTCCTAAGTCAATTACTTCCGGCCAAGTCTACAAAAGTACTGAGGTATGGGAATGCCCAACCCCTAGGTGCCTTGCCACCCCATGGACTCCAATCCCCAACCCTGTGTTATGCACCGGGCTCCCCATTCAATACATGGGGAAAGCCAGCCAGCTGAGGGGATCTGCCTATGCCAGCCAGAAGTGAAATGCAGAGGAAAGGTGCCTGTCTGGTGGGTCAGAGAGGAACACCCTCCCTCTGCTTGGGATTTTCAGCTGTGAACCCCTTTTCTGGAGTTTGGCACCTAAGGCAGGTCAGTGGCTCTGGTAGCTGGCACTCTAGAAGATGAAACCCAGATCTTTCACGAGAGAACCCCCGGTGTCATTATACCCAGCAGCTCAGTGGTTAGGGCATTCACCTGGGATACAGGAGACCTGCTTCAAGTCCCTTCTCTGCCTGATTTGGGCCAGAGTTTGAACCCACATCTCCCAGGAGGGCCTTAACTGTTAGGCCAGGACACACACAGGCGTGCACACGCAAAATAAATCTTGCGTCAGATGCTTTCTTTCTAGGGAAGAAATGGCTAGAGAGTCCACGTATATTGCTTCTTTACCTCAACTGAATCATCGGTCTGTGGAGTGTCTGGGCTGTCATAGCTATTCAGCTGGGCCATTTCTGCAAACAACAAAGAGTATTTTTAATCATCTCCCTATATCATTAATCTCTCTGTGTATGTGATGAGCTTTCGTGGGCCCGCGAAAGCTCATCACCTATTAAACCATCTTGTTAGTCTTTAAAGTGCTACATGGTTTTCCCTATTGTTTTAGCAAGATCAGACTAACATGGCTACCTCTCTATTACTACTCTCTCTGTATGCCAAAGAAACAGTATTTTACAAAGTATTTGTAGATGTCAGGAAAGCACATGTCTTCCTTTCCTGCAAAAACATTCCACTACTGCACCATAGTCAACTGGAAAATCTTGCCAGGTGTTTTAGGTAAGACTTCATTGTCAAAGACAATCGATTGTCCTCACTCATGTATTTGTAGCATTCTAGAAATTCCCTATAACAAGGATAAGGAATAAATGCAAATACTAAGGTAATGTTATTAATATAACTCCAGCAAAATCAGCATCTGAATGTGTATATTTATGTCCATGAAAGCATACACCGCCCATTAGTACACAGAAAATTAGATTTCCAAAAACTTTCTTCTCTCTAAGGCTCTGTCTAGACAGAAGTACTATTTCAGGATACCAGAAGTATCCTGAAATAGCTATTCTGCGTCTTTAAACACACCTATTATTTCAAAATAACGTGCGTGCTATTCTGGCGTCCCTGTAACCCTCAATCCGCGGGGATTAAGGGACTTGTCGGAATAGTGATTTATTTCAAAATTACCTCAAAATAAGCTACACAATTTGCATAGCGCAAATTGTGGAGCTTATTTCGAGATAAGGGTGCAGCATAGATGCATCCTAACAGGCCCAATTTTGCAAGGTGTCAAGTACTCTCAAACCATGGTGATGTTAGTGGGAGTTTTAGGATGCTCAGCTCCCTTCAGGGGTTGCTAAGCACATCACAGGCTCAATCTCACATGCCAAAGACAACAGGCTAAAAACATATTCATACTGAAAAGGACTCTCTAAGTGGATACAACGAAATCACAGACATTTCTACATTTCCATTTTGTAGAAAGAAAATGACGCACCTTGACACCTTTACACAACTTTACTTGGCTAATGAGAAATAAGTAAATGAAAGGACCTCTCCCTCCTGACAGGATCAACGGAAACATCGCTTTACATCAGACGTCAACAGATACAATTAATTAAATTGCACTCAGTAATCTCTGATGAAAATTTTCCCAAAAGCTGTTTGTCTGAAGTTGCTTGACAATCTGTCACTCAGTAATTCTAACAAATACTACAGAAATTAAGGTAAAACTGCTCCCACAAGGTAAAAAGAAAACCCAAGTTCAATTGCTGCCAAATTCTGTGGTAATTTCTAGTCTCTATGGCAGGTTTTATTGTTGAGTCAAGCATGGAAGCAAAATTTGTGCCAATAAATCTCTCAAAAGAAAAGAGATTAAACAAGATTAATAAACCACTGACATGAACTATTCAGTTGTGCAATAACTCACCGATTTCAAAATTTGGATTTTCTGGGGCTGTAGTGCCAGGAGCATATTAGAAAGCCTATGAATGTTACCATATACAACACTGAGGTCTACAATAGGGGCTACCAGAACTGCTCAGCCTCTTCTAAATAATCCTCTCTCCCCAATTCCATGAGGGTAAGAGCATGTGCTGGACAGAGATGGTGGGTCAGGGTGCCTAGAAAATCTGGATAATTTAGTTTGTCCCCTATTATAAAGATAATCCTAAATTAGGAAAGATCCTGGATATTTAATCCAAAAAAAAGGAACTGTAATATGACTGGTTCTCTCAAGCTTTAAAAAAAGAGAAAAATAATTTCTCAAGAGCTTTCAAACATTTTCCAATATGTGATATAAAATACAATAGTTTTTGAAGTCTGTATATATAGAATACACTGCAAATTATCTCCTCTTTGAAACACTGTCCAAATGAATCCTTTACATGTTCTGGTTTAATGCCTTCTGGGGACTAGAAGTATAAATGTCTGTATCTAGCTCAGTGGTCCCTGGCCCCCCTGCAGCCCAATCCACACACAGCTGCAGTCCATGTGACATCTTCAGGCCACACAAGTGGTATATATATTGCATGGATGTGGCCCACATAGCACAGGGAGTGCTGCTCAGCATGTACAGACTGTATTTATTGTATGGGTTTATGGTAACGACTGACTATCATCACATTTAGCAAATACTCATTCTAAGTATAGCTATTCAACGCCCCCTGTCCCCAAATGCCTACACTATTCACTGGAGGGTTCACAAATGCTCCATGCCACATGGCAACACAGTTGCAGCCTCTAGTGCTTCTGAATTACCCAATAAGGGAACAGAACCATCTCTGCACCCTCAAACTTCCCCCCATCCTCTAAGCCAGGGCAATAATTTTTATGGAGAGGGGACTCCAAGAATTTGGAAAGTGGTCCAGGGCCGTACTCTTCCATGATATTCATGGTGGAGGTGCAGGGTCTAGGATGGAATTTGGGCGTAGAAGGGAGCTTTGGGTAAGGGACTGGGGTGCAGAAGGGGGTGTGGGACCTGTGAGGGAGTTTGGGTGAAGGAGGGGGGGGTGAGACCTGGCGCAGGAATGCAGGATGGGAAGCAGGGATCTGGGTTGTGACCGGGGGAGTAAGGGATTGGGGTGCAAGGTCTGGGACAGGGCTGTGATCTGGAGGACAAATGTGGGAGAGGGTGCAGAGTCTGAGAGAAGGGGTAGGGGTGTGGGAGGGGGAGCAGAGGGTTGGAGAAAAAGGGCTGGGGTGCCAGAGTCAGGCTCTGGCTGGGAGGTGCTTTCCTGGGAGGCTCCCAGCCAGCAGCCCAACAGGCTCCATGCCCCTGGACCAGCTGTAGGGTTGATGTGCGGCTCTGAATTCTGAGAGCCCCGAGGCAGAGGGGTACTTTGCACACTGCCTCTGCTGCAATCAGGCAGCTCCCATTGGCCAGAAACCAGTCAATGGGAGCTGCAAGATTGTGCTGGGGGCAGGGACAGCATGTGAATCTTCTCCCCTTCTCCCAGGCTGGCAGCATTCAGGGGCTGGGGCAGGCCAGGAGCCTGTCTGATTCTCCCATGGGCTGGATCTGGTGGCTTGGCGGGCTGCATCCGGCCCATGGGCCACATTTTGCCCACCCCTGCTCTAAGCTCGCTCTCTCCCACCCACGGCTTGTCAGTCCGGTGGTTGGCATATAGACTGTAGGCTCTTTGGGCAGGATTTGTCTATGTATTTTTTTGGTGCCGTGTATAACACAGAACATATTGTCAATGCTACAAAAACGGAAATTGTCCTGGCCCCTCATGCAGAACTTGAGTAAATAATCTTTTCTCCTCAGGAGACCAACCCAAAGGCTAGGATAACAGAATCTTCCCCAAAGCAGGTAATCTGTGTGTGTTAATAACATGTCTTTGAGGGGGAGGGGGAACAGGACCGGCAGACTCCAGCACTAAAACGCAGGGATTGCAGCCAATCGCTGAGCTCAGACAATCATCCTGCACCTCCCCAGCATGTATCCACAGTCTCTATGGCTCTGCAACATTCACAGTGCAGGGAGAGACGGAGGCTTTGAAACTGCCTCACAAAGTCTCTCTGTGTAACAGAACTGCTGGTTGTGCTGCAAAACTGGCCCTTCTATAGCCACTCCACATCTCAGGGATTTCACCACAAAGTGCTGAGGACAGATTATTTAAACCAGAATTGTGACTGTTCCACAGAGCAGGTGTAACCCCTCCTGTTCACTAGCCCAGTGTGAGGTTATTCAGCACAGGGGAAGCCTTGTGACTTCTTACACCCCTGTGGGGGGCTAGGCCTGAGGCTCCTTGCTGTGCTCTGCATTGTGTAGCGTGTGTGTGTGCACCTCAGACCAGACCCACTCAGGCAAACCACCAGGACCAGGCTTTCTTCTGTAAAAAACAGAACAGGATCACAGTTCAGCAGCCCCTCCTCTCTGCATGCAGTCTGTGTGCTGCTTCTAGCACTGTCCCTGCTGAGACCCCGCTGGGGCAGAGGGCACATCCTGGCAGGAACCAGGACGTTCTCCCAACATGCCGCAGGTTTGTAGTCCACAGCTTGTCATTCCCAGGGCTGCTGCTGAAGCCCACTGGACTTTGGGCTACACAGGCAAGCACATTAAGTGTAGCAAAGGAGAATTCTGCTAGCTGTAAAATGGGTTTTACTCAATAGGATTTTTACTGCGAGTGCACACCTGTTCATTTCACAGGGAACACTTCAAAATGTCCAGCAACATTCTGAAGGACCAGAGTACAACTTTCTGAGCAAATGCAACAGTCAAAATACAACAAATGGATTGTTTGAATAGGCAGAGTAGCCGTGAAATTTAACAATAATCAAAGGATAAGTCAATGTACAATCTAAAAGCAAGGGTCAGGGCTGATAATCGAACTTCTGTAAACAGCAGCTTGCAAACAAAAACAGAACTGAACAGTTTAGTTTCACTGTCAAACAGCAGAACATGAATAGTTAAAAGGTAACACAGAAAGATTGAGTCCACACAGCACCCTAAACTCAAAATAAGATACACCCCTGTGTTATACAAATTGTCTCTTATTTTGATTGAATTTCGAAACAGCGTATTTTGAAATCTGGCGTGTCTACACAGCACCAAATTTCGAAATAACGTGCTATTTCGACACATCCCTTAACCCTTGTAGAATGAGGGTTACAGAGATACCAAAATAGCGCGCCCGCTATTTCGAGACCTCTCTCAAAATGGCAGGCGCGTTCAAAAGACGCGGCATAGCTATTTCGGGATACTTTTGGTAACCCAAAATAGCCCCACTGTGTAGATATACCCAAAACAACAAGTAAACTGTCCTTTCCCCCACTAATGACATTTTGAGACTAGCAATAGGATGACGAAGGGGGAAAAATGTGGCATGTGAATTGAAGAGAAAAACATTCTCATTTAACAGTGCAATGCCCAGTGAAGGTGGCTCGTATTTGATATTTGGAAAGGCTTTTAGCCCAAAGAATGTGCAGTAAGAAGTTCTCACCCTCCAGGGGATCCCGGGTAAGGCCCAGCTGGCTGATAATGTAACGAGGAATGTCGCATTTAATTCCTTGCCCTTCCTTGGCATGACCTTCGGCAGCTTCTAACAGATGGTAGAACTCTTCAGGATTAAACTCCTAAAGTCAAAGAATAGGACAAAAGGTATGAGTGATCTGATTCCAAAATCAAAAGAGAATTTGTTGTTGTTTTATTTTCCCCAGAATAGGAAGAAGAAAGCAGAGTTACTGTTAAGCTTTAATCTAATCTAGTTCATATCCTCGCGTCTGTTGGCCTCGCAAAGGAACAGTGATGACAGAGATGGTCAGAGATGCCCCAAGTCCTTATGATGTTCCAACCCATGGCGAATATTATAAAAACAAAGTTTTTGGAGATGAGAACCGATGTAAAGTTTCTGTCTCTCGGTGTGATAAAAGGATGAAGTAAGCCACTCAACAGCAAGTTCCAAACAAACTTAGCTAAGCAGAGCATTCTAATCTTGCTTCAAACTATGCTGCACGAGTTACAAATTTCATTATAAATAGAAGACATCATTTCTGCTTCTTGAATTGCTCTGAACTATTAACCTGTCAACTGTGACTTGGGCTACTTGACAGCTCAGGCTGAAGACACATGCTTCCTAGGACAGTGTTGCTAACATACTTTTTACTCTGATCTGCAAACCTAATTGTTTACTGGTGCTACACTCCTGTGCAGACTATTAAATTGTTTTCAACTGAGTAATTGTTCTGTACAGTTGACCAGTGACCGACATCAAACAGCACAATTTACCTGAAAGAGTGGTCAGCTAAACAGGAAATGACTGAAACAAACCAACCCCAAAACCAGAAATCAATGTAATCATAAAAATTAAGAGAGTAGAAAAGGGGCACTTTTAAAAACTGTCAGCACTTTCGAGCAAGGACCACTTCTTTGTGGTATATCCATGTAATGATGAGTTCAAAGTTAGCACTAAGCAAATAATAAAAAACTGGCAATAGTGCCAAGGGCAGGGATGAGTGAAGGAGAGACATGTGTCTGGAGGGAGTCATTAGTGACTTAGTAAGAAAAGCAAGCAGAAACTAGATCAGAGGGAGAGTTGGAGGAGACAAAAGCTATGCACTGTGAGGTATAGACAAAGGCAAGTAATGCAAAAAGGATAGGGGGGCAGTTGGGGTGGGAAGTAGGGAAGGATTGTTTTCACCCAAGACATACTTACTGGAGCAGCCAGAGGATAAATAATAGTTAAATAGACAGGGAAAGGATGGGAGAAGGAACCTGGGAGAGGTGGAATTGATAGAGCTGTGCTAATCTTTTTGGTACAGAATTCTTTTAACAAATTCTCTAAATGGAGTTTTATGTAACTGAATGTAATAGCTTCCTACAGCAGTGTTCCAATCTGCAAGACAATACCACCATCAAAAGCCACTGCTAAGAACCACACTGTCCCCGGGGCTACATCTAGACTGCAAGCCTCTTTCGAAAAAGAGCATCTAGACTACAACCAGTACTTTCAAAAACCCGAGCTGCTTTTTTGAAAGCGAGCACCCTGGCAGTCTGGATGCTCTCTTTCAAAAAAGCACAGTTTGCATTACATAGCGCCTTTTTTCGAAAGAGCACTTTCGAAAAAAGGCATTATTCCTCGTAAATGAGGTTTTCCGCGGTTAAAAAAAACTGCCACGTTCTTTCCATTTACTTTCGAAAGAATGCTGCAGCAGTCTAGATGCAGGGGAAGTTTTTTCGAAAAAAGGCCACTTTTTTTGAAAAAACCCTGTAGTCTAGACACACCCCAAGAGTCGGTCTCATTGGTAAATAGCACACATTTTTTCAAATGTGTCTACTGAACATATTCACCTGAAAGCGTGAATTGCTGTCTACAAGGGCCAAATACTTAAATAAACAATATGTGTTTTACCATCTGGCACATAAGATTTAAATAGATTTTAAATTCCCCAAATTGTATAAAACAAATTCCTTTATACTCATTGCCCCATCTCCTCACCTGACTTCTGTTCAGTCATTTCACTCTGTACTGAAGAAGCAGGAGTCATATGAGTGGCTGGATATAACATTTGCTTTATATGAAACAATTTTAGTATATTTTCTGTCATTTAGCACCACATCTGGTCTGATGAGCGCAGAGCAAAACTAAAGGGCAAATTATAATAATGAGTGAATCCACATGCTCCAAAGCGTAAGAGAAAACTGACAGCCAAAGTATAGTAATAGCAGGCTGTCGATTGAGATACACTCTGGCATTGGATGGAACACAACCACTAACGGTGCTGAGGTCAAGTAACTTGACAAAACGATGAGGCAGACAGAGTACTTTAAAACACAGAACACTGAAAGAGACATCTTCAGTATTTTTATATTTTGGGGTCTTGCCACTTGGTTTCAGGGCTGTCACTACACACTTTGGAGTTCATTACTCAAATCCCAGAAACTCTATTGCCCCCACCTGCTCCCACGCGCATCTCACAAGGACAGGTGCAGTAGCTCGCACAGAAACCTCTTGATACATTAATCTGTGGTTAACAGCATGTATGATTTAGCAAGTGCTTCCAAGAGGAACACCACACTACAGAGATGGCATTAAACTTTGGCAAATGCTCTCTTACCCTTCTAAGGGGATGTGTGCTATTCTAGTGACACATGTATCTATTTCAGTTTTAAGCAAAGTAAACACCAAGAGATTCACAGTCATCGATTTCCGTTGAATTTTGCTTTTTCAATCCCAGTCTCATGTGTGGGGAAGATTTTGAAGTAAAGTGTTAAAGTTAATTAATGCCAGATTGAGAGATCCAAAGTCCCTTTGACCGCTTTCAAAATTCACTGAGAGTTGAAAGGCTTGATGCAATAAATACTGCCTTCCACTCTTAATTTTATTATTCAAGAAATCTCAACTAGATTCAAATGCAAACATACATATTGTCTCTTTCATAATTTGCAGCCATGGGGGGAAAAAAATCACATCGAACTGAGCTGCCCTCTTTAGGAGAAAAGCTTCACAAAGCTAGTTTGTCTTCCAACAGCTCACATGAAGAAACTCACTCCTTGGTTGGCAGAATCTCTGAAAGTGTGCTTCTGCCAATCTCTAAGCCTGAGCATTTCAGAATGTACCTGCTTGCTATAATACCTGAAAAAAGAGGCAGTTTTACTCAGCTCCATAGATTCCAAGGCCAGAAAGGGGCCATTAGATCTAATGAGTCTGACATCCTATGTAACACAGGGCCAGTTACTAGCCTTGTATTGGGCCCACTAACTTGTTTCTCTAGTCTAAAGCCTGCCTCTCAGAAAAGCGGCCTAGTCTGGATTTGCACTGAAGCCACCACTTCTCCTGGTAGTTTGTTCCAACTGTTAGTCACCCTCACTGGTAAAATATGCGGTTTATTTGTAATTTGAATGTTTTGGCTTCAACTGCCAGCCACTGATTCTTGTTCCCCATTGCCCTGCTAGCTTGAAGAGCTCTTAAGTCCCTGACATTTTCTCTCCATAAGGACACCCACGCACCACAATAATATCACCTCACAGCTCTTTGATAAGCTAAACAGATTGAGCACCGTAAGTCAGTCCTTAAAAGGCATTTTCTCTAGACCCTGAATCATTTTGGCAGCTCGTCTGCACTCTCTCCCATTTTCCTGCATCTCTTTGTTCGATGTTTGAACACAGTATTTTATTTCTGTACCAGTCTCACCAATGCCAGCTACAGCTGTAAATTCACCTCCCCACTGCCCTTTGGACATCCAAGGATTGCATTAGGCCTTTTGCCACAACACTGCACTGGTAGCTGACACTGTTTTCTGACCACTATGATTCATAAATTCTTTTCAGTCAATGCTTTCCAAGACGCACAGTTCCCCATTCTGTATGTACAGCCTTGCATTCTATGTTCCTACTGTCCAGAACTAAGTGTTCAGCTACGAGACCTCTGACAAGCTTGAGTGGGTAATTTAGAAAGCGATACACGACTTGCTCTTCAATATATTCATGCTGTTCTGTGAAGAATTTACTCCGGCTTACAAATGCCCTTGGATTGTCCCTGCCTGCACACGTGTGTTATTTCCACCCTTAGAGAACATGACATCATTTTGCTACTCTGCTCACTATAATGGGTAGAATCATTTATTCTAGAACAAGAGTTCAATTCTGATTTTTTTTTTTTTTTTAATTCAGAGAGTATGGCTATGTCTACACTACATTTTTTTGTGGAAGAGTCAATGCAAATGAAGCACTCATTAGCATTTTCTCGCACTTCACTCGCATAATCTCTTCTCCACAAGAGGTTTTTGCACAAAAACAAGCAGTGTGGACGTGACCGTTTTGCACAAAGAACGCTTTCTGCACAAGATCCTTATGCCTGTAAAAAAAAAAACAAACAACACAAGACACTGCTTGTTTTTGCGCAAAAACCTCTTGCGCAAAAAGGATAGGAACAAAGCACGAGAAAATTCATTTGCTTTGGCTCTTCCACAGAAAGTTTGTAGTGTAGACAAAGCCCATGTCTACCCAGCAAAAAAAACCCCGCAGCTGGTCTGTGCCAGCCAACTCAGGCACATAGGGGTGCTTCACTGCAGTGTAGGCTTATGGGTTCAGGCTCTAGGACCTGAGGGGTGGGAAGGTCCCAGAGCTTGACTCCAGCCTAAGTCTGGAAATTTACACAGCAGTGAAACTCTGCGGCCTGACTTGGCTCATATGGGCCAGCTGCGGGTCTTTGTGTGCTGTGTAGTCACATCCTCAGAGTCCAATCTTCATTTACACTACAAGCTTTAAGAGCTCTGCACATCCACAGAGGCCCTGTGTGTCCTTATTAGGATCCTATTTTTTCAAAGTAGACTCTCAGTAAGACTTGGCTCTCCCTGTCTTGTCCATCCAATCAGGCCCTTCGAAGCGCACATACTTTCTTGTGAGAATTGTGCTTACCAGACACTCAAGCAGCCGAGCGGGTCGTGCAATGATGATCATCAGCTTTTTCACAAGCTGGGTAACAAAAGCTACCTCCGAGCTCTCCGATCGCGCGTGGGCCTGCGGAGAACAGAACATCACATTATTGCTCAAACAGTGCATCGCCAAATGCCAAGCCAGAGCATTCTTCAGCATGATAACCATAATTCAGCAGTGAAGGCATGACTGAGTCAGGTCAAGCAATTGACCCAGCTCAGCATCTGTGTGGCCAAACCACACACAGCTCTTCCAGGACAACTGAGTCCCTTTATCCAGCAGCCGCTACGTCAAAAGTCTTTTTTGTATTGAGTTACCCGAAAAATCTCCCTTCCTCGTGGTGTGATTTTTTCTATTTTAAATGAAGATTTCTGATCTAAGTTGGATAGCTTGATTTGAACCGTTTCCCTTTCCAGGGTGCTGAATTCTAAAGAATGATGCAAGTTTTAACGTTTGCTTCTACAGTTTCACATGTATTTCCTGTGAAAATCTTAACGTGTATTTCTCTTCTAGTTTCATTCTTCTAATTCTGCTACAATATTAATACTTGATATACAGTGCACAGACGGAGAACACAAGTTACACAGAAAATATATTTTCTGTTGACAAATCTTTTTCCTTTAGGACAGTATGCTTTTTCCATTTCAATACAAACTTAATTCTTAATTTCATGGAGGTTCTCCTTTCCTTTTTATTTAATAATAAAGAAAGCAACTAAACTAATGCCATGAAAATATGAAGACAGATTCTGAGAGGTGCAAAAAGACCATTTTCCTGCTTGCTTGCTCAGTGCTAGAATGGCTATAGAACGAGATGCAAAGCATGTGGAAATACTTCACTATGCAGGCTGATCAGGGACTGCCAGCGTCCAAGTCTCAGAACAAACTGACAAACTCCCACTAACATCACACAGACTACACATCATGCTTTAGCCCAACCACAGAAACGGTCCTGAACCGGCTGGGTAACAAATACTATCTCTGAGTTTTTCAGTTGCTTGCAGGTATGATATTTTATCAGTAAGGATTCAGGTGGCAAGAAACAGGTTTATGTAATAGTGCTCATTAAAACAAAAATTTAACAAAATCCATACACAGCTGAGAGAAGACGACAGCGTTGGTAGCCACAAAGGAAGGGTAAAAGCACAACCCTGGATACTGCACTGGAAAACCATAAAGTGCAATTTTTAAAAAGGTACGTTCTCACAATTTCTTACTACAGCTTTTTCCTTTGGAAAATAAGCTGCTGCTTAATCCGGAACAGGTAATTACACGTCACACAATAATATAGCCTTACGATTTTAACCTTAAACAAAAGGACATATCTCTACTGATACACAAACCAAAGAGAACATAGGAGATGCTTTGTGGGTATATTACAAATATAAAGTCACCAAGAAACCCATAACTACTTGACAGATTTTTAACTGAATGTCTTTCAATACTAATTTCTAAATAACAGACAGACAATTATCTAACTAGGGACACTTGATATGCTGCCCTCTGTGCCCACAGTACATTGCCCCGTTACAGTAAAGAGACAAAGCATGAATTTTCTACAAAAAACCTTTTGAATATGACCATAAGTTGTCTATATTGAAATAACTAAAACATTAACCACAGTGCATTACTTCTGATACAAGAGTCATGCAAATGGAGTATCAATTTACTTCCAGATAACATAAATTATGTAAAAAAACCTATTTATCCATTTGCATCTATATTTGTATTGTCAAAGGCAATTTATTGTTTTAAATGAAGTTGTATTTCCATTCTTTCTAAATCACTAAGAAGACTCGGACAAAGTAGTCTTAAAAATACAACTGATTTAATCAGTGTTCTGTTCTGACAATGCAGCCCTAATGCATGTCTGTCAAATGATAAAGTCTTTATAAAAAAAAAAAAAAAAAAAAAAGGTTGAGAGCTACAGGATTACAAAAATCAAACACAACTTGTAACAGCCACTCAGCCATAATCTCTGCACAGCGCTGCTGTTCCAAGATCCTCAATATAATTGCTTCTTCTTCTTTCCTCCTCTCACAGGATAGTCCGGACATCTCTACAGATGTCTTGTTTACTGTCTGCCCCAGTTACAGTATTTCAGAATCACAGGCTTATATACCAAACAACTGCCTGCTGCTACCATGCGCCTTGGTATGATGCATGCCACCTAATTAGCAGCTCCCAATGACGACATGCTTGTCTGAAGGTTGCTGGTTTCATTTCAGGGTTTTGTTGGTTTCGTTTTTCCTGAGGGGAGGGGAGCGTAGGGGTTACGGGTAGAAGCTGATGCCATTCCTATACACACCAAGCCATATCCAGTGACACATGTATAGGAGGTAGCGATGGGTAATTTACAAAGCGATTCCCTCATCTGAGAGACCCATCCGTCACTAACTGTAGCCACTGAGGCATGAAATTAAAATCACTGTCCTCCCCTGGGGTTCACCAGGACCAGTGACTGGGATATGCAAGTCACAACACTGTAATTGAGCTAATATACTGGTATAAACCAAAACAGCAGCACTGCAGCGCCAAGAACCAATACTTGCACTCACGCATGTATTAGGAAAGCAATTCCAATTTTCAAATGGGCAATATAAAATTACCATAATACAATCCTAACAAACCCCCTTTTCCTTTGTTTCGTGTACAGGAACACCTGTATATACACCTCATCTTTCTTACCGTCTGAAAATCTGACTGTGTAATATACAATATTGCCCATCAACTCATTTTGCCTAGTTAATCATTCAGTCAGTGCAGTAATGGATTAGAATCTCTCGTGCTGAACTCTGTTTTTGTTTTGTTTCATGAAGTGAAAGACAAAGAAATCTATACTATGGATCTATATAAGAAGCTTTTTACTTTATTTTCTAATATTCTGACTTCAAACTTTAAGCTTCCCATGAAAGTTATTCTTTAAAAATTCTACTGAATTCATGCCTATTTCAGGAAGTCCACCTGATAAATCCCATTATTTAATCGACCAAATGCTTCTTGACTAAAATGACACTTTATGCTTAAATACAAAGAAAACAATGTTATTTGCCATGGCAACATTTGAGTATTTTATAACAAAAACTAGTATTTAGGCGCTTCTAAGTTTTCTGTCCTGCTCTATCCATGTCAGGTAAGTCTGACTATTAGATTCTTTATATTGTATTTATTCTTTGTTTTAGGAAGTTTGTGTACAATTTGAACCATCTTTTATATGCAACTTTTATATATCTTCACTAAATTGTAATATTTGTCTTCCCTACGATTTGAAATTCCCGTATTATAATAACCCAATTATACCGGGTTTTGCTTTAAATATTCTTTGTGATTTATCAAAATCTGTTCTGGTAAAGGAAGAATATTTTAAGCTACACGCCATCCACGCTTCCATTCCTGTCAGTCAGTGACCTTCTGCAGACTAATTTCCTTGCTCTGTGATAAAGACATTTGGAAGGTTCCCCAATGCGGCCACAGTTTATGCAAATACTATACGTAAACAATGGACTGTAGTGCATATGCTGTTCCATACTGCAGCAGTGAATGCAATTTCTAATAGACTTCTTTGTATCTATTATTTGTATGTAGGGCTATAAAGGTGCACAACAGCTTACAAACTAAACTAAGGTGAGTGCCCTGCTCCCAAGAGATCAGTCTAAACACAGTAACCAGGGCCATTAAGTATCTCACGTTAGTATCTCAGTTCTGTTTCTGAAAGAAATTAAATCAGACATGTCAATGTGATCTGAAATATCCTGAATGTGTCTTTCATAGTCGGGGAGCAGCTAAGGGAAAATGTCCCCACCCACTATTCCATTTCAGCCGCTTCCTTCCTAAAGATGCACACTGCTTCAGGGTTATGTCTCTGCTCTTGAAAGGAATAACCTCAGGAAAGAGTTCTTTGCCAACAAGTCATCATAACCAGCATGAGTTCTTGCAAACAGCCAGCTCCCATGCCGTACCATTATTTATTATTAATTATTATTATTATTATAGCACTAAGGAACCAATCTTATCTCCCTCTTCCTGTTCTTGTCCTCATTTCTCCTTTAGGTAATGGGTGGGCTAGAGCCAACTGAAGAAAACCTATTACAATTAAGAAGATTCGATTCCCTCATCCCACCCTGACACTGCAGAAGAAGCTAAGGGAGAGAGGGCAGGACAACTTCTGCATGTCGGCTCCTGAAGCAGCATGCCAAAGACTGCCATACCTTCCACAATAAATAACACTCCAACATCAGCTCTCCTTGTGCTCGGAGAGAGGCGAAGTGAGGAGGAAGGGGAAGGCTAATGGAAGCATCACTGTATGGCAGGGTCAACTTCCCCAGCCCTTGAGGTGAAGAGAGGAATGGGTCAGACTCATTTGATTTCCATCCAGCCCAAACGTTGACAGAATAACAATGGGCTACTCTAGTAGAGAAGAGAAAATCTGTATGTAGGAGGATTTGAAGCCCAAGGGGACAGTGTCTGGAGACTACAAAACCAGTTCTACTTCTTTCTTTTGGTCATTGCAGTCTGCTTGCCCCAAACATGATCCCTGTTTCCCAATCTGTCAGGGAATGTCTAGACTACATTTTTTTCGAAAAGATATGCAAATTCAGCACTAATTTGCATATCTCCTCCCTATCACTTTTTCGAAAGCGAAAGTAGTCTGGATACGTTTTTTTCTGGAAAAAAAACCTCTCTTGAAAAACCATGTAAACCTCCTTTTTTTAGGAAAAGCAGTTTTTTTTCAAAAAAGGTTTTTTTTTCCTGAAAAAAACCCGCGTCCAGACTACTTTCACTTTCCAAAAACCCACTTTCGAAAAAGCACTCAGAAGATATGCAAATTAGTGCCAATTTGCATATATCCTTTCGAAAAAAACCCATAGTTTAGACTTGCCTTCACTGTGGAGATGGCGCATGGGTGTCTGCTCCCTTATTCTACAATGAGCTAGCGGGGTTGATGGGGGGGAGGGGGGGGGGGTTAGCCTGATCTTTCTCACAGCTAATGTCAGCACTATACACATGGGAGATGTTGGGTCCTGATACTCGTGCCCAGCTGATTGCAGGAGATGGATGGCTGGTGCTTTTGCTACAAGGGAGCCGTAGGACTGTCCTCTCGCTTCCATAAGAGAAAACAGACTCACAATAGGGCTTTTAAATTCCCTGTTTAAACACCCCTCTAAATAAAAAAAAAAAAGTCTCATTCAGTGAGAGCAGACAGAGATGAAAAGAACCTACTTCATCATTCAGTCCCTCTCACTAACAATGCTGGGTTGTTCCCCACTGAACATTTTCAAGTGTATTTGTCAGGTCTAGACTTAAAAGATCCAACTGACTGAGTGTCTCCACTTTCCCTGGGAGATTCTTCTGCATCCCAGATAGCCTAACCCTGCAGCAGGCCACCGGAAATAGTACCTTCATGGTGAGTGTCGAGAGTCCTTTTTAAACAGATTCAAAACTAGACCAGTGAGAACATTCCAGACATGAAGTTACAAGAGGTTTGACATTTGGTTTCAATTATTAACTGGCAATTTTAAAATCAAGACTGGATGTTTCTCTAAAAGCTCTGCTCTAGGAATTACTTTGGGGAAGGTCTGTGGCCCATGTTATCAGAGATCAAAGTACGTGGTCACAGTGGCCCCTTCTGGTCTTGGAATCTGTGAACTGCCTTGTGAAATGGATCGATATCTGGCTGAACTCGTAAAGGCATGCTGTCTGCATGGCTGCAGAATACCACCACTGCCAAAGGGTCACTCAACTATGGCATTAATTCCCAAGGCCAGTCCACTGTTTGAGTATCTCTTTCCATGCTAAGGGTAGGCCTACTGTTTGGTTTAACACATCAGATAGCAAAGGCTTCTATACTTTCACATAAGGTCCTGGTCTATGATTGGCTCCCACAAATAATGCTGCTGCTGCTATGGGTACCACTACTACTGCATGGAGGTTGACTGTCTGAAAAAATACATCCTAGTTATGACGACGGGTCTGCAAAAGCTTCTCTCTTGAGGTTCTCTCTCAAGCATAAACCTGCAGCAAGATGCATCTTTAGAAACAACCAATCCCTGATTGAGAATTGACTGCCACTGGGAAATGAAATAATGCATCCATTGATGAGTTCACCAGCTCAGATACTTCTGGAGCCTCAGCCACTCTGCAGTCATCATAATACAATTCCTGGAGAGTGTCACAGAACTGGAAGGGCCCTTGATCTAGCCTCTGCACCCATGTCAGGACTAAGTATTATCTAAATCATCCCTGACAGGTGTTTGTCTAACCTGCTCTTACAAATTTCCAATGATGGAGATGCCACAGACTTCTGAGGCAATTGACTCTAGTGGTTAACCACCCTGACAGTTGGGAAAACAGTTATTAATGGTTTAATCAAAGGAACATATTCTATATTTTCTGAGAGCACTTACATCCTGTAGGAGTTTCTCTAAGTTTTCCTGCAGCTCATAAAAGTACCGGGAAGTAATAAGTCCTTCACGTGATTTATCTAGGCAGTCTCTGGACAGCTCAATAACCTGATGATAAATGAAGCTTAGGACCCCATCTGCTAATTGCAGTACATTCTCTGGAGCATTAGAAGCAATAAACTCAGCCAGCCGTTCCTCCATCTGTGCTGTGGCCTAAAAGCAAAGAATAAAAAGAATACGTAAACTTATTTGAATTTTGCTATCCAGAAAAGTAAATGTGAACAGATAGGCTGCTAGCTGATATATTTTAGCAATGAGAAATATATGTTCAATGAAGATCAGTGATATTAGAATTCCCAGAAAAAGAGAGTTCTGGTTGTACTGACATATACATTAAGTTAAACATAATTAGACTCCTACAGTAAAAAAAAAAATCCAAGTTCCTGAAAGTCAGAACATTTGGTTCTGGGGTCCATAAAAACCTCACCTCTGATCCAGCATCTCTATGCTGTACTCACAGAATGGGAATCTTAATAGTAAATTTATTACACAGTTTTAGAAATTTTTCATATCATTGACTACAAATGAAAATGGCAATTAAAGCACCAAAGTGTCAGAGACTCACATGCTGTGATAGTGTATACACTAAAACAATTCTCCACTGATGACAGCTGTAGGATAGGCAGGATATAGATACTTTTTTTTTTTAAACCATTACATGCATGTAAGTCCTACCAGCTTCTACCAATGGGGCACCTGCCGCAGCAGAGATTTGCAAGCCCGAAGTTTAATAGTTTCCACACAGCCCATAACACCTTCTCAATTCATCTCAATAAGGTGTTAACTTGGAAATCAGATTATGCACATTTCAGTTCAATTATTGTTACCTATTACACTGCTGATCATTTTAATATTCAAGTAACCTGCTTATCTCAAAATCTAAACTACCTTCCACTGCTTTTCACTCACCAAAAGGCCCAATTTTTACCTACACAACAGCCAACACTAGTTTATCCTAGAAAGTTTCCAAAATACAATTTTGCATTTTCAATATTAAATTCTGTAATGTATTTAAAACGAGAAAATTGTTATCAGTGTAAAATAAACTGAATTAAATTACAGAGGGAGTACTAGGAATTGTATTAGTCATTTTCACATGCAATTAATTTTAAACATGTATTTGAAACTGCTGCAGTTTCCAGCTTCTAGCATGGAAATGCCACAGAATGCAAGGGTGTTGGAGAAGAATTTGGATCAAGATTGCTGCAGAACAGAAAGGGGCCTTGACTACAATCAACTGCGCTATAACGAAACAAAGGTCATCACTTGAAATCAGGATTAGGCAGTGGGAGCAAAAGCTCTTAGCAAAAATCAATCAATCAATCCTATATCTTCATATACATGACTTATAATAATAAATAGAGAAATGGAAGAGGAATCCAGGTAGTATGAAACACGCAGAGCAATCACCTGCCATGATGCTTTTTAAAGGTTTTCATTAGCGGTCCTCTAAACATTAATTCTGTTTTCTCATTTGTGATATTTAAGTGAAAAATAGGATGGCCCTGTCTGAAGCTCTGAACAAACTACACTGCTTAGAAACCATATGCAAGCATCTGAACCCCTCTCAAAATAAGTGCTTATGAATTAATTCTAAATTGGGTTGCTTAATACATTCAGTGAATAAATGGTTCAATACATTGGTCCTTACCTTTGGAAATCTTTCTTTGTACACATGATTCATCATTACTATTTCACTGTCAAAGGAAATCGGGGAACGACCAGGACTGAAGGGAAAAAATACATTCATAATTTATAAACTACATTAATGGTGAAAACCCCACCCAAACAGCCATTGATAGGGTGCTGCTTAGATCAGATATGGCCATCCTGGTCTTTTCTTCTCTACCCTCCACCCCCTCCCCCCAAAAAAAATTATGGTCTTAAATTCAGATTAAAATCGGACTGAAGAGAAGGCAATCTGTAGTTTTCACAAGAGTTAGCATGTCAGAAACTAGAATGTTTAAACTCATTAAGAACACAAATTCTTTTTGTAGTGAAAACGCTGAATACACTGATATTTACAACTGATGCACAGGTTTATAAATCCAATTTTAATTGTTTTACTGTTCCCAGTGGTGTAGTCCCCCGTATTTCTTGCATTGGCACATTTTCATTTAGCCCTCCCTGGCAACGTTCTGCAGCCCTGAAGAAGGATAATTCAGTCCCCTCCAAAGTCTGCATTGTTAGAAGGGGACATGGTGAAGTGAACCACCCCATGAGGAGCTATAATATTTTTCATACCAAATGTTAATATGTTGTAGGTGTGTGTGTACACACATATATATATATATATATATATATATATATATATATATATATGCCACTTTGTATACATATTACACAAGTTAGCAAGCTTCTTGAAGACACTGAAAAACAGGACACTAAATTCTGTCAGAAGCTAAGTCAGTATTACTGCTTGGTTACATTCAAAAGATCAGTTGCATTTCATTTCATCACATCTGATATGAGTGTGTAATGCTATGACTCATTCCATGGTTAAGAAGAGCCAAAGGCTGAATGAGGTAATGCAGATACAAATTAATTACACACTTAGTTAACTGATTGCCTGCAGCAGCCTACGGCTTCATTTTTTGATTTTATTGTTTTTATTTTCAAAGTAAACCATGACTTCCATTATGACACATTACACGGTTATTTGCTTTTCTGATTTTAAGAGTATATATCATGCTAAATGTATTTTTTTTATGTTGAAAGATACAATTATTTCTGTGCCGAACCAACTCAAACAGATCATTTAAAAGTTTCTTATGATGGGGTACGTCTAAACTATATGGCTCCATCAATGGAGCCATGTAGATTAGTTTACTCGAAAAAGGGAAGTGAAGCGGCGATTTAAATAATCGCCACTTCATTTAAATCAAAATGGCTGCCACGCTGCGCCAATCAGCTGATTGTCGGCACAGCACGGCAGTCTAGATGGGGATCTGCCGAACCCAGAACCCTTCGTCGGCAGATCCTGTAAGCGCATTTCCCTTTTTTGAGTAAACTAATCTACATGGCTCTGCCAATGGAGCCATGTATTTTAGACACGCCCATGGATGAAATACATCTCTCAGAAAGAAACAAATATAAAGTATCTGAATCTCTGGATGTGTTGGAGATACAATCCTGTAACAAACCTAATTAAAGGAAAAGCATTATCCTGGGAACAGTAAGTTTATAAGGCAACATAAAAAAATGTTACACTCTAACTTGTGGAAGGAAGCAAGAACAAACTCTTACTAGTGAGACACCTTTCATAAAAGTGGTACATATTACGTTATGTCCTGCTTTTATTAAGGTATGTCACTAAATATACATCAACCCAAATCCACTGCTGGAGAACAGCTATTTTAGAGAGGAAAATAAAAACAGATTTGGACAATCTGCAGTTAATCCAGCAAAGTGTATATTTCCTTTGCTATTCTTCCTGAAGACAATATACTTATTAATATGAATGCTGAATATCGGAGACATTTTATTTCAAATGATGAAATATGTAACTCTGTATATATGAACGGTAATAAAGTGCAGTTTAATTACATTTAAATGCAAAGAACTACTGACACCACAGAGAGAACTTTTAAAAATAGAAAGAGAATTTAGAAGCAAGTGAAAACAAACATAATGAGGTGCTTCTTCATGCTCATTGCCAAGGGATGTTGTAAAACCTAAAAGTATAACTGGGTGCAAAAAAATAATTAGATAAGTTCCTGGAGGTTAGGTCCATTAATGGCTATTAGCCAGGATGGGCAGGGACAAGACCCCTTGCTCCAGGAGTCCCTACGTTTCTGACGGTCAGAAGCTGGAACTGGACAATAGCAGATGGATCACCCTAAATTGCCCTGCTCTGTTTGTTCTCTCTGAAGCATCTGGCATGGCTACTATCAAATGACAGGTGAATGGACTAGTTGGACCAATGGTCTCACCCAGTATGGCCATTCTTATGTTAAGTTCCTCTACATGTCTTATTTTCTACAAGTTCTTCTCTCTTACTACAAAGCACTGAATCAAAGCATGGCATTTATTCCTTACCCCTTCCTGTGTATTTCAGTTTTGCTCCCTACTTGAAACGATCATCCTTTATTCAGGACTTAAGTGGGTCCTGAGCCACAAGAACATGGTTGAGTCCTGGGCCGGGATCCTGAAAACACTTATGCACATGTTTACCTTCGTGGCTATGAGTACTCCATGAAATTCAAGTTCAGTAACTGTATTGGTTCCCAGGTTCAGGATCTAAGTGTTTGCAGGATAAGGGCCATAAGAAATAAATATCCTGTTTTACTTCCAGATGCCTTTGATAATACAAAAAGAGGGGGAGAAATACAGAAAAAACAGGTCATCCAGACAGAAATGTCACTGGATATTATTCAGTCTTTTCCTTGAGGAGCACCTTGGAGATGTTCTTGACAACTCTGAAACTCGCAGCAGGGATGTTAAATTGTGGGGAATCAGCTCTACTCAGTTGATAATGGGGGAAACTGCAGAGCTGAAACGGGGCTAGTTCCCAGCCTAGGAGCTAACCATGCCGCAGCTCAGCCTCTTAATACATTTAAAAGGCAGAGGCGTAGTGGGGGGACCGGGTGTGAGCCGGTCTCCCACTATGTTTCTGCCTCCCCTGCCTCCCTCCCGATGGTGCTGGGGGGGGAAAACGGCTTTTAAGCCGGCTGCCGCTCCCCTGTGATAGGGGCAGCAACTAGGGGGAACAACTAGTTGAGTCACATGCTTATCAGATAGTCAAATAGTTGTTTACATCCTGAACTCGCAATGGTTACGTCTATACTGTTTTCTTCTTGTGCAAAAGCCTATGCAAATGAAGCACAGATTAGCATATTGCCACACTTCATTTGCATAATGAATTAGGGGCCGTTTTTGCGCAAGAGGCTTTAGCACAAAAAGGAGCTGTGTAGACAGATCCTTTTTGCGCAAAAACCCCCTCTTGCACAAAAGAGAGCCATTTAACACAGCTCCTTTTGGTGCAAAAGCCTCTTGTGCAAAAACGGCCCCTAATTCATTATGCAAATGAAGTGTGGCAATATGCTAATCCGTGCTTCATTTGCATAGGCTTTTGCGCAAGAAGAAAGCAGTATAGACGTAGCCAATGAGTCCCATCTTCCTTTTATAAATGATTACTATTTTACCAGGAAAGAAAGTTTCTCCCCCAACCCTGTTACTTCTCACTGTCTTGTGCAGTGCTAACGTCTCCACCACTTCCACTGCTCAGCTGCTTATGAATATTCCCTTTCACTATCCAAAAGACAATGATAAAGTCTGATCAACTTCCAAATTACCTTTGAAATCAAAATCCTCCCAATATAACGTGTCAAATTAAATGACTAATTCACTATGGCAAGATTGTGATGTAATATATCGCATTGTAACACTTTATGTTGAGCTTTAGCCTGGGAAACTACACAAGTAATTACATTGATAACTGAGGAATCGAAGGCTAGCACTCAAACAAAACAGGTTATTTTATAACACTTTGGAGACAGATAACCAGGCAAAAGGAAAAATCAGAACCATTTGGATAACTGAATGCAGCATGGGGGAATTGCAAAGGAATTTTAATACAATGAATAAAGTTACCTCTGGTATTTTTATTGACATGGCATCTGTTTGAGATGCAGAAGCTTTAGTCAAATATGCTGTACAATATAATTTCACATTCAATATTGGAATGTCAAGCTTCACAAGGTAATGCATTATTTTCTTTCAGAGTAGGGATAATCCTGGTGTGCATGCATAACATTTTAATATAGAAGGGTGGAAGATTTTTCTCTGTGTTCTGCGAGGGTCAATGGGGGAGTGATTTGGTTATTGTCTGTGAGTTTTTCATTTCAGCAGTGCAGACATTAGGAGAATAACATCTGTCCCCTTAAGCTCACTAGGGGAATGAAAAACTACCTCCGTTTTACTTCCCCCTTTGTGAAATTACATTCCAACAGACCTTAAGTGGCATATCTTGCCAAAACAGGTATCTGGATTTCTGTCTGTCAAAATACATATTTGTGTATCTGTATAAACTGAAAAATTGCAACTATGCAGCTACTCTGGGGAGTGACACTTCTATTAATAAATGAAGCCTTAGAAAGCTGTAGTGCAGAAGGGACTAAATGGAAGTGAAATATTTCCTAATATGTAATTTTTCTCTCAACTTGACAGCTGCATTTATTAGAAAAAATGCACAAGAACTCAAACCTGTGATCTTTTCTGTCTCAGGCCTTTCAGAGGAAAGATCTAATGAGCATGTGTGCGTAACTCCACTGTTCTGAACTCAGTTTGTTTGGAAAACAATTGAAAATGTATGCCTTAAACTTTCGTCATTGACACTACAGAGACAGAATTTTAACAGCAACAAAGAATATTATTTATCTAGAGACGTATGTGCATAAAATAAAAATGCTGAAGGCCTGATCCTGTTCCCAGTGAATAACCAAATGACAAATCACAAGGAGCAGGATTGGTCCCCTAGACTGTGAATTTGATCAACATACAAGATTATATGAAAGACTTCACATGCCTCTTATATGTTCAAACTGACAAAGCAAGAAGTGTAGTATTGAAGAGACACAACAGAGACACTGGATACAAGTGTTTAGAAGACACAGTAGCATTTGATACACCTTTTGGAAGCCATGTTATATTTCAAACAACTGCATCTCACTCTATTTCTGTGTTTTGTTGTGGATGATCAAATACACATATTGCAAAAAACAAAAATAGGGCAGAGAAAGGGGACGGACTACTAAGCTAAGATCACAACTAGGTAGCGTTTTAGAAGATGTGGGAATATACTGCAAGGAAATAGTAGTGCAGAAAATTAAATACACAATTTAAGATTTACCCATAAATATTTATTCAAGGATCACTTGCTGCAAAATCACAATGATGCAGCTGGTACATTCTGCTCCAGTTTTAATGGACAATTGCTTTGGTACCACTGAATAAGGAAATTCTGGGGCAAAGTGGTCTACCTGGATTGCCCCAGTGCAAGTCAGAATAAAAATCAGCTCTTCCAGATTACAGCTATTTCACAGCAGGGCTTCTGTTGCCAAAGTTCTGGGAATACACAGGAAGGCTGACGTATACCTGTGCATGCAGAATGCTTTGCAAGCCCATTTCTGTGTGCCATAAGCCTAACATTATTGATATGAAATCTGGGATCTTGCTTCTTTGTTTATTGTATTTATTTTAAATAAGCCCCATATTATTTTAGTCCATGAATAAAATTATTTGCAGCTGGGTTTAGATTTTAGAATATAATTCAGACTAACATTTTGTTGATCTGTTATTGGATTCCTATGAACATGCAGTATGATTTAATATATTACTTCTCACAAGTGAAGATTGTTATCAGAAAAGAGAGATCAAATTTCTGGGGAAGCAAGAGTTAATTAATTTTCTTCAAGAGATTTGCACTACAGCTGCAACTGAACACCTTTAATATATGAGAATTATTTGAGCATGTTAACAAAATATTGGACAAAGGGGAACCAGTCAACAAAAACGTATCTGTACTTTTAAAAGCCCTGGACAAAGTATAGTCTTAGATTAGACAGAGAGCAAAAAATAAGCATAAGTAGTTAATTTTCAACATTGCAAAATTTTAACAGTGGTGTGGACCCTAGACCAGTGATTCTTAATATATTTCTTAATAATCTGGAAAAGAGGATCAATATTGAGGTGGAAAATTTTACAGATTAGACAGTTATGTAGGCTAGTCACGCCTGGAGAGAACTGTAACACTTTACAGAGTGATCTAAATAAGCAAAGTGAATGGCCAGCAGGAAGGTAGATAAATATTGACAAATACAAAGTAATGACCATTGAATGAAATCATTTGAAATACTAAAACACATTACTGGGTGTTAGATTAACTGTAACAAGTCAGACAAAAGTCTTGGAGTTTATTGTCAGATCAAAGAAAATCTCTGCTCAATATGCAGCACGCTACTCAAGGAAGGAAACACGATGTTAAGATCCATGAGGAATAGGATGAAAAATACTAAAACTAAAAAATCAACTGAACACTGTTTTCTGGAGTAGTGTGTTCAGTTTGGGTCAACTTATCTCAAAAAGGATACAACTGAAATAGAAACGATTTAGACAAAAGCAGTTGAAATGGTTAAAAGCATGGGAAGACTTTCCCTACAAAGAGATATTAAAATTGTTCTGCTTAGACAGAAGGCATGATAAAGGTAAAATAATTAATGGTATGGAAAGCAAACAGGAACATCCAATTTTATCTTTTATCATAACAGGAGATTCAGGGGATTTAAAATATTTTTAAAAACGTTCCCTTTTTCTCAAACACAATGTATGATTAACCTATGGAACTCTGTGCCATGAAATATCACGGAAGCTGAAAACTTAACAGGAGGTAAGTGTGTGTGTGCGTGCGTGTGGGCGGAGGGGGGGGACACACCGACGCACACCAAATATTTAGTGAGGATGGGGATAAGAAATTTTCCATATAAGTTGGCTAAACAATAACTGTCAGCTGTACAGTTTCTTTTACATTCTTCTGAAACTTGTGGTATTGGCCACTGTCAGAAGTCTTGATCCTACAAGGTGTTAAGTCAATGAGACCACTCACATTTTTAATATTGAGCATGATATAGCCTGGGGGATAATCCCAGGCAAGTGGCCCCAGCTATCTAACTATAAGTAATAGGATGATAACAGGATCACCAGGTCAGGAACACAAGAACATTCCACTTAGCTTCCCTGATGGCAATGAAAGAACTGAGCGGGTATGTGGGGGGTGTGCACTGCCCTATGGATGGAGCTGGTGATATTATCCCAGTATGAGCGCGTTTCTGCAGCCCCCCGTGAACACAGCTTTTTGATACAGTTCCACAGCTAAATGTTACAAGTGTCACTTTCCACAAATGGAAATGCACAGAAGCAACCCTCAGAAAAATACAAATTCCAGCACAGCATTAGGAAACCTCAGAATGTTAATTACTCCATTCAGAACAATGAATCAGTTCCCCTAGATGTTAATGCATTGGTCAATTAATATACTTTTTTGGTTTCAATTAAAGGTAGCACACACTAACATATTGATTAAGGACAGCATTTCTGGCAGCTTTTTGGTAGAAGTGAGCATATAAGTCATGAAGGACCATGAAATGCCTATTAATATAATACACTTGAGGTGAGTTTCTGGTTAATTTTTGACAAACTTCAGCAGCTTTCTTGTTTTCTAATGAAGTAGTAAAAACTGGACATTGTAACATCTCACCACAAGAGGAGCAACCAAGTGAGTTCTGCCAGAAACAAACAAGTCAATAAATACAAAAGAGAATGTAAGTGGAAGCATGATCATCATGCCTATGTCCATCTTCTTTTATATTTTTTAATGTTATTGGTAAGGTGCTGTCCTCTATTAAGTATTTACTTCTGCCTCCCGCTAATGCTGTTCTCCTGGGTACCCAATTAGAAAGGACCTTGCTCTGAGACAAGGCCTAGAACAGATTGCTGTTTCCTGATAGGCCAGAGAAGTCACTGACGAGCAATGCACAGCAGTCTCTCCACATTGTTCCTAGCCTTGGCCAGCCAAGGGATGAGACATCAGGCCCAGGAATTTAAAATTTGTACAATTCGGATGTTATTGAAAATGTTGGTATCCTAACAGAACTGATAACTCTCAGTATGAGAGTTTCTGAAGAAAACAAAGACATCCTATATCAACATGTCTTACAGTTCATGTAGCACCACAACATTGTCATCATCTTTCTATTATATAAACCTTAAAACTGATACATGTGCGAACACACACAACCCTGCTACTTTGGTTCATGAAGTTAGGGTCTCAATGTGTTGATAAATCATGTTAACTGAGAACACAAATTTAGGGTTTTCTTTTAAATTTTTACAACAGTCTGACATTTACAATAAAGTTTCACGCATCATTATCCCAGCAGTAATAAGCTTTATGTTAGAAAAGAATATCAACTATGTTTGTGAATGTATTTTGGCTACCTCTAATAGCTTTCTTATCTATAATGAATTAGACACATCACAGGTACATTAACTAGAAACAGATAGTATTAAAAGAGACAGCGATAGGAACGACATGGGACTGGCTAGTTGGAAAGATTTGAACAATTTAGTACGAATCATGTAACTAGTCTCATTACGTAGTGATTTATAAAGGTCACTGGCTAAATGTGTAACTACTCACTTCACTTACCTGCTCCTCTAGATTTCTATGTATTATACTTAGTTGATCCAAGCATAATTACCATGTAACCTGCACTGTGGTTTAGAAGATACAGTAATCAATTTCACTCTGCAATAATATAATATTTACCATGCATTTAAATAGACAACAGTTACTGGGCCACAAGCCTATGCTGATTTCTGCACACATAAGACAGCACAGCACAGGTCCCTGGCTGAGTTCACTGATTCAGTGTCTCCATCTAGCAGAGTTCTTATAGATCCTATGTGATAATTACTGCTCCTCCTTTCCATGGTGAGAGGTACAAAGGGAGATGGCAGCAGAAATCTTCCTCTCATGAATGCTTTTTGTGACACAGAGTACCCTGCTATGTAATTTACACATCCTCATGCTAGCTTTAATGCATCTCCCTCTGGCCAGTGCATAAAAGCATGGCAATTACTTAATGCTTCTGCCCTGAGACTAAGGTGTTCCTAAAATAAATTGTGTTATGCAGTTCAGTAAGAAAGGGTCAAATTCCAATTGCTCCTGCTTCTCTGCATTTAAGTGCAATCTACATTAGGAAACAGCCCTTTGCTGACTACTATTTTTGAGCAGGCTTCCCTCAACCAATTGTAAAAATTGCTTTAACTGCAACTGCAAGCTTGGGATAACACTGTTTCCAGCATTGTTAGAGAAGTGTTCTTTGAGACTTGCTGTAATGGCACTAAAATTCTTTTATAACACTAACAGTTTTCACATCCATTCAAGTAGACTCGGTGCTGACTGCACTTTTCTAGCAATGCAACAGTTTACTATAAGTCGAGGCAAAATTCAGTAACAGGAGAAGTTTTGGAAATAGAACTCACACAAGGGTAGTGAAATTAGCAAATTCTATCTGTGATGCTTGATAATCTTAGAGTGTAATGGCACAAATACTTCTTCAGTTTAAGTCTTGATGGTCAGATTTGAAGGAAATACCTGTAACCACTCTTGATGGTGTAAGGCTGAACTACGAAAACAGCAGAAAACACGAATGACACGTTTGTGCTCTGACAACTGAGAGCACATGACAGAAAGGCAATGCATGAGGACAAGGTCTCAGATCCCAGGAGTAGCGTGCAAGCTCACCTGAGACTGCGAGATCGTGGCCGCATGGCTGGAGAATGACGTCCTTCGTCAGTGATACTCTCAGTACTGAAATGCTTTGTCAGGAAATGAAGTTCATCGGCCGTTGGCTGAAAGGGCAGCTGGTGCAGCTTCTCCTGGGATGAGCATGATGACTGAGTACAAAAAAATATAGAAAAGAAATACACTAAACGCATGCACAGGGGACAGCTCATGAATGAAACACTGAATACTCCATGAGAAAAGAAGAGTTGTTCACCAGAACAGGTGCCTCTAGTGTCCAGCTAGCCTGGTCATTAAAAATAAAGGGATGGATAACACTAAGGCTCTTTGGTCTGGACAATTTTGGGGACTGGGTAGGAGATTGTAAATTCCCACAACTCCGAGATTGAATCTGATCTTGAAGGTAATTTACTAATGGGAGAAATGGAAGGGAACAGCTTTGGGAAGGACAAGAGGTTCCTGGATTGTTGAACAACTTTTCTTTTCCATCTCTTCATGCTCCTTCATCTGAAGAATGTCAGTAGCAGGCAGTAATGTTATGGAGGTGTGTAATAGGAGAAAATTAACACTGACAATCAGCTCTCTTTAGTGTAAATACCCTATTTCATCTCTCCCCAGATTTACCCACCTGGTTGATTGCAGCTGAAACAGCAGGAACAAGATCAGGGCAGGTGACTTTGTGGGTGTGTTGTATGCATTGTGTTATGTGTTGCCATGCTGGTCCCAGGGTATTAGAGATACAAGGTGGGGGTGTCTTTTATTGGACCAACTTCTGCTGGGGAGAGCTCTGTTTTGTGTCTCCCTCACGGAAGTTGGTCCAATAATAGGGTTCACCTCATGCACTTGTCTCTCTTTTGCCGGTATGTGTCATGAACAGGGTTTCCCTTGCTTGGCTGTCACTGAGTGGTGAACAGTTTATTCAGTTAAATGATTTGTGATGCTTACGACGTGTATACACTGGCATAATACAGTGTACCAGGTAAGCATTTTAGCTCCAGAATCCATGGGCAGTGGGAGTTCAATGGAAATTAACGGGAGGCACACTTCTGGCAAAAACACGAAGGGCGTCTAAAGTTTGGCGAGAACCTTCACCGAAGGGTAAAAATGAAGTTTCTAGAATTATCTGCTGTGGAAGATGTTGATGATTTCTAGAAAAAAAAATTACCTAGTGCGGCTTATAAGTTAAAGCCGGGTGCTGATGATAATACCTAAGGCTAATCTGGATTCACTGGGGGAAGGGAGAGGGAATCTTTCGGTGCTGTTAGCACACACAGTTTTTCATGGTTTAGACCAGCTGCATCCAAACTTGCCAGGAGCCTAAAAACTGCACCTAAATTGCAGGAAAAAATAAGAAGAGTGAAGCAGCTGCCTACCTCTGATACAGGGCACATCTAGCTACGTTTTTTTTCCCCCAAAAGGAGATATGCAAATTCGGTGCTAATTCGCATACCTTCTTCCAATCGCATTTTCAAAAGCGGGTCTTTTGAAAGTGAAAGTAGTCTGGACGCATTTTTTTTTCCAAAAAAAACCACCTTTTTTGGGGGGAAAAAAACCAAAAAACTGCTCTTCCAAAAAAAAGGTTTACGCGCTTTTTCAAAAAAGGGTTTTTTTCCCCGAAAAAAAAAACCGTGTCCAGACTACTTTCACTTTCGAAAGACCGGCTTTCAAAAATGTGATTGGAAGATGATATGCAAATTAGTGCAAAATTTGCATATCCCCTTTCGAAAAAACCCCATAGTCTAGATGTGCCCACAGTGAAGAATTCTAACGTACTATGTGGTATCCAAGTCTGGCTACCTATATTAAGATGGGGAATTGCATGCCGCGATTTAAAATCATGTGTCTCACAGCTACACGCAAAATAAGGACAAATGTCTTCTAAGAGCACAGTAAGCAGTGGAGTGTTGGTAATGCTGCTAAACACTATTGACCTCCCATAGTTCAGGAAATTCTCTGGCTCGGCACCAGTCAGCTCCCAAGGGTGCCAGGCTAGAGAGGTTCAGCCTGTAAAAGCTACAGTAATATTAGCTGAAGGCTTTTACATTAACTCTGAGTCGAGTAAGTAAATAGCCAATTAGATATTTAAGGAAATCATGTTGTATTATATTGTTCAATTGATTTCTCTATGTTCATGTGTTTGAGAGTCTGCGCCCACATCAGTCATGCACAGCAGTCTCAGGGTGTGTACAGTCAGAAGCAGGCTGTTTCCTTACAGTATTTGGCACTTTAAAAGGCAGCAGTTTGCTGAAAAATGGGCTTTGTGGCACCAGCAACACAGAAGTTGAAATATACAGAGAGGAAGAGAGATGCAACTTTTAGTAAGTTCAATACAGCTAAGTGTCTTGCTTTTCCATTCAGCTGGCAGACCTGCAGTCCTTTCACCAAGACCAACACCAGCTGACTCTCAGTAGAGAAATGGCCAGAACACACAGTAACTCAGGGCACCAGAATGGGGACTCTGACGAGGTCCCAGGCATTCCAGTATTTCACGTGGAGCTGGTTTCTCTCGTTTTAAGAGGAAATAGAATACAATGGACCGAACATACCCATCTGGAGCTTGGTAGTGCCAGATTCTAGTAACACCTGTATCGTTAGCTCCCTGTGTCCCTTGGAAAGCCTCAAACCCTTAAGGTATGTTTACGTAGCCCAGGGGAGTCAGCTTCTCAGCAATGGTCGACAGAATTGGGAATAGCGGGGCTGGCGCTAACGCTCCAAATGTAGCTGTGTAGACAGTGTTTTGAAGCTGCGGCGTGGGTTGGAGCTCGGTCTCTAACACCCACCCCCTTCCTGAGATTTTTGCCCATGTTGAAACGTCTTTCCGTTGAACGGCTCTAGTGCTCCCATGCTTCAGAGCAAGGACTTGAAATTTGGCAAGAGAATAGCCCTTGTGTCAGCAACGTGTTTTTCGTTGTCTGTGAAACTCTGCCCCAAATTTAGCCAAGGTATAAACCTTTGAATAATCACACTTCCCTCCTGCTCAGCAGAGACCACTTTGACGACTGCAGTTAAATCTCCAAAGACTCTGTCCTCGATGAGTACACTTGAGCCTCTCACAGCTCCTAACGCCCTTCAGACTGTGCTGCTTCCCTTGCCGGCTCCTACCAATGACTGAAAGCTGCGCAAACCATTTCCTTGGAACAACTCAGCACTGCAGGACCAAAGCCAGATTTTCCTAGTAATGGCTGCTCCGAACTAAGATGGGGATGGGCACTGGGACAAAGAGCAAAGACCCAGGCCCCCTGTTGCTGCCCAGGCAGGATGCAGACGCTAGAGTCTGAACGCAAACGTGGTGAAAGCCAAACCCAGGAGAGAAAGGAATAGAAGGAACAAAAGAATCTCATGAGATTAGGACTGGAGTGGGGGAATAAGGAGAAACTGACTGGGAGTTAGGGGAGACTGAGATGAGGAGCTAGGAATGGGACAAGGAGCCAAGGGTGGGATGGGCAGGTTGCAGGAAGTGGGACAGAAGGTCTGTCCATTGAAGCACGTTCCTCTCCAGAGCTTGGAATGGAACCTAAGATTCCTGAGCCTCACCCTCTGTCATCAAATATCTGTGAAACTCACTGGTGTCTCATCCCCGCTCCAATGAGGGTCCACATAAAGGATGACAACCTACTATTGCTATCAGTTACTTCCTGAGATCAAGTGGCCGGTCAGTGGGGTGCATATGAAAGTACCAACCCTGCTGATGAACCATGTGGGTGACTATATGATAATGTGTCATGTCACTTGTTTTTTTCAGTTTTCTTGGGGAAAAAACCTTAGGAAATTACATTAAAAATTATATTAAAAGATCGTTATTAAGGTTACAAAGGTAAGTGCTCAAGAGTGAGGAAACACCAGAACTAAGGTGCTTATGTAAATGGTACAAGGGTCAGACCAAAGGTCCATCTAGTCCAGGGTCCTGTCTTCTGACAGTGGCCAATGCCAGATGCCCCAGAGGGAGTGAACAGAACAGGGAATCATCAGGTGATCCCTTCCCCGTCACCCATTCCCAGATTCTCACAAACCGAGGCTAAGGACACCATCCCTGCCCATCCTGGCTAACTGCCATTGATGGACCTAACCTTCAGGAACTCACCTAGTTCTTTTTTGAATCTTGTTATAATTGTGGCCTTCACAATATCTTCTGGCACAGATTTCCATGGATTGACTGTGAGAGACAGCCATATTATAACCAGATTCAAAAAAGAACAAGGTGAGTTCCTGAAGGACAGATCCATCAACGGTGATATGTGTGAAGGAATACTTCCTTTTGTATGTTGTAAACCTGCTGCCTATTAATTTCATTGGGTGACCCTTAGTTCTTGTGTTATGAGAAAGAGTAAATAGCACTTCTTTACCTACTTCCTCCACACCACCCATAATTTTATAGACCTCAATCATATCCCCCCTTAGTTATCTCTTTTTGCAAGCTGAAAAGTCCTAGTTCTATTAATCTCTCCGCATATGAAAACTGTTCCATGCCCCTAATCAATTTTGTTGCCCTTTCTGAACCTTTTCCAATTCCAATACATCTTTTTTTGAAATGGGGCAATCACATCTGCACTTAATTCATACCCCTTATGTATAAGCATTATGACACAGTCTCTCATGTTCTCCCTTCACAAGACCTGTCTCATTCAGTTCACACACTGGACCTGCTCTGGTGATGTCTCAGGGCTATACAGTAAAAGAGGCTGTCATCTGCCTGACACCTGCTTCCTTTGTTGCAGAAGTGGGAAGGTGCATGAGGGGGGTGGATGACAATAAAAGAAAGGCTGGTCTGTGGTTAAGGCAGCTGAATGCTGCCCTGTTTCTGCTACAGAGTTCCTTTGTGATGTTAGCAGATCCCGTACACCAAACTTTTCACAGACAGTCACTAATTAGGTGTACCTTGTTTTCTAGGTGACTGACCCTCTGATCGGATCTGCAGAAGTGTGAAAAACTCACAGCTGCAAATAACGTCAGTGGGAGCTGTTCTCTCAACATAGAAGATGCTAAGAATTAAGAACACAGCCGCAGCCACACTGGGTTAGACGAATGGTCCGTCAAGCCTAGCATCCTGATTGTGACAGCAGCCAAAGCCAGATGCTAGAGAGAGAATGGACAGAAGAGGGAAATTTTGAGTGATCCATTCCCTGCAGCACCCTCTTTCTGGCATTAGAGATTTTGGAACACCCGGCGCATGAGGTCGCTCCCCTGACCATCTTGGCTCATACTGATGGACCCATCCTCCATGAACTGATGTAAGAGCGTGGCTACACTTGCCATTTAAAGCTTTTTTTGCACAAAACCCATGAGAGCCGGGTCTACATTTGCCAATGGCTTTTTGCGGTGAAACTCAGACATTTCACTCACAACGAGAGGTGTGAAGTTCTTACCGGCGATGCTTTTGTGGTGATGTACAAGTGAAGACACGGTCTTGCTCTATACAGAGCTTTTAGCCTCCGCAGGATCCCTCAGTTACCCAGGCGACCACTCTGGCCAGCACCTCTGCTGCTCTGACCCAGGTAAACAGATGTCTGTCCTTCCCCTGTAAAGCCCCGGGAACTTTGAAACTCTCCTTCCTATTTTCTGGACAAGTGCTCACTTATCTGGCCAGGTGATAATGCCTGCTCCATGGAGCAAACGATCATCTGCTGGTAGCAATGCTGAGCTACTGGAGCTGACCAGTGTTTGGTGAGTGAGGGCTGTGCAGGGACTTAGGATGGCCTGTCATCCCCCCTCCCTTCCTATAAAACCTACTGTCAAAATGGAGCGAGCTGCACTGTGGAATAGCTGCCCTCAAGGCACTGCTCTCATCAGCGATGGAAGTGCTGCAACTGTGGAAGTAAGTGACTACACAAATCAGCGCTTTTCTTTTACAGTTTCCTATTCACTAGTGAAACTGATGGTGCAAAACTCTGCAAGTGTAGGTATAGCCTCATTCTTTTCTGAACCCAGTTATACTTTTGGTTGTCACAATATCCCAAGGCAACAAATCCCACAGCTTCGCTGTGTGTTGTGTGAAAAAATACTTCCTTTTGTTTGTTGTAAACTTGCTGCCTATTAACTTCATTGGGCAACCCCAGGTTCTTGTTACGTGAAAGGGATTGGTAAAGATTAGTGGGTATGTTTTACTTAATCTCTCTGCCTCTCTGTTCCTCCATCTGAAAAATGTGGATAAGAATATCTCTCACCTCACAGAGGTTTTGTGGAAATTAATTAATTAATGTCTGTGAAGCACTGAGACACTACTGTGATGAGTACCATAGAAAAGCCCCTAAGGAAAAGAATAATTCTGTCTTCAGAGCAGGTTTAAATAGTGAGGCGTAAATAAGGCTTCTGGCCACATATTGTTTAATGAAGATAAAACAAAATTCTCAGTAAACTGCTCATTAAGTGAGCACAGCCCATGTTTTGCACGGAATAGGGCAGGGATACTGTAGGAAAAAATAAAATGTGATCATATAATTAAAGACTATCATAATAGTCTAAAAGACTAGGACAAGAAGCAATGGGCTTACACTGCAGCAAGGGAGGTTTAGGTTGGACATTAGGAAAAATTTCCTAACTGTCAGGGTGGTGAAACCCTGGAATAAATTGTCCAGGGAGGTTGTAGAATCTCCATCCCTGGAGATATTTAAGAACAGGTTGGACAGACCTCTATCAGGATGATACTGGGTCCTGCCGTAAGGGCAGGGGACTGGACTCGATCTCTTGAGGTCCCTTCCAGTTCTAGTGTTCTATGATAATGTATATACACAAGAGGGACAAATTAAGTTTACACAGGCCAGTTCTAGTCTGGCATTTCCTAACTTCTGAGTGCTTGATTTTGCAACCTCAATAATATTCTTTAAATTGAATTGTCTATGTAACTTCAAATATAATTTACAGTTAATACACACTGAGGAGTACGCTTCACGATGAGAAACATCCGACTGCTACATTAGGGAAAAATGGGTGCAGGGTTCTTATGATTTATGATAATGGTACATTAGGCTTCTGGTGATACCATAGTCCAGTAAATGGTAGAAGTCTAGACTCTTTCAGTCATGTGTCTAAGGCAAATGTATAATGAAGGTACAGCCGCATTCAGAGACTCAAACTATTATCAAGTTGTATTACAGGTGTATGTTATCACCTTTTCTCCAAGACAGCATGTTCGTAGAGCGCTCTTCTACCTTTTGGCAGCTAAAGTTCAAAACTGGACAAGAATTTCACTTCTGGTTGAGAAGTAGCTGCAAGCCCGCTAATGACCAAGGATTCCATCTCCAAGTGTTGACCCTACTGGGGCAATGGAGGCGAATGCAGCAGAGGGAATAGCACTAATGCTGAAGGCCAAGAGGTGGTAAGAGCCAGGAAAAGGGGGGGGGGGAAAACTCCCCCGCACAACTGATCATTTAAACAATTTGAAAGCTAACAGCATGTGAACTAAAAGGTTGACAAAACAATGAAAAAATATTGCCTGTTTAGCAAGGATGTAAAAGTTGATGGGTTCGGGTGTATTTAAAGAAACAGAATTATCTGAACAAATCTTTGCTGCTTACGGAAACGGTTGAACTGGGCGTGTTTGTTCCATATCCAGAGGAAGGAAGAGAGGCCAGGGACCAGCGGCGCCCATCCGTTCTGGGGAAAAGAAGCAAGAGAATTTATTTTGGATACAATCTAAAATCCCGTTTAATCAGTTAACTGGTTAAAAATTATGTTTCACTGGTTAGCTGCTTTGGGTTGGAGTGCCCCGCCCTGCCCATCGTGGCCAGGCTGGAGTGCACTGCTCTGGCTGGGCCGGGCCCCCGTGCACTGGTGTGCCCCTGCCTGTGGCGTGCTGCTCCAGCTGGCTGAGCAGCTCCCTGCCTGCAACAGGCCCCTACGGGCTGGAGCAGTCCCCTGTCCTACCTCTACCATTACGTGTTTACGTCCCTACTCCACACAGCACTTATACCACCACATGATAATCAAATATACTTGTATTGGAACAGTAACTTGCTATTCTCTAAGGATCACCTTCCTCACTACTATTTTACAATCTTAGTAGCAATTTTCTTTCTTGTATTTGTAGCTCATGGAAATGTCTCCTCACCGCTGAAAAAAGCTGCTAAAGAAAAAAATGCGTCTGACACCAAAAAGCTACCGAGGTATACTAGAAACACGGCAGAAAAGGTGGCATTTTTAGCAGCAAACCTGTAAAAATGAAAAATGTAATTGTTTCTAAAAGAGTTATCAATTTCCCCCAAAAAACCTCAGGGATGGACAATGCTGTGTTCATTTAGCTCTATCTAGTTGTCTGTGTCTCCTGTTCAATCCCATAGCATTTTATTCCATTCACATTGCACTCTGGGATGGAGGATAATGGGTTTCCATCTCATCCTCCACATCATTAAAACGACCACCATTTATGAATATTTCTGGTACAAGTGTTATTTATCCAAAACAGGGGCAAGTTATCAATACCTGTTCACGTAAGTTGGAAGTGAATTAAAAAAGTAAGAGCTTTTCAAACAATTTAGATAAGACTTCTTGGGTTTTTTTGGTGCAGTTTATATATAGTAAACTTGTATGTGACAAGATGTTTTGTTATTAGTGGAGGACCAAACTATGGAACTTTCTTTATATGGAGTGATGGCCATCTCTCCATTATCCACACACCTAGGGCCCCTAGTTCAGGAAGGCTGTTACAGCATGTACTTGAAGTTAAGCACGCCTTAGGTTTTTTTCCCTAAATAAGGATACTTTCCTGGACTACAGCCTTCTTATACAGACATGTACCTCTCCATGAGGTAACAGAACTATTTGAACACCAGAGAGGGAAATAAATATATTTATTTCTGAAAGATTAAGAAAAAAAGTGTCATGCTTCATGCACAAAATCATATATGTTTAAGCTTTAGAACCAATTGCTGTTTATGCATGCCTTACTTAAAACCGCATGTAGACATAGGGTGTTTCTGGCAAGATACCAAGAGAATTCTCCCCCCACATATTACAGCACCTTCTTGTTATATTCCTGAAAAATTCTGAATCCTTGTACATTACAGAAGATTCCTTGCTGTCTCCATAAAAGCAAATGTAAAGAGATCATGTGAATTAGTTGACTATATGATCTGGTAGCAGACCAGCCACTGGACTGGGATTTAGGAGATATATGTTCAGGTACTGGTTCAGACAGACTTTCTATGTGACATTATGCAAGTCACTTAACCTACTCTGTGACTCAGTTCCTTCATATACAAAATGGGGATAACACTTCTTTCCTATTTCACAAGATTTCTGAGGGGATAAAATCCATTCCAGATTGAGAGAGACTCAAACACTATTGCAATGAGAGGCTTGTAAGCAGACAGACATATTACAGAAGAGATTTTAGAAAGCACAAATATTATTGAACAGATGCATAGTGATAAAGGATTAGACACATTTTCCTCTTTGTAGGATTTCCATATTTTGATTGCACAGATGTAAAAATTTCCCACTCCCCTTCACTCCACTTAAACCATCCTAAGATGACACATCTCAGTTCTTGGAGCTATTTCCACAAAACCTGATGCATCATTGAGAAGCATGTGAAGCAATCAATGTAATGCATGCCAGCTGTGTATCTTGCCAACAAAGAGCTGCAGTATGAAACTAGCAAAATTTTGGTTTCAAAAATTCAAGAAAGTCAGCAAGATTTTCCAAGAAAATTACTTCCTCTATTAGCAAAATGTTTCAAAATTATTTCAGTGTGTAAAATAAGAAGAAAAGATATATCTTTAAAAAGTGATGCAGTACTGATTTAGGTAGGGATATGGGGGGAAAAGAAAACTATGTTATTTATTTCATTTTGCAATTATTCCTCTGAGACAATGAAATGTCGGCAAAACAAGCAACTCTGGCCAAACATAACCTACTAAAATGTAATTCTAAAAAAAGTGTGTTTGTCACAGTTGCGCTAATATCACACAATGTAGACTAGATCAACTTTGCTCTGACAAATTGTTGTGTGAACAAAGCATTTTCTCTGGGAAGGATTCCTGTTAATTTAAGCTGCTATACAAGGACTCCAAATGTTTACTCTCAAAAAATAAAAGCTGAATGCCTAAATGGGGTTGTTATTTCACAAACTCATTAGCAGCATAACATAATACAATCATGCAAAAGCATTACATACACACAGCAGCAATATATATCTGATACATCCTTTACCTGTCTGCTCTGTGTCCATGGCTGAATTGAAGAAATTGTGCAGTTACAGTAAGGGAGGGAAAAATAAATATTGTGAATGTGATTTCTGGAAAACCAGTAACAAAGATGACTATTGATCATTACAGTCACTTTTGCTGAATTTCCCACAACACGGTATGGATTTAAGTGGACACCTCCATCATACTGGAAGAAATCTGAATATACTGACTCTATGGGTTTGAAATGTACTCACTGAATGCTCATCAACAGCCTACCAACGCATTTTTGATTAATCGCTATTTAAAACAGAGCAGCTCTGCACTATATAGTGGTGAACCTATTGGCTTTAAAGCTAGCATGGTGTTTTCTCAACCAACACTGCATTGTTTTCCAGTGTGCCCAAAGGATCGACTGGTTACTGGTCTGCACAGTGGGAAGAGGACCCATTATACTGCGGAAGAGGATCACCACTGAAGAGAACAGGTCAAATGCAGAGGGAAGAACAGGGGCACAATAATCCATGTCTACTTTATGGCTGGGATTGAGAGAGAGGAAGGGGGCAGATGTGGATGATCTCTAGGGCCCACACACCAGTGGCACAATGTTTGGGTGAGATGGGAAATTCAGCTCCGAGAAGACAAGGCAGCACAGCACTTTCTGGTGTATCAGGGCTCAGCAGTTCCGTTGGCAGCACAACCTGGTGACCCACTAAATATAGCTGTACCAGCAGTGCCAGGACAACTAAACCCAGACCTTAAGGAGTCAGTGCTACTGATAGCCTGGCTGTTTTCAATGCTGGGGCTATTTATCTCTGTACCCTTTTTATTTTGTTTGCTCCTTGCTCAAGTAAAAAGTTTGAAACAATTTTATATTTTAAATGCAGCATCAACACACAACTGAGACAAAATTCAAATGTGCTTGGGGAAAGCGATAGAGAACGGGTGTTCTGAGGCTACCAAATCTCCTATTTTTCCTTTTTTAATTTCCTTCCTTGAAGGACAAAAGGTAATGGCAACCCTCTCGTACCTGTGGAAGTCTCCCCGCTTCTGTGTGTCAGAGGGATTTATTAGAGCAGTGGTTCCCAACCTTTTTGAGCATACAGACCTCTTTTCAGTCTGTTAAAATTTTATTCCCCCACCCAAGGAGAGCAGCATATAGTGGCAGCCAGCACATCCCTTGGCCCGCACTGCTTCCTCAGCTCCCGCCCTCTCTGTCCCCCGCCTATCCACGGAGGATACGGAAAGGGGGCTCTCATGGCCAAAGGCAGCTCCTGCCCCGGCACTCCGCCCTTGGCTGGGCACAGGGCCCCGGGAGGGGAAAAGAAAGGAAAAGAAAAGAAAAGTAAGGTTCTGGCCCACCATAGGACTGGGAGGAGAAGAGGGTTGGTGCCTAAACAGCAGCGCAGTTGATGGAGGGAGGAAGGATGATGCCTCCTGGGGTATCACGATCCCATCCCGAGGGTGGGAGGCAGCCTGCGGCCGGTCACGAATGGCGAGCCCCAGGCAAGAATCAGCTGGCAGAAAGTCCCAGTCGCACAGTGGGCCCGATCCTTACTTTTCCTTTCCTTTCCTAAACTTTCTGCAAACCCCGTACAGTACTGTCATGGACACCCAGAGGTCCACGGGCCACTGTACTAGAGCAAAGTGATACATATCCCTTCCTCTCCCCCATTTCTTATGGCTTTCAAGAGCCTTTTTTGCCCAACTTCCAGCCCCTTCTTTTCAGGGATGGACTTTGATCCCCGCTTCTATTTCTATACTTGTTTCACAGCACCTTTCTTCTGAGGTAAAACCCAAAGTGCCAGGCACCTGAAGCCCCTATACGGGTTTGTTTTTTTTCAAGTCCTACATTAATAAGGCTCACAAAATAAAACAGAGATATTTCTGTAAAAGCCATTTTCAAAATCTATAAAAACTTTCTTGAGATTTACCCACCACCATTTGCATTCAGAACCCCAACTTAGAAGTGCTTCTAGTGTAATGAAATTGGATGGGAAACCATGAGACCTCAGTTCTACCTAGCTCAGAAACAGTCTCCCTCTGTGCAAGTCACTTCATGTCTCTGTGCCTTTGTTCTCCTTCCAATACTTCTTCTGGCTTGCTTACTCAGACTCTATGCTCCTTAGGGAAAGGCCCGTAACTATGTGGCCCATACAGAACCTAATTCAACTGCACTCTAATATCAGCTGGAGTTTCTTGGCCCTACTGATATATATTATATATTGTTGCATGGGGCAGAAGGTTGATATTGCAGTAAATATCTTGTGAAAATATTGACAGCATCTGCTAGGGGCTGGTTCAAGTTAAAAAACAGGGATGTAAATGGTTAATTGGTAAACAGGTTCAGTTAACTGGTGAGGGCAGGGGCAGCTCCCTACCCACCATGGACAGGGGCAACTCTGGACAGGGTGGAACATCCTCCCCGCCAGTCCCCTCTTTAATCAGTTAACTGGTTAAGCATTCTGTTTAATCAGTTTACCAAGCAAATGGGATTTGACATCCCTAATACAATGTATCGCTCTCAGAGGCTGGGCTGATAAAAGGTTTTGCTGTCTGTTTTGAAAAAGGCTTTAAAAGCAGTATTGTTAACATTGTTGTAAGAGCCAACAACTGCAGCAAGTTACATCTCCAGTTTTATCGACAGCTTTCCTTCATGCAGTCCTGGAACCAGACACCAAGCTGTGTCGAGTGACACGATTCAGGTGACTTCTTGCAGCTACAGCTATTTACACCTGCCTGGGATCTGACCCCTTTAAAACAGGAATGCATTTAAATCATTTGCATTTTTAATCAGTAGCTACCATGTACTAAGGACTTTTTCCCCTCCTGCCTGCCGCCTCCTCTTCCTCTCCTCATCCCCGGTATAATAGGTATCATCCATATAATTAACACGAGACCATGAAATCTGTGACTAATAGTGCATCCTTATGCAAAGCCTGATAAAGAGCATAAAGCCTGCTGCTAGCGTTACACTGAGGTGCAGGAGGTAAGAGGCAACTCAACTGATTTGCAATGGTTTTCCTTGAATTATCTGACAGTCCTGGGGCGATCTTTGACTTCTCCCTCCCCCAACCCCATATATTGCAACTTCCTTCCTCCACAGCATTTCCAATGTCCACCCATCATTCCCGTTTCAGACCTCATCTCCCATCCTGATTCCCACAACCTCCGCTTCTCTGGCAAACACCCAGATGGTTTCTTTCAGTCCAAGCAAAATGCAGCTTCTAGGATCACCCTCCTCGTACATGAATCTGTTCTTACGACAGTCTGTCAATCTCCCTGCCCCCCACATACACCACATCAGGTTCAGTCTTCTCCTTGATATCAAGGCCCAACATTTATCTGTTCTTTGCTACTTATCCAACCTTGTGTCTTTTTGTGTTACGACCCCTCGCTTCTATCCTGTGCCCGCTATTCTGCTATGGATGCTAAATTCAATGCCTCATTTGTGTGTTTCATTTATGATTGTCTTCACACCTTCTCGGCTGTTCTCTTACACCCATCACCATGGTATCTGAGCTCCTTCCAAAAGCTCATTACACGATGTGACTAGCAGCTGTTATGTGAAGTTCCCCACACTACCAACTACATATGGAAGACTCTTCCTAAACTTGTCTCCAAGGCAACTGCCCTCTCCACATTTAAATCCCTCTGTATTATGCTAGTGAAACACTGTGCTTTCCCTTTGCAAATGTAAAATTAGTACTAAATTTAACCAATTAACCAATATTGCTAATGGTCACTGTTTCCTTGTCATGACCAAAGACTGGGACCATAGAGAAAAAGGCAAAGGTTTATATCAGGGGTGGAGGAACTTCAGGCTCAGGAGCCGGATGTGGCCCCCGGCTTGCCTGGATCCAGCCCCCAAGGTTCAGGGCTCCCCCTCTCAGCGTTGGAGAGCCCATGCCTACTGCAGGACTAGAGTACACAAAATCTACTAGCCTGGATCCCAGTAGGTTCTGGTGTGTGAAGGGTATGTGGGGAGTGTCTTTCTCCTTCTGGGTCAGGGGCCACATCAGTGAGGGGTTGGGTTTTGGGCTGGGGTTTTTTTTTTGGCTTCTCACTTGTGTGCGGGCCCCAACTGATTTGTTTAGAAAAGAGAACTTCAGGATCCCTGAAAACACACTTCATCTTCCGATTAAGACGTGTGACCTGAAAGAGTGCTATGGAAGTGCAGTTAAACGTTAAAGCAAACAAGGAATCTAATAAACCGTGTGTCTCATTGCCCTTTTCATCTTGTTTTATCCCACCCTTTGTTCTCCAACCCTGTCTCTGAATCCCCACCAGTGCTAGGAAAGCGCTTTGCAGTAGCACCCAAACTGTGCAACTGCTAGCTAAACAAAACACAATAGGTAATGACAATGGAGTGACAATCGGTATCTGTAGAGAAGACCCAGGAATGTTGAAGACATTTCTAGATTCTAACATTATAGTCTAATCGGAATCTGAAACAGAACCTAAAAACCTGTAAATCAGTGTTTCTCAAAGTGGTCCGCGGACTCACTGAGAACGCTGCTACCAGGCTGCTCCGGTTTGTTTACGGCCCGGGTCACACTGCTTCCTGCAGCTTCTCTTGGCTGCAAACAGCGAACTGCAGCCAATGGGAACCGCGAACCTCCGTGGCTGCAGAGCCGGTAAGTAAACAAACTGGAATGGCCCGGTAGCAGCGCTCTCAGAGTGGGTGCGCAGACCACTTTAAGAAACTCTGCTCTAAATAGCAGCTACTTTCCAGAGTAGAAAATATGCACTACACTCAGGTAGTTTTCATGTGCCAATCACGAGAAAAAGTGTGCTAACTTACCTGCGGGCAGGTACAAAAGAAAAATGAGCAGGTGCATTAGGAGAGAAATTCCTGGGACTGTCCAAAGGACTGCCACCTGTTTGAGAAAGTAGAGAATATTTACATTTGTGTTAGATTCACAACAAACTTTTTTCTTGTCACATAAGCAAGTTGGTATGCTATATGAATAGTTTCGATTTACAAATAACCTAGAGTTTAGATCTTTGAATGTTTTAAAAGCTTGTTAAATATTTTTTTACTATGAAAATAATGGAAAATTGATTTTTTCCCTCTACCAAATCAGTGTTTCTCCTTACTTTTTAGAATGCAATTTACAATGTGGACTTTCCAGTTTAAATGGTTAACAAAAAATAAACAACATAAAATGCAACAACTATACACAATATATTTGTTCTTGGATTTTTAAAAAAAATATTTTTATGTATGTGTTGATATAATACTAGCAACAAGAAATGATAGAAATGAGGCTGATGATGTTCTACTCAAGATTAAAGAGGATTTCTAAGGAAGTACTTCTGTTCTCCCAACGTGAAATGCATTGGTACAGGCTGCACTCTAAACAAAATGTATTGTACTGCACAATTTTGGAAACCTAGCATTGTGTTCATTGCTGTGAATATATTCTTATGTGTCTGCTCATGGTAGCAAAAGAGTACACTCATGACTAAAAGCTTGCAGGACTGAATCATAAGACAAATGAAGCATTTTAAAAGACTCTTTGTCCATCAATAACTTACATTTACCTTAATTTCCAATGTCCTGAGATACAGCACAGGTTGGATCTCCTCACCCGGCATTCTTGGGACCTGACTGGTCCCAAACGAGGGGATTTGGCAGACCAGGGCAGGTCCCTCCCAACCTGACTCCTTCTGCCCTGCTGCCCCCCGGCTAGGGCTCCAGCCCTGCCCCGCTTCTGCCTGCCCGCTGTGGCTGCTCAGGCTAGAGCTCTCTCGCAGCTGGCCCCCGAGCACCACGGCTGGAGCTCTGGGGCCGGGGCCGGCCTCCTGCTACTGCCCATCTGCAGGGGCCAGAGCTCCCTGCTAAGCTGCCTGCCCTTCCATATCTCCCCCTCCCCCCAACATGGGGCTCCTGGCTGGGTCACTGGCCCCCTACCCCGTGACCTGACCTCCCTATACCTGGGCTCTCTGGTCCAGGAACATCTATGGTCCTGCTGGACCATGGATGTTGGCAGACTAAAGCATCCCAATTAAGGGAGGTACAACCTATATTTATTACATACACCTTTGTATTCCCAAAAATGAAAATCCCAATGTGTTAGTAAGCTAAAGGAAAAGATCAAGAATACAAAAATCTTGACTATGTAGCAGTAGAATTTTTCTTCTCGCCTCTGTTCTATGATGTAGCAACGCACAGTTTGTATGTGATGTATTAAAGATGTATTTCATTTTAAAGATACGTGTAGAAAATCTCTATAAAATCTGAAATGATTTAACAACTAAAAGCTGAAACCCAATGAAGTTAAAAGTTCCCAAAAATACACAACAGGCTCCACAGCATTTAGTCACTTCACTGGGTCTACTCAAAGATGGGCACATGTGTAAATGATTTGCCCAATTCAGGTCCTTAATTCCAACAGACAATACAGACCAGACGCTACCAAAAACTAGTAGCATTTTCTTTGCACAGAGTAAAATGATATTACAGTTATGGCAACAGGCCAAACAAGCATGTACTGGGCAAGCATTATGCTACAAGGATGAGATTTGTGGTAGCTGGAAATGTTCTCAGTATAATTCAGAATTAAAATCTCATACTGGATGACAGCTTGTGACAGTGTGTTGGGGGGGCGGGTCCCCGACCCTGCACCCCCATCTGCAGCCAGATGTGACTCTCAGCCAGCTGGTAGATCAGAAGGTTTATTGGTTCACAGAGTCACAGCATAGCTTAGGATTGACGTTAGCACAAGTACGCAGGGCAGGCAGCATTATTCCTCTCGGGGGGGGGGGGAGGGGGGGGAGGAGGGGAGCTCCCGGGTCCTTCACCCCCTTTTCCTGCTCTCAGCCTCCTCACCCCTCCTAGCTCAGTGGAGACTGACCCAATTCCCAGGCCTAGTTCCCAGCCTGGTGACAGCCCCCGCCTGTATCCTTTCTCTCTCTTCCTGGGAAAGAGTTATCTTAAATCTGGCCCTCAGGTGTCTGGGCCCAATACACATCTGGAGTGAGTCATGAGGAATCACACACACAACACAATACAGCAGTGGTCACCAGCCGGTAGATCAGGATCTACTGGTAGATCTTGGAGCCTCTGACAGGTGATCCTGACTGGTTTGGCCGGGAGGCTCTGAAGTGCCTGCACTTCCGCTGCCCCTCCCGGCACTGCCCCGCTGCTCCTGCCCAGAGCCTCAGAACTGCCCCCTGGGAGCCTCCTACTTGTTGTGCGGAGTGGGGGAGACAGAGGCAGGGAGGCGTTGATGTCCCTCTGTCCCCCTCCCCTGTACCTCATCTGCACAGACTGAAGAGGGCAGGGCCTCAGCAAAGGGGTGGAGCAGGGGTATTTGGGTTTGAGGTAGATTCTGGACTACTGAAATTCAAAAAGCAATCTTGTGCTTAAAAAGATTGGAGACCACTGCAATACAGCAAAGAGTGAACACAGGATTACAAAAGTAGATCGTGCCCCCACTACGTCACACACCTACAGGCGTTAAAATGATTATTTGTTAAGAATAAAGTTATTTCATCCATCAGGCATCTCAAAGGGCTTAACTTCAGTAGGATCAGCAAGTGCTCAGCACCCTAAAAATTGAGCTATTACTATTCATTGATCTAAGCCTCCCCCTTCGGCAAAGCACTTAAGCATATGCTTAAAATACACAGATATCAATGGAATTTCAATATGTGCTTAACTGCTTTGCTGAACAAAGATGGATTTACCCCCCATCCAAAATTATGGAAAAGTTAGATCAACTGTCCAGGAACTAAGAGTTACTCTTTACAGTTTTAGGCAACAAAATTATTTAAGTAGCAAATTGAAAGCACTAGCAAGAGTGTCCCACAGTTTGAGGCTGTATGATGCTTTTCACTTGTCAGCAGCCACATGGGGTAGTCGGCACAGACAAGTTCACTGCATTCTCCACACTGCTTGTGGCTTGGCCAGCTGACCTTGGGCAGATGCAGAGACAAGATGGGTTTCTACTCACTCCATTATTTTTAATGTCCAGCGAAGTTACAAGTTTATGCTCCCAAGACTTGTCTTTTGAAAGCGCTTCCTTTGAGGGTGGGGACTGACAGATCCAATTCCGAATGATCACTTTGTGAGAGGTGTTCACTAACAGGTGACAGTGTTTTTGTCTTATTTTCCTGTCCATTCGAAAGTCTAACCATTCATTTCACCCACACAGCATCTACTGGGGCACTGAGTGTACTGGATGAGGTACATCACACATGTGTAGGGCCCATGGATCTTAAAAGGTGTGTTGATCATTATAACAATGGGAGATAAATCTGATGATCCTGGGTCTATTGTTCTGGAAGGATCAAGTGAAGTGATGGGCAACCTAGGCTGGTGAGGGGGCCACGTGAGTAGCCCTCCATCTCAGTAGGCTGCAAGATTGTCATAACCTAGAATTTCTCCCAGTTTGAGGTAGTTCTGCTAACTGTATGTGCGTACCTAGATTTTGTGGGGTGTAGGGATGTTAAGAGGTGGGTAACTGACTAACTGTGTAGTCAATACTATTTGATCAATTACATGATTAATTGATAAAAGAAGGTGCTCTGTCCTGGCTCATGCCAGTCCAGGAGCTACCCTGTCTGCAGCTCTGCAGTTTAAATGTAGTATGAGCCAGGTGTGCAGGCAGTACAGCTCCTACTACGTTTAAACTGCAAAGGAAAAGTGGGGTAGGTCCCGGACCAGTGCGTGTCAGGACAGAGCCGGGACCGTTGTGGCTCTGCATTTTAAACGCAGCCACCTGGCTCTTACTACATTTAAAATGCAGAGCCACAGCGGTGGTAGCTCTCAGACCCGGCTCATGCCGGTCCAGGACACTGCACCTCTTACATTTAAAATGCAGAGCTGCAGCGGTCCTGGACCGGCGTGGGCCAGGACTGCTCAGTTCCGGCTTGTGCTACGTCCAGCAGCCCCTGTTTGTGGCAGCCGGACTGGCCACAAGCAGAGGGTGTTCTGGCAGCAGCCTCTGTCCACAGGCAGGCCCAGCTCCCCACTGGGACCCCCCCCATGAACAGGAGCTGCTTCACGGCAGCCTCCCCTACCCCCACACTCATCAGCATCGGCCGGGGGGGAGGGGGGGGGGAGAACAGGCAGCACCGCAGAGACGGTGCTGGGGGAAACCGGCTTTTAAGCCAGCTCCCCCTGGCACTGGTTCCTGTCCGCCCCCCCCCCCCCCCCCAGCCATTGAGCTTTACGAATGTGGATGAGGTGTAAACAGGTGCTTAAAACTCAGCACAAGTATATTGCTCAACTTAAGCCAATGTACAGTCATACTTTATTTCAGTACATAGAACAGTCCACAGACACCAGCTCTTGTGTCTTCTCTCCACAAACTCATGCTGCAGGAGGGCACATTAGTGCAGGCAGCGAGCTGGCCACCAATCACAGCTATGTACCCCGAGAGTATGCTATTTGTACTGTGCTAGCCGACACGATTAAAGCAGCCACCCAGCTGTTGTAACCTGCTCCTGCAGCTGGCCAGAGAATCAGAGGTATAACTGGAAACCCAGGCAATTCTTCACTTTGCAGCTCCCAGAATGCACTGGACAAAATAATGAGTAACAGTCTCCTTTGTGGGGTTACGATCCATTATTTTCAAGAGCTGACCAAGTGGCCAGTGCAGTACAAGACAGAATACACACATTCCTGGCCCAAAAGAGCACGTAACTAAACACAGTAGATTAAACAGAATGCACTGGAAACTCAGCAGAAATGAACAGCGAGGCTTGTGTTAACAACTGACTAATCCTGTTGACTTGCTCAGGCAGGTGGGAGGTTAAGGGGAATATTTTAGTTTGCGGGAAGTTCTGGGCAAGTGTTCAAATCAAGAAGTGCAGATAGTGCAACAGAATGCATTAAGCGGTCCCTCAATTTTCTACCTAAATCTAGGGACAGATATGATGTCAGTTTCTGACACATCTCAAAATTACCTGTGAGTACTGAGGTGACGATTTTCAGTCACACATACATAAGCCTACATCTCATCTACGCTGCCCTGCAGTTTGGACCAGGAGCGTGTGAATAGCAATGCACACCAAAGCTTTGTGCTGTCCCTAACCCACACATACATGTAGCAGGTGTGAACTGAAAAGACTGATCGTGTTAGCCAAAAGACTGATCCTTAGCCAAACTACTCACCATGCTAGCAAAACATTCTCACATTATCGGTGTAACTGAAATACAGATTATTGGCACTGCTTCACATTTTGCTAAATGACATTTTCTTTCAATTTTCCTATATTGATAGAATACTTTCACATTCTTCAGAATAACTGTGCCTAGAGAATTTAAAAACTGTTTTACCAAATTATACCCATCCCATGTTTTCCACTATAGACAACTATGTATTTGTATAATAAACTGTATCAACTAGAAAATACTTTCAGCTTTCTACCACTTGAAGGTATGTTCATCAACCTTCCTTCTGGAAAAGGTAGGTCTTGTAGGTCAGTATCTCTCAACCTTTTTGATACCAGGGACTGGCTTCTTGTTTCTTAAACTCTCTCAGGGAGATTTCATGGACCAGTGCCAGTCCATGGACCAGTCATTGAGAGACACTCTTGTAGGTAATGTATTAAATTCCATTGAGCGCTTAAATTGTTGTAGATTTCATATTCTTTTCTAAATAAGTTTCCATGGATCTGGAAATGTATATAGTTGAGTGCAATGAAGAACAGAAGAGAATCTCAGCAGATTTGAAATGCTTCATAACAGTTAAGCTTCCTCTCAGACAATCTGAATTCACACAAAAATATAGCCTTTAGTCAAGAGTCTGATGAGCAGTATTAGCTCTTGGTACTTTGTTAAAGGTTATTCTCCCCTCATTCACACCTCGATCAAACTGTGTTTGCTACTAATACTGAATTTTAATGCTACAAAATTGTTTTACAAGTTTAGATCCTACCCATGAATGGCCATTGTAATCTGGCAAAAGAGAGGATTTTGAAATTTAAGAAATATTGTATGGATACAATAATTGAACCTTTTTTCATACTAGTTTCTGTGCCTGACACTTAATGAACTCTGCTAAGAATGGCTCGTTATCCTACTATATGTCCTATAATGCTTTTTTAACATTTCCTTTCTGCTACAAAAAAATAGTACTATTTCTGTTAATCCATAATTTATTTTGCTTCCCTGACCACTCCTCACCAAGTTGTGATTCAATCATTTAGCACTGAAGATCTGAGAGGAGTCAGATAAATGATGATTTTTAAAAATCTGTAAATATTTCCAGGAACAAGCTAGTGAATATATTTATTGCATGACACAAACTGGATGAATTACTAATGTAACTTCTAAAATCACTTTTGCAGTTTAACAATGGGGATCGCCGTACTTTACAAGCAATAGCAGAAGCCATTCTATGTTTCTGAAGTTCAGTGGGGTGGGGTGGGGTGGGGGGGAAACTGTTACAAAACGTCAGATTTTGAAATGCAAAAGGCAAAGCTATTTAACATTTTTGTGCCTGGAACAGTAAATTAGCCAAATGGCACATATCTAATATTTTATATTACTGTGTGTAGCAGGGATGTTAAAAAGCAGTTAATTAAGTAACCATGTAATGGCTGAAAATCCAGCAGTTACACGGTTACACACTGCAGAGTTGACAGCGCAGCTGGCTCCCCAGGAGTGGGACTGGCAGCTAGTGTGTGCCAGTTCCCGGCTGCTAACCCACTCCTGGGGAGTAGGCTGCACTGCAGGCTCTGCAGTGTAAGTTTTACACTGCAGAGCCCGCAACGCAGGGTAGCAGCCGGCTCCCACCTGCAGTCCTGCTCCTAGGGAGCTAGCTGCTTCCCCGACTCTGCTGCCTCTGATACAGAGGCAGCAGCAGGCACGGCATCTGGCTTCCACCAGCAGCCACGCATCTCTGGGTAGCCATCTGCCACCCTGTGCTGCTGCCTCTGATACAGAGGCAGCAATGCAGGGCAGCAGCCAGCTCTTCGGCCCCACTCCAAGCTCCACTTCCAGGGAGCCAGATGCCGCGCTGCACTGTGGGTTCTGATACAGAATCTGCTGCATGGGGTAGCAATTGGCATATAACTGTTAATGGGAATCCATAAACCCATGCTTCTCGGTTAACTGTTTAAACAGTTATTCTTTACACCCCTAGTATGGAGTGTTAAACTTCAAGAGATTACACAGCAAATCTGGGTTAGCAGGTTTATCTGCTAGGGATGCAGAGAGTTAACCTCTTAGCATGCCCCTTACCAGCATCCTTCCCTGGGTAACTGGTTAACCAGTGATGCAGAAGGCATGGCCCGGCCCAGCCAGGTTGGAGCAGCCCCCACCCGTGTCCTCACTGCGGGTGGGGGCTGCTCCAACCCAGCCAAGCCTGCCACGGTTACCAATTAAACACTTAGTTTAACTGGTTAACCACCTAACCAGGATTTTATATCCCTATTGCATGCTATGGATATCTATATGTGAGAAAGATGCAGCTGTTAGTATAGTCAGCCTGTCCCCCTATATCAGACTCTCTGGAGGGAGTAGCTTGCAGACAACTCTGTGATACACTGCTGCACTACAACTGCTGCTCCAAGTTCTGTTCTCACTCTAAGGAAGCTTTTTGAAAACATCAGGGTTTTCTACTACATTTTAATTTTGTTTCCTCAGAGGAAGTTAGGTGCTGGGATCCGGGGTGAGGGAAGGAAATCCTTAAATACTGATCAGGTTGGGAATGGGTACAGGAAGCAAGAGGGGGTCAGAGGGAGACTCCACTATGAAAGGAGCACGATCCGATTCAGAATCCACCCATGCAGCAGTTGCTATCAGCACCAGGTTGGACGTATGCACAACAGGCACGGTCGTGGTAGCACTGCAGTCCCTAGTATGGTATTAGACTATATACTTGATTCATGTTGTGTGTGTGCTGGGGCAGGGAGATCCAAAGAGCACCAAAAACTACAGAGCTCACCAAATTTAAAAATGGTGCCCAGATCTGCCTGACCCTTCTATTTGCTCATTTTATTTTGTATGTGTTTACTGGCAGACAATTCTACAGCTTATGAGTAAGGCTGCGAGTCTTTCCTGGACGTCACGGATTCCTTGACTTTCTGGGACCACCGTGACTTCTGCATCCGACCGTGCCACTGACCCCAGGGCCACCCAAACAGCTGGAGCAGCCCCAGGGTCAGCTGTACTGGCAGCTGCTTGAGCAGCCCCAGGCAGCTGGGCCCAGGTGCTGCCTCAGGGCAGCAGTCCAACAGCAGCAACTGCAGGGCCCTGGCTACGTCCACATGAACATCAACAGCCTGGAGGCCCCCTCATGCCCCCGAGCAGCAACAATACCTGTGGGAGCACTTCATTGCCCCCAAATCCCTGAAGTACCCTAGAGCCACTCAGAGTACCTATGTTTTAGTCGAGGCTATTTATAATGCAAATCAGGGACAGGTCACAGGCCATACATTTGTGTTCATTCCCCGAGACCTATCCACAACTTAACATTAGGTTTTGAAAGAATAATTTTAGACACGTTCAAGAAACAGAAAAATGCAGAGGAGAGGGAGACTGGACAGCGGTCAAAGGTAAGGTTGAGATAATGGGGTTTTTGGGGTTGTTTTTTAAATTATGGCACCAGATCATGTTTGTACTAAGGATGTTAAGAGGCAGGTAACGTGTAGTCGATACAGTTTGTATCCACTATACAATCTGTCGATCAGGGAAGGTGCTCAGAAGGAGCTACCCCCTCTACAGTTCTGCAGTTTAAATGTGGTAAGAGTCGGGAAGAGCTGCTGCGGAGCAGGCTCTGTTTGTAGCCGCTGGTGCTGACCGTGGACAGGAGCTGTTGTGGTGAAGCAGCCCCTGTCCGCGGTGCCTGGCTGCAGCAGGGAAAGCTTTACCACAGCAGCTCCTGTCTGCGCGGGTCCCAACTCCCTGCTGAGACCCGCCACAGACGGGGCTGCTGGTGCAGCAGCCTCTGCTGGCCCCTCGCACTGCTGCCTCTGATAGTCTCTGATGTGAGATCAACACACTTAGGCGTCTCTTATTAAAATTCCTTTAAGCTGGCTCCCACTCCCCCGCTTGCTGCCTCTGATAGGGGGGAGAATGCGAGTAGTCAACTCCACTACCCAATAAGCCTAGGCTTAGGCTTATAAGAGAGGACAAGGGAAGTCATGAGGTTTTAGATAGAGTGCCAATTACTCAACTACCCATGTATCTACATTATTTGCACATTTTATTCTTTTAAAAATAAGCAGAAAGTAGAAAATGGAAAATCCTTTTTCCAAAAAATTAGAAATTTTATTATAAGCAAAAGTTCTTCAGGTGACAAAGTTGTTAATCCAAAAGTCACATGTACATGTGGTCTTTTCTTAAAGACACACCTGGTAAACAGAGCTTCAGCCAATGTTTTGAAAAATAGAGCTGACATTAATTGAAGTTATTATTTACCGAAGCAAACCTCTAAGGTTTTTTAACATTAAAATGTAAATTACTCTAAAATTATAATACTGGGATGAGGGTTTTTAAAAAACAACAACAGGGTTTATAAGTGATTTATCATTTAGTTTATTGATAGAAGCATATGAAACATTTGCTAATATTATTTTCATTTCAGGAAGTTCAATTAATGCACAGCAATTAAAATGATCTTTAAGAGACCGTGATCTCGGAAAACGTTTGTTGCCAAGAACTTTTAGTTTGGTAGAGAATTCACATCAACGGGTGGCTCAAGAGTGTAGGAAAGCTGAAAAACCTAGGAGATGAAATATTAAAAAGTATAAGAATTTAAAACGTGTGAACAGCAATCGCTGCACTCATTGCTTAGCACTGTTCGAGGAGGCTATGAAACTGATTTTAGATTTGGCCTGCACACTTGATTTGCCGCTTACTATTATCCCAAAAAAAAGAGTCACGGAACCTTGTCAGAATTAGTGTTCCTCAGCTTAGCAGACCATTGGTCATTGTAGCGATTGCTTTCCAGCTTTGCGGGCAGGACTCAAAAGACACAAGCTATGCACAGCGTGCAATCCGATTGCCGTGTCTGAGCTTTTCGTTCCCTTCATGCTCTTGGTTGACTTTGGTGTCTGTGTAGGGCAGAGGCAGTTTTAAGGAAACAGTGGCTGCCTGTGGCCAATGAGGGCATTCTGGCATTTTGGGATAGCCACATTGAAAGAATGACTTGGCCACATTCCCTTTCCCTTGGCCATACCCAGAAAATGTAAAGGTGCATTCCTATGTTACTAACATTCTTGTAACAATGCGCTGATGTCTCTAATGAGTAGTCACTCTTTGTAAAAGCCCCGCTGGAGCCTCAGCGCCAACAGTAGCAATTCTAACCCACAAGCAGCAGGAGAGGAGATCTTTGCTCACAGACTAAATAGGGTTTAGAACATCTTTGCCATGGGAGACCAACACACTTCGGCGTCTCTTATTAAAATTCTTTCAACTACAGCAGATGCAGCAGTGCTGGGAAATTTTAAAAGGAAGCAGAAATTCCCCTTCTCCCTGAAGCTCCTTAAAAGCTTCACCCAGACTTGAGTACAGCAGAAGAACTAATTGCTTTTTATTTTCAAACCAGAAATAACTCACACGGGATCTAATTAAAATGCCAGAGTTGGGAGAGAAAACAGCCATATAAATCTGAAAAAGAGAATACCCAGGAATTTGTGTATCTCTGTACCAGATTGTGCACACTGAAAAGTGTTAGGACACCCACATAGTTAATACTGAAATTTGAAGAATTCTCACTCCCCGATTTGTTGAGTTACTCAACATCATTTTGATTATAATTTTAAAGTTTTAATTATACTAAAGATGGCTCCAGCTAAATAGGATAAGCCTCCAGTTCAGCTCCGTTTCATTATTAGGAAGCTGGGGGTAGGTCTACACAGTGGTCACCAACCAGTCGATCGGGATCTACTGGTAGATCCTGGAGCCTTTGACAGGTGATCCTGACTGGTTTGGCTGGGAGGCTGTCATGTGCTGACACTTCATCTGCCCTTCTAAGCACTGCTGTGCCGCCTCCCAGCCCCAGAGACTCTTGCTTGCTGTGCAGGGCACAGGAAGAAGAGGAGGGGGTGCTGATGTCAGGGTGTCCCTCCCTCCAGCCTGTATCCCATCTCCACAGAGGGGGGCAGGGCTGGAGAGAGTTTGCTGGCTGCTTTTTGGAGTGGTGCAGGGCCAGAGTGGGGTGAGCCTGCCTTAGTCCCCTGCACCACCACCCAGCAGCCACCTGTGATAAGCGATGCCCAGCTGGAGTGTGCATTCCAAACCCCGGCCCCAGTCCTGGACCCCTCCTGCACCCCAAACCCCTGCCCTAGCTCTGAGTCGCCCTGCACCCAAACTCCCTCCCACAGCCTGCACCCTGAACCCTCTCCTGCACCTCAACTCCCTGCCCCAGGCTCAGCTCAGAATCCTTCTCACACTCCAATTCCTTTAGCTCAAGATCAGAGTCCGCATCCCCCTCCCTCACACCCCAGCCTCTGCTCCAGCCTGATAAAAGTGAGTGAGGATGAGGGAGGGAGGGAGGGAGCGAGGATGGAGTGACCACGGGCGGGGCCTTGGAGAAGGGGTGGGAAGGAGGCAGGACAAGGGTGCTTGGGTTTGAGGTGGATCCTAAATTGCATTTAAATTGAACAAGCCATCTCATGCTTAGAAAGGTTGGAGACCACTGGTCTACACTAAGCTGCAGTTTGCAGATTGGATATGAAGGGCTACAAGCTCCAACTCTCCTGTTTGGATGCTGCCAGCACAGACTAAAAGGTTCTAGTTCACGTTGAGATGGTCCTGTCTGAAAAAGAATTTGACTGAACACGGTTCAATTATTTCAGGAGAGGAAAGATAAACATGAGCCCAAGCCGGCCTACTAGTATTAAAGTGCCTCATTAAATGACACTAGCTTACTTGGCAAGCTCCACAATGAATTAGCAGAATAATAATAGTATGGGTTCTCTCTCACCAAGCAAAGCGTGGGGTAGTCAAGCACTTAATATTAGCATAATGAAAGTTATTAGAATAAATAGCCCTGCCTTTGATGGGAAAACGGACGCCTGCAGTATTCAAGAAAGTGAAGTGAATGTCAGGATAAGGCCTTGGATAAGAAGAGCTGTAACTGCCTCGGGGAAGGAGAAATTATTGAAGCATTTCCAAACCAGCTCAAATGCAAAACGTGGAATGACTCCCTTGCCTGAGAAATTTGAAGTATGCAATTTTTGGTAAAAGCATCCTTCAGCATTGCCTCCCTTTGTTCCCAATGAGAGGGAAATCAGGCTGTCCTTGGGGAAGATGATGACTTCCTCCTCTGTCAGAACGCAGAGAGGGGCACTGAGCGTATCAGGTGAATGGAGGTAGCCGCGGGAGTAGCCTATAACTTTGTTTCGCTAGGGAACAATGAGAAATAGAGGACATTTTGAAAATGACAGTACTGAGTGCAGCCTGCGGTCCAAGTCCCATTTTCACAAAGGGAATTCTTCATTAATTTACCTGAAGAACTTTCTTTTTGAGCTTCTGCCAAAGAAGAAATTTTCAGCTGTGAAAAATAATGGTAAAAATTACCACTGATCTTAATAGTCTGTTACCAAAGACCACCCACTGCATATGATCCAATCCAGATTGATTTGCCTGCCAAGTTTATGCAGATAGATAGTATCTGAGCTCAGATTATTTGGAACCCCAAAAAGCTGATGTGGGGTGTTACATTTCTTAATTTAAAATGAATAAGAAGTAGATTTATTTGTAAGTTCACAGGAACCTCATTAAATGTGTACTTTTGGGAAGACAACTCTGCTCTATTCTTCACATATATCAAAATAATAAATCCTTCCTTTAAGTGAAAAATTCAATTCAGTCTTAATTATAATGCAGTGTTGAGCTTCTCCAGAATGAAGGTTTAATCTTCAAAGCAGATAGCCCGCCTCCAAGTGCTGTATTTTGGGATTTGGATTTGTTTTGATTGTTTAGGAAGGGAGGTGATTGTAGTTTCTAATGCAAGGTTCTCTCTGTTTGGTTTGATTTTGCTTACTGTGGGAGTTAAAGGGGTCAGGTGCAGAGGGACTGTGAAGGAACGTGGAAGGGAGTAAGTGACTATAGTGTGGCTATCCTTTGGTTGCTTAAATCTTCAATACTAATCTTAACGACTCATATTACAAAGGTAAGGATTATACACGGATATATTATCTGTGCTCGTATGGGGTGTTACCACAATTTTCAGAAAAGATTCTGCATTTGTTTTTTCCAGAATGTTTGTTAAAAATGCACTTTTATGTTTCTTGTCATGACTCCTCTGCCAAAACATTTTACATTTTAAGTAGAATCCTCATTCCACAATGCACAAATGGCCACTGCTGGTTCTGAAGTACTACAGCAGTGGAACACGATCTGTAATCGAGCTGACCTTTAGCAAACCCAAGTGCTGAGCTAGAAGATTAAATGGAGCAGTTGTTAACTACTCAGAATACAGTTTATTCCTAGCAATTTAAATAAAGAGAGTGTTTTAAAAGCAAAATAAATACAGGTTGAAACTCTCTTAACCGGGACACCCTGATCCAGCAACATCCGTGCTCCGGCAGGACGGTGGATGTTCTGGAACCAGAGAGTCTTGGAGGAGAACTAGTGCATGGGAGCCCTGTAGACTGGCAGGGCAGCGGGAACCTGATGCGCTATAGTGGGGCAGTGGGAGCTGCACACGTGATACATGGGCAGTGGGAGCCAGGCGCACAGAGGCTGCGGGGCATCGGTGTGACAGCAGGAGCCCGGTGCTGCAGAGAGAGACCAGCACAGCAGTGAAAGCCCAGGGCACAGAATGGTGGTGGGGCTGCCAGGCGCTGCAGTGAGAGCCCGGTGCAGACAGAGGCAGCAGCACTGCCAGGCACAGCAGTGAGCTCCCAGAGATCAAAAGCAGTGGGGCTGCCCAGTAGGGTCCGGGGCAGGGGGGAAGAGGAGGAGAAGGCTGTCAGGGCAGCGGGGGCCAGCAAGAGGGGGGAGTGGCTGGGAGGCCGGTGGTCAGGCCAGGGCTGGCAGCAGAAATGACCTCCCCTGGTCTGGCAAAATCCCTCATCTGGGATCGCTCAGGTGCAGGGAGGTCCAACCTATATAAATATTTGCAGATGGCGTTCCCTGGCAATAATATTCATAGGATTGTGTCTCACACAGGTCTGGACAAGCAGGCTTACAACAATACATAATATTGTACAGGAACAACACAGTTTTTAGTGGTACTTTCTTCTACTATATATTTGGCAGCCTGTCTGTCTCTTTGTTCCAAAACTCCTCCTAAATAGTAAGAACTAGGGCCACCAAATTCAGTATATCGCTTCCTGCTATCGTAACTTATAGCAAGGTGAGGGTCTGGTTGTGCCAGGCCAATGGGGTGTGCCTGGAATGGGATTGCTTCTCATAAAACCATACAGAAAAGAGACAGAATCACCAGGCAGGCGGAAAGGGGCTGGCAGGGGGCGCTATCTACAATATATTTCAGAGAGAGAGAGAGAGAGAGAGTGTGTGTGTGTGTGTCTGCCCCCCAGCTGGGGTAGAGGTGCATGCATCCTTCTGTCATCTGTGCCTAGTATAGTTGCCACAGACAGGCACTTCTCTCCTGGCCTCAACCTGCTGTGGTGAGAGAGGGCTGGGGTAAGTCCTCCCTGCCCGCAGCAGTCTGCATACTGAACCCCTCATCCCCCAGCCCTTTCTGGGACCCTTTCTTGAGAATTTATTATTTAAATCTGTGGTGTCCAACACACTAGCCACATGTGGCTATATGGCCAGTTGAGTGTGGCTAGTTCGCTATAGCAGTAGCCACTATAGTTGAGTTGTAAAATTTCCAGAATAGTTGGATTTGAGGGTGCTTTCTTGAGATTCTGCAGCAAGTAGTAAATGCCTTTGTTACTGTTTTTAGGGCTCTATTAAAATTCAAGCTGAAGATCCTGGATCTTTTAAAGGAGAATTTCATTAAAATAATTCACCGCAGAGTCTGCCCTTCAATGACTGTGCTTTGAAGGAATCCTAAGATACTAGTACTAATTCTGTCAAAAATCAACAGGCGGTGGTTTAGGCTCTCTCTGGAGGGTTTTATTTTAAAGGCTAGCATTTTTCTTTTTAACTGGATGTCACCCATCCAAGGTAAGAGTCTCTGGAAACAGAGCAGCAGATGGCTGCTTCCAGCTGAGCTGCTACCAATTTGTAGTTTCTCTTGACTGTGCAGGACTGTGTGCAGATGTGGTCGCCTCATCTCAAAAAAAAGATATCTTGACATTGGAAAAATTTCAGAAAAGGGCAACAAAAATGGTTAGAGTTACGGAACGGCTGCAATATGAGGAGAGCTTAATAAGACTGGAACTTTTCAGCTTGGAAAAGAGACAACTAAAGGGGGGGATGTGATAGAGGTCTTTCAAATCATGAGTGGTATGGAAAAAGTGCATAAAGAAGAGTTATTTACTACTTCCCATAATACAAGAATGGGGATCAGCAAATGAAGTTAATAGGTAGCACGTTTAAAACAAACAAAAGGCAGTATTTCTTCACACAACGCACAGTCAACCTGTGGAACTCCTTCTCAGAGGATGTTGTGAAGTCCAACACTATAACATGGTTCAAAACAAAGCTAGAAAAATTCACGGAGGATAGGTCCCATTGATGGCTTTTAGCCAGGATAGGCAGCGATGGTGTCCCTAGTCTTTGTTTGCCAGAAGCTGAAAATGGGTGTCACAAGAGGAATCACTTGATGATTTCCTGTTCTGTTCATTCTCTCTGGGGCACCTGGCATTGGCCACTGTCAGAAGATAGGATACTGGGCTAGATGGAAATCTGATCTGACCCATTCTGGGCGTTCTTATGACTGCCTTACCAAACTAGTATTTGATCTATACCCTTGAACTGGGGGATAGAGAGGGCAAATGTGTGGACTGAGCTCCATGCTGCTGCTTCACAACCCCCTGATATGTTTATGGGGGACCCCTTCTGAAGACTTAGATCTCCCTTATGCAGCAGATGTGATGGCTATCAGGAAAGACATTCTCAGACAGGCAGTACAGGAGTCAGCCATGTGCTTCTGCACTACTGCAAGGCGTTGCAATATTTTAGCAATGGGTGATGTAGAACAGAAAAGGGGTGGCATGGCTGCTACCCATAATGTCCTTGACTAGAGATGGCAGGAGGGTGACTGGAAGTAGGGATATTAGCGTGGAGTCAGTTACACGATTAACGACTACAAGGGGGAAGGAGACAGCTGTGCACAGGAAAGGTATGGCTAGTACTGACATTAGGGCACCGAGAGCATCACTTCCCTTCTGTCTCCCCCATTATGACATATGACTGGATAGAGAATAAAATGGAGGACTAGAGCACTTGAAATGAGAGGTCATTCTATACATGAAGGCGGCAGGATGAAGGGAACAGAAGCATAGGTCCAGGCTGGCTTTACATTTCACAGAATAAAATCAGCTTTTGTTTAAAAGAACCATTTATTATCTTGTTTATATCTAAACAAACAGTACAGGTGGAACCACCCTGGTCCGGCACCCTCGGCACCTGACTGGTCCTGGACCAGAGAATTTGACAGACCAAGGTAGGTCAACGAACTGGGGCCTCCACTTTTCCTCCTGGCCACCCCACTGCCACCCAAAGTGCTGCACTCTGTGAGGCGGTCCCGCTGCCATCGGGGCTCTCGCCAGCAGCCTCTCTGCTGCCCAGGACTCTGCCCTCTCCCTGCCCTAGCCTGGCAATGCTCCCAGCCCCAAGGCATCACCCTGACCCTGCCGGACCATGGGTATTGCCAGACTAGGGAAGTCCAGATTATAGCCTGTCAATCTGTACTCAGTCAGTGTGGCCAAATCATTTACAGCATCAGAAGATATATTTGGTGATGAATGAGGCACAAACAACTAGCTACAAGTGAAAGATGCCATATCCCTTTGTCAATGAAGTTAAGAACATGAATTAACCAATCACAAACAATTCAGTGAATAAAGTTTTGAACAGCTTATTTGTCTTAGAACATCAATGAAGTCAGTCAATGGTAATGACTAATGAAATAACGTAACTAACAATTTAAACACAGCTCTCTGGATACCTGTATGTCCATGCAACGGGGAGTGTGGTCGTGGGAGTGTTGGAGATGTGCTGGATGTTACAATCAAGCTCTTCCTATTGCTCGTCCGACAACTGAAATGAAAAGAAGCAATGATGAGGAATCATCTTTCACAAAAGACCACCATATTTTTAGAAAAAACAGCACGATTTCCTGTTGCCGACAAGGATAAGTATTTGGCTTCACATTGCCTCGTGTGCTGAATTCTGAAGTTGGGTCTGCAGATAAATAACAAGTACACAGGGCTAAAGTCATTAAGTCAGCAACAGGATTTTATAATACAAGTGATATTAATGCAATCTGTGTTGCACGTTGTTTGAATCAGTGGATAGCGTTTACACTCCCAAAATTTTCCTATTCCTTTCTGAAAACCATGCCCTCATACTTTATCAACTGTTACTATCACAAAAACACAAAGAGTAAAGCGTTTAAAACATGTGAGTGTGTACTTCCATTTCAATTTGTAAATTATTTATATGTTGTATTGGTTGATATTAAAATCTATTGCAACTGCTATTTCCGCATATCATGAAAACACACAGTTGTATTAATTAGGAAAACAGAAAATCTGCAAAGTTTCAATGCTGACCAGGGTATTGCTTTTCTTTTTTAATTTAGTGGTAACAGAACTTCAAAAAAGCACATGAAGATGCAAGTGGGATTTCACCCTTTGTAGCAATGAAATCCAAAGGTGAGTTCAAAACAAATCTTGAGAATCAGAGTCTTTATTTCAGGTGCTGCAATACCGATCCACAACAACACAAACTGAACCAAGTTTCGAAGCCTAACTTTTAACAGGAGCAACTCCATGAACTTCAACAATGCCACTGACTTCAATGCAGTTACTCCACAAATGACTTTGGCACCCTGTGCACATTTATTTCCTTGCTTTTGAAAGGTTTCAAAATTAGACAGTTGCAAGAGATGAGTGCTTTACTCCCTTTGCTCACTGGTCCTGGACTAGCTCTTGGAAAAGTTGAATTAGTCCCAAAAGCAATTGTCATAGACAGTGAATTGCTTTTAGGCCAAAGAAGCTGTGACGTACTGGTTTTTAAAATCATATTCTAATGATCTAATCATCTTTTTTTTCCATCATCAAACAGGGAGATGCGTTCAGCAGCAGTACCTCATGAACTGTTAGAGATTAATGTTATTTGCCGTTTGACAGCTGGAATGCCAAGCCTCTTTCAGTTACCATAAAGCATTTCTAGCTTGCTCTGGTGGTACTCAAGATGCAGCTTACTTAAAACCATGTTGGAAATTATGTGGCAGGGAGATGGGAGAAAAATCAACAGTAATCAAATTGATATTATTTTATAGTGTCTTGCAGCAAGACAAGAAGTTCATGCATCCAACTGAAAAGATCTGATACAAAGCTTCTAATTCAGATAATTGTTTCCAAAATCTGTTTGCAAAGTATTAGTTACTGAAATGTTCACTGGTCCCTTATAGTCTACGTTACATTTCAGCAGTCACTCAAAAACAAATACGGCAATCATCAAACTCCCAATTGCCACAATGTAATGGAAAATTATTTTATAGTCATAGGACTGTTAGTGTAGCTGATTAATTTTTATTTGAACATAGTGTGCTTTTTAAATACAATTGGACTGCCAATAAACCACAGTAAAGTTGAAGCACCATTATTTGCCACCCTAGCTTTTTAGTGTACTTAAAATTTCAGTGAAAATTATACAGCTGTTTCAATACAATCTTCACTTACATTTAAGTACTATTCAGCAAGAGTCCATTCAAAAATTAATTGCTACTTTGCATATTGTATACAAAATCTAACAGCAAGAGTCTGAGAAACTTAAAATTTCATAGTTTATAAATAGATTCATACTGTGTGTCTTGAGTTACTCTGTTCCATTATTGTGAAACAAGGAACAGAATACTGAATTCAAAGGCTAATACCAGATAAACATTACATTTACCCTGTTAATATAATAAACCCTTACCACCATAAACAGAACCAAAGTATTTCAATATGAAAATCACATTAAGTAGTTTTCTATAGGCAATCATTAAACATTGGTGATTCTAGTCAGATTCTAAGTGGGTCAATACTAGGCCCAACATTAGTCAACATTTTCATCACTAATCTGGAATTAAATTTAAAATCACAACTATTCCAATCTGCATATGACACAACTGTTTGGCAAGTGGTAAATAATGAGGAGGGAAACGCAGTCAAAGAGTGATATGGATCACTTGGGAAGCTGGGTCCATCAACCAAAATGTGTTTTCATGCAGCCCCAAGGGCAAGGAACAGACAATGAAGGCCATACCCACAGAACGGGGAACAGTGTCCTGGAAAGCAGGGATGCTGAGCAAAGTTTAGGGGTCATAGCGCACAAGCAACTCAACATGAGCTCTCACTACTATGCTGAGGTGAAAAAGCACAAATGAGACTCCGTTTTATGAGACAGGAAGCAGTGAACCTCTATACATGGGCCTTGTAAGACCTATGCTAGAACAATGCCCACAGTTCTGGTGTCCACATAAGAACGGCCATATTGGGTCAGGCCAAAGGTCCATCTAGCCTAGAATCCGGTCTGTCGAAAGTGGCCAATGCCAGATGCCCCACAGGGAGTGAACAGAACGTGGAATCCTTGAGCAATCCCTCTCCCATTCTCAGCCTCTGACTGAGGCTAGGGACACCATTCCTACCCATCCTGGCTAGTAGCCACTGATGGACCTAACATCCATAAATTTATCTAGTTCTTTCTTGACACCTGTTGAAGTCCTGTTCTTCACAACATCCTCTGGCAAGGAGTTCCACAGGACGACTGTGCACTGTGTGAAGAAAAACTTCCTTTTGTTTGTTTTAAACCTTCTACCTATTCATTTCATTTGGTAACCTCTAGTTCTTATGTTATAGGAACAAGTAAATAACTTTTCCCTATTCACTTTTCCCACACCTGTTATGATTTTATAAACCTCAATCACATCGCCCCTTAGTCTCCTCTTTTCTAAGATGAGAAGTCCCACTCTCTTTAATCTCTCTTCACACAGGACCCATTCCAAACTCCTAATCATTTTTGTTGCCATTTTCTGAAACTTTTCCAATGCCAATATATCTTTTTTGAGATGAGGTGACCGCATCTGTACACAGTATTCGGGATGGAGACGTACCATGGTTTTATATAGAGGCAATAAGATATTCTCTGTCTTATTCTCTATCCCTTTTTAAATGATTCCTAACATTATTTGCTTTTTTGACTGCCGCTGCACACTGAGTGGATGTTTTTAGAGAACTATCAACAATGACTCCAAGATCTCTCTCTTGAGTAGTGAGATAAATTAATCCCCATTACATTTGTATGTATAGCTGGGATTATTTTTTCCAGTGTGCATTACTTTACATTAACCAATATTAAATTCCATTTGCCATTTTCTTGCCCAATCACTTAGTTTGGTGAGATCTTTTTGAAGCTCTTCACAGTCTGCTTTGGTCTTAACTATCATCTGCAAATTTTGTCACCTCTCTGTTTACCCCTTTCTCCAGATCATTTATAAATAGGTTGAATAGGATTGGTCCCAGTACGGACCCTTGGGGGACACCACTAGTTACCTCTCTCCATTCTGAAAACTTACCATTTATTCCTATCTTTTGTTTCTGGTCTTTTAACCAGTTATCAATCCATGAGAGGACCTTTCCTCTTATCCTATGACAACTTACTTTACTTAAGAGCCTTTGGTGAGGGACCTTGTCAAAAGCTTTCTAGAAATCTAAGTATACTATATATATCAGATCCCCCTTGTCCGCATGTTTGTTGACCCCCTCAAAGAACTTTAGTAGATTAGTAAGGCATGATTTCCCTTTACAGAAATCATGTTGACTTTCCCCCAACAAATTATGTTCATCTATGTGTCTGACAATTTTATTCTTTACTGTAGTTTCAACTAATTTGCCCGGTACTGATGTTAGACTTACCAGTCAGTAATTGCCAGCATCACCTCTAGAGCACTTTTTAAACATTGGCGTCGCGTTAGCTATCTTCCAATCATTAGATACGGAAGTTGATTTAAAGACTAGGTTACAAACTGCAGTTAACAGTTCCGCAATTTCACATTTCAGTTCTTTCAGAACTCTTGGGTGAATGCCATCTGGTCCAGGTGACGTGTTACTGTTAAGTTTATCAATTTGTTCCAAAACCTCCTCTAAATGACACCTCAATCTGGAACAATTCCTCAGATTTATTGCCTAAAAAGAATGACTCAGGTTTGGGAATCTCCCCAATATCCTCAGCCATGTAGACCAAAGCAAAGAATTCATTTAATTTCTCCGCAATGATTTTATCGTCTTTGAGTGCTCCTTTGGCATCTCGATAGTCCAGGAGTCCCACTGTTTTTTTAGCAGGCTTCCTGCTTCTGATGTACTTAAAAACATTTTGCTATTACTTTTTGAGTTTCTGGTTAGCTGTTCTTCGAACTCCTTTTTAGCTTTTCTTATTATACTTTTACACTAAATTTGACAGTTTATGTTCCTTTCTATTTTTCTCACTAGGATTTAACTTCCACTTTTTAAACAATGCCTTATCTCTCACTGCTTCTTTTACTTTTTGCTAAGCCATGGTGACCCTTTTTTGGTTCTCTTATTGTGTTTTTTAATTTGGGGTATACATTTAAGTTGGGCCTCTATTATGGTATCTTTGAAAAGTTTTCATGCAGCTTCTAGGGATTTTACTTTTGTCACTGTAACTTCTAATTTCTGTTTAACTAACCTACTCATTTTTGTGTAATTCCCCTTTCTGAAATTAAATGCCTCAGTGTTGGGCTGCTGAGGTGTTTTTCCCACCATAGGTATGTTAAATTTTATTACATTATGGTCACTATTTCCAAGCGGTCCAGTTATATTTACCTCTTGGACTAGATCCTATGCTCCACTTAGGACTAAATCAAGAATTGCCTCTCCTCTTGTGGGTTTCAGAACCAGCTGCTCCAAGAAGCAGTCATTTAAGGTAGGAACAAATTTTAATCTCTGCATCCCATCCTCAGGTGAAGGGTGCAGAAAAGAGCCTCAAAAATTATTTGAGGGCTAGACAAAAAGTCTTACAGGGAAAGGTCTGGCTTCCAAAACTCAAATTGTTCAGCTTATCTAACGTAGGTTTAAGAAGTAACTTCATTACAGTGTTGATGTACCTTGCTGGGAGAAAATACAGGGTGATTAAATGGTTATTAATCTAGCAGGGAACAGCATAACAAAAACCAACAGCTAGAAGCCAAAGCCAGACAAATTCAAATTAGGTCCATGTTCTCAACTGGAAGAGTGATTAATCACTGGGAAAAAATACCAGGGGACATGGTGGATTCAATCTCAATGCCTTGAAATCAAGAACGGATGCCTTTCCAGAGAATATGCTTTAATCAAACAAGTTATTTGGTTCAATACAGAGGTGACTGAAGTTTAAGGGCCAATGATATACACGAGGTCAGACTCAATCTAATTGGTCCCTTCAGGCCTTAGCCTCTTCACTATCTATAAACTTTCCAACCTGTTCTTGACATATCCCTGCCCAAAAGAGCTTACAACATGAGATATGCTATGACACAAGATAGCAACAAAAACAGGAGAGGAAAGGAAGGACAGAGTTTACAAAATTAGAAATCAGATGGTTACAGTACTCCGGTTAATTCCACACAGCTCTTAGCATTTTAAAAAGAAAAAAAAGACAATTCTCACCCAGTGATCTCACATACTGAGTTTTATTACTTGTCTGTAAGCCAATAATTACTTTCATTTTTTATTTTAATTAAATCCATGAAAAGGATAGCCGAATATTCCCTACCTTTGACCTCACCCTATCCTGCTTTCACAATTCAACCCAAGAGGTGGACTTTGATAATAACAGTTGTTACCTATATCACCCTGATGGCTGAAAACGTACCCCCACATTTCTTTAATTTAAACAAGAGGTAAGTTACTATCACAGGATTTCTCTGTTCCCATAGATTTGTGCAATGCAGAAATAACACGCTAAACAAATTGGGAACCATGTCAAATTCAGACTACCACTGCTGTTGACCATGTCAACTCTGCACATACCAGACTAATTAGACTGCATACACTGTATTCTTGACAAAAAAACTATGTATTGCCAAACATTCTGGATCTAGGGAAAAAATTAAAAACCCCAATTATTTTTATCAGACACAATAAACTCAGTTATTTATATAGAAAAATAAGTAACAATATCTTTGCAGACACCATAAAAATAACATTGAAACTATTTCTAGAGTTAACTGCTCGCCCTACAGTAAAAATAACATTTGTTACATGTGCTAAAGTACCCTAAGTGCATTCTTGAAATTGAACACTGCAGGACATTGGATTTCAGCTGAGTAACTGGACACTGGTTTTGGACTCCCTGATATGTACTCTGCAGTTAAACACCCTTCTACAGAATTTATGAGAACATTTGTTAAAGTAACTGATTGCTTATATGCAAACTTGATGGTTTTGTTCCAAACCTGAATAAAAGATGAATACACCTTATTTTGTATTCACTTCCTGGTTGAAAATGAAAACAATGAATATTTCAGTTTCAAGTTCAACAGAATCAACAATAAAATCAATTGTCAAAATATTTAACATTAAAATTCACTCATGTTCCTTCTCTTGCTCACAGGAGTCCAGTGAATTAAATTCATTCATGTTTGTGAACAGCTGACTCTATGCAAACAAGTACTATAGAAACGCCAATCTTCTTTTCTTTTACTATGTATTTTGGAAACGTGCATCTATCTGTCCATCCATCCGTAAGTCCGTTTATTCAAGAACGCCTCCTAAACAGTAAGAGCGAGGACCCCCAAATTTAGTAAGCAGCTTCCTCTGATCCTACATTAAAGCAAGGTCAGGGTCAGGGTGTGCCAGGACGATGGGATGTGCCTGGAATTCAACTGTTTTCCATAACACAGAAATGCAGGTGTCTGACAGGAGGGACAATTATGCTCTGCAATGACCACTGGGGGGCAGCAAGCACAAGGAACAGTTATACTGCAGAGTGACCACAGGAGTGTGGCTGCATGTAGAAGAGAGCAGTCAGCTGGGGCTCTCCATGTTGCCAGCTACTGGCCATGGGAAAGTGCCCCCCTTACCCAAAAGCCTTAGGCCAAACCTCTCTCCCCTGCCCAGATGAGGGGGAGGGAGAACTCCCAGAGCAGAAGTCAGGATTGGGGTCACATGGCAGAAGTCCAGGAGGTTGGGGGAACCTTACCGGGGCTTCCTGTGATGGTGAACATGGTGCTGCCCTGCTGATGGTGATTCCTCCTGGGGAGCAGGGCTGCAATGCCCGGCTGTCGCGGCCCTCTGGGGAGCACTGCCGGCAGGGCAACAAAGTCTCCCCCCCTGCCGCCGCAGGAGATGGCAGCTGAGCAATGTGGCCCAGGCACCCCAGGAAGCTGCCACTGCCAGAGCATGCTGCCTTAGCCACCATAGAGAGCCTCACTGAGTCCCGCCCCAGACCCTTGCCCTGAGTCCCCGGGCCTGAAGTCCTCAACCCCTGCCCTGAATCCTGCATCCCCCCCATACCTCCCAGCCCCCTGCCCTTAGCCACCTATCCCTACCCTGACTCCTGCACCCCCTACAGCTGCCCTCACCCTCACAGACAACTTCCCAACCCCACACCCTGACTCCTGCACCCCCCAACCCATGCCTTGACTTCTGCATCCCCATCCTCTGCCCTGAGTCCCCCACACCTCCCAATTCCCTGCCCTGACTCCTGCACCCCCACCCATGTCCTGAGCCCCCTCTCATACAACCTCCTGCCCTATACAATCATTTAAAAATACAACATGCACATTTTCCTTTTAATTAAAAAAAAAAAAACACACCACCACAACATTTTAAAAAACCAACCATTCCTACGGTTAAGGAGCCAGGTGAAGAGTGACAGAATAAACAGACATATTCATAGTCGTTAAATATGCTCTAAACTTAGAATCACAGATATTAGAGGTGAAAAAGAAACTTCCAGGTTATGCAAGTCCATCTCCTTGCCAATGCAAGACTGATCATCTATAGCAGACAAAAGCTTACACGAACTATACTAAGCTTTGGATAGGCTTTGGTATAAATTCTGACCTGAGTAACACTTGTTAAAAATCATTCAGATTTCTATTATAATCCTTAATTTTTCCATAGATTCTAGAGAAGAAATAAAAGTTATTAGTTCTAACTAGTGATTTCTTTGCATCATCCCAGCTTTTTTAAAGGGCCTGACTAACCTGTTGCCACTTTCAATGACCACCACTTTTAGGAACAGATTTCATTCCAGATATCCAACAAGTGGGCTCAGTATTCATTACACAGTAGAGTCAAGCCTACTAAATGGAATTCATATTTTATAATACATACAGCTCAGAAGACATTCTTAATTACTTATCTTGCCTAAACCTAACAATAAACAGCCTTAAACCAAGGTCAGTTATTAACTGGATTTTCCTCTCTGACAAGATCTTTAAATGTCTTTTGTTGACATATTTCCCAAAAAGTTCTTTTTACGAGAAACAGACATTTCGAAGATGAAAACAAATATTTAAGAATTTTTGTTCACAATGGAGCAAAATATTCAAATCTGAAAGCTGCACATTAATGAAAGCACCAGCTGCATGGCAACGTTAACTAGATATGGAAGTTATAGCTTTAATTATAGTAATTTAGAGATGGAAGCAATTTTGTAAGCTTTGGTAGAACTGACAACAGGAATAATTAGTTCTTCAGAATAGATAAGAATAAGTAAGCATCTGGCTCAAAGTGATTATTTTCACATTCAAAAATAGTTTAAGAGTTCTTCACCCTGGAACAACTGAAAAACATTGCTATTGTTCATTCTGTAGATCTGGTTCCCTACCATATCACACACATTTCTATAATGAATGTGTCTTATTCATCTCTCCATTGTGTAGCTGTGGCTTCCAGAACTACCCTATAACTTGCCAACACTCATTCAATCCACCCAGTTCGGTTGTCTCCATTAAAAAGAAACGCGGGTTTGCATGCATCTATCTACTACAGGTTCCATCTCTATGGTTCGGACTTCCACGGTACGGCACCATCTGTGGTCTGGCATCCCCGGGGGTGCTCCTGGGCTGGAGCTCTCATGGGGAAAAGCTGGGCCTTGCGCTCAGCAATTCCTCCTCCACCCTCTCAGAGCATCGGGAGCACTGGAAATAGCTCATCTGCAGTGTTCGAGCTCAGGAGGGGGGTGAGGTTAGAAAGCAGAGACGGGGGACACTCAGGGGAAAGAGGCAGGATGGCTGCAGAGTCCTGGGGTCCAGGAGCACTGCCCTGCAGCTGGCAGCGAGGGCTCGGCTGCTGTGGGGCTCAGGGAGATCCTGCAGGGGTTGCGCTCCTGGGGGCTCTGCATCCATCTTGCCTCTTCCCCTGAGCATCCCCCCCCACCCTGCTTAGTCAATGCCAGCTCCTCTGGAGCAGAGCCCTGCAGCTGGTGGCAGCAGAGGGGCTGGCACTGACCTCCCCTGGTCCGGCAGTTTCCCTGGTTCGGGAGCGGTCAGATCCCGAAGGTGCCAGACCAGGGAGGTACAAATCCTAATCAAGTAAAACCTGCAGGATCCTAAAGTAGTAAACCAACAAATCAAACAGTGCAAGTCTTCTGCCAAAATATGATTTATAAACTCTGTTTGCTTGTCAGTAACAAGAGTGACAACTAGTCATTTCCTGCCTAACTTCTAGCCTTTCTTCCTCACCCCCACACCCTCAGCTAGGCATTGATTTTGTGTCTCAACTACTCCAACATCATCTTCTTTGGCCTTAGCAACCTTGCCCTTGATAGACATTTAAAACACCATGGAGATACATTTCCTAGCTGACAGCTGTGACCATGCCGCCCCCCCCGCCCCCAGCTTTGTCCATTGCATCAAATGCAATCTACTTGGCTTCACTTTCACTGCCCACTTGTTACGTTTTCAATCAACCGCCTATTTGCTTTGTTTTACTTTGCCCTTTCATGTGGGGAAGAAGCTCCCTGAAAACCACCACAAAACAACCTCAGTGTCCTCTTTAAAACTCTACTGTGCCACAACACATACACAACACCTGACAATGGCTAGTAAGGTGACATGCTGAGACCATTGCCTATCATGCTGACCAATACTGTTGAATTGTTCCCTTGTGCTTCATCTGTCTATATCCACCTGCTATCTCTTGTCTTTACTTAGATTAACTCTCTGGAGCAGGGTCCACGTTTTCATTATGTGTTCTTACAGCACCTCACACTATGGTGCCCAAGCCTGAAAGCATCTAGGTTGGGGTGGCAATAATTTTAGAAGGGAGGCCAAAAGGGGCAGGGCCTCCAGCAGAAGAGGTGGGGCCAGGACACTTCCATGCTTCTCCACCCACAGACCCTGATTGGTCTGGGAGTGGGGGAGTGCACAAAGTCTTTCCCCCTCACCCCACCCCCTCACCCCAGAGAGACACCAGCTGTTCAGAACAGCTGGTGGTTCCCCCCAGGCGCCCATGCCCCTGGTGGCGGGAGGAGACTTTGCGCACTCCCCCTGCCCCTGGGTCAATCAGGGCCTAGGAGTCGGGGAGCACGCCAAGTCTCTCGCTCCCTGCCCTGCAAGGGGCACACGGTGCTTAGAGGGGAACACCAGCTGAAAAGCTGTTCAACTGGCGGTTCCCTCTAAGAGCCGCACATCCCGGATGGGGGAGGAGACTTGGCCTGCTCCCCCGTCCTCAGGCCCTAATTGGCCTAGGGGTGGGGGAGCAGCAGGGCATCCACAGGCCAGTTCAACCTGCTTGGCAGGCCGCATCCGGTCTGTGGAGGCTCTCTTGCTCACCCCGATCTAGGTGATCCCTACAGACATGAATCTGTCACAGCAGTCACCACAGTCACGGAATCCATTAATTATTTCAGTAGTGAAGATCTGAGAACATTTCTATATTTACATTTGTATTTCTACCATAATACAAGACCAGGTAGTCTTGGAGTTCACACTTATCTCTATTGCCATTCCACATTTCAGCCAATATACCAGCTCAAGTGAACACATTTTTAACAATGCAAAGGCTACAAAGCACACTGTTTTATGACACTTAGAAAATGTTGGTGTTTTTTTTCTTGTGAGGAATATGCATGGTTCTCTCAAAAGCAAATTTTCATCTAAAATACTCTTTTAATTTATACATAACCCTTTTTCAGTTTCTTATTTTCAAAAACAAGATCAAGACACAGAATCACCTCACAAGTTTGAAAGGGATCTCTCTGAACTGTAAAAGAAGAGGCTAAAAAATGGTCAACTCATTAATGTCAAATTGGCCAGTTTTTCTAGCTGCTGTACACCTGCCCCATCCGGTCTGTACAGTCTACATCTTTTGAATTATTGATAATAGAGGAAGAATGCTGCCAAGTGAAACAAAAGAAATGTCACAGTGAATTACAGAGAAGGGGATAGCCATACTCAATTAACAAAAAACCATTTTATCCTTCGTCACTCTGCATACACTCTATCTTGTCCCACCCACCCATTCCCCAATTCTTAAGCCCATCATGGAAAATTAAAGTGGATACAACAATCTTGTGGCCCACTGAGATGCACTCACTAGCCTAGGTTGCCCATGGCTGTCCTAGGTGGAGGTGCAGTGAGGCGCCTCTGTGCACTGCCTCTGCTCCAAGTGCAGGCTCCACAGTTCCCATTGGTTGGGAACTGTAGCCAATGAGAGCTGTGGGAACAGTGCCTGTGGGCAGAGGGGGCATGCAGAGCCATCTGGCCATACCTCCACCTAGAAGCTGAGCGAGTGACCAGTTGCCATTTCTGGGAAGCCCTCTGTGGTAAGACCCACCCAAAACCCTCACCACTCTTGCATCCCAGCCTCCATCCTTAAGCCCCCTCTCACACCCAAACTTCTCCCACTACTGGGGGAGGGGAGGTGCACTGGAAAGAGAAGAAGTCACAGATGTCCTGGAAATTGACAGAATCCATGACTTCCGTGACCTCCATGACAAACTCACAGCCTTAGTGGTTACTTGTCAACCGTTTGACGATAAAAGCACAAGTGCTCGACATTTATTATGCATAAAAACATAGCAGATGTGTGTTTGGAACAAATACTCTCTCGTGTGGCTCAATACCTACCCTATTCAGAACTTTTCAAGACAAATGCATCGTCCAATAGCACTGCATGGTGTAGCTCCTCCATTCCTGTCACATGATTTCTATGCTGCTTACAACACCATCCTCATCATCAACCACCACCATGGGCTCAGCGCCCGTTGGTGTCCGATGCCTCCCTCGCTATTTCCTTCCATCTTTCCCTGTCCAGTGCGGAGTGGCTTAGTTTCTTGGCTTGGAGGTGGATACTTAATTGAGGAAAATGATGGTAGCCATGTAGTCATAACTCTGCTATGACGATTATTTATCACAGAAGTGTCTTTTTCTCCACAGTCAATTTGCAAATGGACAAGCAGGAATTAACATTTTTTGTTTATCTTATTTCATGCTTAATGAATTCCGAAGCACTATACAACCTGTTCTATTATAGTAATGCCCCGTAGCGCTCAGCAGATATAGGCCAAAAGAGCTTACATTCTAATGATAAACATATGTGGAAATCTGAGTATTGATGTATGCAGGTTACTCAAATAAGACTACTGAGTTGTTTTGCACACGTCTTGTTAAAAAATATATACAACTCCACCACGCTGCAGAAAATCCTCTTCCAGAGCAATGTGCTTTCATGACCAACTAATCCTCTTAACATCCAGGCACCTTCACCAACCAAACTCCTTTTGTGACTGTCGATATTCTACAACTTTCCTCTATGGTGGTCTCTTCATGTGAGGTGCCTCACAGAGGTTTTGGGTTCATTCCAGAGTGAAGCTCAATACACAAACACATTTGAATGAATTTTCAAAACCCCAAACTGGGGCACATATTCTCACCTTTCCTCCCCATTCCTGCAAGAGTTGGTGTATTTACCGTCTCCAGTCATTTTTGCTCCACATACACCTCTCATTAAAGTGAGTTTGAATTATTTTCCCCACGCAAGTACTATGATCCTCTTTTGTACTTTATTTTCCTCAACTCTCCTTCCCTCCAAGTTTTCCCATATGTTATCACTCCTCACCTCCAGCTGGTATACTTTATTTCTCCATGTTCTAGGATTGCAGCTCATTTATTTCCTTGTTATTTCTTTTTTACCTTCTGCTCTTCCCTATTTCCCCTCAGGCCTAGCACTTAACTGACCTAAATTTTTTTAATAGCTGCAAACGGGAAAAAATGAAAAAGATATCGGAATGATGAAAAATATTCAAAGAATGAGGATTCCAGGCATACCCTGGCTACATATTTACAAGCAAAACCCAATTAGCAATCTAAGATAAAAAGACTGCATGATTAACCTGACGTGAAATAAGCATGGCATTATAATAGGATGTGTTTTATTAGAGGATTTTAGTCTTAGGGACATATCATGGCAGCCTCATGTTGCCACTAACAAACCATCGTTGGCTTTGTAAAAATTATATACAAGACTTTCTAAAACAAGAAGTGCAACCACATTTATAGTCCTATATTACACCTCACACTACTGGACAAAAATTAGTTATCACTGAACAAACAAGTGATGATTACTTAGTTGAAAGCGATCCTGACTTTGTCGTATTTGTTATGTGCAAACCAAATATAATCTTGACCAGTAAAATACACACACACACACACACACACACACACACACACACACACACACCACACTTGGTACTTCAAGAGGGTAAATTCCCCAAAGCTGAAAACAGTTACGAATAAGACTGAGCAGAAAGAAAAATGTAAATATAAAAATGTGAATTACAACAGAGTTGCTTAACAATGCTTTTTTCGGTGCTCACAATAAGAATTCTCAAGTTCTAAGAAGGTTTCTTTGGTTAGAAACCTTGATGAAAGGAAGTGAAAGTAGCAATTTAATATATAACCAATGGAAAAAGAGGAAGCCTCTAAATCTGTATTTAGAAAATGTAAAATCATCATCACATCACTGCAAAGAATGTAGGTCATACTCACAAGATAAGAGAGAGTATCCTGGAATGCAGTAATACTGGAAAAGACTTATGGGTAATGGCAGATAATCAGTTGAACAAGAGCTCCCACTAACATGCTGTAAGCAAGAGGGCCAACAGAATCCTTGGATGCATGAATTGAGGAACATTGAGTAGCAGTAAACAGGTAGACCAACCTCTGTATACAGCATTAGTGAGACCATTACTGAAATTCAAAGAATGCTGAAAAACTGGAAAGCCTTCAGAAAAGAGCTACAAAAATGATTTGAAGATTGGAAAATGCTTTATGGTAAAATTTAAGAACCTCAATCTACTTAGTTTATCCAAGAGAAGGTTAAGGTCTGTACCTATGTGAAGAAGAGATTTCTTATACTATATGGCTCTTTAACCCAGCAGAATGACACATAATGAGATCAAATGTTTGAAACCCAAAGCTAGACAAATTCACATTTACAGTAAGGTACCACTTTTTTTTAACAGTATGGGGGCAACTTATCTAGAAACACAGACAAATGGATTAAGAATCATAGAATCACAACACTAGAACTGGAAGGGATCTCGAGAGGTCTTCAAGTCCAGTCCCCTGCCCTCACGGCAAGACCAAACACCATCTAGATCAGGGATACTCAACACATGGCCTGCAGGTAGAAGCCAAAACAAAAAAGTAGCCAATATAATGGTCTTCTGTGGATATGCGTTTTAGTAGTTAAATTCCTAGACTGTCATTGCTCATTAAAAGTACTGTCATATGGGTGGCAATCGGGTAAATATTGCATTTTATTAATATCAGCAGAATTGACTTAAGAACATAAGAACGGCCGTACTGGGTCAGATCAAAGGTCCATCTAGCCCAGTATCCTGTCTGCCAACAGTGGCCAGCCCCAGAGAGGGTGGACCGAAGACAATGATCAAGCGATTTGTCTCCTGCCATCCCTCTCCAGCCTCTGACAAACAGAGGCCAAGGACACCATTTTATCCCCTGGCTAATAGCCTTTTATGGACCTAACCTCCATGAACTTATCTAGCTTCTCTTTAAACTCTATTATAGTCCTAGCCTTCACAGCCTCCTCTGGCAAGGAGTTCCACAGGCTGACTACACGCTGTGTGAAGAAGAACTTTCTTTTATTAGTTTTAAACCTGCTACCCATTAAATGGGGCCTGTGTGTTGTGTAGTCTTGCCTTAATATTTGTATTCATGCACATCAGTGTGAAAGAAACTATTTCCATATATATTTGCATGTACACGCAACCACACTTAAGTTGCGGCCCTCGGCATGTGCTGAGAGTACCATTGTGGCCCCCAGGGCTTCCCAACTTGAGTAGACCTGATCTAGATCATCCCTGACAGGTGTCTGTCCAACCTGCTCTTAATATCTCCAATAGTGACAGAAATGTAGCCGTGTTAGTCTGGTGTAGCTGAAACAAAAAACAGGACTATGTAGCACTTTAAAGACTAACAAGATGGTTTATTAGGTGATGAGCTTTCGTGGGCCAGACTGTGACAATTTTCTTCCACTATTTGATCTGAGGAAGTGGGTCTGGCTCACGAAAGCTCATCACCTAATAAACCATCTTGTTAGTCTTTAAAGTGCTACATAGTCCTGTTTTTAATATCTCCAGTGATGGAGATTCCACAACCTCCCTAGGCAATTTATTCCGGAATGGCAGTGGAGGAACTGTTGGAACAAAATGGGTGAAATGCACAGTTCCCCACTGTGTCCTTCATTTTAGCAATCAATTGGGAGGGTCAGAGGTGTAGTTTTTATACTGTCAGACACAATCTGTGATTGCAGATTCCAATATAGAAACATCTTTCTACATCTCTGGATGAAGCTATTGAATGCTAAAGATTTAATAGTTTCAAGGAAAATTAAGGGAAGGTTTGGAATAACCATATAAAACAATATGGCTACGTCTAGACTGGCATGATTTTCTGCAAATGCTTTTAACGGAAAAGTTTTTCCGTTAAAAACATTTGCGGAAAAGAGCGTCTAGATTGGCACGGATGCTTTTCCACAAAAGCACTTTTTGCGGAAAAGCGTCCGTGCCAATCTAGACGTGGTTTTGCGCAAGAAAGCCCCAATCGCCATTTTCGCGATCGGGGCTTTTTTGCACAAAACAAATCTGAGCTGTCTACACTGGCCCTTTTGCGCAAAAGGATTTTTGCCCGAACAGGAGCGTCAAAGTATTTGCGCAAGAAGCACTGATTTCTTACATTAGAACGTCAGTGCTTTTGCGCAAAATCAAGTGGCCAGTGTAGACAGCTGTCAAGTTTTTGCACAAAAACGGTTGCTTTTGCGCAAAATCATGCCAGTCTAGACGCAGCCTATGACTTTTCACCATTGAAATATTTATCATCATAACTGGGAATGTACTTTAATGAAGCTTTAACTATTGCTTTACAGAAAGGAGTGCTCCAAATGACAGCACAAGCACGAGCAGACTATGAAATGGAAGAATATATTTTGAATTACAGGTAAATTCAAAACACTTACCAAAAGAGCCTCCTTTTTCAGCTTAAAAAAGAGTTAGGTATTGCTGCCCTGAAACAATGCTGCTGCTCAGAAAGGTTCAGAAAATTTAAAATGTCTCTTCCAACAAATATATATATGATATAAAGTATCACATCTGGTGGCATCTCTCCCAATTCCCTAATTAACCTATGCCTGATATACAACATTGTGCTCTGAGACATACAGTCACTTGTCAATGCAAATGCTCAACTGCTATTAGAAATGAAAATCACAAATGCATTAGAAGAGAGCAGACCTCCTTCCTAGCCTGCTGCTTTTTCTATCTTTGAGTCTTTACATAGAGATAAACTTCAGTGAAACCTAAAGTGTGTCCTGGTTAACAATCTTCCATTTATTTGTAACATCCTGACGTTTTTCACTGTATTTTTGCAGTACAGAGCAAAACCCCACAATAGGGGAGTCTATGGAAGGTTCACTGGAACTCAACCATTACCCCTTTTTCACCTCACTTCTTAATTGCACAAAAACCCAGATTTGCTAATCAGTGAACAGTTGACAGTGTGCCTGCTTTACAATTTCATAAAATACTAAATAAATCTATTTTCATATCAAAGACCCTTCCAGGAGATAAGACAGAATTTTACTTTCTCCCAAAAATTTATGTTTTTGTCCCAATGCAAAATTCAAATACTGCTCAAACTAAATCAAATTGAGATTTCATTCTTTAATGTATTTCCAATCCCTTTAGAAGTGCCACAATGAGGCCATTTAACACTCTGCGCTAAATTAGACTTTATAAAGGCTTAAAGAATGAACCTGAATATTGCCAAATGCTTCACACTTTGAGGACTTCTCTGTCCTTTCTATCACAGAAGAGACACTAATATATTTTAGTCATTTGGCCAAAGAAATGTGTGTTGTAAAACTACCATTTTTAAGTTATAGCAAAAGCATATATTCTCTCCTAGTATCACACAACTAATTTTCCCTCAGGCCATACAAACCTGTTCCCAATCAATATATACTAAATTCATAGAACAAATCTTCCCTGAATATCCTCTTCCGGCCTTCAAATAATCCTCCAACTTCTCCAAGCTCATCATCAGATGTAATTTCCCTATAGACTAGGTCACACCAACTCAAACAGCACCAGACTCTGCCAAAACAAGAGATGCAAAACCTTTAGACATATCTTCACTGCTACGATGATCAACACCTCCCATAACGCACCTTGCAAAATCCATGAGTCCTACACATGCCTATCATTTGATAAATACCTGTTCTGTTCATTCCCTCTGGAGCACCTGGCATTAGTCACTGGTGAAAGCCAAGACAACGGGCTAGATAGACCCTTGGTCTGACCCAGTCTGGCCATTTTTTATGTTCAACAAGTGTACTAAATGCCCCAACAACTATACAGGTGAAAAAGAGGCAATTACTATGCTGCCAAATGAACTCACGTGGAACACTTTTCACAAAATGATCATTCCATCTCTGACCTCTCAACCATCCTCCTCAATGGAAAACTTCATTACACCTTCAAAAGATGAGACACTTTCAATCCACAACTTTGCTACACATTAAAAAATCAAACTGAAAGAGACAGTGGATTTATCAATTTCGACAGCAGTCTATGACACCCCCCCCAAGTTGTGCCCCATCCTACCTTTCCCGCAGGACTGGAGAGGTGTTAACTGCCCACTTCACCTTCAGTGGTCCCTTCAATTGTGTTAACTACGTATGCTACACAATCTGTTCCTTGTGTCTGCTGAGTACTTTTCTCAGATCTGAAGACTCTGTAAACTCAAAAGCTTGTCTCTCTCACCAGAAGAAGTTGGTCCAATAAAAGATATTGCCTCCCCCATCCTGTCTCTTCAGGCCTGGGGGCCGGATAAGGCCCCCGTCTTGCCTGGATCTGGCCCCCGAGACTCATGGCATTCCAGCCTCCCTGCCGCCCCACCATGGCTGGAGCACACAACATCTACTAGTCTGGGCCTCTCTAAGCTCTGGTGAGTGAGGAGAATGTGAGGAGAGTCTTTCTCCTCAGTCAGGGGCCACATCAGTGAGAATTTTGTTTGGGTTTTTTTGTGGGTCAGTGGCCCCCGACCCAAAAAAGGTTCTCCACCCCTGCTCTAAGGCCTGGTCTACACAGGGAAACTATGGTGGTGTAATTATCCTGTTCAGGAGGCTGAAAAATTCATATATCCTGAGCATTTCAGTAAACTGTGCTAACCCTGTGTAAACATCACTACCACCTCTTGGGGAAGTGGGGACCAATGGCAATAGGACAGGGGTGGTCAATAAAACAGCAGTGGTTCACCAGGGTCAGCCCCTGGCACACCACTGCTGCTATATTTACCTGCACCTCTGCAGGGAAGGGTGACTGAAGCTCCTGTTGGCCACGGGTCGCCGTTCCCAGCCAATGGGAGCTACAGCATTCAGTTTTAAACTAATCTGAAACACAAATAAAAATACAGACATCCACAGAGCCTCTTGCACTGATTTAAAAAAAAAACCACATTTTACATTAAACTGTGCAGCTTCTGTGTAAAGACAAAGCTTCAGTGGTTACATTATGATGGATAGTTAGATTCCTAGCTTTAGGCACCCATAGTTGAAATTGCATCTGTATAGACACATGCATCGCAATTTTCAAGTGCACATACAACAACTGTTACAACACTGTCGTATCTGATTTGCAGTATTTCCTTATCCATTTATGGAGACAGAAAATCTGCAGTGTTTTCTATACCGTACAATAGGTATTGCGAGTAATGCCAACTTTTAAAATGGTGTCCATTGTACATATACTCTTGTGAGATTACTCTCCCAGGTATGATGGGTATCAGTGCGCCACTTTGCTTTCTTTGGAGACTTACAATAAGCAGTGATTTAAGGTTTTAAGATGATTGGTGGAGGATTACACTGAATTTCAGATTATAAATGGTGATGTATTTTTAAGTTATATCACAGGCACCTCGATCATAGAGCCTTCTTTCAGCATTTGTAAAAATCTAAATAGAGAGTATCTTTTGTTTTTAATTGCTCAGAGATCTTGTGTAAAACCATGCCTACAGAATTTAGATGATGCTCGCTAGCTGAGGATCACAATTCGTACGTGCGCATGTAAAATGTCCTGTTCAGCCTGTGGTTTGAAATAATGCATTGAGTCAAAAAAGAAGAGAAAAGAAAAAAAAGAGAAACAAGAAAAACAAGGAAAAAAGGAAAAGAAACTCAGCGATGGGCAACCTAAGCTAGTGAGCTGGCCACATGGGGTGCATCTACACAGCAGGGCTTAACTCAAAATAAGCTATGTAAATTGAGCTACGTTAATTGCGTAGTTTATTTCAAAATAGCTTATTTTGAAATTGGGAGCATCTACACAGCACTTATTTTGAAATAGAACACTCTTCCTCTGACTTCCCTTACTCCTAGTACAATAAGGGTTACAGGAGTCGGAGTAAGAAGTCCTCCAGCTTGATGGTATTTTGACATTATTTCAAAATAACTGCCTACTGTGTAGACATGGACTAAGCTATTTCAAAATAACGCGAGTTATTTCGAAATAATGTTGCTGTGTAGACGCACCCATGAGGTCCTAACCAAAATGGTTGCTTGATATAGGGTAGTTTTGCTAACTGCGCTTGCACAGCTGGAATTTGCTGTGTATGCCCACTGAACGCTAGCAGCACTTTGACTGGATGCAGAGGACACGCATGACCCCCTCAGTCAATGCTGTGTGCAATTAGCACGCACCTCACTTCACGTGCTCTGGCTTTACATGCATGTCACTTTAATACTACCAGTAGGGGGAAAAAACCTATTCAGACAGAAACCAGCAAAATCTGGCAACCCTGCATATGGGCAACGGCAAAGAAAATGTCTCCTGAGCCACACACAGAACCCTGATGGGCCACATGTGGCCTGCAGGCCGCAGGCTGCCCACTACTGATGTAAAAAAATAATGGTTGGCTAATTCTAGTGGTTCTATAAAGCCTTCCTTGAATGTTTCTCTTTTCATTTCACTGAATGGCACTCCCTATTATGTACAGCTTGACTGCTGATTTAAGGGTACACACAGTTCTTCCCGCACGGAAGATGGACGAGGTCATCCATCTGAGGTCTCTTTAAAACCACTTTCATCTTGAAATTCTCTTCTTCGCCCATTCTCATTAAACCCTGTACAATCTTATCCATGCAAGATTCAATATTGTTGATAACAGCGAGTCCAACAGACATCACGTTAAGCCATGATTTAGATTTGCAAGACTGAAAAACCATCCAAGTGGGCGTTATTCTATTGTTAACATGCAGCAAATCTCGAGTGTGAATTAAGGATAAATCAACCCAGGAGCTCCTAGATATCCAAGAAATGTTAAAATGTAACAAAATTTAAAATTGTCAGAATTGATTTGCTTTACCTTCCCCATAATATTTTTTAAATGGGTAATTTACCAGAATGGTTGATTATAGAATACAGGCCCAAATGACCTTTTAACCAAGAAATTCTAATAATTTCATGTTTAATCTTTTCAGTCATATGTATAAACATACACAGTGGCTCTTCTACAGTATTGCCTTTGGCAGGTATATTGATTCATGTTTATCATTTTATTTTCCAAAGCGGCCAATACATATCCATTAACAGTTTGCTCTTCACGCCCCCTAACCCTTTGGAAACATGCTCCAGGGGGGGAAAAAACTCCAGCTATTGTGACCAAATGAACAGATGGTTTGCTTTTAATGTATCGTCCACTGTACTGGGAATTGCACTGGCAGGAAAGAGAGTTCATCTCAACGTACTGTGACAAGGAAAGGAGGTAGCTCTTCGGAGTATTTGCCTCCTGAGGTAGAAAAGCCAGAATGGGAAGGAAACCCTTAGTAACATTTTGGGCATGTACCAGAAAGCATGATCATAAAGGAGTCTGCAATATGATAGCTTAATTGCAAACAGTAAGTCAGTCCTGGCAGATAAGCAAGAGGAAATATAGAATGGAAAGGCACAGGGTTAAAAACATACAAGATGTTGCAAGCCTAAAAGAATTGCACAGCATTTTATACTATGTTCTTTTATTAACTGAAAAAAAAAAGTCAGAAGAAACTTTTGACAAGCTTCTATTAATGTTTACCTGTGTTTGATGTGGCAGAAGTTTCCCTTCCTTCATGATACAGAAATGTTATTAGAATGTAAAAAGGAACAACTTTCTTGAAAAACTTAAAAAACAATGAATAGTCTAGCAGCACCTTAGAGACTAACAAAAAATGTAGATGGTATCATGAGCTTTCATGGGCACAACCCACCTCTTCAGATGAATGAAGTAGAAGGGGTCCAGTTTTCAAATAAATACCACAAAGAGGGAATGGGGTGAAGAGGAGGAAAAAGAAGGAAAGAAACTCTGACCATTTTTTTCCTTCTTTTGACTTCTCTTCCTCCGTCCCAACCCCTCTGTGCTATTTATTTGAAAATAAACTCCATTCATCTGAAGAAGTGGGCTGTGCCCACAAAAGCTCATGACACCATCTACATTTTTGTTAGTCTGTAACGGGAAAAACTTAAAAAAACAATGAATAGTCTAATAGTACCTTAGAGACTAACACAGCTCCCCCTCTGAAACCTTCTTGAAGTAAATGTGACATTTTATAAGGGAAACCAAGTTAAGTTTTATATTTATTGAAATGAATAAAATTGTGTCTGTGTTCTCAAAGATACAAAGACCATGATTCTGAAAACACCCACTTGCATAAGTAACTGCTAAATACTCAAGCCCTGATTCAGCAAGCACTTAGGTATGTATCTAACTTTATTCATGTGAATATTGTGTGGTATTAATTTTGATGGAACATATATAGGCCAAAGAGTCAAAGGTATTCATGTGAGCTTGTCACTGTAAGTCTGTGGCTTGGTATAGATTGTGAGACCTCAGTCTGCTTAGTACCACGGCAAGCACACATTTAAAATCCTTCTAACCTTGTATTAAAGAGACAGAAAAGAAAACCAGTAAAAGCATTTGAAATGTAAATGAAGCAAGACTTTCATTTTAACCACATTCCTTGGCTGTGGAGCACTGACCTCCAACCTTTTTATGTGCAAGATCACTTCTTGAATTTAAGATCAACCCATGATCTACCCCTCCACAGAGGTCCCAGCCTGCTCACTCCATTCCTCTCTACCTCTGTTGCTCGCTCTCCCCCAACCTCATTTACTTTCTCCGGGCTGAGGCAGGGAGGTGAGATGTAGGGGGTGCAGGCTCTGGGCTGGGACGAGAGGTTTGGATTGAGGCTGACCCTGGAGCAGGAAGTTGGCATGCAAGCTCTGGGAGGGAGTTTGGGGGCAGGTCACACTGCACCTCATCTCACAGAATGCACTGCACATTTCACGAGTTGCACTTTTTACTATTGTCACTTGTGTTGTATAAATCCAAAACCCTTCCAGGATTGCCCAAAATCAGTGTAACATTCTCATGTGCAGGCTGTGCATTGGCTGAGCCTGAGGCATGGGGTTAGGGGTGCAGGAGAGAGATGTACAAGTTCTGGGAGGGGGTTTGTGTACAGGAGGGGGCTCCTGGCTGGGGGGCAGGAGGTAGTGTGAGGTACAGAGATACAGGCTCCAGCTAGGAGATGCTTACACAGGCAGCTCCTGGATGGCAGCACAGTGGGGTTAATACAGGCTGCCTGTCTGGACTAGCCCCACAACACTTCTAGAAGTGGCTGGCTGCTGACACGTCTCTGTGCAGTAGGTCTCGATGTACCACCTTTGCCCATGAGCACCAACCCTGCAGCTCCAATTGGCTAGTTCCCAGCCAATGGGAGCTGCGGGGGCAGTGCTGGGGGTGGGTGCAATGTGCAGGGCCACCTCCTCTCCCACGAGAGGCCACAGAGACATGCCAGCAGCTGGCCATTTCTGGGAGTGGCATGGGGCCAGGGCAGGCAGGCAACCTGAGCCCTGCTGCACCACTAGACTTTGAGTGGCTGGGCATCGCGATTGACTGGAAGAGGCTCCAGGATCTACCGGTCTATTGCGACGGACAGATTGGTGACTACTCCTATAGTGTGTCTTTAGAAAGAAAAGAATACCCTGACAGTGTGTTAGATGGTATTAAGGGTGGTAATAACTGTCCTTTTTGGAGAAAAAATACAAAGTTAGTTGAGTTTGTTGCTATTGTTGAAGTCTGATCCCATTTCCTGCCATTCCAAAGACGACACTTCTATGCAAGATGGGGAAGTAAATAACAGCCAAGGGAGAAAATGCAGCTTCTGTCCCTGGTGTTAATTCTCACTTGCAACCTCATTGCTGGACACCTCTGAAAGTTACGACAAAAAGGGCACAACGAATGGCATCAGAATCCCAGGTGACGGTGGAGCGGCAGCCATGATAGTGAAACTCACTTCTCCTCCTTTCAGTCAGCAACTGTGGTATTCACTTCCATCTGTCCCCATTTCCCCATCCCTTTATTATATTCTTCACCAATTGGATCTAATTTCCAACAGGAAGTGTTCGTGTATTCGTTTAAAACGGTTAATCCATGAGCCTGGGCTCATTGGTTAACCTCAGTTACATACAACCACCCCCCTTCACCCCACTCTCCCCCACTGCCTCTGTGCTTGAAAGGAGCCAACTTTTAAGCAGGTTCCCCGTGAGCACCAGCTCCCAGGGAACCACCCCACCTATCCCGCTTTAACATGTAACTACTGAACATTTCAGCGGTTACACATTTACAAAAAAGATGCTTTTTAATATCCCTAATCTCCAACACACCAATTTTGGTCCATTAACACCATCCTTGAATCGTATCAGGAGACCTTAATTCAGTCTTTCACCCTATTGCACCTTTTAGAACATAAGAACATAAGAATGGCCGTACTGGGTCAGACCAAAGGTCCATCTAGCCCAGTATCCTGTCTGCCAACAGTGGCCAGCACCAGATGCCCCAGAGAGGGTGGACCGGAGACAATGATCAAGCAATTTGTCTCCTGCCATCCCTCTCCAGCCTCTGACAAACAGAGGCCAAGGACACCATTTTATCCCCTGGCTAATAGCCTTTTATGGACCTAACCTCCACGAAATTATCTAGCTTCTCTTTAAACTCTATTATAGTCCTAGCCTTCACCGCCTCCTCTGGCAAGGAGTTCCACAGGCTGACCACACGCTGTGTGAAGAAGAACTTTCTTTTATTAGTTTTAAACCTGCTACCCATTAATTTCATTTGGTGTCCTCTAGTTCTTCTATTTAGGGAACTAATAAATAACTTCTCTTTATCGGCCCTCTCCACACCACTCATGATTTTATATACCTCTATCATATCCCCCCTCAGTCTCCTCTTCTAAACTGAAAAGTCCCAGTCTCTTTAGACTCTCCTCATATGGGACCCGTTCCAAACCCCTAATCATTTTAGTTGCCCTTTTCTGAACCCTTTCCAAGGCCAAAATATCTTTTTTGAGGTGAGGAGACCACATCTGTACACAGTATTCAAGATGTGGGCGTACCATAGTTTTATACAGGGGCAGTAAGATATTCTGGGTCTTATTTTCTATCCCTTTCTTAATAATTCCTAGCATCCTATTGGCCTTTTTGACCGCCGCTGCACACTGTGTGGAAGTTTTCAGAGAACTGTCCACGATAACTCCAAGATCTCTTTCCTGATTTGTCGTAGCCAAATTAGCCCCCATCATACTGTACGTATAATTGGGGTTATTTTTCCCCGATGTGCATTACTTTACACTTATCCACATTAAATTTCATTTGCCATTTTGTTGCCCAATCACTCAGTTTGGTGAGATCTTCCTGGGGTCCCTCACAGTCTGCTTCTGTCTTGACTATCCTAAGCAGTTTGGTACCATCTGCAAACTTTACCACCTCACTGCTTACCCCTTTCTCCAGATCATTTATGAATAAGTTGAACAGGATTGGTCCTAGGACCGACCCTTGGGGGACACCACTAGTTACCTCTCTCCATTCTGAAAATTTACCATTTATTCCTACCCTTTGTTTCCTGTCTTTTAACCAGTTCTCAATCCAAGAAAGGACCTTCCCTCTTATCCCATGGCCATGTAATTTACACAAGAGCCTTTGGTGAGGGACCTTGTCAAAGGCTTTCTGAAAATCTAAGTATACTATATCTACTGGATCCCCCTTGTCCGCATGTTTGTTAACCCCTTCAAAGAACTCTAATAGATTAGTAAGACAGGATTTCCCTTTACAGAAACCATGTTGACTTTTGTCCAACAAATTATGTTCTTCTACATGCTTCACAATTTTATTCTTTACTATTGTTTCGACTAATTTGCCCGGTACTGAAGTTAGACTTACCGGTCTGTAATTCCCCGGATCGCCTCTAGAGCCCTTTTTAAATATTGGTGTCACGTTGGCTACCTTCCAGTCATTGGGTACGGAAGCCGATTTAAGGGATAGGTTACAAACCACAGATAATAGTTCAGCAATTTCCCATTTGAGTTCTTTTAGAACCCTTGGATGAATGCCATCCGGTCCCGGAGATTTGTTAACATTAAGTTTTTCTATTTGTTCCAAAACCTCCTCTAATGACACTTGAATCCGGGACAGTTCCTCAGATTCATCCCCCACAAAGGACGGTGCAGATTTGGGAATCTCCCCAACGTCCTCAGCCGTGAAGACTGACGCAAAGAAATCATTTAGTTTCTCCGCAATGGCTTTATCGTCCTTGATTGCGCCTTTTATAGTTCGATCGTCTAGGGGACCCGCAGGTTTTTTAGCAGGCTTCCTGCTTCTAATGTACTTAAAAAACATTTTGTTATTTCTTTTTGAGTTTTTGGCTAGCTGTTCCTCAAAATCTTTTTTTGCCTTTCTTATTACATTTTTACACTTGACTTGACAGTGTTTATGTTCCTTTCTATTTATCTCACTAGGATTGGACTTCCACTTCTTAAAAGATGCCTTTTTGTCCCTCACTGCTTCTTTTACATGGTGGTTAAGCCACGGTGACACTTTTTTAGGTCTCTTGCTATGTTTTTTAATTTGGGGTATACATTTAAGTTGGGCCTCTATTATGGTGTCTTTAAAAAGTTTCCATGCAGCTTGCAGGGGTTTGGCTCTAGTCATTGTGCCTTTTAATTTCTATTTAACTAGCCTCCTCATTTTTGTGTAATTCCCCTTTTTGAAATTAAATGCCAGGGTGCTGGACTGCTGAGGTGTTCTACCCACCACAGGAATGTTGAATGTTATTATATTATGGTCACTATTCCCAAGCCGTCCTGTAACGGTTATTTCCTGGACCTGATCCTGCGCTCCACTCAGGACTAAATCGAGAATTGCCTCTCCCCTTGTGGGTTCCTGCACCAGCTGCTCCAAGAAGCAGTCATTTAGGCCATTGAGAAATTTTATCTCCGCTTCTCTTCCTGAGGTGACATGTACCCAGTCAATATGGGGATAATTAAAATCCCCCATTATTATAGAGTTCTTTATTCTGGTAGCCTCTCTAATCTCCCTCAGCATTTCAATGTCAGTATCGCTGTCCTGGTCAGGTGGTCGGTAATATATCCCTACCGCTAATTTCTTATTATGGGAGCATGGAATTACTATCCATAGCGATTCTATTGAACATGTTGATTCACTTAATATTTTTATTTCATTTGATTCTACATTATCTTTCACATACAGTGCCACTCCGCCACTCACCCGGCCTGCTCTATCCTTTTGATATATTTTATATCTCGGTATGATTGTGTCCCACAGATTTTCCTCATTCCACCAGGTTTCAGTGATGCCTATTATGTCAATCTCCTCATTTAATACTAGGTACTCTAGTTCACCCATCTTATTAGTCAGACTCCTAGCATTTGTGTAGAAGCACTTTAAAAATTTGCCACTGCTTAGTTGTCTGCCCTTTCCTGGTGCATTGGATTCCTTTGTATGCGGTTGTTTGTCTGCTCTGGCCCATGGTTTGCCCTCTCCCCTCCTCTCTTTCTGACTACAGCTTAGAGAATCTCTGTCAATGGATTCTCCTCTAAGAGAAGTCTCCCTCCGATTTACGTGCATCTCTGCTCCAATTGGCTTTCCCCCATCTCTTAGTTTAAAAACTGCTCTACAGCCTTTTTAATGTTTAGTGCCAGCAGTCTTAATAAACCTCACAGATCTTACAGGGGAGCTTACAAACAGACTAAATTTGAGGCCTAACTATCACAACAGATCACACTGACATCTGGGTGTGCGTGTTTTATATATTATTAGACCTGCAGGCGTATCCCGGCACTTTTTATCAAAAGCCACAGAGCAGTTTTGGTAAATCCAGTAAAAATCATGAATACAGTGACTGTGCCCTGAGGTTTGATGAAAACTGCCATGAGAAATGAGGGGGCATCGACAACCTGCCTCTGCCCCCTCCAGCCTGGCACCGCTACTCTAATCTGGGCCACAGAAAGAGAGGCCTGGCTGGAGACTGAGCTCATCATGCACTGATCAAGGGCACCTCCTGTGTCACAAGACTGAGCCTGAGTGCCAGCCCACTCCACATCACTCTGTGCACAGCCAGGATATCTGTATCCCCAGGGCTAAGCCAGGGGTTAAGGGATCCCCTCCTGCACTCCTCTTCATCACAGGCAGCACTGGCTCCAGTGTCCTGCAGGGCTGGGCCTGGTTCCATGCCCTGGGCACTGTGATCTAGCACATAGGGTCACAGTGCTGCTTGTATTTGGCCCTGATATCCCCTCATTATGACAGAGGGAGGACAGGACAGCTGGGCCAAGTTTAAGTGACCCAGGTCTGGGTGAATGTGTGGGGCAGGCTTGACCTTGAACACCTGCCTCCCCTCCTCCCCAAACCAGTGCCCTACCTAGAATGTTCTTGCAGGAAGTCCTGGGCAAACAGAAAATACATGGTACCCAACCAACCCTTTCCCCACAGCATGGCAAACCTGCAGCTGTATGTATTATATATGAGAAGCCAGTATGGGGAACTCACCTGAATAAAATTATCTTTGTAGGATCAAGGCTTCAGTGAGAATCACCATATAAAAATGTCACTTGAAGTAGACAATGTATTATAATTTACACGACACTAATTTAAGCGTCTCCTCCTCCCCCCACAAGAAATTCTTGTAAAAGTCTGACAAGACACCAAGAGAAAGGAAAATGTTGATGTTGCAAGCTAAATCTGTCCCACATGCTGAAGTATTTGATATCAATGATGACTGGAGACAGTTTTTTCTGTGCTGTGTGAAATATGATTGCCGCTACCTGATTTGATGCAGCTGGTTTCTGTTATAATGCCTGAAGCAGCCAATTGCTCATTTTGGAAAATCTAATGCTATTATTACGTTGTTAAATGAAAAACGTAATCTGTCTCCATAGAGATGTGCCATAGATATAGAGATCCATTTACACACTCTACATCTCCATTTGGACTTACATATTAATAAATTATCTGCTATCACAATTTTTTTGTTTGAATTGAAATTTTCCAAGAAAATATTGCATTTGAAACCTTATTAGTAACTATCAAAATGTTTCAGATCTTAAGACTTAAATTTAAAATTTGAAACACTAAATGCAGAAAACCAAAAAGTACCTTTATATTTTCTTTGCAAACATATTACAAATGATTTCTCTGCTTATATTTCATATATATAGAGAGAGAGAGCTTTTACTGAACACTAATGGAAAGAAACCACAGTAATGTCCTAGTAATTGTGTGAGGCACACTCTAAAACACTGAGCTTCAGAACAGAAAACTTCAGAAAATAGTGTAGGTAAGTAAACAATTTAAACACCATTATTGTTTTCAACTTTCCTCCACTTGTGATATTAATCTGTAAAATTAGTATCTGAATTAAATTTTCTATAAAGCATCTGGTTTTGCTAGAGGCAAAATTTCTAATAATTAAGTCAACATGTAAGATAGTCTTGCTGAAATTTAAAGTACAAAAGACAAAGTGCACTTATGAAATGCTGTTCTAGGCAACATTTATCAGACAGAGAAAGAGAAAGATGCATTTAGGATGAGAAATGACACTTCAGTCACCCATTCATAGAGGCCTTTACAAAGTTGACTTTTAGGAACACAAAAATCAGTGGTATTAGTATCGCTGACCTTCTTTGCATGAAAGCCACCTTAGAATTAAAACAGTGCTTATAGAAGAGCTTTTGATCTTCATGGTAAAACACTTTGATATGTTAAAAACTATGCAACACCTACTGTGGAAGACCTACTCATGGACCCAGACATAGTCTTTTAGTGAGAGAGTGAGAGAGAGCTATCAGAAATTATTACTGGAAATCTGTCTTGCTTTCCCCCGACAATTCTGAGGCTATTTCTGTTTCAGAGAACACTTTATGAGCAATACCATTTTGATAAGAAAAATATTCCTGACACTGAAAAGACAAACTCTGTAGTTTGTCCATTCAACATTAAGGCTAACACCCTCTATCAGTTCCCACACAGAGAGATGTGTTAAACTTAAAATGTGAAGAAAAATAGGAGTTAAAAGATTGAGTCCATTAACTAACATATTTAAGTCTCTCCTACAACAAAGCTATTGCAGATTTCAATGGCAGCATGAAGTTCAAGGTTATACTTTTCTCTTTAATCCAACTAAGCACTAAAAGTCAAAAGAATTTGTAATACTGGCTTTCAGCTTCTATCACCACCACACTGTACTAATACCTTGAATACTGATCAAGCTTATATTCATATCCTTACATCTAGTAACCCAATATTTTGTGGGTACACACCCTGGGTTATGCACTAACCAAGTAAAGAATAACAAATCTATAAAAAACATTTCACAATAAAATAATTAACAGTAGGTCTACACAGTATGATCTATGTAGAGTGTGCTGTTATGAAATCCCATTAACAAAATATTTCCAGTACATCAGCAGTGATCTTTTTAGAACGTCAAAACAATATTAATCAAACAGCTCAGACAAATATTCTACGATTTACTTGCAAAATCCTCAGATTACCTTTTGGATCGCCTCAGCATGCTGGTGGCAGGCAGAGAGAAATTGGACAGCACTGTCCAGAAGGAGTCAGACATGATCTTTAAATGCTTTCATTGCTTGGAAAATACAGCACAATCAAGCCACTAGCAATAAATAAGAAACCAAATAAATACCAGTGACAGAGCCAATGCAAATTCCCTGTAGACTTTGCAAGCTGTTCCATTAACGCCAGACAGGCAGGAAGGCATATTGCTACTGCTTTCAGTTACTCTGTTTTCTATTGATTCCATCCATGCCTGACTCTCTCTTTACCTAAGGTGGCACTACAGAATGAGATGCTTATTCCCTTCACAATAAAACACCACTCTGAATCTGGAGTCTGTTTTATACATAAAACAAATTTGTACCCAGATCGCCTCACATTCATCCAATTACAGTCCAAGAAATGCAAGCAAAACCGTAATTGGGACTGTACTCTTGTTCTTCAATAACAGGATACAGTGTGTTTAAGCTATCTATGCACAAAGTGCTGTATCTTGCCAAACCTCTTTTTAGTTATATGTTTTAATCTCATAGTCATAAATGATGGACAAGGTTTTTATTTTTTAAAAATATTTATTTCTATAATATAAAGATTAAAAGTGGATTTAAACACCAGTATAATATAAATATATCAAGTTCAAATACAAAAAGTGCACTTAATTTTTATTTGGCTGCAATATGAATTGAATGATATATAAACAGAGTAGTTTTGTTTCTTTTCTTGTTTTCAGGTGGAAAGGTATATATATTTTTTGGTTGATGACACCAGTAATTTATTAATAAATAAAAACTCCTGAATCATATCACCTGCTGCCTAATATGGCTTGACTGGCTGAATTCTGACTACATACATTTGTTGATGAATCATGTGTACAACACGTTAGGGGTTTCCTAGCCCACCCTGTCAATCAGCCATCACTTCATTTTCTCCCAAAACACCACTAAAAGCTTCTTATTTTGTATTTTCCTAATCTTTGATACTGTAATTTTTTTTAATTCCGCTTTGTAATTTGGATTCATTTTTAGGTGTATCTGTTATATATTTGTCATCACATCTTGAGGCTAATGATATTTTGTATACTCCAAATGTTTCTGAGTGACTGTTCACATGCAGTGAACCACCCCACATGCTTTAAAAATGGTACTTAGCTGTCTGAAAAAAAGAATCCCAGAACGTAATAGCAACATACTTTTGCTTTGCATGAAATCATGTGGAAAAATTACAAGATTATCAATGCATTCCATAAAATAATTGTAAAGGTCTATATTTGCCCAGAATGTTATGGCCTGATTCAGCAGAAATATATCCATGTTCCAAGCTCCAAATCCTGCATCCTGAAGTAGCCAAATTTGTGTTTGAAAGGATCAGCCCTTTTGTATGACCAAAATAAGCATCAAAGACCTCTAAGTTTGCCATCACAAAAGGAAGTTAGAACATAATCTAAATATTACTCATATGGACGTGCACGCAAACACACTAATTCCAGTATCCTCATTAAGAACATATACTGATCAACTTCAAATATCAATCCACATGCAGAAATCATAGAATTACAGAAATGCAGAGATGCAAAGGACCTTGAAAAAGCATCAAGTCCAGCCCATAGACTATGGCAGGACCAAGTAACCCTACACCATCCCTGGTGAGGATTTGTACATTCTGTTTTTAAAAACTTCCAATGATGGGACTTCCACAACCTCCCTTGGAAACCTGTTTCAGAGCCTTTTTCCCTGGAATCTACCGTAAATCTTCCTTGTTGCAGGTATTTCTTGATCCAACTTTAATGGCGTGGAGAACAACTGATTACAGCTACTCCTCACATAAGGGCATAGTTATATACTTATAAATGTGATTTTAAGCAAGTAAGATGTTAAACAAATCAAATTTCCCCAAAAGAATTAATATAAATGGGGGAGTAGGATTTTTTGTCAGACAAAAGACATATACAATAAAACTCCAATAGTCTGGCATCCAATTGTACAGCACTCCCGATAGTCTGGCATCAAAATGGCAAGAGCCTAGTGAGTGAGTAAGCTTCGGCAAAATACAAGTCACGCGGCAGCAGCGGAACCGAGCAAAACCGGACGGGACTGAGTAAGTCTGCCACTGGCATTGTGTGATGTTGGACAGTGCTTGTGCTACAATAAAAAGGGTTAAAAACACTTTATATACAGTATATACTGTATATAAAGGGTTAAAAACACTTTATATGCAGTGTGTGTGTGTGTGTATATTTTATATATAAATAAATAAATCAATCAATAAACAAACAAACACACACCAGCTTATAGTACCTCCTGATAGTCTGGCATATCCGATAATCCGGCACTACCTAGGTCCCAAAAGGTTCCATGTTATCCGAAGCCTACTGTATACATATACAGTACAAGTTTTAAATAATTTAAACACTTTCAAACTGTACTCACCAATAATGATTGTTAAGGTTGGTTGTGGTCATGGAGTCAGAGGAAGGAAGACAGTGGATTGTCCAGCTGCTCCTCTTGCTGAACTTTCCCAGCTTAAAAAAAAAAAATCTCGTGATCATTGTTTTACTTTCCTTTATTTTCTTGATCAATTTCTTTATAGCAATTCATTACATCACCTCATCACTTTGGAGTTGTGTTCCCTCTTAGCACTGCCATCATTAAGGATTTGCAAGCCAGCTTCAAATCATTTGGAAAGCTTCAGAAAGATATATGGTAATCAAAATTTGATCGGTTGGTGGTGGTTCTACTTCTTGGCCTTTTTTCTTCCTTTGCTCTCATTCCCTCTAGTTGCAATAGATCTTGATTGGTTAGAGCTTTCATCAAACTCTGCTTTCTTAGCTGAGCAGAAGATCTCTTTCTTCATAGCAAGGACAACAGCTTTAAATCCTTTTAAGTCCTAGACACATTCAGGCCACAACTTCCCCCACACACCATTCACATAAGCCTGAATAACTTCAACCCAGGACTCACTGATGTTATTTATGCACATGAGGATGTTGTAGTCATATGAAAATAGCCGAATTGTAGATTTGCCTTCCCCGCTGTGACTCTGATGAGCTGGTCAAAAGTATGGTGTAAGTAATATGCTTTAAATGCAGCGATGGCTCCTTGGATCATGGGCTGGATAAGTGATGTGGCAGAAAGACAACTTTGATGTTTTCACGCAGGTTGTCCAGGTTTACTGAATAAGGTCATCAATAATATAAACTTGAAATCTCTGTGCGCTGCCCCCACCCCCAGCACAATCATGCAGCTCCCAATGGCCAGTTTCTGGCCAATCGGAGCTACCTGTTTGAACAGGCAGCATCTGAAGTACCCCTCCCCATTCTCCTCTGGCTTGTAGCAGTTCACAAGCACACCTGGCCCTGCAGCCAGCTGCTCTGAGTGTCCTGTCAGGGTACCGATGGCAGGAAACCTGCTGAGTTGCTGGCCAGGAGTTGCCTGAGTAAGTGTCTCCCAGCAAGAACCTGCCTCTGGCTGGTTCAGCCTGTCTCCCCCCCCGCCCCAACTCCTGCCCTGCTACCCTACGTAACCCAAACCCTCTGCTCCCCTCCTGCACCAATATCCCCTTCCAGACCCTACACCCCAATCCCCTGCCTCAGGACACAATCTTTTCCTGTCCTAGGTCACAATCCAAACTCCTCCACTCATCCTGCATCTCAGTCCTCTGCCATAGGTCACAAGCCCGTCCTTCACACAAACTCCCTCCCAGATTCCACACCCCTTCCTGCACCCCAGTTCCTTACTCCCAAGCTCCCTTCTGCACCCAACATCCACCTTAGATCCTGCAATTTATATCATGGAAGTGTGCAGCTCTTGACCGCTTACCAAATTCTTGGAGTGAACCCAATAAAAAATTATTGCCCACCCCGACCTAGAAGTAAGGTTATCTGTGACTGCTTTAAATCCAGATGCTGTCTTCTACTCTCAGGAAGTTTAAATCCATTCAGGCATCCTCTTGCAAATGAAGCCCATGTCATCAACACTGAAGATTTACTTAGATGAACAGCTGCCTTCCGCATGCTCTTGAGAAAGTCAGGGAATTTTTTTAGCTGCTGCAGTATCGGCACTAGCTGCCCCACTGGACTTCTTGGTGTTATGTCTTAAACTGATCAAACCACCCCCAACTTGCCATGAATGTCTCTGTCTGTGATCCTTCACCTTGGTCTCACTTTACATTGTCAAGCAAACTATTTGCCTCAGCTGGGACCACTAGCAAACCGTTTTTGGTCCTCTATCCACTGGTTTTGGTCCTCTATCCATTCTGAGAGAAGATACTCCCACGTTTGCCATCAAACTATTTCTTGATTGACTCAAGTAACACTAAGCAGTTTTACACCCTGAGCGCTAGCCCAGATCTTGTCGGCATTATTTTGAATTACTCTCACAGTGGTTGGAGCAAGACCTGGAGTGATGCCGATGCCTACAGCATGCTCACATGCATCAAAATGCCTTAAAACATCTAATTTAGTGCCCAAAACAACAGTTTTCCAGGCTTCCTTGTTGTACTGCTAGGCATTCCACTTTCACTTGCTGGGTGTTTTTGACTCGTGGTGTTGGATGATATAATCACAATCAATTAGAAATGTCCAGGGAATTATGACAATGTAAACAACAATGGCTACCACAGTGAAGTGGGAGCAATGCTTAGCTTATGTCACAAAGTAGTTACCTACTAGCAGGTGGCAGTCAAACTATGTGCGAATTTAAATATGTTCTAATACATCAGTGATGTAATAATGAAAAAAACCCGTTAATCAGGACAAAGTGAGGCGTTAATGTATAGCCCTTTTTGTAACAGACCGTAACATATCTCAAGACTTATCAGGTCTCAAAACTAAACTTTCCCAGTTTAGTTTTTTTTTTTTTTAATTTTCCCTCACAGATCAGGTTTTCTAACCCTTTGATTATTTTTGTTGCTCTCCTGTGAACTCTCTCCACTTTTCTACCTCTCTCCTAAAGTACAAAACTCAGAACTGAGCACAGTTCTCCAGCTGAAGGGTCTCCAGTGCTGAATAGAACAAGACAATTACCTCCCACATCTTATATAAAACGTTTCTCATATTAGCCTTTCACAGCTGCATCACATTGTTGACTTACACCTGTTAAAGTACTAGTCCACAAGCATAAAGAGTTTTACATATACTGAATCAGCCTCAGAGAGGCAGCCGTATTAGTCTGTAACTTAAAAAATCTTTATAAACAAGTGGTCCTGTAGCACCTTAGAGACTAACAAAAAAAAATACAGTATCATGAACTTTCGTAGGCATAACCCATGCCACAGAAGAACATACCAGATTTGGTTTTTTTTTTTTAGTCTGTAAGGTGCCACAGGACCACTTGCTGTTTAAGTTTTTTTAACATATTGATAATGTTATATATCTTTTGTTATTTTACACTAACAGCATCGTTTCAAGGAAGAGCAAATTAAAGTATGTCAATTGGTTAGCACATTAACTGAGTTTTCCCACTGAACAATACCCTTTAAATTCATTATGTATTTTCTTTTAAGGAAACCGTATTGATACAATGCTACATTAACAATCTCATAAGTGTCCACAGCTAGCAAGCTAAACTACCGTCTTTTAGTGAATATACCCCGCACCCAAATATACCCCGTGGTTTTTGCAGTTTGAGTAAAAAAAATCTTGTATACCCTGCGCACGAATATAACCTGCAGGGTATACAAGGCTTTTTTTCAAACTGTGCGGGGGAGGGGGGGCTTCTACGGGTGGTGGTGGGGGATTAGCCACCCTCTAGATGGGGGAGCGCTCACCCTGCCTGGTTCCCACGAAGCCGCACAACCTCCGGGCAGGGGAGCACTCACCCCCCCGGATCCCACACGGCAGCACAACCTCCAGGAGGGGAAATGAGAGTGCTCCCCCACCCCTTCCTGCGGCTGCGCAGCCACCAGCCTCCAGGTGGGGGAGCGCTCATCCCCCGGTTACTGCGCAACCGCAGGAAGGGGCAGGGGGAGCGCTCCTGCGCAGGAATCGCAAGATGAGCGCTCCCCCGCCCGGAGGCTGGCGGCTGTGCAGCGGGGGAAGGGGCGGGGGAGCGCTCACCACTAGGTGAGTTAAAAAAAAAAAAATGTATACCCTGCACCCGAGTATAACCTGCGGGCGGGGAGGGGGGGAGGGTGTGTGTGCAGGGTTTGTAAAAATGAATCTAACACGTGGGTTATATTCGCTAAAATACGGTACTGAAGATGTAAAACTAATATCCATAGCTAACAGAATGTTAGGAGCCATTAGAAAAGGAATAAGTCAGACAGAAAATTTCAAAATGACACTATATAAATTCATGGTGCATCCACACCTGAAATACTGCGCGCTGCTCTGATCGCCCCATCTCAAAAAAGGTATATTTGAATTGGAAAAGATATAGAGAAACAAAAATTATTAGGGGTATGGGACACCTCCTATATGATGAAAAATGAAAAAGACTGGGACTGTTCAGCTTTAAAAAAAGGAGTCACTTAAGAGGGGATATGATAGAGATCTATAAAATGGTGTGAAGGTGAATAGGGAAGTGTTAATTACCCTTTCACATAAGCACCAGAAACAGCTATAAACAAGCAAAGACAAGGAAGTACTTCTTCACACAGTGCGCATACAGCCTGCCGGGGGATGTTGTGAAGGCCAGAATTATAACTGGGTTCAAAAAAAGAAATAAGTTCATGAAGGGGGGGTCTATCAATGGCTGCTAGTCAAGATGCTCAGAGACACAACCTCATGTTCTGGGTTTCCTTAAGCCTCCAAATGCTAGAAGCTGGGACTGGACAACAGGGGATGGATCACTTGGTAACTGTTCTGTTCATTAACTCAAACATCTGGCACCGATCGCTGTGGGAAGACAGGATACAGAGCTAGGCAGACCGTTGGTCTGACCCAATATGGCTGTTGTTATTCACTAATTAGCTTTGAAACTATTGTGGGAAGAATCTATCAGTGAAGATATACACTAGCAATAAAGTCTTCACTTTGGTTGTTGAAACGCTGCGTCAAGAAGAGGAATCATTGTGGAATACAGTAGCTTCAACAATTGTGAATACTGTACTTTTCAAACAGCAACTTTTATTACTACTATTACTGCATTTGAAAAGTGCCTGTTGCACATATCAATGTCAAAATCTAATCTAAGATACCAGCTTTTACTAAACACATACCCCTACGGTACGGTACATGACAGGGGTGGGCAAAGAGGCCTCCGTGGGCTGGATCCAGCCTGCCAAGCGGGTGGACTTGGCCCCATGGACACTCTGCCACTCCCCCGCCTCCAGGCAAATCAGGGTCTGTGGGAGGGGGAGCACAGAAGAGTCCTGGCCCCGCCCCTTCCACCAGAGGCCCCGCCACTTCCGGGGCAGCCCAGGGCCACTTGAAAAATTAGTGAAGTGACATCCCCCCCATCTAAAATTATTGCCCACCCCTGGTATCTGAGCACTAAACACAGTAAAAGGTAATCTGCTTTATGGTTTGAATTTCACAGTTCAACGTGTTTTTACTGAGATGGAGGAAACACCAAGAAACCTTAGGCGCTTTATAAAATTTTAAATAGTGACATTTTAAAATATTATTCCAATTTTTAAGAATATGCTTTAGTTGCAACTCATATTTAATCTTATTTTTCTGCATTACAAATCAAGATTAAAATTGTTTTAATTATGGAACAGCTTCTGTCTCTTCATAAGAAACTAAAAATATCTGCAAAGCTGGGATTTACCACCTTATCCCATATCTCTAAAACCACAACCCCTTTACCTGCCAACACACACACACACACACGAATCTCGAGCTTGTGTTGAGTGGTACTTAAGCTACCTCTAGCCCAGGGTTTCCCAACCTATGGGTCGGGACCCAAACATGGGTTGCCATTACATTTCAAAAGGGTTGCCAAGTGTCTCCCCAGGTGACTCTGCCCTATTTCCTACCCCCGTTTTTGAATTGCCTTGGGTCACCAAGTCTTCCTGAATTGTCAAAATGGGTCCCCATCTGGAAAAGGTTGGGAACCGCTGCTTCTAGCTAGTGCTGCTAATGCTCAGCCTACTAATGCAATAGGTCTGCAGCAGCTCCAATTACACCTCATTAGCTGCTAACAGAATCACTAGGTGGGTAATCAAATTCTGTGAGACTTATTTCAGCGCTGTCAGTGGATTAACCATCAGTCACAAGGTGGTAAAGAATGGGCTTTATAATGGAAGGGAGTAGCAAGCTTAGCAGAGAAGCCATCCTTCCCTAATTATGTAAGCATCATGGTAACAATGTTGCATTCAAGATGACATGAAAAATGAAGATTTTTTTTATTATGTCACACATCCATACCAATAAAGCACAAAAAATGCTGGGAACGCTCTAATTTTCATTTTACTGTAAACTGACATTCTTTCCTAATAAGAATACGGTGCTCCAGGCAATTAATTTCTTGGAGACTGTGTATTTTTTAAATGGATAAAATCCCTTGGTTTTGATCTTCATGTCTTATACCACCCCCCAATGGAACAGAATGTGGGACAAGAAAAGTACAGTCCAGGGAGAGTCTGATGCAACAGATAATAGATAAAAACAGTTTGAAGGAGCCCACCAGAAAAAATAATTTATATTGTGTACACATGGAATCTAAATTTTAATTCAAAACCGTGCCTTGCATTTAATAACCACGTATGAGCCGTTAGACATTCAAAACTAAATCTCAAATCATGGTGGTGTTAACTCTTGCTGTGTATACAGACTGTTCTCTTACTTCATCGTGATCTTTAAAAATAAGAATGGTGTGAGTGCTTGAGGCACACATTAAAATTACACAGCAACAAATTACTAAGTTTTATTTTGCGATTCATAAACAGATTAATTATCGTGACTCCTGTGATTTCACAAGATGCATATTACCACAGAGTTGTTATCCGCACCTTGTGAACTTGTGCATTTATATTTATAAGCGTGCAGCGGGTGCCACTGTACAGAAGGTTGGGTCATGACACAGAACATTTAGAAAAAGGCAGGCAGATGAATTTTGTAATGATGCTTTGTTAACATAAAAACAAACAGATTAAATGAAAGAAAAACTACCCTGGCACCGGTATTTAGTGAGGGAGGGCAGTTGCTGTGTGCGCAAAATCTGACCATTATTTGTGACCACTTTTTCCAACAATGTGAAACCAGCAGGCAGTGGTTACTTCTGTTTAATAATTAAAGCTTTTATGAATCCCTGCCACGTCTAGAGACTTTGTCAGTTAAAATGGGTATTGGCTTCATGATTTATCTGGCTTTCAAAGAAGTGTACTAGAGTTACAAAAATGCAGGAAGTTTCAAGAGGTTCATTCTTCCCACAAAAAAGATTTTTCTCTATGTGGATGAGGCACATTAAAGGTAATGTAATTATGATTTGCAAAGCGGTCGTCTCCACTGAGCCAACTAGATTATCATCCATTATATTTCCTATATAAATGCACTCCCATAGAAAAATAACCTGCTAAGGGCCTAACCCCAATTATTGCATTGCAGATCTTTGAGTCTCTTAGCTTGTTACCAACTATATAACCACCTTCAAATCTATTCCTTGAAAGATCCTAGTTAAAAATACGCTGCCCTTGATGGTGTTGCACAATATGAAATGGAAAAGCCTTCTGAAGCCACTTACTTTCTATCTGCAAATAAAATTAGCTGCAGAATTACCAAAGTTACCAAAGTCATCACTTTTAGGGCTAGATTAGTCAGAATCTCAAATATATTTATTCTGAAGAGAAAAATACCCTTCTCTTGTTGACTTGTAGAGTACAGTAAGGGAATCACAATGGATGAGCAAAGAAAATGGCTCCACAAACAAGTATAATTTGTCAGCAGATAACATCATTTAATAAAAGAACACATGTATAATTTATACTGGAATTTTTAAGATCCAGCCTAATGAAGTCAAGGGACCTCAGCTCTTTATCACCAGCAAAGTAATAGTAAAAAAAGGTCTTTATGATGCATTTTCAGAATATTCTGTATGGGCTGACAAAGCTTACTCTCTTTTGATGTTATGAAAATGAACATCTCAAAATCTTTTATTACCAAGATGAACTGGATAAGATTACAATATTAATATGAGAGAGGTTTAATTCAGTTTTTCAGTATGAGGGAGGAGTCAGATCTTCCCACATCCTTTCAAAAAGTGGAAGCTTTAAAACAAATGGAGGGATCTGAGAAAGATTTGGTTTGGATAAGGTGAGGCAATTTTTGGACAATGAGCTTAGCACATTTCACAAATTTGGGAACAGACAGTCCTTCTCTAAAGACTGACACAAAACCTGGAAATAAAATGTCAGGCTCATTTTCTCTGGATTTTCCTGTCACTTTGTCTTCACATTTGGTAGTGCTGACTCAAATTCTTCACTTTTGACCAGTCCAGTGCAGAGGCACAGCATACATTTTTATTAAAATTTAAATTTCCTGCACTGCTTCAAAGGGGTGAGAGAGATACAGGTGTTTGATATTAAACTACAAATTGATGGACTGTTTCTCAGAAGTGACAAAGACACAAATCCTGCTAAAATCAATCAAAAACTGCAGGTGCTAAGAACCTCCGACAATCAAGTCACAAGATTCCAGCTATGTACTTCTAAGGCAGTGGTCCCCAACCTTTTGGGGCTGCCGGGCACCCAGGGGCAGGGGCCGCGCATGCGCTGCGCGCCCAGGGCGCAAGAATGGTTCAGGCCAGCCCTGGTCACTAGGCGGGTGCACAGAAATGCCCCGGCATGCGCCATGGCACCCGCGGGCACCGCATTGGGGACCCCTGTCTAAGGTGTGCAACTAGCGTCTTTTCAACTACATCAGTTTAGAGTAGGGATGTTCACTATTGTTTAATAATTAACCAGTCAAATGCTAGGTTTAGCTGGTTAACCTTGGAGCAGTCTCCTGCCTGCAATGCAGCAGACCCTCAGCCAGGCCGGACCGAGCCCACTGCACTGCGGACCGAGGACTGCTCTGGCCCACTGCACCATGCTGCTGGCAGGGAGCTGCTTCAAACCAGGCCTGCTGCATTTGTGGGCAGGAAGCTATTCCGGCCAAGGCCACCCCAGTGGGGGCAAGCTGCTGCTCCAGCCTACCCAGGCCACTGGTTAGCCGGTTACCTATAAGCATCACCCGGTAAGGGATATGCTTAGTGAGAAACTGGCTAACCGGTTAACTCTTTACATCCCTAGTTTAGGGGCTAATGAAAAAGAGGGAATGACAGCATTTGTAACATTGAGCATGGTGTAGTGGGGCAATATAAGCTTCCCCCATATTTCTGTGCTTATATTGTCCCTCTTATGGGAAAGCCATGAACAAACTCCGCCATAAAATCATCCTGTTTTACATTTTACAAATATATAGAGAACCAAGAGTCTATACGAACAAAGGCACTGCCAAAAAAACAGAAACGTTCTACACATTTTTTTTTTTAATCTACAGTGGAAAAAAGTGCCACATCACATTTGTACTAAAGTTCTGGAAGACAGAATGCTCTTCTTCACAAGAAATACTGGTAAGTTATCTGACAGCTTTAATATAGTGTAAGTCTACCATGATTTCAACCTCACCAAAGTGCTGATTGAAAATCAATGCCACAGAAAGGTCCTGCTGTTCTCTTTAGAGCACTTAATTGAAGTGGAACCCTCTCCCGGCCCTGTTCCGAGTATGTGTGACTCAAATGCCGATTATCATTTTTAATCAAACTGGACCTAGATATGATGCAACAAGTGTCAAATGTAAAATATCTTTAAACACAGAATGTTGCATGTCAGTGTTGCATGATGCCAACCATCATTTCATTCCTAGCCAAAACCTTCAAACTCCAGACCTGAACATTTCTCTTGGTGCCACTGAATACTACTACGTGGCTGTAGCGAGATTTACATACTGTTCACCAGAAAATCCCTCTCCTTTCAGTTTACAATTATCAGGATTTACAACAATAGTTTTCAAACCATGGGTCACGGTCCAGTACTGGGTCATGGAATAGGCAGCAGGTTTAAAACAAGCAAAAGGAAGTTTTTCTTCACTCAGCACACAGTCAACCTGTGGAACTCCTTGCCAGAGGATGCAGGGAAGGCTAGAACTTTACCAGGGTTCAAAAAAGAGCTGGATAGATTCATAGAGCTTACGTCCATCAATGGCTGTTAGCCAGGATGGGTAGGAATGGTGTCCCTAGCCTCTGTTTCTGTGGAAGTGAGAGACAGGGGAGGGATCACGTGAGGATTACCTGTTGTGATCCCTCCCTCTGGGGCATCTGGTATTGGCCACTGTCAGCAGACAGGATACTGGGCTAGATGGACCTTTGGTCTGACCCAGTCTGGCCATTTTTATGTTCTTAATGTCAGGCATGGAGCCACTTTCCTACAGGGTGACCAGCAAAGGTCCTAAGGCAGCTTCCTACCTCTCCTAGCACCACAGACCTCACTGTGCCATCTGGCTCCTACGCAAGGGAGTCATGTGGCTGAACGCACTGTCTCCGGCCCTAGCTCTAGCTCCAGCTGCACATTCTCACTGGCTGGTTCAACGGAGCTGGGGGGGAGCATGCCGGCAGATGAGAGCAGCATGTGGAGCCGCTTGCGTGTCTGCGCCTAGGAGCTGGACTTGCTGTTGGCCGCTTCTGGGGTGCAGCACAGTCCCTGGTGTCAGGACAGGCAGGAAGCCTGCCTTCTTACCCCCACTGTGCCACTGACTGGGAGCTGCCAGAGGTGAGCCCATGCCCTTTAAGTGCTAACCCTCTGCCCCAGCTCTGAGCCCCCCCAAATCCAGAGCCCTTCTTGAACCCTAAACCCCTCCTTTGCCCCACCCCAGAGCCTGCACCCCTCTCAGACAGAGCTCACATCCCCTCAACCTCACCCCAGAACCCCCTCCGCCGCACTCTCCCAACCTGGAATCTCCTTCCCACATGCCAAACCCCTCATCCCCAGCTAGCTTCCAACCAATGAAAATAAAATGTTTTGGGGGAAAATAACTAACATACAAATGCAAAACATGATTAAAATGGGTGATTTAAATTACTTTGATTTAAATCAAACCACCCAGTTTCGTGTTCAAACGTAACTGAAGTCAGCTGACATGCCACGCATGCAGAAGATTGTGTGTGTTACCAAGCTTTTCAGATATAAAAGCTGAGTGGCAGGACACTGGCCAAATGGGGAGAATTATTTTTGGAACAGAAAGAGAGTTAGTTAAGTCAACAGCCCAACTAGATTTATTACACATGGCCAAGTATAAGTTCCTAGCACATCTGGAAAAGTAGATAGGCATAGTTTTTCCCCCCTCACACCAGGCTTTACAATATAAAACTTGTGATCACAAACACATGTGAGAAATCACAGGCAATCAAAAACACATGATGAGGTTGTACCCTGGTGCTAGTGTAATATAGCACAATGGGTTAAATCCCTTGTGAAAATGACTGTCATCCTCATTTGACTCCTTTTCTGCTACAAAATACAAGGCCACTTTTTACATTTCCCCCGCTCAGAATGAGAATGGATCTTAATGTCTAGGAAAGACTGGAGGTCCCAAACCAATGTCGTACACCTCAGGGCTCAGTTCTAGCACAGATATTCTTCAAGCTCCTTACATATGACCTTCCCAACACACCGCCAGACATTTTACCAGTGTATACATCACCTATCTAGCAAAACAGGGCAATGATTTCGGTCACCTCGAAAAGTCCTATCTACTGATATGAAAGAGATAGTCCACTATTGCAAACAGGGATGTACTCATTTTTAAAAAAAAGCAACACTAACCATGTAACCAGTTAAATTGTCCATGGGCTGCTGGAGCCACCGGCCCCACAGGGACCTGGCGGCTGCCAGGAGTTTAAACGATAAGGTTAATTGATACATTAATGCTTACAAATTAACTAGTTAAACTCTTATATCCCAATAGCAAAAGATGGAAATTTAAACCTAGTACCAACTACATCCATCTGTACAATGCAAAGGGCAACCAACAGGCCAACATCTTGCTGAATGGACATAGGCTGGACCACAGCCCATACCCTGGCTAGTAGGTGGGACACTGGATACTATCTTGATTTCAAGGAATATTTTACCAAGATCTCACTGAAAATAAAGACAGGAAATAACCTGAGATCAGGTTATGCTCTTCTTTATACAGGCGATAAGGAATCGCCCCCTACAACAGAGGAGGAGAAGCCTCGTAACCCCCAAGGCTGGGAGGTCTGCTGCCACCACTGCGAATAGGAAACATAGGGTAGTGGTGGTCGGAAATTCTCTTCTGAGGGGGACGGAGGCACCCATCTGTCGCCCTGACATTTCATCTCGGGAGGTATGCTGTCTGCTAGGGGCCTGTATCCGAGATGTTACGGAGGCACTGTCGAGGATTATCCGGCCCTCTGACTACTACCCCATGCTACTCATCCACATGGGCACAAATGATACTGCGAGGTGTGACACTGAGTGGATCAAGAGCGACTACAGGGCTCTGGGAGTACGGGTGAAGGAGTTTGGAGCGCAGGTGGTATTCTCTTCAATCCTTCCTGTCCAAGGTAGGGGCCCAGGCAGAGACAGGTGCATCCTGGAGGTGAATGCCTGGCTGCGAAGATTGTGTCACCAGGAGGGCTTTGGCTTCCTCGACCACGGGATGCTATTCCAGGAAGGACTGGTGGGCAGAGATGGCGTTCACCTTTCGAGGAGGGGGAAGACCCTATTTGGACACAGACTGGGTAACCTAGTGAGGAGGGCTTTAAACTAGGTTCGACAGGGACAGGTGAGCAAAGCCCACGGGTAAGTGGAGAACATGGAGACCTGGGAGGGAGTGCGGGCTATAATGGCAGAGAGAAAAGAAGATCAGGGCAAAACTGGGAGGCAAGGTCAAATCAATATCTTAGATGCCTATATACAAATGCGAGAAGTATGGGCACTAAGCAGGAGGAACTGGAAGTGCTAATAAATAAGTACAATTATGACATTGTTGGCATCACAGAAACTTGGTGGGATAATACACATGATTGGAATGTTTGTATAGAAGGGTACAGCTTGCTCAGGAAGGATAAACAGGGGGAAAAGGGAGGAGGTGTTGCCTTATATATTAAAAATGAACACACTTGGAGTGAGATGGAGATGAACATAGGAGACAGAAGTGTTGAGAGTCTCTGGGTTAGGCTAAAAGGGATTAAAAACAAGGGTGATGTCATGCTAGGAGTCTACTACAGGCCACCTACCCAGGTAGAAAAAGTGGATGAGGCTTTTTTTAAACAACTAACAATATCATCCAAAGCCCAAGATTTGGTGGTGATGGGGGACTTCAACTATCCAGATATATGTTGGGAAAATAACAGAGTGGGGCACAGACTATCCAATAAGTTCTTGGACTGCATTGGAGACAACTTTTTATTTCAGAAGGTTGAAAAAGCTACCGGGGGGAAGCTGTTCTAGATTCGATCCTAACAAATAGGGAGGAACTGGTTGAGAATTTGAAAGTGGATGGCAGCTTGGGTGAAAGTGATCATGAAATCATAAAGTTCACAATTCTAAAGGAAGGGTAGAAGGGAGAACAGCAAAATAGAGACAATGGATTTCAGGAAGGCAGATTTTGGTAAGCTGAGAGAGCTCATAGGTAAGGTTCCATGGGAATCAAGACTGAGGGGAAAAACAGCTGAGGAGAGTTGGCAGTTTTTCAAAGGGACATTTTTAAGGGCCCAAAAGGAAGCTATTCCGCTGTGTCGGAAAGATAGAAAATATGGCAAAACACCACCTTGGCTTAACCACGAGATCTTGCATGATCTAAAAATAAAAAAGGAGTGCTATAAAAAATGGAAACTAGGACAAATTACAAAGAGAGAATATAGGCAAACAACACAGGAATGCGGGGGCAAGATTAGAAAGGCAAAGGCACAAAATGAGCTCAAACTAGCTACGGGAATAAAGGGAAACAAGACAACTTTTTATAAATGCATTAGAAGCAAGAGGAAGACCAAGGACAGGGTAGGCCCACTGGTCAGTGAGGAGGGAGAAACAGTAACAGGAAACTTGGAAATGGCAGAGATGCTTAATGACTTCTTTGTTTCGGTCTTCACCAAGAAGTCTGATGAAGGAATGCCTAACATAGGGAATGCTAGTGGGAAGGGGGTAGGTTTAGAAGATAAAAATAAAAAAAGAACAAGTTAAAAATCACCTAGAAAAGTTAGATGCCTGCAAGTCACCAGGGCCTGACGAAATGCATCCCAGAATACTCAAGGAGCTGATAGAGGAGGTATCTGTGCCTCTAGCTATCATCTTTGGAAAATCATGGGAGACCGGAGAGATTCCAGAAGACTGGAAAAGGGCAAATCTAGTGCCCATTTATAAAAAGGGAAATAAGAACAACCCAGGAAACTACAGACCAGTTAGTTTAACTTCTGTGCCAGGGAAGATAATGGAGCAGGTAATTAAGGAAATCATCTGTAAACACCTGGAAGGTGGTAAGGTGATAGGGAACAGCCAGCATGGATTTGTAAAGAACAAATCGTGTCAAACCAATCTGATAGCTTTCTTTGATAGGCTAACGAGTCTTGTGGATAAGGGAGAAGCGGTGGATGTGGTATACCTAGACTTTAGTAAGGCGTTTGATACGGTCTCGCATGATATTCTTATCAATAAACTAGGCAAATACAACTTAGATGCGGCTACTATAAGGTGGGTGCATAACTGGTTGGATAACCGTACTCAGAAAGTAGTTATTAATGGTTCACAATCCTGCTGGAAAGGTATAACAAGTGGGGTTCCACAGGGTCTGTTTTGGGACTGGCTCTCTTCAATATCTTCATCAACGATTTAGATATTGGCATAGAAAGTACGCTTATTAAGTTTGCAGACGATACCAAGCTGGGAGGGGTTGTGACTAATCTGGAGGATAGGGTCATAATTCAAAATGATCTGGACTAATTGGAGAAATGGTCTGAGGTAAACAGGATGAAGTTTAATAAAGAAAAATGCAAAGTGCTCCACTTAGGAAGGAACATTCAGTTTCACACATACAGAATGGCAAGCGACTGTCTAGGAAGGAGTACGGCAGAAAGGGATCTAGGGGTTATAGTGGACCACAAGCTGAATATGAGTCAGCACTGTGATGCTGTTGCAAAAAAAAGCAAACATGATTCTGGGATGCATTAACAGGTGCGTTGTGAGCAAGACATAAGAAGTCATTCTTCCGCTCTACTCTGCGCTAGTTAGGCCTCAGTTGGAGTATTGTGTCCAGTTCTGGGCACCGCATTTCAAGAAGGATGTGGAGAAATTGGAGAGGGTCCAGAGAGAAATGCAACAAGAATGATTAACGGTCTAGAGAACATGACCTATGAAGGAAGGCTGAAAGAATTGGGTTTGTTTAGTTTAGAAAAGAGAAGATTGAGGGGGGACATGATAGCAGTTTTCAGGTATCTAAAAGGGTGTCATAAGGAGGAGGGAGGAAACTTGTTCATCTTGGCCTCTGAGGATAGAACAAGAAGCAATGGGCTTAAACTGCAACAAGCGAGGTTTAGGTTGGACATTAGGAAAAAGTTCCTAACTGTCAGGGTAGTCAAACACTGGAATAAATTGCCCAGGGAGGTTGTGGAATCTCCATCTCTGGAGATATTTAAGAGTAGGTTAGATAAATGTCTATCAGGGATGGTCTAGACAGTATTTGGTCCTGCCATGAGGGCAGGGGACTGGACTCGATGACCTCTCGAGGTCCCTTCCTGTCCTAGTAATCTATGATTCTATGATCAGCAAACTGGCTCCTTATGTAGCACCAGCTAATGTGCAGACACTAAGACTAGAAAGATGACTTCCCATCCATGCCTGGAGTTCTTTGAAATGTGTGGTCCCTATCTGTACTTCACAGTTCTCAGCATGAAGAATGGTAGATACTCAGCTAAATGAAACCATGCCCATAGCAACAGGTACTATGAGGCCAAACAGCCTGGCCTAGCTGCTGGTCCTTTCCAATATCTCCCTTTTTCATGTGGGATTACAAATTCCCATGCAGAATCGTCTCTTCATGCCATCTACCCTGTTCAAAGACGTGTTCAGTCCACTGAGCCCCTGTCTCAGGGCGAGGCTCCAGTTTGGACAACTCCCTTCGGGTGGCATACGAGGCGGGAGGAACAAGCTTCATATGTAGCCACTGCCTGTCTCCTGACAGATCCCCTCAGCCTAGTGCCCTAGTTTTAAACTTTCACGCCATAGGTGGGTAAAGTCCAATCATCTCAGATGCAGAGTGAACACTTCTTTGAACAACAGTGTTGACTCAAAACCCAGAAGTTTCTCAGTATTCATGTAGTGCATGCAGAGACTAAAGCTGCCCTATGCCACAATATGCCTGGATAAGTCAATCTACATTTGTGAAAAAAGCATTAAGGCGCCTGTGAAAAAAAAACAATTATTCAGCACATTTTAAGGCAACAGAATCTGAAGTGCAGCAAGAACTTGAACTGGAAGGTACCATCTGCTGTGACAGACAAAACAATTTCCAAATGTTACAGAGCTATTCATTAATCCCCTGATGTGTCAAATAGGAAATAGCAACTAAAATAAACTCTCAAATGCTAGCTCAAGTAACTTGACACTCAGAGAGAATTTAAGCAGTGGCAGATAACATACCGTTAAAATGATTTACTCTCACCATTTATTAATATACCCTGAAATATTTAAAAGTAAAACCTTAAAGGACACTCTCAAGGTTAACAAATCCAAAACATAAAATATAAAATATCTAATTCCCCCATACTGATTCACTGCCTTGATCTCATGAAGTCAATTTATTCCTCAAACCTAGGACCTCCTCCCAAGTAGCAGGCTGAGGTTCTTTGTGATTGTACATGTGCGTATCATCACAAAAAAAAACCCTTGTTTCTGTTTCAAGTCCCTATCTAGCCTAAGCAACATAGCAGTTTTTGTAAGCATATTAACAAGTTTTAACTTACACAACAGTAAACAAGATTTTGCATCCAGTGTAGATTGGGCAAGTCATGTTTTAAAATATGTTAGCTGATTGTGGTCAACCACTAGGGGCTGATTAGAGTTGTTAGTTAAAATGTGTTTGCTAATAGTTGTGTAACCATTACTCATTTTCCACAGCCCCTATAAAGTATTGAATCCTACTCATTGTAGGATGAAATTTCCTCTGGTTCAGGCACCCAATACAAACCCCTGAACACCTCTAAGACAACAGACTACACAGCAGCAGAGCTGAATTTGCAGTCAGTGGAGGCTCTTCCACACATCCAGCACCTGCTGAAAAGGACTTTTGCATTTCCCTCCAGGCACAGTAGCAGCACTGGTGCTGGGCCTGAACCATACCTTACCAACATAAAATCAGCAGCCCAAACACACCGTGTAAGTGACATGGAGAAGATGCAGACCCATACCACTGCCCCAGAATAGAGAAAGAGTTCACCTTCCCCAATTCCCCAGAATGCCCAATTAACAGACCTGCTAAGAGAAGGGCATAGCTCAGTGTGCACTTACACACACAACCACACAGTTGGCAGGTCTAAATTTAGGTGTCTCAGCTGTACCAGCATCCATTTATACGAAAGGGTTTTTTTAAAGCAACCTTTCCACAGTTCCATAAACCTTTTAGAAAACAAGCTGTTCCCACTTTCTACACTGTTGTGGTTAACCTCAGGCTTTTTCAGAAATTCTGCAAACATATTTATATGTTAAAATAAAATATTTTACCTACACTATATATAAACATTTTTAAAAGTAAGACATTCAAGTTTTATTTTGTTCAGGTTTATACACATAGTTTCTGGCCATCTGGGGCAAATTTTAGTCTGAAGTCACTTTTATGTTGCTTTATTTAAATAAGCAAGTAAAGTATTTGATCATCACCATGTTAAGGATTGATCAGTAGATTTTGTACCATGACTAATGCATTTTCATGACTATTTTGTAAAAATACAAAACATTAAAGAAGATATAATTTGTAAACATTTTCAAAAGCCAGAGCATTTCTGGTGGGCGTGGGAGGTGGGGAAAAAAACCCACATTTTTACAGCAAAAAAGTTGCAGAATACAAACATATACATGCATACCATTTCATAAAATCATAGAGCAGGGTGAGAAAAATGCACATTGGGCTATTCAGTCTGATACTGCTGTCACTCTGCTGCTGCTCATTCCTCCCTTTAAACTTCCTCCCCTTAATTAAACTGTCTCTCATTCCCACTAACTTTTAGTCTTACCTACTTCTGGAACTACAGCCTCACACCAAGCGAGACCTAAACTGAAACTCTTCACTCTCCTATCTGCTTTTACCACATGAATATCCATGTGCACCACTTAATCAATTGTGTCTTGCTGCAAGAATTAGTTACAAATAACATGAGGTTTGTTCATTTTTTAGATTTTTTTTATAATCTCAAGATTCATGTAATCTAATGACAATTTAATACATAACATCTTTTAAAACAATTTAATGTCAAGCAGTGCAATAAAACCAGGTTCATTGGCATAAGGATACATTTTGCTTCATAATGAGTGGCCAACTAATACTAAGGTACCATTGTGAAATATGGTCAAGTGTCATCTGTTAATTTGATTTGCCTCATACCTAGCGAAGCATGTGCCTAACCCACTCAACAAAAATATACCCAACATGTCCATTCAGTAACTTGGAGACGATTTACTCTCTTGTATGAAAACCACATATAACATCTGTAATACTTACCTAGTTTATCCATTGTCAAGATCTTTAAGTTACTACTCTGACCCCTTTTAGTGATCATCAAGAAGCTCACCTATATTTTCTGTTAGACCAGAGCTATAAAATATTTGTTCTATTTAAACTGCTTCTCTCTGAAGCCAAAAGCCCCCATCAATTGCTGTAACAGAGCACTGATGTCAGCTGTCCAACAGCTGCTCATCTGTCAATGGAAAAAGACTAAAAACCATCATGAAACAGTTGGAAGAAAAAGAAGGGGAAAATGGATTACTGATGGCCAAATGTGATAAATGTTAACATTAAAATGTAAGCTGGTTTAGTTACTGGAAAATGTAATTCCTAATCCTCCCTACACAGCTATAGGAACTCACTGCAACCTGACCGACCTGTGTTTTTTTAACTGACTACATCAGTGACAGTAAATAGCTTACTAGGATGAACCGTTACTCTAACTCAGCAGTGAGAATACCCACAGCTGGTATGGTAACCAAGTAAACAAAACTACAACAAAGAAGGATGAGATAAAATAGGATCAAGAGCTACACAGGTGAAAGCAAAAACTTATGAAGAACACAAATAAAAAGTTACTATTATAGAACTTTTATAATGCAGTCACACATCCCAGAATCATCAACTGCTTGGTATCCAGAGAGCAGATGGCCGGAAGATCTACATATGTGAAAATTATTATAATCACGAACAGCCCTTTTAAAGCTGAAATGCAGCTCAACACAGACACTCATAGGGACTATCCCTATCATGAAAATTGTTCATGTCTAATGGCTAAGACTCTTGACAAAGTTTGACAGGAAAAGCACTATTTCTTGTACAAATGTCTTATGGTTTGATTTTTTTTTAAATGCCATTAATTCCCATGCCAAAAATAATACATTTAAATTAATTTAACACTTGTCTAATTTGGATAACATTGCCTGCTGCTTAAGTCTAACTCTGATGTTTAACATCAGTAAACACACAGATTATACTTGAAAGTTACCCAACATTTGTCCTGTGGTATTGTATATATTTTAAAACAGAAATAGGATGAAAACCAACATTTAAGCTTTATCACCACTTCACTGGTCACCTTTCAAACACACCCTTCACTCTGTTCTGTGTGTTACCAAAATGAATGCCATTTGCCATTCTCGCCAATAACTGACTACCCCAAAAAACAGATGCTGACCAACAACTGGGCTTGGCAAACATCTCCATGCCCACCCAGAGGTCAACTGAAGGATCAGTCCACACCCCATCACTTGGAGACAGCCTGGTTGTAACACAACAGATTTCAGGCACACTGTATTTGATTCCCTCTTCACATCAGTGTGGCTCATTAGGCAAGAAGCTGCAGGACTCCATTGGGGCTGATGGCTATCTTCCTAGGCATTCCATAATGTTGGTGCAGGGTGGATGAGGCTTGATCCCACGGCTACTTCAGCGTCCTAAAGTCTTGCAATACCATAAACCTGCAGTTGTAAAAGGGACTGAAAGATGCATCAAAGCCTCTTTTCCCCTCTGGTGTACACTCGGAAGGGCCATTGTGTTTATTCTATAAAGCCTCCCTCTGTCTAAATTTTTATGGTGTGTCCACCTGTGATCTTATTAGCCCATAGAAAGATGTTCCGCCATCTCTCACACACAAAGGCTGATATCGTGAATTTCTGACAGTAGGTCTGATTTTGGGGGTCTAGAAGGCAAGTATGCTTGGTGGTTTCTGCCCTAATTGGGTTCTCAGAGGATTTTTGTCTTCATCTTTCTTACCATTTCTTATGTTTGCTCATGCACAGTTTGTGTTTCGATGTTCATTATATGTATATTGATTAATGATAGGATTTTAAACATTGTAAATGTCATGGATTTTACCTATTTAAATCTGAAATTTCAGTGTTGTAATTGTAGGGATCCTAACCAAAAAATGAGTTGTGGGGTGGCCGCAAGGTTGTTGTAGGGAGTCACTGAGGTACGGCTATCCTTATTTCTGTGCTGCTGCTGGTGGCATCTCTGCCTTTGGTAGCTGCTGGCTGGGAGCTCAGCTCTGAAAGCAGAGCTGCTGCCCACAACAGTGCAGAAGTAAGAGTGGCAGTATGCTATTGCCACTCTTACTTCTGTGCTGCTGCTGGCAGGGTGCTGCCTTCAGAGCTGGGCACCTGGCCAACAGCTACCACTCCCTGGCTCCAAGCTCTGAAATCAGCAGAGAAGTAAGGGTTGCAATACAGCAAGCCTTCCCTTCCCCTCCCCCCCCCCCCACACACACACAACTCCCCTTTGGATCAAGACCCCCAATTTGGGCAATGCTGGTCTGCCTGGTGAAATCTGCATAGCATAGGCTAAAAGCACACAAAACACCAGATTTCATAGGGGGAGATCAGATTTCATGGCCATGAATTTGGTGGAGCCCTATGTATAACCAGTGTTGATTATTTCCAGAACCCATCTATCTGATGTTATGAGGTGTCTCACACAGAACAAATGGCCACTAAATGGAGTGCAGAAATCTGGACAACATAAATATGCAAGGGGGACAGTTTTGCTACTCTCAAAACTCCCGTCAAAAGGATTTCTTGGTGGGTGGCTAGGACTGGAAGGAGAATGCTCAGGACATTATGCTTAATATGCTGCACTCGCTGGCATTTCCAAGGTGGTTCATAAGCACTGTGATGATAAAATGGTTAGAGGTTTGGTCCTGGGGTATTTTTTCCATCATGCTGAGGTATAGCCACCCTGTGAGCAAACGGATGCTCGTGAATGAGTATTTCAGGGAATTTAATGCCTTATTTTTGTCCTCATTGAATATGCTTATTGTAATTAATTAAAAAAAAAAATCACACTCTCTCAGTAGACCTTGATAGCTCACCCAAGTGAAATTCTTTCTTCTGAAGAGGCCTCAATGTTTGGCCGCCTTCTCAGAGAATGTAAATCTGGAGCGGTCTTGCTTGTTCGTTCGGGTGATGGCTTGTACCGCTTGAGAGTCAGAATGGGATGTGAAAAGAAGTATTCTGCTTTGTTAGACAGCACGAAGTATTCCCTCTCTGTTCTCTCTGGAATGGGAGCGCAAGTGGCTGGAGTATATCAAACCACCTTGGCCAGTTTTAAGATAGTGTCATGAACTGGAGGTGCCTCCTTATTGGGACCAGCAACCTAGAGGCTGTTTGGTAGCTTCTGGGGGCGTCCCGTACTTCCTCTAGGGGATCGGCAGAGTATCTGCCAAACTTCTTCAGGTGGGTGGGCATTACCCATAGCTGTCAGTTGGTGACTGTGAGACCGGTGTGATCATCTTGTTTGCAAGCAGTCATGATAATCTTGCCAAGGCAATTGTTCTGCCTAGGCTATCAGGTTGCTCATTTTCCTCAGATAATTCCTGAGGGTCTGATGTTCTTCCCTGTGTGAGGAAGCTTGTCTTGACTTCGGCTATGACCCAACAGATTCAGGATGTCACATACATGTATCCCAAGAATGCCGCAGGAAAGCCAGTGTGAGGAATCAGAAGGGAAATGGGGTAGTCCCCATGGACAAGAGTACCATTGGTCTCAAGCTGTGCACAGTGAGAAGGAAGATGTCCATGAAATCTTGGACCCTCTATCAGGGCTGAACCCTTGTCCTCATGGGGTAGTAAACCTTTCCAGTGACACTGGACTTACTGGAGGAGGAGGCTTCTATGCAGATGCAGAGTGCCATTGGTATTGGAGATTTTATTATGCCTCAGCTGGTCATGGTACTGGAAAGCGGCAATTGGATGGTGTAAGGACATCACTGGTTGGAACCTGGCCCAACAGTATTGGCGATTCCAGATCCATGTAGAAAGCAGTGTCCTCTGGGCAGTGTGTCTAGCCCCTGTTAGAATTCTTTGAAGGGGTTAATAAACATGCGGACAAGGGGCACCCAGTGGATATAATATACCTAGATTTCCAGAAAGCCTTTGACACGGTCCCACACCAAAGGCTTTTACGTAAATTAGGTGGTCATGGGATAGGAGGAAAGGTCCTTTCATGGATCAAGAATTGGTTAAAAGACAGAAAACAAAGGGTGGGAATAAATGGTAAATTTTCACAATGGAGGAGGGTAACTAGTGGTGTTCCCCAGGGGTCAGTACTGGGACCAATCCTGTTCAACTTGTTCATCAATGATCTAGAAAATGAGGTAAGCAGTGAGGTGGCCAAGTTTGCAGATGACACAAAGTTGTTCAGGACAGTCAAAAGCAAAAGGGATTGTGAAGAACTACAAAAAGATCTCAGCAAACTGAGTGATTGGGCAGCAAAATGGCAAATGAAATTTAATGTGGGTAAGTGTAAGGTAATGCATGTTGGAAAAAATAACCCAAATTACACGTACTACATGATGGGGTCAAATTTAGCTACGACAGATCAGGAAAGGGATCTTGGAGTTATAGTGGATAGTTCTATGAAGACATCCACGCAGTGTGCAGCGGCAGTTAGTAAGGCAAATAGGATGTTAGGAATTATTAAAAAAGGGATAGATAATAAGACAAAAGATATCATACTTCCCCTATATAAAACTATGGTACGCCCACATCTCGAGTACTGCGTGCAGATGTGGTCTCCTCACCTCAAAAAAGATATATTGGCATTAGAAAAGGTTCAGAAAAGGGCGACTAAGATGATTAGGGGCTTGGAAAGGGTCCCATATGGGGAGAGGCTAGAGAGACTGGGACTTTTCAGTTTGGAAAAAAGGCGATTGAGGGGCGATATGATAGAGGTCTATAAAATCATGAATGGTGTGGAGAAAGTGATTATAGAAAAATTATTTACCTTTTCCCATAATACAAGAACTAGGGGACACCAAATGAAATTGATGGGTAGTAGGTTCAAAACTAATAAAAGGAAATTTTTCTTCACACAGCGCACAGTCAACCTGTGGAACTCCTTGCCCGAGGAGGCTGTGAAGGCCAGGACTCTATTAGGGTTTAAAAAAGAGCTTGATAAATTTTTGCAGGTTAGGTCCATAAATGGCTATTAGCCAGGGATAAAGTATGGTGCCCTAGCCTTCATAACAAGGGCAGGAGATGGATGGCAGGAGATAAATCACTTGATCATTGTCTTCTGTTCTCCTTCTCTGGGGCACCTGGCATTGGCCACCGTCGGCAGATGGGATGCTGGGCTCGATGGACCTTTGGTCTGACCCAGTATGGCCATTCTTATGTTCTTATGTTCTTAGTAGAAGACAGCAAACCAGGCTTCTTTCCCTTACTGGCACAACTGGTTCTGGCTTTGCTCCAGTCTTGAGTATCACTAATCCCCATTCTCATGTCATGCTGCTGATGACGTAGGAGGCATCGGCTGTCTTCTTTTCTTCACCAGTGCCAGTCTTGATCCCATTCCTTTATATAGGGCTGGTCTCAGGGTATTATTGAGTGTCAGTGTCAAGAAACCTTATGTGCTCCTTATATACTCCTGTGCCAGGGTGCAAAGTTTTACTGTATTTAGTGTAAGAGGAGAACCTCTTTTTGAATGATGATTTGGGGAAATGTCTCATGTTTCTTATGAGAACATTTGTTCTTACCCTCCTTGTGCCTGAGATTCCCCCAAAGCTGGAGACCACTGTCCTTGGGTGAATGGGCTGCGATTGTACTGGGGCCTTATAACGCACAGTCCATCAGGATTTTTTTAACCCTGTGCTTATGGGCTTGATGGGGTCTGGTAGGAAAAAACCGACAGATGCTGCATTTAGAAGGGGTATAAGCATCCCCAAAGCAGCGGAGGCATATGTGGTCATCACTGATAGGAAAAGACCAGTGGCAGGCCACAGAGACTTTGAATTTCAGCCTCCTTGGTATACCAGGCACCCCACAGATGGTTCAGGGAGATACCCACACTCTGAGAGCTACTATATTGTCTGTTCCCATGTTTTAACAATTATTTACTGCTAACTACAAAGTTTTAACAAGAAGGCTAGCGAACACTGCAGGCACTGGAGAGGTTCAATATCAGAGCATGGACATTAGAAAAAACTAGAGAAGCAGTCAGTCCATACTGCCACTTATGACCTTTCTTTGAAGCACAAGGTGGAGAAAGGGCAAGTGTAGACCAAGAGACACTGCTAGCAAAAATCTTTCTGTCTTAAGCGCATGGCGCACAAGTGCATCTTGAGTGGAACACATATGGGATGGGCACTCAAAGAACTAACAGAATTCTTACATAGCATTTGTTTGTTCTGCAATAGCTCAACAAGATTTGAGGAAACAAAAACCATCAAAGTCAATACCAATGAAGAGTTAGTTTCTAAACTGGTACATTTTATACACGTGTTGCATGCATGTATGTATATATGTACATGTAGTGTTTTTTTTCCTGATTCTAGACCTTTAGCTGCAGGTGAGTTAAACTAGAGAAACATGCAATACAGATCTCAACACCATACAATTAAATATAATCCACGTGTGATCTGTTTATCTTTTTTAGATGCTATTTGCTTAATTTATTAACTCATGAGAAGTTTAGAAGTGGTTTACAGTGGAAGGAAATTGTTAAGTGTTGTTAGTTGATATTTTTCCTTACCTCCACTGTAGCGGATTGCTGTTGCAGGGACTAGAAGGGTTGCTCTGTGGTTGTGGGTTCAGGTTAAAGACTAAAGGAGAAGTGGCGAGAGCACAATCGGCACTAAATGGGATTTTAAGGTGCTGTAGACCTGGAGCAGATGTAGGAGAGAACATGTGCTGGTGAACATCACTTCCTCGGCAGTGGGAGCACAAAGGAGAGGAGATTCTGACAAGGTACCACAGTAGAAACAATCAGTGTCAATGTCAAATGTTATTGCTTTTAGTTTTAAAACAAAACTTATTTTAAAATTATCTCTGTTAAATTAATTTAATAAGCTAAGTGGTCAAATATCAGCCTTTTAATCAATACCTGAACATATTCGACTGTTAAGATAAAATAACCAAGATGTTGCTGGTAGCCAATGCAACACTAGCTCAACATTATTTTTCCACTGTGGAGTTATTTGAGCCTGAACTGATCAAATCCTCCATGCCAAATCTAAGATAATATGCACAATAATTCTAGCTGTATCAGTCTCTGGATATTAGAAAGACAATGTGAGTGAGGTAATATCTATTGTTGGACCAACTTTGTTATACCTTGCATTTTGCTGCAACACTGGGAGTACATTTCCTAATAGAAAATGTGTGTGTAGCTTAAAAGCTTGTTTATTTCTCTCAAGAACAGAAGTTGGCCAAATAAAAGATATTACCTCATCCACCTTGTTTCTCATACATAGAAGAGTGCTTCAAATACTCACTCTGAAAAGCACAAATTACACAGATCCTTAAAAAGAAAACATTCAGCACTTATAATGCTTTACATCTACGTGCTTTAGAAACATTAACTAATTTAGCCTGACAACTGCACTGTGATGTATATATTCTCATTTCATTGATGGGGAAATTGAGGCACAGAGGAATTACATGACTAATCACAGCAGATCAGTTGCAGAATGAGGATTAGAACTGAAAAGACTCACAAGTGTGTTCTCATTTCTCTTAACTGTATTGTTTCTTCACAGTTACCAACCAACATGTAGACATATACACAGACTGTGTTTGTAGATATATTGAAAAGTTGCAGGGTTTGCCTTCTGCATAAACATAAAAAAAACCTCTTTCACCAGACTACAACAAGCTTGGTTGGGAAAAGTAAAAAACCACCTGTAAGTACTGCTACACAAAAATAAATAAATAAATAATTTAAATGTATTAATTTCTAATATGATATGAGAGTCTTGCTTAGCCCAGATTTATAGCGCACAGGAGGAAAATAATCTGTGTATATTTACATGAGAGAATATAACTACAGCAACATAATGAGTTTTCTTTTAATTATTACACTCTAAACAGCTGCACTCCCTGCTGCAACAAAACTGTGGCCAAAATCTAGTGCAAGTGCTGGCTGGCTGGCGGGACCTTTCACAAGGTATTCCAAATAAAATATTCTTTGAAGAAAAAATATTGCATTCACTACCAACATCAGAGTGCTTGCTGCTAGGCCTGTTTAAATAATTCAGCATCCAAATTACTGTAGCAGCTACACATTAGTACCTAGAACTGTTGTTTTGACCACTTATATTTCTTGAAAACTAATTTGGATAGAATTTTCATCATGACCAACAAATATATCACCTTCATCTGAAGGTACAAATAGGATTATTTTGCATTTCACATAAGTTTTATTATACTTTTAACACCACCATTCCCAGGATACCAGAATTAAAATAAAATAATTTTAAATACTTAAATATAAACCATAAAAGCCGCCCTTATATTAAAACTATAATCCTCAGTCAAGTTTTTACATGTCATGAAATGAAAATTTTTGTACCCAATCACCACAATTTAATCCTTATATTTACAATGAAAGCTCAATAATTATTTTAATTTGGATGCAAGAATCGTGCTGTAGACAGGAGTGTTATGTGCTATGCCAGATGGCAAGATTGTATTAAAATTGTAATTTCTTCGGGGCTAGGACTGTGTCTTTGTTCTGTGTTTGTGCAGAGCCTTGCACAATGGGGTTTTGGTCCCTGGTCTGGATTTCTATGTGCTACAAGGTGGTCTTATACAAATAAATAGCATACATTATATTAACTGGGCATAAATATTAACCTATTTTTCTTTTGGTAAAAATAAAAAAAAGAGTTCCATTTGTCCTGTTCAAAACATTAAATATGGCAGTATGAAAATTTAGGATGGACTTTGGATATTGTTATTTTGGGCCCAAATGTAACAGTTTCACTTAGCATCTTTGAATGTAAAATGTCTTGAGTTTTCAAGCTCAAAGTAATGCTAATAATGACTTGCTCTTATATAGTGCTTCTCATCAAAAGATTTCAAAGCACTTTACAAAGGAGGTAAATATCAAAATAAAATACAGTATGTATACTTAATTGCCTAGAGTTGCAAATTAAGATGAACATTTCAGGTAATGCTGCAAAAAAAAGAGTCTTATCTCAGACTCTTAATGTATTTGGAATATATTATTTTTTAGTTTTGTCACTGCCCTTATTCTGACAGATTAAGGCATATTGCCCTTTTAGTCTGTTTAAATAACCTTATATATTTAAATAAAAGAATACAAAAATCAGAAAGTAAACAGTTTTCAGTTTTACCACAGCAGTTAATGCTGTGTGTGATACTTTGCATATGTTAGGCGCTGATTAAAACAAATATTTTTAAAACTATAAAAGATAGCCTTATATCTGTCAACACTTTTACTTCTAGTGCAGCATTCACCACAGAGTTTTGGAAAATATTTCCTAGGTACAGCCAAATAAAGCTCTGATAAAATGCTCCATCAATAATAAATCCTCTTTTAACTCAAATCAAGATGACATTTGTTGGCCATGAAAAGTTCTGGCCATGAAAAGTTCTGTTAAACTGTAATTTTTTTTTTTCCACAGAAGTCCTTACTGGATCCGAAGAGATGGAGCTCCAAATCTCTGTTGCCTCCGTTTCATCATTGTACTTTCTTATACACTGTTTCTTCTCACAATAAGAGGTTTAAAGCCAAAAAGGAGAACCCGCTGTTATCACTCCAGTGCAGAGCACAGAACAATCAATGTAATACAGAATTCTTCATATATTGCCAGTGTCACCACCACAGACTTTATAAATTCAGTAACAGCCCAGATTAATCAGCCAGCTCATGTCAAAATCTAATTATTTTTAAAGAAGTCTTCCACAAGTCTATTTATAGTATCCATAAACAGGAAATGAAGACCACCAACTGGCAGCACTTGTACTAAGAAGCCAAATATACAAAGTAAACAATCTGATCTGTCATACAGACAGCAATGTACTACTGACATCACTCACACTTAGAGCACAGCAAATCAGCGGCAAACTTTTTCTGGGCTTCAGACAGCAGTGACACGTCCACTCTTGTGAACCACAAGAAAAATGCAGAACCAGAGAGAGAGAGAGATGGCATACTAAAGGAAACTCTGGCAGGAATCTCACATACCAGCTTGAAAATGCATACTGTGATAGGAGTACAGTCATTGCTCCCAACGAGAGACCCTGGGAAAGTCATGATGAGTGCAAAGAACAGCTGTCCTTTAAGAAACATGCTAACTATCCCATTTCTGGAAATCAAACTGCGTAAGAATCCGCAGGACTTCCATCTTAAAACATTCACTATGTGTTAATTTGCTAAACACTGAATTTTACCAAACAAGTTAAAATATATAATCAGGTTATGTTCTAGCTATTTCTTCTTTCCATTTTTATGAACTTAAAACTGACAGACAAATTAGCCATAGAGCAAGCTGTGAAAGGATATTGAAGACTCTAGAAAAGTACAAGCCTAAGCTTGATGATAATCTATTGTAAGAAGACTCAAGAGGTTCCCTGGCATGCCTTAAACCTCCCAGTCTTGCATTTTAGTTTTCAAAAGTAATTTCTATCATTAACTCATGTTGAAGTCATGCTATTTGCATGGCTGCCAAAAACTACTGTCCATCTTTCCCAAAGGACATTATCTGCAGAAAGTTAGCTTCTCAAGCTAACATTCCACATGAACATCTTGGCCAGATTTTAATTAAATCAGTGTCGAAGAGACTGTGATGTATTTTTAAAGGAGTATTGAAAGGTTTCAAATATTTATAAAAAATGACCATTTATGGTTCCTCACTGGACAGCAGGTCAAATTCAAGATTATGGTCCTCATCTTCAAAGCCCTCCACAGGAGTGATCAAAGTTGCCAGAGAAATGCCTCTCTTCAGGAATACCACCTCTACTAACACCTATGCTCCACAGGAACAAAGGAACTGTTAATCTAAAAAGTGAGAGCTATATGCCTAGAAGATGGATTTTCTTGGCGACAGGTCCTCAGATCTGGAGGACTGCAGGACTACCACACACCTCAGCACCATGAGAGCGAAATGAGAAATTCAACCACTTTCCCACAATTGGAACCAGCAAAAAACCAAAGCCCCCACAGAAGCCAGTATCCCAATTCTCTGGCAGAGAGTGAGGGAGAGATCTTTACATGTACACTATATAATCATAATTTTATGATAGTCATGGTATGAAAATTAGATAGATTAAATAGTGGCAAATTTTATTCCAAAAAACCTCTGCATACAACATTCACTCCTTTTTTAAAATGTTACTAAGAACCTCCTCAAACACACAAATCAACCGCAAAATCCTTCTCACGTACTAATTTCCCCTTTAAAAACTATACTTCAACTAACTTCAGCAAGCCACATATACTACTGCCAGTGCCGCTATGGAGCCTCTGTGGGAGCAACTCCACACATTCCAGCTGCTGGCTCAGTTCCTCATGTCAATTTAAGAGCACTGTTATTTTTAATCTACTATTCTTGAGTTTCTCTTTCTGAGTTGAAGGGAGCAGTAAAGTTAGAATATAAAGTCTCTCTCACCCCTTTATAAAAAAGCCCACCAGACTGTTATTCTGTATGTCCAGACCCAAGATAGAACAGGACGGGAACATAATGCCGCTCTCCACTTCCTTCTCATTCTTTACCTATTTTCTTCACTTTATATTCCCCATGCATGAGGCATTGTGCTGTCATGGCTGCCTTTCTCCTGAGTTAGGGGAAACTGCACATGACTCACCACCAGAACGGCCTTATTGCTAAGAGAGACTGAAGCTAACTCAGATCATGCATTTTATCCCAGAGATAACTGCACCCTCTCCATAACTTCCACCACCTCCGAGCCTGAAAGGGGAAAGAAATGGACCAGGATTCAAACCAAGGAATCCGATACAGCAATGCACAGTCTGCCCACTAAGATACCAGACTCTTCTAATTTGAGCAAGGGTGATGTCTTAACTTCATGCCTTTGCACTTTCAATATTTGCAATATTAAGGAATTTTACCCTCGCCCTCCCCCCCCCCCACTTAGCTATGACACTGTATTTTCACAAAATTAACAAGTGTGATAACATTAGCAAGGCTCACTCTAATTGTTTATAACCATAAGCATTTCAGGTTTAACCTTCTTCTCAGTATATTTATTAACCAAGAAATTTTGTTTTCCCACCCACATGACATCCATATTAGTACAGAAACAAGTCTTTATATAAAAAACTAGAATGCATGTACAAATTCTCTTCCCATGCTTATCTTTATTCTCTTCAGTCCAGCAAGTCAAAATATTTTCCTAGTTTTCTCCATCATTCTAAAATTTGTTTCCTCAGCTTCAAGTATAAAAGTTTAGAAAGATTAGAAGCAGAAACTGGTATAGTTTTAAGCTTCAGTTTAGCGCAGTTTGAGGGAGCAATTTAATTATGTGTAGTTCCACTGAGAGGAAATTTGGGAGAAATTTTACTAACAACCACTAAAATTTATTTTATTCAACACCCCTGGATCCATCAGTGGCACAGAGATTGCACTTTCAGCCTTCGCACCTGAAAACACAAGACTTTAATGCTTGAGTGGAAGTCCAAAGTTTCATACTTGAAAGAGTTTAGCAGATTTATACATGCCCATAAACATACCCATTAGAGGGGGACAGACCATCCCAACCACACAAACCATGATGCATTTATTAAAGACCCAAATAAAAGTTTGGGCAAAATAGTTATATTAAAAAGTGCCTCTGACTACCAAAACAGCCAAGAATCTTTAAAATTTATCTACAGCACATGCATAAATGCATAAAAAATAAAAATTAATCCCTTCCAAAAGCAAGGGTGGCTACTATTGTAACTGACACACACCAGATTAAGTCTGCTCTAAACTAGGAGTATAAATCAAATTTAGCTGCATAAGGCCAATTTTCTAACAATGAGTCCACACTACCAAGTCCATTCCATCGACTTTAAGGGCTGCTGAAGCTGATTTCAGTACTCCTGCTTTTCACAAGGAGTAACGCAAAAATTCAACCTTGCATGACTGAATTTATGGTAGTATAGACCCACCATTATTCAAGTCAACATTCTTGGCCTCCGGGAGGCATCACAAATGCCCCGCTGTGACCGCTCTAGCCAGAACTTGCAACCATACTGCTCTCCAGGTGAACAAGAAAAGTCCCAGGAAAGTTTGAATTTCGTTTCCCACCTGGCCAGCTTTGCAAGCACACCTCAAAGCAGGCAGCACACCTGGACAAGAGCTCCAGTTCCCAGGGGCAATGAAGAGCACAGCATGGAATGTGAAGGAGACCTTGGATCTCGAGGCATAAGGCGAGAAATCCATTCTCTTGGATCTCTGAGCAGCAAAATAAATACTATCTATGCGAAGGTCGCAAAGTGCACGGTGAAGAAAGGATACCTCGGGGACACCCAGCAGTGCCATGTTAAAAATAAAGGAGCTGAAGCAGTCCTACAACAAGACAAAGGGGACAGACAGACAGTCTGGTGCATCACCACAAACTTGCCGCTTCTATGACCAGCTGCATGTCATCGGGGAGGGGGGGGGGGGCGGTCACCTGCTCCCCAAGCCAGACCATGGAATCCTCCAAGACACTTAGGGCATGGAGGACAACATGATGGTAAAGAAGGAGGAGGAGGAGGAGGAGGTGGTGGTGGTGAATGGCCAGTCGGCGAGCAGCAAGAGCCAAGAACTTTTCATAACCTTGGAGACAATCCCTTCCTCCCAGGACATCTCAGTTGGGCACTGATCCCAGGGAGGACACTTACGGTGAGTTCACTTTTTTCTTCTTGCTACAAGAGGATCAAGGTAATTGGGTGTGATGTGTGGCACACTCCTTGGCTACACAGCACAGAGGTGCCCAGAACAGCTTGTTAACATGTCTGGAGATGGAGCAGGAGTCTTGCCTGCACATCTCTGTGAAGCTCTCGTATAGGAATTCTTTGATCCTTCTCATAAGGATTCTTTCTGGGGAGGCCAGCCTTACTCCACAGTAGGACACATTGCCGTGCCAAACCAGCAGTAAGTGCTCTGGCATCATTGTAGCACAAAGCATTGTAGGATAAGGTGCAGGTTTCTGGCCACATTCAGTCAGTATCTGCTCCCAATCACTCTGTGTGATTCAAAGACAATTGATATCTCACATGACAACCTGGATGAAGAAAGGGAAACTATTAGCTGCTGCCTCTGTTGCTAGCACGGCTTCAGCCTCAGGCAACCCGTCCCTTCTTCCCACCCACAGGCTCCTGCAGGATGGGAAAGTAGAATGCTCCTGGGAAGTGAGGAGTGGCGGACACGGGAAAGAAAATTCGTGCACCATCACCCTGCTTCTACGTCCCCCCTTCTGCCTGCAAAATTGTGCCCTGGCAGGCCCTTAACCATGCCTGCCTCCAAACCACGTGAGTCCAGATGTTCCCTTGAGAACTCTGTTGTGTACCTGCTGTATAGTGGCCGCTTTAAAGCATAACTTTAGCCTTGCACAGAACACATCTCCATTGTCAATAAGGGAGACCTTTGCTGTATGTTAAGAGATTAGGATTTAGGCTCTGTAATATATTTCCTGCAATGTGTGCCCTTGTAACTTTTTGTTACAGCGGGAACAGCAGGGAGTTTGCTGCATACTCCCCAGCTGAAGCAGCTGTCCGGCTCGCATAAATTCACAGGCGAAAATGGACAAGGAAAGATCTTGGTAAGGAGCAAATGGAGTGGAGAAATATGTTCTTGGAGGAGAGGACAGCATGCAGGGAACTGCGAGTGAAGCACTAGGAGAATGTCTTTTCATCCATGACGGCTGTGATTGAAAACACAGCAGTATGCCTGGAGAGGGTCCCTCCTACCCCTCGCAGGACAACTTTCCCTCCTCACCCAGTTCTGTAGTCTCAACCACCAGCCCTAGGACATGGCGGGAGGAGGGAACGCAAGTGCAGCCTCACACTCAATCTCCAGGGAAAACTGTGAAGTAAAAGGCTGTCCTCCTCACATTTCTGATTCCCTCCCGCCCCCAACAAGGTCCCGCAATGGACTCCTTTTCTGTCCCTGCTACCTTCCCTAAATAAAAAACATGATTTCTGAACAACTCTCTCTTTATTGCTATAATTAAAGGAGTAGGATGGGAGATTACAGTGAATGCAGGGGCATCTCACTGAGAGCAACACAGACAACTCAAAATTGGCCTTGCATAAAACTTTCCTTCAAAGCCTCTCTGATCTGCACTGCCCTGCACTGTGCTCTCCTTATCACCCTGGTGTCTGGCTGCTCAAAATCTCTGATTAGGTGCTCTGCCTCAGTTCCCCACTCTGTCAGATAACTTTCCCCATTGCTCTCACAAATGGTATGGAGCACATAGCAAGCTGCCATCACAAAGGCAACGCTGGGTTCACTGAGGTCCAACCTAGTCAGTAGACTCCTAAACCTTCTCTTTAAAGCACATTCACTCACCATTCTGCACTTGCTCAGCCTGTAATTGAACTGCTCCTTACTGTTGTCCAGGCTTCCCATGAACGGCATCATGAGCCACGGGAACAAATGGTAGGCTGGGTCACCAATATTGACATTTCCACCTCTCCTATTCTCCAGATTTTCCGGTCTGAAGGGAAAAGATCCAGCTTGCAAGTTTCTGAAAAGTTCCTAAAGTTCCTAAAGATACGTATGGCATACACCTTTCCCGGCCATTCCCTATTGATGTTGGTGAAACTGCCCATGTGATCCACCAGTGCCTGCAGCACCATAGAGAAATACCCCTTGTGGTTTATGTACTCCTTGGCATGGTGGTCGGGTGCCAAGATGGGGATGTGTGTTCTGTCTGTCGTCCCACTGCAGTTAGGGAACCCCATCACAGCAAAGCCCTCCACTGTGGCATCCACCTTTCCCAGAGTCACAACCCTCCACAGCAGAATGGTATTGATTGCTCTGGCTACTTGTAGAGCAGCAGCTCCCAGTGTAGATTTCCCCCACCCCAGATTGATTCCCAATTGACCAGTGGCTGTCTTAGATCTTGCTATGCAGATTTAATGTATACAGGGAGCACTGTGATACTATGGTACCAACAGCTATTGACAACTCTGAGAAAAAGAAGTTTTGTTTTTTGGTTTTTTTTTTTTTTAATATCTGCAGATCCACAAGGCTCTTTCCATTGAACCATACAATTTTAATTGGTTTATAAGGGCATTTGGGTATCAATCAGAAGTAAATGAAAACCATAACATAGTACTAACTTGATAAAACTGAAGTAAATCAATTCAAAATAACTAGGCCTGACTTACTGCACTTCCTATAGCTCCACGAAACAGTAAAATAATTTAGTCAGAGTGTATGGACAAGAAACATACTGAACACTCTGAAAATCTCTATTCCACAAAGAACTGAAATCACATCAGGAGCTGTTATTCTTGCCCTTTACAATTTGTGGTTCTGGCGTTCTAGACACAGACTACTGAAGTTCTCTTCACGGTGGTGACTTAGCAGGAAAATCCACTTGAAAAGAAGGGTAATAAAAAAAGGATTGAAATAACTGAAGAAACATACTTTAGAAACAATTCAGCAATATTCATAGTTACTAAATAAACCATCCAACTGTCAGTGCCTAAAACCCTCAACACAGTACCATATGTTTCTCTTGTTAATTCTTAATTTATATTGTATCCACCTCCATACCTGATCAGGAAAAAGAAAACACTTTGGGTCATCCTCAACTCCAAATCAAAAATGTTTTGTGCAAAAAATCTGAGTTGTTATATTAAGGTAAAGACTACAGATGAGTAATATGGAATTTTTCTTTAACTGCACTGTCTCCAAATATTTGTCCAAGTGCTCTTATCCAATCACTGTCTTGACTGTTCCAAATTATATAAGCAATAATGTTCCTAACATCTAATACAAAGCTAGTACACTGATGGATAACAGATGTATGATTTCTGTGTTCTGTTTTGTTTTGAATAACTGAATTTAATTCCAAAATATGACTTCAACAAAAATGGTTCATTCGTGCCTCATTAAAAAAAAGCCTTTTGACCTAGTCATATTGGGACCACAGAGAGCTTTCCAAACATTGTTCTTTATATAAAGGAGAAATTTTAAAGGATAAAAATTTAAACTCATTCATTCTAAAGCCTGAAATCTAAGAAAACTTCTAAAAGATAACCTGCTTCTGTGAGAGACAAACCCTAGGGCATGGTTAACAGAATGCTATGACTCTGAGCTTATTGTAGGTTTAACAAACACACTCACTTGTTCTTTATATAATCCAGCCACTTTGCAGTTTTATTCTACTACATACCAGACCACAAAAAACTAAGCCTAGCAATGGCAAATTCTCTCAGAGGTTATCAGTAAAATACAGTCTCCTGAATCTCTGCAAACCTAACAAGCTATCTTAAAATGAGTAACTGGCTCACTTTTTAAAGTACTAGATTTAAGACATGCACTTTTTAGTATGCTGTTTTGTGGCAATACTTCTTTGGTCTTGATTGCACACCACCATACAAACCTGCAGGGACTGGCAGGGAGAACCTAGATTTTTCACCTCTACATGGCCCACACAGCAGTGACCAAGCATTGTTCCCATCCGTGACTTGACTTGTGGAGAATTTGTTTAGTACATCTCAGTACAAGCCCCACTGGGCATTTTATCCAGAGTACAAAGGTTGGGTTTGGCAGCAACAGGGACCACTGTAGGCAGGCTCAACAAAAAAGGCACGCACTGTCGGCCCCTTCAGTGCTCAACTCCCCACTCACTCCTCTAAGTTTCCTACATGTCAAGATTGAACCACATTAGCTAAGCAATAGGAGTAGGCTTGCACTATCTCTGGCTGTCTTCCACCTCGTAAAGCAGGTCCCAGGGCTTGCCTTGATACAGCCCACAAGACAAAGCGCTGCCCCACCACCCACCCACGTGGCTAGAGCACCAATGTTGGCTCCCCGCTATGGGGGCAGTGGGGAGCCCTGAGCCTTGTGGGCCAGATCAAAGCAAGCTGCAGGCTGCATTCAGGCCAGAGTCTGCCTGGAGGGAGGGGAGAAAGTGGCTCGCTGCAGGGAAGCTCCGTCCCTGTGCTCCCAACTGCAGCCAATGCGAGTGGCAGGGGGCAGCGCTTGCAAATGCAAGGTGGTGCGGAGCCACCTGCGCCCCCACCAGAACTGCACCAGATAGGCTCCCGAATCTCCTGCCCCGTCCTGCTCAGACCTGCTTCCTACCTACTGCCCAGATCCCACACCCCCAGCCCGCTCCTGCACCCTACTTCCTGCTCAGATCCTCCAGTCCTACCCGCAGCCTGTTCCCTGGAAGCCCCCTCACACACTGAACCCCTCATTTCTGGGCCCACCCCAGAGCCAAGGGGTCCTCACAAGATCTACTAGCCCAGGACCCCCAGCAAAGTTAATCTAGCCTTGGGGGGAAGCTCTAAGCATCGGCGATCCCCCACCCTGTTGTACTGGAGGGCGAGGGGAGTGAGGTAAGCATTATTCCCTGCATCTTGGGGGAGGGCTATATCTATGAGGGGGGTTTTCTCCTTCTCACTTGGGGGTTAGGTCAGCGAAGATTTTTTGTTTTTGTGGGTCAGTGGTCCCCAACCCAAAACAGGTTCCCCACCCCTCTGTTCTACAGAGATGAAGGTAGGACTTCTGTTTCCAAGGTGGCCAACCTGCCACCTTTCAAAAATATTTTAAAAGCACATACAAAATGTCAATGGAAAAAATAAATTTCTGATAACCCTGTGGAGACTGAACAGTTAAGAATCTGTACATATTTGTGTTGAATCAAAACTTATGGCAGCATGGACAAAAAGTAATCATACTTACAAGCTTCCTCTTCTAGGGAGACTGAGTTCCTTCTGGAAAAAAATACAAACAAAAAATTAGAAAATTACTGAAGAAAGATCTTAAATTAAACTTCCTGTTTATCTAATCTAGTACTATTACTTTGTAAATAAAATATAGATTTTTTCAAAGATGCTGGCACAAGTTTGTTACCACATATAATATCATCAAGTTTAGGGGTTTTAGTCACGAATATTTTTAGTAAAAGTCATGGACAGGTCACAGGGAGGAAATATAAATTCACAGACCGTGACCTGTCTGTGACTTACAGCCTATACTGACCAGTGAGTGGTCAGTGATGGCCTGGGGATGTCACAGGTGCTTGGGGGAACAGCCTGGGTCCCCCACTGATGCTGTAGTGAGGGTGGCTTACTGCATGCAGCCAGGGCCCCCACTGGTGCTGAGGGATATTAAAAGAGCTGGCAGGCTCCCTACCTTGCTACACATGGCTCTGGGAAGCAGTGACATGTCCCTCCCACAACTTGAGGGGACGGCAGGGGCCCAAAGCATCAGGTTCCCAGCTCCCACTGGCTGGATCTCCACTTCAGATCCAAGGGAGAAGGGATGTAGCCACTTCTGGGGAGCTCCCTGAAGATAGTGCCACCTAGAGTCCTCATGCCCTTCTGCACCCCACCCCCCACCCCCTACAAAACCCAAACTCCTACTGCAATAGGAGAACATCTGTCCTATGTTTGTTCTCTTATGCTGTTCCCTGGGAGATAAATGTGTGCAGTGGATTATTTTATTTTATTTTTTTACATACTGCTAGATGTTTGAGAAGACAAAGTAAAAGAAATGCACCTTGCACTTAAAATCTGTACATTTCATTGAAAACACTAAACCAACGGAACTTAAGAATTTCACATAAACTAATAAAAGCTCTTAGAACATTAAATTACAATCTAGTACTCTATTAGCGACAATGATGTACATCTCCTGTTAATGTATTGAATGTAAATGTTATTTAATTGTACAGATTAAAAGAGATAGAAAGAGATAAATATTTTTTAATTTCCATCTCTGGTTAGCACATTTACCCAGCTCTCTTTTTAAGAAACATTTTACTCTGCTACATTTTAAATATTTCACCACTAGATGGTACCTTCATCTCACCCAGAGTGCATCTTCAACAAGCCTTTCAAAACCATAAGAAAGTAAAGTTAAGAAGAGTCACACACATATGTATCTACAGCGTGTTTTAAAAAAATAGTTCTATTCTGGCTTAATAGGACAATGTGAAGATAAAGATCACATTTTAAAAAAAATTTAGTGGTGTTAAGATCAAATGAAATGTATTCCAACCAGCCCTGATTTAAATCTTTAATTTACTTTTTACCATTTTTTACAGTGATTACACCTAGCACCAGCGTATTTTCCAATTTGCAATGCTACTGAGGCTCAGAAGTAGCAAAGCAGGTAAATAGGATTTACAATCTAAAATTTGTGCTCAAATATTAGCAGTCACTCCTCACAGCTGCTTATTTTGTGTTTCATTCACTATGGACAGCTAAACTAGACTGATCAATTTTATTTTCTGACTTTCCTATAATGTCGCAATGGTTGGGCTTTATTTTCTCACTGCAGAGGAAGGTTTACATAAAGTTTCTCTGAACATTAAAATAACTATGGAAACACATTCACAAGATTTTTAGATAAGGGCTACATTTTTGCTTTAAATGCTTGAAATGTTACTTCAAATTACATATAGTTGCATTTTAAAAAATAATAAATTGCATATTAATCATAAAAATGTTAAGGTCACTGAAAAGTTTCTCGATAGTAGTTTGGCTCAATCATTTCATCCAAATAAATCAAGCATGATTTCGCACTGACACTATACCTTGAAATTTCACTGCTGTTTGCACAATTCCACAGCTCTGACTGTACTGGGTAAATTCAGGTGCCAACCATCACATGCCTGAGAACGCAACGCATGAAGAAATACATCCCTGTCACTGTACAAATTGTCAAAAGCTAATCAAAACATTTCACATACATAAAACAAACAAAAAAATCACTGCCACCTAACTGCTCAAGTATACTGCATTCTAAAGGGGTTTCCTTCTTTCTCACTCCTTTAAAAGGTAAGAAGCTTTACCTGCGAGTTTTACATATGACACAAAGCTCTCTGGCCACATCTTAATACTCTATTAGCATATACAAATGTAAATAATAGATATAGGCGGTCCTAATGAATGTGGATTTAAACTTTAATTGTAGTATCAAGTGAAACATATTTTATTTTAAATGAGTTTTCATCCACTGGACCTACAGATTGTAAGGAGGCAGCAACTTGTACTATTTGTATACAAGTTCACTTCCCAATACTGACATATTTAATCATTCAAAAATCATGAATCAGACCCAAAAATTCATGACATTCACTTAAAATAAGATTTGTTAAAGAAAGATTAAGGGAGAGGGGAGAGAGATATAGACAGACATTTGGGTCCCTTTTATTCTCCTTCTTGGAGAAAGATGAACTAGGAGACTCATGAGACACGAATAAGAGGTGATGACATTGCCTCCTATACTGCCCGGCACCCTATGCTTTATGTTTGCAATATTACCACCTTATAGAGTTATTTATGTTTAAAAGCATAGGCACCAATTCCCTGGGTGCTCTGCGGCAGGAGCAACATAGGAAAAAAATTATGCATGCTCAGCTCCCACTGGCAGCCCTGTGGATCTTCCCTTACCACCTCAGCACCTCTCTACCACCAGCAGCCCAGCCAATCAGCTCCACTCCCTCCCAGCACCTCCCATCCGCAGCAGATCAGCTGTACAGCAGCATGCATGAAGTGATGGGGGAGGGAAAGGACCAAGGACAGGAAGAGGAGGGGAAGGAATGGTGCCCTGAGGGAAGAGGTGGAGCGGAGTCGACCGCCTCCCAGGAACTGAGGAAGTCAGCACCGATGTTTAAAGTGTTCCGTTGTTTTTTTTTCAATCCTCATTTGTACCTATGATTGTAACTTTTTATTTTCCATGAAAACATGTTTCTTGATCATTATCCGCTGTCTGAATTTGGAAATTAACACATTTGAGTTTAGAAAAACATATGGTATATTACATATGGGCGCTCTATGTAACTCAATCCAATATGCCATGTTGACTTAATTATCCTCTATCCCTACAGTAGTCGCATTCATTCTTTGTGTGCACCTAAATGAATACACTGCAGTTACAGCATCAATAAGCAATACTATTGTCCAAATTCAGCACCTCTATGGCCTTGACTACAAACGGGAGATTAATCACTGATACACAGATCAGCTTTTATATCCATTGGGCCACTATATCCCACCTCAGATTAGTCTCCTGTAGGGATGTACGAGTTACACTGGTTAACAGATTCCTGTTAACCACTGAACTCTCTTAGAGAGCCCCACAGGGCCGGAAGCCCTCCAGAACCCTTCCTGCCCTACTCCTGCATCCCCACGTAACACATTTAACCATGTAATGGATATAATTTTGACTGGTTACACAGTTACTATTTTTATACATTTTTTTTTTTACATCCCTAGTCTCCTGAAATGTCCCTTCACTCCTATTTTGCAACCAGCAATGCACCTGACACTACCGTCTTCAGTGGCCACTCAATAGCATACTCCTTCGTCAGACAGGTCCTGTCCCCCACCACTGCTCCGTTGCTTAACGGACTGAAGCAGAAAGAGCAAACCTGGTGGTGGTGCTGCCCTGCTCTCCCTCCATGCAGGCTGTAAAGGGGGAAATAGCATGTGTGGGAAACACAGCTAGTGCAGTGGAGAATAGAGCTGGGGGGGGGGGGGGGGGAGAGAGAGAAGAGACTGAAATCTCAGCAGGTGATCCACACCTGGACAGCCATTTGAGGCCTGCATTTCAGGAGCAGGAGTGCAGACATTACAGGGGCATACAGTGCAGGTAGGGAATGAGGAGGTGTGAAAAGAGTGGTGTGGTATTTGGTGAACTAAGGAGCTTTCACCAGCTGAGGAAAGCAGAATGCCCACATTGGCAATCACACAAAGTACTTACATGTGGACTTAAGGCACAATTCAATCAGTTAAAGGACAGAAATTGACTGACATTTCAAGTATCAACAAAACCTAACAGGAAAACCTGGGGCTACTTCATGAAGGTCTGTAGTTACATATTGCCTATAAATCAGGACCAGAGCTTGGAAATTAGTTTTTGTAGCAAGGCTAAAGGAAACAAGTTCCATTATGTTAATTATAAAGGTGGTGTTGGTGACTAGACTTACTTTACCACACTAATCCTGTCATACATCACACAAGGAGAACTTGGCAATACATATTCATGCCTTTGTGAAACTGTTCATATTTTAAATGGTACGATGATTAATATAACTGTCATGCTATGACCACCAAATCTGACCTGGTAGTTAGCTTTGGGGATAGTAATTCTTTCATTGTTCCACAAACTCAATAAATCCTCTGAGTAACTATACTAATTATGAAAAATGTTTTCTTCCATGTAAGACCTAACCTCAATTTAGAGTGAACCATCAAAGATTGGCACATTCCATGCGCAATCTGAAGTATCTGTCTCTGAGCACTTTAACTGTCAGCCCATAGATATATTATTCTGATTACCTCAGCCTAGCTCTGTGCCACCTGCTCTCAAGGTCGGGAATATAATCCTCTAAATGCATGTTTATTTTCAGTATCCCCTTACAAAAATGACAGCCTGTCAATTTGTCTAGGTTTATGTCTCGAATTTTTTTTCATAGCTAAAACCCATCAACAATTAGTATAAAGGATTAAGTCAAGTCCCAGTGAAGTAGCATAACATGACCAACAACTAAGGTCTTATTCAACCATGTTTTGTCTGAGAATTGAATTACTGAGAACAGAACCATTCTGGTATTGGCCCTTTCAATTGACTTACATTCTCAAAATTGTGATTCATTAGACTTATCTTTACACACAGAGGAAAATGTCATTAAACTAATTATCTTTTATTGAAAAACCACCACAATTAGCTTATGGATTTTTTTAGCAATAATAATTTTTAACCTAGTAATCATAGAAGGGTGCAGTGTTTTAGTCATGTTGGGAGTAGGTTATACATCACACTGTCTCCCTTTAACCACGCTTCATAAAAGCACCATGGAGAGATATTTCATCATCACCCTCTCTCAAAATTGCAATTCGTCCTTGAATGTGTAGCTGCACATATGGCACATACCCACAGGCAAAGTAGGATGCTAAAATGTGCTTTGAATGCAGTATAATTTGGCCCTTCCAAATTAACTGAGAATCACCATCACCTTCAGGATGTGCCCAGTTTCTGCCAGCACAGGCAGCAGGATTCCTGAGATTGCCTTTGACCTTGGAACTCTTATTTGGTAAGCTCATCACCATCCCAGTGAAGCTACCAAACATGATGCTATTGAAGCATTTCATAGGTAGAGGGGGAAAATACATTTTGCTCGATAAATTAAGGATACTATTTCGCAGATGTTGCAAGATGAACTGACACTCACGGACCTGACACCATGCATTCATGTCTTAAATTTTTCTTTTGCTGACTATAAATATTTGCTTTAGGGTACACTATCAACCAGCAGGAGATTAATTAAATCTGTTTCTAAACATAAACCACCTGCATTACAGAAATGATAATAAGGATTAGAATCTCCAGTTCTCATGAAAAATACAACCTGCAAGGACATCAACTGTAATCCATCTATCAGACTGAAAAAAGAAGGAATTTTTTATGGTTTAAGAAAAGCTAAGCTTTTCTTTCCCTACAAGTATCAGTCAAGAAAATGTGCTATTTATTGTTAGAGGAATCTTTATACATGGATATTAAAAACAATATTGGTAAATTTCCTTCTCTCAACAGAAGAAAAAATCATTTGAATTTGGTTGCCAAACTGCATTAACAACATGGGAATTTTAACATCTTATCTATAAACCGAAATGTTGGGTTAATTTGTGGTATACACAGCAGACGTTAATTTCCACAATTTACTATTTTATAGTAAAGCTGAATAATTAAGGATTATATTGTCATATCACTTGATTAAAAATGCTTTAAAGAAAGAAAAATTGCTACCGTAACACTTTCCAATAACACCTAAAATCAGCAATATTGAGAAGATTTAGTCCCGTGGTCCCCTACCTTTTGGGGCTGCCGGGCGCCCGGTGGCGGCACCGCGCGTGCGCCGTGTGCCCAGGGCGCAAGAATGGCTCGGGCCAGCCCTGGTCACTCAGCGGGCACACATAAATGCCCAGGCAGGCGCCATGGTGCCCGCGGGCACCACGCTGGGGACCACTGATTTAGTCAGCTGCAATACCCTCAAGCCCATACACGTTAGAGATGTTTTGCCTGCAATAACATTAATGTATAATTAGAATTATGGGTACCTGAGACCTGGCAGTGTGTTCTCTCACACACTCCTGATGCTAACCACATGCTGAATTACAAATAAACCTGGATTTTCCTCCTCTTACAAAGCCTGCACATCAAGGCCAGCCTAGCAGTAGCAGTTATAGTATTATTTGCAGCTGTGGATGGAAGATATGACCAGTGCCCTCAGTTGTTAATGACACATTGCAAACAAACACAAACAACACAAATGAATACACAAACCAACAACACAATCAAAGTGTGTTAGGGATTACTTTCCAAATTCAATATAGTCTCATTTCAGTAAGAAACACTATATTTTCTAAAATATGTCAGAACAGCCCGCGATAAAAGAGATTTGATATTTAGTGGACAGGTAGCCTCACTCCTTTAAACAACTTCTAAAGAAGTTTGTGTCAATCCTCAAAACGAGTCAAGTGCTAGCATATAATATAGCATGAAAGTTTTCAGCTTCCTTTTCTAAAAAAAAGCACAGTGGCTTTAAGAACCCATTGCTAGCACAACACAGAACTCTCAGGTTTCCCTTCACAGCTCAGTCACGATCAACTAGCTGGAAACTAGAAAAACACCTTTGTGTTAAAGGGGAGTACCTGACTAGAGCAGCAACCATAGCCAAGCATTTACCCACACTAAGGGTCAGTCATATATTATAGATAACTGCCTCAGTGAGGGTGCAGCTAAGTATCCAAGTCAAACCCAAGTACAATGGTTCAAGGGCACATCTCAGAGGTGTAATGGAATTTCTATTTTCAATTTTTTAAATACAGCTTCCCCCCCAAACAATATCTTATTTTTAAAATTTTAGTTAGCGAGATAAAAATCACAATGTTTTTCTGGGATGGATTTTTGTTTTCTGGAACAGGTCTCGTTCTTTATACTATCTTACACGATGTACTATGGACCAGATTGTGCCTGACTCTCAAGTGCCTGCACAGGATACTAAGAAAGACTAAGTTCACAGTCTCCCTTTCCTGTCAAACCTCCTCATAACATGGCTTGCATGCAGCAATGAGAACCAGGGCTGCATGCTCAGTACATTTCCAAGAAGGTGGGCAGAGTTTTGCCCTATCCCTTCCAGGAGTCAGCCAACAAAGTTGAGTTGATAAAGGAGTGGCACAGATTACAGTCAAAGCTGTTTCCATCTAGCACTTTCCCAGCTCTATAAACCAGCATTTCTGATCATCTTGGAAAGCTTGGCTTATGGTCCAATTGGTCTGAGCTCAGCAGACTCCTTACCCAGCTCCAAGGAAGTGGCAATATGTCATTGGTGCTCCTAGGTGGAGGAACAGCCACGGAGGCTCCAGGAGCTACCTCTCGCTGTGCCCTGACACTGGCTTGACAGCTCCCACTGGCCAGAACTGGGACCAATGGGAGCTACCAGGGTAGTGCCTCTGGGCAGAGGCAGCATGCAGAGATGCTTCGCAACACCTCTACCTAGTAGCAGCAAAGACATGTGTCCACTTGCGGGGAGCCGCCCAAGGCAACCAATGTCTGGATCTACCCCAAAACCTCCTCCCGCAGCCCAGCCCCCAGAGCGCTTTTCTGCACCTCAAACCCCTCATCCTTGGCCCTACCCCAGAGCCTGCACTCCCAGTTGGAGTCCGCACCACCTCCTAGGCTTATTCCTGTTAATTTTAGTGAACTGGAATATCTGGGTAACCCACACCCCTCATTCCCCCAACATGCCAGATAACAAAACTGTTACTTTACTTCCTCAGGGGAACAAGGGTCAGGGAAGGAACTGTCTCAGAGTCAACTTCTCAGGACTCTTCCTCCTGGGATTAAGAGAAAAGAGTCAGTCTAGTGAGTCCTACATGAGCTAAAAAGAAGCAAGCTACTTCTTTTCATACTCAAAGCAGGAGTTAAACAGTTGCTCTCAAAAACCATTTAGCTGATAATATTAAACAACAGTTGGTTTTTCAAAATGAATAAACCTTCTCTCTCTCTGGACTCCCTGTCAGATTTAAGAACATAAAAACAGTAACTTGACTGTGCCCTTTAACTCTAATATCACCCTGCTGAATCTTTAAAGACCTCAGTAAACTAATTTACTAGAAAGGAAATGGAATCAACTTGAGTGGAATGTCGAATGAAGGACTAAAGAAATTTTGCTGCAATACATTTCAATAATGTCCTACTTGTACCCAACAATATGACCACAGCATGTCAAAAAACAGGTCGAGTTGATTAGAAAGACCAACAAAATTCAGAGTTACATTTTGAGTACTAGCACTGCCACGTTTGAGACACAAGATGTTTGTTACCTGCTAAGCTTCTTTATGCAATAGATTTTGTTTAGAGAGAGAAACAGTCTCAAGAAATCAGTATAGGTAATGGAACACAAATGTTTAAGAGTAAAATTCATATTAATTCACTTGAGAAGTTGTAGACATGTGGCATACATAGCGTAGACACACAGGCTGTGTCTAGACTGCATCCCTCTGTCGACAGAGGGATGCAAATGAAGCATATCGAAATTGCTAATGAAGCTGGGATTTAAATATCCTGTGCTTCATTAGCATAAACATGGCCACCGCTTTTTTCGACACAGAGTTTTGTCGACAAACAGCAGTCTAGACGCGGATCTGTCGACAATAAACCTTTTCCTGACAGATCCTGTAAACCTCATTTTTTGAGGAATACAGGATCTGTCGAAAAAGGGTTTATTGTCGACAGATCCGCGTCTAGACTGCCGTTTTTGCCGACAAAACTTCATGTTGAAAAAAGCGGCGGCCATGTTTATGCTAATGAAGCGCAGGATATTTAAATCCCAGCTTCATTAGCAATTTTGATGTGCCTTCATTTGCATCCCTCTGTCGACAGAGGGATACAGTCTAGACACAGCCAAAAGCACAGAACAACTGGAGTAGGACTGGTTCTAGATATCTTTATAGAATCATAGAAAAGTAGAGCTCGAAGGGACCTCACAGTAATAAGTATACCTAAACCATCTTTGCCAGATGCTTTTCTAACCAGTTATCCAATTATGAGGATTTCATACCACCCTAGATAACCTGTTCCATTGCTTAACTACTCTAACAGTTCAAAAGCTTTTCTTAATATCCAATGTAAACCTTCTTTGCTTCCTACTAAGCTAATTACTACTTGTACTACCTATGAAGAACAAATTGATCACAGTCCTTCTTGTAATAACCTTTCAAATGCAAAAATGATTATGTCCTCCAGATTCACCATGCCTTACTCTTTTAATTTTTCCTCATAGGTAGGGCCCGACTAAAGTAACAGCCATGAAAAACGTGTCACGGACCATGAAATCTGGTGTCGCTCTGTGAAAACTGGTCTTTTTGGCGCTTTTACCCTACACTATGTAGATTTCATGGGGGAGACCAGTTTTTCTCCAATTGGCGGTCCTAACACAAAAGGGTGTTGCGGGGGTCACAAGGTTATTTTAGGGGATTGCAGCATTACCACCCTTACTTGTGAGCTGCTTTCACAGCTGGGAAGCCAGAGAGGGGCATCTGCTGACTGAACACCCAGCTCTGCAGTCAGCAGCACAGAAGTAAGGGTAACTATTCCATACCATGTCATCCTTACTTCTGTGCTGATGGCTGGCCATAGCTCGGCCTTCAGAGCTGGCCTCTGGGCCAGCAGCTGCAGAGCTCTAAAGGCAGCATTGCCACCATCAGCAGTACAGAAGTAAAGGAAGAAGCACTGCAGTCCTTCCCCTCAGAATAAGCTTGCAACACCTCTCCCCGCCCCATACATTCTCCATTTTGTGTCAGGGTCCCGGAAATTACGCCACTGAAATTTCAGATTTAAATAGCTGAACTCATGAAATTTACCTTTTTAAAATCCTAAAGCCATGGAATTAACCAAAATAAGCTGTGAATGTGGTAGGTCAGGTTTTCTAAACCTCTTTTGTTGTTGCTGCTGCTACTCTGGATTTTCTTCAATTTGTCCACATCTTCCTTAAAGCATGATGCCCAAAAATGGTCATCTAGGTCTTGACACTCTTGTTAATACACCCCAGAATGACATCAGACTTTTCCACAAAGGCACCACACTGTTGCCTCATATTCAATGTGTGATGCACATTAAGCCCCTAAATCACTTTCTACACTACAGCTACATATCAGTTAGTCCACTTTTTGTAAAACAAAAGGAAAAAATATATAGCACTTTAAAGACTAATAAGATAGTTTATTAGGTGATGAACTTTCGTGGGGCAGACCCACTTTTCCACCATTTGTGTTTGGGCATTTGACTTACTTTTTCTGCACAGTATTTAGCACGTGTCTTTTTTGAATTTCATAATATTGATTTCAGAGCAATTCTCCAGTTTATCAAGATCTTTCTTGAATCCTGTCTGTCATAGTGTTTGCAACCCCTCCCAGAGCAGTATCATCTGCAGAGCTGAGAGTCTCCACTCAATCATTCAACTCATTAATGAAAATAGTGAAAGATTACTGGATCCAGGACAGACTCCTGTAGGACCCTACTTGATATGTCCATCCAGTCCGACAGTAAAATACCGATAATTACTCTTTGAGAGCAGTCTTTCATCCAATTATGCATCCTCTGATAATAATTTCATCTAGATCAGATTTTCTTAGCTTGCATATGAGAGCATCAAATAGGACTGTGCCAAAAGCCTTACTAAAATCCAGATATATGTCAATCAAACCACAATGATCCAATAATAACAATGACTTAAAAGAAACCATATACGATTCTATCTGCTGCAATAAAGCTGCTACCGTATGCTAGCGACAGATAGTATAAAAAATTAGACGCAGAATAACTCTCCGCATGTAAAGTCAGGGCCACAGTGAGATAGCAGCAGCATTCAAATTTGAGTATTTGTTGAGTGTGCATGAATGTGTGCCAAACCCTATTCACTGTATTCGTACAATTAGTTCTTCGAAGTAAAGGAGAGCACTTGCAGTGTGCAGCATTAGATCATATTTATAATTGCATGGTTACTAGTTAATGCTGGTTATACATTGCTATTATACATTATCAATACTTCCATATTTTGAATAATGTGCTCAGTTCCGGCCAACAACAACAACAAAAAAGACACAGTGACCAAATTAAAAGGTTTCTTACACCATTTTAGCAGATATCAGCTAAAGCAAGCTACTGGCCAAAAGGAAATCTCTTAGGAAAGTTATAAGTGCCAAAAACAGGGGGTACAGAAGCAAAGTGCCTTCACAGAGGTTAGTGCAGTGCTGCTGTGGTAATGCTGCTGTTAGAAACTGTTCCTGAAATTATTCTCTGCCTTGTCTTGTACGGAAAAGTTTTTTCCTTCAAGACTGGACATGCAACAGTCAAAAGGAAATTGTGACTCTTCTAAAAATGCCAAGACCATTACAAATAAGCAAATACTGGTAGTATTATCAATCTGGTGTTAAGCCATTTGTCTTTTGTATTAAACATCTCACCCCACTCCCTAAGAAGTTGATCATTTCATTGCTTCCAATGACATAACAACAAGCAGCTGATATCCAAATTATCAGGCTGAAAAGCTAAAAAGGTGCAACACATTTGAACCCTCATATTAGGTAAGCAGTGACCTCAAATTTTTTTTTGAGAGAGTCTGCATGCCTTTTAAAATTTTTAACACACAGCTATTTTATGGGTGAAAAATGGATACTAAACCTACTTAGGAGTTAATTTTCATTCTGTGCATTACCATAGATATCATATACTGTACTAAAATCACTGATTACAAAAGAATATCACATTGAAACATGTGAGCTGTACTAGTTCCTCTTGCATTCTACCAGGGCCAAAGCATCTGCAATGTCAGTAGAGAAAGAACAGGATTATCACATATCAATTAGCAGTAACAGTGGTTCTATTTATCACATCAAATTCATTTCTTTCTTGGACCAGGACCAGTTAATATAAGGAGTTTGGGAAGAGATAGGAGAGCAAAGTAACTGAACTAATTTTCTTTTCTTGTACAGTACCATGTAAGTATCTCATACAACTCTTGCATTGATAATGTAAAGGTAAATGCTCTTACAGCATCAACAGAACCTGATTTTTAAAAATGTATATTCCTATACTATTTTAAACAGCCAGAGACAAAGAATCTTTTGTAATCTACAGTCACTCAATCTCCTGCCATCTCCTTTGTAGACTGAACAGTGTTAGTAATAAAACAATGGCAACTTTGCTACCTTATTTTCCATGGGCCAGATCATACTGCCTAATGGTAAAACTCATGAGAGGATCCAAGGAAAGGAAATCTCTAAAGCCCATCCAAACCTTCAGCTCAGGAGAGTTCTTCCTCCTGCATGGAAACAGTTGTAAATCTATTCCCCCGTGGATCATGGGGAAAATACTTACAGAAATTGAAAACATAAGTAATCAATTCTAAATGATACCTAGTAATTGCTTCTAAAAAGGAATTCTAATCATATGAAGCTCCCTTGTCTTCATCTAGTTCATGAATAATAGCTTCTGTAATCTCACAAGGCATCCATTAAGCTCAACAGTTAATTACATCTCTTCTGTATGGGCATAATTTACAGGACAGTAAATGTATTCTTTGTTCGCTCACTTAGTATATGGGCTATCTTAAAGCTATTCCATCCTTCCTTTATTATATTGCCAACCCAAGAAAAGAAAGAAAAATAAACAAAGTCTGGCTTTTGCTTGGGGCATGGGAACAGTGTTCACTATAATTTTGGGAAATGTGCGATGATGGGCACCACACAGAAACCTGAACAGGTGAAAGGACAGGTATTAATATCTTACCTATACCTGCAGACAGCCACTGGTATGTTACCTCCTTCTTCCTATTGTCTGTGTTAAAATGTATGCTTGTAAGAGTTCAAACTGTAGTCAGACTAAATTCTGAATGCATCTTAGCAATATCAAATTGAAAGAAGAGTTCCAGTTGTTTCATCCTTAGTCAATATTACCAGCAAAACAGAAGATCTAAGAAAGTTTTACACTTTTGGATTATGTATATAGCAAGAGTAAAATACCAATATTTTGAAAAATTGAACACTTCCTATAAGTTAACATTTTTAACTGAAAACATATTATTCACTTAAGTGGGAAAATAGTTCCAAAAGTATTTAAATTATTAGACTGCAGAAGTTAAAAACACTCAATTATTTGCAGTGCAATGAAAATCTCATTTTAGAGTTAGTTTTGCAAAATAGTAAATGCTTTTAAACTAACAAAAATATTACACTGAATTGTGACTTCTCTCCCATGAGAAGCACAGACATACAAACCTATCTGTTGAATGGTATTTTACTGAACTAAAAAAAACTCCCTTTGGCATCTGAGACACTTAAAAGCTCTCCATAATTATTAAATAAACTTAAACACAACAAATAGTCTGGTAGCACTTTAAAGTCTAACAAAATATGTAGATGGTATCATGAGCTTTCGTGGGCACAGCTCACTTCTTCAGTGGGTCATCTGAAGTGGGCTGCGCCCACGAAAGCTCATGATACCATCTACATGTTTTGTTAGTCTTTAAAGTGCTACCAGACTATTTGTTGTTTTTAAGTTTATCCTGTACAGACTAACTCAGCTACCCCTCTGAAGCCTTTTTCCATAATTATTGAAATGCTGCTGAGGCTGGAAAATTATAATAGCCCATGAACCATTTCCTGGTGTTAAAATAAAAAAGCTTGAATCAATTTAATCTTAAGGGAATAAAACACCTTGTCACTTTCACATAGGACTAGATTCTGAAGGTGAAATACAAAATGTCAGCTGCATAGATGTGCTAGGCCACACTTGTAGGATTAATTTACAGATCAATCTGAGTGTGGTGAAAGGTTTATATTGGTGCGTGTAGCAGAATCATCAGGCTTATAGGAGGCAGAATTTATCTTTGGAGAGCAACACCTATTGCTTTAATATTCATTCAAAATAAAAGCCAACTAAGCTGGGGATCACAGCCATTGATTCACCTTGTACCCTGTCAGGTTTTTTAGACAGCTGAAAGGTACATTTGGATCTACACGTCACGAGTTTTGCGATGCACACTGATTTTAAGGTGTTGGACCACTAAAGGTTTCTTAAATGAAAAAAAAGTATCACATACCTCAATACTTTTATACATTTTGTGTGAGGGGGAATAGCAGTTTCTGAACTATCCTACTGAATACTGTAGGCTATTTCAGACTTACATATTTGATGTCAAGAAATCATTTTCAGAGTTCTGGAAAATTATTCCAGAATCAAATTCTGGAGGAGTACAGATACTTCCAAGCCATATAGATCTGAGAAACTGCAGGCTGCACTTAATGACTTTTCAGCTACAATGAGTGATTAGTGGGTTTCACAGTGGACTGATACAATCAGTTGATTCTATTACAAGGCTGTGCTCTATCTAGGTCTTGCATCTGTGGTGCTTAATTACACTGGGTGGCGGGAGGGGGGGGAAGAGAGAAAGACAGACTGTCTTGAAAACATTTTAAACACAAAATGAAACAAAGAAAATTCTCAAACCTTCAGTCTGGTTTTTCTTACAGTACTTCAGATAAGGGCAACCACTGACTTCATCAGCCATAGAATCTTTCCAGAGATACCAGGGCTATCTCCATTCTAAAGGCTGAATCAAATTCCATCGTCTTTCCTCCTCCTGTACCTTCCCCATCCTCTAGATTTAGGGAAACATGCTATTCTGAAGTCAAAATGTATATTAAGAGACCATGTGGAGCAGTCCCTTATTGGAGAGGGGAGTTGAGGAGAGCCTCCCAATGAAGTTAATACTGAGGAGAGCTTCCTGGTGACGTTAATAAATTACATCAGTAAAGTAAGAAATCTCATTTTTAATTCTTCACTGTAATATAAAGTTGAGGCCCAGATTTGTAAGGTATTTAGTTCCTGACATTAATGGGATAAATGGCAATCAGTACCTCACAAAATTGTGCCTTTTGTTTATAGAGTGTCTTTCATACACTGTAGAGGTGACACTAACACCAGAATCTTAGCCTATGCTTCTCCTTTATAGCTTCTAGACTATGCCAAAGTTCCGAAGAGGATATGCAAATTCCACGGAAATGTGCATATCTTCTGCTGATCTCACTTTTGAAAGCAGTGCTTTCAAAAGTGAAAGTAGTCAGGACACATTTTTTTGGCATCTCCTCCCCCTTTTTCGAAAAGCCACTCTTCCTCAAAAAATGAGGTTTACGCGTCTTTTCGAAAAAGGGGGGGTTGCCGGAAAAAACCGCGTCCCGACTACCTTCACTTTCGAAAGCACTGCTTTCAAAAGCGAGATCAACAGAAGATATGCAAATTTCCGCAGAATTTGCATGTCCTCTTTCGGAACTTTGGCGTAGTCTAGACAAGCCCATTCCCTACACAAAGTTACATTTACTGGCAATACTTAGTATACACCACGTTAGCAGCAACATTTTAGTGCAACTTCAGAATAATTATTACTCATGGTTAATATATTACATTTATAAAAGTCTAAATATACAACAATATCTAAAAGCTAGATACACAACTCAAAAGAAAAAGGAAATAAGATGTGCATATACAATAGGTTTGCTATTGTTGTAACCCTCTTCAGTCCCCTACTTCACCAACGCACTTTTCTGTCTCTTGAGGTCTTATATCTAAGATTGTAACTGCCAATCTTGAAATATAGGACACATTAAGTAGGGAATATTACCACTGGTGGCACTTCTTACAGTGTCCTATTTTTGGTACAGCAGCACATGTATCATGGGTGCTAGAACCACTCAGCTCTACAAGTTGTATTAATGATACTCTCAAAAAAACAAAAACTTAAGACCATGGTGTCCAACACACTAGTGACATGTGGGTATTTGGCCGGTTGAGTGTGGCTAGTCCACTATAGCAGTAGCCACTGTAGTGGCTACTGCTTCAGAATTGATTGGACACCACAGACTTAAGAAATATTTCCCCCTCCCCCGTAACATTACGTGTGGATATTTGAATGTGGCCTGATCATACACAATATTTAAAAGGCAAAAAGTTCAATACAATGGATGATGGAAATCGAACACTTCCTCCTAAAGACACAGCAAACAGAGATGATCCAAGCATTACCTTTACTATCACTTGGCTCTTTTATCAAAGAGTTTACACTGTTCCGCATAAAATAAAATGTGCCTGCTGTCTTCGCCATCCACCATGCCTTTTGTGAGAGTGTGTATAAGCACTTCATACTGAATCCTTAATCCATATTTAGACACTTCTGTTTTCATCCTAGCAGAGCCACCACAAGATGCAGCTGTCAGCTGCACTACTCATATTTCTCATAAGAGCAGGTCTGTCTTACCAGTCTGAACCAGTAAGAAGAGAATTTATAGAATCAGATGATCCAAGCTAATATCTTTCATTCCATATAGAAAAAAGGTTCGATTTGTAGTTCACTAATTCACCTTGCTCATACAAATAATTACAAACTTAGTTATCACAGGCCTTTATATTCGCTTTGATTTGTATATAAGGAAAATGCACAAAGGAGTTGTTTGTCACCCAGATTTAGAAGTGTTTGGAATGCTGGGTAATATTTTGCATCAATTTTTCTTTTAGCGACTAAAATGTGATAGTAAACTCACTTAAATACTGTGAGGATACCTGGGACTATTAGGGTGTGTCTAGACTACATGGCTCTGTCGACGGAGCCATGTAGATTAGTTTACTCGACAAAGGGAAATGAAGCAGCGATTTAAATAATCGCCGCGTCATTTAAATCAAAATGGCCGCCGCACCGTGCCAATCAGCTGTTTGTCAGCACAGCGCGGCAGTCTAGACGGGGATCTGCCGACCCCAGAACCCTTTGTCAGCAGATCCTTTATGCCTTAAGACACACCCTTAAATTCAAAACAAATCAATATCCTTAATAGGAAGCTTTCTAGACTTCAGTTTTGTTTTGTTTTTGTTTTAATACAGACTTCAATAGTTGGTTAAATAAAGGAAAAAGAGCAGTGGCCAACACAGAAATTACACACAACAGCTATATTCTGATCTCAATTACGAAGAAGAAAATCCAGAATAATTTCATTGCGGTCTCTAGGCTTATTCCAGATTTATACACAATAGATGACATTTTAGAGCTTGGTACCGTTTGAAACTCTCTACTCCAGCACACTCTGTTCCAGCAACACCCAGGGTCCAGCATGATTTTAGTGAGATGGATATCCACTTATCATGGGTATGGACAAATTTCCTACAGTCCCATAAAGTTTGTTTACAGCCACCAGTCATGGCGCTCAGTGTTCTATGCTGTTATTTAGTTCCAATTTATCCCTAAATGTCTTCTAAGAGCCCAGTAAGCAGTACAAGTGTTGGTAATGCTGCTGGACAATATTGACCACCTGTGGCTCGGCAAATTCTCTGGTTCAGCGCCAGTCAGGTTACAAGGGTGCCAGACTAAAGAGGTTCAACCTGTAAGCAAGGATTAATTCAATATTAAATATTAGAAGAAACTGAAGTTATAAAACCTCATTTATACTGGTTCAGTTTCTTGCAATCACTGATTCTGTACTTGTTATCTTCTAAACAGTAAGGAATTGCCACTCCTGGTAATGACAAACTATAGAATTGGCTCCAATCTGTCACACAGTCCTTCTAAAGAAGCATTTACTCCTCTCTGTCGAGCTTCATTCTGACAATTAAAAAGACACAAAAACATAACAGGACTCTAAAGCTATCATCAGAGATTTCATGAGGAAAATAAGAGAAAAATATTGTTTCAAAGAAGAGAGCAGGTTTTTAGATTCATGACATCCATGGGCTTAACGGCAGATAAGCAATTAAAATGCTACATAAAACTGTGAAAAATCTATCTCTACATAGGGCAAGAAGTTCTAGCTCCACCTCGAAAGTGTTGACACAACTTCAGAAGTAGTATGATTTACATACAAAGAAAAGCCTATCCTATTGTGAATATAGGAATGGACATACTGGGTCAGACTGAAGTTCAACTAGCCCAGTATCCAATCTTCCGACAGTGGCCAATACCAGGTTCCCCACAGGGAATGAATAGAACAGAACAATCATCAAGTGATCCATCTCCTGTCACCCATTCTCAGCTTCTAGCAAACAGAGGCTAGGGGCAACATCCCTGCTGACCATCCTGGCTAATAGCCATTGTTGGACCTATCCTCTATGACGTTTATCTAGTTCTTTTTTTAAGCCTGTTACAGTCTTGGCATTCACAGCCTCCACTACAGAAAAGAAAAGAAAAATACATTACTGACTTTTCCAAGTGCGTGAATAATAAATAACTTCAGATTGATTTCCTCCTAATACATTACAAATTAACATAAAAACTAATGTCCTTTCACTTCAGTGAGTAATAAACACAGCTGTATTTGCTACACAAGGAATTAAATGTGATTGCTCTAGAAGATAGATAATGGAATGCAGAACTTAACCGCCCCCCCAAAAAAAGAGAATTACTAATGGCACACAACTCTTAAGAGATCAAACCCTATTTTCAGCAATGACAAAAGACAGACATATATTACCTAAATGTTAGCATTTTTAAATTTTATTCAGATTGTGAAAGATAGCAAATATGTTGCAGGATTGTAAATACGCTGTTTCATAGAATCACAGAGCTGGAAGAGACCTCAGGAGGTCATCAAATCCAGCCCCCTGCCAATGTTGGACCAATCCCAACCAACACTGGAGTCGAGATTTTTTCAAAACAACGTAGGGGACTTAGCCACACAGTTTTGATAAATTTCCATAGAAAATGTCTGGTTATATTCTTTTCTGTTGATTTGAAATTCTCAACCTACACTTCTAGACACAACTAACAGACTTGTACTCTAATAAACTAGAACCTTTCAGGTACACAAAAAGTTTGGACTGAGTCTGTTCATGGTTGGGAAATCTCTAATGAACACCTAGGTGTAAAGGAAGACATGGTGGTCATTCAGTAATCAGCCTCTTTCCTCATTATCGAGGCCTGTTTACACCTCAAAGTAAGGTTGACAAAGCTACAGCACACTCAGGGCACTGAGCACTGTAGCTAAGTTGACAATCTCAGTGTAGACAGCACAAGGGAAGACTACTTCTGCTGCCCTACCAACCATTGCTCAGGGAAGCACAGTTACCACGCAGATAGAAAAACCTCTTTTGTCACTATAGAAAGCATCCACGCTATGGCACTACAGTGGCATAGCTGAGTCAGTAATTCTGTCTTTCAGAAAAGAAACCATGTCATAGTTCTGCAGACTTGGGGTCACTAAAGATTGTATAAAGCGTCAGAGGTTTCATACTGTTGTCTTGGCCAAATTCCAACCTGGGAAATTACATGTATCTCTAAAAGGTCCATCTGAAGCTAAAATTGCATTTTGCATTCTTGACTTTACATCCTAGACCACTGTTGTTGGGAGCTGGCAATCAGCTGCTGCATTTCATCCTAGAAGTTGTTGCATTTTAGTAGTGGATGATCATCTTATATAATTTGCAGCACTAAGGGGAGTTTTATCTTCATACCGTCAAGGGCTTGGAGAATCTCTCATGAAAAGCACCAAGGAAGGGCAAAATATTACATTAACATAAGAACATAAGAATGGCCATACTGGGTCAGACCAAAGGTCCATCCAGCCCAGTACCCTGCCTGCCGACAGTGGTCAATGCCAGGTGCCCCAGAGAGAGTGAACCAAACAGGTAATGATCAAGCGATCTCTCTCCTGCCATCCATCTCCACTCTCTGACAAACAGAGGCTGGGGACACCATTCCTTACCCATACTGGCTAATAGCCATTTATGGACTTAACCACCATAAATTTATCTAGTTCTCTTTTAAACCTGTTATAGTCCTAGCCTTCACAGCCTCCTTAGGCAAGGAGTTCCACAGATTGACTATACGCTGTGCGAAGAACCTCCTTTTAGTTGTTTTAAACCTGCTGCCCATTAATTTCATTTGGTGGCCCCTAGTTCTTATATTATGGGAACAAGCAAATAACTTTTCCTTATTCACTTTCTCCATACCACTCATGATTTTATATCCCTCTATCATATCCCCCCATAGTCTCCTTTTTTCCACTCTGAAAAGTCCCAGTCTCTTTACTCTCTCCTCATATGGGACCCGTTCCAAACCCCTAATCATTTTAGTTGCCCTTCTCTGAACCTTTTCTAATGGCAGTATATCTTTTTTGAGATGAGACCACATCTGTACGCAGTATTCAAGATGTGGGTGTACCATCGATTTATATAAAGGCAATAAGATATTCTCCGTCTTATTCTCTATCCCTTTTTTAATGATTCCTAACATCCTGTTTGCTTTTTTGACTGCCACTGAACACTGCGTGGATGTCTTCAGAGAACTATCCACAATAACTCCAAGATCTCTTTCCTGATTAGTCTCTTTCCTAATTAGCTAAATTAGCCCCTATCGCATTATATGTATAGTTGGGGTTATTTTTCCCAAAGTGCATTACTTTACATTTATCCACATTAAATTTCATTTGCCATTTTGTTGCCCAGTCACTTCGTTTGGTGAGATCTTTTTGAAGTTCTTCACAGTCTATTTTGGTCTTAACTACCTTGAGCAGTTTAGTATCATCTGCAAACTCTGCCACCTCACTGTTTACCCCTTTTTCCAGATCATTTATGAATATGTTGAATAGGATTGGTCCTAGGACTGACCCTTGGGGAACACCACTAGTTACCCCTCTCCATTCTGAAAATTTACTGTTTATTCCTACCCTTTGTTTCCTGTCTTTTAACCAGTTCTCAGTCCATGAAAGGATGTTCCCTCTTATCCCATGACAACTTAATTTACGTAAGAGCCTCCTTTGGTGAGGGACCTTGTCAAAGACTAAGTATACTATATCTACTGGATCCCCCTTGTCCACATGTTTGTTGACTCCTTCAAAGAACTCTAATAGATTAGTAAGACATGATTTCCCTTTACAGAAACCATGTTGACTTTTGTCCAACAAATTATGTTCTTCTATGTGTCTGAATTTTATTCTTTACTATTGTTTCAACTAATTTGCCCGGTACATAAATACTGAGAAAAAAGACAAATACTGAGAAAAAAACCAATTTACTAATTAAAAGCTATAGCTGATAATAATAAATGGGTCACAACCAGTCCCTGCGGCTTTGCCTCAGTGTCAAACAAAACAAAAACAAAAATCAAGATTAAGCAGAAATAATTATTTTCAGACAAGGAATATTTTTGCCTTCATTTTCCAATAAAGGAGGACTGACTATCCAACCTGTTGTCCTTCCTGCTGGACTTTGGATTTCAACTTTTAAACCACTGGCAGGGTTTCAAGTCTGCATGAAGTGTGGAATATAGGCATTGCCATACCAGATCCTATGTCTTTGGGCAACTAAGGAGCAACAGTGGATATGAAGGATTAGAGAGAGAATCCACGCCCAAGGGGATGGATCAAAAAACTGTCCATTATTTCTCTGAATAGGGTCGCTTAGAATCTGGAAAGAGACTTGGGCATCCTTATGACCAACACAGTGAAGATCTCAACTAAACATACAGCTGGGATCACTACCTGGTTGTGAGTTCCCAACTCCTTCCTCCTTTTATCTTCTCCTAAACCTCTGGAGCAGGGTTTCCCAACTTATGGGTCGGGACCCAAATATGGGTCACCATTACTTGGCGAACCTTTTGAAAAGTGTCTCCCCAGGTGGCTCTGCCCCGCCCGCCCCCCCGCACCCTGCCCCACCCGTTTTTTAATTGCATTGGGTCCTCCTGAATTGTCAAAATGGGTCCCCATCTGGAAAAGGTTGGGAACCACTGCTTTGGAGGCTGTGCAAAAGATAGGAAGCATCCTAGGATAAGGCCTAAGCATAGGCAGCTGAGTTGTTTTTAGGCTCTCTTTAAGACAGCCATTGCAAAGGGTGAACAGAAAATGGAGTAGCCAGAACTCTTCTCTCCTCTCTTCCCTGGGCTGTAGTAGCCCGGCAGTGGAGAAACTGTTTAGTGGCCATATCAAGGAAGGCACAGCAGCTGTTCAGAGAGTTCCTTCCAAGCAAACATCATAGTGCACCTAGACGGATACAAACCTTTCTGCCTATGGCTCACTCAGTGCAATTCAGGCAATATATTTTCAGCTTTGATGAAATATACATTAACTTCTCAACATGATCACCCCCCAACGTCCACAATCTGAGGCATTAAAGGTCACAAGCTGAAGACCACTGCTGTAAAACATGATAAGCACAATCCAAGTATGCTACAGTCAATGAGCCTTTCTACTTATTTCAACTGTCTTGGGATCAGGTCTAATGTGCTTTATCTTCTATATTCCTCTACTTCTCTTAACGGCTCAAATGCCTTTACCTAATAAAGAATCTCACATAAACAATAATGTGCATAATAAGATCAATTCTTCAAAAATAATTTCAGGAATTAAATATGCTCTAATATAATTGGACACACACACTGTAAAGTTAAATGTTATTAAAAATTCTATATAGTTACCAATGAGAGAATGAGAAGGAAAAAGTGTTTCTAAATAACTAACAGCAGCACTTTAGATAATATACATAGTGTGCACACACACACACACACAATGGAATTCAATTATATTATTGAATTTGGATACAAGGAAACTTCATAATAAAGCATAACGAAAACAACCCATATTGCAGTACTAGTTGTCGTGAATCTCCTCTTAAGTGATTCTGTGAAAAAAGGAACTTTGAGATAACAGGTTTCCATTGTACATTTTTCTGGATAGGCAATTAACGGAAGTACTCAGAGAACACACAGTATAAATAGCAGGCAGACTGTGTGAGCTTGGATTGAAAAAAATCTTCCTAATCAGCTCAAGGATGAGGATTTCATAGTGGCAAGATGGCTACTGCTCTGTGTCTGTTTCTGTATACTTTTTTGCTTTTTGGTTCATGTTTAGCTTGGTTCCTTGGGGAGCAGCAGTTTTTTTTTCCCTTTTTGTCATCTTTCCCTTACTCTTGTATCAGGTTCTGCAGTCACCACTGCCCTAGTTTTTAGGGGCATTGTTTTGCTGTTGATCTTCAGTGAGTCCTCTTTAGTTGCAAGTAGCGTTTTTAGCCTTTCAATCAGTTCCCTTTTGTCGAACATCTCATTAAAGTATTGGCTGTGGTACAGTTTCTGCTTGTGGAAGCCTGAGACTGTGAGCCCACAATTTTCCTCATGGGAAAGCCACAGCCTGCTGCACTAGTTCAGGATGTTGCTAAACCATAAAAACCTTAGTCAGAATGGAGGGAACTGAATAATCAATGGTGCTTTATTTACTGTTACAAGAGGGCTGCTTCTGAGGTTCTAACGTCGCAATGCTAAAATATTATAGATTTGGAGGTTTATCATTAAGAGAGGCATGCCTGCTAAGAATCCAAAGGCTCTTAACCTGGACCAGAAGGTGTGGATTTGTTCCTTAGTCACTTGAGTCAGGAACCTTTAAGGCATTCAATGGTGATTAATTCAAGACTCTGGATCTACAAACAATGAACTTTTGTCCTTAAAGAAACTAGCAACCTAAGTTAATCAATGAAATATTTTAATTTAGACTCAGTTATTGATCTAGACATTACAAGTATTTGGACCTTAACTCTGGAAACATTACATTTGTTGATACTGTTATGAAAGTGGAAGTGAGAGCTTTTCTCATTCAACTTTTCAGTGGAGGGCAGATCACCACTAGATCTTCCCTGAACTAACTTCCTAACTGAATATGCAAATTTTACAATCTGCGACAATACTGTGTTCAGATAGTCTATTAATGTTATTAGTTTATTCTCAGTGCCATACTGTATCTCTCGCCTTTCGATACAGGCAGCGAAATAAAGTCCATTTTCTCATTTAGGAGTCTAGTAAATTCAGGAAGGTCTGAGAGATGGAAAGTTTAAAATTCTACAAGATAACATTCTTTTCGTATTATTTTCTTAAATGTTTCAAAGAGTAATCTCACAGAACTGAAATTATGTAACTTGTGCAATTAGAAATAATTGGTTGTCAATCTTCCCCACTAATAAAACCAGTTCTACACCTTCCTCTTTGGCACGCTTAATTTACGTTTAATGTTTTTCATTATTATTCCCTAACTTGTTGCCTTGATTTCTTTCTTTTGACCTTGATTTGATTGTCTCATGAGGACTATGCTAAATGCTCTGCTCTAACAAACTGTGATTATTCTTGGTCTCTGAAATCCTGTTTAGGGTTGGAGTTTTCAGCCTATTTGTTACATTTTCATATCTGTTTTTGTTTAAAACTATAAGATTTAGCAGCCATTGCTCAGGTCCTTAAGTCACTTTTTGTTTTCTTCATTTAAATCATTGCTCACCTTACAGTGTCTTACAATTTAGTTAATTTTCCTGCATTTTCTCCTATTTTTAAAGCTGACACTGAAAGTTGCCTTCTGGTTTTGTTCCTGTTTCATGTATTTTGAGAATTATGTAACTGGCTGTTCCACTGCCCCTGCAATCATTCTATTTTGGCCAGATTTGCTATCAAGCAGCAGTCTTAAGGGTTAACCATATAGATAGTCCTGGCATGGATCTAAAATGCAAGATCTTCTCACTACTATTCCTGCCTTCTCAATCTAACAGCTCTTTAATGGCATTCTATCATCTCAATTTACAGATAATTGCTGTGATATTATGGACATTAATTCTTTTAAATGCTCTTGTTTACTTGACAACTAATTTTTTATTTAAAGCTTTCATGAACTGAATTTCATGTTATTACTAATGTTGCCTGAGACTCTGCTACTAGTTATTAAATCAGTTAAGAATGATGAACCAGATTCCAGCACTATTTATACCATTTTTAAAAGGGGGCAGTTATATCTCAGTACAAACGGTCCAACGATACTGCTGGAAAGTTTCTACATAGATGATATACTCCAGGATCTGACAAACCAGTTATTGACCAAAATATTGTTTGAAGACTTCCATTCTAAAGCAATTACCACATTAGCAGAAAAAACAGTGTGGCTGAAAGGGGGGGTGGGCAAAAGGAATCTGTACTGAATCCATTATCACATCCCAGTAATGCTAATCTAGGTGTAAGATTAATTTGTGCTTCAAACATATTGGAGCATTAAAATGAGACTTGTCTACAAAAACATTTAACAGACAATATCTATATGTGATCAAATACACCAGTTTTATGATAGTCTTCTTCCCTCAATATTACATTTGAATCCAGCACTTACAATAGATGATTTATATTTGAAACTGTCTAGTTAAAAAAGTGTAAAAAAGGCTGTTTTATTGTAATCAATACAAATGGAATGGATTTTGATATGGGAAATAAAATTCTGCCACATCTTAAGAGGATTATCCGTGGTTCTGGAACATTAGTACTCCTGAGCACATTTCTAAAGCAAGTCTTGAACCTTGGTGGTCCTTCTTCGATCTACAGCCTATTGGATTTAATAAAGGCACATGGATTTCAGGATCAATTTTATGCAGCTCTTCAAGCTCATTAATTTTTTGTCATTTTGAGAAAAACCTCTCACATCATCTGGCTAATGCTGAGAAGTAGATGCTGGGGGAGGGGTGTTATGATGTATATGTTGCAATGATAAAGCCTTGCTTGCTATTTCCCTGCATAAAGACACCTGAGCTGATATTTTGTTCTCTTGAAATAAATACTTCCTGCTTTATATGCCAATGTCTGTCAAACGCAATCTCTGAGTCTTACACCAGTTGGTGAATATTCCACTCCTTATATAAATCATAGGACACCAGGCTGCTTTTATTTAAAAATCATTTTAACGGTTTATGCAACTCGAACTAAAATGCATTTCAACATCTTTCCATGTGACTTACTGTAATGTTTTTCAGGTGGGAAGATTTGTGGCTCTTCTTATTCTTTACTAAATTAGAGATTATTTTTAACCTACTGCAGGTTTGAGCTTTTAGCACTCATGTTACTGGTGTAATTAAATAGGTTGAGAATATGATTTTATATCTTATCCTTTAAAAACAATATCCTGTTTCAATTATCTGTATGTTTAGCTCCATCTTATACACTCTGCCATGATTTGCATTCTTTAAACTTCCTTTGTTTCTCATTTCCATTATCCAAGAACAAGCCTTTGAGTGTTTTCCTCCTGCCTGGAACACTGCCCCAGTCAATGCAGTACACCCTTTGGTTAGTTTTAAAATGCAGCCGAGCACTTGTTTTTATGCTTATTATTATACTTTTTGTCATTTTATGTTTATAATTAGCTGGCTGTTGTGCAGCATGAAGTATGGTTAGTGCTATGCAAATGTATATTAATATGCAATACTGAAGAATAGGAATGGGAACCCAGGGGTTCTCAAACTTGTGATACCGTGACCCCCCTCTCAGTTGCTCGCAACCCCCCTCTCCATTGCTGCAACCACCCTCTCAGTTGCTCGTGACCCCCCCAGGGGGTTGGGACCCACAGTTTGAGAAATGCTGGGTTAACCAGTAAGCATCATCACCCATCAAGTTAACCATTAACCAGTGGGAGCTGGCGCACCTCCCCACCTAGCATGGACAGGGGCTACTCTAGTTGTCCAGAGCAGCGCAGCCCATGTCTGTGGGCAGCCTGGGTGCCCTGCAGGCAGGAGCTGCTCTGGAATCAGGAGTCCAGGCAGCCTTGCAAGCAGGGGCCGCTCCAACAGGGCTGCCTGTGGTGGGGGGAGATCGCTCCAGCCAGGCTTTGACAGGCCCACGCCCCCTTTCATCGGTTAATTGGCTAAACAATGTTTAACGGGTTAGCCAATTCAACAGGATTTCACATCCCTACTGAAGGAAACATGAAGAGGAGGGAAAACACCATATCAGTAGGGACAACGTTCATTTTGACAGTACATTTTTAATTCAGATTTGCTAACAATGGAGGTCCTGTCTAAATAAAATCCAACTATTCCTGGCTGCAGAGTAAAAAGAGAGAGAGGGCAGAGACAACAGGAATTTTAGTAGAGTTGAGTAATAATCTGGGAGCAGTTTATTCAACTATTCCAAACTATTTTATTTAAAAATAATTCTGAATTATATCATCAGTTGTCAGTATTTGATACAGAATGGAAGAATTTTGCTTTTCTTTCCTCTTCTAAAGCCTGAAATTTATCCCACAAACCAAAAGCATGGCATGAGGGACCCTGAGAGCCACCAGCTCTACAAAGGGTAAGCACCAAGTTCTGGGGATACTTTAGACCGCACCAAGCATAATATGGCCTTGCACCTGACTGGGGTCTCTGGATATGACCACAACATAACTAATAGTATTGAAAATGTTCCACTGAACAACATTCTCAAGAAGAGGTAGAGTGCTGTTAAAATTGTTTAGCTTTCCCATACAGTTGGATGGGGCCTAACTGCTCATCTTGCCTTTAATATGACCGTCAAAGGGAAAAAGTCCGCACCCTTTTTGGTGTTTGAGGTATAAAGTGGCATTACTATTTGTAATGTCAACAGCAGGGGGCAGCTTGCTTTTTACCTTTAAAATACTAGAAACATGGACTTGTTTTATGAATTTTTGTACAGGTTGACACACTTTCTTGGAAGACTCAAAGATAAGAATTAGACACTTTCTTTAGGACTTAATTTAGGAAATGGGGACACTAATTCAGCAATGAAAAACCCTCTAAATATCTGAGTTAAAGAGATAAAATCATAAAGATTATAACAACAGAGATAATCTCATCTCAATCAAGTTTCATTTGCATGATATGTCTATTGCCAAAAAACTACTGGTTCCCTAATCAGCAAACCAAAACTCAGGACTTGGGGCCAAAGCCAGACTATCAGCTGCTTTTGAACAGGCTGGAAAATCTTTTTATGTACTTACTATCATCATCATCATCATCATTAATGTATTATTTTCTCAGGAGTCTGGACTTTGACCGACTATACCTTGACCAAGAAATTGGGATCTTGACAAAAATAATCGATTACTCTTGCTTTAAGATACCACAGATGCTGCTGGAAAAAAAATCAGTTGTAATTCATTTCATGGACCAACCAGGCCCAAGATTGAGGGAGGAAAAAGGAGGAAAAGGGACTGTAAAAGCTTGATCCCACTTTTGCCCCCAACTCCTGAGATACACCAAAAAGAGGCTCAGGATTAACATTTCAAACAATGAAGAAGTTTGATTTTTCTGCAACTTGAATGTGGATTCATCAAATTACTGTCTTTGTTTAACTGATGGTCTATGTAGCTCAAAAATTTGTCTCTCTCATCAAGAGAAGTTGGTCCAATACAATATAACCCCCACCCACTTTGTCTTTTCTATGTTGAGATTAGGCTTTTTCTAATAATCCAATAACCAGCCCAATTAAGAACCTCAGAATGATCATTTCTCAGTAGCAACAGAAGAAAAATAAACGTCAATCACTTCGCAGCAACTGAACAAGTTTTTCTGGAATTATGGTAAGTTCATAGACCATTATATTGGACCACAGAAGGTTCCCAAAAGTAGCCCAAAGATTACCTCAGTAGTGTTTTCCTTCCAGTTAGGGTAATAAGTGGATTTTTAATCCGGCAACAATTACACCCAACACTTCTTTTAAAAGAAAGCAATTCTTTTACATGGGTCATTTTTACTTACCCTATTTAATCAAGACTGCTGGAATTCTTGAAATACAGGCAAACACCACAACTGTAGTATTTAATTTAGAAGATGCAAGACATATTTCTCAAGATTCATGGTAAATCAATATTTGTTTTCAGTACTGCACAGCTAATTTTGTCTGCTTCTGAAAGATATGTAGGGCCTAGTTTTCCCATTTAACATTTCATTTTTCTCTCAGCCCCACCAATACTATATTACAGTCCATGTTATATCACACCTTAACAAAAGTGATTTTACTACATCACTCCATCATCCATCTAAACTTAATCAAGCACAACATTGCTTTCTGAAACTATGCACTATTCGCATATCCCCAAGGGACGTGCTTTATAGCAGCCACTTTGGAAGAAAAATAGCAGCTAAGCCATCAATTTATTAAAATTTACAACTGAGTAGTTACCAGCACAAAGTGAAGTGATTCCCTGTCAAACAGCTGGAAGAAGAAATTAAGTGTCCTTTTAATATTTACCCATCTCAATCTGCCAAGATTTAGGGACTACTCTTCATGAATAAATATGCTCTCACACCTCAAATTCAATGGAGCTACACTAGAGATTACTTTGGCCCACCATGTTTTAAATGAAGCCTTGCCAAAATGTGTGATAGGCACAGAATGTGGAACTATATCTCATTCATCACTGAAAAAAAAAAGGAAGTGGAAACAGGAATCAAGAAACCAAAAAGCAGAGACAGGTGGCAGAGGGGGAAAGAATAACAGACAAAGATTGTCCAGAACAACTGCATTTTACATATTAATCTCTGCTTAATATAAACCACCCTCTTACCATCATTTCAACATTGGTTTTTTATTTATTTTTGTATAATGTTGGGGTCTCTCATTTTACCAGTCCCTTTCCTTTCTCATCCATCCCTCTCTCCCCCGGTCTCTTTATTTGGGGGAGAGGGGCAGCTCTCTTCGTCTTATGGCTTCCTTATCCACTCATGTTGAAGCAAATTCTTCCCCTTACCAGTAGGTATCCATCCACCTCCCACATAGTTATGCGTCTTCTGCTCAGCACACATTTCTCCAGTTGAGCAAGGAGTGCTCCTATGATGAATACTGTGCTCATTTAAATTAGGGGAGGAGCAGTGTTCTAATCAATGTATTTTAGCAGGCAACAAGCCCACCACATTTAAAGCAGGCCATTGCAGCAAACACACTCTGCAGGTCAGTGTGGGAGGCACACAACTAGCTACACAGCTGCAAGCTAGGAGTGGACCATAGGTTTGAGTTTGGCTTTAATCTGCATGTCAGAATTTGCAGATTGCTAGCTAGCTCCCCTTTATAAAACAATTGAAGCGGATAGGATTATCTAGCATACATGGGATTCAACAGCCATCCTCATACATAGGGCCCTACAAAGTTCACCATCCATTTAGGTCAATATCTCAGCTACTGGATTTTTAAAATAATAAATTTCCTGGTATCAGCTATTTAAATATGAAATGTCACAGTGCTGTAATTGTAGGGGTCCTGACCTAAAAGGGAATTGTGGGGTGAAGAGTTGCACGTTTATTTTAGGATACAGACAACCTTATTTCTGCACTGCCATCAGAGCTGGGTGGCCAGAGAGCTGCAGCTGTGGCTGGGATCCTGTCTCTGAAGACAGATCTGCCACCACGGACAGTGCAGAAGTAAGGCTGGCATGCTAGAACATTGCCACCCTTATTTCAGTGCTGCTTCCTGCAGAGCTGGGCCGTCTTGCATCCAATTCTGAGCGCCCCATTACAGAAAGGATGTGGACGTACTGGAGAGAGTCCAGAGGAGGGCAATGAAAATAATTTAGGGTCTGGAACACGGCTTAGGAGGAGAAGCGGAGGGATTTGGGCTTGTTTAGTCTACAGAAGAGAAGAATGAGGGGGGGATCAGATAGCAGCCTTCAACTATCTGAAGGGGGGTTCCAATGAGAATAGAGAGAGGCTCAATTTAAAGCAGGTAAAAATGAGAGGTAAAAATGTAATAAGAAAAGCAAAAAAAGATTGAGGAACAGCTAGCCAAAAACTCAAAGAGAAATAACAAAATGTTTTTTAAGTACATTAGAAGCAGGAAGCCTGCTAAAAACCTGTGGGTCCCCTAGACAATCGAACTATAAAAGGCGCAATCAAGGACTATAAAGCCATTGCGGAGAAACTAAATGATTTCTTTGCTTCAGTCTTCACGGCTGAGGACGTTGGGGAGATTCCCAAATCTGCACCGTCCTTTGTGGGGGATGAATCTGAGGAACTGTCCCAGATTGAAGTGTCATTAGAGGAGGTTTTGGAACAAATAGAAAAACTTAATGTTAACAAATCTCCGGGACCGGATGACATTCATCCAAGGGTTCTAAAAGAACTCAAATGGGAAATTGCTGAACTATTATCTGTGGTTTGTAACCTATCCCGAAAATCGGCTTCCGTACCTAATGACTGGAAGGTAGCCAACGTGACACCAATATTTAAAAAGGGCTCTAGAGGCGATCTGGGCAATTACAGACCGGTATGTCTAACTTCAGTACCGGGCAAATTAGTCAAAACAATAGTAAAGAATAAAATTGTGAAGCACGTAGAAGAACATAATTTGTTGGACAAAACTCAACATGGTTTCTGTAAAGGGAAATCCTGTCTTACTAATCTATTAGAGTTCTTTGAAGGGGTTAACAAACATGCGGACAAGGGGGATCCAGTAGATATAGTATACTTAGATTTTCAGAAAGCCTTTGACAAGGTCCCTCACCAAAGGCTCTTGTGTAAATTACATGGCCATGGGATAAGAGGGAAGGTCCTTTCTTGGATTGAGAACTGGTTAAAAGACAGGAAACAAAGGGTAGGAATAAATGGTAAATTTTCAGAATGGAGAGGGGTAACTAGTGGTGTCCCCCAAGAGTCGGTCCTAGGACCAATCCTGTTCAACTTATTCATAAATGATCTGGAGAAAGGGGTAAGCAGTGAGATGGTAAAGTTTGCAGATGATACCAAACTGTTTAGGATAGTCAAGACAGAAGCAGACTGTGAGGGACTCCAAGATCTCACCAAACTGAGTGATTGGGCAACAAAATGGCAAATGAAATTTAATGTGGATAAGTGTAAAGTAATGCACATCGGGGAAAAATAACCCCAACTATACGTACAGTATGATGGGGGCTAATTTGGCTATGACAAATCAGGAAAGAGATCTTGGAGTTATCGTGGACAGTTCTCTGAAAACTTCCACACGGTGTGCAGCGGCAGTCAAAAAGGCCAATAGGATGCTCGGAATTATTAAGAAAGGGATAGAAAATAAGACCCAGAATATCTTACTGCCCCTGTATAAAACTATGGTACGCCCACATCTTGAATACTGCGTACAGATGTGGTCTCCTCACCTCAAAAAAGATATTTTGGCCTTGGAAAGGGTTCAGAAAAGGGCAACTAAAATGATTAGGGGTTTGGAACGGGTCCCATATGAGGAGAGGTTAAAGCGACTGGGACTTTTCAGTTTAGAAAAGAGGAGACTGAGGGGGGATATGATAGAGGTATATAAAATCATGAGTGGTGTGGAGAGGGCCGATAAAGAGAAGTTATTTGTTAGTTCCCTAAATAGAAGAACTAGAGGACACCAAATGAAGTTAATGGGTAGCAGGTTTAAAACTAATAAAAGAAAGTTCTTCTTCACACAGCGTGTAGTCAGCCTGTGGAACTCCTTGCCAGAGGAGGCTGTGAAGGCTAGGACTAGAATAGAGTTTAAAGAGAAGCTAGATAATTTCGTGGAGGTTAGGTCCATAAAAGGCTATTAGCCAGGGGATAAAATGGTGTCCTTGGCCTCTGTTTGTCAGAGGCTGGAGAGGGATGGCAGGAGACAAATCGCTTGATCATTGTCTTCGGTCCACCCTCTCTGGGTCACCTGGTGCTGGCCACTGTCGGCAGACAGGCTACTGGGCTAGATGGACCTTTGGTCTGACCCAGTACGGCCATTCTTATGTTCTAGGCTGTTCTCACTAGTGACAGAATGAGGGGCAATGGTCAAGTTGCAGTGGGGGAGGTCTAAGTGGAATATTAGGCAAAATTATTTCACTAGGAGGAATGGTACTGGAATGGGTTCCCTAGGGAGGGGGTGGAATCTCCATCCCTAGAGATTTTTAAGTACCGGCTTGACAAAGCCCTGGACTTGACGACTCCTGGAGTCTGCGCCAGCCCTGGGTTCTATGATTCTATGACCCAGCTCTGAAGACAGCAGTGCAGAAGTAAGGGTGGCGTGGTCTGGTATTGCCTCCCTTACCTTCTGCACTGCTGCTGGCAGAGTGCTCCTTGAGAGATGAGCACCGGGGACAAGCCACCCTCTTCAGCTGTTCAGTTCTGAAGGCAGCACAGAAGCAAAGGTGCCGATACTGCTACCTCCCTGAAATAACTGTATGACCCCCTCTAAGGCCCTTTTGAGTCTGTGCCCCCAATCTGAGAAATGCTGGCCTCCCTTGTGAAACCTCTATAAAGGGTAAAAGCATACAAAAGACCAGATTTCCTGGTCTATGACACCTTCATGGCCGTGAATTTGGTAGGTCCCTTCTCGTATGCAACATCATCAGAAGATCATTTAAGTTTGTGCCTACAGCTAGGGAGGATTCATTCATTAGTTTATACAGGTGATAAATGGCATTTTAAAAACAAGAAGTTTTCTTCTCTTTTTAATTTCTGTTATAGAAGGTTAAAATAATTTTTGTTGCACAATATGCAGCACCTTCCTTCTCATTCCAACCCTGTTTTTACAACTGCAATATCTACGTATGCTTCAGGAAGTGCTCATCTGCCAAAGCAGCATCTGTTGTACCGAGGCAATCTGATTCCAAAGTAGGACTGCCGTCAGCACAATGAGTCTTTAGGAGACTTGGCCAACAAGAGAAAAAACAAAGATAGAAATCATTGTCATTTCAGATGGTTATTTGTTTACATTCATGGCTGTGTTACTTATCTACACTTCTCCAAAACCAGTCACTAACTTTCAGTGTGTTCATCATACAACAAAAAATACACATGGAGGCCATTAAAATAACCAAAAGAACAGCACAGAATGAAGCGTAAAACTAGTTTCCATTAAATTATTTCATTGAGAATACTCACTACTTTGTACAAGACTCCAACATGCCAGGATGAAATGAATAAAAGACAATGACTGGGACACAAATAGTGTATCTAGGTAGTGATGTTAAATTTAATCAACTAATCAACTAGTCGATTAGTTGCTAAGCAGGGGAGCCGCAGCAGGGTTAGCTCTGCCTTTTAATGCATTTAAAAGTACAGTCGGGAGGATTTACTGCTGTGGTGTCTGGACAGGTCTCTGGCTCTGTCGATGATGATACCCAGAAGGCTGCTTGCATGTGTGCTTAATGATGTGGGCCCAATGACCACCGCAGACTCCAAGAGTGCCCCCAAAGACCACAAATCAAGTAAGGATCGAAGGGGCCCGGCCAGGTTTGTTGTTAAGCAAAGTACAGTGATAGTTGTCAGTAGACTCTACCGAATCACTACACACACAATCATTACAGTAGCCTTAGCGCAACCAGTAGGAAACTGTCCCCCTCAAGACACCACTTTATATACAGGTACAACAGGTTACACATCACTGCTGATGTGTCAGGTTACCACCTTCTGACGCTTCTTAGATACCACCCATCACCCTGTACCTATGGCTTGATTAGGTCATCTCTATCCATCATGCTCTCATTTGAGACCCTTTATATTAGCCATTTGTCTGTTAGCTAGGCCTTAGACCTCAGACCAGGCCTGTGCTACATGGGCTTATGTTTTAGGCCTTCATCTTACTACAGCAGGAATATCAGAATGGCCGTACTGGACCAGATCAATAGTCCTCCAAACCCAATATATCCATCTTCTGAAAGTGGCCGTGCCAGATACTTCACAGGAGACAAACAGAAAATGGCAATGATCAAGTGACTCATCCTTTGTCATCCAGTCCCAGCTACTGGCAGACAGAGGCTTAGGGACACCCGGACAATGGGTTGTGTTCCTGACCACCTAAGCTAAGAATCATTGATGGACCTATCTTCCATGAACCTATCTAATTCATTTTTGAGCCAACTTATACTTTTAGCCTTCACAGCATCTGGCAACAAGTCCCACAGCCTATTTATGAACTATGTGAAAAAGTTCTTCCTTGTTTTACACCTGCTGACTGGGTGACCCCTGGTTCTTGTGTTATGTTGTTCTGGTTCTTCCTGATTCACTAGTCATGATTTTATTGACCGCTCTCATATTCCCACTTATTCATCTCTTTTCCAGATTGAGCAGTCCCGGTCTTTTTTAATCTATTTTCACGTGGCAAGATGATCCCTACCTCCAATCGGTTTTATTATACTTCTCTATATTAATGCTCAACTGTCTTTTCTGAGGCTGGGTAGCCAGAATGGCACAAAGTATTCAAGGTGTGAGGTTACTATGGATTCATATAGAGGTATTATGAATCCCTCTCTTAGGGGTTCCTAACACTGTTAGCCTTTTTGCCTACTGCTGCACATGGAACAGATGTTTTCAGAGAACTATTTGTTAGACATGTAAAATCCAATTTAATTAATTAACCGGTTAAAAGTTACGTTTGACTGGTTAACTGATTCAACGGCGGCAGGCTGGAGCAACCCCTGTGTTGCTGGCAGAAGTTGCCCTAGTCTGGCTGCTTCCGACCTCGTACTGGACTGCTGGTGAAAGGTGATGCTAACTGGGTAACCAGTTAACCGTTTACCCGTTCACATCCCTACTATCCATAACAATGCCAATATCTCTCAACAGCTAATTTAGATCCTATCTGTTGTACGTATAGCTGGGACTAAATTTTCAAAGCTGCATTACACTTTGCATTTACCAATATTGAATTTCTTCTGCATTTTGGTTGCCCACTAACCCTTTTTGGTAAGGAAAGGTTTTCTAGATTTTTGGACACTTCAGTAAGACACCTATCAACCAAAGGCGCATAATGGCACTGCAGACAGCAGCAGAGTACAACTGTAGGAAAGGCTTAAGATAAAAAATTCATTCAGGAATATCAATTATGTTAATTTAAAACCAATTTATATAATTCCAAAGTATATCATCAACTTTTTAATATGGAAGTTTGAGCCACTGCCTTATAATTTACTTTGTGTAGTTTTGCTGAGATTTAATCTGGCTTCTGTTCAACAAAGTTAAAATGTTAATCACATAGAAGCTAATAACTAAAACATGAATAAAAATGTTTTATTGCCTATTGTATAAATCATCTTTGTTTTTTTACACAAAGGTCAATAAAATTGTGAAATTACTTTCTAGCTACAATTGTCCACCTACTTCAATGACAGAGGATTTACCAACACCCACCACACTCTGAAATGAGAATGATTCTCTCATGATACAGGGATCTCTGATGCTTTGTGCACTGTCAGTTTCCATCAGAGCTGATGGTAGCGTTGGCCTTGAAATAAAATGCTTTGTAATAAAGTTTCCAAATGGATAGTGATTTCACAGCTCATAAACTAAACTGGCGGAAGGAAGACCACTTCAGGCAATAAAAATGTTTTACACTATAAATATATTGTTTTGAAAGACATGAGGAAAGCTAAAGTATAATTTTCTAAAGTGCGTCAGTCTGCATTAAACTAGTCCAAGAGAATCAGTTGCACAACCATTTGGACTTTCCTGCTTTGCTAGCTTTCAGAGTAACTCATTTTGCTCAGAATCTTATTTCAGCTGTACCAGGCATACAAAACGGTTACTGACCCTTCTATAATTGTTTTCCTTTGAGATGCATTGCCCATCTCCATTCCACATTAGGTGTTCCCATGCTGAGTGCACTGTCGCCAGAAATTTTTCCCCTCAATGGTACCTGTTGGGCCATCTCTGGAGTGGTCTGGTGCTGCACACTGATGCGCTGGTACAAAGGAGATTGCCGTTCCTGCTGTCTATCTCCAACAGAGGGGCAGGACAGTGGGTAGTAGAAAGGACATGAACATTTCAAAGAGCAACAGTAACAGAAAGATGTGTAACTGGAAGACAGGAAGCCTTAAGGTGAACGGAAGGCATCACACAGAAATTCCACAGATGAGTGAAGTCCTGCCACAGGGTGGAAGAGCACGCTCCTCCTCCCTGTGCGTTGATGTAGAACATGGCTGCTGTGTTGTCCGTAAGCACTTGTACTCCTTTGCCCATGATTCAGGGACACAACATTGTATAAGCTAAGTGGACCACTTTGAGCTCTCTGATGTTTCTGTGTACGGAGTCCTGAGGTGTTTGAGGTGAGTTCCCCAACCTAGGTGAGATGCATCTAAAATTAAAGACACTGAAATTGGAGGTGTGGGGTAACAAAGGGAATGTTCAGTTACCCAACAGGGGTCTTTTCAGCAGTTGAGGGAGGTGAGGACCAGGGCAAGAACTGTGAACAGTAAGTCCAAGTGGTGTTTGTTCAGTGAGTACACCAAGAGCAACCAAGTCCACAAGAATCTAAGGTGCAGCCTTGCGTGCCATACCATGTACGTGCACACAGCCAGGTGACCCAAAAGTTTAGGCAGACCAAAGTGGAGGACAGTGAACTAGTAATGGATCTGCCTGAAGATCTGGTCACCCCATCTCAAAAAATAAATACTGGAATTGAAAAAGTTTCAAAAAAGGGCAAGAAATAACCAGGGGAATGGAATAGCTTCCATATGAGGCGAGATAAGACTGCGAGTTTTCAGCTTGGAAAAGAGATGAGCAAGGGGGAATATGATAGAGGTCTATAAAATCATAATAAAAGAATTAGGGGTCATCTAATTAAATGAATAAGTAGCAGGTTTAAAACAAACAAGAAGAAATATTATTTCACACAATGCACAGTCAACCTGTGGAACTCCTTGCCAGAGGATTTTGTAAAGATCAAGACTGTGACAGGGTTCAAAAAAGAACCAGGTAAGTTCCTGGAGGTCAGGTCCATCTATGTTAATTAGCCAGGGTGGATAAGGACGCAAAACTGTGGTCTGAGATGTTCCTAGCCTTTGTTTGCCAGAAGATGAGAATGGCCAACAGAGGAGGGATCACTTGATGATTACCTCTTCTGTTCATTCCCTCTGAAGCACCTGGCATTGGCCACTGTCAGAAGACAGAATACTGGGCTAGATGAACCTTTGGTATGACCCACTATTTCTGTTTTTATGTTCTTATGTCTGATTTATGATTAACCTGAGGAACAGTCTGTGGCCTCAGAAGATAGAAATACACATCTTTCAAGTTGAGGGAAGTATACCAGTTCCTTGGATCCAGGGAGGGAATGATAGAGGCCTAGGAAGTATCCGGAACCGCAGTTTCTTGGGGTAACTACTGAGGTGATGCAGGTCCTGGTTGGTCAAAGACCCCTTTGGCCTTTGAGATTAGGAAATACTGGGATTAAACCCCCTGGTCTCTCAAGTTCTAAGGCATCTCCTTCACAGCCCTCTGGCTAGAAGTCGTTCATGGGAAGGGTCTGAGTGTGGCCCCAGAGTTTTTACAATCATGAAGCTTTCAATTTGAGAAGAGGGAAGAGCCTTTGAATGGAAGGTTCTTGATCGACAGTTGGACCTCCAGTGATAGACCTGAGGACTGAAGCAAGTGTACTGCCTCATGACTGCTATGGAAGCCATCATTCTGGCTGCCACACTGACTGCATTAAGAGCCACTTAGAGTGAGGCTCTCCTCCTCTAAGAGGGTGGAAAACTCTTGTCCGGAGTCCTGAGGCAGTGGGTCCTTAAACTTGTCACTCGAGTGCCACGTATTGTAATCTGACCTCACAAGAAGGGCTTGTTGGTTGGAAAGACACAGCTGTAACTCATCCAGCAAAGACATTTTTCTACCTAGTTTCTCCAGGTCCTTATGCTTGCATGTATGGCCTGCCTGGCCTTGCCAGACCCTCTCTCTGGCCACTATAAGCACCAGGAACCCAGGAGGAAGCTGAGAATACAAATATTCATTCCCCTTGACATTTTGTATTTCTTCTCTGCTATCTTTGAAGTGGGAAGGAGAAAAAACAGTCTGCCACAGCAACCTGACCAAACCTCTCGTTAATGCATAGGGCAACCTTGGATGGGGCTGATGCAGCCAAAATGTCATCAAGGCTATCTGTTGACTCCTTGAGTACTTCCACCTCCAGGCACAGGTTAGCAGACCACCCTTTTTGGGAGCTCTTTATAAAATCAGCTTGTGGCACCAAGTCTCTCAGCAGTCACAAGATAGCTACATCCTGGGAGGAAAAGATTTGAACTGGGGGAAGAGGTCTTCCTCCACTTTTCTGGCCCCTATTATGTCCTCCCAGCTCACATCTTGCATGTCTTCCTGTGCTTGGTGTCAGAGTCCAGACAGAGTGCCAAATGGTGTAGTGAAAATATCTCCTCTTTGACACCGCCAATTAAGAATGACTGGGTTGTGGTCCCAATATGAGGGGAAAGCTCCATGGTTTCTGGAACAGCCATTGGACCTGCATCAGTCGCAGTCCTCCAGGCCAGGTGCCAAAAGACAGACCTACACCAGAATCTGGTCAGATACAGTATGGGTAGCAGCAGTGGCTCTTTGGCTGGTTGCTTGCTCAACCTCCAATCTTGAAAGACAATCTTCCTGAGATGGCCGTGGAGAAGCAGTATCCCTTGCTTCAGCCAGGTGATGCCAAGGCTGTGGGGATCAACACCAGATGAAGGAACACCTTGCTAACACCACCACGACAGCCAGTTTGCTTCTAGTTGGTAATGAGGCCCTCAGTGCTGGGTAAGAGCTCCAAGTCCCACACTCCCTTCCGCTCATCACACTCATTGGAAATGGTGCTTGTCCCATCAGAATTGGTGGTACCTGGAGAGGCATGAGGTTCCTGGCTGCTGCAAAAGCCCCCAAGGTAGAAGGCACCATGATTCCACTGGCACCATGGTCACTCCTGGCATCAGCAGGTGGTACTATGCTAGTCTCAGTGGAGTGAGTTGCCAATACTGCTACTGTACTGGGGGTGGAGGAGTCATCCCACACGAGTTGGTCACCACTGCACTCCCTTTATTTGTCCTCTTTTGGTACTGGGGAGTATTCCCTCCCAAACTGTTGCTTCTTGTATTTCTCTCTCAGCACTGACGATAGAAAACTGTGCCAAGAACCATGTGATGCCAGAGGGGCTCCTCCCACCGAAGCAGAGGTGATTAGTGATGAATCCAACCAACTTGGGTTCAACGCCCTTAGTCTAGTCTTTCTTTGTACGAGGCTTGAAGTCCCAATGGATTTGACAATGCTTTTATACATGAGCCCCTCCAGACAACTGGAGTGCAGACAGCTCATCTGCATGGGCTTGCTGCAGGAGGCACAGCATTTGACGTCTGGGGCATATCTAGCCCAATGGGTGAAGGGAAACCCTCTACGCTAAGTGAGGGGGGTCTAACTATCTACACTAATGCTATTTACACTACTACTAAGACTAACAAACTAAGCTGAAAAAGTGCTCACTGAAAAAAGAGGAGTTGTTCCAGTGTAAACACCACGAGGCACATTTGAACCTGGGACCTCTGAAACTTAGTATAGGAGCCTCTACAGCTTGAGTTATAAAGCCAACTGGCTCTCAGCCCATACTGTAGAGGTCTCTTGGTCTTATCTGTTGCTGTGGTCTAGGTGCCACTGCACGGGGCAGTGAACCACACGAAGCGTGTGGGTTACACCAGCAACTGTCATAAGTAGTAAGAAAGAACTGAGATGGTTTCGGGCCAGCAGTGCCCTTTATACCGGCACACAAGCGTGTGGCATCAGAGAGCATTTGAGCCAGCCCCATGGACACCACTTTAGGGGAAATATCCAGCAATGATGCACATGGTGTGTACACACCTAACTTGGAGTGGACATAAGCAAATGCTCAAAGAACAGTATTTTTTCCAACCAGAAGCTACATTAGTAACTCAGTAAGTACCCATTCAAACAGGACTTGCAACTTGCAAGTTAAGAATCCAGGCAAAGCAATCTGAGCAGTACAATCAAGAGCAACCCTTCCTCATTGTCTGCTGGCAGGAGAATATGACCTTTGGGTAATATGCAACTACTATAGGCAAGGGCACTCTGACTATATAATGGAGTGACGTAGATTTGAAAATATGATTTCTATGAGATGCAACTGCATCTTCAAAATAAGCATCTGTTGGCTCAATTTAAAAATGTAACACGATGCACTTTGGACAAGTAGAAAGAAATACACCATTTCCAACTTCTACGTAGCTGTCCTCCGATTTTTCTGACATGCCAGCTTCCATAATACTACATATTATAAAGTCATAACCTTCTAAAAAATCTAGAATTAACAACCTTCAAAAAAATCTAACAAACTTGTTTCATTCCTGTAACTCTAAAATATTAATTCAAGTATAAAATGTGCGGCCAATATTTGCTCCAGGTCAATATTGATACGTTTTCACTTGTCAGGTTTTAATTAATTACCTATTAGAACAATCACTACCTTTCAGCTATCTTTTAATAGGATTGTTTCTTCAGTACCTCTAGTGTAATAAGCAGACATAAGAAAACCAAAGATTAACAACCAATTTCAACATTTAGACATCAGTTTTACTACGGAAAATATATGCTACATTACTGCGGGACATTTTCCCTCATTAAAGTGGCAAGTGAGATTGCTTATGTGGGGAACACCATTAAAGGTAAACAAATTAAAAAGCTATCCTTGTAGCATGGTGGCAGCACATTATGCTGTTAAAATAGCTTCTGTTGTAGAGTTGGGATTTCTGGCATTGAGCAAGTTGATCTGAGGTGACATGAATAGAAGTGATGTATCCGGCATGGCCAATGGCTAAGAGGAAGAATGTAAGCCATTCTATCTACACAGCAATCCAAGAGATTGCTGAGAGCATTGAAGACTGTTAATTATGTCCTTCTGGCAACAAATAAGCCAATCATGCTGGTAGTCACTAACTATTCAAATGTAGGAGAAAAGACAGAGTGTTTATCAAAAAAACACCCCTTTCATCAGTTTCTACATTTTTACACGTGTACTTAAAGTAACCTCTACTATTTTATGCAGAGCTGCTAATATGATAAAATCTCTTTCCCAAGTAACAGAGTGGGTCACTTGCATTTTAATCTCTTCACACAAGAGTAGAAAAGAATTTAGGTCAAATATCTGGCTTAGCCTAGGGTTTTTGTTGAAAAACTGAAGTCACTGATTTCAACACACCTGTAGCAAATAATCAAACCAATAAGACATTTGTGTTTTAACAAAACTTATTTTAGCTGTACCTCGAGCTGAACAAAAACCATATGCATGCCTAATTAAGAAACAGCACTACCCTCCTTCCTCATCACCATTGCCCCTTCCTAGTGTGTCATGTCCTCAGCATCTCTCTAAATCATTAAGAAAGGAGCAGTTTCAGAAGGGAACTGGTCTTGTGATTTCTGTTTAGCTCCTAGTACTCTTGAGTGAGCTATTAAAAAAAATGAGACTTGTTAAAACAAGTATCTTAAATAATAAAGGAAACTTAACAGTACTGTACAAATTTCTCTTTTAAATGTATTCTTTTTTTCCAAGTTTGTTGTAACATAAAATTCCTCCTGTTAAGTAACTCTAAATGGCTACAGCACTGACCAAATAGTTCCTAGATTCATATTCAGATTTACTAATTTTTTTCTCACTGAGGTAACTTTAAGCAAATTCTTCTCAACTTCCTATTATATATATTTTAGAAATGTGTGCATCTGTCCACGTGTCTGCCTGTGAGTCCGTTTCTTCAAGAACTCCTCCTAAACCAGTGTTTCTTAAACTGTGTTCCGAGGAACACCGGTGTGCCGCGGAGAACAACAGAGTTCAAAATGGCTGCCCCCCCCCCCTTTTTTTTTTTTGCTCAATTACTTTCCCCCAACCTTTCCTCCTCCCCCCCCCCCAACAAAAAAAAATACTTGGTGTTCCTCATTAAAAAAAAATAATTGTTTGGTGTTCCTTGGTCTTAAAATGTTTAAGAAACACTGTCCTAAACAGTAAGAGCCAGGACCACCACACTTGGTAGGCAGCTTCCTCTTATCATAACTTAAAGCAAGGCCAGGGTTTGGTTGTGCTAGGAAAATGGGATGTGTCTTGAATTTGATTCTTTTCCATAACATGGAAAGGGAGGGGGAGAGGGGTGCAATCCTCACAGTTACCACTAGGGGCAGGAAGCGCAGGGGAAAGCTATCCTGCAGAGAAACAATGGGGTAGCCACACCACTAATGGAGAGGTGTCTCTTGCTACAGTTCAAAGGCAGAGGCGCTGTTATAGACTAATCAAACCGTCAATGAAAATTTCATCAACTCTTTCATTAGTTAATTAATCTAAATTTAACATCCCTATTCCCCACCCCAGACAGACCTAGGCAAGGTCAAATGAGTCTACTAGTGTTAAATATGTTTTTGAAGCTCAATTTCAATTCCTCTTTGGGTGTTATTTTCAATTGTACATTAATATAAAGCAAGCCAACTATTGACTAAACTAATTAAAACAGAACTGCATCAAGGCTGATGGGTCTCACATTAAACCTGCCAGCTTTGTTCTGGTTTATATAGGTGGTGTGATGCTACATGATCCTCCTACTCTCCCGTTTTCATGAATGGAGCAGAGATGTCGTACCACGTGTGTGACTAGACTAGTGGCCACAAAGCCAGCACTCTTCTTAATTGTCAATTGGGCCACACAAACTGCAATTTTGTCTAAATTATACTCATCATTTCATAAGCTAAGATTTTAGCAGAAAGATAAGAGACACCTTTCAAACCAGTGAAACTGAACCATCTTCACAGTTTATCTGAAACATCTTTATAAGAAAACAAACTGTGAATTAATATCTTCACAATGCAACTACTACCTAGCTCTTGCATGAAAACATGTTCCAGTAACAAAAATGGAAAATTCTAGCTCCGAAATATGGAAATCACCACCACGGATGCAGAAGATATGCCACAGGAGAATTCTTCTATTAAAGAGTATAACTAGGTAATTTAAAATATCCTTTAATAAGCTTCATCAGTTTAGTTTACAAAAATAACAAGTTGCATCATATTTTGAAGGATGAACTAGCAGAAAAGGAGCTCTTTTTTCTAACTTTTCATCTGAGCATACCTCATTCTAGCTGCGCCTCAACCAACCCTCCCCCTTTTTGCCCATATTGCACATTATGTAACATACTAAATTTCAGCCTTTGTCCTCTAACCTGAAGACATAATAACATTTTCTGTAGAGCCTCACATTCATTGGCTTGACAGGCTACTCAACATGGTTTTACAATCTGTAGAGAGTATCATCTCCCATAGCCATTCACAAGCACTAAAGAAGTTATCTCTGCTTCTCTTTAAGGCCTAACAAGCATAGGAAAACATGGCATCAGGGATCCACCCTGAGTCTCCATACCAAAGCAGAACATTTCCCCTAGACCAAACCAGGATCTGTAGTTTTCTACAACAGAAGCCAAGTAACACTTCGAAGATTAACACACATATTGTATAGCTCAGTATAAAACTGGGGCGGGAAGGGGGGCACTGATGTTCTAGATTTTAAGAAATGTAAAAAATACAGTTCTCTTACAAATTAACCAAATCTGGATTTCTCTTGGGAATTACATGGCAGTAGTTTTGATAGCAACTCACATGTATTGCAGCTGGCAGGGAAAACAAAACATAGAACCCTTTTTTTTAAAACGGTCTATCCTAGAGCTATTCAATACGCAGCCCACGGCCTGTTTGTTTATGGCCCGCAGTGCGGTTTGGGTTTACGCGGGGCTCAACACATGGCCCACCAGTGGGATCCTTTGAACATGGCCTCCACTGGGAAAACACTCCACAACAGTGAGGTGTCGCAGGTGGGGTGAGTACTGCAAGACACAAGTGGACGGGCTGGCTGGAACAGACGGGTACAGGGTGTCGGCGTTTCTAGCCCCCAGGGAGGAGGTGCTGGGAGTGCCAAAGCATTGTGGGAAGTGCTGGCTACTTAGCCTTGTGGGCAGAGCCTGAGAGGTGCTGACTGGCTTCCACTGGCCACATTTGGGCCCAGTGCTGCAGTTTAAGGCTTAATCTTTGTATTCCTGTCTGTCAGTGTGAAAGAAGCTATTTGCATATATTTCCATGTATATGCAACCACACTTAAGTATGCTGTGAGTATTGTGGCCCCCGGGGCGTCCGAAGTTGAGTAGCCCTGATCTATCATATGTAGATACTTCCCAAAGTTCATGAAAGGTTCTTCGAGCGAACAAAGTAGCAAGCACAGTAAACTTGAATATGCACGCTCATATTACCTCGGGATGTTAAAATGCATTTATCTTTGCAAACATGTATCTGCTGAAATTTTCAGCAGATACACATTTACACCCGGGGGCGGGGGCTCCCTGGGAGCTTTAAAGCTACTTCTCCATAAGCACTAGCTCCCATCCCCCCCATCCATTGCCTCTGTATCAGAGGCGGGGCTAGGGAGCAGTCGGCTGGGCGGGAGTTGGTATGCACGAGGAGCCACCTTTCCAGGTTTACCGGCTTCTATCTGCCTCCTCACCCCACACTGCTGGCTCTGATTCAGAGGCAGTGGCATGGAGGGGTGGGGGGCCAGCCAGCTCTGTGGAAGCCAGCACGAACAGGGAAACAGTTTAGAAGCTGGTTCCCTACACGAATTGGCTCCTGACTACCCTGCCCGCCTCTCCGATACAAGTCAGCATGGCAGGAGCCAGTATGTACAGGGAGCCAGATTGAAAGCCAGCCTCCCGCGTGAACTGGTTCCACCTGTCCCCCTAAACTCCCGCACTGCTGCCTCTATGGGAAGCAGCAGCATGGGGGGAGCAGGTGGCGTGGTGGGAGTCGATACGCGCAGGAAGCTGGCTTTTTCCGTAGAGACACCCCTCACCCGCTGCCTCTCTCAAAGGCAGCAGCATGAGGGCAAGAAGGAGGTAGTCCCTCCTCTCCCTGTGGTGCTGCCTCTAATAGAGAGGCAGCAGCGCAGGAGGTGAGGAGGGCAGGCGGAAGCTGGTATACACGAGAAACAGGCTTCCCACATATACCAGCTCCCGCCCATCCCCCTGACCTCCCTGCAGCTGCCTGATAATGATTAATTGATGAGTCCAGCCTTATTGTTTAATCTTGTATACAACTACACTCTAACAAACCTAATATTACCACATTCAGTAGGCTTGCTTTTCTCTCTGATTGGCCTGAGGTTATAATTTCAGAATGCCAGGTGCAGGAAGAGAATGCCAGCCATTATGCACAGCAAGAATGGGCCCAGGAGGCAAGAAAATACTGCAAGGACTAAATTCAGGTGGAATTTTTCGTTTTATAAATGCTTCTATACCAGGAATCAATGTCCACCTTTCAAGATGTGTGTAGAAGAAATGGAAGCTGACAGGCTTTTCCATGAATCCAGCCTGCTTGGGAGTGAGCCACTCTCTCAGCTGCAGCAATGTAAATTCAGACTCTGGGTGGGAAACAACCTTCACTGGCTGAACTAGCTCTACCAAGCCTTTAGATGGGAAAGCTGGACAATGAGCTCAGTGAATTCCACCCTTAAGTAGTGAAATGCCTACATTTAGCTCAAGGAATCCTGTCTAGTGCTGCACCTAGCTGAGTGCCTTACCTTTGGGGGGGGGGGCAGGGGGAGAGCGAGGAGAGTGATGAGAGAGAAGGGAAGAGCAGAGAAGGGGGTGGGGAAATCTTTGCAGTAAACTTGGTGAATTTTGTTTATATGGGGAACAATTCTAAAATGAGCAGGACTTCAGCAGGGAGAAAATATATTTGTCCTCCTGTCCTGTCAACCATAAGCATACATTCAGATTCTGCTACAGTAGGAAGAATGGTTAACCTACTACCGTTAACCAGCAGAGCAACTCCCACCCGTGGCAGGCCCAGCCTGGCCACAGCAGCCCACCATGATGCAGTTGTGGGAGTGCTTGGGCCCAACTGGCGCGATCCCCCCACCCAACCCCATTTAAGCTTTTAACCAGTTAACTGACTAAATGGGATTTTACATCCCTATTTAATAGGTCATTCTAGTAGTGAAGGAACCAGTGACCATTACTGGACTTCATATATTAAATAAAAGAAATGTCCAATGCTACTTTACCCTGTGTTCACTACCTTCTGACTACTGTGTTTCTATATAATGTTATTTTAAAAAAACACCCACAAAATCCGAAGTTTCATAGCATAGTCCACCATGTGCTTACAGGAGAATCTGGACTTCAAGAGAAAGACAAAACAGGTGGGCAGAACCAGAACTACAATGCTGCAAACGACCAACAGTATGTCCAACCTGAGAAAAGCAGTCTCTTAATAGCCCCAAGTATAACCCAGCATCTTCACATGATACAGCCAGTAACAGTTCTCCTAAATCAGTGTCTCCAACCACAACAAAAGTCATCATTCACTCTTTTGAGAGTAAATTAGTTGATGCTAAAAATGCAAAAAAATACCTCACTAAATAACGTTGAGAGTGTAGTTCTCCATGTTTCACTATTTTCTCCTATAGAAGATGTAGGCTTTCAGCAAATACTTCAATGTGTGAAGGAGAAAACAGTAACTAAAATAATTAAATCAAAACATGACAGAACCCATGTAACCTGTGGCACTTGGACCAACAACACTGTAAAGAGAACCCAATACAGTCAACTGCCTTGAGGTTAAATTGAAATTGATCAATACCTTGCAAGATACCCTCAGCATTTCATAAGACTGTAGCCATAAAACATGCATCTTCAAAAGTATAATAGACACAGGATGAACAAAATGACAACTAGTTGTAAAAATCTTTGGGGCCTTCCTATGTGAGAGACAGCACCTAATACTGTGATAACAGCACCAAGTGTATCACTCCATCAAAGCCAATGATATCTGAGGCATTATCCGAATGAGACAATGCCAACCCAAGATAGCCAGATACAGCATGCTACTGCTGGACAGTACTAGGCATTTTACGTGCTAAACTAATTGGCTCTTCAGATTATTTCTGCCCAATACTCTTTTTTTTTGGGGGGGGGGGGGGAGGAGGGGAGTCAGCAAGTACTAATTGCCTTAGAGCAGATAACTCATTACTGAACATACGAAGGGCCATACCAGTTCAGACAAATGGCCCATCTAGCCCAATATTCTGTTTTCCAAAAGGGGTCAGTGCCAGATGCTTCAAAAGGAATGAACACAACAGAGCAATTAAGTGATCCTTCCCGCTGCCCAGTCCCAGGATCTGGCAGTCAAAGGCTACCAAGCCCAAGAGCATGGGGTTGCATCTGTGAGCATTTTGGTTAACAGCTGACAGCCCACTTCTCCATGAACTTATCTAAGTCTTCTTTAGCTGAGTAAGACTTCTGGCCTCTACAACATCCACTGGTAAGTTCTGTAAGTTGATTGTGCACTGTATGAAGTACTTCTTCAGTTTGTTTTTAATAGGCATCACGTTTATTAGGGATGTGAATAGTTAACCAGTAAGCATCACCTGGTAAGGATACAGTTGCTAGATACAGTTAACCAATGAGGGCTGGAGCCACACCCCCCCATCTGCCATGGTACACTCCAGCCCAGTCAGAGGAGCCATCCCCGCCCCCGCATGTGGTGGGCCTGGCCCAGCATGCCACAGACAGGTGCAATCCTGCCAGGTCACAGCAACCCCTGCACGCAGCTGGCCCCGTCCAGCGTGCCAAGGCAAGAGCACTCCAGCCCAGACAGAGCAACCTAAGAATGCTAAGAAGCAGGTAAATGACTAATCATGTAGTCAATACAATTTGTATCAACTACACGTTCGCCAGTAAAGGGGCCCTGCTGCAGCTCTGCAGTTTAAATGTAGTAAGAGCACGGCGGCTATTACTACTTCTAAAATGCAGAAGTCCTGAGCAGTCCTGGCTCCCGCTGCACCTCTGCCTCCCTGAGCCCCTCCCCGTCACATCACAGATACGGTGCTTGGGGGGGGTGATGGGTGACATGACAGACCTACTTTTAGCCAGCTTCCCTCAGCACCAGCTCCTGCTTCCCCCCCCTAGGCTTATCGAGTAGTCGAGCCGATACAAAAATAGCATGGGGGGAGGGAAGACAAGTAGTTGAGTAGTGACTCAACTACCCAATAAGCCTAGGAGGGGTGGCTCGGCTCGGTATGAGCAGGGAGCTTCCTTGAAAGCCGGCTTCCTGCCTGTACCACCTCCCACTCTCCACTGTTGCTTCTCTATCAGAAGCGGGGACGGGAGGTGGGCCAGCTCCCCACACAGTCCCTGGCTCCCGCCTCCCCCGCCCCTGGAGAAGGGGTTGCAGTCGTTATGATTAACCAAGCTTATCAGTTAATCGTGTGTATGACTACACTCTAGCATCCCTAGTCTGAATGTGAGTTTTAGTGGTATGAATAGAGAAACGATGGATCTGAAACTGGCATGAAGGGCAAGATTTTGATATAGTACTAGGGAGAGGACCAATGTAGGTTACAGACTTGAGGATACTGACAGAAGAGAGGGAGAGGGAAAACAACAGGGGACAAGCTGAATTCTTTAAGTTTAACTCTATGACTAGAAGAGCTGTCAAAGAAGATAGATACAGAAGGCGAGACACAAATCTGTGAGTCATCAGCATCAAAATGTCAGAAGCTATCATGAATGGATCAGAAAATCTAGAAATAAAATGCAGGCAGGCTAGGGAAGTATCCAAGGACTAAGCTCTGTGGGAACACCACCAAAACAGAAAAAAGAACAATCCACTGAACAAGATGTTGAACGAACAATCAGCAACATATAAGACTATAGGAGAAGGCATGTCTTGTGAAAATTAAGTTAGGAAAAGATTTCTAGAAGGAGCTTATGATCAAAATCCAAAAGTAGCCAAGAGGTTAAGAAATATGAGGGTGGGATAGAAGCCCTCTGATCTAGTTAAGGAAAAAAAAAAATCAGAAATTTGGATGAGTTTCTGATTTATTCATTGCAGTAAACCAGTCAGAGAAACTGTACTGGAATTTAAAAATCAACTGGGTCATGGAAGCCAGGTGGTATAGCAAAGCCACAAAATGCCATCGGGACAAAAGACCAGGTTTGCCTACTGTGAGCTGAACAGGTTGCTGGGGCAAGATAAAAATGAATCCTTGAACAAGCCAAATGGAAAAGTTTGTGACCTCCGTTTAAATAATATTCTCATTAGCCAATATCTCAGGCTAAAAATCTATGCAGCAAATATCACTATGGTGAGAAGCATACATGATCAAAGTTCACAAGAAAGGGGGGAAAGCCTTCACATAGTTTGTTCTACCTCCTACTGTACAATCTGATTGTATTTTTCACATTACAGGCATTTTCATAGAATCACGCAGATCAAGTCTGAATTAGTATAGAAATGTATGCTCATCAAGACTAATCTACCATTACTAACGTATTGCTCTCAGTAAATTTGAGTATACTGATTTAAATTTGTGATCTTAGCAGTTTTATTATCAGGCAACAGAATTTTATTTTTTTCTGAGGATTGTCATTACAGATTATCAACAAAATGGTCACTTTTACATGATTTTAAATGTATTTCCTCTCTCTAAAAAACAAAAGACTCCAACATGTGGAAAAAATGTTCCACTAGATTGCTCCTGAGTATACATATCTACTTGAGTTTTATGAGGCACTGATGCATTTAAAATATTTTTAAATAGCACAAATACAAACATGTAAATACTGGGCCCATATATGTTTATGGTAAATCCCAGGCACCTACCTGAAAAGTACATAATTGTTAACATTCCCAAAATGCCCCCATGTTATAAGTGACATCAGGGAAATACACCCCGCCCACAGCTTCCCTCTTTACAAGACTCCAGGGCCTCTCCATCTGGTAAACAAGTGTGGCACCATGGAGCTCCCAAAAAAAAAAAAAAAGAATATCATCTCCTCGACTGTCCCACTGCAGTCTTTTGCTTTCTTTTTTTTTTTTTTTTCTTTGAAAGTATTTTTCCCTTTTTTAAAAATAAAAGATTTTTTTCTTTTCTCTCCATAAGTTAGCCATGTTCGAGACTGAACATGCTTTGCCTCACTGAAGTCTTCTGAAATAACTTTAAAAAAATTAGATGGGGAGGAGTTAATTTGCATTACTTGTGAAAGTATTTTTAACTACCTCTCAATTATGAGATCTTTGAATTAGGACTCATTGTTTGTTGAGAAGCCTCTTTGTGAAGCACTTGTGGCTGCAAGCTGTTAGTTCGCTTTTTTTGGTCTTAGTGCTAAAAATAAAAAATTAAGTCTTACTGATATTGCTCTCTCTATAACAAAGATACTTTTCCCCATCTGCATAGTTATTAGTGTGGTAACATTAGCCTAACATACTTTAAAACACATTTCTAGTAGACATATAGAATATTGCTCATCAACTTCTTTCGACTTAGACTTTCGCATCTCCTCACACATTTCCAACACAGGCAGCAAATAAAACGTCTTTCGAAACACTACTAACACCAGAAGTTGCAGTGACTCCAAGAGGATCTCAGCTTCTTGCCTTTTTCAGTGCTTGTCAAATTCTCAAAGAGGAACGTTAGTTTTTCTAATTTATTCCCCTAACTTTGTGGAAGGAATAAGTATAGCTACACCAACCCTGACAGATGTTTGTCTAACCTGTTCTTTAAAATGTCCACTGACATGAATTTGACAAGCTTCCTAAGTAATCCATTACTAGGGCATGATCTTGATTTAATATTTCATCCAAAGCACATTACATTTAAACAAAGAAATAATCCTCTAATATTATATTGCAGTGTCAACAACTGGTATACAGTCTAATACCTCCTGTACAACTTGAATTAACCACTTCCTGGAACAAAACCAAAAAATATTAACTACACTGCTCCTAAATATTACAGGACTTTTCATAGATGGTAAACATACATGCTGCAATATATCAAGAGTGGACACAACAGGGTGAGCTAACAATGAAATGTCAGCCTTAATGGAAACCTGCAAAAAAAATTTAAAAAAGCAAGCCAAGTACAGAACAGCATCCTGAACAGCTACAAAAAAACAGACTCTGCTTGATATTTGACAGAGTCTGTGTGTGCATGCATGTAAATTCTTTACAGATCATGAAAGGTCTACAAGTCGATTCCAGGTTCATTGCTGACGTCTCAAAGGGCATCATCCTGCGACAGACTACTGATACTGAATAATTCCACAGGCATACTGAGGTGACCCGTAAGAGACCTAGTCCTATAAGATGGGCATGAGGGAAGCTGTAAAAATAGGATGCCATTTTCAAATGTACCTTTATTACTTGATGTAAAATTTTTAAATCATAAATGGAAAATAAAAATTCAAGTGAAAGTCAGAGGCTACACAAAACACCATCTGATGAATTCTGAGGCATTGATAGTAAGCATACATCCAGCTAAAAGACTTGTCAGAATCTATAAAGATTTTTTAAAAGTTACTACAGACCTACATATTACTGCGCTGAACATCCCTTGACCTGGTTAGTGGAAGTATTTAGCAGGTATCTTATTCCTCAGCTCAATTTTCACACATCCTTTGCAGACCAGCTCTAATACTGACATTTGAGTCAAACCTTTATCAATGTAATTGTTTTCCTTATTATAATTAGTTGACTCATTTTGAGTTTGGACAAATATTTTCACCATATGAGAGCTATTTCTGTTCAATTTGTAGACTACATATACAAAATATTTAAGAATAAAGCAATAATTTCATGAAAGCAAGAGAAAAGTTTCTATTCCTTGATGCTTTATGTATACAAGATACCTACTGATGCACTAGTATTTTCAGATGTGTTAAAATTATAGTACAATACTAACTAAATGAAAAAACATGGACTTTCATATTTTAAACTTAACTCAAACATTATAAGCCAAGAAGCTAGTACATCACAGAAAGTAACTGGTTTGAGAAAGCTCTAAACAATCAGTATCCAAGAATCAAATATTGTTGATGAATCTGCTGTCAGGAACTGGTTTTGCAGGTTCACGTGCATTTGCATTGACCACCAGGTTTCAACTGATGAACATTACTGGAAATCAGTTACAAATTTATTGGAAAACAAGCTCTCAAGCTTAGTGTTATATTTTGTTAAACTATGGTCTGCCCTAAGTGAAATACATCATCATTTGCAGAAGAAGGCATCTACAGACCTACAAATTTACAAGAGTATTTTCAAAGAATTCCCCCCAAACCAAATAGAATACTCCATCTCAAATCAGTCGAGAATTTTATGGATATGTTGACGTACAAAGAAAACAAAATATACATCTACTAAAAAGACAACACAAGGTGAAAGACAGCTAACTTAACAGAAAAAAACTCATCTGAAATAAAGTCAGTGAGATAGCTAGAGATGTATATATGTAAACTTTGTTACAATAATTTACTACACAGCTAAAAAGTTATGCCCACTATTTTCCCTCTATTTTGTCTCTTAACTAACATTCATCACCAATAGCTTCCCTAAATAAATATTTGTTCTTAATTCAAAAGATGTATCACATTGTAACAGTTTAAGAATTGCAATACCAAAATAAGTGATAATAAACAAGCAAAGAAGCCCTTTTATATCCACAGTACACAAACATGCCTGGGGCACAGTAATTTTCAATTGGTTTTTAGGTTGTGAGAACTGGTTCAGCCTCCATCCTCTATTAACATGGACAAAGGTACTAAGCTACATCCTAGTGTCTATTCTAATACTCTAGAACAGAGGTGGGCTTGCTTGGACCCGCCCCCTGAGGGTTAGGACCCCCCCCCAACATTAGGGAGCCTGCACTGGCACTCCAGCCCCCCTGCTGCCCTATTGCAGGTGTGCAACACACTAGGCTGGGCCCCCCAGGCTCTGGTGTTTGAGGGGAACATGAGGAGTGTCTTTCTCCTTCTCAGTAGGGGCCACTTCAGTGAGTGAGGGGTTCTTTTTTGGTTGTGTGTTGGGGGGGTCCTTTTCATTTGTGTGTGGCCCCTGACTGATTTTTCTGTGCGTGGCCCCTGACCCAAAAAAGGTTCCCCACCCCGCTCTAGAAGTTTCTCTCAATTATACTTGATCAGACTATGAAATATGCTTCACTTACATATTAAACAAACTTCTGCAGAAAAAACAGCCCCACTCACTAATGTGCAAATGGCAGAGACCTAAAACATCACAGCCATCTTCTGTAATCTTTACCTCATAACACGATTTACACTGTAGATTTGCAACCTATAAGTAGATTATTCAACATTCAAAGTAAGCAAGCAAGCACACCCTTTTAAAATCATGTTAAAATTCTCATCCAGCTTTGACAAATTTAATCTCTGAATAAGACAAAATTTAAATGACTGGTTTAAAGCAAGCCAAGAAGAATTACAGTACAATTTTTATAAATATTCATTAATATCTGACAGTGTACATTTCAAAATAATAATTTAATGCTGACTTTTGTCTATGGAAAATAAATTTGAATCAAAGGTAATAGTAAAACTAATTGCTTTTATTTAATTATTTAACTAATATAAACTAGAAAATCAATTTTATCACAAAGTCCCATTTCTAATGAGTATACATAACTGATAAAAAGTGTTTTAATTCTAGCTTCCATTTTACATTTCTGCTAATATAGAATTTGTTTCATTAGTTTATTTTAATTTTTAGAGCATTGTTCCCCATAGCAAGAGAAAAATTAATAAGATTCAATTTCACTTACCTGTAACCCCCTCCTCCTCAGAATACTTGAATCATCCATATTTTGAACTCTCAGTTATTGCCAGGGCTACCAATTCCTTCCGACTCTCACTTGCTTCTGGCTAGTGATCCTCTGTCACAGACTGGCAAAGCAGCCCATTATTTTCAATCTTTTTCTCCCAATCTCTAAAAATAAGTCCTGGTCCTAAATTTGCCTGAGTCATGAAGAACTGCAGCCAGTGTCTCTGATCAGATGTTCGTACTTCTGTCTCCTCTCAGGCACTGTCAAATCACATTTAAAAAGCTTCAAAGATCTGAATAATCTGTTTCAAGTTTGAATGTGTTTTCCCCCACACAAATTTGTGTACAGGTAAAAATAAATAATAATCCAAGTCCTAACAAAATGTCAAAAAAAAATTAATTAATTCAGATTTTCTTCCCCTGGGTCTTGGTTCAATTTCATTTTACCTGATCTGTTAAAAAGGCTCAGTAAACTACAATAGGTTGCCTTCATCCAGTGTTTACAATAAGCTCACAAAATCCAGGCCACATTTGTTTTTCAAAAATACACCAACCTACTTTACTAAAATTCACTATTCTTCCAATTCTAGGGAATTTATTTTGCCAAACACGCAAAATTTCTTTATTCCTTTGGACAGACAAAGCAAATGTCAGATTCTTCAGACACTGTAGCACATTCTTTTGTTTCTGCTATCTATGAAGTATGCTGGTCTCTTTCTCCTCAAATGTGGCAGGCACAACGCTTTCTTTCTTTACTGTCTTAGTTCAGTACTGAGATTTCACTACTCTTTTATGCATTGAAGGGTCTGGAACACGTGTTGTGAGTTCTGAACATGTAAGAATTCATTCATTCATCTATTCATCACTGACAGAACTGTCATAAGAAGCCCTTCCCTTTTCGTCATCCATGTATAAGTGGTAGATTAGAAAGAAGCCACGGTTCAGCTGAGGCTTTTTCAGCCTGCTTTGTACTTTCTTTTTTTCACCGTCACTTTCATGCATATAAATTCAGCAAGGCAAAAAATGCTTCCTTCCTTCCATATGCAGTATCAAAATCATATTTAAATTGGAGAAATTAGAGCGTATTCAAGAACCAACACTGAAAATGAGCTTACTGACTATGAACACGGCTTTAATGAAAAATCTAAAGCTAAAAGATAATGGGTTGAATATATCAAAATAAATTCAACTCTTAAAGAATGCTTTTCCTATATGTTTGCCTTTTTAAAAAAAATCAAACATATGAAAAACATGAGAAACAATTAAAAACAGCCCATGAATTTTTAGCACAGGGTGAAGGCAACAGATCCTGCCTCCTGATCACAGCGCAGTAAAGAGCCTACAACTTTCTAATATAAAATATTTCCCCGCAAAAAAGCAAGTTCACCCTCTGAGGGATTCTACTAGGTATTTAAAAGAAAATTTCAGATTCCATAAAGAGCTGTGTGTGAGGAACTTTTAATCACTGTTATATATCCTAAAGCATGCATATGCAGGCATTAGTGAGAACTCAGACTGCAGAGTGCCTCCCATTGCTAGCTGAAAAGCTCTGTTCCCACAATTAGGACAGCGTGAAACCAAAAAAGTCTCAATAAAAGCACATAGGTTGATGGTGCTTAAAAGAATGGATATTTACATGGAAATCTTTGGTCAGTCTTCATGCTAAGAGACTGAGTTGTATGAGCTAACCACAAAGTGAACCAAAAGCAGATACAACTCAATTTCATTCACCCGAGTTCTTCAAATCCTCTGCAGAGACAGTGTGGTCTTTTATTGTGAGGTGCTAATAAACCCTCATCTTGCCGACACCTCCTTCCATCTGCTGTTTTAAGTAACTGAATTTGGAATTAGGTCTGCAGAGTCTTTGTGAGCTACCCGACAGGGCAACCAACCACACACAGGCTGAGCAGGCAGCTCATTTGCATAGTATATACTGTACAGTGTAAAAGCAGTGCACTAGTAAAAACTCAGCCACCTGATTTTAAAGGAACAGTACCCTCTTCCTCAACATACATGATGTTAACAGAGAAAGATTTCTCCATTTTAAATTGAATAGACACGAGAAGCAACAGTAAACTATGAACAGACAAAACCCTACAATTAAAATACAAGTCATATGTTTCATCCTAAATAATACATGTGATATGATGGATTTCAGAAATAAGAAAATGTACTCGCTGCACTCCTCAACACACACCCAAGTTTCCTGCAAAAATACTTCAAGGTAAGTGAGCAGCATACATTGTCAGTTAGCAGCTATAGTGCCCCAAAAAAAGTTAGTGGCAGAATTGATACCCAAACTGAAAACCAGTTTTTGGCAGCTCGTGCTTATTGGAAGAACGTTCTCAAACACATAGTTGAAATCATAGTTTTTCTTACTGAGCATGGTCTGCCATTTCATGGTTCAGATGAAACTGTTGGATCAAAACACAATGGCAAGTACCTTGGTGTTCTCGAGCTAATTGCAAAGTTTGACCCTTTCCTTAGCTCAGCACATCAGTGAACATGCAAATTGCAGAAGAGACCAGACATCATATCTATCAAAGACTATCTGTAATGATTCGTTGCACTGCTGGCAAAGACGATGCTATTAGCGTCCATGTCAGAAGCACCCAGATGATCTCCCAGTAGATTTTACTAAAGAATTTCTACAATTCGTTGAATTCATATCACTCATTTAGAGAGAGAAAAGATGATGAAAGCTTATCTATTCGCATATACCGAGTTATCACTTAATCCAATGTGAAAGAATGTTTCCCAAATGTTGAAACTGCATTACAGCCGTATTTTTCACCAATCATCACTAATTGTAGTGAACATAAGAACGGCAGTACTGGGTCAGACTAAAGATCCATCTAGCCCAGTAGCCTGTCTGCCGACAGTGGCCAGCACCAGGTGCCCCAGAGAGGGTGGACTGAAGACAACGATCAAGCGATTTGTCTCCTGCCATCCTTCTCCAGCCTCTGACAGAGGCCAGGGACACCATTTCTATCCCCTGGCTAATAGTGGAGAATGTTCCTTCTCTCTTGTAACAAAGGTTAAAAATGTCCTCCAATCTACCATGACTCAAGAACACCTCAGTGCTTTGTCCCTCATGAGCACTGAAAATGCAATTGTTAGGTCTTTGAATTACAATGACATAATTCATGACTTTGCAACAGCTAAAACTAAGAAAACAAAATTGTTTGTTTGAAGGAGTAGAATGAATGTGTTAAGTTTACGTACATAAAACAGCATAATTTTTTCCCGTAATATGTACTTCATTCTTAGGTCTTTCCCTCCCATTAGACATAGGCCCCTCATGACCTTAATCCAGCCATGGTGGTGCCGGATGAAACCATAGGCGAGAGTCTGAAACCGTAGGTGCCGTTACAGGCTCTGAAGGGGAGTCTGTCTAGAGAACACAGCTGCAGTTACCTAGAATAACTGCATGAAAAATCCTGTTGAGTCCTGGGTTGGAGAACATCCTATATGTACAGAAACTTCAGGGAATTTAGTTACTAAGCTCCAGAACAAGTCTCTACTGAGCATGTCTGAATTGTCATTTTTCAAAGGCTTGACCAAACTTAAGCAAATTTTAACTGGAACAGCAAAAGGCACATCCCTGATATAAAGTCCTTTCCATGCCAAGTAGCAAGTCCCTGCTCCAAAATAAGTGCATGATACAGTTTCTCAAAGAAAAAATTGACAGATTAAAAAAAAGGGGGTAAAACTACATAATACTCCCTAGCTTCAGTGCCAGAAATGGCTGACCCGGTTGGTTGAAATTTTGCAAAATGATTCAGATTGATGCACACACTTCGTATGGAAATAACCCAAATTGTCAAAGTCTGACAAAGTTATAACCAACTGAAAACAGTTGTTTATTATGGGATGTGTTGGGCAACTTTAATAAATAGTACTACCAAATGTGCCTATATCACTAAAATGTGACCAGTCCTATTAAAGAATCTTGGGGCCACTTCACAGATGACTTTTTGCTGCGTAGAAAATTGACCATTTATTCCATGAACTGTTTTGCTGAATTACTTACGTCCATACTTAATATTTTTAATTCTTGTAATTTATTACCTTAGGCTGTATTTACTCTACAGCCACACAAGGACAACGCTGCAGCTGTGTCACTGTAGCACTACTATACAGAAATTTCCTAAAGCAACAGAAAGGGTTGTTCTATTGATGTCATTAACCTACCTCTCTGACAGGTGGTTGATTCAAGAATTCTTCCATCAATCTAGCTACATCTACCCCTGGGGTTAGTTTGACTTAACTACAGTGCTCAGCACACAACATTTTTTTCCACAAACCTGAGCCATGAAGCTAGCCCAGGGTCAATCTCATTTTTATATGTAGACCAGGTTTTCCTCAACCTGGAATTAAAATACTGCTTCCTCCTCTTAGCTTTCACTAATAGCTCAGTCTAGCTACAGTCTACATTTTCATTAGCAGGAGTGTTGTTAGTGAAATATGAAAAGTAATTCTTCCACTCTACTCAACCCTAATAAGGCCTCAGCTGGGACCACACTTCAGGAAAGACACGGACAAACTGGTGAAAATCCAAAAGACAGCAACAAGAATGATTAACAGTCTAGACCAACATGATGATGAAAGATTGGGTTTATTTCATCTGGAAAAAAAGATGACTGAAGGGGGACATGATAGTAATCTTCAAGTATGTAAAAGGTTAAAAAAAAGCAAATGACAAACTTTTCTCTGTATCACTAAAAACAGGACAAGAAGCAACGGGATTAAACCAACAAGGAAGATATAGGTTAAATTTTAGAAAAATTCCCCAATGGTAAGATTAGTTAAGCACTGAAACAAATTACCTATGGAAGTTGTGGAATCTCCATCACTGGAGGTTTTTAAGAACATATTAGACAACTGTCTGAGTGTCCAGACAATATTTAGTCCGACTTCAATGCAGGGTACTGGACTGCATGACCTACCAAGGTCCCTTCCAGTCCTACTTTTCTATGATTTCTACAGTTAACCAGTCTGGTCTGTCTTGCAGACGTTCCAAGATCTCTTATTGTTTTGTAATGGATGCCTCAAGTCATTGAAGAAAAAAAAAATCAAGTTCTTCACCTGTGGAGCAGTAATTGATGCTTCTGTCTAGATTCTCTTCCAGCTACCAGGGAAGGAATCAGCTGGGTTCACTATCTCTGGCTAGCCACAGGCAAGATTTAAGGTTAAAAGTAACCAAGTGAAAATGAGAAAAAGATCTCTCCTCAACTGTTGTTCCCACAGCTACATACAAGCATTGGAGACTCACTTTAAAACTTTTCTTCAATCTGTTTTGTTGTTGTTTTGGGGCAAGTAACTTAGTCAGCACTGAAGACATTCATGGCAGGGGGCAAAGTGTCCTGAAGTATTTCTGTGACTGAGAACTTGCAGAGAATCATGACTGGGTAACTTGCAACATTTTGGCAAAATATTATCATTGCCAATTGTACCAAGCTTTGGGCATTTAGCTACAAGATACAAAATGTGAACTGAACAGCCAAGATATATTGTTCACCACATTTGACCTCAGATTTCCTATAAGACATGGTCCTGATTCTGGTGAGGCTGGCTTGCTTGCTTCTTTCTAACAAGCAGTAAGATGGTCAGATAGGCACTATGTCTGTGTGTCAGACAACCAGAGTTTCAAAGCAGTATCCAGGTCAATAATTACTTTCGTCAATATGACAATATAAATGAAGCCTTCAAGATTGCCATTCTTGCCCAAAAAGAACTATACCAGCGAAGAGGAGACTTGGGATGTTAGATAGGCAAAACACACTTCTTCAGATGAGGTGATCTTGGGACATCTTGATCTTGAGGCTGGAAGTTAGTTACAGATTGTAGGAGCTGAATACGGTCTCACACCAGCAGTTTCCAGATTGCGACAGAGGACACCAGTGCTACACAAGACTGGAGAATAATCAGATAGGGACTATTACTCTCAAGGAGTCAAACAGTGCTCAGAGATGAACTAATTTCTGGCACAGTCAGTTCACCGTGGTCAGCACTGGGCCACAAACTCCGTCTAGGTCACACGTTTGCCAACTTTTGTTAGCCATGGTATGATAAATCCTGAAACTTCTGCTGGTATAGAGCTGCTACTATGATTAGACTCTTGGAAAATACCCTGAGGTGCAGATACAAGTTTAAAAAACTGGGTCCTGGGGTAAACCTCAGTTTCTAGTAAGCTCATACTTTCTGAACATGTACTTAAGCCACTTTTCCAATTCCTACTTGCTCTTCTTAATAATGTCTTTTGATGCATCTGTTTGTAATTACACAGGCAGGCATTATATTCATCAAAAATAAAGCAAGTATTGCCCACATTCACCATACCTTCACTATTAAAAATTATGCCTAATTCTTAATTGAATTTATTTGGCTTCAGTTTCCAGTCATACATCTTCCTCAGATAGAGCGCCCTTTAGTACCCATTATGTTTTACCCATAAACATACTCTTCACTCTTTTTTTTTTTTGGACAAACTAAACAGACAGAGCTCTTTAAGCCTCTCGTTGGAAGAGAACAAGAACTTGGCTCTATTGCCTAGGACTATATGGGAAGTATAATCTGAATTATCAAAAAACAGAATGGATTTGGAGAGTAAGGAGAGGGATGTGACTGGGGAAGGAAGGAAAAGACAAGAGAAAAATTGTTGGGAGGGGGGGATGAAAAGGAAGGAAAGAATAACAAAGGGAATGAAAGAGGACCAAAGAGGAAGAGGCGCAACGTTAAAAATGGAGAAGAGATGCACTATAAAAACAGAACTAACGAAGGGGAAGGTAATAATGAAAAGGAGGGGAGAAGAGTAAAAGCTGCATACAGGCAAAGATGAACTAGGTGTTTTTTTTTTTTAAATCAACAGAAACCTGAAAACCATAATTAATTGCAACTAAGCAATTATACTTTGAATTTTACCAAATGTTTGCCAGCAGGACTGCCCTCTTGGCCAGCAGTCAATGTGAAAAATATATGGTGGAGCACCAATCAATGAAGACCCAGGACCACAACATAGCAAATTACCTAGATCACTTATGCCAGCACTTGTTAAGAGGAGGAAGTCTGACAACGTTGCTACCCGATGTTGCCTCAAGTTTCTGCTCAGGGCCTCCATCTTTCATACGTGCATGGGACTGGACTATATAGATCTCAAAGTCTCTTCCAGGCCTATCATTCTATATCAGTTAGCAACTAGTACTCCCCTAATACATCTGAATCTTCACTCCATCCCCTGCCTGTTGATAGGAAGGAATTCTCTCCCTTGACCCAAACTAGATCCCTGAGTCTTGCAGTAGGACATTCTGCCTAGGGCATAGCCTCAATTACTTTCCCTGCCCCTCCCCCCCATACAGCTGCCAAGCTCTGTCTACTATTCTAACTCCCCTTCCAGCCTCAATTTTTAGTTCCTCCTCCCCAGCGAATAGATTTGATGCCTGTCTCTACTGCTGTTGCTACTGCTTCTAATTTCCCTCACAAAAACAGTAGTAGAATAGTACAGATCTTTATTCTCCTGACTTCTCAATAGCAGTAGTGAAAGTGACCAGTCTTGCCAATTTCACTCTCAGAAAAGCCATGAGCACAGGAAGAGGCACTAGAGCGGTCTTGGATCTTCACATTTGGAAGGTATCTTTACAGTCTATGCCGCCTTGGCAAACTAACAGATTTTTAAACAAAAAAATATGCCTGCAGAAATTGATGTTTTAGGACCCACATTCACCAGGGAAGATGTCCTATTCAATAATAGAGAGGAAGTGACAGGATTGTTAGAAAATATACAGAGAATTGAAAGATACTGATAGGAGGTCCCAAGGAACAGTTTTTGAGATGAGCTTACCTCCTACATGTTACACGCTGTACTGATTGCAAGACACAATGCAGATACTTTCAAATGTACCAGACCTGTGTATTTATTTCAGAAATCAGGCTCCCAACATTACAGGAAAAGTTTAATTTTCATTTCACTCTTTAGTTAAGAAAGAGCTAAAATGTTTATGAAAAAGAACCAATGAAATGAATTATTTAATAGAATCCCCTCTGTATCACAGGACCCTGCCATACAATGTGATCTGTACCACCACCACCTAGAGCAAATCCAAATATGCTGCATAAAAGCGTACTTACAGCCTTATGTAGCATTTCATCTTATGTCACACATACAGAGCTGTATAGAATGCAACAATTTTGAAGTTAAGTTAGTGGTGGTCTAGGTTGATAAATTCACAGCCTGGCACACCTATATACACTACTGAAGCAATGCTGGCTTACTTCACACAGAATCATCTTTATTTATTTATTTAGTATTTTATACAATGCAAGCACTAAAAAAACTCTTAGCAAGAATCACTCTTAACAGGCTGGAGCACCTCCCCTTAATTGGTTAACCAGTTAGCCAATTACATGGGATTTTAAATCCCTATTTTACACAGTTGTGTTTGTTGTCGTGTTTTTATTATGTATCAGGGGGTAGCCGTGTTAGTCTGAACTTGCAAAAGCAGCAAGGAGTTTTTATTATGTGAACACCTGTCCTTTAGTCTAAGACAACAAAATTCATTTCACATAGCCAGCAAGAGCTTTCTAATTGCATGCCAATATTAGCAAAGAACTGCAAAAACAATTGTGTCTTAACTTAAAATTATTTAGTGTTCTGCAATTCAAAATTACACTTTGCAAGATCTTAGCGAAATCTTTTCTTTTGATAACTTAAAACTGAAAGGACTACATGTTAGGGTGTAACACTCAAAGATATGGTATATCAAGTTTGGTAAAAACAACAAGAAGTCCTGTGGCACCTTATAGACTAACAGTTTTATTGAAGCATGAGTTTTCGTGGGCAAAGACCCACTTCATCAGATGCATGTAGTGGAAATTCCAGAGGCAGGTATAAATATACAGGCGTAAGAAAAGAGTTCCAATCAAGAGAAAGGTTAGAGATAATGAGGTCAGTTCAGTCAGAGGAGAAGGCCCCCTTCTAGCAGCTGATGTGGAGGTGTGAACACTAAGAAGAGAAACTGCTTTTGTAGTTGGCTAGCCATTCACAGTCTTTGTTTAATCCTAAACTGATAGTGTCAAATTTGCAGATGAACTGTAGCTCTGCAGTTTCTCTTTGAAGTCTGTTTTTAAAGTTTTTTTGTTGCAGGATGGCTACTTTTAAATCTGCTACTGGGTGTCCAGGGAGATTGAAGTGTTCTCCTATAGGTTTTTGTATATTACCATTCCTGATATCTGATTTGTGCCCGTTTATTTTTTACGTAGGGACTGTCTAGTTTGGCCGATGTATATGGCACAGGGGCATTGCTGGCACATGATGGCATATATTACATTGGTAGATGTGCAGGTGAATGAGCCCGTGATGGTGTGGCTAGGTCCTGTGATGGTGTCACTGGTGTAGATATGTGGGCAGAATTGGCACCGAGGTTTGTTGCAGGGATTGGTTCCTGAGTTAGAGTTACTGTGGTGTGGTATATAGTTGCTGGTGAGAATTTGCTTGAGGTTGGAGGGTTGTCTGTGGGCGAGGACTGGCCTACCTCCCAAGGTGTGTGAGAGCGAGGGATCATTGTCCAGGATGGGTTGTAGATCACTGATGATGCGTTGGAGAGGTTTTAGCTGGGGACTGTAGGTGATGGCCTGTGGTGTTCTGTTATTTTCTTTGCTGGGTCTGTCTTGTAGCAGGAGGCTTCTGGGTACACGTCTGGCTCTGTCAATCTGTTTCCTCACTTCCTCAGGTGGGTATTATAGTTTCAGGAACGCTTGGTGAAGATCTTGTAGGTGTTTGTCTCTGTCTGAGGGGTTAGAGCAAATGCGGTTGTACCTTAATGCTTGGCTGTAGACGATGGATCATATAGTGTGTCCGGTATATGGTATATCTCCAAGTCACTGTTTTGTTTCAGCCCAATTCCAAAAGCTAAATACACAGAGAAGGATTCGAACTTAACTTCATTCACAAGTTTAACTCTCATGCTAATGGTATGAACTGTGATATCAGATGGCTCGCACATTATCAACCAACCAAACTATGAAGGTGCTAATGGTTCTTGATGTCTCTGTAGAATCTGGTGTTGGTCATCTTCCTTTCCAAGTACAAACTAATGGTTCTAATCAGCCTCTTGTAACTATTTACTCTTTAAGGTGCTGCTCGACTATTAGTCTGTAACAAGAAAGACTTAAAAAACAACAAACTCAGCTATCCCTCTGAAGCTTATCTACTCATTGTCTCTTTTTTCTTCCTCCCCTCCATTTTTTTTCTCGCTCTCCTCCCTCCTCCCTCACTCCCACCCCCTTCCCTTATTTATTCTTGGATCTGGACTTCTAACACTCTGGTCATCTGAAATGGGCTGTGCCCACGAAAGCTCATGATACCATCTACATGTTTTGTTAGTCTTTAAGGTGCTACTAGACTATTTGTTGTTTTTTATTTAAATGTTATACCTGTTGGCAAACATTTCCCTTTGAGAAAGCCTACCAACCAAGAATCTAGGTGAAGTGATTGCAACTGATGTTATTTTCAGAAACACTTTGTCATTAAATCTCCTATGATAATTACATAAAAATAAAGGGAGCTAAACTTTTCTTCATCTCACTTTCCATCTCCTATCACAGTTTTTTTTAGTTTTACTTGATTAATGTCTACTTTGCTGGAGACTGATGTGTGCCCTTTAGAAGTAAATTTGTACAAAGACATAAAAACAAGGAAGGGGGATGAAGTAACTTGCCTTGTTAAAATGCTTGGCAGTGAACCTACGGAAACTTGCCTGACAGCTTGTCTGAATCTCCTCTGGATTTCCTGCCTCCCCTATTTACTAAGCTTCCGTCTCAGAAACCAGGCCTCAGGATAAAGCAGTACATTAACAATGAACTATAGTAGCAAGTAACAGCACTCCAGGACCGTAAAATTCAAACTTAAGAGACTGAATTATTTTTCCTGCGACCCAAAGAAAACATTTGTTAAAAAAAATCCACAAAGCCATCTCACAATAACCAAGCTTTCATAATCAAGTTTCTGTTACTCGAGAGTTCTGAACAAGTTTCCCTCCCTGCTCACCTAATGCACATCTAAAGCAGACACACCCACTTGTCTTCCATACAAATGAAAACTGAGGGTGAGGGAGGAGTTCATTCATTTAAAGACCAATAGTGTTTGTACTGCACCACACAAGGCATAGTCAAAAGAGACAAGCTTCCAGTCAGAAACAAGTTCCTTGGCTTACAGCCCTCGGAAAGCTATCGTCCTAAGAAAAAAATCTTGAGTTTATGTTTAATATTTATACAGGACGCTGAACTTCACTATATAAACATTCCTCTTCAGATATTCAACCAGCATTAAAACAGAATAGAAACTAGTTTCATCTCTGATGCTGTGTTCCAACTACCATCTCACTTTTCAAATAAAATAGCCTGATAGGCTCAAAGATGCCAATTTTAGCAAATTATTTTCCCATATGCTTCAGATTTAACATTGTGAAAAACATTTCCCACCTGGTAAATGTTCAGATGGCATTACTAAAATTATAATTCTGCTCTTTTAATTAGACTATAGCCATCATATTTTAGAGGCATTTAAACTTTTCACTTAAACCTCAGTGGTGAAGTTATGTAAACAGAACAGCAACACAAACAAAATTTAAGATCCAGATATCCATCTGTTTATGGTTTCCCTAATGAAATGGCTTCACTTCCTACAATATAGCACACAAAGCAATGCCTCTAACCACTACCTTTTCTACATCTTCCTTCCCTCATTTCTCAATTCAATGCCACAGTTGACAACAGTTGTCTCAAATTCTTTGCCCGTGACTGTACACTGGGTCCCCTGCCTCCAGACGGACTTCAATGCTCTCAAAGTTTCTATCCCCCTCAGGGGTGAAGTCACTCAAGTTTCTTACAGGTATAGTCGCGTTGCAGCCCCTGGGGGGGGGGGCACGCCTCAGGACAGGAGGGGGGCAATACAACAGTACCTATGAAACATTTAAGTGTGGGATGGAGTGTGGGGAAGGGGATTAGAGTGTGGAAAGGGACTCAGTCTAGGGATATGGGGATGCAGGAGTCAGGGTTGGGGCTGAGTAGGGGCTCAGGTATGGAGGTGCAGGAGTCAGAGCGGGTGCTAAGGAGAGGCTAAGGGCATGGGGCTGGGATGTGGGGGGTGCAGGAGTTAGGGCTGGGGGTGAGAAGGGCTCAGGGTAGAGCAAAGATGGGCAATATTTTTCTCTGGGGGGCCACTTAATGAATTTTGGTACGTGGCCATAGGCCGGCTCCACCCCTGGAAGGGGCGAGGTCTAGGGTGGAAGGGGTAGGGCTTGGGACTAGCCTCCCCCCAGAGTTGTCTGGGGCTGGAGGCTTGAAGAAAAAACACAGCAAAGGGCTCTTGGCTTCCAGCCCCTTCACTAGCACTTTGCCACTCGCGGTTGCTGCAGCGATTTAAAAGGCTCACGGCTCCAGCCGCTGCCAGAGTAGCGCTGCAAGCCAAGAGCCATTTAAAGAGGGCCCTGCTGCCTGAGCCACTGCCTGGAAATTTAGTGGCAGGGGCAGCAGGCTATGAACAGGAAGTGGCCAGCTGCAGCCTGCGGGCCAGATCAAAAAGTGTTAGGAGCGCCAGATCCAGCCCCTAGGCTGCATCCTGCCCAGCCCTGAGCTAGGGGGTTGGGGCGAGAAGGAGCTCAGAGCAGGGGGCTGTGAGGTGTACCGAGTCAGGGCAGGGAGCTGAGGGCAAGAGGCTCAGAGCAGTGGGGGCCCAGGCTCCATTTCAAGAGGGCGGGGGTGGGCTGCAACTGCACATACCAGGGTTCTGCTGCTCTTCTCCCCTTTCCCCTGATCAGGGAGCGAGAAGACGACACACAGGCTGTGCACTTTCCCCTCGCTCTCTGATCACCAGGGCAAGGGGAAGCAAAGCAGCAGTCCCAGGCATGTGAGGCTATAGCCCCCACCCCTCCCCAAAGGTCTCCTTGGGGGGGGCTAGGGGCAGGGCAGCCCCAGACTAAGGGGGGTGCAGCCAGCCCATTTCACCTGTCCGGCTGCCTGCTGCTTAGCATGGTAGTCTTCAGGTGAGCACCAAGAGCCCAGCTGGATGTAGCTTCAACTTCTTTCTAGAGTGGTGCACCAGATTACTTTCACCTCTGATCCGCCCCCTCTCCTTGAATCTTAGCCTCAGCCCCCTTTCCCTCTCTATAGCTTCTGGCATTTCATCATGCACTTCCTGAAAGCCTGTCAGACCTTGCTTTTCTAGTCTTTTTTGCCACCTCTCTCGATTCCTCCCTCCCTCCCACCCCACCCCCACAGGTGTCTGTCAGTGGTTCTTTCTCTGCTCTCCAGCAAGGATCTCATGGTTCAGTCAATGGCCCCATCCTCTTCTCCCATTAAAGTCTATGTTTTCGCTTAGCTCTCCTGACTTAGCAACTACCTTTAAACCAATGACTTACATATCGACCTCTCAGCTTCTGAGCCACCCTGTATTTTAGCCTCTCTTGGACACAGCCTTCTGAGTGCCATGCAGTCCAGTTAACCTTAACAAAGCCATAAATGAATTCCCCACATGCTCACACATTACCCCTCTTCTCTGTCACCTATGACACCACCACCACATCTTTTCCCCTGTCATTTAGGGCTCACACCAGGGATCATGTCTGACCCCCCTCTGTTTTCACTGGCCCTGCATGCCCATGCAATGTCCAAATCTTTCCCAACTCTGAAAACGTTTTAAGATCTCTCCTTTCCTTCCTTCTAGACAACACTGTTCAAGTCCTCTTCTCCCATTCTGATCACTGCAGCCTCTTCCTATCCAGCCCTTGTAATACCCACCCCAAAAAACATACTTGACTTTTCAAAAGTTCTTGGAATTATCAGGTCCTCACATTCCAGGTCCCTCTGCTGTGAATGCCTCTCACTGATCATTGGCTTTGCAGAAATCTTTATGTAGAAATCTCTCATTTCTCACACATGCAGACAAACATACACATACCTCAATTTCCTTCTCTCTTGTCCTTACACAAAAAAACGCAACGACATTCAGGAAAGTTTCTTGAGATACTTTCTACATTTTGCTTCTGAGAAGAGAACTCTGTTCTTCCCATCCATGTGATCAGACATCAATTTGTTGATCTCCTGGTACAATTAGTGATGTTGCTAAGTTTCTTCGACAGGAAGAACACTGAAGCAGTGCAGGACTAGTTCCACAAGTGTATTCACTTAATGTTGAAGGTCTACTCTCATATGCTACGACAACTATCTTTCAGGAGTTCTCATGAAGAAAAAACCCGATTAAACTTAAAGATTCCTTAGTCCTGAAAGAATCAAAGACAACGGGAGTCTCTATTGTAACCAGAATTGGTCAAGTGACCATAAACATCTGCAAACCTCCTATCTTGAAGAGCCAAAGACCACATTACCCTCTCTCACTCTCACTCCAGCTGTGTATCCTGTTGTCTTTAATAGCTACCACTTACAAGTGTCTATACTAGAAATCATGCAACTGCTGGGCAACTCAAATCTGGGGCTTTGTTGACATATGTCCATCCTCTTTTCAACTCCAAACAACCTGTGACTTGTTGTTCAGCCAGATGTAACAGTGAACACAATCCAGACCTCTGCTTTCTGATGAAAAACTATAGCGATGTTCCTTTATAAGCATCATTAACAGCACTTGGAAACTTTCCTTGCAGCCACAACTCTGCCAATCAGTTTGTGAGGTCCATGGATTCAATCCACATCAAAATCATGCTGAAACAAAGCCAGCTGAATTGCATGTACCAGAGAAGCTAAAGACAGAATACACCACATCAAGTCAATCCCAGAAAATGATTACTGTTTGTTCATCTCATCCAGCTTCTGTGAAACACCCGCTTCACAGTTGCCTTAAAATAGGGTGACCATCCGTCCTGATTTTACCAGGACAGTCCTGTATTCAAGGGCTGTTCCCAGCGTTCCACCTTTTTTTTTTTTTTTTTTTTTTTTAAAAACGGGCACATTGTCCCATATTTCTCCTGCAGCAGAGGGTGGGAATAAGCCGCCAACACTCAGGGTATGTCTACACTAGCCCCCTAGTTCGAACTAGGGAGGCTAATGAGGGCGACCGAAATTGCTAATGAAGCGCGGGATTTAAACCTCATTCCACGAGGAGTGACAGTTAATCCGAACCAAGGGGTTTATCTCAGAATCCCGCTTCGCCGCCGCGTATAGATGCGGGCAGTTACTTCGGGCTAGTCAGTTTCCAAAATGGCAACTGGCCGGGAATATGCTAATCAAGCGCGGGATATTTAAATCCCATGCTTCATTAGCAATTTCGGTCGCCCTCATTAGCCTCCCTAGCTCAAACTAGAGGGCTAGTGTAGACATACCCTCCAGGCTTCAGCTGCTGAAGCCCCAAGCGCCTTCCTCTCCCCCCCTGCAGGGCTGAAGCCCCAAGCACCAGCAGCCCCCTCTTGATGTCCCATATTTGGTATGTGGAAATATGATCACCCTATCTTAAGGTGTATACTTCTTGCTGGCAGCTGGAAACAGAAACATTGTCCAAAGTATTTGAGAAGAGCAGTGATGCAAACACAGCAAGAGCCCTGACAGAGAAATTGAACTTTGCCCACCTGAAGAAATGGATGAGAATGGAGGGTCTTGACCGCATGCATTCCAGCTGCAAAGGCTGGGCATTCCTCTCAGCTTCTAATTACTGATCTGGTAAAACAAGGTCAGCTGAAAGCAATGGCCAATGCTGTTGCTTCCCACCTTCTCCATAACTTCAATACCCAAACTGGGAAGCTGAGTAGGAAGAAGTTTCAAAAGAGCTCTTTCTAGATGTGAAATCAAGTCCCACCACTCCACTGCTATCGTCCCTACCAACTGTAGAAGGCACTAATCCAGGCACTTATGACCACTAAATGTAGGAGAGTTGCTGGCAAGAATGGTGTTTATACCAAATGTTTCAAGAAGTTAGGACCAAACGGATGAGCATAGTTGGTAGAGCAATCTTTTCGGCCGTACGTTCAACAGGGAAGATCCTGAAATGCTGGGGAGAGGTGACACTCATTGCCCTCCTCAATCATGGGAAACCACCAAATGAAGCCATCAGCTATTGCTCCATATCCCTCATCTCCAAAATTTAATGAAGTGTTTACTGATGTCTCACATACCTAAATTTGAGGCCATCCTAGCCAAGGAAAAAACAGTTGTCTACCTCTCATAATCATTGTTCTTCAAGATGTATTGCTCATATTGATTCCAAGTAGGAAAAGGTTTTTGCCCTAGCAAGAACTACCAGATAGATTGACTAGCCCTGGAGTCACACCTTCACGGCAGCCTATATAGGTCCCCGCCAACGCACCCCCCCTCTCCAGCTCCTTCTCACAAGATACTCTTACAGAGGAGAGGTGGATGGGTCTCAGAATGGACATTAGCAACATCTCAAAAAACAACAGTTGCAAGAGAAAGTAACTTTTTTCTTCTTCAAGTCTTTCTTGGGCCTATTCCAAATATGTGACTCTCAAGCCTTACCTAGGAAGTGGGGTTGGAGTTCATGAAATCGCTGATTGTAACATCGCTCTGGCAAATGCTGCATCATCTCTAGCCTCCTGTGTAATGGCATAGTGCAAAATAAAGGTGTGGATCAATAACGATGTCACTAACTGGAAGATGTTGTGAATGCCCTGGCTTGATGGGAGTCTAGGAGAGCTCTGATTAACTATTCTCTGAGGTAGGGTTAGGATTCTGCAGAGCCTGTAGAATGTTGTCCAAACTAAGCTCACATGGACCTCCACCCGGGCCATGGAGCAGTCTTTGATTAGCCAATCAGTGAGGTATGTAAATATGTGCATCTGCCATTTCTGCAGGAAAGCTATCACGACTAACATGCACTTGGTAAACACATAAGGAGCTTCCAGGAGGCCAAAAGGGAAAACTGTACACTGATGGACAATGTTGTTGCTCATAGAGCAGAGGAACCTTCTCTGGGACAGGACTATGGACACATGAATGTAATGGATCCTCCAAGTCTAGGGCAGAGTACCATTCCCCTGGATCCAGAGAGGGGATAATGGAAGCCAGGGAGACTCTGCAGAACTTCATCATGACCCTGTAGAATCTTCATCAAGAATTTGCTGACATTTCACCGCTCTAACACAGGTCTGCACCCACCCTGGGCCATCCATCAGGATTAGGAAATACTGGGAATAGAACCCCTAAATTTGAGTGGGACCTCCTCCACTGCCTCAAGTAGTAGGAGCATTTGGACCTCCTATATGAGATGTTGCTCATGTGAAGGATCCCTGAAGAGGAATGGGGAAGGAGAATGAGAAGGAACAGAATTGGAGAGAATATCCCAATTCTTCCATGCTCAAGACCCATTGGTTCAGAGATAATTTATGCCCAGGCATGGTAAAAATGTGACAGGTGATTCATGAAGGGCAAGGAAGGATCCGGTATCTGAACTGATCCATCACCCCCAGATGCACCTTCAAAAGTTTGGCTTGAAAGCAGAGAGCTACTTTGCTGAGCCCAGGGTGATGGTTAGTTACTGCTGTCCTGCTTTCTTGCTATTGTCCTGTTTTGGAGGTACTGGGTAGAAATGAGGGGCAGGCTGACACTTAAAATGCTTCCTCTGGGACACTGGTAAATGCAGCTCCAGGGGTTCAGAGGTGCCTGTGAGTTCTTTAGTCTGTGGCACTTACTGTCTGTCTGCTCTGAGAAGAACCCTACAATTGAAAGGTAAGTCTTATGGTCCTCACAACAACCTTGCCTTTCCAAGGACAGCAGCAAAGTCCAAATGGGAGTCCGTTGGAAACAGCTCCTTAAATTTGGACATGTTCCAATAATTAAAATGGTAACAGCTGAGGACTAACTGCTGGTTGGCAATGCATAGCTAGAGCCCCATAGAATACATTTTGTTACCGACGAAGTCCAGCTTCTTTGCCTCCTTAGACTAAGGAGTCAGTAACAGTTGTTCCTGCCTTTCCTTTTGGTTGGCAGCCTCCATAATCCAAGTACCCAGCTGATAGTGAGTGAAGATGTACTCATACCCTTTTGAAGGCACAAAATACTTCCTTCCCACCCCTTTTGCCATGGAGGGGCAGAGAGGCGGGCGTTTGCCACAGAGCTTTAGTAGCATTAGTGATGGACATAATGAGGGCAAAACCACCCTTGAAGGAACCTTCAAGCACAGGACTGTTGAAAGTAAGGTCCAACTCCTCTGACACCCCTTCTGCCTACCTACCCAGATTTTGAGCCACCCTTCTGATCAACTCCATATGGTCTGTATTAAGCTCTCATTTTTTGCAGAAATTTCTGTTAACCTTTCTGCAACATACACTTTCAAAAATGTGTTCTAATCCTTACAGCAGTTTTACAATATCCATTCAGGAAATAATTTAGTATACACCATTGTTTATGGTGCCATAAATGTGCTAGGGGAGTAATAAAAGACTTAGCAAGACAATCCCTAACTCAAATGTAAATCTACATTTTAAATGTGATGACCAACAATAGAAAGATGACAGGACATAGAAGGACAAGAGCTACATTAGTAGCATCACTTGACTCAGTCAAGACACATACTGTCTTGGTGGGTCTGTTAAGTTGTTATAAAAATGATATCAATATGAATATTATTGACACAATTATTGCAGAGATGACTCTCTCTATATTCTGACCCTGTCTTTAGATGCTGGCCATGTCATACTGGGGTTAAGGCAACAGATGCTCATAGGGGAGCAAATGCTGTTCCTTTTTAGGATAGCAACACTGACCCCATCCTACCCTGTCTGATCTCCTAGTCAGCTGCTGGTGTTCCATTCTCCCAGAATGCATATAAGGGCAGAATTTTGTCTTAACTAATACTATAGCCCCTCTTCTTACAAGCACCAAAACAATCTTGCAGTGGTGTCAGCAAAACTTTTATGCTCTCTTATGTTGATATATTCACAAGTCAGCAACATTAAAAAACACTGCATAAACTAAAACAAATAAAATGTAACAAAACCCTTTTAAAAAAGCAAGCAGTTGTCTGAAAAAACGAAAAGATAGAACTTGACTTTAGCTATCAAAGTAAAGAACACTTCAAGAAAAAAAATCAGATACGAGTCATCTTTTTAAAAGGCAGATCCACAGACATCTTGGCATAATAGCAGCCAAAAACACACACAGGCGTTGAATTTCACATGTACAACACGCAATTCAAATATTTGTATAACTGTATTTTACTTTTCTTTTTTACTGAAGGCTGTATTTATTCTATTCTTAACTGTGCTGGTGGATTTGTTCCTACAGCATCTTTCTGCTAGTAAAAGGTTATAAAAACTACTCAATGTATATAATCTTATGCAGAAGCACCAAAATTTTAATCTCTCTGGCTATCAAAGTTTTATAAAAGGTATGAGGTATATTTCCTGTCAGCCGTAAGGTAAATACAGTATAAATTCTGTTTAAACGTTCAGGCATCTGAGTGACTTACTAATCAAACACTGAGTTTTAGCAGACCCAAATCCTTTTTTTAAATTTAATTTTAAATAATCTAAGCCTACTTTGAAAGAAATTAAAATATAATGTTCAGGCATTTGAACTGTCACCTGGGCTTCTGTCTCAAAAACTGGCTGAGAATATCAAAGTGTTAACTGAAATAAACGGTGTGCGATCCACAATACATGTTTAGCATGTTTCTTTCCACAGGGCTGATGAGGAGTTGCTTGAATTTTCCAGTGTTAAGCATTGACGTTTCTGTTTTAAAGCTGAAAATGTCAACAAAAATGATGTGTTAAAAAAAAATTTTTACACTATATCTATCTGTAGCCTAGCAAACTGTGTGTTTTGGGATTTGGAAAACTCAAAGTAGATGATCACAAATAAATGTCTGTATTGAAAGTGTCATTTCTAAAACTAAATTTCTTTTTAGGATTCAAAAGGTCTGGGAAAAAAATCAAACTAGAAATCTGGATGGCTATTTCTGCCTCCATGACAGATTATTCTGTCTTACTGATGGAGAGGAAGCTGGTGAATGTAACAAGGCAAAGCTCAATACTCAAAGCTATCATAATTTTAAATTAGATATAATTATCTTTAACAAAACCAGGCACTGTGGAAAAGGGCTCTGGAACAGCTGCTCCTCTTCAATTTAAATGCTCATTTGTTTTACATTGACCTAGAAATCAGCATCCTCCTAACCAAAAGCCAATTAGATAATAGGCTCTTTCAGTTTGCAGAATACTAATTTTTTTAATGTCTTAGCACTAAAAAGCAAAGCAAAAAACTGCAGATGATCCTACCAGTACACACTGCTTTGGCCTTAATATGCACATCCCAAATCTTCCAGACAAAAGCGAAGTGAAATACTTTCTGGGTTTTTTTTTTTTTTTTTAACATTGACTTTCTAAAGTTTCCAATTTACTGTAACTACAATTCCAATTGCAGTACAGTACTTTTAAACATGTCCTAACATTTTATTTTAGGGTCACTCTTAACATCCCTCAGTTATTAACACAAATTATTAATTTATTAGAAAAAGGAACCATTTTTACAAGTCACACACTACTGCTCCCAACCACAGAAGTTTAATTTTGTTTAGTTTAGCAGGAACACATTTTCAACCTTTAACATACCGGTATGTATAAGAGCCATTTCTGAACCACAATCAGTTGATTGAGATAAATGTTGGACTACATGCTCTGTGAGAAAAAATAGTTTCAATTGCTAATTTTAAAATCATTCATATAGCCTTTCATTTGAGATTTTAATTGTTAAATTATTAGGCCCCAATCATGCAATCAGATCTGCATGGGCTGCTCCCTGCTGCTATATGGAACCCCACTGAACTCAATCAGGCGCCGCATAAAGTTCTACAGAACACATGGCCCAAAGGTCTGCCTAGTCTGAGCAGAATAAAGACATCCTGATCTTCACGTGCATAATTCTGGACGCCTTGATTGCTTCAATTTTACATCATTTTGTAATTATATTACCAGCTATATACCTTTCTGGGTGGTGTACACACACACACTCTCACTCAACAAAAACAAGACATGGACCTCCACAAATGTATATTTCTTAAGTAACTTGTTTGACTTATTTTCCCATTTCTATCTGATCCAAGCATATACCACTTAATACTGGTGCCCTCAATAGATATACTCCATGCTTTCAGAAAATAACGAAGACAGTCTTTGAAATGACTTCTACAGATTCCCTTTCTTATCTTTTAAGGCTGTGCTGAGAAAGAGTAAGCTGATTGCTAGTGGTAACATTTTCTTTTCAGGCTATACAATCCATAGCAAAATCAACACAGGCGAGCACAAGAATACTGATGAACTTGAGTGCTTTACGCTAGGAAACTTGCTGATATGTAGTTGTCTGCCTTCGGGAAAGTGAATTCAGACTGCACTCCTGTAGAGTTCCATTTTGCTGACAAACAAGTAGCTGATATAAAGATGTGTTTTATAATATGAGAGATAATGCTTAGGTCTCCTCTCCTCGTGAATATGGTTATAAATACAGCTGCTAGGACGGAATTTAGCATTTAGTGCAAGATTTAGGTGGTTTAAAACGGTATGTTGAGATTAAATATTAGGTCTGCTGATAATTATTAGAGGCTAGCAAAATAGTCCTAACTGAGATGAAGCATGGCTTGGGAAAGTCAGTTTCAGATCCAAAGTCTTCTGCTAGACACTCTAACAAGAACTATCCTATTTAGGATGTTCTGCACTTTGCAGAACTAGGCCTTTTAAAATGAGGATGACGTGTTAACTAACCTTTTCAAAATGAAAAAACTGACTTTCAAACAACTGCTCAATCTAATCAGTATTTCATTGACTTTGGTTAACATCTCTTTATTCAATATAATTTCATATAAATAATACATTATTACATCAAGAGGACTTTCATCTGTTACCTAAATGTTAGATAGGGAGAGAGCTGAGTTAGGACATTACTTCATGTGTAATAACCTTTATTATAATAATATTATTATAATAATAAGTTAAAAACTGTAAAAATTCACTTTTTCCAAGATTTTCTTGTTCTATCAGGAACATTTTCCTTATATTTGATAATTAACAGATCTAATGTAAACCTAACACAAAAAATCCTGCATCTTGGCAGGGAATTAGACACGATGACCCTTGCGGTCCCTTCTAATTCTGTGATAAGCAGCATTAAATCTAACCCTACTTGACAGTTCTACATATAATGATCCAGTTCATGCCGTGACATGACAAGATGTATTTTGTTGTCACCTCTCTTAAATAAAAATTAATCATTCTGCTATGCTCCCCAACTATAACTTAATGTATTCCATGGTAACTAATCTTGTAGAGTTTTAATTCATCACATAAGAAGAATGCCCATTAAAATATAAAATCTTCCATGAAATATTTCAAAGAATTCACTTAGTAGAAAAACTGGCCAAAAATCATGATAAAAACTATTTGTGACAGCTTTAATATAGTGATTCTTACCTACATCCATTCTCATACCGTACTAGCGATGTTAGATATCGTTTATTTTAGTAATCGTGTAGCCACAATAATTTTTAGTGGTTACAATGTTACTAAAATGCTCCCTACGGGGACAGCAGCCAGTGCACTCCTGGCTCCACTCCCAGGGAGCCCCCCAGGCCACCCTGCGCTGCCGACTCTGTATCAGAGGCAGCATCACAGGTTGGCTGGTAGAGCCGGTCCACAGCGGGAGCTGGTCCAAAAATCAGCTCCCCACACAGTATGACTCCTTCCTGCCACCCTTGTCCACAGCATCCTACGGAGCAACCTCTGTCCACAGCAAGCCCAGGCCCACTGCAGACAGAGGCTGCTCCAGCATGCCACAGAGCAGCCTCTGTCTGCAGGGGACCAGAGCTCCTCACAGAGGCTGCTCCAGGATACTGCCTGTTCCCTTCCCACCCCCGTGCTGCTGCCTCTTAAGAGCAGGCTCCTGATTAAATGGAATTTTACATCCATAGCGCAGGGCTCTACTAATTTTTGCAGATACAGATGCGGACACACAATTCTGTATATAGAATCCTACAAATTTGCAAATATCCACTTTATATCAGCAGATATCCACAGCTCATTTTTGCAGACATGGATGCGGATACAGATACAAATTTTGTATCCACGCAGAACTCTACTGATATCCCAACTTCACGTCCAACTCCTCCAAAATCCCACTAGCCTCCTGGCTTCCATGGGCTGTGTGGAAGGACTCTGGTTTGGAGGCTATGTTTTGGCTCACCACCCATCCTCCCCAGTTGGTAAGGGCGTTCTCCATCCGTTCATACCTAACTGGATCTTCTGGAATCTTAGCTCCAAGTCACCCCACCACCTAGATAGGCCTCTTGGAGGGTGGGAGTTAGTTTTGGGGATACTTCAGGGGGGTATCTGAATCATGACAACCTATGAAGGTTTAAAAGGGGTATTGAGCCCAAAAAGGTTGAGTATCATTCATCTAGTCCATCCCATTACATCACCTTTCACTTTATTGATTGCTTATATACCCTCCTTGTTCAAGAATTTTAAATCTATGTTCAACTATCACCAGGAAAAGGTGATGCCAGATCTGGTATGACAATAACCTTGATAAGCATAGCCCCTTGGGGTTTCAATATCTTTTGTTTAAATGAAATTTTGTTGACTTTTTAATGCGACTATTTTCCTAATAACTTTTAAGATTCAAAAACAGGGCAGCAACAGTAAATTCAATTTATTAAAGTGCTTTCCTGGAGTGAAGTCAAAGCAGTTCCACATTTAGATCAGTTATAAAGCTTGTAGACATTACCTGAATTTTACAGAGAGACTAATATCAGCCATAAGAAAGCTCCCAGTTTCTTTCTACTATTTTATCAACTGCCATTTATATGCTATGTTTCAAATAAATTTGTTAGCTCGACAAAGTATTTTTTATGTTTTTTCTTTTTTTAATTTTGAGTGGAGAATGAATCAGCAAACATTCATTCATTCCGAAAAGTCATTTTCTAGACAGAATCACAGCAGATGTTGGTCAGTTTTTCGTTTAAAAATATGAATGTCATGTACAATAGAAATATTTATTATGCTTTTGTTTCTGTACATTGCTAGATAGACAATCTTTATTTAATTATTTGCATATTGTGCTTTTGCACTTAATTCAACTATCTCCCAGGATTTGACATACTACAAATTCTGTTTCTCTTATTTTATTTATATTCTGATAGTTGGCCAGTTTTGTTTATTATTTTGTCAAAATGTCTCTGGATGTTTTGCAGCCCATTTTTCTCTGATAAAACATGTCTTTGAGATAATGTTAATTTAATACTACTAATAAACTACTTAAATAACATAGCTTCGAAGCATTTTTCAAATCTGATATATACCCAACACTCCTTTGTCACATAAATAATTATCAGTTTTTTAAACTGTTGGGTTATCTAGACAAAGGGACCCTAAATGACTTGCCATACATCAGCCAGTAAATTGGCATCAGACTCAGGAATCTTAATCCAACCCTGCAACCCTGATTTGAGTAATCCCATTGGTTTCAAGGATTTGCAGATCAAGAACATATGTATAGAACTAATTTTGCTTAAAGAGAAAATACCAAACCCATAAAAAAAAAGCCAGGAAAAAATTCTGTTGAAGAAAAAAAAAAAGGCCACAGGAAAAGTTGTTGAGCAAAGGAAAAAAAAAAAAAAGGACTAGGGCCGAAATGCAGTTGCAGCCCCTTTGATTCTTTGATTCCCAGACACATGGCAACCCATATCTAGAAGCATTAGGACTCAGGTGATAACCCCGTTCCCTTGCCACATGGCTTGGAGAAAAAATGAATGGAAGAACCAGACAGAGATTCCAGCCAGAAGGGACAACTGCAGAAGCAGCCAACGCGGGGACTGATACACTGAGGGTTCAGGACAACAGGACTTAACTAGAGCCATTCTTCTTGCCCCAGCAATTCCCTCTGAACCTCCAACAGTACAATGGAAATCTCACACAGGTGGGGGCACCAGCACTCAGGTGGTGCATCCATCCATGCTGCCTTGTGGAATAGCCACAGGGAGGAACCAGCCTGAAACTCCAGCCAGTCAGAGCAGCTGCAAAAGCAACCAAAGCAGGGATTTTTGGCCACCCAGAGAACTTTCTTCAGGTGTAACTGGGCTCTCTCTGGCCTGTGTGGATTGGCTGTTTACTCCAGTCTTCTCCTTCCCTCACAGACTTCTCCTCAACATCACTTCACGCTCATTCTCGCTGGCTCTCACCTTTCCCCCCTAACTTCCCCACTCTGTCCCCTCTCCCTTCACTATTCTTTCCAGTTAGCTTATCCCATCCCAACTAGATCCACTCCTCAAAAGTGTTTTAGAACTAACATGACATTTGCCATCATCACATTGTTTTGTTTCTGTCTTGTCTATTGAGACTGCAAGCTCTTCAGGGCAGGGACAGCCTGCTACTTTGTGTTTGTACAACACCTACCACAATGGAGTCTCATTGTTGGTTGATCCTTAGGCACTACTGTAATGAACAACACAAGGTAATTATAAGGATTGCACTTCATGGCAGAGATTACAGAAAAACAACAGGATCTTTTAATGCCTTCCAGTTTCCCTTGGCTTTTCAATAATAATTTTCAGTGGCACCATAAGGTTGCTTTACTATTATGAACATTAATATTACCAGATAATCACTGCCCTGATAAGTTAATTTTACATTCACATTTTCTAAGTACTCCTTTACCAAGTCTTTATTAACAGCTGTTTTAAATGACCTCCACTCCCTACTGACTATCCAAGCATTTTTCTCTCAAACAACTAATTTTAAAATATTAGTTCATAATTCACACATTTTAGAGTCATCTTTAATTGATCTCCACAATCATATATTACCTATATTTCCATGCTGTCCTCCTAAGACTATTGGGCAACAGTAACATTTTGCCACTTGTACCTTTTACCCTGAAAGCTTTACAAGACAGCATATTGTTTGGTGGCATTATTACTAGTCCATTTCCAATATACTGTACATCTCATATCGAGAGAGGGTCCATTTTTTACAAATATACAATTGTTAGCTACTATGATATTTAACTGAAAGCAGCTCTATTGTAAAGGTTTATTTTAAAAGATGGAAACACTGTGCTACTGTTAGACTAAGTAGTGAGCCTAATATTGCTAAATGCTTTGCACCCCTACATTTGTCAATTATCTTGTCCTTCAATTAAATGGCTTTCTGCTGACAGTGACCTGTGGTCAAGTTATTGTCAACTTCTGAGAACTGCCACAGTAGAAGCAAGCAGAGACAATTCTCCAGTAGACTTGGGAAACTGATGCAATCCAATCTAAAAGAATTCTCTCCACATCAGTAGCGCCAGAGCAAGCTGCCAGTCCCAGGAGAGGTCAGGCAGCCATCACCAGCTTCCCATGGCTGGCGCTGGCATCATTGGATGGTAGGGACAGTGAAAAATTAAGCTTTCATTTACTTATTTTTATTTCTAGCTGTGTAAACTTGAATAAATTTCTCAATCTATGATTCAGTTCATCTGTCTATAAAACTTTTATACTACTGACACGGTTAAGAGGAGTTGCCTACTATTTGTGGTGATTAACTATGGATTCTAATAGGACAACAGCCTGACTATTAATTTTATGCAGACGACTCCCAAAATTATTTTACTTCCTTTGGGCAGTAAAGGAAAAGATTTCTCTCAAGATTTCAGGGAGAAATTTAAATTATGAGAATGAGTGCACTTATATTTAACTTCAAATTAAAAGCTGAGCGAGGAATTGAGGAAATAGAATGACTGGTATAGAAAATTAAAATATGACCTTACCAATCCAGTACTCCGGGAGAGGAAGCCACAGAAAAAAGCAAATTGAAAAGTTGTGTGCATGTGCAATCAGGGTTTTGGTTTTTTTTAAAAAACACCTTTGGTATTTTACTCTGTTGTGCAAAAATGACCAGACGCACAAAAGCCATGTCATGGCATATTCATTTGGTCATAATTTTTTCAAGCTTTAGGACACTGAAAGCCATGCATAAAGTGTCCTAAATTGATTGAAATAAAACTGATCCCAGGCAGATTGCTTAAATTCCGAATTGTACCCAAAAACTTATTTTTATGGTCACATTATAAGCTCTGAAACTGGAGTTCACGGAAAGTAACACTTTCTACATCACGTGATCATGTTAAAATAATGAGGCCTTGAAGCCAGACATGAACCCCATCTTGTTTCCCCCCCTCCCTGCCCAGAGAGCAAGAGAAAGGCAGTCAGCCTTTGATGCCCTGGGAATGCAGGTGTGCTGGCTGTCCCTGACTCTACCATAAACAGAAACCAGACAGTAAATGGGCTAGCTGACGACCCGGGGGCCTCCTGCTGCCCTGATGGCTAGTACCAGTAATTGACACACCTGCACTGTCCCAGGAGAGGAATCTTCGCCCATCACATACCAGAGGTGCCCATTGTCTGCATTTTCCCAGGTGTGAATTATGCTTTGCACCCTTCCTGGGAAACTTGGCATTCAAAGCCATTTTTCCTAATTGGCCACTTGAGACCAGGAAGAAGCCTACGTGACCCAAGGGGTATAAAGAGGGGTTTAGTAGCCCACCCCATTTGAGCTCCAATCATCTACACCTGCTGGCAGGTATTGGTTGTCTCCCGAGATCTGTGGGACGCCCAACCTCGCCCTACTTCTTCCCGAGGGATTGAGAGAAAGACGCTGGCCACGCCAAGTCTGGAACGCAGGGGTGAGAATATATACCTGCTACGTGTCTATTTTGCATGCATTTAATAAGAGCTCAGAGAACCAAAAGGTTTCATGGTACCTATAAGTGACTTATTAGTGTAATTTCTGTCCTGTCCTTTGTAGTGGCTGTGTTATCTGTAACACAGTAGTAGCATTTAACAGCTACGTTTACCCTGTAACAATAAAATAGTAACTGTTTAAGCTGTGACCTGACTCCTTCAGTTGCTGTAACAGAACCAAGCACAATTTTAAAAAGAACTCCAGCCGGTCATAAGGGACAGATATAGGGAGAGCTTGAGCGTTGGATCGTGTCGCTTCCAGGGGACAGATCCGTCGGGGCATCTCTCAGCCTCCCCAGGCTGCCCGCTGCGAAGGGATCGTGTATCCTAGCAGTCAAAATCTGAGGTGTAATAAGCTCTCCCTGTAAACTCCGGGGCGTCTGTCGGCCTGTTGGCTGCCCGCCGCAAAAGGATCCCGATCCTAGCGGTAAAGACACGGACGTTGAACTCCTCGGGCGCCCATCAGTCTCACCTAGACTGCCCACTGTGATGGGGCCTTGTGTCTCAGCAGTTGAAGACTCGGGTGTAACATACACACATGCACTGCCCTAACCATCGGCTGACAGGCCTGAATATTATATCTTCAATGGAAGCTTTTGTTGCTGCAGGCACTTTAAAGAAAAAAGGCTGCCATTAACCTAGACCTCACCCTCATATATACTAAGTATATTAAGGACATTCCTGAAGCATGAGGTCATTTTGAAAATATAAATCTCAGTGGATTCCATCACAATAGAAAATGCAGAGCGTTTTAACAGGGTGTTACTTAAGGTACAAAATTAAAACCTCTCATTAAGTTCTCAACAGCTCATTTAATTTATCAGTCTCAAAAATATTGTAAAGGTTACTTGAGAAGGTTAATTACATTTTGCTGCCCCTTATAATAGATCTGACAACTTTTGAGAGAGATCAAATCCTGTATTTTGTTCCTGGATTTTTCCCGTCAATCTAAACATCTTTTTGTATACTGTCAATATATCAAAAACACCAGAATGGTCTTACTGGATCAGATCAATGGTCTTTCTAGCCGTGCCTCCTGTCTTCTGACAATTGACAATGGCAGATACTTCAGAGGGAATGAACAGGACAATTATCAAATGATCCATCCCTAGTTGTCCACTTTCAGCTTCTGGCAGTCACAGCCTAGAAACGTCCAGAAAAGGCTGCATCCCTTCCCACTGTGGCTAGTAGCCACTGATGGCCCTATCCTCCTGGAGCTTTATCTAATTCTTTTTTGAGGCCAGCTATATTTTTGGCCTTCACATCCCCTGGCATTGAGTTCCACAGGTCGACAGTACTCTGTGAATAAGTATTGCCTTTTTTTGGTTCTAAAACATACTTTATGCATAATGTGAAGGAGTAACATTTCCTTATTCACTTTCTCCTCACCAAACATGATTTTATAGATCTTCATTGCATCCCCCACCATTTCCCAAGCTGAAAGGTCCCAGACTTTCAACTCTCTCCTCATATATCCTTGAGCATTTTTGGTTGCCCTCCTCTGTACCTTTCTCGATCCTAATCTTTTTTAAGATGGAATGACCAGAACTGCTGATAGTATTTAATGGATTTACACAGCAGTATAATAATATTTTCTGGCTTGCCTAATTCTTTTCTAAGGGTTCCTAACACTGTTAAGCTTTTTTGACTGCTGCTGTAGGTTCACCGGATGTTTTCAGAGAACTATCCACAATGACTCTGAGATCTCCTTCTTGCCTGGTAACAGCTAATTTAGACACCCATCATATTGTATCCATAGATGAGACAGAACATGGAGAATGTGGGTACCCCAATGTGCTAAAAAGCTTTGGATGGACTGAGGTCTAAGGTAAGATGGGATTGTGCATTATATTGCATTTATTCACCACTGAATTTCATCTGCCATATTGTTACTCCATCACCCACTTTTGTGAGATCCCTTTATAACTCTTTGCAGTTTTGTCCATCTGGCCACAAGTCTGTTTGTTCAAGAATTACTCCAAAACAGTAAGAGCGAGGACCACCAAATTTGGTATGCAGCTTCCTCTTATAATAACTTAAAGCAAGGTCAAGGTATGGCTGTGCCAAGAAAATGGGATGCGCAGAGACAATTACTCTGCAGAGTGACCACACGGGGGCAGGTGCACCAGGAAGAGAGTGGCCAGCTGGCTCCAGAGTTCTCCATATTGCCAACCATCAGAAAGTTGGCCCCTACCTCCCAACCCCTCCCCCAGCCCTTGGCTGTAGAACTCCCCAGGAGAACCGCCAGGGCTGATCATAAAAGCCTTGCCCTATCCTCCCCCAGAGGAGAGACAGGCTGGAGGGACTGGGCACCACAGAACAGACCCCTCTGCCCCCTTCAGAAGAGACACAACCCAGAGAAGCCGTAACTATTATGCAGGACACAGCTGTGCTCTGCCACCAGAGGAGACAGGGGCTGAGCAGCATGGCTCTAGCCCTCCTCTCAGAGGAGCCGTGGACCCTAGGAGCCAGGCACACATCCCTGCCCTTGGAAAAATCATGGGCCAAGGGGGCAGACGGCATGTCCCCGAGGAGGAGCCATCAGCGGGAGCCACACAGCGCAGCCTCTGCCCACCCCCAGAGTCGTCACCAGTCAGGGCCACAAAGCGCAGCTCCGGCCTCCCCCCTACTTCCCCCTAGGAGGAGCCACCAGGCAGGCAGCATGGCCCAGGAAGCCACTGTCTGTGGACCAGTGCCACCTTTGCCAATGCAGGCTGCCCCGGTGAGCTACCACATATCTCCCAGCCCCCAGCTCTGACTCCTGCATCCCTGTCCCTCTGCCCTGAGCCCTCCACAAGGACCCGAGCAATACCGGGTAAACCATCTAGTACATGAATATGTTGAACAGCACAAGTCCCAGTACAGACCCCTGGGGTCACCCCTCTCCATTTTAAAAACCTCACCGTTTATGCCTATTTTTTTGTTTCCTATATTTAACCATTTACTGGTCCATGAGATGGCCTTCCCTCTTATCCCATGACTGTTTACTTTCCTTAGGAGGAGGGACCTTGTCAAAGGCTTTGTGAAAATCTCAACCTACTATATCCCCTCTATTACTCTTTTCCATATTTGTTGACACTCTTAAAGGGATTCTAATAGATTGGTGGTATATGATTTCCCTTTACAAAAGCCATGTTGTCTCTTCAACAAATCTTGGTACTGATGTTAGGTTTACTGGCCTACAATTGACAGGATCATATCTGAAGCACTTTACAATTGGTGTCACATGAGCTATCCTCCAGTGATCTGCTACAGAAGCTGATTTAAGTAATAGGTTACATGCAACAGTTAGTAGTTCTGCGGTTTCATATTTGCATGCCTTCATCAGAGCTCTTGGGTAACTACCATGTGGTCCTGGTGACCTAAGAACTATTTATCATTTTGGTCTAAAACCACATCTTACTGACAACTTAACCTGGGACAGTTCCTCAGATGTGTCACCTAAAATGAATGACTCTAATATGGAAGCTCCTTCTCATCCTCTGCAGTGAAGATTGATGCCAAGATTTCGTTTAGCTACTCTACAACAGTATTTTATTTCTTGAGATCTCCTTTAGCATCTCGATCATCCAGTGGCCCCACTGATGGTTTAGAAGGCTTCCTACTTCTGATGTACTTTTAAAACATTGCTTAGTTTGAGTTATTTGTTTTTTTGGGGGTTTCTTTCCCCCCCCGCCCAAGTATATACACTTTTACATTTGATTTGCCCGAGTTTATGCTCCTATTTTCCTCTGTAGGATTTTACTTCCAATTTTTTTAAAATGCCTTTTTGTCTCTAGCAGTTTCTTCTACTTATCACATGCGTAAACAAGGTGGTATTCTTTTAGTCTCTCAAAATATTTTTAATTTGAGCATCTATTATGGTGTTTTTAAGATGTTTCCATACGGCTTCCAGACATTTCACTCCTGTTACTACACACCTTAATTTCTGTATAACTTCCTCATGTATGTGTAGTTTCCCTTGCTGAAATTAAATGAGACTGTGGTGGGCTCTCTGGGTATTCCCTCCTCCCCCAGATGTTATGGTCACTATTATCAAGCATTTCAGCCACATTCTTCTCTTGGACTAGATCCTGTGCTAGAATTCTGACTAAATCAAGAACTGCCTCTCCCTGTGTGGGTTCCATGACTAGATGCTCCAAGAAACAGTCATTGATGGTGCCTAAAGAATGTCATCAGTGACAAACATTTAATCATACATGTTCAACAAGTACCACAAAAATAGATGTGCTGTTTTAGTCACAGATGTACACCCAGCACCATACAATTCCTAAACAGCAGGATCAGGCAGAGCACACTACATCACACCACATTACCTTGGCTTCCTATTAAAGCGCTCTTTCAAAGCCTCCCTGAGCCGCATAATTCTGCATTGAGCTCTTCTAATGGCCCTTGTGTCTGGCTGTTCAAACTGAGCAGACACACACTCCACCCCAGTCCTCTGCTCAACTGCCACATTTCCTCCTTTGCGCTACAGATATTATGCAGGACACAGCAGGCAGTTATAACCACTGAGATGTTTTTCTCAGTGACATCCAATCTTTTGAGTAAACGATGCCAGCATCTATCTACCAAAAGCTATTTCAAATGTCATTCAGCATCTGCAGAACCCCTCCTTGGTGCTACCAAGGCAGCCAGTGTAAGTCAAAGGAGCAAGCAACAACATAGGTCTCTTTAGGATCACTACCAGCATTTCAACAATGCCACTGGTAGCTAGAGATATGAATGGTTAACTGGTGTGGGCTACAGATGTGAATGGTTAACTGGAATGGTTAATGGTTAACTGCAGGCAGGGGGCTGCTCCAGCCTCATGGGACCCACCATGGGTGGGGGGGGAGTCACTCCAGCCCCACAGGAGCAGTCTCTGTTCTCTGTGGGCCCAGCCTAGGAATGCTGTGGGCAGGGGCACTCCATCTTGGCCGGAGCAGCCCCTGCCCGTGGGGCGGGAGGGGCACCGCTGCTTAATTGGTTAACTGGTTAAACTTTATGTTTAACCTGTTAACTAATTAAATGGGATTTTACATCCCTACTGGTAACTCACCAATCAAGAAAGTCCCTGCTTGTAGCTTTCTAAACAGTCTTGTGTTCTTAAAGATGTGAAAAACATGCACCTTCCCTGATCAGCCAACACTGATGTCAGTGAAGATTCCCCAATGAGCCCAGAAGCTTGCCTAACCACAGCAAAGTAGCCCTTTGTGTTGACATATTCTGCAACAAGGCAGACAGGGCCAAAATGGTCTCCATGAAGACTCCCAATTGCCCCACCGCCACTCAGTAACCCCACTGCTGCAAATCAATTCACTATATCCTGCACATTTGCTGAAAGTCACAGTCCCGCACAGCAGGAGACAACTAACTGTCCTGAATATATACATGACAATGGCCCCCACAGCAGCTCCAAAATTATTTTCCACTGTCCAGCAGCAATTCAGCATTGCAAGATTCCACAGTCATTCACCACTTGCTTCTCCAACGCCCATGGAGCTCTGATTCTGATATCCCTGGCCTGGGCTGGAGGGCTGGGATGACCTTAATCTGTGGCCACAGCTCATCATTCCAGACCTACATTATGAAGCAATCCCACCAGGCAGTGCTCATTTCTCAGGCACCGAAGTGGTGCTCCACTATCTGCAGCTGCTCCATGAATGCCAACAACCATCTTCAACTGGTTCTCGCTCTGTCCCGTAGCCATCTATCCTCTAAGAGATCCTCATGTTCCCTGCTGGTTCCGTTCTTCTTATGGCTTTGCAAATACCGGACGATTATGCATCCTGTGCTTGCTTCACTCGTTACGACAATAGTGCAGAGCTGTGCAGGCTCCATGCCTCTGGCAGAGATGGCAAACAGTGAGCACAGCCAACCAGGTTTTGTACAAGATTTTAAAACGTGCACAAATGATGGTTTATTGAGGACATTATGGGATGGAGAGAGTTTTTCACCCGGACGCTGACTGGTTGGTCCTAATCATCCCTGCACGACTTGTTTCTTCCCCACCATGAATTGCCAAAACTTCCCAAAAGACAGTGTGCTGGACTGTGGCAGGTTTAACACTGGAATACCCATCCATGGGGCATGGACACAAAAGCACTCCTTGTAAGCACATGCAGCATTGACACAAGGAGCCAAACGTGCACACACACAAGCAACACACTAACTGCAGCGGCTTTATGCCAACGTAACTTGCATCAACCAAAGTTTATAGTGTATACGTGGCCAGTTCTGCCGCTACGGGGAGGCAAAGAGGGCAACTGCCCCAGGGCCCAGCACCTGGACACTGTTACTGAGGCTGCCAAAACCCTGGGCCCTTTAAATTGCTGCCAGAGCCCCAAAGAGCAGCTTCAGGCTACACTGAAGAGCTGCCATGGGGAGGCTAGCTCCCAGCCCCACTCCTTTTGGGAGCACAGAGTTGTATCAGAGGCAGCAAGGGTGGGGAACAGGACCGGTTCCGCGGCGCCACCTCCCACACCGCACTGCTATCAGAGGCAGCAGCAGAGGGGGGCAGGGGAGGCTGCTGCAAAGCACCCCCTGTCCACGATGGGCCCAGGCTCACCTTAGATAGAGACTGGGTCCCAGCAGCAGCCTGTGGGAGATGGAGCAGCCTCTTTCTGCGGGGAGCTCAGACCCCCTGCTGACCCCGCACAGCTGCTTCTGTCTCAGAGGCAGCAGTGCGGGGCAGCAGGCAGCTGGTCCATGTGGGGAGCTGGTTTTTAAACTGGCTCACCTCGCGGACCAGCTCCTGCCTGGCAACTCATGCTGATAAACTGGCAGCAACACATGGTGGCAGGGGGCTCCCCAGGAGTGGGGCCGGATTGCCCTGGCTGCCAGTCCCACCCCCAGGGACTATAGAATAGTCGAGTAACCACTAAGAATTCATGAGGTACTCAATTACCCGACATCTAACATCCCTAGTACAGATGTGGTCACTTGATCTCAAAAAGAGATATACTGGCTTTGGAAAAGGTTCCGAAAAGGGCAACAAAAATAATTAGGGGTTTGGAACAGGACCCATATGAAGAGATTAAAAAGACTGGGACTTTTCAGCTTAGAAAAGGGGAGACTAAGGGGGGATATGATAGAGGTCTATAAAATCATGACTGGTGTAGAAAAAGGAAAAGTTATTTACTTGTTCCTACAACTTAAGAACTAGGGGTCACCAAATGAAATGAATAGGTAGCAGGTTTAAAACAACAAAAGGAAGTATTTCTTCACGCAGCGCACAGTTAACCTGTGGAACTCCTTACCAGAGGATGTTGTGAAGACAAGGACTTTAACAGGGTTCAAAAAAGAACTAAATACATTCATGGAGGGTACTTATTAGCCAGGATGGGTAGAAATGGTATCCCTAGTCTCTCTTTGTCTGGAAATGGATGACAGGGGAGAGATCACTTGAAGATTCCCTGTTCTCTTCATTCCCTCCGGGGCACCTGGCATTGGCCCCTGTCAGAAGACAGGATGCTGGGCTAGATGGACTTTTGGTCTGACCCAGCATGGCTGTCCCTATGTTTTTTTGTTAACCAGTGTGGTTCTACAGCTCACTTGTGTTATTTACTTGAGGAACTCCAATGTTAGAATAACCACCACTTTGGGGTGTTTGCGCCCTGTTTTTATCATCATTACGTTCTGAATGTGGCACTCACCAGGCACGGTCACAATTTCAAACAAGGGAAAATACCTGTGACTGTTAGAATAAATAAATATATGTTTGAACAAAATTGCTTTTCAAAATCCTAAGCAGTGTAATTTGGAAACTGGTCTCTTTCAGGTATCTATTACCCACAGAAAACGATTCTTTGTCAATGAGTAGCACTGGGCAAAGCGAGGGTCTATTTATTGCAACAGTTCCTGTGAGATGTTTTGCACGGCTTGTCCCACTAAACTCCATTCAGGTTTGAGCAAATTACAAAATCATAATTTCCATTCCATGGCTTGCATTCCCCATAAAATTTGTAGCAGGACACCAAAAAACTGAACATGGATGAACACTATAAAGAATAAGGCCAATGATGTTGCAAAACAGCAACAGAGGCTGAATTGGGAGCCAACAGTCACACCAGGCCACTGGGCAAGGTGGGGTGGGAGCAGCTCTGCGGTCCCAGAAGGGGCAAGGCCAGGGAGATAAGAACACCACACTGCCTCCCTCGCCCCCGAATCCTGAGTGCCACCCCTAATGAGGTGCACCCTATACACACACAGCCCTTAGGGCTGCCCAGAGCAGCTGCATGGCACTCAGGCGGCGATCGTATAGCAGTGAGAGTGGGAGCCCCGGGGTCCATTAGAATCACTGGGCTTCCTGTAGCGGTGAGGAGAAAAGAGAATACAGCTCAGCTGAAACCAGCACATGACTTCAGCCACCCATCTCATACTGGGAGCCACCCAACTTCCAGAGAAAAGGAGAATAAAAAGCCAGGCTACTCCTCCAAATCTCTCCACACCCAGTGCATGGCACCAATAGCCAGATAATGTAATTCATTGTATAATTCAAATGATAGTAGAAGTCTGTGCTGAAGGTAATACACACATGGGGCATTAGAGTTTTACATAATATGATTTTGTTCTTATTGTTATCTCTTTTTAAGAAGTTAGGAAACTATGTGTATAATTCTACATTAAAATGAATTTTGGTTGCAAACAAGCACTTGAAAGCTAGGAAACATCAGATTTATGCTTGCCAATACATCCTTAATCTGCCCCTTTGGACAGATCCATGATGATACAGCTGTTAATTACAAGATCACATACTAGTTTTCTCCATAGGATCTCTGCTTCATTCTGTGAGTAGGATAGATATACCAGAGGGCTGAATTAAGGTAGCATGGCTCTCACTGGACTACAGCTGTGAAGATACAGGGCTGCTCTGAATTAATTTATGAATGCTATGTACAAAACATTTCTTATGGCAATTGGACATTTATGTAGTCTGACCATATGGAGGCAAAAGGGGCTGTTGGGAAGAACAAGCAGAAAACAAAACAGGGAGACAGCACTGAATAAAGCACTTCGGTGGCATTAAGAGTATTAATTGAAAAGAGCGTCACTTTTTTGATTCCAATAAAGTTTAGAAGACTTATTTGCCAAGGCTAGGAGTTTAAGTGTGAAAGACATCAAACAGCTAAAAAAACCCCTACACATTATAGACACAGGAGTCCGTTGTCAGCGACTGGTCATGGAACAGAGGCCAGCGCAGAGACAGGCTCTGCAGAAGTTGGGCATACCTGCCTAACAGCAGGGGGTTGGATAAATAGGCCTGCATATACAAGTTTTTATTGATTGTTAACCCGTGTTCTGACTCTATAAAGTCTTCTCTTGTTACCAGTTTTTTTTAATGTTTTAAAAAGGTTGCATATTCACTCTTTATAGGAGAGCTACCAAAGGGCAGAAGTGCAGGTGCTGAATTTAAAGCTTGGAATACACCTAAAAATTAGATCAACCTTGCTACACTGTGCAGGACTGTGAAAAATGTCATGACCTGTGCAATGTAGTTAAGTCAACCTATACTCTACTATATGCATTAGGTTGACAAAGATTCTTAGGGTTTTGTTTTGTTTTTTTAATAGAAATCTTTGACCACTTACTCTTAAGACTCTAAAAATTCTCTTATCAACCTATCTATCACTCTGGGAGAGGTGGGTTACCGAATAGGGCACCAAAGTCCAGATATCCCAGAGGGAGAACAGGGATTTGAACTAGGAATGTTAAATATCAGTTAATTGAATAGTCGATTAACCTCATGAACTCTTATCAGTTACTCGACTATTCTACAGTCCCCAGGGGTGGGGCCAGCAGCCAGTGCGCTCCAGCCCCACTCCCGAGGAGCCCCCTGCCACTCCACGCTGTTGCCTCTGTTGCATCTAGCATTCTACCACTCAGGAAAAGACAAATGAGAGACTACAAAAGTTAATGATGAAACACTGAAAGCTTTAAACGGAAAAGAAAACCCCAGCCCTGGAAAACTAGGAAATGAAAGTTTTCAGCGGCAACAGTGTGGGGTGGCAGGCGGAAGCTGGTCCGCGAGGGGAGCTAGTTTAAAAACCAGCTCCCCTTGTGGCCCAGCTGCCTGTTGCCCCATGCTGCTGCCTCTGAAACAGACGAAGCTGCACAAGGTGGCAGCCACCCAGTCGGGGAGGGGGGGAGGGCGGGCGTCTGAGCTCCCGGACCTGGTGCAAGCCAGAACTGAGCCAGGCTGCCTGCCTACCTGGCTCCTAATACAATTTAAATGAAGAGCCGCATCGGGGGTAGGTCCCGAACCCAGCGCCAGCCAGGACTGAGCTGGGATGCCTGCCCCAGCTCCTAATACATTTTAAATGCAGAGATGCAGCAGGGGTAGGTCCCGGACCCAGCACAAGCCAGGACTGAGCCGGACTGCTGGCCAGCCTGCTAAAAAATATACTGGCAAGGGGCGGAGGGAGAAAAAATCTGTGTAGTCTATAGCATTAACCAATATGCTTTTGCTTATTGGTTAATCAACTACACTATTACATCCCTAGTTTGAACCCCAAGGAATAAGCAGTTGAATCAACGGATTGTACACAAATGTTATCATGAAAACGTCTCAAGTAAAGTCTTTTATGAAACCTTGTAATGATGTTCTGAAATTGAAGGTCATTAGGAGATAGGTATGCAGACTGCAGTTCTCTCACATGCACAACACACTGTACTCCTAATTTGTGCTCTAACACCCAGCTCCACCTCACAGCGGAGCAGCAAACTGTCAGACAGGGACGGGCTGCCTTCCCAACCAGAGGAGACTTGCTCCAAGCATCTAGCATTCTACCACTCAGGAAAAGACAAATGAGAGACTACAAAAGTTAATGATGAAACACTGAAAGCTTTAAACGGAAAAGAAAACCCCAGCCCTAGAAAACTAGGAAATGAAAGTTTTCCTCACTTAGAACATCTATAGTGACTGAAAAAAACTGCAAACCCTTAGAAGTAGAAAGGGCTTGCTCTGAAGAGCACCCAGCAACTGATGGAGAACACCCAGGTGGGAAACTCGATGAAACGCTGGATCCCCTCCATGGTTAGGGAGTACACTGGAAAACAATTAAAAGGCAATAAGTCCCTTGTATTAGAAAAGGGATTATTACATTTTGAAGTATAAAAGCCTGAGGTTGCATATTTATTTTCTGTGTAGCCTGTCTGTGTGTGTTCCCCCTTACTATTTCGTCTTTGAATCTGTGGTTTTCCTTGTAAATAAACTTTAGCTCTATTTTTACACCAAACACTGGGCTGCAAACTGTATGGAGTGCACAAGCCAAAGCAATGCTGTGTCTGAAAGATTGGTCTCATGCCTTCGGGGGGTGGGGGGGCCAAACAAGAATGAAAAAGTTTGTGCGTCTGGTGTTCAAAATTAGATGTAGGCAGACTCAGGAATGGAAGGATACAGAGAGTAGAAATAATTTGGATTATTTTTTCCAGTGTGCATTACTTCGCATTTATTAATGTTGAATTATCAGCTATTTTGTCACCCCTTTATTACTCTGCCATCAGCTTCGTATTTAATTGAGTAATTTTGCATCATCTGCAAACTCTGCCACTTCATTGTTCATAAATTATCTGGAAAAGGGGGGAAATATGTTGAACAGCACAGGTCCAATGTAGACCCGGGGGGGGGGGAGGGGGACTGCTATTTATTTCTCTCCATTGTTAAAATTGACCATTTATTACCGCTCTTGGTTTCCTATCATTTAACCATTTACTGATCCTTCGAGAACCTGCACTCCTAACCCAAGACAGCTTAGTTTTCCTAGGAGCCTTTGATAAGAGACCTTATCAAAGGCTTTCTGAAAGTCTGTGTATGCTATATACAATGGCTCACTCTTGTCAACCTGTTTACTCAAACAGTCTAAGAACTATAGTAGAAGGGAAATCATTTCCTCCCCAAAGTCATGTTGCCTCTTCCTCAACACAGCATATACATCTAAGTGTCTAATTTTTTTTTCTTTACTATAGCTTCAGTATCAGGCAAGCTGTAGAAGTTAGGCTTACTGGTCTGTAATTGCCAGGATCTCCAATTTCTACAATTGGTGTTAGCATTAGCTACCCTCCAGTCATCCGGTAAGGAGGCTGATTTAAGTAACAGGTTCCATAACATAGTTAGTAGTTCTGCAATCTCCTATTTGAGTTCCTTCAGAACTCCTGGGTGAATACCGTCTGGTCCTGAAGACTTACTGATGTTTAAATTATCCATTTGTTCCAAAACCACCTCCACTGACACCTCAGTCTCGCATAGTTCCTCAGATCTGTCACCTAAAAAGAACAGTCTGGATATGGGTATGTCCCTCACATTATCTATGGTAGTTATGACTCAAGTGCTACCCCTACCTCAACTGCCATCCACACACACGAGTCTCTAGCCCAAGGTAAGTGGTGTTTGAAACTCAGCAAGTTGGCCAGGAGTGCATGCACAAGGAGGGTATAAAACTGAGTGATGCTAACATTCAAGTTTGTCATGCAGAGAGGAAACAACAGCTTCAGCTGCAACTATTTATTAACAGCTAAACCCAATCACTCCATGCTGCTAAACAAATCACTAACTACAGTTTTGCTTTGAAGTGTAGTTCTTGTCACTGGAGCGACACTAGCTCAAGTGCCATAACTCACGTGCTCACTCAAGCTAACTGTTATGACGACTTAATTATGAGACTATGCTTACCCCTTTAACAAGACTTTAGAACAGGGGTGGGGAACCTCAGGCCCAGGGGCCAGATGTAGCCCATGGCTTGCCTGATCTAGCCTCTGAGGCTCAGGACTCCCTAATGTGAGGAAAATACAGGTGAAATACAGAGTGGTTGACAATAGTAAGGGGTTATCAACCTGTCTATGTTTGTCAACCAATAGAGAAAAGGAGAAAGACGCTCCTCATATTCCCCTTGCACACCGGAGCCGAGGGGGCCCTACCCCCCAGAGCCTAGGGGGCTGACAATCAAAATACTGATGCAGTATTAAATTACCATTTTCTAGTGAAGCAGCTATTTGGTTTCTGCCACACCTAAATGCAAAAAAAAAAAAAATATTATAAAGAGCAAAACATCTGGTGTTATTTAAACTCTAGTAATCTGAAACAAATATAACCAGACTACTTCACTATTAGAAGAAAAGGCCATCTGCTCAGAAAGAGTAACACTAAGCATCAGAAACAGAGACCACCATGCCAAAATGCAACACACAGGTTGAACCTCTCAGATCTGGGACTCAAATCCAGCAGGATCACAGATGTTGCTGGATCAAAGAGCCCCAGAGCCAGCTGAGCCAACACGGGCTGGGGAGCCCCGGCTGGACCAGGCGGCATCTGGGGAGCCCCCACTTTGGCCGGGGAACCCCCAGCATTAACAGGCCCAGGTGGCCCTGTCCAGGAACTCCTGAAAGCCCCCAGTGGCAGCAGGACCAGGGTGACCAGGCAGACTCCATTGGGGAATCCCCTGGCTGAAGCAGGGCTGTCAGAGGTGGACAGCCCTCACCAGGGAACCCACGGAATCTCCAGCAACACCGGGGTGGTCCTACCAGCAGGGCGGTATGGCTGGGCATCCCCGGCTGGGGAACGCCCAGCAGCAGCCGGACCGGCAGCAGCCAAGTAGCTCCAGCCTGGGGAACACCCTGCAGCAGCGGGGCTAGCTGCAGCCAAGCAGTCCCCACCAGGAACCCTGGGAGACCCTGGGGCAGTGGGCAGGCAAGAAGGGTGGGGAGCCATGTGGGACCAGTGTTAGCAGGGCCAGCAACAGGGCTGGTAGCCCCAAGGAGAGGAGCCTGGAGCAGGGCAGCCAGCAGAGGACCTGAGGGTGCCAGACCAGGGGGGTCCAACCCGTAGTAAGAAGAGGTGAACTTAACAATATATGGCCTCGCTCTTTACAGAAATACTTATGAATTCTCTGATGACCCACAACAAGAATGCCAGATTTTTACCATACTTCTCAAGCTTGTACAGAAACATGACAAAGAGCACCAAGGTAAGTAAGGTAACAAAAAACACAGTTGGATCAAGGTAGTCCATAAAACTCCTGTGGCAAACTCACTGTAAAAACACAGCATCTACTCCAGCGACACATCACACTCCACACAAAGTCTGAATAATTACTCATACTACTTTAAGCCCAAAAGAAAAATCTTCCAAAAGCTAAAATTTGCCATGCATACTACAGCAGTTTCTTTTTCCACAGCTATAATAGTGCTGCTGTCAGAAAGAAAACTGAGCCTGTATGCCAAAATCGATTCAAGAAGCTTTTAGACACACAACAACACAGCATCTGAGGATAATGAGAGCTGCAATCATTCAAACTGACAGTTTAGATGCCTAACAAATATAAGGCGAGTTCCAAGAATTTACATTTGCGCATCTAAACCTAAGCTGACAATCCTTGGGATGCATAGAAGAGCATTTGAATTTTCTTTTGGACACTGAAATCTCCTTTTAGCTTACAGATCAACACTCAGAAATGGGAACTAAATTTGAAAAAAGATTTTAGCATTTCCATTTTACCAAAGTAAGATGCTAGTAAGAGCTCTGTTCAAATTACATGTTTCAAAACATTTATTTTTGCACCAAAACTAAATGTTAAGTAACTACCACATAATTATTTCTCAGAAATATAGACACAGATATATACAGATAAATGTAAGTAATTTATTTTCAGCCATTTGCTAGTTAAAATGGAAAAATACACTACCCAGTGCTGCCACACACTGGGGGTACTCTGTCATGGTGCATATTTATGTTCCCTGTAATTATCATAATAGAAATAGCTATGTGCAGAATTGTCTTTTAAAACCTATTAAATATACTCCTACAGGAAAGGACTAAAGAGCATTTTTTAAAGTTATGCAAGCAGTTTTCCACAAATACTGCATACTAATGTTCTTGATATATAGCAAAACATCTACCAGAGAGGAATTAGGACCTTGACAGCATGAGGTAAATCTCTGCAGGTGTTAAAAATATAGACCTATAATTTGCTCAAGATACTTGAAAATTATTTGAAGTTATCTGCAGTATTTTATGACAATGTAATCCACTCCCCCTATGAAGCCCTCTCCTTATTCTCCATTGTTCTGTATAGTAAATTCAAACTTCTACCTTAAATTCTGAGGCCTTCCATCACTCAATCTCATGTGCATGCTTGACCTGTTCTCACCACATCCTCTGCCAAGGGGTTCTTTCTTCTCCTCTTCATATGAACAACTCTGTGCCTTCTTCCATGCCATCCAGCCCTTACACTTGGCATGCTCCCCCAAAATTCATTTGCCACGACTTCACTCAAGTCTTTCAGAGATTTACTCCTGCTACAAAGTTTACAATAAATAACTTAAAACTAGTCTTAAGTGTGCATGAACTGAGACTGCATGTTACCCTACCCAAGTACACTGAACTCTATACTCAAATACCTCAATCTTTTTCTCATCTGATTATTTCAATGTGCAACTTCCATAACTTTACACAGAAATAAATCAAATTCATTGATATGTGGCATAAGTTTTGTACCATCATTTTCCTTTTTAACACTAATATTATATACTAGCAGAAATACCTGGCATCACCCAGGGAAAATATAGTAACATAGCATATTTTATTGGAAATACCTTTCTCTTATATATTACTTTAAGAAATTAACATAGCTAGTGATGTGCTTACAAAATGACAAATCCCATGGGGTCTCTTTTCTCAATCCCCACAAATCAGGAAGGCCCATCTTCCCTTAAAGACTTTATGCAAAACCAATGCCTGCAGCCTCCTTGCCAGAAGTCCTGAGAAATGGAGAGGATGTCTCCTGGGCTCTGCAGCAGCAGCAAATCACTGCTCCCCAAGTAGCCACTCCCCAAGTGCCTTCAGTGCACACTCCATGGGGCAACCTGAATGGACTTCCTAGCAGCAGCTGGACCAGTTGCATTGATCAGACAAAAGGGAAACACCTTCAGACCAGGTGCTATGAGTGATATCTAGATGATCAGAACATGCAGCACCTGAACGTACCTGTTCTAATGAGAATAGGCTGTTCTGAGTGTACTGTGTCCTCCCCAGGCTCCAGGGTGCTCAAAACCTTGTCCTCCTACCCACCTCCTCTTTGTACTGTGAGCTGAATCCTGCAAAGTGCATAATGCCCATGGCAGTTGCTGATAACACACACAGCCCTGCCAGGAGAACGCACGCAGCCCAAAGGAGGGCGAGTGGTGGGATGGCTTGTTTGGGTGTGGGGGAAGGGAAGCAACTTTAATTTCCAGAAGGGGTTCAGTCGGAGCCCAGCTGCGTGAAGATGTTGAGAGGCTGTGACAGCCGGAGGCTTCTCCCAGCCACAATTAGCAAGGCTAGACCCCAGCCAGCAGCAGCCATATTTGGGTCTGTCCTGGAGACCTGCTGGTGCCCTAGTATAGGGGAGGTTGCTGATTCTCTGCCCCACTGCAGCCTCTCCCCCATGGGCTTTCCCTTGATGGTGCTGCAGGTGCCCACATGCTTTATCCTCTAGGATCTCGTAGTTGCAGTTTGTGTGACACACTTAACAGAAGAGTCCAGCAAATGCCTATGATCAGGCACTACTAAAAGCTAATTTATCAATGGGCCCAATTGGGGCTCTGGGGGAACCAATTTTGAGATCTAATCAATCCAGTTATTGAAGTTAGGAAATCAGTAGTATCCACGCAAAATTTAGTGTTTCTAGCTCTTACCGTTTCAGAGATCTTGCAGGACAAACCAACGAACTTGCGGAAATATTTATAAGATATATATCCACAGTTCAACCTCTACAATCAAAATCACAGCTATTCAAAATTTCTTGTTAACTAAAGGAAAGTAGTGATGACCCAATATGAGATACCAATCACACTGAAAGATTCTTTGACTGAACACATTTAGTTGATGCCTCCTGTAACAACCACCATCTCAAACATGAACTAACTTAAAATAAGGTTATCTACCATAGCTAAGCAAATTTCTGTTCAACAGCTGTATGTCCCACTTATGAATACAAATAAGTGTCCATTCACCAAATACAAATGCCACCTTCTGTAATAAACAGTGCCCAGTAGAGCCGCAACAATTGCTCGAGGTCACCTATGATTTAAGCAAAATACGAAGGACTGTTCTGTTTCCATAAAAACACTCAATGGCACCAGACTCCCTTGCGTTAAGAGATAATCTATCCAAACAGGAAAAAAAATTGTTTTCTTAAATGTTTTCCACCATCCTGAATGTTAAGGCAAGAACCACAAGAGCCAGTAAAATAGTGCAAGACAATGCAATATTTCAAAACATTAGCTCCTCACCATACCTTCCAAAGAAAAGCTAGGGCACCACTAAATGGCTCCAGTATGGTATGATCTCAACACTAAAACACTAAAGTGCTATACAATCTCAAATTAGCTTTCTCCAAGGCCTCTGAACACTCTTTGAAGCAATTTGCCACATCTTGAAATTGGAGTTCAAAAAAAATGACAAATCTCCACCAGCAGATGGCATCACTGCATCAAAGACTCAAGTGGTTACAGAGAGATATGTACAAGTTATTTAACTGCTGGTTTAGACTGAACATAGAAGAAACCCCTGAAGTTTTCACAGATATTCACCGCCACATTTATTCAGTAATGAAGAATTAATACAATTCTGGAATAGGCCATTCTGCAATAACAAAAGTTCTGCTTCTGCTGTAACAGGGCAATAGCAATAATGCTCTCAAACACCATTTTTGCGTGCTATTTTGAGTACTTATCTATATTGAGACACAACACAATGTTGTGTGCAGGATGGATAAAAATCAATTTTTTTAAAATCGTAAAATCATTTCTGATTTTTTTTAAATCAATAAAATACTAAATTTCTCATTTAAAAATAAGTTACAATTAAATCTCAGCACTAACATGCTATACCTACATTTACAGTCTCATAAAAATGAATTAATGGCCTTAGTCTGTCCAACCTAACAGTTCCTCTTCTTGAAAGTTCTGGGTCTTTGATTCCATTCCTCAGCAGACTAACATGTGCAAAGAGACACACAGGCTAGATAGAAGAACAAAAATAATCCTGTGGTAGTGGACCTGGGCCAAGCAAGCACAGCAGAGATAGTTAAGACAGTGGTCTAAAGACAAAGATATAGGAAAGGATGAAGGCAGCAATGAAATGAAGAGTGGAGTGGAGTGGAGTGAAAAGAAAAAGGGAAGACCTTGTTCAGCACGCTCACAGCTTCCTATATTCCCCTGCACTTTTGCCATAGAAAAACTTCCATGGCTTCCGGATGTAAGAAAGTCCCCATCTGGGAATATTTTGAAGAAATGTATTTCCTGTGTAAAAAAGGAAAATGTGTCAAGTGTAAGCAGTGCAAGAAGAAAATGCAGGGCCTTGCTGCAAGAATGAAACTTCATAAGGTAAAGTGCTTAGTGGGAGAAAAATAATGTGGATGAAGATGTGGATCAAGGTTGCACAGCAAGACTCTCGCTATGCCTTTTAGTGCAAGTGTGATTTATCAGGAAAATTCCTAAGCTGTTTGCTATGTTGATGTTGCTAGAAAAAAAAGGTGTAGCTATCTAATCTTTATGGCTTCTTTCAGTAGGTTTAGAATCCATCACTCCAATATATGGTAGAGAAAGCTGCAGTAAGAGAAATCTCGAGTTGCCAGTTGCCACTGAGTGTCATTTTCTTATGTATACATACTAGGGGGCTGTGCCCCCTGTTTGCTACACTTGCCAGGTGTAGGCAACCCCGGCTCTCCCCCCGGCCACCAGGGAGGGCCGGGCTGCAGCCGCACCAGCCTAGGCCCCTTTTCCCCCTCCCCCCGCCAGCAAGAGCCCCTTCTTCCTCCCCTGCTGCGCCAGCCCAGGTCCCCCCCTTCTCTCTTCTCTCCCCCACCACAACAGCCCACGTCCCATCCCCATCCCCCCCCCCCCGGCCCCGCCCCGCCAGCCAGGGCCCCTTCTCCACCAGCCAGGGTCCTTTCTCTGCTCCCTTCCCCCCAGCCCCTTCTCCCTCCCGCCCCCTGCTGCACCAGCCCGGGGATCTTTCTCTCCCTCCCCACCCTCCACTGCAGCCTAACCCTAACCCCCGCAAGTGGGGACAGGCTGAGCCATGAGCCAGGCTCAGCTCCAACCCCCATGGACAGGCTGCACCATGAGCCAGGCCTGGCTCGCCACGTGGCTGCTGAACAGAGCGGGGCCTGCGTCAGGCCCTGTTTTCTCTCGGCCCACCCAGAGGGGCCGGGCCTGCCTTTCCCCCTGGCCTGTCAGGAGGGGCATGGCCCAAACCGCACTGAGCCCAGTGAAGGTGAGGGCTGTGGCCATCAGCAGCCCCAGCCCTCCATGTGGGCCCTGGAAGGGCCAGGCTGGGGGTGGGTGGGGCATGTTCCTGTGAGGCAGTCAAGGCCATGGCTCTGAATATCATCCAGATCATGTGGCACTGCATATGAACAGAAGTGCTTAACCCAGAAAATGAAGCTTGGTTGGAACTTCCATCATTGGTCCTTATGGATTTGCTGAAGTTTGGCAGTCATCTACAAGGTTCAGTTTGCCATATACATTTTATACTTGCAAACAGACAGTAGAAAAAAAACCCAGGTTTCAAAGGTTCTCCTGACAGACCTCTTTCCACCTCCTCAGATCATCGTCCTTTTGCTGATCCAGAAGATGGGATCATCTGCTGTTCTTATTCAGGCACCACCTCAGTATCTCATACGCTGAGGGGTAGATGTGTCACCATTTGGCCAGGCTGCAGTTTACTCATGGTGCACCATTCACTGTCAGGTATTTCTTTTCCAGGAGGAGAGGCGTGCAAAAAACTTGAAGGGCTCCATCTGAATCTTAAAACATCTTATTTGAAATTTGGCAGCAAAGCAGTAGACCAGGTATTTCAGAACTTTATCTCCAACAGCGGCCAAATATTTCAGAAAATGAAAAAAAAAAACCCTAAGTAGGGGCACATGGGCTCAACTGTCTCGCATGAAGGTCTCATTCTAACTTCTAACTGTTTAAAAATTAATTTAAGCCTGCAGCATGATATTTTACATTCATTCCAAACTCCCTCCCACTTTTTTATTAGCTATTAGAGTCCTACCAAATTCATGGCCATGAAAAATGCAACATGGGCTGTGAAATCTAGTTCTTGTGTACGTTTCTCCTATACAATACTGATTTCATGGGGGAGACCAGCATTTCTAAGATGTGGACACAACCTAAAAGGGGACTGCAGAGGATGTTGCAAGGTTATGGTAGGGGGAATTCCAGTATTTACATTCACATCTTTAGAGCTGGGTGGCCAGAGAGTGGCAGCTGCTGGTCAGGCACCCAGCTCTGAAAGCAGCACTGCCAGAAGCGTCTAGAAGTAAGGGTACTGATAACATACCATATCACCCTTACTTCTGTGCTGCTGCCACCTTCAGAACTAGATTCCCAGCTAGCAGCCGCTGCTCTTAAACCACCCAGTTCTGAGGGAAGCAGTGCAGTCAACAGCAAAGCAGAAGTAAGAGTGGCAATACAACAAGTCCCCTACAATAACCTTGTCCCCCCACCCATGCCTTTGTGTTTCAGGACCCTGTAAATACAACACACTGAAATTTCAGATTTAGATTCTGAAATCATTAAATTTTTAAAATTCTATGATGATGAAATTGACCAAAATGTACCGTGAATTTGGCAGGGTCCTATCTAAAACTCTGTATATTCTTCTCTATCTGAATATCAATTAATTTTGTCAAGGTTGTAGGTCTTACCAACATCCTATGTTCATGAATTCCACATCTAACAACTCATTGTTGGAAAGAATTTTCCCTTAGTTCTTGTGATGAGACTGAAGACAATTTCATGCTCCATCTTTTCTTGACTGTTGATTTTCTATACTTTGATCACTTTCCCTTACATTGGACTCTTTCATAAAGTCAACAATTCAATTTGTTTGAACACTCTTAGAATTTTTCCATACCCAAACAGTCTCATTGGCTAATCCAGATTAATTATGCAATATCCTCTTCAGAATGAGTGACCACAGTGCTGCACAACGTATTCAGATGAAAGCAAACCAATGTTTTACATAATAGCATAACATTTTACGCATTATTCTCCAACCACCCTATGGAACATGGGTCTTCATTGACTTGTCCAGCACTTAAGTCCTTTTCCTAAACTCGTAATGCTAACTGAGAACCTGTAAGTCAGCAGTGTCCAACCAGTTCTGAAGCAGTAGCCACTACAGTAGCTAATGCTATAGTGAACTAACCACACTTAACCAACCAAATAGCCACACTCAACCAGCCAAATAGCCACACATGGTTAGTGGCTAGCATGTTGGGCACCATGGCTGGAAGCAGTACATAAAACTCACCCATACTCACTCAGACTTATGGTCAGAAAGCTTGTCCAAAAGGTCAAGTTTTCCATAACTATCATAGCTAGGTGGTAAAGCCATCTAGCAATTGCCAATACTATAAAAAGCTTCAGGGTATTCCCCACCAGCAGAACTTATTGTCACGCTAGTCAGGCCATAGCTACCTTATGGGTAGAGGGGGGATTACAGGGATTCAGCAGGAGAGTGGAGTGAGATCACCACCTGACTGACCTTCCGTATATCTGAAAGGTGCAAAAGGCTTGACTGGCATCTGCCAATGCTGGGCTCCCTCCTAGAGGAAGGCATTGAGGAGTCAATCTGAACAGATGAAGAAGAATTCCTGGATGAAGAATCCAACAGGCTTTGCTGCTTGGAGCCCATGGATCCAAACTGCCACATACATAAATACAGGAAGATTTTCCCTTACCTGTAAATTGGGATTTTGATAATGTAGAACACTCCCAGATGTTTATGAGCTAATATTTATAAGTAACTTAGTTGTCAGCCTCATTATTTGTTTAAAAAACTGCAGTCCAGTCTCTGGGAGTTTGTTTCTGCTACTTTTCACGAATCTGTTCAAAATCCAATACGTAACAGAAGCCCGCCTGCAGAAGTAGTGAAACTGGTAAGGCAGTGGAAAAAACGTTTTTGGAGGCCCACAATAGGCCACTACATCTAGCAAAATCAATCACCAGAGGAAAACCAAGTCCAGACTGTCAAATGAGTAGGCGCAAAAAAAAAAAAAAAAAAAAAAACCATTCTGTTACATGCAGTAAAGATGACCGTTTTCAATACTCCACCTTTTTGGTACTAAATGGCTATTTTCTCTTCCTGCTCTATTTTATGGAAATATATAAACAGTAGCCATAAAACGTCATACATACCCACTACAAAAGCTCAAGCTCAGAGAATCAACAGATACATTAATTTGGGATGTTAATAGATAGTTGACTGGCCGATTAACCGATAAGCCCACGATTAACCAATAAGCCCGGGTTTATCAGTTAATCTAGTTGACTACACACACACCCCCTTGCTGCCTCTGCCAGAGCGGGAGCCAGTGCTTGTGAGGAGCTGGCTTTAAGAAGGCTCCCCACAAGCATTGAATCTGCCTGCCCCCTCCATCTCCGTGCTGCTGAGTCTGATAGAGAGGCAGCTGACACGCACTAAGAACTGGCTTTCAAACAGTGTCCCCACGCATGCTGGCTCCATGGACCCATCTGTGCCCCCTCTCTGCTACAGAGGCAGCGAGCGGGGGGGGGGGGGGGGAGGAGGCAGGAGCCGGTGCTGGGGGGAGCCTGCTTAAAAGTCGGTTCCCCCCAGCACCAGCTATGCGGTGCCAGCTACCCATCCTCTCCCACGCTGCTGCCTCTATCATGGGAAGAGTTCCCCACAGACAGAGGCTGCTGCCATGGAGTGACTGGACAGAGGCTGCAATACAGAGTGGCAGGCAGCCGGTCTGTGCGGGGAACTAGTTTTTAAACTGGCTCCCCTGGTGGACCGGCTCCCGCCTGCCACTCCGTGCTAATGCCTCTGATAGGAGGTAACAGCCCAGAGAGGCAGGGGGCTTCCCAGGAGTGGGGTTGGGAGCGCACTGGCTGCCAGTGCCACCCGCGGGAACTATCGAATAGTCATGTAATCATTAAGATATCATGCAATTACTCAACTATTCTATTACACGATCTCTAACATCCCTAATATTGATATCAACATTATACCACTATTTATGCATCATTTTTCAGAGCAATTTTTCAAAAGTGATTAATTCTGCTGGCAAGGACCTTTTTCCTATTGTAATTTGTAAAACATCTTTCAATACCACAAGCATGCTAAAACAGCTCCAAACATCTAAGTACTTCCAAAGTCCCAGACTTTGTTGCATTTAATTAGGTGTTCATCTTCCCACAAGCTATTAGTCATTGTTTTGGAACTCAATATAAAATTGAATACCTACAACTGTTAAAGTAATTTTAAAAGTTCTGATTTAAAAGCAGGAAAACTCAGAGTTGTGTCTTTTCCTCTAAATCTCTGTCCTTAGTTAAACCCAATATTATCATAGAGCTGTGGTGTCTAACACATGCCAGCCACTAGCCATGGTGTGGCTATTTGGACAGTTGAGTGTGGCTAATTCACTATGTTGGCTACCACTTCAGAACTGGTTGCACATCATGATTATAGATCAATGAAAATAGAATAGGACCATATGTATCTGTGCCTAAAAACTCCAGCACACATTGACACAAGTATTAAAATTTCAGCATTGCAGATAAACACCATTGCTTTAGTCAAAAACTTGACTGTAAAACAGTGCTTCCCAAACTGAACCATGGCTCCCTTGGGTTCACAAAGCAGCAGTACTTAGGAGATAAGGGAGGGACACGAAGGGAGAGACATGCACATCTTATGTTTATCGTGGAACAATTTTTTCCAACTGTTAAACTTACACGTACGCTAGTCTCAGCGGAAGACAACAGTGATTTTAACAATATTAAAAAGAAAAGTAGATAATATAATATGACACTACCATCTTATGATTGGATTTTTCAGGTCTTGGTATTACAGTCAAAAGTCTATAGCCACGACGAATTATTTGTTTTCAAATGTTAGAAAATTAAAGTATGAGGTCCAAGAAACTACTAAGACCTTTAGAAACCAAACAGCCAGAATTTGTAAACAAGAGCCCACAAAGAAGAACTGAAGCAACAAAACCAAAGTTATGTCTAAAGAGCAACTATTCCTCAAAAAGCCTTAAAAGTCATGGGAATTGCATAGCGTAAACAAGTACACAACATTGGTGAAATTCTTCTATTACCACTAGCAGATAGAATTATGATGAGGAATAAGCATCCATGCCATTGGGGGGGGGGGGGGGGGGGGGAAAATCAGTCCTACATTAAATATCATCTATCAATGCAATGATAATCTTGAAGAAAATGTCCTCGGCTAGTCGATAAAACATGTTAAGAAGAGTCCATGTTTTGCACAGCAGCTTGATAAATCTATAGACAAAGCCAACATGGCTCAGCTTCTATGTTATGTAAGACTTGCTCAAGCAGGCGTAGTAGCTGAAAAACTTTTATTTTGCCAAGAAAGCCCAACCCCAATTACTGTTAAGAAAAACAGCCAAAATCCTCCATAAATTCATAGTGGGTGAATGTCTCCAACTGGGCTGTGCACGTGGGTTGTGCATTTGGAGCAGCAGCCATGACTGAAGAGTGAGGCTGCTGCATGAAGTGGCATAAGCATCAATTTACACACACTACATGATTCATCACCAAGCACTGAAATAAAAGAGGTTGCAAACTGAAGTACTGTAACTGGTTAATTTTATAAAATCCCAGCAGTGAATACATGGTATATTAGTATTCTGTGCAAAGAGATGGGCTCTGCTCACACTCAACTTGTTTCACAACGGAGATTGGCATGTGGTAAAGTGTAACAACACATCTTTGAATTGTTACACAAAATGAGAATTTTCTTCTTTGAGAAAACATACCTTGCATGTTACATGTACAGTGCACGCTGGCTGACTATTAGTTTAGCTGGTGGACATACTTGTCCCACTGAACGCACTAAAGTTAAATCTTCAAGGTAAAAACATAAATAAATTGATATGAAAAAACTGGCGGGTTCAGGAAGGTTTGCCTTTAAAGAGGTCACATGGAAAAGGAAATTACTGAGAACCCATGTTACAGGACTTTTAAAAAGAATGGGAATTAAAAGTGATCAAAACACTATTAAAGACCAAATATTAACTCGTTTGTCTGAATTGTATTCCAATTTTCATTATTTTTTCTTGGAGTCGAATACAAATATCCAGATACTGATTATATTCAAAGCCCATTTTCAGTAACAGCTCACTCTATTCCAGTGTCAACTATCTCACTTTATGAACATCTTTTAGAACTGTTTAGTGATCACACAATGAAGCCCAAGTTTTCAAATTTAACTTACCAGGAATTATGGATTTCTCTTAAAGTATTTAGTGATGAAGCAGTGAAAGTGTTGCTTCCACTCATTTTATTATGCCTCTGAGTCTGGGTTTTCAGCAATGATTTATGTGATAACTAAACACAGAAATAGTTTCAGCTTGGAAAATGCCTTATATCCGGCACTAGCAGAGATTCAATCCAAGACTGTGTTATTATGCAGTTCAAAACAGGACCATTCGGCCCACTAAAATCTCTGCTAGGTCCAAACACAAAAAATACGTTTTTAAAAATTACAATTCTAAAAATCTGAATTAGATCTGCTTATGTAATTAAACAAATTATATGCAGTTGAATAAAGTCACAAAACCATTCAAACTCTAGTGTCCCTCCTAAACTCAGTGTCATGAGTCGGGGATGGGGAGTATATTTGGTTGTGGTGAGCCACCATCTTTTAAAATCTCTCTAACAGGACTGCAGAACTAAAAATTTTGTCAAGCACACCTTTAGAAAAGTTACTTGGTAACAAATTTAATTTCTAGGTCCTTCAGTAAATATTACAGAAAGTGCCAATAGAGCCAAAGAGTAAAAATTTATCATGTCACTATGTAGTATGAAGTGGTTATGAGTTAGCATATCTGGAACCCATTAAATAGTATAAAAAAAGTTACATCCACTAACTCAATAGTTAACTTTAAAACACTAATAAAGCAGCAGTCTAGAACTATACACCTCCACAGTTTTTTTTTATTGATAAAAATAGCCCATTTCATTTGTGCATGATATAGAACTAATCCTGAAATCGGCAGTTGGACGCTAAGATACAAGTCAGAACATTTTTTCTTTGTTTTGTTACAGAAAAGTTACAACCCCTGAGAAAGATTATATATCTAAGAGAAACACTAGTAGAAGCAGGTCTGTAGACAGCCACCAAACTAAGCCAGAGTACAATTAAACCAAATTAACAAACATGTCAGTCCACTGACATGACTAATGGACATAGATTAAAACTATGTTATGTGCAAATACTTCATTTTACAATCAAAATTATCAGTCATGAAAATGCATAGCTTTTGTTCTTCAAAATGAAATTTAATCTTTAAACTGTCCATTTGAAGCCAGATATCTGTTACTTCCAAAAAAAAATAAGATACTAACATGTGTCCAAATTTCCAAAACTTGGCCTTTCCTAGAGCTGAGAAGTTACGTATTCATGTTGAATCCAGTTTAGGATTTGGCTTTTTTCACAACTCAGGGCAACTGCACTTGTATTTCCCCTCAGTGCTTCAGCAAATGCACCCACTCTTGGCTTCCAGCTCCCCAGCCACTGCCTCTGTGATTGGAGACCCACATTTCTCCTCCTTTTGATTGAGGTATTCCTAGGCTGTATAGTTCCCTTTCTTCATTGTGTATTTCACAGCAAAGGCAGTCTGGCTAAACTGACCTGCTTGCTTCCCTTCAGGGTGATTGTCCACAAATCTATTTCATTCTTAATATAAAACTCATTACAGACAAAAAAAACATTAAAACCAATAAAACTCATATGCTTATCAGACATCTCCTTGCATGAAATGCTGGCAGGCTGTTCTTCCAACCCTGTCCTAAGAATTGGGGCCCTCTGTGAATCAAGAGTCCTGCCTGTTGTCTGGATCAGGATGAATGGAATGCACTCCATCAGCTTCAACTCAAACTTTCTATCCAAAAGTCTGTCTTTGTGTGTTAGCCTCTGGAGAATCCAGTGTGAACTAGTATACACATCTCCCCAAGGGAGTGGCTTCAAATGCTGATAACAGAGGAAGCTTATTGGCATCCCTCATTCCTTTTAAAGAAGCTACATCAAAATCCACAACACCATGTATACAATTTCAGTTTTAATATAATGTATGTGTTCACTCAGTAAAGCTTATCTTAACTCTAAAAGGTTTATTTAAGATATTTCAGAATATTGTCAGGCTGTTACCGCTCACTCTCACTACTCACTCACTACTGTGGTGCACTAGATGCCGTGTAATGTGAAGTCATAGCCACTGGCCCAGAGGACTTACAATCTAAATTATACAAAGGATACATCACTGTACTTTTTTTTCAAATCAGTCTTTTTATTAAACCAATCCCACTGTATATATTACCAAGTTATATAACCTGAAAAAAGAATGAGCTTGACACACCAAAATTCTATCTTGGGTGGCCGACATAAACACACGATATACTGTAAATGGTCTCTGGAAATGGGAATAAAGCCTACTAATATGTGTGCTCCTAAGTACAGGAGAGCTATTGACCATGCATCTGTAAATGGAAATCAAAGGATAATTCTCATTTCTTCTCCAGTTTTGTAATTTTACATTTTTTTCCAGATACTTTGTCAATTATAGTATTTAAGAAGAAAGGAACATCAAGAACCAAATGCGTCCATGTAAGAAAGAGCGGTATCAAAAGCCATCAGGACTAGCTGGTCAAAAATTCTCAGACTTCTCAGCAGGAAAATGACTCATTCCACGTCAATGTGTCAATTCTGATAAAACTCTTCATGGAAACAAGCCAGACAACCAGGAAAGCTGGCTGCCTGGGGAATTGGGTATTCTCAGGAGACAGCTGTCCAAAGCAAGCTAAAAAACTGCATTTTTTTCTGGTAGCTCTAATCATGATAAAGGGTTGATTTATTCTAATAGAAAAGTTATTGAAGAACTTTGCTCTATGTAGTTTTATTTGGAAAGCAGAAAAACAGAAAATATACTCAGACTCACCAAACCAGCAGTAAGAGAAGGAGCAGATTGTCCCAGGGACTGGTTTCTCATGCGGACTAGGTTTGAGGTTTCACCAGATGGCTGCCATACTGATTGTCCCACTCCACTGTGCACGCTGCTAGATAAGGGAAGCAGCTGCTTTCCTTTAAAAACAAAAGATGGTCTTAACTTTTTACTAGTTTAATGAAGTATAGGTTACATAATACAATGCTTAACCAAATGCAGTGTATAATCCAATGGTTTTCTAATCCATAACCATTTTCAAGTCTCTTCTACGAATCCTTTCTGATTTATCCACTTCCTTCTTGAATTAGCAATCAGACCTGGACACAGTATTCTAGCAGTGATCACAACAATGCCCTATACAGAGGTAAAAACATTTATACTACTACTCAAGATTCCCTTGCGTATGAATCCCAGGATCAGATCAGTTATTTTTATCACAGAATCACACTCAGAGCTCATGGTCAGCTGATTACCCACCACGACCCCAACATCCTTTTCAGAGTCAGTCTCCCCCATGCTAGGGCCATGGTCTACATTCTGTCTTCTTAGAATGCAGCAACACTGCATCGTTATTTCAAGATAACTAGCATTATTGCGAAATAATGCGAGCGTCTACACAGCCATTCCATTATTCTGAAATAATTTATATTATTACTTAATTAAGCTAGTCAGAATTTATCTGAGCATTATGTTTCATCCATACTTAATTACTTTCCCTTTTTTGGCATAGACAGTTGGAGTGTAATGTCCCTGTTACTCACATTTCAAGAATCCCAAACCTGCTATGAACAAGTTCGCGAACATCTACTAGACTCCCATGCATAGTCCGAAAATGAGGCAGAGCCTATAGTTTTACTGCATTACATAAATACAGGACAACAAAAGCATGGATTTGGAGACTGATGTTCAAGTCCCCACTTTGCCACTGATTTCCTATGTGACCTTGGGCACAGGAGAGATAAAAATCTATGATTAAAACAAAAATCACACTTGTATTCAAAATCAAATGTTTTTGAAGTTGACAGCCTGTATTAAGAACTAAACATACTAAAATAATTGAAAAATATACAAAACAATATTCAAGTGGTGCAAGTTTACTGCTACATTTTAAAAGAAAAATCAAACCACTCATCTAGTGAAAGTCACTGGACTAAGCACCTGGAACCAAAGCTTGAAGAAGTGCTAAACCAGCTTTTGACGGAAGTAGCCTCTTCTGTTTAGCAAAAAGAAGCACCAAATTTAATGTAAAGGCTAATATTTAGCTGCAAATCAATTTTTCAATGGAAACCAACCAATAAGAATCAATCTTTCTTTATAAATGTAAAACTCAAATGCAAAGATCAAGGTTTCTTGCTTCCCGATTTAACACAGGATTAGACATTTAAAACTGGTCTGATTTAAATCAGTGCACTCTGTTCGGGCAAGTCACTTAGCATTTCTGTACCTCAGTTCTTTCGTAAAATGGGGAGAAAGTGTGTGGGTGTTTGTGTTTGGGGGTTCTGGGCTTGTGTTTGTCTGTCTGTTTAGAGTTTTGAGTGCTGAGCTGTTTGTTTTGAAAGGCCATGTGCTCAGGCTGGCAGCTGGAAACTGTGAGCCTTAATTAGGATTTGAAATCTAAAACTCTCTGATCATTGTTTGAGCCATAGCCAGAGGGAGGAGCTATAAGGAAGGCCAGAGCTTTATAAACCCTGCTAGGAGGTGACCAGGGCAATTGCTAACAGGAGGGAGTTTTGAGAAGGCACTTAGAGGGCATTAGTTACTTCCGACCTTCTTGAAATGTAAAACTTCTATAATCTATATCCCAAACATTTAAATAAAAACCCCATCTATAATCAAATTTATTCATAGGAGAAAATGCAGATAGAAGCCCAGCAGCAGAGCAGGGGCTATCCTGTTTATTGCATCAAGTGTAACATGTATGATTACCTGCCCTGTGGGTGGGTGGCCTATGTGTGCACCCGGTGCAAGGAGTTCCTGACCCTCAGAGACCGAGTTCAGGCTTTGGAGGCCAGGGTGGCTGAACTAGAGGAGCTAAGGGAGACCGAGAGGTATGTTGATGAGGCTTTCCGGGACACTGTAGTACCATCCCACCTCCAGTCTAACAGCCCCAGAGCTGTTAAGGAGGATGAAAGGCTCAGGGGAAGAGAGCAATACATGGGAGCAGAGGGAAACCATCCCAGAGTTGGGACCCTCCTTCCAAAGGATGTATGGTATCCTCTCGCACTGAGGATTCCTCTCCGGGGGAGGAAACGTCAGTTGTTAGGAAGAGGTAGGTGTTAGTAGTGGGTGATTCGATCGTTAGAATAATAAATAGATAGTTGGGTTTGTGATGACCGGGAGAATCATATGGTGACTTCCCTGCCTGGTGCAAAGGTTGCGGCTCTCTCAAGGATAGACTTATGTGTAGTGCTGGGGAGGAGCCGGTGGTTGTGGTACATGTAGGTACCAGTGACGTAGGGAAGGGTAGGAGAGATGTCCTGGAGGCCAAATTTAGGCTGCTAGGAAGGAGACTGAAATCCAGGACCTCTATGGTGGCATTCTCAGAAATGCTTCTTGGTCCATTACAGGAGGGGTAATGGTAGTTCGAATTAGGATCTTTAATTCGAACTACCTGGTCCGTGCCGCATGTAGCCGCGGGGACGGAGTTCAGACTAAGAGGGATTTAAAAATGGCGGCGCCCGGGAAGATGCAAATGAAGCCTGGGATTTAAATATCTCGGGCTTCATTTGCAACTCCGGTTACCCTCATTAGACTACCTAGCTCGAACTAATGAGCTAGTGTAGCCTTAACCCCTTCAAAGAACTCTAAGGGTAACAAACATGTGGAAAAGGGGGATCCAATAGTTATAGTATACTTAGATTTCCAGAAAGCCTTTGACAAAGTCCCTCACCAAAAGCTCTTGAGAGAAGGTCCTTTCATGGATTGAGAACTGGTTAAAAGACAGGAAACAAAGGGTAGGAATAAACGGTAAATTTTCAGAATGGAGAGGAGTAACTAGTGGTGTTTCCCAAGGGTCAGTCGTAGGACCAATCCTATCCAACTTATTCATAAATGATCTAGAGAAAGGGGTCAGCAGTGAGGTGGCAAAGTTTGCAGACGATACTAAACTGTTTAAGATAGTCAAGACAGAAGCAGACTGTGAAGAACTTCAAAAAGATCTCACCAAACTGAGTGATTGGGCAACAAAATGGCAAATAAAATTTAATGTGGATAAGTGTAAAGTAATGAACACTGGAAAAAATAACCCCAACTATACATACAATATGATGGGGGCTAATTTAGCTACAACTAATCAGGAAAGAGATCCTGGCGTTATCGTGGATAGTTCTCTGAAAACGTCCACGCAGTGTGCAGCGGCGGTCAAAAAAGCAAATAGGATGCTAGGAATTATTAAAAAAGGGATCGAAAATAAGATGAAGACTATCCTACTGCCCCATATAAAACTGTAGTACGCCCACATCTTGAATACTGCGTACAGACGTGGTCTCCTCACCTCAAAAAAGATATTTTGGCATTAGAAAAGGTTCAGAAAAGAGTAACTAAAATGATTAGGGGTTTGGAACGGGTTCCATACGAGGAGAGACTAAAGAGACTGGGACTTTTCAGTTTAGAAAAGAGGAGACTGAGGGGGGATATGATAGCGGTATATAAAATCATGAGTGGTGTGGAGAGGGTGAATAAAGGAAAGTTATTTACTTGTTCTCATAATATAAGAACTAGAGGACACCAGATGAAATTAATGGGTAGCAGGTTTAAAACTAATAAAAGAAAGTTCTTCTTCACACAGCCAACCTGTGGAACTCCTTGCCAGAGGAGGCTCTGAAGGCTAGGACTATAACCGAGTTTAAAAAAGAGCTAGATCAATTCATGGAGGTTAGGTCCATAAAAGGCTATTAGCCAGGGGGTAAGGAATGGTCCCTCTGGCCTCTGTTTGTCAAAGGCTGGGGAAGGATGGCAGGAGACAAATTACTTATGTTCTTACCTTTTAGATGTTCTAAGAATAGCTAAATCACAAGGATTATGAAGTGCTGAATATGAAGATATTACTGTAATGGGGGCCGAAAGTATTAAAGGTAAACCACATTTCTAATTGCCTCCACTTTACTCTCAGTAGATTTTCCAGCATGAACTCGTTGCCAATGGACCTGTAGCAGTGTCAGATAGGGGCTTCCAAATGACCATCGTAACCTGCTCTTGGACCCAGTAAGCAGGCCCTCATTGCTGTCTTTTTTTGCTGGAGGGTCAGGACGCGGTGCTCACAAAGTTCCAAAAATGGAGCTTTCTTCATGTGAAAGATTTAGACCGACTGCTATGCATTTCAGGCCCGCAAGATGATGCAGACCACCCATAGGTATTGTTAGCATAGGTTGCAGAAGGCTGTTTCTGCCCAGCTTGCCATGGCCCCACCCATGTTCCACCCCCAGGTCTCCTCTGCCTGGATCTGGTTTCCTCCTGTTTTTCCGTGGCAGAGTGGCTGATGTTCACAAGACTCAAAACGAGGGTCACCGGGGCTGGAGTCACGGCCACACTATACCGCTCAGCTGGATGGCACTGAGGGCACTCCTACTGTGCTGCCTGCCCGCCAGGTGCTGGGGGTACTAGGGATGTAATAGTGTAGTCGATTAACTGATTAAGCAATAAGCAAAAGTTTATAGGTTTATGCTATAGGCTATATGCATCATCCTTCCACCCCGACCAATACATTTGTTAGCACACTGGCCAGCAGCCTGGCTCAATCCCGGCTTGCACCAAGTCAAGAACCTACCCCTGCTGCGGTTCTTCATTTAAAGTGTATTAGGAGCCAGGCAGACAGGTAGCCCAGCTCAGCTCCTAGACCCAGCACGAGTTGGAACTCAGGCCCCACCCCAGGACAGGGGCTGCTGCCACCCCACGCTACTGCCTATGTATCAGAGGCAGCAATGCAGGGCAACAGGCAGCCGGTCCGCAAGGGGAGCTGGTTTTTAAACTGGCTCCCCTCGTGGACCAGCTCCCACCTGGCACCCCATACTGCTGCCAGAGGCAGCAGTGCAGAGTGGCAGGGGCCTTCTCGGGAGTGGGGCTGGAGCGCACTGGCTTCCGGCCTCACCCTCAGTGACTATAGAATAGTCAAGTAACCAATAAGAATTCATGAGATTAATTGACTATTCAATTAACCATGATTTAACATCCCTAGGGGGTACACCAGGTGGTGCTCTGGGCTCTACAAGAAAGAGGAGCAAAAGGGGAGGGTCTGGGAAGAGAAAAATGGGCTAAGGGCTCACTTCCCCCACTAGCTAGTTCACCTGCAGCTCATGAATCCACCACTCCATGTTTGTGGCCCTGTTCCAGAAGTGCGGGTCTACTCTGCTAATTTCTCCCCCCCACTCTCACGGTAGGCTGCAATCCTGGTGACGTACTGAGGATGGGGTGGCCTCCCTCTAAGCTAGATGGGTAGGCACAATTACCCCACCATACTACAATCTCACTAACACAAAACAAACTATTCTGTTGGTTTGGGTTGGTTTTTCTTTTTTTTACTTCCACTCAGCAGCAATTGTATCCTCCTTTGTGTTTTGCACAGCAGCAAGCACAACGCCAACAATTAATGACTCTTTGGTTTCACAGGAAGACAAGTTATTTAAGCAACTCCATTTGATATTGCATCAATTATCAACAGCGTACCATATAAAGCAGCTTACCAGACAGAGAGCTGGCCAGGCTACCCCTTCGCAGTTTGCAGTCATCTTGACTTAGCTGGCGATGAAGTTTAGTTTTCCCAGAAGATGAAAAGATGTCAGGGTTACTGAGCTTTCTGCAGAATAATGGAGTTGGTTCTGTTACCACATCCTTGAAGAAAACAACACAAACAAATATCTTTAAGACACAACGCAACAGGTTTCAAACAATAGACAATTTGCCTGCCCACTAATCACATAGGAATGGTCCATCCAGGCCCGCTGACAAGGGGAGACAGAGGGAGCAATTGGCCCAGGGCCCAGTGATTTAAAGGGGCTCCAGGCTACCACCACAACTACTGTGGCAGAGATGGTGGCTAGAGCCCCAGGCCCTTCAAATCAGGGGTGGGGACCTTTTTTGAGTCAGGGGCTGCTGACCCACAGAATAATCAGTTGCAGGCCACACGTAAGTGAGAATAAACCTTTCAAAGGACGGCTAGAATCAGTATATAGCCGGGGTGGGCAATAATTTTTGACAGGGGGCCACTCCAAGATTTTGGAAAGTGGATGAGGGCCACACTCTTCCATGGTATTAATGAAGATGTGGGGTCTGGGATGGGGGTTGGGTGCAGAAGGGAGCTTGGGGTAAGGGACTGGGGTGCAAGATGGAGACTGGAGTCTGGGAGGGAGTTGGCATGAGGCAGGCGGTTGGGACCTAGAGCAGGAGACTGGAGTGCAGGGGTTTGGGATGTGACCTACGGTAGGAGGGGACTGTCATCTGGGGCAGGACATTGGGGTGGCAGATCTGGGAGCGGGTATGGATGTAAGAGGGGGAAAGAGGGTGTAGTATATTGAGTGGGGGGGCAGAGAGATGGGGCAGGAAAGGATTGGGATGCCAGAAGCAGGCTGTGGTCAAGAGACTTACTTGTCAGCTGCCAAACTAGCCAGCCTGCCTATAGAGCTTAAAATGTTTCCCATCCAGCCTGCCTGGCCATGTGCTTCATGAATAACTGAGCCCAGGAGAGGGGGTGTGATTCTTCTTAGCTGCCTGTTATTCTAACAAGCAGCTCCCATTGGCTGGTTTCTGCCAGAAACCGGCCAATGGGACTGTACTGGGGGTGAGGCAGCTCCTAAAACTTCCCCCCCTCCCCTCCAGTTTTAAAACAGAAAAGAAGCCCTGCAGCCACATTTCTGAACAGCACGCAGGGCTGTGGGCAAGCAGGGGAGCCTGCCTGGGGCTCCCAACTCCCTCCGCAGGCCAGATCTGGAGGCTTGGCAGGACGGATCTGGCCCGCAGGCCGTATTTTGGCCAGGCCTGTTATATAGCCTCCTTTTGTCTTTGGGACCAGGATGTACCTAAAGTAAAAAAATCCTGCAGATTATCAGAAAGGAATGGATTCAATCACTTCCAGCTGCAGGAAGGATTCTATCTCCTGTTTTAGAACCCCCTTGTGAGAAGGGCCCCTGAACAGGTGCAGGGAGTAAGAGGGAGGGGATCGACTGGAAGGGAACTGGGTAGAGTAGCCGATTAAGATTACTTTCAATACCCATTTGTTTGAGGTGGCATGGTCCCAAGAAAGGGGGAAAGCACCAGAATGGTTTCTAAAGGGTGGGTGAACATATGGATGCTGCAGCTGAAGAGCCAATGGGGGGGAATGATCAAGGTATCATAATGGTCATTTGGATGAGGTAGCCAACTGAAAGGTAACAGTGGAGGATGGGCCTTCCTTGTGTGGTCTAGACCAGTAGTTCCCAAACTTTTTGATACCGGGGACCAACAAACTCAAACTTTTGACGAAAGCCCAATCCCCAGAGTCCCCAGGGCCAGCCCTAACCCCTAAAGCCCCCTACCCCTCCACTACCTCCCAGCGCCAGCCACTGACCCTGGAGTCCCCTGTACCAAACCCCCCCCCCCCAGTGCCAGCCACCTATCGCAAATGCCTCAGCCCCACCCCCAATACCAGCCTCCTGTTTCCAGAGCCCCACTGCAACCAACTCCACAGAGCTTCCCCCAGTACCAGCCCCCAATATTGGCCCCATCCCCAGAGCCCCCCAGGTCCAGCCCCGCCCCCACAGCCCTCCTCACTACTAGCCCTGCCCCCAAAGCCTCCCAGCAGTAGCCCTGCCCCTGGAGCCCCCAGTGCCTGCCCCCCCCCCCCCCCCGCACACACACCTAGCCCTGCATTGCTGCCCATGTCACAGCGGCTTTCTGGGCCCAGCACCTCCCCTCCCACTGCGGCTGTTGGGAGAGGCATGTCCTGCCACGCTTCTCAGCCAACCAGCACTGGGTAGGGGCAGGGTCTCCTCCCAGCCACAGAAGAGCACTTCCCTGTGCAGCAAGAGGGCCACACAGAGCAGGGAAGCAGTCTTCCACAGCTGGGAGGAGCACCCGCCCCTGCCCAGCTCTGGTTGGCTGAGAGGTAGGACAGGCTACACCTCTCCCAACAGCCACAGCAAGAGCAACGTACCACAGCCCCAGTCCCAAAAGCCGCTGTACCCCATGGCCCAGCAATTGGGAACTGCTGGTCTAGATCTTCCTGGGCAGCTCAATGGTTCTGAGAGATACCTGACAGTACATTGGACAGGAGCAATGTGCCATCTGAGACTTGCTGTATTTTTCCTTTGTAGACAGAATGTAGATACCAAGTGAGCATACCGCCATGTGTGACTGCAGAGAGCCATCTGTTAGGTCACTAATGAGTTTAGGCCCTTCAAAGGGCAAGTCCTCCAAAGAATGTTGCACTTCCATGGGGACTGTCGCTAGAATCCCAGCACATGACTATAGCAATGGCCACAGAATGAGATGCCATATTTGTTGCATCAAGGAAGGCCTGAAAGGAGGCTTTAGCTATTGTTTCACCTTCTCTAATAAGTGCTTGAAACTGCTCTCCCTTGTCCAGGGACCACAACTCAATGCCATATTTTGCTATCAGGGCTTAGTAGTTGGCAACTCGGATGAAAAGAAGCCAATGAATAGCTCTTACACCAGGGATGGGCAAAAGGGCTTCCGCAGGCTGGATCTGGCCCGCAGAGGTCCTACCACTCTGCGCCCCCCCCTCCCCCGGCCAATCTGGGCCTAGAGATGGGGGAGCATACAGCGCTTAGAGTCAACCCTGGCCTTGACTCTAAGCACCGCGCGTCAGAGGTCAGGGATCAAGAGACTTCATGTTCCCCCTGCTCCCAAGCCCATCAGGGCCCGGGGGAGGTGGAATGGGGGGGGCAGTGAGCAAAGTCTCCTCCTGCCCTGCCCGGAGTGCGCGGTGCTTGCAGGATGGGGGCAGGGCAGGAGATTTCACGCACTCCCCTCCCCCCCAGGCCCTGACTGGCATGGGGTGGGGGGAGTGTGCAAAGTCTCCTCCCGCCCTGCAAGGAGCTCAGCACTTAACAGTCAGCTGCCAGCTGCTGCTCAGCTGGTGGGTGACTAAGCACAGCACTCCCTTACAGGGCAGGGCCAAACATCACGTGCTCCCCCGACCCCCAGGCCCTTATTGACCTGAGGGCAGAGGGGAATGCACGAAGTCTCCTCCCACCCTCCAGGGGCGCAGATGCCTAGAGGGAACAGCCAGCTGTTCAGAACAGCTGGCGGTTCTCTCTGCAGGGAGGGGGGCAAACCCTTCATGTGCTCCCTGCCCACAGACCAATCAGGGCCTGTGGGCGGGGAAGCACTGCAGTGTCCTGGCCCCGCCCCTTCCACCTGAAGCTCTGCCACTTCCTGGGAGGCCCAGGGCCACTTCAAAAATTTCTGAAGTGCAAGTGCACCCCAGTCAAAAATTATTGCCCACCCCATCTTACACCAGAATGTCCAGATGTTTATGTTTCATGACAGAATGTTTAGAGCCCTACATGAATACACTATTTAGAGTCCTGCAAATCCGCAGATACAATGACAACATGCAAGACTAACAGCTCTGCAAATCTGTGCATATCCGCAGATATAAATCCCTCATCCACTGCATCAATAATACTATCAAAGAAGAAAAGGAGGTTTCTTTGGCATTAACGGTTCTTAACAAAATCCATATTGGATATTACAGGATGTAAGTGGAGTTCATGTTCATCTATTCTCACTATTTCCATTATGCTCAAATTTTCTTAAAGTGTGGTCACATCCACAGCATTATACATATTTGTACAGAGCCTAGCACAATAAGGCCCCAGTCCTGTCAGGGATACACGATCACAATCAAAAAATAATACTGGGTCTGAAAGAAAATTTCTCCCCAAGTTTATTGGCAGGGACCCTTATCTTCCTATGGAACTGTGCTTGTGTGGGGAAAAGAAAAAAAGATTAATAAAATTCAGGATCAAGTGGACATTTCCATGCAAACCATTTCCTTCAAAAGCATCTCTCATCGTCTTTAAAAGGATCTCAGACTTTTCTAACTTCCATGTGACTAAGTTAATATTTATTCTATCCATTCTGTTTAGGAATAATGTGCCTAAGAGAGAAATTGAAACTAGATATTATAACACCCGATAAATATAATTATTTACCCTTCACAGGTCATGTCAACACTAATTCCACATCAAAAACAAGATCCTTATCCAGTGAGCACCTGAGTATAAGAATCATCCCCTCTTCTCTTCCCAACAGTAATGTGACCAGAATGTTTTCTCTATTTTGTAAATTAAAGTGGGTTCTATCATGACGATTTTACCCAATGAGGTGGAGTAAATTTATATAGCCTCTTTTCTAGCAGAGTTCTTCTGGCACATCTTTTACAGAGAATTAGTAGCATAATAGGAGTGTAAAGTAAATTAATATTTCTCAACAGACCACGCATTAAAAAACAAGTTTGGTTTAGAAAATATCAGGCTCTAAACCAAACAAGTTTTTGAACAAATCAGGAAATTCTAAGCAAGTCAAATTCAATGTCCATGTGAACGTTACTGATAGAGCATGGATTTTATGAAAAGCCAGCTAGACAGCTGATCCATGAGAGGTTCAGTACCTTTAATTTCTTTTGAAACCAATAGGAGTTAAAGGAGTCCACATCCTTCCAAGAGAGCACACTACACCTTTCAGGCTTGGATCCTAATGCAACTCAGAACCCATATAATATTGACACCTAGGGAACCTTTTCTGAATTACCTAATTTTTCAAAAGCAGCAAATGAGCAAAAAGCACAGATAACAAACTACCTATGTCAGAGAGACAACAAGGCATAACAACTATGTGGGTGAAACCAAACAATCAGTATGCTTTCAAATGAAGTCACACAGGAAAATGATGAAAAAACCCTTATCACCTGCAGGTGAACACTTTTCACAAAGCAATCACTCCATATCTGATTTAGCAGTCCTCATCCTCAAAAGAAACCTGCACTTTCAAAGGATGAGCCTGTGTGCTTAATATGTATAACTTTGCTAGACATTAAATATTATGGTCTCTGTGTATTGGAGGCAAAAAACATTCAAGCCCTTTATATAGATCCATCAGCCAACCACAGACTTGGAGAAATCAGTCCAATACTGAGCACACACTGGGAAAGAGAGGAAATAGGTGACAAAAAATCCAAGTAACCAACTCCCACTTCTTTTACTGCCTGATGTTCTGTACGATTTTGGGAGTATGCTGAAGAGTCTGCTGAACAGAAAAAGTTTGGATAAATTAGGAGTGCTTAACAGACTATTAAACTCTTTAAGGAGCATGTCAGGTTGAAGAGAAAAAGATTACAAATCAAAACAGTTTCACCCCTAATTGGGCTACCATCTACAGAACTGGAAATAAACTTATTTTAGAATGTTTGTGGATCAAAAGCTCAACATGGCAAATCCAATAGAGCCTTGCTGATTTATACCAGCTAACTATTGATCCTAATATACCTTTTAATAAGATGGGGAGGAAGAGATTAAATGTAGGTAAGTAATTTTTGTATGCTGCTTGTTTAAAGTGCTAGGAACCAGAAGAAAAATATCCCAAATAGTTAAGAACAAAAGAACTTTATATGTGAAAAGTACCGATTTAATTTTTTTCATAGATCCATTTCTTAAATCAATATTATATGCATACTTTCAGCAAAAGTTACGGAAGGTAGCAATTATATTAAACCCTGTATATATTTTAAAACTCAAAATCCTTCAACTGCTTACTGATGGTGTGAACAAACTAGAGTTGATAAAAAGAAACTAGATTAAATCAACACCAATCAGTTGAAAATTTCCCCCCCTTTGTACACACTAAAATATTCTCTTTAAATTCTCACTAAAAACCTTAACACAGATGTACCATGTGTGTGGAGGACACTGATGTCATTCCCTATCATTCCATGGCCAAGTTGAAAGCAGTTATCTTTATCAAATCTTCATGTATCTGCCATTTACTTTTGTACTTTCTCTCCAGCTGCCACATACTTTCAAGATTTGTGTATTGAGACTCACTTAAACACAACCATCCAAAACTCCAAGCACATAGAGTTATGTATAAATACACTATAAGACTATGTGCAAAAGCTAAAACTTCTATTTACAAATTTATTTTTAAGCCTGCCTTTTCATCTTGAGAGATTAATTCAGTAATGCCCACAGTTTAGATGTTCATTACATCAAAATACCTTCCATGATGATTATGATGTAAAAAAGACAAGAATGTGACATCACGACGTCTCAAGCAAACTCAGAAAACTGGTCATAAAAGAAAACTCTAAAAAAATCTTGAGTTTCATAGAAATGAAAGGAAATTATAAAATTTTATATGAGAAGTAAAGAGACTGACACTATCTTCCATACGGTAAGTTTACTAAAGTATAATGTTTTCAAAATGTTTCACGTTTACCAACTTCATTTAAAAACATTTAAAATTACAACATTTTTAATTTGCCGAACATTTTTGTTCAACTCAAACAGTGAATTTCCTTTTTATATCCAACATGGACAAGTAAGACCGAGTCTTAATTTATATGGATATAAATTGTAATTAATGCCTAAATGGAGTCAAGCCACTTAAGAGTATCATTAGTAACCTAACTGCTTTTATGATATGAACTTTCTTACATATGCCTCTCAACTTAAGTATAAAACAACCAATGATAATTTAAGTAATGCAATTTACATACACAAATAACAATTTTAGTTACATACTAAGCACTAAGATCTAAAAAGTTTCCATATTTAATTACACATCAAGTAGATATTATAAAATGCCAACTCAGAGCCATAGTACAACAACTGATAGTTAGAAGACATTGTCGAGAGAGACCCGAAGCATAAAAATGCAAACGTATCAGTATCAAATTGACACTAAGAATTCAAGAAACATTATTCGAGAATGTATGAAGTTTGGCAGGTGAATAATAGAAATGCATAAAAATGTGTAGTTATATTTCGTTAAAATAATAGTTGATTTGGAGTGATGCAAAGTTCATTCTTCTTTTAAAAACTGAGCTTCTCAAAGAAACTTCCTAGGGGTATTGTTAAGTTTGAGTATTGTGGTATAGTCTCAAAACAATCTCTGCTGTCCATTTCGTAATTTAGTCCATAAAAATATCCAAGACTAAAGGGGCAAGAAGAGAGAAATCCATGCCCAGCTCCTGTTCCAATGCTTGTCTCAATGATGCTGCCTACAAAAAAAGAAAAAGGTGAATGATGAGCCGAACTTAGATGTGGAGGAGGGTGCTAATATAATAAGGCTTTGCCATCTTGACTTTCAGTAATTTACTGAAGGACAGCAGACCATTAGGATATATACTATTCAAATTAGTTTTATAAAATAAGATTCCACTGTTAATGATGAACTGTAAAATCCTAACATACTGTGTGTACCCAATTGCTGTCCAGCATATATTGGTACTATAAACATGTATTTAAATTAATCTTAGCCCAGTTAAGGTTGATAGTAATAGTAGCCAAAGAAAGCTCCTCAGGTAGAGCATACATAACATAGGAGTCTTTCAGTCCATAGTGCTAGGCATTGGACAAAAGGAATAGGGGACCGTTCAAATATGCTCATACCAATGAAAGAGACAGAAGAACATGGAAACATGGATAGGATGAAATCTTTTAAGAAAAAGTGGCCTGTGGAAATCTACACTGTAATTTGTTTATCAACCTGATGGAAAGAGCAGAATTCATTTTTATCTGGTTTGGTGGAAGTGAGTAAGAAAATTCCTCTTTTGCAGTCAAAAAAAGTTACCACTACCATTTAAAAGGTATGCCCTCTCCAAGTCAGAAATCCGATTCTTTGCAGTAAGTTTTTGTCTACATAAATCATCTGGAAACCACACATTTCTCTTCCCAAGCCAGACAAGTTTGACAATACTTGACAAGAATTGTAAAACCACACTTGTGAAGTTTTCTTATGGTTAAACACCAGCGATTTCTCTGACACCTGGTCTATGCTACAAAGTTATGTCAACCTAAGGCAACTTATGTAGCTCTAACTCTATAAATGTCTATTCTAAATGTTACTCCCACCAATTTTCCACGCCTGCTTTACTGACTTAACTCCATCTCAATGAGAAGCAAAGCGCTTGACCTAACTACGTTGACGTAATTTTGTCAGTGTAGACATTGCATTACTTACACTGACTTCAATGGCCTCCAAAAGGTGTCCCACAATGCCCTACCCTGACCATTGTGGTCACTATTTTGAACTCTGCTACCCAGCAGTCAGATACAGAGGTAGGTATAAATTCATCCCCTCTAAAGCCCCACGAATTTTTGAAATTCCATTTTTCTATTTGCTCAGCATGGAGCGCTCACCTAGCAACTGCCCAGCTGACCACACCAACTACAGGCTGCAGATGCACTCCTGCCTTGATTACAGAGAAGGTGATGGATCTCCTGGGTCTACGGAGACAAGAGTCACACTAGTTTTAAAAACATCAATATCTATAAGCAGATTGCTCAGGACAGGGGGAGAAGGGCTTCAAGAGGGATCACAGCAATGCTTCATGAAAGCCAAGAAGATGCAGCAGGTATAACAGTTGCTCTTTTGCAGAGCTATAGACATGCTGCTTTTACCAAAAGTTGCATGCCATCCGTGGCAGAGACCCCCACCAGTACTCCTTAGAGCCCAATGGGTACTTCGGAGGAGTTAGAGTTACAGGCTCCTAGAGTGAACAGTATGGTGGTGGTGTTGGACAAGGAAGAGGGTGACAACAACTACGAAGGACGAGCAAGCAGGGGGATCCACTGGCGCAGCAAACCAGGAACCTTTTTGACTCCAGAACAGCCAACATTGGTTCTACACTCCAGAATGAGCATGCCTGATGCAAGGGAAGGACTACTCTCCAGTAAGTATGCAGTTTTCTTTGAAATTTCAAGGACATCTGTTCATTTACTTTTTTGATCATGCTAGAAGTAGTAGTGAAATAGCCACTCTACCTTTAGTGATTATCTGCTTCTCATTCCCCTGTGCAGTAAGGCAGAGGGGGCCTTGCAGAACAGTTTGTGTGCACAGGGATATCCCATGAACCTTGATCTTGAGGAAACTTTCCTCTTCCTCTTTCCTGGAAACGGTATGCAATCCTCCTTCAAAGGTTTCTGGAGAGGGCTGCCTTATTTCTTCCACTATGGTAAGGCACCTTTCCATGCCACTCAGCAATTACTTCAGCAGGCACAATTTCAGCACGCAGGCTAGCAGCATACAGATCCAGTATGAACGGTCACGCTCTCATTTTGGTGTTGCTCCACTGGAGGACTGAAGTAAGCTCCGCACACATATCCAGCAAATGTGGCTTTGCACATATGAAAAGTCTGCAGTCATTGTCTGTCATCCCATACCTGCATAACAATGCAATCGCACCAGTCAATGCTTTTTTCTCAGGTCCAGAAACAGTGCTCTACAATTTGCAACTGCTCCACGAATGCCAACAGCAATCTTGTGCTGTTTCTTTCTATGTCCCCAGTAACCTCCAATGAATTGCCATGCTCCTTCAGGGTCAGGCGCGCTGTGTTTGCAATGCTCAACACAATAGTGCAAAGCTGTACAGGATCCATGCTTTTTACACACGTCAGACAACTTGGTCTGCAGGGCTTTTGAAGAGAGACGCAAAACATTATGGGATGGAGAAAACTGAGTCATGGGATCTATGTTCCCAATCACCCGAGTGATTTGTTTGCCCCCATGAGACACTGCAAACATCCCAGCACAAGGGGATAGGTAGGCACAGTGCACTGCTCTCTGCATCAGGTGGATTTGATTTCAATCACTTACCAGCAATACTTGATTTAATCATGGTTTTCTACATAAAAGTGCATTCTGGTGACAGAATGATATAGTAGATTTCAAATCAATGAAGACTACACTCAGAAAGACCTCAAGACTTTTGGACCATGAAGCTCAAACAGTTTCACTTCTGTTTGTACTGCCTGTCCCTCCCTTCTCACATTTTTCTCCAGACTTCTTTTCCTTGTCCAGATCTCTTCCCCCCCACCCCCCCAAAAAAACCAATCTTCTATTCACTGAACTTTTTGAAACTTTGCACTTTAGAGAGAGGTAAGAGATTGACTGCGTACATAAATTTGCAGAGGAGCAATAGGGTTGAGATCAGTTATGTTTCTCCTCTATATATTACAGGGGGTCCCCGCTATAAGTCGCACCAGCATACATCCATTGTGCACTAAAAATCACTGACGCTTATAGGAACTGATGCATTGTAAGTCCTCCCATTCCCCGCTCTTAAGTGGTGCAAAAAAAATGCCCAAATAGAAGTCAGCTAAGGGAAAACAATTCCCCATTACGTTGTTTCGGGATAAGCCCAAGTGTTTTGGAATGTATCTTGGATTTACAGTAAGGACAGCCTGTATTTATTTCAAAACATTTTTGCTGTTAACAAGCATGTTATCTCTGGAGATATAAATGTGCAGTTCTCAAAACTGTAAAACTAAGCATTTCTGATAGTGCTCAGACTAGATTCTCTAGAAGATATCAACTCCCATTGGGTAGATAGAAAGATTAGCCTAAATAATCTATACAGAAGCTTCTGGAACCCCATAAGATCGGGTCCTTAATCCATGAACTATTGGAATTCATTTACAAAACATTTCTTAAACACTGCATGAATATATTGTCCCATTCTATAGAATTAGAATTTATAATCCGTATTCCATGATGAGATCTTTGAGCTACAATGTATCTTAATTAAAAAAAACTATCTTTAAATAGGTTTTTCCTCAAAAAGCATTTTATCAAAAAAATCCAATTTAAATAAAAAATCTGATTTTTACTTATTTTTTAAATCATTGATTTTTTTTTTTTAATCTCCCCTCCTCTACATCTATTCAAGTGCTGCTAGTGAGGAAGGACACAGACAACCCAACAAGTTGGTGTGGACATGAAAAAGATGTAATTATTGCAGTGTGTAGTGGGGCGGAGTAGGCAGGGCCTGGCCCCACGCACTCACCTGACCAGAAGTCAAGAGGCAGGGCCTGGACTATAAAGGGCCTGCCCAGGAGGTCAGTAAGGCCCCAGCCAGCAGTGGAGCCAGACAGCTGCCCGGTGCTCCCGCACCCGCCAGAGGCCAAGGATTGGCCAAGACCCCCACGCCTACCAGAGACCGAGGACTGGCCGGGACCCCCGCACCTACCAAGAATCGACGAGTGGCCAGGACCTACAGCCCTGCCAGGGCTGACAGACCCCAACCACCTGGCAGGCTGGTCAGAAACCCAAGTACCCACAAAGGGGGAGATGGAAGTGGCCCAGGGAGAGCTGGCCCCAGTTTAGTTGGGCCTCAGCAGTGGTCAGTGTGTAACAGTGCAGATCTCCGCTGACCCAGTAACAGACTGTTTTGCTGATGTTAGGGCCCTGGGCTGAGACGCAATGGAGTGGGTGGGCCTGCGTCCCCCTTGCCAGCCACCTACCCGGTGGCAGTTTCCCCCTCTCTGCCACCATAGGCAAAGTTCCTGAACCCCTCGTGAACAAGGAAACAAACTATTTGCTAATGCTTACCTGTTTATGACTATGTTTGTTTGCTGCCACGCCCTGACCCAGGCTCTCTCCTGACTATGTTTGCTGCCCCACCTGAAATAAGGCTTGGGCTAAAGAACTATTGGTAACACAGTTTGCTTGTCTGCCGCCCCGCCCTGAACTAGAGCTGGGCTTTGAAACTCTGTTTGTTTGCTGCTCCACCCTGCACTAGGGCTGAGGCCCAGGACTAAAGGGTTGGTTCACCACCTGCCCTGAACTAGAGCGTGGGCCACGATCCTGAACTTGACTGACTATTGGCCTGAGGCCCAGGACAAACGAGGGCTCTATGGACCTCAGCAGAGTGGCTGCCCACTGACCCGGAGGGAGAGGAACCCCTCCCCGTGAGCCCCCCAAAGGGCTACACAGTGTCTATGTGTCGACCTAACTATGGTTGACTTAATTTTGTAGTGTAGACTTGCCCTGAAGTTTACTAGCCGAATTATAAATACTTCAGTAAGTTCTTTCTTTGTATTTATCACCAGAGGATAATGATAAACCTGCTAGTGAAACTGGTAAACATCACTGCAACTAAAATGAAAGGATAATCTAGACAGGTAGCAACTGGCAGCCTCTGAAAGTCTGACAAGCTTTCCTTGGCAGAGGTCACCAAAACATCAGAATTGTCAGTAAAAGACCAAAAAAACCTACGAAAGAGCAGCTGTTCAACAGTAAGGATGTAAAATCCCGATTAATCAGTTAACCACTTAAACATTAGGTTGACCTATAGCCAGTTAGCCAAATAAACAGGATTAAGGATGTTAAATTGCAGTTAATTGATTAGTTGAATAGTCAATGGAATTTCCATCAACTGCTTGTACATTTCAAAGGAGGAATGCGGAACTCCACATGCAGCCCAGGGCCCAGCTGGGGCTCTTGTGCATTTCAAAGCCATGGAGTCCAGGGTCAGCGGGGGACTCCCCAGCTGACCCCGGGTTCCACTGAAATGCCAGGTAGAGCCTGGAATCAGTTGGGGACTCCCCAGCCGACCCCAGGTTCCACGCGGCACTTCCCCAGAACCCAGGGTCAGCTGCAGACTCCTCAGCTGATCCCGGGTTCTGCTGAAATGCCTCAGCATTTCAAAGGGGGTGCGTTGTACAGCTGAGCCCGGGATCAGCTGTGCAGCTGCCCCTTCTAAACACTGAAGTGCCGTTCAAAGGGACAGTGCCCACAGCTGATCCCCGACTCAGCTGTGCAGTGCTGCCACTTTGAAGTACCCCTTCTTACCCCCCTTTGCAGCCTCAATCTGACAGAGGCAGCAAAGGTGGGAGGAATTGACTAGTCAACTTACTATCCGATAAGCATTTGCTTATCGGATAGTTGACTAGTTTTTAACATCCTTAAGCAGGATCTGTGCTGGAGCTGGCTCTGGCAGCTCCCAGAGCAGCCCTTGGCCTGTGGGATGCCCAGCCCCACCAAGGACAGAGGTTGCTCCAGATGCCGGCACAGCCCCTGCCTGAGGGATGCCAGGCCCCACTAAGCACAGAGGTGGTTTCAGACGAGGAAGCAGCCCCTATTGGCAGCACTCACCCTGCAAGCCTTCTGCCCGCAGAAGGAGGGGAGCTGCTCCAGCCCCCACTGGTTACCAGTTAACTGGAACCAATAAGCATTACCATTTAGGATGATGCTTACTGGTTGGCCTTTCACATACCACCTCAACATCTTTAACAGCACTTATAATGCACAAGGACAAAAATTCCTGTACTTTGGCACCAAATTTCAAATCACTGAGGAATCTGCTTACTTCAGTTCGATCCTAAAGAAATGACACTTTAGATATTTCAGGAATAAAACAGTATATTACTTCCCCTTTGCCTGACTACACAAATCAAATTCCCACCTGTCAGATTTCTCAAGATCAGCAAAAGCCCAAACCCAAATCAGAAGGCCTCAGAAGAAATGCCTGATACACTGGCTCCATGACTCTGCAAAAGGAATTCAAACTAAAAATCAAGGGGTGGGCCACAAAACACAAATAAAGGTGTGGGAGCCAAGAGACACCTACTTATCTCTGACAGGAGGCACGCCATGTGCTGAATAAAGTGGCTGACTTTCAAGTATATGTTCACCGATCAGACTTTGTACAACTCTGAATAAAAATACATCTGAGACAATAAAACATGCCAACAGATACCTATCTCAAATTAATCATCAGTGTGTCTACATATGAATGTCACAGTTTGCCATACCTTTACCTTCTGAACAGTTTATATCAGTTATATAGTACATCCACAATGTGATAATCAACAGCCAATGATTTTCTCCTGTTTTTTTCCCCCCATACTGTTAAAAAGTGGCCTGTGATTAAAAATGTCCTTGTTATGGCTGTTCAGTAGCTTTATAAAACAAGTTGGATTCACGGTCATATTACAAAAGTCACCCCTGCACAAAGGGTACCTCTGCTGCCACTCTCAGCAAAGAGCTATGACTTTGCTTTACTGAAATCCCTCCACAGCAAGGTTGACACACTGTAAAAAGGATGTTCATGCTGCAGGACATCTGGTAACTTTGGCCCATCTGGTAACTTTCATCTTTATAGCAAATTTTCTCAGATTATAACAAGTGGCATTAATCAAAAAAGAACTGAGTCATCAGATTTCAAAGCAAGTCATCAGATTTAAAAGAAAAAGCACTTTTCTTATATATTGGATATTAATATTAATAGAAATATTCAAGACATTCTGAAAACTACCGATGTTCCCTTTGTAAGCTAATTGGTTAATTTTTATAAACAGCAATGCATTTCTCTTTATTACATGTTGATTCGCAGTCAGGACAGTGTTCAACTGTGTGTTAAAGAGTTCAGCATTTCACTTGCCTGTGTTACTATAGATCAGGGTGGGCAATATTTTGTAATAGGGGGCCACTCCAAAGATTTGATAAGTGGTCAAAAGCCTCACTCTTTCATTATATTAATGGAGGAGGTGCAAGATCTGGGATGGAGGCTGAATGCAGAAAGGAGCTTGGGGTAAGAGATAGGGGTGTGAGATTTCTAAGGGAGTTTGAGTGAAGGAGGGATTGTGACCTGGGGTCGGGGTGCAAGGATTTGGGTTGTGACCTGGGATAGGGGTACTGAGTCTGGAAGGGGGTATGGGTGCAGGAGAAGATTCTGGCCTGGGGTAGGGGTTTAGAGTCTTGGAGGGAGTTGTGACCTGGGGCAAGAGTACAGGAAGGGGTGCAGGGATTTGGGTTGTGATCAGGGAAAGCAGATTATGGTGACCTTAGGAAGGGTATAGAAAGGGGTGCAGTGTCTGAGAAGATGTATGGGGGCTGAAGCAGGGGTACAGGTTTGCGTTACATCCCTAGTATATACATCAAAAAACTAATGGCAACTGCCTGCATTGCTATGCAAGAACGCAAGCTGGAAAAAAGAAAGAAAGAAAGTACATAAGGGATGTGAAAAAGCTGGGGGTTTTGTAAACATGTAACCTGCTACACATTTACACGTGGGGGGTGGAAGAAGGCTCCATGGGAGCCGCAAGCACCAGCTCCCAAAGAGCCATCTGCCCTGCCCCCTACGTGCGCGTGTGTGTGTGCACGCACACACAGCTACCTCTATCATTAATAATTAATATTATTAATAATATTTAAATAAATGTTAAAACAGACGCAGAAGTGACAGTAAAAATGGCCAAAAAACCCAAGATTTTAAGATTATGTATCTCATCAACTACCGGGCAGAGAAAAACTTTGATGGACCAGTAAGAGTGCTCTCAAGAAAAATAGCTCTCTTTTTTTCCCTACTTGTTTTTATAAATTTCTTGGTTGTCTTTTTTGTGGCTCTCTTTTAAAAATGTCTCTCTTACCTTTATCTGTATGTCCCTTTGGTTAAAGAACTTTCTTCACAAATCAACTACAAATGAGATAATTCCAAAGGAATTTTGGAGGGCATAACTTCATTAAATTTATTTTTCCTAACAATATCCAACCAACTGAGCGAAATCAATAAAAACATGTTATCAAAGGGAGAAACTGCACATATAATGTATTAATGGGTTTGGAATGGGAATTAAATGTTTAATTAATGTTTTCACTAAGAAGGACTGATAGGGACAAAACTAATCTACCAAATAATATTGAGAAAATATCCATTTTAAATTTAATTCAGTTATAAAGGAAGCTTTTTAAGTGTTTGTGCAACATACTTCAATTAAAACATACTGCTGGAGTCTTTTGATGAAAAATGCAACAACTGCAGAAACTAACCCTACTTATGAAAAGCAAAGATAGTTCTCTATAAAACACTAATGTATGCCAGCCCAAAGAGTCACAGTGGCGGTAAACCTTACCTGCAGCAATTTACACAGGGTAAAGGTGTATGTACAATAGTGACAAGAAGCACCAAAGAAATATTTTTCAACCTACAAAAGGATAACATTGTATAAACCTGATTTCTGAAAACAAGATTTTAGAAATTAATCAGTACTAAAGAAATCATTCCATTCAGTCAGGTTATTCAATGGACCACAATCCACTGTCACAGTAGTGGTGTGGATTTTTAGAACTGAAGTCCTGAGTTTAGTCTCTGGATTCCAGTCTACAATTTCTTAACTCTGTATTCTTACCAATCCTCTTCTGCACTGGATTCTTCAGACTGTAAATGTGACTTCTTATCCTTTGCTACTGCTTCATTTCCTTATTAACCTACATTAGTCTTCCAACTTAATTCTAAAATAGTCTTTGCTTGCCTTTGATGCACTTTGCTGACATTGTTCCTTCTAGAAATTCTCCAAATTTTCTTATAGCATTTTACACCTTAATAGAGCAATAGCCTTCCTGCCCAATTACACAAAATCTCAGTGGCAACTACAATTACAGTGAAAACTATTAGAAGAAAATGTATTTTTGTTATCTTTAGTCCAATAAGCATTATAGGGCTTTGTTCATTTGGTTTTGGAGGTCTGACAATAAGTATACCTTAAAGCTTTTTATGGGGATAAAGGAAGGGAGTTTTGAAACGTATCTTTCCTTAGCCGTTGTGACTGTAAATCCAGAGATATACCTATCCATTTTTATCAGAAGATGCTGTCACTGTAGCCTCTGGAGGCACCGACAGAATGCCTAATGCTGATGAGAAGGAGAAAGAAGAGGAACAAAGATGACATGTTCATGCAGAACTTTCAGGATCTCACTGGACTGCAAACAGGGGGCTTGGAGGACCAACGTGGAAAAGTAGAGAACAGACAGAAGAAAGGCACAGGAGGGGACACTACACCAGGACATAAGGGATTTTCTCAAGCAGCAAACCAAAATGCTAAAGACTCTGATTAACTGAGAGGTCCAAAAGTCCCAGGCTCCCAAATCCTTTGCAATCCTTATATATCTTCATGGTAGCAACTCCCTGTATCCTCCAACTTGCCACATCCTTACCTCTACCACTCTTTTCTACACAAGAGACCAGTAAAGAAAAGCACAGCTTCACATAACCAACCATAATTCGCTACTGTGGTTAACCATTAAAGGGCTTCCTCAACCACGTATCTCAAACACTTAGCTCTCAACAAATGGCCCAGCTTTTCCAAGTCTGCAGACAACCACTTACCCTATACCCTCTAATCCTGACAGCAACTTTTCCCTCTTGGCCTCACAACATTATTCAGAACTTAACAAGGAGCTATCATGGGGATCATTTTTCCCCCATGAGATTCAATGTAGTGAGTTCCATCAGCATTCCTTCAATCTAGCAAAAGCATATTCAACAGCCCTGCTACCAAGAAAATAGTTGAAATTTTCCTTCTTGCTGTCAAGAAAGCTAGTATACAGATTTATGAACTGGGGAGCAAAGAGTAGGCTGGGCCTACCCAGAATAACTATTGTTATTTCAATACCAAAGACAATTCACCAGTCAAGAAATTATGTCCAAGTTTGCATTTTTCTAAACAATCCTGTGTTCTTAAAAATGCAAATATCATGCACCATCCCTGACCTATTCACGTGGACATCAGAAAAATGCAGAGATATCCACCAATGCTTGCATAATCATAAAAAAGTAGCTTCAGGGGGTAGTCGAGTTAGTCTGTACAGGAAAAAACAACAAATGGTCTGGTAGCACTTCATAGACTAACAAAACATGTACATGGTATCATGAGTACAAAAAGTAGCCATTTCTGTTGATGTACATTGCAATAAAGTAGGCTGGTGCCAAAATAGGGGTGTGTGTTGCGTATCATGCCACAACAGTTCAGGAACCATACTAGTGCACATCCATCCAGTGTGTCCCTCATGTTGCCAAGAGCCACAGTCCTGCATAGCAGAAGACCTAAAACATTTGCTTAACACAGGGGTGAGCAAGATAGCTCTCGCAGGCCGAATCCAGCCTGCCAAGCCACCAGACCTCCCTGCCAGGACCCTTAGGCACACAGCAGCCGCTGTTTCAAGTGCAGGGCAACTCCACATGCCTCTGCTCTAGAGGGAGGGGGATGCTTTGTGTGATCTCCCTGCCCCCAGCCCAATCCTCAGCTCCTATTGGCTGCAAACCACCAGCCAACTGGAGCTGAGAGATTGGCTTGAGGGATAAGGGCAACGCAAGCCTCTCCTGGAGATGAGAGCCACATAAAGGGAGCAGCCTACAGTTTCAAGCAGTCTGGGGCTGCAGCAGGCAGGGAGCCCAGGCTGCCTTGGAGCTGTCGCAGGGCTGCTGACTAGCAGAAGCTTAGGTAAGCACCTCCCACCCAAAGCCCGCCTCTGGCACGCCTACCCCTTCCACACCCAAACTTCCTCCCCAGGTCACCATCCAAACTCTCTGCATCCCCCTGCCCCAGGTCCTAACTCCCTCCCAAATCCTGTACCCTCTCCTACATCCCCTCCCCCAGGCCAGAATCCTCTCTTTCACCCACACTCCCTCCCTGACCCTACACCCCAAATGGATATGGATGGCAATATCAGATGGAGAAAATGTCATGCTGGGAATTTGACCCCTAGCTCCTAGAGATCCCTGTGCTATTCCTTTCTACCCCAAACCACATTGTGAAAATTCCCCAAAAATAACTGCACCAGAGGGTGACGTGATACACTAGGATACCACAACTCCTCACATCAGCAAAAACATTCGTAGAAAGTACATGCAACAACATAAGCCGTCAAAAACACACACATCCAAGTGGTTTACAAATATGAATGGGTATATGCTGACATAACTTGTATGAACCAAAGCTGACATGGTCCAAGTCACTTTCGCCTCAATTTTTCAAGCTATAAAAGTCACGTTTACCATACTTAGGAGTATATTATATAGGGATCTTCAGAGACTTAGTACACTGGAAAATCTACATTAAAGCACAAAGGGTAGTGTGTGGCAATTAATTCCCATAGATTTAGGATTTGGAACGTGGGAAATAATATATGGGCAAGATCAGATGTGAAACAATCGTGCATAAAAAAATCCAATGTGTCTGAGAAAGGCGGACATATAAATAGTGGTAGTTTTCTAACATGCTTTTACACTAATGCTAGGAGTCTGTCTAATAAGATGGGTGAACTGGAGTACTTCATATCGAAGGAGGAAGTTGACATAATAGGCATCTCAGAAACATGGTGGAATGAGGACAATCAGTGGGACGCTATCATACCGGGATATAAATTATATCGGAAAGACAGAACAGGTCGTGCGGGTGGCGGAGTGGTACTATATGTGAAGGATAATATAGAATCAAATGAAGTAAAAATCCTAAAGGAATCAAAATGTTCCATAGAATCATTATGGATAACAATTCATTCCTCTAATATGAATATGGCATTAGGAATATATTACCGACCACCTAACCAGGACAGTGATAGTGATGCTGAAATGATAAGGGAGATTAGAGAGGCTACCAAAATAAAAAACACAGTAATAATAGGAGATTTCAATTATCCCCATATTGATTGGGTGCATGTCACCTCAGGACGGGATTCAGAGATTAAATTTCTTGATGCCTTAAATGACTGCTTCTTGGAGCAGCTAGTACAGGAACCCACAAGGGGAGAGTCGATTCTCGACCTAGTCTTGACTGGAACGCAGGATCTGGTCCAAGAGGTAACTGTTACTGGACCGCTTGGAAATAGTGACCACAATATAATAACTTTTAATATTCCTGTGTTGGGAAGAACACCGCAGCGGTCAAACACTCTGGCATTTAATTTCAAAAAGGGGAATTACACTAAAATGAGGAAGCTAGTTAAACAGAAACTAAAAGGAGAGTAATTAAACTAAAATCCCTGGAAGCTGCATGGGAACTGTTTAAAGACACCATACTAGAGGCCCAACTTAAATGTATACCCCAAATAAAAAAACACAGTAAGAGACCTAACAAAGAACGACCATGGCTAAACAGCCATGTTAAAAAGGCAGTGAGAGAGAAAAGGGCAGCTTTTAAAAAGTGGAAGTCAAATCCTAGTGAGGAAAATAGAAAGGAACATAAACACTCCCAAATTAAGTGTCATAATGTAGTAAGAAAAGCCAAAAAAGAGTTTGAGGAACAGCTAGCCAAAAATTCAAAAAATGATAGTAAAATGTTTTTTAAATACATTAGAAGCAGGAAGCCCGCTAAAAAAGCAGTGGGGCCCTTGGATGATAAAGATATAAAAGGAGCGATCAAGGAAGACAGTGCCATTGCGGAGCGATTAAATGATTTCTTTGCTTCAGTCTTCACGGCTGAGGATGTTACAGAGGTTCCTAAATCTGAGCCAGCCTTTTTAGGTGACAAATCTGAGGAACTCACTCAGATTGAAGTGACATTAGAGGAGGTTATGGAATTAATTGATAAGCTGAATAGTAACAAGTCTCCGGGACCAGACGGCATTCACCCAAGGGTTCTGAAAGAACTCAAATGTGAAATTGCGGAGTTATTAACAGTGGTTTGTAACCTATCCTTTAAATCCACTTTGGTACCAAATGACTGGAAGATGGCCAATATAACACCAATATTTAAAAAAGGCTCTAGAGGAGATCCTGGCAATTATAGACCGATAAGTTTAACATCAGTACCAGGCAAATTAGTAGAAACACTAGTAAAGAGTAAAATTGCAAGGCACATAGAAGAGCACGAATTGTTGGGCAAAAGTCAGCATGGTTTCTGCAGAGGGAAGTCGTGTCTAACTAATCTGTTAGAATTCTTTGAAGGGGTTAATAAACATGCGGACAAGGGGCACCCAGTGGATATAATATACCTAGATTTCCAGAAAGCCTTTGACACGGTCCCACACCAAAGGCTTTTACGTAAATTAGGTGGTCATGGGATAGGAGGAAAGGTCCTTTCATGGATCAAGAATTGGTTAAAAGACAGAAAACAAAGGGTGGGAATAAATGGTAAATTTTCACAATGGAGGAGGGTAACTAGTGGTGTTCCCCAGGGGTCAGTACTGGGACCAATCCTGTTCAACTTGTTCATCAATGATCTAGAAAATGAGGTAAGCAGTGAGGTGGCCAAGTTTGCAGATGACACAAAGTTGTTCAGGACAGTCAAAAGCAAAAGGGATTGTGAAGAACTACAAAAAGATCTCAGCAAACTGAGTGATTGGGCAGCAAAATGGCAAATGAAATTTAATGTGGGTAAGTGTAAGGTAATGCATGTTGGAAAAAATAACCCAAATTACACGTACTACATGATGGGGTCAAATTTAGCTACGACAGATCAGGAAAGGGATCTTGGAGTTATAGTGGATAGTTCTATGAAGACATCCACGCAGTGTGCAGCGGCAGTTAGTAAGGCAAATAGGATGTTAGGAATTATTAAAAAAGGGATAGATAATAAGACAAAAGATATCATACTTCCCCTATATAAAACTATGGTACGCCCACATCTCGAGTACTGCGTGCAGATGTGGTCTCCTCACCTCAAAAAAGATATATTGGCATTAGAAAAGGTTCAGAAAAGGGCGACTGAGATGATTAGGGGCTTGGAAAGGGTCCCATATGGGGAGAGGCTAGAGAGACTGGGACTTTTCAGTTTGGAAAAAAGGCGATTGAGGGGCGATATGATAGAGGTATATAAAATCATGAATGGTGTGGAGAAAGTGATTATAGAAAAATTATTTACCTTTTCCCATAATACAAGAACTAGGGGACACCAAATGAAATTGATGGGTAGTAGGTTCAAAACTAATAAAAGGAAATTTTTCTTCACACAGCGCACAGTCAACCTGTGGAACTCCTTGCCCGAGGAGGCTGTGAAGGCCAGGACTCTATTAGGGTTTAAAAAAGAGCTTGATAAATTTTTGCAGGTTAGGTCCATAAATGGCTATTAGCCAGGGATAAAGTATGGTGCCCTAGCCTTCATAACAAGGGCAGGAGATGGATGGCAGGAGATAAATCACTTGATCATTGTCTTCTGTTCTCCTTCTCTGGGGCACCTGGCATTGGCCACCGTCGGCAGATGGGATGCTGGGCTAGATGGACCTTTGGTCTGACCCAGTATGGCCATTCTTATGTTCTTATGTTCTTATGTTGGTCACCAAACTATCCCCTCAGTCTTCAAAGAGCTCCCTCCAGACATTTATACTCTAAAACAGAAAACAATTCATATTGTAACACAGCAAGACACAGTTTATCCAAAAAGTTCTTGGAATGTATTGGAGACTGTATTTCATTCCTGGAGGTGAAGAAAGTTACCAGGGGATAGGCTGTTCTAGATTTTATTTTTGACTAATAGGGAAGAACTGGTTAAAAATTTAAAGTGGAAGGCAGTTTGGGTGAAAGTGATCATGAAAGCATGGAGTTCATGATTCTAAGGAATGGTAGGACTGACAACAGCAACATAAAGACAACGGATTTCACGAAGGCATACTTTAGCAAACTCGGGGAACTGGTAGTTAAGATGCCATGGGAAGCAAGTCTAAAAGAAACAACTGAGGACAGATGGCAGTTTTTCAAAGAGACATTATTCAAGGCCTAAAAGCAAACTATTCAACTGCGTAGGAAAGACAGGAAATATGGCAAGAGACTAGGGATGTAAAAATTAATTTTAAAATGTAGCCATAAAACTGCTAAAAACCATAGTTACACAAGCTGCAGGATCTACAGTATAAAGCTGCTTCTCTGGGAGTAGCTTTGCTGCAGGTTCTGGAGCCAGCTCCCCAGGAGCCAGCATGTAACCTATGGCTGTGGGGCCAGGCACACCACAGACAGAGGATGCTCCAGCCTGTAGCCTAATTTAAGGATGGTAACTATTATTAATTTGGATAGTTTGGGCTGTAGGCTTGCCAACTGAACTGATCAGAACATAATCAGGTTCTTACCATCAAGGGTATGACAGAATGTTCATACTGAGATAAAATAATTTTAAACTTTATTAAAATATATGGAATAGAAATCAAATAGCAATTTGAGTAATGAAATAAATCAGGGTTACCAGCACAGTATTAAGCTAAGATACATATGGTATTATTTCTATAAGTTAATATAACCACATCTGTTCTTGATAACCTGGTGACAAGAGAAAAAAGATGAGCCTTGCCTCAGTGCCAGACAGTTTAGGTCAGTGGTCACCAACCAGTAGATCAGGATCTACTGGTAGATCTTGGAGCCACTGACAGGTGTTCCTGACTGGTTTGGCCAAGAGGCTCTCAAGTGCCAGCACTTCAGCCATCCCTCCTCTCACTACTGCTCATCTCCTGCCCTTTGCCTTGGAGCTGCCCCTCCCCCTGAGGAGCCTCCTGCTTTCTGTGCAGGGCAGGGAAGGGAGAGAAGGGGTGCCGATGTCAAGCTACCTCCTCCCACTCTGTATCCCTTCTCCACGAAGCAGAGAGGGGACACAACAGGACTTGGGATGGAGTTTGCTGGCTACATTAGGGAGTGGGCCAGGGCCGGGGCGAGCCTGCCTTAGCCCCACTGCACCACCAACCAGGAGCCACCCGAAGTAAGCAGTGCCCAGCTGGAGTCCATATCCCGAAACCCTACCCCAGTCATGAATCCCCTCCTACACCCCAAACCCTGCATCCAAATGTCTTCCCAGAACCTGCACCTAGAACCGCCTCTTCAATCCAACTGCCTGCCCCAAGATCAGCTCAGAGCTCCTCTTGCACTCCAGATCCCTTAATCTAAGACCAGAGCCTGCACCCCAACCCTTTGCTGAAAGTCAGTGAGGATAGGCAAAAGAGGGAGGATGGAGTGAGCAGGGGCGGGGCCTCAGAGAACGGGCAGGATGGAGGTGGGGCAAGGGTATTTATATTTGAGGTAGATCTCGGATTGCACTTAAATTCAAAAAGTGATCTCATGCTTAAAAAGGTTGGAGACCAGTGGTTTAGGTCTAGGTTTCTTAGTTCAGTGGGAAGTGCAGAAGCTAATGCTAAAAGTTTACTGACGTGAACTTAGTTTACTTTACTGGCTGACCTAAATCTAAATTAAACTAAGAAACTATTAGAAAGACAACGTTAAAGTTTAGAAACTAATCTTAACTCCTAACTCCCCCTGCTCTTCTTTCTTTCTTCCTCCTTCTCCTACCTTATTGTATCTTATTCTCTCTTTCTCTCAAACTAAAAAGCTCTGGGGCTTGTTTTATAAGCACAGGAGCTCAGGTCCTCCTATGTACAAATTTTAACTTCCTCACCCACAAACTAATGGGGTACACTTACTCCACAGGTTGGACACATATACTATACTTGTATGTATTGATAACGTGTACATACATATTCACGATATTAGAGATCTCTCACCTATGTTATTTCTATGATATTTTTGGACTTCTTGTGGTGTACTTGCATTCTTGGAAGATGAACTTTTCATGGGGACTATCTTACCATCTATCCAGATGAACATTCCAACATATGCAAGTTGTCTTTGCTATCTAGGTGAAAATGCCAGACAAAAATACTAACTTTGCCTTAACTTAATATGCAAGATATGGCCTATAGGCATCTTATGTTACAGCCAAATTACATGAATAAAAACTTATAAACTTACTTAATAAAACAAGTAATTAAACCATAAGAAAATATATAGAAATATCTATAACAAACAAGCAGACTAGCCCTGACTGCGGCACACTGCCTGGGCCAGGCCCTCCAAGGCCGGGAGCTGCTCTGGCAGGCCCCATGGGACAGGATCAAACCCATGCCCAGAGGCTGTCTGGAAGTTACTCCAGCCCCTACACATTAACATCCCTACAAGAGACCACTTTGGCTTAACCAGGAGATCTTGAATGATCTAAATATCAAAAAAAGTCCTACGAAAAGTAGAAATTGGGTCAAATTACAAAGAATGAATAGAAACAAACACCACATGTATGTAGGGACAAAATTAGAAAGCTCAAGACACAAAATGAAATCAAGCCAACTAGAAACATAAAGGGTAACAAGAAAACATTCTACAAATACATTTGAAGCAAGAGGAAGACCAATGACAGGACAGGCCTGTTACTCAATGAAAAGGGAGAAACACTAAGCATCTTTGCCATTTCCATATTTTCTGTTAATGTTGTTTTAGTTTCAATTTTCACCAAAAAGGTTGGTGATGATTGGATGCCTAACATAGTGAATGTCAGTGAAAATGGGGTAGATCCAGAAGCTAAAATAGGGAAAGAATGAATTAAAATTTATACAAATTAGATCGCATAAAGTCACCAGGGTCTGATGAAATGCATTTTAGAATATTCAAGAAGCTGACTGAAGAAATATCAGAGCCATTAGCTATTAACTTTGAAAAATCATGGAAGATGGGACAGATTCCAGAAGACTGGAAAAGGCCAAATACAGTGCCCATCCATACAAAGGGAAAAATAAGGACAACCCAGGGTATTACAGACCACTCAGCTAAACTTATGTACCTAGAAAGATAATGGCGCAAATAATTAAGCAATCAATTTGCAAACATCAAGAAGATAAGTGATAAGTAATAGTCAGCATAGATCACGTAAAACCAAACTGATAGCTTTCTTTCTTTGTGGATGGGGAAGCAGTATTTGTGGTATGTCTAGCTTTTAGTAAGGCTTTTGATACAGTCTTGCATGAGCATCTAATTAATAAACTAGGGAAATACAACCTAGATAGAACTATTATAATGTGAATCCATAACTGGTTGGATAACCATTCCAAAGAGTAATTATAAAATGGTTCACAGTCATACTGGAAGGGCACAACGAATGAGGTTCTGTAGGCATCAGTTCTGGATCTGCTTCTGTTCAATAACATCACCAATGATTTAGATAATGGCATAGACAGAATACACAGAAAGCCTGTGAATGACACCAAGCTAGGATGGGTTGCAAGTGCTTTGGTCCACTTGGGAAGAAACAATTAGCTGCACACATACAAAATGGAAAATGACCGCCTAGGAAGGAGTAGTGTGGAAAGTGATCTAGAGGTCATAGGGGAGCACAAGGGTAAATATTAGTCAACAGTGTGACACTGGTGAAAAAAAAACAAACATCATTCTAGGATGCATTAACAGGAATGTTACAAGCAAGACACAAAAATAAATTCTTCGGCTCTACTCCATGCTGATTAGACCTCAACTGAAGTATGTCCCATTCCGGTGCCACATTTCAGAAAAGATGTGGACAATTTAAAGAGCAACAAAAATGATTTAAGGTCTAGAAAACACGTCCTATGAGAGAAGATTAAAAGAATGGAGTTTGTTTATTCTGGAAAAGAGAAGACACACAGGGTACATGATAACAGCTTTCAAGTACCTAAAAAGCTTATACAAGGAGGAGGGATAAAAACATAAGAATGGCCAGACTGGGTCAGACCAAAGGTCCATCTAGCCCAGTATCCTGTCTGCCAACAGTAGCCAATACAAGATGCCCCAGAGGGAGAGATCACAACAGGTCAACCTCACGTGATCCCTCCCCTGTCACCCACCTCCAGAGAAGCAGAGGCTAGGGCTACCATTTCTATCCATCCTGGCTAATAGCCATTGATGGACCTAACCTTCACGAATCTATCTAGCTCTTTTTTTGAACTCTGTTAAAGTTGATGGGACAAGAAGCAGTAGACTTTAATTGAAGTAAGGAAGGTTTAGGTTGGACATTAGGAAAAAGCTTCCTAACAGTCATGGTGGTTAAGCACTGGAATTAATTGCCTAGGGAGGCTGTGGAATCTCAGCCATTGGAGATTTTTAAGAGTAGGTTAGTCCAACACCTGTCAGGGACGATCTAGATAGTATGTGTTCCTGCCATGAGTGCCTGATGACCTCTCGAGGTTCCTTCAGCCCTATCATTTTATTACTCTATAGGTGGGGCTGTTAGTGCTGGCTACTCGATTGCCTGATGCTTCCCATCTATAAGCAATTGAAAACGTTGTCTTATTTGCCAAACGTTAGCCATGTGAGCTGAAATTTTCCATGCTGGGTGTCTATCATGAGCTGACAAAAGAGTTTGGTGTGTCCAAGAATGAAACTAGGGAGAAATGTATCATTTTGCCAATAATAAAAAATTCTAGCAATCTTTTCTTTGATAAATTCTCACTTCCTCGTGCTTTGGACCAGCAGGGACTTGGCATGGGTGTGGCCTTTGCATCAGGGATGAGTCTTTATCTTCTCCATTTAAAAAAAAAAAAGTTTGGCCAAGTTAAAAACCTTTAAAAAGTTGCAGTGTGCACATGCTTTGCAAGTTCGCAACTTCTTAGTAGCTACATTTCCCAAAGATTCCATCCACACTGAGCATGCTCTAGCCTAGGTCTGAGTAGAATTTTCTTTGCAATAGCAGCTCTGGGCTGCTGTACACCATGCCAAGTCCTGGTCCAGAAACCTGAATTGACAGCAGAAACTGAGCCTCTCCTGTGGACAGAAGACATGTGCAATCTTAATTCTGGCATTCCCTAATTTGAGTGCTTGACTTTGCAACCTTAATGTTCTTTTAGCACACTTTTCTTGGATTTAATATGGAACTACAAATAATGCATTTCAAATACAGTTAACAGACTAACTTCCCTGAGTAGGGACATATTCCTGTTTTGTGTAATGTGAAGAACACACAGAGCATTCAAATCATAATCCATTACAAATATTGCACTTCAAACTGCTAGGTGCTCCTGGCAGGGTGGAGGAAACTTCATGCGCTTCCCCTGCCCCCAGGCCCTAATTGGCCTGGGGGCAGGAGAGCAGCAGGGCCTCCATGGGCCGGATCAACCCACTTGGCAGGCAGGATCTGGCCCGCAGAGACCCTTTTGCTCACCGCTGATCTAGATTGTTAGGATAGGGCCCTAACTTGACTGCTTTGATTAGAGATATTAAAATTTCAATTACTCACCTAATCAAGTAGTTCATGGAATTTCCATCAACTACTTGATTAGTCGATAAAGGGGTTGCCTCCTATCCCACTGCACCTCTCCCTTTCAAATGTACAAAGGTCACCCATGGCTCCTGTACATTTCAAAAGGAGAAAGGCAGCAGGAACCTGCAGCAGCAGGGACCAAAGCAGTCCCCTCTGGCACAGTTTCCCCTCTGTGCCTCTTCCTTTGAAATGTACAAGAGCCACAGGCGGGAGAGGAACAGCAGTCAGGACTGGTGCCAGGGGGACTGTTTCAATCCCACTCCTGCCATTTCCCTGCAGCCCTCTGCCTCCCAGCGGAGACGGTTCTGGGGGGGAACCGGCTTTTAAGCTGGCTCCCCCCAGCACCGACTTCTTCTCCCCACCTTGCTGCCTCTCTCTGTTAGAGGCAGCAAGGGGGGGAAGCGACTAGTTGAGTTCCTACTCAACTACCCGATGAGCATTTGCTTATCAGGTAGTCAACTAGTTGCTTACATCCCTAGTTTTAATAAATTCTAATTTTTCCAACCAGCAGTGTGACATGATTAAATGTGTTATTTAAGGGCAAAGTCTTAAGAAAACTGGAGATAAAATTTGTCCTCCCCTAAAGAACATCTACTATGTTATAGAATGTACGGTTTTAAATTTTCAGATCAAGACATTTGTACTTGAATATTAAGTCTTCAAAAACTCAGAATTACAAAGTCAAAAGGAATGAGAATCATGTGAATATCTTCTCTTCTGTATGCTGCTTCTTCAGTGCACCACAGACAGAGCAGAAATTGATTTTTATCTTTAGAAGTTTCATCAGAATAACCTTTTCTACCTGGATATACATGTTTAAGCCTTTGCAAGCTTATGGCATGCATATTCATGTGCATGTCCCCCATCCTAGAGGTAGGGGCACTACATGCTCATGAAAAGAGGCCTATCTGTGTTACAGTAACATCCCAAGGCCTAAAATTAGAATTGGGGCTCCACTGTGCCACATGCTCCACTAGTACATCAAGAAACATATGCCCTAAAGATATTACAATCTAATGTAAGGCAAGACACAACATGTAACACAAGATAGAAGAAAAGAGAGCACAAGTGTAACAATAATAAGATCCCACAGTTAAACGGGTTGGCTAGTGCACAATTTGGTTCCAAATCATTTTAACACATCTGTATAAATGGCACTGTTTGACAGTACTATAACTTCCCCCTCTTCTACGCTCAAGCTAGCAATCACACACTAGGGGACACACAGTATCCAGTAGGGATGTTAAAATGAGGTTAATTTAGTAATCGAGTAGTCAATAGGCAGCTGACTCAGTCCCAGCTCACTCCGACTCCAGGACCAAACCCTGCTGTGGCTCTGCATTTAAAAATGTAGTAGGAGCCTGGTGGGCAAGGGTGGAACTGGCTTTAAAACCAGCTCTGCACAGCACCAGCTCCTGCTTTCCCTGCCTTGCTGCTTCTGAACGTGAGTAGTCGCCTCGCCTACCTGATAAGCCTAGTCTTATCGGGTAGTCAACTAGTCAGCTATTTCTCCCTTATAGCCCTAGTATCCAGCCACCAAGGTGGCATTAATAGTGAGTGACCTTTCAGCACGTTCTCATGTCCATTCATTAATATGGAGTTCAAAAAAATCCATTCACCTACTTGTTAGAGATGAGTGATAGGACCTACCCCATCAATCTCATGAAGAATTTAAGATTTCAGGAAAAGGTTTCTTCTCCTTGTTGTTGCAAAGATAGCTTTCCAAATAAGAATAAATAGCTAAGTTCACAGATAGCACTAGTGCAGCTCATAAGTCTTTCAAGAAGCCGCAGTATGAAATTAACAATACTCTGGGTTTTTTTAAAAGTTTATTCTGTACAGATTAACTTGGCTACCCCCTGAAGCTCCATACTTTGGTCAGTTTCAGAGTTTGGCTTATAGGAAAAATTAACCACATAGTTTGGTAGCACTTTAAAGACTAACAAAACATGCAGATGGTATCATGAGCTTTCACTTCTTCAGATGGGAGGTTACTGTTGCTACTTTGGAAAGCAATTAGCATAAGCAAGAGCAGACAAGCCCAAGACTTAAATTTTATCAGAAACCCTTTGGCCAAAAGCCAAGGCAAATACCCCCCCTTTACAGAACCAGGGCAGCATACTAATAAGAATTCCAACAATTTCTCTCTTCCCAGCAGGTCAGTAGGTTCTGAGCTTCTCGCCAACACATATATCCACAGAGTTTACAGACTGGTCCTCAACTCTTGTTTCTTATCAGTCTACCAAATTTAAGTCCTCCAGTAGACTAATAGTTTAACTAAGCTTATTTTCTATACAGCTGTGTAAATAGGGTTTCCTGTTCCAGACGTATTTCAAAACAAAAAATGATCTACATTAAACTAGTAAGATATTTCTAACATCTTATTTCACAAACAAAAAACTGTTCTCAGTTTCAACAAAACAACCTTAAAATGGCAAGCAGTGATACATACAACCAATAAAGACAAAAGCTTACAGCAGATAGATTATAAAAATCTATACTAGTGAAATTAGTCAAAATGCTAGTTACAAAGATTTAGAAATACAGGTTGTACCTCTCAAGTATGTCACCCTCAGGACCTAAACAATGTCGAATCAGAGAATTTACCAAACCACAGGAGATCAATATTGTCTAGCAGCACTACGAACATTTTCACTGCTTACTGGACTTTTAGAAGACATTTGGGGTAAATAAGAGCTAAGTAACAGCACAGAACACAGAGAGCCAGGACTGGTGGCAGTAAAACTTGATGGGATTGTAGGAATCTGGCTGACTAAAATCATGTTGGACCACAGATCACCAGAGTGTGCTGGAGAAGAGAGGTTCAACCTATATTTGCCAAAAAGTGACCAACTAAAAAAATTATTCTCAATGCCATTATGCTGTATCAGTACTCATGTTCAAAGTGTTATAGACATTAACTTGTCTTCTCTCATCAGTTGTAGCTGTTATTTAATCATTTAAGAATGCCTACGATCTATACAGAAAACAGTCACCTCCAAAGAAAAATTGAGAAAAAGATTTACTTAGCTGACACGAAACAAAACCCAGAGAGCTCTATTTTTAATATGATTCTCAAAATGACCAAGTAAAAAGATGCATTACTGCACCATAGCAGTCTGCAAACTTACTGTACATTTTGGTACCCCACAAATATATCAGTGTTACTAAAAAGTCTTTCCAACATGTAAAATCTCATTTGTCATGGTCTGGGAAAAATTGGGAGAGAATATTAAAATAAATAGGTATTGTAAAATTATGTTTAACACTATTCCAACTAGGGATTTAAAAAAGTGTCTCTTTTACAGGATTAATTGATAAAACCAATCTTGTTGGTTAATCCTAACGGTTACATGCACCACCACCCCTTTCTGTCTCTGTATCTCAGGCAGAAAGGCAGGGGGGAGGAGCTAGTGCCAATGGGGAGCCAGCTTCTAAACCAGCTCCTCATGCATGTCAGCTCCCGGGGAACCACCTGCCCCCCACAGATGCAGCAGGGTCAGGAGATAGGGGGGAGGCAAGAGCACTGACTCCTGGGGTGCCGTCTCCCCTCCCCCCTCCACACTACCGCCTCTGATAGAGAGGCAGCAGCGTGGAGAGTGGGAGGGCAGGCAAGAACCGATACACACGGGATGCTCGCTTTCAAGCCGGCTCCCACTGAGCTGCCTGCCCACTGCACTCTTGCCTCTCAATCAGAGGCAGTGGAGTTCAGGGAACACAGGAGCTGGTGCTCGCCTGCCCCCCCTGCAGGTAAATGTGTAACCACTAAATATTTCAGCAGTTACATGTTTACACAAACACGTGGTTTTTAACATCCCTAGTTCAAACAAGGGATGTGAACGTGCAGTTGACTATACAATTAACCAATAAACCTAGCCTTATTGGTTACTCTTGTCATCTACATGCATTCCCCCACCTCGTTCTGCCTCTATATCAGAGCTGACTCACCCTCCCCGCATGTCATCATGTCACCGCTGAAATTTTCAGCAGTTACACATTTACTTAAACAAACACATTTTAACATCCCTGCTTCAGACAACTATAACACAGAAAGTCAAATTTCTGGGCATAATACAAATTATTTCTATAAAGAACCAAGAAAGTAGAAACCAGTTCTATTGACACACCATAGAGGCTTTAATATTAAGCTAGGGCAAGATCCTTCAGTAAGCTACAATTGTATTGCGAGCACTAATAATCAGCCTGTTACACAGAACTGGATTTAGCTACATTCTTTTTTCTCCCCCCTTCACTCACACAAGGAAGGTACAGTGGGGGCTTCAGGTGAAAGAACCATATTTGATGCTTCGCCTTCATTGAGCCCTGACACGTGCCAGGCACTGCAGACCAAGGGCCAAATCTTTATTCATTCGTCTCTCAGGTACATTTTCTGTCTGCCCTGATTTCTTAATGCATTTGCCCGCCACGATGAATTTCAGGCACACGCGGGGGGGGGGATTTTAACACACGCGGCTACGCCCACAACGCTGCACCATCTGCCCCCTGCAAACCAACTCGCAGCCCGTGACCAGGAGGCACCCCCCGCCCCCGGCTCAACCACCCAACTCCCTCCGAGCCCCGCCGCCACCTGTCCCGGAACGTGCCGTGGTCACCCCCCCGGCCAACGGCCCCTTCGCCTCATCCGGTCACCGACCCGGGGGGCACGGGGGGCCTCGCACCACTGACCGGCCCACAACTCAGGTGCGCGCAGCCCGCCCCGGGGCCCCCGTTACCTGGGTCTTCACCTCCCCCCCGCGCGGGGCCCGGGAGCCCGGCGGCTCCCTCCGGCCGCCCGGCGCGGGGGCAGCTCTCCGGAGGGGCGGCGGGGGCGCCGTCTTCTCCCCCCGGGGGCGGCCCTTCTTCATGGCGGCGGCGGCGGCGGCTCCTCAGCGGCGCCCCGGGGGTCCGCAGGGCGCGCAGCCGGCCATGGCCGGGGTGAGCCGGCGACGCCTCCCCGCGCGCGCAGCGGAGCGACCGAGGCGGCGGCGGCGGCTGCCTCCCTCCCTCCTGTCAGGCCGGCCGCAGCGCCCAACAAGCGCGCGCGGGGGGCGGCAGCAGCGGCGACTCCGCCCCCTCCCCCTACTCTCGCGAGAGGCCGGTGTAGCGTCAGCAGCAACGGCCTCTCCGCGGTCGTTCCCTGGGGCGCATTGAGCATGCGCATTGGAACGGAGCATGCTCAGTGAGAGCGGCTGTGGCGGCTAGCCGGCCTCTGCTCGCACGTGGGTTCGAACGCTGCTCCCGGCTCTTGGCAGGCGTGAAAAAGGTGCAAGGGGGGCAAGGCGCAGCGGGGGGACGGGCAGGGAGCTTGGCGCGGGGGGGGGAGGGGTGAAGTCACTGTAGGGGGAGGCAGAACAGGGGCTGGAAGGGAAAAATGAGGCAGGGGTGATTGGGGTGGGGGGGGCACTGCCAGCTCCTGTGCGGGTGCGGGAGGCACGAGTTGGGGTTTGGGAGGGACGCTGCCAGCCCCTATGCGGGGGTTTTCCAGCCGGCTGACTATCCTGGGCTCCGTGTTGCGCTGCCCCTTTGATGTGCCACCATGGCGCTTCAAAGGGGCAGTGCTGCATGGAGCCCGGGCTGAGCTGGGGACTAGCTGATCCCGGGCTCCTTGCAGTGCTGCCCTGTTGAAATGCGGCTGCGGCGTTTCAAAGGGGAGGTGCATGCAATTAATCATTATTAATTTTTTTTAATTGCTTGACAGCCCTAGCCTAAACCTCTCTGAAAGCTCCCCTAGCCTCATATGCTTCCATCCATTAGTATGTAGAATGGATAATAGAAAGTCCAAGGTAAGAGCCACATTTTTGGGATCCAAAAAGTAGGGAAGCATTGCCTGGTGGGGAAATCCCTGCTCCAGATGCCACTGAATCCCCACCTATACCCACCCTGAAAAGTAATTATAAGAACAATTCTAGTAAAAAGTCCTCTATTGGTGTCCAAAATACTGAAGCTGCCGAATTGTAGTGTGAGGTCCTTCTAAGGCAGCAATGGGGAACCAAGGGCCCGTGGGCTGTGATGATTGGGGCTCCTCCCTGCAGGTGGCTGAGCCAGTGCTAGTGCTCCAGCCATGGGGCAGGTGGGGAGAGCCAAGGCTTGCTGCCCCCATTGTGGCTGGAGCACCAGCACCGGTTTGCTGGCTGTGCAGGGGGGAAGAGCGCCTCTGAGCTTCATGGGCTTGATCCAGGTCAGCCACAGGTTGCATCCGGCTGATGGGTGATGCCTGGCAGAGGGAGGATGTGATTCTGTGAACAGCAGCTCAGGGAAGCTCTACCCCACTATCACCATGTTCGCTTGCAGGCTACAGCCCAGTCGTTCCCACTGGCCTGGAATTGCGGCCAGTGGGAGCATGGCGGGGGGGCAGTTGCCTGCAAGCGGGGGGCCATGTGGAACCACCTGTACTGCCCCCCAGTTGTGCTAGGTAGTTGGCCCCATCCCCTGCCCCTTCCTGCCCACAACATGTACCCTTAGCCCCCTCCCTCACCATCCCAGCCCATTCCTGTACCCCAGCTCCCACTCCTCTCCTACACTCCCAGCCCCTGCACCACCAGCCTGCTCCAGTTCCGTTCATTCTGCCTAGACTCCACACCCCCGCCCTACCCCGCTCCCCAGCAGCCTCCTCTCACACATTGATCTCCTTATTGTTGCCTCCCCCCCCCCTTAGGGGAGTCCCACAAAATCTCAGCTCCCAGAAGAGTTAATCTGGGCCTGGTGGGAAGCCCTGAGCCTTGGCCCCTTCCCATGTGTGAAGCATGGGTGAAGTGAAATGAGTGTGTCTGGCCCTCCCCCCCCCCGTCTCTTTTTTCTGCTTCTGAAGAGAGGGCCACATCTGTGAGGGTTTTTCTCCTCAGTGTGGGGCTAAGGGGTCAGTGAGGGTTTTTGTGTGTGTGTGTGGTAGCATTCCCCACTCCAATGCTAGGGGCTATAGGGGCAGGGGCGGGTACGCATTGTTTACTAAGGCACCTAACCTGCAATGGCAAAAAATACTGTACCATACTACAGCTTCAGCTTCTGCTTTGCAAACAGGGGCGGCTAACAGGGAGTTTCGTGAGGGAGTTCTCCAGGTGAAGGACGAGAAATTATGGGACCCTTGCGGTAAGTGGCTGTCTGTAATGTGTGATTTAAATAAAAACCCTATCATTGATGTAATTATCTGTAGGAGAGAATGCAGGTAGAAGCCCAGCAGCAGAGTGGGGGCTCTCCTGTTTATTGCATGCAATGTAGCATGTATGATTACTTCCCCTGTGAACAGGTAGTGTATGTGTGCATTCGATGCAAGGAGCTCCTGGCCCTCAGAGACTGCGTACGGGCTTTGAAGGCCAGGATGGCTGAATTGGAGGAGCTAAGGGAAGCCAAGAGGTACACAAATGAGGCTTTCTGGGACACTGTAGAACTGTCCTACCTCAGGTCAGACAGCCCCTGTGCTGTTAAGGAGGATGAAAGGCTCAGGGATGGAGAACAGTCGACTGGAGCAGAGGGAAATGGATATACTCTTCACTTCCTTGTGCTAAACTGTAGTGCAGGGTTATACTTTGTTTAGATAAATGATCTGGAGAAAGGGGTAAACAGAGAGGTAGCAACATTTGCCAATGACACCAAACTGCTCAAGATAGTTAAGACCAAAGCAGACTGTGAAGAGCTTCAAAAAGATCTCACCAAACTAAGTGATTGGGCAACAAAATGGCAAATGAAATTTAATGTGGATAAATGTAAAGTAATGCACATTGTAAAACATAATCCAAACTATACATACAATGTGATGGGGACTAATTTAGCTATAACTACTCAAGAAAGAAATGTTGGAGTCATTGTGGAGAGTTCTCTAAAAACATCCACTTGGTGTGCAGCGGCAGTCAAAAAAGCAAATAGAATGTTAAGAATCATTAAAAAAGGGATAGAGAATAAGACAGAGAATATCTTGTTGCCTCTATATAAAACCATGGTACGCCCACATCTTGAATACTGCCTACAGATGTGGTTGCCTCATCTCAAAAAAGATATATTGGCATTGGAAAAGTTTCAGAAAAGGCAACAAAAATGATTAGGGGTTTGGAACGGGTCCCGTATGAGGAGAAATTAAAAAGACTGGGACTTTTCAGCGTCGAAAAGGGGAGACTAAGGGGGGGTATGATAGAGGTCTATAAAATCATGAGTGGTGTGGAAAAAGCAAATAAGGAAAAGTTATTTACTTATTCCCACAATATTAGAACTAGGGGTCACCAAATGAAATGAATAGGCAGCAGGTTTTTAAAAAAAAAAAAAAAAGGAAGTGTTTCTTCATGCAGTGCACAGTCAACCTGTGGGACTCCTTGCCAGAGGATGTGGTGAAGACAAGGACTTCAACAGGATTAAAAAAAGATCTAGATAGATCAATGGAGGTTGGGTCCATCAATGGCTGTTAGCCAGGATGGGTAGGAATGTTGTCCCTAGCCTCTGTTTGTCTGGAGGTGGGTGACGGGGGGGGGGGGGGGGGTCACGTGAGGATTACCTGTTGTGTTCTCTCCCTCCCTCTGGGGCATCTGGTATTGGCCACTGTTGACAGACAGGATACTGGGCTCAATGGACCTTGGGTCTGACCCAGTGTGGCCATTTTTATGTTCTTAACTTCCTACACATTTCATGTACCCAGGTACTTACAGCCATCCTGGCTAAGTGTATGAATAAACAGGTGGGGGGGGGGGGGCTTGCGGGGCAGCAGAGCCAGCAGCCAGCCGGGTTGCTGCGAGCTCTGGCAGGGTGGCTGGGAAGAGGAGCCCAGCAGAGAGGCTGCCCCCCACCCCATTACCTACCAGCTCTGTGTTCCTGGGGAACCAGGGCATAGTTACATACTTGGGGAGCTAAGGTGTGATATTCATGGCGAACACCCCCTCCCCCTGTTTGAAGCAAAGCCAAAGCAATGAAAAGGCAGAGGAAGGCACACCTAAACTCTTCCGGACAAGAGGTTTCAAAGGGGCAGCACAGTGGAGCCCGGGGTCAGTTGGGGACTCCCCAACTGATCCCATGTTCCGCTGAAATGCCGCGCGGACCCGGGGTCAGCTGGGGAGTTCCCCACTGACGCCGGGCTCCGTGGCTTTGAAATGCACCAGCTCCATCTTCCCGCTCGGAGGCCATGCGTCAGGTGGGGGCCAGTGAAAAAAGCTCTGACCTTCCCCACCAGACCCATGTGCTGCCGTTCCCCCAGCGTGGTGGAGGGAGCATCAGCACATGGAGCTACTGCACGAGCCAGATATGGTGGGGAAGGTCGAGGCTTTTTTCACACACACAGCCTGCACGCTGTCTGAGCAGGAGGCTGGAGCAGCAGTACAGACTCTCCACTGCGTGGGGGAGGTGGGGGCGGGGCTGAGATCGAGTCGCGGACCACCTGGACTGCAGTTTGAGAAACACTGATTTAGCCTTACCTTGCTTACATGCCTGCAATGTGCACCATACACCTCCCAACTGACCTTTTACTCGAATAAAGATTGATACTTCCTGTGTGCACTGAACTCTGTGAACAAAACTCAGGTAAACCTTTTGAGGAAACAAGTGCAAATGTTTTGGCATCTCTACGGAGTGACGTCTCTCCTGAAGGAATGAGTAAATCAGGCAGACTGAATCTGCGTCGCGTTGCTGCCAAGCTTTCTTTGGAAGGCAAGGCATTCTGTTCTTAATGTTATAATGAGACATTGTAATGGAATGTCCAGCCTCTAACTGGTGATCCTGATGTCAGTACACTGGTATTATGTGGAGTGCTAACCCTTGCCTCCCATGGGTTTGAAATTATAAAACACAATTTTATTTGAATCGTTCAAAAGTTCCCCTTTGCGATCTTTGTAATTGGTGCAACAAACATACTTGATACTCCATGCTTCATGCATTGTCAATATTACTCAAAAAATACTTCCATGAGCTTGTACGTGTCTCAGGTAGGTTTGGCAGTATATCCAGTTAGCAGCAGCAGCAACAGTCACAAAAGGGTTCCCAGATTTCTGTTAAAAAAAAAAAAAAAAAAAAAAAATCTAGTTCTAACCATGCGCTGAAATTCAACCCTTGTACTCCAAGCATTACAACCCGTACTGTGTATCGATAGCGCTGATATATGCATATACCTTATAATTACTCAATGACTTCTCGCATAACAGGTTGTAGCTTCAGTACAACACTTTTTCATTATGATAATCCCCCCTCCCTCCACCCAAGCCCTGACAGAAGCCGTGGGGTGGAAGGGAAGCCCCCATGTCCAACCCTTTCTCCAGCAAAAGCAGTGGGTGATGCAGAAGAAACCCCAGCCCACCGCTTCTGGCCCCCTAATGCCCAGCAACCAGGCCACTGATGCAGCTCTGTTACTGGAGGAGCTCTTACTCATTGGGACAGACCCAAGGCTGCAACACAGGGTCCCAGCCATGGTCCCAGGGAAGGGGCCGAAAAGGTTGGGGCTGTGTTCAGTGGGTCAGCAGTACCCTCCTCTGGAAATGGTTGGGCAGAGTCCTACAACTTGATCTGACACAGGACCCCCAGAAGCCTTAATCAGCCTCTGTTCTCTGTCTTCTCTGGTTAACAGAGGGGCAATCGTTCCGTTCCGCCAAAGGAAGAAAGGTTGTCGTCCTGCAGACCAGGAAAGAAGCCCTACAGCTCTTTCATTTGTTTCATAACAGTCCACATGGTGGACATCTAGGAAGAATCAAAACGAGAACTTCACAAACATCAAGATTCTGTTGGCCAGGGGCGACAAACGACATTGTCGATTGGGTATGTTAATGAATGAAACGGAGCCCTGAGGAATGCGTGTTACAATTTAAAGACAAATTTGAAATGGATAAAAGAAATATTTGTTGTGCACATATGAACGCTAGACTCTGGCAATTCTGTTACCAAAACCAAATGTTAATTTCACCATATTATTCCATCCCCAGTAGGTTGCACAGTGTCCGGATTGCCAGAAAATGGGAACGGAATTAAATCTGGATACCACCTCGAAAAGCATAAAGGTGACATTTTTTGAATCAGAAACGTGCTTCCTATTCGTGGAAATCTCATCCTTTCACCTGTCACTTCAGTAGTAATATCGGCAGTGCATACGTACGCCCTATGGTTGAGGCTTGTAATCGTGTCCGTACAAGACAGTAAGAAATCTTTTATAGAGTGAACCAAGGGTAATATCTTATCCTTAGGCAATTGCCTTAATGCTATACAATGCGTCCTTGATTTTGCAATGATTACAATGCATGCAAGTAGCACAGTATAGTGCAGCAATGACCTCTACTGCTCTGTGCACTGGCATGGCATACTTACTCTGCTTCCTCCTTGGTATTGTCTTTCATAACCCATTTCTGTTCCTCTCTTGTTCCTTTGCTTGCTTGTTTGTTCTTATTTATGTAATGTCATCTTTATTTCTTCATTTCGTTTGTCTCCTGTTTTTAGCAGCGGGCATTACATTCAGTTGGTGAAGCAGTTATTCCTTACTATCAGCTGTGAGTAGCACCGACAAACTGATCCTGCTCGGTGATTTCAATGCAAGAGTAGGATGCGACTCAATAGCCTGGCATGGAGTTATTGGCAGACATGGAGTGGGCAAATGTAACAGCAACGGCCTACTCTTATTGAAGACCTGTGCAGCACACGACCTCCTTATCACCAACACAACGTTCCGCCTGCCTACCTGGAACAAGACCTCTTGGATGCATCCTCGCTCTAAGCATTGGCATCTTATCGACTATGTTATTGTCAGGAGAAAAGACAGGCAAGATGTCAGAGTGACTAAGGCCATGTGTGGTGCTGATTGTTGGACAGATCACAGGCTCATTGTCTCCAAAATGAATCTCCGAATTAGAATGAAGAGGCGGCCACAAGGTAGCAAGCCCATAAAAAGAGTTAATGTGGCCAGGCTAAAGAACCCGAGCATAGCCTCAGCATTGACTGAGGATGTAGAAAGCAGGCTTTCCGACCCGCACCTTGTAGGCAGCGCTGCGGACGACTGCGAACTTTTCCAGAATGCTATCTCCTCATCTGCACTGAAGATTTTGGGACCCTCTTTGCGCAAGCTGCCCGACTGGTTCGATGAGAATGATGGGGAGATATTGTCTCTACTTGCTGAAAAGCACCGCCTTCATTGTGCACATCAGAACGATCCATCATCAGCTGCCAAGAAGAACATCTTTGCAAATGCTCGCAGGACAGTCCAGAACAAACTGTGTAAAATGCAGGATGCTTGGTTAAGTGACCTAGCAGCTGAAATTCAGGGGCATGCTGACAGGAATGACCTGAAACGGTTCTATGCAGCCCTTAACACTCTCTATGGTCCTCAGTCTCTCGGGAGCTTCCCCCTTATTAGTACAGATTAGTATTAGTACAGAGTTCAACTCTGATTACAGAGAAGGCTCAGATCCTGCAGAGATGGGCTGAACATTTTGAAGACGTCCTCAACCAACCATCGTTTCCCCAGGTTGACATCAATGGCGCCATGGATGATCCACTGGTAGTAGCCGAAGTTTCACAAGCTGTTAGCCAGCTATCCAGCGGCAAAGCTCCAGGGGCAGATGCTATACCTGCAGAGGTCTATAAAGCCGGCGGTCACGTACTCACAGAGAAGCTCACCGAGCTGTTCCAGTCTTTTTGGGAGCAAGGATCCATTCCTCAGGAACTCCAGGATGCATCCATTGTACACCTCTATAAGAGGAAGGGCAATCAACAGGTATGTGACAATCATCAGGGAATTTCGCTGCTTTCCATCGCAGGTAAAATCCTTGCAAGAGTGATGTTAAATTGTTTGGTCACTCATCTGGAGTGTGGCTTCCTGCCGGAGTCACAATGTGGCTTTCGTAAGGGCCGCAGGACTATTGACATGATCTTTGCCGCGCGCCAACTTCAGGAGAAGTGTCAGGAGCAGAATCGTGAACTTTACACAACTTTTGTTGAGCTCACAAAAGCCGTCGACACTGTCAGCCGACAAGGTCTGTGGAGGATCATGTCAAAGGTTGGCTGCCCCCCTAAATTTATTCAGATGGTACGCCAGTTTCGTGATGGCATGATGGCCAGAGTGCTAGATGTTGGAGAATCTTCTAAGGCATTCCCAGTCACCAATGGCATCAAACGGATGTGTACTCGCACCTACACTGTTCAGCATCATGTTTACTGCTATGTTGAATGATGCCTTCCAGTACCTTGGCAGTACTCTTTCCCATACAGCTAACATTGACATAGAAGTCACATGCAGAATAGTGAAGGCAAGTTCTGCTTTTGGTAGACTGCGCCCCACTGTATGGGAACGTCGAGGAATCAGCCAAGCAACAAAACTGAAGGTCTACAGAGCCGTGGTACTTGCCACCCTCCTGTATGCCTGTGAAACGTGGACTATGTATCGAAGGCACGCAAGACAGCTTAATCACTTCCACATGACTTGTTGTCGCAGAATATTATGCATCGGATGGCAAGACAAAATACCAGACACTGAGGTTCTCTCTAGGGCAAGTTTACCGTCAGTCCACACCCTGCTGATGAGTGCACAGATTAGATGGGCAGGTCATGTCATTCGTATGCCGGACGAACGTATACCTAAGCAGCTCCTTTTTGGGGAACTCTCTACTGGTAAACGCTCGCGTGGTGGACAGAGGAAGTGTTACAAAGACACACTCAAGGCCTCCCTGAAGTAGCTCGGAATTGATACAACCACCTGGGAATCGCTGGCACACAACCGCCCTGCCTGGTGCAGTCTCATTCGTAAGGGATGCCAAGTTCTCGAAACAAGGCGCATCTCTGAAGCACAACACAAGCGCGTGCTGCGCAAGTCCAAAGCTACCAGCGCAACGATTGCAATGCCTACACATGTCTGCCCGACATGTTCCAGGACATTTGGTGCCCGAATTGGCCTGATAAGTCATTTTCAGACACACTGTATCCAGTCTCAAAGCACTTAGTGGTGTTGAGGTCTTCATCGACCACGATGGACGAACAAAGAATTGTCTTTCATAACCCATTTCTGTTCCTCTCTTGTTCCTTTGCTTGCTTGTTTGTTCTTATTTATGTAATGTCATCTTTATTTCTTCATTTCGTTTGTCTCCTCTTTCTAGCAGCGGGCATTACATTCAGTTCGTGAAGCAGTTATAGCCATATTACATTCTGTACTCTGCTGAAGACATATGACTAGTTTTAGAGTATTTAATAACAAACGTGGTACAAGATTTTAACTGGTATGCTCATGTATAGGTCACTCGTGTCTGGGAGCTGTGGGGAATGGATTTGATAGGCCCATTACCAACAACAAAGGCTGGATATCAGTATAAAATGACAGCCATAGATTATCTTTTCAAGATGGGTGGAAGCCTTTCCATTTTGAAATAAGGCAGCATGTAAGGTGGCATGCATCATGTACAAAATGATTGTGCGCTGTGGATGCCCACGGTGGATACTGATAGATCTTAGTCCTGAATTCAACAATAAGATAATGACTGCTTATTTTGTGAGATTACTTTTACTATGTTTTCAACCTCAGTGTCAGGTAACAAATAGGTGACAGAGTACATGGGCTTCCATGCCTTAGTAATTTTTGGTGGAAGACATATTGCTGTTTCAACTATTTGAGGACAGTCATCATACCTTTTGTGAAAAACTGCTGTTGGTCACCCCATCACAGTTGCTGTAACGTTCTATTGTGTGTCTTCATACCTTCCCAAAACCCTGCAGCAAAATGTTTCAGGTGCAAATATGAAAAGATGGGATATTTTTGTAGCCTATTAGACTTAAAAGCACTAGCGTGTGGGTGAAGGAATATTCTTTAGGACAAATCTTGTATGTAAGCTTACGGTGCAACTTCTTTTCTTTCAGTTCTACCTGTTTGCCAAAAATGGGGAATAGAACGTTGTTTCGGCAGCCCGTATGCTAATAAATCCATCCAGAGGTAAGGGCATGTGTGGCAGTATTACAGCAGTGAAGGCAAGTACAGTGCACCGTGCGAGAAAATGCAAGTCACTTGAAATTCTTGATAATCGGTTTGTTACATTGAAAGTTTCTGATTATGTATTACTCATTATTAATTGTGTATGATCGGTCTTGGTCAAGACTGCATGTGTGCTCATTTTTCACAAACGAATATATTCTCGTGTTTTACAGAGCATTAAAGAACACGGTTAATGATGAGCAGAATAATTGGGATGAATTCCTTGACGGCATTTTATTTTCTGTGTGGACTACAGTGTATCCAACAACAAAACTTATACCCTTTGGACTAATGTATAATGATGACCCAGTGTTTCCACATGAATCATAGAACTGGAAGAGACCTTAGAAGGCCATCAATTCCAGCCCCCTGCCCAAGGCAGGACCAGTCCCAATGAAGTCCCAGGTGAGTACATGGTAGGTGTATGCACGTCGCTTTCATACACATGGTATTCTGTGAGTCTTCATTTTAAAAATACAAGCTCTCCTACATTTATTTACCAAGGTACCAGATATAAATGAACTCGATGAAGAGTTCTTCTAAGAGTACAGCAGAAATATGGAATCTAGACGGATGCTGACATTGCATTGGCTCTTGGTAATATTGAGACAGCACAAAGAAAAACAACAAAAACAGTATACCGAAAGAAGCAGTTTCTAAATATGGAGAAGTAACACATAATGAGGGGGACTCTGTTCTCCTCCTGGATGCAAGGAGGACTGCTGAATAAAACCTATCAGGGACCATACAAAATTAACACTGTGGAGGGTAAAAGAGTAAAATTAGAAAGTCTCTCCAGGAATCTTTTAGCAACCACGTATAGCATCTCTCATCTAAAACCATTTAAAGAGCCTCCCGTAGCAGTTTCTGAAACTATATCAAAGAAAACCATTGAAACAGAAATTGCTGTTGGTGACACTGAACCAAAACCACTCTCAGAAGATATTGGAAAACTGGATGACGATGTATCTACAGGTCTCATGACAAAATAGTAACAACTAGGAAGGTCCTAGCAATGGAACAACAGGAGAGTGTAGTGCAAGATATTTCCAGCAGTGATACAAGTGGTGATGACCAGGGCTTGACAAACGGCGGTGAAAACTGCTCGCCAGCCCCGTACTGCGCATGTGCAAGAGCCGCATTGCACATGCACGCGCCGTGAATGAACGGGGCACGTGGCTGAAATCTACTTGCCATGGGCGAGTAGATTGTATAGTTTGTCGAGCCCTGGTGATGACAATGTTGATGGCATTGAGGTAGGGGAAGACACAGACTGGATTTGGAAAGGTAACTGGTTACCACCCCTTTCATAAGAAACATTTTTAAACATAGTTCCATTTCTTAAGTATGGTAAAAGTTTTCATGTAAGAAGTAGCATCATTCACAGTAGTAAAACAGAGGAAAGCCAGCTGTAGCACCATGCGTGTAATATGTGTTCCCTTTTTTTATTAGTGTAAATTGCAGTTATCCCCAAAGAGAGACAGAGTGGAGGCCAAAGTGGGGAAAACAACTTGGATGGCTCTTCATTTCATTGTCTGAAACCAAGGAAATGGATGACTGATGAGGTATGGAGAAATTCCAGTACATGCTGTATGGTAACTGTATTGATTCATGAAATATTACTTAATTTGTTGCCTTTTTGTCATCCTGTGCTGTAGGATATTGGGCTATGTTATCGAGAAAGCAGGCGGAAAGGTCGGCTACTTACTGTGATGGCAGATGAAAGCCTCAGTTGTACCAATAGGTAAACAATCACCAGACTACTTGGGAACATATTTACATTCCAACAGCCTTTACTTATCAATACAAACCTGAAATTTCAGCAGTTCAGTGTATGTAACGTTGATGCACGTGTACTGAAATGTGCTTGGAGGTGCATATCTGACATACAGTCCTTGGTCTGTTGAAGACCATATTAGTTTTGCAGAACAATTCAGATGGAACCATGATTTAAACACAAGTATGTGCACAGGTTAGTCAGTTTTGCACAGTTTGTAAGAGAGAGCACAAAGAGTCATGTAAAAGAAAAAAGGATGGTCATCAATCTTACATATTGTAGCTGAAATAGTAAGGATCCCTTGCACATCTATCTGTATAACCTGCGTTATGTTCTTTATGTGCTTTAATTACTTGCTTGTCAACAGGTTACATGCGGTCTCGTCAGTAGTTTCTACTGCCATTCTCTCAGGCAGAGCCACACAAATGAAATTGACAAAGGGTAAAGGCTACAAAGTGTTCATACCCAACATGAGCAAACATGTTCATTCACTTGGTTTCATACAGTGTGAAACAACACATACAATGCTATGTGGAATGAAAAATAGTAACCCTGTAATGAAATTTGGAAATACGGTATGATGTATATTTCATGGTTTGCTACACTGGAAACTAATTGGCATTCGAACAAAAAGATAGAAATGCATAGACTGGGTTCCTGCAATACAATATATGTATTACTGGTTCCTTATAACAGACCAGGTCATTGGGTTCTTGTGGTAAGATGTTTTCTGTTGCACATTGGGATCTGGGGCACTGCATGGGGTATTACATATCAGATTTGGAACACAGCTGTGAAGCTAGCAATGATCCAATTTCTGGTACTGGGGATTTTCAGTGAGTTGGGTACATGCAAAGGACAGTGGAATTTTACCCTAACTGTTGACGTTCTGAGAAGTGAGGTTTTTAAAACATGCCACATGGGAAGACTGTGTATGTATCTTGCTACTATGACGTGCAAGAGTGTGGTCTGTAGTGTTTAATGATGGAATTCACATCATGCTTTTGTCTTGTGTGATATGACGAAGGGGAATATTAAGGGGATCTTTTGATCAACAGTTACGAAATTGTTGCAATTATATTACCAATGAAATTTATACGTGCATTTACATCTATAGATAGCACTGATGAAAACAACAGAATTGTTCATAATTGATCCCTTGTGCAATAAGATGAAATATGAAAGAACATGCCTGAGGAATTGCAGTGATTTTTTTTCCACATACTTCTTTTTACAGTGTACATTGACTGTTACTGTGAAAATGTTTTCAAGAAATGTAATAATAGCGATGCTAATGTATTCCTGGTAACTACAAAGAATAACGGGGAAGACAAGGATTTACACCGAATGTGCTTAGTAATGTAAATTGCTCTAATTTATGTGATTGAACCTGGCTAACCACTCATGGTATATGGACATGAAAGAGTAGCATGAACAGGAAGCTGTTGGTAACACAGGGCACAGCTGATAAGGTGATATATGGTATACATATGAGACAATAATCTGAAAGCAAGTGTGTTTATAGAAGCAGTGAGTCATTGTAAGCTGTGGTGACTGAACGACGGAGAGGATTTCTAAACATGTACAGAAACTGAAAACAAAAATTCAAAATCCATTTATGTCTGGCAGCAGGAGTAGGTGGGCATTTGGGAGATCACACCACTTTTCAAAACCTCAAGAAGGAGCAGAGGTGACAGTAAGGGGGTGCGCTGAGCTGAGGCAAAAGCCAGCAGGTAGCTGTTTAAAGAACTGTCAGGGCCCCAGGTTCTTCTACGATAGTACCTGTAAGAAATTTAAGTTCCTTTCACCCATGAGAAGGAGCCACGTTCGAGGAGCCTAACAGAGTCCAGAGTGACTGAGGGAAAGCCAAGCCTAAGGAATCCAGTAAAGTCCACGGAAAGCCATAATCTAAGAGCCCTGTGGAGCACGCACATCATCATATATTTTCATCATTTGTATATAGTCTACTATGAGTAGTCTCTTATTTTTGTAACTTGTATGGACATTGTTTTTTGGGTGGGTGGAACTTGGAAAAGTACCGCCTGTTTTTTAACTCCTGCCAAATAACAATAGGACATAATTGCTCTTGTTTTATTCTTTTATTAGTCTCTCACGTGTATGAGTAGATGTTGGCGCCCGGTTCTTCTATGGGCAACTCCAAGTATTTTCTAAGAATAAGCAAATCAAGAATATGCAGGAAAAACATTATAGAGACAAGCGGCAGTTGTCCAATCAAATGTTACAGCCATATAACATTTTTGCCCAGTGTTTCTCTATGGTCAAATTGAAACAGGAAACAAATGAAAATTGGGTGGTTCTGTCTGCATTGAAAAAAATGAACCAAATAGCCTTCACTCCTCATCTCCTGACTCATTTGACCTAGTCATAGTCAAACAAGCCTTTAAGAACATAAGAACAACATAAGAATGGCCGTACTGGGTCAGACCAAAGGTCCATCTAGCCCAGTATCCTGTCTGCCGACAGGGGCCAGCACCAGGTGCCCCAGAGAGGGTGGACCGAAGACAATGATCAAGCGATTTGTCTCTTGCCATCCCTCTCCAGCCTCTGACAAATAGAGGCCAAGGACACCATTTTATCCCCTGGCTAATAGCCTTTTATGGACCTAACCTCCATGAAATTATCTAGCTTCTCTTTAAACTCTATTCTAGTCCTAGCCTTCACAGCCTCCTCTGGCAAGGCGTTCCACAGGCTGACTACACGCTGTGTGAAGAAGAACTTTCTTTTATTAGTTTTAAACCTGCTACCCATTAATTTCATTTGGTGTCCTCTAGTTCTTCTATTTAGGGAACTAATAAATAACTTTTCTTTATCGGCCCTCTCCACACCACTCATGATTTTATATACTTCTATCATATCCCCCCTCAGTCTTCTCTTTTCTAAACTGAAAAGTCCCAGTCGCTTTAACCTCTCCTCATATGGGTCCCTTTCCAAACCCCTAATCATTTTAGTTGCCCTTTTCTGAACCCTTTCCAAGGCCAAAATATTTTTTTTGAGGTGAGGAGACCACATCTGTACACAGTATTCAAGATGTGGGCGTACCATAGTTTTATACAGAGGCAGTAAGATATTCTGCGTCTTATTTTCTATCCCTTTCTTAATAATTCCTAGCATCCTATTTACCTTTTTGACCGCCGCTGCACACTGTGTGGAAGCTTTCAGAGAACTGTCCACGATAACTCCAAGATCTCTTTCCTGATTTGTCGTAGCCAAATTAGCCCCCATCATACTGTACGTATAGTTGGGGTTATTTTTCCCGATGTGCATTACTTTACACTTGTCCACATTAAATTTCATTTGCCATTTTGTTGCCCAGTCACTCAGTTTGGAGAGATCTTCTTGGAGTCCCTCACAGTCTGCTTCTGTCTTGACTATCCTAAACAGTTTGGTATCATCTGCAAACTTTACCACCTCACTGCTTACCCCTTTCTCCAGATCATTTATGAATAAGTTGAACAGGATTGGTCCTAGGACCGACCCTTGGGGGACACCACTAGTTACCCCTCTCCATTCTGAAAATTTACCATTTATTCCTACCCTTTGTTTCCAGTTCTCAATCCAAGAAAGGACCTTCCCTCTTATCCCATGGCCATGTAATTTACACAAGAGCCTTTGGTGAGGGACCTTGTCAAAGGCTTTCTGAAAATCTAAGTATACTATATCTACTGGATCCCCCTTATCCGCATGTTTGTTAACCCCTTCAAAGAACTCTAATAGATCAGTAAGACAGGATTTCCCTTTACAGAAACCATGTTGACTTTTGTCCAACAAATTATGTTCTTCTACATGCTTCACAATTTTATTCTTTACTATTGTTTGGACTAATTTGCCCGGTACTGAAGTTAGACTTACCGGTCTGTAATTGCCCGGATCGCCTCTAGAGCCCTTTTTAAATATTGGTGTCATGTTGGCTACCTTCCAGTCATTAGGTACGGAAGCCGATTTAAGGGATAGGTTACAAACCACAGATAATAGTTCAGCAATTTCCCATTTGAGTTCTTCTAGAACCCTTGGATGAATGCCATCAGGTCCCGGAGATTTGTTAACATTAAGTTTTTCTATTTGTTCCAAAACCTCCTCTAATGACACTTCAATCCGGGACAGTTCCTCAGATTCATCACCCACAAAGGACGGTGCAGATTTTGGAATCTCCCCAACGTCCTCAGCCATGAAGACTGAAGCAAAGAAATCATTTAGTTTCTCCTCAATGGCTTTATCGTCCTTGATTGCGCCTTTTATAGTTCGATCGTCTAGGGGACCCACAGGTTTTTTAGCAGGCTTCCTGCTTCTAATGTACTTAAAAAACATTTTGTTATTCCTCTTTGAGTTTTTGGTTAGCTGTTCCTCAAAATCTTTTTTTGCTTTTCTTATTACATTTTTACACTTGATTTGACAGTGTTTATGTTCCTTTCTATTTATCTCACTAGGATTGGACTTCCACTTCTTAAAAGATGCCTTTTTGTCCCTCACTGCTTCTTTTACATGGTGGTCAAGCCACGGTGACTCTTTTTTAGGTCTCTTGCTATGTTTTTAATTTGGGGTATACATTTAAGTTGGGCCTCTATTATGGTGTCTTTAAAAAGTTTCCATGCAGCTTGCAGGGGTTTGGCTCTAGTCACTGTGCCTTTTAATTTCTGTTTAACTAGCCTCCTCATTTTTGTGTAATTCCCCTTTTTGAAATTAGGGTAGGGGGCTGGACTGCTGAGGTGTTCTTCCCACCGCAGGAATGTTGAATGTTATTATATTATGGTCACTATTCCCAAGCGGTCCTGTAACGGTTATTTCCTGGACCTGATCCCACGGTCCACTCTGGACTAAATCGAGAATTGCCTCTCCCCTTGTGGGTTCCTGCACCAGCTGCTCCAAGAAGCAGTCATTCAGGCCATTGAGAAATTTTATCTCCGCTTCTCTTCCTGAGGTGACATGTACCCAGTCAATATGGGGATAATTAAAATCCCCCATTATTATAGAGTTCTTTATTTTGATAGCCTCTCTAATCTCCCTCAGCATTTCAGTGTCAGTATCGCTGTCCTGGTCAGGTGGTCGGTAATATATCCCTACTGCTAATTTCTTATTATTGGAGCATGGAATTACTATCCATAGCGATTCTATTGAACATGTTGATTCACTTAGTATTTTTATTTCATTTGATTCTACATTATCTTTCACATACAGTGCCACTCCGCCACCCACCCGGCCTGCTCTATCCTTCCGATATATTTTATATCCCGGTATGATTGTGTCCCACAGATTTTCCTCATTCCACCAGGTTTCAGTGATGCCTATTATGTCAATCTCCTCATTTAATACTAGGTACTCTAGTTCACCCATCTTATTAGTCAGACTCCTAGCATTTGTGTAGAAGCACTTTAAAAATTTGCCACTGCTTAGTTGTCTGCCCTTCCCTGATGCATTGGATTCTTTTGTATGCGGTTGTTTGTCTGCTCTGGCCCATGGTTTTGCCCTCTCCTCTCCTCTCTTTCTGACTACAGCTTAGAGAATCTCTGTCAATGGATTCTTCTCTAAGAGACGTCTCCCTCCGATTTACGTGCATCTCCGCACCAATCGGCTTTCCCCCATCTCTTAGTTTAAAAACTGTTCTGCAGCCTTTTTAATGTTTAGTGCCAGCAGTCTGGTTCCACCCTGGTTTAGGTGGAGCCCATCCTTCCTGTATAGGCTCCCCCTCTCCCAAAAGCATCCCCAGTTCCTAATAAATCTAAACCCCTCTTCCCTACACCATCGTCTCATCCACGCATTGAGACTCTGAAGTTCTGCCTGCCTACCTGGCCCTGCGCGTGGAACTGGAAGCATTTCCGAGAATGCCACCATAGAGGTCCTGGATTTCAGTCTCTTTCCTAGCAGCCTAAATTTGGCCTCACGGACATCTCTCCTATCATTCCCTACGTCATTGGTACCTACATGTACCACGACCACCGGCTCCTCCCCAGCACTACATATAAGTCTATCTAGATGCCTCGAGAGATCCGCAACCTTCGCACCAGGCAGGCAAGTGACCATACGGTTCTCCCGGTCATCACAAACCCAACTATCTATGTTTCTAACGATGGAATCACCCACTACTAATACCTGCCTCTTCCTAACTGGCATTCCCTCCCCCTCAGAGGTATCCTCAGTGCAAGAGGATACTGCAACAGCCTCTGAGAGGAGGGTCCCAACTACGGGATGGTTTCCCTCTGCTCCCATTGAATGCTCTGTTCCCTTGAGACTTTCATCCTCCTTAAGAGCACTGGGGCTCTCAGACTGGAGGTGGGACAGTACTACAGTATCCCGGAAAGTCTCATCAACATCTCTCTCTACCTCCCTTCGCTCCTCCGGTTCAGCCACCTTGGCCTCCAAAGCCCGAACCCGGTCTCTGAGGGTCAGGAGCTCCTTGCAACGGGTGCACACATACGCCAACCGCCCACAGGGCAGGTAATCATACGTGTTACACTCGATGCAATAAACAGGATAGCCCCCACTCTGCTGCTGGGCTTCTGTCTCCATCTTTCTAATGAATAAGTTTAAGCAGAAACTGGGATTCTTTTTAAACCTCTGGAATATAGATTATTATAAGAGTTATGTTTTAAAGAAGGTCAGAAGTCCCTAGTGCCCTCTAACCTCCCCCTCTCCAAACTCCCTGTTAGCTGTTCCTGTTCGCAAGCTCCCTGGTCGCTGAGTCTCAGGCTTATATAGCTCTGGTAGCCCCTCCCCCTGACTGAGGCTCAGCCAATTAACAGGGGCTTCTAGATTTCAAACCTTTTAGAAGCTCCTTCCAACCAAACCAACCAACCAACCAGACAAACACAAGCTCAGCACACAGCAAATAACTCCCCCACACACAAACACACACTCCAGACAGCCACTTACCACAAGGGTCCCGTTTTTACTCCTCTTTTACCTGGAGAACTCCCTCTCCAAACTCCCTGTTAGCTGTTCCTGTTCGCAAGCACTTTAAATACAGCCTTCAAAGTTGTGTGTGTGTTCATGCACAAATCAGGAAGCATTCCATTACTCTGGAAAATAGTCCTTTCCTATTTTTGTCCTTTCAGTTTTGCCCTACTGAAAATGTTTGTATGTCTTTTGGCCTGGGGATATAGATGTTGTAAGTTCTCTGGGGGGTTTTTTATAGAAATGCTCCACAGTAGAATAAATGGTTTTAATGATTTGTTGATGTAAATGAGTGGGAGGTTTTTTTAACTTGTCAAAATGTTTAAATTCTTGTTGAAAGTTGTTCCGTGTTAATGCTGGATTAATGACAGCACTCCCTTTTAATCATAATTGTGTAAGACTAAGCTAGACAGTCGTTTTAGACATTCCCTTCTGGGAATCCTCTCCTTAGCAACCATAAGTGAAGAGCATTTCTGTAGTCTTGGCTTGTCTGTGTTAAAGCTAGTCTATTAGGATGGCATGATATCCAACCAATTTATGAACAGATCCTTGCCTAGAGCTTAGGTGCCGATCAGTTATGAGTTTAGCAAACCAGCCTGTAGGACACTTTCAGATGTCAAGTCTTCTGAACATAATTGCCCCTTGATTCAATGGGATTCCTTCTTGTCAATCAAAACCTGTCTACTGAATGCGCCCACAAACAATATTTGACTGGAGGAGAAAAGGAAGGTGCGATGTCTTTGAAGGCTTCTGGCTGTTGAATATCTCTGTCTGCCTTGGAAACACTCTCATTTCTTTTAGGCAAACTTTTGTAGTTTATAAAGAGTGGTGAGCTGACTTAAGACCAGGTAACAAAAATTTGTTCAGGTCTGATTCTCCTAAGCTCCCATAAAATAATGCAAATTATGAAGAAGAATGCAGCTTACAAGTATTTTTTATCTTAAAATTTTTTAGCAGTAATGCGTCACATTGCCTTACATATCTAATAGGACAGTGATTCCCATCCTTTTTTAGGCCGCAGACTGGCAAACCCATTCACAAACTTTTGGCGGACTGGCATCATTTTATTTCCATATTCATTGGGCAAATAATGAATATGCAAATACAAAGCTTACCAGCTTCCTAGATATATCCCACCCCTTGCTCCCCAGTGCCTAATGCCCTTTGACCCCCAGCCCTGTGGCCCATGCCCCCATCCCTTCACTCCCGAGAGTGAGGCTGCCCCCTGTAGGGAGCGTGGCTGTTACTGTTGCATGGGCAGGGGGAGCAGGTCTCCGCACCCTCTCCCTCCCCAAGCATGTCTTGTGCTCCTGTGGGTGAGGGGAGGAACATGGAGCCCCAGCCCGGCCACCATTACAGAGGAGGGAGGGAGGTGCTTCCTGTTTCTCCTGCCACTGCCTCAGCCACCTTGAGCTCTGGCAGCCACCGTGGCCTGGCAGCCAGCAGTTCACAACCACTGGATGGGAGCTGCTGTACTAGGAGAGTATTGTTTGTAAGTGGACAGTTGTATAACAAGTTATAAATAAGGGTGAGCGGGGAGATCAGTTTGTGCGACACCCAGGGTTGCAGCACTTAAGTTGTCAACTGAATTTCTCACAGAATAAGCCATAAAGTCAAAAAGAAACAGAAAGGGGAGATATTAATAGATATATAATCTCCATTCTATTCAAGCTGACTCATATAGAGTGGAGATAGAGCCAGTGTTCCTGTAAGCTGAACATGTGGCCGGCTGCAGAGGAGAGATTCAAATGCCATCCGGGTGATTAGCAGAGTGCCACAGCCAGCAGCAGGTGTTTCTGCTAGTGGTGCACATCTGCACATGCCTCAGTGCACATAACAAATTTTATTCTGCACACAGATAGAAAAAATTAGAGGGAATACTGATGGGGAGGGAGTTGTGGCTCCTTAATTCAGGGTCACTTGGTCCCAGAGCAAATTAGCATACTTAGTTTTGCTGTGCCAATGCCAAGTTCTTCTCCCTTCCATGTTGTCCCCATCCTGTATGTGCAGCAAACCCCACTTCCTTTTACACTGGGGCCCAGGGATAACTGGTGCAAAGGGGGCAGAGAACTCCCCTACAGGAAAAATTCTCCACTTGCCTTCTCCAACTAATTTAGAGGTCATTTGTATGGCCTTAGGAAACTACAGAATCCAACCTAATATGCTTTCAAAATGTACCAGTGCTTAACATTATCAGAAAGAAAAGGACATAAACCTGAGCATTTTTATGATGCTTGGACATTGTGCTACGGTACACATGACTGAATCTAGAGTGTGGAGAAACCATTAGATTCATAAACTTCATTATTAAAACAAAAGAATGATGAAAACTCAGCAGTACATGCTCGAATACTGTTAAGCTTATGGAAAGTACAGGGGCAAAAATCAAATATTTTCACTAATCCATTAACTTTACCATTCATACCAGATTAAAAGCAATAACTGAATCAAAAATTAGCTAGCTAATCTGTTGGCTCACTGTTTCCAGAAAGCAGTTTCTGCTGCCAAACAAACATATTACTAAGGCTTGGCTCTTGACATTCTATTCATACTATGTACGTGATCTTCCTTCTCCAGTTTCTCCACATCTTTCCTGGCCCCCAGAAATGGACACTACTTTAGTTGAGACTTAATCAGCATGGAGTAGAGCGGAAGAATGACTTTTCGTGTCTTGCTCACAACACTCCTGTTCAGGCATCCCAGAATCATGTTTGCTTTTTTTGCAACAGTGTCACGCTGTTGACTCATATTTAGCTTGTGGTCCACTATGACCTCTACATGCCTTTCTGCGGTACTCCTTCCTAGGAAATAGGGTTGCACAGGATTAACTGATTGAAAGTGTGTACATAATACTTTTGTTGATACACAAGCAGAAACAGAATCCAGCTCACTTCTTATTAACTTGTCAGCACTGCAGTGCTAACAGGAATACAAAGCAATAAACATTTACTGCAGTCACTAAAATAAAATCTGGTTCTCAAAAAAGGAACAGCTTTGTAGAGTAAGCAAGTATTTTTACAGGATAGACGAATACTTGGATTAACATTGTGATCCATGATCATTCAAGTCAGATGATCAACCATGTAAATGAGTGAAAATAAGGAACTGCTGTATCAAATGAATTTTATTTCTCCTCTGGGACTTGTACCTTACAGTTACATGTGTTTGAGCTCTTTTTAAAAAGGTGACAAAGTAGAAACATAACAGTACATTGATGTGGATGCTAAAGATTGAAAGGTGCAGAAATAATGTGGCAATGAGGGCCTTGTAAGTACCACAGCTGATAATGAGATGATAGATAGATAGTCACTGATCTAAAATAGTATATCTCAGCCATAACTTAGCTTACAGAAAAGCAATATTTTGCAGTGTTGTTGTAGCCATGTCGGTCCCAGGATGTTAAAAGGAGAAGGTGGGTGAGGTAATATCTTTTATTGGACCAAGTCCTGCTGGTGAGAGGTTGATCCATTATCTCACCCACTTTGTCTCTGGAAAAGCAACATAACCCACTCAGAATCTAGAACTGGCATGAACAGAAATCCCCAGTAACACCCATCCTAATATAAAACAATACACAAACTAATTATTCATAATATACCTTAAATAAAAAAGTAATGGGAACCTTCAGCTTAGACGATGATGGGCCAGGATTCCTGGTATAGTAACTGAGCCTTGTCCCTGTTGCTGACATCTCTGTGCCATTCTTAACCTCAACCCACGCAGTAAAGCCCATCAAGACGCACATAATGTTTAACAACTGAATAAAATAGTCTTTGAATATTCTGTGCATCATAGCATCATTTCTGTCACAGGGACAGTTGCCTGGGGGTGAAGCAGGGTTTCCAGCAGCCAAGAGGAAGGACAGTGAGTTGGTCTGACGCCTCTCATGTTTTAAAGTTTTCTGTGTTGGCTGAGGTTGAAAATGGTACACAGAAGTTTGCAACAGGGAACAGGCTCAGTCACTGTAGAAGGAATCCTATCCAGTGCTCACCAACCAGTAGCTCAGGATATACAGTACATCTAGATGTTTAGTTTCTACTGGTGGTGCACATCTCCTTGATATTGGTGCACATAACAAAATTCTTTCCCTCTATTTTTTTTTTTCCCATTCATGGGCAGAACATTGGCCAGGAGTCTCCTGCAGCTGGGCTAAATCCCTGGTGCAGGTGTGGTAGGGGGGCTCCACATGCTGTCTTTGCCAGCAGGTGTAACACCAACAGGCAGAACCAAACTTGGGACCTCTGGAGTTTAGTGCATGGAGCTAAAAACCAGCTGGCTCTCAGCTAAGGCTGTGTGTAGCAAACTCTGTCAGTGGTCTAAGTGCCACTGCATGGGACAGTGAACCACACCCAGCAAGTGTGTGGATTACACAGGCACCTCCCCACAGGGCCAATGGACTTGTGGGGGCAGGGCCTGCAGACTGGGAGACAGCACACAGAACCACCTGCCCCTCCCTCCCAGAAGCCACTGCTGGACATGCCAGCCCTGGGGGGTGAGCCTGCCGTAGTCCCACTGCGCCACGCCCCCAGGGAGCTGCCTGAGGTAAGTGGCGCCAGCCAGAACCTGCATCCTGAAACCTTGCTTCAGCCTTGAATCCCCTCCTGCACCCCAACCCCCTGCTCCAGGCTCAGCCTGGAGCCCTTCCCACAAACCCTTGGCCCAAGACCAGAGCTTTCACCCCCTGCACCCGAACCCTGTGACCCAGCCTGGTAAAAATGGGTGAGGATGTGGGAGTGAGCGGGGGGAGCCTCGGAGGAGGCAGGGCAAGGGTATTTGGGTTCGATCCTGGATTGCACTTGAATTCAAAAAATGATCTTGTGCTTAAAAAGGTTGGAGACAGCTGCACGAAGGAATTGCTAGCACGCACCAGCATGGTCTGCACAGGCCAGATAGTCCATGACACATTAGTGTGCACTAGAATTAATACTTCCGTACTGTGAATTAGTGTACCCTATAGAAAAGCTCTAAGGGTATGTCTACACTTGCACCCTATTTCAAAATAGGGATGCAAATGTAGGCATTCGAAATAGTAAATGAAGCCAGGATTTAAATATCCCGTGCTTCATTAGCATAATTGCGTCCGGGTACTATTTTGAAATAAAACACCCTGTGAAACTGCGTTATTTTGAGAGAAAACTCTTCTCTCGAAATAACTGTTATTCCTCATACAATGAGATTTACCAGTTATTTCGAGAGAAGGGCTTTCTTTTGAAATAACGCGGTTACACAGGGCGTTTTATTTTGAAATAGCGCCCGGATGTGATTATGCTAATGAAGTGCGGGATATTTAAATCCCGGCTTCATTTACTATTTCGAATGCCTACATCTGCATCCCTATTTCGAAATAGGGTGCAAGTGTAGACATACCCTAAGAGTCCATATGTATCTTTTATGTGAACAGACACAGATAGAGCATACACTACTTCTGTTGTACTTAAATAGGGTACTCTTCAAATCCACTTATTCTCATGACTAATCTAAACATTTCTTTTAAACACTGTGCTTTGATAATGCACAGCGCTGTACATTCATAAACAATCTGTAAAGATTTCCATTTAGTTCAGGGGACGCACTGTCCAGGACCTATATGAGATGAAGGAGTGGTTAGTAAGATGTTCTATACTTCTGCTCCTTTTAAGGATTACTTCATGCCTCTGTAAACATATCTTAATTATGGTTCTTCTGGAAAAATACAATCCGTGCTCACTGATCCAAAAATGCCTTTTGTGAGGCCTACAGTACGATTGGCCTGCTTGTGCTCTAAGAAGGCATGTACTGCAGCTGGGATGGGAATTCATGCCTATAGCATGTTCGAGGTGTAGTTAATATAAACCCTAGGGAGTTTGCTGTCTTAGACGTAGAAGTCACTTGTAGTATGCATTGTGGTTTTTTCAAGCGTAATTGCGTAAAGGCTTGTAAAAAACTAAAAGACTGGAGAATCATTAGAACTCACTATGTTCACTAACAAGTAGTGACAGTGGTTTTAATCTTAGCACAAAGGTCAAACCCTCCATGCCTTTCCTAGCTAAACAATCTTTGAATTGTGAAGTCAGTGGCACTAACTCTTTAGTGTGGTCAGTAGGTTTGGCCTATGCAAAGTGCGTGCAGCTCTTTGAAAATAGTGCGAGTACTTGTGTGTCCATTGTACCTGATGGTTAGGACTCAGCTGGTGAATTGCTGCTTGAAAACGTAGGGCCCCGTGAAATGTGGCCCCATCCCCTTTGCAGAAAGTGGATTTCATAGTGAAACGCACCTAGGAGTTGCTGCTGGTGGAACAAGCCGTAACTTCCCACCGTGCGTGGGACCCCTGTTGGGGCAGGTGTACGCAGCAGGGCTCAAGCTGAAATAAGCTACGCAACTTGTGCTACGTCAATTGCGTAGCTTGAGTCTAAATAGCTTAATTCAGCTTTTGGTGCTGTCAACGCAGCAGGAAGTCCAAGGAAAAGCATCTTCCTCCAACATCCCTTACTCGGACAATGAGGGTTACAGGAGGCGGAGGAAGCAGTCCTCCAGCTCAACAGTATTTTGACATTATGTCGAAATAACTGCTTGTAGTGTAGACGTGGACTATGCTATTTCGGAATAACGTCAGTTATTCCAAAATAACACTGCTGTGTAGACGTACCCTTGGAGAGGGGTTATCAGGCAAGTGTGGAAGCTAGAGCAAATAGCAGTGAGGCTTACAGGGGGAGGTTTCAGATTGAAAACAGCAGCTTACAAGTGAGGGGTTCTGGTCCAGTGAAAGCCCTGGACTTGATATGCGTGAGGCAAGTCTGTTTTTCTTTCTTGGGCAATTTCAGCCATAGAGTAAGCTGAATGCATTGGAGATCCATCTGTGGAATTTTGCCCATTTAACACAAAAATTATTTGAGGGTTGCTGTAAATGCCTTACAGTGCAAGACTTAAAGAGCTGGCCTCTGTTTAGTTGATCAGAAGGAAGAGTGAGGTCACTTGAATATCGTGTATAAGTATCTACACGGGAAGAAAAATATCAGGCACTAACCAGCTCTTCAGTCTTGCGGAGATAGGCACAAATGAAAAGCCATGGATTGGCCAGAAAATAAAGCTACGCCAATTCAGACTGGAAATAAGGCACAGTCTTTGAATGGTGAAGGTAATTAACAAACTAGGGTGACCAGACAGCAAGTTTGAAAAATCAGGACAACGTGTGGGGAGGCAATAGGTGCCTATATAAGACAAAGCCCCAAATATTGGCACCGTTCCTATGAAATCGGGACGTTTGGTCACCCTAGTACAGGGGTGGGGAACCTACAGTCTGTGGGCTGGATCTGGACTAGAGATGTTAATTGAGTAGTCGATCAATCTCATGAATTCTTATCAGTTAGTTGACTAGTCTATAGTCCCTGGGGAGTCCCTATCCGGGGGGAAGGGGTCTGAGCTCCCAGACCCAGTATGAGCCAGAACTGAGCCTGGCTGCCTGCCCACCTGGCTCCTAATACACTTTAAATGCAGAGCCACAGTGGGGTAAGTCCAGGACCCACTGCAAGCCAGGACTGAGCTGGGCTGCTGGCCAGCCTGCTAAAAAATGTACTGGCAAGGGATGGGGGGGGGGGGATGTGTGTAGTCTATAGCATTAACCGATAAGCTTTTGCTTATCGGTTAATCGACTATACTATTACATCCGTAATACGGACCTTGGCTTACTTGGTGTTCCCCTCTCCCAGGGCTGGAGAGCAAGCACCAACAGCCCCGAGCCTTGATGCCTCCTTCACCCAGCTGGAGCACGAGAGCTAGCAGCCCCAAGCCTTGGCAGCCCCCCCACAAACACACTAGCTAGGGTGTTAGTGGCGACAGCCCCTGAGCTAGGTCAGCAAGTTGTTTGGGACTGGGGGGAGGGGGGAGGTGTTTTATTTTCTTTTATTTTGGTTTGATTTGGTTTTGGTTGGTATTTTATTGCTTTGCTTTGCTTGTTGGGTGAGGGAGGTGCGTGGGGTGTTTTTTTTTGGGGGGGGGGGTGTTTTTTACTTCTCACTGGTGTGTGGTCCCTGCGCTGGGTATGTTGACTCCAGCTCCGCTATTCTCACAGCTGGAGATGGAGATGTGAATCTTAGGTCGACTCTCCCCAGTAGTGTAGTCCTGGCCCAGCAATAGCTAGCATCAGATGCTTCAAAGGAAGACGCAAGAAACCCTGCAGAAGGTAGACCGGGAATAACTGGCTCACAGACGATATTTTTTCCAACCCCCCATTAGTTAAATATTGGTTCATACTATCAGGCAAGAAAAGTTTCTATCCCTTCTAGAACTGTGGGTGAATTTTAGTGGGGAGGAGAGTTGCTTTTTGTCCTGGGTTTTTTGCTTACCTTTTTCTATCTTACCGGTATTTTCTTGATCACCGTTAGTGATCTGCAATCAATAACTGAGTATTATGTGCAGGTCAGTTTGTGTAACTATTGTGTGTGCCCCTGAGATAAACCTGTGAGCTTTCCAAAGGGTCAAGGAGCTCTCCCAGGGCAAACAAACCCTGGGGCACTGATACCAAATGATATAAAGAGAGAGGAGAATGTGCGTATTTTCCACTTTTGGGAGGAGGCGACAATCAGAGAGACAGCAGAGGAGGTGAGCAAACAGCAGTCGAATTGCAGAGACCGCTTTCTTTTCCTGTCGTTTTGTTTTCTTCATGCTGGGAGGTAGTATAGGGGCTGATCCTGCAGTCCTTACTCAGGCAAAACTCTCCAATAAAGTGCATGGGGAGTTTTCCCTAAGGATTGCAGGTTATGCTTCATAATATGCACAAATAATGACGATGTAGTTTATGTAGAAGGTTCTAGATTTACATGAATAGTTCACTGAAATGCATTTTGGGGAAATATTGCTCTCAGGCAGCTATCTGTATCTTTTATTTCTGGATTCATCATCTGTAGAAGATGCAGAAAATATCGGGGCCAAATCCTCCACTTTTGTAAATCAGCAGAGCCCCACTAAGTCCAGGAGGCAACACCAGTTTACACCAGCTGCGGGTCGGGTTCATTGTCTTAATGTTCATTGGTACGCGTTCCCCTGTAACTGTATGAAAAGCATACTTTGTACAGGGCGCAACAGAAACCTGGGAATAATTTATCCAAGCTGTAAAGCCGGTGAAGTCATTGGAGTTGCACCATAATAAATTTACAACAATGGATTTCTAGGAGACCTAAAATTATGTATTCCTTTTTTTTAATTAGCTATTTAGAACTGACTTTGCTGTCCATGATTTTTTTTAATCTAATGCTTGTATTTTGCCTAGCTGGTATACTTTTGGGGGTCGTAAATTAGCTGTAAAACTCAAGAAAAAGACCTGGGGTAAAATACTAAGCAAGCCGGAGGGACTTAGGTAGTAAGTAGCACTTTAAAAAATGACTTAGGAAATTAGAGAATTAGGGTCCCTGGTCACTGAAGTCACCAACAGTCGTCAGTGTGGGTTGTTCAATGAGAATCTAGGCTCCAGGTGCACCAGAGGTCAGAAAAGCAAACCAAAATGTTGGGATGCACAAGGAGTAGAATGGAAAACAATACTGTACATATTATGATTCTATTATATAAATCAGTGTTCTGACCTTTCCTGAAATATCGCTCTCCGTCCTACCCACTCTGTCTGAAAAGGGCATAGCAGAAATATCAAGGAGTTAGAAACGAGCAGCAAGAATGATTGGTCTGAAAAAACTTTCTTGTGAAAGTAGACTGAAAAGATTAGGACTATTCAGTTATAAGGAGACCGATAAGAGGGGACAAGATAGAGTTATACACAATAATGAGTGTATAGAGATGGTGGACCTTGGGTAAGTCATTTTGTCTCTGTGTGCTGCTGTTCCCAATTGTAAAATGCTTCCCTGTCTCCCAGTTGTCTTGTGAGGATGAAGTGCTTTGAGATTTAGCTACGAAAAGTGCTGTATAAGAAATAGGCATTATTAGTATTATTCTACCTCCCTCTAAAGCACCTAGTGCCAGCCACTGTCCTAAATAAGCTATGATGCCAGGCAGACCTCTAGCCTGATGTAATATGACGGTGTGTCTGTTCCTAGGAATCTAAACCTGTGCTAAGGTTCAGTTCTTGATCATTTGGTCATTTGTCATAAGAACATCAGAACGGCCAGACTGGGTCAGACCAACAGTCCATCTAGCCCAGTATCCTGTCTGCCGACAGTGGCCAATATCAGATGCCCTAGAGGGAGGGACCACAACAGGTAATCCTCAAGTGATCCCTCCCCTGTCACCCATTTCCAGACAATCAGAGGGTAGGATTCCTACACCATTCCTACCCAACCTGGCTAATAACCATTGATGGACCTAACCTCCATGAATCTATCTAGCTCTTTTTTGTACCCTGTTAAAGTGCTACCCTTCACCACATCCTCTGGCAAGGAGTTCCACAGGTTGACTATGCACTGAGCAAAGAAAAACTTCCTTTTGTTTGTTTGTCCCTCTTGCCTTAAGCCTTAAATCTTGGCTGTTAATCAGATGAAGATATTGCAAAAGAGAAAGAGGGCAAATAGATGTATAAATACTTGTCTGTTCATCTTTGCTTCGTGCTTTTCTATTTTTCTCCTTTTCTAACCAGTCCTTCCTTTGAGTGTTATAACTGAGCGGAAATTTCACACCAGACTGTCCCCGGAGGGGAAGGATCTAGCCAAACTGTCTTCTTCCCTTCCAGGGCAAGTGCAGAAAGAAGATGTTCAAGTCTGTTACAGTCCTGTTTCTTGCTCTCCTAGCAACATCTACCTGCAAAAGGGATAGATGTCTGGAGGGAGAGACTCACAAGCCTAAACCAAGCCCTGAGCCGGACATGCACGAATGCACGCTGTACTCTGAATGTAAGAGCTGTTGAATCTTTGGCAGGGACTGTCCAGCTGAGCTGAAAAGCTGACCTTTGCATCCGCTCACTGTCCCTAGCACACTTTGAATGACTTTAACATTGTGCAATATTTACAGTAGGAGTTTTGTTTGAAAAGCAACTTTTATTGGCTTGTTCCTCACTACATCCAGTGCCAAATGCAGGGCCAGAGACTGCTCTCTTGAGTCTGGTTGCAAGACTCTTATTGGCTTCAAGAACTGAACTTAAAAAATTTATGTTCCAGATCTCATTCTGTTGTAACTCCTTTTAGTTAAGCTTACCACAGGGACGGTTTCGGTCTGATGTGAATAAGTACAACATAATCATCTTGACTGTGATTTACCAGTGCACAAATTATTGTCCTAATTAACTTTCTGATCTGATTAAAAGTAAAGGCCCATCAGAAAAAGCATGAAAATGTAGAACATTAAAATGATGTGCCGGATATAAGAATAAAGCCAATATTCACTGCACGTCCTCCTTTTTTCTTCTTTATTTGGTAACTTTTGTATTCAAAGGCTGGAGTTCAGAAATTTCATTCTCCCAGAACATGACAGCTGGTTAAACACCACTTAGCTACCTGGCACTGACTGAAGCACATTCTCACAAAACACTATTGATACAAGTTCAGTTCCACTTAATCAGCGGCCGCATTATCATTTCCAAAATCAGACCCAAGAGAGTCTTCCGCCCTCGTTGTTAACATTTTGGAGTGTGCGCCAAAACGAGATTCATTCTAAATGTTGAGTTTTCCAGATTTTGAGTGTGAAAGTAAACCCTGACTGTAGTGTCTTTTGTTTGATTTCCAACAGCTTCTTGTTGCTATGCAAATTTCACTGAGCAGCTGGCTCATTCCCCAGTCATTAAAGTGAGCCACAGCTCCTGGAACAGATGTGGGGAACTCAGTAAATCGTAAGTCAGGTTTGATATTGTGTGTGTCCTGGTGCAATAGGACTATCCCATAAATTGCTGAAACTGCCAACATTAACTTCCCCTGGGATTTCTGATGGAAATGCCATAGATTTTCCTGGATATGCTGCCTTGTGCGACTTCCCCCATTTTGGCCCCTTCTTCTTCCCAGATCCTCTCTGTTGCTTCTCTCCTCATACAAAACCCAATGGAGCCTTACGCACACTGCATACATGCAGAAGAGCTGCTGCCATTTCACAAAGGGAGTGATGGGTCTTTAACAAATATAGAACCAGATTCCCGGGCATGCTCTCTCTGGTGTACAATCTGGCAATGCAAACCAGTAATAAACCTGGTTTAACTGGCTGGTTAAGACCCATTTACAACCATGCCTGCTTTGTACTGCTGCAGCAGTGCCAAACAAATGAGATTTACTATTTAATCTAGCCCATGGTTTATATAGACAGGGTCTTGTTTTAAAAAAACCAAACAGATAAATTAGATTAAAAGGCTTAAAAAAAATGTAAAAGGGATGCCAGAAAGGAAACTTGCAAATAACAAGAAAAATTCTTGTAGTCTTGAGAGTTTTGTAACTACACAGAATATTTTCTTAATTGCAGCTTGTAGTTCTTTGCTAGATTTTTAGAGTTGTGAAACGTCAGGCGACGCAAATAAAAGAATGAAAGTGCAAAACATTTAAGCAAAAATGAATTTGCAAATGAATAGCTAATGCCTGCCTCTCCCAGGAACACAACTATAATAGGTGGTTTTTCAGTAACTTCAGCGGGGCTGTGGGAACATCTATATACTGGTGAAATCACGAGACTGTAACACAGAAACAAAGCTTTATGTTGTAGTTTGATGCTACATTTTATTATTGCCTTGAACTTGGCCATTTCTTGCCAGCAAATATTCAGTGGCTCAGATGTTCACAGAAAGCAAATACAAGAGCCCAGATGTGACCAATCATTCATTGAAAAATGAGTGAATATCGGTAAACTTTTTTTCATGATTTGTCCAGTTCCAGTAATTACACAGGCAGACTTTTCGACCAACATCAAAGGAAGAGTTCAGAATCTATACACAAATAAGGCAAGAGGATAGATTTAAACTGCTCCATATAGAGATGGGTCCTGTAAAACCTGTGGGGAATTGTGGACTATAATCTTGGATGGTGAGAGGCAGATGTAATTGTTGTTTTTCTCACTCAATGTAGGTGCGAAGAATACATGAAGAAAATCGAGTGCTTTTACCAGTGCTCTCCGCATGCCGCTCACTGGATCAATCCCAACTACACTTCTGGTATTAAGTTAGTTCCTTTGTGCCAAAACTTCTGTGATGACTGGTAGGTTTAATACTTTACATTGTTCGTATTTGTAATTATATTTGAGATACCTTTAAGAGGTAGCCACAAATGAGCAAATAATGACCTTCCCAAACAAATGGCAACAAAATTTGATAGCACTCTACATCATTTATCTCCCTGCTTTTGTTCAACTTCTCTTTTTTCCCCCTACACCTCTCATTATTCCCCTTTGACGTTATTACCCTGTAAATAATAACATAATCAGCATGGCCCGTACACAGTGACATCACCAAGTTTAGTATAAAGCCAGTTTGTACAATGGGCTTGGAAATACAAATATGTGAGCAGCATAATCACATATGTTCTCTAAATTTGTGCCCGTGTGCTCCATAAAATTCTTTTATTTGTGTATCTGTTACGAGATCATGGGATAAACTAACATAAATTCATTTATGTAATACAATTAATTTATTTTTAACCTTTTGCCTCTTCAAGTACTTTCTGTCTACGAATCCATCTCTATGGTAGCTGCTTTTAGTAGTCCATATTTCAGAACAGTTTTCAAATAGCCACAAATTAATAAAAATGATAATGACCTCGCCCAAAAATATGTAAATGTTTCTTCCCCCAAATACAACTCAAATAAAAACAGCCAGTAAAAATGACTTTGTGAGATGCAAGGTGGGAGAGTTTTCAGCCCAATATCTTCTTGTAAATCATTAAATCTAGACATTTTGTATCCCCCTAGAGAACTAAGAATCCTGATTTTTTTTTCCAGTGATCCAGCTTCAGCATCTATGTATGGGTACACATAGTTGTGAAATGTAAATCTTTAATCATGAAACCGTGGTGTTTGGAACAGCTACGTTAGAACAACGAGCTTGAAAAATGCATTTGATCTGTTTTCTTTGCTATTAAGTTTTAGGCTTGTGCATTGTAATTAGAGAAATTTGGCTTCACTAGTAAAATGATCTGAAGTGTCATTCAGATAATGACTGAGTTGCTCAGAGCAGTCTGAGGACTGAGAGCCCTGTCTTCCATTCGCATTAATGAGAGACAAACTGGGACAGACAGTATCTATTATAATTATTGGATACTCTTGGTGAAAGAGACAAACGTTCAAGCTCCTCAAGTCTGGGAGATGTACTCAGAATATCACAGCTGAACTCTAGATGGGTCAGATTATTTAGCCTAGTTAACACCTTTCAAGGGAGCATTCAAGACGAAGTGTCCAGTCATAGAAGGCGAGATGGGGGTGGGGAGAGCTGGGGGTAGGTTTAGTAGATTATTGATTGTTGTAATAAGCCATAAATCCAGTATCTTATCACAGATGTTGGAACTAGAAATGGTGGGGGAGCTGCCAAACCCCCTGGATTGAAGTGGATTTTATTATAAACAAGGTTTACAGTTTGGTTCAATAGCTCTTGGGACCCCCATTATAAAAATTGTTCCAGCTCCCCCTCGATCTCTGTTCAGTCCATGATTTATAGTGTCGAGAAAAGTCAAGAACTTAAACTCCCAGGCTTGTCTTTTGGGGGTGATGGGCAGGTTTCCTTTGAGAATGGGGACCAGTAGGTCAGGTACAGGCTGATTGCTTTGTTCAAAGAGTTCACCCGGGCTTGATGTGGTGTTTTCAATCTTATTGTTTTCCTGGGCAAGTTGATTCGAGAGCACAGTGATTGCTCTGTTTCATCCATGTAGCTGTTGGCACACTAGATGAGTTGGTTTTTAAATACGTCCTCTCTGCTCTGTGTCTGAGCTGGAGAAGACAGGTCAAAGAAAGATAAAGTTCCCTCCTGTGTTCCACTGACAACTTTTAGCCTGTGATAGAAAATTCCATTTTGCCGGAGGAGCAGACCATGGTTTAATCCAGGAGCTTTTTGCTGTCTCTTTTAGATAGGCTGGCTCCAGATTTTTGAGTCTGGGAGATAGGGACCAAGACCTTTAACTTGACTGGACAAGCTCAGATCTCTGCATTCAAATCCTAACCGACCACTGCTGAAAGGTGAAGGTGTTTGGATAATAGACGCCAGGTTGGGCCCCAGCCCACCAAGAAAGGGGGCAAAAGAGGCAACTGCACCAGGGGCCCACTGGAATTAAGGGGGCCCAGGGCTGCTGCATGGCTGCAGCAGCCCTGACCTGGTACTTTCAAATAGTGATGCTGTAGCAGCATAGCAACAGCTGCCTGAGAGCCCGGAGCCCAGATCCGAGGAGCTGCAAGGTGGGAGGGGGGCCGGAGCCCCTGCCGGGCCAGGGGAAGGGCAGCAGAGTGAGTGGGGAGGGGAGAGCTGGGCTGGGAATGGAGGGGGAGAGCCAGGTGGGGAAGAGAAGGAGGGAGCTGAGCTACAGCGGGTAGGGACTGCAGGGAGGGGAACCAGGCTGGGAAGGCAAAAGAGCAGAGAGGTACAGGCCGGGGTAGGCAGGGATAGATGAGAGAAAGGAGCTTGGGGAGGGGGGGCACAGGACCACTTCGGGGGCAGAGCTGGGCAGCACTGCCAGAGAGGGGAAGGAGGGTGAAGGGGCACCACTGGGCAGGTAGGGGATAGGGCAGTGACCGACCTGAGGGCTCTCTTATTGAAGGGTGGTGCTTGGGGTTTCTCTGGGTGGAGAGGTGGGTGGCTGCGGCTCCTTCCAAGGGAGAGAGAGAGGGGGCCCCACTGTTGTGGTGTTCTGGGGCCTGGAATTCCTGTCAGCGGGCCAGGGGGGGCCCTCTCTCCTATCCAGTATTTATAGGAATCGCTGCCTTATTATTGATGGCAGTGCCCAGTACATGCTCAGCTCTTTGCAGACTGGTAAGAGAGAACAACCCTGCCCCAACCCCAAGGGCCTCAGCAAGGACAGCCAGCTACGCAGACAGGGATTAGCGGGGAGAGGAAAGAGCATCGCTTTTCTCTCCCGTTGGTATTCTCTGTGCACCTCACCGTGGTTCACGATGGGCAGAATGGCAAAAGTGGGGCTGCAGGACGCACTGGCGTGTGGAGAGAGCAGGGTCTCGTGGGATGAGCAGAGGAGGGTGATGAAGACGCAGTGCAGAAGAGGGCGGGGGGGGAGGGTGTTACACAAAGAGCTGATGAATGAGCAGCTGGGGGCAGGATCAGTCCCAGAGCAAAGGGAGCAAGGAAGCGGTGTGCAGTAGGAACGGTAGAAGGGATGAGGGAGAGTTACGTAGCTTTTGGTAAGGGCTGGCAAGGAACTTAAATCGGATGCAGCAGTAGACAGGAAGACCATGGAAAGGACTCCGAGGCTTTGTCTACACTGCCAGCTTCTGCCAGCAGAGAATATGCAAATGAAGCACGGATTAGCATTTTGTCGTGCTTCATTTGCATAATCTAGTCGAGCCATTTTTGTGCAAAAACAAGCAGTGTGGACGTTTCCTTTTTGCACAAAAGAGGCATAAGGAGAGGCATAAGGATCTTGCGCAAAAAGGAAACGTCCACATTGCTTGTTTTTGCGCAAAAACGGCTCAAATAGATTATGCAAATGAAGCATGACAAAATGCTAATCAGAGCTTCATTTGCATACTCTCTGCCAGCAAAAGCCGGCAGTGTAGACATAGCCCGAGAGGAGTGATCAGACCAATAGGAGACAACTTCCACTCTGTTGCCCGACCCAATCTATTTCAGGGCCTGATCCAAAGCCCATTGTGATCAATTTGGCCCAGGCATCTAAATCTACTTAAAATCAATAGACCTTAGTTACCACACACTTGAGGATCTGGACTTTGGAGTCTTTCTCTTGGATATCACTCGACTTCGGATCAGGCCCAGAACAGACAACATGATGTGCCATTGAAAACTAGAATAACCCTGATACAATCCAATCAGTCCTGCAAAGAGTCATTATCCATTTGTTACGTAAAACTAAAGGAAAGCGTAATGGTGGAAGAAAAGACACGTCACACGTGTAATTTATGCCTGTTTTAAGGACCCTGGGCTGCTGCCAGGCTGGTGGAAGGCAGCTTTTGTGTAAATGAGAATGAGGCCTGTGGTGTATATCATGGCTTTTCATGATGTTACAAAGCACTCCAGTTTTCCTTGTGTGGTTAAGCTGAATATAAACAGAACCCCCTGGTAAATCATGATTTGTACCTTGAAGAAAAGGCCGCTTTGGTCTGGGAGTGTATGTATAACGTGACCAGGAGCGGCCCTAGACGAGCTGCCGGCAACTGGTGCCCTAGGCGAAACGCACGATCAGCGCCCCCGCCTCCAAAGCCCTCAATGGCTGTTTATCTTGGCGCCCTAGGCAACCGCCTAGTTCGTCTGTATTGACGGGCTGCCACTGATTATGTCTGTGAGCTGTTCCAGGCGAGGGCTCTCCCTTTTTGAATGTTTGGAAAGCACCATGCTGAAGAATGAGCTCTGTTGTAACAAAGCTCAAAGGGTAGAGGTTCCTACACTGAGGTCCCAGGTTCAAATCCCCCCAGTGGCGGTTACATAATACTACCTTACTTCTCTGCAGTCTGACTTTCCGTCCCGTTTCCTATGTATCCTACTCAGTTGTTACTCCAGTTGTATCCTATACCTCTTGCATGGATACAGTGCTGTGCAAATGACACAGTATGTTATATGCATGGCTGTGTATCTGGCACCTTTCAGGGTCATTCCCATTTTCTCTAGGTTAGAAATGTACTTTGAACAAAATTGCTCCTCTCCTGGATATTCCAAAGTCGCCTTTCCAAGCTCTTCCACATTGCACACATGGGAGACCCTTTAGCATGCCTCAGCGCTGCAGGAGAATTGACCTACTTTCTCCCGTGGCTATGAATGTGCCAGCTGCATGCTGCCTTTGTGGCCAGAAATGTGCATCCGATTCCGAGAGAGCAGTGACTTCATTTGGAAGAAATTCATCTGCCTGGCCTGGGGCCTTCCCCTTTCTTCCTATTATCTGAGGATTTCCTGCTCCACCAGCATGAAACATTGCTCTCTTTGAGAGTCCCTATGAGCTGCGAAGAGCCCTGAGGGCAGCTTTCTTTCCGACCCCTCTGCAACATGGGCTCCTGCCTGGCTGAGGGGGAAGCATTCACTCTGAAAAATAACTTTGAACAATCAAATGAGAATTCGCTTCAAAGTGCAAATATGTAGCAGAGCAATAAAAGCAAAGCATTCTTAGGCTAAGGCTGCATTAGAGAGCTCACAGCAGTGTAGTTGCACTGATGCCTCTGTGCGGCTATAAACTCTCCAATGTCGTCGCTCTAAGCCGACGGGAGAGAACTGTTCCGTCAGTTTACCTATTCCAGCCCCCATGAGCAGTGGTTGTTATCAAAACCGTCCTTACCCATATGCAGCTGCGTGGGGCACCCGAAAATTCGGGGCATTCCTGGGTCTTAAAGTCCACCCATCTGCCTCTTCCTGTCTCTGTTCTTTAGAGGGAATCTAGTTAGCTTAACAGTGCCAATGCCAGCCAGAGCTCTTAGCAGAACAGTGAACCTGTGAAAGAACCATTCAGGTAGCAATGAAACTATTTCACAGGCATCTGCCAGCCGCAGGTCTGTGTTGTCAGTTTCCAAATTTACTGTGTTAATCTAATGCAGTGTTTCTCAACCAGTGGTACGAGTCCCCTTAGGCGTACTCGAGAGAAGTCTGGGGGGGGTACGTCAACACAACCGAAATTTGGAGAAAACTGAATTTTTGTTTTAAGTTTCTGTGCTTTATTATTTTTGTACTTTTTACACCCAAAAATTTAATCTCCTGCCCGGCTACGATTAAGTTGTTTAAAAAAATAAGTTTCATGGTTGCAGAGAAAAGCTTGAAAACAGAACCGGAGTGTACCTTGAAGATTCAAAAACAGAAAGCAAATTAAAAAAAAAAAAGACTTAGTTTAAAAATTGGGCATGATTTTAAGCCAATCTCAGTTTTGTTTTTTTGAACTCTTGGTGGTAGTCACACGAGTAATTCCACGAAATCTTTGACACTACTCAGGGCAAATATACCCTACAAATTTAAATTGACCTAAATTACATCAGAGTATAGCCACCAGAGAAATTAAATCGCTTTTGCGTGTCCACGCTATGCTCCTTGTGACCTCACTGGGCGTATTGGCACCATTTTAACTGTCCTTGTGGGATGGCTTCTGGGAGGCAGCCACAGTCAACGTACATAAGAATGGCCAGACTGGGTCAGACCAAAAGCCCATCTAGCCCGGTGTCCTGTCTGCTGACAATGATCAATGCCAGGTGCCCAGAACGAGTGAACAGAACAGGGAATCCACAAGTGATCCCTCCCCGGTCACCTATTCCCAGCCTCTGACAAACAGAGGCTAGGGCAGGGGTGGGCAATAATTTTTGCCCGGGGGCCACCCCGGAAGGTAAACAGGAAGGGGTGGGGCCTAAATGGGAAGGGGCGGGACTACCCCACCCCCAGACTATGATTGGTCTGGGGGTGGGGGAGCCTCTTTGCCCCCCCCCTTCCCACAAGGCACCCATTCCCTGGAAGAGGCTTGGCATGTTCCCCAACCCCCAGGCCGGGGAGCGCCGGAAGCCTCCTACCGCGCTGCTCGCAGGGCGGGGGCAGAGCGGAGAAGGCTTCAGGTGCTCCCCCACCTGCAGGCCTTAATTGGCCTGGGGGCAGAGGAGCAGTAGAGCCTCCGTGGGCTGGATCCACCCGCTTGCTGGGCCGGATCCAGCCTGCGGAGGCCCTTTTGCCCACCCCTGGGCTAGGGATACCATTCCTACCCATCCTGGCCCATAGCCATTGATGGACCTAAGTTCCATGAATTTATCTAGTTCTTTTTTGAACCCTGTTAAAGTCCTGGTCTTCACGACGTCATAAACAACACTGTCTGCACTGCTGCTCCATTGACCTAATACATCGACCTAAGCGCTACGCCTCTTGCGGAGGTGGAGCTATTAATTCCGTGTAGTGGGCAAGTGACATCCGTGAACATTTGCAGAGTTTAAGTTGACCTAACTATGTGGTGCAGACCAGGCCTCTCACACACACAGGTACACTGGTGTAAGGGTTACCAACACTTCAGGATTGGCCTGAAGTCTCCCGGAATCTGTATCTATCTCCCAGTGACTATCGAAAGCAACCTGGAAGATTTGAATAGGGTATTTTAAGAAAATGACATTACATCATGTTGGGGAAAGTCTCCCAGAATAGCGTCCATCAGAGCTGGCAACCCTACGTGGTGGGTGTTTGCAAGATCTGGGCTGTAAGGAAGATAAGGCCCAATAAGGCACTCCAAATAAGCTCCACAAATTGAGCTATGTCAATTGCATAGCTTATTTCGAAATTGGGAGCGTCTACACAGCACTTATTTCAAAATAGAGCACTCTTCCTCTGACTTCCCTTACTTCTCATACAATGCGGGTTACAGGAGTTGGAGTAAGAAGTCCTCCAGCTTGACAGTATTTTGACACTATTTTGAAATAACTGCCTGCTGTGTAGACGCAGACTAAGTTATTTCAGAATAGCGCTAATTATTTCAAAATACTGTGGCAGTGTAGACGTACCCTTGGGCTATGTCCAGACTGCCCTCTCTTGCGCAAAAAAATATGCAAATGAGGTGAAGCGTGGAATATCGCCACACCTCATTTGCATAATTAATAAGGCTCCATTTCTGCGCAAGAGGCTTTGTGCAAAAACCCCCTCTTGCATAAGAGCCATTCTTCCTCTTTTTTTCAGGAAGAACAGCTCTTGCACAAAAGCCTCTTGTGCAAAAACGTAGCCTCATTAATTATGCAAATGATGCGCAGCGATATTCCACACTTCGCCTCATTTGCATTTTTTTTCCCGCAAGAAGGGGCAGTCTAGACATAGCCTAGGTGAATAGGCCAAGCAATAGGAGAGGAAGGAATTACTTTTTCCTCATATAAGCTAACAGTTTACAATACTTGATCTTTACAAATAACTTACTTGCTTTTTTATTTCATTGTCATTTAGAACAGTTTCTATCAAACCATAACATACTTCTCTTCTGTCCCGAGCTTCAAGCTCCTAGAAATAGTGAACCCTGGTTCATGGACTGTTTTTATAGGATCTTATTTAGCTGCTTGTGAATGGTTTTCCCCCTTTTCTGTAGAACTTAAGAATGTCCACACTGGGTGAGACCAATGCTCCCTCTGGCCCAGTATCCCTTCTTTCTCAGTGGCTTTCACCAGCAGCTTCAGAGGAAATAAACAGAACAGAGCTGTTGTGGAGTGACCCATCCCCCTTGACTGGTCCCAGCAGCTGGCAGTCTGAAGCTCTCCAAACTTTTTACAGTGCCCTTCAAGCTGGCATGATTGGCTTCTTTTTTTCCCCTCTTCTCTCTGATGGTAGTTTATCCTTGGGTGCCTGCCCAACATTGGAGCTGTCCTGGCTGCTGCTGTCCAAGGTTGGGTCCTTGCAGATGCTGGGTGTAAGAGAGTAGAAAATCTATGGATCAGTGGTGGAGCCTGCCTCAGTTTCCCTACTGTAAAAAGGAGATAATAGATGCGTGTCTTTGTGATCACTGGATGAAAGATGCTATGTCAGCACAGAATCCATGCGTCCTTCTTTGTGAGACCTCCATGTAATCCAGAGACCTCTCTGAATAACGAGGAGGAAACTAACGTTACTTTCTGTTCCCTGCTAACCTGCCTGCAGGTATGAGGCATGTAAAAGCGACCTCACCTGTGTCCACAACTGGCTGGCAGATTGGGAATGGGATGAAAATGGAGAGAACCACTGTAAGAACGAATGCATCTCCTACGATAAGGTGAGAGAGATCCTACTATGAATATGAGAATTAGGAGACAGGGAGCGCTACTTCCTGTGGGATTAACCATCGTAAAAGTCTTGGGGGGACAAAGTTCAACAGGTAAATTGGCTTGGACTTCAACTGTTCCTGGTTTTGTCTCTACCAAACTTTTTCTTTTTTGTAATTTCTCACCATGGGTGAGGTAGAATTGCAAGGAGCAGACTAGGTTACGGTGCCACTGATACTCTAACCATCGCACTGTCTAGATCAGTGTTTCTCAACCAGTGGTACAAGTCCCCTCAGCAGTACTCGAGAGAAGTCCGGGGGTTACGTCAACACAACTGAAATTGAAAGAAAACTGAATTTTTGTATCGTTTTACGGCGCTTTATTATTTTTGTACATTTTACACCCAAAAATTGCATCGCCCGCCCAGCTACAATTAAGTTGTTTAAACAAATGTGTTGCAATGGTAGAAAAACGTTTTGTGTGTCTGAAAACTGTAGGTACTGGGGGTACTTATAATTTATTTGTTTTTTAAAAAGGGGTACTGGTCTAGATCAGTGGCTCTCACCCTTTCCAAACTACTGTGCCCCTTTCAGGAGTTTGATTTGTCTTGTGTTGGGGATGTTAATTTGGGTTTAAAAAGTGAACAGGTTAACCAGCCCCTCGTCCAGCCAATGGGAGCTGCAGGAAGCAGTGTCCTAGTCTGTGCCACTTCCCACAGCTCCCATTGGCTGGCAACAGCCATTCATAGCCAATGGGAGCTGCGAACAATCGTACCTGTGAGTGCACAGGTAAATAAAGCATCTAATGGCCCACCAGGAGCTAACCCTGGTGAACCACATTCAGCCTGCGGGCTGCTTATTGCCCACCCCTGGAATAGCATCCCAGAAGATTGGCTCTGAGCTCCCTTCTGAGAATTAAATCTGGTTCCTGCTCATTTTCTGTCCCTGTTCTGGAGATCAGCAGAAATCTTTTCTACCCTGTCACTGGCCCTAAATTCGCTTTTTCAAAGAAAATATAACCCACCTGCAGAGAAGACCAGGCAGCAAATCCAGACGCCTTATCAGCTCCAACCTGATATTGCAATTTGTAAGTTGAACACACAGCTGCCCCCCTTTGCTGGCCAGGTTATCCCCAAATACTGCTCATGATGATTAGAAAGAGAGTCAGGAAGAGGCTTCTCCAAAGGAAGCTCTCTGCTGCTCCTCTTTCATTTCCATGGCAGGAATTATTTCATTTGAAGCTAAAAGCTGCAAGAATATTCTTGAGACAAGGCGGGTGAGACGTTAATATTTTTTATTGGACCAACTTCTGTTGGCGAGAGCTCTTGTCTGACCTCCCCTGCCTTCTCTCTCCAATATACGGCGACTCCAGCTGCACTGCATGCAAGAAGATTTTTCACAGATTCAAGTGCCATCTGTCCCAGCTGGTGGAGCAGCAGCAGCAGCTTTGGGGATATAAAACAAGGGGAGGGCAAGTTAAATCCATTTCTTACTGGTATGGGGGGGCACCAGCTAAGGGGAGCAAGTGACCTCCCCACGGGACCCTCCATGTAACTCCCCCTCCGTTACATGCTGCGGGCTCTATGGTATAAAGCTTTTACTGGAGAGCCCACAGCGCAGCTGGCTCCCGGGACCAGAGGCGGCTGGCCCCACTCCCAGAATGCCAGCTGCTGCCTCTGATACAGAGCGAGCAGTGTGGGGTGGCAGCTGGCTCCCTAGGAGTGGGGCCAGGAGCCTGCCTGTAAGAGTTAATGGTATCCAGGAAGCTCACGCTTATCAGTTAACCATTTAAATGGTTATACTGTGACGTCCCTACTCCTCACTGTCCTGCCCCCAGCCCAGGCCCCCATGCTCCCCATCCCTTCCCCATGGTCCTTCCTAGGTAACTTGGCGGGGAGCATCCTCTGTGCTCCTGCTGGGCTGGACACTTCGGAGCAGGGCTCTCCCGAGAACCACAGCAGGGAAAGGAGAGCCCGTAGCCCTGCCCCCGTCCTTCTCGGAGCTGTGTTTCCTCCGCCTGTGTATCCAGCAGTGGCAGGAGAAGGACTGAGGTGGGGAGGCGAGGTTGGGGGCGTATGTACAGCTGAGTGCCGGGGGAGCTGCCAACCTTCTGCTCCTTTCCCAGTTGCCTCTCCCAGCGGGAAAAGGAGCAGAAGAACCCCCAGCCCTGCCCCCAGCCTGCCCCTCCTCTCCAGCAGGATTACAGCTGCATCTTTCTGGTACACCGTACTGGCCATGACTAGCTTACTGATACAGTGTACATGCCTGTACTGCCGGAAAACACTGGCTTACTAATAAAACACACGCAAACATGGATGTTCAGGCGAATGTGACTTAGGTGACAAGTGAAGCTCAAAAGATTCCAGAGTTCATTTCCGTTGTGATCAGCATGCAAAAGTGCAGGTGCGGACTGGGAGCTTTTCTGACTGGTCCGTACTCACGGGCTGCTCAGAATTGGACTGGAAATCTCAGGAGAAGAGGCTCTCCAATTGGGCTGCTCCAGGAACAGTTTTTGGTACTTCAGCAATTCAGCCCTAGATGAATGCAGACAGTGAAGGAGAATTGGGTGGCTAATTAGCACAGTCTGTGTTTTTTAATGGAAAAGTTTGGGACTACGTCTTAGGGGAAGAGTCAGGTTGATTATTTTATCCAGACCAGTTCTCCATCTCATTTAAAATGTCTCTCAAAACATACAGTTCGGTTCTTTTCCCTTTCTCCGCCCAGCACCTTGCTCAGATAACTTCCCATTCAAATTTAAATGAATCAGTGACCCATCCCAGTCCAGCTGCAGCAGTACCCCCACCATAGCCCCTCTTAGCTAGGAGACTTAAGGTTGCTTTAGTTTAGCCCAATCTGTGTGTGTGCGTGTGCGCGCACACGCATGTGCACAATTTATTGCATTTTTAATGAAATGGCAAGAAAGATGCATGATAACGGTTATACCGGCTTTTGGTTAAAGAACAAAGTGAATAATCTAATTAACGGGTAGATTTGAAGAGACTTTTTTTATGTTCTACAAACATGTGGGAGGAGCCAAGGAGAGGAAATGTACACTGTCATATAAAAATACGCTCAGTTCAAAAGTCCAAGGACCTGATTCTCGATGGCCTAGACCTGCTGTGCTCATAACAGTGGTAGAAAATGGGTGTATCATGCTACACCATCACGATAGTTATGCTTTACACCTGTTTCTACAAGGTGCAAGGCCCGTTATGTTTAATAACAGCCTCTGCCCAATAGAATTATCATGTCATCTCTCTCTCTCTGTCTCTTCCTCCTGTTCCCAAGCACATTAACACAGTAAATCGTTCAAACTCTTAGTATTTGGTCTGTTTACATGGCGACAGCCAGCACCCCTCAAAGCCGTGTGCAGCCCATTTTAAAGAACATGCTTCCCGGGTTAAAATGAAACGCTGAAAAAGTCAGATTTGGTTTGCACGTGGAGCGAGTGAAGTGCTGATCTCCACAAAGCACGGAGAGTTCCCCATGGCAGAGCATTGCAGACAGATGCTTTATTTCCTCCAGTGCCCTTAATCCATACGGGGAAGCAATCAGCAGCCTGGCATTTGGCAAAGGAATAGCGGGAAGGAGTATTTAGAACTCATGCTGCAGATCAAGAATGCAGAGTGGAGCTCAGCCGGTTTTACACAGGCTATCTGGAAAAGATTATGAGCCACGTTCTGTCACTGTTCCGCATGGACAACACTCACCAAAAGGAGCTTAGAGCAAAGACCACAAGTAGAATATAGCCCAAGGCATGGAGAGGTTAAAAGCCTAGGTCAGGGCGAGGACTGGTAGGCTCTGTCGATTCTGGACAGCGCTTGTGCACTGCAGTGTTCTGCATATCCCGCAGCAACAGCAGCAAGATCTGAATTGCATAAGTAGGAGAGCATGAATGAGCGAGTCAGGGTCTGTTGGGCACAGGGTCCAATCTAGCAATGTCCCTTTCACAAGGGAATACAGCAGGGGTGGGCAAGATACAGCCCGCCAAGCCATTTGATCCGGCCTGTGTCCCACCCTGCCGCGCCCTCGGCCCCAGGCCAGTCAAGACCCAGGGTCAGGGAAGTGCGCCAGGTCATTCGCTGTTCAAGGCAGCTGGCGGTTCCCTCCTGCCACCAGGGGTGCACAGCACCTAAAGACAACCACCCCTTTCTGCCTAAGGCCCCGCCCCTTCCTGGGGCAGAGCTAGCCCGGGACCACAAATCGAAACTTGTGAAGTGGAGCCCCCTGCAAAAATGATTGCCCACCCCCAGCACACAGAAATGCATATTTACAGATTTTACTTGCTCCCGAACTGGCCAGCAGGAAGCAAGGAAATACCCAGGAATAAGCCGTAAGCCACTAAAAGGGACAGAAACAGAGAAGCTAGTCAGAGGGCCTCCTGCCTGCCTTCGCACTCCACTGGCATGGCACCTCCAGCGACTGCCCCTTGCAGAAAGCCGGCTCCCGCCTGCCCAGGTGCAGCTTGAAAAGCTACATTTCAGCGCAGAGATTCGGAGGGCTATTTGGAAAGCAGGCTGTGTTATTCCCAGATGGCAGATTGCCAGGTCAGAAGAGACCATTATGAAAGAATCGAGTCTGACCTCCTGCATATCACAGACCTCCTATGAACGAAGCCCTCTCTGGGAGCAAAGAAAGCGCCAGCTTCTTTAGGAGAAGAGTCCACTCCAGTGACTGGGGGAAGATGCAACTAATTGATGTGATATTCCCACCCCCTGGTCCCCCATAACTGCGCCTGCAGGTGTAGCCTAAAAATAACAACCATAAATATTTTGGAGTTCTAGCACCCTTCATCCGAAGAGCCCTGAGAAATGACTCTCTTTAGAGTAGGGACACACACATAGGACAATGGTAACTCAGAAAGCTGCCACACATGGCAGAATTTGCAACACTCCTGGGATCAAATTGCCAAACTCAGCATATTAATTGGAACAGATGTTTAGGGGCAAGGACTCTGCTACCCTCAGTGCACACTTGTAACTTCCATTAGCAATTACGGTGTGCTGGGGAGGGCGTCTGCATCACAATGGGCAGAATAGGCCATTGAATAGGTCATTGTCGTCTCTGTTTTCCACTGCACCTAAGCACTAATAATAATACTTTGGCTATCGATGGCAATGTCCATCAGGAGTCGAAAAGCGTTTTACAAGCACTGAGTGAGTGGGACAGCACCCCTGTGAGATGTTTTACACTAACAAAGGGATGTGCAGGCAGGCTTAGTGTACGTCTAGACTACATCCCTCTTTCGACAGAGGAATGTAAATTAGACACTTCGAAATTGCAAATGAAGCCAGGATTTGAATTTCCCGTGCTTCATTTGCATAATCGCATCATGGCGCTCTTTCAAAAAAGCGCTATTTCAAAAGTGAAACCGCAGTCTAGACGCAGTTCTTTCGAAAATAGAAGCCTTTTTCGAAAGATCCTGTAAAGGTTTACAGGATCTTTCAAAAAAGGCTTCTATTTTTGAAAGAACCGCATCTAGACTGCAGTTTCACTTTCGAGGTTTACAGGATCTTTCAAAAAAGGCTTCTATTTTTGAAAGAACTGCGTCTAGACGGCCGTTTCACTTTCAAAATAGCGCTTTTTTGAAAGAGCGCCATGATGCGATTATGCAAATGAAGGGCGGGAAATTCAAATCCCGGCTTCATTTGCAATTTCGAAGTGTCTAATTTACATCCCTCTGTCGAAAGAGGGATGTAGTCTAGACACACCCTTAGTGACTATACCACAGTTGCAGGAGTCGGTGATACAGGCAGAACTAGAACCCAACCCAGTCCAGTTTCAATCACCAGCCAAAACTTCCCACCTCTTACTCCCAAGCCTGCTTCACCCGCCTTCATGCATATGCCAAGCCCTTTGTCAGCTTTCTTTTGCAGGGTATCAAAGTCTGTCTTGCAATCATTTAAACAAAAGATATTGCAAAGCAACAGTAAATATGCGCAGGACAAAGTGCAGAGAGAGAAAACAGTGATGGCCTCTTTCTGGCTTTGCTAAAGTATATGACCTGCCAACTCCGCTGACCTAACAGGTACCTGTTCTTAGCTTCTCCAACCAAGATAAGAATCTTTATTTCAGTCCAGGCTGGGAGGGCAGCAGCAGGTTACCATGACATACACACAGCATCCAAGACATTTATTTGCAGTGTGGTCAGAAAGGTCACTATAGATCGCTAAGGAATGGTGTCCCTAGCCTCTGTTTGTCAGAGGGTGGAGATGGATGGCAGGAGAGAGATCGCTTGATCATTACCTGTTTGGTTCCCTCCCTCTGGGGCACCTGGCACTGGCCACTGTTGGCAGACAGGATGCTGGGCTGGATGGACCTTTGGTCTGACCCAGTCTGGCCGTTCTTATTCTTATGTGGATAGTGCTTCCAAATAGGATTTTGGTCCAAACCAAGATGTAGGAAAGGTTCACTTAAAAGTGGCACGGGCAGCTGAAATTTCCCTGAGCTGGGCACGTTCCCTTGCGGGGGGGCTCACTTTGAGGGAGGACAGGTTACAAGTTGGTGGCTCTTTGCCTTTAGTTGGCCTTCCGGCAAGCAGGGGACGGGCATTCCGAGCTCCGCCTGTAGGTATTCTCTGTGCATGAAGACCTGAGTGGCCACGATGTTCATACATGGACCACAGTGGAATGCCAGAGAGCTGCAAATTGTTCCACTGCTCTGTTGTGCCGACAAAGAGAACTCTGTCTCATACAAAGGTCACTCAAACAAATACATGTCAGGCTGTCCTGCCGTGTTGCTTGCCATGTGGAGTCAAGTTGATCTCACACCCGCAGTGGCTTTCATCTGTTGCACCAGCATATGAAAACAACTTTGGAAGCAAGGGAAACTTTGGAAACTGCACCTTTGCCCTGCACCTTGCACAGTGATTTGCCGCAGTGCTACGGGGGTCTACAGTGCTGCCAGTCTGATCTGGTCATGCTTTAGATCCCCTTTACGTTGGTAGAAATGTCTGAGGACAGCAGCAAATTAGCACCAGGTGTTTTTGATAGGTGAAGCTTCTTTTTTTTTTTTTTAATCCATTTTGTTTGACGTCTAGGTGTATGCGAATGGGACTGACTTGTGCCAGAGCATGTGGGGGGACTCGTTCAAGGTGAGCGACTCCTCCTGCCTCTGCTTGCAAATGAACGAGAAGGATGCGGTGGCCATCAAGTACTTAACTTCTGAAAGCTCGGAGGAGAGCTCCAGCGTGAGCAGCAGCGAGGAGCGGGCCTGCCGACGCAAACTGCGCAAGATTGAGCTCCGGAAGGAGGAGGAAGGGGTGGAGTGAGTACTGGCAGAGGGGTGTTACAGGAAGTTCTGATGCTTGGGGGAGTGGGGTTCATCATGTCATGTCAGGCGGCCCAGCGGTTTTAATTTTCGGAGAGCACTGGCTTCGGTCACAAGAAATTAACTCAAATGACAGTTGCTCACCCGAATCCTTATCTGAGTTTTGTCTGCATCACAAAACCACCACGCAGCTTGCCAATAGCTTGGTTTTTTTCAAAGGTCCTGCAGCTCCCACTAATTTCCAGTGGCGTTGTGAGGAGTTAGGCCCTCTGGAAAATCATGCCCTTCATGTATATCAATGGAGAAGATTGCAGCCACTCAAATCTTTAATATGTAACGGCAGCTCCAGGATTACAAACATGTGCTGAACCCTGCCTGGACCAAGCTGAAGTTTTACATTCGGGGGAAGGCCGATGGGGACTGACTATTGATAAATGAGAATGTAATTTCTCAACAAGACGTTGGTGCAAAATGAGAGTTTTATATACAAATACGCACATGGGGGGACTAAATTATATTGTACTAAACTGTATATAGGGATGATTAGACATGTAACAAAACATGCTGCCTGTCTCATCAATCTGATTCTTGCTTTGGGTGTGAGAGATCCTGAGTTCAAATCCTCGACAAGCCCAGCACTGCTACTCGTCAAGTACCTAAAAAGGTGTTACGAGGAGGGAGGGAAAAAAATTGTTCTCCTTGGCCTCTGGTGATTGGACAAGAAGCAATGGGTTTAAATTGCAGCAAGAGAGGTTTAGGTTGGACATTAGGGAAAACTTCCTGCCTGTCAGGGTGGTTAAACATTAGAATAAATTGCCTAGGGAGGTTGTGGAATCTCATCACTGGAGATATTTAAGAGCAGGTTGGACAGACATCTGTCAGGGCATGTCTAGACTTGCTTTCACTTTCGAAAGAAACTATGCAAATTCGGCGCAAATTTGCATATCTTCTGATCGCTTTTTTGAAAGAGGTTCGTTTGAAAAAGAAAGTAGTCTAGACACGGTTCTTTCGAGAAAAAAACCCTTTTTCGAAAGAACCGTTCTTCCTAAAAAAATGAGGTTTACACAGTTCTTTTGAAAAAACCTCTTTCGAAAAAGTGTTCAGAAGAAGATATGCAAATTTGTGCCGAATTTGCATAGCTTCTTTTAAAAGTGAAAGCAAGTCTAACTGTGCCCTCTGGGATGATCTAGATCCATGGTGTCCAACCAGCTCTGAAGCAGTAGCCACTGTAGTAGCTACTGCTGTAGCGAACTAACCACATTATTCTGAAAACGTAAACAATTTTGTGAACCAACTAGCCACACTCGACCAGCCAAACAGCCACTAGTGGCTAGTGTGTTGGACACCACGGATCTAGATGGTGCTTGGTCCTGCCGTGAGGGCAGGGGACTGGAGTTGGTGACTTCTTGAGGTCCCTTCCAGTTCTAGTGTTCTAGGATTCTGTGTTCAGTATTAGTGAGCTTTTTCTTTAAACAATGTTAGTATTAAAAAAAAAAAAATCCTGCGGTGTGCCTAGGAAGGATGAACTTGAGCTTTATTAATCCCCACAGGGTGTTTGAAATTCTGTGACAGAAGGGACCTCGTTCCAGTCCTCCCTGACCATCACCAGAATGATGCCCGAGGATGTCACAGAGAATGTTCTGCTTCCATTCTGCACCGCTGGCGCTATTGCCAAAGCTCAACCAAAATCTGCACTAATTGCAAGGGGATGTGATCCTGATAATGATGGAACAAATTCTACCCTGGATTACACTTGTGCAGTCCCTTTGATGCCACTAAAGTGGTATGGAGCTGTCTGTCGTTCTAAGTCACCTATCACAGGGATGTCACCAGTGTAGATCAAAGAAAGGTTTGGCTTCGGTGGGCCAGATTTGTGGCTGGTATGAATCAGAGGTTTGCTGATCTACAGCCGGTGAAGATCTGAGCCATAGCTTTTAAAATGCTGGGGGTCCTATTAGCAATAAAATGAAGCATTTTTAAAATCCAGCTTGCTTATCCTCTGACTGTTTGTTACTTTCTGGGCGTCGTGCAGCTAAGCAGATCACTTTCTGCTTCCCACCACCTTGCTTGTTTCTTGAATTAGGAAATCATTCCTCCCAGCAGTAGATTATTTTGAAGCCTTTTTTACCAAGTCTGCATTTTAGACCAAATGGGTTTGCCAGCATGTTTCAGTAGCGAGGGAGTGAATTTGCATTGCAGCTATCCCCTGCCAAATGTTTTTTCCCGCAATTGCTGCAGTCTGCCCTTCCATGTCCATCTGAACTGGTGAGGCATTTACCTGGGCCTTGAACGCATCCCACCTGAACTACAGCAAACAGTGGCTCTCTGTCCTTCCTGCATAGCTCACCTGAGTTCCAGATGCCCAGGAAACATGCCCCTTTCTCTCTAACCGTCTCATGCCTCTTTCTATATCCCCACCCCTATCCCTCTAGCTTCCTTCACCTTCTGTATTATGCAAACTTCAGCATCTCTCCCACCCTCCAGCCTACATCCCTGCCCTCATTTTATCCTCATTCCCTTGCACTGCCTTTTTTCTGGCCAGTCCCCCGGCAACCCCTACAGATGCAGTCTTCTACCACCCTCAGCTTCATGCTTTCCCCCACCTTGTCCCGTAGTCCTAGAACAGCCTTCCTCTTCTCAAGAGGAAGATGTGGAGAAATTCGAGAGCATCCAGAGAAGAGCAACAAGAATGATTAAAGGTCTAGAAGACATGAGCTATGAAGGAAGACTGAAAGAACTGGGCTTGTTTAGTTTGGAAAAGAGAAGACTGAGTGGGGATATGATAGTGGTTTTCAGGTATCTAAAAGGGTGTCACAAGGAGGAAGGAGAAAAAATGTTTTTCTTGGCCTCTGAGGGTAGGACAAGAAGCAATGGTCTTAAACTGCAAGGGAAGTTTAGTTTGGACATTAGGAAAAACTTTCTAACTGTCAGGATGGTTAAACACTGGAATAAATTGCCCGAGGAGGTTGTGGAATCTCCCTCTCTGGAGATATTTAAGAGTAGGTTAGATAAATGTCTATCAGGGATGGTCTAGACAGTACTGGGTCCTGCCATGAGGGCAGGGGACTGGACTCGATGACCTCTCGAAGTCCCTTCCAGTCCTAGGATTCTATGATTCTCCTCTGCCCATCTGCCACCTTCATTCATGTCCCTCCTTAAAACACTGCTTCCATGGGGGGCTTTCAGTGACATGCCACCTACCCGTGGAGCGTGTGGTATACACGACCCACCCTCCCACAAGAACTGCCTCCTCTACCCATTGTGTGCTGTGTCTTAACAACCCCCCTCTCTTCCCTGCTTTGGAAGGCTGCGAAACGGCACTGTAAGCCTCCTGGTAAAGGGACAACACACTGTTATTCACCTGTGAAGAGCCATTCATACCCCCAGCACAATAGATCATGATTACAGCAGCAGGAAACATGCAAGCAAACGGGCAAACTCGTTCTAGTCCTCTCGGTTTCACAGTTCTGTGTATTAAATGACTAACATTATTTTGAGTGTAAATAATCGTAATGAAGTGCTAAAGCTCTGTATTCTTCTGGAGGACAAATACAGCTGTCAGAAGTGAAATAAAGAAATATAAAACGTGTGCAGGAAGGAAATTTAAAATGGTTTAGATTGTTGGATGCCCGTCTACTATCTTTCTAACAAATAGGAAACCAATTCAGGGTCCCCGCGTTGTACCAGTGGGGTACACCAGTGGGGTGTTCCAGAGAGGAATGAGTCTGTACAATTGCCAGGATTTCTTTTGTTCCTAATATACTTTAAAAATTCCTTCTGATTAACCACAGCCTGGCCAGCCACCAATTTTCCCCCGATTGTTTTTAGCTTCCCCTTGTCATTTGTTTACACTTCAGAAATTCTAACTTATATCAGTTGCTATTTATTTTACTTTGTTAATAGTTATGTTAATAGAGGTTAATAATGATAGCAATTTGAACTTCTCTTGAACCTTTTATTTGTGGAGCTCACAGCACTTTGCAAACATTAGTTTACTCTCCAACCGCCTGTGAGCCAGAGACAAGTATTTCTGTAAAGATTTTACAGAGGAATAAACTGAGGCACTTGGAAGTTAAGTGGCTTGCCTGAGGTCACCTAGATACAGTATGCAGCTAGGACAAAAAACCAAAAGTGCTAATTCCAGCCCCTCATTCCTATCTGAGAATTAGCTAGTGCTTGTAAGTTGCTCTGAGATCCTTGGATGAAACTTCCTATATAAATGTTAAGGCAAATAAGTTAAAGAGAGATGTGCCTACTGAGAAAATCTGCATGAAAAAATGTGAAATGTAGATAAATTAATTTTAAGTGTGAAACACCCCCATTTCCATTGTATATGTTAAAGCAACAAGGAGTCCTGTGGCACCTTATAGACTAACAGATGCTTTTGTGGGCAAAGACCCCCTTCATCAGATGCATGTCTGCATGTGATGAAGTGAGTCTTTGCCCACAAAAGCTTATGCTCCAGTACATCTGTTAATCTATAAGGTGTCACAGGACTACTTGTCGCTTTTGCAGATCCAGACTAACACAGCTACCCCTCTGATATTGTATATGTTGACAGCTACAAAACATATCTGTCTCTCAAAAGAGAACCTTCCATCCAGCCCATCCTTTCTCCTCTTACATAACTATTCATTGAGGTCCTAAGGCTTACCATGTGACTTCACAGTCGTATCTCAGACTGTGAAATCTTACACATGGGCTTGTGGCTATATGGGAGTGACAAGCAGGAGGCAAAGCAAACTGGCAATGAAGGAGCACACCTTCTACAACCCGAGTAAGGGAACAGAGAAAATTATTAATCATCTACATTCCTTTTGGTCGAAAGTTAATGTTTTCCAAGTTTCGGTCAATGTGAAGCTATCTTTTTAAAAGTTCCAATATAGGCAGAGTCCCAGGTGTCCCAACTACTACACCGAGTGTTTCCAGGTGTGCCCACTATCCTACAAACATAATACTACTGCTTCCTCCTGCAGGTCATGACATAGCTCACACTGCATTTCAATGCCATTTCTACAGATACCCCATGCTGAAGGCACTATGTCTGGAAACTACATCTCTATACATGTGGCCTTCTGGTGTGTGGTGGGTACCGGGCATATTTTCAGTCTCTCTAATCACGTGTGGCACACAATCTTATTGTTGTTTCTCTCCTGAGTGAAACAGATATACAAACTGTGCACTGGAGATGCACAACCTTGGCATACTACTAAATACTATGGAATAAATGGAACAGAAAAGATCTTAATGCAAATTTTAATTTCTTTCCTCCCTCTGATCTCTCTAACTCTTCTTCCATCCCCCAGTTGCACAGAGATTCATGTTTCCCCTCCTCATACGTGTACACACAAAATCTTGGCTCAGTCGGGGGGTGGCAGTCCACATTAAAACGGTCGCATTAGCTAAACGATGCCTGTTGCATCTTTGCTCTCCTCCCTTGTCAGGGACAAGAGTGATATTTACAAAATGTGGTTAAAATAAAGAGTCCCAAAAGCATGGGGATTTGGAATGCGTTTTGTAGTCCAGCCAAATCCTACCATGCCAGGAATTAAATTCACAGATGGCTGCCCTCAAGCCAAAGTAATTTTCCTGTTGGCAGAAAAAGATGTTCAGTTTAGATAGTATCACATTACTTAGTAGGTTTAATGTAGTGTGACATCTCAAAAGTTGATAATCAAAGCAAATGGTGTACACTGTATTCAGTATGAAATCAATCATCTAGGCTACATAAATATTGGCAGAGGGTGAAAAGCCATCATCCCTCTGGCATCTCCAGGTAAAAGTTGCAGGGATACATTCCTACCACACGGGGTACCATTTCTTTTCGGTCATGGGGGTAAGTTTCCCCTCTCCGATCTGTGTTGGCCTCCACAGACTTTGAATGGCACCCTCACGAAAGCAGTAACTGTCTAGTTTGTCACATTCATGATGCTCTTTGGGGCTGACACAACTTTGCCCCCTGTGCTAAAGTTCTTGGGGTACCCATGACTGTGAGTCACCGTGTTTCCCTTGTTTCTGCCTCCTGTGAGAGGGAATCTCTCTTGGGGTAACTGAGCACCAGCTCTCTGATACTGCCAGCCCTACAGCCACTCAAGCCCTTTCCTCTGGGCTAATGTTAACCCTTCCTTTTCCTTGCAGAATAACAATGGGTGCACCCCAATCCTTTTTGAATTCTTCCCTTGGATATGTATCCCCTTGCATTGGCTGCTCAAAAGAATTCCAGATCCTCTGGCCCCAATAGAACATATACTCCAGTTTATCAGTCTTACCTTAAATTACCACTCCTATAAACCAGTGTATCTCAACCAGTGGTATGAGTACCCTTAGGGGTACTCAAGAGAAGTCGGGGGGTACATCAACACAACTGAAATTGAAAGAAAACTGAATTTTTGTTTTAAGTTTTACAGAGCTTTATTATTTTTGTGGTTTTAACACCCCAAAATTTCATCGCCCGCCTGGCTACGATTAAGTTGTTTAAACAAATGTGTTGCCATGGTAGAAAAAAAATTGTGTGTGTCTGAAGACTGTAGGTACCGGGGGTACTTATAATTTTTTTAAAAGGGTATTTTACAAAAAAAAGGTTGAGAAACACTGCTATAAACCACCCAGATCATAGAATCATAGGGATGGAAGAGACCACAAGAGTCATCGAGTCCAGCCCCCTGCCCAAAGCAGGACCAGTCCCAACTAAATCATCCCAGCCAGGGCTTTGCCAAGCTGGGACTTAAAAACCTCTAGGGATGGAGATTCCACTACCTCCCTAGGGAACCTATTCCAGTCCTTCACCCCGCTCCAAGGAAAGTAGTTTTTCCTAATATCCAACCTAAATATCGGCCCAGATCTTGTGGGCTCTTGTAACAAAACAGGAGTTGGGGTTTTTTTTAAAGAAAGAATGAAGATTTGACCAGAATCAAGTGAGAGAGCTGGAAACAAAGAGTTACGATAAAAAACAAAATCATAAAATGAGAATCTGAGGCGATGTTTATCCGCTGTCACCTTTCCAATCTAATAAAGTAGACTTTTCCCTAGCTGGCTGGTTTCTCAATAATCAGAATCCAAAAATTCATGAAAGCACTCCTCTCTGCCAGGTTTTTCCTCAGAGAGCAGAGCTGGAGCTGGGATTCTGAGGATAAATTTTTTGGTGGCGTCAGAGCACGGCTAACTCTTGCCAGTGGCCTCTCTCAAACTTTTCCCTGAACTACTTAATTAGCTTTAGGAAAGAGAAATAAATACGCAGGTATGCCCATCCAAAGCACTGTCATGGATTTATTGCCAGCGTGTAAGCCTTCTCTGAAAAGTGATATTACCAACCATTCAAGTATCACTTTTCACCGCAGACTTACTCAGCCCTGCCAAGCCTGGAGACAAATTAAGCCTGGGATGGAGGCCGAAAGCAACCAGACCCTGAAGCCCCACAACCAGAACCTGGATCCTGCCAGTCCAGATCTGAAGCCCAAAGTCTGAGCTCCATTGCCTCCAGGAAGGGGGGGAGCTCACTGGGATGGTGGGGCCTGCTCCTCCAGCATTGTGCCCCAGGTAACTCCAGAGGGAGGCAGGGCCCAATTCCAGCAGGTGGCCCCAGCAACCAATGCAAGGCCAGGCATCCAGGAGCAACAGGGAGGAGGAAGGGCTGCTACTTTGCCCCTGCCCCATCCTAGCCTAGGAGACTATGGCTGCAAGAAAAATGCAGCCACAGCAGGCACATTTGAGAAGCGCTGATCCAGTGTACCTTGCTCTGTGCCAGCGGTGGGCAATAACCGGCCCATGGGCTGGATGCAGTTTATCATGGTTAGCCCCTGGCAGGCCACCACCACTGTATGTACCTGCAGCAGCTCCCATTGGCCAGGAATGGCGATCCCCGGTAAATAGGAGGCACTGGTAAATAAAGCGGTGTCAGGCTCCCAGGAGCTAACACTGGTGAATCGCCACCATCTTAGGGTGCGTCTACACAGCACCCTTACCTTGAAATAAACGATGCAGTTTACGTGATGTAAATTGCGTAGTTTATTTCAAGGTAATTTCAGAATAGCTTATTTCAAAATTTCAAACTAAAGAGCCCAATTTCAAACTAAAGTGCTGTTCCAAAACGTCCCTTAACCCTTGTGTAATGAGGTTTGCAGGGATGTCGGAATAGCGAGCCTGTTATATTTCGATATAACGGGCTTGCTCTTCAGACGTGGAATAGCTATTTCGGGATATCAGAGGTATCCCAAAATAGCTCCACGGTGTAGAAGTAGCCTTATTGCCCACCCTTGCGCTACACTCTGTTATAGTGAAAAAACAGCCCTTTATTTCTGTTCATGGGCAGAGCGAACGCTGGCCTTGTCGCAACTTCTCTTCTACCTTCAAGTGGCTTTGATTGTCTTGGACAGTTTTCCACTGACTGGGGCAAGAGTAGACAACAAAAGTTTGCATCACCTCTGCAGTGGACTAGGGAGGGGTGACCACTCCCTCTTGCCTTAGTGGGTGACCATCAAGACTGGGGGTAGGGAATCTCGAGGCGCAGGGCCCCCCACCCAGCATTGGTGAGCCTGAGTTAGCTAGCACTCCAGCCCTGTTGCTGACCCCCACAGGGCTGGAATGCACAAAATCTCCTAGGCTGGTGCCCCCCCCCCAGGCTCTGGGGTGGGAAGGGAATGTGGGGAGAGTCTATCTCCTCAGTTGGGGGCCACATCAGTAAGGGGTTGGGGTTGGGTATTTTTGCGGGGGGTTGCTTCTCACTTCTGAGTGGCCCCCGATTGATTTTTCTGTGGGGCAGTAGCCCCCAAACCAAAAAAGGTTCCCCACCCCTGATCTGGACACACTACCTCCTGAAGACCAATTTCTACTCCAAATTCATAAAGCAAACTTTTTGTGTAAGTACATTATTCCCTAAATATTATCCGCACAGACCTCTCACGATGATTGTGAGTCTTGACAAGTTATGAGCTTTCTGTAGGTACCTTTCATGTTATCCTTTATGGATCATCATCCCTTGTAAGACATGTATTCTGTGTGGTGAGTGTGTCAGGTCTTAGATGACACCTGCTGGTACAGAACAGGGAACCCCTTTGTGAAGGAGTCTCTGTGTGACACACACCCAGAATTTTTTCTGAAATGAGACCCCACCTATCAGGTGTTAAAGTAAGGAAGAAAACAGTTAACAGCTAAAGGGATCTCTGTCTCTATCCCATAGTTTTCTCTGTTGCTAGAGCAGTGAGAGTTCTCTGCCTCCTCTTCCAGTCTGGTTTGATCTCTGATTGTTATGTGTGTCCTAGTATCACCTCTGCCCCCCTTCTGGCTTTTTACTGTGACCCCTCTGAGGATCCCTCCATGATTCCCCTCTCACACAGCTGCAATTAATTCATTGTTCAGACTCTTGAATTTTGTCTCTCATTAGATCACTGTTCTTCTCCACAAGATGATTATTCCCAACAGAGAAATGAGAAAACAATATCATGCTGGGATTTGGCAAACAGCATACAGGATATTTATTTACAGCAAGTTGCCAGGTTGGATTAAATCCAGGCGCCCATGAGAATCTTCTAATCAAAGGGTATCTGTGGCCAAACATTTTGGCCCCTTACTCTGTTCTCAGTTACTCCGTAGTACCAGATTTCTCCCTGCATGAGTGAGATCAGAATCTGATCCTGTATCCAAATAGATCAAACTACAGAATCCTCTTACTGTTGGGGTCTACTCTGGACTGTGGGAGCTTTTGCTTTTTGGCTATTTTCTCTCATGCAAAAATCATGTCTTGCTCTGGTAGGGCTCGGGGGCACCAGGCTGTGGGGGAGGGGGGGCAGCTCACAATGGGGTGCAGTACTGTGGGGGGGAGATGGCTGGAGGTCTTAGCACTAGAGTGAGGTTTGCTCTCCAGTGCTGAAATGTTCTTCAGTGCACTGTAAATCGAGGGCACAGAACTCGATGTGTAGTGTAGTCATTCCTCCTTCTGAAATTACAGTCTCTTTTGTCCTGCCCTTTTGAGACCCTCCAACCTCACAGCGAAGCAGAGAATATTATGGGGCACAACCTTTCCCCAGTGCAAAGCCCAGCCATTTGAATTATATGCAAGGCCTGTAAGTAACAGCATCTGCTTTGAATGGGCTATGGAGGCAGCATACATGATTGTCGCCAATAAAGGAAGGGGGAGAGACAAAAGTCTCATGAGGAGGTGGAAGTGTTTTGTCCCCAAAATTGGGCATTTGCTGTGACTTTTCTCGTGTCACAATGTGAACACTCTCTGGGTTTTGGCACCAAAAAGGGTTTATTTGGCGACAAAACTTGCCAGTGTAGACAAGCCGTAAAAGAGGAGAGACTTCCTTACAGCCTTAGGAGAAAGGTGGAATGCATTTGGGGAATGGATGCAAAAGAGCAGTGCTCTATTGCACTAGGCTGAGCAACAGGGTACTTCTAGTCATAAGAATCCTTTGTTCTTCTCTCACGCCTTTCATCTGAAGGACTTGAGTGCTTTAAATGGTTCATTATCTCGACAACCTTGTCAGGTAGGGGTGCAGAGGGCTTACTTCCTGCATCACTAATAGCCAGTCTCTTCTGGATAGAACGCAACTGCTGCTTTAGTGGTGCAAAACTATAAGAACATAAGAGCGGCCATACAGGGTCAGAACAAAAGTCCAACTAGCTCAGCGTCCTATCTGCCAACAGTGGCCAATGCCAGAGGGAGTGAACAGAACAGGGAATCCTCAAGAGATCCCTCCCCTGTCACCCATTTCTAGCCTCTGACAAACAGAGGCTAGGGACACCATTCCTACCCATCTTAGCTAACAGCCATTGATGGCCTAACCTCCATGAATGTATCTAGTTCTTTTTTGAACCCTGTTAAAGTCCTGGTCTTCGCAACATCCTCTGGCAAGAAGTTCCACAGGTCAACCGTGTGCTGCATGAAGAAAAACCTCCTTTTGTTTGTTTTAAACCTGCTACCTATTCATTTCATTTGGTGACCCCTAGTTCTTATGTTATGGGAACAAGTAAATTACTTTTCCTTATTCGCTTTTTCCATACCACTCATGATTTTATAGACCTCTATCATATCCCCCCTTAGTCTCCTCTTTTTAATCTCTCTTCATATGGGACCCGTTCCAAACTCCTCATCATTTTTGTTGCCCTTTTCTGAACCTTTTCCAATTCCAATATCTTTTTTGAGATGAGGTGACCACATCTGTAGGCAGTATTCCAGATGTGGGCATACCATGGTTTTATACAGAGGCAATAAGATGTTCTCTGTCTTATTCTCTATCCCCTTTTTAAGGATTCCTAACATTCTGTTGGCTTTTTGACTGCCACTGCACACTGAGAGGATGCTTTCAGTGAACTAACAATAATGACTCCAAGATCTCTCTCTTGAATAGTTAGAACTAAATTAGTCCCCATCATATTGTATATCTAGTGGGGATGTAATAGTGTCCTTGATTAACCAATTAACCGATAAGCAAAAGCTTATAAGTTCATGATATAGACTACACACATTTCCCTTCGCCCCCACCCCCCAGCCAGTACATTTTTTAGCAGGCTGGCCAGCAGCCCGTCTCACTCCTGACTTGCAACAGGTCTGGGACCTACTCTGTTGCAGTTCTGCATTTAAAGTGTATTAGGAGCTAGACAGGCAGGCAGCCCGGCTGAGTCCTGGCTCGCACCGGATTCAGGACCTACCCCCGCTGTGGCTCTACATTTGAAGTGTATTAGGAGCTACATGGGCAAGCAGCCAACCTCTTTTTTGGCTCAGATGTCCCCTAGACAGGGGCTGCTGCCAGTCTGCAAGGGGAGCTTGGCTCCTCAGGAGTGAGACTGGAGCACACTGGCTGCTGGTCCCGCCCCTGGGACTACAGAATAGTCAATAAGAATTCACAAGGTTACATGACTATTCAATTAACTGGTATTTAGCATCCCTCATATATAGTTGGGATTATTTTTTCCGATGTGCATTACTTTACATTTTATCAACATTGCATTTCATTTGCCATTTTGTTGCCCAATTTCTTAGTTTGGTGAGATCTTTTTGAAGCTTTTCACAGTCTGCTTTGGTCTTAATTATCTTGAGCAGTTTAGTATTATCTGCAAATTTTGCCACCTCACTGTTTACCCCTTTCTCCAGATCATTTATCGAAAACAAAGTGCCACCCTGCACTACAGTTTAGCACAAGGAAGGGAAGAGTATATCCATTTGAAATGGCAAGGGAACGCAGGTTGGCAGAATGCACTCACCTGTAGTGGAATTTAGCCATGTGATGAACACCCTTATGTTCTTATGTACCCCTCCTCTCACAGAAAGGGCCATGTGATTTTTAATAACTACAAATAGATACAGACTCTGTTTTTTGTCTCTTCTGAAGGATTGTGCCTGCCTGCACTACATTGCTCCTAAGCATCTGTAGTGTTGTCTCAAGTTTGACTTAGAAGGAAAATGCAGCACATCACAAGAGCCATTGAGAGACCGTGATGGAAGCGTTTTCAGCAAGTTGTGTTATCCCATCTCAGTGTAGCCCTGCGGTGGCTGATTGTGTGCAGGAGTCTGCCTGCTGCAAACATAAACAAAAATGCTTTTCCTAAATAAATATTTGTCTTTTAACTATTATAAAAAATCTACACTATAATTAATCTCATCTGATGAAGATTTTGCTGTCACGTGATAAATACAATTACTGAAACATAAAGGGCAGCATTTATTCAAAATCATTGCACTGTTTAAAAGCATCATACTGATGAAGCCACAAACTCCCTTCACAGTTTGGGTACGTCTACACTGCACGCTTATTTCAAAATAGAACATCTACAGTGCAAGGAAGCCTCAAAATTAGTCTGAGGCAGGCTTCCCTAATGTAGACGCGCTATCTTGATTTAGAGCCCCAGGAGGCACTGAAGAGGAATAACTTAGAATGGCCCTGGTGAGGAGCTATTTTGAAATAGCAGCAGTGAAGCGTCCACACACACCTTATTTCGAAATACAGATAGTCCCTGACTTACTAACGAGTTACATACCAAACACTTGGTCGTAACTCGACCTGTTCGTAAGTCAGACCCCATTCATTTAAATGTGACCGCGCTGTTCGTAAGCGCGGATCACGTTCGTCACTCAGGGACCGGCTTTAATAGGAGGTTGGTCATAAGGACGAATGGCTGTAAGTTGATGCGTTTGTACCTTGGGGACCACCTGTAGCTATTTCAGAATAGGCATTATTCCTTGTAGAGTGATGTTTACAGAAGTCAGAATAATCCGTCCTTTAGTTCAAATTTATTTCGAAATAACAGAATGGCTGTGTAGATGCTCACATTGTTATTTCGAAATAACGCTGGTTATCGCGAAATAATGGTGCAAGCGTAGACGCACCCTTTGAGGGAAGGGGAAAGGAGCGTTCCAGTAGCAAACCTTGAAGGCAATTGAAGAGGCTCTAAAGCTAGGCCTGAAGCCAGGCAGATATGGCCAGACAGGGGAGTTTATGGGTTACTTGTAGAGTAAACCAAAGGTAAATAGAAAGCTTCTTGTGGCTTTGACACTGACACGCATCTGTTGAGAGAGAAAAATATGTAACTTGTGTGGCACTTTTTACTCCATTGTTGGAGTGCTACTGGCAATAGAAGAGCAGCACTTCTGTGAGGGACTAGATAGCCTGGTACCTGGAGGAGGGCAGGATTGTCAGATCCTGGGACAGAGGCTATGTTTTAATTCTGTGTTTGCAGTGCACCTTCCACAGCAGTGTCCACAGAAGACAGGAAGAACTTTTCCTCCAACCAAAATCAAATTTCATGCAGTTAAGAAGCGAAATGTGATTTCAGGCCCATTCTTGTGCTGCCTGTGAGGGTCTCCATCTCATTGTAAAGATTAAACGTGCACGCAGTGCCCTCCTCTGGAGGCATAAGCATTCTGTCACATTACTGCCAAAATGATAGGCTTTCTGTGGCAAAATCAGCAACCCTATCCGGGAGCCGTAAATGTGGCACTATGGTGCAAAAACCCCACCAGAGGTCAAATGTCTAACAGCTGACACAGAATGTGACTAACCCCATCCTACATCAGAGATTTCTAAACCCTTTGCTCATAGGCCACTTCCCAGTAATAAGTGTCAAAGCATCAGTAAGCAAATACATCTCAAAGGATTATCATCATCCTGGCTTAAAATGTGTATACATTTACAGCAACATGCACATGCATCTATACGCATGTCTTCACTAGCAGAAACCGTGTATACCTATGGATAGCTGAACATACTTCCACCCAGTGTTTTTTTTTGTAGGTGTTATGATCACAAATCTAAATCTGAGAGTATTTTGAATCCTATCAAGAATGAAATCTGAATTAAATCAAAAGGTGAAAAAATAATTCACAGAACGTAAGGTTCAGATTGTTTTTCACTGTCATTTTAAAGGGAGAACATTTTAATTAAAAATCGTGATAACCGTGTGGGGAAGTGCTGCAGTAAGTGGAGGGTTATTTGCAAGTAGTCTCACAGTTAACAAACAGAAATGTAGCCGTGTTAGTCTGGTCTTGCTGTAACAAAAGACAGGACTATGCAGCACTTTAAAGACTAACAAGATGGTTTATTAGGTAATGAGCTTTCATGGGCCAGACCCACTTCCTCAGATCAGATTGTGGAAGAAAATAGGCATGACCATATATACCAAAGGGATGCAAAAAAAAAAAAGTGAACACATATAAAATTGACAAATCAGATTTTAGAACAGAGGGTGTGTGTGGGGAGGAGGTTAGTGTCTATGGGATAATGATATTAGGGGTGATAATTGGGGAAGCTATCTTTGTAATGGGCAAGGTAGTTAGCATCTTTGTTAAGGCCCATTCATAAAGTGTCAAATTTAAGCATGAATGGCAGTTCTGAGGTTTCCCTTTGTAGTCTGGTGTTAAAGTCTCTTTGGAGTAAGATACATGTAGTTCGGTCGTTGAGGTGGGAGGGATTTTTTCTCCATTGATTTAGACTTGCTCGGATTAGATTACGATCCTGGTGCTTCTGCCCTGGGAACGAGAACAGAACCCGGTGCTCCAGCACTGTATGGGGTGAGGGGGCTCTGCGGGACTGTAGGAAGGGAACTGGGGAGGGGGAGGGGAGACCTGCAGCCAGCGTGGTGCTGGGCGGGCGTTGCTCTGGGGGTGTGCAGGAGTCAGCAGGGAATGCTGGCCCTTCTGAGTCAGTGCTGGGCTGTGCCCCCGTGCGGCATGGACAGCATGTGTGCAAGGCCTGGACGGGGGGGGGGGGCACTCTCCCCTGGCAGTGCTGGGGGTGCTCAGCGGGGGATGCCCTGTTGCAGGATGTGGCTCAATGGGGAGGCACGGCCCTGACTGGGGGGGGGGAGGCTCAGTAGGGGATGCCTAGCTACAGGCTGGGGGGGGGCAGAGCACGCTGCGGGGCAGGCTCAGTCAGGGTGCTTGTGTTGTGGGGGGGGCTCAGATGGGGGCACCGTGCTACGGGGGGCTCACAGGAGGTGCCATGCTGTGGAGGGCTCATGGGGGGGGGCACTGTGTCCGCAGCCCCCGCCTTACCGACCCCCTCAGGCTGCGGGGGGCTCATATGGAGGTCACCGTGCTGCGGGGGGGGGGGGCTGAGCTGGGGGCGCCGTGCTGCGGGGGGGGGTTGAGCTGGGGGCGCCGTGCTGCGGGGGGGTTGAGCTGGGGGCGCCGTGCTGCGGGGGGGGGCTCATATGGAGGGCACCGTGCTGCGGGGGGGGGCTGAGCTGGGGGCGCCGTGCTGCGGGGGGGTTGAGCTGGGGGCGCCGTGCTGCGGGGGGGGGCTCATATGGAGGGCACCGTGCTGCGGGGGGGGCTGAGCTGGGGGCGCCGTGCTGCGGGGGGGGGGCCTCTCCCCTCTGCCACGCGTGCCGAGCCCAGCCCCCCCCCCCGGCAGCCGCAGGGCTCGTTCGGTCCCGCCGGGCGGGGGAGGGGCAGAAGCAAGAGGTACGGCGCGTGCTCAGTAGCGCCAGTGCTGGGGGCGGGGCAGAGCGCGACCGCCTCGCCCCGCGTCGGGCGAGGAGCGTCTCGCGCGCCTCTCCGGCGCGCACGCGCGGTTACACCCACGGCGCCCGGGGCCGCCTCCTGGAGTCACGTGCTCACGGCGCCTCGTCGCGGCTCCTCCCTCCGCTCTGCCGCGCGCAGAGGCTGCCGGGAGGCGGGAAGGCGCTGTTCCGCTGCTCGGGGAGGTGAGGGGTGCGCGCGCCACATCCAGCCCCCCCCCTCGATCCCCACTGTGTAATTCACCCCCCCCCCGCGTTACCGAGCTTCCCCCACCCCCTCAGGCGCCCGCAGCCCCCCCCCGCGTTACCGAGCTTCCCCCACCCCCTCAGGCGTCCGCAGCCCCCCCCCCCCCGCGTTACCGAGCTTCCCCCACCCCCTCAGGCGCCCGCAGCCCCCCCCCCGCGTTACCGAGCTTCCCCCACCCCCTCAGGCGCCCGCAGCCCCCCCCCGCGTTACCGAGCTTCCCCCACCCCCTCAGGCGCCCGCAGCCCCCCCCCGCGTTACCGAGCTTCCCCCACCCCCTCAGGCGCCGCAGCCCCCCCCCCCCGCGTTACCGAGCTTCCCCCACCCCCTCAGGCGCCCGCAGCCCCCCCCCGCGTTACCGAGCTTCCCCCACCCCCTCAGGCGCCCGCAGCCCCCCCCGCGTTACCGAGCTTCCCCCACCCCCTCAGGCGCCCGCAGCCCCCCCCCGCGTTACCGAGCTTCCCCCACCCCCTCAGGCGCCCGCAGCCCCCCCCCCGCGTTACCGAGCTTCCCCCACCCCCTCAGGCGCCCGCAGCCCCCCCCCCGCGTTACCGAGCTTCCCCCACCCCCTCAGGCGCCCGCAGCCCCCCCCGCGTTACCGAGCTTCCCCCACCCCCTCAGGCGTCCGCAGCCCCCCCCCCCGCGTTACCGAGCTTCCCCCACCCCCTCAGGCGCCCGCAGCCCCCCCCCGCGTTACCGAGCTTCCCCCACCCCCTCAGGCGCCCGCAGCCCCCCCCGCGTTACCGAGCTTCCCCCACCCCCTCAGGCGCCCGCAGCCCCCCCCCCGCGTTACCGAGCTTCCCCCACCCCCTCAGGCGCCCGCAGCCCCCCCCCGCGTTACCGAGCTTCCCCCACCCCCTCAGGCGCCCGCAGCCCCCCCCCGCGTTACCGAGCTTCCCCCACCCCCTCAGGCGCCCGCAGCCCCCCCCCGCGTTACCGAGCTTCCCCCACCCCCTCAGGCGCCCGCAGCCCCCCCCCGCGTTACCGAGCTTCCCCCACCCCCTCAGGCGCCCGCAGCCCCCCCCCCGCGTTACCGAGCTTCCCCCACCCCCTCAGGCGCCCGCAGCCCCCCCCCGCGTTACCGAGCTTCCCCCACCCCCTCAGGCGCCCGCAGCCCCCCCCGCGTTACCGAGCTTCCCCCACCCCCTCAGGCGTCCGCAGCCCCCCCCCCCGCGTTACCGAGCTTCCCCCACCCCCTCAGGCGCCCGCAGCCCCCCCCCGCGTTACCGAGCTTCCCCCACCCCCTCAGGCGCCCGCAGCCCCCCCCGCGTTACCGAGCTTCCCCCACCCCCTCAGGCGCCCGCAGCCCCCCCCCCGCGTTACCGAGCTTCCCCCACCCCCTCAGGCGCCCGCAGCCCCCCCGCGTTACCGAGCTTCCCCCACCCCCTCAGGCGCCCGCAGCCCCCCCCCCGCGTTACCGAGCTTCCCCCACCCCCTCAGGCGCCCGCAGCCCCCCCCCGCGTTACCGAGCTTCCCCCACCCCCTCAGGCGTCCGCAGCCCCCCCCCGCGTTACCGAGCTTCCCCCACCCCCTCAGGCGTCCGCAGCCCCCCCCCGCGTTACTGAGCTTCCCCCACCCCCTCAGGCGCCCGCAGCCCCCCCCCCGCGTTACCGAGCTTCCCCCACCCCCTCAGGCGCCCGCAGCCCCCCCCCGCGTTACCGAGCTTCCCCCACCCCCTCAGGCGTCCGCAGCCCCCCCCCGCGTTACCGAGCTTCCCCCACCCCCTCAGGCGTCCGCAGCCCCCCCCGCGTTACCGAGCTTCCCCCACCCCCTCAGGCGTCCGCAGCCCCCCCCCGCGTTACCGAGCTTCCCCCACCCCCTCAGGCGCCCGCAGCCCCCCCCCATCCAGGGGGCCCTGAGAGGAATGGCGGCTCTTTCCAGCGAGAGCCAGTGGGGGCGTGCTGCGACCTGCCCGGTCAGGGGTGGGCAGCTGCGCCCCGTTCTGTGCAGCCCGTGGCAAGTCTCTGTGTGACCCTCTGTGGAGCGAAGTTTGTGTGCGCGCCAGCCCCAGCCCCAGCCCCTCCCCCTCTCTGGCGGCTGCTTTCTTCCAGTTCCCTTCATTCATCAAAAAACCCTCTGACGGGGCGAGTCCTTACCTAGATACGCCTGCTGAAGATATTCGTTTTCTTTCCTAGACGCGTGGCGAGAAAGACAATGGACAGCAGCCTTTGGTCTTGTCTGTGATCAGCATGGCTTGTGTGGCTTGTCCCAGGGCCAGCGACAGCCCTTTCTCCTCAGACAAGCATGCCCGTCTCCTCCTCGCCCAGATTAACAAGATGAGATGTGGGCATAATTTCTGTGATGTGCAGCTCCAGGTTGGTGAAGAAGCATTTAAGGTCCATCGCCTGGTCTTAGCTGCAAGCAGCCCTTACTTTGCTGCTCTGTTCACGGGAGGGATGAAGGAGTCTTCAAAGGATGTGGTACGCATCCTAGGAGTAGAGGCTGGCATCTTTCAGTTGCTCCTGGATTTTATTTACACAGGTATATTTATGTTTTTTGCTATTCTGAATTAAAAGTGGAGTGTTGAGGAGAACCTTGTGCACAGTGCTGATAGTTATTGGCTGGCTCATACCATTTATGTTGCAGCTGACCTATGCAGCTTACAGTACAGTGCTGAAAGTCCTATTAGCACATTTAAAACCAGGCTGGATGAAATATTTGTAAAAGTACAACAGGAATGAGTTCTGTACTGGCATGGAGAGGAACTAGAGGACCTAAAATGTCTTCTTTATCTACATTCTAAGATTCTGTTTTGCTGAAAATACAGTGCTTGTACAGCAAGTTGAAATATAGTACTGTGTGATGTATTTACAACAAAAGTGAGTTGTCTCTGTAAATTTTTGGATGCATATAAACATGTACCCACTGTACATATGCGAGGTGTAGTTTGGCTGCTGTTCATTATCATGTTGGCCCTTTCCACCAGGGATGTTAGCCTTAACTGAGTTTGGCTGCTTCTCCCACAACTTGACATTTTTAGAGTTGGACCCAGCTTCCTGAGCTGATCTGTAAGGTCGCTATCCTCTTTATACCTTTTTTTTTAAAGCCTTCAAATAATCAGATAACCACTAGGGCTAGATTGAGTAGCATTCAGTGGAAGCTAACATCTGTTTATATATTTTTAAAAAAATTCAGAACTTAAGTTTATATAGCAACAACCTTAGTAACTATTTTGCTAATCCTCCCTCCCTTCTATTATTTCTAACTTCAAGTACAATGCATATTCCTATTGAAATCAGGTTAAAGCAGAGCCGTTGCAGGATCAAGGTGTAAAAGAAAGCGGGCAAGAAGGGAATATTTTATGTATGTTGATTAAAAAAAAAAGTATATGCACCTACAAATACAGACAATATATCATAGTTATTTAATTATGCTGTGGTCTTGGGTAGATGAGTCATCGAGTTAACCATGCAGCAGCAAGAAAACTTGGTAAATCACAGGAGTTTTGGCTTATCCCTCATATGTGTTTATTTGGAGTCGCATACTTACATTAAAATTGATACATTCTTTTTCAGACACTAGTAAACACCGCATTGCTTTGATGAGGTGACAGTAATTTTGCAAGGCAAATGAACATTTAGTTCAAAATATCTGACTCAAATGGAAAAGACTAAGGCTTAGCACTGTTTAGACTGTTCTAACATCTGAAGTATGGCTGGTTTGTCACATGTTTCCTCTGCACGCAGGAGTCGTGAATGTCGGTGAGAGTAATGTTCAGGAGCTGATAGTAGCAGCAGACATGCTACAGCTGACTGAAGTTGTGGACCTTTGTTGTGAATTTCTGAAGGGACAGATTGACCCCTTGAACTGCATTGGACTTTTCCAGTTCTCTGAGCAAATTGCCTGCCGTGACTTGCAGGAATTCACAGAGAATTACATCCATGCTCACTTTCTGGAAGTGCATTGTGGTGAGGAATTCCTGGCACTAACAAAGGAGCAGCTTATTAAGATCTTACGGAGTGAGGAGCTTACTATAGAAGATGAGTACCAAGTTTTCATAGCTGCAATGCAGTGGATTTTGAAGGATCTTGGAAAAAGAAAGAAACATGTGGTGGAAGTGCTGGATCCAGTTCGATTCCCTCTGTTACCACCCCAGAGACTCTTAAAGTACATAGAAGGTAACAGAGAGAGAGAGAGAGAGAAATGCAGATGTTTGGATGAAGTATTTGTCTTTGGTCACTGGGTTTTGCTTGTTCTGGTTTAAAAATGTAATGACTGGTTATTAAATAACTCAATTTCTTTAGTATAATTACTCCTGGTGGAGTTATGCTCCATTGTACAATGCAGAATTTTGCAGAAATTAACATTCTGCATGCAGAATTTTCCTTCCCTCACAGAAATGGGCTGCAGTGCTACTAATCACCACTGTGGGGTGCTGGACTCAGCAGAGGCCAGCTCACACAAAGACACTGCTCTAGGAGAGGAGGAGAGAGCTGGAGGATTCCTGGCTGCAGTAGTTGCCAGCGTGCCCTGAGGAAAAGTGGGTAGGACACAGGAAACTTCACCAGCATAGGAACAAGAATTAGACTGTTTCTCCCTCTGGATCTCTGGGCTCAGGGAAGAGAGGATGCGGATAGGGAAGTGGATATCTGGGCTGTAGGGGGTATTTGAACCAGACGGTCCTACAGCTGGTCTCTGGGGCAGGAAAGGACACAGAGAAAAAGGAACTGCGTTGTTATAGAGGTTTCTTTAACTCTTCTGCTGGGGAAATAAAATTGCATGTCAGTATCGTTACAGACATACTTCCTGACGGTATTTTGAAATAAATTACAAAAATAATGGAAACTGGTGGGATGATGTAGTGTTATTTTGACAAATAAAATTTGCAGAAGTTTAAAAATTTTGCACACACAATATTTTAATTTTTTGGTGCACAGTGCCCCTCAGAAATATTTAATATATATTCACTTTTTTTTTAAACTAAGCATTTGTGAAACTTTTAAAGCAAAATTTGTGAGATCTGTCTTAATTTGTAATATGAGAAGCAGAGATACACTGGTGGTAATAGTTGACACAGTTTTTCCCTGGGTTGGTCAATTACTGGTTTTATAGTTATCAATGTGACTTTTTCTTTCATGTCTCTTTTTTTAAATTTTTTTCTTTTCCCAGGAGTTCCAGATTTCAGCCTACGGGTGGCTCTGCAAACCCTGTTGAAAGAATATTGTGAAGTATGTAAATCTCCCAAAGAGAACAAAGTCAGTAATTTTCTGCAAACATGTAAGGCTCGTCCCCGAAGGAAAGCCAGGAAGTATCTTTATGCAGTAGGTTAGAATCTGGTTGTTTTAACCTTTTTAAAAAACAGTGACTTGATATGTCATATAGGGATGTTAAATTGTGTTTAATCAGCTAATTGAGTAGTTGATGGAATTTCCATTGACTGCTCAATTGGTTGATAAGAGAGAAACTGGAGAGCCACAGTGGAGTTAGCTGCCGGCCCCGAGGAGCTAACCCTGCAGTGGCTCTGACTTTTAAATGGAGTAAGAGCCAACCAGCTCTTACTCCATTTAAAAGGCAGAGGCACAGCGGGAGACAGGGCACAAGCTGGGAATCAGCTGTCCTGGCTTGTGCTGGGTCCCAGATGCTGCGTCTCTGCTTTTTAAATGGAGTGAGAGCCACCAAGCACACGAGCTAGGACAGCTGATTCCCAGCTCATGCCTGATCCCCTGCTCCGCCTCTGCCCTCTCTGTCCCCCCACGGAGATGTTGGTGGGCGGAACTGGGTTTTAAGCTGGCTCCCCCCAGCACTGGCTCCTGCTCCCCCCCTCGCTGACTCTGATAGAAGCAGCAATGGGGAGAGTGACTAGTTGAGTAGTGACTCAACTAGTCGCTTACATTCCTAATTTCATATTGCATTAAAAGACTTTCAATTCTTTGTGTTTAAAAAAAAAAAGTAGCTGCCAAAATAGTGCAGTTTTGTTTACAATGAATCTAATACAGTGAATCTGTTGCTGGGCTACAATTGTGAATAATATCTTTATTAGCACATAACTGGAGTGCATTGCAAAATATAAATACATTTATATTTTATCTTTCTTGAATGCAGTATCAGTCTGGAATAGTCTTTTGGAAATGACTTGTCTCAAGTGCCAAGCAATAATGCATCCTGTTATGTACACTGTTCACAAGTAGAATATATGTACAAAGCTTGCACCCTGTTTGTTTATGTTCTTCCAATGGTATTATGTTTCTTCCCCTTTTTTCCCTTTAAAGTAAGGATTTTTTGTATCAGTCTGGTGAACTTTGTAAATTAATAGGTCTTTTATGAATTAGGGATATAATCAAAGAATGCTCATGCCTTTTGCATTTGGGATCATACGCAAACATTTTAGTTCTACTGTTCGTTTGATATGTTTACCCTCTTGAAGTTTGTTTAGAAGCAGTTATTGCTAATAATGGAAGTGACCATTCCATGAGTGGATGAATTAAGAATTGCAAAACTATCATTAGATTAAGGTCATGGGTCTCATAACAATTTTGCCCTCCTCTAGCACCTTTTATTCAGATATCTCAAATTCTTTGCAGACATATATTGAATTAAGCTTCCCCGTGATCCTCTGAAGTTGGTCCTATCACCTTCATTTTTCAGATGAGAAAACTGAGCCTGCGATGATGAAATGAATAGAATTGTCAAAGGACACACAATCTGTGGCAGAGACAGGAATAAAAAACCTTATCTCCTCTTAAGGCTCAATACTACCCCAGTATTATGCCTTAACCACAAAATCATCTTCCTTTCATCAGATACTTAGTAATTCTAGGAGAAATTTTTCATTGACACACAGTAAGGTACTTCAGCGTCTAATACTCTGGAACGTGTTTGCATCAGTCTGTTTTAGCAAAAGTCCAGTACAACCAAATAGATGAAATTATTAATTGAGCTCCAAGTGCTTTACAGAGGAGGACAGTGTCAACATCCCATTTTACAGGTGGGGAAACAGAGACACAGGTAGGGGAAGTGACTTGCCCAAAATCATCCCAGCAGGCCAGTGGCAACCTGAGAATAAAATCCAGGTTTCCTGAATCCCAATCAAGAGCTCTCTGCACTAGAGCATGCTACCTCCCCAGTGATTTTTTTCAAACACTAAAACATTACTGATTTCTATAGTTTCTGAAATTCCCTGCTGAAAGAAGAAGTCTGATTTGATGAGCATTGGCATAGGTCTGACTGCATTGAGAAAAGATGTTACTCACTTTTTATAATATTTTTTGTTATTATTTTGGCACTCAGTAATAGTTGAGACTACTGCATTAGCAATGGCTAGGACCTTGCAAGAAGGGGAGCTGCTAACTTACACATATACTTTCTATCTGTTTCCTAGGTGGATACACTCGCCTGCAGGGGGGACGCTGGAGCGACAGCAGAGCCCTCAGTTGTGTGGAGCGTTTTGACACTTTCAGTCAATACTGGACCACTGTATCTTCTCTTCACCAGGCTCGCAGCGGGCTGGGAGTGGCCGTGGTGGGAGGAATGGTCTATGCTATTGGAGGTGAAAAATGAAAGGCATATGTTAATTCTGGGCCCCTATAACCAGATGATGGTAGGGTGTTGCCTACTGTGAAGTCCCTGAGCAATATTAATTTTAATAGAATGATAGAAATGTGGGACTAGAAAAGACCTAGTGAAGTAATCTGGTCCAGCCCTATGTTCTGAGGCAGGATCTAGCATACCTAGACAATTCCTGACAGGTGTTTGTACAACCTGCTCTTAAAAACCTCCACTGATGGGGATTCCACAGCCTCCCTGGGCTACCTGTTCTAGAATGTGTAGTTGATTTTTTTTTTTTTTCCTAATTGCCAACCTAAACTTCTCTTGGCAGATTAAGCCCATTACTACTTTTCCTACCTTTAGTGGACATGAAGAACAATTCTTCACTGTCTTTATATCAGCCCTTAATGCATTTGACATGTCCCTCCTCAGTTTTCTTAAGATTAAACATGCCCAATTTTTTTAACCTTTCTTTATGGATGGGGGTTTTCAAAAGCTTTTATTATTTTTTGGAACTCTCCTCTAGACTCTTTTCAGTTTACTACATTCCGAAAGTGTGCTACCCAGAATTGGACATAGCACTCCAGCTGAGGCCTCATTAATGCTGAGTAGAGAAATAATTATCTCTATCTCTTACATGTGATGCTCCCATTAAAATACCCCAAAATAATGTTACCATTTTTGCAACTTCATCACCTTGACTCATGTTCAATTTGTGATCCACTATAACCTCCCCAGAGTTATAAACAGCACTAACACATAGCCACGTACTCCCTGTTTGTAAGGGTGCATCTGTACTGTACCCAGAGCTCAAAATAAGCTGCGCAATTTGAGCTACGCAAATTGCATAGCTTATTTCAAGTTAATTTCAACACAGCACCAAATTTCAAAATAGAGCACTATTCTGAAACATTCCTTACTCCTTGTGGAATGAGGTTTAGAGGGACATCGGAATTATTATTATTTCAAATTATTTGTAAACTGGACCGACCCCTTAAATTCCATTCATCTGAAGAAGTGAGTTGTGCCCACGAGAGTTCATAATACCATCTATATTTTTTGTTAGTCTCTAAGGTGCTACAAGACTATTTGTTGTTTAAGTTTTTACTTTTAACCCTGTTATCCCTAGGTGCTTACAAACTGATCGTTAAATAATTTGTTCCAATATCTTTCCATGTATTGAAGTTAGACCACCTAGTTTATAATTCCTTGGGTCCTCTTTGTTCCCCTCTATAAAGATCACCAGCACTTGGACCTGTACATAGAGGTGAATAAGTCAAATCTTGGCACTCCACCTCTGAAAGATTGCTGACCCCTTTTATAGACCTTTATCAGAACCCCGCATAGTCGTCTTTTTCCGAAAAGGAACAGTCCCCATCTTCTTAATCTGTCGTCTTATCAACGCTTCTCCATACTCCTAATCATTTTTGTTGCCCTTCTCTATACCTTTTCACTTCTTACTTTTTTTTGAGATGTGGTGTCAGAACTCCATACAGTATTTGAGGGAGGAGCATACCGTGGATTTATAAAGCGACATAATATTATTCATTGTTTTATCCTTTTCTTAATTGACATAACATTTTGTTCAGTTTTTTGACTACTGCTGCACATACTGCAGGTGTTTTCAGGGAGCTATCCAGAGTGACTCCAAGATCTTTCTTGAGGGCAACAGCTAATTTAGACACTATAATTTGATATGTACAGTTGGGATTATGTTTTTGAATATGCATTACTTTGCACTTACCAACATTGAATTTTATTGGCCATTTTGTCAGTCACCCAGTTTAGTGACATCCCTCTGTAATTCATTGCAGTCTGCTTTGGATTTACTTATCTTTAGTAATTTTGTATCTTCTGCCAATTTTGCTGTCTCATTGTTCACCTCTTTTTCTAGATCACTTATCAATATGTTGAAAAGCACACATGGTACGATAGTGTTCAGGGAACAAGGATGTTGGGAGAATCTATATTCTGACACATCCTTGCGGGGACCCTGCTATTTACCTTTCTCCAATGGGAAAACTGACCATTTATTCCTACCGTTTATTTCCTGTCTTTTTCTGTTGTTGCTTGGCACGTTTAATACAGTTGTCATCTTAAATTACACCTCAGTATAATATAAATTATATCTCAGTATAATATGAACTACCCTACAAAAACAGAGCTTTCCTTTTCTCAGCTGATGGTATCCAGGAGGTGGGAAAGTTAGCCCAGTCTGCCTAAAATGAAAGTTGTGTGTACATGTAGTAAAAGGAAACAAAAGATATACTGTAATGTTAAATGTTCTATTCTTAAATAAACCCTGTGTTTTCCTTCCTTTGTTAGTAATAGCACTGTAAAGTGCAGTATTTCATACAGAAGTACAATGCTGCAGAGTTTCACTCGCAGCTGTTTTGGGAAACCATTGCAGAAAACCATTTTCAACACTCATTTAGTTTTCTGATGTAGACAAGGCTTTTGTTGTTTTTGCACTTTGGCAAGATGAGAGCAGTGGCCTTGATTCCAATACTATATGTGAGGCCTGTTCCTGTGGCTGAGCTGGTCAGAGCTTGTATATCTGAATTGCAGAATATTCTAACTCGCTAGTTTTCAACCCATTGGCCCCTTGTGGCCCAATCAGCATATAGCTGTGGCCCATGTGACATCCTCCTGGCCATATAGGTAATACATATATTGTGTGGATGTGGCCCACATAACATACAGCGACTTGCGTATGCAGTCCACAGTGGTAAATGGGTTGAGGACCAATGTTCTAACTCATCTGTTTATGCCTTTTTTTCTACCAAGGAGAAAAGGATTCAATGATCTTTGACTGTACTGAATGCTATGATCCTATTACGAAGCAGTGGACAACCGTGGCCTCCATGAACCATCCTCGGTCTGGACTTGGAGTGTGTGCATGTTATGGTGCTATCTATGCTTTTGGTAACTATACAGTTTTTTAGGTAAATTTGGTTTTAAGACCATTAGTTCATCTGATCAAATCAGTCTAGGGATTTTAAACTTTAAAACTAAAACCATGTAGCAGGGAGACTTGAAAAACAGCTATTACTTGTAACTTGCAGCTGATGGCTGGTTTTGTGAGTGCACATGGGGAGACGCCATCATTTCCAAGTGAAGCATCTTAGCCAGCCAGTGGAATAACAGGCGTTTTCAGAATAACTCCATAATACCCCTGCCAAAATACGTTAGCTAAGTTAATAAGTTAGTCTGATTTTTCTTTTAAAAAAATAGCATTCAAAAATACCCAGACTTTCTGCTTCAATAGTATCTTTGTCTGAGATTCTGTGCTTAACCTTGCAGCCTTCTGTGATGGATGGATGTGGAAACAGAAGTAAAAGGTGGTTAAATGACTTGTCCAACAAGTTCATTTGCAAAGCTGAGATTCGAACTGAGAAGTCCATGTGTTCTTAACAGTGAGGCTCACTACTAAATTGTTGGAAGAACTTAAATATGTATTTTTCAAAAGCTTTCACTTAAATAGACCTTTGCTGTCACATCAGCCTTAAAGTACCTTATTTTAAAGTAAGGAACTACCAACATATGTGACTTGCAAAAACAAGTTGCTGTACAATCTTGTGAGCACCTGCCTGATGTTATCTTCCTCTGAGTCTCATCATAGATCTTATCTCTGCTGCAGTCTCAAAATCTATAACACACATGTGTATTCCTGTGCCTGCTTGAAGCCCTACTGAAATAATAAAGATTCTCTATAGGTGCAGCAGTCTTTCTATACACAGTCAGTTGCCCTATAATGTGTTTTGGGTCCTATAAGCTGTTCTGAGAAGAGGCTGTTTGGTTATCCTCTCTGTAAAACAAAACCCTCGTCTCTGGTGCTCTTTAATATTTGCATATAACAAAAGTAAATATCCAGTACTTGTAATCTTCCACCCACCTTAATGAGAAGAACAACTCCAAAAGAATCTTATTTCAATAACTGGGAAAAGTGACAAGTGTCTTCCAAGAATCTTATAAGATTCTCTCACGTTAATTAAGCTCTTAATGTAACATTTCTGAAATGTGGGAGGAAGTGGTAAGAGGGAATAGATCCTTAATTATGCTTTATTTAGACTTTTTATTGTTGAAACAATCAGCAAAAGGAACATCTGACACAGGCTGCCTTTCAGGTATCAAAAATAACGACTATGTGCATGTCATCCATATCACTGTCTTCTAAATGCTGCTTCGCAAATTAGGTGTTTGAAAGTTTTTTAAAGCCAAACACTCAAGAGTAATGAAAATATAATATATCAATATCACAATCCACTTGGAAAGTAAGATTTGGAATGAAAGTTACGGGAACATTTTAATTGATAAAACAGATCAATATCTTATCAAATCCAGTGTCCTATCTCCAAAAGTGGCCAATTCCAGATGTTTCAAATATACTATAGTGCCCATAATTATTCAGTGTTGGAGTACATGGAGGAAGTTGTTTTCCCCAGACTTAGCTAGTGACCACCTCTTGCCCTGAAACATAAGACTTGCTAACCTTACAGTTGTTTTCTCTGTATTCTACACATGGTTTTGTTGCATCATACAAAGGTATTTCCGTCCATAATTATCTTTGATTGTGCTATTTGGACTTTAAGTCTTTTGAATTTAATTGATTTTGTAAACCAGATGGTTGTATCATATATTGTCAATACTCCTATTTACCTTGTATACAAACAATGTAGCCTATTGAATATGTCCTCATAAGTTACTGATTGAAGGACATGTTCACTTTCATTGATATATGGCGGGAAGGGGGGGAAGGTCTGTAGTTCTGTATTATCAAACTTTACCAGCCATATATGTGTGTGTGTATTGTGTTTGGTTTTTTTTTTTTTTTTTTTAGGAGGTTGGGTTGGAGCTGAAATTGGCAACACAATTGAAAGATTTGACCCTGAATTAAATAGCTGGGAGCTGGTAGGCAGTATGCCTGTACCCCGCTATGATTTTGGATGTTGTGAAATGCAAGGTGAGTGGTTTTTGGTTATGACTTTCCCATATGAATAATAAACAATAGTTCAGAGAGGTTGTTGTGTAAAGAATTTAGAGGTTTACATTTCAACCAGGAATTCCTGCCTTATATCCACCTTGTAGCTTTGTAAGACTTGTTGATCTCTGAGCTTTCAGCTCTGAGAGCGTATCAGTGGTTCTCTTCCTTTCTGCCATTTCTCCTTTTCTGATGTGTATTTTTATTCCTGTGGAAATTGAACCAAAAGGTCTCCACTCCATTTAACAAAATATAAAACCAAAATTTAATAAGCCATCTTAGAAATTTTCCCTGGCCTATCAGTTACCCTTTGAAAAAAGTTTTCTTGTGGTTATGAACATGAAATCCAGCCAGTGTTGACCATCTCAAAATACAGAGAGCCAAAGGCCATATCTTTTGTGAATGTTCTTAATAAATATTTGCATTCCAACCTCACAAGTAGTCCCCTACCCTTCCTCAGCTAACTTAGGGTACATCTGTGTGGATATACAGCCATACACTGGCTGGCTAGTCTCAGCTGACTGAGGCTCACAGGGCTGAGGTCTATAAAATTTTAGTGAAGATGATGGGGCTGGAGCTTGGACTCTGGGAACCTCCATCCTCTCAGCGTTCCAGGGTCAAAGCTAGGGATGTTAAGAAGCGTGTGATTCATTAATCATGTAGTTGACACAAATTTTGTCGATTATACGATTAATCAGGGTTAACACTGCAAGCACGCAGTCCTGGCTCGCACTGGGTCCCAGAAGCTACCCCTCTGCAGCTCTGCAATACTTTCCTTGCAGAGCCGCAGTGGGGGGTAGCTCCCGGGACCCAGAGTGAGCTGGGACTGAGCCAGGCTGCTGGCCAGCCCTCTAAAACATTTGCTGGCAGAGCCTCAGGAGGGGAGAAGGGGGATGCGTGTAGTTGATAGCATTGATTGATAAGCTTTCACTTACTGGTTAATCATTTCACCAACTACACTATTACATTCCTAGCCACTATTCCATCCCTTCAGTCAGAGCCCAAATGTCTACACTGCCGTTTTCTTGATCCCTATATGATGATCAGTTAGACCTTGAGCATGTGAGCAAAACCAGTCAGATACCTGGGAAGAACTCTCTGTAGTAGCTCAGAGCCCTTCCGTCTCCAGCCATTGGGGATTTTTGCTGGAGGCAGTGGCAGATAGGACGCAGATCATTGTTAGGCAGTCCTGTCAGTCTCTCTTCTCCGTAAATTATCAAGCTCAGTCTTGAAGCGAGTTAGTTTTTTTTTGGGCCCCATCTGCTCCCCTTGTGAGACTACTCCAGAAATACAGGCCTCTGGTGGTAGGAAACTTTTGCCTTATTTCAAACCTAAACTTATTGCTGGCCAGTTCCTATGCCTTTGTTCTGGGGTGCATATTGATGCTTAACTTATGTAACTCATCTCCCTCCCTGGTATTTATCCCTCTGATGTATTGATACGGAGTAATCCCACCTCCTCTCCGACTTCCATTGGCTTGACTGAACAAGCCAACCGCTTTGAGTTTCTTCTCATAAGATTGGTTTTTCTTTTCCTCGGATCTTCTGCATCCAGGGTTTGCACATGGGGGACACAAGGGGTCACGTGTACCCCCAAGGCAGGAGGGGCCGGAAGGAAGGGTAGGATGGCCAGTGCTGGCACCAGGAGTTCGCATTGCTCTGGAGAGGGTGGATCACTCCCATACTCCCTGGCAGAAATTGCCACTGCTGGTGAGTACCAGGTGGGCCGGGGGGAGACCCCTGAGACCAGTGCTGACTCTCCAGCCTCACTAGTCTCCTGGGTCACTTTGGCAAGAGAAAAGGCTGGAGGGGGTGGAGCCAGAGTGGGGAGAGGTAGAGCCTAGGCCAAGGTTGGGGTGGTTTTAGCCCTTCTCTGGGCTGTGGGGGGGACATGTAGCTGGTGCAACCTGTCGCTCCCCCATGACTCTCTCACTAGTCGCTTCTGTCTGCACTTGTTGCAGTTTGAATTCATTTTTTTTAAACATGAGAGACCAGAATTACATACGGTATTCCAGATGAGGTCTTGGCAGTAGCTTGTATAATGGTACTACAGATTGGACCTCCCTGGTCCCAGATAAGGGATTTTCCGGACCAGGAGAGGTCATTTCAGGCCCCATCCCCCCAACCCCTGTTGCCCCTTTCTCCACTTCCTGGCTTCCCCCGCAGCCCAGCTGAGCTGCGCGCTGGCTCCCGGCCCCTCCCCCTAGCCCAGCTGAGCCGCACACATGCTGGTATTCTCTGGTCCTAGAACATCTGTGGTCATGCTGGACCATGGATGTTGCTGGACCAGAGAATCCCAGATTTTAGAGGTGCAACCTGTAACACTTCCCTGTCTCTAATGGAAATACCTTGCGTGATGCACACCAGGATTGCATTAGCCTTTTCACAGCCGCATCACATTGATGGCTCATGGTCCTCCAATAATCGACCAATATCCCCAGCTCGTTCTCCTCCACTGTCAGTCCCACTGACAATTCTTGTTGTTAGAATCATAGAATACTAGGACTGGAAGGGACCTCGAGAGGTCATAGAGTCCAGTCCCCTGCCCTCATGGCAGGACCAAGTAGTGTCTAGACCATCCCTGGTAGACATTTATCTAACCTACTCTTAAATATCTCCACAGATGGAGATTCCACAACCTCCCTGGGCAATTTATTCCAGTTTTTAACAACCCTGACAGTTAGGAACTTTTTCCTAATGTCCAACCTAAACCTCCCTTGCTGCAGTTTAAGCCCATTGCTTCTTGTCCTTCCTCAGAGGCCAAGATGAACAAGTTTTCTCCCTCCTCCTTATGACATTCTTTTAGATACCTGAAAACCGCTATTATGTCCCCCCTCAGTCTTCTCTTTTCCAAACTAAACAAACCCAATTCTTTCAGCCTTCCTTCATAGGTCATGTGCTCTAGACCTTGAATCATTCTTGTTGCTCTTTTCTGGACCCTCTTCAGTTTCTCCACATCTTTCTTGAAATGCGGTGCCCAGAACTGGACACAATATTCCAACTGAGGCCTAACCAGCGCAGAGTAGAGCGGAAGAATGACTTCTCATGTCTTGCTCACAACACACCTGTTAATGCATCCCAGAATCATGTTTGCTTTTTTTGCAACAGCATCACACTGCTGACTCATATTCAGCTTGTGGTCCACTATAACCCCTAGATCCCTTTCTGCCGTACTCCTTCCTAGACAGTCGCTTCCCATTCTGTATGTGTGAAACTGATTGTTCCTTCCTAAGTGGAGCACTTTGCATTTGTCTTTATTAAATTTCATCCTGTTTACCTCAGACCATTTCGAATTATGACTCTATCCTCCAAAGCAGTTGCAACCCCTCCCAGCTTGGTATCATCTGCAGACTTAAGAAGTGTACTTTCGATGCCAATTATCTAAATCGTTGATGAAGATATTGAACAGAGCCGGTCCCAGAACAGACCCCTGCGGAACCCCATTTGTTATACCTTTCCAGCAGGATTGAGAACCATTAATAACTACTCTCTGAGTACGGTTATCCAGCCAGTTATGTACCCACCTTATAGTAGCCTCACTAAGTTGTATTTGCCTAGTTTATTGATAAGAATATCATGCGAGACCGTATCAAACGCCTTACTAAAGTCTAGGTATACCACATCCACCACTTCTCCCTTATTCACAAGACTCGTTATCCTATCAAAGAAAGCTATCAGATTGGTTTGACACGATTTGTTCTTTACAAATCCATGCTGGCTGTTCCCTATCACCTTACCACCTTCCAAGTGTTTGCAGATGATTTCCTTAATTACTTGCTCCATTATCTTCCCTGGCACAGAAGTTAAACTAACTGGTCTGTAGTTTCCTGGGTTGTTCTTATTTCCCTTTTTATAGATGGGCACTAGATTTTCCCTTTTCCAGTCTTCTGGAATCTCTCCGGTCTCCCATGATTTTCCAAAGATGATAGCTAGAGGCACAGATACCTCCTCTATCAGCTCCTTGAGTATTCTAGGATGCATTTCATCAGGGCCTGGTGACTTGCAGGCATCTAATTTTAGTTAGTTCCTAAATGCATGACCTTGCAACTTTGCACTATTAACTGTCATTCCATTTCTGTTACTCCAGTTTACAGGGTCATCCAGATCTTGTATGGTATTCCAGTCCTCCTTGGTATTGGCAGTATCTCCCCACTTTGTGTCCTCTGCATGTTTTATTAGCACACTCCCACTTCTTGTGCTGCAGTCAGTAATAAAAATGTCAAATAAGGTTGGTCTCAAGACTGATCCCTGAAGAATTTTACCAATAACCTTCCTCTAGCCTGAGAGTTCATTTTTCAGTATGACCCATTGTAGTCTCCCCTTTAACCAGTCCCTTAGCCGCCTTTCTGTTCTCATATTAATCCCTGTTATCTCCAATTTAATTAATTTCTCATGTAGAACTGTATCAGACATCTTACTGACATCCAGGTAGATTAGATCTACTGCATTTCCTTTGCCTAAAAAATGAGTTAACTTCTCAAAAAAAGTCTCAGAGGGGTAGTCATGTTAGTCTGTAACTGAAAAAACTTGAAAAACAATGAATGGCCCTGCAGCACCTTATAAATTAACAAAAAATGCAGATAGCATCATGAGCTTGCATGGACACAACCCACTTCAGATGAATGGTGTAAGGGGTCCAGAGGTACAAATAAATAGCAGAAAAAGAGGGAATGAGGAGGGAAAGAGAAGGAAAAAAATCTTGTCAATTAGTGTCCATGCCCCATGCTAAATGAGGTTAATAGAGTGAGCTATAAGTGCCCGATACTTAGCTTTTGATGTCAATATAGTGGTCTATCCAGTTCATGTCTTTGTTCAAACCTTGATAAAAAGTGTCAGTTTGCAAATGAAGGCAAGTTCCACAGCTTCTCTCCATCTGGTTTTTGAAATTACTTTGTAATTCTAAAATGACTTTTAGATTAATAAATGAGTACCCGGGCAAGTTAAAACGTTCCTCAATGGGTGTCGAGGTGTTACCATTTCAAATATCTGATTTGTGTCCATTAATCCTTTGCCGTGGAGACTGTCCAGTTTGACCACTAGACACAAAGGACTGTACATTGTTTACATTTTCTCAAATTTAAGATATTAGTAATTAAGATATTAACTTTGGAATACAACAAAGTAGGCTAATATCTACTTTTTGCAGTTCACCAAGCTTGGACAAGATGATTTATCTTTAAGAAACATTCTAAGGGCACTTTGTGAATCACCTGTTTATCACTCTGTTTGTAAACAAAATTCTGACTCCCTGCCTCCGGGGCACAAACTGGAAGCAGCACTTCTCCTGTCTCACCTGAGAACTTAATGCACAGGCTGCCTGCCCCTAAGGCTTGCAGGTTTTTTGGAGCCCAATTCCCCTTATGTATATCTACTTAGAGAAGAAACAAACCACTGCAATGAGTCTCAGAGCCTACCTGTTAATTAACTGCCTGAAGTTTGCAGTATAGGGCTAACAGCAGTGTAGTGTAGCCGGGCCCTGAAACCTGAAGAGGCGAGAGAGTCTCGGAACCTGGTCTCCATCCCATGGCTAAATATCTACGCTGCTATTTGTAGTCCTGCTGCAGTGTTTGCGTAGTTTTTATTAGGGCTGTCAACTGACCTGCGTTAACGCTTGCAATTAACGCAGGACAGGATTAATACGTTAATTTTTTTTAACGCGTTAATTGCAGGCGTTAGTGCTGTGTTGCCCCTTTGAAGCACCGGAGAGGCACTTCAAAGAGGCAGCGCAAGGAGAGCTGGGGATCAGCTGGAGTCCCCAGCTGATCCCAGGCTCCTAATGTGCTGCCCCTTGGAAATGCCACTGCGGCGCTTCCAAGGGGCAGTGTTGCATGGAGCCCGGGGTCAGCTCGGGACTCCAGCTACTCCCAGGCTCCATACAGCACTGCGGCGTTTCAACAAAGGGGAGGCGCACGTGATTAATCGCGATTAAATTTTTTAATCGCTTGACAGCCCTAGTTTTTATTTGTTGTGGTTTGTTTTTGTTGGTTTTGGGCCAGTGGGAGATGTTGATTTCCATTCTTAAGTAAATTTAATGAAAGGATCAAATTAGTTATTGTGTGATATATAATTCAACTTGTTTTCTGTGATGCCTGCCATGCCTAAGCATAGACTGAATAGGGAATAAAAAAACCTTGTCTCTCCAGGTTTAATTTACATTGTTGGGGGCATCAGCAATGAAGGAGTAGAGCTACGTTCTGTTGAAGTCTATGATCCAATATCCAAACGTTGGGCTGCGCTTCCTCCAATGGACACCCGAAGGGCATACGTTGGCGTAGCTGCCCTCAATGATTGTATCTATTCTGTTGGAGGAATGAATGAGAGTCAAGATGCACTTCGTACTGTAGAGAGATATTCCTTTGAAGAGGTACAGTAGATGGCTTAGGAATCTCTTTTAGAAATGCAGACTGCCGCTTTATTTATTAGGCTTTGTAAAGAAGCCAATAAATGCTGTGTATTTTCATAGTGAGAGATTGTGTTGGCAAGTTGGTTGTTATATACCTGGTGAGAATGTAACTCATGTTGATGAGATAAACATTTTAAAACAAGCTCCATTTCCTATTTGCTCCTAGTCAATAATCTGGAAACTACACGTCAGGGACCTTCGAGATAGTGTCCGTAGTTCATATACTTGCTGATTTTTTGAGTATATCTCTATCTAATCTTAATCATATAGTGTTTGAAAAGCATGTGTGCACACTTTTGGATAACCCAAAGTTAACCAACACACTGACCTAACAGTAGACAAAAAGATCATAGCTACTAAATGTCCTGGAGAATGTGAAAGAGCAGTTTGTCTATAGGTTGTCCCATACATTACTCCAGAGTCCATACACTAGACAAGTTTCTTGGATATCATAGAATTTACCATAAGCCCAGCTCTGAAGTAGGGATGTCAACGTGTAGTCGACTACACGATTAACCAATAAGTCTTGGCTTATTGGTTAATCCTGTTGACTGTATGCATCAGCAGCAAGGTGGAGGGGTGTGGGAGCTGGTACCTCTGAGCTTTAAGCAGGCTCCCCATGAGAACCAGATCTGCCTCACCCTGCCCCCACGCTGCTGCCTCTGCTGGACGTAGGGAGCCAGGTTTCAAGCAGGCTTCCCGCGTGTGCCAGATCTGTGGACCCACCCCACTGCCTCTCGCTGACTCCTACAAGAGGCAGCAACGGTGGGGCAGGTAGGAGTCCGTGCTGGGGGGGAGCCAGCTTAAAAGCCGGTGTTCCCCCGCCCCCCAGCTTCATGGTGCAAAGAGGCAGCAGCACGGAGGACAAGGGGGGCAGGCGAGGCTGCCTCAGAGCAGCTTCTGTCTGCGGCAGCCCAGGCTCCCCGTGGACAAAGGCTGATCTGTGGCATCAGCCCCTGTACATGGGGAGGGGGGGTCCGAGCTCCCCACAGACAGAGGTTGCTGCCAGAGACCAGTCTCTGTCTGTAGGGAGCTTGGACCCCCGCGGACAAGGGCTGATGGCACTCTGCACTGCTGCCTCTTTATCAGAGGCTGCAAGCAGCTGGTCTGCGCAGGGAGCTGGTTTTTAAACTGACTCTCCTGATGGACTGGTTCCTGCCTGCCACCTCATGCTGCTGCCTCTGTATCAGAGACAGCAGCACGGGATAGCAGGGGGCTCCCTGCGAGGGGGGCGGGAAGCACACTGGTTTCTGGCCTCACCCTCGGGGACTATCGAATTGTTGTGTAACCACTAAGATTTCATGTAGTTACATGGCTATTCAGTTACATGATATCTAACATTCCTACTCTGAAGTGCTGCTGTTGGTGCTTTTCCCTCCATATCAATACCAAAGCAGTATCCCAAAATGGTGCTGGAAATCACTGTGCTGTCAGTAGGTTTTGATGTAAGTGCTGCCTACTGTGGTTCTGCACATTCCATGGCACTTTTCATAGGAGTAGTATTGACAGTCCTCGGGGCAGGGAGGATGTTAAATTTTGCCACCTGGCAGTCCCTTTGTAATAGAGATGGAGTCTTCTTTGCTGCTTGTTCCAAATTGTTTCTGTTCTTGTGCAGTACTGTTCCTGTGCAGTACTAAACAGGAATGTAACATCCAGGTTCATCAGTTAACCAGTTAAACCTTAGTTTAACCAGTTAGCTGAATAAACAGGATCCCACTCCTAATCTCTTCCTCCCCCACTCTCCTGCACTGGGGGGGGGAGGCGGGCAGCAGCAGGAGCCAGGCCAGGGCAATGCGTGGAGCTGCCGGCTTCTCCTCCCTCCCAACCTCCCCTCCCCCCCCCCCCCCCGCAAGGCTGCCCATGGTAGGCCGCAGGTGGGAAGCTGCTCCCAGGTACCAGTTAACCAGTACCTGGTAAGTATCACCCAGTAAGGATTACCCATTCACATCCTAGTGCTGAGCAGGTGTTATGCTCAACTCCGGAGGTGTACATACATGGACATACAAGAATAAGCAAAAGTTTGCAGGATCAAGCCCATCTCTTCAGGTGCTTTCGGATGTTTCAGGGTGGACAGTACCACATACATGTACGGTACTGCTTAGCATATTTGAATCTGCTTATGGTAGGTAGCTTAGTGGTAATGTGGGGGACTTTAGACATTTCAGTAAACGTAGAGTAATTCTCATGGGAAGTGGTTGGGGAGTAGTGCCAGTGCCTAAGGGGCTTAACTGCAGTAAATCTATTTGCGGATATTTTTTCCTTCCTTCATCAGGAGAAATGGGTTGAAGTTGCATCAATGAAGGTACCCAGATGCGGTGTGTGTGTTGTGGCTGTGAATGGACTTCTTTACGCTTCAGGAGGCCGAGCTTCTAGCCATGATTTCGCTGCCCCGGGGACGTTGGATTCTGTTGAAGTGTATAACCCTCATACGGACACATGGACTGAAATAGCAAACATGATCACCAGCCGCTGCGAAGGAGGTGTGGCTGTGTTGTAGAAGAGGTCTTCAAAGAACTCCAGGAAGACAGGCGGCGGGAAAGATGAGCATCTGGCTTTCCACAGACAATAAGGTTTTATGCGTCTCTGGCCAGGATCCACTTTCCCTTTGTGGCTGTTGTGTGGAGTTGGTAGAGGAGCAGATCTCAGGTACGTTTGTAGGGCTTTTCCTGAGCAAAAAGAAACTTTCCCCTAAGATGACAACTGGCCAGTCTAAAGTCTGTTACATGAGGTACCATCTGTTGAGAGCAGAAATGCTTTTTGTGATTAGATTAAGCTAATTGAATGTGAAATAACTGGGGACTCTTGGGCAAATTAGACCTTAACTGAGGACTGATCTTTTCTGTGAGTGCTGGAATGACATTAGTGAGGTACATGAAACTCCATGTTCCTATGAATTGATACATATGAACATGAATGCTAGTATCCTTAGTAGGATTTAACTAAGAAGGTGGCTTCTTTACACTGCTAGGGCTTTATCTGAAGTGAAGAGCATCTTGGCTGTTGCCTTAGCACTAGGAGTTGCCTTTTGCTGGTAGAGACTATGCCAGGTGAGGATGGTTTCTAACAAACAAACAAAGATTTATACTTCTACTTGTAGCCTCATCTCACTTGAGGTTCTCTTCAGCTGCAGAACATGCACCCTAGAAATTAAATGGAGGTGAATTGTCCTTTATTCCCCAATAGATTTTCTTGATAAAGGACCTGTTAATAAGTGGCTGACAGGATGGAGTGGCTTACTCCATCACTACTTTTCCTGTAAAGCTCAGCGCAGTTTCGTTGTTTGTGCTAGAATAACACTGGAATGCTGTTACCTCGTGGGTGGCAGACGCATCTATCCACCCGAGTATGGACTTTCTCTTCCCCATTCCATGGAGTGACACCTGTGTGCTGTCCATACGATTTTTGCTGAGCTTTTCAATTGGGAATGTCATCACCTCTTATAGTGCCCGCTCTTCCTTCTGCCTTCCCTTTCCCTTTACTGGAAGGCATTACCCTGTGCACATGTGTGCATGTGTATGCATGCATGGGGACTGTCAGGTAGTAGGATAGACATCCTTCTGCAAGATGCTGCTGCTCTTTCCCACTTACAAAGATGACACTTCTGGCTTGCAACCTTCCTTTTTCCAGGTTGAAACAGACAGAAATTAACAGGAATTGGCTTTGTTCGGTTTCAGAGTGATGCTACTATTGTTTTTTCATTTTGCTATTGTCTTAAAGGTCCTGTTTAGTGTGAGAGAGCTTATTGGGAAAATATTTTTTTTTTTTTTTTTTTTTTTAGCAATTGTGACACCATTTCCAGGTTTTTAATCTTACTGTCTTAAACAAAAAACACATTTGGTACTTGTAGCTTCTGTTTGCACCTTGGCCGGTTTTGGATGAATCATCTGGGATTCAAGTCATAAATGAAATTGTGCTGTGTTGGACAATCTTCTGGAATACAAACACCATTAGAAGAATAATACAATGGGAAGTCTTCATTATGTAGACCTGATCTCCAGATCAAGGATGTTACCTGCACAGTATGAAGTTGTTTGGAAAAATAAAAATAAAAAGCATCTAGTCTGTGTAGTAGCTACTTGAAAACTGAATTAACATATTAAAGGGAAAAAACATTATCCACGCTAGTTTAAGTTTGCTATATAACAAAGTGCTTGCTTCTCTGATACTTTAAACGCCTGTATTCAAGATGGACTTCTAATGGTTGTGAAGCTAGCTCTTGTTTCTCTACCTTTTGTGTGAGCCAAGTGAGTTTGCTCTTTAAATTGCTGTATATATCTTGTAACTAGCTGCAGGTCATGAGTATGTATCTCAGTGGTGGAATGCTGTGTTTTTACAGAATGCTTTTTTTTAGTAATGATGGTGAGTGGCATTGCTGTTACCTATAACAAAAATTGAGATATTCTTGTTGAAACTTTGTGTTTAAATTCTGAAGAACATTGAGAGAAACAGCTTTATAAGAGAAAAAACACTGACAAATTGTTTTTAGAAACAAAAATGTGCTTCTAACATAAAATATTTATTGTATTTCCTTACTACTGATGAGATCCTTTGACTACAGGATCTTTGGGAAATGGGGGCTAATTGGATAGCTACCCTGTACTGCATACTGCCTTTTGACTGGAAAGAGCTGAAGTGGGAGATGTTTTACAGTCAAGCATCTGCAGATTCCCATGCTTATTGCATTTGGGTGCTATAAGATTTCAGCTTACTTTATTATGATGTCTGCCGTCAGCTATTTATCTCTTGCAGTCTGGAGTCAGGGAGGCCTTTTTGTTGTACCATGAGGTAGTTTCTTTTGACCAATGCTCAGGACTTTCATCTGTTGGCTGACAGTTGTGGGGTTGCAGTCTGCCACCACCACATATCTAGTCTCCTGTGAGAGAGGTGGGATAGCTTCTACAACTGGCTTCATACTAGTCTGTGCTGCTATCAGTTTCTCCTTTATATGTTTATCAAGCAGCCATGTTGGTTAAGAGGGAGTGACACAATGAACTTTGCTTTTCTTTAAATTGAAAACTCAATTTTATTTCCTCTACACCAAAACAAAGTGGAAGTGAAGCCTTTCAAACTCTGCTGCATCCAGTGTTTGTCTCTGTCCTCGTGCAATGCTGCTGCTATACCCACTACTTCTGCAGCTTCTTCTGAACAGGGCTTTCCAGTCCCTTGTAGCACTAACGGGGAGGAGGGCTGGAAAGCAGCATATCCAGTTTGGGGCTGGCCATCCTGGTAGTAACTACTCTCATTCACTGCCCAACCAAACCCTGCTCCTTAGCTTTACTGGAGCTGGTTTCAATCCAAAAAAGTGACATGACTGGGTCCAGTGTTGGAAGTGGGCACATTAGTCAATAATGCATAGGGCAGCACATTCAGCTGCATTCAGGAAAAATCCTCATCAATTCCTGTTATTTTCAGGAGTTAAGGATGCAGTCCCCTGATTACAATAACACCTGCATTCACAAAGAGCACCCCGTGAACACTGTTTACAACTCCAGCCACTCTGAATGTGTGCCAGTGGAGGAGAGGATGCTGATAGGACTCCTATGGCACAATCACAGATCAGCATTAAGGAATGACATTGGACTTGGCATCACCTTCCTCAGTTTTCATCGGGCTAAAGTAAAGCCTTGCCACTTAGCTTTAAATACCCATTTGCTGCATACTTTTATGTTCAAGGATTTATACCTGTTTTAGGTGGATTTCTACTGAAGGAACATTGGCTTAATCTTCTGCCTTAGCAGAGTGAAGTTTAAAGGGAGGGGTCTGAGAACTATTGTGGAGAAGTGTGCGCTACACTTCTCTAGCACATTTAATACTCAACCTACTGTGAAGCATCTACAGTTTACAAATGTTACTGAGTGGCCAACAAAAAGCAGATGTAGCCCATCCAGGTGGAGTTGCTCAACCCCTTCTAGGGAACTACACCTAGATTTCTGTGCAAAATAACTGCTTGAGTTACTTACTGAGAGCCAGGGAGCAATGCCTGCTGGCAGCAGGCACACTATTCCAGTGTTTCTGAACCTTTTTTTATAAAGTACCCCTTTTTAAAAAAAAAAAAAAGTACCCCCAGTGTAGGGATAACATATTAAAGTATTAAAAATGATTCCCCAAGTAGAAGAAGCATATAAGTGTTTAGATTTATTCTTGTTAAAGTGTTTAGATTTAGTGTTATCAAGCTTGATAAGTGTTTAGATTTATTATTATTATTATTTGTTAAGATTGTTAAATGTTTAGATTTATAATTATTGCCCCTCTAGAATATAATTTGTTAGGAATGTAATATTAGGTCATGTAACTTAAAACTGTTAAGAATATAATACTATGTAGCCAGAAACAGCTCCCCTCTCTGTGTCCCAGGGCATGCTCAAACTTTCACAAGTGGCTGCTTGTCAAGCCACCAACTCTGCTCTGGGAGCCAAGCCATTGTTACACAATTGATGCCCCTTCTCTTCAAAGCATTGTGAACCAATTAACCCTAATCGCAGACTGAAACATTGTAACTATAACAGTAACTAACTCCCCACTCAGAGAGAGAATGTTTTAAGAAATGCCACCCAGAAACTTTTGTAACTTTTTGTAACTACAACTCTTGTATATGTAAAATTATTATGATACAAAATACTGTAAGTGAAACATTAATTAGGGAATGTATGTAAGAGAGAGAGTGCTTGGACAATGAATGAATGGTTTGAGAGGTGCCAGCCTGAGAGTACAGTATCAAAGGGCTGAAGAAGGCATCAGGTGCCAGTGCAACCAAAAGGTGTCAAGTGGAGAAAAACTGGAGACTGGAGGTCCACCCTATGAGATCACTGACGAGCACCTGGCAGCTACCCTGTAGACATCAGCATGACGCAGCAATTCCCATAGACTGGCATAGGAAGAAATTCCTATAAAGACTGGACCAAAAGACTATGGAGTCAGAGTCCAAGGTTCTGCTGCCAGCTTACCAGGAGCTTCAGAGGCGCATCTGATCAGGACTTCGCTCTCCACTACCATCACTTGTGTACAGAATACCTGGCCAGTACTCTGTCACAAGCAACTTCCAGGGTGGTAACTATAACTACACAGAACCTGAATGAATGGATGAATGATCAAATGAATGTTTATAAAAAGTGTATAAGGGTTAAGTAGTGATAGGAATAAGTAGTTAAACAACGTTGTTTGCTTCTATCTTTTCTTTATTCTTTATTATTATCTTTACAATAAATGTGGCTTTTTGCCTTATCCCCCTCATAAGATCCTGCTTGCTTTTATTGGTATAACACCACTACCTACCGTTTTCAGAGGCACAAATTTTTTTCTACCATTGCAACAACTTATGTTTAAACAACTTAATCATAGCCAGGCAGGTGATGAAATTTTTGGGTGTAAAAAGTACAATAATAAAACACTGTAAACTTAAAACAAAAAGTCAGTTTTCTCCAAGTTTCAGTTGTGTTGATGTACCCCCCCAGACTTCTCTCAAGTACCCCTAAGGGTACTCGTACTACTGGTTTGAGAAACACTGCACTATTCCATAGCTAATGTGACACATTCTGTATCTAAAAGGTGTCAGGCAAGGTGGTATATGCAGACTAGTAACAAACTGGTCATTATTGTGTGACTTGTGTGTCGTCAGTTTATCAAGAATCTGAGTTGTGTGCTGAACATGTGTTCTTAAACATTGTTTTGCAAGCAGTGCATTAAGCCTAGCCTGTCCTAGACAGAGGAATGTTGTTTCACCTGTTTTCCTGTCTCCAGTTAAATTAAGCAAGATAATACCTTGAAAGAACAAAGAAAAGTGCATCTACATATAAACACAGCCATCAACCTAAATGATCATGGGGGAAGACGACTTACTGATCACAATAGAGGATGAAGTCTACATGCTCCGGAAGCCTTCCTGGCCCTTGAAAAGGAGAACAGATTTTGTGAAAGTGAGAGCCATTTTGCTATCCAAAACCAGGGAAACAAAGGAGGAGCTGTGCCCTTTCACCGCATGGAGCATGGATCTTCTGGGCTGAAAACATAGTCAGTTTAGCTCCTCTAGGTGAGAAATCTGAAGAATGTAACTCTGGGATAGACAATAAGCAGCCAGTGGGTTTGGATGTGGTTCCACCGCTTCCCACAGCTCTCATTGGCTGGAAAGGCGAACTGCAGCCAATGGGAGCTGTGTGTGGCCATACCTGCACTTGCTCAAGTAAATAAAGTCTGGCAACCCGCCAAAGGCTAACTGGCAAACTGCATCCTGCCTGCAAGCTACTTATTTCCTACTCCTGGTGTAATGCATTGAAATTGAGTCTTACCCACTAGAAAGTCTGGCTTTTTTTTTTTAATTTTAAGCGTACCTCTTCTATGCTCTCTTTTCTCTGTTCTTTATTAATTGGGGATCAATTCTTAAATCATTTACCATGGTTAGTGTATATTTTCTCCACAGTAGAATTTAGGTCAAGGAAGACTCTTGTCCAATGGTGATGTGGGAGTGATATTTACAAGCAGTATTATCAAAGAAAAGCAGCTGTATATGTAACAGCCTTTGACATCATGATTTCTCCAGTTGTCTACACACGCAAGTATAGTGCAATCATTGTTCAATTTTCAGCAGAAACAGGAAGTGCTTTCTTTCATCCCATGGTTTTCAGCCAGGGTTTGTAACACTTACAAAGGCCATGACCTTATTTCTTCTACCCAGAACTCAGCATATTTTATAATTAAGCTCATCCTTGTTTTAATAAGTATTCAGAGTACATGAGGAGCTCAGTCTACCCCAAACATTTACACTTATTACGGTTGTACTGAAAGATGCAGTCAGGCTTGGGCTCTTGCTGTACAAATAAGAGAAGATTCCCACCTGCCTTGAAAATAATCCAAAGAGAATGACTAATGCATATGCAAATCCTTCTCTGCTTAAATTGCTTCAAAACTGGTTGCCTCCAAAGTAAATATCTTGCAAGCTGCTGTTTTCTGATTTCCACTCCTGGCTGAGAGAAGCTAAGCATTTTCTTTTACTTTCTATAAATTAATAAATTCTGCTTAGGCTTGACAGAAAAAAAGAATTTTGGGCTGTTGGTTTATTATGTTTCATTTTTATTTTCTTGCACTGATACTTAGCTGCTTCTCTGGAAAAACATTTGTAAGTCCTAAAGTGGTTACCAATGAAAATACCGCCACCAGTGTTAGTACTACCCTCAGGGCTTTAAACCAGCTGGGATAAGTAGGAAGAAGGGCAAGATCATAATGTAATGCTATCCCTAATCCAATTATCACCATAATTGCAGCTTGAGTGAGGTCATCTTTAAAAAGTATGGCAAACCAGGCTAGTAAAGGAGGAACTACACTGTTACCCAAGTTCATCCAGTCGGGATTAGCTGGGCTATTTTCGGGGAGGGCAAATCCCCACCTGGCTCCTCCTAGAAAAGAGAGGATAGAGGCCCCATATGTAATTTGAGCAAATGCCAACTCGGGGTAGTAGGTCTGTTGGGCAACCATTATCAGTGGCACCGAAACAAATGGAATCAGCCCTGCAAGGCCCAGGTAAAAAGCAGGCTTCGGTGAGTCTTTTAGTGACTTCATATCATGGCGCACGAGCCCCGGTTGTTCAGGTTCTGGTTCTTTCGGTTTCTTTTTCTTTAAGCAGCGGAGAGAGCTGTGGAACCCCTGGGCCTTGGTTACACAGGCTGAGGCCTGGCTGAGGAGCTGCAATCTCGATGGATGGGAAAGAACTCTCTGCGGAGAGAGACTGAGAGGAGACCAGCAGATGGTCTTATTCCATCCATACTGTAGATGTCTGTGAAGGGTCAACTTCCGGAGCTGCAATTACAAAATTTATTAGGAGTGTCTGACCAAGTATTTGTTAGCCTAGAGAGCTGATTAGTTACTCCCTACACACAACTTAGCAGATTTCCACAACTGCACTATATAGTCTGTTAATTGAAGGTTTATAAAGAGATTTTATCCCTTCTTCACTTAAAGAGCACTGCTGCTTTTATATGAAGTTGACTGTGCAACGCACCCAACAGCAAACTTTTCACTGAGGTTACAGAAATAACCCTTCTGCCCTGTTTTTGACATGGCAGTGTCCTGCAAAGAGATTATCTGCATTTGTGCTCTTTTTTGCTGCTTTAGGGTGAATAAGGAAATCCTGAAAGGTTTCCTCTAACTACTTTCCCAGCTTGTCTTTTCACAGTGCAAATTCCAAGCTCCCGCAGGGTAGACATTAAGGATGTTAAGAGGTGGGTAATTCGCTAATCGTGTAGTCGATAAAATTTTTATCGACTACATGATTAGTTTATAAGGAAAGAAGTGTTCAGTCCTGGCACTGGATCCAGGAGCTACGTCCTCCCCCCCCCCCCACACTGTGACTCTGCAGTTTAAATGTAGTAAGAGCTGGGCAGGCAGGCAGCTGGGATCCCCCGCTGACAGGGGCTGCTGCTGGAATAGCCTCCCGTTTCCCCTCATGCTGCTGCCTCTATCAGCGCAGGGGAGAGGCAGGTGGCACTGTGATGGGGGGAGAACAGGCTTTTAAGATGGCTCCCCCCAGCACCGGCTCCTGCTCCTCCCCTTGCTGCCTCTGATATGGGAGGAAATGTGATTAGTCCACTACTCGATTACATCCTTAGTAGACATTTCTATCATAAGTAGGGAACTAATGCAATGAGATCATGAGAGCCAACAACACAGAGCAACTGAAAGGGAACAGGATTTTTAGACACTTTTTAAAACTTCTCTTTAAACACCTTGTTATATTTAATTCACTAAGATTTCTGATAAAACAGGCCTGGACAAAATTACTCTCACTGTTGAAATTTTATGTCTTACTACAGGCCTGGGTAAAATCCAGCCTACCCACCCAGGCTCCCCACTTGCCTTGCCCCACCTGCACGCCACTCAAACATGGCTGTGGGGTGGTTTTTCTTTAAAAACTGTGAGTCCGGAGGTGAGGCCAGGGGGAAGCTTTAGGAGCTGCTCCTGCCCCCAGCACAATCCCATTGGCCGATTTCTGGCCAGAAACTGGCCAATGGCAGCTGCCCCTTTCAATAACAGGCAGCCATGAAGCACAAGGGGCTCTAGAGCACATGGCTAGAGCCTGTGCTAGGATGGGGCAGGAAGGGAGGCTGATTCAGGAACAGGTTGCTGGCTGGTAAGTCTCCTGGCCAGTCCCTCCCTTCCCCAACCCTCTGCCTATTGTCCCCCTACTCCACATACCCAAATCCTCTGCCCCCCTCCTGTATCCCAATTCCCTGCCCTATGTCACAATCCAACCCCCTGCACACCAGTCCAGTGTCCCAGGTCATGACTGCCTCCTTCACCCAAACTCCCTCCCTTGCCCCAAGTTCTCTTCTGCACCCAAACTCCATGCCAGAGCCTGCACCTCCTCTATTAACATCATGGAAAAGTACAGCCCTCAACCACTTTCCAAATTCTTGGAGTGGCCCCCCCATCAAAAATTATTGCCACTCCCTGAGATAAAAGAAAGTCTGTGTTAATTGTTAAGGTGAAGGCATAATCTTTAAGATGCTAGAGCTCACAGTAACATCCCTGTGACCTCTCTGAGGCCCTCTTACAAAAACTGACATTTTTGAAGGTGTAGGGGAAGCAGCACAACACCTTTCTGCCTTCTTTATATTCAATCAAAAGAGAGCAGCTGCATAACTTTTAAAAAATACTTTGCATAGTATGGAGACCCTGTCATCACCATCATGTTACAGCTGTTTCAATTAAAAGGAATTTTGTGGTGCTTATATGATCCAGACTGTCCATTTAAGTTCTGTCCATAGTTACACCCATGAAATCCCACCAACTTCACTAAGGTCATGGAGACACAACTGAAGGAAGGATTTGGCCCTTTAATATTCTTAGCTGTCAAATACCACTGACAAAACATAGCAGTAAGCCTATGATAAATCCATGTGGCTGAGCTGAGGTCTAATGCCATGCAAAAATCAGGGAAAAGATCATTGACAATAACTTTAAACATTAGAAAAGTTCCTTTGGAAAACACTACATCTGATAAAAATGAAGCCTCAGTCTGCTGTAAAATATGAGCCAACTGTGTTTTATACCCAAGATTATTTGCCTTCTTATTTTGTATAGAAAATATAGCTATTTCAGGATAAAATAATGCATTAAAAACTTACATTTAAAGGTATTTGGAAACAACGTCTCTGTACAAGGTGAAACATATTTGCTTAGCAGAAGGCCCTATGGGATGAAGAAAAAAATGTTAGGAGACGTCTCTTAATGATAGCTATACTAAGTAGACTATCCAAGTTTAGAGCATATCTAGTATAAGTTACAACAACAATTTATTTTCCATATTATATCCGAGTAAGAGTCAGAACCATTTTGTTTTATAAATTAGAGGAAGCAAATGGGGACTATGCCTCTTTTTTGAAGCACTATACAGCTAATAACATTTTTGTCTGTATTCTAGCCAACTAATTATATTGAACTAATTATATTATATTTTACAGGGCATTTTGTTTTCAAATTACTTTACAAGTTAAGGCCGTTATCTTGTAATGCTGTTTTTGGGGAGGTTTTTGTTTTCCAAATCAAGGCCAAAGTATATCTCAAGGTGCCCATGAAGTAGGTAGTCTCCATTTTACAGTATAAATGGTTTGTGGAAGCTGTACAGGTGGTTGATGGCAGAGCTGGATTTAGAATTCCTTCTCCCAGCCCCAAATTGAATCCACTAATCCTACCCCAAAAAATCCTCTAAAGGTTGGAAGTTTCTATATTATCCGCTGTTCCCTTAAAAAAAACAGAGGTGATGCTGTGATTGGATAAAAGGATGTTTGAAATGGGTCCACTGTGTATTACAGAAGTAGCCTGAAGTACCAATCAAGCCTGGCCCCCGCTGGAGAAAGGAAGAGTTTACAAGCTAAATAACCAACCCAGGCAAAGGAAGACTCCTGGGGGAGAAAATCAGTCACTTGCCCAGAGAGAGCCTGTGGCAGAGCGTTCCAGGAAAGCAAGCCCTGCTTGCACAGGCAGAGCCGCTCCTCTCTCTGGGGCGCCCAGCACAACCCCCCCACGTCCAGCTGCCTCCGGGGGGATCACTCACCGGCCCCAGGCAGCTTCCCGTGCTGCAGATGGGATGCAGCATCCGGCAGGAGGGGCAGGCTTCCAGTGTGCGCTGGGTGTAGAGCCCCAGCCCGGAACAACACGGGCCATCCACTCTAGTTCCGCTTTGGCTGCGAAACAGCGACGCCAACTCCCCAGACTTGTCTGTTTTAGTTTCGTGGCGTGACAAAAATCCCCCCCTTGCCCTGAGCGCTCATCAGTCAGGAGGGTGGGAGTGGCAGGGTTAACAGGCATCAAGTCTAACGGGAGGAGAAATTGCATTAAAAAAATACAAGGGTTTATCTCCCCTATTGAAAAGGTCTGATTGCGGGCAGGTTATGCTGAACCAGTGTAAGTGTTCCCACCGAGGGGCCATCAGCGCTGCCAAACGTTCAAAAAGCAAGGCTCCTTCCACCCCCTCCAAAACAAAATCAAGGAACAGGGAAACTACATGCATATGTGCAGGATCAGAGCTGGGGTGGGCCTGGTGGGTGCTACTGAAGGCGACACCCCCGCTTTCTAGTCTCACTTATTTAAATGAAACCTGCATGCAGTCCTGAGTAAGCAGAACGCATGTAGCATGCAGTAGTCAAACCCCACCTTTGCAGCTGCAGCTACAGTAACAATTACCCTGAGGTTGACTAACTAGTTAATTGATTGGAAAGACAATGCGGATGAGGTAATATTTTTATTGGACCAATTTCTGCTGAGAGAGACAAGCTTCTGAAGCACAAAGTATTCTTCTTTCTTAACGTTTGTATTGATGTTTCTTTTAGGCTTGCAGCAGGAGCAACCACCAATGGGGAAGTCACTTGTCTTGTATCTTTTTCCTGGAACAGTTCCTCTGAATGTCTAGTCCTTGCTGGGCCTGATCGCTTTACAGCGGGTCCGGTGAAGATTAGCGCAGGTTTGCAGAACAGGTTAGGGGTGGATAATAGCACTAAACATTATGGCAGCAGACAAGCAATCCTCCTGGCCCTGCAACCGCATGTTGCAGGAAGCATCTCTTGGGCGTCATTGCTCTGCTTCTGGGTGGACTGCGAAGCTTCTCTTGCTGAATGTAAAGCCATTGCTGGGTTTCCCCAGTTGTTTCCACTGCCTGTTACACTGCTGCCGCCTGCCTGGCTCGCAGAGGAAATCTCTGTCGAGCAGGAAAGATTGATTTGATTTTCCACTCCCAAAGCCTGTCTGTCTGCTCTGTGTTACTGTTTGTCTGTCTGGATTTCCTCCGTGCTGGGGAGGGGAGGAGCACACGTTTGCTTTCTAGGATTACTTTACTTCCTTCCTTTCACTTTAAGGGATGAAGAGGCGGGCGCTGCTGGGGAGGGCGGGGGGGACTCCAAATCCCAGCATGCAGTGCGGCAGCGGCCTCCCTCACAAGACGTGAAGCAGGTGGCGCAGTGCATGCTGGAACTTGGAGTCCCGCACGGGGAGCGGGGGAGGGGGAGTCAATCCCCCTCCCTCCCTCCCGCGACCCTATGACAGACACAAACAGAGCGGAGCGCGAGCCGCCTGGACAAGCTGGAGGGGGGCGGGGGCGCGCCCGGAGTGCCGACTGGAGAGAGAGGCGCGCGCCAGCCTCGCGCTAAGGAGTCACCGCCCCCGGCCTACGGAGCGTCCCGCGAGAGAAGTCTCGAGCCGCGAGGAGCCAGGCGGGCGGCCGGGCCGCGCCAGGTGGGTGTGTCTCCCACGCGCCAGCCCCTCCCCTCCGGCCCCCGGCCGGGCAGGGCCGGGCAGCCATTTTGGGCAGAGCTTTGTTATGGTTGTGGGGCCGCGGGAGGCAGCGCGGGGCCTGGCCGGTGAGTGGGGGCCCCGCGGGGGGCGCGCGGCCGGCGGTAGCCGGGCCCGACAGCGAGCCGGGAACTGCCGGGCCCGTGAGCGGAGCCGGTCCGGGGAGGCTCGTAGCGAGCCCGGCCTGTGCTGCGGGCTCGCGGCCCCGCTGGCGGCCAAGCAGCCGCTCCGGCGGAGAGGGGGCTGGTAGCGCTAGTGAGGGATACGGCCGGGGGCCGGGGTGCGAGGGGCGGGCGGGGGGCAGGGCTGGTGGCCGGGGTGTGAGGAGCTGGGGGAGCGGGGCAGAGCTGGGGGGGGCGGGCTGGTGGCCGGGGTGTGAGGAGCTGGGGGAGCAGGGCAGAGCTGGGGGGGGCGGGCTGGTGGCCGGGGTGTGAGGAGCTGGGGGAGCGGGGCAGAGCTGGGGGGGGGGCGGGCTGGTGGCCGGGGTGTGAGGAGCTGGGGGGGGCGGGGCAGGGCTGGGGGGGGCGGGCTGGTGGCTGGGGTGTGAGGAGCTGGGGGAGCGGGGCAGAGCTGGGGGGGGCGGGCTGGTGGCCGGGGTGTGAGGGGCTGGGGGGGGCAGGGCTGGTGGCTGGAGTGTGAGGAGCAGGCCGGGCAGGGCCGGGGAGCTGGGGGCCGGAGTGTGAGGAGCGAGGGGGGGGGTAGAGCTGGGGGCCGGAGTGTGAGGAGCAGGGGGGGCCCTCCGGCGGGAGGACCCTGGGATTTGGCTGAGGGAGCAGCCAGGGTGATTGGGGTTTGAGAGAGGGGAGCTGTGGGGGGCCCTGAGAGAGGCCTGTGAGGGGAGGGGTGCCGGATAGCCAGTAGTTTGAAGCTCATTTCTCTTTCACTTTATAAAGTATAAGCATTTTGAAAGGGACTGATGTGGAACAAGCAGATTGTCTTCCGATATCCTGGAAAAAATACTGCTTAGGCAGGATAAAAGCTAATCATTGGGTAACTAGCAGCTCTTGCTTGTGGGAGAGTCAATATCTGTAGCAGCCTCCTTGCTTGAGAAAAGCAGATATGCAGTAACTCACAACAAAGTTTTTGTTTACCTTGAAAGTTTTCGGCAGCCTCCTGGACTTGATGGTTTACAGTCTGGAGGCAGAGTTTGCATTTTTTATGTTTTTCTCTCCATCAGGTGTTTTGGGATCCTTTTGTGCTATTGGAAGTCTGTTAAAAGTAGTGTTAGGAACATTGTGGTGTCATGAAATCGACCAGTGGCTTTTTGAGCATGGCCCCGATGTTTGCAATGTGAATTTAAAAAATGTATAGGAGGGGAGGTGTAACCTCTTGAGAAAACATAAAACAGTTTTGCCATTCAATTTTCCAGTTTAACAGTGCTGTTCTGATGTTTCTTATACTAGTCAAGTGAGAAACATTGATTGCTGTGCATATACCCTGTCCTCAGAGCTAAACCCCCTGAGGCTCAGATGTGAGACAAACTCAAAATGAGATATAATTGCAGGTAAAGTCATCTGTGTCAAAGCCAAGACTCAGCATTTTGGTTACTCAACATTAGAAAATACTAAGTGTCTGCTGATTAGTGAATTTGGGTGTGAAATTAGTTGTGCTGCAGAGAGGTGATATTTTTTAAAGTTATGAGTTAAAAATGAATCCTGTTGCCTAATAAAAGCCATATGAATTGAATCTTGATTTATATTTTTGGCGATTTTCAGATATTTCTGGTAGCTTTTCTGTGATCATTTTAATCAACTTTTTTGTGGGTTTTTTGAAGAAAAATGTAACAACATTATGTATGCTTTGCTTTATAAACTACTATAGTAGCAGGAAATGGGTGTGTATAGCAGTTTCTAAAGGACTACCAGGTGATATCCTATTACAATTAGTAATTGCATTGTAAATACATTTACTTTTTAAAAGTAAAACTGTGTGTAGGTGGAAAATACATAATGTTTTTCCCTCACTTACAAGATAGCAATTTTAGTTTCCTTTGGTTAGTCATTCTTCCAAATGTAGAAAATATTTAACTTGGAACCATAAACAATCTAAATTTTTGTAATCCAGTTTACATTTGGACAAGCCCCTGCATGGGTTGATGTTCTTAAATCGGTTTTTAAAATGGCTTATACTTATCTTAAATGTGTAAGGAAACTAAAACCAAGTTGATAAAAACCGATATAAGAATGTCCACACAGGCAACAATCTAAATCTGTTTTAAAATTACCATTATTTACATCAAGTTTGTGTGTAGGCAAGTGCTAATTATCGAATAGTGATACAAGAGTTATCTGAAAAATTCTTCACTCTTCTTTTTTTTTTTTTTTTTTTAATATATGAACATGGCAGTGTAGGTCCCTCTCACCTGTAATGTTCCAGTTAACACAATTATGCCAGGAGTACTAAGTGTTCTAAAGACTAGCTGAAGTTGGGAATGAGAGCAAAAAGATGTGAGGAAACAATGTGAAAAGATTTGTGATGAGACAGAAAAGAGAATTGAAGAGATGAGATGTATTAGAGTTGCACTTTCTCTTAAAAATGCTAGTTGATTATGAAGACAGATTCTGTATGGTTCAGGTGTTGAGAGAGAAAATATTACCAATTGAAAGAATAAAGCTTGCATTCCTGTAAAAGGTTGCGTATGATGTTGGGTATTGATTAATTCAATAATCATGTAACTACACAAAATCTTAGTGGTTACATGATTATTCAGTAGTGTCCAGGGGTGGGGCCAGCAGCCAGTGCACTCCTGGCTTTACTTCTGGGGAGCCCCTTGCCACCCTGCACTGCTGCCAGCCTCTGTCCATGGGAGGCCTGTGCTCCCCATGGACAGGGGCTACACTGGCATCCCACCTGCCTTCTCCTCCCACCACTGTGGGAGGCAGCAAGGGAGAGCAGACAACTCTGCAGAGCTAGCTTTAAAAGCTGGCTCCCTGTTTGTACCGGCTCCTGCCTGCCCCCCTCACCCTCCATGTTGCTGCCTCTGAATCTGATGGAGGCAGCAAGTTGGGGGAGGAGTGCGTGTAGTAGGATTGTTGAGACAAGGCTTACTGGTTGTTTACTCGACTATACGCTAACATCCCTAATGCTCCTCTGGCCTGGAGACCTGGTATTCCGAAATCCTGGGGCCTGAACCGAAAGAAAAACAGGTATAGTTCAATAATTACTTCGAGAGGAGTACAAAGGGAAGGAACAGCACTTGCTCCAGAGCACGTTCTCTTCTCTGCCTCCAAATATATAGTGGGAACAAACGGATGTTTTTAAATAAATCCTATTTTCTTGTAGATGTCTTTACTGATAAACGAGGAGGAGCAATACAAATATGATTTATAGTGGAACTAGCCTATAATGAAACAAAATGAAAGTATACAATCTTTTCATTTCAAGTTGAGAGAGGGTTAAATTTGAGAGCAATTCTAGTGTAAGGTCAATTTGTTTTATAAATAAAATGTTTGTGTGATATTTTTGTGCTTCAAAATTCCTTCCTGTACTAGGAAATTGAACTATTGTGGAGAATAACCATTAGCCAAGGTTCTAAAACAGTATTAAAATGTTTCAACACAATTCTGGACAAATATCAAGTTTACATCAGAAACAGCATTTAAATACTTTTATCCTACTTTACGGAAATGTTTCAGCAGTTGAATACTGGTTCAAAAAGAATGCTGAAAGTCATTATTACCAGCTGATCAGTTTCCCGATTAAACCTTTTAGACTTCATCTAAATGTCTCTAAGTGATATTTTTGAGTAAATAGGGGGGCATCTGAAAAATGAATGCAAGAGGTGATGGCTATAGTTTTGTGTACAATGTTGATTTTTTTTTTAAAAAGGAAGATAATTTCAATGTGAGAATACAAAGGAGTTTGGAGAATTCGAATCTTGTGTTACTGTTAAGTGTGTATGGTGGGGTAAAATAAATCTAGTGACTCCCATTAATTACTTGAAAATGGCTGGTTTTAAGAGAGTTTTCACATTGAACCTCTTCAGTTGTGGTACAGTCAACTCTACTGTTTCTCTCAGCCTTCTTTGGGACATTTGGATTTTTTTAACTAGAGCCCTGCGTGGATATAGAAGTGGTGTCCACATCTGCAAAATTCATCTGTGGATAGCCACATGCACGTCTGCAGATATGAATACCTGTTAATATAAAGTGGATATCCACAAATTTGCAGGATTCTGGATACAGAATTTGTATTCACAGCTCATTTGTGCTCATTATGGTGTGGATATCTGCATCCAGTGATGCAATACCCAGAAATATAAAGCTATATATATATAAAATAAATAAAAGAGCTCTGCCGGCTCTTGCTATATTTCAAAGGCAGAAGCCCTACTGGGAGCACAGACAGCAGGGGACTCTGGTCTGCTCTCCTGGCACTTTGCTTTTGAAATGTACAAGAGCCCTCCCAGCTTCTTGTACATTTCAAAAGCATGCAGGGCCAGAGTCCCCAGTTCGCCCCAGAGTCCCTGCAGCGCTTCTGCTTTTGAAATGTAGCAAGAGCCCCGCTACATTTCAAAGACAGAAGCGTCACCAGTTCCCCACTATGCTTTGCCCCTTCTCCCCATGGAGATGGTGGTGGGGGAATTGGCTTTTAAGCTGGCTCCCCTCAGCACCGGATCCTGCTCCCACCGCTTGCTGCCTCTCTCTGATTGAGGCAGCAAGGAGCAGGGGAAGAGACTAGTCCAGTCACTAGTCAACTATCCAGTGCTTTTTTTTGTTTTTTGTTTTTTTTAAGTGCTGGTACTCCAGGGAAAAAGTTGTTGAGCTCTGACTGGAGGTGCTGGTACTGCGTACCAGGCAGTACCATCACAAAAAAAGCACTGCAACTATCCAATAAGCACTTGCTTATTGGATAGTCAACTAGTTGTCAACTTGTCGCTTACATCCCTAAGCTGGTTAATAAAACAAGGCATTTTAAAAGAACCTCCAAACATCCAGAACCACCACAAAACTGTTTCAACTATGGAAACCTGTGTTTTAAAAAATGTGTCTTGTGGATTTGAGTACAAACTAGGGATGTAAGAATGTAACCATTTCAAACAATTAACCGATAAGCATGAGCTTATTAGTTACCATAACACATCAGCTCCTGGCCCCTGTCCCAGCAGACTGGAGCTGGGTGCTGCCTCACTGTAGGCTCTGTAGTATAAAGCTTATACTGCAGAACCCAGAGTAGGATCAGAAGCCCAGGAGCCAGCTCTTGGATTGCACTGGCTGCCAGACCTGCTCCGGAGGAGCTGTGCAATATAAGCGTTATACTTTTACAGAGTTACCTAATTAACTGCTTTTTAATGTCCCTAGTACAAACACATGTTGTATGTTTTTGAAAAGTATCTTGAATTTAAAACCAAAATCCAGCAAACCATTAAGTAGCATGGAGTAATAACATCTAGATCTTCAGGGAGCTTGATGTATCTTCCTCTGGAACTGAACAAAGAACTTTGTAGTATTACTTTTGGAGGTACAAGCTATATTGGAGTCTTTGCAAGCTATAATTGTTGGAAGAGTTTTTCCATAAGCAGCTTCAAAACTTTAATGTGTTGAAATGTTTCAGAGAGTGAAACTCCAAAAACAAATATGTGGGTAGCTTATTTTTTCCCAAAGTGCTTGTATATTGCTAGTTGGGAAGCATTCTAGTCTGTTTGCTACATGATTAATGCTTTTTAAAATAATTGGTTTACTACTTTGCACCAGAAATTAATTTCTAAAGTTAAATTCACACATTGATAAAAAAAATTGAGTTTTTAGAATGTTGAGTTTTCTGGCTTCTAGGTGTCACCACCTTGAAAATTGTTGCATGTACTGATATTGTATGTGCTCGTAGGACATGCATCTGTTGTGATAGTTGATTTGTGAGGTTTAGTCATATGGTCAAATGTGTGAGGGTGGGGGGAGGAAGGAAAGTAGTATTAGCAGTTTTACATTATGGTCTTTGTGGCACAATACCACAGGCCTTGTGAGTAGTGTTAGAGTAAAGATCTTTCCAGGACATCTGCATCCGCTGTCCTGTGTTGTAAGAAACACTGTCTCCTGAAAAAGCTTATGGTAGAGTTCAGTGTTGGGAAGCAAGGTTATTTTGCAAATACTAAAGCAATATTGGCAGCAATAGCTCATCAGGGAAGATGGATTGAGAGTGTGGATAGATGATTAGACTAATTTAAACTGAAGCTAAAACGTATCATTTTGGCCTGACCTGTGTTTCATGTGGTTTGAAAAACAGACATCTGCAAATAAGCTAATTAAAGTTTCATGAGTTTTTGCTTGTTTCTTCTCAAATGCTGCCTACATGTTGCTTCAATATCTACTGGCTGTACTAGTCATCTCTTGTAGTAAGGCCTGTAATATATACAAAACTGAGTTAATTTTGTCATTCCATTATTTTATTTAAAAACAAAAGTTGCACGTGTGCATGTGTCCAAGTATGATTGATTGTACACCAGCTCTTTAGCTCATATAGAGCAGCATGAAAGGGGGGAGGAATGCTGCAACCAGGAGGAGGTACTTGGCCTTCTGATTTTTCTGTTGAGACTGGAAAATACTGGTAGCAAACTTTTTTGCCTCAAGATCAGTCAGATTCCAAATTCAGTACCTTGCTTAAAAAAAACAAACCCTCAAGTCCTTTAGCTGCTCTTACCAGAGAAGAGGAGACATTCTTGTGAATACATATGGTGTTAATTCCTGATAAGAAATTAAAATAAGTGTGCATATGGAATTTTTTTCTTCTGAAAAGTATATTTTATAAAGCTTTGAAAATAGACTTGATTCATCAACTTAAAATGGCTGGTTTTGCAAGACAACATCGATAAGAGATTGGGATGGAGTTCATTTGTCCTTCTGCATCAGTCAAACTGTTCATAAATGAAATCTCATACATGAGCTAGTATTAAGGGGAGATTTTAAATTCCCTGTTATCTTTTGGTAGACCGTTAGAGCAAAACATATGCTTACCGGTTTACCATTCACATTCATTCCTCTTTTGCTTCATTTTTTTTCACAAAAAATAACACATTACTGGATGACTAGCAAAGTTACTGTAGTGTAGACAAATAAAGGAAACCTAGAGGCAGATCAAGATAAAGAACATGTCAGATCTTCTGACAATATGGAATGAATTCAAATCAGCAGGGCCTGCTGCTGTTCACCCCAAGGTGTTGAAGAAATTTAGATGCCATTGACAAAAATACTTAAAAACGCTCAGATGATAGGTAGGGGTGTTAGCGTGTAGTCGACTACCCCATAAACGTAAGCTTATTGGGTAGTCGAGTGGAGTATCGACTCCTTGCTTCTCCCTCCCCCCTCGCCCCCGGCCTTGCTGCTTCTATAAGAGGCAGCAAGGGGGGGTGGGAACAGGAGCTGGTGCTGGGGGGAGCCAGCTTAAAAGCTGCTTCCCCCCAGCATCGTCTCCCTGGTGCCACTTGCTCTCCCACTCCCCCCGGCTGCCTCTATTAGAGGCAGCGGGGGAATATAGGGTGAGGCTGCTGTGAAGCAGCTCTGTCTGCAGGGGTCCCAACGGGGAGCTGCTCTCCCCTGCCCCTCCCTCCCCCCACGGACAGGGGCTGCTGCCGCCAAGCAGCCCCTGTTCGCAATGATCCAGGCTGGCCACGGGCACTCACTGTGAGCCAGGACTGAGCAATCTCGGCTCACTCTGATCCAGGACACTGCACTAGGGATGTTAATTGAATAGTTGGTTAACCTCATGAATTCTTATTAGTCACTTGACTATTCTGTAGTGCCTGGGGGTGGGGGCCAGTGGGCTCTGGCCCTACTCCTGAGAAGCCCCTTGCCATTCTATGCTGCTACCTCTGATACAGCGTGGGGGGCCAGGTTGGAGCTGGTCCATGATGGGAGCTAGTTTAAAAACCAGCTCCCCTCGTGGACAGGCTGCCTTTCGCCCTGTCCTGTTGCCTCTGATACAGAGGCAGTAGTGCGGGGTGGCAGCGGCCCCTGTCCTGGGGAGGTCTGAGCTCCTGGACCTGGCACAAGCTGGGACTGAGCTGGGCTGCCTAGCTCCTAATACACTTTAAATGCAGAGCCACAGCAGGAGTAGGTCCTGGACCCACTGCAAGCCAGGACTGAGCCTGACTGCTGGCCAATCTGCTCAATTTACTGGTGGGGGGGAGGAGCGGAAATGCGTGTAGTCTATAGCATTAACTATAGCTTTTGCATATCGGTTAATCAACTGCACTATTACATCCCTACACTATTACATTCTACGCTGTGCCTCTGCATTTTAAATGTAGTAAGAGCTGCTGGGCTCTTGGAGCCAGCATGAACCAGGACTGCTCAGTCCCTGTTCGAGCCAGCTCCAGGAGCTACCCCCACTGCAGCTCTGCCCAGCGGCCCTTATTGACTAATCGTGTAGTCGATACTATTTGTATCGAGTACATGATTAGCCAAATAACTGCAATTTAACATATTTAATGATAGGACAGGTCCTGGAAGACTGCAAAAATGCTAACATAGTACCCATATTTTAAAAGGAGGAGCTGGGGAGCTATGTCAGTTAGCTTGACCTCAAAACCTGTGAAGGTTCTAGAATGATGGAGAAAACATTCAGTTCCTGAATACTTGGAGGATGAAGGGGTAATTACTAGCAGCCAACTAGCTAATAATAATGCCAAATCAGTTTGCTATCCGGTGACAGAATAACTCATTTGGTGGTTTGAAGGAATGTGGTAGACACAGTATATCTGGACCTTAGCAATTCTTTTGATACAGTCACACACAATAGACTCATAAGTAAGGTGGAAAATGTGTGCTTGGAAGAACTGCCATTAAGTGGATACATAATAAGTTAAACAACCATAAATAACGTGTAACTATTAGTGGAATGATGTCAGGTTGGCAGGAGATTTTTGAGTGGGATTCCACAGGGATTGGTTCTGGTGGTGGTCGGTATTTTTATTGGAATAGGAGAGCATATAGATCCAATTTGCAGATAGCACAAAGCTGGGAGTTTGCAAACACTGGGAAACAGCTAAAATTCAAAGCAATTTGATAAATTGGAGAACTGGGCTATATACAAGAAAATAAATTTCAGTAAAGACAAATGTGAGGTGCTATACTTGGGGGGAAAAAAAAGCCAAATGCACAGCTACAGAAGGGGGAATAACTGACTTGGCAGCAACACTGGCAAAAAGAGTCTGGAATTTGTGGTGGACTATAACCTCAACATGAGTCAGTGGGCTGTTGCAAGAGGGGGTGGGAAAGCAAATGCAATTTTAGGTTGCATTAACAGAGGCATAGTATGCAAGTGACATGAAAGTGATGTGAGGCAGTAGTTCCTTGCTGCTTAGTACTTTAGGCCTCACCTGGACTACTGTCCAGATTTGGTCACCACTCTGTAGAAAGGAAGTAGAGAAACTGGAAAGGCTCCAGAGGTGAGTGACAGATGATCCAAAACATGGGATGTAAGCCATATGAGCAAAGGCTGAAGGAACTGTGTATGCTTAGTTTGGAAAAGAGAGATGATAGTTGTCTTCAGATACCTGAAAGGCTGCTATTTAAAAAAAAAAGTGAGCAAAAGTTGGTTTCTTGCCACAGAGGGGAAGAGAAGAGTCAATGAGTTCAAAGTTCAGCACAATAGATTTAGATTGTTTCAAGGAAAAACTTTCTTACTGTAACAACAGTGGGACAATGGAACTGATTACCTAGTGAGGTCTATTTCAAATTGAGTTTGAAAGTGTGGCAGTCACAAAAGGAAATTTCTTGTGAAGTACATACTTTCCATAGGCAACCATGGAACTCTGCAAGGCCATTTTTAGTCACTCTTCAAAATAGAATGGTACTTTGAACATTAAGGGTACGTCTATATTGCTGCGCTATTTTGGGATACTTCTGGTATCCCAAAATAGCTATTCCGCACCTTGACAGTGCACCCGTTATTTTGAAATATCTTTCAAAATAACAGGCACACTATTCTAATGTCCCAGTAAACCTTATTCCACGAGGATTAAGGGGCATTTCAGAATAGCAGTTTAATTCAAAATCAAAATAAGCTATTTTGAAATACATTCAAAGTAAGCTACACAATTTGCGTAGCTCAAATTGCACATCTTATTTTGAGCGAAGGGTGCAGTGTAGACACACCCTAAGTGCTTAGGCTTTTTGAAAATACTTTAATCTATGTTGAATAGTAATAGAGAGGTAGCCGTGTTAGTCTGATCTTGCTAAAACAAAAGGAAAAACTATGTAGCACTTTAAAGACTAACAAGATGGTTTAATAGGTGATGAGCTTTCGTGGGCCAGACCCACTTCCTCAGATCATATTCTGGAAGAGAATTGGCATGACCATATATACCAAAGGAATACAATGAAAAAAGTGAACACATTATTAAACTGACAAATCAGATTTAGAACAGAAGGTAGGGAGAGGGAGGGAGAGAAGGAATAGCTGTTTATAAGTCAATGAATGGCTAATTGGGGTGATAAGTGGGGAAGCTATCTTTATAATGGGTAAGGTAATTAGCATGTTTGTTAAGGCCCCTTCGTAAAGTGTCAAATTTAAGCATGAATGACAGTTCTGAAGTTTCCCTCTGTAATCTGGTGTTAAAGTCTCTTTGAAGTAAGATGCACGTAGTAAGGTCGTTAAGACTATGTCCAGGTAGGTTGAAATGCAAACTGACAGGTTTTTCCTTGTGAAGATGTCTGATTTGTGGGCATTAATTCTTTGGCAAAGTGTCTGAGAAGTCTGTCCAATATACATAGCAGAAGGACACTGTTGGCACATGATGGCATAAATTATATTTCTGGATGAACAGGAATATGTGTTCTTGATCATATAACTGACATGGCTAGGTCCAGTGATGGTGTCACCAGAGTAAATCACTAATGGAAAATTAAATACCACTCTCTACAGAAAACCCACTCACTGCTACATTTACCTACATGCCTCCAGCTTCCATCCAGGACACACCATATGATCCATTGTCTATAATCAAGCCCTTAGGTACAACCGCATCTGCTCTAATCCCACTGACAGAGACCAGAAACTTCAAGATCTCTACCAAGCATTTGTAAATCTCAATTACCCACTGGGGGAAATAAAAAAAAACAAATTGAAAGAGCCAGACGAATACCCAGAAACCATCTACTTCAAGATAGGCCCAAGAAAACCAACAATAGAACACCACTTGTCATCACCTATAGCCCCCAACTTAAATCCCTCCAATGCATTATCAATAACCTACAACCTATACTGGAACAGGATACTACACTGAGAGAGGCTCTGGGGGACAGACCTACACTCTCCTATCGACAACCACCTAACCTCAGGAAGATTCTTACCAACAACCACAGGACATACCACATTAATACCAACCCTGGAATTTTCCCTTGCAACAAACCCCGTTGCCAACTTTGTCCACATATTTCATGTGCCAACAGTGTCCTTCTGCTATGTATATTGGACAGACTTCTCAGACACTTTGCCAAAGAATTAATGCCCACAAATCAGACATCTTCACAAGGAAAAACCTGTCAGTTTGCATTTCAACCTACCTGGACATAGTCTTAACGACCTTACTACGTGCATCTTACTTCAAAGAGACTTTAACACCAGATTACAGAGGGAAACTTCAGAACTGTCATTCATGCTTAAATTTGACACTTTACGAAGGGGCCTTAACAAACATGCTAATTACCTTACCCATTATAAAGATAGCTTCCCCACTTATCACCCCAATTAGCCATTCATTGACTTATAAACAGCTATTCCCTTCCTCTCTCTCCCTCACCCCACTTTCTGTACTAAATCTGATTTGTCAGTTTAATAATGTGTTCACTTTTTTCATTGTATTCCTTTGGTATATATGGTCATGCCAATTCTCTTCCAGAATATGATCTGAGGAAGTGGGTCTGGCTCACGAAAACTCATCACCTATTAAACCATCTTGTTAGTCTTTAAAGTGCTACATAGTTTTTCCTTTTGTTTAATCTGTTGTAGGAGATGATGATTTTGTGGTGGTTAGTGGAATGTGTGTAACTTTTGTAGTCCAATTTCTGATGGAAAGTTGTTAATATTGCTCAAATCTGATGATTGCTGGCACTAAATTACTTCCCTTGTTCAGTCTTAAGGGAGAAATGAAGTGGAGTGTAGCTTGAAAGCTAAACATGTCTCTTTTTCAGAAGTTTTTTAGGCTCCATGGCTGAGCATCTGTATGTGCTAAATTCCATTCTGTAAATTGAAGCTTGATAGACATATTTTCAGTTTCCATGTAACTTCATAGATTATCTTTAATTTAGTGCTTTTTAGGGAATTGATTGTTCATGAGGTGCTGTATTGACAACACCAAACATTGGAGTCCTTTATCCTTAGAACAGGTATTGTGTATATGAAATAACAGTACATATTTCTCCGGTACTACTTCTCCAGTATTTCTTAATCATGTTGCATAGAAGCTGTCTTGAGGGAGGAGGGGAATTCAGCTTCTGTAGTCCAGGTATTCTTTAATCTTTCTGAGATGGACAAAAGTGGAACCAGTTGAGGTGTGTTTGTGATATGATCACCTCTCCACTGTGAGCTGGATTGAGAAGGCAACTCATTTCACATTGTGTCAAAAACAACTGAATAATATTTGATCACTAGACAGGACTGGATTTGAACTGCTGACAGTAAGTTTGAAAAGATCCCTGCCTCATTACTGATCTTGTGAGCCATCCACATTCTCAAAATTTAATAGTCTTTAGGGTAAAGTATTTTTAGTACAAAAATTGGCACAGTCAGTTTCTAATGTTTTGTAACTCTACATAATTCAAACTACTTGCTTTTTTTACTTTGTTCAGCTTTCATTTGACAACCCCAACTATTTTGCATTTGGTAAAGTGTAAACTTTAAAAGGATTGGATTAATAGCTAGCAGTATCTAAATCTGCCTATGTGAGTGGTTGTGCAGTGATTAAGGCCTTAACCTCAGCCTTCAAACTTAATGACCAAAACTCACTTTGTTTTGTTAACACAGGTACTACAGCAAGCCCTTGCTAATTATACAGTTCACCCATGTAAGATTTAGTGAGATAGAAATAGTTTCATTGAGAGGATGGGTAAAATGGAGATCTTGGCAACTACGTAAGGCTTAAAACAAATGAATATTTCTGCTAAAATCAGCAGTGAAATACTTGTTGATAATTAAATTCTTTGTTAGGGTCACTATTACACTAGAAGTAATCTACCATTGTCTGAATACCAATATGGTGTACCTCCAAAGTGCTTTTTTTTGTGGATGCAGCTTATATGGATAAAGTTGTGCTTTTAATCACAATAGACTAATCCACCACCTCTCCCAAGCAAGGGGAATTATACTGTGCTGTGTGCAGGGGAAGTGCACTCCTTCCCCATTCCCAGCCCAGTCAGGACTAGCTGCTGAGCTGATTTTTTTTTCCCCCCTCTTATGACTCACCTGTTTCCATTTTTTTCCCCCCTTTGCTCAGTGAAGATCCAGGATCCTTGGTGATGAGGCTCTTATGCAAGGGTGCCCACCCCATGTGGTTCTGGAACCCCCCAGACCTTCCTGCTAGTTCCAACCTCCTCTGCATCCAGACCTCCTCCCACCCCCTGAGCTAGGGATGTTAAATATAGGTTAATTGACTAGTCAATGGATTTTCAGTTGACCAGACAATTAGTCAATAAGTGGAGGAGCTGCAGCAGGGTTAGCTCCCAGCCGCAGGAGCTAATCCTGCTGTGGCTCTGCCTTTTAAGTTTATTGAGAACCTTTCAGCTCTTAATACATTTAAAAGGCTGGTGTGCAGTGGGTGGGCTCCGCACAAGCCAGGCCAGAGGATTCCCAGCTCGTGCCAGGTCCCCCCCTGCTGCTCTTTAGCCTTTCCCTGCTGCACTTCTGATTTTTAAATGTATTGAGAGCCAGCAGGCTCTTAATACACTTAAAAAGCAGAGTTGCAGCATTTGGGACTGGACACGTGCTGGGAATCAGTTGATTCCCAGCTCTTGCCGCCCCCCCCTCCCCCCCCCCGCTGCACTCCCCTGCGGAGATGGTGCCTGGGGGGAACCAGCCTTGAAGCCAGCTCCCTCCAGCACCTGCTCCTGCTCGCCTCTCTCCCTCCTCTCTCCCCCCCCCCCGCTGCCCCTCTCATAGAATCAGCAAGGAGGTGGGGGGGAGCGACTAGTCATCTATCCAATAAGCTTTTGCTTATCGGATAGTTGACTAGTTGCTTACATCCCTACCCTGAGCCTTGCCCCTCTGCATCTGGACCTCTACCACAAGTCACTAGATGGTGTGGTTGGAGGGGGCCAGGTACAGGGGATGGAGCTCATCAGAAGAAAGGGTCTGGATGCATGGCGGTGAAGCTTGACAGGGTAGGGGTTTGGGTGTGAAGTATAGGGCTGGAGTGTGGGGTGCAGGACAGCTCTTGCAGCTTTCCTTTGCTCAGCCATTGGAAAGTCATTATTCTGTGGAGAAGCAAAGAAATCTGTGCCAGACATTAATTCTGTGCATACAAAGTGACTGCAGGATTCCCCAAAGAGTAAACAGTCCTACTAATGCATCCCAAAATACTTGCTTTATGCTGCAACAGTGTTACACTGTTCACTTCAGTTTCTTTAGCTCATCAATATTTGAGGTGGCATGAGCTGTCTGACACTGAGACCTAAATATATTTCTCAAACATAGTTTTTATAAACTTGCCACGTTATTAACAATTGTAATTTGATTATATTTCCCTCTTGCAACTCACCTTTATTTTTGCAAATTTTTTGCTCAGTGAAGATACAGGATCCTTGATTAGGTTCTTATGTTAAGGAAGACACATTTGCTCTGAACATGCAGATTTAAGTATTGGGAGTAGCAGAAATTGTAGGGTTATGTGAATAACTACTTAGAACTAATTGGAACAGCAAGAAATGTAGTAAAAAGCAATGAATATAAGACATTTTAATATTACAGTAGTTCTCAATTTGGAGCTCATTTGTTAATTTTTGTGAAAATATGTATGAAGATATTGTTGCCGCTTTTTGACCAAAGCAGCTAGTCATAAATTCAGGATCTTGTAAGTCACTGTAGTTAAAAGGAGAAATTCAAGATGTAGTCTGGTACCTTTTGATGCAACCTTGTTTATAGGAGTGTACCAAGTTCTTCTCCAAATGTGGAGGGGAACAAAATAAGAATTTCTTACTTTACAGCTAAATCCTTTTAGTCAGCACTAGACTATAAAAAACTTTCTAGCCTTTTACATGGCCATATACCATGTTTGCAGAGTGCAGCTTGCCTTTCGCTCTTGACTCTGTTTTCTGTGTTCTGCCTTCCCTAACCTGCTCTTAGATAGTACTCAGCAAAACCACACCATTTACTCCCAAACTCTAGGGCAGGTTTGCAGTGCCCTTTGTCTGAGGTGGGAAGGATTGTGATTAACTTATCTTAACAGGTATTTTAATTAAAGAATGTACTTAGGTCCAGTCTGAGCTTTGTGCTCTATGCAGTCACTAACTCTTAGCATAACAAATAGTCTCTGCCCTAAAGATCTGATTGATTCTGTTACCATACCCAAGACTTTGAAGTTTATTTGCAGCTTGACCTGAAATGTAGTTTGTTGTATCTTCTCATTGAAAAAAATCTCTCAAAGTGCTGCATAGTCCTGTCTTTTGTTTCAGCAAGATACAACCATGATTTTGATGGAGAGCCTTCTGATTTAACTGTACCTTTGGAAATATAAACAGTTTTCTTATATATATGAATGAATGATGAGGAATTTAAAACCAGAGCCTGCTAAAAGGTTGACCATAAAAACTTTTGATATTGACAAGAACAACTCCCTGAACAGTTTCAGTTTTGATTCCTTGCTAGTCTTTCAGGATACTTAGAAAGATTAGGTCTTGATTGGGGATGTTTGTGTTTCCTATCATGTCTCCTTCATAGAAATCAGGGATTCTTTTCATTTTAGTGTTTTGTAATCCTGAAGTTATTTTAGCTCCACTCAGTGTTTGTGTGTAGAGAGAAAAGGAATTACTGCAAACTGATCATTTTTGACAGGAGTAAAACAATAGCATTGTTATATTTTACCCTAGTACACGAAGAACCCTAAATATGTGAATGGCAAAAGTATGTTTTTTTCATGGTATGTGGAATTTAAGGAACATATTTTATCTAAATTATGACTAGGAAGGTTTTCTTACCTTGGTCAGTACCATTCTTTTTAATTTAAAAACCTGCTGAAGTGTTTCTTCCATGTATACTTTTACAAAGTCTTAAATTTAGCTGCTGAAGAAAAATTAAATCTGTAAAAAATTAACTGGGCAGTTATAAAATCTCCAGCAGCCTCATTTGGCTTGTCATAAGCATGTCACTTAGACATATGACTAAAGACAACCTACATTTGAATCTGCCTACTTATAAGCGTATTATTCAAGAATGAAGAAATTCACACTTTATTTCAACATCACTTTAAATCTGTAATTCAAGCGTGAGAACTTAAACAATACATATTGACTGATCGTAATGTATATATGACAAACATTAACATGCATCTGACATGCACCTATATAATTTGTTAAAAGGGACTTAGGTTTTGATGTTACTGATGAAAACTATTTTGGCTTACGGGTAGGTTGTTTTGGTAAATAAGTATATTTGGAGTTGAAATGATGTGTTCATATAGACAGAGCAAGACTTAATGTCCCCAGTGATTGATTTGCTTGGGTTTTGTAACTGTGAAGGTTTGTAGGATGCCATTTAGGAATCTTAATTTTGTGTGTTATGAAGACTTTGATTTTGTAATGTAAATACATCTTTAAGTGACTCCAGCTCCTTCATCTGGTCTTTCTGTCCTTTCAGAAAGTGAGATTCCCTGTACCTGTGTTAATTGTCTTGATGAGGTGGGCAAATGTAATTTGGCACTTGTCTTTCTTTTGTAGCAGAATATTAAGCCATGGAAACACTTTAGAGTACATAGTTCTTAAATCTTCAAGTACTGATTTTGAGACATGGCCTTTAAAAACTGACACATCCAAAACAAAGGATACAGCAACATCGCAACATTGTACAGGAAGGTTGACATGATGTGAAGGAATTGTCATTAATGAGTAAAGCTTTCTGTAACCTTAGTTTTCTTATTCAGTGCTCCTATAATTTAAGCTAACTTGTGAAATAGCAACAGGTTTAGACCCAAATCAAAGCCTTGTAAAGAGTGGCATGCCTTAATAATCGGATAGTTCAGAGATACTGTCTCTAGATACAAGTTAGCCATTGCTCATTCTTTAGTGCATGCTGGATTGCCCTAATTGGTGCCTTGGATGACGACAAGTCAGCAGGTTGTGAAATTCTACAAGAACTTTCCTGCCATGGATATTTTAAGGTTTACAGCTGTAGCATCCCCTCTATTTGTTAAGCATGTATAGATTTTTTTTTTTTTTTTTAATTTTTTTTTTTTAAAGACCGAGTAGCTTGCATTGGCAGAAGAATCAGAGTTCTGTTGAATTTCTGCTGTCTTGGTTTCAGTATACTTTAATGGCTTTCAAAGCATATAGCCAGACAGGATCTCTGCCTCAGAACTTGCAGTGTAAATGGACAACATATATCTCACCAAGAGTCAGAGGACTGTTCTGGTTTTTTTTTTTTCTTTTTCTAGTTCCCTTTCAATTCAGTGTGATGATTATTAGGGATGTCAGCATTTAACCACTAAGCATCACCTTTACAGAGTGATGCTTACCAGTTACTAGTTAACTGGCAGCCCAAGTGGACCAGAGTAGCCTCCCAGGTGCTGCCTGTGGGGGAGGGAGGCTGCTCCAGTAAGTTGCAGTCCAGCCTGTTTGGAGCAGCCCCTGCACAGCTCCTGTCCAGCTGGGCCTGGGCCCCCCTCCGCCCCCCCCCCCCAATCTGTCCCAATTTAAGCAGCTTCAGAGAAGGAGCCTAGTTAGTCTGTAACAGGAAACACTTAAACAACAATAGACTAGTAGCACTTTAAAAGACTAGCAAAATATGTAGATGGTATCATGAGCTTTTGTGGGCACAGCCCACTTCTTCAGATGACAATTTAAGCAGTTAACCAGTTAAACACAAAATTTAACCCATTAACTGATTAAATAGGATTTTACATCCCTAATTATTATCAGAGCTCATTAGAATGTTATCCTATCAGTTCTTGTTCCTGTCAATAGGTGAAATGATTCCTATACAATTCATTTCTTCATAAATCTGCTCTTCTGGGTAAAGTGATGAATGGTGTTGAAACACACATCTCAGTTGCATAAATCTTGTCTCCTTTCCTCTCATTTATCTCATATTGCTATTTCAGTGAAGTGGATAGAGACATAGCTGTTTCAGCAGGTCACTGCCATGTGAGCTTGATTCCAGTGCTGAGTAGGAAGAAATTTTTTTTCTCTAAAGCAATTGATGCTAGTAATGTAAAATCCTATTTACTTGGTTAACCGATTAAGGGAGGGCCAGGTGGGGGCTGCTCTGGATGGCCAGAGCAATCCCTGTATGTAGCAGGCCTGCATGTGCCGCAGGCAGAGGCTGCTTCAGCCTGTCCAGAGCAGCTCCTGCCTGTCTCCCCAGTCCTCCTGTGGACAGGGGTTGCTCCAGCCTGACCAGAGCAGCCCCTGTCCACAGCAGGTCTTGTGGAGCTGGAGCAGCCCCCAGTTCACAATGGTTAGGGAGCTGCTCTAGCCCCCACTAGTAACATCAGATTTCTCATTTGAAAATCAGATTTCTTCGGTGGCCAGGAGTGCCTTTAGGCAACTTCGTTTGATCCACCAGCTGCGACCCTTACTGAACAAGCATGACTTGGCCACAGTGATCCATGCTCTTGTTACATCCTGACTGGATTACTGTAATGCACTTCATGTGGGGCTGCCTCTAAAGAGCCTTCGGAAACTTCAACTGGTCCAGAATGCGGCTGCTCGAGTTTTAACTAACACTAGTTATATGGAGCACATTATGCCAGTGCTTCAGCAGCTGCACTGGCTTCCGGTATGTTTCCGAGCACAATTTAAGGTTTTAGTTATGACCTATAAAGCCTTAAATGAGTTGGGTCCGGGGTATCTGAAGGACCGTCTTCTCCCATATGAACCTGCTCAGGGATTGAGGTCAGCTGGGGAGGCTTTGTTTCGTGTTCCCGCACTTATGGAGATAAGATTAACATCTACGTGGAACACGGCATTCTCAGCTTTTGCTCCCAGGCTGTGGAATTCTCTTCCTCAGGATATTCGCATGGTGCCAATGCTAGCATTGTTTCAGTGTCAGGCTAAAGCCACCCTTTTTATTTGTGCTTTTATTAATGTTTGAGTTTGTATGTGTGTGCTCCTCCTCTCTATATGTTTTTAGCTGGTTACGTCCCTCTAGGGTCTTATATTTTAAATTTTTATATATATTTGTATTGGGTTTTTTTGTAAGCTGCCTTGAAATAGAAAGGTGGGGTAAAAATATTTAAATAAATTAATTAAATGGGACAGGTAAGCATCACCTGCTAAGGGTGATATTTACCAGTTAACCTTTCACATCCCTAAGTGATACATGACCTTCATTTTGTTTGTGTGAACAGAAGGATTGTTAAAGCGACGCTTCATACGTGGATGAGGGGCGTAGGACTGAACAAAGGTTTGGGGTCAGAGGGCTCTGACTGACTGGGCCTGTGGGGTCTAGGGTGCCAACTCAGTCAGACAGGATGTCATTGCTACAAATAGTGTCCAGTCCATTTGGTCTGGGAAAGTTGACAACCCTAGCTGGAACAGAGGATTGAGGTTCAAGGCCTCTGACTGATGGTGCGTGCTCTGGGTTGGGGCTGGAGCAAAGGGTGGGTTGCAGGAATGTGAAGGGGGGCTGAGGAGGCTGGGCTGCCCCTGACCTAGCAGAGTGAGGGAGGGAGGGAAGTTCAGGCTAGAGGTGGGCCACGCCATCCCAGCTGCAGCAGTGTCAGGCTAGGGCCAGGCCACCTGTGGCAGAGTCTGGGCTAGGGCCAGGCGGCTCTGTCTGTGGCATACTGGCGGAAGAGCAGTCTGGTGATGGCTCGGTTCTCTGTCTGCCTGGCTCTAGTGTCAGTGGACTAACAGGGAATAGCCTTTTGGCTGGACTGGAGCAGTTGAGAAATATCCGGGGGGCATAAAGAATGAGGCAGCATGTGGAGTGATTAGCCTTTTCAGTCCTGATACAGTATTGGTACATGGAGGCAAGGGAAATCAATACTTGGCTGAATCTCAACCAAAAGTCATCCAGCTGACATTACACATTTTTCATACTGCACTAAAGCCAGTTACTTGACACCCCAGCCTCCATGGTTATGCCCCATTCATAGCCATAAATATAGCTAATAGAGTGGATCAACACTACAGGTTGCTGGGGTGCTGGTGTATGAGGAAGATGTCTAATAATTAGACTTTAGGAACTCAGTTACCTGTCTCAGAAGGGTAGCCATGTTAGTCTGTATCTGAAAAACAATGAGGAGTCCTTTGGCACTTTAATGACTGACAGATTTATTAGGGCATTACGCTTTTGTGGGTAAAACCCACTTCATCAGATGTTGGTCTCTAAGGTGCTACTGGACTCGTTTCTGTTACTTGTAAATGTGGTGGGGTGACTAGATGGAAATCACAGATGTTGCAAGCCCACTTGCTGCTTTTTTATTTTTATAGGCACTGGCAATAAACTTACTGTACTTCTGCCTTGTGTTCTACATTTTGAACATATGTTATTGCACGTTTCTATTACTTTTATTGATGGGTATATATTTTTCCTTTGTAGTGATTCCTGCATTCCACCACTTTTTTGATGGAAGAGGACTAACCCAGAAGTGAACTCTGCAGTTAAACAAGAAACTCTCATTGAATAATTTGGCTCCTTTCAAAAACAGCACCCCAGTCTAGAAGACCTTTAAAGAGAAGAGAATACTTTTCAATTTTGCTCTTTCAATTTCACTTATTCAGCACATAAGTGGTGAACAGCAAAGACACTGATACAGTTGTCTGCCATTGAGCTTCGTGTCAAATAGCATTTAGTTTCTTGGAGGGGAACCTAAGTTACATGAAGTGAAAAGTATCAAGACGTTCGTTTTTAAGAACTTTAGCACCGTGGATTTTTTAGCAACTGTACATATAATGAAAATGAAGCTTATATTTTAAGAGCATATATGCCTGGGCAGATGTCTCCCATTTAATATTAGAATTTGGGAGAAGCATTTTTATATAACTTAACCTTTCCTCCCCCATCTCCCAAGCTTTCAAACTGATGTGTTACAGACAATGAATAATCCCACAGATTTGGATGTATCTGTTCATTGTTAACTATGGTGTTGCTCTGAATGTTGTCCTGCAGATCCAACAACCACTTCTGTAATGTTAAATCTAAATTCCACAGCACCACAATAAGAGGAAATTTAATGAGGTGAACGTGGTTGTGGCTTTTTTAAATGTAAATTACCCTTTTAGGTATTTTTTTGTAGTATGAGAACAGAGAGATGAAGATGAGTAGCTGAGGGGGTTAAACGGTGCAGTCAGCACGAAGTGCGGCTTCTCGTGCTCTGCTTTGAGACGCACCATTGCCTCAAGGCTGGCATAACTGCATTCTGGAGAAGGAAGGAACCTGAAGATCAGAGTAAAGCACCGAAATAAAGGAGAGAATTGGACTGCGACGGCCGAACTCTGGGTAGTTAATCATACCTTTATTTCTTTATATACATAACATATCTTGGCTCATGTACAACCCAAGATGCAAATAGGGAGGAAAGTGAGGGAACCAAGAAGACCCTCCCCCCCCCCCCAACAAAATTAGATACTACTTAATCTACTCATTCTGAGTAAGTAATTGGATAATAGCTCCTAAAGTACTTTAAGATGGAAGGCCTACCACGCATTTTAGAAAGTTAACTTTTTTCCTTGGTTCACAAATTTGAGTTTGTCACCTACATATTGCCCCTAGTGTCTGTCATACGTGCATTAGTACTCATGATAGTACAGTTACAGATGAAACTGCTCAGTCTCCTTTCTTACCAGCTTGTCATATCTTTTTTCTTGTTTTCTATTAACTGTCAGAAATTCAGCACATCAGCAAATTATGGACTGTGCATAGAATTTTGGGGCCTTAAAACAATTTTAAGACTGAAGAATAGCTTAGATTAGACTTGCCCCATAAAACTAATTTGACGTTAAAGTTGGTAGCAACATTACATCTTTACTATATTTATTCTTTCTGAAGGAGAAATATGTAGTGTCATTCTGTAGGGCAGTGAACACGTCCAGGAGAGAGCCCATACGTTTGAGTGTCATGTTGTTTTACATGACTGTTATGCACTGCATATTTGTTGTTTCCTTTCTGCACCCAGACCAATCCCATTATGAATTTCGTAGATGCATTGCTAAGGTTGATATTGTAAGCAGGAAGTATTTGGGACTTATGAAAGCCTTATCTATCCTGGCCAAGGAAACCATGTTGGCAGCTTTCTAGTAAGAATTGTATGTAAGCCTAGCAAAACACTCTTATTTTTTCTGTTCCCTAGACAAGGCCCTAAATGTTGCAGTGCAATTATTCATTTAATGCCACAGCAAGGGCTGGCAGATTGGATATGCGGTTGTTCTTTCTTTTACTTGTAGATCCTGGCCATGAGGTTTGATGCCTCACTTTATTGAAGGGAGACACTGGACCTAAATGGCGCAGCATGACTTTGTTCCTGCCTGGCTTAACTTCTCAACACCACAGTCAGCCAAGGTAACCCATCCATTTAGATTACCCAGTCAGAAGCTTTTATTTATTTAATGGCTAAAGCAAGTTTTGGCCCTGGATTTTGCCCAATTTAAATGCCTGCAATCTTGTTTGGAATGGTCTTTATGTTCTTGAATACCTGTATGAAGCTTTTTAAGACACTGAGCCAAAAACTGATCTTCTGCTGACTTCTTTTCTTCAGCGAATTTACCCCTCTCTGTTCCAGAGAGAAGGGCTGTTTTTCTGTGTGTGCAGACACGTGAGCAAATAAATCATGTTAACTCCAGTCGACATAGAGATCTCATAATAGGGGGATAATTTAAGAGATACTACAAAAGTTGGTAAGGCTGAAAACTGGCCTGCTAGCCCCTTCATATTTGTGTACAAATTAAGAATAATTTCTTTTCTTTTCACAATAATATTGCACTCCTGAGCAGTGCACCAATAACAATCTGTTGGTTCCAATCTCAGAATTTTCTAACTCTTTTAGGGTTGCTTGTATGTGAAATCCCAGAATTGGGGGGCAGAGGCAGGATTATTGGATTGTGACTTCTCACCCTCTGACAGCAGGGTATTGAGGGGTAGATTTATTTGACTCAAAGGTGTAAAGTCTGTGTGGAACCTCAAGCAGATATTTGCATTGCATACGCATGGTAGACTTTGAGCACCTTGTGTTAGCAAACCAAATTGTACGGAAAACATTTTGATAAGGAAACTAACTGCTTTCAGCTACTTATTTAAACTAGAAGAGATTAAAAAAAAAAATCCAAAAAGTGCAATACCTTGTTATGACTCTAGAACCTTTTCCAGGTAGGGAAATCTGTAAGATTCCTTAGATGAACTCTTCAGAAAGTGGTGCCTAGAATTGTAGAGGCTCTGCTAGAAAAGCTAGTATATAGGCATTCTTTGTAAGATAGATAGATATAGTCGTGCTGTTTTTTGTGGAGTTCAGTTAAATATTTTTGTATTTATCAGCTAAGCAACACCTAGCCTGTTGCTGTAATTATTGAAAGCTAAAGCAGAGAATGTAATCTTATTTTCATACAAGACATCAGAATAGCATTGCTGGTCAAGCTGGCTCTTTGGGTGACTCAACTAATTCAGTTTGCTTCTGTAGTCCCCAGCAGCCACCTTTGAGAAACATGGAGAGCATCTTCCACGGGGTGAAGGCCGGTTTGGCGTGAGCCGTAGAAGACACAACTCTTCTGATGGATTTTTCAACAACGGCCCCCTCAGAACTACGGGAGGTGAGTAGGGGATTAGAACTAGTTCTATATCCAAAGATTTAATGCAGAACTACACAATATATTCCTCTGGAATATAGTCTGAGGGGTAGCTGTGTTAGTCTGTGACTTTAAAAGTGAGTGGTCCTGTGGCACCTTAGAGACTAACATATATAGGTTCATGAGCTTTTGTGGGTAAAACTCACTTCATTAGATGAGTTGGAGTGGAAATAGAGAATCCAAGGTATATATAACAGCAAAAGCAGTTACTTGTCAATTGTAGGACCCATGCTAATGAAGCTTGCTAAGTAGGCTGGGTGTGTCCCATTGATAGATATCTTTTGATGTGAAAAAGTGAATGTCAAAGGCATGGGAAATTGGCTTTGTAGTGCATTAACCAGTTAATATATTTATTCAAGCCCAGGTTGAGTGTTATATTTTGTAGAAGAATGGCTATTTTTAAATCCATTTCTGAGTGTTCAGGTAGGTTAAAATGTTCCCCTACAGACTCTGATTTGTGTCTATTTATCCTTTGTCTCACAGGCTGCCTACTTAATTAGCTTCATTAACACGGGTCCTACAATTGACTGGTAACTGCTTTTGCTGTTATAAATAGCTTGGATTCTGTTATTTCCACTCCAATTCATCTAATGAAGTGTGTGTTGCCCACGAAAGCTCATAATCCTATATATTTGTTAGACTCTACAGTACCACGGGACTACTCGTTTTGGAATATAAAGTAACTGCAAAACCGCATCCCTTGTAACACACAAAACCACTTATCCTAACACCTTTCTCTTTTATGCCATCTCTCTGTGTTCCTTTGGGTTTCTATAGAAGTTAAATTCTTCTGTCGTTTCACTTTTTTACTCTCACAGACTGACAGTCTCTGAACTGTGGGATGGTCAGCCTAATAGCTATTTAGAAAGCATTGACCAACACTAGAAATATCAGGTCATTCCTGACTTGGATTTTATTTACATACTTCGCTCCTTCTGTTTAGACTGCTGGCATCAGCCCTCCCTGCTCCGCCATGATTCTGTAGATTCTGGTGTTTCTAAAGGAGCTCATGTTGGGCTTTCTGGCAATCAGCCTGGCTGGCATGGTCCGTCACGGGGCCATGATGGTATGAACCAGCGTGGTGGTGGAGGAACTGGAGTCCATCGCCACTGGAATGGCAATTTTCACTCTCGGAAGAACTCTGCCTTTCAAGAAAAGTTGCCTGTTGAGGCCAGGGAAGAGAGGAGAGAAGAAAAAGAGAAACTGCAGTTTGAGGAAGAAGACTTTGTAAGTGTGTGTCTTTTTGCACTACTCCCAGCAGCTATGAGAAATGGCTTTCTCGGTTTCATTGTATTAGCATTGGTTAGTAGAAAGGATAATAGAGTTGCATTTCATCCCATACTTCTGGAGGGTCAGTTTAGTTTTAATGGAATAGTTCTGCAAACAGTGCTTGCAAAATGTTAACTTTTTTTTCTACATTCCCGAGGGCCTCATGTTTTGGGAAAGGGAGAGGGTGGTTTTTGGGAAGTTTTTTGACACCATTACATTTTTTCCAGGTTATTTTAAATCTGCTATGTTAGCGTTGATGCACAAATTTGTTCAATCAGTCAAATGCAGTATAGCTTTTCCCAGAGTACACAGCTGGAGGCTGGTACTGTAATTGCCACAGTGAGATTATATGATTTTGAATTTCTGGTTGATTGTGAAAAGAGGGGAAGAATACTTAGACCAAGACACTTTTGTGCTATGCTTGTGGCTTCTAGGTACATCGGTAATACTACTTCTGATAAATAGCAGTATGTGAAATCTTCTGATGTGTCCAACCGGATTATGTTTTTACAGCCATCTTTGAATCCAGAAGCTGGAAAACAGAATAACCAGAGCAAACCTTTAGGGACACCTTCTGGAGTGTGGGGTATGTAGAGAAGTTTACATCACTGTATAAAAACCGGATGACCACTGGTAGAACAGAAGAATTGAGCAATATGTTGAAACTCTAGTTTTTCATATGGGGAAGCTCTTAAAGGAAAATTAAGCTGAAGTAGGTAGCTACCTTTCTTTCTCTCCCTTCCTCCATTCCTTCCTTGTTTCTCTCTCCTCAATCTGTTTTGCTTCTCTTCCATTTTATACTAATGGCATATGATAGGAATTTCACTCATCTATAAATTGTTGTGATCTTCTCCCATGGAAATAGCAGCCTGTCTAAGCTTGTGGGTGTAGAGTGTTGGCATGAAATGATCATGAAAATAGGCTTGAGAAGACACTAGTTAGAACCCATGATTATAACTGAAGAGTTGAATTTTGGGTGGGATTGAATTGTAAACGAGATACTTATTAATTGTATCCTAAAAACATTCAATTGTTGTACTAGATCTAATTTTAATCTCTTGAGTGATTGGTTCACATCTTAAATGGCCCATCCAAATATAATGTAAGATTAGCATCAGTAAAAAGCTGTTTAAACACTTCGGTGGTTTATATTACAGTTTTCAAGAAAGTATATTGATCCTGAGAACTTCTAGTTAACGTAGTTTGGTGGAGCGAACAGAAGTAGGGTTGCCAGGTGCCCGGTTTTCAGGCCCTCTGTCCGGTAAAAAAGTCCAGAAAATACTGGACATGTGCAATGTCCGGTATTTCCTGGTTTTCTGGCGGGGCGCTGGACAGAAGCCTGGCGGGGGTAGGGGGAGTGACTGGGAGGCGGGGCATGATCAGCGCTGGGAGCCCTGGTTGCGTGAGGAGGAGGAGGGGCAGCCCAGTCCATGGTCCTGCGCATTGGAGCCGCAGCTGGACTGACTCGCACGGGACGGGAGCACCCTAGGATCTGCACAGCCCGGGTCAGTCCTGCTCCCCACTGGCTGATTCGCTCCCCTGCCCCCTCTGCCAGCTCTGCATCCCGCTGGCCAGTTCCTGCTCTGGATCTTCCCCAGCCAGCCCCGCTGCACCCCAGCCAGCCCTGCTTCCGGTGGCCAGTTCTCCCCTCCTCCTGAGCTCCCCCGCCAGCTCCCCCCCCGCGATATCCTGTGGCCAGCCCTGTTCCACCTGACCCCCCCCCCACTGACCAGCCCTGCTTCCCATTGGCCCCCCGTTTCCCTCAGCCAGCCCCATTGTCCCCCCCCCCCCGTTAGCTCTGTTTCCCAGTCCGTTCTTCTCCCCCCCCTCCCCCCTTCCTGGCCAGCACTGCTCCCCTCCCGGCCGGTCCTTCCTCCCCCCATGAAGTGTGTCCAGAATTTTTTTTTTTATGACTACCTGGTAACCCTAGCAGTGATCCTATCCCTGTGATTATCACAGAGATTTAAACTGAGAATCAACTTGCCTCCCTTCGCCCCCCTCGAGCCCCCCCTTGGCTCCCAACACCCCCATGCTTACCTGGTTCTGTAAGGCTGCCAGCACAAAATGGTCTTGGAGTCTTTTTTGTTTTTGTTTTGTTTTTGTTTTCTCAACAACTTTGGTCTCTTCTCCCCCCCCCCCCTTTTTTTCCTTCAACAGAATTTTTTCTGGGTGTTTTTATTGTGGGGGAGGGGGGGTCTGGTCGGTATTTTTGTTTCAACCATCTGGCAACCCTAAGTAGAAGACTTACGTGGCATTTTCCAGATCCTTTAGGACAGAGGACTGGTGGGGGGAGGGGTTCAGGAGTTCACAGCAGGGCCTTGGGATGTGGTGATGCAGTGCAGATGGCTAGGGATGGAGCAGTGCAAGAGTGAGGGTTGGGGAGGGAGGAGGGGCTCAGTGGCGGGGTCCCATCTGGTAGGGCTTCTTTTCACCCCCAAACCTGCCCCCAGCTGCCATGGTCCTCTTCTCCTCCTGCAGACTTCCCCCCAACTGTCAGGGACCTCTTCTCTTCCTCTCCTCCCCCTGCCTCTGGCACTGCTGCCGGGGGTGGGGGGGGCGGAGCAGATTTGGGGCGGGGGGCTATTTACTGGTGTGCAGACAGGCAAGATGGCAGAGCCCCAGCCCAGCTGACCACTTTCTTGGTGGTACGGCTGCCCCCCAGTGGACCCTCTGCAGGATAGCTCTCCTCTGCAGGCTTGCTGCCGCCAGTGGCTGCTCTCAGCATTGCGTCCCTCCGAATAGCCCCTCCCTTTCCATGTTATGGAATACAGTCCCTTTTCTGACACTTCTCGTTTTCCTAGCACAACCAGATCCTGACCTTGCTCTAAGTTAAGAGAAGAGGAAGTCACATACCAAATTTGGATTAGGAGGCGTTCTTGAACAAACACACCCACAGACAGATGCACAAAATCTCTAAAATATGTATATAGGTTTCAAAACATTGAATCTTAAAGCATGAGTTTCACTAAATATTTTTGTTACTGAATTAATCTACAATTACTCAGTAGTTACTCCAAACTTAAATATAAGTACCCATTCTGGTAACCTTTTTCAGCTAAGTCAGAAAGGCTATTAAAATTGCAGGCCAATGCTGTCATAGGCAGTTTTTTTCAAAATCAAGAGGAGCCTATCAGATTTTCAACTTTATCATCTTTGTCTGATATCGTCTTCATTTGAACTTCAGCTCAGGCGGGAGCTGTTAATAGCAGCAGCAGTAGTTGACTATTTCAGCATCTTAAACTCTGAGGAGGAATTGGAGCTGAGGCAAAGTCAAGTTTTGTGGAATTACTGAGATTCTACTAATGATTTTTGAGGTCTTGTTTCACTCTGTTTTTGTAGAAAACCCTCCTAGTGCCAAGCAACCTACCAAGATGCTGGTCATCAAAAAGGTTTCAAAAGAGGATCCTGCTGCTGCTTTCTCAGCTGCATTTACATCACCAGTTCCTCACCTTGCAAACGGCAACAAGACCACCACAATTGTCCCAAGTGTCTACAAAAATCTGGTTCCTAAACCTGCAGCACCTCCTTCTAAGGTACAAGGGCTTCCAGTTGAGTTACTAAACTGTAGTGAAGGGGCATTCTCTTCTGTATGTAGAAATGGCCACATGATCTACAGAAAGATTAAAGTGTAGTGAAAATGGAAAAATAAAACAAATGAACGTGCATCATAATTTTTAGAGTTGACCTGTCTGCTACTAAAACTGTGGGATCTGGATTATGTTGTTGTAGTATTATTACAATACTAAAACACACCTTATTACCTTTGAGAGACTAACCTATGTTCTAACCGTGCCAGTGACTTGGAAATGGTGTGGGCACAAGGACATAACAGGGTCCTTGTCTTGCCTAAATTAGGAAAAACGCACAGATGGCGAGAAGTACTAGTAACGAAGCAGAGTGATTAAATTGTTCATAATACAGTCTTGTAAATCTGTGCAAAGTTGTAACACGATTCATTAACATAATCAAAATATTTGGACCAATCTTTGGAGACCAGACTGAGCCATGTTGTAACATGATCCTTTAGCATATTAGTTGAGCCTTAGAGGTGATCTATAAAAGAAATATAGGATTTTGCCATTTAGCTTCTTTATGCTACACATAAAGAGATTAAGTGGGTTTTTGCCCCAAGTTTTCATTTTTTGCTTGAATTTTTTTCATGTTAGGTTAAGGTCTTACTAGCTCTGTTTTTTCTGAAGGCTGGTGTAGAAGTGCATGGGGAACTTGTAGGATTCTGACATTCCATGTAGTATCAAAGATGTTAAACCTAATAATGGAAATTATTTTTATTCATAATTTTTAGAGATTTGTTTTGATTGGGGAGGGGCGGAGAGAGCATCATTCATTCAGATGCTTCATAAACACTTGGAATAAAAGATCCTTTATAAGATTATCGGTCTTGGTTGAGAAAAGTCCCATTTTATTTGTGTATCTTCAGAGAGACCAGCTGCAATATAAAATTCAGCTGATCCCTTTTCTCCCACAGGCAGCAGAGAGCCTACATGTTAGAATGACTGTCACTTTTAATTTTTACAAAATTCTGGTCTAAGGGCTTGTTTCAGGGTAGCACATGAGTGCTCACCTGACACGTGGGCTCGGTAAAAATCGCAACTCTTCATAAAATGCCATTTGTCAAGGATTCTTTACCTGTAGAATAAGAAATTATTAGCCAGGCAGCCCACATGTTGAACTCCCAAGACAGTTCAAACAAGATGCAGTTTCTGATGTTCAGAGAGTATCCTGTTGCTACTTTTCAGTTTTGCAGGTTGGGTGACTTATGGATATGGTCAGGTGCCTTATATGTAGCTGAAATGTCTTGGTCTATTGAACAGGTTCTAGCTACTTAGTCTTTTTCTTCAGAGCTTAACAACTAGATTGTATTGCTGCTTTGCTGCACAGTCATCTTTTATTTAAAGCAGAAACATATAACTGTTAGCACTGTATGCACGCAGTATATATTGTGGGGTTTGCAAGTTACGGTGGTATTTATTGTTTGTAAACCATGCAGTAGAAATAACGGAGTAAGCACATATAAATATGACTGCATCATGTAGTAGTGCATTATTGCATAGACCGTGGATATTGAAGATGAAAAGCTAATTTTCCCTCCCCTTCTGGAGTGTGATTGCTGTAGGGAACATCGTCTCCAGTGCATTTCTTTTGCCTCGTTCTGAACAACCTAAGTGATGTCTTTTTCCGTGTGAAACTATTGCACAGTTGAAACGGGCTCGCTGTCTGAATGTTTATCCAGATGCTGAGTTTGTTTTTACTTTGCCTAGAAAATGGATTTTATGGCTGGATTTTCACAGGGGCCTAATGGAGTTAGGGGCTCAAATCCCATGGAATGTCAGTGGGTTTGAACACCTAAGTCCCTTTGACACTTGAAAAACCCAGCCTTTGTGGGTTTTGTTAGTGTTTTGATCCTCATAAGAGAACCTGATATTGGGGTGGGCAATAATTTTTGATAGGGAGCCACTCCAAGATTTTAAGTGGTCAGTGGCTGCACTTTTTTTCTATGGAGGGGATGTAGAGTCTATGATGGAGGTTGGGTGCAGAAGGGAGATCAGGGTAGGCAGCTGGGGGGCAGGAGAGGGTGTGGGGTCTGAGAGGAAGTTTGGGTGAAAGAGGGAGGGGATTAGGGTGCAGTATCTGGGAAGGTGTATGGGTACAGGAAGGGATTCTGACCTGGGGGAGGGGTAAAGGAGGGGTGCAGGGTCAGGGAGGGAATTCTGACCTGGGTTGGGGGGGGGGGAATGCAGAGGATTTGGGTTGTGACGTAGGGCAGGACGGGATGGTGACCTTGGGTTGGGGGTTGGGGTGCCAGACACAGGGTTTGGCCAGGAGCCATTTACTTAGGTGGCTCCCAGTCAGTAGCCCAGCGACTCCATATGCCTCTCTGCGGGGGGAGGGAGGGGGCACTAACTCTGCCCCCAGCACAATCTCTTACCTCCCATTGGCTGATTTCTATTGGCTCCCCTGGCATAATTTCTCAGCTCCCATTGGCCAGAACCAGCCAATGGGAACTGAGATTGGACTGGGGGGCAGCATGCAAAGCCTTCCCCCTCTCCCTTTCTGAGCCCTGGGACTGCTCCCTGCCTGAGGGTCCTGGCAGGGTGGTTGTGGACTGTATTCAAAGGGCAGTCTTGTGTCTAAATTGTCTTCTGTGGCTGAAAATATGGGTTAATTGACTACTAGTACATCCCCTTCCTTATTCCTTTACTATTCTATGATGGTAATGCATCCAGATCCTAGGTTGAGGATTAGAGCCCAGAAGTTATGCATTATATAAAGAAGTTCGGTGACCCTGTATGCCCCCTCCCCCCTTCCCCAGTGTGCTGCCCATGTGTCATTTCTGCCCATCTCAGATGGGAGCATGCAGTAGACTACATTATTTGGAAAGCAATATGCACCCTAAAAAGTTAGAAAACCACTACCTTAGGGTCACAGTTGCCTACTCTGCCAGAGCCTACAGTCCTTCATTCAACTGCATAGGTGCTTCATGACTGGACTAGGGAGCAGTTCTCATCAAAAGACCAAAGATTCTGCCAATTAATAGCAGGCCTTGTATAAAAGTTATTGATCTCTCTAAATGAAAATCTTTCCATCTTCTCTCACCAGTCTTTCACTCTGAAGTGGATAGTCACTTTGTTTTCCCCAATTACTAGTGCCCCTGCAAGTCTCTGGATATCTGCTGTATATCTGCAAACCATTTTTGCAGTTTGTGGGTGGATGCCAAACCAGATTTTATATCTAAAGCCATGCAAATCTGGGCATACCTGCTTTATAGCCACAGATCATTTTTGTGGATCAGATGCCCATACATATTTTGTTTCCATGCAGGGCTCCATTCTGTAACCCACCACCTTCTGCCCCTCAGCATTGGAGTTCTGGCGAGAAGGAAGTGAGGGCCCTGGGGACTGCTCTGCCCTTTATATCTGCACACACAGGCACAGGGGGAGTTTGTCACCCCATAGGTACTGATATGGGGAAAAGTTTCGCACAGTGTGCTGAGCACACTGACACCAAGAATGGAGTGGTTGTATGCAACATATCTCAAAGAACAGTGGTTATAACCTGTTCAGTAATTGATTTTTGTGCAGCAGTGTGAGTGGGTATATGATAGTAATGGGACTCTGTAGAGCTGTATAACTAGAAAAGCTACCACTGGCACAACTGAATGAAAAATCATTTAGCAGTGCTATATGGTGGGAAAACATTCTCAGGGCACTGAAAGGATTTGATTCCAAGGTAAAAACAGCCATACTGGGCCCTAACAATGTACCAGTGATCTATCTAGCTCAGTCTTCTGTCTTCCTGCAGTGGCAAGTGCCAGGTACTTTTAAGAGAAAATGAACAGAACAGGCAATTGTCAAGTGATCCATTCCCAGTTTCTGGCAGTCAGAGACTAGGGACACCCAGACATCTTTGACTGTCTTTGCAAATAGACAACGATGGACCTATCCTTCATGAACTTAGTGAATTATTATTTGAATCCCATTATAGTTTTGGCCTTCAACATCGCCTGGCAAGGAGTTCCACTGTTCCTATTTCTCAGGTGGATAAGAGACAGATAAATGTATTTCCCAAGGTCAAACTGAGTTAGGCCTGGTCTACCTTAAAAATTTAGATTAACATAACTACATTGCTCAGGAGAGTGAAAAATTTACATCCCTGAGCACTGCAGCTATGCCAACCTAACCCGTGGGGTAGACGTGGTGAGGTAGACTGACCAACTGCTCCGGGGGGGAGAGAGTTCCGGGAGTGATGGCAAAAACCCCTTTTGTCAGTGTGTGATGGTTCTTGAGCAGAGGTGAGCAGTACTTTTTGCAGAGATACCACTCCAAGAATGTTGGTAAGTGGTCACAGGTTGTACTTTTCTATTATATGAATGGAGGTGGGGAGGGGCAGGTTGGGATGGAGTTGGAGTGCAGGAGGGAGTCCCAGACAGGTGTTACGCTTATAAGAAGCACAGGGGATCTTTTTCAGGGGAAAAGGCAATACACTGCGTTTATTGACAATACAGTAGAGCAGTGTTTCTCAAACTATGCTCCGCGGAGCCCCAGGGCTCTGCGAGACATCTCCAGGGGCTCCATGGGGTTGACAAGCTGTAAATATCTATAGGTACAAAACATACCATCAGTGGACTGCTGGGGCTCCGCATAAATTTTTATGCATAGAGAGGGCTCCGGGGAACCGCTGCAGTAGAGAAGCAGTTGGCATATGCTGTATAAAGACACACACACTCACTCACTCTGCAGATGGTGCATAGTTACCAGTCAGTGGGGGCTCAAGTCAGTCTTATAGGCCAGGCAAGGCTGGCTGAGTGAGGAGTCAGGGTTCTTCTGAGACTCCTCAGAGACTTGGCTTGCAGGGCTGAATCCAGAGTCCCATGGCAAGAGCTTCCCTTCTTATCCATGTAAGTTCCCATTTGGGTCTGTGGATATTGCAGTGTCGTGCTGCAATCATCCACCCTTAGGAGGTGTTAATCTGTGTTTTTGGGAATTATCCTTTGATGGGGATTGTCAGGCTACCCATCCTTGTGTCTCACTCTTGAGAAGGTCTCCGCCTGTCTCCAGGGTTGTCAGTGCTGCCAATTTAATTCAGCCTCAAGACACAATGCATGTTTCCTCCTTATCTTCAAAGTTTCCACTTCTTGATCATCTGGGCATCTGTGATGGCTTTCACACTCATACACACCCTCCACTCACACCACACAATTGTACAGAGTTTCAGACAAGATCAGTAGTTACTAGAAGACAGCTTAGTTTGTGATGCAGACATGAGGTACAGTTTAGCCATACAAATTAACAGGAAGCAAGGCCTTACAATAAACATTATGTAATCATATATGAGAGAGAGAGAGAGAAATAGAAGCATACTGAACTTATAAGCAAGTCATTATACATGAAATCATTATGCATCATACTTATAGTCTTATACCCAATACTAACCAACACTAAAATATACATTTTTGTTACACAGGGAATGGAGTGCAGGATCTGGGAGGGAGTTTGAGTGTAGGAGGGGATTCTGTGATGGGGGTCTGGGAGGGAGTTCGAATACTTTCACCTGAACTGCTCCTTGATGGAAGCCATATGGATAATCATTAGCAGCCTCTGAGCATCCTGTCTCATGAGGGGATGGCCATAGTAATCCGTGCAGAATGATGAAAAGATGAGTTTCTTGGGGTACCCCTCACTGAGTCACCTTGTTACCAGGGTGTAGCTTAAATGAGTGCGGCGGGGGGGGGGGGTGGCCAAGCTGGAGCAGCCTCCGGTTAATTGGTAAACATCACAGGGTAAGCACTCTCCAAGTTAGAGAAGCCCTGTCTTTGCTTTGCAGGATAACAAAATGTGCACCCCAGCCCCTGATGCTGGCTATTCACAGAAATTCCAGATTCTCTGCTCCCTAAAGAATAGTGTACTTATTTACCAGTTTTACCTTAAATCACAGCTCCCGTTTAACACATAGCACTGAGCATTCATATAAACCTTTTGGTTTAGTATGAGAATAAAGAAATTCCACTCGAAAGGAGTGTGTGATGGAAACTAATGGTTAAAATACGAAACAAAATCATAAAATGCAAACTAGGGCCTACACTTCATAGTTACCTTTCCTATGCAACAAAGTATAGTGTGGTCACCCTTCCCCCCAACATTGTTTATTGAAGAGCTGGCTGGCTTTCCAGGAACCGCAGTTCAATCTTTCACTTAACATACCCCATTCAAAAAGATATCTGTTGCACTGAAACTCTTTTCTTTATTCACAGTCTGAGTGATCCCTTTTATTACACTGTTCCTTTTTACCTCCAAGTGGTTTTGATTGTTTGCAGTTGGCTCTGATAGTTTTTAAGCTGTTCTGAGATGGGGCAAAGGTAGACAACTGAACCTTGCCTTATATCACCAGCTGACCAGGGAGGGATGAGAACGACAACTGCTTGAATGTGGGCCGTTGCTAAGACTACGATTTTGTCATGGATATTTTTACTAAAAAGTCCTGAGGACAGATAAAGACTGGGACTTTTCATCTTTAAAAAAAAAAAAAAAAAGAGAGACTAAGGTGGGGGGAGGAATATGATAGAGGTCTCTAAAATCATGATCGGTGTGGAGAACGTAAATAAGGATAAGTTATTTACTTGCTTCCATAACACACAAACTAGGGGTGTCACAATGAAATTAATAGGTAGCAGATTTATAACAAAAGCAAGTATGTCTTCGCACAGCGCAGAGTCAACCTGTGGAACTCCTTGCCAGAAGACCAGGACTTTAACAGGGTTCAAAAAAGAGTGAGAAATTCATGGAGGATAGGCCCATCAGTGGCTATTAGTCAGGATGGGTAGAAATGGTGTCTGTAGCCTCTGCTTGTCAGAAGCTGGGAATAGATGGCATGGCAGGGGTCACTTGATGATTTGTTCTGGGGCACCTGGCTTTGGCCCCTGTTGGAAGACAGGATACTGGGCTAGATGGACCTTTGGCCTGACCCAATCTGACCATTGTTCATGACCTGTACATAAGAACGAATAAACGTTCAGGAAGCCATGACCTGTCCCTGACTCACTAAAAATGTCCCTGACACAACGGGGAGGGAGGAGGGCCAAGCATCTTGCCCCCCTGCATGCGGTGTCAAGAACTGTTGTGGTTTTCCCTGTTGCTGGGAGCAGGGAGGGGTGTTGTCCTACCACCCTGTAGGCTTAGGAGCTGGCAGAGGGTGGAGGAATCCCCCACCAGCAATGGTGGCTGAGCTGCTGCAGGAGATTCTCCTGCTATCACAGACATACAATTCTCTGGTGACAAGCTGTTACACCAAGACCATAAGATGCAGGTTTTAATAAATAGTACCTGTACATACACTTTACAGTGAGTATTGATAAGTTCAGAACTTTAAGACTTCCTGTGCTACTCTTCATGAATAAATACTGTGGAAGTGGTGTATTAGGTGTTGTGAATGTCAGATCTGAGACAGTAGTTGCTTGTAAACAATAATGAACCCATTGGCACCAATGGGCCACAGTGTCAGTGAGCCTTCCAAGTATTTGTATTGCTATAATGGCTGCATCATGGTATACACTAGGACATTTCATTGTGCTAGGTGCTGTACAAACACACAACACAAATGTAGTCGCTGTCCAAGAGCTTATACTCGAACACACACACACACACACACACGTAGTGTTGTGTCTCAGGCTTAACGCCAGTGGGATGCTGTAACAATTTACGTTTTATTTTGGGGGGTTTAAAGAGAGGAACTTCATTAGAAATATAATCTGTGAAAGGTGGAAATCCATTTCACCAAGGGTGGGGGGGAGAGATGGTGGATGAGTATACTATATGATTATAAATCTGCTTAAGGTCATCCATACAGAAACTCCTCCTATTCAATACTAACTGGATAATGGTGCCTGCAGGTTCTTGAGCAAAAATTGGCATTTTAAGGTGACTGCCATTGTCTAAGGTTCCTATTCAAGAGGTTACTGTAAATTCCATGTACAGTAATAAAGGGACAATCTCCATCCTGGGAAGTTTACAGTCTAAATCATAAATCCATTTTCTAACCAATAGGACAGGCATCAGACTAGTCAGTGGGATGGGGTGGGGGAGCAGAAGCCAGAAAATCCCATCAGTGTAAGAGAGGAAAGGTGCAGGACCTCAGGTTGATGCAGCTTCCCCTCACTCTCTGCAAGTATACTGCTGCATGGAAAATAAATCTACTGGCAGCTCCTTGAAAAATCTCTTTCCTGCTCTTCATATTGCTGCTAATGTAGCTGGACATTTAATGCTTAGGGCTGTGGGCATCCATGTGCCAGCCCAGGATTCTCTCCTCCTGTGGCTCTCACCTCTGCTTCCAGTGGAAAGTTAAAGGCTGTCTACCTCCAGCAGCATGACCCATGAGTGGGGACTGGAGAGGCAGATTAGAATTTCAGTGGGGAGAGCGAGGTAGAAGTCAACAAAATATAGGAAGGAAGAAACCTGCACGCACACAAAGAGGAAAATACAGAGAAACAGTGGCCTCTGCTGTCCTTTTCTGCAAAGTATGTTATCTTTTTTAGACTCCTATTAAGTTTAAATCCCAGATACATCCTGGATGAGATGACTTGTTTAGCATCTACAGTAAACTGATACCAGAAATTCAAATGGTTAAAGTGAAGGTTTAAAATGTAAAAAGTTCCCTTTCTGTCATCTTCCTGTGCTGCTTGGTGCCATACATCTCATTTTGGGATTGTTGCACAGTTTGTCCTTCTTGGCTGAGCTGTCCAATATAATTTTCCAGGTAGAAGACATTTATTGTGAGGCAGCTTTTTGCAACTGCAGTTATTGCTTGGCCACCAAATAATAGATGCAGAGGTAGGCTGATAAGGGAGTGAAGTTTCCCTATGCTGAGTAGGGAAACCAAAGGAAGTACTTGTTCACTCAGTGCACAGTCAGCCTGTGGAACTCTTTACCAGAGGATATTGTGAAGGCCAAGACTAAAAACAAGGTTCTAAAAAACTAGATAATTTCATAGAGGCTAGATGGTCCATCAGTGACTATTTATCAGGATTAGGGATGTTAGAACTCATGTAACAAGGTAACGGTGTAATCACTGAAAATCTCAGTGGCTGCACGGTTACCTGCACTGCAGGCTCTGCAGTATAAATTTAAGCATAGCTTTATACTGCAGTGTCCACAGCAAAGTCTCCCTGAGAGCGAGGCCACCGACCCCTGCCAGCCTGGCTCCTGGGGATGCAGCTTCGCCAAGTGCAACAGATACCATTAACCAATAGGCATCCACTTACTGGTTAAATGGTTAGTTGTTTACACTTGAACATCCCTAACCGGGATGGGCAGGGATAGTGTCCTTAGTCTCTGTTTGCTAGAAGCTGGAAATCACTTGATGATTCCGTGTTCTGTTCATTTCTTCTGGATCACCTGACACTGGCCACTATGGAAAGACCAGATATTAGGTAGATGGACACTTGGTCTGACACAGTATGGCTGTTCCTATTTTCTTATGAGCAGGACTCGACAATTAGGGCAATCTACTTGCCCGTGGCGAGTAGATTTTAGCCCGGTGTGGCCGCGCAGCGCGGTCTGCGCATGCGCAGCGTGCCGTGCCAAACCACGTGGCTGGCGAGCAGGGCTCACTGCCTCTTGTCAAGCCCTGCTTGAGTGAATTGTCTTAGAAAATGTGCTGCTTTATGTGCTTCTTTACTTCTGTAATCTGGCTTCTCATTGGATAAGTTTTGGGGCTTCATGTCTGGAGTTCTAGTAGATCTGTGGACTTCTGTATCCTGTTAAATAGCAGGGTACAATAAAATGGTTTTTGTTCCTCTACCTTTCTATAGATATTAGGAGAATCTTTTCTGGAGCCCTGGGGAGTTCCTGTCTTCTGATCATGCCTTAGAGCTTTTTCCCTTTGGCCAGAGGAAGCTCCTGTTGAGATATTTGGTGGTGGTATTTAGCACTGAGTAAGACATTTGAATTGTATTAAGGCCTCTCGCTTACTGTGCTGGGAGCAGTTGTGAGATACTTTGCATCTCTCAGTGGTGATTCCTCCAACTAGTGAAGGCACATGTAATAGTTCATAATAGTTCCAGCCAGTCCTTTGCTGGGGTGGAGGTGATAGCTGTGAAGCAGCTAGACATATTGTTGTGGGTTGATCAGAACAGAAATGGGCATTAAGATTGGAGAGGGATTTGAGACTCCTTTTGGAGTGTTCACATCTTGTTAAGTCAATTTGTTGCTTTATTATTTTTATCGCTTGCAAACAATCCATTCTTGTGCCGTACCATTATGTCCTAGTGTGTTGTGTTCTCTTCAATATAGCCAAGTCCGTGGAAAGCTAACAGAAGTGAACATAAACCTGGCTCACTTTCCTCCAGCCGTGACTCTGCCTTTACCAGTCCGGTGTCTGTAACCAAACCAGCGGTACTGGCGAGTGGCTCAGTTCTCACCTCTCCCAAAGAGGTAAGGGGTTGGGTTGGGAATAGGATCGGACCTTTTCCAGCCAATGTTGCTTTATAGTTTACATGCCATGAGAGCTTTTCTGTTCGTATTGTACAGCTCTGAACACTTGAAGAGTACTCAATCACTTGTATTGTCTTTGCATTTTGAGCTAAGTCCCCTAGTACATGAATGGGAATGCTCTTGGAAGTCTGGCTTCCTTAATATGAAGTGTGCTGCCAGCAGGTTTGGGCCAGATCTGCTGTGATTTCACCACTAGCATACAAGGTATGGTTGCTTTGCCATTTTAATAGCACTATGGGAACTGAGTGGACGTGCACAGAAACAACGTCCGAACAATAAGCTTTAGTTCTGTGTTGTCCTAACCAGTTCTGAAGCAGTAGCCACTGTAATGACTACCGCTGTAGCCACACTCAATCGGCCAATAGCTACATGTGGCTACTGGCTAGTGTTGAGCACCGTGGCTTAAGTCCATATTTGGGGGGTGGGAAATGCAAATTCTAGTGTGTGTCACACACTAACTAGATCATGTGGACCCTGCTGGCGCGCACTAGAAGTTCCCTATAGGCATACGTTTCTGGAGAGTTTAAAATGGGGGACTCTTAGAGCAATGTCACTGGAGGTTTTTTAAGAGCAGATTAGACAATTGTCTGTTAGGAATGGCCTAGATCAGCAGTTCCCAGATGCCGGTCCACAGCCCACTGGCTGCTGGGCCACGGCACCTGCCGGAGCTCAAACTGGCTGTTCACAGTGGCTCAGCTCTGGCAGCTGTAGTGGCTGAGGCACGGTAAGAAGAGGTGGATCAGGAGGCGCCTCCCTCTCTGCTCCCTCCTCCATGCTTGGGGAGACATGCTTGATTAGTGCATGGCACTTGAGTGCACACCAGAATGTACCCCATCTGGGGCAGATTACCTGAATTCCATACCACTCTTTAAAATAGGATCCAGGTTGTCTTGTGCTCTTGCTCTTCTAGGTCACAACTCTTTCCTAGCAGTGCATGTGGTGAGGTTTGGGAACAATTCAAAAGGTTTGAGAGATACAGATGTGTGTATTGTTCCTCTTCAGCCATTGTGTTTGTCATTGTTGATGATGGAGAACATATACCCCACTGTTCATCTAACAAGATTGTCTTTATAGTTTTTGGAGTATTTGAAAAATTCTTTAGACTTGAAATTTACTAGCCTTTTGGACATCTAGTCATGGTAGAATCTTCTGCCCTTTATTTGTATAGGTGATGTGACTCTAAAAAGGACTCTCTTCTGAGTAGTTACCTCCAAAATGCTAGGTTTGGGTTAAAGCTAGCTTGCAGACCCTAATAAAGGCATTTCAGTGAATTTTAGAACAATTTTATATTAAATCTTCCCCTGCACCATTGGGAAACACAATACAATGGCATTGAGTTAATGTGTAAAAACCAGAAAACTGAGTCAGGTACCAAAGGGTACAGTATAAATCATACGCAAGGTTTTAAGAAATGACTAAGTCCCTCCATGTTTGGGTACTCGGATACCTAAAAGGAGCTTGATCTTCAGACTGCCAAGTTCCCGTCCCTCAAAATCTGCTCTCTTTAAGGTGTGAAGTTGGGCACCAGCACTCTCAATTGCTAATCACTGCTTGGCCGTGATTTTCTATATCTTTACATTTTTCATGAGTTTAAATAATCTGGAATGGTGTTAGCAATACTGGTAAGGGGGGAGAAATTAGACATGTCCTGTCTTGACACTGTTGTTTTAATAAACAATGGTGATGTGTTTACTCAGCCAGAGGTAAATGCTGTCTGCACGTTTGGCAGAAATGTTGCTAAAAACAAAACTGAGAATCTTTCTCATGTGAGGTTGCTGTGTGTCTTAACCTTTTTTTTTAATTGAGGTAAGAAGTAATCCTGGAAAAGTTTTGTCATCTTTGTGGATCTTGAAGATGTTGTTGTATAGATATTACTATTATGAACTTACACCATTTTTGAGCTCCTGTGTCTGGTATAATCAGTTATTTTTTTTAGTCAAGGTCCAAATTTCTTGGTCAAGATCCAGTTTTCACACCACAATAACAACGATGGTAGTAAGTAAATAAAAAGATTTGGCAGCATGTTCAAAAGTGTTGGGTGGTCCATATTTGACCTGTGGACCACCAATTGACTATCCGTGCCCTGTGCTTTGAGTGTAAGATACTGGGGTATTCTTTTGATCATGAGAGGCAATGTTGTGCAAAACTCAAAATTCAGGTTTCCAGATTAGAAAATAGCTAGCTAATAATGGTATATAAATGAGTAGTTCTCATTTAAATCCCGGGGAATAACACAATTGGCAGTCATCTTCTTGACAACTTTGCTTTTATGTTGTATTCTTCCCCTCATCCTACGTCTTTGTTGTTTTAGATTGTAAGCCCATTGGGGTAGGGGCTTTGTTTTCCCTTATGTCTGTACAACACCTAGTACACTTTGGGCACTACTGGAACATAAATACATAATTCAGATTAAGCTTCCACCTTCAGGTAAGTAATACCAAAACAAACTTAAATGCACTTGTTATCCAGTACAATAAGTACTATGTATAGCTCTGTAATTTGTTGTCCTAAGCAGTACTTGCACTGTCTTTGGTCAGCAAAGACATACGGTTTAACCTGAAACTTAGGAGAGAGCCTGTAATTCAGTCTTTCTGCGGAGATCAATAATACTTGGTTCCACTCTATGTTGAACTTCCATCAGCCTTGTCTGAGTGGTTAGTAAATTAATAGAAGCTAATCTGAAAGTTTTTCCGTCCTGTGTTCCCATAATGTCAGGAGCTATAGCCACTTAAACTGGAAATTATTTAAATTCTTCTAAGCTACAGCTGAGCATTTGCAGCTTTAATGGCTAGACTTTTTTCACTTGCTTATGAAAAAGTTAATTATTTGAGAATTGGTCTAAACTCAGGACTGGAACCCATGACTCTGCCCCTGAACTGGGAAAAGTAATTTAATCACTCCCTCATTCTCTGACTGTATAATGTCAATAATAACTTCCTTCCAGAGGTGTGGAAGAGTGATAAGTTTTATAAAGTATTCTGAAAATGAGAAGCTCTGTAAAAAGTAGAGCCCTGACATGACCATAAAGTACTGGGAATTAGAAGTCCTACTAGATCTCCCTGAGGATTAATGTAAGATTCTTCCCTACAAGTGTACTTTTAGTACTCTATGCAGTCACCTTTATAAAAGCCTAAGGGATGGCTCTTCCACTGTTTTTTTCCCCTAAGAGAAAATTTTACAATCTTATCGGCAAGTACTGAAACTGAATGTGTCATTGTTATCATGCCTAGCTCCCTCATACAAGAGCTCTGGGTTGAGACCGCTACAGGTTCTCTTTTCTTTCTGCCTAAGAACAACAACGTGGGGGTTGGTTGTAAAATAAATCAATAAGCCTTGTGCACTCACTTGGGTTTTATTATATATCTGTTGAAAGCTTTGTGTAATGAAAGTAAAATGGAAAATTTGAGAAATTTGTCACTTGTTGTAGCTATCTTTCTCATGCCCTAAAATTTGTAAATTTGATCTCTTGATAGCTTACCATTTCTGTGCAAGTGTCTTTGAAAGGGGCTGCCCTAGCATGAAACTTGAGTGTTTTATTGGCCATCTTGTTAAATGGGTATTCCAGGCTACTAGAAATGTCAACTTTTAGTCCGTAGGAACATAAGAACAGCCACAGCTGTCAGACCAAAAGCCCATCTAGCCCAGAATCCTGTCTTCTGACAGTGGCCAATGCCAGGTGCCCCAGCAGGAATGAACAGAACAGGGAATCAAGTAATCCATCCTCTGTCACCCATTTCCAGCTTGCCCTGTCTCTTCTGTTCAGTCAGTTACTTTCTGTCACTTGTACAGTCTCAAACCAATGATCATGCTGCAATTTGAAATACTGCTTTTTTTTTTTATCCTGATAGTCACTCATGTTGGCTATGGAAGTTTCACAGTCACAGACTTGCTCTTCCCAGAGCTGTACTTGATGTCTGAAATAACCTGGCAAATGCTACTGTATGATGCAGGTGTTCATAGTGCACACTTCAGGAGAGGTTAGCATTACATGTCATGTAAGAATAAGGACTCCAAGCGGCTGAATGTTTCGAGATCCCTTTTCTTTGCCTCTTTTTCTGCCTATGATTGTATGCTGTACCATAAGCATACTTTGCAAAATAACTTTCTTTGGCATCCCAAGGATTGTGTCTGTAGACAACACTTCAGCTCCAAGAATAAAATCTGAAATGGCTCTTGCAATGAGGAATATCCACTTGTCCACTTGTTTTGTTCTTTTACAAACTTTGATTTTTTTTTTTTTTTTTTTTTTTTTTACTTTCTGTAAACTGTGAAAGGAAGAAAAGAATTGTTTTATGTGATTCCAAATTAGTGTTGTGACCTCTCCTTTCAGTGGAGAGTCAAGACCAGGTGAAAGGAAGAAAAGGATTGTTTTATGTGATTCCAAATTAGTGTTGTGACCTCTCCTTTCAGTGGAGAGTCAAGACCAGGCCTGGGCAAAATATGGCCCGTGGGCCGGATGTGGCCCACCAAGTCACCGGATCTGGCCTGCAGACGCTGCAGGGAGTCCAAGGCAGGTTCCCCGCTTGCCTCACCACACCCAAACACTGCTTAGAAATGCAGCTGCAAGTCGATTTTTCTTTAAAAACTGAGAGTCCAGAGAGGAGGGGGGGAAAGCTTTAGGAGCTGCTCCCACCCCCAGCACAATTCCATTGGCTGGTTTCTGTGGCCAGAAACAGGCCAATGGGTGCTGCCTGTTACAAAAACAGGCAGCCACAAAGCACTAGGGGCTCCAGAGCACATGGCTGCAGCCTGTGCAGGGGTGGGACAGGCAGGGAGGCTGATTTGGGAATGGCTGCTGGCTGGTAAGTCTCCTAGCCAGAGCCTGCCTCTAGCACCCCAGTCCTTCCTTTCCCCAACCGTCTGCGCTCCTCCCCCCCCGCCCCCCACTCCACATACCCAAATCCTCTGTCCCGCTTCTGTACCCATATCACCTCCCAGATCTGGCACCCCTGTCCCAGATCAGTCCCCTCCTGCCATAGCTCACAACCCAATTCCCTGTCCTAGGTCACAGTCCAACCTCCTGCATCCCAGTCCAGTGCCCCAGGTCACAACTGCCTCCTTCACCCAAACTCCCTCCCTTACCCCAAGCTCCCTTCTGCACCCAACCTCCATCCCAGAGCCCGCACCTCCTCCAGTAATATCATGAAAGCGTGTGGCCCTCAAGCACTTCCCAAATTCTTGGGAGTGGGCCCTCCATCAAAAATTATTGCCCACCTCTGGTCAAGACTAATGAGTAGTATTTCTGTCTTCTGCAAAGACCAAGAGACACAAATGCCACAGATAAATACTCTGGTCAGAAGGGAAGTCAGAAGGACTAGAAACCCAATTTATTTTGATTGTAAATCCCACCTATAAAAATGAGACTAGTACATTGAAAGCTAGATGCTATGCTGTTGCATACCGCCATGTTATAATTATTACTGAAGACCATAGGCAATCAGTTTTGTCTAACTGAATTGGATAGACTTTTTATTTGTCATGGAGAACAAGAGTTGGGGGGGGGGCTGATTCTGTTAATAAGCAGGAATCAGCAGAGTATTCCTGGATGATTTAAAGAGCAGAGATGGAATTAACCCAGCAGGGAGCCTCTGAGTAGCTCATGTTACCAGGAATCCTAGCATGTGAGGAATAGGACAAGCATGTTAAATTCATGACTGCCTAAATTAATGGAGATGAAGAAACAGTTGCAGCAACAATGGGTTGGAGACATTCTTTCCAGCTTGGTGAAGAGGAAGCAAGTGGATTTGAACAGTGCAGCCAAGAACGCTGGTGGAAATAAGTACTCATAGGAAATTGCCAGTCAGCTCAGGAGATCAAGTACTAAAAAGTGTGGATGCTAGCCTGGAACAGGGCTGAGACGCAGCTTTTCTTCTGGAGGTAAGTTCACTAATAAGTTCCACCATTTCTTCTCCAGAGTCCTTCCAGCACCACCCCTCCCATTGAGATCAGTTCTTCACGCTTGACTAAGCTGATGCGTCGCACCGCCGATAAGAAAAGTGAATTCCTGAAGGCGCTGAAAGATGACAGGAATGGAGAGATCACAGAGAACAGAGAATGTGACAAGTTGGAGGATGTAAGAGGACTGCCTGTTTTTCTTTCCAGGGAATTGTGTATTTTAAGGGATTTTAAATTAGGGATGTTAAATTTTGATTAATCAACTAACTGAATAGTCAATGGTTAGTTGATAAAGGGGATACTTGCTATCTCGCTCCAGGTGCAGCTCCTGCAGTGATATTTAAAGAGTAAGCAGACATGCAAACTAACACTCGTTAATTACACCTGCAGAATATCTTAGCAAAGACAATATGACAGCTCAGAATGTTTTTGTTTAGGTCCTACAATAACAGTTACTTCCCTAATCCCACACTTTTCCCTAGAAAAACTCCTCTCCAGAATGGGATTAGGGAAATAACTGTTATTGTAGGACCTAAAAAAAAAAACATTCTGAGCTCTCATATTGTCTTTGCTAAGATAGTCTGCAGGTGTAATTAACGAGCGTTAGTTTGCATGTCTGTGGTGCCATATCAATAGAGTGCACAGAATGAAACAAAGAAGAACCATAACCTAAAATACAGAAGGAAAATTAAAATATAGGTAAAGGGAAAAGGGCAAGGCTCGGTAAGAATTGGCAGGATTTTAGGAGGGCTTTCTAAAGAACAGGAAGGAACAATATTTCATCAGAATGCTTACTCTTTAAATATCACTGCAGGACTGAAATCTCCATGTATGTAACTTAGTTCTTGTAGCATAGTTAAAACACTTCTATTTGCATTTACATTGTTTAACAAACTGCACTTTGATAAGACATACACTGGTCCCAGAGGGATTAATTTAATTTGGTCCTGGGAGAAGTGCAAGCATGACAAACTTGGCAAATTGAACAGGCCCTGCACAAATAAAGGCCGGTGTCTCGCTCTACCAGTATTTGTTCTGATGTAGAAGGACATCTCTATGGCCAGAGGTCAGTCTCCATGGTTCATACAGTCTTAGGTGTCTCTGAATCCATAATGGTGGTATTGTGATGTGGACTTTTGTCCTTAAAAATAAACTAGAGCCCACCAAACTCACTTTGCATATGCCCCCTCACCAATGTCTGATGGTGACGGCTATTACTCTGCAACATTGACTAAAGGGGGAAGAGTTTTATTCTCTCAAGTCATCCACCCAGGAACACAAGTTTTCAAGACTTTAACTGTGCCCTGTGCATGAAGCAATCAGTGTCTCGGTGATGTGACTCGACTTACGTTTTTTCCTTTAGATGGAAGGCAGCAGCACACCAGAACCAAAGGAAAACTGGGAAGAGAATTGCCACCAGAATGGCCTTTCTCTCCCTTTGATGGAGGAGGGGGAGAACCTGTCTCATTCACTGGAAGCAGAACACAGGTGAGGAGAGAGCTGAACATGGGCTAATGAGGGTGGGGGATGTCTCATGAATCATATTATCACATTGTGTGAGGAAAGGGCAGCTGCTTAGAAGAAAATGCTCTTCTCCAGAAAACAGTAGTCGTGCATATTCTGAGCTGCAGGGGTGAAGGGTTTTTCATGATTCCTGGGCTGGTAGAAAGTGTAGCAAAAAGGAAAATACCAGTATTTTCTGAAATCACATGCATCTTGAAGATTTGAGGTTTGAAAAGCAATATCTAAATGCAAAGTATTATTATTTTATAGTGTTTTCTAGAACTATACAACTCTTCCTGGAGGGAAGTAGAAAATATCTTACCTTATCATGCGCTGGGTTAAATCTGACTTCTCCATTTGCCTTTTTGCCTCCTTTTAACCCCTTTTTTCCTGAATCAGGTTATTGAAAGCAATGGGATGGCAGGAGTATCCTGAAAATGATGAGAACTACCTTCCCCTCACTGAGGATGAGCTCAAAGAGTTCCAAGTTAAGTCAGAGCAGGTATGTTACAGCTTTTCCCCACCTGTCACACTCAGGTTCCACAGCATATCATTTTTAGATTGTTCTGAGTTACAAAGCACTGACTAGAACTTGTGTATCGATTTAAAGTGATTGTATACTGTCTCTGACTTTCTCGTCACCATTTCTAATCTGTTTTTCTTGTTGGTAGCTAAGAAAAAATGGATTTGGGAAGAATGGATTTCTTCACAGCCGCAGCTCCAGCCTGTTCTCCCAGTGGAGAAGCACTTTTAAGACAGAGTTTGAGGACTCGGACACAGAAACTAGTAGCAGCGAAACATCAGATGATGATGCCTGAAAGTGGGCACAAAACATTTAAAAATGAAACCAACCCAATAAACTCAGTTCATAGTTCAACATGTGTTTGGGGTTGTATAAACTAAACAGAGTTTATTCTGTCTCCAGTCTGTTCAGTTTTTCTTTTGTTGTTGAATACTTCATGCACAAGGGAAATAATTGAATCCCAAAGAAGAGAGAAATTGGCTTGTTTAGCTTTTTCTTTTGGTTTTGCCCTTCTGCTTAATAGAAGTTTGTGCAGCTCGCGAATTTGTGACGAAAATCCCTCGTCAGGCAATGCACAAATTCAGTCTTGTAAACAGGATACAGGTGACTGATCTTTGCAACAAGCTTCTAATAATGCCGCCTGCATTACATAATGTTGCGCGGTAACAATGTGCTAAAACAATCATTGTCAATGACAAAATGGATATTGAAGTTCTAATTGTGTTAAATTAATGCGAATAACATCAATTTTTTTTTTTTTTTTTTTTTTTTTTGCAGCTCGGGGAGCTTCATCACTTAACCAGGCGTTTGTGGTTTTCTTTTATGGGTACAGCTGTAAAATATTTGGACATAGGAATTGTTTGTGTTCTTCTTGCAGCCTTGATATTCAGGGTGGATTGTAAAATATAAATTTTTTGTGAGATTTCAAAGATTAAGATTATTTTGATAACATTATTTACAGATTTAAAAAAGTGACTATCACATTGAGTCTGTATGAGGGGGAAAAACTACTGCATCAAAAATAACTAACTTGGAATAAATATTTTGCATCAGTTTGCCAATTCTAATTGTCTTTCTTACGGAAGGAAAAACTTTCCTCAAACGAATATGGAACTATGGGGTTTGAATAGCACCTGGGAATAAGTACTCTTTCCCTTCCCTTGCCATTTATTCCTGCAGTAAGTCAGGAGGGGTCAGGATTTACTGCCGAGGCATCTGGACAGGTCCCTGGCTCCATCGATGATAACCAGAAGGCTGCTTGTGTGTGTGCTCAGTGATGTGGGCCATGTTGACTTACATAAGAACATAAGAATGGCCGTACTGGGTCAGACCAAAGGTCCATCTAGCCCAGTATCCTGTCTGCCGACAGTGGCCAGAACCAGGAGCCCCAGAGAGGGTGGACCGGAGACAATGATCAAGCGATTTGTCTCCTGCCATCCCTCTCCAGCCTCTGACAAACAGAGGCCAAGGACACCATTTTATCCCCTGGCTAATAGCCTTTTATGGACCTAACCTCCATGAAATTATCTAGCTTCTCTTTAAACTCTGTTATAGTCCTAGCCTTCACAGCCTCCTCTGGCAAGGAGTTCCACAGGCTGACTACACGCTGTGTGAAGAAGAACTTTCTTTTATTAGTTTTAAACGTTCTACCCATTAATTTCATTTGGTGTCCTCTTGTTCTTCTGTTGAGGGAACTAATAAATAACTTTTCTTTATCGGCCCTCTCCACACCACTCATGATTTTATAGACCTCTATCATATCCCCCCTCAGTCTCCTCTTTTCTAAACTGAAAAGTCCCAGTCGCTTTAACCTCTCCTCATATGGGACCCGTTCCAAACCCCTAATCATTTTAGTTGCCCTTTTCTGAACCCTTTCCAAGGCCAAAATATCTTTTTTGAGGTGAGGAGACCACATCTGTACACAGTATTCAAGATGTGGGCGTACCATAGTTTTATACAGGGGCAGTAAGATATTCTGGGTCTTATTTTCTATCCCTTTCTTAATAATTCCAAGCATCCTATTGGCCTTTTTGACCGCCGCTGCACACTGTGTGGAAGTTTTCAGAGAACTGTCCACGATAACTCCAAGATCTCTTTCCTGATTTGTCGTAGCCAAATTAGCCCCCATCATACTGTACGTATAATTGGGGTTATTTTTCCCGACGTGCATTACTTTACACTTATCCACATTACATTTCATTTGCCATTTTGTTGCCCAATCACTGTTTGGTGAGATCTTCTTGGAGTCCCTCACAGTCTGCTTCTGTCTTGACTATCCTAAACAGTTTGGTATCATCTGCAAACTTTACCACCTCACTGCTTACCCCTTTCTCCAGATCATTTATGAATAAGTTGAACAGGATTGGTCCTAGGACCGACCCTTGGGGGACACCGCTAGTTACCCCTCTCCATTCTGAAAATTTACCATTTATTCCTACCCTTTGTTTCCAGTTCTCAATCCAAGAAAGGACCTTCCCTCTTATCCCATGGCCATGTAATTTACACAAGAGCCTTTGGTGAGGGACCTTGTCAAAGGCTTTCTGAAAATCTAAGTATACTATATCTACTGGATCCCCCTTATCCGCATGTTTGTTAACCCCTTCAAAGAACTCTAATAGATTAGTAAGACAGGATTTCCCTTTACAGAAACCGTGTTGACTTTTGTCCAACAAATTATGTTCTTCTACATGCTTCACAATTTTATTCTTTACTATTGTTTCGACTAATTTGCCCGGTACTGAAGTTAGACTTACCGGTCTGTAATTGCCCGGATCGCCTCTAGAGCCCTTTTTAAATATTGGTGTCACGTTGGCTACCTTCCAGTCATTAGGTACGGAAGCCGATTTAAGGGATAGGTTACAAACCACGGATAATAGTTCAGCAATTTCCCATTTGAGTTCTTCTAGAACCCTTGGATGAATGCCATCCGGTCCCGGAGATTTGTTAACATTAAGTTTTTCTATTTGTTCCAAAACCTCCACTAATGACACTTCAATCCGGGACAGTTCCTCAGATTCATCCCCCACAAAGGACGGTGCAGATTTGGGAATCTCCCCAACGTCCTCAGCCGTGAAGACTGATGCAAAGAAATCATTTAGTTTCTCCGCAATGGCTTTATCGTCCTTGATTGCGCCTTTTATAGTTCGATCGTCTAGGGGACCCACAGGTTTTTTAGCAGGCTTCCTGCTTCTAATGTACTTAAAAAACATTTTGTTATTTCTTTTTGAGTTTTTGGCTAGCTGTTCCTCAATCTTTTTTTGCTTTTCTTATTACATTTTTACACTTGATTTGACAGTGTTTATGTTCCTTTCTATTTATCTCACTAGGATTGGACTTCCACTTCTTAAAAGATGCCTTTTTGTCCCTCACTGCTTCTTTTACATGGTGGTTAAGCCACGGTGACACTTTTTTAGGTCTCTTGCTATGTTTTTTAATTTGGGGTATACATTTAAGTTGGGCCTCTATTATGGTGTCTTTAAGAAGTTTCCATGCAGCTTGCAGGGATTTGGCTCTAGTCACTGTGCCTTTTAATTTCTGTTTAACTAGCCTCCTCATTTTTGTGTAATTCCCCTTTTTGAAATTAAATGCCAGGGTGCTGGACTGCTGAGGTGTTCTACCCACCACAGGAATGTTGAATGTTATTGTATTATGGTCACTATATTCCCAAGCGGTCCTGTAACGGTTATTTCCTGGACCTGATCCTGCACTCCACTCAGGACTAAATTGAGAATTGCCTCTCCCCTTGTGGGTTCCTGCACCAGCTGCTCCAAGAAGCAGTCATTCAGGCCATTGAGAAATTTTATCTCCGCTTCTCTTCCTGAGGTGACATGTACCCAGTCAATATGGGGATAATTAAAATCCCCCATTATTATAGAGCTCTTTATTTTGGTAGCCTCTCTAATCTCCCTCAGCATTTCAGTGTCAGTATCGCTGTCCTGGTCAGGTGGTCGGTAATATATCCCTACTGCTAATTTCTTTTTATTGGAGCATGGAATTACTATCCATAGCGATTCTATTGAACATGTTGATTCACTTAATATTTTTATTTCATTTGATTCTACATTATCTTTCACATACAGTGCCACTCCGCCACCCACCCGGCCTGCTCTATCCTTTCCATATATTTTATATCCCGGTATGATTGTGTCCCACAGATTTTCCTCATTCCACCAGGTTTCAGTGATGCCTATTATGTCAATCTCCTCATTTAATACTAGGTACTCTAGTTCACCCATCTTATTAGTCAGACTCCTAGCATTTGTGTAGAAGCACTTAACTAAGCAGTGGCAAATTTTTAGTCTGCCCTTCCCTGGTGCATTGGATTCCTTTGTATGCGGTTGTTTGTCTGCTCTGGCCCATGGTTTGCCCTCTCCCCTCCTCTCTTTCTGACTACAGCTTAGAGAATCTCTATCAATGGATTCTCCTCGAAGAGAAGTCTCCCTCCGATTTACGTGCATCTCCGCACCAATCAGCTTTCCCCCATCTCTTAGTTTAAAAACTGCTCTACAGCCTTTTTAATGTTTAGTGCCAGCAGTCTGGTTCCACCCTGGTTTAGGTGGAGCCCATCCTTCCTGTATAGGCTCCCCCTCTCCCAAAAGTGTCCCCAGTTCCTAATAAATCCAAACCCCTCTTCCCTACACCATCGTCTCATCCACACATTGAGACTCTGAAGCTCTACCTGGCCCTGCGTGTGGAACTGGAAGCATTTCCGAGAATGCCACCATAGAGCTCCTGGATTTCAGTCTCTTTCCTAGCAGCCTAAATTTGGCCTCCAGGACATCTCTCCTATCCTTCCCTACGTCATTGGTACCTACATGTACCACGACCACCGGCTCCTCCCCAGCACTACGCATAAGTCTATCTAGATGCCTCGAGAGATCCGCAACCTTCGCACCAGGCAGGCAAGTGACCATACGGTTCTCCCGGTCATCACAAACCCAACTATCTATGTTTCTAACAATCGGATCACCCACTACTAATACCTGCCTCTTCCTAACTGGCATTCCCTCCCCCTCAGAGGTATCCTCAGTGCGAGAGGATACCGCAACATCCTCTGGGAGGAGGGTCCCAACTATGGGATGGTTTCCCTCTGCTCCCATTGAATGCTCTGTTCCCTTGAGACTTTCATCCTCCTTAAGAGCACTGGGGCTCTCAGACTGGAGGTGGGACGGTACTACAGTGTCCCGGAAAGTCTCATCAACATATCTTTCTACCTCCCTTAGCTCCTCCGGTTCAACCACCCTGCCCTCCAAAGCCTGAACCCGGTCTATGAGGGTCAGGAGCTCCTTGCAACGGGTGCACACATACGCCACCCGCCCACAGGGCAGGTAATCATACATGTTACACTCGACGCAATAAACAGGATAGCCCCCACTCTGTTGCTGGGCTTCTGTCTCCATTTTTCTAATGAATAAGTTTAAGCAGAAACTGGGATTCTTTTTAAACCTCTGGAATATAGATTATTAGAAGAGTTGTTTTTAAGAAGGTCAGAAGTCCCTCGTGCCCTCTAACCTCCCTCTCCAAACTCCCTGTTAGCTGTTCCTGTTCGCAAGCTCCCTGGTTGCTGAGTCTCAGGCTTATATAGCTCTGGTAGCCCCTCCCCCTGACTGAGGCTCAGCCAATTAACAGAGGCTTCTAGATTTCAGACTTGGGCACTCAATCTCCACAGCAGACCCGAGAGAGCCCCCAAAGACCACAAATTGCATAAGGATCGAAGGTGCCCAGCCAAATTTATTAAGTGAAGTAGTCATAGTGGTTAGTCGACTCTACTGAACCACTACACATGTACCCTGTAGCAATGGAGTCACTCAATCAGTGGGAAATTTCCATTGCCTCCTAGGGGGGACAGTCTTTGGATGACCAAGACAACATTTTATATACAGGTACTACCAAATTACACATCACTGCTCATGTGTCCAATTGCCAGCTTCTGAGGCTTCTTAGATACCACCCATCACCCTGGACCTTGTGGTTTGACTAGATCATCTCTATCCATCATGCTGTCATTTTAGACCCTTTCCTGAACCTGGCTCTGTATCTGTGGGTGGTGTGCGCCAAGGTCTTTTTTTAAGGAGCTGGTAGTACCATGTGCTTTCAAGTTATGACCAGTACCAATTATTGTTCTGTAGTCGGTACCTAGCACCAATTACTGTTCTATACCTGAGGCTATTACCAATTAGTATTTTGCACTCTCAGCCCTGTTTGTGCCAATTTTTGTGGATGGGGCCTGTCTCATGCTCGCAGCGTAGCTTTGCTTTGCTAGCCATGTTTTGTCAGTTAGCTAGGCCTCAGGCCTCTAACCAGGCCTGTGCTACCCTGGTGGCCAGTGAGATGCAGGGGTGCTGCCCGGTGCAGCGAGGCGCAGGTAGTGCCATGTGCATGTGGCGCTCCAGGGCGTTGCAGCCTGCTGAGGTGGGCAAAGCAGCAGTGCAGGGAGCCACTGTCCCATCTCCACCCTACCTCCCCCAGCCCCATCTGGTGCAGTCTAGCCTGCACCGCTCGCTGCCCTAGGTCTGCCTGTAGAGTCCAGGGCCGACTGCCCGCCGGGAGCCAAAGAGAAGGAGCAAACAGCGGTTCGGGGTGCTCTGGAAGCTGCGGTAAATGTAGCTGCTAGGGAGGGGGTGAGTCTCCGTGGGGGCGCACAAGCCCAGCTGGGAGTCCCGCTCCTAGCGCCTGTCCCTGGGCTGCTGTCCTGAGCACCGGCCCCTGAGCTATCACGGCTGCCATGTGGGGTCTGCTGGCTACTATGCCACGTTTCTTGGCACTGAAGGCCCTGTGGGGTGGAGGAAGGGGAGTTGGAGCTTGGTTTAAAATAGCAATTCCAAGTGGCAAGGGGAAGCAGTGAGGTTGGGTTCGAGCTGGGGGCGGGGGGAGAGGAGGAGGAGGAGGCAGGCGGGACATGTGACGTAATTGCCTCACTCTGTTGTCCTGCAGGTAAAACTTTTTTTAATATAGAGAGAGGTTTTTTTATCCCACTTTGTTAAACTGATGGGCGAGGGCCTTATTTGGATTTACAGCAGGCTTAGTTAAGTCTATAAGGAAACCGGTTTATGCTAAGCAGCAACACGTTCGCAGTGATGTAACGAAATGTGTTTTAAATCAATTTAAGCTGGTGTAATTCCATCATGTAGACAAGGCCTTGGAAAGAGGGTATAGTAAGGAATAGCTGCTGTTCTGTTTTTACTGACTTCATTTCACCCACTCACAACAGCTGCTCCTCTTGACATCCTGAATAATTTCTATCAGTGCTGCACCATGAAGGAAAAATATTGCAATCGTAACCCCCACACCTAGTGTAGGTTACTGTCCCATGGAGGAACAAAAGACAGGACTATGCAGCACTGTAAAGACTAACAAGATGGTTTATTAGGTGATGAGCTTTTGTGGGCCAGACCCACTTCCTCAGATCAAAGTGGGTCTGGCCCACGAAAGCTCATCACCTAATAAACCATCTTGTTAGTCTTTACAGTGCTGCATAGTCCTGTCTTTTGTTTCAGCAAGACCAGACTAACACGGCTGCATCTCTATTACTATGTCCCATGGAGGGGCACTTAGGTCACTTATAGGAAGGGATATGAACAAGGGAGCGCTACAGCCTCCGCAAAGAGTCAGCTGGCTTTATAGCTCAAGCTATGGAGGCTCTTACGCTAACTGAGGTCCAAAGGTCCCAAGTTCAGATCCACCTGGTGGAGGTTACACAATGGCTTATAGGAGGGCTTGTAGTATCTGCAGAGGGTGAGAGGTGAGGTGGACCTAGAAAATAGCTGGCTAAGTAGAACAATGGCCATTCCAGCCCTAGTAACTTTGAGGCTTAGGGAGAGGGGGAACAGTACTGGAAAAAGCTTCTTAACAAGACCACAAGTGCTATGCTTGCCAGGGGTTACAAGGGTAGCAGGTTTGTAAGAATTCCAACTGCTGGAAAAGAAAAAAAAAAAGGTAGCTGGGATTTTCACTGGTGCCATTGGCTTCCTAGATGAATAACCATTTTGTTCCAAGGAAAGGTGTGGGCTCTTGCGTACAAGACACAGGCCCGAAAGATGATCTCTCCTCAGAGCTTAGAGTCTGAACCAAATAAGATGGGATACTTGGAGCATTGCAGAGGAATGAGTGAGCTGACCTCAAATCAACTCCATCCAGCTGGGGCAAGTTTGCAAGCTAGACAAGCCCCCTTCTGCTTTGCTGAGTCAAAGGCTCTCAGTTCTGCAGAACTCCTAGTACTGATCTCAGACTTCACAGACTGCAGTAGCCTGCTCCAGAGGCATTTCAGGGCAGCGAACAGATTTGTTACCAATAGCGGTAACTTCTAGGGAGGGATGGAAGTGGAGCAGCAAGGCCAGGCATTTTTCCCTGTTGTGACAGACCCAGGGCAGCTGCCTACAATAGTCCGGTGGAGGACAGACGTCCTGGGAGCTGGGTGACTGCTTGTCTGTTTCCTCAATAAACTGCCAAGAGACTGCTGCTGTGTAATCAAGGCAGGCAGGCACCTGAGGCCAATGAAGAGCCTGGGGAAGCAGCAGGTTAATCAGGCACCTGCAGCCAGTTAAGACCTGCTGGGTTACTTGGAGAAGTTTTCCCTTAGGTAGGGGATAGGGAGGGAGAAAAGTGAAGAGCTGAGAGGAGACGTGTTTGTGCTGGAGGAGCCAAGATTCATTCAGGTACTGCCAGTGAGAAGGTAGTAGGGGAGTGTTTGGGAAGTGGCCCAGGGAAAAGGCTAAAGGAAAACCTCATCAGTTGCCACTACTTCATCCCTGGGCTAGAACCCAGAGTAGTGAGGGGACCCTGGTTTCTCTCCAATCTTCCCCACTCCACTAAAAAGTCTGATCCTGGAAAGGGAGGCCAGGATTACAGAGGGGTCCCCACCCCAACCCTTTGACTCTCTCAATGATGACACTGGCTCGGTAAGCTGTGGCTGGCTCCCCTAGAAAAGACAAGAGGCTGCATGGAGGGTCACAGCGAGCCTTGGAGAAGCCCAGGACCTACAGGGCACGGCTGGAGTTTTGCCATATGGTGTTTAGACTGTTCTCTTCAGGCCCTCCAACTTTTGCTGATGTGTTTGGATCCAGCAATGACAAATGACACTGGACATCTACAGGGGTGGGAGCTCACCCCATTTAGCTCTGAGCAGCAGGAGGTCGGAAACATGGGGGGAGGGTTGTAAATCAGCTTGCCTGGATCTGTCCCCTGAGGCTCAGGGCTTCTCCCCCCCTCCCCCCCAGCATTGGGGAGCCGCACTGGTGCTCTAGCCCCCTCCATGGCCCCCACAGGTCTGGGGCACACAAAATCTGCTAGGCTGGGCCTCCCTTAGGCTCTGGTGTGAGAGGGGAATGTGGGAAGTGTCTTTCTCAGTCGGGGGCCATGGTGAGGGGGGTTTTTTCCACTTCTTACTTGTGTGCGGGGCCCCCCCCCAACTGATTTTTCTGTGGGTCAGAGGCCCCTGACCCAGAAAAGTTTCCCTGCCCCTGTTGTAAAGGGTGGTCTGGATTTCTGTAGCTCTCAGGTATGTTCACCAGCCAATGTGTAAAGGGATATTAGGCCATGCCTGCTACACCTTGGTGCATCCTCATTGCCAGCAGCCCATTTTGTGGTGCTCTGTTCTGCACTTCCCCTCTCCCCCTGCAGCTCAAGGGCTGACATGATGATCCTCCTGCTTTACCTCCCCTGGTAAAGCTGACAACAGGGTCAAGCTGAAACAGTAAACAGGGCTTTGTCTGGGGCTACTGCCCAACTGACTGTGGTGTGCGTGGCTGGATGCAGCTGCAAGGCAAGAGGCTTGCTGCTGCCCACAAAGGCCCTGGGAACTTTGGGCTTCTCACAAATAAAATCTGCACCTTGACTCTCCTTGTGCAGTATGCAGAGCCAGCTGCTTCCGAGCTATGGGGGAGGCTACAGGCAGAAATGGTGCCTGCACTGCCCTCCTTCGCAGACAGTCTAGGGGTCTGTCTGCTGGAGCCATTCATGATGCTGGACCTAAGAAGCCAAGACGTTGCTATTTGGGGATTTTGTTCCCGATGCGTCCCTTTGCCCTTGCGGCAGCTTTGCAAACTTTGCTCGTCTCCTGGGCCAGGGCAAGTCATTTGTCAGGATGGGCAAGTCTCCTGTTTTCATCACGAGAAACGGGGGCTGGTCAATGTTCGTGACCATTTTTTGCACTAGCTTATGGGAAAATCGACATGTGCTGCTTGGGAGGCAGCAAGGTGGAGCAGCCTGTAGTCCCTGCAATGGCTGTGCCTCAAAAATGGGATGCTTGTTTCGGGGAGCAGGAGGAGGGTGTCTTCTTCCTGGGCATCCCGTTCAGTCACATCCAGGCCTCGACAGGAAATGGCCTGGGAGGACCTTTGTGAAACAGTGTCCTTCACATTCCTCCGCTGGGTGTCCAGGTGGCCCTTAGGCTGGGCAAAGGCTTCCTTCAGCTGTCTCTTAAATAGTAATAGTTTTGTTTGGGATTCCCTGAAGGCTGCGCCGGCTGTGCCTGGGCAGCCCATCTCCGCACAAGGAGCGGGGGTGTTTTGTCTGGGCGCATCAGGGTTTCACTTAAAAAGCAGCTCTCCGCTCTTCAAGTAAGATCCCTTGGCTGGACAGTCCTTAAATCTCAGTGGGGAACCAGATGTGGCCCCGGTTTTCCTGGATCTGGCCCCCAAGGCTTGGGGCTCCCCCCCAGCATTGGGAAGCCTGTGCTGGTGCTCCAGACCCCCCCACCATTCCCCGTGGGGCTGGAGCACACACAATCTACTAGGCTGGGCCCTCCAAGGTTCTGGTGTGTGTGGGGAATGTGGGGAGGGTCTTTCTGCTTCTCAGTCCTTCGTGCTTCTCACTTGTGTGTGGCCCCGACTGATTTTTTTTTTTTTTCTGTGGGTCAGTGGCCCTCGGCCCAAAGGAGGTTCCCTGCCCCGCCTTAGAAGATGGCTTAGTGGAGTGCGTTGCTCTGTCCAACCAGCTCCTCTTCCTTCTAGGCTAGCAACCTCTTCCTCCACCCCAGTGACTCTGTTGCCAACGGCCACCCGGCCAAACACAAACAGGCCACAGATCCTCCCGTTGCTAACAGGCCTGGCTCCTCCGCGCTCTTCCTTCCCCCTTTGCCTTGCTGGGCCGGCTCCTCCCCCAGTGCCCAGCCTAGCAACTGCAGCTCAGCCCCCAAGCCAGAGCTCCAGGGCTGCATGGGACCGTTGAAACCAGCCGGGCAGCAGAACAGGTCAGTCCCTGACTTGCAGTCTGCCAGGAGCTGGGGAGAAGGTTTTGCCAGGCTGCTGTCCCCCCCCGCCCCCCACCCCCCGTGCCAGGGCTAGAATGGGCTGCCCCCCCCCCCCAGCCTGATGCAGCGAGACCAAACAAGGGCGATGAGGCCGTCACCCCAACTCCCTTCTCCCCTGCAGGCAAAGGGGGGAGCAGGGTCAGGAGCCACTGGGGGGCCCAAAGCCCAGAAATGCCCATTTGCCCGAGTTGCTGGAGCAACCTGGTGGGGGCTGGAGACTAACTGGGGAGAGGGAAGCTCAGTCTCTCCCCGCCCCCCAAACTGGCACGTGTCCCTGGTCACTCTAGTTCTGTTCCGGCTCCTTGGGGGCTCCCTTTGCAGCCTGGTGCCTCCTGTCGGGTGGGCAGAGCTTGGGGCTAGGAGCCAGGCTTGCCAGCTCCCTGGTGTCCTTTGGTTCTCTGTGCCTCTGTTTCCCCCTCAGTAAAACGGGGGTCCCAATTCGAGCTGGTGGGGGAATTAGGAGGATGGTTAGTGAGTTGCTGTGTCTGACTCTGCGCCTGGGTTAGGTGTTTGGAGCAGCTGTGACCAGCAGCGCGGGGGGAAGCCCCTGTAGGAAAACCAGGCACGTCGGGGCCCTGGTTCCCACGCAGCATGTCGGACGTGGGGGGTTTCCGCTGCCCCAGCTGCGACATGGGCTTCCGCTCTAAGCACCTGCTGGTCAAACACGTGGAGAAGTTCTGCATCGGCAGTCAGGCGGCAGGAGACGCCCACGGGCCCAATGCCAGACGCCAGGAGCAGCCGGGCCGGCACGGGGGGAAGGTGCCCGGGAACGCAGAGACTCCAGAGCGCACGGTAATCGAAGGCCTTCCCTGCAGGGCAGGCAGGGCTAGAGGGGTGTGCAGCTAACCAGGCAGCGCTTGTGGGGCAGACTCTGACTGCTGCCAGGCAAACCCTGGCTTGTCCTGCCCGCAATGCCGCTCCTTGCCTCCCCACGGGACGCCAGAAATATGGCAAAGAGGTGCCACGAGGAGACTGCAGGGAGGCCTTTTTCCCAGCATGCAGCATGGGAAATGTCTCTCCACTGACGCCAGGGAGAACTGGAGCAGGCTCCATACGTGAAAAGAGGGAAAGTTCCCACAGCCTGGTGCACCTGCCTGGGCTGAGCTACTTCACTTACGGCCTGGTGTGTCTCTTTCCAGGGGGCTTGTTCCCCTTTTGCTGCTGTTGGAGGTGTAGGAAGGAGCCAGGAAAGTGTGTCTGTGTTTTATTTCTTAAGTCTGTTTTCCCTAGAAATCTCAGGAATGGCAGAGCTAGCAGGGCCTTTCCTTCCCGGTTGTGCTGGATAACATCTTGGCCGGCTCAGAAGTGGCATGGGAACTCTCGGCCCTAGGCTGAATCCTTGGCAAAGGGACTTGAGTTAAACAGGCTCTAACAAACCCAAAGAGCTTGAAACAAGCTGGCTAAAACCCACTCGCTTTCTGTCAAGTTCTCCTTGTTCAGAACTCGTGCTATCCTAAACTGGGGATGTGAACGACTAGTCGCTCCCCCCACTTGCTGCCTCGATCAGAAAGAGGCAGCACGGGGGGGGGGGGGGGGAGGGAAGCACTTCAATTGGCAGTGCAGTGCAGAGCCTGGGGCCAGGACCTGGGCTCCCCGCGGCGCTATCACTTTGAAACACCATGTGGAGCCTGGGGCCAGAACCCGGGCTCCGTGCGGCGCTACCGCTTTGAAACACTATGTGCAGCCCAGGGCCAGCTGGGGTGTCCCCAAGCAGCAGTGCCGCGAGGAGCCCAGGATCAGCTGGGGACTCCCCCGCTGACCCCAGGCTCCGTGTGGTGCTGCTGCTTTGAAATGCCACAGAGAGCCTGACGTCAGGCTCCCCACAGTGTTTCAAAGTGGCAGCACTGCATGGAGCCCCGGGGTCAGCAGCAGGCTCCACATGACGCTTTCTCCTTTGAAGTATAGCAACAGCCTTAGGGTTGTTGCTACACTTCAAAGGCGGAGGCGCCCTACTGACTAACTGAATAGTCGATGCAAAATGCATCAACTATTCGATTAGTCAATTATGTGATATTTAACATCCCTATCATAAACCCAGCAGCTTTCTCAAATGTACATTGAGTTTTCCAGGTTAGAAGAGACCTGAAACTCTAATGTACAAAGCAAGCAGGAAAAAGCACACTCTTCTGGAAGGGGATCAAATGCCTACATCAAGGAACAAATGCCCAAATCTTGGAGATAGACCATAATGAATTTAAAAAGGGCGCAAACTCAGTCTTTTCAGGTAATTTTTCCATCTTGTTTTAGTTCCCACAGTTCTGGAGCATTGGTTTTTGTGCAGCGGCAGTCACGCTCAAACACAATGTTGGGAGTCATTAAGAAAGAGATGGATAATTAGACCGAGACTATCATATTGCCTCTATGTCAGCCCGTGATACGCCCACAGCTTGAGTCCTGTGCGCGGCTCCATTTCAAAAAAGCTGTATTGGAATGGAAAACGGTTCAGAAAAGGGCAACAGAAACGGTTAGGGATATTGAATGGCTTTCATATGAAGAAAGACGAATAAGACTGAGGCTTTTCAGCTTGGAAGAGAGACGACTAAGGGAGGAGATGATTGAGATCTATAAAATCATGACACGTGTTGGAAGACCGGAGACTGAGCTAGATGGACCCTATGGCTGCTCTTATGCTCTTAGTGTAATCGGGCTGTCTCACTGTGTGAGCACAATAGGGGGACCGCACCCAGTTTGGGACTTCTGGGAGTGGGTTTCCTTCCATCCCCTCAGTGTCCCCCCCTCTCCAGCAGTGGGGATGGTGCATTCCCCAGCAGGGAGCCCTTGCAGGCCCCCTGTTGGGGTAGGGAAGAGAGAAGCTGCGTTGCTACATCCGTGTGCTCAGCTCGGCAGTGGGTGCGAACCCTGGCGCGAGCCAGCCTTGGGGAGGGCCGCTCGCTCCCCAGTGGAACCCGATTGTTGCATCAGGCTTGTGTGCTGAGTTGCTAGGAGATGGCAGCGTGAAATCAAACAAGTGGGTAATCTAGCCCTGCCCCCTCCCAGCCATCTTTCGACAAGGCTTTCCATCTCCAAGTGCCCTGTGAAAACGCAGCCACCTCTGGGGTGGAGAGGGGTGGCCAAATAGTACACGCTGCTCAAATTCAGCACTCCTCTCCCGACACTGCTCTCACGGCAGACGGTGCCCTATGGGAGCTATAATGTCCACGCAGGGCAGTCAGCACTGAGACTAGAGTCCCTCACAGCTCTTAGATGGTCTGCAGAAGATGTTTCTCACTGATCTTAAAACAAGTGGGTGTTCAGGTACCTTGCTGGGTGGGCACAATAAAAGTTCCTAAACAAGGTGTAGAGTTACCATCCCCCCCCCAGGTGGATGCTGGTCACAGCCCCACAGGCTGAGAAGTGCTGTCAGAGAGATAGCAGGCTCTAGTGCTCTGAGCGTTAGCCTGGGAGCCGTGCGCTCCTCTAGAACTGTCCCATGGGGGTTTATAGTGGCACCCTTCGCTACAGGAATCGGCTGCTTCTGAAATTCTAACCCTGGCTCTGACACCGATTGGCCCTGTGGACTTGCTGACGCACTCAATGGCTCCGTGCCTCAGTTTCCCCACCTGTAAGGCACAGATAATGGCAGTTGCCTGCCTCACCGTGGGGCACTGAGAATTGATGACTGTCCATAGAGGGTTTGGGAGATGCTCAAATATTGTTGATGGGCACGGCTGAGCCCGCTCAACAGGCTTCCCAGCACCTCATCCCTGCCAGCCTGTAGGGAACCGTCGTGAGAACATGGGGCATACAGCTTCCACTTCCTGCAGCTCACTGTGTCACAACACGGGAGGCCAAGTGGCCATCCCTTGTCCTGGAGGGCTGCTGGGGGTGTATAGATATTGGAGAAGGGGATCACTGGGTGTGTTGCATTTCTGGGAGAAGGTCGGGGAAGGGGACAGGAATCCAAATTTAGATATTTCCCACCCGCTCTGGACTAAAGCAGCAAGCCCTGAAAGGGGGGACACGGATCATAGAATCCTAGAACTGGAAGGGATCTCGAGAGATCATCGAATCCAGTCCCCTACCCTCACAGCGGGACCAGGCACTGTCTAGATCAGGGGTTCCCAACCTGGGGTATGCATATCCCCCAGGGGGTACAAGAAGCTTGTCAAGGGGGTATGGGGAATATTTGGTAAATAACTAGGTTATCCTAATTGAAATATTCCAGAAGTAATAGTGTTAGTGAAAAAAGTTGTGGATTCTAGAGTCTAGATTTTATTTCCTTTCACATTGAATAGGGGGTACGGGAAGGTTTACTAAAAGCCAAGGGAGTATGGGGACCAAAAAAGGTTGGGAACCCCTGGTCTAGGTCATCCCTGATAGGTCTCTGTCTAACCTGTTCTTAAATATCTCCAGTGTTGGAGATTCCACAACCTCCCCAGGCAATTTATTCTAGTGTTTAACCACCCTGACAGGCAGGAAGTTTTTCCTAATGTCCAACCTCAACCTCGATTGTTGCAATTTAAGCCCATTGCTTCTTGTCCAGTCCACAGAGGCCAATGAGAACAATTTTTCTTCCTCCCTGACACACCCTTTTAGCTACTTGAAAACTGCTCTCATGTCCCCTCTCAGTCTTCTCTCTTCCAAACTAAACAAGCCCAATTCTTTCAGTGTTCCCTCATAGGTTTTCTAGACCTTTAATCCTCCTAACACGCAGTTGGCCACGTGGAAACGAAGCCGGAGATTTCCAAAGCGGCCGCGGGCAGCGGTTTTCAGGCTGTGGTGCACGTCTCCATGGGCTGAAATCCTGGGCCTAGTGAAGTCAGTGGCAAAACTCCTCACTGACTCCTGGGGCCAGGCGCTCACCCCTGGTGTGTGGGCTGCAGCCAGGTGGCACCGAGGGGTGGCCTAAAAGCAGCGCGTCGGTGAGAATCCATGACAGTGGCATGAATCCGAGTCTTGGCGGTGGTAGGCCCAGTGGGTCGGCCCTGTGCCAGGGTCCTTCGGTCGAGGTCTGAGGCCCGCTGCTCCAGCCGAGGTAGCCCTCCCCCACCCCCCGTTAACGGGTGCATGCGTTTGTCACGCACCTGTGCCGGTTTGTTTTCCAGCGGCGGCAGCTGAGCGACCCGTGGGTGAGGCAAGCCCATCTGGGACAGCAGCCGCAGGACAGCCTGAGCGAGCGCGAGAGGAACCTGCTTGGGGGCTCTGTCGGAAAAGACGGCACCTCAGACAGCCAGGCCTTGAGGAAGCTGACTGAGGAGGTGACTGTTCTGCTGGAATGTAGAGCTCCCTGCTCCTTTACATTGGGTCTTCCCCCTGCACTTGCCCAGCCGCTGCGCCTCCTTGAACCCCAGCTAGAACTGGGTGTCATGGGCCTGGAGAAAGTCGGGGGATGGGATACGGATGCTTCTGGAGCATCCTCTGGGATGCCCCTTCTGCAGGCTTCTGGGATGTGTATCTGAGTCCTGTGCATTTCAAGGGCTGTAAAATAGCAGGGCTTTGAGGGAAAGGCGTCCTCCCCTCTTGCACAAACCAGGAGTCACTGTTGTTGCTTTGTATGTGTAACTGCCTCTTGGGAGGGTTTGAACCTGGGACCTTTGGAGCTTAGTGTCTACCCTCTGAGCTAAAAGCCAGCTGGCTCTCAGCCCCTGCTGTAGAGGTCTCTTGTTCTTAGCTGTTGCTGTGGTCTAAGTACCACCACATGGGACAGTGAACCACACTAGGTGTGTGGGTTACACACACCATGTGCCCCCTCCGTGGGGGAGTGACCCTTTGTGTTTCACGTACTGGGAGCTGGGCAGTTTCACGAACGGACTCCGTGTGTGTAAAGCTAAATGGGCCCTGTATTCAGAGCACTGTTTACAGAGGAGCTGCAGCGAGTGTATTCCAGCCATGTGGACACAGACTAACAGTCTCGTGCTTTCTCCAAACTCTTCCCTCCTGGAATCTACACTCCTCCCTCTCAGTTCCAGGGCAGGTTACTACATTTCACTGCCATAGGTGCACCCCAAGTTCTTGGCTAATTTATGTTATAGTTCCAGAAAAATCCCAGATGATTTGAAAAGCTAGCACAATACCCATGACGTTTCTGGGAACATAAGATCACAGGGATGGGTGGGTATCTTTATGTGTGTGTTGTATCTCTGTGGGATCATCAGGTTAGCTGAGTTTCTTCTATCATCGGCACCTTTGAAGGGGTGTAATGCCTCAGCGACCCTGAGCTACCTCTGGGTACCTTTCCTAGCCTACATACTGTGCTGATACAAAAGAAGGGGAGTCCCTCAGGACGTGATCACCTCTCTTTTCCCAGTTCCATAAACTGAGGCTGTCTCTGGAGGACTCGGTCCCTACGTGCCGCCCCTTAAAGCCGGAGGTAAAACCCAGTGAGTGGCGACTGTGAGACTTGGGAGATGCGCGGGGAATGGGAGGCAATTGGAGTCCATGCAGAAGAGGTTGGAACGCCAGGGGTGCACAGCGAAGGCTTCAGGTCCCTGCTGCCAGCAGAGGTGGCTTGCAAACCTGAAGCCACGTGAATTGGGTTTGTAGACCCACGGCCCTTCTCTCAGGGGGCGGGGCCGAGACAGGAGGGTGTGGTCAGGGGGAGGCTTTCAGCTTTAAGACTAGCTGAGGTTGTGAGAAGCTATGGCTGCCCCAGCGCCTCCCATCCTGTCCCGTTAGCTGAAGGGACGAGCCTTGTGCTGAGCCTTGACTCCATCACCTCTGCTCGAAAAGCAGATTCCAGAGCTGGAGGCCCCCTGGCTTGCTCCCAGCCTCCTCCTTTTAAATAAGAATGGCCCAACGAGGTCAGAGCAAAGGTCCCTCTAACCCAGAGTCCTGTCTGCCGACAGGGGCCAATGCCAGATGACCCCTGAAGGAGTGAACAGAACAGGGAATCATCAAGCGATCCCTCCCATTGCCCATTCCCAGCTTCTGACAAACAGAGGCCAGGGACACCATTTCTACCCAGCCTGGCTACTAGTCACTGATGGAGCTATCCTCCATGAATGTATCTAGCTCTTTATTGAGCCCTGTTAAAGTCCTGGTCTTTCACAATATCCTCTGGCAAGGAGTTCCACAGATTGACTGTGCATTGTGTGAAGAAAAACTTCCTTTGGTTTGTTATAAACCCGCTACCTATTAATTACATTGGGTGATTCCTAGTTCTTGTGTTATGGGAACAAATAACTAACTTGTTCACTTTCTCCACACCAGTCATGATTTTATAGATCTCTGTCATATCCCCCCCTTAGTCTCCTCTTCTCCAAGCTGAAAAGTCCCAGCTGGACTTGAACCAGGTGCCTGGCCAGCTGCACGTGCACTGGGCAGACAGCACGTCTGTCGCCCCTCCCTGGCAGAGCCAATGCAGGGTGCTCTGAGCTTGTCCAGAATGGGGCCTTGCTCAGCCCCCTAGGGGCTCCTCCATCCTGACACGGAGGTTGCCCGGATTTGCTCCTGTGATGTGGTGCCGCCTTCTCCTCTGGGCTTTGCTCGCCCTGCAGGAGGCCGCCGGCCGTCGGGTTCCCCACCGGCAGGAGTACCGGGAGCGGCTGCAGGAGATGGCGAAGGCACACCAGCACCAGGTGGCTGGTATCCAGGCCAGGAACTTGCATCTGCAGCAGCAGCGAGAGGGTAGGAGAATGGGAGGGTGAACGTGGGCCCCACGCTGCCTTCTCTCCCCTTTGCATTTGATCCCCCGGGGCAGGCAGTCTGGAGCATCCCGGGCAGCAGGCACATGCAGACATGACACTGTACGTGGGCTGCACATGGCTCACGGGGGAGGCTGCTAAATGGATGGAAGAACCCCCCAAGGGTTAGGGGCACACCCCACTGCTGGGTCTCCAGCAGCTCCTAGACCCTTCTTCAGCACCCTGGGCTGGGCGAGAGGCAGAGGCAGATCCAGTCAGGTGGGAGGCAGGGAGGCCGGTCTGTGTGCGTGATGGGAGGGGGAATCCTGCTGGGGGCTATTTCTGTGTCCCCCCCAGAAATCCGCCGGCGCCTGTCGGAGCTGGCCGCTCGCCACTCTTCCATCTCGCACGTCGAGCAGCTGCTGCTGGAGCTGAAGGTCCAGGAGGCGAAGAACCAGCTGGCGCTGGATGCGCTGACACACCAGATTGGGCTCATGCAGGCTGCAGACAGGAGGTGAGAACCCCAGCAAACTCCCCCCCCTGCCCCACCCCACCCTACCCTACCCTACCCTACCCTACCCTACCCTTGTGTGGGGGCAGCATGGCACTGGGACTCAGAGAGGGAGCTGCTGAGGAGTTGGCCTGGTGCCTGTGGTTGGAAAAAAGCATGGGAAGGGACAGTGCGGGCATAACCCCCGCCAGCCAGATTTGAACCTGGGATCTCTGGAGTTTAGTGGAGGAGCTGCTACAGTGTGAGCTATAAAGCCAGCTGCTCTCAGCTGAGGCTATAGATCTCCCTTGTTCTTATCTCTGGCTGTAAGTGGTCTAAGTGCCACTCTGTGGGACAGTGACCCACACTGGGGTGTGGGTTACACAAGATCACTGCTAATGATGATACAAACGGGAAGGGAGGTGTCTGGTTTCCTCCCTCTCCTCATCCTGTGGGCTCCCAGCGTTTCCTGCCTCAGGGCAGCTCCTGCCCTGGGCCTGACTGACTGAGGAGGTGAAGACTTGGGGCAGGAGGAGAGGCCGGGGGCGCCTGGGAGGGGAGAGCCACAGTCCACGTAGCGCTCACTCCCCACTCTGATGGGCTGCTTTTTCAGAAGCAGGCTGGAGCCAGGCAGCCGCACCCACGCAGCCGGGGCCACGGCGAAAGGGAGCGGAAAGGTCTCTGCCCGCCATATCCCATTCCTGCTGGTCACCGGGCCCCTCTCCTCGGAAATAAGGTGCGCGCAAGCCCAGCTGCCAGGGGCCCCACTGAGGCAGGGGGCCAAGGGCGACGGCACTTCCGCAAGTGGGGAGTCCCCGGGGCCGTTAAATGGAGCCGCGCCTGCTGCCGCTCTGGGGACGAAGAGATGGAACAGGCCTGGGGCCCATCTAGCCCGGCCTCTGGGGCCAGGCCGGATCAGCCCTGAGTGCCTCCTGCTTACCAGGCCTCCTCTGGGATTGGGTTGGGCCTGGGGGGAGGGAGGCAGGTGGGGCTAGATAAAAGCACGTGTGTCTGCCTCCCCCCTCCCCGCACTGCTCACAGACTGCCCTTCCGGCACCAGCCCATGGCTGCCGGACCTGCCCTCAGGGTTACTAGTCAGAGGTATTCAGGCGCCTGTCGGGGCCTCACAGGCAGGGCACTGGAACCCAGCAGCTAAGGGGTTAAGTCTCTGTGTGCACTGCCCCTCTAATTTCTGTCTGTCCCCACCTCTCCCTGTCTGTCTGTTGCGGGGAGGGGGTGTCTGTCTGCTTCTGTTGTGTCTTGGCCCACCTGTTGCTCGGGGGGGGGGGTCCTGGGTCTGCTCTCTCTCTGTGTGTCTGCCTGCTTGGCTCCTCCGTTTGTATGTCAGCTGTGGGGATGTCTGTCTGTCTGCCTCCTGTGGGGATGTGCCTGCCTGCCCGCCCGCCGTGGGGGGAGGTTCTATTTGTGTCTGAACGCTGCTTCCCAGACGCAGGGCTGGGGCTGGGCCGGGGTACACGGCACCTTTGGAGGGGCAGCTCGGGGCGGAGCGTGCGTCCCCCTTGGCTTCCCCGGCTGGGAGAGGCTCCCTCGGACACGGTGCCTGGCGCCTGACTCGGCTGCTTCCCCTCAGAGCCCTGCACCTGGCCTACGTGCAGGGCGGAGGCAAGGACCCCGCTGTTCTGGCCCAGCTGTACGACCTGCAGGTGGAGGCCTTGGTGCTGGAGGGGGCGGCCGGGAGGCAGGAGCAGAAGAAAAGTAAGTTCCTCCCGCCGGGACCCCTTGGGGCGGGGGTGGGGGGGGGTTGTTCCCGGTGTCTGGGAGCCTGGGGATCGCGCACTCAGGCGCAGCGTTACCATTGCTACGCCCCTGAGCAGCAGCAAGGCAGGCACCTCAGAGCCGCCGCGTCCTACCCAGCATGCACCAGGAAGCCAGGACTCGGGTCTGGGTTCTGATCCGCCCTGCCGCTGCCTCCCTGCCCCCGGCACAGCCCTTCCCGCGTGTCACCGGGTGCCTCTTGCTGTGATTGCAGGACACCAGGCGGCCGGCGCGGCTCCCCGGGGCCTGGGTGCGGAGCTGCTGGCCGTGGAGCTGGAGAACCAGCGTCTGGCGGACGAGCTCTTCGTGCTGAAGATGCAGCGGGATCGGAGGCGGGAGTACGATGGTAGGTGGGGCGTGTCCAGCCCTCTCCCCAGCACCCAGCAAGCGGCGCGGAGGGGGTCTCGGACAGCATGAGCGGGGCTAGCTGTGGTGCAGTGCCATGGGGTGTGGGTACCTTTGCAAGGATGCAGCACTCACTCCCCTTCCCCCCCCCCCACTCATCCTTGTCTACACTGTGGGCCATAGGTGGGCTCCGTGTCCATGCCAGGACCAATCCCAGAGCGTCCTGGAAATGTGCTGCCCTTGCCCCCAGGCTGTTAGCCAGCCCTTGGCACCCTTCGGACACCTACCAGGGCTTGGCACGGTGTGGCCCGTCTCCCGCGCTTGCTGGCTGTGGGTAGATGTGTAAAGAGTCTAGGCCATTGCTTCTGAACATGACCCCAACCTGCCCCTGCCAGGGCCCCAGGATTCATCCCCCAGATGAGTGGGGGTGCTTGGGTCACGGCTGCTACGTTCCTTGTGTGGCGCCCGGGTTGGTGCTTTGCTGTTGTTAGTGCACCACGGAAAGGAGAACCTATGACAGCTGCCAGTTATTGGTGTCACACCCTCCTCTCTTGTGGTGGAGCCTTGTGCTTTGGTGCTGACGGCCCCAGGGCCAGTCCTTGCCCAGGACCAATGTTCCTTCTAATCGTTTCCATCCATGTGCAGAATAATTTTTTTATTTGCACTGATGAGTGTGTGAATGTGCACCACCAGCAGAAACACAACCGAGCTGGGAGCACTCTGCCAATCAGCTGGGCTACATTGGACTCTCTCCTGAGTGGCCGCACAAGTGCACCACGTACAGGAAACCCTGCCCATGACCCGTGGCGGGGGGGTCATTAAACCAGCAATGGCAAATATTGCCCATGGCTCTTGTGTCGCTCACGCATTTTCTAGTTCCATGAAACAGCCAAGAGCTCTTCCGATAACAGCCGCCCTGTCATGGGATGGCCCAGGTGACTGAGGAAGTGATACCGGTTGCACCAGGAGCTGTGCACCGATCTGCCCAGCCTCCTGCCTCCTGCCCATCACCCCTCAGGCCGTGGCAGTGCACCAGCTTGTGGGCAGCTCATGGCTGTGACCATGAACGGAGTCTGCGGGATCTGGAGCAGGGCTGGTGCCCGGCTGGGGCGGGAGTCCCTGTGCCTGTGTGAGTGTGTCCCTTTCCCTGTCGCCCCCGTCCCTGTGGTCCGAGGACATGAAGGGCTGGCCGTAGGATCGCTGCCAACTTAGTGGAGGTGGCTATCAACAGATGAGTCTTCGGTTGGTCTCCTAAGCTGGTAGCTCTGCCCCTTGTGCCCAGCTTGGGGAGCATCCTCCTGGGCTGCGGTCAATGGTGCCTCTATTCTTTTTTCATCCATGTGCAGAATAAATTTTGTGTGCACCAAGGCATGTGCAGATGTGCACCACCAATGGAAACAGAAAACCTAGCTGTGGGTTCTCTGATCAGCTGAGCAGCATTTGAATTTTTCACACGCGGCCACACAAGCGGGATCCCTGCCTCGTTGCATGTGTCCCCCTGCGTTCAGAGTGGGGAGCCGCTTGGCAACACACCTCCCCCCTGCTTCCTGGCTGCCTTCCCTCAGGCCCTCTGGACAAAGAGCTGGCGGAGCAGCAGCGGGCGCACGCCCTGGAGACCACTCAGCTGCACGCCGAGATCGGGAGGCTGAGACGTGACACGGAGAGGATGCAGGCACGCTGGACTGGCAGGAGGTCACCCCCCATGCTCCCGCCACCCGGGGCCCCATCGCTGCCACCACCTCTGCCAAGGCAGCATGAGCTTCCCTTCATGGTGAGGACCCTTACCCTGGGGATGGGAAGTGGGGCCCACCCCGTTGTCTATTGGTAGCTGATTTTTTTTTTTTTTTTTTTTTTTTTTTTTAATGCCTCAGCAAGCCACTTAGGGGGCTGAAATAGCCCAAGATCTGGTCCCCTCCTGCTGGTCCGGTTCCTGGCTGGAGGAAAGCTCATGGGACCAGCTCCTGAGTTGTATCTGCTCCATGCTTGGCTTCCTGAAGAACCTGCGCTCCCCACCACCTCCTGGTTCCCAGCCCCTAGCACATGCTAATAGTTCCCATGGTGCCTGGAGCTGTAGCCTGGTAGCTGTCGTTACAGTCCTGCTCATGGCCCAGAATCCCTAGCAAGAGCATGGAGGTGACTCTGAGTTCAGAGCCCCTGGTGGATGCTTGCAGCTGACCCCCCAGGTGTCTGTCCAGCTTCATTTCCATGGTCAGCGTGCCAACAGGGCTGGTGGGGGGTTACAAAAAGCATCGATTCATAACCCTGAGTCGATTGCTCTGCAAGTGTACCGTGGGCTGGGAACCCGGTGCCACTTCCCTCCTCATTTTGTGACCTCATCAGCCCTGACTCGTGAACGTAATGGTGAGTCGTCCCACTGCTGGCTCACACGCAGTGCTTTGCGGAATCGGGGCCTCGAGTGCGCCATCAGAGACAGAAGCCAGCTGCAGTGCAGAGGCGCTTTCTCAAAGTGGCCCTCAACTGGGCTCTGTGGGACCGTGCGATGGGAAGGCGGGACAGCCTCATTGAAAAACTAACCTGGAGAATACAAGAACACCAAAAGGAACCATCCCACTAGACCGGGGTGGGCAATAAGATGGCAGCGGTTCACCAGGGTGAGCCCCTGGTAGGCCACTGCCGCTGTATTTACCTGCACCTCTGCAGGTACGGGCAACCGCAGCTCCCATTGGCTGGGACCGGCGATCCATGGCCAATGGGAGCTGTGATTCCCGTACCTGTGGAGCGCAGGTAAATAACATAGAATCCTAGAACACTAGGACTGGAAGGGACCTTGAGAGATCATCAAGTCCAGTCTCCTGCCCTCATGGCAGGACCAAGCACCCAGACCATCCCTGATCGATGTCTATCTAACCTGCTCTTAAATATCTCCAGAGATGGAGATTCCACAACCTCCCTAGGCAATTTATTCCCATGTCTAACCACCCTGATAGTTGGGAAGTTTTTCCTAATGTCCAACCTGAACCTCCCTTCCTGCAATTTAATCCTATTGCTTCTTGTCCTATCGTCAGAGGCCAAGGAGAACAATTTTCCCCTCTCCTCCCTGTGACACCCTTTTAGATACTTGAAAACCGCTATCGTGTCCCCTCTCAGTCTTCTCTTTCCCAAACTAAACAAGCCCAGTTCTTTCAGTCTTCCCTCATAGCTCATGTTCTCTAGGCCTTTCATCATTTTTGTTGCTCTTCACTGGACCCTCTCCAATTTCTCCACCTCGTTCTTGAAATGTGGTGCCCAGAACTGGACACAACACTCCAGCTGAGGCCCAATCAGCGCAGAGCAGAAGAATGACTTCTCGTGTCTTGCTCACAACATTCGTGTTCATGCAGCCCAGAATCATGTTTGCTTTGACTCAGATGGTGGTGCAGGGCTGTCCCTGGCAGACCAGATCCAGTCCATGGGCCAGTATTTGCCCACCCCTGCACTAGATCATGTACTTAGTCCGTCTCTTCCATCTCTGAGCCCGAGTTGGCCTCTGGCAGGGCTGGAGCCATGTGGGCGGCAGGTGGGTTCTGCCAGGCACAGCACAGCGTTTGGCTGAACGGCTGATCTGTGCGGCTCTTTCCCTGCACGGGCTAGCCTGGACGCTCCTTATGCTATTCCTGCCTGTTGCAGGAGCGAGTGGGACCTCACAGCCCAGCTCTTGGCAGACACCTACTGGACCCTCCCGATGCCCTGGGACCTGCTCCGTATGACCCAGTGTAGGTGCCCTCTCATCGTCACGCCTTTTTGTCTGCCTGCTCCTGGCCTGAGGTCCTGTGTGGCCCCGCAGCCCCGCTTCTCCGGGTGGATGCTGCCGGGAGGCTGGTGGGGTTTGTGGTTGTGGAGCCTTTTCCTTCCCGGGACCTAACTGTCAGCTGTTTGCATCTGGCCAGCCACCCCGATGTTCCATAATCCTTTGCTGCAACCCCCACTCTGCTTTGTACCAGGCACCGTGGGAGCTGGCACTTGCAAGTGGCACTGGGGGGAGGGGGGGTGAGACCATGTTGACCAGCCTGCTCCAGCAGGAGAAAGGCAGCGGGGCCCAAGAGAGCTGGTCCCCGTCTCCCCACCCATGGTGCTTAGCAACCCTGTTAGCTGCTGCTGTCCACCTCTGGCCTCAGCCCAGCTGTGGGGAGCCGGGCATCAAAATGCTTCCTCTGTGTAGTGGGGTCACTCGAAAAGCTGCTGCTGGCAATTGGGAGCTTTGATCATGTACCCAAGAACGTTCCACTGCAGTTAACAGCTGCCTTCAGCAGTGTGACCTAGTGGCTAGAGCAGAACTCTGGGTACTGGACTATGTGGCTTTATTCCCCGGCTCTGCAAGAGGCACTTCCCCCATGCCACTGCCCTACTCCATGCCTCAGTTTCCCCATCCAAAATACTTGGTTCTCCTCGCCCACCTCTCTGCCTCCTCTCCCTCCCTCGCAGGGCTGGCTTTGTGATATTCTACGACTTCCTGCTGGGCTTGGACCCTACCTTCTTCCAGGTTTGCCTGGTGGCTGGACTGTACCGAAACGGGCAGGAGATGGGCAAGCCAACCGCTCTTCCTGTTGCTTACTGCCAGATGGGCCACTCCACACCGTACGTAATAGATGGGCAGAGGGGCAACAGCACGATCCTATCGGCCAAACAGCCCGTCCCAAGGTGAGCCGTGTTAAACTCCTGCCACCTGCTTCCTCTGTGTGTGCAATGAACTAACCCTGTTCTTCCTGCCCTGCTGAACCAGGCATCTCTTTAACTGCCCAAAGAACGTTCCCCTCCATGGACAGCATTGCAAATCAGGTGGGGGTTGTCTGTGTTCCCTTTCCTTGAGGCATTCAGTGTTGGTCACCGTCGGGGCGATGGCCTGATGCTTTGATCTGCTGCAAGGAAGCCCGTGTGCCTTTGTACGGCATTGTACGGTGGGCTACGGCAAGGGTGCCCACCTGTCATTTCCCCGGATGCTGATGAGCGAGGTTAGCGATCCTGGGCAGAGCTGCTGTCCCGGGGCAGGGCTACTTTCAGTCCCTGTTCGAGAGCCCTGGCCAGGTGTGAAGCCAGCTGAGATGTTGCGGACGTGCAAGGTTCAGAAAAGGGCAACAAAAATGATGAGGGGTTTGGAACGGATCCCATATGAAGAGAGATTAATAAGACTGGGACTTTTCAGCTTGGGGAAAAAAGGAGCCTAAGTGGGGATATGATAGAGGTCTATAAAATCATGACTGGTGTGGAGAAAGAGAATAAGGAAAAGCTATTTACTTGTTCCCATAACATAAGAACTAGGGGTCACCAAATGAAATGAATAGGTAGCAGGTTTAGAACAAACAAAAGGAAGTTTTTCTTCAGCAATGCACAGTCAGCCTGTGGAACTCCTTGCCAGAGGATTTGGTGAAGGCCAGGACTTTAACAGGGTTCAAAAAAGAACTAGATAGATTCATGGAGGTTAGGTCCATCAATGGTTATTAGCCAGGATGGGTAGGAACGGTGTCCCTAGCCTCTCTGTCAGTGGCTGGAAATGGATAAGAGGAGAGGGATCACTTAATGATTCCCTGTTTGGTTCCCTCCCTCTGGGGCACCTGGCGTTGGCCACTGTCGGCAGACAGGATCCTGGGCTGGATGGATCTTTGGTCTGAGCCCGTCTGGCCGTTCTCACATTCTTATGAGAGGCTGTCGATTTTTTGTTACCCAGAAGCCCTTCCACCTGCTTGGTAAATGTGTGTAGCACTCTAAGAAAAAGCCCCATCCCCGTCCCTGCTTACACACTAACCCGGCAACACACAGACAGCGGCTCTGCTGAGGGAGGCTGCGGAGGGACTGCAGGGCACCTCTGTCTGTAACTCGGCTTCCCTCCTCCCTGCCTCCCAGAGTCCGGCCCTCAACCTCCATCGCCTTGGTGATGGAGCTGCAGGCCGCAGGGGGCTTCGACGCCTACGGGCTGGAGATCCAGCGCCTGGCCTCCCGGGGGTGGGCCACAATCAACCTTTTCGACCAGCATCACCAGCTGATCAGCGGGCGGTGGAAGGTTCCGGTCCGGATGCTGCCGGTGCAGCCTGGCCTCAGGCCGGAGCAGCTGAACGGGATCCCTCAGGTGAGCAGGGCCAAGGCCGGGCTTCCCCATCGCTGGGCCGTTCCCTCCTCGTCTTGGGGCTCTCATGCTTTGAGCATCCTTTGAGGCTGCTTAGTTATTTGCTTAAAACTTCCTCAAAATCCCTCCAGCCTGTACTGGGCTCAGCAGGTGTGGAAAAACCAAGCGCTGGTGTTAGGATAAGTCCCCAAAGTGGGGCCTGACCCCATTGTAATGGGGTGCCGGGGATGGCTTAGACTTGGTGGGGCCCAGGGCCAAAGCCCAAATGCCACTGCCTGTGCTTGGGCAGCCCTTGGGCTTTGGGTCCTGGAGTGGCGGGATTCAGGCGGGCTCAGGCTTCAGTCCCTCCTCTGGGGGCCAGGCAATAACTTCTGTTCTCAGACGGGGGTCGCGGGGAAATGAACGGGAGGGCCCCAGGCGAGAGCGAAGATGATGGACATCTGACCCCCCTGCAAGCGGCCTGGCCCCGCCCCTCAGAGACCTGACCTCTGGCTCCTCCCACAGGCCGGCAAGGCGGAGCTCTACCTCCGGGTGGTGAATGCGAGAGACGCCGATGTGCAGTCAATGGCGGAGATTGACCCCGCCCGTGCCGCCGTGTACCAGTACCCTCCCACGGTGAGCAGGCGCCCTCGCTGGGCCCCCTGGGCAGGCACTGGAGCGCAGCCTGTGCAAAGCTGCCGGCTCGCTCCCGGCAGGGCCTTGGTGCTCAGCTCCTGCTCCTAGATCCCTGGCTCAGAGATTCGCCCTCGGCTGCCCAGTGACGCATCTACTGGCACCCTGTCCACCGCGTTCCTCCCATCCCCCTACTCCAGGCTGCAGTGCCGATGGAGCGATCTGTCTGCAGCAGGGGTGGCCCCTCCCGCCTGGCTGCTGTAGAACATGAGAACGGCCAGACGGGATCAGACCAAAGGTCCATCCAGCCCAGTGTCCTGTCTGCCCACAGTGGCCAGTGCCAGGTGCCCCAGAGGGAGGGAACCGAACAGCTAATGATAAAGCGATCTCTCTCCTGCCATCCATCTCCACCCTCTGACAAACAGAGGCTAGGGACACCATTCCTACCCATCCTGGCTAATAGCCATTAATGGACTCAACCCCCAGGAATTTATCTAGTTCTCATTTAAACCCTGTTATAGTCCTGGCCTTCACAACCTCCTCAGGCAAGGAGTTCCACAGGTTGACTGTGCTGTGTGTAACTCCCAGGCTTTCTGCTCTTGATTACAGGTGTCCGGTCGCACAGCCCCCACTGCAGGCAGCCTTCCACCCCAGCACCCTTCCCACCCTGCCCCCTCCAGCCTGTCCCTTTCTGCTCCTTCTTACGCTGGCTTGGTCGACCCGCCTCCTATTCAGGAGCAGCCAATCCAGCGCAAGACTGGCCAAAGGTGAGAGAGGGGATGTTCCAGCCCTGCCCCCCCCCTTCCAGGAGTGGCCCCCCTGGGATGGGATTTCCCGTCCCCTCGCCCCGAGCCAGGGAAATGGGCAAAATGTAGTGTTAAAAGGGAGTAGATGCAAACACAGCCCAAGAGGTGGGGGGGGGTGTGTGTGTGTGTGTGTGTGTGTGTGTGTGTGAGTGAGGGTGAATGCACGTACAAGGGCTTGTACAACACCTGACTCTAGGGCAGGGGTGGGCAATAATTTTCTGCCCGGGGCCACTTCAGAAATTTTGGGCATGCAGTGGAAGGGGCAGGGCCTCAAGCAGAAGGGGCAGGGCCAGGATGCTTGCCTATCCCTGCTCTGTGGGATGGGGGAGCAGGTAAATGCACATATGAGGGTTTGTATAATACCTGGCATTGAGGAGTGACGAGAGGGTTTTATTTATCGGCCCTGCTTTGGGGTGGCTGACGGCAGTTCTCCTAGGCAGTAAGCTCGTCTGTGAGTTAATGGGACCGACCCAAACCAGTTTTAGTAATAGACATGAACAGCGTTTGTATGAGGGTAAGCCCAGCTCTGGCTGCAGCAGCCTGGCCAAGAAGGCCTCAGTCAGGGCCCAGCTCCCATCTGCATGCAGCGGCCTGGCCGTGGCCCTAATCCTGTGGTAGGCCCCAGGGTCCATCCCCCATCTGGCTGCAGGAAGGGCTGGCAGTGACCTCCCATCCTGCTGCAGCGGGAGTAGGAGAGGAGGCCTGAATTTCCCCCCCCCCCACACCCAACCTTCTGCCCTGAGCCCCCTCCCCCCCCCCGCGCACTCCACCCCACACTTACAACAGTACCTGTAAGAGATTTATCGCAACTCTTCCCCCTGCTATAAGACCCCTCCCAAGGGGGGTGGGTTGTGATAGGACAGTACCTGTAAGAAATTGAAGTTACTTTCTCCCCTGCTATTGGCACTGGCAGGGTCATTTGTGTCAATTTGTTAGGAGTCGCAGCTCAATTCAGCTGCTATTGAAGGCAATGAGAGTTTGAATGCAGTGGTAGCCCGTCTGGCCTGTGTGCTCTGTGGTTGGTTTGCATTTGTTGTCTTTTGGTTTTTTGTTTTTGTTTGTTTTTTTTTAAAGGACCGATTTTTTTTTTTCTTTCTTTTCTTTAAAGGCCTTGAAATCCAGAGGCCCAGTTTTTCAGCCTTTTGCACATGTAAATGAGAGAGGCTAATCCCCAGCAAAACACCCAGGTCCCCCTGGAAGCTTTGCTGGAGGACAGATGGAGGGGCAGGCCCAGATTCTGGGCTTGGACAGGATTAGCGCATGGCATGATGGGTACGTTCTAGCTTTACTTGGCCCTGCTCAAGGGCTGGGGGGCTGGACAGGATGTCCTCTTGGGTTCTATGACTTCACATCCTTCATGGTGCTTGCAAATGTAGGGGGCTTGTCATAGATTCATAGAATCTCAGGGCCGGACGAGACCTCAGGAGTCACTGAGTCCAGCCCCCTGCCGAAAGCAGGACCAACCCCAACTAAACCATCCCAGTCAGGGTGTTGTCAAGCCGGGACTTAAAAATCTCTCGGGTTGGAGGCAGCCCTGCTTAAAAGATTAAGCCGTAGATTCCCTCTGCCGTTACGTTAAGCTAGACCCAGCCCATTGGCTGTGGGCGTAGATTTTCCATGCAGCCCTCCGGGCGCGTTCTGAGGGGCGTGCGAATAACACCAGTCACGAGGGGCCTTGGCCTGGGATCCCAGTCTGGGAAGACTCCAACTCCTCTCTCACCTTTGGCGGTTTTGGCCCCAGCTGTCACCCCTTCCCGAGTGCTGCCTGATTCTCTGGGGTCTCTCTCTGGCTGGTGCTGACTTGCTCATTTCTTCTCCCTGGGCTCACTCTGCTCTGCATCGCCCGGTCCCTGGTCTGCGTGCCTGTGCTGCAAGCAGCCCCGCCTTAGCCGCGTGCCTTCTTACAGGCTGGGGCCTCCCTTGGGCACGTGGGCTGGGTCTTGTTAGCTGCCCAGGCCCTGCCTGCTGACACTGGCGGGGGCAGCCCTTTCCTGGCTCCAGAACGAACCTCCCGGGTACCCACCCGCCCCGCCTGGCGTGGAAGGGGCTGTATGAATAGCCAGGAGGTGGTGATGCCGTAAACGTGACCGGGGTTCATCCAGAGCCTTCCCCGCCGCGGGCCGAGATGCCGGTGCCGCCCCATGGGCCAGCAACGCGTCCCTGGGTGTCTCTCTCATGCCCCCGCCACAGCTACGAGCTGCCAGCTCAGAAAGCCCTGACTCCAGCCCACACCCTTGTGGGGCCTGTGTCTCCTGTACGTGGCCCTGGGGCCAGCTTGCGCGCTGCCTTCTCCCTTTCCTCCGTCTCTCCCTCCTCCCCCTTCTTGCTTCCCCCGGGTCTGGCAGGACCCCAGAAGCTCAGGGATCGCAGGCCGCTCTGAGGCCCTGGCAGGTAAAGTCTGTCCAGATGTCCGATTCTTCCCGCCAGGCCTGGCCGCCTGGCTCTGCACCAGTGGGAGCCGCAGCAGCCGGCCGGGGGGCAGGGACAGGAATGGGCCGCTCTGTAGCCGGGTGGTTCTGCTGCGGCTTGGGGCTGAGCCCCATGCATGGGCATCATCCTGGCCCTGGTGTTGGACACCAGCTGCCCCCAACTACAGCCTGGGAGGAGGAGGAGGCTGGGTGCTGGGTGCCCCTTCGCCTGCACTGGCTGTTGGCAGGGCCCAGACCCCAGCTGTCAGGCCCGTGTCTCTCACGCTGCCAGTCCCGGTCCCCTCTGCATCAGGGGAAGGGGCCCAGAGCAACAGGCCGTGGGGAGCGGCCATCAAGCTGGCCAGGCCCTGAAGTGAGGCGGGGAAGGAGGCTGGGGCCTTTCACCACTAGGCCACGGTGCCCTCCCAGCTAGGGTTGCCAGGTGGCCGGTATTCACCCGGACAGTCCAGTATTTTCGGCTCCTGTCGGGTAAAAAAATTCAGAGAATACCAGACACCTCAAATGTCAGGTATTTTCTGAATTTTTCCCTGGCCAGGAGGCGAAAACACCGGGCACCTGGCAACCCTACAAACACTCAGCACCCGGCCTCCCCGAACCTCCCCCGGCTCCCAACACCCCCAACCCCCCGACCCCAGCCCCCATGCTTACCTGGTTCCCCAAGGCTTCCCTTGGGTTTTTTTGCTCAACAACTTTGCTCCCCCCCTTTTTTTGGGGGGGGGGGTGTCTGGTATTCTTGTTTCAACCATCTGGCAACCCTACCACAGCCCCGCACACGGCGTTTGGAATCAGGCTCCACCCCTGCGGGCCTGGCCGAGGAGCCTTCCGGTGCGAGGAGCAGCCCCGGCTGGCGAGGCAGGCTGAAGCCCCAGCCTGGAGCAGCCGGGAAGAGGCTGGGGTTCGTCACAGACTGTGTGAAAGGCGCCCTGCCGGGGGACGGGGTCCCAGAGAACGTAGGGCCCTGCTCTGCATCCCAACCTCCTCCTCCCGGAGCAGCTGGGGAAGGGCCTCCCGCTCCACCCCGGAGCTGAGGCCCCCCTGCGGGGACAGCGAGGCTGGATGTCTCCGACTGCCCCCCCACCTCAGGCAGGGGATATTTCCATGCCGAGCCGGGGGGCCCTCGCTTTGCTAGCCGCAGGCCCCTAAAGGGGAAGTGGCCCTTTTGTGTCTTCCCCCAAGTGCATAGAGGGGACAGCGGTTCCACCCTCTTCAGAACCAGAGCCCCGGCCTGTTGGGCCCCAGCCCCACTGTATCCCTGCTCTGGCCTTTAGAGGGGAGTCCATCACTTGCAGGGAGCGATTCCGGAATGGATCCGTGCGGTGGCTCTGCCATGAAAACCTGCTCCGCCGGCAGGGGCATGGGGCCCTTCTGGGACAGGTCAGTGAGTGGCGTGAGGGGCAGCTGGCTGCGGGGAGGCAGAGGCTCTGCCGGGGGGCTGCTGAGAGCCGGGCAGGGGCTGGCGAGGCAGCTGGCCTAGGAGACCCGCTAGGTCTGCTTTGGAAAGGCAGGAGAAGGCCAGCTCCTGGGCGCTGGGCAGCAGCCGTGGGGGGGGAAGTGGCCCTGTGGTTAAGGCACCAGCCTGGGGCGCTGGGTTCAGTTCCTGGCACTGCGTGACCCCGTCCGGTCCCTTGGGCTGTGTCAGGGCCCCACTGTTGGAGCGGGATTGCAGCATCCAAGGGGCACGTGGCTGATTGGGGGGGCGTCCGGACACGGCCGGGGTGGGGCTGTGTGGGCCTCGCCTCCAGGCAGGCAGACTCCAGCCTATGCAGGCAGTCTCTGTAAGCCGGGGGTGGGCAATCCTTTTTGCAGAGGGGCCGCTTCACGAATTTTAATATGTGGTTGTGGGCCAGGCCCCCGGAAGGGGCGGGCCCTCAGGCAAAAAGGGGCGGTTCCCTCTAGGCACCCCATGCCCCTGATGGGGGGGCAGGAGACTGTGTGCAGTCCCCCAACCCTAGGTCTTGATTGGCCTGGGGGTGGAGGAGTGGCAGGGCAGGCTGTGGATGGGGTCAAACAGCTGGGCGGGTTGGATCTTACCCAGCCCTGCTATAAGCCCAGCCGAAGCAGCTCCTTGCGTTTCCCCCAGCTGATGTTCCTGGACCTGCTGCCGCAGGCGGACATGATCCTGCCTGTCTGCTTTTACCGCTGGCCCAGGGGAGGGCTGGCCACCGCCCCGTGGGACCAAGGGTCAGGCGGGCTGCAGCTGCTGGGAGCTGACGCTTGCTGCCTGGGCCGTCCTCAGCCTGACCAAACCTGCTGGATCCGGTAAAGCCACGGACCATGGAGGCCCGGCCCAAAAGGGGCTCAGCTTCCAGCCAGGCGGGGAAGTTAGTTTCTGTGCATCTGGCCCTGGCAGATGCGGCGAGGAATGGGGAGCAAGGAGTAGAGCCCTGGAACACCAGGACCCATGAGCTGACCCTGTATCACGGCCCGGCGCCTCCTGCCCATGCGCTCTCCATCCTGGTAAGTCTGGCCCCGTCGCTGGCCAGTGGAACAGGGCCTGGGGGTCAATCTCCTGGGCTCTGAGAACGAGACAAACAAGGCAGGCGGCCGTGGGGCCCATCCTGCTGTCCTCGCTCTGGCAAAAGGCCCATGGACTTGCCTGAGTCAAGGCAGTGCGAGCAGGACCTGTGAGAACAATGGCCATTGATAGGGGGTATAGGAAGCAATGCCCCAAGGCAGGGGGCTTCCAAACTTTTTTTTCCTCATGACTCAGTTGAAGCAAATTGTGGATGTCACGACCCGACATCAGGTGGGCTCCAGGGCGGGGCTGAGGATGGAGATTTGGGGTGCAGGAGGGGCTCCGGCTTTGGGAGGGTCAGGGCTGGGGCTGACCTCACGTGGCTCCCGGCCAGTGGGGGCGGGGGGCTGGGGGCTGGGCAGCTTCCTGCCTCTCCTGGCACCACAGACCAGGCTGTGCCCCAGAAGCAGCTGGCAGCAGGTTCCCAGCCAATGGGAGGGCGGAGCTAGTGCTCAGGGCAGGGGCAGGGGCAGTGCACGGAGCCCTGTGCACCTCTTCCCCCCCCCCCCACACACACACCTAGGAGCCTGGCGCTTTCCTCGCCCAGGCGACCAGATGCTCATGTGAGTGCAGCACGTCGACAACCCCTCTCGCCTGAGCCCAGAGATCAGTGGAACAGCCCCCGGGTGAGGTTGTCCTGTGGTTTAGGTTCCCTCCCTCCCCATCTCCTTGCAGAATGGGGCCCGACCTTTCCCCTGCCCTCGATTTGAGCAGCGATCTCTTTGAGCTGCGCTGCAGCTCCAGTGTGGAGAGCCGGAGTCCTGTCGTGCCACCCTCTGCTGTGCTCTGTGCTGGGGCCAGGCGGCAGCAGGGCAGATGAGCCACTGCTGTGTGGGGTGGGCGAGGGGCTGCTCTGTCTCTGCCAGGCCTGTACTGAGTTTGTGGGGCGTTAAGTGTAAGGTGCCGGCTTAGCCGGGTCTAAGTGCCAGGGCAGGGTCTCCCCTAGGGCTGCGTCTAGACTGGCATGATTTTGCGCAAATACTTTTAACGGAAAAGTTTTTCCGTTAAAAGTATTTGCACAAGAGAGCGTCTACACTGGCATGTGCCTTTGCGCAAGAGATGTGCTTTTGCGCAAAAGCATCCATGCCAGCGTAGACGCTCTCTTGCGCCCGAAAGCTCCGATGGCCATTTTAGCCATCGGGCTTTCTTGCGCAAGAAAATAACGTTGCTGTCTATACTGGCCTCTTGCACAAGAATACTTGCGCAAGAGGGCTTATCCCTGAGCGGGAGCGTCAGAGTATTTGTGCAAGAAGCACTGATTTTGTACATTATAACGTCAGTGTTCTTGCGCAAATACTCGCGGCCAGTGTAGACAGGCAGCAAGATTTTGCACAAAATCTTGCCAGTCTAGACGCACTCTTAGGGGTCTCTGACTTGAGGCCTTTGGTGCTTACTCCCAGGATCGGTTCAGTTTCAAGCTCTTCCTAATCTGGCTGGGGCAGCTCTCAATCTCTTTGTGGAAGCTGGAACGCAGTGAGCCCCCTCTGGCAGAGTCCAAGGGGATCCAGCTGAGCCGCCCCCTGAGGCAGGACAGGGTGAGGGGAGATCCTGGCGGGCTCCGCACACCCTGCAAGCTGAGCGCTTGGGTGGCCACTCAGGAGAGATTCAGGTGCCACCTAGGTGATTGGCAGAGCACCCACAGCCGGGAGCAGCATGTGTGTCTACTGGTGGTGCACATCTGCACTTGCCTTCATGCACAGAACAAAATGTATTCTGCACGTGGACAGAATTAAATAGAGAGAACACTGCCCCACCACTCGGGGCTACAGGAGCTAGGTGAGCTCCCCCCTGTCTGGGGTGGGGTTAATCCAGTGAGCTGGATTGTGGCTGAGATCAGGAATCCCAAGACCTCAAATGCTTGCTAAGCTCCATCAGCTGTGCGGTTAGCACGTGTTTGGGATGCCACATGGTTTGCTAGTCCGTGCCCAGCAGGCTTGGGCTGGGAGAGGCCCGGGGTCAGCCCTGGACTCCCAGGGCGATGTCTCCCTTTCCAGAGGGGGAAGCTGTTGCTAGCAGGGGAGGCCTGTCTTGTTTGCTGTGAGCTGAATGAGCGAACGCACCAGCTTCATGTGTACCACAGCAGCCCTGCCACGGACCAGCCGTTCTCCCTTGGCACGCTGACCTCTAAACCCCTCTGTCCCGGCTGGCTCACTCCCGCCCTTCTGCGTGTCTCGGCTCCTGTACTTTGCTGTGCAGGGTTGCCCCTCTCCCCCCAGGTACAGCCCAAAGCTCCCGTGGTCTCTAGCTGTCAGCCCCTGCAGGTTCCCCAGGCAGACTGGGTCTGACTCAGCCTCTTCCAGCCCAGTCTGGCCCACTGCCGCCGAGACCCGCCTCTACAGCGCCGTGGGAAACAGGTGAGCTGGTGCAGGGGGACCGGAGAGGAGCGAGCTTTTCGTATTTGGGCGTAACGGGGTGGGGGGGATTGAATGCCCCTGAAAGGACAAGAACAGGAGGGGCACTGGTGCCAGCGACTCAGCACATGGTGTGCAGCCAGCTCGAATGCACAAAGCTTCCACGCAAGCCCATGCCCCCCCATCCTGGCCTGCAGCCCCTCCTGCCCTGGGCTCTCGCACCCAGCTCCACCAGAGATGAGTCCTGACCCACAGGCAGCCGCCCCTCCATTGTTTCTTCCTGAGCTGCTCTCCCATGCTTGCTGTTCTAGGCCTGCACCCCCACACAGCTTAGCCAGTGCCTCCCAGGCCCAATCATCGAGGCAGCCCCCGTATTCCAGTGCTCCTCTCTAGCCATGCAAATTTCTTGTTTCTGGGGCCTGTGTAAGAGGAGACGGGGGAGGGGGCATGATCAAGGTCTATAAAATCATGACTGGTGTGGAGAAAGTGAAGGTTATTTACTTGGTCCCATAAGAAGTAGAGGTCACCAAATGAAAGTAATAGGTAGCAGGTTTAAAACAATCAAATCATGGTGCCTGCCTGAATTCCTGTGTATCAGTCTTAAATGACTGTATCGTGGCCCGCTGGACATTGGACTGGGCTCATGCAGAGAAAGGTTGGCACACAGGTCAGGACGGTCTTGCAAGTGATTCAAGGAGCATGCTTCTCAGTCAGAGAAGAGGGTCCACATTGGTAATGGAATGACGGTAGTAGTCTCGTGCTTCAATAATCTGATTTCTCCTAGTAGCAGGGGTGAGGGTCCTAAACCCCTAGGCTGCGTCTAGACTGGCATGATTTTCTGCAAATGCTCTTAATGGAAAAGTTTTTCCGTTAAAAGCATTTGCGGAAAAGAGCGTCTAGATTGGCACGGACGCTTTTGCGCAAAAGCACTTTTTGCGGGAAAGTGGCTGTGCCACGCTAGACGCGGTTTTGCGCAAGAAAGCCCCGATCGCCATTTTAGCCATCGGGGCTTTTTTGCACAAAACAATACCTCGTTGTCTACACTGGCCCTCTTGCGCAAAAGCATTTGCGCAGGAGGGCTTTTGCCCGAATGGGAGCAGCATAGTATTTCCGCAAGAACACTGACAATCTTACAAGCGGCCAGTGTAGACAGCTGGCAAGTTTTTCCGCAAAAGCAGCTACGTGTGCAGAAAAACTTGCCAGCCTAGACACAGCCCCTATTGTTCTACACAGCTGCTGCGTTTGTGTAGGTTCCATGTGGGGCTAGACTGGAGCTGGGGCCAGGTGATTTGCAGACAGACTGCACCCACCCTGCTCTGCAGCTCTCTAGAGAATTTAAGGTTTTATTACACACCCCCAGAAAGCCTTGTCCAGCCTTTGGGTTTGCAAAGTAAGACAAGCAGGGGCCATGTGCCTGGAATCATTCAGTGCCCTTGTGGTGTTAATGCTACAACTTCCAAAAGGGCAGTTATTAACCAGTCCACTCCTGATCATTGTAGCTGCTCTGGCACAGAGTACAAAATGTGAGAGGTAGTTCCTTTTCCCTGCCCCTAGTCAGCCTCTTGGTTTCACGGGACAGGGCTGAGTAATCCATGTATGTGTGTGTGTGGGGGGGGGGCAGCTGTTACTGGAGCATCCACATACAGTCTCTTGCTTACAAATGTCTTTCCCAGGTCCTGTCTCTGGCTTTTGATCTCCTTGTGCACAGTTGCTCCCATTTGCATTGGATGGTGCCAAGAATCTACGCTGGCCTGGTCTGGTGATAGCTCATTTCTGCTTCAGTCCCCCTGGGGCCTTTTATTTTGGGAGACCCTGGCTAAAATACGATCATCCTGTCTTTGTCAAGGTGCTTGACCTTGGCAGCTACCAGCAATGGCCAGCATCAGTGGATGTGTGTGGCTCATTTCCATAGGAAGAAAACAGGGTGGGTTGAGAGAAGTGGTGATATAGTGCATCTGAGAAGGCACTAAGCACTGCTGCAGCTTAATTATACATTACAACAAAGTTTGAGCCAGTCTCAAACAGTAAAACCCTGCCTGGCTCATAGAAAGAACCCAGGGAGAGAGGCTTTGAAGGGCAACACTCAGTGTGGGGCACAGTGTGAGCGCCACGTAGGGTCTAATTTTGCAGCTCAGCTTCCGCCTTGGCCCCTTAAATGGTCTCCAGTTTCTGGATCAGTTTGGAATTTTCCACAGCTAATGTTTTCTCTCCTTCCAGTCCTTTCCTCAGCGAATATACAATGAGTATTTAAGGGTGATTACACACCTGTACAAAGTCCTGGCGAGACCCACGCACGATGCCTTTGGCAAAGAGGCAACCCCCAGCCCTGTGCTGAGGGATCCCGAGGAGAGGGGGGAAAGGCTGCGTTACACACTGGGAAGCAAGGCATGGGCTGCAGCCCAAGTGTTCTCTAGAGGCTACTGCAACACTGATGTTTATTGGCTGCCTCTGTACCACAGGGCTCCCACCCAGGTGCAGCCTTGTTCTCATCAGAAACCCACTGGCATTCAAAAGACAGGACTATGCAGCACTTTAAAGACTAACAAGATGGTTTATTAGGTGATGAGCTTACATAGGCCAGACCCACTTTCCTGCCTTCATGCTTTTCCATAGCACCTTTGAGCGAAGGTTCCTTTCCTCTTCCCTTGTAGGCAGGTGCCCTTGCAACTCTCTCTGTGGTGCTCAGTACAGAGCAGAGAATCCCATTGCAGAGTTCTGACTGACCACAGGGCCCTTGTGCCACCACTGGGAAAGATGATGGGGGTGAGGAGGGAGGGGACCTGCTGCAGTTGCTGTCCCATGTGTACCCTACTCGAGCTTCAGCCAAGTGTGAGTCTTGCTTATGTTCCCACAGAACATCATGGTTTCCTTGTCCCGTGGGAAGCGTGCCAGCATCCTGCAGGAGCTGGCAAACAGAAAAGTGGTGAGTAATCATGCCACGCTGGGACCTGTCTTATTAATCACTGTGCAATAGCAAGACTCTAGTATTAATGCTGTGAAGAGGGGAAACAAATGACTCAGTAAAATGACTCCTCCAGCCCCACCACCCTACAATGAAGTGTGCCATTCCCACTGCAAAATGCTGTCCTTGAGGTAACTAGCAGGAGCACAGAGGCCAGCTTTGAGAACAGACTCCATTGCACTAATAAGCATCAGAGATAAGCTAGGTGTTGAGGTTTTTTTTTTAAATGATGGCACTTGCAGGTGCTGAGGGGGGAAGCTGTTCAGTTATTTCCAAGCACCAGGCTGATTTTTTTCTCCATCCCATAGAGTTGGTTGGCAAGAGGGGCAGCTGTGGTTGTCTATATCACCGATGGTAGGCAGGATGAAGAACTTAACTTGAGTGACAAACAGGTGAGCACCATGATGCTACAGTGTTAGTGGAGGGGTGCAGGAATCCTTTGAAAGGAATTGGCACTTGGCTGTAAGATTGCCTCACCTTTAATTTCATATGGAGGCAGACTCCACTTGTGTAGAAATCTGTCTAGGAAAGCAGGGTACTGCCACTTTGAGCATGTGGCATGCAGTGTTTAATGCTTAGGAAACCACTGTTAAGTCTTATCTAAAGATGATTGCTAGGATGATGGCTCTGTACTGTAAGAACAGTGATGCTTACAGAATCAGCACCAGCAAGGAACAGCAGTAGAGGTTAATGGCAAGGGCTTTTATTGGAGAGTACAGGTGGGTTCCTACACTAGAGGCAAAGTTAGTCACATTGCAGTTGTAAAGCAAACAGCAACAAATCAGTACCACCACAAATGGCAGAAGCATGCACAGGAAGGAACAGATCCTACTTCAGAACAGCAGAGCACAATAGAAGATACTTGCTACAAAGGCCAGAAACACTGGTTAGTGCATAACCACTACAGGAAGTGGCATTAGCAGAATGAAAAAAAGAGATAGTGACAGGAACTGCCAGTTTAGATTTTGAAAGTTACAGGATACATAGTAATTCCCTACTTCAGATAAAAGAGGTAAGGCCCATGGCTATATTACATATATCCCAGCTGTTCAGGCTAAGTTTGATCACACATTGGACCCAAAATATCACTTAAGGGCTATCTGATTCTCCCCCTTCTGTGTGGTTTGGGGGAAAATAATTTCACCCTTCATTTAGCTATAGATACACTGCCCAAAATTGAAGTGTAAATCAGGCTCCAGGAAGAATTTGTTGCTGTACTATGCTTGGTATGTAGCCAGACTAGCTCCATTGCACCTCCCATCAGCAGGGTTCAGAAGGAGAAAGTACTTCCTGTTTAAATCATCTGCTGAGCTTGTATACGTATGGCTAAAGTTTTCTAGTTACATGGTCTAGAAGTAAACATTGAGCCTTGGTTTCCAAGACACTAACTTTGAGAGGCCCTACTGTGTCAGCCTTCTATTTTTTAACCTCAGGGTATCAATCAGTCCTGCCTCCCCAAGGAAGGCATAGAGTTTTACAAGAAGGAGCTTTGTGGTGTTCAAGTGAAAGAGCTGATGCTACAAGAGGTAAGAAAGCTGTAGTAACTGTTTTAACTCATCAATCCACTGATTTCCTTTAACAAACCACTTAGATTGTCAAAGATAAGGAAGGCAATGGATATTATGTGCTCTTTAGCAAGGTTTTTGACATACCTTCTCCCCCCCCCCCCCCCAACACTCTCACAAGCAAGCTGGAGAAATGTTGTCGTTACAGCTAAAATTAAGGATTAACTAGAATTAAAAGGGATCTTGACAAATTGAGAAATTAGACTATTGCTGAATTTCATTGTTGGCTAAGAAATTTAAAGAGCTACTCATAAGCCGAACACACCAAATGCACATATAGGGATGTGCAATAGATTCTCAGCAGTTGAGAGTTATGGTAGTTATTGCATTGACTCATGCAATACTGTTGCCAAAAAATGCCACCCCCCCATAATACATAGAGATTCAATTGTGGGTTTCATTAACAAAAACATAGCAATACATGTGACAGGTGGTGCCAGTGACTGGAAAGGATCCAGAGGTGAATTAAAGATGATCAAAGGCATGGAACCTTAGGAGCAAGGCTGAAGGAACTGGTTAGGTGTAGTTTGGGATAAAGGGCAGGGAGGGGCATGACATGACAGCAGTCTTCTATTACTTGAAAGGCTCCCATAAAGATTGAGAAGTTCTACCCTGGCAAGAGATAAGAGGCAGTGGTTCAAACAGCACAGCAGATTAAGATTAAGTCAAAGGAAAAATGTCCGAGTTGCAAGAACAGCAGGACAATGGAACAAATTGCTTTAGGGAAGTTGTAGAAACTCAGTGGGAATCTTCAAAATGGTGCTGGATAGCAATCTGTTTTCCCAAATAAAAGCATCTTTGAGCAATGACAGAATAGCTTTGCTTTTCCTCCTCTTTTAAGTAAAAGCCCATCTCTAATGGCATCCTGTGAATGTTAAGTTTTGTCTGTATATAGAGGGACACCTGTAACAATTATTGCTTATTTCAGGCCCAGCTGTTAATTCTAGATCAAATCTAGCACTCGAGAAAGACGACACAGTTGACTCAACTGGCCAAGCAAGATTACATTTGCAGCAATGGCACATCAAGGTTACGTGTCACTCATTTACCTCACTGCAGTCTACAAGTAGCTGGGTCAAGTGAGCAAGTTTCTGCAGATACACCCTGGATGAGCATTACTGTTCCTTGGGACATTTTGTTTGTTAGCAGCACAATAGAGCTGAGAATTTGTTGCTCTGTTCTGTTGTACCAGGAACATGGTTCACCCATATTAAGGAAGAGTCTGAAACATTTGCTTACAATCTTTATTGAAGTCATACAAAAGTTGTCAGTGAAAAAATACACTATATACAAAACCATTCTCCTTGGGAGGAGAGGAGTGGTCCATGTTAAAGACCTATCATACTGTATTTTCAACTGCAGCCCCCGATTCCATTTGTGGCCTTTTCTCTGTCTGAAAGAGAGAAATGCAATTTAAGAATCAGTATTACATGTTCCACATCAGTTAATTCATGTGCCAACTCAGAAAATGTTGATAGCTTGGCTAGTTACATTAACTGGTTACCTACATTTCACTGGTAATTACAGAAACCAAGCACTACTCTGAAATCTAGATGTAGACAGTTTCAAAGCCTGAGTGCCCTTTGGTTTTAAGTAAGGCTTCTACTCCATGTCAATTACACACCACTACTTTAGGAGAATCTTGTGTTTTTGCTCAGCTGTAATTTGAACACACTTAGCTCTGTGTTACCATCTCCCCAGTGGGCAAAACTATGGGGCTATTTTACTTTCCAAATGACTAAGGGTCAGATGTTGTGTGTGTAACATGCACTCTGCTGAACCTAGCAAATTCCCAGCTCCTTACAGCAGTCTTAGGAAGACAGCCAGCAGGTAAAGTATTAGATGCATCAGGCATGAAAAGTATGCCTGAACAGAGAAGGAAATATACATGGCACAGACTCCTGACTCAACTGCCCACCTCCTCTTCCACTTTTTCTGCAACCTCATTTCCACTGGGGGCAGCATCTCCACCACCATTGACAGCCGGTTCTGGTTTAGATTTCTTAGCTTCATTGTCTCCCTGTTGAGTCTCCTCCTCTGGTTTCCTCTGAAGACAAAATTGTTTAGTCTATGTACAAATGTAAGACTTCTAGAAAATTAATGTTTAGATGTTGCACATTAACTACTCAATCCTTAGTTACAATGGGTCACACCAAATAGGACTTAAAACGTCAAGTGAATCCTAAGCTTTTGGCACAAGAATTCAACTACAGTAAGGAATTCTGATTCTATCTTGCCTAGATACTAGTAGTATCTTCATTTTTGCCATCCTTAATTATGTTCTGGTAGGAAAGCATCCTCTTTCTACATTAATTTTCTGGTTTTAGTACTCTTACATCTGAGCTAAGCTTCTGAACTGATGGCAGAGGTTTCAGATGTACCCCGAAAGTTGGGACTGAAAGATGCTGGTGTGACAAAATGCAAACAGACATTGCATGCTGTAACAGTACATCAGTATGCACATGAAAAGTACTGGGAAATTTGATTTAGATTAGGAAAATACTAACGAGAACATTTTCCTCCACTCCCCCACATACCACCACCACACACAGCACCAAACACTTTGGCGCAAGATCGCGCCAATGTAGACACAGCCAAAGCGGCCGCTTTTGCACAAAAACATGCTGCCTGTCTACACTGGTGGGGAGTTCTTGCACGAGAACACTGATGTTCTAATGTGTGAAATCAGTGCTTCTTGCGCAAGAACTATGATGCTCCCGCTCAGGAATAAACCCTCTTGTGCAACTGTTCTTGCGCAAGAGGCCAGTGTAGACAGGCAACATGAATTTCTTGCGCAAGAAAACCCGATGGCTAAAATGGCCATTGGAGCTTTCTTGCACAAGAGAGCGTCTACACTGGCACGGATGCTCTTGCGCAAAAGCACATCTTGTGCAAAGGCACATGCCAGTGTAGACACTCTCTTGCGCAAATACTCTAACACAAAAACTCTTGCATTAGAGTATTTGCGCAAAATCATGCCAATGTAGACGTAGCCTTTGATTACTCATTACTCCAATAAGTCAGATGTTACTAGGCATGTACAAACTACCCCTTTAGACTGGCTTTGCTATTTTAACTCCAATGCTCCATTTCCACTTGGAAATAAGGGAACCCAACTCAGACTGGTTGGTTGCCCTCAGTATCTATGGCCTACCCTGCTCCTTCATGCAGGGCCTCAACATAGAGCACTTGAGTGCCTGTAGGACCCACACAATTCAGCTTTGAAATTAAACCAGTGCGGATCAGGTGGGGTGCTGTAAAGCATACAAGGAACCATCAAAAGCTACTTTCCAGGAAGACCGATTGGCTCCCAGACTGATTGGCTCCCAGTGGAAAGGAGTTTTATGCAGTATTCTCCCCACCCCAAGAATTTATTCTGTGCATAACAGTGAGTTAAAGGCTTTGTTTAGCCAACTATACACAGTGCAAGCCAGCGGTAGTTTAATATTAGTTTGGACAAACAGCTCTATATATCTGGACACACCTTTTTTCTGACAAGATGGGAGATGTCTGTAACACACTGGGATGCTCCATCAGCTGGTTTTCTTACTGGGACCTATTACAAGATAGAGGTTGTAAAGAAAGCAACATTAAAACTTCCCAATAAAGTAGTATTTAAATGCCTGTCTGAACTCTGATTTATTTCACTTACTGTAGAAACAGAACAGCTTTCTTCACTCTGTGTAAAACCAGAGGTGGTGCCTCCAACCTAAAATGAAAGAAACCATAGCGATTAGCCAAGCTCTACTGGCTTCCAATTGTGTTACTGATCACCCAAAAGGATGCCGGCCATGAAAATCTTAAACTACTTTTCAGTTTGTGATAGTAACAGAAGAGAGCGAGGTCAAGTGTGAGGTATCAGTTCATTCATTTTTAAATAAACTGTTGCCTTATATTTACTTCTGAAGTAAATATATTGTTACAATGAGACGGATGCACACACTGCATTTCATGTGCTAGCTGTATCATGAATAGGTTTGTTCTGATTCTCTCCTTGATGTGGTGTTTTATTATATATGCATTAACCAAATCAATTCTGACTTTAGTATAAAATAATCCTCAGTTTTGTTTCTTGTACCAAGTACCCAATTTGTAGAAGTTTATACCAACTCAACTGATTTTGCAGTGAATGAGTGAACAGGTTGCCTATCAGGTAGGGGAACAATTAAGTTCTACCTATCTTGCTAAAAATCTAAACCATTGCCAAAAAACATTGCTCTTACAGTTATTGTTCAGCAATAAACAGCTGGCATGTGATATTGTCTCCTCTACCCCTTTGTTGAGAGCTTTCCCAATAAGCAGTAGCTTTATCAAAAGGGGAAAGCATAGTGGTGACATATGACAAGTACATTTCTTTTCTGGTCACAGGAAGGTCATTTGCAGATGATCACTAATTCTAGACCAGTAACAGCCAACCCTGCTGCTGGAGGTCCTTCTGCTCTCCCCTTCAACTAGGAGTAAATGCCAACTTACTAGAAGAGTAAACAAACTAAGAACTAACCAGAGTTGCTTTCAAAGCCAGTTCAGCTACTCTTGCACTCTTCTGAGACTCCTTTGAATCCTCTATCTTTTCCTTAATTTCAGGAAGTAGCCCCTTTAATTCTTCAATCTCCTTCTCATCCTCAGTGGCTCCTCCGTCTGTTTTCTTTATTCGTTCAGTCAGCATCACTAGAAATACAAGTTAAAGTCAGCAATTTACTAAACCAATGATACAATAGGCAAAAGCTCCTGAGCTCCTCTCCACTTGCGACATGCCAGTGTACACATTTAAATGGTTAACCAATGAACCTGGGCTCATAAGTTAACCCTCATGCTTTCATGAAAGATCCCCACCACCACCATTGCCTCTATCAGGGCAGGCAGCTCTGCAGGACCAGGTGCTCGCAGTGAGCCAGCTTAAAAGCTGCCTCCCCCCCGTGTAAACTGGTAACTGCTGAAAATTTTACTGGTTACATGTTTACAAAAATGCTTTAACATCCCTACTCTCCACATTTCTCTCAACCGTCTCTAATGGAGAGAGTAGTGCTTTTCCACTTTACTAGCATCTTAGCTTACTCCAGCTTTCTTATGAGTTATCTAGTTTTAGCAAATTTACTTACTCGTTCTTTTGTCAATGACTTCAAGAGATTTACTGAACTGCAGAATTGCTTCATCAAACTGGCTGTTGTAGTGATATGCCAGTGCCAATTGGTAGTGTGACTCTGCTAACAAGCGGTCATGAGATTCTAAATACTTCTGCTGCAAGGCTAGGCATGCCTGAAACTCTTCTATAGCCTGTGCATAGTTTTCTACAAACAGGGGAAAAAAAAAAAGCCATGAACCTTTACAAACACCCTACATATTAAGCCAAGCAAATTCTTACAGGACAGGTCTCCCCATCTAATTTATTCCAGATTGATCTTTAATTCTGTGTGAACAGAAATCAGTTGCCTCATCAAGTGAAGCTAATAATTAGAGATACAACTTGAGTTAATCATTTTCATGTAGTATTACACTTTCTGCCCAACCTCCTCCTCTCCCCTCATTTGAGCAGTGATTTAGACAGTGCCATATGCACAATCCTAGTTTTGCAGTCCTAACCCATAGAACCCTTCCAGATGAATTCAGTCTGAAATCACTTTTTAGCCAAAGGGGGCAAAGAGGATAAAGAACTACATTGTTTCAACCTTAGGCAAAAGTCTCAGAATTAAGCAACTGATTCATTTTTAACTTGTGTGCACACTCAAGAACACCAAGGAGCCAACCTGAGATGTTTGGAGGAGTCAGCCCATTACTAGAACCCAACAAGTTCTCATCTCATTCTTACAGTGGTTTGGTGAGTTTGGCTCCTGGCCTAGTACTGAATAGGTCTCCTAGAGTTTCTGGAGACATTCAAGAGTGGCTACTGTGTACAAGTCTATTTCCAAGTCACTTCTATTTCTATTCCAGCAGTGGAAAAAAAAGTTGAGGCTCAACATGGCCTTCCCTCATTTTATTTAGTTGGCAGTTAATTGGCTTGTTCCCTCATTTGTCCCAAGACTATTCAAACTTCTGGGCATATCCTCATCACCTATGGCCATTTTAAATAAGCATGTGGTGGGTAAGATGGAGTAAAAGTTAAGCCAGTTTAGCACTCTAGCACTTTATGTACAATCAGATTTCAGAGAGTTTACCAGATTCGATGCTCACTTCTCCTAGTTTTAGGTGAGCCTGAGCAGCATGGAGCTGAGCTTCTTTTGTTTCCTGTCTAAATCAAGAAAGCTTTAGTTAGACAGTCTCCTATTAAAAAAACACTCTGGATCAGAGGCTTCTGCCTCTATCTAGTCATTCTATTATGCCAACTCTCTAGTGGTTCCCTGTAAGTTTTTATTTCTTCCCCCTAACAGACTCAGCTCAACATTTGTGAAGTTTACCTTTTATAGATTACTTTTGCCAACTCCAGCATATCCCAGGCTAGCTCCAGATTTCCAACTTCATCCTCTTCACTCTCCTGAAACGACCAGAATTATATTTTAAAATTTAAATACAAAACTTGTCCCAGTGAAGCAATGTGTGACAGTGTAAAAAGATGCTCATCAGGAATTTGATTTAAAGCCATAGAAAATTGTTAAGTTTGTCACTACAGCTTGAGACTGTCCCAAGCTCATGCAGTAGTCTGCTGTTTTCAAGTTAGTTGAGACTCAAGAGTTCTTGATTTCAGATTCTGTTTAAGACTCTCTCCCCCAACATCTTTAGTTTATTTACAGTCATTTGAATACCACTGAAAACCTTTGCCAACATTACCTTGGAACTTTTAAGATACTACTAGTAAGAGGACCAGGAATTAGAGCTAAAGCAATACCTAACTAAGATTAAAGCAAGGTAATCCATTAGATGCAAATGGCAATACCAACACAATGCAGTAAAAAATTCCATTTAAAGCAGTTGTGTAGTGGCCTGCTAAAACATGGTGTATGTCAAACAAGAAAAACTAACTTTTTGGGGTCAGGACTCACTTATCAACCCGAATGGCCTATCACAACCCAAACACACCACTGCCACCCTTAAGATGCTCCCAGTCTCAACACTGACCCCGCCTCCTCACTGGGCCCATGTGGCAGAGATGCTGAGCTATAATTTCAGATGCCCTGGCCAGATGCAAACTTGCAAAAAACCCTACCAATGGGATTGGGGGAGGGGGAAGAGGAAGCAAGCCAAGACAGCTCAGCAAAAATACTGCTCCCCTATAGTCCATGAGGAGCAGAGATCAGTGGTCCTAGGAGGAGCTGGGGTGGTCTGGAGAAAGAACTGGAGGGCAGAGAGCTGACAAGCCAATAACTCTCCAAGAAGCACACAGCTCCCTCCTCCCTGGGCAGAGAACAGTTTGTGTCATGTTCTTCGGTAATACTATCAACTTATGTCCTGTGGAGCTGGTTGGGCTCTGCTCCCCACTCTAGGCAATCACAGCTCTCCTCAAGTTTGGTCCAGAATTCCAGGCTCACTGTGACAGAGGTGCCAAGCTTGAGTGATTCTGTAACCCAGCACAAAGTCACAATTCCTAGTGTGGAGAGCTGAGACCAGACAGTTGTGTGACACTGACATTCTGGCAATTCAATTTTGAGTGTCAACCCATGGATTGAGAAACCCTGTGTTAAACAAGTCCTTCAAGTCAGTGCACAGGTGTGTTGAATTGCTACATTGTATGTAAAAATTCTAGTTATGCAATTCCTGCAAGGATACATAAGACTCATACAGTCCCTATGAGCTTTTGATTATGTACATCCCTAATGATTTTATTGCAATTGTAGCCAGAGGCTCATCCATGAGCTGCCAGAACTTTATCACTTCCTTCCCACCCTTCTCAAATTCACCTTACTCCAAATCACGAACGTGCAGTGGAAAAGAGCCATATATAAATGTTTGAGCACCCACAGCAGCTGGAAGAAATGTAAATGACCATCTGGGAAAGAAGGCTCAGCAGTCACACACAAGACAGAAAGACTGTCCCTTTTGCTCTTTATTGTGGTATGGCTATGGGGCATTTCTGAGGGGTAGCTGAAGGGCAGGCTCCGTTTCCTCAAACGGCAGAATGCTGCCTGCTTAGTGAATTCTTCCCATTGTTCTTAGTGAATTTTGGACTGAAAATGTTAGTGAATTCCCTCATGAGTATGTGTATGAACAGGTGTAAAAGTTTTAAGGCGCCAAAAAGTGGCAAAGGACACTCCGGGAGTATAAAGGCCTTGTATGTGCTAAGTTTTTGGACTGAAAACGTTTCCCATCAAGAATGTGTTTAATGAACTGTTGGCTACAGAGCTTTCTGGAGACAGGCAGTAGCCAGTATAAATTGTGAGTGAGTCCCTAGCCCTCACTTGCTCTTTAGTTGCCTATGATGTAACACTGAGCATATGGCTGCATGTTTTTGTTGACTAATAACTAGAAGGGTCAAACCTACCTATATTACTATTAGACAGAGGGGGGTTTGGCGATTTCCTCCAATGCTCCTCTCTCCCATTCCCCATCCATTATATTGTAACCAAAATAATTGAAGCCAGCTTGATTATATTGCATTTTTGTAAAAACACAAAATTTTAAAACATCATGCATAGAATTTTTGGTTTTGGTGCAGAATTCCCTCAGGAGTGGGAGTTGCAAGCTGTGTATTGGGAAGGGTGAAACTGAAGTATGTTCATTGTGGGAATACACCTGCAATCTAGTACAATCTGTTTCTGATCTGCACTGGCTACCAGAGTGCAGTCACTGGTCCAGAAAGAGCGTAACAGCACAACCACCATTTGTCAAATGTATTAGTCAGGCAAGGTCTGAGATGATGAAGTGGGACTAGTATAATATCACTTTGGGGCATTAATTCAGAGAAGACAGTTTGTTACCCAAGACTAACAAATATGCCTTTCATAGTCACTGAAGAGTCTGCAGAGATGTCAGGATTATCAGAATATGACAAGGACTCAGTCACAGACAGAACACCTTCTGTGCCTGGATTACCCAATGCTATTCAGCCATAAGCATTAGTTCTGTGTTCTTCCAAATGAACAGAACAGTAAAAAAACCTCACCTTCTCTTCAATGGTGGAGTCATTTTCTTTATCATCTTCAGTTTTGTCATTTTCTTTATCTTCCTCATCTGATCCTTCTGTTTCTGCAAGGAAAGTTTGCAGAGAATAACTAATTATACTTGATATACACACTTACACAATCTATTTTGCCTGGCTCAGTTGTTTAGAGATACGCATCTCCCTCTTTTCCATGATGAATTATGTGCAATGTTAGAACAGTCCAAAAGATACTGTAGCCTCTGCACTACTCACCTTGCTAAAAATGTTACTATAGTTCTACAAAAGAGGCTTAACATTACATTTTCTGACTTTGCACTACCTAGAATGGAAGTTTATTTAGGGCTAAATTCTGACTTTCCCATGGGCACTCCCAAGTGAAGTCCATGGAGTTGTAAACGTCACCCAAGACAAATCTGACTAGCATTTAGTCTTACAAGTAAGCAAGATGGCATTTCTGATACCATGTGTCAGCTGTGTCAAACTAAAGTGCAGACTGCTTATGATTTCAGACAACCTAGGAGATTTTAATCAGGCAATGTGTAATTTTTGCAGTATCAGTGCAACTTGTGAATTTATGGGGCAGCAGAGTGCTTTAAATGTAGAGATATATAATTTATCCTAGCAATGCAGGGAGAGAGAGCAGAGAGGAGAAGAGAATGGAGGCCAGTATTTACATATGGGCACAAGCCATCTCATAATTGAGTGAATGGAGAAACTTGCTATGCACCACAACTGGTATCCCATACAAGCTTGGAAATCTAGTACAGATCTGGAAAAAGGCAGCTCTGTTGTGGGGAAGCTGGAACCAGCCTCTGTGCTGTTCAAGTTTTTCTTCTCCTGAGGAAGCTTGTTACTTTTGACAGAAAGAACATAGGTATGGTCTCTAGAACATAAGGGTGATTCGCATGGGTGGTCATCTGTGATAACTGCCACAGCTAGAGCCACATTCAGCCACCATATTGGCAATGGTATACTGGCAGCAAAAACAGGCCAAGTCTCCTATGTATGACACTTAATTGATTAGCATGGGAACAAAGAACCTAGGTGTTTAACTTCCTAATAAGACACTTAGATAATTTACCTCTGCAAACATGACTACAACTTGAGGCTGGAGGAAAAAAACATTAAACCCTCCAGAAGTTAACAAATGGATGTCAGTGTGCTTGCCCCCCACCCATGCCATTGGGGGGGGGGAGGGGGGGGAAGGAAACTTGAGCTAATTTTCTTGTTGGCACAGACTGAGTGAGGCAAGAGAAAGAGAATACAAGGGTCTATCTGCAAACATATGGTAACTGAAGATACTTTACAGCAGCAATTCTCAACCAGGGGTATGCATAGGTCTTCAAGGAGTCCCTCAACTTGTCTAGATATTTGCCTAGTTTTACAATAGGCAACAAAATGCATTAGTGAAGTCAGTACAAACTAAAATTTCAATGACTATTTTATACTGCTCTATATACACTGAAATGCAAGTATAAAGCTATTGAATAAGCAAATACCACAATAATGGTAAAAATGAGAAAAGTTTCAATAAATAGTGTACTCTAACTAGGGATGCTAAACGGTTGGCAAGCCAGGTGAAGGGACTCCATAACTATGGTGTAGGAGGCAGCAGGCCCCAAGTTAAACCATTAAGTGTTAGCATTTAACCAACTATTATAACATCCCAAGCTCTGACACTTTATATTTTTATATCTGATTTTGTAAGCAAGTAGTTTCAATTAGGTGAAACCTGGGAGTATGCAGAACAAGTCAGATTGCTGAAAGGGTTGAGAGCCACTGTTTTACACTGGCTAGATTACATCCTATGTGAATGTTATAGATTGTTCTGCCATGATGTTCAAAATGAAAAATGCCTCTAATATTGTCCAGACACTGCTAAGGAAATTGAGACTGTGGATGTTCTGTTACTGTTAAAATGAGGCTTAGGCTGTTATAGACTGATCCACCACGATGTTCAACAGTCATTCGGATTGTCAGAATGTCAAAATACCATGTGATGATTCATAGCCTCTTAACGTCCAAGTATGTTATTTTGGAAAGCATGTAGAGTTTGTTAGAATAGTTAAGCAGGTAAATGAAGCAGGGAAGCAGAACAACATGAAAAGCTACATAGGAAGAAGCTTGTATAAGCTAGCACCAATTTACAATAGAATTTTAAAACCTATCATTTTAAATTTAAGTTTCACAATGAAGTTCATTCTTTAGTCAATGAGGTTCCATAGACTAGTTCCAATTCTCAATACAAGATATGCTATTGTATGTATCAATTCAGTGGATTCTACTTTACTGCCCCACTGTCTAAAATTGGAGATTAGGACCAGAAAGCAACCTGTGACTCAAATTATTTGACGGTTAGTGCAATAAACCCAGATACATGCAAGTGAACATCCATTCAGTATTTTCTACCAGCCCAGTTACTACTTGCCACACATTAATGCTGAAGCTAGCCACAGCTCCCAAAAATATATCCACAGATTTTGCTTTGCAGTTAGTTAAGCATTAGACAAAAGCTAAAATGATTCACCACTATGTGAAACTTAACTGAAGCCAGTTATTTGGAGGATTTTATATCCAAGCGCCCTTTGTTTGGAACCTTCCATTAGTCTTTGGCAAACAGAAAATTCTGAATGGAAAAGTAACTTTTACCCCTGGTTAGCAAGTCAAAACCATCAAGTAATCCACCCAAAAGTACTTCTCCTATCCCTGTTACCTTCACCCTCTTCCATCAGGTCATCTCTCTCCTCTTCTTTTTCTACCTTATCACCATCTCCCTCTTCCATCAGGTCATGTCTCTCTTTTTCTACCTTAACAGCTACTTCAACTTTTACTTCAACTTTTTCTTCAGATTGCATTTCATTAGTTGGCTCTTTACCCTCTGCAGGTGTGGTAGCATTTCCAGCTGCAATCAACGTTTCTTTTGAGGCCAGGGCCTCTTTTGACTTTAGCATCTCTTCCCTGGCCAGCACCACTGCCTTCTCTTCCACATCACCATCTGCCTCCTGCTCTTCCGTGGCCAGCGCCACTGCCTTCTCTTCCACATCACCATCTGCCTGCTCTTCTGTGGCCAGCACCACTGCCTTCTTCTCTTCAATACCTGCCTCAGCTTGCTTTTCTGCTGCTTCTATCACAGGCTTGTCTGCCACTGCCTCCTTTTCCACAGCCACCTCTGCCTGCTCCTCTTCTGACACTGTCTTCTCCTGCATATCTGCCTCTACCCGCTCTTCCACCTTCTCTGTAAGCTTTGTCTCTGTGTCAGCAATTGCTGCTTCTCCTCTTGATTTTCCTCCCATTTCCACATCCTCTCCTGCTTCCTTCCCAGCTTCACTCAGTACTGAAGACTCTTCTGCAGATTTTTTGGATTCGTCCTTTTCCCCCATGGCGTTATATACCTGCTCTCTCAACTCCTCCCTTGTTTCTTCTACATAGTTAAGGAAGATGAAGCATAAACATTCCTTCGAGTTTAGTAATAAAAGCATTAATAGAAACTGAAAAATACCACCCTCAGGCCCTTCCAGTGTGTGTATAGCCCATGTTCCTAAACTCAATTCCTTATGAAATCTAAAGAAACTGGGTCCCAAGTCCCAACCAACAAGCTTTGGGAGTCCCTATGGTCTTGTAAGTGACAACTCAAGCAATACAGTTTTATGCATTAGCATTTTTAGTCACAGCTGAGCAAGAGATGCCAAGTTAAATCCATTTGTCAAGATGGATAAAAACTCCTTGAGTAGTAAACCTCTGCAATGTATTATAGAAAACTGCCCTTGAACTTTTACATTGAGGACAGTTTGGCAAGCCTGACCCAAAATAAACTCCCCCTTATGAACAACTTAAAGTGAATGATACTGCATGCCACTGTACTGCTGCAAGTATACAAAGCAGTCCTAGCTGGCTGGAAAACTTAGAACAGGAAAGTAAGTTTGAGTAATGCTTCACAATTGACAAATTTTGTGACTCCTTGACTCAGTGTGAAAGACGAGTTTCTTGCAAAATAAAACAAAATTTAGCTAGGTTTGGGAGATTTACAGAATAAGACTATTCCATCTGCTAAAAGTTCTGGCACAAAGTTTCAGATCATCTAGGGCAGCAAAGTAAAGAATCCAGGTCCAATATTCACACAAGGTAATACAGCTTGGCATCTCTATGGCATGTTAGACAGCTCTACATACCATCTATGTTATCAGCATTTTCTACCATTGAGTCATCTTCTGCTTTTTCTTCCTCTTCTTCCACTTGCACTCCTTCCAAGGCATTTCCCAATACACCATTCTCCATTCTAGAGAAAACACACATTAGCTGCACCCAAGAACCAGGGAATACATTTTGTGCTCAAAAAGAGACAGCACTTGACTGCTCTATCTAACATCAAATTTGAGACCACCTCTCCCACCTACAGCTCTTCTATCGTACTCATGTTCTAGCCTGTGAAAGTTCAGGCCAAACTCTTGATTTCAGTAGGTAGTGAGCCTCATGCCATGTAAATATGGTATGATACTCAGTACCAAGACAAAACATGGTGATGATACTACTAACAACAGTTCCCCTTCCCCTGCCCTACAGATTATATCTCCTATTTCTCCCTACATTCAAGTATTCTGTCAATAACCCGCTCTTATTCTAATGCTCATTCTCCATCTGTAAGTAACAGTGACCCCATTTAATTTATCATCTTTAAGAGGCCGTCGCATTCAACGATTTCACCTTAGAGACTCTAAACTAAAATTTGCAGTTGCTATTGTCAAAGTAGCTTCCCCCCCCCCCCCCGGCACATATACTTGTATCCCTTTATAAAGGAATGAAGATGGATACTATATATTCAGAGGACCGACAAGCCAGCCAGAGTGTCTTAATATACCTTGCTAACTCCAGGAGAGACTTTCCATAGTAAAAAAAAGCTTCTGCACACTCATCTGCTGTCTCACCATACTTTTTACCCCTACAAAGACAAATACACAGTAACACAGGTTATTTGTACCATGTTTTAAAATAGATATACGTTACCAGATATGCAACATTTAAGTCTTTTATGTGTGGGAAAGTCAATTTCCACACTGTTACCTCCCACATAACCTCCACCCTTAGGCAAATGATTGTCATCCCTCCTTTCTGATAGCTAGAATAGTTTCTACTGAAAGTTCTGGTGCTCAGAGCACATGATATTGGGCTTTCCAAACTATCATCTGTTCTAAGTGCTTTCTCTCTAGAAGCTAAGCCATTTCATAGAATACTAGAACTGAAAGGGACCTTGAGACATGAGTAAATCCAGTCCCCTGCACTTATGGCAAGACAGAGCACCATCCAGATCATCCCTGATAAACATCTGATGTTTTATCTAACCTGCTTTTAAAATATCTCCAGTGACGGAGATTCCACAATCTCCCTAGGCAAGTTCACTGCTTAACAGTTAAGTTTTTCCTAACGTCCACCCTAAAACTCCCATGTTGCAATTGAAAAGTCCATTGCTTCTTTAAAGTTAAGGACAACAATTTTTCCTCTCTCCTCCTTGTAACACCCCTTTAGGTACTTGAAAGCTATCGTGTCCCATCTCAGTCTTCTCTTCTCCAAACTAAACAAACCCAGTTCTTTCAGTCTTCCCTCATAGCTCATGTTTTCTAGACCTTTAATCATTTTTGTTGCTCTCCTCTGGACCATCTCCAAATCTTTCCTGAAATGTGGTGCCCAGAATGGGAAAATACTCCAGTCTCTGCTTTGCTTGCAATTTGTAGATTGTTTCCTAGCGATTAGACTAATGAGATTTACATTGCAGAACATTCCTGATTTTGCTATAGGTTGCTTTTCTTGATAAATGATGGTGCAGAAATCAATGTAAGTGTCTAAGCAGCACAAATAAGGTATTATTTCAAAGAAATCTACATAGACAGCATATAAGCCTCAGTTTTCTAGTTAATATTCAGATACATGCAAACTATAAAAACAGCTTGCCTAGGCCCAAGTGAAGTAGCTACATTTCAGCAATGTGCCCCAAACAAGCATCCAAATAAAGAAAGTGATGTGTTCAGTTACTTACAATATACTAGCAGCTTCCTGGAATGCATTAACAGCCGCTGGAATATCTCCCAATACCAAGTGTTTCTGTCCTAAGCCCAGTAGTTTCTTGGCTTCTCCATCCACATCCATACTGTAAAGTTATAGAACACAGACTGGGTTAGTCACAGTACAGTTGTGAAACCATCTGTAAGTGTACAAGTTTGGAGGGATGTTTATAGCCACTTTCTGTTCAAGTACACACTTCCATTTCTCACAATGTTAAAAATCCAGCCTTCAAACTCTTCCCACCAAGAGTCAAACATCAACCAGTAATGTGAACAGAAGTGCTAAATAGTGAGCCTTCACCATACATAGTTATTCAGTTACTGTTGGTTTAGATGACAGTTCTCCAACACAAAGATGACAAAGACTTGTCCACCTCTCACGTTAGAATAAATGTAACCTCTCACTGCAAGAAGCAGATCAAAGACAGACTGCTTAATACAATAGCCAACTTTCAGTCTCCAGCTAAGTCAAGGGCTTATATACACAACACTGCAATATGAGAAGAGGTGTTTACACTGAAAAATGTAACAGAAAACTGTAGGAAGGCCTGCAGAAGAGGGAGAGTTTGTGAAGACAGGGAACTCAGTTGCATAGACATAGAATATTGGGACATGGGACCCATTAAAAAAAACCCCAAACATTTGTCATGCAGCCATGCCTAGAGCAAGCTTTTATGCTACAGCTACCACCACAGAAGCACTCAAAGGATGTTACTGCAGTGTTTCTCTGGAACAACAACTTAATTGGTGTTAGCCCAGAGACAGGAACAAAGGAGTACTCCTGAACGGTGGCTTCTTGTACAGTAACAACATCTAGTAGGGATGTAATAGTGTATTTAGCTAAATGATGATACCAACTACATGCATTCCCCTCTACCCCCACGACTCTGCTGGTAAAATTTTGGAGGGCTGGCCAGCAGCCTGGCTCAGTCCCAGCTTGCACTGGGTCCTGGGACCTATCCCTGCTGCTGCTCTGCAAGGAAAGTATTATTGTGGAGCCACAGTGGGAGGTAGCTCCCAGGACTTGGTGCAAGCCGCGACTGAGCCAGGCTGCCTGCCCGCCAGCACCTAAAATATTTCTAATGCAGAGCTGCAGTGGGGGTAGCTCCCGGGACAAGCCAGGACTGAGTTTGCAGTGCTAACCCTTATCGATTAATCGTAGTTCACAAAAATTTTGTGAACTACACGATTTCTTAACAACCCTTGTATCTAGAGCAGGGGTCTCCAACTCCCAGGCTATGGGGCATGCCTGGCTGACATGCCTTGCTGGAGCGATTGCACAAAACATCCCAGGACTCCCAGCAGGCTGGGGCTGCAGCTGCCACTGTCCTTTACTGACATCAAGCCCTGCCTTGTCACCAAACTGTCTCCCCGCTCATGGCACCCTGTCAGCTGGGGACTCCCCCACTGACCCCGGGCTCCATGTGGCACTGCCTCTTTGAAACGTCGTTGAGGAGCCTGAGGCTGGGCTCCCTATAGGATTTCAAAGCAATAGTGCCGCATGGAGCCCAAGGTCACTGGGGGTAGTCCCCAGCTGATCCCGGGCTCCACGTGGCATTTCAAAGTAGCAGCGCTGCATGGAGCCCGGGATCTGGTCCCAGGCTTCAAGCAGTGCTGCTGCTTTGAAGTATACCCTCCTCCCCCCACTGTCTCTTTCTGATAGAGGGAGCAAGGGGCGGGGGAAGAAGAGGCGACTAGTCAACTATCCTATAAGCATTTGCTTATTGAATAGTCGAGTAGTCCTTCACATCCCTACCTCTGGGCCTGCCAGGAATTCCAAGCTCTATTGTGCAATCACTCCAGATTAGGAAGGCATGCAGGCCAGGAGTTTGAGTCCCCTGATCTAGAGCTAAGCACAACGTCAGATTTAAATATTATTTGAAATTAGATCCACTATTACCCTATTTTCTATGTTTGCCTACCTTAGCCTGCTAACTCTCAAAACCCTTACCTATCAGTTTTGTCTGCAGAAGTGGAGGGAGCAGTCAATTCCTCTTCCATTCTACAACTGAAGATTTAACAAGCAATTAGAGTTTTTGCAGTGTTGTACATGGTGTTACCAAATGGTGAAGTGACCAGACATTTCCAGAATCAGTAATATGAGAAATCTTGTGCACGATTTTGAACTCTTGACTTTCCAGAATAGATGTCTGGAAACTTGTCTACACTGTGTGCCGTACTGTAATTATAGCTGATCAGAAATTAAATGCAGAATTAGAATACTTTATGCCAGGATCTCACCAATGCTATTCAGCCATAAATTAACTTTTCATCAGAAACCAAGACTTTAGTTCCCCCTCCCTCCTCCACATACATTGCTGGCTTTCTAGTAAGAAAATAAGTAGGGGAAGCAAATCCTTTTCACACAAGTTTTTCTTTAGTTAAAACCCCAGTTTTCTGTCAAAAGAAGTTGACAAAGATTCTGATCAGACCTAATTTTAAGACAGGTAGTAGTCTTGAACAGCTGGCTAGCTCACTTTTTTCATGAACACCTCCCATCCCACTCAGAATCAACTGTATAACACCCATGTCAACCATAGCCACTGCTTACATAGCTAAAATATATTCATTATTTTCCAACTTAAGGCAGCTTTGTAGCTGGAAACAGGAAGTCAGCATCATGCATGTAGTTAGCTCTAGTCAACAGGACCACTTATTCTGGAGTTGATGTTTCTTAGAATGAACTCATGTGTGTCTCTTCCTCTCAAAGTTCACTTCCCCTGCCAAGCCACATCAAGTGTAACAGGACAGATCGCAAATAGGTTTTCTAAAGAAGTTCTGAGGTCTTTGTCAGAAGAACTTAAGGTCTCAATAGCCCTTAAAAGAGAGCACAGTATTTGGTGTAACCAATGGCGACCTGTTTCCTACCTCTGGCTCAGTGAAAGTGAAGGCCTTTGGGGCCTCATTTGGTGAAATAAAGAAGGGGTTACAAAATGTGCCCTCTTCACCCAGCAAGACCATGTGGAGTTAAGGCCTAACAGCCAGAGGATCTATACTAGAGTATATCCTAAGGAGAGGAGACAGCACTTTCTAAGTGGGGATTTGCTAGCAAGGCAAGCTGATTTATATACAGAATTCAATTAGGCTCAACCCCCTTCTTTAACCCTGGCTGCATTTCCTGGGTTTACCTTTACCCACTAGCACAATTCAAAACCCATGTTAGTTAAAGCTATGCAGTTTTGTGGTTTGACACTCACTGATTTCAAACAAAGAAACAGAATTCAAACAAAGTTGCACAAAAATAATCAAATTGGTTTTAGGAAACCAATTTAGATAAATCAATAGAAGTGTGTAGACATCCCATTCAGTGACAGAATATTATCTGAGTACTTATAGAGCTCATCACCACAGTATTTCAAATATTAATGGATTTAATATTTGAAATCCACCCCAGCACAGAAGTAAGGAAGTATTATTCCAAGTGGGGAATGGAAACAGGGCATATTAACTCATACATGGTCAGATGGGAAATTTCTGGGCAAGATGAGCCTGAACTCAGCTCTCCAGTGCCCTATACACTAAAGCAGCCTTCCTAACCCATGCTGTACATGTTCGAGCAGTTACTTAGAAGAACTACAGCCATACCTGGGGCTGCAAGTCTCAAGTACAGAGATAATGAGAGTGATTTTTAACCATGAAAGCTTATGCTCAAATAAATCCGTCAGTCTTTAAGGTGCCACAGGACTCCTCACTTTTGCAGATACAAATTAACACAGCTACCCTGACGAGCCCTGGCAAGTACAGAGATGTCTCTGTGGCCTGTGAGTAGAGTACCTAACACCTAGAACTCCAAATCCTACTCTGCTCCAGTCTTGGGTATGTTGTTTAAAGTCTGCCCTTCAGAGCCCCTCATTTCTGGAAAAGGGATCATAGGTATTCCACATAAAGGGGTATCTGAAGCTCAGCCCATTGACATTAGCATGGGCAGTGGGTGAAGGCCCAGCTGGGAAAGGCAAGACTCAGCCCCCCCCACCAGCTAAGCCCTGCCCATCCCTAAGCATGTAGGTAGTTTTGGTAAGGCAATGCCTCTCCTTGCCTATGTTATCCACCGCCCATAGGTGTTAGTCACGTATACAGCTCCCAGCCTAGCTATGCCAAGCACTGAGGCATCTTCACAGTGCGCATGTTACCCCGCCCAACCCCAGAGGGGAAGCCCTAGCACAGGGATAGGCAAGATACGGCCCCGGAGCCGAACCTGGCCCGTGGCCCATCCCACTGGACCCACGAGCAGGGAGCAGCCCCAGGACTCAGAGCAACCAAATGCTCCATCCGCCTCTCTGCGCCGAGGGGAGGGGGAAGCTTTGTGCACTGCCAACCCCCCCCCCAAACTTTCAGGCCCCACAGCCGCACCTGCGTCCCAGCCCCCTATCCCGGCACCCTTCTGTGCCCCACCTCCGTCCCAGCCCCGGCGCCCTTCTGCGCCCCACTCCCCTACCCCAACGCCCTTCTGCGCCCCGCCTCCGTCCCAGCCCCCTACCCCGGCACCCTTCTGCGCCCCACTCCCCTACCCCAACGCCCTTCTGCGCCCCGCCTCCGTCCCAGCCCCCTACCCCGGCACCCTTCTGCGCCCCACTCCCCTACCCCAACGCCCTTCTGCGCCCCACTCCCCTACCCCAACGCCCTTCTGCGCCCCGCCTCCGTCCCAGCCCCCTACCCCGGCACCCTTCTGCGCCCCACTCCCCTACCCCAACGCCCTTCTGCGCCCCGCCTCTGTCCCAGCCCCCTACCCCAACGCCCTTCTGCGCCCCACTCCCCTACCCCAACGCCCTTCTGCGCCCCGCCTCCGTCCCAGCCCCCTACCCCGGCACCCTTCTGCGCCCCACTCCCCTACCCCAACGCCCTTCTGCGCCCCGCCTCTGTCCCAGCCCCCTACCCCAACGCCCTTCTGCGCCCCGCCTCTGTCCCAGCCCCCTACCCCAACGCCCGTCTGCGCCCCACGCCCCTACCCCCACGCCCGTCAGCGCCCCACCTCCGTCCCAGCCCCCTACCCCGGCACCCTTCTGCGCCCCACTCCCCTACCCCAACGCCCTTCTGCGCCCCGCCTCTGTCCCAGCCCCCTACCCCAACGCCCTTCTGCGCCCCACTCCCCTACCCCAACGCCCTTCTGCGCCCCGCCTCCGTCCCAGCCCCCTACCCCGGCGCCCTTCCGCGCCCCACTCCCCTACCCCAACGCCCTTCTGCGCCCCGCCTCTGTCCCAGCCCCCTACCCCAACGCCCTTCTGCGCCCCACTCCCCTACCCCAACGCCCTTCTGCGCCCCGCCTCTGTCCCAGCCCCCTACCCCAACGCCCTTCTGCGCCCCACTCCCCTACCCCAACGCCCTTCTGCGCCCCACCTCCGTCCCAGCCCCCTACCCCGGCACCCTTCCGCGCCCCACTCCCCTACCCCAACGCCCTTCTGCGCCCCGCCTCTGTCCCAGCCCCCTACCCCAACGCCCTTCTGCGCCCCACTCCCCTCCGTCCCAGCCCCCTACCCCGGCGCCCTTCTGCGCCCCGCCCCCCCACGGCTGACAGCCCCTGCCCTAGGGCTCACCCGGGGCCCCACAGCCGTCGCGCCCCTCAACCCTGGCAAGAGCCATATCCCCCCGCCCAACCGCGGCCACGCACCACCCCACGGGGCGGGAGAGCAATCGCAGCCCCCTCTCGGCCGCAGCGATCGAGGTCTCGCGCCCTCAGGAAGCGCCTCCCCTCACGGAGACAATAGGCCCCTTTCCCGCCTTTCCCCTGCCGTCCCCGCCCCCTCCCGTTTGGCGCCAAACCCCAACGGTGGCCGCTCACAGGCAGCCGCGGAGGCCACGTGACGCGGCGGGCTCCACCCCCTCCCTCCGCGGCAGGCTTCACTGCCCCTAACAGACATGGCGGAGGCCGGGCCGAGTCACGTGGGGGCCCCGCAACGCTCGGCCCGGAGCACCACCGACGCCCGGCCAAGGGGCAGCGCGAGCAGGGGAGAGGGCGGGGCGCAGGGAAGGGGAGGGGGGACCGCTGCAGCGCGAGGCTCCGCGCACAGCCCCTCCCAACCCTTCCCTTTGTTCGACCGGCGCGAGCCAAGGCCCCGCTGGCCGCTCCGCGCGACCCGGCCGGCGCCCCCCGCCCTGCCCGGCACGCCCTGCCCCCGCGCGAAGCACGCCCGCCCGCCCGCGAGACCCAGCCCGTGCCGCGGTACCTAGGCTGCGGGCCAGGCTCGGCGCGGGCGGCAGCAGCTTTCATGGAGCCTGACAGGGGCGACGACGGCCGAGTGCAGCCCCCAGCCCCTCCGGCTGCCTATATAACCCCGAGGCCCCGCCCCGCGGCGCGCGAACCCGCCGCGGACTGCGGCTCCCAGCCTCCTTCGCGGCCGCGAACCGCGGCCCCCTCCGAACCCAGGGCGCACGTCATGCCGGGAAACGTAGTCCCCTCCCCCTCCCAGGCGCGGCTCCGCGTGACCGACGCAAGGCACGCTGGGAAGTGCAGTTCCGCGTAGCCGCCAGCGGCACAGCATGCTGGGAAATGTAGTCGGCGGACCGGGGGGGGCCCCCCCTGCGGCTGGCGCCATTTTCTTTGCGGCCTCCAGCCTCAGACTCCATGCCCCGCGCAGGCCCGAAGTCCCCATTCCCGTAGCCCGCCCTGTGCGCATGGGGGGGGGGGGGGCTTGTTGCCTACGTGCCCCCCCCGCGGGGGGCGCTGCCAGCCCCCCTGTGCCTAGGAGGCGGCAGCCTGCAGGGCTGGAACGTGCTAAACCTCGGCGCAAGGCGCTGTGCAAGCTGGCAGGATGCAAAATCCTAGGCGGGCAATCAGACAGCAAAGCATCTGCCCCCGCACCAAGCTCCTGCGCCCCCCCCGCCCGTAGTGTTTTGCACAAGGGGTAACAGCGCTCAGCAAAAGTCAACCCTGTGCTAAGAGGAATGAAGAACAGCGGTGAAAATGGCAATAATTCCATCATATAATTCACTATCGCTCCTCTCCCTGACATGCAGCGTCCAGTTCGGGTCACCCTATGTCTAAATGGGGAGATCAGAAATAAGAGGCAGACAACAGAAAGGGTTAGAGCAAGGATAGGGAACCTCAGGCCTGGGAGCCAGATGCGCCTCCCCGCATGCCTAGATCTGGCCCCTGAGGCTCAGAGCTCCAGCCCCCCCCACCACAGGGCTGGAACACACAAAATCTACCAGCCTGGGCCCCTCTAGACTCTAATGTGCAAAGGAAACGTGTGTGTATCTTTCTTTCTCAGCCGGATCATGTGGGTCAGCAGCCCCCACCCAAAATTGGTTCCCCAACCCAGGCTTAGAGGCATGGACTTACCTGCGAGTAGAGTAAGGCTGCATCTAATCTGCAGGCTTCTTTCGGAAGAAGCTTTTCCAGAAAAGCTTCTTCCAAAAGGGAGCGTCCACACTGCAAAAACGCATCAAAAAAGTTATTTGCTTTTTTGAAAGACAGCGTCCATTCAGTGTGGACGCTATCTCACATTTCAGCTGTGATTACTATGGAGAGAGTGGCCACCAGGGCACCTGTGCTTTTTCTTCTTCTTTTAAAAGAACTCCCTCTTCCCCGTCCATACATGTCTTTTTCCAAAAGAGCTCTTTCAGAAAAAGGCTTCCTCACTCTACAAGGAAGATTTCCAATGTCAGAAAACCCTTCTGTTCTTTCAAAAGAACACGCAGTGTGGACCTAATTGAAGTTTTTCAGGAAAATGGCCATTTTTCCGAAAAAACTCTGTAGTGTAGACATACCCTAAGGCTATGTCTACACTGCCCCCATTTTGCGCAAAAAATATGCAAATGAGGCAAAGCATGGAATATCGCCATGCCTCATTTGCATAATTAATGAGGCTCGGTTTTTGCACAAGAGGCTTTTGTGCAAGAGTCATTCTTCTATTTTTTTCCCTAGAAAAAACAGCTCTTGCGCAAGGGCGATTTTTGCGCAAAAATGGAGCCTCATTAGTTATGCAAATGAGGCATGGCGATATTCCATGCTGCCTCACTTGCATACTTTTGCACAAAATGGGGGCAGTGTAGACATAGTCCCCCGAACTGGAAAGGCTAGCAAAAACACAATTAGAGCTATAAAGCCGAAGAGGAAATGTGATGGCAGTAGATCAATTATGAATCAAACAAACAAAAGGAAGTTTTTCTTCATACAGCCAACCTGTGGAACTCTTTGGCCAAGGCTTTAAAAAACACACACACACACACACACACACACACACACCCCAGATAAATTCATGGAGGTTAGGTCTATCAATGTCTATTAGCCAGGATGGGTAGGAACAGTGTCCCTAGCCTCTGTTTGTCAGAAGCTGGGAATGGGTGACATGGGAGGGATCACGTGATGATTCCCTGTTCTGTTCACTCCCTCTGGGGCACCTGGCATTGACCCCTGTTAGAAGATAGGATGCTTGGCTAGATGGACCGTTGGTCTGACCCAGTATGGCCATTCTTATGAATGATAAAGTAACATGAGAAGAACAACTTGGTCATCCTTTTGCATAATCCAGGAACAAGGGCCTGTTTAATTATACTGACGGGCAGCAAATTAAAATCCAATACAACTGGAAAAATTAAATGCAAGCAATCCATAATTAACATATGGAACTCAATACCTCAAGGTGTAATTTATTCCAACAATTTAGTACAGTTTTTTTTAAAAAGGAACAGAATATTCACAGATATTTATCAATCCATCAGTACAAGCCTTCCAGCTTCAGGTACAAATTTACCTCTAGCAGATGTGGGTTAGAAAGACATTTGATTATAGATTGCTTATTCCTTTGTTGTCTAATATTGTATTCCTTGCATTTTCTACTGATGCACCAGGTATTGGTTGAGAGAATATCTTTTAAAAATGCTTTAATTAGGTTCCTGGCATTCACAATTTTCTACATCCAGGTCAAGCCATAAGAACTGAATAAATTCTTTAAGAGCAGAAAATTACGCAAAAAGGTGAAAATGCATGTAGATTAAAATCATTTTTCTAGCAGAGGCATGAAGGGGGGAGGGAGGCAGATGTCTCCACCAGATCTGGTGCTCATGGGAGCCAGCTGATATAAAGGTAGCAAGGAGGGTGGGGGTAGTGTGTGTAGTCAACAGGATTAACCCAGGCTTATTGGTAAAATGGGTAGTCAACTACTCGTTGACATCCCTAATGCAAAGTGCAGCCCTTGACCACTTAAATTCTTGGAGTGCCCCTTCCCTATCAAATATTATTGCCCATCCCTGTGATAGCTCTTCAGAGTAGACACTAACAGGCCAGGCAGACAGAGAGGGGAGGCAGAAGCATAGAGAGGAAGTGACTTGCTCAAGGTCATGCTAGAGGACAATAGCAAAGCCTGGAGTAGAACTCAGTTCTTCTGGCTCCCAATCCCGCATCATCTAGACTGAGACCATGCTAGCTACTCTGCAAAGATGCTGGAAGGGACCTTGTAACAAGCCCTAGAAGCACATGTGGGATCACTAGGAACTAATCCAGTCCCAAAAACTGAATTGGACAGTTGCTGGTGAGGCTGCATTAGGTGGAAAGATTGGCAATGGCTTTCTACTTTTTTTTTATTTAAGGAAACAAATGCAGTAATAAACAATTGAGCAGCTATTTGCTTTTTAAAAATTGTTCTGTTCCCCACCCTCATCAACACACTTGGCCCAGAAGACTTCAGAATGGTTTTTACACACTTATCCCAATTCAAAACTAATGTCTTATCCTAGTTTTACATTTTCAGTATCCATGTATCTTTCATGATATAGATTCCCTCACTTTCCCCCATGAACACCATACATTTCCTCATAGCAGCAAGCATGCAATGTATTATACGAAGTCTCATGAGCACAATGTGGGTATTGCAACATCAGGAAGATGTTATGTAATAAAGTATGTTATCAGAAAACCCATAGAAACCTAATATTTAGAACATCCAATTTTATTTGGAAAGATTTTTGATGAAGTATGGCAACAACTATTTTGGGAATGAGTGCATGGAGTCCTAATTCTAATACCTAATCTACTGTACTTAATATGGGTCATTGAAGGGGTAAAGGGGATGTCCAGCATCTCTTGCTACTAGTTTTCCATCCACCTGTGAAATAAAAAGACAATCTGAGTCAGAAAGATAAAAAGCCAGTTCTTGCTTGACAGTAAAAACAGAACCATGCAGAATCTAGTTTCCTTTACATCCCAGTCCTTAGCAAGGACATCTTTAACAGTCACTGCTCCCCCTTGTCCCCAAGGCATAGTACTACTAGAAAATCTTCTCTTTCCAAGAAAATTTTGTGTAGCCTGCAACAAAAATCATTCCAGTAGCTAGGACTTGAGGATACAGTTGCCAGTCCTACGGGACTGACCTGGAGTCTCGAGTAATTAAAGATGATGTCACAAAGAAATTTCCAGGAATACATTCAACCAAAATTGTCAGCCCTACTTGAAAAATTGGATTAAGAATAATTAGGGTTTCTTATCTGCAATATTTGTCTAATAATGACTATACTCTGTGTACTTTGCAAAGCACTTAAAATATAATCTATTTGTCTAACTGTCCACACTTCTGTGAGAGACTATAGAGAAAAGTGTAGTTATGTTGGCTTGACAAATGGATACACCAGGACAGAGAAGTTAGGTAACTTGCTCCAAGTTGCACAGTGAGGCAATGGCAGGCTTGGTTAATGAATTCAGGAGTTCTAACTCCTACCTACTAAACACATAGCAGGAACCCCTGGTTCCACTGAAGTCTTGGCAAAACTCCCATTTGGCATCTTTGGGAGCAGGATTTCATCCATGTCCTCTTTTGAGCAGGTGGCATTTACACGACACCAAAAGCTTCCAAAAGGAGGTGGTACACTTTTCAAGGAGCCAAGCTCCTGCCAGCCAGCTAAAATTTCCTTCTGTGAAGCTAACTACCAGTTGTATGCACCTAATGTTAGAGATAGAGTAAGACAGCAGAAACTGCAGTTATTAGAAACTGGGGAAACTTTTGGGAAAGGGGGAGCTTATACAGGAAGGATGGGCTCCACCCAAACCAAAATGGAATGAAATTGCTGGCACTTAACATTAAAAAGGTCTTAGAGCAGTTTTTAAACTAAGGGCTGGGGGAAAGCCAACAAAAGTGGAGGAGCATATGGATCGGACAGAGACATCTCTTGGCGAGGGTCTATTAATAGAGATTCTTTATGCTCTAGTAAGGAGGAGAGGATGGAAAATGATAAAGTATAGATGAGAAACAATCAAATGAAAAAGAGTCTAACACATTAGGAAATAGCAGACAGCTAATAGTGGCACATTTTTAAAGTGTTTATACACAAACACTAAACATCTAAATAATAAGATGGGTGAACTAGAGTGCCTCGTATTAAAGGAGGATATTGATATAATAGGCATCACAGAAACTTGGTGGAATGAGGACAATCAATGGAGCACAGTCATACCAGGGTACAAAATATATTGGAAGGACAGAACAGGTCGTGCTGATGGGGGAGTGGCACTATACGTGAAAGAAAATGTAGAAACAAATGAAGTAAAAATCTTAAATAAACCAAAATGTTCCATTGAACCTCTATGGGTAGTAATTCCATGCTCCAGTAATAAGAATATAGCAGTAGGGATATATTATTATCCACCCGACCAGGACAGTGATAGTGACTATGAAATGCTAAGGGAGATTAGAGAGGCTATCAAAATAAAAAAAACCAAACTCAACAATAGTGGGGGGATTTCAACTATCCCCATATTGACTGGGTATATGTCACCTCAGGACCGGATGCAGAGATTAAATTTCTTGATACTTTAAATGACTGCTTCTTGGAGCATCTGGTTCTGGAACCCACAAGAGGAGAGGTAATTCTTGATTTAGTCCTAAGTGGCGCGCAGGATCTGGTTCAAGAGGTAAATATAACTGGACTGCTTGGAAATAGTGACCATAATATAATACAATTTAACACATGTGTGGTGGGAAAAAACACCTCAGCAGCCCAACACTGTGGCATTTAATTTCAGAAAGGGGAACTACACAAAAATTAGGAGCATAGTTAAACAGAAATTAAAAGGTACAGTGACAAAAAAAAAAAATCCCTTCTAGCTGCATGGAAACTTTTTAAAGACACCACAATAGAGGCCCAACTTAAATGTATTCCCCAAATTTTAAAAAAAACCACACCACACACCACAGTAAGACAACCAAAAAAGTGCCACTGTGGCTTAACGATCAAGTAAAAGAAGCAGAGAGAGATAAAGAAGCATCGTGTAAAAAGTTGAAGTTAAATCCTAGTGAGGAAAATAGAAAGGAGCATAAACTCTGTCAAATATAATAAGAAAAGCCAAAAAGGAGTTTGAAGAACAGCTAGCCAAAAACTCAAAAAGTAATTGCAAAATATTTTTTAAGTTCATCAGAAGCAGGAAGCCTGCTAAACAACCAGTGGGGCCACTGGATGACTGAAATACTAAAGGAGCACTCAAAGACGATAAGGTCATTGCGGAGAAACTAAATGAATTCTGTGCTTTGGCCTAAACGGCTGAGGATGTTAGGGAGATTCCCAAACCTGAGCCATTCTTTTTAGAAGACAAATCTGAGGAATTGACGCAGATTGAGGTGTAATTAGAGGAAGTTTTGGAACAAATTGATAAACTTAACAGTAACAAGTCACCAGAACCAGATGGCATTCACCCAAGAGTTCTGAAAAAACTCAAAATGTGAAATTGCGGAACTATTAACTGTGGTTTATAACCTAACCTTTAAATCAGCTTCTGCACTTAATGACTGGAAGATAGCTAATATGACGCCAATATTTAACAAGGGCTCTAGACGTGATGCTGGCAATTACAGACCGGTAAGTCTAACATCAGTTCCAGGCAAATGAGTTGAAATTACAGTAAAGAATAAAATTATCAGACACATAGATGAACATAATTTGTTGGGGGGGAAGTCAACATGGTTTCTGTAAAGGGAAATCCTGCATTACTAATCTACTAGAGTTCTTTGAGGGGGTCAACAAACATGTGGACAAGGGGGATCCAGTGGATATAGTGTACTTCGATTTCCAGAAAGCCTTTGACAAAGTCCCTCACCAAAGGCTCTTAAGCAAACTAAGTTATCATGGGAAAAGACAGAAGATCTTCTCATGGACTGATAACTGGTTAAAAGACAGGAAACAAAGGGTAGGAATAAATAGTCCGTTTTCAGAATGGAGACACATAACTAGTGGTGTCCTTCAGGGATCTGTACTGGGACCAATCCTATTCAGCCTATTTATAAACGATCTGGAGAAAGGGGTAAACAGTGAGGTGGCAAAATCTGCAGATGATACTAAACTGCTCAAGATAGTTAAGACCAAAGCAGACTGTGAAGACCTTCGAAAAGATCTCACCAAACTAAGTGATTGAGCAACAAAATGGCAAATGAAATTTAATGTTGATAAATGTAAAGTAATGCACACTGGAAAAAATAATCCCATCCCAACTATACACACAAAATGATGGGGACTAATTTAGCTATAACTACTCAAGAGAGAGATCTTGGAGTCACTGTGAATAGTTCTTTGGAAACAAACACTCAAATGTGCAGCAGCAGTTAAAAAAGCAAACAGAATGTTAGAAATAATTAAAAAGGGAAAGAGAATAAGATAGAGAATATTTTACTGCCTCTTTATAAATCCATGGTACACCCACATCTTGAATACTGCATATAGATTAAGGATGGTTTAAATTTAGATTAATCAGCTAATCAAATAGTTTATGTAATTTGCATCGACTAGTTGATAAGGGCGCCTCTGCCTTTGAAACGTAGCAAGAGTCTGGTCAGCTCTTGCTACATTTCCAAGGCAGAAGCACCTCCGGGAGCACGGGGCCAGCGGGGGACTGTTTGAGTCTCCCACTAGACCCGCGTTCCCAGCTGTGCTTTGCTTTTGAAATGTAGCAAGAGCAAAGGCAGAAGCTCCACCAGTTCCCTACTGTGCCTCTGCCCCTTCTCACTTTTAAACTGGCTCCCCCCAGTACCAGATCCTGCTCCCCCTTGCTGTTTCTCTGATGGAGGCAGCAAGGGGGGGGGGCGACTAGTTGAGTCACTACTCAACTATCCAATAAGCATTTACTTACTGGATAGTCAATTAGTCACTTACATCCCTAGTACATATATGGTCGCCTCATCTCAAAAAAGGTGTGTTGGCATTGGAAAAGGTCCAGAAAAAGGGGGGGGGGGGAGGACCAGGGGTTTGGAATGGGTCCCATATGAAGAGAGATTAAAAAGACCGAGACTTTTCATCTTACAAAACAGGAGACTAAGGGGGGGAATATGATAAAGATCTATAAAATCATGAGTGGTGTGGAAAAAGTGAACAAGGAAAAGTTATTTACTTGTTCCCATAATATAAGAACTAGGGGTCACCAAATGAAATTAATAGGTAGCAGGTTTAAAACAAACAAAAAGGAGGTTTTTCCTCATGCAGCACACAGTGAACCTGTGGAACTCCTTGCCAGAGGATGTTGTAAAGACTGGGACTTTAACAGAGTTCAAAAAAGAACTAGATAAATTCTCGGAAGTTAGGTCCATCACTGGCTATTAGCCAGAATGGGTAGGAATGATATCCCTAGCCTCTGTTTGTCAGAGGCTAGAAATGGATGACAGGGGAAAGATCACTTGATCATTACCTGTTCTGTTCATTCTCTCTGGAGCTTCTGGCATTGGCCACTGTTGGAAGACAGAATACTGGGCTAGATGGATCTTTGGTCTGACCCAGAATGGCCATTCTTATGTTAAGAAAAAAAATCTCAGGGATTTTTAAACATATCTTCTAGTAAATTTTCCACCTACTTTTTTGAAACCAACAGCTAGATCTCTAATTAGTTATTTAGGATGTATGCTACAATTTTGTTCTTCAGCCAGGCCACTAGGGGGCACTGGAAGCATGACTAAAATGCAGAGGACTAACCAGCACATGGAAACATGTTGGGAGTTTTACACATGATTAATCTTCAGATTTAAAAGTGTATTAAAATATACAAAAGTTTGACCAATTGCTAAGCCAGAGCCCCCCAAATCTCCATGGACAAAGCCATCTTGGGATCTTTGTGCATTTTTTTAAAACTCTCTCATTGAGAAAGTAATCCTCCTGGGACAGGAAAGTCAACAACTCCTCCACACCTTCCAGAAATTCATATTCTCCACTCATCTTTCCTTTCCTCCATGCTCCCCTATTTCTCAAAAGTGCTCTGTGTAAGACAGCACTTCTTGCAGGTAAGTATGCTTGTTAGCAGTGCACTCCTGAGCTGGGTTCCATTCCAATATCACTTGCTGTTTCTTTGTACAACTGTCTGGCTGCACAAAACACAAGTGGTGGAAATATTCACTGCCCAGTTTATGGCTCCTGAGAGATTTTGCAGGGTGCATTCACCTTATTTGGAGGGAGGGTGTTAAGAGCGGTTGTTACCAAATGCCCTTTCCACAGATACCTTGAAATAAAAATCATATATGCTCCAAACAAACTGTAGCTGCTTATTCAATAACAGATTGGCACGCACACCTGTCAGTCATGCACCTTCCTGTTTTGTGGTCATCTAGTGCTCTGCCTAAATGTGTACCTTTGTCACTGATTTATTTAGGGAAGTATTGATTTGACACAGATACCCACTTATGATTACATACCTCTTCCTGTCCCCTCCTCCTTCCCCCCACAACAGGTGCTGATATTAGCCTTTATAGAGAGTGGAAGGAGGAAATCAAACCACTTAGTTAGGCACCTAAATAGGGACTTAAGAATCAAACTTTAGACAAGAACATAAGAACTGCCAGACTGGGTCAGACCAAAGGTCCATCTAGCCTAATACCCTGTCTTCCAACAATGGTCAATGCTTGATGGCCCAGAGGGAACAAACAGAACACGTACTCATCAAATGATCCATTCCCTATCAATGTTTTTAATCTTGTCCTGAGACCTTATCCCCTATTAGCTGCTGTGGTTTCATGCTAGCGTGGTAAAGAAAGAAAAACACATGTCCTATCAAGTGTTATTTTAGGTACTCAGATGCCATGCTAAAGATAAAGACCTAGATAGTATAGATTTGATACACGAGATTTTTCAAAGGCACTTGGTTTTTAAATTAGTGGTATTTGAAGATCAGGAAACACTTCTTAAAAATCAGAAAAGTGTGTACAGAGGATCCCACTCACACATTGTGGCAATACATTCCTATTTTAAATTCTTCCCATCTCATTGTTTCCTGTTTCACTTTTCATCTTTGAAGCTCAGCTGCCCAGCATTTAGCCTCTTCCTAGCCGGCACTTTGAACTACCTTCTTTTGTCTCAGTATCTGCTCAGTGAATCACCATCATGCTCATAGTTTCTTCCGTACAACAAAGGCACCTAAATATTCCAGCTACCAGGTACATATTCTTACCATATTTTGTTATTGATTAGTCAACAGCTCTGTTAGCAGCATGAGTATCAAAACTAGAAAGGACCACCGTCAGCAATCAGGTGTGTCTGCAAACATTGCACACACGCATACACATAATATTCTGTCCAGGCAAGCTGAGAGGTAGGTACAAAACTGCTCAAGAGAGTTAAGTACAAAGCAGACTCGAGCTTCAAAAGGATCTCACAAGACTAAAAGACCGGGCAACAAAATGGCAGATGAAATTCAATGTTAATAAGTGCAAAGTAATGTACACTGGAAAACATAATCCCAACTATACATATAAAACGATGGAGACTAAATTAGCTAATACCACTCAAGAGAGAGATCTTGGGGTCATTGTGGATAGCTCTCTGAAAACATCCACTCCATGTGCAGTGGCAGTCAAAAAAGCAGACAGAATGTTGGAAATCATTAAGAAAGAGATAGATCATAAAGACAGAGAATATCTTAATGCCTCTGTATAAATCCATGGTATGCCCACATCTTGAATACTGTGTGGAGATGTGATTGTCCCATCTGAAAAAAAGATGCCTTAGCACTGGAAAAAGTTCAGAAAAGGGCAAAAAACAACTAGGGATATGGAATGTCTGCCATCTGAGCAGAGACTAATAATATTGGGATTTTTCAGCTTGGAAAAAGAGATTACTAAAGGTGGGATATGAGAAAGGTCTATAAAATAATGACTGGTGTGGAGAAAGTGAATAAAGAAGAGTAATTTCCTCTTTCCCATAATACAAGAACTAAGGGTCACCAAATGAAGTTAGTAGGTAGCAGGTTTAAAACAAACCAAAGGAAGTTTTTCTTTACACAGTGGAACTCCTTACCAAAGGATGTTGTAAAGGCTAGGACTTTTAACAGGGTTCAAAAAAGAATCAGATACATTCATGGAGGATAGATCCATCAATGGCTATTACTCAGGATGGGCAGGGATGGTGTCCTTAGCCTCTGTTTGTCAGAGGCTGGGAATGGGTGACAAGAGAGGAATCACGTGATGATTCCCTGCTCCGTTCATTCTCTCTGGGGCACCTGGCACTGGCCACTGTCAGATGGTCAGTTAATGTTAATAAGGTTAGATGTTAATGGGTTAGATTAGGGTGACCATATTTTCCTATGGTGAATTCGGGACACCTGGTATAATTGCTCTAATTCAAGCAAGTTCATCAATCTTTTATGAAAAGGTCTGTCTCCAGCTTCATTACCCTAATAAGATGCAGGGCTTTGTCCACAGATAGCTGTTGCAGGGGGTGATGAAAGAAAGAACACCGAAGCGAAGCAAACAACAACACACACACACACACACACACACACACACACACACACACGTTCTCCGCCCTGCCCCCACGCCCAGCCAGAGAAACTTACTGTAACCATTGGCACAATGTAGCGCCAGTTTTTATTCAGACTTCCAATGTAATCCATCTCTTCTCCTGTGAGATTAAAGTCGAACACCTAAAATGAAAACAATTCAAGCTTTATTCTTGGTTGCCAGTCTATACAGCCCCTGAACCTTGCCACCCTGTCACACTCCCTTTGTAACAATTACAGCCCACCTGCCTCCGACCCTCTCCCTCAAAGATCCAACAAACAATGGGGGTGGTTTGCAGCTAAATGAGACTTGCACCAGCTTGCCTCGGTTTACCAGGGCACAGAGTGATTTAGTGACACCTTGAAGCATCAACCTGGGGCCCTGCAATAGTACCGACATTTGCATAGATGAGACATGGTAAATTGCAACTGCCCTTTTAGAGCTCTGTACACACACACACAAAAGAACAACAGACAGGAATAATTTAAAATGTAATTACAATATGCTTTTGTCTGGACTTTAGAGGAAAAAGCTCAGTGCAATATGCAATATTAGAAATTCTAATCTCTATATTTTCATCTATAAAGGGTAAATTATTAAACACTCTCTTTGAAACAGTATTACAAAGAAATTAACAATCATACTGGAAGATGTACTTTTGATAGCCTCCTGATGCAGAGACTTCTTTTCCCACTGGAAAGCGTTAGACATTAGAGATTAAAAGGAGGAAAAAAAAAATCTCTAAATGGGCCAAATCCCAGGTCTCTACTTGGCTTGTACTCAAGCCAAACTCAAAATTATTACTGAGTCAGGATTGGTTCTGTATTTTTTACATTTGTTCATTAACAGGGGTTGAAGCAACTTGACAAAAAATAGATACAGGGCTAAACCTGGAGGTCTTTATTCAGTGCATGATACTACAGTACTTGTATGAGGGGAATTGGAAAATACTATTTCCTTTATCATTTTTACAGTGAAAATATTTCTGATAAAAATAAAGTGAACACTGTGATCTTTGCATTCTGTGCTGTTATTGAAACCAATGTTTGAAAATATAGAAAATCTTCCAAAATATTTAATAAATTGCAATTGGTATTCTATAGTTTCAAAGTGTGATTAATCACAATTACATTTTTAATCGTGATTAATGTTTTGAGTCAATCGTGTGAGTTAACTGATTAAACTGACAGTCCTAGCTTTTCCCAAAAAAGCAAAAAGCTGCTTTGCTGATAAATAAACAATAGCATTTTAAGAAAAATTATCTAAGACAAGGGCAAACTCCAGTGTTAAGTTAAGGACAAGGGATTTTTATCTAAAAACTAGTAGTATGTGATCAAACCCTTCTGTCACTCAGAACTTAAATGAGTTTCTTTTCTAAAAATTCTTCCCACCCATCTGTTGTGTACATGCCCGTACAGAACTGTAGTACTGGTAATGAGTCTTGGGCTGAACAACCTTGTTTTTGCTGTTGCCCCGTTACTAACATATTTTGCCGCATTGGTATTGTTAATAAGTCTTCTTCTATGGGAAAAGCTCTTACCTGGAGATTTTGCAGAATGCGGGCAGGAGTGACACTCTTGGGAATGGCAACCACCTTACGCTGCAGTTGCCACCTATTACACAGGGAAGGAAGAAAAACCTCAACTTCTACCCATATAACCACGGGGTAGGGGGGGCAATAAACCAGAAACTTTTGTTCTAAGCAAAAAATTCCCTCTTTCACTTGGTGGTGTATTTACTCTCTGCACCTTCAACCCCCTTCTGGGCATTTTATGGCTGTGAGGTGGACATGGGTTTAATCTTAGTACCCATCAACACCAATTTTGAGCAAAATGGAATGGTCACTAGACTATTTCAGTGAGAACCATGAGTGATCAGTTTTGGAAAAAAAAAAAAAAAAAAATCAAACTCAAGATGTCTCAGGCTGGACTGCCAAACTGTTTAGAAAATTTTGACCCTAGTAACTTCTAGCGTAAGGTAAACCAAGAAGAGTCCCCAGTTCTTTCTACTCCCTTGAGCAGAAGTCCCTTGAGCACAAGCTCCTCCTTCTTCTCCTGTCTACCTTCTGCTAGCTAACTAACCAACTCTAGTCCCACATTTGTGGGGCTGTGATTGAAGATGGGGATGGCAAAGGATGAAGCAAACCTCTAATTCCATCTTGCAAAGTGCTGACCACAGCCCAGATGTTGCTGATGCTCTTTACCTCCCACTTACAACTACCATGACTCTTTCAAGTGCTCAACACCACATAGAATCAAAACCCTAGACTGACTTGAGCTACAGAAGAAACAGAGGAGAAAATAGTGTTTGCCAAGTAGAAGAGAGCTGTCCTGGTAGGAAATTAGGTTTTGGGCTCTTTGTGGTTATAATACTCTATTGACAAAAATACTGTCTCAGTCAGAACCCCTTTATAAAGGTGCGTTACTTGTGTCAATAGGGACAGGGATGAATCCCGCCCCTTTTCAGAACTGTTTAGTACCGGAGGAGGATTTGAGCAGGTGATCTGCCATATTTTTCTGCCAGTTTTTTGATCCCAGATTCTTCTAGAAGTACTGGTTCATCAGGGTGCTTCCACATCCGATCAGGAGAGCCAAGGGGACTGTATGCTGTTACTACCAGCCCTCGCTTATTACAGTGAGCTATTAACTCATTCTGAGCAAGGTAGGGATGGCATTCCACCTGTTAAAGCAATGCACAGTGAATACGCAGTGAGCAGACCTCAATAAAAAAAAAACAGAGCCAACAACAAAATAGAAGTCTAAGTGCACAGCAACAGAAAAAAGAAGAGGACTGAAGTCTGTTTCAGTGGTTAGGATTCCCATGATGATGTAACAATTTACTGCTAGCAGGAATGAGAGGCCACCTTGCAGGCTGTAGCAAAGGAATTAGGCTGCATAGCAGGGATGTTAGCTGCGGAAGGGGTAGGGGGAGGGAATTCCTGCAAGTTACCCTCACCTGCCTTGTGTGAAGATACTTGAATTCTCCATGCAAGATATGCACTTGAATTCAGACAGACAGAGTCCCAACAACACGTAACCTGGTACAACACGTACATAACAATGGCCATACTGGGTCGAACCAAAGGTCTATCTAGCCCAGTCTCCCACAGGGAATGAACAGAGCAGGGAATCATCAAGTGATCCCTCTCCTGCCGCCCATTCCCAGCTTCTGGCAAACGGAGGCTTGGCTGGTTTGATCATTGGAAAATACTTTTTAAGCTGAATGGCAAACTTCTTGCCTTGGCCTAAGGAACTCCTAGCTCCACTAAGCACTCCTATCATCCCTAAAACGCATTTATTAAGCACAGCTTATTTACACTTCCCTCAATATAACAGAAAGCCACTGGTCAGGCTAATCCACCGTGGGTCAGTGTTGTAAACAGATTTTGAGCATAGTTTTTTTTCATATTTTTAGATCAGCTGCCTTCAATAGCATTGGCAAAGAGACAACGTTGACTTGCCCACATGCCCTGGCAGGTGTAGATAAGAATGCCATTCCATGGCCATTCCCATCTCATACCTAAAGTCTCGACGATTGTATCTACCCCCTTGACTGGTGATGGCTAGTTGTTACAAAGCAATCACAATCAGAACATTGTTGACCCCCTAGCAGCTGCTAGTAGATCCACAAGGACCATGATGGCTGGTTTGAAATCTATGTTTTTCTAGGAGGCTGGCAGGTTTGTTTGTTTTTCCAGATGGGGATTTTGCTGCTACAGTACGTGCCTTTGTCATCTCAAGATTAGGACACTGCAATGCATCTACCCATACCCCCCCTCAGAATAATGCTGGTGCAGAAAGGACCAGCCTGCATGTTTAATAGAATTTTGCATAATGAATACTTGAAATCAATGCTTACGTTCGGCACTGGCTGCTTATTGGTTTCCAGGCAGAGTTAAAGGTGTTAGTTCTGGCCTAGAAAGATCTACATGTTCTGGGACTTTCCTATCTGAGGGTAGAGTCTTTCTCCATTGTCCTTAACACTGCGGCTGTGATTAATGGAAGCTGAAGCTGTACAAATTAGACCGAGAACTCCTGAAAGGCTGACTTTTCTTCTATCGACTTCATTCGGCAAGGCTGGCATAAAGGGCTGCAGGACAGGCATAAACCCTTCTCCCAGGGAATTGCCTCAGCACAAGGGACTCCTGGGTTAGGCAGAGACCTGGCTCTGTGCCATCTCTGCAGGAGCACTGGATACAGGTGTCCTTTCGGGAGAGGTAAGGGGGAGACAGGAGATGGGAGAAGCCATGGCCAGCGCATTCTTGCACTCCCAAGTATTCTGCAATCCTGCAAGGGACTACAGAAGGAAGACACAAGTTAGGGCAGCCCTCAGGGCCACACTAATCTACATGCAGAGGATGAAACCCACTCATGCAAACACATAAATAGGATGGGTGCTGTGCCCGTCCCTTTACTGGTGCCTGCTCTGCCTCATGGTCACATACACCATGCACGTTATTTGTGCTCAGCAAACAGTGCCCGTATGAGCTTACTCCTCCGATGGCCAGGATATGCATAAAGACTAGTAGTCACTAATGTAGCTTCTCTGCACAGACCTTGCCCTTTCACACAGCGGGCCCCCTCCTGCTCGCCTATGTTTGTCTCACCTGTAGCACAGCAGGTTTGATAGCAGCTATGCTGAGGATGTCATCGATCTGTCGGCTGTTGAAGTTGGACAGCCCAATGGCCTTCGCCAAACCTTTCTCCACCAGCTTCTCCATAGCCTTCCAGGTTTCCTTGTAGTGAGTGTAGTCAAAACGCATCATGCCATCGGGGTTCTTTGGGAAAAGAGTATCGCCTTGTCTACAACGTTGCAAAGACACAGCGCACACAGATTAGTATGGTGAACACCAATAAAAGAAACAGTCTTTCAAATACTAGTAAAAGTTCAATACATGCTTTACAAGGTACTGTATGAGATAAGCATACATCTCCTTTAGATTCCAATATGCTTCTTTACCACTTGGAAAACTGGTTTGTAATAGGATGTCTGTTTTAGTCAAGGTAACTTACTGCAGAGTACTCAAAGCTGCCTATCTGTAATGCTATGATTGTATGAAAACATGGCAATCATTATACACTCAAACAACGGTTAACCGACAGGCTCTGCCCTTAGAAAATACTTGATTGAAAGAGAAAATGTTTGCCAGAACACAGTGGTAATCCCTTCATCAATTTTGAAAAGACACCTACAGCATTTTTAAACTCCACCTACAGCCAACCTGCTACCAAAGGGACTTTGTTGTAGACTCATCCAGAAGAGGACACCTGTAAATATTTCCTTTCCCTGGCACTGTACTACAGCGTCAGCTGTGGATTTGTGTTCAACTCTCAGTGGGAATAGGCCTTTTAAAAAACCATCACATCTTGCTGTCTCTGGATAAGGAATGTTTGCAATTAGCCATAACAACACTTCTAAACACACACAGAATCTGGTTGGCATGGTGGCACAACCGTGCCTTGTGGAGGGGATACAGCTGGATTCAGAGGAATGCAAGATGGGATGGTAGTTGACCAAGCTACTTAAGGAGCATCTGTGACCAGGTGCATTACTGCCTCGGGTTTTGGGGAGAGACTTTCCTATGCTCTCTTAGTTGAAAGGAAAATGTTGGGATTGTGAAAATGGCATGAGATGGGAAGAGGGATCAGAGTGAATGGGAGGGTTCTTGCTCAGTGCACACAGGTAGACTTAGTACCAAATATAATTTAGAATACAGCCTTATGAAACCCTGTAAAGGGAAAAACAGCATCACATGTCAACAGAAATGCTCCTGAAACATGGTTTCACTTCTAGCTTTATGTGTATTGGGGTGAGAGGGTTCGTCCTCAGGACCCAGAGACACTGTAGTTCTAACTGACAGCATCAGTTTTAGTTCCCATTTAAGTACAACCCTTAGGCTCCACTTCCCCATACAGTAGGTTTGGTTTTGCATTTGATTGTCTAGAGACTAGAACCTTTAACACACTACCTCACTAGGGCTACATCTAGACTGCAGCTCTTTTCTGGGATATCAGAGGTATTCCGGAAAAGCTATGCCATGTCCAAGGAACACGTCCACTTTCTCAAAAAAAATTCAGAAAAGTGGATGCGCTTTTTCGACATCCCTGTAAACCTCGTTTTACGAGGAAGAAGGGATGTGTTGAAAGAGGAGGTTTTTCCGAAATTTGGCACCGTGTAGACGTGCCAAATTTCAGAAAAGCTTCTTTAGAAAGAAAAGCGGAAAAAGATACGCAAATTGTGGTTTGTGTATCTTTTTCCCACTTTTCTTTGTAGTGTAGACATAGCCAAGTTACATAAAGGGGCATATTTAGTGCCAAACAGTCTTTTTGTATCATCTACTTAAACTGCAGCAAGGGTGGTTTAGGTTGGACATTAGGAAAAAGTTCCTAACTGTCAGGGTGGTTAAACACTGGAATAAATTGCCCAGGGTGGTTGTGGAACCTCCATGTCTGGAGATAAAATTTAAGAGTAGGTTAGATAAATGTCTATCAGGGATGGTCTAGACAGTACTGGGTCCTGCCATGAGGGCAGGGGACTGGACTTGATGACCTCTTGAGGTCCCTTCCAGGCCTAGGATTCTACACACTGATACTCATTGTCCATTTCCAGAAAAAAAAGTGACACTTCTAAAAAATGGAAGCCTCTCTTTGAGGGCTTCCAGGAGGCAAGAATTTGAGTCCCTCTGAATCTCATAGGGACCTGATCTGTTGAGAGTATCTTGTGTAACTGGCCTGGCAGAGGCTCTCACTTACATCATAACAGGTCATGTTTCGTCTATTCTCCTACAGCAGACACTTAAGTGTTTTATCCAGTCCAATATTAGATTATTCAAGCCCAAACTTAAGTCTGACTTCACCATTGCCCTTGGAGATTATTCCTCACTAAGAGATCTTACCTTTGGGAAGATTTTCCCTTCATAATAGGTCAGATTGTCAGCTGGAATAAACTGACATATCCCCATTGAAGTCAATGCAACTGCATCAGTTTATGCTAGCAAGGATGTGTTTCATTAATCCTGGTTCCCCCAGTTAGGCCACTTCCAGGTAAAAACCTACAGCCACCTAGTGTTGGCCAAACTGTAATTTGGGAAGTGTGACAGATACTTTGGACACATGGAATATTTAAAGGCTGGAACAACTTTATATAAACGTTACATGTTGGGGTTCTCACACTGGGGGTCAGGACCCCCCGGAATTCATGAGGTTACTATATCAAGGGGGGCGTCACAAGTTATCAACATCCACCCCATCTGCCTCCAGCATTTATAATCGTGTTAAATGTATTAAAAAAGTTAAATTAAGTCATATCTGATTTTTAAACTGCACTGAATTTATTCATTGAGCTTTATAGTTATAAACAAATGAGCACAATTATCAGGGGGAGAAATTCGTCTTCCTGGGAGGTTCCAGACTTCATGTAATTCCAAAACTCAGTTCCAATGCAAAGAACTGGGATGAACAGGAAACATTCTTTGTCCTTAGGTAAAATACATACACATGTTTGGAGGGAGAGCAACACTAACCAACTATATCAAGAAATTCCTTGCATGCAATATCTGGGATAAGAAATTGACAGCCTCACAGTAACTACCCTCCATTGAGAAACAGATGGCCCGTACTGCCTTTATACTTCTTGCTCTCCTCCCGTGTGGGACTCACTCAAAGGCATGTGGCCAGTGCATGAGATACAGATCCAGGTAATCCAATTTCAGATCTTTCAAAGATTTCTTTAAGGCTGGCTCCACATCTTCTGGACGATGCTTGGTATTCCATAGCTTTGATGTCACAAAGAGCTCCTCCCTCTTGACAGGCTGTCAGAGACAAGCAGGGGTGGGGGAAAACACATTGACACAGGTTCACATCAAAGGCTTGTATGAATGTAGTCAAAAGCACTAGTCAGAAGAGGAATAGACAGTCACTGCTTTGCAATTCCCCAGGTGAACCACCACCAAAGTGCAATTAAAAGGAGTACTTAGAACCTATTAATTATACTTTTTAGAAATGCATGGGATGCAGAATGGAAAAAGAAATAGGTTTTTACACTGAAAAGCAAAGTTCTAAAATCTCTCATAGCCTGCTCTCCTATCGCCAGATATTTTTTTGAAACTTTGGAAAAACCACATAGGAGAAATGTAAATACTCCCATGAGTAACCTAAATACTGTCTTCTAAATCAATTTCCACAAAAATTATTCCCACATGCAAATTGGTCTGATTAGGAATTAAAGCCATTCCTGAACTACACATGGCCAAAGTGGATAGACTTCAATTATGCAACTGTAAACTGTTATCTATATTTGTTTTATGAATCGCGTCCATGAGACAGACCCACCTAGCTTCTGTAACTTACGACATATTATTTACCAAGAAGGCTAACTCAAGGAAAGTAACCCCACATCCCCAACCCTCCCTACTTGCACTTGACCCACATAAAAAAGTCCAGTCAATGTGTTTCAAGTATTCTGCACTGCTGCTTAAAGCCCAGCATATGAAGCAGGTATAAGGTGAAGCAGCTAAATCGACTACAGGGATTTTCAGAGGGTATGTCTACACTTGCACCCTCTTTCGAGCAAGGGCCCAGTGATGGGGACCAGAACAGGTATAACCCCACTTGGCCAGCAACGGGGGGGGGGGAGAGAAAGGGACAGTTATCTACTATATGTTTCAGAGAATTTGTCTGTATGTCTGTCTGTGTGTCCCCCAGCTGGGGGACATGCACCCCTTCTCTGGCTGTGCCAGCTGCAGCAGCTATTGACTAGGGATGTAACTGGTTAACTGGGAAGCAAGCATCACCCTTACTGGGTAATGCTTACCGGTAGGAGACTGAAGAGCTTCAAAAAGATCTCACCAAACTAAGTGGTTGGGCAACAAAATGGCAAATGAAATTTAATGTTGATAAATGTAAAGTAATGCACATTGGAAAAAAGAATCCCAGCTATACATATAATATGATGGAGACTAATTTAGCTACAACTTCTGAAGAGAGATCTTGGAGTCACTGTGGATAGTTCTCTGAAAACATCCACTCAGTGTGCAGCGGCAGTCAAAAAAGCAAATAGAATGTTAAGAATCATTAAACAAGGGATAGAGAATAAGACCAAGAATATCTTATTGCCTCTATATAAAACCATGGTACGCCCACATCTTGAATACTGTGAACAGATGTGGTCTCCTCATCTCAAAAAGATATCTTGGCATTGGAAGAGGTTCAGAAAAGGGCAACAAAAATGATTAAGGGTTTGGAACAGGTCCTATATGAAGGAAGGTTAAAAAGACTGAGAGTTTTCAGCTTTAAAAAAGGTGGAAGGATATGATGGATGTCTATAAAATCATGACTGGTGTGGAAAAAGTGAATAAGGAAAAGTTATTTACTTGTTCCCATAATATAAGAACTAGAGGTGTCCAAATGAAGTTAATAGGTAGTAGGTTTAAAACAAACTAAAGGCAGTATTTCTTCACACAGTGCACAGTGAACCTGTGGAACTCCTTGGCAGAGGATGTTGTGAAGACCAGGACTTTAACAGGGTTAGTAGTAGAAGTAGAAGTAGAAGAAAGCAGCTAGATAAATTCATGGGGGTTAGGTCCATTAATGGCTATTAGCCAGGATAGGCAGGAATGGTGTCCCTAGCCTCTGATTGTCAGAGGCTGGAAATGGATGACAGGAGAGGGCTCACGTGATGAATCACCTGTTCTGTTCACGCCTTCTGGGGCATCTGGCTTTGGCTACTGTTGGAAGACAGGATACTGGGCTAGATGGACCTTTGGCCTGACCCTATATGGCTGTTCTTATGTAATCGGTTAACCAGTAGCCTGGAGCAGCCTCCCATCCAACATGGGTAGGGGGCTGCTCCAGTTAAGAGTTTAACCAGCTAAACATAATGTTCTATATCCCAACCATGGAGAGGTGCTTCTCACCTGGCCCCAAGCTGCTGCGGTGAGAGAGGGCTGGGGTTGTCCTCTCTCCCTGGGGCAGCCTGCACCCTGAATCCCTCATCCCCAGCCCCACCACAGAGCAATGATTTAAGTGAAAAAAAAAAAAATTGAGTTAAGGACCCAAGCAACGCCAGGTAACTCTTCTAGTGTATATAAATAAATAGAAAATATTATGTTACATATTGTATGCAAAAGGTAAAATCCTGGCCGCACTGAAGTCTGTGGGACTTTTGCCATTGACTTCAGTGGGACCAGGCTTTCACCCATAGTTTAGAGAAAATCTTTATTTAAAAAAAAAAAAAGTGATTATAAAAGTTATATGTAAAATTATAAACCAGCAGAGATCCGGGAATGAAAATTCTGCCTAACTCAGAAGAAACTAGGATACACTTAGATGTGGATCCTCACAATGCCATTGTTACAGAGTCACTTTTCAGGACAGAGCTGCCGTTTACAATCCACTCTGCATGCATAGTTTCATTTTCACCTTATCGGGCCCGATGCTCTCCTGGAAGGCTTCCCCTATCTCCACTTCATTGCCGTAAACTGTAGCACAGTCAACATGGCGATAACCTGCACCCAGGGCATACTTCACTGCCTCCTTCACCTGTAATCAGAAACAAAATTAGATTAACTCAGCCCAGGCAATGGAAAGAGAAGGCCTGGTTTATTCTGAAGGAAGAGCTGTTGTAGATCAATAATGAGATTTTTTTTTAAATGGACTGGATGTTGTGCCTCAGTGCAAAAGCAGGACAAGCTAAAGAGTACTCAAGGAGCCTTCTGCAGTCCTTGTGTTCATCTGAGTAAGGACTATGCGAGGTGAGCACTCCCAGGCCAGCTCTACACTAGACACGGAAGGTCAGGTTAAGGTACGCAACTCCAGTTATGTAAAATACTTAGCTGGAGCTGTCTTACCTTAAGCCAAATTTGGCGCCATCTTCAGAGGGCAGCTGATGGAAGCAAATGCTCCCTTACTCCTTGTGACTGCCAGGAGTCCTGGCACTAACTGGAGCCACCATCAGCGTTTGATTTAGCAGGTCTTAACTAGACCCACTAAATTGACGGCCAGAAGATCGATCTCCGGAGCAGCAAACGAAGACATGCCCTTTGGAGTACCTAACGGAGCAGGCAGGCATATAGAACTCAATGGCCAAAGATGAACATTATTCTTAAGGAACGGTACAGCTGCCATGTTCCCCTTGTGCGCCAAAAAACTCTAGGAGCGCCTACTGGTATACTCCCAGTTCCCTCCAAATACAGGTACTGCCTGTCAGCACAGTCCAAGGAGAAAGAGCTGTGTTTTAAATGCCAAAATTATTAGAAGACAGGGCTTTACTAAATTCCTCACTCCTCATTTCTGAAATGTAAGCTGCTCTTATTGGGATACAAGCTGCTCCAATGCACATGCCAGGATATCCTATGGTTTTGTTCATTTCCTGCGTTCTCCTCTACTCCACAAGTCTCTGCTTTGAAGCTTTGTGGAAGTGCTAACATACCTGCACGACATGCCTTAGGAGTGTAGTAACCTTAGAGACAAGCGGCTAGAGCACATTCTCCAGACTTCTCACGCCGTTTTTGGTTAAGGAAAAAAAAATGCAAATCCCATTATTCTACAAGCAGCAAGAGACAGCTCCAAATAACAATGGCCCATCCCTTGACAGGAGAAGGTAAGACCCATACTGAGTCATCGTTTGTCTTAGCTGCCCATCAGGGACCATACGGTCAGTCTTATAGGCTTTGTCTACACTGGCAAGTTTAGTCAAGGAAAACTGCCTTTTGTCAACAAAACTGTGTGAGCGTTCACATTGCAGCATGACTTTCGTTGCAAAAAAATCATCCATTTTCAATCGACAAAAAACTTCCAGTTCCAGTTTCTTTTCTCCTCCCTGTGGTGTTGACAAACATGCAGGGGAGACCCCTCAAGGCATTTTGTCGCTGATTGTGACCCCACAATTCCCAATCAGCCACTCGAGTCAGCAGTTTGAACTCCGCTGCCCTGCAGCCAGGTGATCAAGTTACCCACCCTGCCTGCTAGCAACCCGGCAAAATTTAAATCCCATTTCCTGCTGTCTGAGCACCTGGAACTGTCCCTCCCCCTCCCCCCAGCACCTCCCCATGGGCTGGCTCAGCATGCAATGATCTCATGGTGTCTTTCCACGTGCCCCTGGCCATTGCACCAAACGCTCCCCTCACATGGGCCGCTGCAGAGCTGCTGGATCTGATCAGTGTATGGAGACAAGTCTGTTCTGTCCCAGCTGTGAGTGACCCATAGGAACTGGGACCCATGCAGGCACATTTCTCAATCCTTGTGTGAAAAAGAGATATGAGCTGGTGAAGCAAACTGACGCCCCCAGGCGTCTCCAAAGAGCTGCCATTTTTATAAGGAACTGGATACGACCCTGGGCGGTGACCCCTCAGAGGATGAAATTGTAGATGAAGAGGTGGAGGTAGACAAGTACCAGGAGCTCTCTACAAGGTTGCCGAGTGTGTCAGGCAGCCAGGAGCTGTTCTCACCGTTGACGGACATCGTCAGTCTGAACAACCACTTTCCGGGGACCAGAAAGCAGGGGGTGAGCGCAGGGCTAAGGGGATGAAGGAGCAGAAGGCTGGCTGTGTTTGAGAGCTGCACGTAGCCCTGTGTTGCTAATTGATATAGCCGAGCAGGCCGTGGATGCGCATCGGGGTCCCAATGGAGTCCTGCAGAGTGAGGCGATGGAAACTTCTGGAGAGGAATTTGTAAAGTTTCTGCTACAGATTCCATGGCAGGACAGTTTTGTCCCCTCCCTCATTGCAGGAAACTAGCTTGTACCATTCATCAATCACTTGTGCAGGAACCAAAGAGGAAGCACGTGGAGCAGGGGAAAAGCCACAAGCCTAGAGAAGTTGTGCCCTTTCTTTGTACTCACGTACAGCTGCCAGCCAATCCCTCCCCCTTGCCTCACTCACCATGATTACGGTGCTTACTGGGTGGGATGCATTCTTTGCAAGGGTCATCAGGAAAGTGTGCGGATATGTTGAAAAAGGGGGTTGTAAGTGAATTGCTACAATGGAGGACTCAGTGTTAACAGACTCCTTTTTGTGCATTGTGCTGAACAGCAGAGGCCTTGATGGCCCCACTGCCTGCCACGTAAGAGAGGTTGCAACATCAGGAAGTGCCCTAGAAAAAACAGGGAGGGGATGTTAGCGAGAAGTTGACTAATCGACTACCTGATAAGCATAAGTATCGACTACTCGTTCCCCCATCCTTGCTGCCTCGATGAATATGCTGACCATCCATCCCAGAAAATCCGGGACAGTCCTGATTTTTAAATCTCCTGTCCCGGTGTCCCCGTAAAGCACTGAAATGTCCCGAAAAGCCCCCAGACTCCAAATGTAGCTGTGCGCTGGTGTTTCCCCTCCTCCTCCTTCATTGGGGGAATAGGAGTCGGGGACACTTCCTGCTCAATAGGAGCAGCAGGAGGCAGTGCCTGCTGGGAGCACAGGAAAGCAAGTGATTTGCGGGGGGGGGGGGGGGCGCAGGGTCAGCTGGGCTGCGAGGGTGAGGGGAAGGTGCAGGAACCAAGGCACGGGGCTCAGCGGGGCTGTGGGGGATGGGAGAGGCACAGGGAACTGATGGGGGCTCAGCTGAGCTGCAAGGCGGCATGCAGGGAACTGCTGCATGGCTCAGCTAGGCTGTGAGGGAGGGGAGTGCCAGGAAGCCCAGTGGGGGCATAGTAGGGAGCCTGAAATGACCTCTCATGGTCCGAAAAAAATCCCTCATCTGCGACCAGTCAGGTCCCCAGGGTGCCAGATCAGAGAGATCCAACCCCTACCCCAAGTCCTCTCCTGCACCTTCTCTCCTGGCCAGACACCCTCCCCCGACCCTGCTCCTGCTCCCTTCCTTGCTCCTGCTCTCTCTCCCTGGCCAGACACCCTACTCCCAGTCTGCTTCTGCACCCTACCTCCCACCCAGACCTTGCAACCTCTCCCCCTTCTGCACCCCACCTCCTTCACACTAGTCCAGGATTCTGCAGCTCTGCATTTTAAATGTAGTAAGAGCCATTTAAAATGAAGAGCCACAGTGTGGGTGGTTCCTGGAGCTGGCACGAGTCAGAACGGTTTGGTCCTGGCTCGAGCTGACTCCTGGAACTAGCCTTGCAGAACGGCCCTTAATTGTTTAGTCCAGGGGTCGGCAACCTTTCAGAAGTGGCATGCCAAGATTCAACTTATCCACTTCTATTTACGTATCTGCATGCCAAGGGGAGGAGGGGGGCAGGGGCAGGCTGGATACTGTGACCATATTATCTGAACCAGGTGCAGCTGGGGAGAACGGTGGATATCTGTGGCTCATTTTTGCAGATATGGATGCGGATACAAATTGTGTATCCATGTAGGACTCTACAAATGCAACGACAGGTTGCTGCTGTCCTTATGCACACCGTCAAGCTTCTCTGAGTCTTCTTCCTGTCAGTAACTTCTAGATCTCCACAGCCACGTGTGAAGCCCTCACCACAGTTAACAGACCTTGTGAGAGAAACATGGGATCCATTCTTTCTTGCTGCAGATACTCCAGTGCACAGCTGAGAATGGCAGTTGGAAAAGAGGTATGAAAGGACACTGAAAGCCCCTGAACAAAGCGGTGCCTGACAGGATGTTTTGCACAGTCCCAAGATGCCCCACATTCTGTTTGTAGGTCCCACAACACCTAGCAACAGATGGTTCCTCCAGGCACTGCGGGATACATACCCACAGGGCATTGCTCCCACTGTCAAATGGGGAAGCTAAAGATGTGGACACAAGCTGTCGACAGAGGGAGCAAGTGTAGACACGCTTTGGCGACTTGTTTTTTTGTCGACGTCTGCGTGTTGACTTTAGTTTCCTCAACAAAACTTGGTTGTGTAGACATCCCCAGAATCTCCTTTAGGGTGATAACTGTGTGTCTGTATTATCAGAATGGAAAGAATTAGCATCCTATGGCTGTGGCACTCTTCCACCCATGGAAATAGAGGAAGTGAATCTCTTCCCCCATTGTGCTGTTATTTTGCTCCCTTGTCTGTGTAGAAGGTAAGATTTTCATGGTAGGGACTGTGTGTGTATGGGGTCCGGCATAGGGGACTCTGGTATCCTTTCAGTTCTCACTGAGAGGTCTGCACAGCAACTGGGAGGAGGTTTCCCAGTTCAGGTAGACAGACAAGCTAGTTCCACTTGAACTAGCAAGCTAAAAATAGCCATGTGGCTATGGCTACATAAATGGTGGCTTGGACTAGCCACCCAAGTATGTACCCAGAGGGTCAGGAGGATTGTACATGGGTGAGTGACTTGTGCTGCAGAGGCCACACTGCTATTTTTAGCACACTAGTTCAAGCAGAGCTAGACATGTCTGTCTACCTGCACTGGGAATCACTAGCACTTTTGCACCTGCTGTGTAGACACATACTCCCTGCTACTGTACTACAAATAACCAACTCCCCCCGCCAAAAAAAGCAGAATTTCTACAAGACACACCGATAGTTGAAGAGGAAACAGTGAACTAGATGATCTTTCAACTAATTTTTCAAAGCACCTGCGTTTTCCATTTCAAAGCAGGTGGAATAATTAACACTAAGGAAAGAAAATCAAACGTTCTGGTTTACAGGAGAGATTTGAAAGATCAATTGAGTGTGGAGTACATCTATTGGCACCTGCTACATTTCCTTTCCTTTAGTTGAAAAGAACGGGGAAATCCAGATGCGGGATACTTTTACTCAATTTTTTGGTGCCTTAAGACAAAACTTGCATTGAAGAGCAAGTTTCCCTTAGTCACTATGACCCAAAAAAAAAAAAAAAAGTTTTTCCTTCTTCCACATGAACTTGATTTATAGGCTTTACTTTCACTATGACAAATACTCTTCTGTTGAAACGGTTACTACAAATAGTGTCTGGATTATGAAATCACTCAGCATGTTAATGTTTTATGCAGCTCAATCACCCACCCAGAGAACAGAATAAAAATGATTTACTGATCACAGGAAGCCATGGAGCAGAAGCATCTGCTCTGAAAGGGAACTAAGGGCTTGTTGGTACCGGCAAGTTACGGCATTGAAAACTTTTTTGCTCAGAAGTGTAAAAAATAAAAAATAATTTAAAAAAATCCCATGTGCAGCAAGTTTCAGCACAGTAACTTGCCAGTGTAGACAGGCACCTAACACTGGGAGCTATGCCCCTCATGGAGGTGATTTTCCTAACAAGCTGGGAGAGAGCTCTTTAACACTGTTGCACTAACGTGCTGCAACATCAGCGCTTTAATGCTGCAGCAGTGCTTTCATGTTGCAAAGCCTGAAACATGTTCCATACCATAGCACAGCCCCAACCCATCCCGTCCCCATGAGCAATGATTTCCATGAAGATGGAAGGATAAGCAGCAGGAAGACTGATGTGGGTCAGTAATTGTACAGGAGAATGAAGATACTGAAGGCTAGATTTTGAAAATTCTCTGTGAATGTGTCACTGACATATTTTAACTACATGCAGTATCCTTGGAAATTGATATTGTATACAGTTTATGAATCATGGTTCACTTACTGTGTCCTACTCCCTCAGCAGAAGGTTACAACAGCTCATCCAGGAATTAAAAACAAAAACCAAAAACGGAGTAATTAAAGCAAGTTTCTCAGGCTAGGTCTAGACTGCAGGCTTCTTTCGGAAAAAGCTTTTCCAGAAGAGATCTGCCCGAAAAACGTCTTCCAAGAGAGGGCGTTTACACAGTGAAAGCACAACAAAAAAGAGATCTGCTTTTTCAAAAGATAGCGTCCCCCACACTAAATGGATGCTATCTCACGTGTAAGCTGTGATTACTACGGGCGGAATGGCCACCAGGGCACCAGTGTTTTTTCCTCTTCTTTTGAATTAAATCCCTCTTCCCCGTCCACACACGCCTTTTTCCAAAAGAGGCCTTTCTCCCCCTCCCCGGACCAAAAAAAAAAAAAAAAAAAAAAAAAAAAAGGGCTTCTTCCTCATAGAAAGAGGTTTACCAATGTCGGAAAAGCCCCTCTGTTCTTTCATTCCCCCCCCCCCCCAAAAGAACACGATTGCAGTGTGGACGTAAGTGAAGTTTTTTCAGAAAAACTACCGTTTTTCCAAAAAAACAAACAAAAAAAACCCCACCCTGTGCTGTGTAGATATATACCCTTAAAGTCTAATCAATCCCAGAAGGATACCACCCTAGGAAGGTACTAGTTCAACCTGGGGTTTTCAGGGATCAGACAAAGAAAGTACTTTTCATAATAGGAGGCCGATCTTTCTGATCCAGCAAACACACACTTGTCCAAGGAGCTCCAATCTTGCTGAAGCGTTGGGAAGATTGGATGGGTAACCTCTGGTAAGCTTTTACATTCCATATAGGAATGTTAATGTTTTTAATAGGTTTTCTCTGTGATGCTTGTACACAAAAATAAATGGTTTTTTGCTTTGTGAAGATTGGTTGGAAACAGATATATGTTTAGAGCCCTGAAAACATACACGTTCCACAAACATGGTCCATGGATATATCTCAAAAACATGGAGCTATGAGGCAAGGCTGAAGGAATTGAGTTTGTTTAGTTTGGAAAAGAGAAGACCGAGAGGAGACATGATAGTGGTTTTCAGGGATCTAAAAGGGTGTCACAGGGAGGAGGGGGAGAAATTGTTCTTCTTGGCCTCTGATGATTAGGGTTGCCAGGTGGCCAGTATTCACCCGGACAGTCCGGTATTTTCAGCTCCTGTCCGGTAAAAAAATCCAGAGAATACCGGACACCTCAAATGTCGGGTATTTTCTGAATTTTTCCCCGGCCAGGAGGTGAAAATGCCGGGCACCTGGCAACCCTACAAACACTCAGCATCTGCCCCCCCCCACCAGCTCCCAACACCCCCAGCCCCCCGACAAGGCTGCTGGCACAAAATGGCTACCGGCCAAAAGACCTAGGGGAAGCAATGCTTTCCCCTAAGTCTTACTGCTCAACCGCTCCTATCCCTGCACTCACTTTTAAAGGGGACATGCTGTTTTATTTTAAATTTTTTTTTTGGCTTAATAAGTCCTTGGAGTCAACTTTGGTCTCCCTACCTTCCCCCCGCCCCCCTCACTTCAACAGAATTTTTTCCTGGTTTTTTTTTGGGGGAGGGGGGTCGGTATTTTTGTTTCAACCATCTGGCAACCCTACTGATGATAAGATAAGAAGCAAGTGAGATTTAGGTTGGACATTAGGAAAAACTTCCTAACTGTTAAGCACTGGAATAAATTGCCTAGGGAGGTTGTGGAATAGCCATCACTGGAGATATTTAAGAGCAGGCTGGACAGACACCTGTCAGGGATGATCTAAAGATGGTGCTTGGTCCTGCCATGAGGGCAGGGGACTGGACTTGATGACCTCTCGAGGTCCCTTCCAGGTCTAGTATTCTATGAAATGGATATGGGTCCAAGTTTTGTATCAGTGCAGGACTCTATGTATCTTGTTGAAGCCCCTAGAGAACAGCTAGCCATGGGCACTGAACCCTGATCATACCTGCTAGAGAAATCACAGTGAGAGGCTGGACTGGAAGCCTAAATTCCTGGTCTGGAGGGAGTCTCTGCCCAAGAGAGGTGACACCTGAAACCTTAACTGGGTGCCCTTAAGGAAGAACCAAGAGGAAGGGGTTTCAGTTAACCCTGAAATTGTGACAAGCACGAACCCCCCCCCCCAGAGAAAGTGATTTTCAGCAAGCAGTGCATAAGGACAACATACTCCAGACATGTCTTTACAGGGCAGCATAAACACAGGGGTGCCATCTCCTGCCAACACGTGCAAGTTAAATTTCCAACACGGAAACCAGGACCAGTCATCTCACAAGGCTTACAGATTTACTCAAGATATTTCCATGTATGTTATCTGCCCTGAGTGCTACTAAAGCTTTCCAGTTTGAAATGGGTGTGTCACTGTCCCACACAAAGGCAAACATTCTAACCAGGTTTCTGGGTTTGCTAATGAGGTCTAGTGAAAGAATCCAAGAGTAAAAGTATTTCTAACCTGAAAACTAGGTTAGAGAATAAAAATAGTACTTAGCACTGTTGTTAATAATTCCTGGCTGCTACAGCTTCACAACAGTAGTTGTAGCCAAACTGCTTTACCAAAAAAGTAAGCAATAGCAGCTCCATTTTACAGGTGAGAGAAACTACAGTCAGAAGATGAACAGGCCAGAGGGAGACCTGGCCTCTATTCCTGCCTCTGACAACTCCCAGCCCGACATTCCATCCATTAGACCACACTGCTTCCATCGAGTGCTTGATATTTTCACAGCTCTGCCCAAATATTAACGAATTATTGTGACCGAAAAACTGGTTAACAGGATTAGTTCTCATTTTGTCAGAGTAACAAGTATTTCAAAGAAACAGGTTTGACTGGAGTATTCAGAGGATCAAATGCCTTGTAACTATGGGCTGCCTGTAGCAGCAAAGGAAGCTATTGCTGAAGGACAAAATTGGGTGACTGATAAATGCAAAGTGATGCACATTGAAAAACACAATCCCAGCTATGCATATACAATGACAGGGGTCTAAAGTAGCCATTAGCACTCAAGAAAGAGATCCATCACGGAGTCATTGTGGACAGGTCTCTGAAAACATCCATTCAATGAGCAGCAGTCAAAAAACCTATCAGCATGTTAGGAATCATTAGGAAAGGAATGGACAATAAACAGGGCCTGAAAAAAAGTGCCAGACAGTGAAATAAGCCCTCCACTGTGAAAACTAGCAAGGGAGCGGAGGGCACTGGGACTCCTACCATTCCACAAACTCCAGCTGTTAGTCCCCACACTCCAGAGGGACAAGACTTATTCCTCCCCCTGAGAGCAGCTATGCAGGGGAAATCAGAGCCACCTCTGGGTACCTCCCACTGCTACAGGAAGCAACAAAAATGATTAGGGGTATGGAACAGCTTCCATAGGAGGCGAGATAAATAAGGCTGGAACCTTTCAGTTTGGAAAAAGAAATGACTAAGGGGGAATATGATAGAGGTCTTTGCAGTCATGACTGGTGTGAAGAAAGTAAATAAGTAAGGTAGGAAAGGGTTAATATTACCCAGGCGCTCATATTAAAGTCCATGCTATTCATGTTCTTACTGATAGATGCTACTGCGTGAACAGATTTATCTTTGATCTCATGCCTGCTGTTATTTCATAAGACACTACTGCATTGTGCTCCCGTCTGCTCAAAAAAAAAAAAAAAATCTTTTCATCTCGTTCCTAAGGTGACATCACAGAACACCAACTTCCCCCCCCCCCAGCATTTGGCAAGGTAGGTAAGAAAAGCAACACATTTTTGCATTTTTAAACAAAGAATTAAAAAACAGATTGGAAAACAGTAAACAAGCTCAGGAAGAACTAACAAATACATATTATAGCTTCACTACTGAGATGCTACAGCACTTTTATTTGTAGGATACAATTTAAGATTTGGCTATGAAAAAATCACATGGTTGATACAGGAATAGCATGTAATGAATAGGAATGGAAGGACTAGAAAGATTATCAGAGCTGGGATCACAAGAAATCCGTACTTGAAATGTACTGAAAGGTTTGATTGGATGGTGTTACTATAAACTTTATCTGGTGGTGACTTAGCAAAAAATCTAAAGACAATCTCAGTTCCTTTAGGGGGGGAAAAAAAGCCAAGATTGGGATGCCCAAATTTTCACTCAAACTACTTTGCTAAACTTCTTATCTCTGTTCTGAGATGCATAGAATCTAGTTATATTATAAGATAAGAAGTCAGGAAAACAGAGTTTGACTCTCAGCTTTCAAATAGGAGATGTTATATGCTCTGAGCCTAGTCTGACTCACTTTATCAGTCTGTAAAACAGTGTTTCTTAAACTGTGTTCCGTGGTACCCCAGTGTGCCACAAGGTAGTTGGAGGTGTGCCGCGGAGAACAGAATTCAAAAAGGCCACTCTTAAAGGGGCAGGTGACTTTTTTTTTCCCTCTCAATAAATTCCCCAACCCATTTTTCCCCTCAATAACTGTCCCCCTGACCCTTCCCCCCCCTTTTTTTTGGTCAACAAAAAATCCTTCGTGTTCCTCATTAAAAAAAAAATTGTTTGGTGTTCCTCAGTCTTAGAAAGTTTAAGAAACACTGCTGTAAAATGACTAAAATGCTACTGACAAGGCTGCTGCAAAGCAGCTTAAACTCTGATGGCATAGAGATACTGCCTAAGTGTAACAGGGGCAGACTTTCCCCCTTTAAAGACAGTAGGGCCTGAGGGGGTGTGAGACAATCCCTCTTAGACAGCACTCCTCTTTTCAGATTTGTGAATTTGTGAGTTTTGATGTACTAGGAAAATGGCAGAGGGAGAGAGGGGGAAAGAGGAAGCAATCCTGGGTGAATAGTTTGTTTCTGAGGAAAACGTGTGCTATTATCCCCCTATGAACAAAGGACCAGAAGTCTTAGAGAGGGCAGGGGAAGGCTCTCCTCTCCTAACCAAGTAGGACCTGCTCTAGGAAAGAGGGGTGTATATATTCTCTTCTTCTGTCTGAATAGGGAGCCCTGGGGAAAGTCTTTTTCATCTCTGAAACTGGAGTCAAGAATTCTAAAGGGAATATTTAGTTGGGGTTGGTCCTGCTTTGGGCAGGGGGCTGAACTCAATGACCTCCTCAGGTCTCTTCCAGCTCTATGATCTCTCATTTTGGAGCTAGTATGACAGCTGAATTGATGGGAATAAATGTTAGCATTAAACCAGATAAGAGATGTATGGCCTACCACAGCTAGGGTAACCAGATGATTAAAAAAAAAAAAAAACCACAACACACACACACACCAAACCACCATCGGATACACTTGATCTCAGATGGCGGGGGGGGGGGGGGGAAGGAGATCGGCTGGGAGAGGGTTGGGGGCAGCAGGGCTGGCCAGGGGAGAAGGATGAGGGGAGAAGAACGGCTGGCGGGAAGCAGGGCTGGCCGGGAGGGGGGAAAACCAGCCAGCGGGGAGTGGGGCTGGCCGGGGGAGATCAGGGGAAGGAACCAGCCAGCGGGAAGCGGGGCTGGCTGGGAGGGGGTTGGGGGGGAAACCAGCCAGCAGGAAGCAGGGCTGGCTGAGAGGGGGTTGGGAGGAGCGGGGCTGGCCGGCAGGGAGTGAGGCTGGCCGGGAGGGGAATTGGGGGGGGGGTAGCGGGGCTGGCCAGTAGGAAGCAGGGCTGGCTGAGAGGGGGTTGGGAGGAGCGGGGATGGCCAGGGGGAGAACTGGCCGGCAGGGAACGGGGTTTGCCTGGGGGCAAGTGGGAGGGGTGGGGGTGGGACTGGCCGGCAGGGAGCAGGGCTGGCCCTGGTGCATGCAGATCCCGGGGTGCTGCCCATCCCGTGCATGGTCCCAGCAGGGCGCATAGGTGAGTCCGGCCCCAGGGATTCCATCCTGCCCTGGCCCCGCCCCCCCCTCCTCTCTACTGCGTAGTTGTGTACTGCCTGGTTAGTAGACACACTCACGCAGTGTGAGCGTGTCTACCAGTCAGGCAGTACGCAACTACGTACTTATACTCATGATAATAATAAAACTTCATTAGAAAATACAGGACATTTATATGTCCGGTATTTTCTCAATTTGGTTCCCGGACAGAAAGCTCAAATACTGGACTGTCCAGTTCAAAACCGGACACCTGCAACCCTAACCACAGCTATTTTATTTTACCTGTCATTATCAGGTATAGAGTCAATTAAAAGGATTCTCTCAGAAACCAGGAGTGATTCTAATAATGAAATACTGTTTTTGGCAACAGAAATAGTATGCTCGGGTGTGAACAAGTATGGACTCTATCAAATGGTGTGATATCTGCAACTTCATTGCCAGGTAAGGAAGCAAAAAAGTTGTTTTGGTTTTTTTTTAAGTGGAGAAATGTATATAAAGATTCCTTTGAGCAGGAATTTAAAAGTTTAATTAATATTTTTTTTATGGCAAGAACTATGGACCAAGGAGCAAAGAGAAAGAAGATATTATAAAGAGAAAGAGGTATGTATGCATGCAATACAAAAGGTTAAACAAACAATTGATTACCAGATACAGAATGCAGGGAGATCTCTCAAGAAAGACTGGTTCTTTATGAAGAATTTCAATGCTTTAAAAGTGACAGAATAGACTATGAAAGTTTTAGTGACATGATCAGGAAAATGGGGTGGCTTTAAAAACTACATTTTGAAGGGCATAGAGCAGGATAAGTGTGTAGTTGCATGAATGTATGAGGAATGCAGTAGATCAGTGGTCACCAACCAGTAGATTGGGATCTACTGGTAGATCTTGGGGCCTCTGACAGGTGATCCTGACTGGTTTGGCCCCATGGCTATCAAGTGCAGCACTTCAGCTTCCCCTTCTCCCCCCGCCTTCCCCCCCACTGCTGTGCATCCCCTGCCCTTTGGCTTAGAGCTGCCCCTCTCCCTGGGAGCCTTTTGCTTTCTGTGCAGGCCAGGGGAGGGGGAGAGCTGATGTTAGGGTGCCCCCTCCCACTCTGTTTCCTTTCTCTACAGAGCAGAGAGGGGGCACAGCAGGATTTGGGATGGAGTTTGTTGGCTGCTTTAGGGAGAGGGCCAGGGCAGGGGGGAGCCTGCCTTAGCCCCACTGCATCACCACCCAGGAGCCACCAGCAGTGCCTAGATGGAGCCCACATCCCAAACTCCTACCCCAGTCATGAACCCCCTCCCGCACCCCAAGCCCTTGTCCTAGCCCCGAGCATCCCTGCATCCAAACACCGTCCCAGAGCCTGCACCTAGAACCCCCTCCTATATCCCAGCTGCCTACTCCAAGAGCAGCTCAGAGCCCCTCTCACACTCCAGATCCCTTAATCCAAGACCAGAGCCTGCACCCCAACTCTTGCCCCAGACTGACAAAAGTGAGTGAGGATGGGCAAGAGAGGGAGGATGGAGCAAGCAGGGGCGAGCCTTGGAGAAGGGACAGGAAGGAGGCAGCGCGAGGGAATTTATATTTGAGGTAGATCTTGAATTGCACCTAAATTCAAAAAGTGATCTCATGACCAAAAAGGTTGGAGACCACTGCAGTAGATGCACGTTGCAGACAGAAGGCGAGTCTGCCTCACCATAATACTGCCTGCTGAGCAATTCTACCACGGTGAAAACCACTAAAGTGAAGAAGTGTCCACCTGGGAAGGTGGTGGTTGGAGATCACAAGTGACCTCAATTAACAAGCACAGCCAACAGGAAGCACTGCGGACTTGCTGTGCCAAGCGGGGAGAAGCCCTACAGGAAATCCCCTCAGGCCATAGTTGGGAAAGTTGATTAAAATAAATAATTCCACAGAAGAAATGGAATATTATTTAAAGACTCCGGATGAGAGTGGTTTATTTCTGAACTTCAGAAGAAGGATGTGAGGGGAGTGTGCCAAGAGGGCCCTGTTGTGTCAGAAGGGGAGTACAGGCTGAACCTCTCAAATCCACCATCTCCCGACCTGATCTGCTGGGCAGAGGATTTGCCAAACCATAGGAGGTCAATGTTGTAGTGAATGGGTCTCTATTTCAGCAAGATAAATAAATGGAACAACACTTGCAACGCGCTTAATAATGTAGGGCTATGTCTACCCTGCTGGCTTTTGCCGGCAGAGGGTATGCAAATGAAGTGCTGGTTAGTATTTTGTCACTCTTCATTTGCATAATCTATTCAAGCCATTTTTGCGCAAGGGGTTTTTGTGCAAAAACAAGCAGTGTGGATGTTTCCTTTTTGCGCAAAACCCCTTTTTGTGCAAGATCCTTATGCCTCTAAAAACCCCTTGCGCAAAAACGTCTCGAATAGATTAGCATTTTGTTGCTCTTCACTTGCATAATCAGCACTTCATTTGCATACTCTGCAAGCAAAAGCTGGCAGCGTAGACAAAGCCTTGGACTGCACTAATAACCCTATCTAAGTCTATGCCTACAGCTAGCCAAGGCTTATCAGCTCTCTTCATGAAGTGTTAGTGCTGTTACACAACTTTACTACATTGGCACAAGGAAGAGGATAAAGCATAAAAATCATGCTTACGCTTAGCAGCATAACCGACACTTCCTGGGCTCTTTAGAGGTCAATTGGAGCTAAATAACAGCACAGAACACTGAGAGCAGGCGCAGTGGCTTGTGAACAAACTTTATGGGACTGCAGGAAACTTGACCCCATCCATGATAAATGAACAACCGGTTTACTAAAATCATCCTGGGCCACTGATTTTGCTGAACTAGAGACTGCCAGATTAGAGGCGTTCAACCTGTATTATTAAAGCCTTTCTGACCACCCACAAAAACAAACAACTGCCGCACCACATCCATCACGGTCAACCATTTTTAAACAGTATCATCATTGCATGTAGACAACATCTACAGAAATTAAAAATAGCACTTGTTCCACTCAAAAGGACTATGGCACCACTTAAGCAGGCTACTTTTATAGCTACACGTTTATTATTGACAGGTATATCTATGGTGCCTATTACTGTAGCATCCAATTGCCTATAGAACAGGGATTCTCAAACTGAGGTCCACAGTTGCCTTGCAGGTGGCCCCCCCACCTTTCCCTGCAGTGGTCCTCCAGCCCTAAGGCCCCACTTTTCCCCTCGCAAGTTTGGAGTGCCAGTGCCGGCTTACCGCTGTGGAGGGGGAGAAAGCCCTCAGCCTCGCTGTGAGATCTGGCGTGCAAGGGGAGTAACTGGCTTCCCGCACTCCGTGGCTGGGAGGACTGCAGCTCACAGACATGCTGCCTGGAGGTTTTCCCCACTGCTCCCATTGACCGGAATGCAACCAATGGGAACAGCAGAAGGTGGTGCCTGAGGTACAATGCCTGGGAGCAGTGGGAAGGGGGGGGAAGAGGAGGGGAAGGAAGCATCTCTCATCTTTCTCATACCCAGACCCCACACCTCTATTCCCCTCACGTGCACACACACGCTGAGACCTCGCACTCCCAGCCCACTCCTGTACTCTCCCTTGCTCCTGCACCTTCCCTCCTTTCCAGACCACCCACCTCTAACCTGCCCCTGCACCCTCCCTCCTGGCTAGATCTCACACCATCACCCCTTTCTGCACCCAAACTCCCAGCCCACTGCTTCCCACCCAGGCCTCCCACTCTCACCCCCATCCTTATCCCACTTCCTGACAAGCTCCCTCCCACACACTGATCCGCTCATTTTTGGCCTCACCCCAAAGCCTAGGAGAGCTCACAAAATCTACTAATCCCAGAACTGCACATGAGTTAATCAGGCCCATGGGAAGCTCTGAACCTTAGTCCTCCTTGCCCCCTCTCCCCTTCCGGTGGGGCTGGAGTGCTAGGGTAGTGAGGTATTGGAAAAGCCACATCAGTGAGGATTGGGGGGGTATTGTTTTTTGCCTTTTAGTTTTGTGTGATCCCCCAACTGATTTTTCTGTGGATCAGTGGCCCCCAACGCAAAAAGGTTCCCCGGCCCTACCATAAATAAAAGACAACATTGAAACCTTTTGTTTTGGACATAAATGAATATTTTACTTATTTAAAACAAAGTTTGGCAAATTAACATGATAAAGTTATAAGTGCTTAATCTGTTTATTTTGATTAATAATATTTCCTTTCTTACCAGTTTGTTTTATACACCTCCTTATGTTATAGCTCTAGTAGCCCAATATGAATAATTTAGTAGTTAAGGCATTTAAAGGTAAACGAAAGCATTTTGTCATCATGGGTGGTTAGCTGGTGGTCCGTGGAAAGGTTTGTGTTGAGTGGGATGGGCCGCAGGCCAAAGAGTTTGAGAACCACTGCTCTAGAACAGGAGTTCCCAACCTTTTTGATACCAGGGACCAACAAACCCAGTCACAAAGTTTTGGAGAACCAGTAACATTTTATTTGAATATGCAAATAAAATGTTACCAGTCTGCGAAAAGCCCCGGCCTCCAGAGTCCCACAGTGCCAGCCCTAACCCCTAGAGCCCCCCACCCTCTCCATTACCTCCCAGCGCCAGCCACTGACCTGAGTTCCCTGTACCCAACACCCTCAGTGCCAGACTGCACCACCAGACACCCCACCCCCCTTACAGCCTCCTGTTTCCAGAGCCCCACTGCACCCACCACACTCCAAGCCTCCCTCCAGTGCCAGCCCCCAGTCCTACAATATTAGCCCTGTCCCCAGAGCCTCCCAGTGCCGGCCCTCATAGCTCCCCCACCCCTCCCCAGTACTACCTCTGCCCCCAGAACCCTCCCCAGTGCCAGCCCCCTGCTTCTTAGAGCCCTCCACCCCCAGAGCCCCTCACTGTCTGACCCGCCCCCACACCTAGTCCTGCACTGCCTCCCAGCCACCAGCTGAGCACTGCTGCCCGCGTCACAGCTGTTCTAAGGCTGCCGTGCCAGGCTCCACGCTGCCCTCCCACTGTGCAGCGAACCGCTCTTCCCCAGCCGGGAAGAGACCCCACCCCTGCCCTGCCAGGCCTGGTGACAGCCCAGCCCCTGACACACGCACGGGATCGGCAGTGTCTGCGGCACAAGCAACAGGGGCGGGCATGCGTTTCTGGTGGCTTGAGAGTTCCTCCCCAGGCTGTTAATAGTCGGGGCCTAGAGGCACAGGGTCACTCCGCTCGTGCACGCCTCGGGCTCACGGCACCCACCGGACAGCCGGGTGGTACTAGCCCCCGACACCCGCTGGTTTGAGTCAGGGAGCCCGGCTCCCCCCGCACAACTCCACCCGGCACTGCCAGCTGCAGTGCCCCAGGATGCTGGGAAGCAGCCAGACACGTGGTACAGGCCGGAGCTGGCAGGGGAAGCCCCCTGCTGGAGGAGGGGTAGAAATTGCAGACACCCAGCACAACTCCCCCAGGGCTCTAACCTGATCCTCCTCGGTAATATCGATAAAGGCTGGGATGCTCATGGCCGCGAAGGCTCCGCTCCCTGGTCCTGAACACGCTGCCCGCAACAGAAAGGACACGGGGCAGTTGCCCGCCACACAGCCCCACCGGCTGGCCACATGGCTGCCGCCAGAGCTGGAACCAGGGTCGTGGTGAGGCTGCCCCTGAAGGGACAGTCCGCAGCACCACTCACCATGGGAGGGTAGGAGAATTTTTAGTGTGCACGCAGGCATGCACCTTATAGGGAACAGAGCTCTTCAGTGGGCGGGGCTCATTAGCAGCTGGGGACATGGCCTGGCAGAGGTTCGCAGCCCGCCACTGGTCCACAGATCAGTGGTTGGGAAGTGCTGCTCTAGAAGACAGACACTGCCAATTGCTATTTGGGAAAGGGCTGCATTTTACATGGTGCTCTTTAAAAATAAATAAATTAATTAATTTAAAAAAAAAGAGAGGCAAACAAAACACAGGTTCATCTCGCTCGCTCATGGTAAGGAGTTCCACAGTCAAAGGACTGCTAAGAGACTAACATTCACAAACAATCTAGAAAGGAACTTTGGGATTTCCTAAAGCCTTATAAATATGTGCTACATCAATAAACACTCTTGGGTTTACATTATTTATTTTTCTCTCTCCAGATAAATAGAATGGAGTTCCTTTAAAAAAAAAAAAACACACACACACAGTCTTATCTTTACCTTGCTCAAAGTTAAAGTCATGCAAGATCTTTGGAATGCTGGAGGAATTTGAACTTTGGATGGCATCCCATTGCTGGTGAATGCACTGAGTTTGGGAGGTGGTTGCAACAGTCTGCAGAAGGACAGGATCAACAGACCCGAGCTCTTTTTTCTTTTTAATCAAAGACTTTGAAACTGGAAATATAGTGAGGACTTGCAAAATATTTTTACTGTCACTCTAAATCCATGCTGTCCAACATGTGGCTCTCAGAGGAACGACATTAAGAATATGTTTATTTGATTATGATTTGAAATCCTGTGTGCTGTAATTTTAAAATTGAGCTGTTGGATTGGCCTTGTCCCTATGAGAGAGAGAAATGGAAACATTGCCTCCTCAGCCCCTCCTGCTGCCACTGCCCTTCAGAATCTGATAATGACACCCATAACGTATTAGTGTCTCACACTGTATTTTACAAACTTTTGGACAGTAATAAAGTATCCACAAAGGATTAAAATGGTAATTTTGATCTAATTAGTTCTACAGACACCATCACTGTACTATCAAGAACCTCAGGGTACGTCTACACTTGCCCCTAGTTCGAACTAGGGAGGCAAATGAAGGCGACTGAAGTTGCTAATGAAGCGCGGGATTTAAATATCTCACGCTTGATTAGTAACTTTGGTCGCCTTCATTTGCCGCCCTAGTTCGAACTAGGGGCAAGTGTAGACGTACCCTCACATTCATTAATATAGCCTAGCAATTAGGGATGTAAAATCCCATATGAAAAATTAACTGGTTAAACAGTATGTTTACCATTGTGCTGCTCTGGCCAGGCCAGGCAGAGCCTGCCGCACCACGCTGCAGGGCCACTCCAGCCGTGCTGGACAGAACCTGCCACACCAGGGCGAGCGAGATTGGTGCCAAAATGCTGAGTGGCCTCACCAGCATGGCGACCAATGTCAAGGGGACCGCCCAGCCGGCGGGGATCTCGTTGGGGACGTAAGCCTTCTGGTTGGTGAGCTGAGGCCTAGTGCCGGGATCCAAGGCTGCAGCATAGGAGACTTTGGGAGTGTTCTGCCAGTCCATGCTGCTGCACCTTGGTGGACTCGCTCTTCAGTGTCAGGGGCAGAGCCACCTCAGTTCCCTGGTGCAGGGCCTGTCAGCTCTGCACTTTAGCCGTTGGAACCACTTGGGATACTGAAAAGCCCACTCTAGGCTGGGACCCCCTGTTGCTATTCACGGTGGGGTGAAGGTCCCTGGCTAGGCCTGGGGGGCCAATTGTAGCAGTACTCCCCTGCAGCTCCAAAGCGGGTGCATGGCCTGACACAGGGCCTTCACCCATAGGCCCTCTGTCCTTTGGCACTGAGGGGTACCACTTCTTCTGCCACTTCCTAGGCACCAATGAAGAGGAGCAGTGCTGGGTCAGGTCAGGCACCAGTGGTGCACTACACACCGAAGCCAATATACTTGGTACGTAGTCAGCTGTGGAGGGCTCTGACATGGGATGAAGAGCCACCTCCATTAGGAGAGCCTTCAAGCAGATATCCCACTTCTTCTGGGTACAAGGGCTGGAGTTTTTATTAATAGGACCCCTGTCCTTCCTGTCACTTTCCCCCAGACACTTGGAGACAACTGTTGTGCAGATCACTGACGGGCATTGCTGCTGCATGCTAAACACAACTTAAAGCTGGGCTAACAGGGCATGCCCCACCTGAGGCAAAGACCCATCCAGGACTCTATTAACTAACAACAATGAACTATATGCAACAACGAACAACAGTCTGTGTTAGGAAAATTGCTACAGCTCTTGCAATGCAAGACGAGGCACTCCAACCAACCATCATGGGTGGTAAGAAGGAAATGAGAGGGCACAAGACTGGCAGCCCCTAATATACCACTGCATGGGAACACTGCTCTGCAGGGTGCCACAGCTGGCCCTATGGACACTGCTATGGCAGAAATCTCACAACTGTGCATGTGGGGGCACACACACACACACACACACACACCCCTTAAATAGAATCAACACGAGCAAGCACTTGGAGAAGAACTACCCTTCCTCTTTAAACCCCTGTTTGGCAGACAGACCCTGCAGTTCCATTGACATTTGCATCAACTTTTGTACATTGACATCAGTGTGAATTAATCAAATGCTTTGTTGAACATGGATGGAGTACCAAATTGTGACTTCATGCCCCAATTTTGCAAACATGATCATACAAGCTTAGCATATACATGAGTAGTTCCATTTACTTCCGGGGGCCTGCTCAGATAAAATTAAGCCCATACATATGTTAAAGTTTAGGGCCTAAACATCTACATTGTAAGACTGAAACACTCACTGACAGCCCATAAAATCAGAGTGCTTCATGTGCACATAAGGCAAAAATACAGATTGAAATCAGCATGTGTTTATACCAAGTGCAAGTCCACAGCTTACCTGGCCAGGCTCACTTTTCCACGTCCCCAGTCCAATAAGAGGCATCTTCTGCCCAGTGTGAAGCACAACAAAATCACATGTTGAAGACATTTTTACCTAAAGCAAAAGTTAATTTTTCCATTATAAACTGGGAAGTTGCAACAGCTTATGTTTCCTACACCATAAACAAAAACACAAAGTCCCAACTCTGCTCTCATGTTGCATGGCTGTATGTCTCCCTCCCTCCTATTTTCTATGTGGGGCACATGCACTACATTAAACAGTAATAAGTCATCAAGACCAAATGGTGTTCTGCAGTTTCATATTTGAGCTCCTTCCGGACAGGGTGAACTACTCACCGTAGCTTGTAACCTATCATTTAAATCAGCTTCTGTAGTAGATAAACTTGAGGATAGTTAAGGTAACACCAATTTTTTAAAAAGACTCCAAAAGTGATCCTGGCAATTACAGCCCAATAAACCTAACCAGGCAGGCAAGCTGGTTGAAACTACAGTGAAGAACAGAATTATCAGACACATCGATTAACATGATTTGTTGGGAAAGAATCAACATGGCTTTTATAAAAGGAAATCGTGCTTCACCAGTTCATTAGAACTCTTTGATGGGATCAACAAACATGTGGACAAGGCTGATCCATTGAATACAGTGTATTTGGACTTTCAAAAAGTCTTTGACAATGCCCCTCACCAAAGGCAAAATAAGCAGTTATTGGATAAGAGTCATCGAGGATTCATGAATCAGTAATTGGTTAAAAGACAAGAAACAGAGTAGGAATAAAATGGTCAGCTTTCAGAACGGGGACAGATAAATAAACAGTAGCATCCCCATGCACTGGGACCCAATCTGCACTGGGACCCAACCCACAGTTTGAGAACTGCATCCTAGGGTGTCAGAATACACAATGCAGCAACCTGGCACTACCTCTACTGAATACACAAGCTCAGGTGAAAAGAGATTCCATAATATCCCAGAAATTAGTAAGAGGAATAGTAGAGAGAGCAAAACTAGAGAGCCATTTTTCAGGCTTAACTACAAAGTGCTTCTGCAGGGCTTATGGCCAAATCCTGCAGCAGTCAAAACTATGGCATTTCACCTCTTCAGAAATGAAGTTACACACCGGAGCAGGACTACAAGCTGCTCAGGTAACAGCTTGAATTTGGGGAGGGGTAACTGATTTTGTCCAAATTATTTGATGCGGGCAAGAGTTTGAGGACTAGAACAGATACAAGGAGACCCACATCATGCCTTCCTTTCTCCCCTTTGCTAAAACAAAAGACAGAACTATGTAGCACTTTAAAGACTAACAAGATGGTTTATTAGGTGATAAGCTTTCGTGGGCCAGACCCACTTCCTCAGATCAATTTGTGGAAGAAAATTTTCTTCCACAAATTGATCTGAGGAAGTGGGTCTGGCCCACGAAAGCTCATCACCTAACAAACCATCTTGTTAGTCTTTAAAGTGCTACATAGTTCTGTCTTTTGTTTTAGCTAGACCAGACTAACAAGGCTGCATCTCTATCACTTTTCTCCCCTTTGGACACAGTTCCTTAACAATCAAGAAAGAATGTTTCACCCCACCAACAGCTGAATGGCAACATGGATTCTATTAGAAATAAGAGTTTGGTGAGCAGGTAAAAAACACATTGCATCTGTACTTTAAATCCAGGAACTATTAGTGTCAGTGTAGACAGGACCGGAGGCCTAATTTACCACTGCTGCTTATAGGAATAGTAGTCTTCTGTTGCTGGAAAAAGAGGAAAAATAATGCAAGATGTAATTTTGATTTAGAAGAGAGATTTTAGGATTACCCATCAAGCTTGATGCCAGATTATTTGAGCACTCCTGAGAGTATAAGTTTGTCATAGCAAAATACCTAGTAGACTGTGTGCAGTCTTTCTGCTACTTTTGGTTATAGGAGAAGGACGCACATAATGAGCATTCTGCTGACGGTGGAAAATGTTTATCAAAGAGGAAGGTCTTGCAACATGTGCTAATGGTGTTCTTATGGTTGAACTGTTAAAGGAAATCATGTTTCAGGATGCATTTCAAAGCCTGTTAACTTCCTCAGCTTTTGCTGGGATCAGCTATTTAGTTTGGGAAGCACCACTGTGGGAGCAAATTAAATTCTACCCACATTAGAGAGACAAGTTTTGTCACCAAAAGAGGTTGGTCCAATAAAAAGACAGCGAGAGACAGTGAATGAGGTACTAATATCCCGGGACGGACACAGCTATAACAATTAGATTACCTAGTGTGGGTAAATGCACTTGTAAACATCTATGAAGAGTAGGTAGCATTAGCTCAAGACTCATTTACATGAGAAAATTACATGAAATATCTATTCTGGAACAAGGTATTCCACAGTGGCTATTCGGGAATAGCTTGTTCTGCAATAGTTCTTCCCCTTAATTTCCCTGCATTGAGACACTGATGAAAGAAGGCATGTTTTGCTATGTCCTACTATTCAGACCCTTGCCCTTGTACAGTTACAGCTCAGAGTGAATGGGAACTGAATGGCAGAACTTGTTTTTCAAATCACCTACCTACATATAAAAGACAGATCTATTTACACCAAAGCTATAATTATAGTTGTGTATTTTTTGTAACTGTGTTGGCCAGTAGCATAAGTAACACATTAACTGAGCTGCATTTTAATAAATACAATTCACCCTGAACTCAGAACTTTAACCCAAAAGACAAGGTTTGCATATATAATCAGTAACTGTTGCTAGAACACAAGTACAAAATTATCCTACTCCACATAATACAATTAGTCTGTAGGAGGGGAGGAGCATAAGTCAAACTCTAGCATTTTTCTGTCCAGATGTCTCCCTTCACATGATTTGCTTTAAAGGCATCACTATTTGCAAGGAAGAGCATAAAAAGGTCCAGCTACCTACAGTTATTTTTACAATTAAAAATAAAGAACAGTTTTTGTAGCAATGAAGACAAAAAATGAAACAGTATCAATAACTTAATATATAATTAAGCAATTACGGTTACTCTTGGGAATAATAAGCAGGGTTTATTTCTCTGTACATGTATGTAGGGCCAGGAGAAGGAAAACTGAAGTTAAAGGGAGAGTCAAAGATGATGTGAAAGTAAAATAAACGCCATAAAGAGGAGACTAAAGCAATAGCCAGAGATGTAAATTACATAAATTTATCAGCGTCCCTTTGCAATTCAGACACAACTTTTGCAAATCGTCGCACCGCACCGCGGGGATACCCAGACCAGCCTCGTGCAAATCAGATTAAATAGAAACGGGAATTAAATCAGCTTGAGGAAATCAGATCAGGAAACTCACCTCACACAGGTTACTCCACCTTCTCTGTTTCCGCAGGGAGTTCAAAATGCAACAATTCTCCCCTGCTCTCAGCCTTACATTTCCGTTTCCGGGTTTTCTTTAATCAGTCAGAGACAGCAGATTTTCCTTCCACTCGGGGCTGAAGCATGCACATTTATTAACGTATTTCCTTATTTTGCAAAGTCCTTAGTGCAACACAACAACTTCTACAGCAACCTTTGGAAGCTTGCTGGGGGTCGGAGAGGGTGGCACCGAAATTGACAAAGGGGGAGGCCCTATCAGGCAAAACCCTGCCAGGATTAGTTCTCTTTTAAAAGGATTCAAATTCTAGAGTTAAAACCAGCTTTACATCATGCTGCTGAGAGTTTTGCATGTAGAATTTTGTCGTGGGAGATTTTGCATTTAAAGCTATTTTCTCTTGGGAAGAAGGGCTTTGCTTTTTAACATTTCTTCTTCTGCTGATGGAAAAATTGTCAGTGTTTCCTCTTCCTCCAAAATGTCCCTCACTCAGACTGTCACAATTTGTGACACAGCTCTTGGTCCCAACCTCCAAATTCTTGGCTAAGCAATTGATTGGCCTACATAGTTATAAACCTGAGCAACAAGCCCTCTATGACAAACAACCTGGAAAATCGCTATTCAGTCACAGTAGGGTTAAAAGGAGAATACGCATATCAAAGGAGAAATGGTATGGCAGACTGTTAGATGTACTTTGGATAATTTTCGTGTCAGTTTATTATGTTAATCATTTAAATGCAGAGCTTCTTGGCTTTTGTTGTTTCTGACTTCATAGCGATTCTTTCCAACTGTTTGGATTTTCAGATTCATAGAAAAGGTTAAAAATTACCTCAACAGGATAACAAACTGCTCCCATCTATTTAAAAGGAAGGGTTTAAAAACAACAACAAAAGAAGACAAACCATAGACCTCCGTAAGGAACATGTTGTTTGAGCATGTATTTTCCAGAAGTCTTTGTTGATGGTTTTTTTGTTTCTGTTATTTTTTTCTCTCCCAACAACTTCTCTCTCACTTTTGGGAGATATTTCCTCCCACCAAAAGTCTTACACTATTTAAATCCAGAGTTTTTAATATTACCATTCCACAGAAAACCAAATGTCAGGTTTTTCATTCAATTTCCTGCTATAATGTTTGCAATAAGGGACAGTAAAAGGAGGATGTTTACTGGGAAAACAAAGACAGATTTTACTGAAACTTACTCATCCTCAAATCTGTTTCCTTATTTAGGCAGGTTCACGTCAAGGTTAACCTGGTACAAATATATAGATTAATGCTGTGTAGGTATGGTCTTGTCAATGGCAAAACTTTTAACTGATTGCAGTGGGAGCAGGAGCTGTCCACGTGAGTGTGTAATATTCCTGTGTTCCTTGAACTTGTATAATTAAAAATGGCCATGACTGAGGAAAATCACATTCAGCTGTGACCTTGCACACACTCCATTTTTACAACCAACTCATAAAGCTGAGGATTTGGGAAGTAAGGTGGAGTTATAATGGAAACACTGATTTATAACTGCAACAGGGATTTTGAGATAAGTATTATATATGGCCCATTCATCTCAAGAGATGGTGGTAAGCAGCAACAGTGGCAATCTATGAGTTGTGCCTGGATCTGTAACTTCTTTCATGGCTTATGTGTCCACTATTGGATTTGCACAGTCGATTACAATAGCTACATGCCAGTCTACTTCTATTTTCATGAGTCTGAGAATTTTTCCTTCTGAGGCGGAGTTCTTTTGCATGACTTGCACAGGTCCTATCGAAAAATGACATGCCCTGTTGTAATAATTGTCACCAGGTGTTGCAATGTGATGACGTAGCTTCCCAAGAGCTTGGACTGATGTTAAACCTTTTCATAGTGTTTTTACATATATCCTTGAATCTTAACTTTGGCCTTCCTCTTGCCCTTGCTCCACTTGTTAGTTCACCAAAATGCCACTGTGCTGAAATCTCTTTCATCTTTGCTGTATTCAGTTGGTTCAGACCCAGAATGATCAGGCATTAGCAGGATCACACTTCTCCATGGTGCATTCTGTCTCTTCCAAAGAGAGTAAAGGAGCTGATGCTTATCAGTTACCTGTTTACACAGCTACACTCTTACATCCCTAGTCTATACCTTTAAAAAAGGATGACTGTCTAGAGAGTTTACTTAAATGATGGACGTTAGCAGCATACATCTCTAGCAAACGAATTTTGTCAGCCACATCTTGGCTTGGGTTTATTTATGTGCACTGAATGGTTTATATGAATAATTATGAATAAATACAAAGAATTGGAAGGAGGTTCCTGATTTGCTGCTTGCTCTAAGGATTTGAGAGAGTGAATATCACCTCCATGAAAGTCACTGAAGGTACTCAAGTTTGGGAGACTCTGCCACCTTCAGAAATATTAAAAAGTAAACAGGAGGTAAGGTTACTTACAGTTGGAAGAGAAGGAGGACATGCAGCACAGAAAACACATAGATATAAAATAGCTGGCTGCTTATGGCAGCATTTATTTGTCTCTGCACGTGTAAAAGACCAACAGCTCCTTAAAAGTCCAGAGGGGTAGCCGTTTTAGTCTGTAACTTTAAACAATGAGTTGTCCTGTGGCACCTTAGAAACTAACAAATATATATAGTGAGATAGATAGATAGATTGTATTATGAGTTTCATCTCATCTGAAAAAATGGGTTTTGACCACAAAAGCTCATGATTCTCTCTCTCTCTCACTAGATAATCTCTAAAAGTATCCCAGGACTACTTGATGTTTCTGAAACTCCTTAAAAGGTGTTCTGGGGAAAAAGTCCTAGAATTAAAAAGTGCAATTGCAAACCTGCTGAGGAATCAATTAATTGTGTGTTACTGTCTGTATAGGCCCTGGTAACCTGACCCAAAGCCCTTTGTAGTCAAAAGGAAACATCTCACAGACAAGTGGGAATAAATGGAAGAACGAATGGCTACCTCCAGGTATTGCCATGCCCCTCAAAATTGGAGACTTGGGAAAAAGGGAAAAATGTTAAGTGTAGTTTAAGCAATGTTTCCAGCAGGGAAAGACCCCAGGTGACCATTCTTTAGCTCTGCTGCTTTTGCAGTGAAGCGCAAACATCCAAAGCTGGGCTAACCTAATTGTGCAAGGGGCAGCAACTCCCTCCCCTGCCTGAGCAGCCCTGTCTACTGGTGCCACAAGGGGCTTCCTCCTCCCCACCTTTGTAACATAGCAACCTATGGGAGGATGAGGACAGATCATGATGAAATCTGCAGCAATCATCTGAGCTTCCTTCCCCACTCACCACTCTCTGAGCCTGCTCAATGAATTTGAAAAAAGTGCTACAGGAGCACCCAGCCCTGCTATTGGAGCTGCCAGATACACCTCTGCATTCCTATTGGTAGAGAAAAGAAGTGGGGGGGGGGGGAGAGAAGAGTGAACTATCTTTTCAATCAGTGGGGCTGAGCCTGAAGAGGAACAGCAGCAAAGGTAGCTTGTGGCTGACTGGTGAGGAGAGAAGAGTAAGCCACCAGTAGCAACCAAGCACCATGACTGCTTACCTTTGTGTTCTGCATTTGTTGCTGCAGGTCTGTTCTTGCTTGGTCCTGCTGTGGGGGCAGGGGACTGGACTTGATGGCCTCTTGAGGTCCCTTCCCCTTCTGGTGTGCTATCCTTCTAAGAATGACTTAACCCAGCTACTCCGGATTTCAGCCAGGAGCCAAACTTCAGTACGCATGGGCAGGGGCCCTTTTGTTGTGCTTGGGGAGCCTGCAGTCCTTTCACTCTGGTGACTGAATGAGAGGAGTGCACAAAGCTGCCTGCATTCCTCCCATTGCTGGCTGGAGGGGAGGCAGGAGTGTTCTGCTGTGGTAGGAAACCAGCCCCCCTAAATGCCACCTGTGCACTCATGTCACAAATGGCGAAGACTCCATCACCAGGGGCACGTCTACACAGCTGGGCTAAAGCTGAAATAAGCTACGCAACTTCAGCTATGGCAATTGCGTAGTTTAAGTCAAAATAGCTTATTTTGGCTTTTGGCACTGCCTACACAGCAGGAAGTTCAAGAAACAGCACTCTTCCTCCAACGTCCCTTACTCCTCATAAAATGAGAGTTAGGGAAGGCAGAGTAAGAAGTCCTCCAGCTCGACACTGTTTCAACGTGATGTTGAAATAACGGCTTGTCGTGTAGCCGCAGAGTGTGTTATTTCGGAATACAACAGTTATTCCAAAATAACACCACTGTGTCCACATACACCATCAATTAAATATAAACAGCTTCAGAGGGGTAGCCGAGTTAGTCTGTGAAAATGTCCATGAACCATTTGAAACCGCCATCCTTCCTATACCCTAATTTTTTTTTAAACAATCGCATTGCCTGTTTCTGAAGCACACACTGTTTTCAGACTGCACTCCCCATTCCAATTCGTTCACAATTTGCAACAGCCTGGGCCCCCCTTCTCCAGCTAATCTCAGGAGCGTCTTCTGGTGAAACACTTCGGGGGCTGTGCAAATCTGCAAAGTCATGCTGACGCTAAAGCCACAGCATCGGGAAGGGAGGAGCTAGTGAGTTTCCTTTCTCTTTTCCCTGCCCAGCCTGTTTCCTCGCGAGATCCAGGAGACTATAAAGCCAGGTACAGAGCGGTACCTTGAGGCTGCTGTAATTTACTTAAGCTGCGCTTGAGAGTTTTGTGGGTGCGTTAAGTGGCGTTTCAGGCTCCTACTGTTCCTGTAAGTGCCGTTCCGTGTCAGATGGATACATCTGCTCGTAGCAACATTTATGGCATAACGTGTTTTATCCACAGGGCAGATTTGAGGATTTGCGTTGTTTCTTGTTACGCTTAACCTTGTCTCCCCTCCCTACAAAGGAGAGGATTTCTTCAAAACGTACAGATTGGAGCTGTGTGGTCCTACCTAATGCTGCTTGTAGTTGGGTGCGCGGGTAAAAGCTGTCTTACTGTTTATTTTCTTAAATGGGACTCTGTAACTTGGAGGGGAACAGAGCTCTTTGTGTTCTGTGCTAGGCTTGAATTGCCTGCCTGGTGCCTAACTGCTTAGAAATAGCGTAATTGTTCTGTGTCGCACTTTTTGATCGTTGAAGAGAAGAGTATGGTGAACTCATTTTTCAGTTAGGAACATCTCTTGCCTTTGGGGGTGGGGGGGAATGAAGAGACTCTACCTAGAACAATCTGCAAATATGCTCAAGTTTCAGAGGGGTAAGTAAGCTGTTAGTCTGTAACTTAAAAAGTTAAAAAAGGACTAGTTCTGCAGCATCTTAGAGACTAACAAAAAATGTAACTCGTGATACCAGCTACATTTTTGGTTTGTCTCTAAGGTGCTGAAAATAGGTTGTTAGCAAAGCCTCTGGCTGGGAAGCTGCTTCTGAATGGGTCCCCGAAACAAATGGTGCTCCTAATACGCTACTTTTTCTCACTGAAAAGTGCCGGAGCGTTAAGGGTGCCAGCTGTGGGAATTCATCCAAAGATTGTGATATGGGCTGCTGATTTGTTCCTACAAGAGAAGGGGAAACACAGACTCTTGGTAGCCCTGAAATGGCATGCTACTGGCCCCTGATATGAAACTGAGTTCCCTTGGCTGCATATACCAATATCCTAGCAGGGTATTAATCTTTTAATGCCAGAAGTTTAGCAAAGAAATCTGGTTTGGACCTGTTGGGTTCTGGGAAATCTGGTTTGGATAGGGTTTCTCTCTAAGCTGGTGAGAGTGGTGGGAATTAACCCTATGCTGAGCTAGGACTAATGCTATGCTAGTTCTCCTTGGGCTCAGTTCTTCACTGGGAGAGCAGGCCCTGGAGGAAGGTTCAGACAGCCATGTTAAGCAAAGCTAGTTCAATGGCCTCAGAACTGCATAACTGTGTCCTCTTAGTCAGCATGGCAGAACAGAAGCGATGGGTGTTCAGCAAATTATAAAAGGGTAATGCCACAGTTGTGACTAGTATCAGTGCTACTTTCTTTCTCTCCACCCCCCAGTTATAGTAGAAGGGCTGGCAGGATGTTTTCTGGAATGCTCTCACCCCTGGTTCGAACTTATTTTCGGGGGACACTGCAGGACCCAATTGTTTCATCTGGCTTTTGAAAATACAGGGGGATGTGAAGAATAACTAAGAATTGTATTTGTCACTTTTAAATCACAGACAGGCTTCTCAGAGCAAAACTCTGCAGCCAGCGTATAAACCGAAAGGAAATAGCACAGTATTGAGCCCTGGGTGTTTTTCACCACACTATATTCAGGAAATGCTGTTAAAATAGTTTTCTGTGGTTAGTTGCCATGTGTTGTGATACCAGACCATGGCAGAGACTTCAGAGTCGAAACTGCTGTAGGGAGAATCAAAAGTCTTTTCACTTGTTAATTCTCCACAACTATGTTGTCTAACAAACCTTGTACAAACCCTTGCTGATTTCTTAAATATAATCTACCTAATTGAAGCAGCTTGATTTTTGTGCATAGAGCTTGAAATGTGTACCCTTACATATTGATGATTTTTAAGAGCTTTGTGCCTGTGTATCTGGTTTCTAACTTCTGAAATTTAAATTCCATTTGAGTAAAAATTCTGCAACATAGCCACCTCCCTTAGATTGTGCAAAGGCAACAATGTTTCTTTTGTTCAATCTTAAATAGCCTTTAAGAAGCATATACTGTAGTGTTGAGAAAGCACTCACCATCTCAAATTTGCTAATTCAGCACTACAATAAAATAACTGACTTCGTAAAAACTGGTACAAACTGTTAATTCAGATCTAAGCTATTAGAATAAAATGGACATGCATAGTGTTGTAAATGTTTTTTCCTAAAATTTTCCAGTTTCCTTTTGTCTCTTGCCCTCCCTCTTTTAATTAACAAAATTGAAGCTTTTAAACTTACAGTATCAAAGATTGGTATGGTGTAATTCAAGGAAGGACATAAGCATTTGCTAGTATATGTAGGAAGAATATCTGTTATCAAACCAATAGCATGGTGGAATGCTCAAGGTCCAAAACTGCATGTATCTGAAGATGGAACAACCAGTAGCTTCCTTGTGTGGGTTGGTTCTGTTAACTGTGAGTCATGATGCATAATAATATAATGGCAGAAGGCCAGTTTCCTTTCAAACCTTGAATTTTGCAGTGGGATTCTGGGTGGACTCTGTTTATATGCTAATTTTGTGTGCATGATAAACATTTAAATTACTTAGGGCAGAAAGGTGAAAGAAGGAACGTATCTAGTCCATGGAATCTAAGGTGGTATGAACGCAGTTTCTTGGTATCTTGAGTAGTTTGGTTTAGATGTGTGGATTGCGTTTGACATCTTTCCTAAACAGACTGTATGTGTGTGAGGTAACCTAAAAAAACTGATAGCAACAGTCACTGCTTGAAATGTCTGTAGCCAATACTGAGCTCATGGTTTAAATATATGGTTTAGTGTAACTGTGATACCTAGGCACCAGAGGGTTTGGCAGACTAAACTTGCTTGCTGAGCTCACTTGAGTCTGAAACTCTAGTGGGGATTTTTATGGCAATAGTGCTAGTTGCTCCTTGAGTTGACAATGTCTAGGAAGCTACATTGTCTAACATGTCTCTAATATTCTAGTCCATCTCAAGATGTCTGCAGGAAATGCATATATTGGGAAACCAGCCCCTAACTTCAAAGCCACAGCTGTGATGCCAGATGGGCAGTTCAAAGACATCAGCCTCTCTGACTATACAGGTAAGTCCTAATACTTAATCTACAGTGCACTACACTCTTTTTGTATGGCAGGAGGCCACCTTAGATCAACCAGGAGATCTTGCATGATCTAAAAATGTTGTATAAAAAGTGGAAACTAGGTCAAATTACAAAGGATGAATATAAGCAAACACAGGTATGCAGGGGCAAGATTAGAAAGGCAAAGGCACAAAATGAGCTAAATCTAGCTAGAGAAATAAAGGGAAACAAGATTTTCTATAAATATTAGAAGCAAGAGGAAGACCAAGGACCGGGTAGGCCCATTGCTCAGTGAAGAGTGAGAAATAATAACAGGAAACTTGGAAATGGCAGAGATGCTTAATGACTTCTTTGTTTTGGTTTTCACCAAGAAGTTTGATGGTGATGGGATGCCTAACATAGTGAATGCTAGTGGAATTGGGGTAGGATTAGAAGTTTAAATAATTTTTAACTTTTTTTATTTTGACAAGTTAGATGTCTTGCAAGTCACCAGGGCCTGATAAAATATATCCTAGAATACTGAAGGTGCTGAGAGAGGAAGTATCTGAGCCTTTAGCTATCATCTTGGAAAAATCATGGAAACTGGGAGAGATTCCAGAAGACTAGAAAAGGACAAATATAGTGCCCATCTATAAAAAGGGAAATACAAACAACCAGGAAACTATAGACTAGTTGGTTAACTACTTTGCCAGGGAAGATAATGGAGCAAGTAGTTAAGGAATCCATCTGGAAGATGACAAGCTGATAGGTAACAGCCAGCATGAATTTATACAGAACAAATCATGTCAAACCAATCTGATAGCTTTCTTTGATTGGATGAACTTAAAACAATAAATAGTCCAGTAGCACCTTGAAGACTAACAAAACACGTAGATGGTATTTGAGCTTTCGTGGGCACAGTCCACTTGTTCAGATGACAGGAGTATTAATAGAAGTCCAGATCCAAAGCTAAATAAGGGAAGGGGAGGAAAAGAGTGAGTAGATTGTTCTTATCAGTTCAAATAATTAAAAATCTACTCACTCTTTTCCTCCCCTTCCCTTATTTAGCTTTGGATCTGGACTTCTATTAATACTCCTGTCATCTGAACAAGTGGACTGTGCCCACAAAAGCTCAAATACCATCTACGTGTTTTGTTAGTCTAGTAGCACCTTAAACTATTTGTTGTGTTAAGTTTTTCCTGTTACAGACTAACTTGGCTACCCCCCTGAAGCTTTTGATAGGATAACAAGTCTTGTGGATAAGGAAGAAGTGGTGGATATGATATATCAAGATTTTAGTAAGGCATTTGACACTGTCTCGCATGACCTTATCAATGAACTAGGAAAATAAACCTAGTTGGAGCTAATATAAGGTGGGTATAACCATTCTCAGAGTAGTTATTAACGGCTCACAATCATGCTTCAAAGGCATAACAAGTGGGGTTCTGCAGGGGTCTGTTTTGCGGCTAGTTCTGGTCAATATCTTAATGACTTAGATGATGGCATAGAGTACAATTATTAAGTTCCCAGATGATACCAAGCTGGGAGGGGCTGCAAGTGCTTTAGAGGATAGAGTAAAAATTCAAATGATCTGGACAAACTAGAGAAATGGTCTGAGGTAAATAGGATAAAGTTAAAGACAAATGCAAAGTACTCCACTTAGGTGTGAAACTGATTGTTCCTCCCTACAGAATGGGAAGTGATTGTCTAAGGAGTACTGCTGAAGAGATTTAGGGGTCGTAGGGGACCACAAGTTAAACATGAGTCAACAGTGTGACACTGTTTGAGGGGAGGGGTGGAAGCAAACATGATTCTGGGATGCATTAACAGGAATGTTGTGAGCAAGACACAAGGAGTCATTCTTCTGCTCTACTCTGCACTGATTAGGCCTCAATTGGAGTACTGTGTCCAGTTCTGGGTACCACATTTCAAGAAAGGTGTGGAGAAATTGAAGGTCCAGAAAAGAGCAATTATTCAAGGTTTAGAAAACAGGAGCTATGAGGCAAGGCTGAAGGAATTGAGGCTTCTTCAGTTTAGAAAAGAAGACCAAGAGGGGACATGATAGTGGTTTTCAAGTATCTAGAAGGGTGTTACAAGGAGGAGGGAGAAATTGTTCTCCTTGGCCTCTGATAATAGGATAAGCAATGGGCTAAAATTGCAGCAAGGGAGGTTTAGGTTGGACATTAGGAAACACTTCCTGTCAGGGTGTCTAACCACTGGAATAAATTGCCTAGGGAGGTTGTGGAATTGCCATCCTTGGAGGAAACTTAAGAGCAGGTTGGATAAACTTCTATCAGGGATGATCTAGTGCCTGGTCCTGCCATGAGGGCAGGGGACTGGACTTGATGGCCTCTTGAGGTCCCTTCCAGTTCTAGGATTCTATGATTTCATCCCACTCCTCTGGTCAGTCAACACCATGTGAATAGCACAGCTGAAGTCAATATACTTCCCGCAGTGTTTTCCATATGGTAAGGTCAGCAGGAGCCGCTCTCCTGTTGACTTCAGCTACTCCTCTTGTCCTGGTGGAGTACCCAAGTGGACAATGCTCAGCAGTCAATTTATTGGGTCTAAGGCAGTGTTTTTCAAAGTCGTCCACGAAACCACTTTGAGAAACCTGCTAACTGGCCACTCTGGTGTGTGTTTACTGGCACCATGGCCACGGAGCCTCACAGCACCCCTTGGCTGCAGACAGCAAACCGGAGCCAATGGGAGCTATGAGGCACCATGGTGCCAGTAAAAGTTTAAATTTTTAGAAGAACATCCAAGTCCTTCATGGTATATCAAACTGTATTAAAGATATTAATTACCAGAAGATTTACCTGGCATTGCTTGGGTCCTTAATGGAAATAAGGTGGGGTTTTTTTGTTTTTTTTTTTTTCTTCATTTAAATCATTATTTTGGGGTAGGGTTCATTCAGTATGTAGATCTCTCCTCTCCTCTGTGGGGCAGACAACCTCAGCCCTCTCTGCAGCAGGATGGAGCCAGGTGGGCACAGCTTGGGGAAGCATGCCTGTGCCCCGGCTGGGAGACACACACACACTCTGAAATATATAGTTGATAGCTTTCCCGTTTTCCACTCTTGCCCCCTTGTACTCCAGTGGGGTTATAGCTGTCCTGATCCCTTGCTGGCTTCCTCCCTCCTGTCTCCATGGTCATTCTGCAGTATAACTCCCTCCTGCCAGACCCCTTTTTCTCATAAAATGGAAAAGCTCTAATTACACACACATCCTATTGTCCTGGCACAACCAAACCCTGACCTTGCTTTTAAATTTTTTATAACCGGAAGCTGCATACAAATTTTGTGGTCCTAGCTCTTACCATTTAGGAGTTCTTAAACACTCTCAGACACACACTTCTTAAATGCATAATAAGAAATAATATAGTACAATCTATTATGGAACAGAACATTTCATAACCAGCAAATATATACAGCTTCTAGATGGAGGTTAATGATATACCTAAAGCAAATGACCTCCTGGTCTAAAGGAGAAACAGTCTGGTCCTAAGTAACTGTAACACATAGGGTCTCTGTCATTGTGCATGTTTGTACTTTTGAGACTACTGTAACTACCTAAGGAAGTCTAATGTACCCAAAGGACTAACTTGTGTGTGGGTTTTTTTCCCTAGGAAAATATGTTGTGTTCTTCTTCTATCCCCTTGACTTCACCTTTGTTTGTCCAACTGAAATTATTGCCTTCAGTGACAGGGCTGATGAGTTTAAGAAACTTAACTGTCAAGTAATTGGCGCTTCTATTGACTCTCACTTCTGTCACCTTGCCTGGTAAGAATCTGAGGTTATAATTTTAAATTAATTGCTATACTGGTTTTGAGTTGAAACTAAATGACATTGGGTGTCTTCCATCTTTCATGCTTGTGACTTTTATGCTAGGTTTTCTTCTACATGGAACATTTTGTTTTTAAAGTTTACTATCTTCTGCTATATTCATATCTACAGCAATGCTGGCAAGCAGAATGTTACTAACAGAAGTGTTCTGTTGAGATCAATCCCAGTAAATAAAGCAATATTCTTGGGTCAGAAGCCATTTTCATCTACTGCAGTTACCTTCTTACCCCAAGTCATTAACTGTGTAGTTAGTTGTGATATTCTGCAAAAAAGCGTTTTCCATCGCAAAAGTGCTTACTGCACTTGTGTAATTTCCCCCCTCGCCCTCCAACTGCTATGTTCTCTCCTCTCTGAAAATTTCCTCTTCCTCTTCAGGGTCAATACCCCTAAAAAAGAGGGTGGATTGGGTAACATGAACATTCCACTGGTTTCTGATACAAAACGCACCATTGCTAAAGAGTATGGCGTATTAAAAGAAGATGAAGGTATTGCATACAGGTAAGGCTCCTGGCAGAGTATCATCATGATTTTTGTGATCCACAGATTACTTCAAACAGAAGAGAAACTTCTGGAATTTGTGGGTGTGGTGTGGTGTGATTTTTTGTTTTGTTTTGTTTTTTGTTTTTTGTTGTTTGTTGTTGTTAAACTTGCATAGACTTGGGAGATCTTGCAAGCTAAAAGTTGTTCGTTTAGCTTTTTTGCTGCCCTGCACACAAATTAACAATTTCAATATGCTTGCTTTCTCAGACATGCCTGATGGGTTTGGATGCCAGAGGCCCCTTTCTCAAATGTGGGGACTTGCCTTGGTTTCTTTCCTTAGCTAAAAGTTACTTTCCTAATGTCACTACAGGGCAGTGTACTGGCTAGCTGCCACTCTTCACTACATGTTTCCATAGTGATGCACTCTCTAATCCCCAAAGTGCACAAGACTTGCCAGGATAGATAAATATAAAAACTAACCTAATTAGAGTAATAGCTAGTTAGGCAGGTATGTACACCCCCCCTCCCCCCATGACTGCGTTTTAGGCTAAGGAACTGAAGATCTAACACATTTAGAAAATGGGTATTCAAAATATATGGTAAGGCTAGAAGACCACCAAATTCTCTGTGGCCTTAAGCAACTGGTAGGGAACTTTCTTTTTGGGGGGGGGGGGGGCGGAGAACTGACCTGCAGAAAAAATCAGTGGGAGGGGCTGCACACAAGTGAGAAGCACCACAAAAAACCCTTTCACATTCTCCACTTTCCACATTCCTCTTGCACACCAGAGCCTAGGGTGGCCCAGCCTAGTAGATTTTGTGTGCTCCAGACCCATGGTGGGGGTGGGGAGGGCTGGAATGCCAGTGCAGGCTCTCCAATCTTGGGGGGTGCTGGATCCAGGAAAGCCAGGGGCTGCATCTCACCCATGGGCCTCTGTTCTTCACCCCTGCAAACCATTCAGAGCTTTAACTCTAGTCTTTATTTCAGTGGCCCCACCTCCTGATGATCAGCAGGTATTTGATTGCACTAATGTAGCTTTGAAAGGAAACTTGGCTATGACTTCATTTGGTCGGACATGAGTGTTCTGTTTATCCTTATGAAAGGAACTTCCTTGTCTTTGCTGCCTTGCTCTATTCTTTCTCTGCTCCCCCATATGGATCCTTAGGCCTGGAAAGCTCTCCTCTCGTGGGTATGTTCCATATTGCAATGGGAGTTGTAAATCATCTCCAGATGAGAACTTGTTCTCCTGTTGCCTCTTGCTGGCATTGTAGATGAGCATACAATGTAGTATTGTGGGAGAAACCCTTGTTTGACTATTTTATGTGCAGTGGATAGTAGTATGGCCAGAATCTTTTTGAGAAACTCAGTTACTTAGTGTCACACTTTAAAAAAACAAACACTTGCAGTGCTCAGGTGTGTGTGTATATTTTTTTTTTCAAAAGTCCATTCTCTGTCCTGTCTTGCATTCAAAACTGCTTTATCTGCTTATTTGCAGAGGCCTGTTTATCATTGATGGTAAGGGAATCTTGCGTCAAATCACCATTAATGATCTCCCTGTTGGCCGCTCAGTTGATGAAACTCTCAGATTAGTCCAGGCTTTCCAGTTTACGGATAAACATGGTGAAGGTAAGCTCTCGAATCAATTGACCTGAGGTATATAAAATTCCCCTCTTCCTCTTGTAAAGAGAAATAGCCTTATCAACTGAAAAAGCAATGTCACTTAGTCAGGGCTTTGGTAAACTTGGGGCACTTGCGTGTTTTTGGATAAAGCTTTGTGTAAAAACTTATTTAGTTGGAAGTAACTTCAAGATGCACCTCAAAACAAATCTTACTTCCTACAAGTCCTCTTCCTAGCTATAAAAATGCAAAAATATTCTTTTACACCCCTATTGTAGTTAATCTATAAAGCATTGCTTTATCTAGTATACAATCACTTGGAAATAAGACTGATTCTAGCATTGGGCACTTACTGAGTAATATCAAGCAAAGTCAGTAGGTAGCAATTGCTCGATCTAGTTCAGTGGCTTACGCCCTCTAACATTTGAACAAATGTACTGCTAACCAGTGGCTGTACCATTTGTCCTCCAGGGATGAAGTAGACATACCGATAAAAAGTACTATGCAAGACATGGGTGATACTGGAGTGGCTCCTTAAGTTCTTGCAGTGGCTGTATTTTCCACCAGGTTTGCTAGGACACCCTATAGGAAGGCTTGGGGAGATGGTGCGTGGCAGCTCTCTATGCCTCTGCTTCTTCCCCTCTCCTTGTAGTCATGGGGCAAGTCAAATTAGGAAGGTCAAAAGAGCAACAGGCTAGCAGCTCAAGGCTCTCTTGTATTCAGTCTACAGGTTCTGTGATGTTGGAGGTTGGAATCTGTTGCACTGAAATAAACCTATTGAAGAACGGCTAATAAAAACTTGCCATTCAGGTAGATAATTACATGATACTCAAGACTGAGTTATTTCCAATCAAACAATTGCTACTTAATGTCATGTGCTATTAATTGTGGATGGGGTTGATCATTTACCTCACACTTTCCATTACAAGATGTGAGCTTAAATTGCATAGCATTAAACTTAGCTACCCATTCTGCAACTTTCATTCCAGGTGTCCCCCCTCAGGCTGAATCTTTGTCTTAAAGATTCTCCTCTAAATATGTCAGAACACACAATTAGGGAAAACTACTGTTGCCCATAGTAAATTCCTCCAAACATTTTAACTCACTAGTGCCTTTATGCTTTAGGGCAGAAACACTGGCAGGCTGAGTCTGCCCTGGCTTAAGGTATGTTGCCTTTTTCACTAGAACAGCCAAATTTGAGTGGATTGCTAAGTTAGAAGGCTCTGAAATCAGTTGCCATATGCTCAGACGCTTATTGCTGAAGTCTCCAAAAATTCTGCCTGTCCTGGGCATGTGCCATTGCAGCACAGTTTTTGTGCTGACCAGGCTAGGTGTCTGCATCTCCAGAAACTGAGCAGTACGTCCTCTGCACATGCTGTGAACCAATGGTGTCAGGCACTAGAACTGGGCAGGAAGACTGTCCCATGTACTCAATAGCCCTCCGGTGTACCCAGGCCATGAAGAAAGAAGCAACCTGGGCTGGAACTTTGGGGGAGGGGAGAGAAGCAGAGGAATAGAGCCAAAATGAGGACAAAGATGTAAAGCCACTAGAGCAGCAATTCTGTAACTGGGGTCCATGAAGGAACTCGGTGAGGGTCCATGAGCCACATTGATCATCTTCCCCCATCGTGCCAGTGTCTCCTGGGCCCTGGAGCTAAGGTGGGCTCCCTAACTGCCCTGTTTTTGTGTGGTTCTTGGAAGCAGCTGTCAGTCCCTGTGGTGGCTTGTAGGCACAGGGGTGACCAGGGAGGCTCCATGGGCTGCCCCTGCAGCAGCTCAGTTGCTCCCATTGGCCAGGAACAGCAACTAGTGGGAGCTGCAGGGGCTGTGCCTGTCAGCGTGAGGGCAGCATGTAGAGCCTCTGGCTGCCCGTGCACCTAAGTTGCAGTGACTTGACAGCTGCTTCTAGGGCAGTGGTCCCCAACATGGTGCCTGTGGGCACCGTGGCGCCTGCCAGGCCATTTCTGTGTGCCTGCTGAGTGAATGGGGCCGGCCCTGCCAGCCCCGGGTGCACGGCGTATGGGTGGCCCCGCCAGCCCCGGGCACCTGGCAGCCCCAAAAGGTTGGGGACCACTGTTCTAGGGATCATTGTAAGCAGATCCCACACTCCCTCCTGTGTCCCAAACCACTTATCCCTGACCCCACCCCAGATGCCTGCATCCTCAGCAGAAGCACATCCTAGTGAAAGTGAGTGAGGGTGCAGGAGAACAGGACAAAAGGAGGGGGGATCGAACAAGTAGGGGCAAGCCTTCTGACAAGGTGGGGCAAAAGGGCCCCCAAAATTTAAATCAAAACGAGGGTCCTAGGCTTTTTAACATTTAACTGCATTAGAGTATGTTCCCCTCCCAGGATTCCTGAATCAGCAAATAGCTATAGACACATTCAAAAGCTAGGAAATGTCAGAATTAAGGTTGTCCATTGCTTCCTTGGGCACTGATAACTGAAGTACAAAATTGATTTATTTTACTTCTAATGTTAAAGGTGAATAGGAGTGACAGTTGCTTATTGCTGTAATCATATTGTGTATTTGTAGTGTTCTTGTGAAATGCTGGTGCACACTGTTCTCTTGTAAAAACCTGTCTTACAGAAACTTCTACAAGCAGTTAATAAAACTTGTCTTTCAGTTTGCCCAGCTGGCTGGAAACCTGGGAGTGAAACAATCAAACCTGATGTTCAGAAGAGCAAAGAATTCTTCTCAAAGCAGAAGTAAATTTGTACTGTTTATGCTCTACTGTGTTAATCTGAGGATAATAGTGTCTGCATCCTGGATAAGAACAAAGTGTTAAGTGTCTGTTTGTATTTTTGGTTTACAATCTTTAAATAGCCAGAAAGTTTACTGTAAGTTAGGAGAAATCTTGTCAAATAGCTGACTTGGTGTCAACCATCCTTTGTATTAGTTTTACTGACCAGTACTTTCATATGAATCCTAATGATCAAACACTTGTGCACCACACCCTTTTGACTTCACTGACCAAAGTGAAGTGGTTGGGTCAGTGTTGCAAATAGAACAGCTGTCTGACATTTTGAAGCTTTATTAAATTCATGGAAATGAACAGTGTATTGTTTTCTCTAAACTTCAGCAGTGACTGAGGGATGTGAAGTAACTCTGGAAAATAACCTTAGGTTTTGGACTATGGGGCAAACGAGACTTTTTAAAAATTCTGTCCCAATCCCTTGTGTTTCCCCACTTCAGGCTCATCTCATTCTTTGAACCTAACCAGCCCTTTCTTAAGCTTCATTTCAGTTCCCTTGCACAGTCAAGTCTAAATGGAGTTAAGTACATTTCCCCTCAAGTCAGAATAGTTAATTGTCTTACAGTAATTCTTTAAAATGTCTTGTCCACAAATACTGTTTCCTGTCTTCATGAGAAGATCCTAGCATACATGAGAAGAGATCACTTCTTGACCACAGTGTCTTAGGGGAGTGGGGATATGTGAGTCATGTAACAATCCATATATTTTTCCCCATGCATTTCATTCTTAGTCATTGACAAGGAATTGGTTTTTGGATATGGGTATAAGATTCTTACTAAAATCATCTCATGTGGGGAGGAAAAAATGACTAACCCTACTTTTACAAGATCCATTTAAAAAAAAAAAAAAGTGACTCAGCTCTGTAGAGCTGCCCTACAAACTTTGGAAATTTGCAGTCTCTGCTGCTATTTGAGGAATGTCCCTGAATACTAGTGTAATGAGCTCTAATGCCTAGACATGAACATGATCATTATACAGTAGGATGCTAGCCATGTTACTATGTACATATCACTGACCGTTAATCTCAAGGTCAGGCCAGGTGTCTTCAAATTGCTTTGATACAGTAAAAACATGTGAAGTTATTCTTGGAAGAAAGCTAAGAGATTCTTCTGCTCAGATGGAATGCTGAAATGCCTATGGGCAGGACCTTGGGATGAGTTATGAAAGAAATCCTGTATATGGGGCACTAGCCATGCAGGCCTGAATCTCCCCTACTATTTGGTAGCTAGGATCTCCATTCTGAGGCAGCTTTTGTTAAGTGGTGACAGATGCACGGCTGATGTGTAATTTCATAATGTATTATCTAGTTACTGAAATGGGTATAGGATTGACATTGTGTTATCAGTAGTTCTTAACTAATGTATCATGTGCCCCACAAGGTGTTACCTGGGTTACGGGTAGGGATATAAAATCCTGGTTAACCAGTCAAACATGTTAACTGATTAAAGAGGACACAGGCATGTGAAGACAGCTCTAGCCTTCTTCTCTTCTTTTCTTCCCCCCCCCCCCCCTTGCAGGCAGGGCTGCTTCAGCTCAGCTGGAGGAACCCCTGCCTGTGGGCAGAGAGTGGCTTTAATCCCCACAACAGGTGGGAAGCTGCTCCAGCTTTCCACTTAATGATGCCCCAGTAAGCATCCTCCATTTTTAGAGTGGTGTTTTTGCTATCCCTAGCCACAGGGGCCAGATTGCAGGGTATGTGAGGTAGCAGAGCAGTGGCAGCCCTCCTGATCCTGCAGGGCTGGGCAACCTGGATCCACTACTCTAGGTGGCCATACCACACAGTGGAGCTGGGCTGCAGCTCTGTTAACTGGCCCACATGCATCATCCTGTGAGCAGATGATTTAACCCACAAGTCCTGTGGCACTTCATAGACCGACAGATTTTTGTGGGTAAAGCCCCACTTCATCAGATGCATGACACATGCCAGAGTGGGTCTTTGCCCACAAAAGCTTATGCTTCAACAACTGTTAGTCTACATCTACAAGGTGCCATACGACTGCTTGTTGTTTATGCAGACGCCGACTACTAACATGACTACCCCTCTGCTACTTTATTTAACCCACTTATTCTCAATCAACAGGTTTCCAGTAAAACAAAAGAATGGTTCCAGGTAAGATCATATCTGGTAAATACTGGCAGTCCTGAACATTACAATGTTCAAGTTATGATGAACAGCACTTACATAAACTTGATAGGATAACAATTCTTGTGGATAAGGGAGAAAGGGTGGATGTAGTAAACCTACACCTTAGTAATGCATTTGATATAGTCTTGCATGCTCGTCTTATCAATCAACTAGGCAAACAACTTAGAGGGAGCTAGGATAAGGTGGGGGCATAACTGACTGGATAACGGTTCTCAGTTAACAGTTTACAATCATGCTAGAAGGGCATAACAAGTGGGGTTTCAAAGAGGTCTGTTTTGGGACCAATTCTGTTCCATATCATCAACAACTTAGATACTGGCATAGAGAGTATGCTTATTAAGTTTGCAGATGATACCAAGCTGGGAAGAGTTGCAACTGCTTTGGAGGATAGGGTCATAATTCAAAATAATCTGGAGAAATGGTCTGAGGTAAACAGGATGAAGTTTAATAGGGACAAATACGAAGTACTCCACTTAAGAAGGAACAATCAATTTCACGCCTACAGAATGGGAAGCAACTATCTAGGAAGGAACACTGCAGAAAGGGATGTTGGGGTCATCGTGGACCACAAGCTAAGTATTGTGACACTGTTGCAAAAAAGCAAATATTCTGGGATATGTTGACAGGAGTGTTGTGAGCAGGACGTGAGAAGTGTCTCCTGCTCTACTCTGTGCTGATTAGGCCTCAATTGGAGTATTGTGTCCATTTCTGGGTACCACATTTCAAGAAAGAGGTAGAGAAGGTCCAGAGAAGAGCAACAAGAATAACTAAAGGTCTACAGAACATGAGCTATGAGGGAAGATTGAAAGAATTGGGCTTGTTTAGTTTGGAAAGGAGGGGACATTATAGTGTTTTTTAAGTATCTAAAAGGGTTAGATAGGAGGAGGGAGACAAATTGTTCTCCTTGGCCTCTGAGGCTAGGACAAGAACTTCAGCAAAGGAAGTTTAGGTTGGACATTAGGAAAAACTTCCTGTTGGGGTGATTAAATACTGGAATAAATTGCCTAGGGAGGTTGTGGAATCTCCATCTCTGGAGATGTTTAAGAGCAGGTTAGATGTCGATCACGGATAGGCTAGAGATGGTGCCTGGTTCTGCCATGAGAGCAGGGGACTGGACTCAATGACCTCTCGAGGTCCCTTCCAGTTCTGGTGTTCTATGATTCTATGAAATTGACACCCTCTTTCAGCTCTGACACAACCCATTCCATTATGGATTAAGAGTTATAAGGGGCCTGTTGCTGGCCTTTCTGGTATGACTGCTGCAGCAACTTGGCTTTCACAGGGCACTGCTGGTGTAGTCCCTCCATCTGTTGAGCAATCAACATGTAGATGTCAATGTTTCTATGGCTGTTTCAGAGCTGTTCCTGCATAGTGTTTTCTCCCCACAGGCCCAGAAGTACAATCTCTTGTTTACTTGAGGCTGGAGCAAGAGCACTGTCAGCTGTGCAGTTGCATTAGACAGTGAAGAGCTGCTACATATGCTCACCAAGTGGGGCATTCAGGAAAGGGAATTTCAAAAAGCTGGGGGGCTTTAAAGGGGTTGTGTGTGGGAGAAGGGGGATGCATGTTCCCATCTCTGAACTCCACTGTCCAGGGAGTTGCAGTGATCACCCAAGCAGTCAGTGAGAGGCATTGTGGGACAGCTTCTGCAGGCAGGGCCATCCTGGGGCAGGGGAGAGGTAGGAGGGTGAGGGATGTGAAATTCTGTCACCCAGGCCCCATGTCTCCTGAAGCACAAGCCTCCTACCCCCACCCTGTTTCCATGGCCTAGGCTAACCCCCCTGAACCATCTAATGAATTAAACAGCTTTGGATGCAGGACTATTAGGGTCAACAGGAATAACAGTAACCAGGCATGCTCTGTGTCTACCTCTATAAATCAACCTTTCTTCAAATCACTTTGCTGAAGAGGTGCTTACTGCCTTGGCATAACTGGCCACTTACTTTGGTGGAGGACAAATTAAGTGTACAGTGCAAAGCTTAGTCAACTCAAGGCACAGTATATAATTGGCATAGTTTAATGTAGCTGAAATAGTCTCAGATCTACTTTAGCTAGTGCATATATTTCTTGGTAATCAGTATAGTGAGTCTTTCAGTGCGGGGGGGGGGGGCATAAAATACCAATTTGACACTTATTAACCATTTCCGGTGGGATTTCAAGTGTCTCTGCTGTGTCTTGAAGACTTGGAAATTTAAATAGTCTGACTGGCAAGTTGAAGAGAGACTGGCAGCCTTATCAAGGGAAGAGGAAGATATTTCGGTTAGAGGAACAATTGATTCTATATGCAGGTGATACTTAACCAATTAACTGGTTACATCCCTACCCTAAGTCGCATCCATATCCTCAATCATTTTTGCAGATGCAGCTAACAATTTTGTATCTGCAGGGCTCTAAAGATAGGAAACCAGGAGCCACTGCAAAAGGAATGCTCTCTTTATAATCAGCCCTTTGCAGTTAGCTGTAAGGGTTGTTTTTGGAATCCTTGTTAGTCTCTCAGGCTATGTCTACACTCCAGGTTTTGCTGGAAGAGGCAATGCAAATGAAGCGCAGATTAGCATTTTCTCACTCTTCATTTGCATAATTTCTTTCGATCTGTTTTTGTGCAAGAGGTTCAATCTGTTTTTGCGCAAAAAACAAGCAGTGTGGATATTTCCTTTTTGCACAAAACCCCCGTTTTTGCACAAGATCCTGTGGCATAAGGATCTTGTGCAAAAACAGGGTTTTGCTCAAAAAGGAAACGTCCACACTGCTTGTTTTTTGCAAAAACCTCTTGTGCAAAAATGGATCGGAAGAGATTATGCAAATGAAGTGCGAGAAAATGCTAATCTGCGCTTTATTTGCATTGCCTCTTCCAGCAAAACCCATAGTATAGACGTAGCCTCAATAAGACATCCAAAGTGAGGAGTGAAGGACTGGTGGTGGGGTCAGTGGGTTGCTGCATCTCCCTGCTGTGGATTAATAGAGATGGCAATATATTTCCTCTAAAGGAGGAGCTAATTTCTCCAGTGTTTCGGGTTTCCCTATATCACATTTTCTCTGAGGACAGGGAGCACAGCTGGTACTAGACAACACCAACCTTCAGTAGACAGTCCCAACTGATGCTAAGTGCAAGCCTAACCATGTGTGTGTGGCACCCAAGCATACAGTTTACAGGGAACAGTGGTACTCAAAGACCTTCAAGGGGTAGATCAACTCTAGTTATTTGCCTAGTTTTACAAAAGGCTGTATTAAAACTAGGGATGTTACATATAGTATAATCGAATAGTTGTGTACCCACATGAAATCTTATCAGTTACACAGCTATTTGATAGTCCCCCAGGGACCGGGCCAGCAGCCAGTGTGCTCCCGGCCTCACTCCTGGCTCCTGTATCAGAGGCAGCAGCACAGAGTGGCAGGCAGGAGCCAGTCCATGAAGGGAGTCAGTTTAAAAACCAGCTCCCTGCACAGACTGGCTGCCTGCCACACTGTGCTGCAGCCTATGATACAGAGGCAGCAGCTCAGGGTGGCAGCAGTCCCTGTCTGTGGGGGTCTGAGCTCCCTGCAGACAGAAGTTGCTGCCGGGGGACGGGAGAGTGGAAGAGGCTGCCGCGAAGCTGGTCTGTGGTAGCAGCCCCTGTCCGCTTAGGGGTCTGATCTCCCCGCTAGGGTTGCCAGGTGTCCAGTATTGAACCAGACAAATCGGTATTTTCATCTCCTGTCTAGTAAAAAAATTCAGAAAATACTGGATACCTAAAATGTCCAGTATTTTCCGATTTTTTCCTGGCCAGGAGGCAAAAATCCAGAGTGCTTACCAGGTTCCGCAGCGGAGCTGTCTGGCCCGGAGCAGGGAGACAAGATGGCAGATGGCCGCCGGCAGCCTGTTAGGCTAAAAAGCCTCAAAAGCATTTCTTACAGGGGGCCATGCTGTTTTTGTTTTAATTTTTTTTGCTCAACAACTCTCAGAGTCCTTTTTTTTTTTTGCTCAAGAACATTGGTCTCCCCCTTTTTCTTTCTCAACAGAATTTTTTCCCTGGTGTTTTTTTTTGGGGGGGGGGTGTTCGATATTTTTGGTTAAACCATCTGGCAACCCTACTCCCTGCAGACAGAGGCTGCTCCACTTCCCATGGACCAGCCTCTGTTCACAGAGAGCCTGGGCCTGCTGTGGACAGAGGCTAGTCCAGCAGCAGTCCCTGTCCAGGGAGGGTCTGAGCTCCCTGCGGACAGAGGCTGCTGATACAGGCAGCAGTGCAGGGGGGCAGGCAGGAGTTGGTTCTGGGGGGAGCCAGCTTAAAGCCAGTTCCCCCCAGCACCAGCTCTGTGGTGCCACCTGCCCCCCCCCTTGCTGCCTCTGTAGGAGGCAGCAAGGGGAAGGCAGGTGGGTCCTCAAAGCTGACACATGCAGAGAGCCAAAAGCCGGCTCCCTGCGCGTATTGGCTCCATCCTGCTCCCCTCACCCTCCCTGCTGCTGCCTCTCTATCAGTGGCAGCAGAGTGTGGGGGGACGGGGAAGGACAGGCAGATCCAGTGCTTGTGGGGAACCTACTTAAAGCCAGCTCCTGACGGGCACCAGCTCCCACTCCCCCCCCAGGCAGTGGCGGGGGGGAGTGCATGTAGCCAATAAGATTAACCAAGAAGCCAAGGCTTATCAGTTAATCATGTTGTGGACTACATGTTGACATCCTTAATAAAAACTAGCAAAGTCAGTACAAACTGAACTTTTATACAATCAACCATTTATACTGCTCTATATACGGGCAGTCCCCAACTTACGAATGGGTTATGTTCCGAACAGCTGTTCGTAACTCCATTTGGTCGTAAGTCAGAAATACCCTTAAATGTGCTGCCCGCGCTGTTTGAAAAACTTGACGTTTTTATAACTCAAAAATATTATAATGGGGTTAATGGGAGGTTGGTCATAAGTGCGGATGGTCGTAAGTCGGTGTGTTCATAAGTCGGGGAGTGGCTGTACAATGAAATGGAAGTACACTATATCTCAGTTGATTTATATTCTATGGTTAAAATGCGAGACTATACAACTTTTCCAGCATAGTGTGCTGGGCCACTTTGGCATGCTATGTCTGTGAGTAGTTTTGAAGTGAGGTGAAACTTGGGAGTTATGCAAGCCACAGCGACCTCCTGAAAGGGGGCCAGCAGACTGGAAAGGTTGGCAACCACGGTACTGGAGAGCAGAGGCGGGAGAAGGGCTTTAGGTTCAGGGAAAGGCTTTCAGGCGCCTCCCCTTCCCGCTTAGGAGCCGAGAACTTCTCGGTCCCCACACTCTTTGGCTAATTAAAGTTTTGGTTTTTTTTTTAATTAATTGTGCTTGCAAATGGCGGGGTTGGTTTGTTGTCTTAACGGGAAATTGCAGGGGGCGCATGGGCTCAGCAGCAGAGCGCCTGGACGGGCAGCTTCCGCCTCCCTGCAGTCCTCCCCTCACGCTGCAAGAAGGGGGAAGAGCCCGCGCTGTTTCCCGCCTTTTCTCTGCGGCGCGAGCGGCTTTCAGCCCCCCCCCCCCCCCCGGTCAACAGCAGTTCAAGAGCCGTTGGGAGCGGCTCGCGGGCGCGTGCCCTGCAGGGGAAAGGAGGGAAGCGCTGTGCCTCCTTCCTTGCTGCTTTGCAGCGCTGCTGAGCCTGGGGTGCCCCCCCCAGCGTCCCTCTGGCCCTGGCAGAGTTGCAGGCTGCGCTCCCCCGTACAGTCACTTTGCAAACCGCCCCGCCCATTAACGAGCCATTTAGCATGCAAATGACACTGGGGGGGAGCAGTTTGTGTGGTTTCATTCGATTGCAATTTCACTCAGATGCACTGGCAACCAGTTACAACTTGACACCCCCCCCATTCAATCAAAACGTGAATGGCCCACTATTTGAGGGGGGGGGGAGATTTAATTTGATTTAACTCTGGTTGTAGAGCTGCAGATTGCACTGATTCTCACATGAATGCCGTTGTTTTTTTCTGGAGCTTCAGGGGGTAGCGAGTTAGTCTGTTACAGAAAAAAACAACAAATGGTCTGGTAGCACTTTACAGACTAATAAAACATGTAGGCTATGTCTACAGTGGTAGGTTATTGCGCAAGAACGGCCGTTCTTCCGCAGAGCGTCCACACTGCCCACCCGGTCTTGCGCAAGGAGATTTAAAGTAAAGCATGGTAAGAGAGGGCTTCTTGCGCAAGAGCTACGCTCTTTTTTAACTGGTGTAAGCTCTCTTGCGCAAGACGGCAGTGTGGACCTGCGGCAGCGGTTTCTTGTGCAAGAAAGCTCTATGGCTAAAATGGCCATCAGAGCTTTCTTGCGCAAGAGTGCATCCACACTGCAATAGATGTTCTTTTGCAAAAGCACATCTTGCACATGGCAGTGTGGATGTGTTCCTGCGCAAGATTTCTTGCACAAGAACCCTTGCACAAGATGTTCTTGCGCAAGAAGCTGCCAGTGTAAACATAGCCATAGGTGGTATCATGAGCTTTCCTGGGCACAGCCCACTTCTTCAGATGACCAGAGTTATGAGTAGGGGATATGAAAACTCGAAATAAATGGGAGGGGGGAGAGAAAGAAAAAGGGAGGGAGGTGGAAGACAGAGCATAATGAAGTATCTGGAAAATGGGTACTGATTTGTTTTGATGGGTTAAGAGGGTTTTTTTTTAGTGACCGTGTTGTTTTGGGTGAAGTTTGTTGTTGTTGCTTTTTTTTAAATGTCAAGACCTGTACTGAATGTCAGACATTACAATCCAGCAAATCTCAATTAAAAACTCCACTTCTAATTAAAAAAAAAAACACCCAAAACAGTCAGCCCTAAACAACTCACTTTCCCACAAGTGAAATTAACCTTTTCCAACATTGAAACAAAATATGCAATGTTCTAATTCCTTGCCTGAAGAAGGAGGAAAAAGTGTTTTGTAGTCCCAGTAAGTATGTGTAGTAGGTTTGTTATTTGAAGCCATGCAATACACCTGGCACTTGGGAGTGTTTGGTGGTGGTGAAGTTTATGTTGGTCCTTAGACTGTTCCAGGGGGTGTTTGTTTCACATGGGGGGAGGGGAGTTCAAGCCCATGAGAAAGCAAAGACAAGCTTTTTAGCCTTAGGCTATGTCTACACTACAAGGTTTCTGAACAAAAACATCTGTTTTTGTGCAAAAACCGGCAGAGCGTCCACACCTCAAGCATGTTTTTGCCCCCAAAAAAATACAGTAAATCGACAGGACAGAGGACTTTTGCTGGTAGAGTTATTCCTCTCCCCACAAGGAATAACTCCTTTTTGCGCTACAGCTCTTGTGCAAAAAGGTATGTGTGGACGCTCCACAGGGGTTGCTTGGGCAAAAAGAGACTATCAGAAAAAGCACAAGTGCTCTGGTGGCCATTCTGTTAGTGGCAATCAGAGCTTTCTTGTGCAAGAGTGTCCATGCAGTGTGGACGCTCTCTTGCACAAAAGCACATCGCTTTTGCAATGCGCTTTTGAGGTGTGGACATGCTTTTGCGCAAGAAGTTTTTGCAGAAGAGATCTTCCGCAAAAAGCTTCTTGAGCAAAAAGTCTGCAGTGTAGACAAAGCCTTATGGTAATAAGTTCCTTTATGCCTGAAGAACAGCATCATCTTCCACAATTTTCTTCCTGAAACTTTTTAGGTGACCTTTTAGCTATGCTGGGCCCAGACCACTGAGCTGAGGACCTTTAAAATAAGGGCAGAGAACTTATTTGAACTTAACTTGAAAGTTTGTGGGAAGACAGTATAGCCTATCTATTCACTGAACTTATTTACTTTTGTAAGAAAACAGATGGTCTGGTAGCACTTTATAGACTAACAAAACATGTAGATGGTATCATGAGCTTTCGTGGGCATAGCCCACTTCTTCAGATGACAGGAGTTATGAGTTTAGGATGTGCAGACCCAAAATAAATATGAGAGAAACGGGGGGGGGGGGGGGGGGGGGGGAAAAAAAGGAGGGGAGTGGGAGAGAGGGAATCAGGAAGTATCTGAATATTGGGTAGTTAAAACGAAGCAGAGGTCAATTGATAGTATCCTTCCTGACATAGGAGTCTACACAAAGAGCTGCTTGCACCTTCATCAGCTATTAAGTTGGTAGTACCCCAACCATCCTTCATCATGACTGAGTCCATTAGCATGTGAATTGAATTTGCAGATGAACTCTAATTCCAATGTTTCTCTGTGTATCTGGCTAGTAGAACTGGTTTGTGACAAGACAGCCACCTGAAGATCTTTTAAACAGTGATGTGGAAGACTGAAGTGTTCCCCAATAGGTTTCTGTATGTTTCCTTTACATATATCTGATTTGTGTCCATTGTGTCTTACTTTTGTAAGACTGTCTTGATATTGTACCTCCATCCAGCAGGAGGGGAAAGTGACCACCTGCAAAAGTAATGCCCCATAAAGTGGTTATTAAAGGGCATAAAAGGTACAATCCATTTTTCTTTTAAATCAACCAGCATTGGACTGAGTAATTCATGATTAGAGAACTCTGATGCAGTCCTCTAGAGCTCCATGGCATCACATGAATGCCACAAGCACAAGGAGCATGCACTTGCATGCAGCTCTCCTAGTCATGTTTTTGATATGATATATAGAAAAGGCAGTTCCTGAAAGATGGGGAGAATCTATCAATTCTATTTACATCAATGGAGTGATCAGCACTTCTTAGGCTTTGTCACCCTATGCTGTAACCAAAGCCTCAGGACAGATATAACAAAGATGAACAGGAATAAGAATTCCAATAATTACTGATCAGATTTGCATGGCTCCAGCATTACAGTTGAGCTACTGAAGTAAAGCTACCAATGCTATCTTGCTGGATGCTAGAGGCTCTCATGGTTTATCGTTAGCTCTAGAATATTACAAGATCTAAAAAAATAAAATCCTCCTGTTGTATGCACTGACACTTTAATTTCTTTTTATGTAAGTCACCTGGTAAGATACTCACAAATAAGTCGGCTTACCCATTGTAATGGTCCCTCAGGTTCAGAGAGAGACCACTCTGTGTAGCTGTGCCTAGCAAACCAACAGTATACGACTCAGGTCCCTCAGGCAGGGTGGAATGCCACAGTTTCTCACCTGCTGTCCTAAGTCAGGCAGATGGCAGGCAAAGGAAGGCCTCTTGGCCTAAAGTGGGGAGAGGTGGCCACCTCAGGGATGGGGTGGCTGCCCGGGTAGGAGGACATGGGCCCATCCTACTCTACAAGGTACTAGGTATGGCCCTACAAATGGCAATTGTTCTGCCACTGGATCAATGGTGTTCAGGCTACAGCATGACTAAACTACAATTTGGTGTCATGGGGCTCCTCCCTCCCCTCACAGTAGACATGTGGCTTGGGGTTGCCTGCCTTCTGTCTCCACTGGGTACTCTGCTATGATAGTCCAAGCAGCAATTTGGTCCTCTGGCTGGCCAGTGACTCTGGCAGCTCAGGTAGGTTCTTAGCACAGCAGAGATTTCACTCAGGCTACAGCCCCAGCAACAGGCGTTTGTCTCCTCCAGGAGCTCCAGCCCAACCAGGCTGCGGAGCTTGTCTTTTATACTTCCTATCACGCTGGCTTATTTAGGAGGTGGGGTTTATTTAGCTCCACCCACTGGAGAGAGTGTAGTACTCCCTCAGCCTCTGAAGGAGGCCACTCTGCCTTACTATACCCCTGAAAAACTGTTTTCTGTTTGTTTGTTTTTTAAACTCTGTGCCTGTTGTCATTAGGGATGTAAGTGACTAGTTGACTAGTCGCTTGCTGGCTCTGTAACAGAGGTACCAAGGGGGGGTAGTAGGAGCTCGTGCTGGGGGGAGCCAGCTTAAAAGATGGCTCCCCACCAGCACCGTCTACACAGAGGGCAGGGCAGGCAGAGGTGCAGCGGGGAACCCGCGCTAGCAGGACTGAAGTGGTCCTGCTGGCATGGGGTTCCCACTTCTGTGCCTCTGCCTTTGAAATGTTCAAGAACTGTGGCGGCTCTTATACATTTCAAAGGGAGAGGCTCAGCAGTGGGGGATCCCAGCCTCTGCCTTTGAAATGTACAGAAGTCCCAGGCAGCTCTTGTACATTTCAAAGGCAGAGGCGCAGCAGAGTGCCCCCCTTATCGACTTATCGGAAATTCCAATTAATCGACATTTAACATCCCTAGTTGTCATATCCTGCCTGCATTCCAACTCCTATCAACTTTCACATTCAAAAATTGTTTGCTCCAGATGTGTAAATATTTTCAGTGTGTTAAAAACACAATGGTCAGTTCTTGGTTAAGCATCTCAAGCTCCCCAACAAATTCACTATCATGTTGCTTACACCAAAGTACACTCAATACTCAGGATGACTATTTAGACATTTCTAAATTTCATTAACTTATACAAATTATACTGATAAATAAGTTACAAAAAGCAAAATACAGATGAATAGGATAGCATTAACATTTAATTAATTAATTTCAATGCAAACACGGGCAAAGGGATAACAATTCGATCAATAAACCAAAGTCTGATCACAAAGTGGTAAATTTATCTTAAACCGTTCTATATTATTCCAGTTGAGTGGTCTGAATTAGTGACGGCTCTTTAATATGAGCAATTATTACATTATATTTCAGTTTTATGGCAATCAACAAATAGAAGAAGCATTTGTAACAGTTCAATCAGAAGTAACTCCGAAGTAAAAAATTTAGAATTTAAATAAATACTCATAATCCCACGACCACACGATCAGTAACAGTCAAATGTTCTCTGACATATGCAAATATATATTAATATAACTATAACCCTAAATATGCAGAATGATTCCAAGCTGCTTCTGGTGTCTCCTGAAGACTCACCAGAAAGAATATCTAGAATTATTTTGTAACAGTCAACTACAGCCACTAGACCTGTCCTTGTTTTTCTTGTGGAGAATCAATGAAGGGCCTAAGGCAGAAGACAAGGCAAACAATAGTTTATGCAATCTCGGCCTACACCGAGTATGCAAAAAACTGAACAAGAACTTGTTATTTGCAATTCCAATCTTAAGCACTATGAACTTAAATTAGTGTTATAATATAATTTGCTTTATGGGCATTTATTAACAGCATTCACTTACGGGCCCTGCTAAACTATGTGCTTCAGTATGTTACTGTCTCAAATGTTACTTGAGGTTAGTATCATTTCAACAATTAGTGTTAATCTCCAGTGATGAAGATTAATGGTCACCTTGGGAATGGCCTGGGATGTTTCCCAAATGAATGGCTGGGGAAGACAGGTATAGGAAGGCAAAGTGACTTGTCTTGTGCAGGAAAGCTGATGGCAGAACACTGTGATTAGAACTTGGGAGTCCCTGTCTCCCAGCCCAACTTTGTCCACTTGGGCTGTTCAACCTGAGCCCTGAAACTGGCAGAGCTCCTCATTACGACTATGCCTTTGACACACTCTGCTAGGCTGCGTGAAGAAGGGCAGAGAAGCATTGAAGCTTCTAGCACTGCCATGAGAGGACCTAGGGTGAGCATAAGATCCTGACTGAGGATGTTAAGTAGCAAGTAATTGGCTAATCATGTAATCAATACAATTTGTATCAACTACACGATTAGTCGATAAGGGGAGGCGCTCTGTTCCAGCTCACACCCAGTCCAGGAGCTACCCCCGCTGCGGCTCTGCAGTTTAAATGTAGTAGGAGCCAGATGCACAGGCAGCCCAGCTCCTACCACATTTAAACTATTGAGCCACAGCAGGGGTAGATCTTGGACCTGACGCAAGTTGGGACTGAGCAGTCCGAACTCGCGTCGGGTGTGGGACTGCTGCGGCTCTGCATTTTAAGTTGACTCCCCACCAGCACTGGCTTCTGCTCCTCCCCTTGCTGCCTCTGTATCAGGGGGAGGGTAAACAAGTAGTCGAGTAGTCAACTCAACTAGTCGCTTATATCCCTAATCCTGACAGAATACATTAAATATCAGCTGTGCGTGACCTGGGTGGAAGGCCTCAGAAAGAAGAGTAACACAGAAGCAGGATGAGCTGCAAAGACAGAGAACTTTCTGATCCAAGCAACCTAGCAGGTGAGCATGCTGGCTGCTCTATTTAGAATAAAACTCATTCTGATCTATGACAAAGTCTTCTACTGAAGGACAACTTAGGCCTTGGGCTCCAAACAGCAAGCAGTGCAGAACTACAGAACAAATTACAAACTAGGGGCTTGACTCTTCAAGGTGTAGGTTACTTCAACGTTCCTGCTTATGTCAACAAAAGGCGAAGGCGGTCAGCACACCTTGAAGGATTGAGCCCAAGAAGTTAGCAGCCTTTCAAGTTGCATCATTAATTGTGAGTGTAACGTACAAGATTCTGGCCTCATAAATGATTTCTAGCTAAATCAGTCCCTGAAAGACATCTTACCCAGTGATCCAAGTCAGTGGTAAACATTGCCAGTCCACTCCCCCAGAGCCAACCCTAACTCCTAGAGCCCCCCACCCCTCCACTACCCCCCACTGCCAGTCACTGACCCCAGAGTCCCCTACAGCCAACCCTCCCAGTGCTTGCTTCCCATCCTCAGAGCCCCCCAGTGCCAGCCCCCCATCCCAAATGCCTCAGTGCCAGCCCCCATCCCTTAAAGCCCCCTTCCACCAGACCCCCCAGTGCCAGTCTCCTGTTTCCAGAGCCCCACTGCAACCAATCCCCCCCAGAATCTTCCCCAGTGCCAGCCCCCAATATTAGCCCTGTCCCCAGAGCCCTCCAGTGCCAGCCCTGCTCCAATAGCCCCCCACTACTAGCTCAGCCTCAAGAGCCCCCCAGTACTAGCCCTGCCCCTGAAGTCCCCAGTGCCTGCCCCCCCACCTAGCTCTGCACTGCTGTCTGCGTGGCAATGGCTCTGGAGGCCAGGGCTGGGGTACACCACCCAGCGCTTTCCCTCCTGCGGCAGCTGTTGGGAGAGGCATGTCCTGCCCCACCTCTCAGCCAACCAGTGATGGGCAGGGGCGGGGTATCCTCCCAGCAGCAAAAGAGCAGTTTGCTGCATGGCAGGAGGGCCGCACAGTGCGGGGTCTCCTCCCAGCCGCGGAAGAGCGCTTCCCTGCGCGGCAGGAGGGTTGTGCGGAGCAGCTCTGTATGGCCCTCTCACCGTGTAGCAAAGCACTCTTCCACGACTGGAAGGAGACCCTGCTCCTGCCGGGTGCCGGTTGGCTTAGAGGCAGGGCAGATCATGCCTTTCCTAACAGCTAGGGGAAGAGCAGTGTACCCCAGCCCCCAGAGCCTCCATGGTCCAGCAGCCAGAGGTCCACAGCCCAACAGCGGCCCAGTGGTTGGGAACTGCTGATCTAACACCTCTGATCACTGTAAGGGAAAGATCAGAGAAAATCAAAATCTCTCTTTCAGCAGGTTTACTCTACTTTTGTCAGCACTTCACCTATGATCAGCTTTGCAGATTTACCTACTCATTCACTTTCCCATCCCAGCTTTTTCCCCTCTCACACAATGTGGCAATAGCAAATCCTGAAAAGCTTTAACTTTAGCTTAACTTGATCTTGACTGAAAAGCCCGTTCTGCAACTGCACAGACACAGCACAATTGCTTTAGCATCATTTGACCATGACAAGTTACAGCTGAAACACGATTCTAACATCAGACTAAGCGTGTAGAACCGTCTACATCAGTGTTTAGTGTTTTAGTCTGTTTGTGATGGGGGGGAGTGGCAGTAAGAGGGGTTTTCAATCAAGTTAAACCAGCTACTTTTCCTAGTTTGAGTGAAAAAGACTAGATTTGAAAATAAGCGTCTTTTAAAACATTCAATCCCCTGAGAGACTGCATCACAGAATAAAAAGTGTTTGAAAAAGTCTGCCTCCCCCCCAGCTCAAAGAGGCAAGTGATTTCATATGTTGGTTGTAGACAATTCAGTAACTCCTTGTTATTAAATAGAATAACAACAACTAACCTTTTTTTAAAAAGTAAGTCTGACTAGAACACAAATAATTAGTGTTTCTAAAAAGCAGACTGGATTTCCCAGCTTCAAGGACAAATGGTAACATACAAGGAGTCAGAGGGATATATCCCTAATTAGCTATAACATGGAGCAGACTGCAACCATCTTTCTCTATAAATATGTGGCCAGACTACAAACCCCAGCATCTTGATTTATGAGGTAGGCTTATGGATTGAGATGGAGCATGTGGAATCTGCCATCACTGACCCATCACATACCCCATCATCACCGCTATGGAGGATGAGGGCATCTGTGAGCTGCCCTCTGTTCATTCCTTGCCCCATACTCAGAACCACATTACTCAGTAAAATGAGCTTTTCTGGACAACTCCTTGCAGTTCTAGCAATTTGAATCTTTCCGCTGGAGGAGCTCCAAAGTAGGCTTTCTGCTCCTCCGAGTATCGTTCCTTCACTTCAATGATGTCCCTGTAACTCCAGTCCCGCCAGTGGAAATTGAATTTCTCCAGCAGCTCTATTCGCTTCTCCTCTGAGGCCACACAATCAACAGGGGCAACTTGCTCCAGGAATGGCACCTGAACATCTGGGAATATGAGAAGACCTCGGATAGCAAACCAGCCTCCATATCGGGGATGAATACAAACACCATAGATCTTCTGAAAAGAAAGAGAATTGGTATGAGAGTCGCTGTTTTATTTCCGGGGTTAGCGTGTCTCTAGCAGTGCCTACTTTCTGGCACTTGGAGAGAACCTCTAATGCACACAACCAACTCGTGAAGCTCAGGACGAGCAAGAAAGATAATTTTCCTCCTTATACTTGGAAGCATGCTAGATTTGATTCCCCTTATTTTGTTCATGCACATGCATGTGTACATAGCCCTCTGCTCACATCCTCCAAACATGATGTGCTGGAAAGTGGATCTTGTGAGCCTCCTGTTAGAATTCCAAAATAAAAAAATTGAAGACACTCAAGCAAAACTTGCACTAAGGATTGCAAGATTTAGCCCAGATAAATGGAAAAGACCTATCTGGTTCTCTAATCCATCACTCCTCTCCTCCATCCGGATTTTTCCCTATGTTACATTTACCTGTGCTTTTGTCTAATCTAGATTTAGATGTCCCAAGAAATTGGTCTTCCTTTTTTTCCCTAGGAAATTAATAAATCTCATTAATCAGGACATTTCCCCTCCAATTTAGCTTACATTTTCCTCTGCTCAATTTAATCTCTTCTCACCTAGTTATGCCCATTGTCCCACTCCAAAGAATTACCCAATTCCTTAGTAGATACATTTCAAATAACTATCATTTGCACTTCACGATCTCCCCGAAGAAGAAATCAGTGAGTCAATAGAAGTTTTACATTCTGTTGCTTCAGAGAGGTTCTTTGGGCTGTGGTTTGTATCTCACCTTTTCTCCCCAGGGATCACACTTCACATCCTTCCTCTGGTAGTAGTATGCTGCTCCAGCCACATGGGCAGCTGTTTGTGCCAGAAACTTGGGCTTCCTGTTTGGCAGGATCTCATAATCATAGATGACGTCCACCCTCTGATCAGAAAGATTCTAGAGAAAGAAAAGCATCAACCCAGAATTACCGAAAACCATGAATTTGAAGCACTCTCTCTCCCTTTCTGACTCTATAGTGACAAGTGCATTACTAATGAGTTTCATTCCCTTATAAGTGAGTTAGTTCGTATGTCCCTCTCCTTGTCCTTTCCCATAAAAGAGCTCAGTACATCTAGTGGACACCAGAGAACTGGGAAACTTCTGATTGATTTTATTTTTATCATAGAATCCTAGGACTAGAAGAGACCTCAGGAGGTCATCAAGTCCAGCCCCCTGTCCCCTTTTATGAAAAGTTATGATTCAGTATCCCCTCTTACCTTGTATTGTAACCTACCAGGCATGGGATTAATAGCTTCTTTAAAACAGAACAAGAAATGCGGTAGCAGGTCAGACCTCACAAAAGCATGAACAAACTATCAGCCAGGAGAACTGAGCTATCAACCTGTGAACTTGAACTATAGTATAAGCATATTCAAAGATACTATTAGCTTTATAAATATGTACTTGTCTGAGCTGGGGGCGTGGAAATGGCAGGAATTTCTAATCTAGAGGAGCTAAAATCACTGGAGGGCAATTAATGCAAATCCTTGGGCAGGTAAACAAATCTGGAGAGGCTGCCCTGGGGGAATGACATATCCTGGTATAACTGATTGAAGGTGGCTAGCAAACAAAGAAACGAGAATAGTTGTAACCAGCCTCTCAAGGGGAGTGGTCATTCTCACTACATCCAGGAACTGATATGAGACAAGGGACAGAAAAAGTCTGAACTAGATATTTTGAAATCTACCAAGGTCTTATGTGGTAGACACCTGATAAGTGTGCGTATAAGCCATTACACATCTGTCCTATGTTTTCTCTGTAAAGCTTTCTATGCTTTATTGGTGTTGTTCTGATCAAATACTCTGCTTTATTGAGGAGAGCTGGTCACTGATTAACACTGTCATTGCCCTCCAAGAACAGGTCTACAAGCTGCACTGAAGTCAGACTTGCTAAGCTGATCAGGGTGAATTGCAGGAAAAATGGAAATCTAAATCCCTGGGCTCACTTGAAATGAAGTTAGCTTCTGCAGCAGAAATGCCAGCCTCCCAAAAATGGAGGATTAAGGTGACACAAGGATTATAGAGTAAGACCTGCAGTCTTCCAGTACTGTATCACTGAATTACATTTAAAGATACTGATGAACAACCCCTGCAATATGATTAATGGCGATATTTAGCAGGAAAGTTTTAAATTATTTTTGTAAACCTCCATCCTGAAATCTTCTGGCACTCCTTGATCTCTGAAGTCATAACGTGGGGTGTTGCCACCACCAAAACCCCTATGTAGTTCTGAAGATTTACAATGTCTTGATTCTGGTGTGCAGTGGGTGTGGAAGTCAAAAGAAAGGCTCTGATGACCTATGTCAGCAAGTTCCCTGCTGTATTTACGGAGGTATTTATTTATATAGATACTTGCATGATCTGTTCAGCAGGATGATCTCCACTAAGGGACTGTTCCAAAGTCCAGTGATGTCAGTGGCAAATTAGCCACAAGGGTCATGGGGCCTGTGCCCCAGGGTGTTTTCCAATCAGAGTGGGTGGGTGGGCCCCCAAAAAACCAGCAGTTGAACTCCAGAATACTGGCCACCAGGCAGGCGGACGGGGGAAACCCTCGTGCCCCAAACTGATTCCATGGCAGCAGCACCAGCAGAGGAAGCCCCCACGTCCTAATCCCTGATGGCAGCAGCACTGGGTGGGCAGGGAAAGACCCAAACCATGGGTCAGGAGAAACCACCCCCATGCCTTAAAGCCTCCAATCCATCCCTGGCAGAAGCCATGGCGAGTCAGGGCCCTGGAATTGGAGACGTTCTCACTCCCCGCTGCAGCCCGTGGGCTGTGGCACAGGGACAGTGCTCCTCTGGTTATGGGGCTGAAGTAGAGGCAAGGGGCAGAAAGGGGTGGCGGGGCTGCAGTGGGGCGTGAAATGGGGGAGACCCTGGGTGAAACAAGATCTGGCCCTGGGGAAGGGGCAGAAAGGGTGGGGCAGTGGGTAGAGTCACAGGTGGAAGGGGTGGAATGGAGGCAGGACTGCAGGGAGAAGGGTTGGGGAGGGCCCCTCACTTGCTCTGGTGAAGGGCCCAAGGAAACCTTAATCAGCCTCTGGTCAGTGGAAAGATTCCCAACAACTACACTGGGCTTTGGATTGGGCCCCAAATGTCCTGTTGGTTTCTGGTACCAAAGAGCAACCAGCCCCATGACTCAGCTCCATCACGAAGGCGCAGCCTCCACCAAAGCATAGCTTGAGGCTGTGTCCATTGTCCCTCTCTAAGATCTTGGACTCCTGCCTGGAGCTTTTTGAAGCTTCCACTCATAGCTCCTTCTGGTCCATTCCCTTCTGGTGGGGCAGACCCAGGCTGACCTTGTATGATCCAGTGAACAACCTTCAACCACATGGCTGCATCACCAGTCCCGCCCCTCCAACCCCTGAACTCATCCAACAACAGCTTTTCTTTTCAATCCATGCCCATGGAGCACCATGTACATACAAAGATTACCACGATAACAGAGGCTGCATGTGAGTTCTTACCTCCTTCACGAGGGACAGATGATAGGAAACACATTGATCCACTGGGTCATTCATTTTTTTCAGCAGCTGTTTGTTCATGAACGGTTTAAAGGCCTTCTCAAACATTGAAGGGGTGCTGAGGACAACGAATGCCAGTGTGTCCTCAGAGTACTGGAGGTGAAAGGATGGCTGAAGAACAGCATTGTACCACCCAACCTTCGGCAAATAAAGTCAAACATCCATTAGAGCAAAGACACCTTGATTTTGTCCCACTGTGGCTGCGCAGAATTTCATAAATATGAAAGAGACTGCTGCCCCATCTTCATATATACCATAGATGTGCAGAAGGCTACAGATCCCAGAATGCACTACCCCCCATGCAAGTCAAGGAATATTGCTGTGGAGAACATTTTTGGAGTCCGGGGTCACTGACCCATAGAAAAGTCAGTCAGGGGCCACACACAAGCTAGGGGAAAAACAAACAAAACAGAAGACCTCACTGACCTGGCCACCAACTGAAAAGCAGGGGGAAAAAAGGGACACACACCAAGTCCGGATTAACTCTTCTAGGGGCCTAGGGCTAGTAAATTTTGTGGGGCCCCCTAGACTCTGGGATGGGACCAAAATGAGGGATTCAGTGTGTGGGAGGAGGCTGCTGGAGAACAGGCTGGTGGTGGGGGTGCAGGGTCTTGGTGGGAGGCAGGGCGCAGAAGTAGGCTGGGGGTGCGAGGTCCGGGGGGGAGGAGGAAATGGGGAGGAGGCGCACAGGTCTCCTGCTGGTGCTCCCTGGGCCTGGCCTGGGGGAAAGTGGGGCCTCAAGCCAGTGTACTATAAGTGATGAGAAACTAACACAGTGGGAGGCGGGATGGGGGCGTTGCGGAGCATATTTCCTGGCACTTTTCCATTCATGTGCTGGAACCAAGTTATTCTGCGTAGAATCCACTGCCTCTCTTGAAGGAGCAGAGGATACTATCTGGGATTCTCTGATTGGTGTCCCCTCTGGATCCTTTCTTTGGACCCTCTGATCTGATTCCTGTTCCTGGATGCGTGTGGGCTTTTTTGTTTTTGTGTTGTGTTGTGTTTTAGAGAGGTAGCTTTGTTAGTCTGTTTCAGCAAAAACAACATGGACTCTGGAGGCACTGGACTCCTTGTTTTTGTTGTGTTTTGTTATTAGTCCCTCACTGTTTGGTTGCTCCTTGTCTTTTGCGGCCTCTCCTTTTTGTCAAGCATAGATTTTACAAGGATCAAATTAGTGTGCTCAGTCCCACACACTCACCCTGCCCCTTGTGATGTCATAAAGGCCATGGCAGACTGCTGGAAAGAAATCCATACGCTTTACTTCTCCAGGCATAAACATTTATTTGTGAAGAAAAATGACACGATGCTCCCAACAGCCCAGTAATCCCTCAGCGGAACATTAGGTGCATCGCACACATTATGACACCCCCACATTTCAAGAGTTACCTTCATGGCTGGATGTGTCATAATGTATCCCAGCTGACAGTATTAGAAATTAGGGAGCAGATCAAGCCAAGATAGCAGGGAGACGTGAGCAGGAGAAGAGAGACTCAGCCCCAGGAGTGCTGAACATAGCCAGGTAATAACTCTAAAAATCCTAGCCTAATGGATGAACAGCAGGCTACACAACTTGAGTACACAAGGCACATTTATTCTTTCTTATAGGCCCTATGATTTCATCAGCGTCTTGCAGTTTTGCCTCTTGGGAGATCATAAAGGCCAGATCAGCTAATATTTACTGGCTAATATTTACTGTCCCTTAATATGTTTTTTGGAGAACTATATTTTTAATATACTATGTGGAGTTTTTCATCAGGAAGCAATAGGGACCATCCCACACATAGACATCTTGTATGTTTGAGTTTTTACAATAATAATAAATTAAAACTGCATGATTAGCCATGCAGCATACTTCTGTAGGCATCTAGGTTATAATCTGCAGATCCTGGTTACTCCTGGTTGCAGATGGAGGCACAGGAAAGGGTATATAATTTTCTGTCCAAGGAAGGTCTCCAGTTCCCCAGAAAAATTGTGATAGACCAGTGCAATTTCTTGCATTCTGTCAGGCCCAGGACCTGCAAACATGAGCTTTACAAGGAGCAGTCCCTTTGAACCTAGAGGTAGAGATAGAGAGAAAAGAGCTACTTCTTCTGTTCAGTGCTAAAAACTCAGCGAGGCCATGGCAGCGCCATCTACTGTCTCTTAGTAGCTATGGCCCTGCACTAGTACTCCCATAGACAGGCTCGAATGCTCCCTAAAGCGAGCACAAATCTTTCTGTTGGCTTTCCTGAAAGCAGGACTGGGCCAGTGTTTAGTCAACTGAAGCCAGTACAAGCTAAGAATGCAAAGGACCTTCTCAAGAAGCACTCAGCACATTTTAAGAGGTGCTCTCATATAGTAAACAACAAAGTTAATGAGAGTACAATCACTAGCATGCATGAATTGCTTTACATGCTTCTGAGAGCTACACAAACATTAATACTCACAACACCACAGGAAGGGAAACAATTACCATTCCCATTTCACAGTTAAGAAACTGAGAAAGTCAAGATATGTCACCACATCATTAGAAAAACAAAGCTTGATCTGAAGTGTACCTATCACCTCCTAGTCTTTGCTCAGTCCAGGAGGCCAAACTGCCTAGTAGGGATGTGAAAGTGTAACCGAGAAAACGGTCTGCGCTCATCAGTTAACTTGTGTAGACAGCGCCAAATTGTAAAATAAGGCACTATTCCGACAAATCCCTTAACTAAAGATGCGGTGTTGCTATTTCGGGATACTTCCGGTATCCTGAAAGAGCAACATAGTCTAGATGTACCCTATTATCTCTTCTAAAATATTAGTTTACAAAAGCTTTGTTTAAGAAATGTATAGTTTCAAGGGCGAGATTTCTGATGAAGGCTTTCAAAATGTATGCTGGCCCATACTGATCTTGAAGATCAACATTCACTGACTCTGACAGCAAACCTTAGTTTCACCTTTGCCTGAGTTAATATTTAATTCTTGGGTCAATAACAATTTTACTTCTTATAGGGGTCAGTTTCTAGACTATTGTCAATATTTAACTTTCAAGTCAGTATGATGTTAATCTCAACAGAAGTCAATTATCTGATTAGTATCATTTTGTGTAGCTCATCTGTGAAGTTATATAATCCCTTCTCACACTTTCCTCCAGTTTTTATCTCCCATTCTTGCTATTCTCCAGCCAACTGCTCTGAATTTTTCAGCTTCTAATTTCCCTGTTACTTTCAACAAAATTACACATACTGCAGCATATATGGAGAATGTCTTCCTACATATTTAAAAAATTGCACGTGGCCTTTCTCAAAAGTCTACCAGTATCAACTGCCACAAATAAAATACTGTCCCATGATGCACTATATACAGAAAAACAAGGCGGTTTTGGAAATAATCTGGAAGGGTGAAGATGCAACACACTTTGGAATTCTCAGACATCCTCCAGGGGACAGATTGCTGTTATGGTAGGACTAATGTCACTGGTTTAGCTTTCAAAAGGCATGTGGCTTCTCACAGAATCAGGCCCTTTATAGAAAGGCGTTCGTGCCAGTTTGAAAGGATACTAGGCCCTTCACCTGCCAGCTAACATAAACAGTGGGATAGCTATAATGAGACAAAAATAATCAATGGGAACAGGTGAAGGAAAAACAAGCATCAATATATGGGACAAACTCAGTTTACATCTGGATGTCTGGTCAGCAAAATGCAATTCAGGAAAAGGAGTTACAGACTGAGGAGTATGTGAAGATTTCTGGGTGAGAACCTACCACATCTTGCTTGTTGAAGCTTCACTTCAATGCTACCTTTTTGGCCCTGGTGAGGAAGGAACTGGACCGTATAGTTTCCATACAGGGTCACAACATGTACTTGACGATACAGCGGGAGGGGGGAGGCAGGCGGTGTGTGTGGAACCACTTGTCCCACAATACAATGGACAGCCACTGGTTTGCCCACCGGCACCCCTCAAGGACAGGGCCACATCTGGGGCCCTTCATCCAACGCGCCTGCAGGCAGCACCAGGGACGAGCCCGAATTCATTGGGGGCCACCCCCGCCCATGACACAACGTGTCCGGCAACTGCTGTCCCCACGCGGCAGGACGGACCGCCCCTCTCCTACTAGCTAGCGGGGTGATGTGAGGTCACAGGGCAGCTGCGTGATGTCACAGCCCCTGTGTGATGTCACAGCCCCTGTGTGATGTCACAGCCCACGAGGCTGTGCAGGCCACGTGGGCGCCATGGAGGCGTCTGGGGGTGGCCATAGCAGCCCCCCCGCCCCTTCCCGCGGCCTATGTACCTTGAGGGGAGAAATCTCGAAGCCCAAGTCGCACAGGCAACCACGGACCCGCCTCTCCAGCGCCGCCACGCTTGGTTCCATGAGGCCCATCGCGCGCGGCGTCACGGGAAATGTAGTCACCCGTCCGCCATACCTGCGCGCGCGGAGTATCATGGGAAAGAGAGCCCTTCCCCTCCCCCCACCTCTCGGCTACACACTGCGAACGACCGGCCCCGGGCCTCCCACTGCTCCCGCGCCATGGCTGCGCGCGGTGTATCATGGGAGGCATAGTCCGCTCCGACGCCACTGGCCGTTGGCGCGGGGGCACGATGGGATTGCAGGCCTGTCTGCCCCTCCGCTTGCTGGGAAGTGTAGTCCTGAGGCCGTTGCTCTCTGTGACAGGCAGCGCCGGCTGGACTCCATCCCCCAGCAGGCTCCGCGGGCGAGACGGCGCGGCGGCGGCGGCTGCGCGCGTTTGAAACCCTCGGAGCGACAAAGGGGCGCCGGAGCCGCGCGCCAGGTCTGGGAGCCTGTGGCCCCGGCAGCGGGGCCCTGTCCTCGCGCCGAGCCGGTATCGCCGCTGGCACCCGCGTCCCCCCGGGCCGGGCCGGGCCTTAGCTCCACAGCGCTACCAGGTCCGGCCCGCACAGAGCCCCGCATCCTGTACCCCGCCACGGCCCTGTACCCCCACCTCAGACAGCCCCCCCGCCCTGTACCCCGCCACGGCCCCGTACCCCCCACCTCAGCCAGCCCCCCCGCCCTCTACCCCGCCATGGCCCTGTACCCCCACCTCAGACAGCCCCCCCGCCCTGTACCCCGCCATGGCCCTGTACCCCCCACCTCAGACAGCCCCCCCGCCCTGTACCCCGCCACGGCCCTGTACCCCCACCTCAGACAGCCCCCCCGCCCTGTACCCCGCCATGGCCCTGTACCCCCCACCTCAGCCAGCCCCCCCGCCCTCTACCCCGCCACGGCCCTGTACCCCCACCTCAGTCAGCCCCCCCGCCCTCTACCCCGCCACGGCCCTGTACCCCCACCTCAGCCAGCCCCCCCGCCCTGTACCCCACCACGGCCCCGTACCCCCACCTCAGACAGCCCCCCCGCCCTCTACCCCGCCACGGCCCTGTACCCCCACCTCAGCCAGCCCCCCCCGCCCTGTACCCCGCCACGGCCCTGTACCCCCACCTCAGCCAGCCCCCCCGCCCTGTACCCCGCCATGGCCCTGTACCCCCACCTCAGCCAGCCCCCCCGCCCTGTACCCCGCCACGGCCCCGTACCCCCCACCTCAGCCAGCCCCCCCGCCCTGTACCCCGCCACGGCCCCGTACCCCCCACCTCAGCCAGCCCCCCCGCCCTGTACCCCGCCACGGCCCTGTACCCCCCACCTCAGCCAGCCCCCCCGCCCTGTACCCCGCCACAGCCCTGTACCCCCCACCTCAGCCAGCCCCCCCCCGCCCTGTACCCCGCCACGGCCCCGTACCCCCCACCTCAGCCAGCCCCCTCCGGCCTGTACCGCGCCACGGCCCTGTACCCCCCACCTCAGCCAGCCCCCCCCGCCCTGTACCCCGCCATGGCCCTGTACCCCCACCTCAGCCAGCCCCCCCATACCCCGCCATGGCCCTGTACCCCCACCTCAGCCAGCCCCCCCGCCCTGTACCCCGCCATGGCCCTGTACCCCCCACCTCAGCCAGCCCCCCCGCCCTGTACCCCGCCACGGCCCCGTACCCCCCACCTCAGCCAGCCCCCCCGCCCTGTACCCCGCCACGGCCCCGTACCCCCCACCTCAGCCAGCCCCCCCCCGCCCTATACCCCGCCACGGCCCCGTACCCCCCACCTCAGCCAGCCCCCCCCGCCCTGTACCCCACCACGGCCCTGTACCCCCACCTCAGCCAGCCCCCTCTGGCCTGTACCCTGCCACGGCCCTGTACCCCCCACCTCAGCCAGCCCCCCCCGCCCTGTACCCCGCCACGGCCCTGTACCCCCCACCTCAGCCAGCCCCCCTGCCCTGTACCCCGCCACGGCCCTGTACCCCCCACCTCAGCCAGCCCCCCCCCGCCCTGTACCCCGCCACGGCCCTGTACCCCCCACCTCAGCCAGCCCCCCTGCCCTGTACCCCGCCACGGCCCTGTACCCCCCACCTCAGCCAGCCCCCCCTGCCCTGTACCCCGCCATGGCCCTGTACCCTCCACCTCAGCCAGCCCCCCCCGCCCTGTACCCCGCCACGGCCCTGTACCCTCCACCTCAGCCAGCCCCCCCCCCGCCCTGTACCCCGCCACGGCCCTGTACCCCCACCTCAGCCAGCCCCCCCCCCCGCCCTGTACCCCGCCACGGCCCTGTACCCTCCACCTCAGCCAGCCCCCCCCGCCCTGTACCCTGCCATGGCTCTCACCCCCCACCTCAGCCAGCCCCCCCTGCCCTATACCCTGCCCCGGCCTTCACCCCCCCACCTAAGCCAGGCTACTCCTCTCTGTACCCCGCCACGGCCCTGTACCCCCACCTCAGCCAGCCCCCCCCCCCCGGCCTGTACCCCGCCACGGCTCTCACCCCCCACCTCAGCCAGCCCCCCCTGCCCTGTACCCCACCACGGCCCTGTACCCCCACCTCAGCCAGCCCCCCCCGGCCTGTACCCCGCCACGGCTCTCACCCCCCACCTCAGCCAGCCCCCCCCCGCCCTGTACCCCGCCCTGGCCCTCACCCCCCCCCACCTCAGCCAGGCCCCTCCTCCCTGTACCCCGCCACGGCCCTGTACCCCCACCTCAGCCAGCCCCCCCCCCCGGCCTGTACCCTGCCATGGCTCTCACCCCCCACCTCAGCCAGCCCCCCCCGCCCTGTACCCTGCCACGGCCCTGTACCCCCACCTCTGCCAGGCCCCCCTGCCCTGTATCCCAACACCATCCAGAATCCCTCACCCCACTCTTCTGCCACACACCCCCCATTCTGATCCTCTGCCATGCTCCCACCTTGCTGCCTCAACAATACCTCCCCATAGCTCCTCTCTCCCCATCTGCCAGGGCCCCAACACCTCCCCAGGGACCCCCCCCGACCCTCTGCCATGGACCCCATCCCATCCCTCAGTACATTCCCAGAAACCCCTCACCCTACCCATTCACCACACCCTACTGGCAGCCCCCAACTCCACAGTGGTACCTCTGCAGATTCTTCTGAAACCTCATGCTCTGTAGTGGGGGGGATGGGGATGGGAGATCTACCCCCAACCCAAAATACCCTGAAACTGGCAGATTTCCGTTGTCTGTAGTGGTGCAGGTGGTGGGAGCCGTGGACTCCCCTGGCTCCTTTGAGGGCACGGCATGACCCTGGCCTAGAGTCCACTTCATGCTCATACAAAGTGGATGGGGGGACATCTGCAGCACTCGTGCTGTGGCAGGGTGCTGTGCTTTGCCCCAGGGGATGGTCCATATGGAAGTATGCTTCTGCTCTGGGGTCTGTACTGCCCTGTTACAGTACTGGTGAGCCTCCAGTAGAAGGCCTACCTCATGAGATCCATTCTGGATGTGAATTTTGTAGGAATCTCAGAATTTCTGGACTCTACTTTTCCCTCAGGCCGTGTCTACATTGGCAAGATTTTGCGCAAAAACTTGCCACCTGTCTACACTGGCAGGGAGTTCTTGCACAAGAACACTGACATTCTAATGTATGAAATCAGTGCTTCTTGCGCAAGAACTGTGATGCTCCCACTCAGGAATATGCCCTCTTGCACAAGTGGCCAGTGTAGACAGGCAACATGAATTTCTTGCACAAGAAAGCCCGATGGCTAAAATGGCCATCGGAGCTTTCTTGCACAAGAGAGCGTCTACACTGGCACGGATGCTTTTGCGCAGAAGCACATCTCTTGCGCAAAAGCATATGCCAGTGTAGACGCTCTCTTGCGCAAATACTTTAATGCAAAAACTCTTGCGTTAAAAGTATTTGCGCAAAATCTTGCCAATGTAGACGTAGCCTCAGTGTGTAACCTCCCATTGATTTCTCTTGCCCATACATGTCTATTTAAACTGTGATAGACGTATAGGTTTATGAGGAGAAATTCTCTTTGCTGCTGCTTTTGCAGGTGAATACAGCTATCTTCACCCCACTGGGCTCTGTTCCATCCCTCTGCTTTTATACCCAAAGGGCTGATTCTAAGGTGACTTTGGCATTGGTAAACCAAGCACCTGCCTACCAGACACATGAACTGGGACACACAACTCAACTCCATACTGACTGCAACTGACAGCAACGTGGCTAAAATAAAGGCAAGTTCAGATGCATTGTCATCTCACAGTTGTTACTTAGACTCTCACTTCAGGAGAGTCCTGTTTAAACAAATGATGGATTCCTTGAACTATGACAGTAGCATTGCTGTAGGTGCAGTCACCAGATAGCTGCTTTGGCTGGTATTGTAACTGTTGCAGAGTTCCCTTCCTTAAAGGTTGATTGAATGTTTCATGCTGACAGATGGATTCAGTTGATAAATGACTTTCATACAGGTCTTTCAGTGCTAGACTGGAGACATCAAGGTTCCAGAATCCTTAGAAGGGATGAAAATGGAAACACTTCTGCAAATATTTCAAGGATGTAAATACCAGGGAGGGGGAATGAGTCTTTGGGATGATCAAAGGCTCTAGAAGAGAGAAGGGATGAAATGGGATGCAGCATGGATAGCATACAACTGAGAGGAAGCGCCTAATCCCTATGTAATAGGCAGCTTCTAGAACTTGATGGGTGTGCACTGTTTGCTAAGATAAGAGTCTGGTTTCTTTACCAAAATAAAATCTGCTTCCCTGTTTACTGCAGATACATACGGAAATTATGTTCTCAAGGTCCTCTATCATTTTTGTCCCTTCAGTGAAGAGAGATTCTCTTTTCTTCCCCAAGAAAGTTGAATCTTTTGTTGAGAGGCATTATTCTATCAACTCTGCAGAACCTTTATTACACAACAATTCAGAGGAAGGGGCGTGCTGTTCTGGATTAGATGCAAGTGGCCTTGCTGCAATCTTTGCCCTGTAAGAGCAGGGATTGGCATGGCAAGGGAGTCAATTTGTAGATAGTATGAAGTGCAGCTCTGAGCTGTATTATTTTATTGTTAGAACCAGGGGAAAGGGATGTGTGATAGGAAAGGCAAGCAGTAACATTAGGAGTCTAATGTTTAGCATGGGGGAACTGTGCTTTGGGATTGCTGAGTTCCATTCCCATCTTTACCCCTATTTGGATAAATACCTGAACTATTTTTTGCCTCCATTCTCACCCATCTATGAAATGGAAGTTTATGGGCTATAGAGGGTGCTAGAGGTACACGTATTGTTTTAAAACTACTGGTGCTGCTCCTAAGTAGTCAGTCAAGGTGGAAGGGACCCACTTAACTCTGCAATTTTAGCCTGGCTAGAGATTATACAGAGCTTGAGGAATGTTGGTTAAATTTTACCAAGCTTGATAATTATTCTGATGTACCTAGTATGGTAATTGTCTCACATACTTAAAAAAAGTCTTTTCTGAACATTTTTCATAGACGTAAAAAGTCAGAAGGGGGACTGCTTTGATAATCTAGTTTGACTTCTTGTATAACACAGATCATAGGATGGCCCTGAATTCCTGTTTCAACTATTTTTCCTCCTGCATTTGCCCCTCACCCCACTGCTTCCCTGTCCACTCCTCACTTAATCACTGCTGTGGCAACTTATTGAGGGGTCCCCATTGAGAACAAGAGGGCACTTCCTAATCTTTAGTGTTAACACCTGATCCTGCTTTGATTTGAAGAAAGATCCCCTGTGAAAAGCAGTGTGAGGTACCCTACCATACCTTTGTGCGTGTGCAATTGACCCTTTGAGAGAGCATGTGAGTGTTGGTGTCTTTACCATGTAATGTGGTTTCTCTTTCTCTTTTACAGCAGCGTCTGAGCACGACGAGCATCTCTTCCAAAGGTAATAACCTGTTTGTCTCAAGTATTTCCAAAAGCACTTGCTACTAGGGATGAGAATGGTTAATTGGCAAGAATCACCTTTACCAGGTGATGCTTACTGGTTTGGGTTAACTGGTGGCCCTCTGCCCAGCTCATGCCCCAGCTGGAGCAGTCCCCACCCACAGCAGGCCAGGCCCCGCCTGCCCCCATTTAAGCGGTTAACTAGTTAAACATAATAGTTGGTTATCTGATTAAATGGGGTTTTACATCTCTACTTGCTACAATAGCATTGATGTTCTGTAGAAAAATCCATTGCATTGTACAATCATGTGTTTGTTGCAGTGTCTTGAATGGATGATTAGACCTGTCTTTAGTTTGATTTTCTAAGCACTGTAGGTGCCCTGGATTTAAAATCCAGGCAGCTTCTGTAACCTTGTAGCAAAGCAATGGCCATTTCAAGCCCCTGTTATTGGAGACTGGTTATCTGTACAGCAGTTCCAGAGTGGACAGACCTCCTTGTTCTAATGACTATCCATGTGATTGAATAGTTCAAGCAGAGATAAGAAATAATCTAGTTTCTGCTTTTTACAACTGCAGTTTGGCCTTTCCAAGTTCCCTGTCTTGGGCACTAGCTGAGGCAAGTTTAATACTGTGGCAGACAAGTGGTTTCCCTTCCCTGCCTCCCTGATAACTCCACTTGCCTTTGATCTCTTAGTGGATTTGCTGCTTGACAGAATAAACACTGAGAACGTAGCATTTGATGAGTCTCTGGCTGGATCTCGGCAGCTGTGTCCTACCTGCCCAAGTCTTCCACACTGTAAGATGGCAACAGAGGAGCTTTCAGCCATCAGTAGTCAACTGCTTTCTCAAGCTAAGGTAACTACAGAGCTCCAATGACATTAGTCCTCTCCATTAAGGGGAAAGAGACAAGTTTCACTAGTGAGCTTAAAATACATACATCTTCCATTGGATGCCCTGCACTGTGAAGATTATCTCTGTCACATGATGGGAAAAGCCTGTTGGTCTTTGAGACAGCTGGGAAGGTTTTCACATGAAGATTTGAGATGTTCCCTTCTCTCTTCATCACCTTGGTTCAGAGTGTTGCCTCTGGAGCACCCCTGGTTCATGCCAAGTCATGGCTGAAGCTGCAGGGACCTTTCACATGGCCTGTGAAGCAAAGTAACCTGCTAGGATCATTTATTTATCCCTTTGAGTGCTCAGTCTTCTATCCTGTCCTTCATCACAGCCTTGATCTTTCCGACAAGGAGAGTCATAGGGTGTTCTGTGGGAACCCTGCTATCCTGCTCAGATGAATGCAGTTGCTTTAGAATCCGTCTGTTGGTGCCCCACCGCATTCCCAGCTTCTGCAACTGACCTAGCTTGCACAAAGCAACTGAGTTAGTCCCTGCACTAAATTATTTCCAAGTGAGACTTGTTTTCATCCTGCTCTTCCCTTCAGGTCATTGAGTCCCTCACCCAGTCTGTAAATCGACTGAAGCAGGAGAAGGAGCTCCAGCAGCAGCGGATCCATAATCTGGAAGGTATTGAAGAATCACTTGGCTTTGCAGTCATTCTGGGATGTTCAGAGATTTCCCCCCTCTGCCTATTTGGGGTCCTGTTGATGAGCCAACAGGCTGTGAGTGCAGCATGTCAGTGAGGCACATTCCAGTCCCCTTCTCATAAGAATGGCCATACTGGGTCAGAGCAAAGGTCCATCTAGCCCAGTATCCTGTCTGCTGACTGGCCAATACACATGCCCCAGAGACAGGGAACACAACAGGTAATCATCACCTGATCCCTCTCCCGTCATCCATTTCCAGGCTTTGACAAATAGAGGCTAGGGACACCATTCCTACCCATCCTGGCTAATAGCCATTGATGGATCTAACCTCCGTGAATATAGCTAGCTCTTTTTTGAACCCTATCAAAGTCCTAGTCATCACAACATCCTCTGGCAAGGAGTTCTACAGGTTGACTGTGCGCTGAGTAAAGAAAAACTTCCTTTTGTTTGTTTTAAACCTCCTGCCTATTAATTTCATTTGGTGACCCCTAGTTCTTATATTGTGGGAATAAATACATAACTTTCCCGTATTCCCTTTTTCCACACCACTCATGATTTTATAGACCTATAGCATATCCCCCCTTAGTCGCCTCTTTTCTAAGCTGAAAAGTCCCAGTCTTTTTAATCTCTCTTCATATGGGACCCATTCCAAATCCCGAATCATTTTTGTTGCTCTTTTCTGAACCTTTGCCAATGCCAATATGTCTTTTTTGAGATGAGGCGACCACATCTGTACGCAGTATTCAAGATGTGGGCGTACCATGGTTTTCTAGAGGCAATAAGATATTCTCAGTCTTATTCTCTATTCCTTTTTTAATGATTCCTAATGAACATATCAAGCTCCAACCTAGGTAGAGCCCTGGTGTCCACCTCTTAGTCCTTTGCTCCAATACTCTTACAGAGCACAACTTCTACATGTGTTGGCTCATATTTGAACTCTTGGTTTATATCTCTCACATGTTCTACCCAAGAACAAGGAGGAGTCCTGTGGCACTTTTAAAGACTAATAGATTTATTTGGGCTTAAACTTTCATGGGTAAAACCCACTTTGTCAGAAGCTTATGCCCAAATAAATCTATCGGTGTATCTACACAGCACTGTAACTGGAAATAAGATATGCAATTTGAACTATGCAAATTGTGTATCTTATTTTGGTGCTATTTCGAAAAAGCTGATTTCGTCATTTGGCGCTTACACAGCACCAGATTTCTAAATAAAGCGCTATTCTGAAATGTCCTTACTCCTCGTAGAATGAGGCTTAGACGAACATCGGAATAGTGAGCCTGAAATAACGGGCTTGCTGTGAAGACGCGGGATAGCTATTTCGGGATACTCTGGTATCCTGAAGTAGCGCTGCAGTGTAGACGTACCCTTAGTCTTTAAGGTGCCACCGGACTCCTCGTTGTTTTTGCAGGTACAGACTACCATGGCCACCCCTAAGGACTTCTGTCCAAAAGTATCAGTTCAGAATAGACTGAATTCCCCTTCTGCCCCTGGAGCGTGGTTGCAGAGTAGTGAAGGGAACATTGAGTGAGCTGGACCTTTACAGAGGATCAGCAGAGGCCCCCAATGTTCTGGGCTGTCAGTCCAGAACCTTACATTAGCAGTGAACTGACTTTTGAGACCATCATACTGTGTATTATCCATTCTCACCCTTCCCCTTTGCAGGCTAAAGCTTAATCATTTTCTCCCCTTTCGCTTGCTGTTGCAGAGGAGGTTAGTCAATTGCAGAACAGCCCTCACAGTGGCCTGGAGTCCCTGCTGGGGCGCAGAATGGAAGGGCTGAAGAGCGAGCTTCGTAACCTGCGACAGCAAGTGTTTCACCAACCAGATGGAGATTGCACCCCAGATCTGTATCCCAGCACCAGCGTCATGCAGGAGATGCACGAGAGGTCAGCTCAGGGGCTTTGCGGCCGTTTGGGTTATGAAATTGAGGCTGTTGCTTCCTTTCCCTGGTGGTAACCCTCTCTCTCTCTTATTTTAGCAAAAGGCTCCTGTGGCGAGAATATGAATGTGTGAGGAGAGAGGTGGAGCAACTGAAGCACAGGCTTAGTGAGTGTAGCTCTGCATTGCTCCCGGTGGGGGTCACTTCCCTATGGGCCTGACAGGTGACTGGAATGGGGAGGGAAGCAGCCTGCAATTGGGAGCTTCATGTTGTTTGTTGTAGTGGACACTTTGCTGAGGAGTGGAAGAGTAGGGGGTGCTGCGGTGAATTGGCAGAATTGGAAGGGACATGTGGGAGTCTGCACTGGGGATGTAAAATCCCGATTGATCAGTTAACTGGTTAAAAGTTAGGTTAACTTAATGTTTAACTGATTTACCAACTAAGCAGGATCCTGGGCCGGGGACCGCTGCAGCTCAGCTGGAGCAGCCCCCTGCCCGTGGGGCTCCTGCTCCCAGCCCTGCGCAGGGCTGGCTGCTGGCTCCCAGCCCCAGCCAACTCCCAGGTCCAGCCACCAGCCATGTGGGGCAGGCTGCTGGCTGGCAGCCTCACATGGGGGCCCAGCAGTGCTGGAGCAGCCCTCTGGCCACAGCAGGTTGTGGGTAGGATGATGCTTACCAGGTAAGCCAGGGGTTCTCAAACTTGTGATACTGCAACCCCCCCTCTCCATTGATGCAACCAGCCTCTCAGTTGCTCGCGACCCCCCTCTAATTTGTTTGCAGTACCCCTCTAAGTTGCTCATGAGCCCCTGGGGAGTTGGGACCCACAGTTTGAGAAATGCTGGGGTAAGCAATTAACGGGTTACTTGTTCATATCCCTAGTCTGCAAAGGACTTGCTAGCCCAGTTAGACTCTCCACCAGGGCATTGGCAGAGCTGTGGGAGGGGAGCATGCACAGGGTCTCCTCACTCTGACTGTGTAGCATTGTGGTGCTTTGAGAGATGAGGTCCATTCAATGAATGGTTGGTCCATTGCAATACCTTTCTGTAGCTGTTTTATAAACATCAGCCCCATCCTGTCCTTAGAGATAAGGATACTGATAATGATACTGACCTCCAACTTAAAGTGCTATGTGAGAACTGGCTGGCATTATTCTTACTGAGCCTTCCCCAAGGATGCTATGGGATGTCAGTACCTTGGCTGGGCAAAGGCCAGAGATAGTCCTGAAAATACCTTGGTTCTAGAGATTATTAAACTATGTCTATCTTCAAAGCAACTGTGAAAAAATGATCCCATCATACTCCTCAGCCACCCCTCAGTCAGATCGTCTTTGTAGTAGTTAAGTTTTAACTACTTCACTCCTAGGAGGGTGTAGAGCTGACATAACCAGGGAAGAAGCAGCTGGATTCTATTCTTGCTCATAAATAATAAACAGGATTTCCAGTTATGGGCTAAATTCTACTCTTCTTGTACTGCAGCAGTTCTATGGAGGCATTCAGGTATCTTGCATGAAACTGAGGGCAGAATTTGAGGTGCAGGATCTTTGGTAACTACATGAAACAGAAGGAACCTAGCTTGATTGTCAGATGCCAAACTGAGTTTGCTGCAGGAGCTCTTCTGCATTCCAGTAAGGCTGAAAGTTCCCAGCCAAGATCAGATCCCCATTCTGCAAGGTGTGGTATAAACACATCCCGAGAATCAATCCCTGTCCCAAAGAGCTTACAGTCTGACTAGACAATACACGGAGTGGGGGAAAGGAATATAACCACCTTTTTACTTATAATAAACCGAGTATGTAAAATATAGTCATTGAACAGCAATAAATGGGGAACTGCCAATGTCATTTTCACAGTCATCTTTCAGAGTAAAACTGTAGGTAAAGGGTTTTCCGATTTGTGCCCAGTATATATCTGTGAAAGTAATAGACCTGGGCACTGTATATGATTCCCACGGAGATCTGACAGCTGCTCTCATTGTTCACGTGAGTTCCTCAGAAGAATGTTGTCCTGGCATGAGAGGGTGCCCACTGTATTTAGACTGAACATGCATAGAGAAAAGTGAATGCTGATATGACTATTAAAAATCAGGCACCAAATAGAAGTAGATTCTGCTAAGACTCAGCTCTGTGCCTGAAATAAATACAGTTCATTGAGTAAAGTTACATTGCTTTCCTTCTTAGACCGACAGGGGGAGGATTTATTCAATCAGATGTCTGAAACTGATGAAATGAAGAGAACTCAAAGTCGATATTGCAAGGTACATAGCTTTAAAGGTTTACCTTCCCCAAGCAAAATCATTACATGCATTTTTAAAGCATGTGACAGTTTGATAATTTGTGGAACTCACTGCTTCCAGATAATAGGAACATTGTAAGTAAAATTATAGAAGAGGCATTAGGCACATGTACGAATAGCATCTGCAGTGCAAGGAGCTATAGTAGAAATGCCATGAGCTATTGACCCGTATGCTTCTGGCATGTCATGATCATCTGCTGGGGGCAGAAAGACTATCTTCTCTTTGGATTGTATTGAAAAAATATCCGGGAGATTCATGGGAGTTTTATATCTTCCTCTGAAGGCTGGTGAAAAGACAATGAAATTGGTGATCTGTTTCCATATGGCAGAGCTGTTATTTCTCAGTTTTGCTGCATTAACATCATCTAAAGGGTTCATGGGTGCTACATTAATAAACACTGGGATATTACTGTGTATTCCAATGTGCTTCATATTTCAGTATTTATTCTTTAGGGTAGAACCAACTCCTATTTGTACCTGGAATTATGTAATTGTTTATAAGGAATCTTGTTAATGAAATTAAACACTGAATCTCAATAGTGAGGCCCAGTGTACATATTTCCTCTCTTTCCTATGTTTTTTAGGTGTTTATCACACACTACTGGCACACGTACAGTATTTCTAAGACACCTGTCATGTCGTAGCTACGTGTCATGTAGAAAACTACGATCAGGACGGTTACAGTCTGCAGAGGATAACTTATTTGTATTTAATATTGATATTGCAGTAGTGCCATTGTGCAAGGTGCTGTACAAACAGTTAATGACCCAAAGAACTAACAAGCTAAGAAGAAAGTGATATATGAAGGGTGAAGAAGGGCATACTCAAAATATACACAAGTGTTCATGTTCGCAGAAAAAAGCACGCAGATATAGCTAAAAGTTTCTGATTGTCCCTATTATAACCATCAGGACAAGTTTGATTTCTGGGTGTCACAGTGGAAATTGGAGGGATTTGGAACAAAAGGTGCCCTTATGGGTCACTTCAGGGAGGGCATCTCATGTGTAAGGTGTGAAGACATTTGTGGTTGAGGCTGGCAGAGCAGAGGGAGAGACGGGAAAATGCGGTGGAAAATGTGGACCAATTAGGGAAAGGCAGAATTCTGAGGGACCTAAAATACAGTGGAGCCAATGACCAGACCTGGCTATACCTCTCAGCTAGCAGCAGCCCTCGAACCCTTTTAGAAACCTCCTGCTTTATAGTGCCTCTGGGCAAGTGGCTCTCATAACCTTGATTCTGGGGGCACATTTTTCAAACTGATTGATGTGTTTATAGATTACGGTTGGCCTAAATCAGGGGTGGGCCAAAGGGCCTCCACAGGCCGGATCTGAATCCAATTAGGGCGAAGCCTCCTCCCACCCTGCCAGACCACGTGGCGCTTTGAAGTGCTGCTCGCAGGGGAGGGGGGGGAGAGCGGAGGAGGCTTTGCACGCTCCCCCAGGCCCTAATTGGCCTAGGGGCAGGGGAGTGAGGGAAGTCTCCTCCCACACCAGGGGCATGGGCACATTGGAGGAACGTGGGGTGGGGGTAAAGGCACTCCCTCACCCCCAGACCAATCATTGTCTGGGGATGGGGAACCTGGAAATATCTTGGCCCTGCCCCCTTCTGCTCGATGCCCTGCCCCTTCCTGTGCAGCCTGGGGCCACTTCAAAAATTTCCGAAGTGGCCCCCGGCCAAAAAATTATTGCCCACCCCATGCCTACATGCAGCCTGTGGGGCAAGCATGGACAGCAGAGATTTACAGCGTGGCCCTGATGTCCAATAAGGAGGCTGGTTTACGGGGTACAGGTGCCAGTGTGCTGCATTGCACACCAGACTGTAAAGGAACATAAGCCCGTAGCTTCCTGTGCTGGAAAGGTGAAGTGCTCATTGCCATAGATAGCATGATTTGTGCTGGCTGTGCTTTCCAGCTGTTCCAGGCCCATACAGCGAGCAAATCACACATGCATGTTCTGCTGGGCTCAGCACGGCTGTGAGGAATCAGAAGCTGTCTATGGGGAGCTCTTTTGGCAGTGACTGACTGTCTCTTTCATCCACAGATGCTGGAAGATTTGATGAACAGTCACAAAGCCCAGTCTGATGACTTGGACAAAACCAGGTTGGAGGCACGGAGCACCCAGCAGGAGCTCGGCCGCATCAAGTATGGGAAATGCACCTTCCAGGGGCCTTGTGGGAACTGTGGCACCACGCGTGTGCATACCCCATCATGGCTGGCAAGGTGGGGTGCATTCCCCACCCAGAGGAGCTCAGCTCATCAGCTGCAAGTGCAACTCATTGTATATCCAAGGGATCTTTCATCCCAAACCACACTGGAATGGCACAAGGGTGTGTGCTGCTGTCGGACCACTGTTCAGTGCCCATGTGGGGAATATCAGCTCAGTTGCTAGTGGGCAGGTCCCACATCACAGCTAGCAGTAACAGACCCTTGGCTTGCACCCTCAGAGAAGGCAGAGCTGAATTCCCCTCTTATTGTTAGAGGGGGGCCCCTGCAGGTCATGCCTGAGGCCTGTTCTCGAAGATGTGTGAGGGAAGTTGTCACGACCTGCTTGGTGGATAGAGAACATCCCGTTTTTAAATGCATAAACTGCTGACCTGCGAGCCCTGGAGGTTCCAGTATATGGGCAGCTGCGGTTCAAGTTTGTTTGGACAGGAGCCTCAACTAAGGGCTGATGGAGAGTTCAGTCTCTGAGGTCCATTCAGTCGTTGGTCTCTGCTGAGGCAGCTAACAAGGGGAGTATCTGTGATGGAGACATATGCTGGGAACTAGACTGAGTATCCCAATTCACTTCACACAGGCCCAGAGTAGCCAGCCAGAGTGAATTACTTCCTGCTATTCCTATTCTGGGCTGACCCTAGACTGTTGACGTAGAGATGAAAGGCTCCATATCTAAATCACGGTGCTCCTGTGGCCTTTAGTTCCTGTGGATATGCACAGTGTAATCAAGCATGCTCATGTTCCCCCTCCCCAAATCCTCTGCCATGGACACAGGCTGACATCTGTAGCCCCTTCTCTTGTCAGTCCCTGAATGAATCCACTTGGTGGTGTTCAGTAGGTGGTGACTCTCATTCTTTTGCTTTCTGTCACGTCTGCAGGAATTCCCTTCTGTCTGGGGCCTCTTCTCTTGAAGAGATGCTCACTTGTGTCCCTTAAACCTCTGCCCTTCCATGCATCACCCTTGCTCTCTTCTTGCAGGCCTGTGCTGTCATATTCCCATGAAAGAACACAGTGAGAAAGGAAACTGACTCTTCTTCTTGGCTGTGATCTCCACTCAGCTGGGCCTTGCATGCTCTGGCTTCTTTCCTGGCGAGGATGGTGACATTTGAGCTTCCCCTTCAGTGATCCTTAGCTTCGCGCTATTGTTCCTCTAACTGTGTCCTTGTCTTTCCAGTCCTCCTGGCTCTGGGGTATCAGTGAACATCCTAGTTGACTTGGGCTTAGCTGGGGATTTTGTATCACTTTCCCACACACCCTGGAGCCATAATGATGTACAGAGCCAGTCAGTCTGAAGGATCTCAAAACACATGCAGCACGGTGACACCAACAATCGCGCCACCCGCCTCTGCAATCATCACTTTTGGCGTAGCAGGTGGTGGGCTCTTTAACAGCCAACAGCAGCACTGGGTAGCAGTTTGGGGCAGGGTGTGAAGCATAGTATCCTATTGAAACTGCCTGGAGTGGGAGGAGCCTCGGAAGACAGTATAGCTATTGCAAAAAGAATTGAGCCAGGACCCTGGAGACACGTGCATGGCCCCCGCAGGGAAGAACTCTTCACATCATGCGGTAGTGCCCCAACTGACGGGCACTTGCAGCGCTGGTTGGCTCTGCGAGGAGCTGTGTCGAGCTCTCTCCTTGTGATTCAGGGCCTTCGAAGGAGACTGGTGGGGAATGACACTACAAACATTATGCATTCCCTAGAGCTTTCCAGCCAAGGATCACAAAGCCCTTTTCAGACACAGTTCACTTCTGCAGTCTTCCTCCTCTGTCACCGGTGAGGTGCATGTGACAATGTTTACCACCCAGATGGAGAAAGAACAGTAACAGAACTGGGATTGGAATCCATGTGTCCTGACTTGTTCTCTCTTCTGATACCTCTCTTAGTCCCTTATATTCCCGCTTGCCCTCAAAAATCCATAAATAACATGAGTGTTCTTAGTGGAAAATATTGGTGAAATCATCCATGGTCCAGCATGGCTCTGTTGCTAGAATCGCCTTGATGAATTTGCTCTGACATCAGAAACCAAACTCACCTCCTGTACTAATAACTCACCATGGAGGATGTTATGGGAACTTGGTGAGTCATCTCCAATAATGACCTTTAATTGCAAGTTGTCCTCTAATTAGGTATTGATTCTCTTTCTCTTTCTGTAGTAGCCTCAGGTCTTTTCTGCCTCCCCCACCACACACCCTATGTCGAATGAGTTGCTCAGCAGAGCTGAATTCACTTTGAATCACAAGTTTAACAAAACACCTCACTGCAGAAAAGCCACAAATGAATTTTGTCTCTCCTGGTAGGCGCTGCAGTCCTGGAACTAATCGGTGATGTTGCTTTTCTTTTAATCAGATCCACAGTCACTGACCTGAAAGAGCAAATGAAAACCCTGCCCTTGGAGAAGCCACACACTAAGCCCACAGGAAAGGAAAGTGCTCGTGGGAGTAAGTGATGCTAGTTCTCTCGGGTAGAGCTGATGGGGAATTTTCTGACAAAATAAGAGTTTTCTTGGCAGTGGCTGGTTTGTTGAACCTGAAGTGTTTTGTGGAAACATCTTAGGTTTGACAAATGTTCACTGAATCACAGACAGTTACTGGGGAAATCTGATTTGCTGGTGGGCTGCTGAGTGGAGCCCAGGACTTCCAGCATCTGTGGCTCTGGGGTAGCTTCATCTGCAGATTGCCTGGGGGCTAGGGAGCAGGGGGTTTCCAAGGTGTGCGATTCTGGGAAGTACTGCCATGTTAAGGCTTCTGGGCTCCCTGCCTGAAAATCTCAGAAGTCCTGGTTCTAACAGGCTCAGTTCCCTGGTTTGCATCAGAGAGCTGCGAAGTCCAGAGAATTCTAGTAATGTCACTTCATGGAACTACTTGCCTTGGGAAGAGATTATAGTTTGGAGATAGCCAGGGGTCTGGCTGGCTTCTCTGTTTCCTTCATCTCTCCTATGGTCCTGCTTCGTTTGTCTTTAACCACAACAGAGTCAGAGACGGGAGAGTTTGGTGCAGGTGTTGCCTCCAGGACACGTTCAGCATGTGTCCAGTGCAGGTCCTGTCTTGGTTTACTTGATTCAGGGCCTGGCTCTCCATCCCTTTGCTTGGCAGAGTAGGTGCACGAGGCTAGGAAACCAGAATGTGTGTATTGCCTTGAAGGCAGCGAGGAATCAGGCCTGTGGTCATTAACCATGAGCTCAGCTCTCGACTTACCCTGCTTGCTGGCGTGTTTCTCATAGAGGAAGGCAGTGATTTGTTGAGAGAGGAGGAGACACTTTCTTCATCCCTGTGTGAAGAGTCTGCCTCTGAGCTCAGTCTCACAGATGTCAGCTCGGATGAGCTCTCCAGCTCCACAGAGAGTAAGGAGCTTGAAGGTAAGAGGAGTATGGCTGGCTTAAGAGTCCTTGATGCCCTGAGAGTATAGTTGTCAGTGGGAGTGTGGATGGTAGATGTGTGACTGCCTTGGGATAGGGGTCAGGGATCTGTCTGACCAGTCTCTGTTTGTTTGGAGTCCCTAAAAATGTTTCAATATTTGTGATGCCCTAAGATCCCACTCACTTGACTAGAGCCCTAAGGCTGTGTCCAAATTTGGTGTATGTATTTGGGAGGCAGCATGGTCTAATGGTCAGAGCATTGGAATGGGAGTCAGACTTCTTGAGTCTAATCCCAGCTCTCCGCTTGTTAATCGATTTACTTTCCAGAGCACCTTGTCTGTATGTTGTCAGGCTTACTCATTTGGAAGGGGCTATGTAGACAGAAGTGTTATTTTGCATAAAACAGAGCAAACTGCAGCCTCTTACACCTGTATTATTAAGGGGCAGCCCAGAGGGAGGGACGTATATCATCTTCCAGCATGCAGTGTTCCAGAGGCCTTCCTTTGCATCCTGGCGGTCTAATATGTCCACGTGGTGTACTAAATATGGAGGCTGTTTGAGTTCTGCATTGTAGAACTGCACTCCCTCCCACCAAAGTACATTGTTCTCTGATCTGATAAAGGGATTCTAGACTGCTGGCTGTGATGCTTTGGGGACTCCAGCTGCATAGCTTGTGACTTGACTAGTATTGTAAAGTTAAGAAATGTTTGTATCATGGAATACCTTTGTGTAAATATCTGGTATCCACCATGCTTGTGTCAGGTTTCTCCAGCCCAGGGACAGTGGTGGGCAGCTAGAATGTAATGGCTGCCTATCTAGGGGAAACACCTGAATGACAGTGGGTTAGTTGGGAAAGCATCTTCTGGCCTCAACTTGTCTGCAGGGAGGGAGGAAGTGGAGAGAGGAAAGGACAGAGACAGAAGTGAGAATGGAGTTTACGCAGCCTCCGAGAGCCACACAGACGATTTTGGGCAGGGGAGGGGAGGGGAGGTGGGGAGAGGAGGCTTCGTGTTTTGGAACGCAAGCCATGCACTGCTGCAGAAGGACCCTGGATGGCCCTAAAGGATTCTGATCCTGGCCCAAAGAACTGTGTCCAGGGGCTGGGCAGCAGGCTGCATTATCAGAGTTCCCAGGCGGGTGTGCTGGATAATAGAGCTGCACCCGGAGAGTGAGCCCAGAGGTCCCAACATGGGGACAGTACTGTCTTCAGTTCAGACTTTGGAGGCTTAAAACAGGCTGGTGAGAGGCCAAGAGGGGTGCTTGACTGGGCCTGTGACAGTAGCTTCCAAAGCACTTAGATCACAGTTAAAATTGTGGTGCCTGTAGGCAGCATTTCCTTGCCAAAACTGCCCTGTTGTTGGCTCCTCCCTTCCAGTCTTGGTTCAGGATAACATTAAGCTGCAGTATGAGGGACACGTATTCCTGCTGCTGCTAACACTCAGCATTCCCCAGTGGTGCCAGGGGGTCAGTTTTTAATGTCACTCCCAGTTTGGTTAGGTGCTGGCATTCAGCCAGCGAGGTGGAAAAAGGAAAATCACTTATTTTCAAAAGTGTCATCTTCCAAACTGTATAACTTTGGCCTGCAGCATTGCTTCCGGATGAAGACCCTTGCATTTGCATTAACACTTGCATTAGCTTTGGGGGAATTCCCAGCTCCAGGAACAAAGGGGTTAATGTTCTTTTAAAGTAAATACATGCCCTACTTCAGTAAGACGCTTAAGATTCTTGTGAATGGGGGCTTTAAAGACACATAAAACTGCCTTGTGTTCTGTTTTTTTCTAAATACAAAATCCCACTGAGTTGGTCTTCACTAGTAAAGCTGCTACAATTAACAGCTTTGCAGATGCAGTTGTGGCATGTCCAGTTGCTGTTAGGATGCTGCTAGCCATGACTCATCATGGGGAAATTCTCTTCTCCCGTATAACTTGCAGGCACATGCCCGGGACAGACATCTGATCAGCAGAGCCCTGTGTTAGATAACATGCCTAATTTCATAATTGGAAACTTGTTACCCTATATTAGTTACAGTAAACATTTATATCCTGGTAGCACCCACAGGCCAGGATCGGGATCGTAGTAGGATGCCCAAAAGCTGCTAGCAGGCAAGGGACTATGATTAAAAAATATATTAGTCATTGTGTTTGCTTGTACTTGTGTCCACCTCAGTAGATGATGAGTTGGCATTGCTTGGAGTTCATTGGTGACTCCAAGCCAGCAGATCAGCTTTGGTTACAGGGAGGTTGTGCTCAGGGGCTGAAGTTTACCCTTGGGCCATTTTTCTTGGTTGATGGTGATGACTTGCGCCTCAGAGTCCAGAGCATAGCTAACTCCTTGTAATGTGTCCATAGGCTCCAAAGACATCTCTAGCCTGGAGCTGGAGGAAAACTCCGCCAGGGAGGAGGCTGGAAGCATCTCAGAGGAGGAGAAGGACCTCAGCAGTGACCTGTCTGACAGTCTGCCTGAACTTAATTTGAGTGATCTTTAACGCACAGCCACAGAAAGGCCCCTTCTGTCACATAAGAAAACAAATTAAAGATGGAGAGGGAATTGGTGTCTCAAAATGGACAGGTTCCTCGTCCGAACTGTCGGCCACTTGGGTGGTTGGGGATGGAGGGGTGTTGCAGTGACTCAAAGTGATCCCCTTGCTGGGAAACAGGCTGCTACTGGGCCATACTCTCCAGAGGAAACCCATTGGGTTGTAAGGTTTGTTCTAATTCTTTGTTAGCTACAATGCTGGGCGTGTTTATGGAGACATGTTCTGTCCTCTCTGGGTGGGTGGGGAACAGTGCCCTAGCGGGTCAGATAAGGGCCAAGAAGCCTCTCAGACTAAGTGGCATCTGAGTGTGCCGAGTGCTGGTAAATCCCTTCCCACTCAGGCAATTGAAATGGCTTAAAAGGCTCCATTCCTGGAACAGTGTTTTCATGTCAATCCATAAAGGGAAATTTGCTTTAATGCAGGAGAAAACGGCTGAAATGGAGAGAGGCTACGGCCTAAAATCCTGCCGTTCCCATTCTTCAGGCCTTGCACATCCGAGGTGCTTAAATAAAGATTTCCTAAGTAATGATGGTGATTTTATAACAGTTACTTTATGGTGGGGGAATGAATGAGTGTTAGATGAAAGTTGGAGAGCAACCGAGGAGAGCTAATGTGCTTGACATTCCAAGCCCAGTGCTAGAGAGGTGCACAAGAGGGAGGAGTCCAAGGGGCTGTGTGACCCTTCCCTAAGATACCAGCGTTGCTCATCCTGGAAAATGAGTAGAAAAGGGAGGTGGCGTTGATTCGGGGGAGGTGTCTAGTGCAGTCTGGCAGAGTCCAGTTGCGGCTCTGTTTGAACTGCCAGCAAAGGAAATAAATAGCTTGTTAATGAAATTCATTGTGGTGCTAAACTAGCAGCAGGAGCTAGGTCAGTCATTGAGGACAGGCCGATCAGGGCCATGCCAGAGAGTGCGCCAGTGTCATGTGGGGAACCATACCCCCAGTTCCCACTCCAAGGGACAGGAAAGCTAGATAGCGGTGACCCTGACAGACATGGGGGCTACGTCTACACTGCAGGCTTTTTGTGCAAGAACTTTTTGCAGAAGAGATCTTCAAAAAGTTCTTGTGCAAAAGCACGTCCACACTGCCATGGACGCTGTTGCGCAAGAAAGCTCTGATTGCCTTTCACAGAATGGTCACCAGAGCACCTGTGTTTTTTCCGAAAGGGCTGTCTTGTGCAAGAAACCCCCGTTGTCCGTCCACACCTGCCTTTTTGCAGAAGAGCTCTTGCCCAAAAAGGCTTATTCCTTGTAGAAAGAGGAATAACTCTTGCACAAAAAGCCCTCTCTTCTGACGATCTACTGTACTTTTTCTTGCGCAAAAACATGCTTGTAGTGTGGACACTCCATGAGTTTTTGCGCAAAAACTCTGTAGTGTCGACATAGCCCTAGTGTGGTGAGAATGGATGCCACATTTAACATGACTTGCAATAGGGATCATTGTCAAAAAGGCTGGTGCAATCACCATGCTGAGTGAGTGTTCGGTATCTCCGTACCAGAACTTTATTCCCCATCTGCTGGGAGTCCAGAGAGGAGCAATGGAAATGAAAAGGGGCTGCAGGAAGTGATGGGGGGGCGGAGTACAGGGTAACTTATTTAAACTTGAGCTGTGCCTAATCAGGCAGGGCTGGGCTGAGTGATGATGGCCGAGGGTGCAAGGTGAGAACTCTGTACAACATACCTCCTACTGCAGCAGCTTCCTCCATGCTAGAGATTAGGCTGAGAGTAGTCAGCATCTCCTAAACGGGGAGCAGCTGCTTTCTGCTTGCCCAGCAGCCAGGTCTGCTTCCTTGGGAGGACCCCAGTGTGTGAATGACAGCCATGAGATGCTGCCTCGGATTCCAGAGCCTGCCTGGATGGAGAAGACTTTGTTCTAGCCAGGTTGGGACATGGCACTGTCTCATGGCCTGGGATTCCAGAAGCTAAAACTGGACAAGACCCTATGGAACAATTGTGCCTTGCCCAGCACCTGGGCTCACAGTGCTCGCCTACAGTGAGGCTGCCTGAAAAACAAATGGGGTGATTTTCCCTGAAAGTTCCACACAGTCCCTTTTGGAAGATGCCTGATTCCCCTTCCCTTCCTCCAAAGCAGGTGCAGGCAGTGCTGCATGTCTCACCCACGGAGTTCACACTTTACAAAGGCAGGCAAGAATTTTGACCCCCTCACCCCCTTTACAGGTGGGGAAACTGAGACATGGAGCAGGTAACTAGTGAGTCGGGGCCGTGCAAGGATTAGACCTGTGGAACCCTATACTAATTTCAGTTGTTTGAAGCTGCACCCAGTAAAACACTTCTTAATGAGCCACAGAGGGTAGCCATGGTAGTCTGTAACTTTGAAAACAATATGTGGTCCCGTGGCACCTTAAAGTTTAACCAAAGTCTAGAGAATCACAAGCTTTCGTGGGCAAAACCCACTTAATGAGTCACGCTACTGTCTTAAAGCAAACTGAGGGATGCATTCCAGTGTGCAAGCCGCCTCGTGTTCCAAGCAGAGCCTCTCACTTAGCATCCAGAGGGGTTTTGTTTGGGCACTGACGCAACAGTGAGTTGTTAAGAAGACATCAGATAGGGCTGGCAGTGTTCATCTCCCTTCCTGCAGCTCCTGGGGATGACTCTGTGCGCAGGGTGCTCGCTCTTGTCAGCCAGAACTGCACAGGGCAACCAGCATGGCCAATTTCAGGGGAAAAGTGCTTCAGAAGGTGAGAGGATTAAAGTGTGGGGGAGGGGGAAATTAGCCTGCAGGAGATTAAGTCAACAGATGTTGCATTACAGTTCAAAGAGTTGGCACATGGCCGTGCTGCAAAGCCATATTAATTCTGGGCAGTTCCTAACAGACCTGGTTTTCAGCTGGGGGAAGTACAAGGTAACTCATTTACCTCTTCCTTTACTTGAGCTGTGCATTTGGGGCTGGATCTAACTGCAAGTTCAGAGGAACTGGAGTTCTGCAGAAGTTATCTCTAATCTGTGATCAGCACCATGCCCAGGGCATGCTCTGGGCTGAGTCCCATATTATTTACTAGTTAGGGCCTGTTGATGTTGCAAAATCAACCCCGGCAGGGGATCTGATCCCAGTCTGGGAGTTCCAACCAACATGAAACAGGATTCCTGTTGTACAATGAATGGGGCCGACCTTCTCAGGTCTCTCTAAAGTTAGCAGAAGTGGGAGCTAGCATGCCCTCTTTAGCAGAGTGCGGGGAGATGACTGAATTCAGGACACAAGGGCTACTGTGGCATAATTGACTTACAGGATTCTCAGTACAAAAAAAAAATCCATTCCCATTGATCAGACTGAGTGAGCATTATTAATTACCTAACCCTGAATGCAACGCATGAGCGTGGGGTCTGGTACTGATAGGGTCCATTGTTGGGCAATTGCATTTCTCTACTTTTCTTTCATGCTGTGGCACTTGGTCATTTCCTGGGACATCAACATGGTCACTGGTTTAGGGTTTGGGGCTTTTTTGCAGATGATAAAGAAACAATTCCTTTTCTGCTTTACAGGGAGTGAGGGGAAGAGCAGCCGCTTTTCCCCTGCTGCAACTGACAAAGTGATATCAATTACACAGACACAGAGGGGGCAATCTTATTTTCCTGAACCCACAGGTGTAGGTGACTTAGGAAAAGGGAACTGTATTGTGCTGCTGTCCCCAATTTCCCTAGTGGAAACTACAAACTAATGCTAGGAATTGTCTATGCTCCAGGGGAAAAAAAATTTGAGTATGAGCTCAGAGTAACTCGCTGCTGATGGCCTGGTTAAAAAGTCCTGTGTTTCATATGAATTCATAGCACCTAACAGCAAAAGGAAAGTTCCCAACTGTGCCTCTCAATCTGGTTAGTGCTCCAGCTCCCTGAAACAGCGTTTCTTGGAAAAACAGGCAGAAAACCTTTTAAAGTTTCAGCCTTCAGCATTGATCTGTGGCTACAGCTCACAGGAGGAAGACTATATACATGTGATACTTGATCACAGAGCAATAAAAAGAAGAGGCTACTCACCTTGTGGAGTAACTGTAGTGCTTTGAGCTGAGCCCCCCATTGGCGCTCTACTTAAGTGTGCATACACCTTTTGGGCCTCAGATTTTCGGTTAAGAGTGTCCATTTGCCGCCCCCCTGCTCTTATGTAGACACAGCTGTGCAGGTGAGGAGCCCTCAGTTCTTTCTCCATCCAAATATCCAAGAACCGACAGTCCAAAGCATAGGGCAAGGAGTATGGGTAATGGTGCACCCACAGAGGGACACGTCTTGAAGAACCACAGTTCCTGCACAAGGTGAGTTACCTCCCTTGTCATGTCCCTGTGGGTGATCCACTTTCAGGTGACCTGCAAAGGGAGGTGAAAGCTTTGCAACTCAGTCCAAGACTGAAGACAGGACGGCAGTACCAAGCGCTCTGTCCGAGCTGACAGCATGGACCTAGGCAGTACGCGCTGGGGACATGCAGCAAGTCTGCATAGCTTCGAGATCGGAGTGCTCTCAAAGCTGTGGCAGAGTATGTTTTTCTCCTCTGGGGCGGGGATAGGGGAAAGAGTGCCGTCTGCATCACTGCAAGTGATGAAACACCCAGCGAGTCACTCCTAAGTCTCTGTGGACCCCTTGGATCGCTCTGTGGTAGAGAGGAACCGACCAGCTGATTTCTGAAATTGCTTGGTCCTATCTAGGTAAAAGGCTCATCTACTATCTCAAATACAATAGGTGGTTTCGTGGTGAGATTTATGTGGTTTAGGGAAAAATAGTGGCAGGGCGATGGCCTAGTAAAGAGAGAAATCTAAGAGCACTTGTGGTAAGAATTCAGAGTCTGTCCATAGAGACCCTGTCCTTGAAAAATGCCATAAAAGAGGATTCTGTCATCAGGGTCCTCAACCTGTGATTGTACAAAAGCCGTTTTCATAGATAAATGAAGCAAGTGCTGTAGGTTCAGCTGGAGGTACCCGCGTACCATGCTGAGATCCCAAGGACAGGGTCCTTAACCTTGGAGGTGAGGTTCTCTAATCCCTTAGTAAATCTTGAGGACATTGAGTGAGCATACAGGGAAAGCCCTTCTAGAAGGGGAGGAAATGCTGATATCATACCCTGATGAATCTCAATAGAGCTCATGGATAACCTGATTTTTTCAGGTTGTTAGAGCTCATATTGAAAATCAAAATGGAGTTTGTGAACTAAGGAGGACTTTAACATGGAACCCAAGTAACTTTTCCACCAAAACATCATTTTGCACACAGCACATGGCTGTGCTCACGACACCATCAAGGTGCACACGGCACCAAATCTGCACAAGGCTCCTGTCACGTGCACTTGTCATGCTACGTCTTTGCACTCAGGCCCTTTAATGTTTTCCCGCCTCGGGTTCTATAAAACCTCAATTCCTGAGGGGATCAGGTCGGCAGTTTTTCCTGTTCCACCTGGAGGAGAGTCGCTCAGCCCAGTGACAAACCAGACCCTACTCCACTACCACCAACAGGGTGCTCTGGTCCACAGTTGTGGCAATTGCCCAGCTAAGTGAACCCCAGCTACCTGCCCCCACACTACCGAATCGTGATACCACACAGACCTTCGTTCTGTCGGTTGTGGCGAATGCCCTCCAGAGCACTGTCTACCCCAGTGGTTCCCAAACTTTTTGGCATCATGCCCCCCTTTTTGATTTTTGGAAAATCCTCCCCCCGCCCCCAAATAGCAGCAAAACTTGAGAAAAAAAAAGGGGACTGAACAGGGCAGCAAAACTTGATGGGGGGGGGAGGAGGCTGGGTCACCTCACGCCCCCCAGTTTGGGAACCCATGGTCTACCCTGTGGTTCCTGAACAGTTTAGTCATCCCTTGCAAAAGCAGGGACTGATTACAAACTGAACTGTTTTCCTCATCACTTGTCATCATACCATTGCTAGCCCACTTGGAAGGACTCCTCAGTGTTCCTCCTCTAAGACTAACAGCAGCCAAAGAGTAGAAGGTCCTGAGCTTCAGCATCAACAAGCCTTGGACAGGAGTATAGTATTTTACTGTTTGTCTTTATCTGTACTATCTTCTATTACAGCTGTGGGTGAGGGGTTGGTTATATTCAGTGTTATAATCCATGACCACTGTTTTATCTTATATTTTACCTGTTGTACTTCACAATATATTCATAAATTTAAAACACGAGTCTGTGTTTTCTTTGGGGTTGAGAAATCCACTGTGATTAGATATGGTAGTTTCCAGGGCGTACCATCTTCTAGGACAAAGGCATTTACCATCAATTAAGATCAGGCCTCTGTAAAATCCCTGTTAGTGTGCCTTTGCTAACAAGGTCCAGCCAGTAATAATCCAAGACGACCAAGCGCAAAGGGGATTCAGGCACAAGAGGGGGATGACGACACCAGTGGTTGAATCTTTTCTATTTCCGAAGGCAAGAAATTCAGCTTGACTCCCTTCTACTGTAATGCCTGTTGAGCGGTGGGATTCCAGCCCTGTGAACCAGCTATGAGCCATGGGCAGCAGAGGACCTGTAGGTTGGTGTGAAGCATGCGAGCTGCATCCTGGGAGAGGAGGTGATGGATGGATGGAAGCTCGAACACCGGCTGGACACGTAAGTGACACGGGTAAGGCTACTGAACCTGTCTTGGACAGGTTGGTACTACCAGGATAACCCTGGCTTTGTCCTCTCTGATCTCACTCGTCATCCTTAGGATTAGCCGTGGCGGGGAGAATGTGCAGAAAAGGGCCGTTGTCCAGGGAAGGAGATTCCCCAAGAGTGGCAGGCTACCTCTTGAGCAGAATCGGAATGTGGCAGAGCTCTGGTCATATTCCACGGGGTCCTGCACTTGAGGGATTTTTAGTATGCCTGAAAGGCTTGCGGTGACCCTCCCACTACCTCTTGCTTCTCACCAAGGGTTCTCTGCTTAATGAGCAGTCTCATCATAGGCAAGTCACTAGTTTTAAGGGGAAAACCCTTCTATGGTCCAAAAAGTCCCTTTTCCCTGGTGGCAGCCCACTGGGCATGGGAAGGGTTGGGGGGGGGAAACCTGCTTTCACCCACTTACTCTGGGTTCCAGCCCAGGGCCCTAGGTAGCAGCCACAAGTGGGGCTCCTGCCCTTATCCCCACAGAACAGCAGCCTCTCCCTGGGCCACTTCCCCAACCACCCCCCCAGCACCTTCACCCTAGCATCTAGGGAAAAACCCTTCCTGCTTGCAAGTCTCCACTCTGCACTTCCTCCTCTCTAGTCCATCTGTCTTCTCCTTCCCCCACCTTACCTGAGGGGAAGCTTTTTATAGTAGCACAGCAGTCTTAACTGGCACAAGGTGCCCAATTAGCCTGCTGCTGCAGGCCGGCTCTTAATGAGTCCCAGGTGCCCACCTGTCTTAATTGCTGAGCAGCAGTCTCTGGCCACCTATGCAGGGAACATAAACCCACACACCAAGATACCTGTGTACCTGCCCTCCACCAAACTCCTGCAGCCTATGGTCTTGGGTCTGCCACAGGGGACAGACACATACCTTGCTGCTTGAAGAGGGCCACTTCTGGAAGCTCCCATCTTTGGAATATCCCATGAAGGATTTGAGAGTCCAACTCCACCGTCATATTCCTGGGAGAAAAACGTGCTGAGCACATTGGCTGTGACAGTCTAGGCTCCAGGAAGGTAAATGACTCAGGTCTGAATCTGATGGGCTACAGACCAGTCCCATAACTTTATAGAGCTGGTGCACAGGGAGTGGAAATCTTGCTCCTCCCTGTTTGCTGATACAGAGGACAGGCAAGCCACATTGATACTGATGAAATAGCCCCTGATGTGAGGAGAGAACTGAAGGCAGGTGTTCCTGCCTTCCAACTGGGTGATATGGAAAGTAGTTTCCTTGAAGTGACTCTCTGCCCTGAGTGGCAGGGTATTGGACCGTGCTTCTCAGTCTAGTCAGTCGTTGGGCAGATGGAAGGGACGCTGACGCAAACACGGAGGTGATTGTTCCACCAGTCTACAGAGCTCTTCACCTGGAGGGGAACCATGGACCCTGTTTTGTCCAAGCTCTCTCTGATTGAGGCCTGGGTCCTTCTGAACCAGCCCTGCAAGCAGCAGCGGCGTGATCTCACATGTTTTTTTACAAATGTGCAAGCTGCCACATGATCCAGCAGCTGTAAATGGCTCCTCACTGTAGTTTGGGGACTGCCTTGAATAGGAGCATGACCAGCTTTGAGAAGGTCCTGACTCTCTCCATTGGAAAGGCTCTGGCTGCTGCTGAATTCAAGTATACCCCCTTTAATTTGCTGTACAGGAGCTCACATGGATTATTTTCTATTTAGCTGGAAACCCCAGCACTGGGAGAAAGCAAGAATTTCTGGGCAAAGGTCAGCACTGCTCCAGAAGATCAGCCTTCATGTAGCCTGATGTCGAGATACAAGAATGCTAAAATTGCCTCTTTCTAGAGGTAGGCATCCACCACGGCTGGAACTTTGGAGCACTCCCTTGGAGCTGGAGAGCAGCAGGAGTTCTCAGTATTGAAAATGCTCCTGTCCCAGGGTAAAATATAGTTATTTCCTGTGTGCAGGATAAACTGCTGCTTGGAAACAGATATCCTATAGGCCAGAAAGCCATCTCCTGCCTCTAGAGAAGGCAATTTAGCTGCCAGAATCACCAACCTTACCTTCTGAGAGTGCAAATTTGTTCAGTCATCTTCGATCTTCCTCCATGTCCTCCACTGGGGAGTCCCAGTGGAAAAAGGAGACAAGTCCTGAGGTACCAGGAAGCCACAGGCCCAGAGACCGGGGCCTCAATCATGTTTGAACATAAGAGTGGCCAGACTGACATCAGACCAGCTGGCCCACTGTCCTGTCTTCCAATACTGGGCAGTGCCAGGTGCCCCAGAGGGAGGGAACAGAGCAGGGAATCATCCAGTGATCCATCCTCTGTTGCCCATTCCCAGCCTCTGATAAACAGAGCTAGGGACCACCCTGGCTAAAGCCATGGATGGACCCAGTCATTCAGTACCTGTAAGCAGTAAGGACTCCGGCTGGTGTAAAACTGACAGGCTCCTGGTGTAGCAGAATTCCTGCGCTTAGCAAGGGAGGTGTAGAGGAGGATGGCACCATTCATCTGGAGCACAGAGATGCTGGGACTTCAATTTTTCCTAGTACTAATGGTGCCAAGTGAGAGAGCAGATGTAAGTCTGATGTAGACTAAAGGAATGCGTGTCCTGGGCCTCCTGGTATTTCATAGATGGTACCAGAGGCTTGCTGGCGCTGTGCTTGTCCAAAGCATTCTGGGATCTCCTGGTCCTGCCAGTCCTGGAGGAAGAACCCTTTGCAGTATCAAACCAAGAAGCCGAGCCTTCTACACCATGGATGTAGTGACTGATTGGGGCCTTTTGGGAGCCTCCATCTTGTGGTGGGAGACTGAGTGCCTCTTTGGAGATTCCCGTAAGTCCTCTGAAGTCTTCATCCTCTGGAGAGAGACATGAGCCAAGGTGGACAAGGCACTGGGTTGGAGACAGATCTATGGGGCGTGAGTCTCTGGACCTGACTCAGACGCAGGTCACAGGGAGCGCTCCGTTATCAGAAACCTCCATTTGGTCTCCTGATGCTTCTGTGCTCTAGCTCAGCTGTTCCTAAACTGGGGTCTGCAAGGGTACTCCTGGGGGTTCAGGAGTCAGGGGTTGCTACCCTGCTGATCAACTCCTCTGCCTCCCTCCCAGTGCTAAGTCACGGAACAGGTGTTCAGCAGCATGCCAGAGGCATTGGGAGGGTGGGAGAGGGTGGGCAGAGGCGGGGCAGGTATGGAGTGAAGGGCAAAAAGAGGTGGGGCAGAATCAAGCCGGGAGGGGGGGGGGAAGAGGTGGAGCGGATGCAGGGTCTGGGTCTGAGCAGCCATTGAGTACCCTTGCGAAAAATTAGAAGCTTCAGGCGGGAGCCAAGTTAGTCTGTACAGGATAAACTTAAAAAAAACAACAACAAACAACGGTCGGGTAGCACTTTAAAGACTAACAAAACGTGTCGATGGGATCATGAGCTTTCGTGGGCACGGTGGGTCATCTGAAGAAGTGGGCTATGCCCACAAAAGCTCATGATCCCATCGACACGTTTTGTTAGTCTTTCAAGTGCTACCAGACCATTTGCTGAAAAACTAGAAGCCAGCTTGGGGATCCATGAAACATTTTAAATCAAAATGGGGGGGGGGGGTCCTTGGGTTGCTAAAGTTTAGGAACCACAGCTCTAGCTTTGAGAGCTAGGAGAAAGATCCAGTTACACAGATATCAGACGCTGTCTAGCAATGGATACGCAGACCGGAATAGGATCTTGGCAGGAGAGGGAACGTTTGGAGCCTGGCGAGCCAGGCCTGCCCAGCCAAGCCAAATAAACTTCCTGGAAAAAGGGAAAGAAGGAAGGGGGGAGGCCCCAAACTGCTCACTGTGTCTCTTTCTAGACTGGCAACTACACCACGAAACGGAATAAAAGAACTGAAGAACGTGCTCTGGCCCCACATGGCTCCCTCAGGCCGAGGCTGTAGAGAAGGAACTGAGGACGCTTTGCCTGTGCAGGTCTAGCTACCCTTGTGTGGCATGAATAGCACAGGCAGAACCCACCCTGTCAACAGAAAATCTCCGATGAAGGACTCGAGCGTGTGCCTGCAGGGCCGTGCTCATCGGCATGCTACTCGAAGAGCCTGAATTTATATCCCTTTTCACCTGGAGAAGTTTTATAAGCTAGACGCTGTGATCACGTCCCTCTACCGACAACCAGAAACTGGAGGTGGAAAACAAGAGTGATTGTGAATTGTACTAGACAAATCTACCACTTAACATATTTTAACTTCTTATAATTTAGTAGATAAACAGCACTAGGTCATTCCTCCCATGCATGACCGGGGTGAGATTGGTGTTCCCTGCAACTTGTTCATAGAAAAGTGAGGCTGGAAGGGACCTTAAGAGGCCATGCAATCCAGCCCTCTGCTGAAGCAGGGCTAAGTAAATCTAGACCCTCCCTGACAGATGAGAATCTAAGCTTTTCTCTTAAAAGCTTCTAAGCCTGTTCCAAAGCTTAACTCCCCTTGGAGTTAGAAACTTCTTCCTAATCGCCAACTGAATCTCCCTTGCTGCAGAGGAAGCCCATTACATCTCTGTTCACCTCCAGTTTCTCTTAACAGACTTGGAAGACGGTTACCACAGCTTGGCCGGCCTTGTTCCAAAAGTGGACTGTAAAGCGGGGGAGAATTGCGGAAGTGCCGAACTCTAGTCCTAGCATTCTCAACGTCTGGGTGCTCTAGTGTGCCTGGAAACCTACACCCTGATTCCCAGCACCGTGTCCATGTACAGTGGCTTGCAGGGGGCTGTTTAAAGGGCATCTGGAAGCACAGTGGAACTGCGGGAGCAGAGGTCAGAGTCCCTTAACCCCTGCAAATGGCAGCCTTGTTTCTCTCACTCCATGCCAAAGCGTCAGAGAACGGGGCATTTCTGGCCACTGGGTCAGGAGACTCCAAATGTCATTGTCCCCCGTGTTCCTGCGCACTCCCTGGCCCAACCACAGCAGCTGGGGTCACGGCCTCATTTGGGGCCACTGTTCAGACAAGGTGAGTTGCAATCACAGGTGGGAGAACTAGTGAGAAATCATGTGCTACAGGATCCCAGGGGAGACACTTCCGGGTAACCCAGTGCCAGGACCATGGAGCACACTAAGGTAATGCAGACCACAGCAGCACACCCCTCCCCCCCCCCAGGCATAACCAGGATACTGGGGACCATGAAGGGGAGAGCCAATGGCAAGATAAGAGTTGTGGGTCTTGCCTACTTCAGCATCATATGCTGCATGCTAGCAAATAGACCAGGATTTCAAGCTGGGCACAGACAGGCTAACTAAGGTCTAAAGGTGCTATTCAAATGTTGCATGCTTGGCAGGCTAGGACGTAATAACTAGGGCTGTGAATGGTTAGCTAGTTAACTGGGGGGGGGGGGGGGGGAGAGGGAGCAGATCTCATTTGCGGCAGGCCCAGCCCAAGTGCGCTGGGGGAAAGATGCTCCAGCCCAGCCACAGTGGTTGGGGGGCTGCTCCAGCACACCCAGGCTGCCCCCACCTACCCTCATTTAATCCATTAATTGGTGAAACTTAATGCATAACTGGTTAACTAATTAAACACAATTTTACATTACTGAGGTCAAATCCACCAGCAGAGGCCTAGGCCGGGACAAGACAGACCAATTCATGGCAGACAGACACTAAAAAGGGCCCAGCACCCCCCGCTGGGCATGTGGAAACGCTTCACCATTCCTGCTGATCCTGCCTCACTTTACAGTGCTGATGGGATGACTTCCAAAGACACAAGGGGCTGCTGGGGGCCCACTCCCACTGGCTCTCCCTCACCCCCAGGCCTCTACAATCCAGGCTCTCTTTAGCTTCCTTATGTTGACGTCATTGGGTTGAATTGCAGATGTCATTTAACCATCACCAGGTTTGCCATGCAACAGCAGACCTCCTCCGCTCGGTCGCTAGTGCTACGTGTGCTTGGCCCGCACGAGACTGTCAGCATCTGGAACTTTATTGCAAAAAAATCCACTATTAACATATTTTACAGAGGAAGTTGCACTTGGGTGTTTGGCGAGTTCTCCCCCCTCCCCCGGGGAACGACGCAGGCAAGTTTGGGAGAGTCAGTCCTTGCCACTCACTCCAGCCAACACAGCCCCACTGACGCCAGCTTGCGCCCGTGTCGGCCAGGAGAAAGTTCTGCTCTTTCCAGCGCGCTCTGTGCTGCTCTGGTTGCCAAACATCGGCAGCCCCCTCTCCTCCAGCTGCGGAAACAAGGCTGCAGCCTCAGTGAAACTGCTGAGGGCCTCAGTGTTGGGCATTTTACCCCTTTGACAACTGCCCTCTAATTTTCATACAATTTAGAGAGGGGAAAAAAATCAAATACGTTCCCTGCGGCATGTACTTCTGGGTGTGTCTCAGCACAGTTAACAGACCTAAGTCCACAGCCGACAAACAAACATCAACTACTCTGATCTCTCCCCAGCTACAGCCAAAGGCCCACTGCAATGCAGTTCATCTGCCCCGGTTGCAGAAGACCAGTTCTCCAGCTGCATGGCCTGAATCATTGCCATTAAAGCCACCGGTAGGACTTATCTGGGTCCTGCTAGCGGGCAACCAGGTCCTCCCAAAAGCTAATGTGGTAACTAGCCCAGCTGGGCCACTGTGTGTCCATGGGGCAAGGGCCTCATTGGCAAATTGCTAACCTAGCAGCCCACCAGTCCCCTAGACTGTTCTGGCAGTGTGCACACGCTGCCTCTGAGCCAAGACAACTGTCTGAGACCTGAGAAAAACACGGCTTTTGTTTTATACCAACGCCCCCAGCATCACTCTTAACAGAGAGACCTCACCAACCGCGGCCCAGGTCCCTGGTAGGGGCTGCGCCCAGGCACAGCTGAGCGGGACACCAGCAAGACCTTCAGAAGGGCTAAGAAGATACAGAAATAGGCACGAGCCACGGTATGGGAAGGGAGAAGACCTAGAAACGGGTATAGGTGTGAGAGAGAGAATGGGGCAGGTGGCAACACAGAACAGAAAAAACCCACACGGCCTCTGCCCAGCTGCACACATGGAACAGACCCATCCTGCCCCAGACACCAGCTTCTGTCCCCAGGGAGCCCAATGGCAGCTGGCTGGCTCCAGCCCAGCGTCTCTCTGTTTACTTATTATGCAGCCGCAAAAGCACTCAGGTGACACAAGGGCAGAGCTGTCAGCCCCTGGGATTGGTCTTCAGAAGCAAGGGAGCCCCACAGTCTGCCCTTCCAAGGCACAAAATAATGGCAAAGGCTCTTTGGGGGGAGAGAAGGGGGGCATAAAGTGCCCTACCCCGGGAATCTCCCCCTTCCCACTGATCAGAGCAGGCGAGGGAGGTCACGGCACAGTCCGGGCAGGGCAGCCTCCAGCAGCCAGAGCGGGTTCCAAGTGCAACAAATGACACTCTGGTGGCCCAGACACGGGCCTTTGTGTTCCTTCTCCACGCTGAGGCTACCCTGGCAACGGCCCAGCCTTGGGAAATGGCTTAGGGTTGTGCTGCTGCCCACAGGGAGAGAACCAGGGATTTTCTTTTGAGACAAACAGGCAAGTTCCCCGTCCCCCCTGGACAGTGCTACACAAGCCCCAGTTATGTGGGTCCCCTCCCTCTGCAGCGTGATGAAAAGCCTTCCCATTACCCCCACCCCAGCGACAGTCTCCTCCCGCAGCTACCAGGCAGCTTGCCTGGGTGGGGAGAAGCGGGCTGCCGTTCACCATGGGCCTGCAAGATTCTCTGGGAAGTGAGGAGCTGATCCTACCACTGAAGTGGAGAGAGGAAAAATGTGCAAAAAACCCACAAAGCAAGAGGGAGCCAGCGGGAGCCGGTCTGCTCCCCACCCTTGTTTCCCAGTGGGAAGTAAGGTCCTTTGCTCACGTTGTGTGGACCAAGACCGCATCTCCTTACACAAGCCCTGGCCTGAGAGCAGCGCTGCTGAGACTTCCAGGTGAGTCCTCTCCAGAGACTGTCGGCAAACCATCAGCTCAGCTGCCAGGCTTAAAACGCAAGGTGAAACGCCCCTCGTCTGTCTTCTCGGTGTTTAGAGGTGGTCAGGATGCTCGGCGCACAGAGCAGAGGGAAGGGCCAGAGCTAGACTCTCACTGGCCCCAGCTCTCAGAATAAAACTTTAAAACCAAACTTTTACAAAAGTTTAAAACAAACAAACCAACCCACTCATCTGCAATGAGTGTTTCAGTCAAGTGCAAAAATCAGAGCCACCTTCTCCCTCCCCCATCCTGCAGAGTTCTTCCTGGACCAGATCCTCGGGGGCCTACTGCTCAAGGAACTCCAGCGCTCCCCTAAACCTGGATGGAGGGTTCTCTTCTGGCTACCTAGTAGCTGTAGAGGGAGAGGGGCGTATCCTCCATCATGTCGTCCTATGAGCAAAGGAAAAAACAGGCAACATTAGCATCTGCCACCTCATGGGCTGGAGGGGGACTGGTCCAGATCTGGGGCACGACCGCATCCAAGGATGTGGGATCCAGCCAGTGCCAGGCCCACAGCCCCTCCATTCACAGTGCAGCTGCTTTGCCATTTCCAGCCCCTGAGCTCCCCAAGCAGAGCCCTCGGCAAGGGATCGCCCTCTCTGGAGGAGCTGCCTTGCCTTCCTCCCATGGCCGTCGGAAGGGGCTGGAGCAGGCACAGGTGGGAACTAAGGATGTTAACGAACGAGTAATTTACTAGTCGAGTAGTGGATGGAATTTCCATCGACTACTCGATCAGCACTTCCACATTCCTCCTCTGAAATGTACAAGGGCCCCCCCCCCGCTGGGGCTTTTGTACATTTCAAAGGAAGAATGCAGAACTCCCCATGCAGCCGGGGGCCAGCGGGAAGTCCCGCTGACTCTGGGCTCCACCAGGGCTCCTATGCTTTGAAATGCACAAGAGCCCGCGGGGTAGATAGAGGCAGTGGGGGAGGGGGTGGAACATCCTTCATGGGAACACGGCTGGGAGATTCCCTTTCCCCACAGGCCCACTCATGCAGCTCAGATGGCAGAGGAGAGAATTCTGGAGAAGCCCTGTCGTAGCTGCTCCCCAGAGGTGTTCTGGGACCAGGATCCCTCTCCTTCCTCCCACCACCACTCCAGCCAGGCTGGTCTCCCGTCCACAGGAGTCAGTCCAGCAGAGGGGTGGTCTCTGCGGAAGGACCAGATGCAAACATCGCACCCCTCCCCACCCAAGCTGTGTGGTTCTCACTGTTCTTCTGGGGCGCCGTGAGGCAGGACAACCGGTACGGAACACTCACTGCAGCTGGTTCCTGGAGACGCGAGGCAGCCATGTGTTCCACTTGGGTCATGCACACCCACCCCACAAGAGCTGTGGACATCTGCCTAATAGCTGTAGAGGAGTGATGCTCGTGCCTTGTGGCCATAGCCCCTCCCCGGCTACATGAGGGGCCCCTCTGTGACTCCCTCAGCTCCTTCGCTCTGAACGCCAGGACCCGAGTCCTGCTGGGAGGGCTGTGGACTGCACATCAGAGCCAGTTACAGAAGGTGTCCACTTGGTCGCCTCTGTGTAGATGTGAGCGTGTATTAAGCAGTACCTCCATTCACCCCAAGAGGCAGGGCTCAGAGTTGACCTCCTCCTACTAGAGTCTGCATTCACTCTGGAAGGTGCCGTTATGGTGTAATGTGAATGTACATAATGATCCTCACATTATGGGCCCTGCAAACACCCAATACGGAAAAGCCACCGAGGAACGTTATGGACGTTGCTACTGCCGGCGTAGAACGAGCTCACGTCTACTGACGGGGCAGAGCAGAAGCTGTTTATTTTGCTGTCTTGGTGCAGAAAGTTATCCGTTTGGAGACTGCCTGTGAAGAGACCATGTGACCTTGTATGTGATCTGCCTGTAACACAAATAGGCCAGGTAAAGCATGAACCAGTTGAGTCTGGGGTACAGCCAGAAGGCTAGATAGACATCATCTGGCCTCTACGGTATGGAGATGGTGTTGCAGTGGACCTAAATGTTGCTTAGAAACAAACATGGGTAAATATTCCTCCTGGTTCAAATGAAACTGAGAAGCCACTTTAGACTGAAGTTTCGGATGCTGTCGTAAAGTTACTTTGTCTTTGGAGAAGCATGTACAAGGAGGCTCTGCCATTGAAGCCTGCAACTCTCATGCACTCCTTAGGGATGTCCTGACGGCCAGGAATGCAGTTTTCTAACACAAAAGAGTGGGAAAGGACGAGATGCCAAGGACTCAAACAGAAGTCTGATTAAGGCCACTAGGACTGAGTTAATGTTCCACAGAGGAACTGGCCCTGGGACTGGGGAATGCAGAGGGAGTAATTTTAAGACTCTTCCACCGAAGAAGACTGATCTTCCTTGAATGGGGGGCATGAAATGCTGCTACTGCTGCCTGATGCTCTTTCAATGAGCGAAACGCAAGCTGCAGCAGCTGAAGTTACAGCAGGTACTTCCAAACGTCCCGGACAGACGCCAGTGATGGTTGGATTCTCCAAGCTAATGACCATACCGAAAAATTGATTCCATTTCACTGACTAGGCCATCCTGGTGGAGGATCTTCCACTGTTAAGGAGGACTTGGACCACGCCAAATGCTGCTCTTTCCTCCCCTTCCACCACGCAGCACCCACACTGGGATCCAGGGAGCCGAGCACAGGGTGCAAGATGCAGCCTTGGCTCTGAATAAGCTGGGATGGGGACATAGTGGCATGGAAGGCCAACTAAGCAGTGCAAGAAGGTCATTGAGGCAGAGTGAGGCCTCTTGCTCCAGCCACAATCTCTGTCCTTTCAGCACTCAAAGATGACCCAACCCGACCCACCCCAGCAGGGAGGTGTCGGTAGCAACCAACCTGGTGGGCCAGGGCCAGACAAAGGGAACAAATATCATCGGGACACATCCACCCTGCGCAGAGTCCAGGCGCAATGCAGAAAGACACAACAATCTGTCTAGAGGGTGAAGAGTCGGACAGCAGACCATCCTGTGCCACATTTAAAGGGGGCAAAAGTGTAACCTTGCAAATCGGACCACCTGAGTGCAAACAGATGCGTCTGAACCATTGTGGGAGACTGAGCCTGCAGACTGAGGCAAAGATGGGACATTGTCTGAAAATGGTCAGTTGGAAGAAAAATTCTCAGCATCATGGAATCTAATAGGGTCCTAGTGAACTCTGTTTTCTGAGTGGGAGTCCAGGTTGACTTTCCAGTGTTTAGAAATGAGACCCAGATGGAGCAAGCACAGTGATGCCGACATGAACGAGAACTTCCTGTCTGGATCTGCCCCTCAGTAACCAGCTGTCCAGATGCAGGAAGGTGTGAATTCCCTTCTTCCTGAGAGATGCTATAACCACCACCACGCATTTGGTAAAAGCCTGGGGGACAGAGAAGAGGCCGAATGGAAGCTCTGCATACTGAAAGCGGTGTGTTGCCACAAACAACCTTTCTGTGGCTTGGCAAAATGGCCACATTTAAATAGGCATCGTGAAAGTCGAGAGCAGCAAATAAGTCGTTCTGAGATAATCAAAGAATCACAGAACACTAGAACTGGAAGGGACCTGGAGAAGTCATCAAGTCCTGTCCCCTGCCCTCATGGCAGGACCAAGCACAGTCTGTATCATCCCTGATAGAGGAACGGGGAGGGCGCGTGCGGAGGAACTGGATAGCACGACCCGGCATGAGAGTGTTTAGGACCCGCTGCTCGGTAGCAACGGAGCCCCAGGCACTGTGAAAACGAGCCAGGCTGCCCCCAGCATGGGGAGGGGCGGAGCTACAAGTGGAGAGTGCCCTGGAATCGAAATGGGCACCGACGGTTCCGGGGAGGGAACGAGGAATGGCTCAACGCCAAGCCCCCTTCCCCCCCCACTTCCCCAGGGGAACTCTGCCCCTTTCTGGGGTAGTCTCGGGGCAGAGGGAGCCCACTGCTGCTGTTGGACACTGCACCGGCCCCCCTGCACTGCCCGCCATGACAGTTCTGTCCAGAATGGCATCAGGCTGTCAAAGGCCAACTCCCCAATTGCGGACGGGACACTGGGCACCAAGCCTGAATTCTGCAGTCTCCTCACAGCGCTTTTCCACGTGCTCAGCCACAGGCCATACGCAAACCCGCATGCTCCAAAGGGACTGAGCTGGCTGAAGGGGCGTAGCGCTGCTGGGGAGGGGCACTCAACCAGAGGCAGACGGCTGCAGGATGGCCACCCATTCGTGCGTCTTGTCCTGCAAGAGCTGCACTTGGATACCGAGGGAAGCAGCCACGTGCCACCAAAAGTCTCGGTTTGCCTTAAAATCCACCAGTATCAAGGGGAAGGGGGAGCCAGGCAGCACAGCATCATCTGGCGACAAAGACGCGGCCCTCAACCGTACCAAAGCTGGGCCTTGTTAAAGACCATGGAGGCTACACTGGTGCCTGGGCCTGCGGTGGATTGACAGTCACAGAGCCGGCCAGCGATTCTGTATCAGAGACACAAAGCGGGACCTCCGCAGGGGAGGAGTGTCCCATGGATGTAGCAGGCCGTAGCCACCAGGCCAGAGCCTCTGTCTTGGCCACGAGGGGAGCACAGTCCTGGTCCCCATAATGGTCCGTCAGCAGCCCGCATGCTGGTCAGGTGACGGGGAGCGGCAGGAGGACGACCCCGACTCAGAGGTTGAGTAACCTCAAGATCCTGGGGATAAGGGTGGAGCGAGGCCAGAAGCAGCGAGTCACTGATGCGTCCATTGCCCAGAACGAGGCAGGAAGTGGCACTGCTGGCGATGGACGCAGCACAGTGGCAGCCGCGTCACTCCCAAAGCCGGCAGCCGAATGGGCGTGTTTGACAGCACTGACGTTAAGGGAGGCGACTGCCACCAGGGAAGCATTTGCTGGGCCGACATGCTGGGGAGACGCCCACGACCAGATCCCCTGCACCGATTCTGGTCCTGGCTCTGCTCCCACACCCTGCGGAAGGGGAGCGCTGGGGTGCGGCGCTGGCAGAACGCAGAGCTCAGTGGCTCGTTCAGTCGACCAACGGGGCTACCCAGTGACACAGCCCTGGACCAAGAGGGAGGTCAGGGCCAAGAGGCAAAGGAGCTGCCTGGTCCACTGCTGACATGGAAACAGTCAGAACTTGCATCTCCCTCTTCAGACTCTGCACACCTGAACCGGCATCAGCTCCCTAGTCGGAAGAGTTAGCGGAACTCGCGCCATCCCATGGGGCGTCCCGACTCCGTGCCAGCTCATGCGTTTGCTGGGGGAGGCAGAGTCACCACCGAGATCTGGCACAGCGCAGCTTGCCAAGAGGAAGGCGGCATAAAACCACTGTCGGCAGGGAAGGGCTCTTCTGCTTCTTTGGAGAGGCAACGGCTCCGAAACACGAAGCCGCAGCACTCGGAGTCCAAGGGAGATCTGCCACCCGAGAAGGGCCTCGGGACGGGCGCAGGTCCCAGGCCATGTGAGCCCGTCCCTTGTAGGATGAGCAGATCACACAACACTCTACCATGGGCATCGCCAGCAAGCACCAGGGGTGGGGAGCGCGACCCCAACGCAAAGGACGATGTTTAAACCCTGGTGAGGGCATCGTGGAAGCAAACAAACGAGTACCACGCACGCGCAGGGTCCTACGAAGCACGTACACGCCCCAAGGGAAAGGCAAAGCTCCTTGAGAGGTTGGGATGTTGAGCTCACAAAGAGCTCTGATTCCAGCCACGACAGGTGATGAGGAGGAACCGAGAGAGGGCAAGGGCAGCATTGCCTCCTGTAGCCCAGGGGTGGGGTTATGGCCGGGGCCACGCATGCTGCTCCTGGATACACCTGGCAAATTTCTCTGGCTCCGGTGCGCTGGGCATGCAGACCCCAGCGGAACACACGGCGCCATCTACTCCATGGAGAAGTTTGCAGCCCAAAGGATAAATAGTGCTTGCCTCACCCACCGTGGAAATGCAGCCTCTTCTGGGGGAGGGGGGGGATGGCAGCGGGGTGACAGCCACCCAGGAACACTGCCTGACACAGCAGGGCAGGGGCGGGGAATGCCAGGAGCGAGGAAGTCAGGCACTTGGGCGGCCTGCACACTGTCCGTCTTCTGGAACAGGGACGGCAAGGCGCAGCCTGTCTCCGTCTCCCGACCTCTTGGCAGTGAGCCTTGGAGGCGGGTCTCCAGATCCCCCCCCCAAGCCCCTTTCCCCTGGCGGAATTCCCTCTGTGCGGCTCATGGCCGTCGCTGTGAGCACAGCCAAAGGGCAACTACAGCCCAGCCTGACCCCAGAGCAGGGAGCCAGCCCTGAGCTGAGCCGGCGGGGTGGGGCGAGGGGCAATCACTCACCATGGGCAGGTCCTGCAGGCGCCGGAACTCCACGCGGCTGTTGCGCTGCCGGTATCTCAGGAGGCCCACCAGGGCAAGGATCCCGACCATGACGGCAAACATGGAGACCACCCCGATCACCAGAGGGTCGGCTCCCATCGTGCTGGCTACGGCTGAGCTGGGCAGGTCTGCGGGGAGGAGACGGTATGGAGAGGGTAAGGCCCTGGGGCAGAGCTCAGAGCTGGAACAGCCGATCCCCAATCTCGCCCTGGGCTCCCCCACACTCCGACCCACTTGTCAAATTCCTCTCGCACGTCCCTAGTCTTGCCGCCCTTGGAATAACCCGGCAGGGGGAGCAGAGAGGGGCGCACGTGGGTGGGGCCTGGAGGACATGTACCTTGAATATCGTCGTCTCCCACGTCCAACACAGACGGCTTCTCATGCATGGGATCAGCGGATGGCTCCATTCTGGCGGTGGTAGCTGCCCTGGTGGTGGAGGAAGCTCCGGTGGTTGCCACGGTGGTGCCGGCGGTGGTAGCTGCAGGTGTGCTCCCTGTCGTCACGGCAACGGGGACTGTAGTGGGCCCTGCAGTGCTCTCCTCGGTGGTGCTCTCAGGGGTGGTGTGTGGCCTGGGATCAGGGGTCCCTGGCCTGGGCTCCGAAGTGTTGAATGGAGAAGACTCCAGCTGGGAGCTGCCCGTTGTGGCTGCAGAGAAGAAAGAGGCTGTCAGGTGAAAGCCTGAGTGTGCCCACCCCTGCCCCCTGCGCAGCCTGGAAGGGCCGCAGGGCGGGAGGTGGCACCGCTGGCCCCTAGGGGGTGCATCCAGCCCCTCGTGGCTTGGCACAGCCCAGTGCAGCAGCAAGTGTGAGCAGAGCCAAGTAGTGCTGTCACTGCTCTGGACTGATGCTGGGATACAGGAGAGCAGCCCTTGGCCCTGGGTGACGGTGCACGTACGTGGGAAGGAAAGGGCGAATCTGTTGTCCTTTTGGGGAAGAGAGGGTTTAGCAGCGAAGGTTTATAACTCTGCCCTTCCCCCCCTCCAGAGACAGCTGGCTGATGTGGTACAGAGCAGGGAGCAGCCTCTCCATCTGCAAGACTTTGTGGGGAGTCAGGGGCACTCAGCCCCACGCTGGGACCGGGCCCTATGTCCCCCGGTGGGCGGTGCTGGGGGAGAAGGTTCTCCCCGTACACGGGAGTAGCAGGAAGCCTCACCCAGCGAGTCCTTTGGTGGCGGATGTGTTGGAACCACAGCCGTGGCGCCAGTCGGCTCCATGGTGCTGGAGGGCTCTGTTCCTTCCTGGGTGGGCTGGCTGGCATTTGTGGCGTTGGCCACTGGAGCCAGAGGCTCAACGCTGCTGTTGGCCGACAGGTTCTTATTCCGGAGCCCGGGCGTCGCGTTCTTGGCGATGGCTGGGGCAGGCGTGTGCAGCCTTCCGCCTGTGGCGCCGGCAGTGGCGTTGGGACTGCGCGGGACGGGGGACTCGTCCAGCCGGAGAGTGCTGTTGAAACTGGGCTGCGCGGTGGCCGCGTTCTCATCAGTGCTAGTCGCAGGAGGGGCAGTCACCTCCCGGCTGAAGCCACCAGCCTCACTGGGTGGAAATGAACCTGGCACCGTGCTGGGCTGAGCTGTCAGCGACTCCTGCCCATCTCCTAGTGCTGGAAAGAAGGGAGAGAAATGCTGAAAGGGATGATGTCCCTGCCACATAAGCCAGGGGACCCAGGGTGTATGGAGGCTAGGGCAGGAACCAATCTGGCCAGCAATCCTGTCCGGTCTCTCCCTAAGGCAGCGCCACTGTCAGATCTCACACTCCCATCATGCTCTGGAACCTCTCCACTCGCGCCTCAAAACTGGGAGTTCATGAAGGCCAAAAAGCCACAATTCTATGGTCAACAAAGAGGATGGCCACAGAACAAAGCCCGCCCCGGTTCAAGGGGGGAAGTGAAGGCACCATTCAAAAATAAAAATAAAAAATGCCATCCCAAAAGGACAAAAAGGGTAAGTAGACAGCAACAGTAAATCGCAGGGTATAAGAGGGTAAAATATTGATAAGGGAAGCTAAGGACACTGGGACTAAGGAAATTAAACAAGGGTCTATATTAGAAACAAAAAGGAATTTTATTGATAAATACTCATTACTAGATGGAAGTGGTAAAATAGTTAATGATGCAGAAAAGACGGAAGTGTTCTACAAATATTTCTGTTCTGTGTCTGTAAAGAAGCAGAATGATGTAATTATATGAGAACTATTACCGAGGAACTGGGAAAGTAAGTATTTAACTAAGGAGAACGTCAGACAGCATCTATGAGCAACAGACACTTTAAAATCAGCAGGCCCACATGCCTGGCACCTAGGAATTCCAAAAGTTGGCTGAGAAGATTTCTGGTTCTCTGATGTTAATGTTTAATAAATCTTGGACTGGCAGGGAAATTCCAAGACTGGAGGAGTGCTAGTGGTGAGCAAATACTGTATTCAAAAAGGGCAGCGGGGATGACCTGACTTACTATATATCAGTTAGCCTGACGTCAATCCTGGGCAAAATAATCAAAAAGCTGGTGCAGCATTCAATAAATAGCTAATGGAAATATAAATAATGCCAGTCAACATGGTTCTATGGAAAATACATCTTGTCAAAACAACCCTGATTTCACTTTTTGATGAGATTAAACATTTGGTTGATAAAAACAACCGTGTACCGTGGTGGAGTGGCACTGTATATGAAAGATAATGTAGAATCAAATGAAATAAAAATATTAAGTGAATCAACATGTTCAATAGAATCGCTATGGATAGTAATTCCATGCTCCAATAATAAGAAATTAGCAGTAGGGATATATTACCAGCCACCTGACCAGGACAGCGATACTGACATTGAAATGCTGAGGGAGATTAGAGAGGCTACCAGAATAAAGAACTCTATAATAATGGGGGATTTTAATTATCCCCATATTGACTGGGTACATGTCACCTCAGGAAGAGAAGCGGAGATAAAATTTCTCAATGGCCTAAATGACTGCTTCTTGGAGCAGCTGGTGCAGGAACCCACAAGGGGACAGGCAATTCTCGATTTAGTCCTGAGTGGAGTGCAGGATCAGGTCCAGGAAATAACCGTTACAGGACCGCTTGGGAATAGTGACCATAATATAACAACATTCAACATTCCTGTGGTGGGTAGAACACCTCAGCAGTCCAGCACCCTTGCATTTAATTTCAAAAAGGGGAATTACACAAAAATGAGGAGGCTAGTTAAACAGAAATTAAAAGGCACAGTGACTAGAGCCAAATCCCTGCAAGCTGCATGGAAACTTTTTAAAGACACCATAATAGAGGCCCAACTTAAATGTATACCCCAAATTAAAAAACATAGCAAGAAACCTAAAAAAGTGTCACCGTGGCTTAACCACCATGTAAAAAGCAGTGAGGGACAAAAAGGCATCTTTTAAGAAGTGGAAGTCCAATCCTAGTAAGATAAATAGAAAGGAACATAAACACTGTCAAATCAAGTGTAAAAATGTAATAAGAAAAGCAAAAAAAGATTTTGAGGAACAGCTAGCCAAAAACTCAAAAAGAAATAACAAAATGTTTTTTAAATACATTAGAAGCAGGAAGCCTGCTAAAAAATCTGTGGGTCCCCTAGACGATCGAACTATAAAAGGCGCAATCAAGGACGATAAAGCCATTGCGGAGAAACTAAATGATTTCTTTGCTTCAGTCTTCACGGCTGAGGACGTTGGGGAGATTCCCAAATCTGCACCGTCCTTTGTGGGGGATGAATCTGAGGAACTGTCCCGGATTGAAGTGTCATTAGAGGAGGTTTTGAAACAAATAGAAAAACTTAATGTTAACAAATCTCCGGGACCGGATGGCATTCATCCAAGGGTTCTAAAAGAACTCAAATGGGAAATTGCTGAACTATTATCTGTGGTTTGTAACCTATCCCTTAAATCGGCTTCCGTACCTAACGACTGGAAGGTAGCCAACGTGACACCAATATTTAAAAAGGGCTCTAGAGGCGATCCGGGCAATTACAGACCGGTAAGTCTAACTTCGGTACCGGGCAAATTAGTCGAAACAATAGTAAAGAATAAAATTGTGACGCATGTAGAAGAACATAATTTGTTGGACAAAAGTCAACATGGTTTCTGTAAAGGGAAATCCTGTCTTACTGATCTATTAGAGTTCTTTGAAGGGGTTAACAAACATGCGGACAAGGGGGATCCAGTAGATATAGTATACTTAAATTTTCAGAAAGCCTTTGACAAGGTCCCTCACCAAAGGCTCTTGTGTAAATTACATGGCCATAGGATAAGCGGGAAGGTCCTTTCTTGGATTGAGAACTGGTTAAAAGACAGGAAACAAAGGGTAGGAATAAATGGTAAATTTTCAGAATGGAGAGGGGTAACTAGTGGTGTCCCCCAAGGGTCAGTCGTAGGACCAATCCTGTTCAACTTATTCATAAATGATCTGGAGAAAGGGGTAAGCAGTGAGGTGGTAAAGTTTGCAGATGATACCAAACTGTTTAGGATAGTCAAGACAGAAGCAGACTGTGAGGGACTCCAAGAAGATCTCACCAAACTGAGTGATTGGGCAACAAAATGGCAAATGAAATTTAATGTGGATAAGTGTAAAGTAATGCACATCGGGAAAAATAACCCCAACTATACGTACAGTATGATGGGGGCTAATTTGGCTACGACAAATCAGGAAAGAGATCTTGGAGTTATCGTGGACAGTTCTCTGAAAACTTCCACGCAGTGTGCAGCGGCGGTCAAAAAGGCCAATAGGATGCTAGGAATTATTAAGAAAGGGATAGAAAATAAGACCCAGAATATCTTACTGCCCCTGTATAAAACTATGGTACGCCCACATCTTGAATACTGTGTACAGATGTGGTCTCCTCACCTCAAAAAAGATATTTTGGCCTTGGAAAGGGTTCAGAAAAGGGCAACTACAATGATTAGGGGTTTGGAACGGGTCCCATATGAGGAGAGGTTAAAGCGACTGGGACTTTTCAGTTTAGAAAAGAGGAGACTGAGGGGGGATATGATAGAGGTATATAAAATCATGAGTGGTGTGGAGAGGGCCGATAAAGAAAAGTTATTTATTAGTTCCCTAAATAGAAGAACTAGAGGACATCAAATGAAATTAATGGGTAGCAGGTTTAAAACTAATAAAAGAAAGTTCTTCTTCACACAGCGTGTAGTCAGCCTGTGGAACTCCTTGCCAGAGGAGGCTGTGAAGGCTAGGACTAGAATAGAGTTTAAAGAGAAGCTAGATAAGTTCATGGAGGTTAGGTCCATAAAAGGCTATTAGCCAGGGGATAAAATGATGTCCTTGGCCTCTGTTTGTCAGAGGCTGGAGAGGGATGGCAGGAGACAAATCGCTTGATCATTGTCTTCGGTCCACCCTCTCTGGGTCACCTGGTGCTGGCCACTGTCGGCAGACAGGATACTGGGCTAGATGGACCTTTTGGTCTGACCCAGTACGGCCATTCTTATGTTCTTATGTACATGTAGTAGTATCTTTTGTACTGCGTTTGATTCAGTACCACGCATCGCGGATTACAATACTAGCACCCCACAATATCAACACACATGGTAAACGGATGGAGAACTGGCACGCTGACAGATCTTAAAGAGCAGCTGTCCATGGAGATCATGGAAAGGGGGCATGGCAGGGATTGGACTAGAGTGGACGCTATTCAATAGTGTCACCCGTGATTGGGAAGTAAATATAAAATTGCTGTTGATAAAAGTATGATGCAAAGGCTGGCAAATAGTGCGGAGGACAGGGAAGTCATGCAGAGCAAGCTGGATGACTCAGTAAGCGGGTCTGTTCCAATAAAAATGAAATTGGATTTAATACAGCGGAGTGCAAACTTCTACCTTTAGGAACAAGGAGCAGAGCCCATAGCTATAGAACGGGGGCTGGTAGCCTGGACGGCAGTGCCTCTGAGAATACTGCATACACTCATGCCTGTGCTTAACGTTAAGAGCATGACTAATACCACGCATGTCAAACGCACGTACGTAAGTATCTGCAGTATCAGGACCACCGAGGGGAGCCCCCGCTGGCACACCCTACACAGCGAGAGGCCCGGCAGCGTAAGTTATGCTCACACAGGCCTTGCCCCGATTCCAGCCATCAGTGGCTGGGCACAGGTCCAAACGCCTAGGGTAGGGAAAGCTCGTTGCAATCTGCATGGCTCCAGCTTAGTGCCCCCTTGCCAAGCGGGCTCCCATGGAACATTGTGGAGAAATGCTGCCCGCATCATGCTGGGACCCCGCGCAAGTCCCGAGACAGCACGGCGGCGGGTGACGCAAGGAGAGCCCGCCCGTTCAAAGGCACGCCAGGAGCCAGTCCAGCAACAGGCAGCAAGCCGAGATCTCAGAAGGGAGAGACGGGGGGGAGCTAAATTTATTCTGGCTCACGGAAAGGGTACGCGTGGGGTTGTGAAAGCCTATAAATCTCTGAAGGGAAATATACAGCCAAGGACTAAAATCTAGTAGCAGCAGGGACTCTGGGGGCTGGCAGAACTGCTAAGCGCACACTGTGTGAGGGTCTGAGACAGCCCAGATGTCCCCGGACAAGTCAAGCTGGGTCTGAGGTGTTGTGTGCCCACCCCTACCCCGCCCTACTCATAAGCGCCGGGGCCAGCAGCTCTCAGCCTGGGAATAAATAGATTCTCCCACGTCTCTCTCGGCGCACACACTGAGAGGCTGCCCCGCAAACAGGAAGTGCTTGCATGGGGCCAGAGAAGGGGAGCGGTGCTGCTGCAGGCCCACAAGGCCTGTTCCCTCGTGGGAACTGCTCACCCAGCCGGCGAGCTGGAGAAGGGGGAACCGGCAGGGCAGGGGCAGCTGTTCTTTCCCAAGGACAGGGCAGCCTCCCAGGTGCAGGCCAGAAGAGCAAAGCGCCCCTCCCCGCGCGTAGGCATCAGTGAACCCGCCTAGACCAAAGCAGGGTGCGGGCTTAACCCAGGGCCTCCCACCTCAAGGTGCAGCCCTCGGCACTGTGCCAGGGTGGGACAGGCCGGAAGGAGGGACGCCGAGGAAGTGCTGAGCTCCGGTTTCAGGGGGAGGCAGAGGCCAGGAGAGTTGTGCCCTCACACCACGCAGGCACGGTGCAGGCTCGCATTGGCTCTGTGCCTCAGAGGAGACTGGCTGAGCCCTTCTCAGAGCAGGGAAGGCCTGACCCTCTGCAGGTTCCCTGGCCAAGGGGAAGGGGAGCAGCCGGGCCCCCTGACATACCAGCTCCTCCCCTTTCTTTTCAGCCAGCTGCCAGGCAGTTGGCACCGGGGCTCAGGCTGGGGGCGTGGCTGACCAAGCTCCGAGGAGTCAGCATGTCTTGGGGGTGCAGGGAGGGGTTCACCTATTCTAAGCGCCTACGGGCTCAAGCTGCAGCCAGCCTGGCTCTGAGATCGAGGTTGCCTGGGGGAGCTGGTCTCTGCTATGTCCCATGGTGCAATCAACCCCTTGGGTTCAAGAAACTGCTTCATCGGTCTCTTTGTATGCCCCCACTTCCATGCTGGGCAAGGCCCCCCCCAATACTGCAGGGGTGGTGCTGTGCCTAGTGTCTCAGCGTGCAGGGAGAGAGCAGCCAAAGGGGAGTTTGGGCCACCTGCCTGCGCTGAGGGAGCATTCGGCTCCCAGCAAGGTGCTGTGATGCTGTTCACCCAACAGCCGGGAGGTGGTGGTGGTGGTGTGTGGGTGTGTGTTTCTCTCCTCTCTTTGAGAGCTCTGCCTGCGGGCCCCCGCCTGCCGAGGAGACAGGGGAATATGGAACCCGGGGGTGTCTGGATGAGATGGGCTGGGCCTCGGTCTCTTCTCGCTGCCCCAGCAAGATCACGGAGGTGCGGGGTGGCCCACAGGGATCTTAGTGCCACGGTCTTCGAGGGACTCGGTGGCTAGCGGAAATCTGCCCTCGGCGCTGTGGCTTAGAGGCCCAATCCCAGGGAGCCGCACACAAGGCAGCCTGTGAGGGTATTCAATCATGCTCTGCGTAGCCACAATAGCTGTTGCTGCTTTATCCCTTCGGCTGTCCCCGTGGTGCACACCCAGGCTCCGGGAACTTCACCTGGACAGCTGGGGCGGAACGCTGGGCCGTCTGCTCCTGGGGCCGAGCCCCTTACCCCGCGCTCCATGAGAGTCTTTGTGCCAGAGAGCCAGCGACAGAACCCCTCTCCCCACCAAAATCCTGCTCCTAACTAGGAATGTAAGAGTTCAACCAGTGAACTGATCGGGTCCAGCAAACTGTTAAATGCCCGTGGGCTGGCAGCTGCCGGGAGCCCACGGCTGTGTGTAACCGATGATGCGAAGAGAGGCTTATCGCCTGGATCTGTAATCGGTTACATGGCTAGTACTTAGCCGTTTTTACATTCCTGCTCCTAACCAGCACGTGGCTACAGCTCGTAGGTGGCTGAGCAAAGCACAGCCTTTATACTTGAATGGGGTATGGGCCGCTAAGGCCAGAGGAGGTAGTTACGGGAGAGGAGAAGAAAGTCCCAAGGGCAGTTAGCATCAGGGGGAGGAGAGGTACAGGGCTATCCCAGAGCACTAGTCCCCCTACGGGGCTGCCATCAGGAGCTTTGTCAAGAGGGCAAGGCTGGCTCCCTGCTCTCCCAGCCAGGTATCCTCGGCCTGCTTTCAGTGGTAATCACAGGGCAGGAAGCCTTTTCTCCCCACTCTGTCCAGTCCCTCCCATGGGGAGAGGGGTATCTGGGGAGGGGCCCGGCAGAGTGTGCAGCTCAGCCTTCATAAACAAGGAGTGAAACCCTCTAGTCCAGTGTTTAACGCTTCCAACGTTTCCTGACCCCTGTCACTGTTTCAGTCTAGTACATTAACAAGAGCCCCCTCCCTGCAGGGGTGGGCTGCCCTTCCAGCCCAGACCCTCATGGCAATGCCGTGCAGAACTGGAAATCTCACTTTCCCCATCTCACACTGCAGGTTAACACACAGGGTTTAACCAGTATTACCCACTTGTGCTAGGGATGTTAAATAGCGGTTAACTGACGAGTCGATTAACCTCATGAATTCTTATCGGTTAGTCGACTATTCTATAGTCCCCAGGGGTGGGCCGGCAGCCAGTGTGCTCCAGCTCCACACGCAAGGAGCCCCCTTCCAGCCCACGCTGCTGCCTCTGTATCAGCGTGGGGTGCCAGGCGGGACGTGGTCCACGAGGTGAGCTAGTTTAAAAACCAGCTCCCCTTGCAGACCAACTGCCTGTTGGCCCATGCTGCTGCCTCTAATACAGAGGCAGCAGCGTGGGGTGGCAGCAGCCCTGGTCTGGGACAGGAGGGTTCTGAGCTCCCAGACTGGAGCAAGCTAGAACTGAGCCAGGTTGCCTGCCTGGCTCCTAATACACTTTAAATGCAGAGCTGCAGCAGGGGTAGATCCTGGACCATGCCAGGACTGAGCCGGGCTGCCGGCCAGCCTGCTAAAAAATTTACTGGCAAAGGGGATGGGGGGAATGCATATAGTTGCAGTGATTCCCAAACTTTTCGGCATCATGCCCCCTTTTTGATTTGAGAAACCCTCGTGCCCCCCCTCCCAAAAAAACAGCAAGTGGGATTGATGGGTGTGTGTGTGTGTGTGGGTGGGTGGTGGTGGTGGTGGTGGTGGGGGGGGGGGGGCTGGGTTGCCTCGCACCCCCCCCCCCGGAATTTCTTCATGCCCCCCAGTTTGGGAACCCATTGTCTATAGCATTAACCTATAAGCTTTTGCTTATTGGTTAATCAGTTAATCGACTACACTAGCACATCCCTAATCTGTGCGTAAATCAGACATTGTGCTTTACAACATCAAAAGTTGCCAGCTTCCAGGGCTCAGAGCTGGCTGCACCACATCAGTCAGTAGCAGCTGAACTCCCTCCTCTCATAATGAAAGGGTGTCTTGGTTGCTTGCTCTGATTAGCAGCAGTCACCCAAACACGACCCTGGAGCCTCCCTGGCGGCCCTAGCAGCCCTTCTCCAAACTCTGAACAAAGGGAAGGGCAGGCTGGCTGGCAAGCCAAGGGATGTGCCAATAGCACAGGGTGCGACCATGGCTGGCTCCTGCAAATCCAAAACCTCCCCCTAAGGATATCCGGGTTCCTTAAGCTTAGAAGGAAATCACAGGTAAGTTGATGCCACCAGTTCACGCCCAGCTCACCTGGATACAGCTACGGAGCCTCGGCTCAGTGATCCAAGGCCGGTTCTAGAGGTGGGTGAGCCACGTGCCCACCAATCTCCAGCGAGCCTGTGCTACTTGGCTCTTTTGGGAGGGAGGCTGTGGGGGTTGCCCAGGCGGGGGAGGTGCAGCTCTGAAACATTTCCTACCCTGGCCTGCAAAGAGCGAAGGCTGCTCACACAGCATGTGCTCCTCAGAAGGCAACAGCAGGCAGAAGGCGAGGAAGTTACCGAGAATGGTGGGGGTGGAGGGTATGGAGAACCCCTCCCCACACCAGAGAAGGAGGACACATCTTGAACCTCAATCTAGAAGGAAAATGCTTCCGAAATCTCCTCCCATTGCGAGTCCTCCTGCAAGCTTCCACAAGAAGTCTTAGCCAACGGCATCAGGCGCATTTCCCTAGAGCAGCATTTCCCAGTTTCATTTGGCCAGTCTTATATATGGAGCTGAAACATTTTTAAATACAAGAAATCACGCGACAATACTGAAGTAAGGTATTCGCGAGAGCACAGCCTGCGGACTCCCATACAACCAACTGGTTTGACAGCAAAAGCTTCGACTTTGTCCGACGTGGCGCTAGCCTATTCGTATTGTCACCCACATGATCCATGCTCCTGGAGAGTGAGTGCGGGGATTTACTGCGGTATACAACAGGCGACTGCACCACTGACTGACTGCACGCAGCGCTGAGCAGTGACATCATTGTCCCGCTCTCTGGCTACGCTGGCATGACACGGGGACACGTACTGTGGCAAACACCAATGAAAATTGTTTTCAATAAAATTCATAAATGCTTCAATATTAATTATGATTATTTGTTAAATAATAAAATGTTATTGTGATGGAGTTTTCTCGTGGCACCCTTGTGTCACTTCCTGGAACCCCAGGGTTCCATGGAACACTGCCCTAGAAAGGGGGGGGGGGGGGAGTCTCAGGGCTCTGTGGGGGGGGATTTCCTTTAACCTTCCTGCTATGCCAGCCTGAGTCTCCTTCCTGTGTCTACACTGTGCCCCATATGACGGTGCAGCTGGGCCATGGCTAGTGGAGTTGTTTAAGGTGTGTGGTGTAGCCACTCTTTCCTACTGGGAGACAAAATAAAGCCACCCACAGTGAGGGACAGGAGCTTCATTGCTGGGAGCAGAGTTCCTGCCAACAGGGCTGTCCACACCAGTGCTTTCCATCACGACAGCTTTTAATATGGAGATATGCCTATTTCATAGAGCTGGATGGGACCTTGAGAAGTCATGGAGTCCACTCCCCTGCCCTCATGGCAGGACCAAGGACCATCCCTGGCAGATTTGCCCCAGATCCCTAAATGGTCCCTTCAAGGATTGAACTCACAACTCTGGGTTTAGCAGGCCAGTGCTCAAACCACTGAGCTAGCCCTCCCACCCAGTCATTCAGGGGGGTGTTTTGTGTAGATGCAGCCTCAGTCTGAAGCGCTTCAACAGCCCATTAGTCTTGTTTGCTCTGGGCTGATGTTAATGGAGAGAAGGCAGCAGCAGAACTTGGAGGCAACAGGCCTCCCCAGCAGGAGACCCGAAACATTCTTTTGCTCCCCTCCTCCCAGAATCTGGGGTCTCTGGCTCCTGTGCTCAGTTCAGGCCCATCACGGGCTAGACCCAGTTAAGCGCCTTTCCCCCTGCTGATTAGAGGGGGTAGGATCCTTCGCTCCCCTGTGCGCCATGGGAGGCACAGCCGGTCCGTCTGGGAGGCACAGCCGGTCCAGCCTGCAGGGACCAGGTACAGTCCTAGACTCTCAGGCTTTGTTTACCGGTAACAGTTTAAGGCACAGCTGCTGGGCAGGGCTTCAACTGAAAGTGTGGCTGCAACCACTGCTCTGTGTCTACCACCTCTGCCAGGGGAGCAGCTAACAGCACTGGGAGTGCTTGGGCAGCCACCCAGGAGAGATTCAGGTGCCGCCCCGTTGATTAGCAGAGCACCCACAGCCAGCAGCTTGTGTTTCTACTGGTGGAGCACACTCCCACATGGCCCGGTGCACACAACAACATTTATTCTGCACATGGATGGGAAAAAAAAAAAAAAGAATCCGAGGGAACGCTGCTCTCAGAACCGCAGCCTGGTTCACACGGGCGCTTTGCAGCGCTGCCAAGTGCTAGGGCAGCCTCAGGCTACGTCTGCACTAGCAGCTGATCCACAAGCCTTTTGTGGTTCAGGGGTGCTTAAACCCCCGCCCCCGAACGACAGGCGTTTTGCCGAGGCAAGTGCGATCCCTGCTTTGTCGCTCTCCTGCCAATGAAGCGCAAGCTGCTCCCAGGGGCGGAAGTGTTTGGTCAGCCAAAGTGCCGGCGAACATCGTCCACACACGCTGACTTTTAGCGGCAGGGCTGTGCCGACACAGATTTGTCGCTAAAAGCTGCCTCGTGTAGTTGTTTGAAGGGCCCCAACTTCGGGTGGGTGGGCAACGTCGGGGGCGGGGTTAAACCCCAGCCCCCCCCAGCCAGAGCACAGAGAGGTAAGCCCTGGCCCCGCTCCCCAGCCGAAGCTTACTCAGGTCCACCCAGGGCTATGCCCCTGTAGTGCAAACGTACCCTCAGGGCGCCCAAAATAGGGTGATAAACACTCAGCAGCTCCATGTGACCCCTCCAAGCCCTGAGCAAAGCCTCCCAGCTCACTAAATGCCAGACAACGGCCTTGGATCTTCCTCCAAACGCCAAGGAGCTGGAGGACGGACGTCCCACCAGATACCCATGTAGGTATTTCCTGTTCCAGTCCATAAAGCACCCGCAGCCGGGTCAAACCCCAATGGAGCAAGGGTTAGAGCAGTGGTGGGCGACCCGCGGCCCACAGGGGTTCTACGTGGGGCTCGCGAGACGTCTCATTTACTCTTGCCCGTGCACAGGCTTGCCAGATTCCGCAGGTTTCCATCCGCTATTGTTTTTCCTGCCGGCGTTATTCCAGCGATGCACAAGCGAGGTGTGAGCTGACTGCATGTACCACTGACGGTGAGAGCCGTGCGCGTCCTCTGCAGCCCATCACAGCCCCGCTACGGTCCAATCGGCACAGCCCGTAAACCCTAGGCACGCAAGCGCAGTGAGAAAAAAAAAAAAAACTACCCCAGCCCGGGAGACCGCCTTGGTCCTGACAATCTTGCGGCCCATTGGGATGAAGGAGGCCGCTCGTGCGGCCCCCTCACCAGCCTGGGTTGCCCATCGCTGAGCTAGGGAGACTCCAACGTGTGTCTGTTACACAGCGGACAGATGATGGACACGGCCCAAACTGGTCTGATGGGTTTATGGGACGTTCACTCCACAGCAGCATCTGCCGGGGCAGCGTGAATGCATCTCTCTCGTTCTGGGACTCGTGCCAAGCTCTTCCCACTGGAATCGCTGCTGGTGAAAGGTGCTGGCTTGCCCCCTTTACCCACCGAGCTGATTCAGCACAGGGTAAGTGGCGCCTCTACTCCTGGGAAGGCCCGTGCACAGGGAGAGCAAGGCAGTCATGCGCTAGGACCCAGTCGCTCTGTGACACGGACACTGCCACGGGAGCCAGCTGGGCGGGGTTGTTAGACAGGACACCTGCCCATCGGGCTTGGGCCTGCCCAAACAGCTCCCGATCCGGGGGCCTTGGGGAAAGCTTTCAGGCACTGCCGGCCTGGCTGGAAGTGAACAGGCAGCCCTGACAGGCTGCCTGTGCCCTCTGATCCACTGCCGGGAGGTGTCTAGGTCTGGAGGGTTTCAGCAGAAGGAGGTAGCGCACAATGCTGCTCCCGCAGGGAGGCAGATTCCTTCCCAGCCTCTACAGCAAGTGCAACCCCCCAACCCTCTGCTCTCCATAGGCTGCTGGGTACCCGGCCAATACTCAGTGGTCATGGCAGGGCTTGCTTGAGGGATCTAGCAGAGTGGGTCACTACTAGTCCAGCCCAGGAAGCAGGATACACCCAGCCCGGGGAGCAGCTGGGACACCGCAGCTGGAAACCCCACCACTAAAACCTCAGGCAGCAGCCACGCAGGAGCCTTGGCAGCTGGCCTTAAAGAGACGGAGTGTGCAAAGGGCTGTGTCCCTCCTCCTCCCCAGAGCTCAGCTGCTCCTTCCACTGGCAGCTCTACTCCAGTCCTGGGGGAGCGGCAGAAACGGGGCAGCACAGGCAATCGTGGGGCTCCTGATAAGGGGTTGCGAGCGCGAGTACTGGGCTGCGGGGAGGGTGAGGAGAGGCTGGAAGACGCTGATTGCCTGGGCAGAGAGGAGTAAGCGGCAGGCGGGGGGAGCTGGGGCCTGTGTCCGGCAGGTGCTGGGTTTCACAGCTTTCTCTGGGAGAAGATGACCAATGAGTCCATGCTGCAGCCCTAGGATTAAGGTTCTTCTCAGAGAAACCTGCTGTACTTCAAGGCTCGGTAAGTCCCCCCGGCACTTCCTGCAGTCCACGGTAAACACACTGCTCAGCGGAAGTGGGGAAAGCACAGCCACACCGGGGAAACCAGCATCCCAATGACGCGCGCTGGCACCCTGCCCTCCAGCCCCCCCGGACACGTTCCAACCTGACCCCGCTTGCCCAGAGGAGGTTCCCTGCCGGTGTATGTGCACAGCCTGCAGCCAGGAAGCACAAGCTGGCACGGGGGGAGGGGGGGGAAGAGAGGGAAGAGGGGTGCCCCACCTCAGGCTGCAGGCCCTGCTCCCTGGGGAGCTCAGTGGAAGTGCTCCAAAGGCACAGCCCAAGCCAAAGGCCCAGGTGGGTGGAACAGCAGGGAGGCACTCGGATAAAACCGGCACACAGCTCGTGGAGTTACCCGAGCAAACATTTGAAGAGATGAAGACCAGGCTAATGAGCGACTCCGAGTCCTAACGAACCAGGCACAGAGCCTGCGCTCCAGGGCAAGCCCGAAAGGCGCCGACATGCCAGGCTTGGAAGGGAGAGAGCGTCCAAATCAATGCGGCAGCTGCAACAGGCAGGGACAGTGGAGAGCCAGGAGCAGTCTCCTGGGACCATGGCAAGAGGAAACAGACTGGCTGCCCCCGCGGGCGCTGATGCTCCCTCCCAGGGAAGATCACAGCACGCAGGGGGCTGGAACAATTGCTGCCGAGAGCCACTGAACCCAACCCCCCGCCCGCCGCGCCTGGGAGAGCCCGCTTGCCAGGACAGCGACTTCCCACAGCAGGCAGGGTGCCAGTGGGCAGCCATCGCCCTTCTCACAAGCATCTGAGCCCTGGCTGGGGGAGGGGTCTTGTGCAAAGCCCTTCCCAAGGGACGCCAATAAGACACGCACCAGAGACCAGCCTGGAGCCACCAGGCTCCGACCTGGGAGGGAACACTCCCAGAAGTGGTACAACGGAAGAACAAAGCTCAGCAGCTGGTTGTGATGTGGAGCACAGACGCGAGGGCCATTAAACAAGTGTCCCTTCAGAGGGGGAGGGAATGGCTTGGCAGGTGGAGGCCCCATGCCTAATGCAGAGACGAAGGCTGGGAAGGCATGTGTCACGTTGTAAGTACACCCCGTCCGGGGGCAGCACAGCCCAATGGCCACCATCTCTGAATGGGTCATGGCCGGAGTCTACAAAGTAGCCCTTGAGCTGCAGGGCAGCACAGCCTAATGGCTAGAGTCTCAAGGGATTGGGACAGCAGCCCCAGTGTTGGCGGTGGGGGGTCCAGGCTCACCTTACTCCACTAGACCCCAACCCAGAGTCCTATCAGTGTGCAAGTGATCCACTACTTGCTCAGCGGGGAATCCCGCCGCAACACACTGAGCTCGCTCACTCACTCTCCCTGGGTCACTTCTTTGCAGCTCTGGCCTTGGTGTGATCCCCGTACTTTCAGGGTCATCAGCTTCAGCAACACCAGGCTCCTCCTGCACTTCCCCCGGTCTGGAGGCTCAATACAGTCTGCCAGATCTCTGGCTCCCATCATCTGGGCTTCTGGCTGGTCCACATCTGGCAGTCCTATAGCCAGCCCTTCCTCCCCAGCATCCAGCCCGGACTGAGCTGAGCTGCTCTCTTTTATACTACCCCAGCCCTTGGAGCATGCCCAGTGCGGCTAGGGGGCGGGGCAGGTTTTCCTCTGCCCACTGGCATTAAGCCCTGCTGGCCCAGTGCAGGGATGCCCACCCCATTACAGCATGGCTCAGTGCTGCTCTCTGGGTAAGACGTTCAAATGACGGCCCTGCTGCCAGCCAAAGATGCTGTGAGACCCACAAGAGAGGGGGCTCTGGGAATCTTCTGTTCCCAAACCTTGCACTTGTGTAGCTCACACCAAAGGCAGTGCCCGTGGGCCACGCTACAGCGAATGGGTCTCTTCCCCACAAGGGACTGCTGAGCTTGCCCGCCAGGAATCTACCCTGCTGGGATTTTAAAGTTTGTTCTCTGCTGTCTCTTGCAATCTTAATACATCTAAAAGCAGCTAAGACCCGGCCCCAAATCTTCAAATACAAGAGTCGGAGCCACCAGCAAGAAAGCAGTCGGAGTGTTACCAGAAAACTAACCTCCAAAGGCCCATGCGTGTCAGCAAGGAGGCCAGCCAGCTCCCGAACGTGTCCACATCCCACCCACCTCGCCACGACAAAACCAAACCCCGCCAGAGGAATGGGAGGATCCAGACGGCAAGGGGACAGACTGTAGCACCCGTCATGAGTGTCCGACGGCAGCTTGGGGACTGGTGGGAAATGAGCTGGTGGTTTTGTAAGGGGACAAGCGTCCACATCACAAAACCTGCCCCCCATAACTGGCAGCTTTGCTGGTGGTTCCCACGATGGTGACCCAGGAGCTAGTGGGCCGTGGAGACATCTGACCTCAGCCTGTCTTGTAGCATCACGGGTTGGGGCCCCTGCTCCCCCATCTTACTCTGAGCATCTTTTTTCTTCTCTCTTTAGCACAGCTAGTTCCTGTCACTTCCCTCACTAAGACAGGCCTGCTAGGAGCGGATGGGGAGGGGGGCTAGTTGTAACACAGAACCCTCACAGCACTGAAGCATTTCAACCTTAAAGGAAACCCAGGTCGCCTTCCTACGAAATCACGACGGATCGATTCGAGAGCACCAGAGGGGACACCGCAGAGCCACTCGCATCTCCCGCCCATCGCATCACAGGTCCCCTCTACTGCCTCGGGAGAAGGGTCTCTCTGGCAGAAGTGCTCCTGCTGCCCGTGTGCCTGCTGGGGGGCTGCTCCCCAGGGAGAGCGAGGGCGCGACGTGCATGGTCACTGTGCCTCTCCGAGGTGACCCTGTTCGACTGCAGGGAGGGAATTAGAGGAGGAGGCCAAACACTGGCAAAGATGCCGCACAGGCCAGCGAGGGAACAATGGGGCAGGTACCCACTGGGGAATGCCCCCGGCCTGACTAGCAAGGCTCATTCTCCCCACACCCAAAGCAGGGTTACTCAGACCTGAAACACGCCGACCTGGGGAAGAAAGGGAGGGCTCAGCGACTGGCAGCTGGTGGACACAGTAACTGCAGCCTTGGGCCACAGGTAACTGGGCGGACTAAGGCTTCCCTAAGGGGAAATCGATGGGCCAGCCTTGCCTCTGACTGCCCCGCACCCTGGAGTGAGTGGCACTTTGGTCTGAAGAAGCTGTCGGAGGCCCCTCAGCCAGCTGCTGTCACAGGCTCCTGGAGGGGAAGGCTGGCAGGTGCACACTCACTTGGGCCTGTCAGTTCAACACAGCTGGTACACAGGAGGCTGCAGCCCACGGAGACAGCCTACAAGCCATTGTGAGCCCCCCCGTGTGGATGTCAAGGCGCTGGCTTCAGGGGCTCCATGTCCTCCCTCCACAGTAAGTCTTCTGTCTAAGCTGGGCTGTCAACTCAGGCTCAGTGTTCCCTGTAAACTGAGCGCTTGGGCGGCCTCGCAGGAGAGATTCTAATGCCACCCAGCTGATTAGCAAGACACCCACAGCCAGCAGCATGTGCTTCTACTGGTGGTGCACATCTGCACATGCCTCGGTGCACAGAACACAATTTATTGGGGGCAGGGGGGGAGAAATAGAGGGAACACTGCTCAGGCTGTCTTAGATCACAGGCTTTCCACCTCACTTGCAGAGCTGGCAAGATGAGCTAACGCTGACTGCTGCATAGAGACTGTGCACACTACTCTTGTGTGTCTAAATCCTCAGGACTGCCATCAGATAGCCCGGGAGGGAGCCAGAGCCGTGACAATCCACGCTTTATGCCTTGCTGCTGCCCCTCCTGCCCAGACTAGTGGAGACTTCTATCCTGGGAGAAAAACAAACAAACAACGCAACCCCAACACAGCCCAAGGAGCAAGCCCACTTCATGGACCAAAACATTCGACAGATTTATTTTTGAGGACACAGCCAGCACTGCCGAAGGAAGTGGATTTCCAAAGGCAGCAAAGAAAGACACTATTGAAAGCTGTTACGGCAGGCAAATACTCGCTCTCTCAGCCGAGAACGAACAGACGAGTTACAACAAATGGCAAGCGGCAGCCGGAACATTTCCAGAGGGATCCTCCCAAGCCCCTTGGTTTTTTTTTAAACAAAAGAAAGAGGTCTTTAAATGGGTGTGCATGCATGTCTCTGCCACTTTACATACCCATCACCGAGCAGACTTTGCCAGCGTTCTAGGGCGGCTGCAATGACGGGGCTAGAGACGTACACGTTTTCCTATCAGCGGTAGCAACATTGGAAATCCCCGGACAGACACGCTGGCTGCTCCTAGAGCCATTTTTAGAAGTGCCATGTCGCTCTGCTCAGCTGGGTCTGGGGGGGGGGGGAGAACGACGACATGTTCAAACATGACATTAGCTCACACAAAACTTTGTGCTGGTTTAACTCTCTCAGTTGGGGGGACTTAACTGAAATACATAAACCAGTATAAGCCATAATGTGGACACAGTTCCATGGGGGTAAAGGCGCCTAGCACAGTAGAGTTTATTCTCCTGGCCACACAGGAACAATCTATGCCAGTATGAGGCAGTTTATACCAGTATAATTTTACCTATGCTAAACCTTGTACCAATCTAGTTAGAGGAGTAGAACTCCTGGGGCCAGACAACAAGCCAGAGTCTTGCTGAATGCCAGGAGCTGCGTAACGTCTGCAAATGGGCAGTAAAGAATTTAGAAAGTTTTACTCCAACAGCAGCATTTAGCATTTGCTGAAGCCTCTACTGTGCTAGGGATCCCAACATTGTTAATCCTGGTGGAGCTGCAGCAGCATGACTGCCGCTGGGAATTTCTGTAAGTTTCCTTGATGGAGACAAGGTCTCGGAGACCAAGGGGTTCAAAGGAGGTTCCAAAAGTCCCGACTTCTACATAACTCACACCCACAAAAAACCTACACTAAAAGAACACGAACGTTGCAAAACCAAGAACTCCAAAGTTAGGAAGAGTCAGGGTTAAAGCTGCCCCTGCAATTTTAGCTCCCCAATGCAGATGCATTATGACCCAGTCTTCAATATTACACTATTATTTATCCACGGAACTTCTGCCTCTTTCAGGGAGCAAGATGGATGGTGCAAAATGAATGAACAGCTATTCAGTACGGTTTCCTCCTTATTCTTCAATGTGTGGGGCTGGGCCTTATTTACTGTGCACTGGGCAAACCCTACTCTGAAGACAACACGATCAATTTCCTCGTGGGCTCTTCTATGGGGCTCCCTCCGCACAGTATCTTAGGGCTTCACATGTGGTAATTACTTTCCCCGGTCCCTGTGAGATGAGGAAGTGCCATTATCCCGATTAGAGAGATTACTCAAAAATAGCAATTAATTTTGGAAGCGCAGTTGGAGATGCCTGGCATGATATAGCACCGGGTGCATTCAAAGCCCCGCTCCCACTGCCGTTGGGAACGCTCCGCCCTTCTGCAAATCAGAGCCCAAGCTCTTAAGCCAGTTACCCAGAGAATGAGGAACCCCCAGCTACTGACCTCCTGTGAGAAGTGGGGTTTAGGATGATTTGACTGGCAGTGTGACGCTGTGACAGAGGCAGGGGCAGAAGCCAGTTCTCCAGGGAAGCATTCCCCTGCCTTAACTATATGATCCTTTTCCTTCCTGCGTCCCCTGCCTCCTCCTGACAGATCTTCCACCTTCTGTAACAGAGGAGGCAAGGATCCTCCTGATAAAAGCCTCCTTCACGCACGATCCTGCTCTACTCCAGAGCAGGGCTATTCTGCACAATCAACGAGATCCCATGGGAAAAACCGCACACAACTGTGTGATTAAAGAGCAGATCATAAAGCATAAATTATGGCCGCAGGGGCAACTAAATCAGCAATACTGACAAGAGGATGTTGGGGGATACAACAGCCTACGCTACAGGTTTTGCAGGGACAGTGTTGGCAGTTCCATAGGTGGGGATTTTTTGTCCACATTCCCAACCAAAGCCACAACGCCTGCAAAACCTTTATGTGTGGGCTGGGCCTGACTTTCAAGCTCACACGGGAAATCTGTGGCAAAGCAAGAATTGAACTCTGTTTCCCACAAGCCCGAGGCCGGTGCCTGAACTACTGGCATGTCCTTTTTCTCATTCACCAGCTGTCTACGAATCCTGCCTGGTGGAACGATAAACCTCCCTGTCCTGCAGCAGAGCTTAGAACCAGGAAGCAGCCTGTACGCTGTGCGCAGCTGCATGGTTAGGAGGCAGGTGTTAACATGGCTCAACGTTAAGTCAATCAAGTTTGAGATTCAGGCTCTGCCTGCACAGGTCATGCACATGGATCAGCAGCCTGGCCCAAGCACTCACATTAGCTTAGGCTGGCTGGCAAAGCCACTCCCATGTTCCTGTGTCCTCCCATCTCTGCGTCTGCCCAGGTGTGTTTGGGGGGGCGCCGCAATGAGGGCCAACGAGAAGAATTACACAAATCCAGGGTCAAGGTGGCTCAGCGGAACATGGCGGCTTCCAAATGCAAGTTTCAGATAGCCCTGCCATTCTACAGTAAGTGAAAATTAAATGGGGAGAGGGGGGGGAGGAGGAGGTTTTCTCCCCCAGACAACACGTCATGCAGGGCACGTCCCAGTGTTACGACCATGACAGCAGGATCATCCTTGGTAGATTTCTCCTTCCCGAGGACCCAGATTCAGAGGGACTCTGCATCGGCCATAGTGCACACGCCTACTCTGGCAGGGGATGCACGTGTCACCTTTGGGGCAGGGTTAAGTCACACACAGATTTTAACACAGGTCCAGCGGGAGGTACGAGAAAGGTGTCACGTCCCTCCTGGCAGCAGATTCTGCAAGATATTGCCAACAAAGTCCCAGGCGCTCCCAGGGGTTGAGGGCCCTTGGTACCGTTCAGGGCTCTGCCCACCGAAGTAGAGATGAGCCGAGCCTGGTGTGTAGCTCCAGCAAGAGCTGGCTGAGCCACAGCAAAAGCCAGCAGGGAGCTATTTAAAGAGCTGGCAGGGACCCAGGTTACAGTTTCTTGCAGGCACTGTCTTACTGTAAGTTACTTTCACTGCAGGGCCCGAGCTGCAAAGAGGTTTGGACCCCTAACTAGAGCTTCCCCAAAGTTCCAGGGATTTGCTCCTTGGATTCTGGTGAAGGATCTAGGAACACAGAAACTGCTACATCACAACAGACATGGGGCAAACCAGCCCCCAACAGTGCCAAGAGAATGGAGAATGCCACACACTGTGGTCCAGCAGTGGAGATTTTCTGATTCCCAGCTGGTCACACCTGGAAACAGGTTACCAGGGGATAGGGGAAGAAAGGAGCCCCCTATGAGGGGGCATCCATCCCACATTGGCACAAAAAGGGTTAACCTGCAGCTAAGGCACCCGGTTACAGCTGGAGGGAAGGCTGGGCCAGGCCCAGCTGAAGAGGAGACTCAGCTGCAGGAGCACAAAGGGAGAAACCCCGGGGGGCAGATGACTGGTGCCTGTGGAGGGAGGGCCACTTGGGGGCACCCCATTTAGCAATTAAGATGGGGGGGAGGAAGGAATCTGAGGGAAGAAGCCTGCAGTCTCTGATTGCTGGAGAGGGAAGGGCAGGCCCAGAGGGAGGCAGATGTACCCTAAGCCCAGGGAGGGGTGGGAGGTGGGGGAAGGAAGGCCACAGTGGGAAGACATCCAGGGAGGCAGTGCAGAAACACCTTGGGGAGCGTGGGAAAGCGTTGCTGAATCAGGAGGTGGGGGGGAGTGGGGCAACTGCTCAGCGTAGGGCCAGGAGACCAATCCTGTGGACGAGTGCCCTGCTAGGGCTGAGGAGTTAGATTTCAGTACCATCTATCAGCCCAGATAGGTCAAAAATCTGACCTGGCTGGAGGGCTGGCATGAGAAGAGGCTTATTGGTCCAGGGCTCTCGTGGATGGCGGAGGGGTGGGCACTAGATGGGGCGGAAGCTGCCATGTGATGCCCAGCCATGAGGGGAAGGAGGGTTGCTCCAGGGACGAGGCAACTGATCCATACCCCCCCTTTAGTGGGGCGTGCAGAATACTCCGCCTGGCATTGACTGACTAGGGCCAGCTCCAAGTCAGATTCCCCCCCCCCCCCCGACTTCACTGGGGTGGGGATCAGGCCCTTGTGCCTCTCCATCTCTGCTGCTTCCTGTCTCTGAAGGTGCACAGAGACCACACTCTTCCCCCACTCATCTGCCCCCCCTGCCTGTCATATGTCCCAAGGGTGCCAGGGCAGGGCTCGAACCCTCAACCTCTCCTGATTACTACTGCGGGAGCATGAGCAGGGCCCTGATGCTGTGGCAAAGAAGGTTCTCTGAATGCTCCGGTCACACAGCCAAGGGAAAATCCTACCTCTGAAATGCACTTTCAAAAACGATTCTCCCTTCCGGGCTAAGGAAACACTTTAACGGGCTCAGTATCGGGCCAACATATGCCGTGGCATGTGACATCTAGCAGCAACAGTTCTTTCACAGGGAGTTTTGAGAGTACCTGGTATAAACTGCAAGAATGCTCTCTAATCATACAAATTGAGCACTTCTTGAAAGTTAGCATTCCTGTTTTCTATCCTCCCCACCCCAGGCCTAAAAGCTACATGCAAATCTGAGCAAAGAACACCACTCGCTTTCCCAAAGGGCTGGGTTCATGTTACCCCAACTCTGTGCTGGGAAAGGGTAGGTATGATATCTCCAGCAGGGTCTACACTAGCAGCACAGCAAGCAGCGGCAGGAACTCTTACGTTGCTAATTGTTTGGCCCTTCGATAGACCCTTTAATCCAGGCTTCAAAGGACTTTGTGAAGGTGAACCACTCAGCCCTGTTCAGTGGGGACCCGCCAAGAGCTCAGGTCTCCTAAACCTGCCATCCCGGCCTGGCATGTTAATCCCCTTCCAGCGCACTGAAGGGGACACAGGATGGTTTGGGAGGCACTCAGCATCAAATACTGAACATTTTCTTAGCTCTGCTGATCCCCTTGAAACAAGTGATTTGTATTTGACCGTAGCACTTAAGAAGAGCTGGATGCATGGACCAGGACACCACAGCGCTCGGCGAGGTACCGACACCGAACCGTCCCTGCACAGGGGCGGAGAAGCAGCCAACAGGGGCGTACAGGGAAACAGTCAGAGGGCACGGACCAGCACCATGAGCAGCGGTGTCTTGTCCAGCCCTTGAGGGTGCGTGATCTAGGGAGTCTAAAAGAGTTGCAAGCAGCAGGGGAGAGCACCCTGGGGCACAACGCAAAATCCACTGGTGAAGATCTAGGGCCTCGCTGAGGGACGCGCCCCCCAAGCAGCGGGCAAGCTCTGTCCTGCCATCACAGGGTTTCTCTTGCCTACTCCCTGCCCACGCGTCGCACTGAGTAAGCCGGGCAGGGCGCTACAGTGGGACGGGGGAAGGGGCAGGCCGTTCCTGGGAAGGGACCGCGGACCGATGCCGCTTCCCCGGTGACAGGAAGGCAGGGCCGGGCGGGGGAGGGGGCAGCAGCACCCCGTGCAGGGCCGGGCGGAGGGGGCGGCTCGGGTGAACAGGAAGCCCTTTCCTCCGCCTCGTGGCGGCTCTGCCGGGGGAGCGGCCCACCCCCCACAGCCCTGGGGGACCGGGCCCAGGCAAGGGGCGAGCCGGGGCCAGGCGCCCCCGGAAAGGGGAGCCCCAGAGCGTGCCCTGCCCGGGGCCGTGCCAGGCTCCGGCCCGCCCCGCCAGCTCCCCGCGGACACGCGGACGTGCCGGGCCCGGGCCGCCTGCAGGGTCCCCCCGCAGACAGAGCGGCGAGCGCCCCCGGCGCTGTCTCGGGGCCCCGGCGCGGTACCTGGCGGCGGCAGGAGCAGCCCGGGCAGGAGGCAGCAGGCGGCGGCAGCGAGGCGGAGCAGGGCGCGGCCGGGCCCCTCCATGCCGGGCTGGGGCTGCAGGTCCCCGGGCGGGGCGGGGCGCGGAGCCGTCGCGTCTCGGTGCCCGGCGCGGAGTCAGGCAGAGGCGGCTGCTGCCACGTGGGTCGTTCCCCACACGCGGGGCGGGGCCCCCCGTTCCCGCCCACGGTGCACAGCGTCCCGGTCCCCGCCCCGTGCCCCCTCCCCCTTCTCCCCACGGGCGGCCCCCCTTCCCCTCCCCCTGCACACCGCCCCCCCTGCTCCCCCCGTGCCCGCCCACGGGCGGCCCCCCCTGCACACCGCCCCCCCTTCTCCCCCCCGTTCCCGCCCACGGGCGGCCCCCCTTCCCCCCCCCTGCACACCGCCCCCCCTGCTCCCCCCGTGCCCGCCCACGGGCGGCCCCCCCTGCACACCGCCCCCCCTTCTCCCCCCCGTTCCCGCCCACGGGCGGCCCCCCTTCCCCTCCCCCTGCACACCGCCCCCCCTGCTCCTCCCGTGCCCGCCCACGGGCGGCCCCCCCTGCACACCGCCCCCCCTTCTCCCCCCCGTTCCCGCCCACGGGCGGCCCCCCTTCCCCTCCCCCTGCACACCGCCCCCCCTTCTCCCCCCCGTTCCCGCCCACGGGCGGCCCCCCTTCCCCCTCCCCCTGCACACCGCCCCCCCTTCTCCCCCCGTGCCCGCCCACGGGCGGCCCCCCTGCACACCGCCCCCCCTGCTCCCCCCCGTTCCCGCCCACGGGCGGCTCCCCCTTCCCCTGCACACCGCCCCCCCTTCTCCCCCCGTTCCCGCCCACGGGCGGCCCCCCTTCCCCCTCCCCCTGCACACCGCCCCCCCTTCTCCCCCCCGTTCCCGCCCACGGGCGGCCCCCCCTTCCCCCTCCCCCTGCACACCGCCCCCCCTTCTCCCCCCCGTTCCCGCCCACGGGCGGCCCCCCCCTGCACACCGCCCCCCCTTCTCCCCCCCGTTCCCGCCCACGGGCGGCCCCCCCTTCCCCCTCCCCCTGCACACCGCCCCCCCCCTCCTCCCCCCCGTTCCCGCCCACGGGCGGCCCCCCCTTCCCCCTCCCCCTGCACACCGCCCCCCCTTCTCCCCCCCGTTCCCACCCACGGGCGGCCCCCCTTCCCCCTCCCCCTCCCCCTGCACACCGCCCCCCCTGCTCCCCCCGTTCCCGCCCACGGGCGGCCCCCCTTCCCCCTCCCCCTGCACACCGCCCCCCCTTCTCCCCCCGTGCCCGCCCACGGGCGGCCCCCCTTCACACCGCCCCCCCTGCTCCCCCCCGTTCCCGCCCACGGGCGGCCCCCCTTCCCCTTCCCCCTCCCCCTGCACACCGCCCCCCCTTCTCCCACCCGTTCCCGCCCACGGGCGGCCCCCCCTTCCCCCTCCCCCTGCACACCACCCCCCCCTTCTCCCCCCGTTCCCGCCCACGGGCGGCCCCCCTTCCCCTTCCCCCTCCCCCTGCACACCGCCCCCCCTTCTCCCCCCCGTTCCCACCCACGGGCGGCCCCCCTTCCCCCTCCCCCTCCCCCTGCACACCGCCCCCCCTGCTCCCCCCGTTCCCGCCCACGGGCGGCCCCCCTTCCCCCTCCCCCTGCACACCGCCCCCCCTTCTCCCCCCCATTCCCGCCCCGTGCCACCTCCCCCTTCTCCCCCCGTGCCCGCCCACGGGCGGCCCCCCTTCCCCCTCCCCCTGCACACCGCCCCCCCTTCTCCCCCCGTGCCCGCCCACGGGCGGCCCCCCTTCACACCGCCCCCCCTGCTCCCCCCCGTTCCCGCCCACGGGCGGCCCCCCTTCCCCCTCCCCCTGCACACCACCCCCCCCTTCTCCCCCCGTTCCCGCCCACGGGCGGCCCCCCTTCCCCTTCCCCCTCCCCCTGCACACCGCCCCCCCTTCTCCCCCTGTTCCCGCCCACGGGCGGCCCCCCTTCCCCCTCCCCCTGCACACCGCCCCCCCTTCTCCCCCCCGTTCCCGCCCACGGGTGGCCCCCCTTCCCCCTCCCCCTGCACACCGCCCCCCTTTCTCCCCCCCGTTCCCGCCCACGGGCGGCCCCCCTTCCCCCTCCCCCTGCACACCGCCCCCCTTCTCCCCCCCGTTCCCGCCCACGGTGCACAGCGTCCCGGTCCCCGCCCCGTGCCACCTCCCCCTTCTCCCCCCCGTTCCCGCCCACAGGCGGCCCCCCCTTTCCCCTCCCCCTGCACACCGCTCCCCCTTCTCCCCCCCGTTCCCGCCCACGGTGCACAGCGTCCCGGTCCCCACCCCGTGCCACCTCCCCCTTCTCCCCCCAGTTCCCGCCCACGGGTGACCCCGCCTTCCCCCTCCCCCTGCACACCGCCCCCCCTTCTCCCCCCGGTCCCCGCCCCGTTCCACCTCCCCCTTCTCGCCCCCGTTCCCGCCCACGGGTGGCTCCCCCTTCCCCCTCCCCCTGCACACCTCCCCCCCTTCTCCTCCCTGTTCCCGCCCACGGGCGGCCCCCCTTCCCCCTCCCCCTGCACACCGCCCCCCCTTCTCGCCCCCGTTCCCGCCCACGGGCGGCCCCCCTTCCCCCTCCCCCTGCACACCGCCCCCCCTTTTCTCCCTGTTCCCGCCCACAGGCGGCCCCCCCTTTCCCCTCCCCGTGCACACCGCCCCCCCTTCTCCCCCCTGTTCCCGCCCACGGTGCACAGCGTCCTGGTCCCCGCCCCGTGCCACCTCCCCCTTCTCCCCCCTGTTCCCGCCCACGGGCGGCCCCCCCTTTCCCCCTCCCCCTGCACACCGCCCCCCCTTCTCCCCCCTGTTCCCGCCCACGGGCGGCTCCCCCCTTTCCCCCTCCCCGTGCACACCGCCCCCCCCCATTCTCGCCCCCTGTTCCCGCCCACGGGCGGCCCCCCCCTTCCCCCTCCCCGTCCACACCGCCCCCCCCGTTCTCGCCCCCTGTTCCCGCCCACGTGCGGCCCCCCCCCCCGTTTCCCCTTCCCCGTGCACACACACACCTCCGTTCTCGCTCCCTGTTCCCGCCCACGGGCAGCCCCCCCGTTTTCCCCTCCCCGTGCACACCCCCCCCCCCGTTCTCGCCCCCTGTGCCCGCCCACGGGTGGCCCCCCCTTTTCCCCTCCCCGTGCACACTGCCTCCCCTTGTTCCTGCCTACGGCTGCCCCCCCCTCCCCGCTGCCTTCCCCCCGTTCCCGCACCCAAGCCACTCCCGCTGTTCCTGCGCCCCAGTTTCCCCCGCCGCCCCCCTTCCATGCCCCGCAGGCTGCCCCCCGGGGCCGCTCAGCGCTTTCTCAGGGAGATCGTCAAATGCTGGCAGGGCCCCATGGAATCGTGCCCAGAGCCCGGTTTATTCCCAGCCTGGGGCAGCGAAGAGGAGGGGGTGGGGTGGGGTTTTTCACCCCATCTCCCATCCATTGGGACCGATCTCAGGCGGGTCCTCGTTACCTGCAGCCAGGCTTTTCGAAAGTGCGCAGCCCCTACAAGTGGAGATCCAGGTTCCCAGGGAGGCACCAAAATGAGTGAACACGCGTGTCAAAAGGGCGCTGCACATCTGGGGCGCAAACCTCTGGCAAATCCAGCCGCGAAGCATCGCCATGGAAGCTGGATCCAATCCCAGGTGAGAATGCAGAGTACTGGGAAATCTGCCCCTAAGGCACTTTTGAAAACCGGCCTCACCTGGTCGAGTCAACATTTCAAACTAGGAAACATCCTAAAGCCAGGCTGCCAGCCAGCTGAGGTGGGCTTGGACTTGGTATAGTTCCCTTCAGATCTCTCAGAGAAATACAGTCCCAGCCTACTGTGAAATTTGCCCTGTTAGCCACCACAATTTCACCAATGGGTGGATGTGACCTGGCCCATGCCAAGCAGTACTAGTGCTTCTGTGATGTCCTCTCAGCTTTTGCAGACTCAAAGATTTTATTTTAAAAATAAATTAAGTTTCAAGCCCTTGCAGTTATGAGGGAAACCTCACCAATGGGATGTAATGCAGTCATCTGCTGGAGTCTGCAGACAGGTACCTGGAAGCAACAGATCCAAGAGATATGAACTTCCCTGCTGCATCTCAGTGGGGTTTTAACTCTGAAGCCTAAATCTTAAACTCCTCTGTTTCGGATCACTTAGCAGATACTGTCCTGATCTTTCTAATGGGCAGAGTTTGAGACTGGGGATGGATGGAGCTTGAGTATAGTCCTCCAGTATCTTCCTTCCTCTCTCTTCAATCTGACCCTAAACAGGGCCCAGATAAAAAAGGTGGAAAACTAATTTTCCCCAAATGGTTTTGCTCTTATTTGCCAAACACTTATACAGTTCTACCAGTGGGCCCTACAGTGTGGGCAAGGCACATGCCTTGTGGTTTTACTATCATGTCCTTTAACTGTACTCTGAGGGTATGTTTAGACTACATGACTCCGTCGACGGAGCCATGTAAACTACTTTACCCAACATAGTCAATGAAGCGGGGATTTAAATAATCCCCGCTTCATTAAAATAAAAATGGCTACAGCGCTGTGCCGACAATCAGCTGATCCGGCACAGCGCGGCAGTCTAGACGTGAAACAAGGTTTACAGGAGCAGTCGACAAAGGCTTCCCTTGTCGACCGATATGCGTCTAGATTGCCGCGCTGTGCCGGATCAGCTGATCGTCGGCACAGCGCGGCGGCCATTTTTATTTTAATGAAGCGGGGATTATTTAAATCCCCGCTTCATTGACTATGTCGGGTAAACTAGTTTACATGGCAACGTAGTCTAGACATACACTGACAGAGTTAGATGACACACTAGATCAAAAACACCCAAGTTCTATGTGCAGTGCAGCTACCACAGGCCAAGAAGCAATGGGCTTAAATTGCAGCAAGGGAGGTTGAGGTTGGACATTAGGAAAAACTTCCTACCTGTCAGGGTGGTTAAACTCTGGAATAAATTGCCTGGGGAGGTTGTGGAATCTCCATCACTGGAGATGTTTCAGAGCAGGTTGAACAGACACCTGTCAGGGATGGTCTAGATGGTGCTTGGTCCTGCCGTGAGGGCAGGAGACTGGATTCGATGCCTCTCGAGGTCCCTTCCAGTTCTGTGATTCTATGAATGCTGATAGATTTTCTTCATTGAGTTATGAATGGGATGGAAATAAACACAGCTCTTATGGTTTAACAGCAGCTGAAATTATTATTGAAACAACTTTGTCCTCGGTGACTATGGACAGAGCTTTTGGAAAGATGTTTGATTGCTCTTCATAGCAGCGGAGCCACCGACAGCAGTACATAGTGATATTTATGGGGCTCCGATCAAAACAGAAGTAATTGTTCTTCTTCTAATTTCTCAGGAACTAGGTGGTAATCTCATTTAGAAATCATTGTCAGAATCTGGTAAAAAGTTAAAACGATAGAGAGAACATGTTTGGGGCAAGGTAGCAGTGAGAGTATATATTTTAGTGGGGAACAAAAGACAGGACTATGCAGCACTTTAAAGACTAACAAGATGGTTTATTAAGTGATGAGCTTTCATGGGCCAGACCCACTTCCTCAGATCAAATTGTGGAAGAAAATTGGCATGACCATATATACCAAAGGGATACAATTAAAAAAAAAGTGAACACACATAAAATTGACAAATCAGATTTTAGAACAATGGGGGTGTGTGGGGGGGAGGTTAGTGTCTATGGGATAATGATATTAGGGGTGATAATTGGGGAAGCTATCTTTGTAATGGGTAAGGTAGTTAGCATCTTTGTTAAGGCCCATTCGTAAAGTGTCATATTTAAGCATGAATGGCAGTTCTGAGGTTTCCCTTTGTAGTCTGGTGTTAAAGTCTCTTTGGACTAAGATACATGTAGTGGGGGTCGCTCTTAGGATCAAGTTCTGTGTTTCTACAGGTTCCTAGCACCATGGCATTCCGATCAGATGTTACTGCAGTACAAACTCTGGCTACTCTGCATCACAGTTCAGGACAATGGCATCCAGATGCTCCCTTTTGGGCCCCCAAAGGCACCCATGCTAGGCCTCGGCTCATCAGTTCCCACGGCTCTTGGGTAGAAACCCAAGTCTGTCTCCCCATCCTGACCAGGGTTTTCCCAGGCTGCACAGTTCCCTACACCGTGATAGCCCCAGCAAGTTAGACAGCCCAAACTTTGCTGTCTCTTTGCAGGCTTATGAACAGCAGAATGACCAGCCATTCTATGTCACTACCTTTCCTGCAGTAAAAGCAACATACAGAAAACCTATTAAAACACTCAAAGATCACACAGGCATGCTAAAAGCTTACCAGAGGTTACCCATGGATCTTAGTGGTGCCAAAGACCTTTCCAGGAAGGATTGGAAGCCCCCTTAAACAGAAAGATCTTTCCATTGACTGGATCAGAAATCAGCCTTGAGTCAGTTTAAACTCAACTATTCATCCAAAAGTCCTTCCTTTGTCTATTGCTCTCTGGAGAATCCAGTGTGAGCCAGTCCAGGCGAGTTTCTCCAGGTCCTAGTGAAATTGCCTAATCACCTCCCACTATTCTTAGTCTCTGGAGAAGCTCTGGTTCCCTTCCCCCATGCAATCACATACAATCCCCGACTCACAATGATACACTTCATACAGTAAGATCTCCAGAAGATATCACAGGAATTTGCCCTCTTACGCCATCTGTGTGCACTGCTGACCTCTACTGGATATAATCGGAATTGCTCGAGTTTGTGTTGTACATAGACCCTTTATTGCCAACATCAGCAGGAGATTATCTTGTACATTAAAATAGTTTGTACTTCTGGAATGACAGCATCCGCATTTTGTCCAGCATAATATTCTGTGTGGTCATATTGTGCAACATAAGGACATCTAGGGAGATAGATGTATGAAGGCGGCAGGTGGGATTGAACTTGCGACCTTAGGGGCTAAACCCATGTGCCTCTACAGCACGAGTTAAAAGTCAACTGGCTCTCAGCTAAGGCTGTAGCGCAGATTTCATGCTCTCTTGTCAGTGGTCTCAGTGCCTCTGGGTTACAGATGTAAGATTCATTCAAGGGCAGATTTTTCTGAGCAAGTCATTGACTGTATATGAGCCATTGGCTCTTTGGTCTCTAATCCCTGTTCGTGCCAAGGTCTTGCAAGATCCTGACTACTCACTTCTCAAGAAGGTGGTATCTCTGGAGACACTGAAACTGTATCTGTCACAGCTGTCCTCTGGCTCATGAGGCTTTCCGTTGTCAAGGTTACTCGTTCAGTTGCTTTAATTAAGCAGCAATGCTTGGTATGAGATATTTTCAACAGCACACAGAGATTATGGAGAGCATCATGCTGCAGTCATGCCCTAGAGGTGGGTAGCAAATATCCAGAAAAATCTGTGCAAATGAGACCCCCTACAGGTCACTGCTGTAGCTTACCCATTCTGCTTGTTATTAATTATTATTAATAATAGAGCACTCTCAGTATGTTCACGTGTAGAAAACAAAGTACATAGGAAGCTACTGTACTGAAGTAACCCCACCTTTGTGATGACGCTCTTCCACCATTGAAAAATAACTTTCTAATTGACTGCATTACGGCTGCAGGGGTAATTATTGTGATTCAGTTACATTGCCATGAAATGTCACGAAACAGCATGGTGATCTGCAGAAGAGACAAAGGAAGCTACCATGAATCTAGTCTTTCATTCCATTTAGCAGAAGACCTTGAAGCTCGCACCCAGAAGCACGAAGAACCACCATGAATACAGGGTGAAAAACGTCACATGCTATCCATAGCAGCTTCTGAAATAAAGTTACGCACACAGTGATCAATGCAGTGACTCCTGCCAATGTCATGGTCTGGTTTGCAATGTGCGTTAGCTTCTGTCCTCTTGTTTCTGGCAGACAATCAATGTGTGGACCAGACCATAGACCATAATAATGATGATGTAATTTAATATAAAGGAAGCAGATACACCAGGGGAAAACAAGGGAATTAGAAAGAGTAGGGGAGAGAGAGAGAGAGAGACTGCAATCTTACCATCCTGAAAAGAGGTTAGCCTATAACTATGGAAGAGACGCATAAGTACAGTGATGTGACCCTAGTCTATACTGGAGAGCTCAGCTCCCATACAACTAACAGCGAAGATCTTTTGTTTCATCACAAGCAGAGCTGACAACTGAGTGCTATCCCCACGGCTGTCGTGAAGTTCCATGTGGTCACTGAGCGCAACACAGTGACAACTCTGAAGTCCTCGGTGGCCACAGATTGGTTGCACTGCAACACACAGGACAGCTGTTCAGGCATCAGTCATGGAGATGACTGGGCCAGGGCCAAGCTCAGGATAAGAGGCTGCATGGGATAAGTGGGGAGAGAGAACAAGGACAAGGAGCAGCGGTGCCAAGCACTAGCCTGGGGATTAGGAGATCTACAGTCTCTTTCTTGTCTCTGTCACAGATCTGCTGCACGACCTGGGGCAAGTCACTTAATCTCACTGTGCCATACAGCTATATAAACAAACGAGGGTGGTTCTGTTCTGCCTCATGTGCCATCAGTAAAATTAACAACTCTGTTCTGATCGCTGAATGGTTGGTGACAATCAGGATTCCCCTTTGGCCAGACAGATAACTATGTGGCAACCAAACAGCGGGCACTCTCCTGGGGCTGCTTTCAACCTGGAGTGCTACTCAGAAGCTGGACTGTTTATAGCTGAGTTATAAACCCTCTGCCACAGACGGATTCTCTTACCAAAGGGAACATTGCTCGTATCAGAATAACAAAAGCAGAAAAGAGAGCCTGGGAGATTTTTTTTTTTTTCAGGGTCAGTGCGTAAGACGAGCAAGTTTTGATAAATGGCAAATCACCACCCGGGGAGAGGAATTTGTCAGAGAAAGGAAGATGCCCCCGGGGCACTGACAGCACCCTAGCAGGGAGCGTTTGCTCTGCATTTTTTTCAGGCCATGACATCTCCACTGTCATTGCCTCCGATGTGGAGAAATGCCATTGATCTATTTTTGATAATTGTGACGCAAGCAGTGAACCTAGCAACACAGCTGGAGGTTTCTTGTCTGTCCCGCGTCATTTATCTTTTTCCCTCCCAAGGACTCTATATGGCTGCGAAACCTAGGGGGAAGGAAGGGGTAAAAACAGTTAAATCAAAGAGATCAGACAGAATAGCTCCAGAGCTAGAGAAATACTTAGAGAGATGTAACAAGCATGGTGGCTCTGCTGAATTAGGACTCTGACTGGAACTGGGCTAAACAACTGGCAGGCTAGGGCACCACCAGATCTGGAAACTTAGACACAAACAGGGTCTCCTTTTCCTTCCTACCCTTCACTCAGTTTTTCTTCACTCAGCGCACAGTCAGCCTGTGGAACTCCTTGCCAGAGGATGCGGTGAAGGCCAGGACTTTAACAGGGTTCAAAAAAGAGCTAGATAGATTAATGGAGGTTAGGTCCATCAATGGCTATTAGCCAGGATGGGTAGGAATGGTGTCCCTGGTCTCTGTTTCTCTGGAGGTGGGTGACAGGGGAGGGATCACGTGAGGATTCCCTGTTGTGTTCCCTCCCTCTGGGGCACCTGGTATTGGTCACTGTAGGCAGACAGGATACTGGGCTGGATGGGCCGTTGGTCTGACCCAGTATGGCCATTCTTATGCACCCTTAGTGAGGAAGAGCAGAGAGTTCTGTTAAGGAATCGCTGTGTGCAGCTTACGAGGACTCAAACCACAGCAGACGGTTTATGCAAACAACCACCAAACGCGTCTGAGGCAGCTAACATTGGGTCAGCCGGGTTTGGATTCGAGCAATCCGTGGCAGTGCGGCCCGCCGGCTCCTCTTTCAAATGGCTGTCTCCTTCTAAAGAACCTCTTCCTGCAACGGGGACAGGAAAGTCTCTAGCTGTTGTGGTTGCAAAGAAAATGCAATGAACGCGAGGGGAGGGCCAGCAAAGCGGAGCTGAGCCTACGGAGGTGTGAGCTGCCCCTGTCATCACCGAGAAGTGCTAATTCAGCTGGTCCCTGAAGAGCTGAAATGTCAACACTCTTAATGGTCCCATTCCTCCCGTAGAAAAGGAGGAGCAGGAGCCAGTTGGCACCCTGCACTGGGACTGACCTCTCAGAGCTTGGTGCCACATGGCCTTTGGGAGATACTGGCACTTATTTTCTTTCCTCCAATCAAAACAGTGCCAAGCCCAAGAGCCCGGCCAAATCCATGGGTGTATTCAGGCCTCCCAGAGTTAAGGCTCTGCACAGGGAACCCCATGGAGCTTGAGGAGCTGTGTGAGCTTCCTCTGAACATCCACACAATCGATTGCAACTCAAACGGCAGCGCGTGGGTGGAGCTTGGCCGTTTTCCCTCCCATTTGGCCCTGGCATCACATAAAGATGCTGCCCTTAGCTGCAGGGGTTTGGAGTCAGCGAGTGTGGCATGGCAGGTCCAGGGTGAAGAATGTTCCTCCTTGTGCCTGGCCTCTCCTGCAGGCAAATGGGGAGGAGGGGTTGGAGCCAGGCCCTGGCCACCCCACTTCCCTCAATGCTCACAGTGGAAATGTTAGCAAAATATACAAGTCTATGACCCTAAATAGGCGCTCCAGATAGAGGGTGGCGGAGGGGAGGGTTGTGTCCTCATGAGTACCATGAGGTTGCACCAAAGCTGGCTCATGGTTATCACATCCTGCTGGGATGTGCCGCTGTCCCGGGCTGAGCAAAGTGCAGACAATCAACCGCCCAAGTGGGGCAACGTGACACCTGCTTTTTCTAACTTTTTCCATCGAGCTCATCTCCGGGCTTATTGGTAAGAGCATTTCAGATTTCTAACCTGAACGTGTCCCATGAAATGGCATGGGAGGGGAAAACACAGTGATCACAGCCCCTGTCAAGAGTACATTGTCTCAAGCCAGCGGTGGTTATTGCATTGTGACATGTTATTTGTATTACAATGCCTAGGAACCCCACCCATAGACCACAGCTCCCTTGTGCCAGGCCCCACGGACAGAGGGTCCCTGCCTCAAAGCCCTTACAAGAATAAGGCAAGAGACAACAGATGGGTATGACAAAACACCCAGGAGGCGCACCAGGGAACAATGAGCAAAAAGCAGTGCTCACAGCACACCAGCTGCCTAGCCAGTAATAGCCATCTGCCTAGTTAGTTCTTTATTTGGTCCTAATCCAGGCGTTCCTCACACTGCAACAAACCTTCAGCCGCTCCGCACAGGTCTGCACAGGGAAAAAAACCAAATCTCTTATGGCAGCAAATCTTAGAGCTTGGGTCAACTGACTTGCGCTTGTGGGGCTACAAATACCCGAGTTGAAGCTCTCCCCCTCGCTGGGTTTCAGAGCCTCCGTACTAGGTCCAACCCATACGTCTATACTGCTATTTTTAGCTCCAGAAACAGGAGCCCAAATCAGTTGACCCAGACTCTGAGGATACGTGTACCCTGCGGCTCTATTTCTAGATACTTCCGGTATCCCAAAGTAGCTATTCTGCATCTTCTAAATAAGCTTGTTTGAAAAAGCTTTCAAAACAATGGGCTCGCTATTCCAGCGTCCCTAGAAACCTCATTCCACGAGGTTTAAGGGACATTTCAGTATAGCGGTTTATTTCGAAATTTAATTGCAAATTAATTAGTTGCAAATAAGCTATTTCGAAATAAGCTACGCAATTTGCCACACTCAACTGGCCAGATAGTCACATGTGGCTAGCGTGTGGGACACCACGGACCTATGCCAGCAGGGAAACTCCTCTGGACCATCAGCGTAGGTAGCATCTTCACTGACGCACTGAAGTGGCTGGCACAGCCACACTGTTTTTGAGTATAGACAAGCCCTTAGTCTTTGCTGCTTTGTCTATACTAGACTTTTCCAATATAGTAGGTAACACCTTCTCTCATCAGAGCTGCAAATCCTCATCTATGCAAGGCTCACAGAGGAAAGAACTCAAATTGCCAACACTCAGAATTGATCCCATGGCTAGAAACAGCGCTGTACTTAAGTATTTTTGCACCTGGGGAAAAATATTACCGTAAAATCGCGAGTACAATGCACAGCTGCCTTTTAAATGTCAGAATTCTGGAATAAACTGAACTCTTGTCTATAATGCGCACCCCCATTATACTCGCAATTTTACGGTGTATATATATAGGAAGGAAGGAGCTTGCACCGTGCTGAGCTCACGCCTGCCGCAGGGGCCCCCTGCCCAGCTGAGCTCGTGCTGTGCTGAACTCGCAAGTGCCACGGGGGCCCCCGGGCACAGCCTGAAGGATCACCAGGCAGGCAGTGAGCCAGGGCGCTGCAGCCTGGCGGCACAGCCGGCTCCTTGCCTTGTCTGGGAGCCTGGTGCGGCTGCGGCCCCCGCACTGTGCTGCAGCAGGAAAGTTTCTGTGCGGAGGGGAGGGGGAGTTTAAAACTTTAAAAAAATAGCTCTTATGTATAATGCACACCCTGGCTTTGACCCTAAAAACCCGGGGAAAAAAGCGTGCATTATACTCGAGATTTTACGGTAATTATGCACCCCCCCTCTTTAGGTTAGCACATGTCATGCTCTTTACTTTTGCAGCTGATTCTTTTTACTTATTGTGTCTTTGTGCCCGGGGCGAACACCCTGTTTGCCCCACCCTTGTTACGTCCCTGGCTAGAAACATATAAACATTTTAAGATAATTAGGCAGAGTAAGGAGGACCAAGTATTGCATCAGCTCTTAGCTCTACTACTTGAAAGAAGAGTGGGAATTCTTTGTCTGCAAATAAATCTCATCTCATCTGAAAAGCCCACCTGGAATCACATCAAGGGATGTGGAATGGAAAAAAAATCTTCCAGATGAGCCCATCAAGAAGCCTTTTGAAATCGGTTGCTGAAACCCTGGAGGCTTAATTCCCCATGCTGCTCTATTTGATATTCAGCAAGGACAGCAGATAGTAAAGGGACAGTGTCAAAACACTGCAAAATAGGCAAAACCAGACAGTCAACACACAACATGCACCAAATTCTACACAGTTGCCCAGATGTAAATCTATTGGCTTAAATGGAATTACTCCAGATTTAAATTGGTGCAGACGAGCGTGGAATCCGATCTGTTACATTTAAAAATAAAATATTTTTAACCATGCTTCTTACACAGAAGCTTATTCCATAATTAAATCATATAAAATGTTGATTTTCACTGCTGAATGCTGTGGTGCCTCAGTACCGCTTATGTCCGACTAAAGGTTTCTGCTTAAGAGCAAGGTGATTTTCGCCTTTTGTTTGCTGTTTACACTTCCCTTAACTTGAATACTAGAACAAGGTTAGGCTGTTTCTATTCAGTTTCATTTTAATGATGCACCTTCACTAATACAATGCTGTGGTGTGGTGGTTGGATACATTATATGGGGATAGTAAAAACCTTTTTCTCCCACCAAATTTGTCTCTGTTGGGAGAAAGAATTTTCATTAAAATGTGTCTGATCTTATTAGGTTGTATAAATATTACATTTGTAAATTGCTTAGTACAATGGCTTTGATCTCTGGGATTATTAGGGCCTATCGGAACAGAAATAATAAACAGCAATATCTTTTGGTTCTAAATGATTTTACAGTGTCTGTTTAACATTTTTGCATTGAATTAGATTCTGTTTGCTTCCAGGAAATTTGTGAGACATTTGAGTGCCATATTGTCCCCTTCTGTGGAGAAGTCCAGGAATAAATTCCACGGGTAACTGAGATTTTATTCCTAGCTTTCCTACATGGGGAGGTTATCTCAGTATAAGGTGTAAATTTAGAGTGTAATTCTCCATGCAGACATTCTTATTCACATTTACAAGTGCCTTTCTTTTCAGTTTAGTTTAGTTTAGGTTGCTTTGGAAATGCTTTGAGCTAATCTGAAAAAAATAGAACTCTCTTAAACTGGACTAAAATGTCTACACTGGGGTTATACTGATATAACTATAACTATCAACTATATATTTTAGAGAGTTTGTGCGTCTGTCTGTCTGTGAATCCATTTGTTCAAGAACTCCTCCTAAATAGCAAGGGCTGGGATCACCAAATTGGGTAGGCAGCCTCCTCTTATCTTAACGTAAAGGAAGGTCAGGGTTTGGTTGTGCCAGGAAAACAGGACGTGGCTGGAATAGGATTGTTTTCCGTAACATGGAAAGAGAGGGCGCTGCCGGGAGGGACAGTTACACTGCAGAGTGACCACAGCGGGGCAGCTGCGCCTACAGGACAGTGGTTGGCTGGGGGAGGGGCTCTGAATGTTACCGTCCACTGTCCACGGGTAAGGTTCCTGTGCTGGTGCTGAGCATGGTTGTCCCCTCCCCGGTGGACCCCCATGCCCAATCCTCTGCTCCCCCACCCTCGGCCCCAGCACAGGAGAGGGGGAGGGGAGAAGCCCAAGCAGGCAGCACAGCCCCCGTCTCCCCTCCTTTTGCCCCAGTGCTGGGCAGCTGCCACTAGTGTGGCCCCTGGGTGCCTTGGGAAGCTGCCATTGAAGGACCAGTGTGGTCCCAGGAAGCCACCATTGCTGGACCAGTGCCACCCTCTCCACTACAGGCAGCCCCAGTGAGCCCCTCTGGCCTGAGCCCCCCTACACTGCCCAGCCCCCTGCCAACTCCTGCACCCTCCACTTCCTGCCCTGAGCCCCCAATCCCTGCCCTGACTCCTGCACCCCACCCTGAGCCCCCAACCAAACCCCACCCTGACTCCTGCACTGCAGCCCTCACTCGCTGCCCTGAGCCCCCCAGCCCCTGCCCTGACTCGTGGATCCCCCTGCCCTAAACCCGCCCACTTCCCAACCCCCTCCCCTATACAATCATCTATAGCTATACTGTTACAGAAGGAGAGGTGTCCGTCACAGAGAACGTTTGAGAATACACTGCTGGAAGACATGAGAAGTTTCTAGAAAATGCCAGAGTGAGAGAGAAATGATGAGATGAGGGGAACCCTGCCCTGTGGCAGGAGTGGGCGCAGTGGCAGGTGGCCTAGTGGGCCGGGTTAGGCAGGGCACAGACAGGGCCCCTCTCCTCAAGCTGCCATTGGCACCTGCCCAGCAAGTGGCCGGCAGGTGCGGCGGGGAGCCGGTGGCTGTGGTGGTACCATGCAGACCTGTGCCTGCTGGGGTGGGCAGCTTGTGGGCCAGGGCCCCATGCTGCTCCTGCGCCCTGGGGGCAGCCTGTCCGGCAGGGGTGGAACAGTGCCTCGCGGTCCATCCCGCAGCTGCTGCCGTGGCACAGTGACTTCTCCGAAGGGCACAGCGGGCCGGGGACAAAGAGAAGCAGGAGATGCTGCGAGCGGTAGGACTGGCGGTAAGTCCCTGCCTGCCACACTCCCCCGTCCCTCCCTTGGCCCCCCCAAGCCAGTGCCACCCTAGGTCTTCCCACACCCTGCCCTCCTCTGCGCCTGCTTCCGTGCCGCCCGCTTGCCCGCCTCACCTCGCCGCCACATCCTCCCATCTCTGCCGCCCCTCAGCCTGCTGCACCGCAGCCGTGAGGTAGGGCTCAGCTACTGTTAAAGGAAGCATGTACATTTTTCTCAATTTCCAACCCCCGCTAACGCATTGCTACAGCTAAGGACCTGAGCAATAGCTAGTGTGTCTGCTAGCACTGATATAATTATAGCAGTTACATAGATAAGCCAGAGCTAGCAGTGCAGTTATATCAGATGTAAACTGACATGTCTCTTGTGGGGAATGATAGCAGAATTTAATTGGAATGAGAAGCACTCAAGCCACTAATTATAACTAAATGTGACACCACTCCCCCAGCCTTCACTACAAACATTCCCCCCTTTTCAGGAGCTGAACAAGTTCTTTTAACTTTTCACCCAATTTACTGTCGTTTTTGTGCATCTCCCCAGTTTCTGGTACCAAGGCAGGGATCATGGGATTTCTCCATCTGCAGGGAAGTCGAAGGTCCAAGAGGCCTGGATTCAGGTTTGTTCACATGACATTTCCAGCCAGGAGGAACCAGGAAACAACAATGGAATACTGCATCCTTGGGACAGTGTGGGTTTGCAAACCAGAGAGGCTGGCAAAGCACTCGAAATATTGGTGCTTATCTAAACAGAACTGCCAAACTTTTAGGTTCAGTGGGTGACAAGTAAGTGGGTGCGCCTTGGTGCTCAGCTTCAGCAAGAGTTGAGTGAGCTGCGGCAGCAGAGAGCCATTGAAAGAGCTGGCAGGGACCTGGGTTGCAGTAGGACAGGGCCTGTAAGAAATTGTAAGTTACTTTCACGGCTGGCTGTGCTAGTCCATCATATACGGAGCCACTGGGACACTGTTATTGAAGGAAGGTTGGAGATCAAAGGGAGGTGAAATGGTCCATGTCCAGAGCAGGGTCTGTGAGTCTGTTTCTAGCTCTACCACCCCTCGGCTGTGTGTTAGTAAGTCAAGGCCCCTCTTTCTGCCTCAGTTTCTCCACCAGCAACATGGGATTACTTTCCTGCTTTTGTAATATCTTCAGGATATTTATATGAAAAGGTATTATATGAATGCAAAATAAATGTTGATTTTAACAAGTCCATGGCTACTGATGATTAGTTGCTAGGAAGGCCATTAGTACTTTGGGACAACAGCAGGGATAAAGAAAGCCTCCCAATGCAGCATCGTAGGTGTCTGCCATTTGAATGAAAGGGAAACTGCATTCGCCGTTCGTGCTATCGGAGCAATCATGCAGTTGAGCAGGTCTCTTCAGGAGGGAGCAATTCTGACCTTTATTGTCTCCTTGTCATTCCCCCGTTGCTCTGTCTGTATCCATCGGTTGTCTCATCTTATATTGTCAGCTCTTTGGGGCACAGCCTGTCTTTGCGGTCAGTATTCATACAGCCCCTGGCACAGCGAGGGCCTGGTCTGTGCCTGGGCTGCGTGACAGAGCAGCTGAAACACACTGGCCACTGGCAACCCAAGGAGCTTCTCCCAAAGTGTCTGATTCAAGGGAGGTGGGGTTAATGACAAGATCAGCCTGACCTGGGGAGAGCTAAGGAGATAATTAGCCCGTTAACTGCAGAGTAGCAAAGGGAAGGCCATGCAGGAGAGAGAGGCTGGGGGGTTAAAGTGAGACCTCTGGCAGAAAGGAGCGATGATTGACTGACACTAAATAGAATTGCTGCTGGGCACTGGGAAAGGGGGGTGGTTGATAAAACATAAATAAAGTACACAACCGTGGTTACAAACCAGATGCGTCAGAAGAAGACCGGAACGGAGGGCAGTGTGCAGTGTTCCCTCTCATTTTTTTTCTGCCTGTGTGCGGCATAAAGTTTGTTATGTGTACACCAAGAGATGTACACCGCCAAGAGAAACACATGCTGCCGGCTGTGGGTGCTCTGCTAATCAGCTGAGCCGCATCTGAATTGCTTCTGGGTGGCTGCCCAAGCACTCAGCTTTCAGGGCGTGCTGGCGGAGGGCCATGCCCCTCCCCCAGGCTCCTGTGCAGTACAATAAATACAAATAAAATATAATACTAGTCAGTTTACTATGGATGCGATCTCACAACTTGCTGAGTGCCCTGACCCCTGTCCAGCAAAGCACTTACACAGGTGTTTAACTGCAAGTGCATCTTAAGCGCTTAGCTGGATCAGGCCTGGCCGCATCATTTACCACAAGTGGGTTTGTGATAACACATGGAGTGATTAGGATGTGCTATCGGTGCAGAACACCCCAAGCAGAGATGCGGCAAGTACCAGAAGTGACCTCCTTATATTAAGAGATTTTCAAGGCCAGAAGGGACCATTACAATCTTCTTCTTTGACTTCCTGCATGTTACAGACCCGAGGTCCTCACCCAGTGGCTCCCACATCACGCCCATCACTTCTGGCTGAGCTAGAGCGAATCTTTTTAGAATGCAAAACTTCAGGTGATGGAGAACCCATCGCCACATCCCTAGGTAAGTTATTCCAATGGTGAACTCTCTCACTGTTAAACATGTGCCTCTAATCTCTTGGGGTATGTCTACACTTGCACCCTCTTTCGAGAGAGGGATGCAAATGAAGACATTCGAAATTGCAAATGAAGCTGGGATTTAAATATCCTGCGCTTCATTTGCATAGTCGCATTATGGCGCTATTTCGAAATAACAGCCGCTGTTAAGACGCGGTTATTTCAAGAGAAAACCCTTCTCTCGAAATAACTGGTAAACCTCATTGTATGAGGAATAAGGGGTATTTTGAGAGAAGGGTTTTCTCTCAAAATAACCACGTCTTAACAGCGTCTGTTACTTCGAAATAGCACTATTTCAAAATAGTGCCATAACGCGAATATGCAAATGAAGCGTGGGATATTTAAATCCCGGCTTCATTTGCAATTTCAAATGTCTTCACTTGCATCCCTCTCTCGAAAGAGGGTGCAAGTGTAGACATACCCTTGCTTTCATTTGTCTAGCTTCGGTTTCCGGCCACCGGACCTCGTTCTGCCTTCATCTGCTGGACGAAAAGTGCCTTTTACATCAGAAATGTTCTTCTCATTTAGGTACTGGGATCAAGTCCGTTCTTAAGCCTCTTTTTGTTAAGCGTCTTGTATCTCTCACGACAACGAACATTTTCCAGTCCTCAGATCATCCTTGTTGCTCTTCTCTGAACCCTTGCCCCTTTGTGAAACTTCTTTACAGACTGTGGACCCTGGGACTGAGCACAACATTCTAGTAATGGTCTCAGTAATGCAGTGGGCCCCAAATTTTTGAGGGCCATGCCCCTCTTCATCCCTCCCACCCCTGCTGGCTGGGAGCAGGGCTAGGGTTACCAACTTTCTAACTGCACACAACCAAACGCCCCTTCCCCTAGACCTGCATTCCTCACTGCATCCTCTTTCCCTCCACTGCTTCCTTTCTCCCACCCTCGCTCACTTTCACTGGGCTGGGGCAGGGGCTTGGAGTGTGGGAGGGGGCTGTGGACTCCAGGTGGAGCCTGAAATGAAGGGTCCAGTGTGCAGAAGAGGGTGCTGGACTCGGGCAGGCAGCTGGGGAGGGGTAAAGGTTCCAGCTGGGGGGGGTGGGTTCTGAGGTGGGACTTGGGGTGCAGGAGCAGGAGGTTGGTGAGTGTGGGGCGTGGGAAAGGACTCTAGATTGGGGTGTGTGAGGTGGCTTGGGTTGCAGGGTTTTGGCAGCACTTACTGCAGCTCCCAGGAAGTGCCACCCCTACAACTCCCATTGGTTGCAGTTCCCACCAGTGGGAGCTGTGGAGCCGGCATTTGGGATGGGGGCACCACATGGAGTCTCCCTGAGCCTAGGGGCTGCAGGGAACTCGCAGCTACTTCCTGGGAGCTTCATGGAGCAAGGGCAGGCAGGGAGCCTGCCTTAGCCCCAGGCCCCAAATGCACCCCTGACCAGAGTTTTAACGGCCCAGTTGGTGGTGGTCAGACCGGAGCTGCCAGGTTCCCTTTTTGACCAGTGGTTCCAGTCAAAAGCTGGACGCCTGGCAACCCTAATTGGGGCCATGGCTGGGGAGGGTGATGTAGACAGAGGTAAACGGGCCAAGGCTGGAGCCGCAGCTGGGGGGTGGGTCTGGGGCAGCAGCAGAACTGTAGTCCTGCAGTTAATTCCTGGACACTCGCAGCCAATTCTGAAAGGCTGGCAATCCTAGTGGACAGAGGAAAGGGGGCTGAGGCTGGAGACAGTTCTGGAGCCAGGAGGGGGCTGGAGGTCAGGGTGGGAGTAGGGCTGTGGCAAGAGGTCGATGCTGGAAATAGGGATGGAGCAGAACTGAGGGTGAAGAAGGGCTGGGTGGTGCTCCCCTCCCCGTGAGGGCTGGCCTGGACTGTGCCAGGCCCCCTGAATGTTCCTCAGTGTGGAGACCTCAGCATTAATACACTCCTAGACAGCAGTGATAACACTTGCCTACTCTGGCTTAGTATACCCCCTGCTTATGCATTCACATTAACAGCCATGGGGAACATACGGGTAGTCCGAGAGTTGATCAGTTGTGAAGAACAAACGTCCGTCTTTCAACCCACTGTCCCAGGTGCATTTCAGATGCTCCGAGGCAGGGAATTCCTCTGCTGTCTCCTATCGCCAGAGTTCTTTTTCCCTCTGTTTAGTGCCACTGGGTGTGTTAACCATTGGCTGCTCTTTGCAAGGCCTGTGATAAAGGGATCTCTCTGGGGAAGGCAGCGATATTGAAAGCAGAAAAGCATCAACCACAAACCACAGAACTGTTTTCTGGCACATTTGATCTTGAAGCTGGACAGTCGGCACAACGGCAGCATGACAAGAAAAGGGAGAGTACTCCTAGCGAACAGAACTTCCTGTAGTGGTGTGTTCAGGATGTCTGACTGTTGCTTGCGCTTCCTGGAGGCAAGCAAAAGATCATTACAAATGAAACAGCAGTGTGATCTCGGCAGACCTTTCTCTTTAATCTCTTTCCATCCGACATGAGTTTCCCTCCTTCCAGGAAACAATGGAAAGCTCTATAAGCAATTCACCTGCAGGCGTGAGGGCCAGTTTTGCAAGTGTTGCTCATTCCCGTTTGCCAGGGGAGCTGCAAATAGTCAGCGTCTAACGTGGGTTTCTGACAAGGCTGTATGTAGACATGTGTGTCATCAGCTAAACTCATGCTCTTCTGCTCCAGGCCTCTAGCAGTTGAAGTAAAGAAGAGTTTCCCTCATCTGTCAGCGGTATTGGGGATCCAAACAATACCCTCTTTCAGCCCTCTCACAAATGTGGCTCATTTCCTCCCATAATTGTGAGCATGATGTCACATAGGATGGGCACATGAAAACAGAGAGATGAACAGAGTTTCCATAGCGAGTTATCAACAAATGAGGTTTGTGATTACTACATTTTACTGGCATAGGGCAGTAATGTCACTGAACACCCCCACTCCATATAAATTCCAGCACACGAAAGGTGCCAGCAAAGACATGGCATATTAGAGACTAGGGATGTGAAAGGTTAACCGATGACCTAGTTAACCGGTAAGCATCACCCTAAACAGGTAATGCTTACCGGTTCTGGTTAACTGGTAACCGGTGGAGGCTGGTGCAGCTCCCCACCTGCTTTGAGGAGGGGGCTGCTCCAGCCCCGCTGGGGGCCTGCTACGGACAGTGGCTGCTCTCATCTGGAACAGCATATGTCTGCTGGGAGCCCGGGTGCTTCGCAGGAAGGGGGCGAGGGCTGCCTTACCATGAGGCAAACTGAGGCGGCCGCCTCAGGTGCCAGACTGTGGGGGAGAGGAGGAGGCGCCACTAGGACCCAGAGTGTAGAAAATTGTGTCTGCTGCTGGGGCATATGTATTCTCTCTGCTCTAGGTGCACAGAGAGGGTGGAGTGCTGTGCTGGAGGAAGGAGGGCACAAGAGACATAACAGGCAGGCAGAAGAAAAGGTGGCATGGGGGCGTCATTTGAGCTCCCCACCTCAGGTGCCAAAAAGTTGTGGGCTGGCCCTGGAAGGGGCTGTTCCTATGGAGCAGTCTCTGTCCGTGGGGACCCCAAGCTTGCTGCAGATAGGGGCTGCTCTGGCAGGAGCTGGCGGCAGCCCCAGTGCAGGGCTGGGGGCTGCTGCAGCTGGGCTGAAGCAATCCCCAACACGGATCCCACTTTAGTTGGTTAAATGTTAGATCAACCTAAAGCGGAACTGGTTAACTGATTAACTGGGATTTTACATCCCTATTAGAGACACACACAGATTGAAACCATGTTGAAATGCAGAAACTGGTGACATTTTTGGAAGGACAAGAGTGGGAGAGAGAATGTTTTTGCTTCAGTGTAATAGGCATTCTATCCCAAATAGTTGGAATGGTTACCACAAAGTGTCATCATGGAGCTAGTTAATAACTGTATTTACAATACCAACTGGGGACTAGCTATATTCAGAAACAAACAAGTGTTGCAGTTAGTTTCACTGAGAATGAAGCATCAATCAACACTTAATTCTAGAGTATTCCCACCTCAATGAATAGTCACAATCTGCAGCCTGTACATGAAAACACTGAGCTCTTTGAGAATTTAGTTTATGGAATCTTTAAATTTTGCTTGAGAAGGAAATGTTTGAATAAACTGCACTTGAATGTAAAGCTCCAAAATGTAACTTAAAGGAATTTCATTTGAGTTAAAGGGGCCATTCTCTAGCCCATGCTGTCAAGAGGACAGATGCTTGTGGTTTTGCTACAGAGGCAGCTACCCACAAAGGGTGAGAAAACAGAAAGCAGGCGACAGATCTGAGCAGTTCTGTCTGCTTTATTAGGGTCTGATGAATAAGTTCATAATTCTCTATATGCTTAATTGTAAAAGTTGGATAATGCTCTGTGAATGAGAAGAGACACTGGGGAATGTGGGAAGTTTTAAATTTGTGGTAACAGTGGACTTTTTTAAAGCTAAACGATGCCAAAAGAAAAATGGGGAAAAATATGATAAAATTTAAAAAAAGAGAGAACGCTTTTAAAAATGTCTCCTCTACAAAAGTTAGTAAAGATCTTTTCCATATCAATTGTGCAAAATTTGGAGGCTAAATTTAGTTACTAAAGCATGAAATAGACTTGAATCATGCTTTAGTGTACATCTCAATGTAACTTGATCAATACAGAGTTGCTACTGATTTGTCCATGATGAATGTGAATCAAACATTTTTAAAACTAAATTAGAGAGAAAATATCTTATGTTGTGGACAGAACTGGTTGCATTGCGATAGTTAAGATTGCCTGACATTAGGAGATGCTTTTTTAAGTTGCTCATAACTTTGCTAACCTTTAACTTTTCTGGCTGGAATTTTATGTTGTTTATGCATCAGAAGCAATTAACTGAAGCCTGGGATAGGTGGGTCTTATTTAAGTGGTATAAAGTGATATTTGTTGAGAGACTAGCCCTGGAGAAGTCATTAAAAAAAGATGAAGAGGTTTTTGCAGGCAGTTTTTCCTTTGTTATAGACGAGTGTGTTTGTTTATAATATTTTGCCTTTCTTTCCAAGAACGTCAAATTGCTTTTTGGACAGTCATGAATTAAAACTTGCAACCCAGTGTGAGGTTGGTAAATGTTATAATTCTCATTTAAGAGATGGGGAAACTGAGGATAAGAGGGTCAAATTTCTCCCTGTTATAACTCCAGTGAAGGCCAGGGAGGCAGGACAGGGGGAGAGCTACTCTTCATAGCATCATGTCCCCACAAACCTGAACAGATTAATACAGTTCAAGCTAGTACAGACTCCGTATTACTCTGTGCATGTTTCCCTTTGATGCACAGAGTGCCCACTTCTAGGTTGGTATATGCTATCTGGCAACATTTCTTCCCTTGCTTTATGTGTCCAATTACTCCAAAAATGCTGAAATCATTACATCCCTCTTGGATTTGCTGATGTGTGACCTAAAATACTTTTCCTCTCTACTTTCTATGTAATTTCTGTCACCACACGTTTATCTGTTTGAACACTAGGTGTCACCATAACTTAATACACGGGTCAGGAAGCTTGGCACACATGTCCCTCAAACAGGGACATCTAAATTTTGCTCACATAATGGAACCATGATAACAACTTGCCAGAAGCCCAACTAACTAGTGCAAAATGGATGGGACTGCAGATAGTGATATTTAAAGTAGAGGTACCGCCCAGTGGAGACAACAGGTCCTGGCATGCAGAGTTCTATCTCAATCTGATTGGAGATGTGGCCTGTAGAGAAGGCAGGCACCAACAAGCCATCTCAATACTTCTGGCTTAAATGCATCTGCTTATGCCTTTAGTAGCTGTCTGCAACAGGGATAACAGCCTGCTACCAGCTCCTAGTCAGGGAACTCTTTAACTGAACTAGGAGAGAGAGATTTTTGGGAGCTGAATGATGAATTCCATCCCCACTGGTCACTGTGATGTCTGTATCCAAGTAACCAAAGGTGATTTATAAGGTGCCCCAGCAGGGATGTGAATTAGTAGGAACCTTGGGGTCATGTTCTGAGGAGCAATATGTATTACACTCTGGTGTGTGTGGCTATGCCCCTAGGACTATAACTACTCCCTAATTACTAACACTGATACAGTTCAGGTGCTACTCGGGCCTGTGCATTTGGTGATGAAGGTCACAGGACTGAGTCCTGCTGACACCTCTTGGTGCTTAACCATGGCCAGTTACACTGATAAACCAAGCAGAAGGCATCTGTGTTGTCTGAGTGCCTCTGGGCTCACTATCTCCATTAGGAGGCTGCCCAAGTCTACTGCCTCCATGGGCTAGCTGGGTAGAAAACTGCCTGCTGTGGCTTGTGGTTTCCCTAGGGATTGGGATGGAGGAGGGGGCAAAGAAAGGATTGCAGACCCAGCCAAAAAAAAAAAAAAAAAATCAAGCCAGGTACTGAGGGATGCAGTTTAAGCACCTTACCATAGCTACTGCCCCCACAGTATGACAGACCCTTTCCACCTTTGGTGGGAGATGCTCCCTCTAGCTCAGGGGTGGGCAACAATTTTTGGTTGGGTGCCACTCCAAGATTTTGGAAACTGGTCAAGGGCCTCACTTTTCTGTGGAGCGGGTGCAGGGACTACAATGGAGATTGGGTGCAGAAGAATGCCAGGGGTAAGGGAGTGGGGTGCAGGAGATGGTGTGAGGTCTGAGATGGAGTTTGGGTGAAGGAGGAGGTTGTGACCTGGGTCAGGCGATTGGGGTGTAGGGTAAGGGAATGGGTCTGGGTGCAGGAGAGGATTCTGGCTTGGGGGAGAGGTGTCAGAGCGGGTACAGTGCCTGGGAGGGAGTTGTGAGCTGGGGCAGGGGGATGCAGAGGGTTTGACTGGTGACATTAGAGTGAAGGAGGGGTGGGGTGCCGGAGGCAGGCTTTGGCTGGGAGGTACTTACCTAAGTATCTCCCAGCCTGCAGCACCCCCAAGGCAGGGTGGACTCCCAGCCTGCTACAGCCCCAGACTACTTAAAACTACAGCTACTTCCTCCAGCTGGCTCTCAGCTCTGAGAGGGGGCAGAGATTTGCCCTGACCCCATCCTCCAGGCCAATCTTTCAGCTCCTATTGGCCGTTTGTTTCTGGCCAATAGGAGCTGAGAGATTAGCTAGGGTCAGTTCCTATTGGCTGTTTATTTCTGGCCAATAAAAGCTGAGGAGTGGGCTGGAGGCAGGGTGATCACCAGAAGCCTCCCCTCCCTCCAGAGCAGAGAGTCACATGGAGCAGCCCTGCGTTTGTGCCTGAGGGTCCCGGCAGGGTGGTCCGCGGGCCCTATTGGGCCGCAAGAGATATCTTGCCCACCCCTGCTTTAGCGGCTTGAGGTATTTACACAGCCATCATCACTGCTGGAGCTGAGCACTACACCACTGTGGAAAGCTGCCATTTCCCCTTGTCACCTTCCCCAATAGGGCCTGTTCTCCGCTGGTGCCCCTCCCCCCAGTACAGGCCCTGTCTTGCCCTGTGGGTCCCCCATGCACCACCAATCTCCCCTGTGTGCCTCCAAGAGGCCAGGTTCCCCCTGTGGGTCCCACCCAGACAGGCCCTGTTTCCCCCCCCCCCCATGCCCCTCTCCCAGCTAGACCCTGTCTGCCCTATGTCCTTCCCCCCAGCCAGACCCTGTCTGCCCCCCCGTGCCCCTCGCCCAGCCAGACCCTGTCTGCCCCCCCCCCGTGTCTCGCCCCCCCGAAACAGACCCTGTCTGCCCCCCCCGTGCCCCTCCCCCAGCCGGACCCTGTCTGCCCCCCCCGTGCCCCTCCCCAGCCAGACCCTGTCTGCCCCCCTGTGTCTCGCCCCCCGAAACAGACCCTGTCTGCCCCCCCGTGCCCCTCCCCCAGCCAGACCCTGTCTGCCCCCCGTGCCCCTCCCCCAGCCAGACCCTGTCTGCCCCCGTGTCTCGCCCCCCGAAACAGACCCTGTCTGCCCCCCCGTGCCCCTCCCCCAGCCAGACCCTGTCTGCCCCCCCGTGCCCCTCCCCCAGCCAGACCCTGTCTGCCCCCCCCGTGCCCCTCCCCCAGCCAGACCCTGTCTGCCCCCCCCGTGCCCCTCCCCCAGCCAGACCCTGTCTGCCCCCGTGTCTCGCCCCCCCGAAACAGACCCTGTCTGCCCCCCCGTGCCCCTCCCCCAGCCAGACCCTGTCTGCCCCCCCCGTGCCCCTCCCCCAGCCAGACCCTGTCTGCCCCCCTGTGTCTCGCCCCCCGAAACAGACCCTGTCTGCCCCCCCGTGCCCCTCCCCCAGCCAGACCCTGTCTGCCCCCCCGTGCCCCTCCCCCAGCCAGACCCTGTCTGCCCCCCCCGTGCCCCTCCCCCAGCCAGACCCTGTCTGCCCCCCCCGTGCCCCTCCCCCAGCCAGACCCTGTCTGCCCCCGTGTCTCGCCCCCCCGAAACAGACCCTGTCTGCCCCCCCGTGCCCCTCCCCCAGCCAGACCCTGTCTGCCCCCCCCGTGCCCCTCCCCCAGCCAGACCCTGTCTGCCCCTCCCGGCTGTCTCCCTCCCCCGGCCCTTAGAACGGGGCGGCGCAGAGCATGCTGGGTCCCGTTCGCCAAGCTCTCGTCCACCGCCCCTCCCACACTCCCCGCCGCGTCATTGATGCACTTAGCCGTGTTGACAGCTTTACGCCCACGCTCCTAACAAAAATAATTCCTAATTGGTTTTCCCGCTTGTCAATCACAGTTAGACTCACTTTCATTGGGCACTTTTTTATTTACACCCCGCCTTCAATTGCCGCCCAATCGGTTTGAGGCGCCCCTAGCAACGCCCCCCCTCGCCAGTCCCTCCCATCCAGTTGTTTCCCTCACTTCCCAGGGGCCGGAGCTTTGTTGCATTTCAGTGTGACCGGCCGAGACAGCTGTCAATCAAATAATGTCAGCCAACCACGCGGGGGAGCTCTTTGATTGGCCGAGCTGGCTTGTCAGCGAGGCAGACGGCGGTGCCGATTGGGCGCAGTGGTTCCTCGGCCGGGCCCGCCCCCTGTGTTGTGGCCTGGCGGCTCAGGCTCAGGCGCAGGCGCAGGCGCAGGCGGGCTGTGGTGCTGAGGCGAAGGGGGCCGGGCCGGGCCGGAGCGAGGCGGGAGCAGCCCGCCCTACATGGCCCCCCCTCGCTGGCGGCGCGGGCGACAGACGCTCCCCTGGACGGTGCGGGGCCCGGCTGCCTGAGCGGGACGCGGCCATGAGAGACCTGCCGGCCGGCGCGCGGGCCCTGCTGCCGCCAGCGCCGCGCTCCAGGTGAGGGCGGGGAGCGCCCGCTCCTGTCACTGCGGCTGCGGCTGCGGCGGGCCGGGCTGGACGGTGCCTGCGGACACCGGGGGAGCTGCCGGGGCGGCCTGTCGGGGGAGGAGGGACGCGGGAGCAGAAGCTTGGGGGGGGGGTGGCCCGTCGCGGGGGAGGAGGGGCGTGGGAGCAGAAGCTTGGGGGGGGTGGCCCGTCGCGGGGGGGGGGCGTGGGAGCAGAAGCTTGGGGGGGGTGGCCCGTCGCGGGGGGGGGCGTGGGAGCAGAAGCTTGGGGGGGGGGCGGCCCGTCGCGGGGGGGGGGGCGTGGGAGCAGAAGCTTGGGGGGGGTGGCTCGTCGCGGGGGGGGGCGTGGGAGCAGAAGCTTGGGGGGGGGTGGCTCGTCGCAGGGGGGGGCGTGGGAGCAGAAGCCTGGGGGGGGTGGCCCGTCGCGGGGGGGGGGGCGTGGGAGCAGAAGCCTGGGGGGGGTGGCCCGTCGCGGGGGGGGGGCGTGGGAGCAGAAGCTGGGGGGGTGGCCCGTCGCGGGGGGGGGCGTGGGAGCAGAAGCTTGGGGGGGGCGGCGGCCCGTCGGGGGGGGCGTGGGAGCAGAAGCTGGGGGGGTGGCCCGTTGCGGGGGGGGGTGGGAGCAGAAGCTGGGGGGGTGGCGGCCCGTTGGGGGGGGGAGCGTGGGAGCAGAAGCTGGGGGGGGTGGCGGCCCGTCGGGGGGGGGAGCGTGGGAGCAGAAGCTTGGGGGGGATGGCCCGTCGTGGGGGGGGGGAGTGTGGGAGCAGAAGCTTGGGGGGGGTGGCCCATCGCGGGGGGGAGGGCGTGGGAGCAGAAGCTTGGGGGGGTGGCCCGTCGCGGGGGGGGCGTGGGAGCAGAAGCTTGGGGGGGGTGGCGGCCGAAGCTGGGGGGGGTGGCGGCCCGTTGGGGGGGCATGGGAGCAGAAGCTGGGGGGGGGCGTGGGAGCAGGAGCTTGGGGGTGGCCTGTTGGGGGTGGGGGTGGGAGTAGGAGGTGGGGGGGATGGCCTGTTGGGCAGGGATATGTGTGGGAGTAGGAGGTGGGCGGGTGGCCTGTCGGGGGGGGGTCATTGGAGTAGGAGGTGGGCGGGTGGCCTGTTGGGGTGTGTGTGTAGGAGCAGGAGTTTGAGCGGTGGCCAGTTGGTGTGTGTGTGGGAGCAGGAGGTTGGGGGGGGGACGGTCTGTCGGACAGGGACGTGTTTGGGAGCAGGAGGTGGGGGGGGTAGCCTGTCAGGTGGGGGTGTGTGTGGGAGTGAGAGGTTGGGGAAGCAGGAGCTGGCAAGCTGCTCTTGCCCCAAGGGGCTTTGAGGGGGTAGGTGACTCTCTTGTTTGGGGGAGCAGGAGCTTGGAGAGGGGACCAGCTTGTTACAGGGTCGGACGTTTGGTTATTTTGAAGGCTGGGAAAAGCAACAATACTGGGCTTGATTAAACAGGTGCAGGTAGGTCTGTTTGCTCTGAGATTTTTGGATGAAGGGCGCTATTAAAATCCATAGCATTACAGTGGAAGCTCCTTAAGCAGCCACCTAAGGTACAACGACAAATCCAGTCACACTGGCAGGGGAGGGTACATCAGAGCTGTCCTTGTTACCACTGCATGTGGGTACGGTATTTTAAAATGATCACTTCAGTGCCAGAAGAAGCGCTGTGCTTGGTTTGGTTTCACTGTTCCTTTCTGTGGCACTCCACCATAGTCGTCAGCCTTGCATTAATGACAGACTTGGTTATATAGGTGTTTATGGCGTTCAGATGAAAGATGCTTTTTATGTTTAAATAATTCTTTCTTCATGGCATCCCATTTAGCCATAGAACTGTATTAGCTTTTAATATGGGACTTTCCATATAAGAGTGCAGCTAAATACTTAGCTTTGTGAAGTGAAACAGTTACAGTTGTTTGATGGAATTGTTTTTGTATTGTATATTGAGTCCTGTCAGTTTATTTGTATTTTCTGTATAGTAGTAGGTTATATAGTATCCTAAACAATTGTTACAAGTTTAAACCTATTATTTAAAATGAGTTTTACATATTCCCTGACATAGTACTTTTTTTTTATGATCAGAAATCGTAATTCTAGCATCTCTGTCTGCAGATCAGTAAATTTATACACATTGAATGAGTCTTTGAAATTTTTCACTTTAGAAAAGTGTTTTATGGGAAGGTCTGACATGCCAGTGGATGTTACATAAACACTTCTACTACATGTTTTTGGCTTGAAAATGGGTGTAATGTTATTATCTGCTAGGTCAATAGAAGGTATGTGACACTGTCTGGCCACAGACATCTGCTGTATAATTCCGCCTGCACTAATTTTTGTTCTGGTTTCATGTAAACAGCTGCATATAAAACTTGATTAGTTTATAGTGCATGCAGAAACATCTTTGTGGCATTTTCTAACACTTGATGGAAAGTGCATGCTGTCTTTTTAAATTCACTGTGCTCAGCCATTCTTGAATCAGTCGCACTTGTTTTTCCACCCTGAAGGGCTGAGGGATGGGGAGGGGGGAGTAAGAGAAAAATGAGGAAGGGTATTGCTTCAGTATATAATATAGGCAGGCACATGGGGAGGGAGGAGTGGGAAATGAAATTAGCTAAAATTGAAGGTGTACAGCACCTATAACTTAAAACATTGTTCTTTATAATAATAGTGAAAAGAGTTAAGTGTGGGGGCTCTTCCATCAAGCATACAAACGGATCATAATTGTTATGTAGTTGTTAGTTTTCTATTCGCTTATTTTGGTTCCTTTTTATGGCTTCTGTAACCCAGGATCTTACATATAAGAATGTACAGTAATGAGAGTACTATTACAGTACACTGTTTTGCAAATGAATGCAAAAATGACTGGGGCCGGGGGGGGGGGGTGAACAGTCAATGTTTGTGTAGAGTTTGAAAATGTAAATTGTTATGAAAACTGACCTCTGCTCTAGTCTTCATTCTGTCTTCAGGTTTTAATATATTATAAAAAAGAACTAACAAAATGCATATGCAGCAATAAATATACCTCATGATCTATCACTTGTATCCCTCCCACTGTCCCCATCTGTTGTCTAGTCTTCCTATGTTATGTCTGATTTAGATTGTAAGCTTCTTGTCACGTGGACCTGTGTCTTTTTTTGTTGCACACCTACAATGCTAAATAACCAACATTTTTTATATATATATATGTTTTAGTTGTAAATGGTTAATACGCAGAACTTCTGTGACCTCTGTAGCTACAGCCACAAGATAAATAACTATGTTGATTGTGCTTTTCAAGGCATACTTTTGAAGGCACACTTTATATATTTTGTGAGAGTTTTATAAATGACATACAAAAGCCAAGTCTACATTGTTGTGACATGAAGTAAAATCATCTGTTGTTTCAGCCAGGTTCTTATTTTCTCTGTGGCTGAAATGTTAGGAGAGATTTTAATCTTATGTTTCTATTCTGTAAATTGAAAACTAAAAGTAAAGACGACTCTCTCTCTCTCATGAATGGCAATAACGTATGAGAGACTGTTTCTTTGCCCTTTTTATACTCAAGGATACATATGTCTCTCATCTCTTCTTTTTATTTTTCCTAGCACTTTTTATCTTTTATTCATGCCTTTGTTGGTCTGGATTCTTTGGTGCCTTATGACCCGTTTGCATTGGCTGTGCCCATGCAAAGGAGCTGCAAAGCACTTGAAAACTGCTTCCTATTTCCTGTGAATACTCCAAATGCAGAGGGGGATAGCCCCTAATGAAGAGGTGGGAAGGGATATGGCCAATGCATTCCTAATAGGGATGTGAACGAATAACCATGTAAACAGTTAACAGATAAGCCTGGGCTCATCAGTTAACATTCACGGTTACATGCAGACTCCTCCACCCCATTCCCCAGGAGCTGGCTTCCTGCGCACATCAGCTTCTGGGGGAGCTGGCTGCCGCAGCATGTGCACGTAACCTCATAGTTGCTGGGTTTTTCATTGGTTATGCAACTACCTGCTTTTTAACATCCCTCATTCCTATGCCTTGGCTATTGTCATGCTGATAGGGATCTTAGTCTCTAGGACATTATTTAGGGCTACCCTAAACTTTGTTGGACCTAAGCAAGCCCAAGCAACTCCAAAATCCAAGAGGTGAAAGCCACGTTTCTTTAGTATTGCTCTGGGGTCTGCACAAGTGTAGGGACAAACTGGGGTAATTAAGCCCTCCAGACAACTTGTGCTTCCTGTCTCTCAAAAGGGACACGTACCTTGCCTGAAATGGATTATTTAAATACAATAACCATGTGTTGTAACTAAGCAAAGCGAATCACATACCTGTCTTTATGCTAAGCAGGCTAAGATCTTGTGTATGCTACAAAGTGGAATGGTTACAAGCAGATTAGGGAACTAGCAGGTGGCTACCAGGCCCTTTAATAGGGTTACCTTAAAATTAAATTGAATGGATCTTAGAAGTTATTGGCAGGAACACTAAGGATGTAAAACTTAAGTATTTCAGGGTTATTATTATATTCAGATCTCCTGAATGAGTATTAGATGATTACAAAAGTTTGTGACCATTGTGTGTGGGGGTTTAATGACCAATCATTCCTTTGTATTCATTTCAGACTTTATTGCATTCATAAAATAGGTGAGGTGTTTTTCAGCTCTTCCTCTTTGAAAGTCACAAAGTACCACAAAGTTCAGCCAAGTGAAGGTCTCTGGATCAGTGTAGCAAGGGTAATAGTCAGTTCTGAGGGACTTGGGGTATGTGTCTATTTGTGGGAAGCATACATTATGATAGTAATGGCTAGGAAGTGGCACTTTCAGGAACAATAAAGATCACAGAGAAATATAATATAAATGTAAAATGAAGAATTCCCTAATTTGTAGCATTTGTAGCTCGAAGATCCTGAGTTCATCCGTGCTGAATGTCTGATGGCCTACAAAGCCAGTAATGGCACTTGTGTATAGTTACGTTTTAATGGTTTTTCAGTGTTTTGAAAATAGAAATAATTCTCACAGCCCCCTGTAAAGGAGTACGGTAGATATTATCATCACTTTGCTGATTTGAGGATGTGGAGAAAGGAGACAGCAATTACTTGCTGAAATGCTGCATCTAGTCAGTGGCCATGCAAGGATTAGCTCTCTTGAGCTCCTGGCTTCTAGTTTTATGCTGAATCCACTACACTGCACAAGCTTCTGTAGTTACACGGTCAGGGGCAACCTGTGGAAATTAATTTACACTGGAGTAATGTTCTGAGTTCTTGATGTTAATTTTACCATATTTCCAGGTTTCATGTGCAATTAATTATACTTTATTAATAGATGTGTTCTAATAATGTGAACCACACTGAAAAGTTGAAACCTGAAAGATTTTACCATCTGGATTCTTAAATAACCCATTGCTTCATGTAGACAGCTAAAGCTAGTCTAATTTCTAGACAGTTATACAGTGTAAAAAAATATCCATGGAAATTGCTAGGGTAGGGACTGCATTAGCTTCATTTCTCACTAAGTTTGTACATGCAGCATCAGAAAGAGGAAAATTTCAGATAGGAAGCATTCCAGAGAGGCCTATTGTTATTTTGGCTAATTATACTAATGATCACATTCTCAATTAAATCATCCAGAGTTTAACTGTCAAGTCAGTCTGAGGTGCTTTAATGAACCATACCAAGTAGTAAATTAAAGTGTACTTAACAGAATCCAAAACAATCCCGTTGCAAAACCTGAGCATTTTTAATATTGAAGTTCAGCTTGAAAAACTATTCAACTGTGGTTATTGTTTTTAATAGGCTATTGAACATTCTAGATTTTTTTTTTCCTGTTTAACTGCGGGCTTTCAAACGCCCAACTTTGACATTTGTATACATTTTGTATGGGTAAAAATACCCAGCCAAGTCAGTGTCCTCTAGATACAGAAATATCTACAATATCTGTCTTCCAAAGTGCTTCCTTGACTTAGCAAATCATTAATAATTTTGCTAATAAAGACATTGACCAGGTTTATGAAATTATTTTTTAAAAATATGCATCAGTTCAAAGTCTTTTGGGAGCCTGCACTGATTTTTTTTTTTTTTAATAGTTTTTCCCTACTACATGAATTCAGCAGTGTATTAACACAGGATGGCTTATAAAAGACTAGCAGGTTAGGCCGGGCAAAGTCATTTTCCGTAGATTACACTTATAGGAAAGTTCAAGGAATGAAATATATGTAATAGAATTTTTTTTATTGCTGTGCTTGCAAAAGGGAAGTAAAAGAACGGTTTTAAATTTGTAAGATTTCAACTTCAAACATTTTTCATGTTATTGAATGATTACCATACGTAGTAAAATTGAATCAGAAATTCATAAAACTTCCATTGCTCTTTCTGTAACTAATTTGAATTATTTTGTGATTTGTAACAGTAAAAATTTTCTTTGCACTACAGTGATACCTGAATAGGTGACTCGATTTTAATTTTGTTACCAAATATTTTTTATAAACTCTAATCTGATGAAAAACAAAAATAATTATTTAAACCCGTGTTTCTCAAAGTGGTCCGTGGATCCACACTGAGAGAGCTGCTACCAGGCTGCTCCAGTTGGTTTACTTACCAACTCTGCAGCCTCATAGCTCCCATTGGCTGGGGCTCGCTGTTTGAGAAGCACTGATTTAAACCTTTCACCTACCATATTCAGGTATAAAAAGAAGTGCATTCAGCTAATTTAAATGGCAGGATTGTTTGTGCAATATTTGGTATCTGTAGGTAATCACAAAGTAGGATTTTGTGGATTTGTGTAAAATAAACTTCAAAATATATAGTAGATTGTAGCATGTCTTTGTATGTATTTATAGATAAAAACATTTGTTTCAAAAACATCAACAGACAGAAAAGTCCATTATTTCACATTGAGTTATCTCCCAAGCCACTGATTGGCAGTTCAATAAACTATCTAATCTAGTGCTTTGCATTTTATTTCTTTTCAAAAAGTTACAAAAATAGGTCAAGTTTCGGAGCTCCCATCTTAAGAGTCCCTTTAATGCCTTAAGACACAAATAAAAAAGTCTCTCCCAAATAAACAGTTTCAGGCCTGTCTTTACTACAAGATTCAGGCAAGCATGTACACATTTACACACACAAGTCAATCTCTAAAAAGGCAATTTGTACAAGAAAATTGCTTGCTCTCCATAACCATACAGCAGCAATCATTAACGCTATGTTGGTATTTTTTACACAGACACACAGAGGATTTGGCACTAGGCAGCTAGTCTGGAAAGATGATCATCTCTGGGAGGTGCATGCTGTTAATTTGGAAATGTTTTTCAAAGAATGAGATGCCCAAGTTTTGACACAAGACATGTTAATCATTCAAGCTCACAATTCTGAAACTGGGTTCCTGATCCAGCAGGTGTCATTTAGCAATGCTATCTATAGTCACCATCATCATCTAAGTCAAAAGAACACAAACTGAAGTGCAGTATTTGTTTTGAGGATTTTGGTTCCTTAAATCTACGTGAGGGGGAAGGAGGTAAAACATAACAGGCCAGAATAACTCAGAATTCTATTTCGAGCAACTCCGCATATGACAGTAGGCAAGTCATTCTCTATGCCTGATTTTCCCGGTATGTAAAATGGAGGAGATAATGGCCATCTCAACAGGGGTGGGGGGAATCAGTCAAAAGTTTGTACAGCAATAAGGATTTACCCAACTTCCACACAAGTCAGTGGGAATCTGTAATGGGAAATAGACTGGGCTTTATAAAAATTAACTACACTAGAGCCTGGTCTACATTAGTCGCTTAAGTCAAAGATAGCCGCATTAGGTTGATTTTTATAAACAATGAGTCTATGCCACCAAGCCTGTTCCACCGACTTTAAGGTAGGAATGCTAAAATGAGTGTAACTTGTTAACCATGTAACTTCTGAAAATGTCAGTGGTTACACATGGGGCAGCAGCCAGCTAGCCAGGAGCTGTACCGGCTCCTGCTCGCCACCCCGTGCTACTGCTTCTGATACACAGGCCGCGAGTGGCTCCTGGGACCAGGACTAGGAACCACGTGCAGCAGTTTGGGTAACTGATAAGCTCATGCTCATCTATTACCTGTTTACATAGCTACATTTTTATATTCCTATTTTAGGGGCAGTTCAAGTCAATTTCTATACTTTTCCTTGGTGAGAGGAGTAATGCTAAATGCGACCTTGCATTGTCAACATTGTGATAATGTATTTGCAGGGAAATTACACTGGGTTAGTAGACATGATTTAAAATGCACCCTATTTTGCATTGTAAAGATCAAACAGTCTCTAGCCAATATTGTTATACTTTCTCCCTGATTTTCAAGGACTTAGTCAAGTAAGTGCTAGGGTGTTTGAATGATGCAACATTTTTTATTCTGTAACTGATTTTTCCTCCTTTTTCTTGTGAGAATAACCTGAATGTTGTTCAGCATTTCAAGTAAAGAGTGCAATTGAACAGAAAAGGGGGAGTACCATCTGTTTTCTTAGCATTTTAGGACAAAAGTAACATCTTTTATGAAATAAGACATGCATTGCATACAAAGCATGCTCATTGCTATGTGTCCAAGGGACAGCTGGTGAGCCTCCATTTCTGGAAATGCTCTTTAAAATTTAATAAACTATTTTTAATTGGCATTTGTAGCTATTTCAGGTTTAAGGTTCCTACCTCTATGTATAGAAGTATAACTGCCTCATCTGTTCCTTGCCTCATTACTGACTTCACTTTTCTACTTTTCAGTATATATCACTTGTTTTTTTCTGCTTCAGGATCACCTTTTTTCCTTCTCTTCATCCTTAAAAACCTGTTCGTTCTGTGATGAACTCAGCTTCTCCAAAGACACATTGAATTGCTATAAATGAGTAGTTTAAATATGAAAAGATGAACAACCTAGTGAGCCTATTTTTTTTTTTTTAAATAAGTCACCTGTCAAATTTGCCAGTACTGTACAAGTTTGGTTTGATAGGCTCCAGAGTTATCCTGATTACTTCATTGTCCACTTTAGAAAAACCCCATCCCTTACTGGTGTATCTTTTTTCCTTTTCTACTTGGCAAATGTAATTTATTTTCTGTATTTTGAATTGAATGGAAATTAATGTAGCTTTAAATAAGCAAAGAAAAAAGAACCCCCAAACTACTCTGGAATTTTACCTTGTGTGGTAACATCATTGATGTTCTAATGGCTTTGAGGTTTTATGCTTTATGCTTCAAATGTCATAGCTCTGACTTCAATGGAGCTGAGCATTTGGCCCTGAAATTGTCATATATGGAAACCTGAAAAAGGATGTTGGGTGCTGCTACAGATAATAGTGACAGATAATAAAAATTATCCTTAATTTGATTTTGATATGCTATTTTTGGGTCCAGGGATCGTCAGTAAACTATTGCAGAGTGGTTTTCTTGTGTTGGCAGCAGAATTATGAGAGTTGTTCCTTAACTGTTACCACAGTAAGGTTGAAGCATAAAACATTTTCTTGTCGGGTCCATAAAACTAGTATTAAAAAACCTTAGTGAATTAGAGAATGTATTTTATTTGGCTAATACAAAAAACTTAATAGGAGGAGAAGGATTTTTCTTAACTGTGTTTGGATCCCAATACTTTGAGTGTGTTTCTTTAATCTTATGGCTAGAAATATATTTCTGGAATCTAAAATTGGGAGCAGTCATTTAAAGTGATCTAGTCCATCTCATTGCCAATACTATGTTATTCCCTTTTGTATGCTTAGTAGGATCAGATGGGTTTTTTTTTCCCTAATGAGTTAAATTTGTGAGGCTAGAGAAGTGTGAATGATGTGTTGGGTTCTTTTTGGATATGTCCCTGATACTAGCAGCTAATGAAGTTTGTGTAATTTTTCTTTTTGTTTTTTAGCATCCCACAAAAGCAGAAGAAAAACTACTCAAGCACCTAAGATGTGAGATCCCTTTTTCATAAGGAACCATTTATTTTCTGAAATGGATCGAAGTAAGCGGAATTCAATAGCAGGATTTCCACCACGCTTGGAGCGCATTGAAGACTTTGATGGGGGTGGCGGAGGTGACGGGACTGTGTCTCAAGTGGGGAGAGTTTGGACCTCTTCGTACAGAGCCCTGATAAGTGCCTTTTCCAGACTTACACGTCTTGATGACTTCACCTGTGAGAAAATAGGCTCTGGTTTCTTCTCTGAGGTGTTCAAGGTGGGTGGTTAACCTCAGTGATTCTCCTCTTTCAAGTTGATAATGCTGCAGTTCACTGCAGAAGCTGTGTCTGGGTCTCTGAGAGCTTCTCCTGATTTGCTGGTTATCAGGAGTTGTTGGGCACGTTTTGCCTCGAGTGAGTGAGTGGTGGGAATCTTGGCAAGTAGAATATACACTTTCCCAACTACTTACAATATGGTGTGTCATTTATTTTAGGGAAGTTGCAGAAGAGGTTGGCGGCAATGGTGGAAAATTTTTGGATTGGCTTTTTGTTTCTCATCTATGTTTTATTAAATGCATGCAGATATTAAATATGAATGTTTTACGCTGTATTCAGGGTAACCCATTTTCTGGATGTTTTCCATTTGGCTTGGTAATTGGGCCTGCAGGGCTGCACTTGTCTCTTTAGTACTGGTTGTTGATCTTTGCTTCCTACAGGAGAAGCAGATATGTCTTAACTTTGGCATGTAATTGTGGAATCTGCAACAATGTATTTCAAGTTTACTGCACAACACTGCACCTTCTTCCACTTTTCTGTTTCCATCTCTTCCCTTCATTCCCAGCTTTCTTTTTCTGGTTCCGTTTTTCAATAAAAACGAATCTTGTATTCTTTGAGCACATCTGGGGTTGTGGCGCTGACCTGCTTCTTGTTAGTGTTTGGAAAGTCAGTGAATGCTCTAAATTGTAAAGCAAAGATTGTGCAATCCCAGGTTTATTGTGTCATTGGTGTTCCTGCAGCTCTGGCTCTTCTAGTAAGGTTAATAGCCATTTTGATTTTTGTTAGGTATTAAGCCAAGCAAAATATTTTTATAGCTTTTAACTTTGCTATAGGGGAATAGATACATGCATTGACTTTTAGACTTTAGGGTGTTACAGAGGTTATTGGCTTACTTTCCTGATTTTACAGCTATGAATAAAATCATACTCCAAATCGTATTTTCGTCTGAGACATGAGATTTAGCATTTCCAGATGTTACATTAATGATGTAACATTTCAGGTAACCTTTTCTACTATGTATTTTAAAATTGTAAAAAAAAGCTAGTCTTGTGAATAAGTGCTTAAATTACAAATTAAAATAGAGGTTACGTTACATAAATTATGATTTTAAAATTTTGTTTACACCTCTGCATAAAAATGTTCAAGACTCCATGTGTAGCTATCTGCTTTTGGTTCTAAGGCACATTACTGCTTGGAGTAGCCTCTGGTTAACTAGAGAGAGAGAATTGTTCTAACAGAACACAGGATGATGCTAATCATTGTTTGCATTTCGAGGTTCTGCTGTAGCCTCAGGCAGGCTGGTCTTGTGCATGCTGTGCAAACAGGCTTTTAGATTACGTTGCTCTTTCTTAATCTACTACCTATTACTCATGGATTTAATAGGAAAAGTTTCATGTGGAGAAAGCAGGTCTTCCAGGCAGAAGAGGCAACATAGAAGAATGCCAGGAAACAAAAGGATTTAGCGTGAGCCGTTAGGAGCAAAGTGTGGGCAGAGGAAAGCTGTATTACCAGCGTATGTACTAGATCTGCTGCTTTAGTTTTCTAGATGAAAAAATGTTACCATGACAGGCCATGCAGAAGATCTTTGCTTTCATATTCAGTTTAGTGAAGACAAATAATGACTCCTACCTGAGCAATCAGTCTGCTTGACATTCTAGTTAACTTGTAACTCCACTTAAGAATCAAACTATTGAATGTGTGTTACACTAGGCATGAATTTGATCTGTAATGATGCTGTGGATTTAAAATGTAATACCTCTGTAATTTGTTCCTCCAGAAATTAGATCATCTGCAGGGAGCAGAGGATGCCCAAATGATGGAGTCTAATTCACATTTCCCATTCCTCTCCTCTATCTGTAGGACAAGATTTTGTTTCAATTACTGTAGAGTAAAAGGGGTGAAACATCTTTTAAAATGCTGTCCTGTGATGCGATTTTAGTGCTCTTTGGATAAGTTTGTGCTGGGCTATGATGTCAGCATGGCCTTCTATGTGATTAACTCTGGTTCACTGATGGTCTGATTTCATATGTATACAATTTCATGGTTCAGTAGACTTGAGGTTAATCTTGGTCTGCAGCCTCTATGCTGGAGATCAAAGATAAGAAAAGTCCAGAATAGTTCTAGACACATTTTTCTGCCCCGTCACAAAACTGTTTCAGAAAAAAGAACTTTCTAGATTAGTGAAATTATATTAAATAAGTTTGCCAACACCATTTTGAAATATGTCTAACATTGGATTAATAGCCTTTGTATCTGTAAAACAACCAAGGATACTTTGAAAGGCTAACTTATTGCAACATAATCGATTCTATTTTATTTGTCTATTTTTTGTGATTATCTGAAAAAACTCTTTTCCAAGTACAGTCTTTCACAAGGGATGCAATTGCTAGAGCTAAGTTGGGCGTTGTCATAAATACTCATTCAAAAGAAAGAACATTTATATATGACCACAATTCATGCAGAATCATGGCAAAAAAACTCAGAGTACAATATGTGGTGTTTTTGGTTTTCTATTAATTGTTGTATGCCAAGGCAAATCTTAAAATGCATGAGAACAGGAGTTTTCAAAGTTAGGGTGATGGTCTCCCCCATGCTTTATGAAATGGACTTACGGAGATAAATATGCATAACTTGAAGATGCTTGGGACAAATTGCCTCCTGTAACCTATCAATCTTAATGTCTTAACTCACTGGGTCTGTATAAATCTTATTTTGGTGTATATATTATTCCTGAGTGTAAAGTGAGATATATAGAGTATGGAATAGTTGATGGATTTTAAATGTACAAAAGAAAGCCATCAAGAGTGTTTCCAATGCTGGGACACCTCAATGTCTTGGCAATCATATGTAAACAGCCCCTTTTGTCCTTTAAGTCGTAGCAGCGGTTGGTCATGTGACCTCTCTAACTGGTAGGGGCTGGCCAAGTAACTTCCCATGTAAAAGTGGAATCTATAAAACATGGGAAGCTCAGCAGTGGCTTTGTCTTTGGCTGATGTGGCACACCCAAGAGGATGATCCAAAGACCCCAGCGAGAAGGAACTTCCCTGGTTTGAAGGCTTAGCTGGAACAAGAAAAGTTTGAGGGTGAGTTTGTAGTGAGTTTGTACTGAGGTGTTAGTTTTAGAATTAGTTAAACATTTTCTGTTATTTTGAGTTTTTAATCTACTTTGCTCTGCCTGTTCTCATTTATAACCACTTAAATCCTACTGCTTGTACTTAATAAAATCACCTTTATTTACTATCAAGCCCAGTGTAAATAATTGTTACCTGGGGGAGCAATCAGTGTGTACATTCCCCCTTTCATTGTTAAAGGAGGCTTACCTAAATAATTCATTTGGGGTTCTGATCCCATTTGGGGAGTAGTATCCTAGGAAGTTGGGTCCTAAACTGCATTTTCCTTGGACCTGAAGAGTTTGAGTCTGAACTGCTCCTTGAGGGGGGCGGGCAGTGATCTCAGCTCTGTGCCTTGGCTGGGGGAGACCAGGGAGCTGGCCCAGCAGAACAGGATAGTGAGAAGCCCCAGAGAGCAGGAAGGCAAGTGGCAGTGGCCTTGTCAGCACCCTGGGAAGCATCCCCAGGGATCGTCTGTTGACTGCACCTGTCACCATTGGGTCCTGGGCCCAGCTGGGTCACGGGCCCACCTGGGTAAGCCACTGGGAGGCCAAAAGAGGCTTTGTTTATCTGTGTCCACAGGGATGGAGCCTTCCAGCTCCCATTGGCTGTGGTTTGCCATTTCCAGCTAAGGGGAGCTGTGGGAAGCAGCTGCTCAGCCCAATGGGAGCTGTGAAGCTCCATGCCTCAGGATGCTTAGATAAACAAAGCCTCTTGTGGCCCCCCAGTGGCTTATCCGGGCAGGCCTGTGACCCAACTTTGAAAACTCCTGCACTATAGAATTCTTGTTTTGCACACTTCCTGTAATTACAGGTAAAATTCCTAATGGAACTTTAAGGTATCTTAGTGTAGCAACAGTTACAAGTTACTTAAATCCAAATAGATGCTTTTTGCAATTTACACAGCATGGAGTATTAATCTGCCATATTATTAGCCAGCAGCGTAGCAAGTGTAGCATTTTAAAGCATGGAATTAGAGCTTAATATTCTCCTGAGCTTTCATTGTAGTAGCCAGCATAGTTAGAAGTAGTTGGTTGTTAATTGGTTTCTGTCTTAGATTCCAGAGCCTGTGCAGAATATGCGGGACTATTCTCATATTGAGCTAGGCATGAAATCTTTTTATTAATATAACAAAAACTTTGTCTCCCGCTAGGAAACACGTATACTGCAAGACTTGCAGGTACTGGTAGAGCTATAATTAATGTGGGGGAGATGTGCGTCAGATACTGAAATTAAATACCACTCTATGAAACACACACTCTTCATTTGTATAATACAGTAAGACTGAACCAAATGATTAATTTGTTTTCTGTGTAGAACTCTTTCTGTGAAAAGCCTCTTGTGCTATTAGCTTTATACAGGGCCTTACGTACCCTGCAGCAAGCTGTACCTAAACTCTGTGACGATCCTGAATTCTGGAACAGACTGGAAATTCTTCAGCCATCTTGGGTGGATTTTAAAAACAGGCTTTTTTATGATCAAAATAGGATCAATACAGTCAGCCCAAAACTTTCTGTGGTATTTGTTTTAATATTGATGGTATTTAGTTCATTCTGGCCATGAATTTTCAGTTTCAAATGTCCTGAACATTTTTGTATTGACAACATAGTAGACGATCTCATGAAACCCGTGACTAGGGATTCTGGAAGTTTTGGCAGTTATGAAGGGACAGTAGAGGGTTGTAGAAGCCAGAAAGGAATGGGAAGCGGGTTAGGGTTGTGGGATAATCATACTAGCTGGGTTTCCTTGCTAAAATGATCTTCAGTGAAATAGTTAATGTTAGCAGTTAAACATCTTACAAAAGACGAGCTGTCTTAAGATGTGGGGCAAGATACTTTGTGTTTATGCTGTCATTTCCTTAACTGTGGTATCTTCATAATCTTTCAGTCATAGATGGGAAGTGGTTTAGAACAGAACTGGTTTACCTATTTTGGGAGTAATTGTCCGGGGTTTTTGCTTTTTTGTGATGGACACCTTTTAAAATGAAAAATGTCTTAATGTAGAAATGCACAATTCATGTACTTGGTAGTTAAATTTTTCCTTCTTTTTGACAACTATGTTTATGCCTCAGTCAAGAGATTATAGTTCCTTCCCCAGCTTTTCATTGTATCAAACTATTCAATAATTTAAAGGCATTTGTAGCAAAAATTAAACTTTTGGAGGTTTGCTTGAATGTGACTGATCTCAAGACTGAGGAGCGATTTCAGAGGAAGCTGTGAGTGCTTCAGAAAAACCAACAAGGAAGAGTCCAGTGGCACCTTAAAGACTGTTTTATTATGGCATAAGCTTTCTTGTGTTGCAGATCACTTGGTCAGATGCCTAAAGTGAAAGAAAAAGAAACAGCTCTAATGTAACACTCCCATCTCTATATCCCAACTATCTGTTTCTTTTTCTTTCACTACAGGCGTTTGACAAAGTGAGTTGCAACTAACGAAAATTTAGGCCATAATAAAATAGTCTTTAAGGTGCCACCTGACTGCTTGTTGTTAAGCCTGAGGAAGACCCTGATTTCAAACCATTACAGCACAAATTTCAGTGCTATTCATGGTGGAGAGAGGGGAAGACTTATTCATTAGAAAAATGGAGACAGAAGCCCAGCAGGAGAGTGGGGGCTATCCTGTTTATTGCGTCGAGTGTAACATGTATGATTACCTGCCCTGTGGGCGGGTGGCGCATGTGTGCACCCATTGCAAGGAGCTCCTGACCCTCAGAGACCAGGTTCGGGCTTTGGAGGCCAGGGTGGCTGAACCGGAGGAGCTAAGGGAGGTACAGAGAGATGTTGATGAGACTTCCTGGGACACTGTAGTACTGTCCCACCTCCAGTCTGAGAGCCCCAGTGCTCTTAAGGAGGATGAAAGTCTCAAGGGAACAGAGCATTCAGTGGGAGCAGAGGGAAACCATCCCGTAGTTGGGACCCTCCTCCTAGAGGATGTTGCGGTATCCTCTCGCACTGAGGATACCTCTGAGGGGGAGAGAATGCCAATTAGGAAGAGGCAGGTGTTAGTAGTGGGTGATTCGATTGTTAGAAACATAGATAGTTGGGTTTGTGATGACCGGGAGAACCGTATGGTCACTTGCCTGCCTGGTGCGAAGGTTGCGGATCTCTCGAGGCATCTAGATAGACTTATGCGTAGTGCTGGGGAGGAGCCGGTGGTCATGGTACATGTAGGTACCAATGACGTAGGGAAGGATCGGAGAGATGTCCTGGAGGCCAAATTTAGGCTGCTAGGAAAGAGACTGAAATCCAGGACCTCTATGGTGGCATTCTCGGAAATGCTTCCAGTTCCACGCGCAGGGCCAGGTAGGCAGGCAGAGCTTCAGAGTCTCAATGCGTGGATGAGACGATGGTGTAGGGAAGAGGGGTTTGGATTTATTAGGAACTGGGGACACTTTTGGGAGAGGGGGAGCCTATACAGGAAGGATGGGCTCCACCTAAACCAGGGTGGAACCAGACTGCTGGCACTAAACATTAAAAAGGCCGTAGAGCAGTTTTTAAACTAAGAGATGGGGGAAAGCCGATTGGTGCGGAGATGCACGTAAATCGGAGGGAGACTTCTCTTAGAGGAGAATCCATTGATAGAGATTCTCTAAGCTGTAGTCAGAAAGAGAGGAGAGGAGAGGGCAAACCATGGGCCAGAGCAGACAAACAACCGCATACAAAAGAATCCAATGCACCAGGAAAGGGCAGACAACTAAGCAGTGGCAAATTTTTAAAGTGCTTCTACACAAATGCTAGGAGTCTGACTAATAAAATGGGTGAACTAGAGTACCTAGTATTAAATGAGGAGATTGACATAATAGGCATCACTGAAACCTGGTGGAATGAGGAAAATCTGTGGGACACAATCATACCGGGATATAAAATATATCGAAAGGATAGAGCAGGCCGGGTGGATGGCAGAATGGCACTGTATGTGAAAGATAATGTAGAATCAAATGAAATAAAAGTATTAAGTGAATCAACATGTTCAATAGAATCGCTATGGATAGTAATTCCATGCTCCAGTAATAAGAAATTAGCAGTAGGGATATATTATCGACCACCTACCAGGACAGCGATACTGACATTGAAATGCTGAGGGAGATTAGAGAGGCTACCAAAATAAAGAACTCTATAATAATGGGGGATTTTAATTATCCCCATATTGACTGGGTACATGTCACCTCAGGAAGAGAAGCGGAGATAAAATTTCTCAATGGCCTAAATGACTGCTTCTTGGAGCAGCTGGTGCAGGAACCCACAAGGGGAGAGGCAATTCTTGATTTAGTCCTGAGTGGAGCGCAGGATCAGGTCCAGGAAATAACCGTTACAGGACTGCTTGGGAATAGTGACCATAATATAATAACATTCAACATCCCTGTGGTGGGTAGAACACCTCAGCAGTCCAGCACCCTACCCTAATTTCAAAAAGGGGAATTATACAAAAATGAGGAGGCTAGTTAAACAGAAATTAAAAGGCATAGTGACTAGAGCCAAATCCCTGCAAGCTGCATGGAAACTTTTTAAAGACACCATAATAGAGGCCCAACTTAAATGTATACCCCAAATTATAAAACATAGCAAGAGACCTAAAAAAGTGTCACTGTGGCTTAACCACCATGTAAAAGAAGCAGTGAGGGACAAAAAGGCATCTTTTAAGAAGTGGAAGTCCAATCCTAGTGAGATAAATAGAAAGGAACATAAACACTGTCAAATCAAGTGTAAAAATGTAATAAGAAAAGCAAAAAAAGATTTTGAGGAACAGCTAGCCAAAAACTCAAAAAGAAATAATAAAATGTTTTTTAAGTACATTAGAAGCAGGAAGCCTGCTTAAAAAACCTGTGGGTCCCCTAGACGATCGAACTGTAAAAGGCGCAATCAAGGACGATAAAGCCATTGCGAAGAAACTAAATGATTTCTTTGCTTCAGTCTTCACGGCTGAGGACGTTGGGGAGATTCCCAGATCTGCACCGTCCTTTGTGGGGGATGAATCTGAGGAACTGTCGCGGATTGAAGTGTCATTAGAGGAGGTTTTGGAACAAATAGAAAAACTTAATGTTAACAAATCTCCGGGACCGGATGGCATTCATCCAAGGGTTCTAAAAGAACTCAAATGGGAAATTGCTGAACTATTATCTGTGGTTTGTAACCTATCCTTTAAATCGGCTTCCGTACCTAATGACTGGAAGGTAGCTAACGTGACACCAATATTTAAAAAGGGCTCTAGAGGCGATCCGGGCAATTACAGACCGGTAAGTCTAACTTCAGTACCAGGCAAATTAGTCAAAACAAAAGTAAAGAATAAAATTGTGAGGCACGTAGAAGAACATAATTTGTTGGACAAAAGTCAACATGGTTTCTGTAAAGGGAAATCCTGTCTTACTGATCTATTAGAGTTCTTTGAAGGGGTTAACAAACATGCGGACAAGGGGGATCCAGTAGATATAGTATACTTAAATTTTCAGAAAGCCTTGGACAAGGTCCCTCACCAAAGGTTCTTGTGTAAATTACATGGCCATGGGATAAGAGGGAAGGTCCTTTCTTGGATTGAGAACTGGTTAAAAGACAAGAAACAAAGGGTAGGAATAAATGGTAAATTTTCTGAATGGAGAGGGGTAACTAGTGGTGTCCCCCAAGGGTCGGTCCTAGGACCAATCCTGTTCAACTTATTCATAAATGATCTGGAGAAAGGGGTAAGCAGTGAGATGGTAAAGTTTGCAGATGATACCAAACTGTTTAGGATAGTCAAGACAGAAGCAGACTGTGAGGGACTCCAAGAAGATCTCACCAAACTGAGTGATTGGGCAACAAAATGGCAAATGAAATTTAATGTGGATAAGTGTAAAGTAATGCACGTCGGGAAAAATAACCCCAATTATACGTACAGTATGATGGGGGCTAATTTGGCTACGACAAATCAGGAAAGAGATCTTGGAGTTATCGTGGACAGTTCTCTGAACTTCCACACGGTGTGCAGCGGCGGTCAAAAAGGCCAAAGGCCAATAGGATGCTAGGAATTATTAAGAAAGGGATAGAAAATAAGACCCAGAATATCTTACTGCCCCTGTATAAAACTATGGTATGCCCACATCTTGAATACTGTGTATAGATGTGGTCTCCTCACCTCAAAAAAGATATTTTGGCCTTGGAAAGGGTTCAGAAAAGGGCAACTAAAATGATTAGGGGTTTGGAACGGGTCCCATATGAGGAGAAGTTAAAGCGACTGGGACTTTTCAGTTTAGAAAAGAGGAGACTGGGGGGGGATATGATAGAGGTATATAAAATCATGAGTGGTGTGGAGAGGGCCGATAAAGAGAAGTTATTTTAGTTCCCTAAATAGAAGAACTAGAGGACACCAAATGAAATTAATGGGTAGCAGGTTTAAAACTAATAAAAGAAAGTTCTTCTTCACACAGCATGTAGTCAGCCTGTGGAACTCCTTGCCAGAGGAGGCTGTGAAGGCTAGGACTAGAATAGAGTTTAAAGAGAAGCTAGATAATTTCATGGAGGTTAGGTCCATAAAAGGCTATTAGCCAGGGGATAAAATGATGTCCTTGGCCTCTGTTTGTCAGAGGCTGGAGAGGGATGGCAGGAGACAAATCGCTTGATCGTTGTCTTTGGTCCACCCTCTCTGGGGCACCTGGTGCTGGCCACTGTCGGCAGACAGGATACTGGGCTAGATGGACCTTTGGTCTGACCCAGTACGACCGTTCTTATGAAGACCAAATTATTAAGAGTTTATTTTGGGTGGAAAAGGAAGATTATTTCTATTCTTAAATCAAAACAGTACCAGCATTCCTACATTAAACATTTTTAGCACTTATCAAGTGTGGTAGGCCACTTTCCTTTGATCCTGTGCTGACTGAAGCTAATATTCACAGTGCTAAATCTAAATTTCACTTACAAAATGAAGAGCATTCACAAGGACTTCCTCTAATTCTAAGTTAATACATACTAGATACACAGTGCTGGCTGGCTACGTGACTTCTTCAAATCAGACAGAAAGTTTGTCAATATTTGACAGCTCTCTTATATGTAGAACTAAAAGGAAATTAAAATTTGTAATATATTCATGCTTTATTTTTGTATGCATAGCTAGGCATATTCTTGCACTTCTTGCTGAATACATGAATAGTACCCCTGTGTATTCTTTGCGTGAAAGCAAAGGAATAATCACATTCACTTTCTCGTTCCATGATCTCATGAGTTCGTACTGTTCTTTTATTTTGAAAGTGAAGTCGCCATATGATCTGGTGCCGGAACACACTCAGATGCCATGATTATTGTGGCCAAACTTGGGACTTTTAGCTTCAAAATGAGAGGTCTCTAACACCCAAGCTTAATAGACTTTCCAATATTCAGTGTGTGATGTTCCCTAGCAGGCTACCAGCTCAAACTCAGGCTAATTAAATTTTGTAAGCTGCCTCAAATATTTTAAATAGAGAGGTGGGGTAAAAATATTTTTTAATAAAATAAGTAAATAATAATTCACTCGCATGATAATAGAAACAAAAGAAATGTTATAAGGTCATAGTGTGTTCAAGTCAATTCATTTGTTAGAATATAACAAAGGAGGATGTTATCACATTACATATCGATGACATGCCTGAGAATTATATTTGCCGTTAATGTTAATATATTTACTCACGTGAACCTTGTTGATTTACATGGCACTTAAATTCTCATTCTCACGCCTTTTCATTTAGAGCTATTTAATATGTACTACTGCATGAAAACTAATGATTGTTTCTGGCTATTTCTTTGATCCTGTAAACTCATGAAAGTTTGGGTGACTGGCTCTAAAAATATTACATACATGTCTGTAATTGGTAACTGGGACTGAAGCCTTGGAACTGTAAATGAGAAGAATGCTAAATTCAAAGCATGGGTTGTTACATTCAGTAATGGGAAATTTAGAAACCCCTGCTTTTACAAATGCTGTGATGGTAACACAGATGTTACATCTATGCTACCAATTGGACTTAAACTCCTAACCCACCTGTTATATATTTTACCTGCTGTAATCTTTTGATAAATCTCATTTATTTTCTTAGGTAATAAGTCATTGGTTTATTTTACAAAAGAAATTGGCTGTTATTGTGAGATTTGGAGCATTGACTGAACTAGAGTGAGTGACTGACCTTTTGGGGTTGGGCGAGCCTGTTGTGTGGTGAATTTTGGTAATAAGTAACCTTTCATCATAAAGTTTGGGTTTTTTTCCCCCTGGATGATAGAGGGGTTGGGGAGTTTAAGGGAATGGTCCATGGCAAGACTAGTAGAGGAGTGTACATTTGTTACTGGCTTGGTGAAATCTAATTATAGGATATAATTTAATTTCTCACCAGGAGAACACTAAGTTTGGGCTATCTGCTCTGTTGTTTGAGAGTCTGACCTGAGTTTGGCACTTTTAGCTGTAAGCCATACCAGACACTATAACACAGAGTGTTAACAGAAGTGAGACTCTGCTCTAGATCAGATGGTAGATGCCTGTATATTTTTGTCTGAAAATGGGTAACAGGAGGGATCATGTGAGGATTACCTGTTGTGTTCCTTTCCTCTGGACCATCTGGTATTGGCCACTGCCAGCAGACACAATACTGGGCTAGATGGACCATTGGTCTGACCCAGTATGGCCGTTCTCATATTCTTTATGTGGAAGGTTCTGGGTTTAATAGTTACTCATGCTCCTGGTGTCTTTATTCCATCTTTTTGTTATAAATGCATAATATAAGTACTAAATATTACTTATTTGTCAGGAGTCTAACATTTTGCTATAAAGTGCATCTGTTTTTAAAACCCACTTTAAGAAAACCTTCCAACGCTCATCTATTAAAAGCCTTAAACCATTAACTGAATTTAATGCTCATTTATGTGCTGGGTCGGGGTGGCCAACCAGTTAGACACGAAGAGCCAAAAGAGCTGTGGATAGTAGTGCAAAGAGCCACACATCCCTCCCCCAGAACCAGGCACCCCTAGCGCCCGCCCCTCCCCGCTAACCCAGTGCCCTTCCCCAGACCCAGGCCCCTGCGGCTCCCCCCACTCTAACCCAATGCCCTCCTGCTCCCCCAGACCCAGGCACTCCCAGGTCCCTCTCATTCTAACCCAATGCCTGGGTCTCACCGGAGCTGCCACAGCCACACACTTCTCCCTCCAGGAACTGGGGCATGCGCACAAAGTGGGCATGCAGCTCCGATCAAACTGTAACCCTGAGAGCCGCATTTCTGTGAGCAAAGAGCCACATGTGGCTCAAGAGCCACAGGTTAGCCACCCCTGTGCTGGATAGACAATCATGCAGTCTTCTGTTCATAGAACTCATTATAAACTTCTGTCCATTCTCATCCCTCTTTCCTTCCTCTCTGATGCCCTGTTAACTTATTCTAACCCTGATTTTTAAGGGCCATGCTATATTAAAAAACTTCAGTGGAAGCTAGTTTGAGCCACACACGTACGTAGCTAGCCCTAGAAGCAGCTCAGACAGCAGACTGCCTCCAGCCCAAGCTTCTTTTTTCTTGATGTTCAGATCAACTGTGCAAGATGTCAATAGATGTCCCCAGCACTTGCCCCCTTCCAAAATCAGTAATATGACATTCGTATTTTCCTGGTGAGAAATAAAGGAGGAGTCACCAAGTGTGAACAAATATTGCGGAGGGGGGATAGAAACATAGAGAATAAAAGAAGTGAGGTGGGGAGGGAGAAACAAAACAAATACAAATAGCCAAAAAAGGGCAAGCAGGAGAGAGAATGGATGAAAAAGAGGCAGCATTAAGTGAACTAAAAGGTACAGTACAAGAAGACATAGGTGAGAGGATGTGTAGCCCTAATTTAGTCAGAAGAACTCAACTAGGAAAGAGTTGGATGCCACTGACTTGGGACATTTCAGGGATCATGCTGCAAACCTGGAATCCTTAATTAACCTTGTCTGTCAACAGGTAAGTAAACAATAAACTATTTGAACCTTCAGAATGTTTTAAATATAAATAATAAATCTAAGTCTTCACGTTATTGACAGTCCCATCAGAAAGGCGAAAGATGGAATTTATACGGAAACTAAACTGCACTCTCGTTGTAGGTTGTCACATTGGCTTGGTGATAAAGCTTTCACTGTCACTTTCTGTGCTGCACCTGTTCACTCTCCAGGGTGGTTAAGCCAGCACCTTTAAGCTGCACTGAATTAAGGGCTTTAAAGAACCAACTACTAAAAAGGTGGAGATTCTGAGAGTTCAAAGTAAATGTATCATTTGTGACTTTTTAAAAATATTTAAACTTTAAAACATGAGAAATAAAATCCTAAATGTTAGGATTCGTACAGCATTTGAAAACAAACATGTTATTGCAAAAGCTAAAATGTAATGAGATAAATCTATAGCTAGTGCAATTGTAACTGATTTAAATGAGATTATAGGATAAAATTGGCCCAGTGTATAGAACTGAGATGTATGATTGTATGTATCCGAACAGTCTCTACCATCTGCCCTCCACTCCCCTTTTGTCTCTGCATTTGAAGCCATGAGTGTGTTCTTTGAAGATGGTGGTGATGATGCACACAATCATTAAGTAGAAAGTACTTATGTGCAATTTTCACTTTATAGGTGAAGTCAGGAAAAATGTTAATTTTGAGCATGCTAGACATTGGGATATGAGGTTTATTGATTCTGTCTACTTGTAACCACAGCTTGGTTCATGCTGCTTATTATGTAAATTCATATTTTTGGTTTCAGGACTTGCAGCATACTAAGCGGACAGGTTTTTTTTTTTTTTTCTTCCTGTCCTTTTTTAGTACAGTAGATACTCCTGCATTTAGTTCTTTTAAGAACTGGACTTTGTATTGACTACTTGATAAAATAGCTCTTTTCAGTTTTGCCTTTGCTATGTATTTGTTTGTACAGACTTAATGATTAAATATGCTTTCTTTCCACCTCCTATGGTCATTGTAAATGCAGCATATGATGTATCTCTTATACCTCTCTTGCTTCACATCTCCCTTCCAAACTAAAATAAAACCTTGTATGGCACACCATTGGGCTAAAGAGGCTTCCTAACCATTTTTCATCATTTTATGTCATCTAAACTCTTACTTGTTTCTCTCTTTACAGTTGGTTCTTAGTTGCAGCTGCTGCAACTGTGAAACACAGGTGAGGCAGTGGTCAGCTCTTAAGGGAAGATTCCCTTATAGAAAAGAAGTATTGATTTCAGTCGCTAATCTTGGAAGCTGATTCTAATAATTAACAATGAATGGAACTAGTGGGTTTTTCTTTTTCAGTTTGTAGTTACTGAGCATAGTCATATTTGTACATTATGAAGCAGTAGATAATATGCATGCACTTGACTTTGTGGAAACCTTAAATCTGCAGGCAATTGATGGAATCACATAGGAGTGTTAAGACACCATGTGTAAAGGGGACCCTGCATATTTTCTCTGGTGACCTCTCTGTGCTTTGTCCTATTTGTGGAAGTCTTGGTGATTCTATCAGAATGTTTGCTGGAGTGATCATGCAGATCTCCAACAGGAGATTCTGTTTTGCTTTCAGAGATACAGGTGCAATGTCTCTAGGTTTCCTTTCAAACAAACTAATAACCTGCAAGGAAACATTTCTAATAGCGATTAAAAATATTATAAAAGCAGCACTGCAGTAGAAGTCAGCTGATAATATCGGCTAAGTCAGCTAAATCACACAGGAAACCTCAGACCCACAGCTGCCTTTTCTGCTTATCTACCACTTTAAAGTTTCTCGTTATCATTTTCTGACATGTCCTCATGAGCAGTATCACTAGTCTGTACTAGGAAGATGGTAGATTTCAGGATCCTGACCAAAGGAAGAATGGAGAGTAGCAAAATAAACACCCTGGACTTCAGAAAACCAGACTTTGACTCCCTCAGAGAACTGATGGGCAGGATTCTCTGGGATGCTTACATGAAGGGGAAAGGCGTCCAGGAGAGCTGGCAGTATTTTAAAGAAGCCTTATTGAAGGCACAGGAAGAAACCATCCCAGTGCTCAGCAAGAAAAGCAAATATGGTAGGCGACCAGATTGGCTTACTGGGGAAATCCTCGGTGAGCTTAAACACAAAAAGGAAGCTTACAAGAAGTGGAAGCTTGGACAGATGACTAGGGAGGAGTATAAATATATTGCTCGAGAATGCAGGGGAGTTATCAGGAAGGTGAAAGCGCAACTGGAATTGCAGCTAGCAAGGGATGTGAAGGGTAATGAAAAGTGTCTACAGTCATATTAGCAAGAAGAGGGTGATCAGAGAGAGTGTGGGGCCCCTACTGGATGAGGGATGTAACCTAGTGACAGATGATGTGGGAAAAGCTGAAGTACTCAATGCTATCTTTGCCTCTGTCTTCACGGAGGTGGTCAGCTCTCAGACTAATGCACTAACTAGACAATGCAGTAGGGGATAGAGATGGACAGCCCTTGGTGGGGAAAGAACAAGTTAGGAACTATTTAGAAAAGCTGAACATCCACAAATCCATGGGTCCGGATTTAATGCATCCGAGGGTACTGAGGGAGTTGGCAAATGTCATTGCGGAGCCTTTGGCCATTATCTTTGAAAACTCGTGGAGATCGGGAGAGATCCCGGATGATTGGAAAAAGGCAAATGTAGTGCCCATCTTTAAACAAGGGAAGAGGGACAATCCAGGGAACTACAGACCAGTCAGGTTTACCTCGGTCCCTGGAAAATTCATGGAGGGGATTCTCAAGGAATCCATTTTGAGGCACTTGGAAGAGAGGAAAGTGATCAGGAATAGTCAACGTGGATTCACGAAGGGCAAGTCATGCCTGACCAATCTGATTAGCTTCTAGGATGAGGTAACTGGCTCTGTGGGTATGGGAAAGTCAGTGGATGTGATATACCTTGACTTTAGCAAAGCTTTTGATATGGTCTCCCACAATATTCTTGCCAGCAAGTTAAGGGAGTATGGATTGGATACATGGACTGTAAGATGGATAGAAAGCTGGCTATACTGTTGGGCCCAGTGAGTAATAATCAATGGCTCGATGTCAGGTTGGCAGTCAGTTTCTAGCGGAGTACCCCAAGGATCTGTTCTAGGACCAGTTTTGTTCAACATTTTTATTAATGACCTGGATGAGGGGAGGGATTGCACCCTCAGCAAGTTTGCAGATGATACTAAGCTAGGGGGAGAGGTAAATACAGTGGAGGGCAGGGATAGGGTCCAGGGTGACCTGGACAGATTGGAGGATTGGGCCAAAAGAAATCTGATGAGGTTCAAGAAAGACAAGTGTAGAGTCTTGCACTTGGGACGGAAGAATCCCAAGCATTGTTACAGGCTGGGGACCAAATGGCTAAGTAATCCCCAGGTCCTTTTCTGCTGAACTGCTACAGTGGATGAGAAGCTGGATAGGAGTCAACAGTGTGCCCTTGTAGCCAAGAATGCTAATGGCATATTAGGGTACATTAGGAGGAGCATTGGCAGCAGATCCAGAGGAGTGACTATTCCCCTTTATTCGGCTCTGGTGAGGCCACACTTGGAGTATTGTGTCCAGTTCTGGGCCCCCCCACTATAGAAAGGATGTGGACGCATTGGAGAGTGTCCAGCAGAGGGCGAACAAAATGATTAGGGGGCTGGAGCGCATGACCTATGAGGAGAGACTGAGGGATTTGGGTTTGTTTAGTCTGCAGAAGAGAAGAGTGAGGGGGGATTTGATAGCAGCCTTCAACTTCCTGAAGGGAGGTTCCAAAGAGGATGGAGAGAGGCTGTTCACAGTCGTGACGAATGGCAGAACAAGGAGCAATAGTCTCAAGTTACAGTGGGAGAGGTCTAGGTTGGACATTAGGAAAAACTATTTCCCTAGGAGGGTGGTGAAGCACTGGGATGGGTTACCTAGGGGTGTGGTGGAATCTCCATCCCTAGAGGTTTTTAAGTCTTGGCTTGACAAAGCCCTGGCTGGGATGATTTAGTGGGATTGGTCCTGCCTTGGTCAGGGACTGGACTTGATGACCTCCTGAGGTCTCTTCCAGCTCTATGATTCTAAAGAGAACTGTAGAATAAGCAAAGGGTTTTTGCGTGTTGACATGGGTGATACTTGAGAAGAGGAAGCAGTTTGGTGCTTGATGTATCTTGAAGTGATAAGGGTTTTGCATTTCACCCAGTTTCTTGTTTTAGCCAGATTCTTAGGCTATGAACCCTAGCCCCTCCCCTATAGAGGCTTTAAGAAAATGGCAAAAGGAAAATCACAGGGATTTAGGACCTGCCACTGATTTGACACTTCAGTGGTACACACTGGTAGGTATTCTAGGTGCCTGTTTTGTTTAAGAGGGCTGTTTTCTTGCACTATGTATCATCTGTACATACCTCTGACAGACAGGAAGGAACAGTGCCCCAATACTGAGCTGCTAAGGCATAGGAGAAACTGTATGCCAAGTGGAATTGAGGGTGTGGGTGACTTTGGGGGGGGAGGGTAAACTTTAAGAACATCTCAGAGTGAGAGGGTCGGGTTCAATGGTATCAGGTTTCAGCTGGCTTGACTGATTTAGTGTACTCCAATTTTGTGATTATAATCTGTATTTAAAAGGTGTCATGTAACATGTTGTTGGAAAACTAATAACTTGTAGCTCATTAATATGCTTGCATCATGTATGTATGCAGTGTGTGTTAAGTAATGGAGATAGATATATATCTATCTATCTATCTATCTATCTATCCATGATGCTGGGCTCCGAGTTGCTGCGCTAGGCCTGCAGTGATACAGACACTCAGTGCATGGAAGCCAGCATGAGGCTGTTATGCCGTAGACGGGCTGCTGGAGTCAGCACCTCACTCAGCGATGCACAACAGACAGATTTAGGCTTGCTTGTTGCTGGCTGTGAATGTCCTAGGCAGATACAGTAGAAAAGTTTTAAGGCAGATAAGGGTCACTGGGTAGCTGCTGACACTACTTACTGGTCTGGACTGTGCTCCCAGAATGCAGCAGAGGTCAAGGGGAGAGAACAATGGTGGCACAAAATCTGCTTGATTATGTGAGCCATGAAAACTTAGGGAAAGTGTACTGATGTGTATTTAGTGATCTGTGTGCTTTCATAAGAACGGCCATACTGGGTCAGAAAGGTCCATCTAGCCCATTATCTGGTCTTTGAAAGCAGCCAATGCCGGCAGCCCCAGAGTGAATGAACAAACAGAACAGATAATCGAGTGATCCATCCTCTGTCACACATTTCCAGTCTCTGGCAAACAGAGGATAGGCAGAGTTTGGATATCGCTGTCATGTTAGGCAACCATCACATACAAACTAGAGAGAACCAAATTTGTGGTGATCTTGAAACAACTTATAAAATATCAACTTGAACATTACATTTCTGTGTAGAAAACTTTGTACCTGTTGCTGTTATAAGTAAGTTGTAACATTACTGTGATTGGAGGAAATTAACAAACAAAATTATTGTTGGTTTTTAGTTTTGTTCCCTTGCTTAGCATGTTGCCTTCTTGGCTGAAAAGACCTTCCTCCACATCTAGAAGAGAGCAGAACAACTATTTCAGTCTTTAAAAAAGAATTTAGGACACACTATTTAAAGAATGTTCAGTGAGAAACTTGATTTAAAAAAAAACAGCTTCAATTAATCACATTAATATTAAAGTTATTAGCTACTTGGCAACTTCTCCAATTTTTTTACCTTTTAAAACTTCCTATTATAAATTGTTGGCATTTTGCAGATAAATATGGTATTTACTTACATGATGATAAAGGTGTTCAGATACTGCACTCAAGTGCAGTCACTATCTAGGTTATTCTGTTTTGACTGATCGCGTAGTGATATATATATTTTTTTTTTACATTTGTGAAGAGTGTTGGGCCTTTGCTATGGGCTATGCCATTGAGAGTCCTCTTCATTGTGTGGCTTCCCAGTAGAAAAGCAAGTACGAAGATTAGCACAAAAATACAACATTTCTTTCATCTTAGACCTCACAACTTTTCAAGCACGGTTAAAATGATCTGTTAGCTTTCTATTCTTCTGAGATGTGTGTTGGGCTGGCTGTGGGAATTTTTAGTGTTTCTTGTATTGTCACTCTACAGCAAGGTAATAGGATGCCTCTCAGATGATAAATTTTAATGGTTTGTGACTAGTGACTGTCTATCTCTGTGCTACTTACTGAAATCAGGTATAAAAAGGAAAATTTCAAAAACCATTGTAACACTCTCCTTTTCCATCCTAAATACTTACCTTTGACCTTGACAGTGGGTGTAAAGATGATGAGGGGGTGGGGGGGAGGTTAGAAGAGAATTCCAATTTGCTTCTGTCAAAACTCTAGCCATCTTCTGTCAAGTCCAGCTTTCTGTTGTCAGCAGATGAGTAGTTCTTGATCTTCTGAATTGCTTAGTTAGGACTTCTATTTGTTGAATTCTTGTGGGTGGATGAGTGTTTGAAGATCAAGTAAAGGTGTGTGAGAGGACAGATGGTTCTGATAGAAACTGTTCTTGGTATGTTCGATCATCCTAAAACAGCAGATTGTGTCTACAGGTGTATGTGTGCGCCAGAAAGAGGAATGTTACGCATCAGATGAATGTTACAGGGACATTGATTGGAGCTCATGTAGACTGACTGCATCAATGTGGTAGTAGTAATGCACTTTATTTCCTTCTGTTCCCAGTGTGCAGTACAGAGCACTGGAAGATACTGTCCCAAGATGTTCATTGGCATGTTCTGTGACTTCAGATACTTATGATATTGGGAGATGTGTAGCTAAATTGTGGCAGTCGGCCAGGCAAACTTTCTTCTTGGAAGCTTTAGCAATAAAATACTTAACATCAAATTGTAATTTATTTGTAACTTTTTAAAATTAAAATGTCATTGTGGCACTACAGAAAAGCCTTCAGGAAGATGCAAATTTAGATGCATCAGACAGATCTACTATCAGTTACATGCTCTTCCCTTGAGGCACCGGTGAAATCCTTTATCTGTATTTGTGATACAGTCTGTCCTCGCTATAAGTCCAAGATATGTTCCAAAAAACTTGGACTTATAGCGAAACAACTTAATTTTTTTCTGCAGCTGACTTCCATTTGTGTAAATTGGGGGTATTTTGCACGCCTTAAAAAGCGGGGAACTGGAGGACTTAAAACACATCAGTTCCTACAAGCGTCAACGACTTTAATGCGGAACAGCTGTATACAGGGGCAACTTTATAGCAAAGATGCCCTGTATCAATTACTTCTGTAGCAGCAGACTGATGTCCTAAACACAAGATCTTGACTTTGCTGCAAGCTCAAAGAGGAAGGAGAAGCTTTATTAAAAAAACAAATGTTTTTGAGTAAAAAGGAAGGTGGGGAAAATGCTTTCATAGCAAAACGTTTTTTATAAAATGTTTCCTTTTTACATTCCCCATGCAGATTCTAAAAAGGAAATCAACAAGTTAAACTATTTTTAGATACTTCATGATTAGCAAGTTACTTATGCAATGAAGAGAGATGATGATGGTGTGGCTACGTGGCCAAATTTTATGCCGTGACCTATGAGAGACAGGATTGCCTGTGTTCTCTTATCAAAGTACTGGCACACAAACTGAGCTGTTCATAAGATTAATAAAAGGTAAAAAACATTTTAGCTATGCTTGATAAAAATCAGAACAATGAAGGGAATATTTAGCAGATGCTTTAAATTGGGTGGGGAGATATTGTACATTCACGTCTTCAGAATGTTCCACAAATGTAAAGTTAACAACACCCTAGGCAGGTAGGTAAGTTAATCATCCTCATTTTGGTAAAGTAAAGTATAGAGGTGAAATGACTTGCCCAAAGCTACTCAATGAGTTAGAAACAGAGCTGACATTAGAATTTGGAAATTGACTCTCAGCCCAATCATAGAATCCCTAGGGCTGGAAGAGACCTCAGGAGTCATCGTGTCCAACTCCCTGCCCAAAGCAGGACCAACCCCGACTAAATCATCCCCTCCAGGGCTTTATCAAGCCAGGACTTAAAAACGGATGTTTTCCTTGCCTTGGCTTTGTCATGACATGTAGCAAAATGAAAAATTAAATTTACCCCCTTGGTTTCTTTTCTATTCCTACACCCCACCCAATTGCCACTTCTAACTCTGAATTTGCTCTAGAACTTCCAGGCAGTTTTATTTAGCAATATTTTGCTCAAGTAGATATAAAATCAACTTTCTTCCCCTTAACCTCCCAGGCTGTGCCTGTTTATATCTGATGCCAAAGTCTGGACCGACAGCCATCTGATCAAACTGAGTGCTTTCTCTCAAAATAAGATGATAGTCTCTTTTTGCTTTCTGAATTTGACCAAGAACAACCTAGTGATGGAGAAATATTGTTAAAAATACTCCATACCTACTGTGTTATGTGCTCTGGTTTTAAAATTACCAGGCACTGTAGAAACAAACATAACATTAACAGAAAAATGAAGGCTTTTCTTAAATCATATAATGAATAGATTTACAAAATAATGGAAATTGTACTGCTTTTGAATTAATTGTAAAATTTAATTTGATTGCCAAAGAAATATTGAGTAAAACTTATTTGACCTTCAGTGTAGAATATATCACAATAATTGTAAACTCCCTGCTTTGCAGAACCAGCTATGTCATAACATTTGAGTGACCAAACTTGGGTTTTGGTTTAGTTCCTAGTGTAGTACTAGAGGGTGTCTCTGGGGTCAAAAAGGTGCCCACAATTGTGCATTTTTGTCTCCCAAAACAAACATTTCTGTAATAGACACGTGTAACAATTTGAATTGAGTCTCTTGCTCTTGGAATTATGGGCTTTTTACTGCTAAATTTTGTCTTTGTAGTCCATACTAGAGTCCCAGTGATACATACTTACTGGTTCTTGTTGGCAGTGTTTATTACACTCTGCATATTTCTTTCTCTCTGACAGAATCTAGGGAGCAGTGATGTTATATAACTGATAATCCATGTGAAAATGGCCATGACCTGATCCAATTCCTTCAGTGATTGATGCAACAGCCTAACTTCTGGCATAATTTATTTTAATAAAGTTTTATTTAGCACCATAAATCTTCCAAATGACACACTATTTTACAAGCTGAATACTTACTTACTGGTCTTTAAGAATTTATAATCTAACATATCTATGAACAAGTAAATTTCAGTGGCTAGAAATACTGGGAGGATACCTATCATTTGTAGAGTTGGCATTTTGTAAAATCAGCAGAAACATATATTGGAGGGTGCCATGGTTTTGATTCTAGAAGGAGTTTTAGGCAATAAAAAAATTGAATAAGCAAGGTTTACATACACTTCACAAATCTCAGTGAGGGATGCACTTGAACAGCATGTACAAATGTAAAGGGAAGTTTACCCATATCTGAGACATGTACTCTGCTCCCCTTGTTTAGACTGCAGTTATTTATTTCTTGAATCATTCTGCTGCCCTCATTACAGGGAGGAATTCTCAAAAATATGGATCTTGCATCATAATCAAAAGGTGTTCTGACTCGAGTTTGATATCCTATAGTTGCTCAAAAGCAACTGGACCGATTAAAACATGCCCTCAACTCCTTTGCCTCATTTTGGGCTTTAATGGCCAAGATTATGTAGACTGGGATAAGTAGTGTGGACAGTCTCCTAGAAAGAAATGGTCCCAAAAACGACTGAGTCATGGCATTTGGAGAGCTTCTCAGATGAGGAACCTAGATCTCGAATCCTGCCATCTGAAAGAAGACAAAGGGTGCGTCTATACAGCAGGACTTAATTTGAAATAAACTACGCAAATTGAGCTACGTCAGTTGCGTAGCTTATTTTGAATTTGAAATTGGGAGCGTCTACACAGCACTTATTTCAAAATAGAGCAGTCTTCCTCCGACATCCCTTACTTCTTGTACAATGAGGGTTGCAGGAGTTGGAGTAAGAAGTCCTCTAGCTTGACAGTATTTCAATATTATTTTGAAATAACTGCCTGCTGTGTAGACGTGGACTAAGTTATTTTGAAATAACGCTAGTTATTTTGAAATTGTTTCTTAGGGTAGGTCTACACAGCAACATTAGGCAAGACACTGTGAGAAATCAGGTGAAGGAACTTGTGGGGAGGGATAACAGGAGTTATTGATGTAATGGGGACTTGCTTAAAATTAGGATTGGAGGGAGAGAAGCTCTTTGGGAGATAAGGGCAGTGATATTGGCCACAGGTTTAGGGGACAGAGCACAATAACTAAGCTTGTGTGAGAGAGGAGACGACAAATGGAACAGAAAGCTTCTACATAATGGATTATTTTATAAATGGTTAGTAAACAGTGGCTGTTGAGGAGGAATCAGTATAACTAGGTCAGAGACTGGATATGGGCGAGGTGCAAGGAGATATCCATATGGTGTGTGAAGAGTTCCCTAAAATTATGCTATCTGGTGAGGTTGGAAAATGGGTCAGAGTGGGAAGCAAAGGAAAAAGAATGGAAAGGTAATTAAATTTCATTTTTGAGACCAGATGTGTAATGAGAAATCAAAGAGGAGCAATCATTGATAGCTTGAGGTGGTTAACCATTGTTTTCTAGTAGCAAAAGCCTTCTTGATAAGTATTAGATGACTAGAGAACAGTGAAGGTACTTTATTTAGAGAAGTACTCGGTTGAAAATAAAAATTCTAAATGTCGCAGTCAAACATTGTAGGAAATATTCTTGATTTTTTTTTTAAGTACACTGTAAAAATAATAGAGTTGTTAAAATGTGTGTAACTGCTGAAAAATTCATCAGTTACACACAGTTGGGTAGGTGGCTCCTTGGGAGCTAGTGCATGCAGGAAGCTGGCTCCTCGTGCGTACTGGGAGCCTGCATGTAACTGTAATGGTTAACCAATGAACCCAGGCTCATTGGTTAACCAGGTACATGGTTACACTTTCATATCCCTAGTAAAAAATACAAGTTAAACATGTGAATTAGCTCGGCTTTCTGAAAGGTAAATCAAGTGAGACAAATTAAATTATTTTCTAAATAAACCCTATAGGTCTTCATAGAGTGGAAGAAATCACTTTAATGTTTGTGTTTTTCAGAAAGCTTCTACATAATGGATTATTTTATAAATGGTTAGTAAACAGTTGCCCAACCCATATTTAAATAGGTGAGGAATTTTTCAGTGAATTGAAAGCACAGAATTGACAATAAAGGTCTGTTGTCTTTTGTGCTGGGTTGTAGGAGAGGATTCTGCAAGGCTTTGTGTGTTAATTAGCACACTCCTTTTTAAAACTGTGATGAAAACCCTACACCAAAACACTCCCCAAGCTTCAACAAGTAAAATCACTAAACTTAGAGGATTCCAAAAGGGGAGAGAGAGACTCAGAAGCTGGGGTGTAGTTGTTTTACAGAGTATGTAATAGATGTGGTCATCAGACTGAGGTGGATTATGAAATGTAGTATGTCTAAGTCTAAAGTTATGCGCTTGGCTAGAAATCCTGTCCAAACCAGGTTATAGTTAAATGGCACTGAACTAGTTAATGCTGTATAGGAAAGAGAGTTTTGGGGGTTTCTTGGTCAAGCGTATAATGGCTGTAAAGCCTAACAGGATGTATAATGATGAGTGGAGGGTGTTATTGAAGGCCTAGAGTTTTATGCTATTTATAAAGCATTGATTAGACTGCTTTTGAAGCAGTGTCCAGTTTTGTTTGCGTTGCTTCAAAGAAAAATTATAGAATGAATGAGTATTCTTTAGGGCATCAAAATCAAGGAAAGTAACAACTGGGGTTATTGGTTATTGATGACCTTTTTATAAAAGTATTTAAACTAGCTAAAGTGTATTGTGAAACTTAAGATTGGTGACCTGTTTGGTTATGAGAGCAGAAGTTCTGATGTGAATTAATAAATATAATATAACTTCCTAAAATCTTATTTTATATAAATAGTGGATAAACTGAATGGTCCTCCAAAAATCGTGGAGAAATCGAGCAGGATTTATCTAAATGGGCTTTGTCAATTTACATTTGCCTTAAAAATAATTGTATAAAACCAAGTTTTATAATTAAGTCTGAAACCAATAGAAATATTTCACAACTGATTTTAATTTCAATGCAAGCAGTACTTAAGCAAACATTCCCCTGCAGTTGTTGAAAACTAAACATTTGCTGCAACATTAAGTATTTGAAAGTGAAACTGATTTTCATTGCCCAACCTGAGAGAGAGATGTGAAAAGTAGAAGCATAAATGCTAACCATCTCTATGCATTCATCGTCATTTACTCTTAATATCTGCTGTGTAGTGACATAGGTAGACATTTGTTACAACTCAAGATTTTTACCTCGACAGTGTGCCAATATTAGCAAATGAGTAATGGTTTTGGAATTTGATAATATAAATTATAAAGGATAATTTATTTATTGCTTGGTAATAGCTTTTTTGGGGTGTGCCAGGAAGAAATACATGGCTAATTATGCTTTTCCACTCCCATTTCTGTTTGGCTAAGGATTTTGTGTGTGTTGTGCAAAAAAAAAAAGGAAAAGCCTAACTCTTTTCAAAACTTCTGTTAATTAGATGTGGGAATGGAGCCAAAATCGGGGGCGGGGGGAGGGGTACTTGTGAAGAGGAACTCTTGTAACAAGATGGAGCTGCTTTATAATATAAATGAAGAGTCCCTCTCAGGGTCTTTGTCCTGATGTCCAAAGACCTCTGTAGGGTTGGCTCAAGCTACCTTCCAGATTGCCTCTGTACCAAGCACCCTGATTTCTCATGACAGCAGCCTCCCACAGGTATAATGAAACTCATCCCTGGTGGAGGAGGAGGAAGAAAGGGGCTTTTGTGTATTGCAGACAGCTTTCATGGGATTTAGAGTGTGGAACTCTCTCCAGCAAGAGACTGAGTAACCATGGAAATAAATATATTTGGAACAAAAAATGGTTCTTCCGTGTACCTTTTTCGGTTTCTTTACACTTGTTCACACAAATATGAACAAGTAAGCAAATCCTCTGAACTTACCAAGCTTTTTCTCCTACAGATAGTAACAGAAGACGGAGAAATGGTGACTTTAAAATACTTGGGAGGTATTCCAGCACTCTGATAATGGAAAGCCATATCCTACGCTAGAGACATTTCAGACACAAAGGGCTTGCTTTTATGCTACTCTTTTAATGGCTCCATGACTTTACATTTCCTGTCATTAAAATGTCATCCACTCATTTTGCTTTTGTTCTGTAGGTGAGACACAAAACTTCAGACCAGGTGATGGCTTTGAAGATGAACATGCTGAGTAGTAACCGAGCAAACATGCTGAAAGAGATCCAACTCATGAACAGGCTCTTTCATCCAAACATCTTAAGGTACTGCTTTTTTCTTCTGAGTAGTAAGAGGGCAAGGGAGGGCTTCCATTTACCTTTTTTTAAAGGGTTTTGTATATATCTGGATCTTTATTGGCTCCAAAAGATGGAGAGCTTTTAATTTTTAAAATAGGATTTTTCATTCTAGAGCATATTGCCTACCTAGTTTGGCATTTTGCATCCAATGATAAGCAATAACTATTTCTTGAGGAACATGGAAGTCTTCATAGCTTAATTGTCCCTACAATCAACTGATATGAAGAAAGAGGTTTTTTGTTTTTTTTTTAAACTTACTGTTGTGAACGATCACATAATAATAATATAGCTTCACTATTTTGAGAACTACCTATGGGAGGGGGTGAATTTTACAGGTTAACTAGTTGTATTTCTTCTGATTTATGTTAAATTTATTGCCCTTTAATTTTGAGTGGTCCTTTGTCTCACAAATATAAAAACAAGATAAGAAGGATCAAAGACTAGAAACTTCAATTAAATTAGACCGCTCTGATTAATACTTGTCTTTTTAAAGGCTAAATTTTCCAATAGCTTGTCATAGCTCATTTTCAAATACTTCTACACGTACTCTTTGTTTCTTGTGTGTGTGTGTGTGGGGGGGGGGGGCATACATTCCTGAAAGTTAGGTGGCAAGCAACAGGCACTGGTTTAGAATAACATTATTAGAATCTAATGTTATGATGATTATCATCTATACAGTGTACCCAGGTAAACTTTTTTTTCCTCTCTGCCTGCTGCTGCACAATCGGCAGACATCCTGATGATACTGAAGGTTTTCCTTGGGAAGTCAATCAGCCTTGGAGCCAGTCAGTGTTTGTATGAAGTATAGACTTATGTTGCCAATGTGGATTACATTGCACATTAATGGTTCAATAAATTAACAAAATTCACCAGAATGGTTAGATAGAGCAAACTGTCATTTCAATTTAGTAAATATTGCCTTTCTCCATATTTTTAAATAATTCACGTCCCAGTATCAATCCCTGGAATATACTCGCTGCTGACTTTCCTGTTTGCTGGAACAACTCCTTAAGCAGTTATTAATGCAAGGCAATATACTTTTGCCTCTTTTGTTTTCCTAAGTAGTAATTTATAAGGATCCTTATCAGAAGTGTTTGAAAATCCACATGAAGTACCCCCCCAGTTGAAGTCAATCTATTTTATTATTTTTTCCAAGTAACAGTTGGGAGAGGCACAATTTTTTCTTACGGTAACCATGCTGCTTTGACCATACCAGATCATACTTATCCAAGTGTTGTACCAATCTTTCCTTAATTGACTCTGTTGGTTTTCCCTTTACTCGGGTAGGGCTTACAGATCTAATTCCCAGCATTTCCATTGTTGTGTACGCCTTTTAATTTTTTTAGTGGCATCATGTGGGCAGCTTGCATTTGTTCAGGAACAATAACTGGTATAAAGAATATTCCTCACTACTTTTCATTCTGAAATGTGTGGCATGATGATGTCTTCCTGGGTAGCTGATTGAGCTCCACTGGAATACTATTTGGAAGAGACACCAACAGTAAAACAAAGTATCTCAGAACACTCATCTTGTTTTGCAAACTTGATACAGAAAGCAGTCTTACAGACTTTCTCAGAGTCAACCTGTTTCTTTTTTGGCGTGTGCATCATCACCAGTAATAGAGAATCTATCAGCCAAATGCTGCGTTCAGTTACATCTCCAAGTAGCCTTGCTGCTTTTAATGGGGTTGCAGGGATCCATGAGAGCACAAGTTATTTGGCCTAATACAATTGTAACTGGATGAAATGTATTGTCCTGTGATATAAGACTTCTGACTAGATGATGTGATGTTGCCTTCTGGACTTAAGCTCTATGAATTTATGAATGATTGGAAGACAGTGGAATAGCACGGATGCCCCTGAAATGGAGCAGTAATTCTATTGATTATATGTGAATCCAGAGATAATCCGTTTGCTCTCCCAGTGGTTCTGCAGGGCTGACAATCAATCTTTGTTTCCTCCTACTCACCTTAGGTAAGGAAATACAACTCTGATGATGTAAAAAGACCCCTTGTTACTTGGCTCACCTGTTCCTTGCATGTGTTCACTTTTTCAGAGTATAATTCACTCGTTTTCCAAATTGCTTGATTTGAGGCTTCTTCTTTAGGGAAACTTCATTATATTTTAAAATTGCTGATCTTTGTCTTCCCTATTGAAAAGCGCCTCCTGAAATAGGATTTTCTTCACTGTCTACAGTGTTAAAATTGTATTTCATTTTGCCAGTTTTTCAATCTTTCACACTTCCTGCTGATTATCACTTTCTTTCTATTTTAGGTTGAGATTTTGTTTGTCCTCTTCAGTTGTATTTCAGAATTGAGCTCTACCTGGCATAGTGCGTATTTCAGTCTCTTTAGGATGGCTGCGGCAGGATTTCCACCTCTTAAAGTTGCCCCTTTCTGTACCCCAGTTAATAACATGAAGTGTTTCCCTGTTTATCCATGTATGTTTTACTTTATTCTGTTTGTTAGCCCCGGTCTACACCAGGACCTTTAGAACATAAGAATGGCCGTACTGGGTCAGACCAAAGGTCCATCTAGCCCAGTAGCCTGTCTGCCGACAGTGGCCAGCACCAGGTGCCCCAGAGAGGGTGGACCAAAGACAATGATCAAGCGATTTGTCTCCTGCCACCCTTCTCCAGCCTCTGACAAACAGAGGCCAGGGACACCATTTCTATCCCCTGGCTAATAGCCTTTTATGGACCTAACCTCCATGAAATTATCTAGCTTCTCTTTAAACTCTGTTACAGTCCTAGCCTTCGCAGCCTCCTCTGGCAAGGAGTTCCACAGGCTGACTACACGCTGTGTGAAGAAGAACTTTCTTTTATTAGTTTTAAACCTGCTACTCATTAACTTCATTTGGTGTCCTCTAGTTCTTCTATTATGGGAACTAATAAATAAATGTTCTTTATTCGCCCTCTCCACACCACTCATGATTTTATATACCTCTATCATATCCCCCCTCAGTCTCCTCTTTTCTAAACTGAAAAGTCCCAGTCGTTTTAACCTCTCTTCATCTGGGACCTGTTCCAAATCCCTAATCATTTTAGTTGCCCTTTTCTGAACCCTTTCCAAGGCCAAAATATCTTTTTTGAGGTGAGGAGACTACATCTGTACACAGTATTCGAGATGTGGGCGTACCATAGTTTTATATAGGGGTAGTAAGATATTCTGTGTCTTATTTTCTCTCCCTTTCTTAATAATTCCTAGCATCCTATTGGCCTTTTTGACCGCCGCTGCACACTGTGTGGAAGTTTTCAGAGAACTGTCCATGATAACTCCAAGATCTCTTTCCTGGTTTGTGGTAGCCAAATTAGCCCCCATCATACTGTACATATAGTTGGGGTTATTTTTCCCAATGTGCATTACTTTACACTTATCCACATTAAATTTCATTTGCCATTTTGTTGCCCAATCACTGTTTGGTGAGATCTTTTTGGAGTCCCTCACAGTCTGCTTCTGACTTGACTATCCTAAACAGTTTGGTATCATCCTCAAACTTTACCACCTCACTGCTTACCTCTTTCTCCAGATCATTTATGAATAAGTTGAACAGGATTGGTCCTAGGACCGACCCTTGGGGGACACCACTAGTTACCCCTCTCCATTCTGAAAATTTACCATTTATTCCTACCCTTTGTTTCCTGTCTTTTAACCAATTCTCAATCCATGAAAGGACCTTCTCTCTTATCCCATGGCAATGTAATTTACACAAGAGCCTTTGGTGAGGGACCTTGTCCAAGGCTTTCTGAAAAATCTAAGTATACTATATCTACTGGATCCCCCTTGTCCGCATGTTTGTTAACCCCTTCAAAGAACTCTAATAGATTAGTAAGACAGGATTTCCCTTTACAGAAATCATGTTGACTTTTGTCCAACAAATTATGTTCTTCTACGTGCCTCACAATTTTATTCTTTACTTTTGTTTTGACTAATTTGCCTGGTACTGAAGTTAGACTTACCGGTCTGTAATTGCCCGGATCGCCTCTAGAGCCCTTTTTAAATATTGGTGTCACGTTAGCTACCTTCCAGTCATTAAGTACGGAAGCCGATTTAAAGGATAGGTTACAAACCACAGATAATAGTTCAGCAATTTCCCATTTGAGTTCTTTTAGAACCCTTGGATGAATGCCATCCGGTCCCGGAGATTTGTTAACATTAAGTTTTTCTATTTGTTCCAAAACCTCCTCTAATGACACTTCAATCCGGGACAGTTCCTCAGATTCATCCCCCACAAAGGACGGTGCAGATTTGGGAATCTCCCCAACGTCCTCAGCCGTGAAGACTGAAGCAAAGAAATCATTTAGTTTCTCCGCAATGGCTTTATCGTCCTTGATTGCTCCTTTTATATCTCGATCATCTAGGGGACCCACAGGTTTTTTAGCAGGCTTCCTGCTTCTAATGTACTTAAAAACATTTTGTTATTTCTTTGTCAGAAATAACCCCCTCAAGTTTGAATTAGTAAGCGATGTTGAATTCAAACTCTGTCCTCCTGCTTTTCATGAAGAGTAATGCTGTTTTCGAACTTGTAAATCTGAAGTAATGTTAGCATGGGTGCTCCGGTGCCTCTAATTCAAACGAATTGGCCTCCAAGAGGCTTCCGAATTGGCCTCCAAGAGGCTTCCTAATTGGCCTCCAAGAGGCTTCCTCCTTGGGCTCTGAGTCCCAGGTAGCACGTCCACATTAACAGTTTGCCTCAGACTAATTTCAGTGCTTCCCCTTAGTGAGGACACGCAAGTTTGAATTTGTTAAATCGGAAGTTCTTAAGTCAAATTTGGTAATTTCATACATTTTCTTAATGTGGACATGGCCTTATATATTTTTGAACTGAGGCCTTTACATCAACTGTGCCTCTAATTCATTGTTGTAAGAAAAGAGCCTACACTACAGGCTGTTAACTATGTTTATGAAAACTTTTTTTTGTTTGTGTTTATATCTGGATAGTGATGAGCGGGGAAAGATATGCATAAGTCTTCGCTAACAGGAACCTGGAGCACTATCAGGTATTGATCCTCTCATTAGGAGAATGTTCTCTAATAGTATAAAAACAGGTAGTCCTGTGGCACCTTGGAGACAGGGCTACCCATTGTTTTTAAAGTTACAGACTAACATGGCTACCCCTCTGAGACTGTAATACTATATGTATGCTGAAGGGTTTTCTGGAATTCATCTATTTGGATAAAAAGAAAGCTGTTCTTTCTTAGTTCTTTCTTAATATGTAACTTTTCCATTCCAGGGATTTTAACACTTTTTGTCATCACTTAAAATCTGTCCTCTAAAATTCTCTTCCTTTGTCATTTCTAGAGAAGTTGTTCTCTCTCATGATATTCATTGTGCTGTGGTCAATGTTTGACTAATGCATATTCTTCACTTGACTCTGAGGTGAACTCTGGTCTTACATAATCAGTAAATATAAGCCACCTCGTCTTTTATAAGCTCTGATCAGCTGTAAAAAGCAATTGTTTTATGGCAGTGGTTTCAAAACTCTGATGTGGACATCACCAGTTGGCACCATTTCTTGTATTCTGCAGACTGAAACCGTTTTTATGTGGTTGGGAGGATCCTTCTCCTAGGATGTGGTTTGCAAAATTATATCTCTGTCTTTCTGGTGTAGATAATAGCCAGGAGCCTCTTTATCTCATTGATGTTTGTTGATGCATCACGTGTCTGACACTAATTTAGATGCCTTATTTTCATAAACATTCCTGTTAACCCACACTTAGCTTAAATATTCTAATATAAAAGCTACTTGTATTTTTATTAATTGAATCACTGTCATCACTAAAGTATTTAATTAGCTTAATTTCATTGAAATTCTACTTTTGCTTGTCTGCTGTCTGTATTGCCTTATCCTTGTTGCTGGAAATTCCTGCCTAGTTTCTTTCTCCTATTCCACAACCACTGACAGCTTTGGAGATCTGACCCGAGTGCGTCTCAACACTTGATGGATTTCTTCAATTCATGGTATTATGGGGATTTATTTAGGGTGTGTTTTTGGCTAAGCATGTAGTTTACTTGCCCATCATCAGAGGGGTAGCCGTGTTAGTCTGGATCTGCAAAAGCGACAAGGAGTCCTGTGGCACCTTATAGACTAACAGGTGTATTGGAGCATAAGCTTTCGTGGGCAAAGACCCACTTCTTCAGATTGCCCATCATCATCATCTTTTGCTATGCCTGTGGGGTTTTTTCCTCCTCCTTATGCCAAAGTAGTACTTAGGCACACTAGTTTCAGGATGTTCTAGTTTTTGTTTCCCAGGACTGACTTTGTATTAATCTCTGTTGCTGTCCTTATCCAAGACTTTTAGGATCACTTGTTGTTCCTGTTCTGGGTGTGGAATAAGTAGTCTAGCTGTATTCTTTGTCTTGCATATCACCACCAACCTTATAAGACTCCGCTGCCCAAATTCTGCCCTCAGCCAGCCAGCTACAACTGCTATCTTAGATGAAGTGGAAAGTTTAAAACTGGGTCTCCACCTTTTGGAGATAATGCAGCTCATGCTGCCTTGCTGTCCTCCCTAGTGGCCTCATGTACATGTTGAACATAAGAATCTATAAATAAAATCTTGGGGTCTGCAACACAAATATACCCTTGAGAAAAATGAGGAATTGCCAGTGTTACCTTATGGATTATCTCTGTGTGCACACAAAAATAAAAAAATGGGGCCACTTTCTCCATGAATGAACAGAACAGGGAATCTTCACTTGATCCCTCTCCTGTCACCTATTTCCAGCCTCTGACAAACAGAGGCTAGGGACACCATTCCTACCCATCCTGGGTAATAGCTATTGATGGACGTAACCTCCAAGAATATATCTAGTTCTTTTTTGAACCTTGTTCAAGTCCTGGTCTTCACAAGAACCTCTGGCAAGCTGTCATTAAAGTCAGCAGGCATGACTCTGAACACACATTGGGAGTAGATCTGTTGACTAAGAAGGTGCCATTTTTGCATAATCTTTTGGCCCTTGACTTAACTTGAAGCCACCTCTTGAATAATGTAAGCCTTCAAGATTGCTCTTGTACATTGTGCTATGTTGTTCCTATGCATTGTATCCAGGAGCTCTTGCCCAAGGCAATCCTCAGGACTCTGATCCTTGTGAAATCAATGCTCTTTTGTCCTGATAAGCCAGTCTCTGACTGTGTTGTAAAGTATTCACTAATGGAGCAGTATGTTAACTCAGGTCCTTCCACTCCTGTGCTGTCTTTTAGATTAGTGCATTTTCAGTATGTGATTGAATTTCAGTCTTTAATATCACTACTGTTTGCATGAAAAATGCCTTTTTATTTAATAAGTACTTTAGGGACCATTTTATATAAAAAATGTTCTGTACACAGAAAGTCTTAGCTCATGTCTTAAATGTTCTCATGGGTGCACTTTGAAATATTGCTCTGTTTGGCAGAGAACATACAAGTAGATTGATTCGTTGATTAAACCCCACCATCTGCAAATGTAATAAAACTAAAATCAAGTCTGTGTGTGTATGTCATTTGAGATTTCTTGAAGGAGAATTTTTCATCTGCTCACACATGCAAATTCAGCATCCTTGAAATATAATATCAGTCTGTTTTCTTTTGCTGCAGTTGGTCCCCTGTCAAGCCCGCCCATCAGTGGAATAATTTGTGATTTGAGTATTTTATGAAAGGATGACTGCTGGCATTGTTTTTTATCACCCTTAGTATGTTTATGCTGAACAATAGTTTGTAGTTAACAAATAAGAGTCAGAAAATGATTTGTTTTTTTTTCCTATAACCTACCTCCTCAAAATAATTATTTTAGAAATCGTGTGCACGTACTGGTGTAAGTATATCAAAATGCATTTTATTTAAGGTTGTGTAACACAACTAACTATGGAATGTTTTAGTGCAGATTTAATTGTCATTCCCTGTGTCCATTGTCACATTTTGAGATGCAATACAGACCAGTTAGAGTTGTCATCTCCTGACCTATTATCCTGGGTGCCAGTGCTCTGCTACTGTAGCTCCCTTATCTGGACACTCCCAATAAGAGTACAGACATGCACTGAGTGTCTCTGCTGTAATTCTGATTCCAGCAGCCTGTTGGTTACACCACAGCCACACTCTGGTCTCTTCCAGTCTTGGTTACTGCTAGCCAAGTGACCCTTATATGGCCCCAGTCCTGAACTTCCCTCAGAACTGCCTTCCTTGAAGTGTCCAGTCCTCTTCTGTACCCCTCAGAAAAATAATGAGATTAGCTTGCTGCTTTAATGAGACAGCAACCAGCAGCTAACTTACAATATTTGGAGTCAACAATTTAAACACAGCACTGGCTTGCTGTAGGTTAAAATAAAACAAGTTTAACAGGACATAGGCTTGGTGATATCAAGTAAAAGAAATAGTGAGAAATGGTTACAAGCAAGTCAAAGTAAATTTTAGACTTTCAGATGTGTGTTTTCAGTCTTGCAAGGCACAGTCTTTGTTTCTTTCACCAATTACTCTTGGTCCAGCATGGCTGACTCTGTCTGTCAGGGCCTTCCATAGAAGATGCTTCATTAGACTGGTAGGGTGCGTTGAAAGGATTTCCCAGAGGTTGAAATAATGAAGGAATCCTATCTCCAAGTGTTAGCAAAGATGCCGACTTCTCCTCTAGCGTTGGGGTGCTTGACTCTGCCTGCAAGCCCTGCTCCCCTGCACTGCCTCTTCCCACCCCCCACCTCCTCCCCTGAACATGCCCATCCCCACTCCTCCTCCTCCGCCTGCATGCTGCAAAACAGCTTTTTGTGGTAGGCGGGGGGACTGGGAGGGAAAGGGAGGACTTGATCAATAGGGCTGGTGCTGGGGGAGGAAAGGCAAGGAGCTTGACTGCCAGGGATTGCTTATCGCCAGCTGATTTGGTGTTCCAACCCTGCAGCGCCCATGGAGTCGGTGCCTATTAGTGTTGTTAGTAATTTTCCATTACAAATGCTTCCATTTTCCCCTCTATAGAAATGTATTTGTTAAAAATTGCTAGTATTTGGCAGTTGACCAGATTGGCTTACCGGGGAAATCCTTGGTGAGCTTAAACACAAAAAGGAAGCTTACAAGAAGTGGAAGCTTGGACAGATGACTAGGGAGGAGTATAAATATATTGCTCGAGAATGCAGGGGAGTTATCAGGAAGGCAAAAGCACAACTGGACATGCAGCTAGCAAGGGATGTGAAGGATAACAAGAAAGGCTTCTACAGGCATGTTAGCAATAAGAGGTTGATCAGAGAGGGCGTGGGGCCCTTTCCGGATGAGGGAGGTAACTAGTAACAGATGATGTGGGAAAAGCTGAAGTACTCAATGCTTTCTTTGCCTCTGTCCTCACAGACAAGGTGAGCTCCCAGACAAATGCACTAGGCAATGCAGTATGGGAAGGAGGTGGACAGCCCTTGGTGGGGAAAGAACAAGTTAGGAACTATTTAGAAAAGCTAAACATGCACAAATCCATGGGTCCAGATTTAATGCATCCGAGGATACTGAGGGAGTTGGCAGATGTCGTTGCGGAGCCTTTGGCCATTATCTTTGAAAACTCATGGAGGTCGGGAGAGATCCCGGATGATTGGAAAAAGGCAAATGTAGTGCCCATCTTTAAAAAAGGGAAGAAGGATAATCCAGAGAACTACAGACCAGTCAGTCCCTGGAAAAATCAGGGACCCTCAGTCCCTGGAAAAATCATGGAGGGGATCCTCAAGGAATCCATTTTGAGGCACTTGGAAGAAGGAAAGTGATCAGGAATAGTCAACATGGATTCACGAAGGGCAAGTCATGCCTGACCAATCTGATTAGCTTCTAGGATGAGGTAACTGGCTCTGTGGGTATGGGAAAGTCAGTGGATGTGATATACCTTGACTTTAGCAAAGCTTTTGATATGGTCTCCCACAATATTCTTGCCAGCAAGTTAAGGGAGTATGGATTGGATACATGGACTGTAAGATGGATAGAATCTGGCTAGACTGTTGGGCCCAGTGGGTAATGATTAGCAGCTCGATGTTAGGTTGGTGGTCAGTTTCTAGCAGAATGCCCCAAGGATCTGTTTTTTAAAGCTGTCTTTTAAATCTGCAGTCGGGATTTTCAGAGAAGTTAGATTCTTTGGTAATGTTTAAATGATACAATTTATGTTGTTTGTAAGCATATTAACACCAATCTTGGGGTTTTTTTGCTTGCGTGGCAATTTTATTAGTGTGGGATTTTAGAAATGTATTTGTCATCTAGCAAGTAGCTCATACCTTGTTTCAGTTCTATTTAAGGGGTAGAAACTCCTGTATTTCCCGGACAGAAAAGTAATATTCTCATGATTGTAAATTTGTTCTTTGTTTCTAGGATTTTTATACTGCCTTAAGGTTTAAATGGCTGTCTGTTCCTGCAGTATCTGAGTGTTTACAGTAGTCACTTTGGCTGCAGAACATGGCATCTTTTTCTATTTGTTTCTCTCTGAAACAGTCAAATCTTATTGGCCTTATCTCATTTTAGCTTTCATACCTCCTGAATGAAAAGATACAATTAGCTGTTTTTGTCTTATTTTTAATAAAACTGCAGGATGTCACAATAGTATCTTAGTGCTTCATGTTTACTGCTTTCTATTCCTTGTCAACCTAGATGCGGTCACAAGAATACCTGTTAATTGCCTCAGAAGGGTAGCCATGTTAGTCTGTAACTTTAAAGAAAACGAATAGACCTGTAGCATCTTAGAGACTATAAAAAAATATATATATAGTATCATGAGCTTTTGTGGGCAAAACCCACTTCCTCAGATGAAACGGTGGGTTTTGCCCATGAAAGCTCATGATGCTATATATATCTATATAGATATATATTTTTTTTTTTTTTGTTAATCTCTGCTACTATTCTTTTCCTCATTAATTGGCTATTTCATTTACTAATGGTTTTAGTATTTTTAAAAAAGCAGTTTTTCCCAGAAGTGTTTATCGGTTACTTTTCTTAAGTTAGAATACTTTATTTTTTGCTCTAACGGATGTGGAAAGATGCATTAAATAAGACAATTTGGAGTGAAATAGTTTGCTGATTCATACAGAGACTTTGTATGGACCAAGCAACTTAGCTGACAAAATTTACAAATTCCACCAGAACAGGCTAACATCATTGAAATTTTTGAATTCTACCTGCTTTTTGGTCAGTTATTTTTCTTCTGTGGCCTTTACCCTTCCCTTCCACAAAGAACAACCTTGTGTCACAAACATCTTGTTATGTTAACATGAGAGTTTATTGTAAATATAAACTGGAAAAAAAGCCAAATGACCTTCATGTCTCATGGATTTAATTCATTCTTTTTGCTTGAGGATCCTTCGATGGAAGTTCTATATTTTAAACAAATATGTAAATTTGAGGCACAAAGTAGAGTTGTCTGGATTTTTGTGTCTGAGTTAGTGTGAGCGTCTCTTGGAAGCTGTTTTACAAATTTAATTATAGAATTGCTACTGCCAGGTGTATAGTTTGGAAGACAATACAGTACAAGTAGCTAAAATAGATACTATGATTCCAGCTTTTGTCAGTGTAATGCATAAGCTATCAGATTTATGTTCTTACTGCACACCACTTCTTTTTATGTCTTGAAAGAAAGTATAGATTCTTTTAGATACCTGGCCCTTATTGAAATGTTCATGTACGTACTTGCCACAAGGCTCAACCTTTTCAACTGAGCAAAAATGTTGCAATAATAAACTTTATTAACAGCAGTAGATCATCAGTCGTCCGTTTCACAAAGGACAAAATAAAATGTTAGGATCTCAGAACTTGTGCAGTAGTGAACAGCCCCTACAGTCTGGCATCTAAATGTTCCAGAAGGTCAGGCCCATGTATCACTTTGTTTTGTGAGTGAGGTTATAATTCTGCATTGTGTTGCCCCCAAGCTTTAGTTTAAGCAAGTATATTTTGGAGTTTACCTACATAATGTCTGTCACTTCTTGAACAGATGTATTTCTGACCTAAAGGCTTTTAAATATGAACGGTCTGTTTACCGATTTCATTTTACATAATTGCCCTTTGGAGAGAGGGGCAGCAATTGTATAGACTGGATATCCAAAAGTCTCTTTCTGAAATCACCATAGTTTTGCATTACATGAAATGGAGCATTTATATTTTCACTTTCATCCGTGGTAAAGAAAAGATATTTTAGGGGCAAGAGTAGAGTGTGTAAGATGTTAGGGTGCCAGTTTCATTTTTTTTCTCCCAGTTACAGAAAACCGATTTTGACAGCTCAGCTTATGCAAAGGCCCTTATCTATATTGTTTTTCTTGTGTTGCATATAATTTACCAGTCAGCTGTTAGACAAGAGAACAGTAAGGATCATTCATTTCTTCAAAAGCAGCTTAGCTTAACTAGTACTACATGTCCCTTGCATCATTTTGTTTTTAAATACAGAAGTGTTTTAGGACATAAAAGGTCATTATTTTTACAAATCAACCTTCACAAGATTCTTCTGCCATATCCAGAATGGTCACATTTATTGAAATAATGCATTTCTGCTTGTACTATTTTGGGGGGGGGCGGGGCAGGGGTAGGGTCAAGAGTGTGGAAGAATTTTTCAGGCAGCCATTAACACAACTTAATATTCAACATGTTTTTGCCCCCAAGTGATCAAATAGTAAATGATATCAATGAAAAATGGTTGTATTATGAAGCACCTCCTAATACAGTGATATGGGATCAACTGTGCACTTGCAGAGTCCATATAATGTGTAAAAGTTAGGCTTTGATGAACTTTCTAATGGGAGACCTTGAATTTTATATTCTGCTCTACTGATCTTCATATTTTGCCATACCCAAAGTAAAATTTTCACTTGCTGTATATGACCGTGCAGCAGAATATGGGAGAATAAGATGCTTCTCTTTTCCCCCACATCTTTCAATAGTAGCCAGTACAACTTAGCCACTACGGAAGGGGGAGTAATTTGCTCTCTTGATTTCAGTAAAGTTTTGTTGTATGACCTGCTCATAAACAAACTAGGAAAAGCCAGCCTAGATGGAGCTGATATAAGATGTGTGCAAAATTGGTTGAAAAACCATTCCAAGAGTTATCAGTGGTTCAGTCATGCTGGAAGGGCAGAATGAGTGAGGTCCCTCCGGAGTTAATTCTGGGCCCAGTTATGCTCAAGATCTTCTAAATGGTGCTTGGTCCTGCCATGAGTGCAGGAGACTGGACTTGATGACCTCTCGAGGTCCCTTTGTCCTACAATTCCTATTGATTTGTAGCCAATTACTCCACTTGGCTGTCCCTCCCTGAGTAAGTGGGAAGCAAGGTAATAAATTGTGACGCTGACCCTGTTCCTTTCCCCTGGTGAAATAGTTATATTTCCTGAAGGCTTAGAGAATATGATAATTTACCCCATAGTGCATAATTTTCTGCTTGAGCTGAGTCTTCTCTTCTGAGCACTAGTGAACTGGGCAGTCAAACTATTGTACCATAGCCCCTCACTAAATATTTCGACCTGAGATACGGAGTTTTCACTAGACTCATTGTTGCTTGTTTCTAATGCTAGAATATTGAACCATCTCCTTCTTTTCACTTCTGTTGTCCTTATATATTTAAAAATCTTTTCTGTGTTTTATAGGTTTATGGGTGTCTGTGTACATCAAGGTCAGCTGCATGCACTGACTGAGGTAAGACTGTTTATGTTCAGTACTGAACTGTTTGTTGTGTACTCACCTGGGGCCAGATTTTACATTTCATTGAGTAGCAGTTACTTATGCAAGTAGTCCCACTGGCTTTGATAGGGATCACTCATTGTAAAGTTTACAGAATCAGGGTTCTGAATTGTTTCAGTTATAGATTCCTAACACCCAGCTTTCAAACACTGACCTTTAACAGAATGAAAACTCAACACTTAAGTTTGTAAAAAAGGCCATTAACAGTATTTAATTGAGATTTCATTGTATCTTTAAGGTGCCTTTATCTGAAAATGTTTATGACTTTGTTCATGTGCCATCATGTTGCCATTCAGCCTTCTTATTTTATGCTTTATTTTCTGTGTGTGTATTGTGTGTGAGGGGCATGTTCCTCTTCAAAATGTTTTCTACTTTCCTGGGCTCTGTGGTGTGGTCACCCTCCGTACAGCAGATGTAGGCTAGGCCAGAGTTTCCTAAATATTTCTTGCTGCATACACCCGAGATATTCCAGCTGCCTGTGTACCCTTATGCTTCTCATCACTGATCCTTTTTGCATCGTTCGTAACGTTACCTGTCTTTAGCCATCTGTCCATATTTCCCTGTTACGTGCAGATATACTTGTAGGGTGACATACAACCGAAACACAAACCTGGACTAATTTCTGAGCTCCGTAGACTGGACAATTGCTGTGCAATGGAACGCATGCTGTGCAGTGATTGGAGGTGAGGGCTCTGCATGTCAACCTCTCTCTGGTTCTGTGTTCTCACTGTAACATTTTGAAGTAAATTAACACCCATATTTTATATAACAAATTCCCACTGAGTTGTAAACTTTGTCTGAGCCAACTTGAAAATGCAATAGATACAATAATTAATAAAACGCACTGGTACACAGTTCTCCTGCACACTCCCCAGAGGTGTCTTGCATATCCCCAGGGTATACTCACCATGTTTTGGGGATGCCTGGACTAGACTTCACACTGCCTGAAGCTCAGCAGTGGTTTTTGAATAAGCCAGGGTGAGCTCTTGCTACCTGTTTGGTGTTCCCAGTTCCTATTGACTCAGCAAGGAACTAAGTGAATCTGAAATGGTGTGATCTCCTGGACAGTAGCACATTATACAGCTGCTACACGATAACATTCCTTGCGTGTGATAGGATTTTAATGCAGTTGTAAGTAATGTCCCTGATTGCCCAAGCATGTATTAAGTGTTGTATCTTAATCTATTGGAAAAGGACTTGTTCAATAATTCATACCAATGTACTCCTCGGGCCTCTGCTTCATAAATAAGTTGGAGCATACAACTTTCACCCTGGAAGAATTGGGAGTTGATTAACTTGTATGCTAAAGTATCTTCTACCAAAGTAGGTACTATAATAAAACTGGACATGAATTCATGCATGGACTCGGATAAGTTTCTACATTAGATATTGCAATTTTTTCTTTACACGATAATGTGTTTTTAAAAATGAACTAGTACCATATATGATGGCAGATACACAGCTATCTTAAGTTTTGCGCCTTTTATACATTGATTTTTGTTGTGCTGTGCATTTGATGCCGAAAAGAAATGCACTTACGTCATTTTTCCCTTTAGTGACAGAATTTTCAGAGGATATTTGTTTCACTGTGACATTCTATTGAGAGTTTTGATAAACTCATACAATAACTAGGTTTTTATTATGCAAATAATAAAACAAGTTTTTTGTTTAGCAATCTTGCATGAAATTCAGTACCTTTAGAATATTTTTACAGGACGTGAATTATTTGAAACTGCCAAAGATGAAAACATGTAAAAAGCCACAATACTGTCAAATCAACTTAAGTTGTAGCTTTGTATTGCTTAAAGTGTTACTTTGAAAAAGTATTTGAGATCACCTTGAATTATTATTTACCAAAAGGAATCTGCCTACCAAAAACATTTGTGAAACTTGTATTTTTAGAGAATGCAGGCAGTTAGCAGAGCACAAAAACATTTTAAGATGCATGTGATTCTGTTAATGAATAAAATGAGGAGGAATATCTAATACATCGGTCTGCTGTGAGTGCATAGAACTGGACTAGATATAGGATGTTATCGGGTAAGCATGCAGCTTATTGGCCTGCTTACAAGCTAACCAGCCAACCGGCTTTGCCGGCTGCTCCCCACCACTCCTGAGTGGGGGCTACTTCCCATGGGCTGGTGGCTAACCGGTTAAACAAATCATTTAACTGCCTAACTATTGTAGGAGGTTTTCACATCCCTAATTTGAACCTTTCCTGAAGGGCCACACAAGCACACAGCTTACAGGGAACACTGATTAGCAGATTTTAAAATCTGTATTTTCACAATGAAAAAAGATGTTTTTAAAATTAATACTTAGACTTTTCAGAAAATTGCAAGATGTGCCAAATTTCAGAAGAACTTCAAAATGTGAGAATGAAAACTGCCCATCTCTGATATTCTTTAGTACCCAACTAAGTTGTTTTAAGATTTTTTTTTCTCTGTTTGCTTAAGTAAAACTTATTTGTGCCTATTATCCAAGCATTAGTGCTTGTCTCTTTTGGGGGTCTTTGATCAGGCTAAGCAGGGAGAATACTCTCCCCTTCCCTCTAAATGTTACCTAAAAGTGAAGGGACTTCATTATGCACTACTAAAATCTTGGCAGATGATACTGGGCATGCTCAGAAATGACATTCTCTTCCTAGATGCATGTCATTTGAACACCCCTTCAAAAAACAAGCAAACAAAAACCCAAGAGAAACTTCCTTATGGAGAAGTAGTTAAGTTTTGAGGTGCTTGCTTTCTTCAGCAGTTTCTGATTTTTAGGCAGGCAAAATAGACTACTTTTTTTTTTTTTCCCCCACTAATAATAGAGAGTATCCGGAGTCTTTCACAAAACTTTACTTTTGGATTGAGGCAAAAAATGAGATGTTACAGACTCAAACTGATGAGATGTTTGTTTTATGACCAGACAGAATAGGGGTGCTATGATGGAATGTTGTATGTAACTTTAATTCTAGCGTTTGCTACTGCTTAAGTGAGAAATAAGGGTAAATTTAACTAACAGCCTAAGTAATAAGATTGGCTTGCTGCATATGGACATTTGGTCATGGAAGCAGTGAGCCAGATGCAGGCATTCATTTAATGCAGTAGCTATTTTGTGGTTTATTAATTTGTACTTGTACAGTGCTCTGCAAACGTAAAATGCTGTGCAAGTTTTAAGTAATATAATTAGTCCAAGTTTTGCCAGTTATACTATCATTTTCCCTTCTGGAATATTGTGGACATAAACAATACAGGCCACATAGCTAAATGGAGTTTCTGGGGGTTGGAGAACTGATAGTGTTTTTTACCTCTAGCGCCACCAGTTCCATTACAGCCAAGGGTGACAGTAGTGACCAAAACTAAACTATCATCTGGCAGCTGTTCATTAGCTTGTGTGAAAGAAATGGGTGTCATTCCTTTTTCTTAATGTGTCACACTCAGCAAAATCCACCAGCATGGTTGAGTCTAATCTCTGTCCTTACTGGCACTCCCAGGAGAGCTGTCCAGGGCTGAACTGGCCACAGAGGTTGAACTATTCTCTCTGAGGCCACTGCTTTCTAGAGCATGGTTGAGGCAGTGCAAACAGAATCTTGCATTACTGCAGTCTAGAGTTACCACTTTTCTAATGGTCGGTAATCCGACACTCAAAGTTCTGCCTCTGCTCTGCCTCCCCTCCCACACCCCCAATAAAAAAAGAAAAACAGGGACATCAGGACTTGTCAAATGGTATCTGGCCATACAAACCAAAACCCCGAGTGTCCGGATGAAAACTGAATGGGTGGCAAATATACTGTAACATGGGCTGGACCTGCTCTTTGGATAGAGAGGACTTTGGACGTCTGACAGCACTGAAGATTTTTCTAAATTAATTGCATCTGTTTTTAGACTCTAAAAGCTGCTTAAAAATACATTTAAAATTTTGTTTCAATGTGTTGAAATCTCCTTAGTACAGAGGATCTACATTTCTACTGTGGTTGGGAACAATTATATTTTCAGAAGGATAACAGTTTGAGATTTGAAATTAACACGCGAATAAATAATTTCATCCTGTCTAATATATTCTTGTATGTGTTTATTCCCATGACTGTTTGTAATCTAAAGAAAGCTGAGGTCTTCTAACAAATGTAATGTATTGTACGTGAATTTTCTTGAGGCATGCAAATATATTGAGGAGGAAAGTAGCCATAAAATCTCTGAAAGTAGCTCTAAGAATTTGAGAAGTCGTCGTCTGGCTGTTCAGGATCTGTTACCAGTATCAAACATTTTATTGCTGGCAGGTGGCATGTAGAGAGTTACATTTAACAAAACTTTTTCCATATGTCTGAGCAGGTAAAGATCTGCAGGACATAAGCTGTCTGCTTGGGGAAAGTGTTAACAAAACCCAGCACCAGAATGTCTTCTTTTCTTTTCTTTTTGGCAGCATTTGTACTAGTTTTTAATTGTCCCCCTTCAGAAATAGGTTTTGTTTGAAAACTGGCCAAGAAACAGCTAATGCATGTTGCTTTCAAATAAAAAAGTGGAATGAATTGGTTTGGACTGGGACTCCGGGTATGTTATAATTTCACAGCATGATCAATATTGAATGTGCTATTCAGATACGGAGCTGTGGCACATCTCTCCTTTTGAGCAGCAGAACGGTATGTACTCTTGCAAGCACACCAGGAAAACATTTGTAAAGTGGAATTGATGCTTTGATAAAACAGGTCTGTAGAGTGCAAAGGGGGAAATCTGGATTTGCTTCATTCAGTAGGTAGCAGCCACTTAAGTGTTCACTATCCTTGTGCACCTTGTTCCCCGGGTCCTTGCAATGATTCCTCTGAGGAGGTTCTGAGCAAGGGACTGGTAAGATTGTATATAATGCTTTTCATGTGGATGATATTTGAAACCTTTCTATGTACTGTCTGAGTTTTATATATTCACATTACAGCATTGCTGGAGGGTAACTGAAACCCAAGCATCCTTGTGTATGTCCAATGAAAAAGCATTTATATAAACTGTCAGTTGGGACGTCGTAAGCTTTGCAGTGTCTGCACAGTGCCACACAAACAACACATGACTGCCATCCCCAGGCATTTTTCAGCTGTTCATTGTGCAGGATGGTAGCAATATGGGGCTTTAGAGAGGTGAAATCCTGGTTAGTAACACCAATTAACCAGTTAAACCATAGGTGGAACAGTCCAGAGCTGGAACAGTCTGCCGTGGGCAGGGGGCTACTACCTGGTACAGGTTAACTGGTACCCAATATGCTTCACTGGTTAAGGGTGATGTTTACCGGGTAACCGGTTACCCATGCACATTCCTATCTGTTACTACCACTCCCCAGTGTAAAAAACATTTCTCCCCACTGTGGACATTGTGTTGTCATTCAGCCAGTTCTTGTAATTCCAGCTTCCAGTGCCTGGAGAAACTACCTGGGAATCCCTATTGTTAGCATCGGTGCAAGGCCTTGTGGGTTACATGTTTCAGGAATCCCTGATCCATGGTGACAACCATGGCTGTAAGGTGGTGTGTGTGTATTTTACAGTCATGAGGAGAAAACTCTGAGAGGCACTGAAGAGGAAAAGCAGGGGAATAAGCCTTTGAGTGCAGTTGATGTCCCTTCACTGGTTTCCTGTGTAGACTCTGTCTCTCTGCTCAGCAGTTCGTCACACCAGTCATGGTGTGTAGTATGCCTTGCAGATGTTGCACTCTCAGGTTCCTGGAAAAGTGTTGAAGTGTGAAATGCTTTCTGTGTCTTCCAAGTGCTACAGCATTGCTCTCTGCTGCAGTATGTGCTGGTGGTCCTGTAGTATGAAAAGACAGGACATTAATGCGCATGGGTGTGCCAAAAAGCATTATAAGGGAAAATCTGAGCGCGGCTGTAGACATTTAAAAAAAAAAAAAAAGAAAACCTAAAGGGATTAGCTGAACCCGTGCAGTTTCAATTTAAGGAGGTGTTTTTTACAAGTGAGTATTAAACTTCAGGAAAAACCATTTACAATGCAAATGTTTCCAGACACGTTAATTTTCATCTTGGACAAAGGGATTTCTTTCGGATTGTTCTAACGATACATTATATTTGAATAGCTTATTGAGCAAGACACTGTGTCTTTTACTCCCAATCAATCATAATCTTAATCAGAATGATCTTATGTAGCAGTTCAGAATCTCCTCCCCCCAGCTCTTATTTTATATTTTGTGCTCAGAGTTCCAGTTAGTGCAAATGGAAGTTTTTGTTGCTTTCGTAGGGAGATTTTTGTTTGTTTGTAATATTCTTGTTTTTTTTATTGACTTTCCCTCCTCATCTCCACTTCAGCCAAATTGTAGATGCAGTCAGTGAGATTTGAGGTCTTTGGGGATGGTTTTATTTATAGTACTTATAATTTACTCTTGAAGCCAGACCACGATTGGGAGGAGAAAACAGAAAAAACTCCTAGTTCCCAGAATTGTTGTTAGTTTACAAATTAAGCATCTAATAGCTGAGGCTCCATGCTCTTCTCTGCTTCCATGAACAAAGATGAACCTGCAATTGATTATCCTTCTCAGGCAGACTGCCACCTCCCTTTGACTCCCTGGAAAACCTTGAACAGGGTTGGGGTTTTGGCTCTGGTTAGGGAGACAGCTAGGCACCACTTGATTCTCCTTCGCTCCAAATCCACAGGCTACATACAGTGACAGGTGATACAATTCTTAGTGATCATTATACATCTCAGGTGGCTTTGAAAGCTCTGAGGATCATCAATTTGTTATTTTCCTAATACATCTGGATTTCAAGAAAAATCTACTGATATGAAATCCTCTGTGTGTATACACTACTTCTAGGGCCATTCCAAGAGGGGTTCCAGGGCATATTAACGTCCTTTTCTCAATGATCAGGGAGATTGGCCTGCCTAGTCTGATGTCCAGATGAGTGGATTTGTGATCCTTTCTGAGGCTTCCAATGCTGGTCACCCACATCACTGCTGCAAAAGAACCTGTCCACTGGTTTCTTGAGTGTTTTAAGGCATGCTTTCTCAGGGTGCAGATTCTTTGGCACCCCATGCTGAGACCTGGAACTTGCTGATCAGTTGACTGGACCTCCAAGCTCAATGGGTGACCCTTCAGATTCCCCGTCACTGAAATGTACCCTCTCCCAGAACTCCACCCCAAGGTGAGTGTTTACTGTTTAACATTCTTCAGGAGGCATGTTGCAAGTATAAACATAACACAGACACACTCTGCACAGCTTCTAACACCATTGCTGTATTATAATCATATAAAGCACGAGACAGTACAGGTTGAATCTCTCTAGTCCAGCACCCTTGGGACCTGCCTGGTGCTGCGCCAGAGAATTTGCTGAAGTTTGGGAAGTCAGTATTGTCTAGCAGCATTGCCAACACTCTACTGCTTACTGAGCTTTTAGAGGACATTTAGGGGTAAATTAGTGCTGAATAACAGCACGGAACACTGAGAACCAGGGCTGATAGCTGTAAACAAACTTTATGGGACCGTGGGAAACTTGGCCACACCCATGGATAAGTGGACATCCAGCAACTAAAATCGTGCCGGACCACGGATGTTGCCAAACCAGAGTGTACCGGACTAGAGATGTTCAATCTGTACAAATAATCTAGAGAAAACACGTCTCCTAACTGTAATATCCCTCTTAAGCACACCTTTCCCATGGGATCCTTGGGGACCACCTGGACTCAGGCAGGCAAGAAGAGCTTCCTCTGCCTGAAGGCTGCATCAAGGCCTGTCAGCTTCAATTGCTGAAAGTGGCAAAGATCCCAAATAGAACTCTTCTTCCCCTGTAGTCCTCTTTTAGACGTCTCTGTCAGGTGACTCCATTTTCAGCTTCCCCAGATGACCAGAGACCCCAGCCAGATGACTTTGTTGCCAAGGCAACCTCTCCTCTGACAGACCCGTACTGACAGGTGTTACCTTGTTCTCTAGAGCAAGTTCATTTCAGTTGTGGAGTGTTTTAAGTCAATTACACTTCCTTCCGTTCTGCTTTTACTGTTTCAATGCAATGTGGAAGCAAATAGTAGAGAAGGTGAAAGGCTGCACATTCAGAATGGAGCTTGCTGTTTGGTAAAGATGCATGCAGAGTTCATAATCTCTCACACAAAGTACAGGTTGTACAAACCGTTTCCCTCTTTCACCACAGTAAGTTTATCAAGAAATAGAATCCACAACGGCCTTCATCTGTGCTCAGTTCTGGCGACAACATCACCGGCTCTCCAGCGCTCTTCCCTTCATGTCCCTATAGCCAACTGGTCACCCAACAGTGGAGGTTTGTACTGAGAGAATATTTCTTCTGCAGTACTGAAAAAGCCTCTCTTTCAGGTTGCCAGTAGTTCTTCAAAGGTGATGGCAGTGGTGCTTCTGCAACAGAAGAGATTAGCAGTAGTCCCCTACATTCAGTGAGGTTAGGTCACAGTATTGCAGTAGTAAAAGAAAGGAGTCTAGAAGGGAGATTAAAATGGGTATCTCTACTTCCAAATTTACCCTGTTGGAAATATGGTGGTACTTACCAATTACACACTAACAGCTCCATCTTCAGCAAAACCAGTAGAAGAGAAGGAAGAGGGGAGGGCCCATCACTTAACCATGTAGTAAAATTGAACTTCTAGATGTTACCCTTTTAAAACTTTTTTTTGTTACTTTTCTCCCTTCCCTTGTGAAGTACTGTGCTACTCTGACATGTTTTTTTTAACAGAACACTGACTTATTAAATACATCAAAAAGATACCATGCTATTGCAATAAACACAAACTTCTCCTTTGGCATGAATTCTCTTTTTGGATTGTGCAAGTCGTCTTTTTCCAATGATCCAAGTGCTTAGTAGTGAAATCTCTTGAGATATTTTAGCACATTTCTTGCAGCTATTTTAGTAACTGCCAAAGCCATTTGAGAAACAGGAATCTGGTTTTGGCAGTCATTCTCCACAAATGAATGATGAGTTTGTTACTTTTTTATAGTTTTTGTACATGGTATTGATTCTTTCCCCCTTGCTATGCCTGCCTACAGCTAGCCTGTACTGATATAAAGCTTGCAAACTAGAATTACGACATTCATTTGTGTACCTTGATGTCTTGTACTTTTAATTAGCCAAATGACTTGGAATCTTTAGTTTGAGTACACTGGTTGGGGGAGTTGGACCTGGTTTTCTATCAAGGCATTTATACCATGCATTCCACAGTTCACTGTCTGAGCCTGTTTCACAGGAAATGTTCTTCCATTTTCTTGTATATTTTCCCCCACTGGTTCTGGTACCCTACTTTGTTCTTCTAAGCTAAGTTTTTAAATGAACGTTTTTACTGTGTGTACAAGTATATAACTTTATAAACTGTGGTGGTTTTGGAGGCTTACCCACAGTGGCAGGATGCCTACTTTGGGACATCATGGATTTTTCTAATTGTTGTAGATTTAACTAATCCAAGTTCTGTTCTCCAGCAGGAATGGGAAAAGGGACTGTGGAAACTTTCTTTTGGAACTTTTTGCTGACTAAACTATGAGAAGTTACCTATTAATCCTAAAGTTTCTCAGTTTGATTTAAGGGAGTGAATTTTGCAGTGGTGTTCTAAAACACAAAAATTCTCTTTTAAAAAGGCTAAGAATAGCATACTATGCTATTGCTAGAAGACAGTTTCTGGCTTTTTTTTTTTTTTTAAATGCCACCCATTTCTGTGATGCCTCAGAGGAACTGCTATATGAGTTCTATAAGAACTCTTTATGAGTAAAATTCTGTCAGTTATATTTCGTATTAAAATGAACCCTATGATCTATAAGCCAATACACAGTGGCTACGTCTACACTGGCCAGTCTTGTGCAAGAGCATACGCAAATGAGGTGCGGTGATGAATATCACCACGCCTAATTTGCGTACTTAATGAGCCGTCATTTTTGTGCAAGAGCCGTTCTGCCTGAAATTAAGCAGTAGAACGGCTCTTGTGCAAAAGCCTCTTGCGCAAAAACGGTGGCTCGTTAAGTATGCAAATGAGGCGCAGCGATATTCATCACCGTGCCTCATTTGCATATGTTCTTGTGCAAGACTGGCCAGTGTAGATGTAGCCACTGTGAGTTTTGGATTAATAGCCTAATCTTTATTTGCATGACCTATTCTTTTTTTTCTTTGGTTCAGTTCTTGCTAGGTTGCCTGATACAGTTGCAATTTATGTTGGTGTTTTATTTCTATTATTCACATAAAGGTTAATAGATAATCCCTGCATCTAGTATAGTAGTACCAGTGTCCCAGTGGTTGGGGGTGTGTGGCATAGACCAGTATCTATAAGAAAACTAGGCCTTTCCAGATGTGAAACTGAAAAGCCTGTGCACTCCGATACCAAGTAGATGGCATCGGTCTGACAAATTAGGTATTTGCTAAAAATAATTTAAAATATTCTCTAGTGCAGTATAACCACCGTGTGCTGCTCCTCGGGTGGATCCTAGCAAGTGTATCTAGCCCCAGGAGGATCCTGCCTATGAACTGGGGATCTTCTGGTGGCACAAAGCTAGAATAGCTGTTCCTATCCTACTACTGCTGCTTCCAGCATTGGGCTGGAGAAAAGCAGTTTTGGCCAGAACACTCGTATGTGGTGTCAGTCCTCCATTGCCATTTTGTTCCATTAGCAGCTTGTGTAAGCGAGAGCAGCGCTCAGGCAGCTCTGACTCAGTGCAGGGAGACGGCACGTTCACATAATGCTCCAGAATCAGACGGTGCACTTTGTCTAGACCCCCAGGGCTGTAGTGAGATGAATGACAATGTTGCAGGAAGCAGAGGAGCTAACGCGTCTGACAGCACTAGGATGGAATATGGGGACTGCAATCGAGACATTCTTGTGCAAGTTCCACTAGGCCTCCCCCGAACCCACATGCGGCCCTGTCACAACCTGACCATAAGTGAAGAAATGAACAAACCAAGGCGATAACACAAGTGTGAGAGAGAAGGGCGAGGAATAAGTTCACTTACGTGTTCTGACAGTAACACAAATTTCTAACATTTAAGAGATTCATTTAATATCTTTCTGACTGTCTTCCGTGCTGTAAAATAGGATTAATGCCTCTTTCCTATGGTGCTGGAAAAGTTATTTCATTGTTTTGTAAAGGACATTGCACTTATAGCACCTTCCCACCAAGAATTTCAGTATTATGATTATTGCAGTCCTTCTTTTTTAAAAAAAGGAGCCATTTTTTATGTTGCGATAAACGGACATGATATTAAGACATTGTTAGTTCTTTAGTCATGTTTTATTTATAAACCGGGAGGTATTTAATTTTACAGCAGGGGTTGCAGAAAAGAGGAAATGAACTCGCAAAGTCATGGTGCCTCTGTTACCAAGTACTTGCTAAATCTGTCCCGTGTGAACAGTTGTACGTTTAGAGTGTATTTACACCGCTGTGTTCACCACTTCCTGAGACAGTATGAGTGCATGAAGAAAAACCGAGTAGATCGCGTGTAGTGCTACTGAACCCCGACATACAGAAAGGGTCTAAATACTTTTAACAGCAACTAAGAACTTTTCATGTGACCAAAAGGTTATATAACTTCTGTTGTATTCAGGAGTAATCTGATTAAGTGTTGGCTAGCCGTGAAAAAAGTCTTTAATAACCCATAGCTTTTTTGACACTTTTAAAAAGGGTAGATGTGACTCTTCAGGTTGATTGGCTCAAGAAAAAAATCCGGTTTCTTTTAATGTCCTCAGTTTGATTTTTCAGATTGAAGTATATCTGAAAATTCCTTTTCGACTGTGTCAATGTTCATCCCTCTGCAGATGCTCATGCACGTGAGTTGTGTATTTTGAATTTCAGCGCATGACTTTTTGACCTGGGCTAGAGTGATGCACTTTCTGTACCCTGGAACCCTCCCTCCCTCCCTTGTGGGAACTGGTAGATCCTGCACTTCAGAAAGAGGAAAAGATTCCTAGTCAGACCAGAAGGGGGGAATACCAAGAAGAGCTAGACCTAAGGCCAGAGCAGCCACGTTATCCTGTTTTACCCCCTAAACATCGTTCATCTTCGTTATTTGATGAAGGAGCTCCCTTTGCATTGGTACTAGTGCCAGATGACTCCATGGTACTTATGATAATTGGAGAGGGAGACACCCACACGCATCTGTCATATGAGAAAAATCTCTAGGTTGCTGTACACATTGACTGTTTTTGACCTGGACTGTATCGGACTCCCAGGAGATGACAGACTGCTTGATCCTTTTGCTGGGGCCTGGTGTCAAAAACCAACTGGAGAACCACCAACCATAAAGAGGATAGAGAAGAGGTACTGAGTCCCTCAAAAAATGTTCTAGTACTCCAGACTCCTCAGTTGTCAGTGTCCTCAATCCCACTCAAGACAAAGAACAATATTATCACACTAGATGGCGTGAAACTCAGGCAATGAAAATAACCTAGGTACAAAAGGACTCACCCAGCTGTCTTTCTCCTTTGTAATGAGCCCTGCTCTCGCAGCAAGTCACCACTGAGGGGACTGTCGGGAGCCACGTTAGAACCAGTCAACATAGCGAGACCTTTGGAAGCTTCCCCACCCTGTCCATTAGGCATAGTCTGCCATAGGTCCTATGGAAGTCCTCTCCAAGGGCTGTCCCCATCCAATAGGATTCTTTACCTGCCCTGTCCACCCTCCTTACCTCTCACAAAAAGTGGCTTTGGTGCTTTGTCTAGGTCCCATGGGGAAGTGTCACCAGCATTCTAGGGTAAATTTCTATTTTAATATTTACTTTTATAGAATCATGGAAATGTAGAGCAAGAAGGGACCTCGAGGTCATATTGGTTCATCCCGCTGTGCTGGGGCAGGATCAGGACCATCCCTGACAAATATTTGTCCAACCATTTCTCTAAAAACCCTTCAGTGACTGGGATTCCGCAATCTACCTTGATGCAATCTATTCCAGTACTTAAACTTCCCAGCTATAAGGATAGTTTTCCTAACGTTGAACTTAAATCTCCCTTTCAGTAGATTAAACCCATTACTTTATGACCTATCTTCAGTCGATAGCATCTGGAGAACAATTGGCAACCTTCTTTTTTGTAACAGCACTTACCACCGTTCAAGACAGTTTGCCGGTGCCCCCTTTTCATCTTCACTCAAGACTAATTACGCCTCGTTTTTAACTTTTTCTATAGATCAGGTTTTCTAAACTTTTTTATCCTATTTGTTGCTCTCCTCTGAACTCTCCAATTTGTGCACATTCTCCTTACATTTGTGTGGCTTGGAACTGGACACAGTACTCCTCCTGAGGCCTCACCAGTACCAAGTAGAACAGGATGAATAACTTCTGTGTCTTACGTACGACTGTCTGTACAGGCTTGCTGATGGGGCAGGGGCTTCTCGGAGGCCAGAGCCCTGGGCCCTGTAAATAGTCGCCAGAGCATTGTACCTCTTGCTCTGGGCAGCTGTGAGGGCTCGGGCAGAAGGGGCACTGCGCTCCGGGCAGTGCAGAGGGCTGGCTGCCCATGCTCTACCCCTTCTGCCAGAGGCCCTTCCCCTTCCTGGAGCGTGGGCGTGCCCTCCCCCCACCTTGTCCAGGGGCCTGCAGAGGCTGTTGGCACCCCGGCTCCTGTTAATACATCCCAGGATATTAGCCCTTTTCACTGCTGCCTCATACTGCTGACTCGTATTCAGTTTGTGATCCACTATAGCCCCCGATCCTTTTCAGCAATACCACTGCCTAGACCGGGGTTGGCAATCTATGGTTCACAAGCCAAATATGGCTTGCAGCTTAAGCTCAGTCCCCCTCGCCTGCCCTGCAGTGGGGAGCCCATGCTGGCAATCCAGCCTCGCACCCCCTGCAAGATTGAAGACTGCGTCGGCTTCCTGAAGAGGAAGCAGGGGTGGAGAAAGCCCCAACCTTCCCTAGATTTTAAAATCTTCTAAATCTAGGAAGAGTGTTTCATCTCAGAGGACGCGAACACCAAGATCATGTGAGCGAGTGCATCTGGCTGTGCCGGATGTGGTGGTGATACACTTTGAGCACGCCGGGGCTTGATGGGGAGAGTGGCTAAGCTGGCGGTGGAGGATCTGGGCTTTGGGGATGAGTGGCTGGATTTTTCTGAAGGAGCCCTGGGGGGGCGCTCTTGTCCATTTCAAAAGCAGAATCACAGCAGAACCGGCAGGAGTGGATACTGCTTCAGTCCCTACAGGCACCATTTCCTGCTGTATCTCTACCTCTCCTGCCCCCTGTGGAGATGGTGCTGGGGAGAAATGGCTTTTAAGTGGCTCCCCCCCCCAGCACCGGCTCATGCTCCCCTTCCTTGCTGCCCCTCTTTGATAGAGGCAGCAAGGTGGGGGAAGCGACTACTCATATCACTAGTCAACTATCCGATAAGCTTATGCTTATCCGATAGTCAGCTAGTCGCTTACATTTCTACCCCTGCCATAAATAAAGAGAATGTTGAAACTTTTTGTGTTGGACATAATACTTTATGTCATTTTGGTAAACTAACATGAGAAAGTAGAAGTGCCCAGCCCCCATCTGGCTGCAGTATCCTGGCCCTGATCCTAGGACAGGCCCTGCAGTCTGCCCCCTCTGGCTGCAGGAAGGGCTGGCAGTGGCAGCCCCCCTCCTGCTGCAGCACAGGTAGGAGGGGAGATCATGATCTGGCTGATCCTGGCCCGGGTGCAGCAGCCTGGCCCGGTAAGGTAATCCAGCCCTCCTCCCCCAATACTCTGCCTGCCTCCCCCCAGCACCCTGCCCTGCCTCCTGCACACCCCAACCCCCTCCTCTGAGCCCCTCATAGACCCGAACTGTGATTCCTGCACCCCCAACAGCAGCAGAAGTCCCATTAAATAAAGCCTGTGAGTACAATGTTTCATTTATGAAAGCCAGTGGCGAGTAGATTTCAGCCGCATGCCCCGTTCATTCGTGGTGCGCGCATGCGCATTGCGGCTCTTGCGCATGCGCAGTATGGGGCTGGCGAGTGGTTTTCGCCGCCGTTCGTCAAGCCCTGATCATGTCAATTACCAATAAGTTGTATATTTTCAGTCATGCAGATGGGTTTTCTTATATACTGGCTCTTTGTTAGCCACTTGTTCTGAATTTTGATGTAGTTTGGCTCTTTGGTTTGAAAAGGTTCCTGATCCTGGCCTAGACACTTACTCCCCATTTTGTAGTAGTTCGTTTGATTTTTTTTTTCCTTAGTGAAGCTTTCTGCCTGTCTTTATTGAATTTCATCTTGTGTAAATCAGAACAAGTCTCTAATTTGTCAAGGTGCTTTTGAATTCTAATCCTGCCCTCCAAAAGCTTGCAACCCCTCCCTGCTTGGTACCACTGCTTATTTTATAATTATGCTCTTCGCTATATTGTTTGTCATTAACGAAAATATTCAATGGTACTGGACTCAGAACAGACCCCTATAGACTCCAGTAGGTACTCACTCCCAGGCTGACAGCACACTTTTTGTGTATCCTCTTTCAGCCAATTGTGGACCTGTCTTACAGTAATTAGGAATGCTAGTGGTTAATTGAGGAATGTGATGCTCGCGGGTTACAGTTAACCTTTCAGGCCTCTCTGCGACTGTATCCAGACAGTCAAATAGTGATTGTGACCACAGCTGAAACTGCTCATTCTCACCAATCAGAGGTGATGCTGCTTCCAGCCATCTGCAATGTGGGCCTCATTGTTACATACTCTGGGGGGAGGTGAATAGCTACTAGCCCTATGGAAACTGAAGTTATTTCCAGATCCTAAAAATGTATTTTAAAATAAGAACAACCTATTACATTTTTCTCTTTGAAGAAGCACATGTAATTTGCATGGTTTTGCCCATTTGGAAATTTGCAGGGTGTGAATTATATAACTGTGCTTGTTCCCCTGAATAGCACTTGTAAATATCAAGGAGGTGAGTTACCATCTGTCTAGGATTTATCTCACAAGAAGTACTGACATAGACAGTGTTTGGGGAAGTTTGTTATAAAAAAAGAAATAAGCCTGGTAAATACTTTGGCTGACTTAATGATTTGTCACATTTTTCTTCAGTGCAGTAGATAATCAGGCCTTCTCAGAGGTCCAGAGAGGCTCAGGCCACTTCCAGCTTGAGGCCCAATAATAATAATAATAATAATAATTAATAATCGACACATGAAAACAAAATAAGGCACCAAAAGAGAGACCAACTTTGAATATTTTTAATTTAACATTCCTTTCTAGCCTTTTTCTGTGGAAATGTACTAACTGAGGAAAAATCTAGCTTTCAATTAACACGTGTCTAAACTTGAGGGCCCCTTTGAGCTTGAGGCCTAGGCCAAATGGCCCTCTTCCCCCGGCCCTGTAGGTAATACCTGTTTTTAACCTCATTTCCTCACATCGTTAACTGTACAGTATTTGTTTAGCCCGCAGGTGAAGTTAGTGGCACTGTTCAGGGATCTAAGCCATGCTGGATTTTTTTGGGGGGGGGCAGGGAGAACGGATATGGTAATTAAAATGTTTTTTTAAGGTAAATGTTGGAGCATTGTACTGCAGGTTGCACCTCTGTTAAACCAGGACTTTCTGGTCTGGCAAAATCTGTGGTCTGGCAGGACCACAGATGTTCCAGAATCAGAGAGTCTGGTAAACTGTGGGCGGAGGGGCGCTGGGAGGCCAGTGTGATTGAGGATGGTGGGGGCAGGAATCAGGTGTGTGATGCAAGGGGGCGGGGAGTCCAGCATGTGGCCCGGCTGAGCTGGGAAGCTGCCACACAGCTGGGACTGGGAAGGCCCAGTTGGCTGCGGGGGTACAAGAAAAGGGGGCAGGAAGCCTAGCGTGCAACCCAGCTGGGCTGCCCAGGGGAGCTGGTGAGGCTGGCAGCAGGGGGCCCAGAAATTACCTACCCTGGTTCAGCAAAATCCCTCATCCGGGACCAGACAGGTCCTGAGGGTGCCGGACCAGGGAGGTCCAACCTGTAGCACATGAGAATTTGAGTAAGATTGGCAAAAGACAGAAGAGAAGCTGACTAAACTATTCTCAGTGAGAAATGCAAACATTAAATGTAAGCATGATATACATGTACTAGATTTGAAAACATCTATTCAGTTAAATAATGTATTATTAATTTGTATTCTACCACCTACGAGCCCTAGATGTGGATGCAGGACCCCACTGTGTTGGGTACTGAACAAAAAGCTCTGCCTGAAGGAGCTTTCAAAGTATAAAATAAGAGAAAATGGATAGACATAGGCCTACAGGGGAGTATAAAGGAACAGTGAGAAAATATTGGTCAGCATGGGAGGCAGTGGTCTCAGTGTAGCCATAGCCTAACTGGTGTCAAGCTCTTTTGGATATAGCCATTGTGGCAAAGCAGTGTTAAGGAGAGATTTGAAAGAGAACAATGAAGTAGTGTTGCTGGTGTCTCTGGGGAGGGCCTCCCCGGCTTGTGGGACAACATGAGTTCAAAACAGAAAGGTGATTGTTTGAAAGTTTTAAACATGGGTGATGAAGTCTGGTATCACAAGCTGATTGCAGAGGAGAGATGACATCTTGATATTGAATGGGAATGGTGGGTAGGGTTGATGGTAGGCTGTGAAGGGCTTTGAAAGTGAGTCAAGTAGCTTACCTTTGTGACAGTGGAAAGATGCAGACATGGTTGAAGTGATAGGTTAGATAGAAAAATGATCATTGCAGCAGCTTTCTGAATGAATATAAACAGGGCAAAATAGCTTTTTGTCAAGGTGAGAGTTGTGTGGATGGATAGAAGAGGCTGCATCTTAGAGATGTTAGGCAGAAGGATTCTGTTGCACAAAATTTCAGCACATCCTAGATGTGAGGACCTAAAGAGATGTCAGAGAGCCAGGAGCTGAAGGGAGTGAGATATGAAGAGGCTATGGATGACTGAGATCTTTTTAGTGAAAGAGTAGGCATTCCAGAGACAGCGGGAGTGAGGAGTAGGAAAGGGAGGGAAGGAGTGGGATGGGGGCATGTGGTTAGAAATGATGGCGCAAGAGGAGCAGCAGTGGTGATGGGGATGGATGTGAGTGATGGAGGACAAATGTCACCAGAGGTGAGGCGGAGCAGAGGATGGTTTGAGTGAGGGATCTGGCTTTGTGCTAGGAGGATGGGGGAAGTTGAGTTGGAGGGAGCAAAGATGCGGAGAGAGATGGTGGGAACTCTAGCAGGATGAGGATAACCAGGTTGGGGAAGGGGAGCAAATTGGCAGGAGGTAGACACATGTTGCCATGCAGAAGAGGGCTGTGAGCTATGGATCAGAAGCAGAGGGACAAGATTAAGTAAATAAATTTAAGGTCATGATTATAGGGACTGCCACTCACATAGCTAGCATGCATTTTCCCACCCTGCCAGCAATGGGGGAGCATTGTGGCTGGACTCTCCGTCTATTGAGAGGATCTGGCGTAGGGCACGTACCAGGATAAGAGAAGTTCTTTGGTGTTTGTAGAAGCTCCCCCACAGGTAGCAAGAGTGCATTGTCCCACCCACCAAGGAGGGGTATTGGTAGTGCACAGGTACTGACACTTATTTGTAAAACATCACTTTTAAAAACCCAGCAGTGTACTGTTAAATCTTTGACTCATTTTGCAACACAGAATAGCCACAGCATGTCCAATACAGTGAAGATTTGTTTCACAGAAGTTAAGACAAAGTACTTATTCTCTACTCTGTTTATATTAATTTCCTTGGAAACCAAATATTTTGTGAACTATTTAAAAGAAGGTGGTGGGAGAGACTTCAGTCCCCAAATACAGCTTGATACGTTCCACATACCAGAAACATCCGTTTAAAACCACATGAAGTGTCCTGGTTTTAACTAACAAAAGGCAGGAAATTCAGCGTACTGGTTGAAACTCTGTCTTCAGTTCATCCCCTTGCACCCCGATGTTAGAGCATGAACGTAATCCCTGACCCTGCAATTCTCATGCAAGCAAAACTGGCAGAGGTGTCTGGCAGTTGTGATTAAAGGCTTTGCAGCACTGCTATCACCGAGTGTTTCAGTATCATGAGTCAGGCCCCCCAAAAGCATGAGGTTGGTTTCTTTAAAGAAAAACCCCCATGATTTTAAAAATAAACAAAAACAGGTTGGTGGTTTGACTTCAGGGTTTGAGCTCTTTACACATGGATCCTGTTTTTCCAGCTTTTTCTACAGTTGTGAGGCTTAAACATAATTTTTCCTAAAATTGAAAGTTAAAAATCTCAATTACAAGTCTTGAGGAGCTGGGACTTTAAGAAAAACCCCAAGGACTGCACAAGTTGGCCACACTGGAGTGGACCCATGGCTTGCAGAATCACCTGTTGCTCAACGCTTCTCTGGTATAGTTATATGGGATCTGCTGTGCCTGGTCACAGCACTGATTTTGAGGATAGTAGGGAGTTTTAGAGCTTGTCTATACTTAACAGTGCTGCAGTGGGGCAGCTGTGTCTCTGTAGAGTTTAGTGAAGATATTACCTACACTGGCAGGAGAAGTTCTGTTGCCATAGGTACTCCGCCTCCCTAAGAGGTGATCACAATGTTGACATAGTGCTATCTACACTGGGAGCTTGGTCAGTGTAACTGCGTTGCTCAAGGTGCCACATCCTTGAGCAATGTAATTATTCTGATATAGATTTGTAACATAGATCAGGGCTTAGTCAGAATTCTGAGTTTCCTTCTGTTTAACTAAGTCAGATTGTTAGTGGTATTTCACCTACAGTGCATGTGGGAGAGTTTCCTTGTAGTTATCTTGATGTAAAAAAATCATACAAAATTGTATGAGACTCAATTAATTTTGCAGTGTGTATTATAATCAGACTATTCTTGTGAAGCCATTGGTTCACTGTGCATCTATCTTTTTGTGATAGGATGAGGGCCTTAAACTGTTTAAGCTTACTTGCAGGCACAGTCATTTCTGTGGGACTATGTGGATGCTTCAAATTAAAAACTTGTATAAGTGTTTGCAGGATTGAGTGTATTGTTTGAGGTTTCTTTGGAGTAAAGCAGCAAAGCTGTGTTTTGGGGAAGAAAGAAAGTTGTAAGTTCCATCTGTATTTTCTCTTCAATTTCTCCTGTCACTTGACATGACTACATCACGAATTCATTCTTCCTCAGAAAGCAGGAGGCTATGAATAGCCTGCAAATTTAACAAACCCCAAAACACAAACGTGGCAGTCCCATTCTCCTACAGTGGAATGTTCTGTGTTGGCCTGCAAAGAACTCCAGTTTGTCTTGTCATCTGCTCCTTGAGCTCACAGAGAATCTGAGCACTGTCAATTCAGAAAGGGAGTGAGGAAAGAGGAATTCCTACTGTCAGTCAGCAGTGACCAGCTGTTTGTGAGGCATAAAGGGACTGCAAAGAGTTGTATCTAAACTCCTTGTACCAAAAGGATGCAAACCATGTAACCGGCTGTTGAGCATAACGGTGGAATGGAAGGTACAAGGGATCAGTGAGGCTCATGCAAACTTGCAAGACCTGGCTGGGGAGAGTGGAGAAGGATGTAGATTATAAGAGGAAAAACTGCTTTAAATCTAAAATGACATGGAACAAAAACATTATAATTGGACACACTAAAATAACACTGACTTGGGAACAGAAGCCAAGGTTTTCAAAAATAGGGGTCTAACTTTAAGCACCCAACTCCATATTTAGACAGCTAAAGTAAGTTGCCAGATTTTCAAAAATGTTGAGCATCCATTTACTTCAGTAGGAGCTGGTGGGTGCTTAGCTCCGTTAAAAATCTGGCCACTAATGTAGGTGCCTAAATATGAACTTGGAATCCTAAAGTTAGTCTCCTCTTTTTGAACATCTTGGTCAAAATGTGTTGGATTTACTTAGTGGACTTGCTGCTCTGTGGGAGTTTGTTGGTAACTTGTTCCCTCAGTTTCTCTGTAATTCTGCACGAAGGACCTTTTTTGAGACAGTTTTGTGTGTAAATATACTGTGTGTTGTAGCAGGCCAGCTAAATGTTCTGCTAATGGTAAATTCTGCCTACTTCCTGTAATATTTCAGTGCTGAAAGATATTCAGATAAGCAAATTAGAGTTGAATTGTGAACTGCGAATTCCATTGTATATTTTCTTCCTCTATTCTAGTTTAAGATATTTTGGTATTCAACCTTTTGAAACTAAATCCAGTTCTTAGCTTATCAGACCAGTCAGTCTCATTTGTGTCAAAGGACAAAAATCCATCAAGCTCATGAAGAAACTTGCACAAGTACAGACAGATATAATCTTTCTCTCCAAATGCAAATGGGTGGACATCATACCAAATGGACTGAAAGTGGAAAAATCCATTGCAGTCAACATAGACTATGGTGAGAGATTATGCCATACACTCTCAAAGAAACTGAGGAACCACCTGATCAGCATCCTGTACAGCAAACAGGAAAACATCAGAAAAGAGCTCTCAAATCTGGAGACTTCCATATAAAACCAAACTTCCACATGGCTGGACTTTACTAAAATAAGACAGGAGATTTACATTACACACTTCACTTCTCTACAGAGGAAAAAGGACTGGAAGCTGTCTAAACTCCTACCTGCCACATAGGGCCAAAATAGTGGTACCCTTAATTCACCCAGCAATATCGTCAATCTATCCAACTACACACTCAGCCCAGCAGAAGAGTCTGTCCTATCTCGGGGACTCTCTTTTTGTCCCACCACCCTCACAAACATGATACAGTTCTGCAGTGATCTGGAAGCCTACTTTTGCTGTCTCCAACTCAAGGAATACTTTCAACACAACACTGAACAGCACACTGACACACAGCTACCCTCCCACCAACAGCACAAGAAGAAGAATTCTACATGGACTCCTCCTGAGGGTTGAAATGACAGTCTGGACCTATACATAGAATGCTTCCACCGACGTGCACAGGCAGAAACTGTGGAAAAACAGCATCGTTTGCCCCATAACCTCAGCCGTGCGGAATGCAATACCATCCGCAGCCTCAGAAACAACTCTGACATTATAATCAAAGAGGCTGATAAAAGAGCTGCTGTTGTCTTCATGAATAGGTCTGACTAGCAAAAGGAGGCTGCCAGACAACTCTCCAGTACCACATTCTACAGGTCACTTTCCTCAGATCCCACTGAGGAATACACTAAGGAACTGCACCATCTGCTCAAGACACTCCCTACACAAGCACAAGAACAAATCTCCACGAACACACCCTTAGAGCCCCGACCAGGGTTATTCTATCTACTACCCAAGATCCACAAACCTGGAAATCCTGGACAGCCCATCATCTTGGGCATTGGCACACTCACTGCAGGACTGTCTGGATATGTGGACTCTCTACTCAGACCCTACGCCACCAACACTCCCAGCTATCTCCGAGACACCACTGACTTCTTGAGAAAACTACCATGCATTGGTGATCTGCCAGAAAACACCATCCTAGCCACCATGGAGTTAGAGGCTCTCTACACCAATATCCCACACATATATGGAATACAAGCTGTCAGGAACAGTATCCCTGATGATGCCACGGCACAACTGGTGGCTGAACTCTGTGACTTTATCCTCACACACAACTATTTCAGATTTGGTGACAATATATACCTCCAAACCAGTGGCACCACTATGGGCACCCGCATGGCCCCACAATATGCCAATGTGTTTATGGCTGACCTGGAAAAATGCTTCCTCAGCTCTCATCCACTAGCGCCCCTTCTCTACTTACACTACATTGACATCTTCATCATCTGGACCATGGGAAGGAGGCTCTGGAAGAATTCCACCATGATTTCAACAATTTCCACCCCACCATCAACCTCAGCCTGGACCAGTCTACACAAGAGATCCACTTCCTGGACGCTACGGTGCAAATAAGTAATGGTCACCTAAACACCACCCTGTACCGAAAACCTACTGACCGCTATGCTTACCTTCATGCCTCCAGCTTCCATCCCGGACACACCACACGATCCATTGTCTACAGCCAAACACTAAGGGTACAACTGCATTTGCTCCAACCCCTCAGACAGAGACAAACACCTACAAGATCTTCACCAAGCATTCTTGAAACTGATACCCACCCGAGGAAGTAAGGAAACAGATTAACAGAGCCAGACATATACCCAGAAGCCTTCTACTACAAGACAAGCCCAACAAAGAAACCAACAGAACACCACTGGCCATCACCTATAGTCCTCAGCTAAAACCTCTCCAACGTATCATCAGTGATCTACAACCATCCTGGACAATGATCCCTCACTTTCACAGGCCTTGGAAGACAGGCCAGTTCTCGCCCACAGACAACCCACCAACCTGAAGCAAATTCTCACCAACAACTATACACCACACCACACCACAGTAACTCTAACTCAGGAACCAATCCATGCAACAAACCTCGGTGCCAACTCTGCCCACATATCTACACCAGCGACACCATCACAGGACCTAACCACATCAGCCACACCATCATGGGTTCATTCACCTGCACATCTACCAATGTAATATACGCCATCATGTGCCAGCAATGCCCCTCTGCTATATACATCGGCCAAACTGGACAGTCCCTACATAAAAGAATAAACGGACACAAATCAGATATCAGGAATGGCAATATACAAAAACCTATACGAGAACACTTCAGTCTCCCTGGACACACAGTAGCAGATTTAAAGGTGGCCATCCTGCAACAAAAAAACTTCAAGAACAGACTCCAAAGAGAAACTGCTGAGCTACAATTCATCTGCAAATCTGACACCATTTTAGGATTTAAAAAAGACTGTGAATGGCTAGCCAACTACAAAAGCAGTTTCTCCTCTCTTGGTGTTCACACCTCCACATCAGCTGCTAGAAGTGGGCCTCATCCTCCCTGACTGAATTGACCTCATTATCTCCAGCCTTACTCTTGATTGGAACTCTTTTCTTATGCCTGTATATTTATACCTGCCCCTGGAATTTCCACAACCTGCATCTGCTGAAGTGGGTCTTTGCCCACTTTATTGTAAGCTTATGCTGCAATAAATCTGTTAGTCTGTAAGGTGCCACAGGACCCCTTGTCGCTTTTGCAGATCCAGACTAACATGGCTACCACTCTGATAAAGGACAAAAAGAATTCTGGCATTGTAGCTTCTGAGTATCTTTAAAAATTATTACTTAGTTTTAATAGGGCTAAGAACCAATAAGCTTTTCAGCCATTGAAAAAGAGGGGGGGAATAAAACTGTGACATTTTTTTCCCTCTGGCGCCTGGTATCTATTGGTATTGCATCTTGACTGTGTACTATTGTCCTTGCATATATCTAATATTAGTGCCATCTCTTGCATCTTTTGGCATTTTCTGTTTTTCTGATATTCTTCAGCAATTTTACCCTTTTTTTTTTCCTTCCAGCATAAATATACTCTTGACCTAACAACAGTATTTGGAGTTATTTTCACTTTAATTTTTATTTTACTTCTCTATCACCCAGTACAAAATAAAGATCTGGTGGAAGAGGCCTTTAATATTTTGTACTTATGTATATCCTCCTTAAATCCAGAACTTCAGTGGTACAGGTTGAACTTCTCTGGTCCGGCAACATCCTTGGTCTGGCATGATTTTAGTTAGCTGGATGTCCACTTATCACGGGTGTGGCCAAGTTTCCCGCAACTCCATAAAGTTTGTTTACAGCCACCAGTCCTGGCTCTCAATGTTCTGTACCATTATTTAGCTCTAATTTACCTAAATGTTCTCTAAGAGCCCAGTAAGCAGTAGAAATGTTGGTAATGCGGCTAGACAATATTGACCTCCTGTGGTTGAACAAATTCTGTGGTTCGGCACCAGCCAGGTCCTGAGGGTACAAGACTAGAGAGGTTCAACCTGTACTTCAGACATTGGTTGTCCCCCAACAAACACTATGTATAGTTAGGTAGATACTTGGAGCACGTTTATACACAACTGCAGAAAGTATTAGTTCTTTGAGAAGCTACTGGATTTTGGGGTTTGAATTATCATCCTGCAACATGGTTAACATAGCTTGGTCCTAGCAACATAGACTGGATTAAACTGTAATAACTTGCAAAGGGCACTGTTGCATTTTAACAGGCGGTGGCTTTTACAATCTAGACAGATTCTTTATATCACTCATGTTGCAGATGGGTAAACTGAAGCAGGTGGGTTGGGTAACGTGCCTCATAATTTCACATAAGTGGCAGATACAGGAGTAGAATCCAGGAGTCTTTACTCCTAGTTCTTCTCTTGAGTGGAAATGCTCACGTATATAAATATATTTTGGTGTGGTGATGGTGGTAGTGTGCATATATGTACGCATATGATGAATATAATGTGTAGAATCGGGGTGGAATGATTTAAATCAAAATGATTTTCAATCAGTAATTTTAAATCGTGATTTGTTAGCAAATGGAAAGTGTTAATTTAACTCAACTATGCAGTCAGCTTTCTGATTTATACTGCAGTAACTTTCTAAAGAAAAGTTTATTCTCATTCATTGATATAACTATTAAAACATTGATTTACAACTTAATATATCTTTTACACTACTTCTTTGCAGTACCTATTTTTGCTACCTAGGAGGGTATGCTATAACTGTCCATTCGTCAAACAATTGTATAGCTTAATACTTTCAGATTCTTATTAACTGTAATTTTAAAATATTTTTATAATAATTATTTAATATATAATTCACTTTGTGTTCATGATTTGTCAAGCTTCATAGGGATGATAGCTAATTTAATTAAACATAAATAGCATATAAAATTCAAGCAACATTAAATATTTTGGATACACAAACTTTACCTTTCAAAATGTTTCACATTTTATAACTAAATGATATATTAAACAGAGGGATTAACTGAAGTCAGTAATTTTAATTTATTTCAGGTCCACCTGGGAAAATTGTGAAATATGCCTAAATGAAGGTGACTGAGTCTTAAATTCCTACTTTAAGTCTTTTGAAAATGAGACCGTTTCCTAAGTTACTTTTAAGTAACATAATTAAAAAAGGTCTAATTTTAAAAAAATCAGTATTTTAATTTTTTTCTTCAAAAAATCTAATACTTACCTATCCTAGTAGAAATTACCAGTAAGACTTTGGAGCAAAAATTAAGTCTTCCTCTGTACAGTGCAGAGCACAATCGCTGCTCAAGAATTGATACTAGCTAGTGGGAATTAGTATGCTCTGAGGGTACATCTACACTGCAAAACTATTTTGGGATACCGGAGTATCCTGAAATAGCTATCCCGCGTCTTCACAGCATGCGTGTTATTTCAAGTTCGCTATTCCAATGTCCCTGTAAACCTCATTCTATAACGAGTAAGGGATGTTTCGGAATAGCGCTTTATTTCGAAATTTGGTGCTGTGTAGACTGCGCCAGATGACAAAATAAGCTATTTCTAAATAGCATTGAAATAAGAGATGCAATTTGTGTAGCTCAAATTATGTATCTTATTTCAAGTTACAGTGCTGTGTAGATGCACCCTGAGTGTAGACATTGGACTCTGCTGCTTCTGAATAGATTGAGACTTCAATGCACAGTTGCTCTTGCTATTGCCTGTAATGGATGACACAGTATCGTGTTGCTTGCTTCCATACATTTGCAATAACTAAAGTTCCTATTTTCATTGTGCTTAAATCTGGTTGTTGTGTGGTGCATGCAAATTATAAAGTTTGCTTTTGTTGGCTAGACTTTGTTTTCTTTCTATTTTTCTATTAACCATTCTTCCTGTAATTATATTATCAAGGTCAGTTGCATAAATACACTGGGAGTGTTTTCCGGCTCCAGCAAAATAAACTAATTTCCTGGTATATTTCAAGCATGTATATGAATATGAAGTGAATATCTCAAACCTTTCTTCAAAAATGTACACTGCAGTAGCACACCTGTTGTTACCGTACACCTGCAGTTGAAATTTACTAGTGTATAGTAAATTGTTTCTAGCAGTAAATGAATACACACAAATTTAGTTAGATGGAACATCATGGAAAAGGAGAAAAGATAGAATTGGAGAAATCTTGACCAGAGAAGATACTGGAGCTCATGAGCAAGGTGTGGGAAAACCCTTTCTCTTCCCCCTACTCCTTCCCTTCTTTTCCCTTCAATATGCCTCACACACTTTTTAATTATGGGTGCTGACAAATGTTATGTATCACTTCACAGGGCAATGCAAACTGATTTGTGTGACCCTTGTAAAGTAGATACCCTCCTTGAGTGGGCACGTACTACCTCCTTTAGAGATGGGCAAAAGACTCAGAACCTGTCCCCTGACCAAGGCCACAGGTGAATTGCTGGAAGAGCTATCGGTACATCTCTGGATGAGTTCTGGATTTTGGTTCTGTGATCAGCCATTAGGTCACATTGTCATCTGATCACACTAAAAAGTTTGGCTCACCTACCATAAATAACTGCAACTTCCTAAGGCATGCTAGGATTGTGGGGTCAATTTTTTTAAAAAAATCTCCTAATTGGGCCCCTCTAATCCCTTGTGCAGGGTCTCTTGAGCATCATATTTGTGATGCTTGCCTGCTGCACATCATTGCTATGTGATCTGTTAGAGTTCTTTTCATGACTTCCACATAGGTAGCTCCATCATCTCTCGTGCCCTGCAATGTACTTGTGTAGGTGTGGGCCCCCTTCCTCCTCCCACAACCCAAATCCAGACAGCCAGCATGTGCTTTTCAGCTTGGATTATTTACTGTCAGCATGGTGCCAGCAGTGTGGTCGGCATATCTGACACAGAAGAGATCAGCTCGCTGTCCTGAACAGCTTGGACTAGATGGCTTACATACACATTTTAGTTTTAATTTGTACATTTCGTAAATAGTAATGCCCAACGTTTTCAACTAACTTTTAAAACAGTGACACTAACCCTGTAATCTGAGTGACAGTGTAATATGAGCTGATATCTGAGCTTATGCTAAAATAGTGCTTTGGTATGCCAAGCCTGCATCTTTGGAGCTGATAAAGCAGTTATACAAACTGGTAGGTGCCCTGTCCATGGAGCTAATTATGCCTGCTGGGACAGAAGGATTGGCTGGCTGGCTAGAATAGCCTGGTTGTCTTGCCGACAGAAGTCTTGACTCTCGTCAGCCTCTGACTAATTTGAGGGATATGTGGTTAAAATATGGGCAATGACCATAGTGCCCTGTCTGCCTTTAAAATGAGCAATTTTAAAACTTTTTTTAGATATGCATAAAGCCCTGTGTGTAAAAAGAGCTGATGTTACCATTATTATTAAACACAAGGGTTAATTTGTACATGCCTCTAGCATTAGGAATGATGTAGGTCTCCAAGCTTCTTACCCTCAGTGCTGCCAAAATCTTGGGCTGTGCACTTGTAGTTGAATGTCTGTACTACTTTGGTGGTATTACACTTGCTTGCGCAAAATAATCTCAGTGGTGTTCCATATCGTGTAGTCAGGCATTATCTTTAACATCCCCTTTGATGTTTACCATCTTCAGCTTGTAAGATTAGCTTTATCACTGAATCTAGTACCTCTCTCCTCCCCAATCCTTCATTCAGCGTCTTGCTTTTATTCATTCTGCACCTACTTTAGCTAAATGCTTTTCTCATAGTTCCATTTCTCCAGAGCCTCCCATTCTTCGCTTCTCTCCCAGTTAATCATTTTAAATGTCCTTTCAAAACAGATTGTCCTTTTCCCCATCTCCCTAATGCTAGTGCTGTAGAGCATTTCTACCAAATAGGAAAGATTGTGTTTGAGCCATTGCTTGACTTGCTGCTCTGTTTCCAGTGTAATCCTCACCCAGTACTTTCGTAATTAAGGCGTTATGTACATAAAGGCTGTGTCTAGACTGGCCAGTTTTTCCAGAAAATCAGCCACTTTTCCGGAAAAACTTGCCAGCTGTCTACACTGGCCGCTTGAATTTCCGCAAGAACACTGACGATCTAATGTATGATCGTCAGTGTTCTTGCGCAAAGACTATGACGCTCCTGTTCGGGCAAAAGCCCTCTTGCGCAAATGCTTTTGCGCAAGAGGGCCAGTGTAGACGACCCAGAATCGTTTTGCGCAAAAAAGCCCCGATGGCTAAAATGGCGATCAGGGCTTTCTTGCGCAAAAGCGTGTCTAGATTGGCACGGACACTTTTCCGCAAAAAGTGCTTTGGCGGAAAAACATCCGTGCCAATCTAGATGCTCTTTTCCGCAAATGCTTTTAACGGAAAAACTTTTCCGTTAAAAGCATTTGCGGAAAATCATGCCAGTCTAGACGTAGCCAAAGTGTGCTGGCAGAGTTGTGTAGCCTTGGTCCCAAGATCTGGTAGAGACAATGGGAGATGAGGTAATGTGTTTTATTGGACCAACTTCTGTGCATCAAATGCTTCAGCAAAAAGTCTGTGTATGAAATCAGACAATTCCTATGCTCTTGAATGAACTCACACAGAAAAACAAGACACAAACACTGTCAGCCATGGGCATACACTTTTCACAAGGCAATCACTCCATTTCCTACCTCTTAGCCTTTGTTTTCAAAGGAAATCTGCATAATATCTTCAAAAGATGAGCCTGAGCATTTAAATTCATAACTCTGCTGGAAACTAAAAATGTAGACTTGAGAAGCACTCGTTTTATGGCTCATTACAACAATTTGTAACTCACCTTGCTACCTGCTATCCCTTAGCTGCCCATTGCAGTGAGTGTGAGCCCTTTATCTTTAACAGTCATTCTCAACATCTATTTAGCTCACTTGGGCTACTTTCCCCAGACCTGAGGAAGAGCTCTGTGTAGATCGAATGCATGTCCCTTCCATCAGTTGGTCCAGTACATGATATTACTGCACTTACCTTGTGTCTAACGTAACTAAGGTATAACATAAGGTCATAGCTAGGTGGGTAGTATAAGAGTATCTGGGATGGCCTGGGGTGAAGATGACTTAACTGAATTGTTCTGTTGACAAAGGGATCCTTAATTCATTTTGTGGACTATGGAGGGGATGAACAGGGTAGCAGAGGACAGTGTGGAAACAGACTGTTCTGATTCCATAGCTGACATGCATGTTGAGTATATTTTAGTGGGATTATATGGTGTGTTCATTTTTGCTTTCCTGTGTGCATTCTGCTGGATTACGTGTGTTGAATCTGAATCAGGCACCCATGCTGTTCTGCAAAATGTTGCCAACTCTTTATTATTTTATCCAAATCTATCAATATTGGTGTCCTTATTAAAGCCCCAGCAGGAGTCATGTGATTGCAGTGCTCTCTGTTCTCAATCGATTTTTTTTCCCTCTGTCGTGTTCACAGGGAAAGACCTTGAAAGCATGAAGCCTACAAGCTAACAATTAAAGAGGTTCTGTTGCCAGCACTTAGTATTTTTGCCAGCACTTAGTATTTTTCAAACTCTCATGGCATTTTAGGGTCTGACTCATGACTTCAGAATGCTTGCGGTGGACAATATAGCTATAGATAACCTGTAGGGAGTCGCAGCTACTTAAACTGTGCTCACGTTGTCTCTTGCTGCAGCGGTTGCTCTGTCATGTAACATGAAGCTGCGCTATTGCAAGCCTGGCCAGGAATTTGCGTTTGAGCCAGAGTGCTCACAGGCCTGGTCATGCTCCTATGCAATTGATCTTTCAAGAAAGGCTACCCTGCTGGGGTTGGCATGAGAGGAGAACACTAAAAAGAGGTGTAATATAAACTCGGTTCTGTTGAACCAGCGTGCTTAGCTGTTACTTAGGCAATAAGACCATGGCCAGATTTCACTGTAGATAAATGTAGAGGAACAGGATATTTTTACCTTTAACTGCAATACTAGGATCTGTTTCATGCCAGTGCTAATCTTGTTGCATTGAGTCATGGACGAAACACATGAAACTAAAAAGTAACGTCTTTGGGTAGCTAACAAATTAATTTAACAGAACCCTGCTCTCTAATTACTGTTAGTTTTGTAATCCAGTTATGAGCAGTATCTGTTGCACTGCAGGTGAATGATACAGAACTGGTAAATCTTTCATGAAAAGGTCTAGATCCGTGTGCCCAACACTCTAGCCACATGTGGCTATTTGGCTGGTTGAGCGTGGCTAGTTCACTGTAGCAGTAGCTACTATAATGGCTACTGCTTCAGAACAGGTCGGACACCACAGGTCTAGATGTTTCTCAGTTGTGCTGCGAGGTCTCTTTATGAAACTATCCCCAGTGTCATTCTTGCCTTTCGTGCTCTCATAGCCTGACCTGATCTGTTCCCTGCTTCAGTGTACACACATAGGGTATGTCTCTGCTGCAGTTAGACAGACATGGCTGGCCCATATCGGCTGTCTGGCCGTTTAATTGCAATGCAGACATCTGGGCTCTGGCTGGAGCCCAGGCTCTTGGACTGTATGGGGTGGGAGTCCCAAGTCCTGGGCTGCAGCCCAAGCTGAAATGCCTGCTGCAATTAAACAACCCTGCAGTCCGAGTCAGCTGGCATGGGCTAGCCCTGGGTGCCCAGCACAGACCCACCCATTCAGTGCCTGATCTTGTTCCCCTGCAGTATTGCTTGGAGGCAGTGCTGTGCTACAGCCACGCTCGTTTTGTGTTGGAAAGTACTGGCACCCAAATGTTTTGGGGACATAATGAAGTCCAGTGTTCCTCAAATAAGGACTTTCCCTCCTTCAGCATATTCTTATCATACAGAGCTTGTTTGTAGCTGCAGCAGGATAAACAGCGGGTCTCCGGGACAAAGCTTCCTTTTCTTTGGTTGCTCTAGCAAATCGGATGTAATGTTTGTAATTCTTTGAGTGTACAGCAGACCAGCAGATAAACACTGAAGGCTAAACAGAATTGTTTAGAGCTGACCCATAACTCTTGATGGGGGGGGGGGGGGGGAGACACAATTTAAACATTCCGGGTCGCAGGAATGTGACCCCATGCTTCACCTTAAGGCTGAGAGCAGAACCAGGAGTGCCAAGGCGGTGGTGAGCAAGTGCCTTGGGGAGTGCCTCATGGCTACCAGACTCCATGTGCAGGGGGAGCCGCCAGCATTAGAGGGACAGGCAAGAGCATGTCGGGCACAGCTCCGAGCTCTGCTGCCCCCCTACCTGCAGAGCGCCAGCCAGGGCAGAGAGGGCTGCCTGGCAGTCAGCCAGCACTATGGCCCCCACAGTGCGGAGAGCCCGGGCCACACAGAACTGGGCGGCTCCCACCAGCTTTTGATTTGCCGCCTGCTAGCTGGAGACAATAGTTTTCAAACTTTGGGAGGCTGTCCAGTCCCAGCTGCGCTCTAGCCATAGGAATTATACCACCTACAGGCAGATATAAAGATGCATGACTGAAAGGGGCCATGACGGGGACTCACTGCAGTGCAGGGTCAAAATTAAGGCACTTCAGAATGCACCCCACAGTTGTGCTAAATGGAAGGCCAAAACCTTGGGGGGGGGGGAGGGGCAAGGTCGTATACCTGCTCACCCTCCTACTTGGTTAAGCTGCCCAGAGTGCACCAGTCCAAATCTCGTGATGAGTGCCGCAAGTGTGGTCATGCTGCTGCGCTGGCAGCTGACTGTGGACACACAACAGCAGTTTCCTGACTTCTGAGCAGCTCTGTAACGGACAGCGCTTTACATCTGCCAGTGTAAACATAGCCGAAGTAGCATTACCCCAGTTTGCACACAGGAAAGCTGAGGCACAGAGACTGAGTGAGTGTCTTGAAAACTGGCTAGGACACACAACAGAGATTAGGATTAACTGGTCCATTTTCATCTTGGCAAAAGGCTAACTGCGAGGGCCACAAGGCACCATGAATGCTAAGTCCAGTGTTTTAATATATTTTAGTGATCTAAAAAGGGGGTGGGGAGTGTTTAGTGAGCTAGCAAAATTTGCAGATGACAGTTATTTAAGTTCTCTGATTCTGAGAAACTGAGGATCTTGAGAGAATGAGCAGCCAGATGGCACGCAATTCACTACCAATAAATTCAAAATGTACATTGGAAGGGAAAATTGAAACTACTCCGACACCTTTACAGAATTCTAAAACAACTATATCAGGGCTACTCAACTTTGGAAGCCCCAGGGACCACAATGATACTCAGTGCATGCCGAGGGCTGCAAATTAAGTGTGGTTGCATATATATGCAAATAGCTTTTTCACGCTAACGGGCATGAATATAAAGATTAAGCTAAACATGGCCAGTGTGCGCCAGTCAGCACCTCTCAAGCTCTGCCTACAATGCTAAGCAGCCAGCACTTCCCACAGTGCCCCAGCACCTCCTCCATGGGAGCTAGAAACGCCGACACCTGTACCCGTCTGTTGAGCCCTGCGTAAACCCAAACCGCACTGTGGGCCACAAACAAACGGCCCATGGGCCGCATGTGGCTGCATGTTGAGTAACTCTGAACTATATCAACTCCAGAAAGGGACTTGGGCTATGCTATACACAGCTCTGTGGTAGGGATGTTAGTTTGACCAATTAACCATTTAACCGATGAGCTAATGATTATCGGTTAATGATATCAGTTAAACTCAGCCGGCTCCCGGGGAGGCAGCTTCACTGTGGCGGGGAAGCCTTCCCAGGACCCAGTCTGACAGGGGCTGGCGGCTCCACTCCTGGGGAGGCTTTGCTGTGTGCTCTGCAATACAAAGCTAAGCTTTATACTTCAGAGGCTGCAGCATGTGTAACTGCTAAGATTTTTACCATATTAAACACTTTGTAACATCCCTACTCAGTGGAGACCTCACCTCAATGTGCTGCCATGGTAAAAAGGAAAAAAGACTAACAAGCTACTAGGATACATAAGGAGTGAGATGGTGAATAATAAAGACGGTTATTTTGCTTTATCTGGAATATCTCAAAATAGAATTGCAGAACTAGAGGAGGCTCAGAGAATGATTAATGGCCTTAGAAAAATTGTCCTATGAAGAGAGCAATCCAATTTTCCACTCCGATCTTAGAAATGAGACTTGTAAGAAAACGTGGTAAAACCATATAAAAGGTATGATGCAGAGAAGGTAGATTGGGAACGTTTGTTCTCCTTGTCTCAACATCGTTGAATGTCCTCTTGCTCTATTGTTAACAAGGGGGAAACTCAACACTGAGTTGGGGGAGAGTGGGGGTTATTACATTTCCTTTGAAGCGTCTAGTGCTGGCCCGTATTGGAGATAGGACACTGGACTAGAGGGACTGTGGGTTTGAGCGAGTCTGGCATTTCCCATATTCCAAGATAATACAGAAAATTCATGTCTGGGCTGTGACTGTAAAACCCAACTGCCTTCATTCAAAAGCTTCAGAGGGGGAGCTGAGTTAGTCTGTACAAGAAACTTAAACAACAAATGGTCTGGTAGCACTTTAAAGACTACCAAAACATGTAGATGGTGGTATGAGCTTTCGTGGGCACAGCCCCACTTCTTCAGATGACTAGTGTTGTATGTCCAGAACCAAAAATATACAACACTCCCGTTGTCTGAAGAAGTGGGCTGTGCCCACAAAAGCTCATAACCATCTACATGTTTTGGTAGTCTTTAAAGTGCTACCAGACTATTGGTGGTTGTTTTAAGTTTATGCCTTCATTCAGTTTGCTTTTCTAGCCACTGGACCAAACATTTTGCCCTTCTGATGTATGTTATCAGAAGGTGAAAACTGCCTGACTTGAGTTTAAGGTGGGACGGACATTTTGCTCTGCAAACTGGAGAACTTGCCAGTTCAGGTTTTTGAGCCCTGGTTAACATCAGGGCAAAGCTGCTGAGAATTTCACTTGTACTTCCAGCAATATAGGATGCATTCTTCTATGAAATTGGTATATACACATTAGCAACCAGATATAGAATTTTACATAAAAATTCACGTGACACTTCTCCCTTGTTAGCTCTTGATCTTTCTTTTTTTATGGTGTCCAGATATTAAAGCACAGGTACTCTTTGCCTGTTTGGTCTGGAAAAAATAGCATTCCTGGGAAGCATTCTCCCTTGCCTTTATACTTGTGTCCCTATCCACAACTTCTAAGTCCCTTTTTGGGTACATTAGCACTCTTTCTCTGTTGGCAGCATAAGCAATAGGAGGTAAATAAAATTTGCTTTCCCCAGGTGATGAGAAGACCTAAATTGGCAAAAATCTGTGCCCTAGACCAGCGGTTCCCAACCGCCAGTCTGCAGACCAGTGCCAGTCCATGAACCGCTAGCTGCCGGGCGGCAGCGGCTGCCGGAGCTGAAGCTGGTAGTTTGTGGCGGCTCCAGAGACACTGAGAATAGCCAGCTTCAGCTCCAGCAGCCGCATGCCAGATAGCAGCTGCTGCAGCTGAAGCCAGTTGCTGGGTGGTGGCTCTGGGTGCTGGAGATGGGGTAGATATTTTGGTGGACCATAACGTTTTATTTGCATATTCATTTGTTGCATAATGAATATGCAATTATGCAAATAAAACATTACCAGTCTGCCAAAAGTTTGTGAATGGATTTGCCAGTCTGTGGTATAAAAAAGGTTGGGAACTGCTGCCCTAGACCAATCCCATAAATGGCAAACTGGTCCCCTTTTGTGTTCTGTCCTGGAGTGAGAAGATGGGAAATCAGTGTGGGCTTCCATAATCTGGCCCAAATTGTTGGGCAGGAAGCCAGAGAACTTCCTTTCTTTTATTGTTTTAAAATTCGTTTAGTTAGGTCGGAATGCTAGAAAATAACTGCTGGGCTCACGCGTCATCCTAATTGATAGCCTAAGAGTAAAAACTAATTCTGAGGTCAATACATGATGATGCATTGGCACTTAAATATGAACCTTTGTCAAACATATTACAAGGAGAGAGGAAATGCTCGGGAGAGAATATTGGGTGTGTATTCATGCCAGGTGCAGGTGGATGTCCTGACTCACAAGGCATAGCAATGCAGCAAAATTAGTTGGCATTGTTTCTGTGGGGGCTTGCATCCTAGCCTAGTACTAGAATTCAAACTGCCATGTGCCATTCTTTTGGCTCCAAGAACAGCTAGATGTATGGGGTGTATGTGTTCTAAAGATACAATCTGCCGCCCCCCCCCCCCCCCAAAATCTTCTAAATTGAACTGTTAACATCTAGGTTACTTTAAAAAAATTAATGGCAAATCTTTTGGTTTTTTTCAGTACATCAACTGTGGTAATCTGGAACAGCTATTAGACGGTAACCAGCATCTGCCCTGGATGGTGAGGGTGAAATTGGCATATGACATTGCTCTGGGAGTCTGTTATCTTCACTATAAAGGCATTTTCCACCGGGATCTTACATCAAAGGTATCAAGTATACAATGAATGGAATTATTTAAGGGATATATTATGCTCTAAAAGCACCACTCAGTTGCCTGGTTATTTCCCCCCTTCCAACAATGAAGCTCTGTTACATAAAATGTCATTTAAGGGCTTGTGAGAAAGTTGAAACAGTTTATAGGATTAAAACTTTTTTACAGAAAAAATGATGTTGAGAACAGTTTGTCCAGAAGCCTTAGAAATAACTAACGTGAAGGGAGGTCACTTGCAAATGAGTTGGGATGAGGGTTTCTGAGGTGGCTGCAGAGTTCACATTTAAATTCATAATTATGTTCAGTAATTTATTGAAAACCCTGGGCATTTAAGAATAGAAATCTAACAGTTGGAATTGGATTAAAATCCATATAATCGAATTGAGTTCATTATTTGAAACTCATTTTAAAATCTCCCTGCTGCTTTTATTTCTTCTTTTCCCAGGTTGCGTCCACTGGAGAGAGCAATACATTATTGTTCTCGCCAGAGCTTTAACCTTGGCTATCTTCTTTACATCTTATTTTCAGTTTCCCCTTTAGGGATGTGAATGATTAATCGACTATCCGATAAGCAAATGCTTATCGGATAGTCAACTAGTCACTTCCCCTGCCTCTATCAGAAAGAGGCAGCAAGGGGGGGGGCACTTCAAAGTGGCAGTGCCGCGTGGCGCCCGGGTCAGCTGGGGATTCCTCCGCTGACCCTGGGCTCCATGCGGCACTGCCACTTTGAAACACCGCGGAGAGTACCAGGCCAGTGGGGGACTGCTTGAGCCCTGTTTCTGTCTAGCCTGCAGCACAGTGGGGCTCTCAGGCAGGCTGCTTGACTGCCATGACTTCACGTTGTGGCTTGACGCTGCTTCCGGAAGTGGCAGGCTACTACTGCCATGTCCCTGCGTGCCCCTGGTGTGGGAGGGAGCGGGTCTTTCTACACTGCCCCCAGCAGCACTTTCCTCACAGCTTCCCATTGGTTAGACATGGTGGCGGCGGCAGCCAGCTGCTTTCAGGAAGCAGCATGGAGCTGCAGCATGGATGCACAGCAAGCAGGCAGCTTGCCTAACCACACCGCTGTGCCGGAGCTGGGAGCTGCCAGTGATCAGCGCTCCTGGGCAAAACTTGCACCTCACATCCATGGGTGACTGGTATGCTAGGTGGGGACGGGGAGGCTGGGGCCACCCACCACCCTCCCTCCCCGTGCTTCCCATGCTGTGGACGGGGGCATGGCGTGCTGCCCCACCTCCCTGTGATGGGGAAAACGTGGCTTGGCTCTTGTGGGGGTGGAGCCTCAGCAGAAGGGGTGGGACTAGGGGCTTGCTTCCTCCAACCCTACCTTCACCCATCGCCCATGACCCCAACCCCCTCCTGCTCCCAAACTCCCTCCCAGAATCTGCACCCCAATCTCCTGCCCCAGCCCTGAGCTTCCTCCCGGATCCCACACCCCTCCATTAATAGACTAGAAATGTACAGCCCAGGATGACTTACCGAAATTCATGGAGTGGCTCCCCTGTGAAAATGATTGTCCATGCTCGTTCTAAATAATTTGTAAAGCATTAAAGATCCCTTCAGATGCGAATTGGTTTATAAAAGCATGAGTACTGACTTCTCAAAAGATATCTCGTTGCTAAAGAGTCAGAAGATTAGATTGTTTGACGTATCCGAGGACTTCAGTTACGTTAGAATGTGTAATAAAATTACACATGATATTAATGAACCCTTGGTACTCAATAAGAGTTTTGTTTTAGTATTTCCTTGTCATCCCAGTTCATAGAGCTTTAGCCTCCCTTCTCTGAAACTCTCTTTGGAGAAGACAATGAGGCCTAGGAATGCCTTCTATTCCTTCTTCTTTCTGTCAATCAATTAACCAACCAATGTAATTAAAGAGAACATGTTGCATTGGCATTCGGATCCAACAACCATGCAGGCATAGTTAGTTACGTGAAAATCCAGTTTTCAAGACTTTTGTGAATGCTCTTAATTGTTTTAGAGCTTTGCATAACTGTTGTTCTTGGTATCTGTCCTATCAGCACTTCAGTGCTGTCGTTGAATGGCCTATATCAGTGGCATGCCTCGATACCTTTAATTATTTTGAGGCACACCACCATATTTTCTTCATAATCTAATCCAAAACAAGACTGGTAGGGTTAAAATCAAAACAACCAGGGAGGCTAACATTATACTGTGATCTGTCTTTTGTGCCATAATTAACGTTTTTAACAGTGGAGACTAACATTAAAAGTAAATGTAAGAACTCTGGACAAGATCATGTGCGGTGGAGAAAGTGACGTATACTTGAGAAGAATATTTTGGGATGTCAAGCAGTTGATGATTAATCATTTCTTCTCATTCCCAAAATAGTCCTCCCAAGGGTGTGTAACTGTTCCCGCTGGTTTTAAATGCAATATAACTAAGTCACACTCATCGTAGTGCCAACCTCAAGAGACCAAAAAATGAGTCAGACCCCAACAAATCAAGAGATTGGCTCACAAAAAATGTGGTTACTTGCAAAGGGATTGGTGAATTGCCTCTGCTCATCCTAGAGAGTGTTAATGCTGCCTGTGCCCCCAAATGTATTGGGGACCAGGATTTTGGCCCCTGCTGCAGGAGTTTTCATGCCCACGCCTGTCTGTCCTTTGCCCAGCAATAAAATGCCTGCCCACCAGTTCTGACCCCACCTCACACCCAGCTGTCAATTGAGCCCAACCTGCCTCACTACTTCTTCTCCTGGGGTTCTTCCCCTCGCCCAGCACTAGGGGGGCTGCAACAGGATCCCTGCTCCCATTCCGGGCTGGGGAGGGGGCAGCTTCAGAGACTCTTCCTCCTGCCAGTAGCGGGAGGGGAGCCGTAGCCGACCTGTTGCTTTCAGGATGGGGTAGGGGAGGAGAGGGAGGTCAAGCTATGATTGGTGGCTTTGTTTCAAGGAGGCGGGGCAGTGAGGCAGATGACCAGTCAGAAGGTGGCTTCTCCCTTCCTTCCCCTTCCTCTCCTCTACTCTGCAGGACTAAAATTTTCCATCTTAATGTTGCTTTGGGGAATGGAATGTGCTTAATATTTGAAAGGGGCCTTGTCCCAAAGAGCAAAAGTACAGAATGCAATCCAGCTTGAACACTAATTAAAACACAAGGGGAAGGGGGTTTTGTTCTCACTTGTTGTTTTACAAAAATTCTGCAGCACGCCTGTTCTGGCCTGCTGGCATGCTGTGACGTACCAGTTGGGAAACACAGGTCTAAATCATCATTTACAAGCGTATCACTCCAGGGAGTCTCTGTTGTTAGTTAGGGATGTAAGCAACTAGTTAACTATGCTTATCAGCTAGTCGAGTAGTGACTTGACTAGTCGCTTCCTCCTCCCTTGCTGCCTCTCTCTGTGGGGGAGCAGGAGCCGGTACTAGGGGGAGCAGGCTTAAAAGCTGGTTTCCCCCAACACAGTCTCTGCGGGGAGCAGGGGAGGCAGAGCCACAGCGGGGGGGACCAGGTGGGAACCAGGAATCAGCTGTCCCAGTTCATACCTGGTGTCCGCCGCTGCTTCTGAAATGTATTAAGAGCCTAGCAGCTCTTAATACATTTAAAAAGCAGAGGCACGGTCTCTGGAACCAGGTGTGAGCTGGGAATCAGCTAATTCCCAGCTCCTGCCCGGTCCCACTATGCCTCTGCCTTTTAAATGTATTAAGTACCTGGTGGCTCTTAATACATTTAAAAGGCAGAGCCACAGCACGGCTAGCTCCTGGGGCTGGGAATTAACTCCACTGCAGCTCTGCAATTTTCCCCCTTATCGACTAATCAGTAGTTGATGGAAATTCCATCTACTACTCAATTAGCTGATTAAACGCAATTTAACATCCCTAGTGTTAGTGGAACAGTAAATGATGGAAAGGGTGACTGTAAAACATCAGAATTGATCCACAAAGCCAGCAGGGGGGTTTCAAATGCAAAAGGTAACATTCATTAATAGGTCACAATCAGGACTGGCCCAAGGGGAGCATGTGTAAGGGGCAACCTCCCCCCTTCTCACTCCCACTCCATGCTTTGTCCCAAGCCCTGCCCCTGCTCCATCCCCACCTGCCTCTTCCTGTCCTGCTCTGCCCTCATTGCATCCCTTCCCCAAAGCCCCTCCTCCAAGCTATGTGAGCAGGAAGCTTAATGGGGGGGCCTGGCGCAGGATGGCAACGGTGGTCGGACTCCGCGCACTCACTGGTGGTGGGAATCGGAGCATCCTGGCCCTGGTCATTCCCCTTCCTTTGCTCTCACTGGTGGGGGGGGTGGGAACAGTCCTTGCTGCTGCCCTGCGGTAGGCCCCCAAGCTGCCCAGGTCCCTGTGGGCTACTATCAAGATGCAAGGCTGTCCCATCCATAGGACGGTTGGGGTGGCTGTTGCAGGGCCTCCCAAAGTGTGGGGCCCAAGGCTGCAGCCCTGAACTGTCCTATGGACAGGATGGCTCTGGTCACAATTAGGGATGTAAAATCCTGTTTAATCATTATGTTTAACTGGTTAACCGCTTAAACAGGGGCAGGCGGGGCCAGCCAGGCCGCCGGTTAACCGCTGACATCCCTAGTCACAATGGAAGTTGTCAGGCTAAAAGCCTGAGCCAATTGTTGTATTGTGACCAGCTCGTCAATACAGTCTCCCCTTTTCCTCCAGTTGTGTGGTGAAGGGGGTGGAAGTTGTATAAATACCTAGACAGGTTCCTTGTCTTCTCTGTCCTTTGGAGGGGAAATATACAAAATTCCTGCTCTCAAATGGACAGATACTTGTGAATTTCAAGACAGTGGCTTTTTTGTGTTTACTGTATTATTATGTTGGTGAAAGCTATTTTAAGTCGCAACTAAAAGTTGTGAAAGTGATTCTTTTGAATGTGCACTGTGTTGGATGAGTGAACTTTGCTTTAGAGGAGGAAGCTGTTCTCCACTCTGGCACTCCAAATGCAGACGGTGGGGGCCCTTGAGAGCTTCAAAACCTTGCCTCTAGAGGCACTGGTTACAAAAACTCCCCCCCCTCCAAAATCCTAATACACAGATTTTGGAGAATTTGCTGCCACCATCAAGTGCTTTTGATCCCTAAAAAAACAGGGGTAAACACTTGAAACCACCCTCAGGGGTACCCCAAGCTCTTTTGCCTCAAAAGAGCTTGAAAAAGAGAAGAGAAAAACAAGCTGCAGACTCTGGTAGCTGACCCCTCAGTCAGAGGCATGCAAATATACACAGACAGACCTTCCAGGACACAATCAAATCATCACCGTAAAAAGTGATTTTTATTACAAAACAAAGGAGACTTGATAAAGCAGACTTGGTTGCTAGATGTACAGCACAACTAAGGAAAACAAATTAAAAACCAGAGAAAAAAGTCTTGGTGCAATGCTTAGATGGTAGTAAACGGGAAGGGGAGGCAGAGATTCACACACAGCCGTTCAAACCAAACCACAAAATAAAGAAAAATTACCCTGAACGTGACTGGACTCTCATTCCCTGGTACTCACTTCTGATATTCTCTTTGTTCAGTCCTCTCCCATGCCCTGAATTCTGTGGGAGCATGGTAGTCCTCCCTGGGTTTAAACCATTCTGTCTCTCTCAACTCCTGGTGTAACTCTCCCACACAAAGAAAGCAGGCAGGGAACCTGTATCCAATTCAAATTTCAACCCTCTATCTGGATTGTCTCTCCCTGGCCTGACACTTTTGCTAGGTACCTCAGTTAACCCCTTAGTCACCGGGTGCTAGTCAGCACTCTCCCTATTCATGATGCAGTTAAAATGCCTAACTGCAGCAGACACACATCAGCCTTTTGGCTACTGCAAGGCTACCATCCTGTGGTATTTAGATGGCTTTGGATCAGTGCCAGGAATAGGCATCCATACTAATAAGAGTGGGGTTACTGCATGCTCAGGAAAGATGTGACATGCTTTAGCCTCCGAATGGAAACCCCATAGCATGGGTTGAGAGAGAGCACATTTTTAATGTTGTTTTTAATTGTTCTTCTCTCCAGCACTGTGTTCTTATTTGGGCATGATGATCCCTATACATTAAATGAGGATAAAGACAAGGGATTCAGAATGTTTGCAAACACCCAAGCAGGCAAGGAGGATAAGGGAATGCGGTTTCCAGAAATCCACTGGAGTCTGCTGTTAATAAGATTAAACATCAGTTACAATGAAGCAGTTTCTTCTTCCTTTCCCTACTATGCTCAACTGGGCAAGAACTCAGTGCAAAATATCCCACAAGAATTACTTTTAATAAGGCGGTTGTCTTACAGTAATGCTGAAGGAATTTGGCATGGGTGGATTCCCCTGCAGATATTTTCCTTGTTTTCCTTTTGGCAAACCTTAAATTCTTATTCCTTTCATAGTGCGGAAATCAACATAGCTACATGTGGTTCACTCCATTGAGTCTGATAGCAGGAGCATGAACTATTCTGGCAGTAGAATGGTGTGTGGCAGTATATTAATCCTGGTAAGCCCACAAAAATGAAGTGAAATTGTAGAATTTTTTAAATTAAATTTTAAAATGCAGGATTATATATGCTCCCTTCCATGTACAGAGTGGGAGAAGCCACAGAACAGCACATATCTCCTGGAGCAAGATTGAGTAGGGAGCTCAGTTCTGCATGGCTATGTGTGCAGAGGTATGAGCGAGAGGCAGATTTAGGGCAAGAGCTTAACTTGAGCTCCCTCAGAAGTTAGGAGATCAGAGCAGCAGTAACCCCCTTCCTCTCTCCCAAGCTGTTTTCAGATCATGGCTGGAGTGTGTGCACATGAGAGAGGCCAAGGCAGAGTTTAGGCATGTGAAAAGCCCACAGGGCTAATCTCCATGCATGGCTATTGCAAGCCACTCCCTCACCCAAATCTATACCACTGCAGCTCTCCCTCTCGCCTGCTCCCTCCTGTGCAAGGAGGGCAGGCAGCACCATGGAGCCAGTGTTGGGGGGGGGACCAGCTTTTAAGCTGGCTCCCCCCAGCACCAGCGCCTGCTTTCCTCCCTCCATCTTGCTGCTTCTGATACAGAGGCAGCAAGAGAGGGGAGGGGGAAATGTGATCCTAATTTGGATCCCAACACTACAGGGGAATGTTCACATGCAAAGAGTTGTCTTTCAGTGTGAATATTTCTAATAATTGTAGCTTTGGTATAATCTTATTTAAATGCAAAATGTAATTTTTGGCTCAGTTGAAATTGTCCTTTGGAAAACATGCTGTAATTTTAAACATTGTCTTGGGACTTTACACTTCAGTGAGAGCATTGATTTTTTTTTTTTTTTTTTTTTTTTTTTTTTAAATACTGACAGAATGGCTTTTTAAAACCAGGCTGACACATCCAAATTGGCTTCTAAATATTTTTAACTAAGTAGCAGTCGTCATAGGGTTGTGAATGAGTAACATTCCTGAATTTTTCTATATGTACTTGACTCATTCTATGTCAGTGGAAAAAAAAAATGGTGGAGACGATTGCTCCAAACCACTTACTTTTAACTCTGAAGTTTATGAATCTCTTTCCGTAAATGTTTATGAAAAATGGAAAATAGAATGTTGTATTTGCCCTAGTAGGATTGTGCTATGCAAAACAGATATTAACCTCCTGTAACATACAAAGGAGCCTCTGTATTCTCTCACATCTGTCTCCGCATAAACAGCTACGTTAGCCCTTTTTGATGTACAGAGTTCCTTTCTTTTATTGAAGTGACTGTCTCAGCAAGGACTGAAGTCTCCCCATTAAAAAAAATAATTAAATCTGGTGGTGTTGGGTTGTGTAAATCACCAAAAGAAACAATGTGTCTCTTGATGAAGTCCCACAAGAAAGCATAGAGAATTTGTTTTATTGCATTGCATCTGACACAAATAGTGGTAGGTTGGAAGAGCTTTCTTAAAGGCCATATTGTAAAGCTGCCTGGCATTTGTTTCACTGGCTATTTCTGCTGTCAGCCTTTCTATTAGAAAGGGGTTTGAACTCTGTGTTTTATTAGTGGAACTTGGCATAAAAGTTCTTCTCACCAATGTGATTGCTTTTCACCTACCCCTGAGCAATCGCAGCTTGCTCAGTTGTTAGAGTAAGCGCACTCTGCGGGTGCACTTTCCTTTCCTACAGTTTCTCTGTTTTAACTTAGTCATTTTTCCCACTGCTGGCCCATCCTACAGACTTCCTCCTTCTGGTTCCTGTATCTCGTGTTTATCTTAAATTAATTTGGAAGTTGAGTGCATGCAGAGGCACTGCATTCAGAGTGCACATCACTCCATGCTGCTTATTGTGGGACCTGCAGGAGCCTTTTAAATAATTGCACCAAAGGTCTCATTAACTATCTTGCTCGCAGTGTGGACTGCCACTGCAGCACACCAGTTCTAGTGAAGGATGATGGATGAAGATGCACTCAGTGGTGCTGAGAATATTCCTAACATCTTGTCTGAGGTCTGGCCCCAAGTATGAAGGCACAGAGTGAAGCATATCAATGAGGATGCTGGTTTTTCAGAAAACTGTTTGGTTGTTTGACATGACGCCATTAAATTCTAGGGGTGAAATCCTGGCTCCATGGAAATCAATAGCAAAGTACTCACTGATTTCAGCAGGTCCAGGTTTTCACTGCAAGTGGAGTTTGAAGACTCAGGGCTTGCCTACATACAAACTTGCACAGGTTTCATTAATCAATTAAACTATGCCCACCCCCAAATGAACATTCTTATTTTGGGCTGAATGTCATATTTCACTTTTCCTCAGTTGGCTTAAGCAACACCAAAAAAGCCAGTTTTGTACAGAAGTAAGTGTGTTCACATGAGTTGAACTGTAGGTATGTCTAGGGATGTTAAATATCCGTTAATTGAATAGTCCATTAACCTCATGAATTCATATCAGTTAGTCGACTAGTCTATAGTACCTGGGGGTGGGGCTGGCAGCTAGTGCGCTCCGGCCCCATCCCAAGGAGCCCCTTGCCACCCCACGCTGCTGCCTCTGTATCAGAGACAGCAGTGTGGGGTGCCAGGCGGGAGCTGGTCCGTGAGGGGAGCCTGTTTAAAAACCAGCTCTCCTCGCAGACCAGCTGTCTGCCACCCTGCGCTGCTGCCTCTGAGTCAGCGGCATCAGCGTGGAGTGGCAGCAGCCTCTGTCCAGTGGGGGGGTGGGTCTGAGCTCCTGGACCCGGCGCAAGCCAGAACTGAGGTGGGCTGCAGCAGGGGTAGCTCCTGGACCCAGTGCAAGCTGGAGACTCAGCTGAGCTGCTGGCCAGCCTGCTAAAAGGTTTACTGGCAAGGGGCTGGGGGCAAATGCATGGAGTCTAGAGCATTAACCTATAAGCTTTTGCTTATCAGTTAATCGAGTACACTTAAATCCCTAGGTATGTCTACACAACCAAAAACAGTGTGGACTAACCTGAGCTAAGAGAATTTGGGTTAAAATAACAGTTGAAAACATAGCAACTCTGCTTCCAATGTGGTCAGGTGGTTTGAGTACAGCCCTGGCAGTCCCATGTGCTTGAATGTGGGTTGCTAGCCCAAGTTAAAACTTGGGTTACATTGGCTTCTCTGGTATTTCAACCTGAGTTAAGAACACACCTTTTGGGCAGTGTAGTCACACCTGTCCTGTGTAAAACTACCCCTAAGGTTCTACCAGCGCTGCTTTCCCAGCTAGAGAAGGTTTTGGACTTCCACCAAAAGCAAGGAAAATTAAGAGTTCAGAGTTAACCCTGAGCAGTGCAGTGTAGCAGCACAGTTGATGATAAATGTTTTGTTTGTCAAATCTGAGACCTCAAAATACTCTTAATGTCTTATGTACTGGTTTACCCACAAAACTATCCAACACAGAGCTGAAAGGTGCGGCTAGTGTCTCATAGTGTCTGCTCCGCTTCCCTTCTTAAAAGGCCCCTGTCTCAAAAAGCCCTTTGTGTCAGAGGACCCAGTCTGCAAGTTTTGCAGCTTGTCCCACATCAATGTGGGTTTACAGCTGTAAACAAACATCACCTGCAGGCTGTTCTGTTACATGTATCAGATTATGTATGACCCATGCAGCTGATAGGTAATCATTTAATGTTGTGCTTGGGACTTGAGGTTGATTTAAAAATGCTGTACCTCTTCATTAAGTAACTTTCTTAAACTGAGAGTTGGTAGATATTTTGGTATAAGGACTGGCTGTGACCAGGGCAATGAGGAATTTACAAAGGCGCCCTATTATGTTGGCATTGGCCTGTGGTTTAGGGTTTTTTGGTTTTAAAAGCAAGTTTTTGCAAAACCTAGACTCAGTAGAAATGTTTCCATATATTTTTAATTCCAATGAAAACCATTTTTGTTGGGATTCCATGTTCTCCTGCAGTATTTGAAAACTGTATTTTGGAGCATTGTGCTATTGCATGAAAGCAAGAAGGTGAAACAGATTAATCCTTTCTCACTGACCAAATAGTGAAATGCAACAAGGAAAAACAATCGGTATTGATGGCAAGAAGTAAAAACTAATTTTAAAAATTCCTTTACTGTGAATAATTGAAATGGTTAGAAGACTTGTTGGAATGTCTGAATACCATTTTTTAAAACCTGACATTTGTTTTGAAATTTGATCTTTGAATATCTGATACAATTCAAGCATGACATTTCATTGCATCTACCTTGGGAAGGAATTGTACTGGTGAACTTTGTAATGTCAGCACATGCCTATTTCTGTTCAGAATACAATGAAATTCCACCTCAGCTTGAATGTTTACAGTAAAAGTTGAGAAATGTTTTATCCCTCTAGGGTTTAAATGTATTTTACAGTGAACAAATGTTTAAACGCAGGCTAGCTGAATGAATGTGTTCTTTGATAGGTGACAACAAAGGCCACAGCTGAGACTGTAGTGCAGTTTGGGTCAGTGTGGTTCACTTACACTTGTAAAAATGTATGAATTTCAAAGCAAACTTTATTTATTATAGTTTAGTCATGTTAAACAAATAGGACTTTGGAACTAGGAATCTAAGGCGCACGCACCGTTCAGCATTTTCACTGCATGTTCATGAGAGCAACATATTTAATCTTTTAATCGGAAGGAGGAGAAATGTATTTACTTTATGGACTGGGCGAGTGCCAGCTCTGAGTATGTAATCATTGGTGACCTGGACTCAATCTTTCAGACCAGGGAATCACTAGAGTCTTGTGCAGATACAAAAGTGGTATCTGCATCTGCAAAAACTATCCGTGTCTGCAGATATTTGTGTATATAAAGTGGATGGTCACAAATTTGCAGGATTCTACATACAACATTTGTATCCACAACCATATCTGCAGAAATGTACCACAGATACCCGCATGCACATCAGTTATTCCCTCAGACAAGCTAATATGATGGGGGTTGGTGACAAGTTTTTTGTGCATCCAAGCACTATAAAGTTAGCAAAGTGAGTTTCCTGATACTAGCTGATACTGCAAGGTGCTACGCTGGGGATGTCTGCAGAGGCATTGCTAGTTATTGCTGCCCAGTATATCTTTCTGTGGGTGGGACCAAACCAGAAATGCAGAAGTGGAATACATTTTTCTGCAGGGAGGAAGGCAAAAAGAGGTCAGAGAAACAGAGGAAAAAACAGAAATCAGTTGCAAATTCTTTCTTTGAAGAGCGAGGAAGATACCTTGCTGATTCTTTCATTCGTTTTCTCCCCCAAAACACTGCCTGTGCTGCGATGCTACAGGTCCTGCATCAGCTAAGCACTAGGGATGTTAGATACAGTATTGCGTATTTTAGTAGTGGTGTAGCTACAACCATTTTTAGTGGTTACACAGTTACTAAAATACTCTCCACAGCAGCCATTGAGCTCCTGGCTCCACTCCCAGGGAGTCACCTGTCACTCTGCGCTGCTGCCTCTGTATCAGCATGGGGTGGCAGGTGGAGCCAGTCCATGAGGGGAGCCTGTTTAAAAATCGGCTCCCCGCGCAGACTGGCTCCCACCTGCCACCCCACGCTGCTGTCTCTGATACAGAGGCAGCGGTGTGGGGCAACATCAGTCCCTGTTAGCGAGGGGCCTGAGCGCTCCACAGATGGAGGGTGTGATGGCATCCCGCCCCCCTACCCGCACTGCAGACTCTGATAGTGGTAGCAGTGCAGGGGTGGGTGGAACAAGCGGCTCCGTGGTGCTGGGGGGAGGACAGCTTTTAAGCCAGCTTCCCCCAAGCACTGGATCCTGCTACCCGCCACCCCAACTTGCTAGGGTTGCCAGATAGTTTCACAAAAAATACCAAACATGACGGGGAAAAAAATTGGTTGAGCAAAAAAAACCCTAACGTTTTATATGTCCAGTATTTTCTGGGGGGGTTGGGTGTTTTTTTTTTTACCAGACAGAAGCCGCAAATACCAGACACCTGCCAACCCTACGACTTGCTGTCTCTGATACAGAGGCAGCAAGGGGTGGGAAGGTTGCATGTAGTCATTTGGATTAGGCTTATGGGTTAATTGTTTAAATGGCTATATGCTAACATTTGTACTAAGCACAATAGAATCACAGAATATGAGAACTGGAAGGGACCTCGAGAGATCTACAGGTCCAGTCCCCTGCCCTCACGGCAGGACCAAGCACCAAATAGAGCATACCTAGATGCTTAAATGTTTTGCTCAATGGGGATTTTAGGAAGGAAAAGATGCTAAGTCTCTGATTAGTTATTTCCAACCAACTGCATCCTTTAAATGTGCAATGGGACTATATATTTGACTCTATTTGAGACCCAGCACGTTGTTTCCTGTATCTAATTTTCAACAGGAAACTTTTAGTGTAAATCAACCAGTACTTTTAAAATACAGTGTTGTAAATGGTTAATTTAGCAAAATTAACCATGAAAATATTTGAAGATCATGCTTTTCCTCATGTACTTTAAACTGTACTAATCGGTGTTTGTGTTATAGTCCTGGCACACACTGTAGAGAATTGTAAGGGAGTTTGTGTTTATTTCAGATTTCAATGTTTATTTCAGATTTTACCTGTATAGGAATGAAATTGTATTAGCTCTTGCTGAAGCCTAGATACTTGCTGCCCCTGGATGTTGGTTGCCTCAGCAAATTTGAGATTAACAACAAAATATAGGGCTGGTTGCATCATTTGTATCATTGACTGGCAAATGCCCGACTTTGGTGTTTGTTCGGGCACAAACAAAAAAAGTCTTTCACAAATGAGTATCTTTAAAATAAGCTTTTAAAATCTTGCTGCAAATTTGAAAACAATGTGGAATTTAAACCCAGATAATGTTAAACTTTGCTCCTTTCTCTTTACATTTAGAATTGTTTAATAAGGCACGATGAAAACGGTTACTCCGCAGTGGTGGGAGACTTTGGTTTAGCTGAGAAAATCCCTGATTACAGGTATGTGGATTCTTCAGTACTAATTACGTTCAAGAGTAAGACTGTGCTGCCTAAAGATGACTGATCTAAGGAGCTGAATGCCCGAGGGCACAGAGGAGTTATGTTTTCTTCTGATTTCAGTCTGCAGCTACAAGCTAAATGGAGATGGGTTACCACTCTAAGCTCTTAATTACAGTACACAGCTTTGAAAGTGGCACTTTTTCTTTCAGTGTTCCAATGATAAGAGAGCTTGCCCAGACATTTCAATAGGTCTCCAAAGCAAGTGTTGGATTTTTATTTGGATTTTTTGTAAAGAACTGTCCATCATTCTGAATCTGGGTGATTTGTCTGAGTGCTCTCTTCAGTGAGTCCAGCTGTTTTAATCAGCTGCTTCTTGGACTTACAATCAGTGTTCAAAAACATTATAATATGAGTCTCTTTTTGCCTTGGACTAGTTGTTGCAATTCAGGGTTGTAACCAAGAAGCATTTCCATCTGCTAGTGAGTTGGCCTGTAGTGGAATGAGATAATCTCAATGCATTTGAGGAATGAACAAGTGACTGAATCTCACAAAACACCATCGCAGTTGGCAACATGCCTGTTTTTATACACATCTGGTATAGAGGCCAAGGATTTGTTTGAGCTATTGCCCTATTTGTATGTAGTCCTGTGTCTCCCAGGATTCTGGGGCTATGGAATTTGCCAAAAAATTATGCCTCAGAATCTAAGCTTTTAATTCAAATAGCTTCTAGCCTATATGGCTATATGAAAAACGTCATGAACATGAACAAGTACTATCTTACTGAGACTACAAACAATCTAAAACAATAGCTCAGGGAATTGTGAAGCTCCCCATTCATCTCAATCAGGTGCTGACTCCGAAAATTAAAAACAGCAGTTTAAATGTCAAGGCTGTTCATTTTTTTTTCTACTGTTGATAAATTCAGTGGGAACATCCTCTGTTTATTTCCCAATCCCACACTACCTCCAATTCCTTCAGGTGCTAAAAGCCTGAGCAGACTATTACCAAATCACCGGACTTCAAGCTTCTCTTGCTCTTATCAAGTTGGTGGTGCAGTGATGTACTGTCAGCACACGTTTTTTTGAGATGCATTGGAAACCAAGAATGTAGGAGTAGCCTAAAATAAATGCGACATGTAACTTGGTATCAAAATAATTAACACAGCAGTTACTGTGTGGATTTCAATATTCATTTTTAATTCAAACTCTAGTTTTCAAATGTGAATAGTGCAGCCATATAATGTCCCGTTTGCTGACTGCTCTGCCCTAAGACTCCAGAGGCTGTGCCACAGAATGTAGATCTCACTTGCCTCCAAGGCTCAGTTTTTAGAAGTGGTTCGTCACAATCAGTGTTATAGCAAGCTTGTGCTGCTGCTGTTTGTGTTCATCAATGGACAAGACTGCAGTTTCCATCTGCATGGAAGTATTGTAAATCAGAGCAATACAAATTAAAATCACCTCTATTGACTCCTTCTCCTAGCTTTTGCTCGGGGGGGGGGGGGGGGGGGGATTTGCCATATAACCGTACTTTGTGAGGTTTTTGAAATTTTTAAAATAATTTGCAAGGATTTCAAGGATTTTGCTCTTATTTATTGTGTGGGCCTCAGACCAGACTGACTTCTTTCTGACTGGTGAGCAGAATCTTCCTAAATCTTGACAGCCAGTCAACATATTGTCAGAGATGAGATTTACCAGGAATATCTTTCAGAACTGCTCCCAGAGAGCCTTCCAGTCATGCAACAGGACAAGAAAAAAGTCTTTCCCTCCTTGATGATGTACTTGAAAATAAAGATTTCTGTGAGCTCCAGCAAAGGTCAAAAGACCTACTCTAACAGCTTGGCTGTTGAGCACATCCAAAGACTTCCGGCTATAGAGTCTAGAGCTTACAGAAAATGAAATAAATAAAAGCTGTTTCAGCAAATAGCAACAGAAACTATCTGCTATTTCAGAAACTATCCCTGGATTCTCAGGTCCTTTCTGTGTGCCAAAGAGCAGAATCCAACATGAATGCTACGGGAACCACTCGCACTATTTTTTTCTATGCTGAAAGCTTCTCACAAAATGTTTTAACCTTGAATTTGCTGAATATTCCCTCTGTCTCCCCCTTCTTCACTCCTCAACCTTGAATGTGAAAAGTGAGAAGCTTCCAGTGGTAGGGTCACCCTTCTGGATGGCACCTGAAGTTCTCCGAGATGAGCCTTACAATGAAAAGGTGGGTATGTTTAAATGAGTGTCATTAGCAGCTGTTTCTTTTCAGTTGCAGCTTTTGGAGGTTTGGAAACATCAAGAACTGTACAGTTATCCTGCCACAGTGACTTCCTGCACTTCTCCTTAGCAGAGTTGGGTAAAAGAATGTTTTCTACGCTTGAAGCAAGGTGTCAATTCTGACAACAGCTCAGTAGGAACCTACCTAGAATTAAGTGGTCCTTGTGAACTTATGCAATTTGATTTTGAATTGATAGATAAAAGATCCACCTTTTAGGGTAGAAAAGTAATAAGAAAAACGTTTGTAAGTTCCCTTGTTTTGAAACGTTGGGAAATGGCTCTGTCAAAGGAGAGCAGTGGAGAAGAAAGGAGTGGCTGAGGTCTAGAAAACAATATTTTCAGTCAATTTTTGCTTAGTGCAGCTTTATCCACTTGGCATTGCAGAGATTCCTGTTAGCTGTTTTCCCTCCCCGGAGCACCACTCTGTGGTAAAGTCCATGCCTGACCAGCATTCAACATCACTGGGCCTTGTGTCCTCCCACCTTCTTCCAGTTTGAGAACTGAAGCAGCGACACAGATATTAGCACATCAAAGTACTGTCAAACTTCCCGTTCTTTAACTGGTATTTGGCTGCATTGTTTCTAATGTGGGCCACGTGTCTACATGGTTGCAGCAGCACACCTGGACTGATACAGCTGCAGCGCTGTAGTGCATCTGGTGAAGACACACGGTCACCAGATGCTGTCATTGATAAAAGAAAAAAGCTGCCAGCCGCTCGCTAAGGTTATGTTGGTGGGAGAAGCGCATGAATGTTTGTATCGGTGTCACTTATGTCACATGGGGTGTGGAATATTCAAACCCTGAACTACGTGAGTTTTGCCGGTGTATGCAGAAGCGTAGGCATAGCCTAAGGAGGCCACTTTACCTGATCTCTTTGGGGCAAAAAGCACTAACGGGGAAGCAATTGTAAGTTAGCTTTCCCACCAGTGCAGCTAGAGCACTGAGTGAAGGTGCTACCCATGCAAACAGAAGACCTGCTCCCATCAGCAGCTGCTCAGAGGTGGTAATGAAGTTGAGCAGAAGCCCTCCTGTTGACATAGCGCTGCCTACACTGGGGGTTAGGCCAGCTTAATGGCAGCACTCAGGGGTGTGGTTTTTTCACACCCCTGAGCAACGTAAATGTGTAGTGTAGATCAGGGCAGGGGCATGTGCGTGCTGATCCCGGACGGGGTGGCCCCTTGCTACTGCTCTGTAGACCTGGCTTCCATGTTTGCTCAAGTTTTTATAATTTGAGCAAACAGCAGCTGGCAGGAATCTGTGAAACTTGGACTCCCTGCAAGCAAGTGATAAATGAGCCTGTCTTGTGACAGAACAGTGCATTGTGAAAGGAGAGCAGGGTTTCATTTGTCTGGATGCTGCCAGAGCAGCAGTGACTGAAGTAACATTTTACACTCCAGTGAAGGAATTTTGTTATTGGCCATGATGCAATAGCGGCACTGTGAGCATGTTTCCACAACACGAAAATGTAGGAAATATTCCTGTCGGTTATCAATGTGAGGCTCTGGTGGTGGCTGGCTGCTCTGGACAGCCTTTGAAAAACACCCTGTGGTCAGGAGAAACCTACTGGCAGATAAGAAAGGTTAGTGTCCATAATGAGCTATGTGGTTATTTTCCCTTCTCTCAGGCGGATGTGTTCTCCTACGGTATAATTCTCTGTGAGATTATAGCCAGGATACAGGCAGATCCGGACTATCTCCCCCGCACAGAGGTAAGTGGGGAGTGTGTGTAACGGCTGTGGGAGGTGGGGAATGGTCATTAATAATTGCCACGTTGCTTCCAAAGACATGATGAATGGCTGTTACCGTTCAGGGGCCTCTAACAAATCATCTGTCCTTTGGCAGAGCTTCTCGCAAAAGAATGGCACTAAGACCACATTTTTAGCACAGGGTTACTCAATCTTCCGCCAACTGAAGACTGAATTGGAAACTTGCCAGAAACCCAAGAGCTGCACCTAATTGGCATAACATGGGACAGATGGCAGCCACCTTCCTGTGTAATACAGAGGGGCAGATTGAAGAGGATGCTAGTTGCAGCAAACAGCACTCCATCCTGGATCACACTGGAATGCTGCATGCTGGGACCAGCATTCTCTGTGGGACGCTCCTGTTTTATTAAAGAGGCTGTGGTTCACAATTTGACCCAATCCCTATTTTAGCTTTATCTGTATGAAGCACTAGGAACCTGATCCAGAATCCTTTGGAGTCGATGCAAATGCTCCCATTGACATTATTTGGCTTTGGGTCAAGCTCTGTATGTTGGGGGGTACTTAGTCACCTTTGGATAGTTGTGACTAACCCTCCCCTTCTCTAGTTCAAAAAATTTACCACTGCTCAGAACTTAAGCTGCTGTGAAGTACAGGTTTTCCCTTTCTTTAGTCTCCCTTCAGAACTGGAGAGCTTGTGGGAGTGTTTTTAAGGGACCTGATGATTTTACAAGTAGTTCCAGTGCAAAACATTGCCAAGTTGACCATTTTGTCAGTTGGCTGTGATGAAAATATAAAGTTTCCTGTTTCCTCACAGACTAAATATGCAATTCATTTACACGGTTTGAATAAATGGATGGGCAAACATTGTAATTATACATGATAGAGCTTGCAGAACCACATGACTATTGCATATGAAAAATTCCTTTGTATTAGTCTACAGACAGCACCGTTCTCTCTCCATGTGCCGTAAAATCACCTTGTATTAAAAAAATGCACTGCAAAGCTGTCAGAGGGAGGGCCAACTCTGAAAAGTAGTGTGTTTAATTTTAAATATTGCCGCACTGGAACTACACAAAGCCAATAATCTTAACTTTAAACCCATAGACATGATTCAAAACATTTTAAACATGGTGAATTCTCTTCCCTGATCAGCTTTCAGGTTTTGGCAGTTGTTTCTGTCCCTCACTCACTCTGCCTGCACAGTGTCCCCCAGCCAGACTTTCCCAGTCTGTAGACACTTTCGGTTCTTTTCTTAACTGTCTTTCATTTGTCTGTTAGTTTTGCTGTTCACTTTCCTCCCTTTTTGTTCTCATCTCCAGGTTCCATGTCCTATTGTCTTAATTGCCCCTGTTGTGGCTGGGTTTTTTCTCCTTCTTACCTTTCAGTTTATTTCCTCTTCTCCATCCTGTGCCCACCCTGTGCCCACAACTTGCGTTCTTGCTCTCCCCCCTTCCCTCCTGTCTTCTTTTCCCTGCAGTAAGAGAGACTGATTAGTTAGCAGCATGTGCTCAGATCACTGTCAAAGAGCATTCTTCTGGATCCCTGGAGTTTTCACTGGATGTTGAGGGATCTGTTAAGTCACATTTTTAGTATTGATTGAAACCATTCAACCAGTCACAAATGAAACATGGCGTGACATTCCCTAGGGTGCAATTTGGACAGATGGACATCTGTGTGCCCTCAGATCTCCAGCCTGGAGCGTCTTTTACATGGTTTCATTGTGAGAACGAGCGCTCCTGCTCTCTCTCAGCCCCTTGTGTGCAAAATCCCTCCCAGATGAGTAGTATGAGTGTTCTGTCTAACCACTCATGAGTTACATTGCAGGGTAACACCAGTGAATTCCTAGTCCCAGACTTGTCTCCAAAAATGTGTGTGCTGTGTACTGCCCAGCTCTTTCCTTCTGTGCAATACAAGCTCATAGAAAGTCTGTTATTTCAACAATAGAAGATGATGTGCACAAATCGTGTTATCCCAAAAGGAGGTTCCCCAAACACTTCAAAGAGACAGTGGTTTGGATAAAACAAGACAAGTTTACTAACTACAGAAAGAGATTTTAAATTATTAAAATGAGGCATAAAATTCAGAATTGGCTACAAAGAAATGCAAACTAACACCTAATTCAGCAAGTTAAATATATTCAAAGCAAAGGCTTTTCTCACCTCATGAGTTTTTGCTGGCTGAAAGTCTCCTAGCCAGGACCTTCAACCTGTTCAGTTTCTTCGAGCATTGTTGTTTTCATGAAGAAAGAGAAATGCAGGAGAGAGGTGACATGTTGAGTGTTCTGTATGCTTGTACTTTTTTCTCCTCTTCGAGGATTATCTCCAGCTGAGGTATAGGCAACAGATAGTCTGCCACACAGGAGCCCCCCCCCCAGCTGTTTCATGGCAAAATGTAAATTTCTTGTTCACATCTGTCTCCTTGCCATAGAATTGCCATTTTCCCAGGTAATTGTCTGTTTATGCTGACACCTGGCTGAGGTGCTGACCAGCTTTTTGTCTGAGGAATTGGTTTGAGCTGCTTTTCTAACCTTGGAACATGTTGCAGCAATGATATTCAGTAAAATCTTACAACTTTCATATAATGCTTCTAGACAAATTTTACTAGAACAATAATGTTCAGTAGGTTATAAGTTTTTAAATGGTACTTTATAAGGCATATTTTGTACACAATTTATCAGTCTTACAAAAGTGGTGATCGTACAGGTACATTCTGTCACATGTGGGTCTCCACATAATCCTGTCTTGCTTTATTACTTTAGTTTAGAGCTATTCAGTTACACTTTCAAATTGTGCAGAAATTGCATACTAGAGGGGAATTATGACTTTGTTCAGGAAGATAAATTCATGGAGGCTAGGCCCATCAATACTTACTAGCCAGTAAGTATTGAGTAGGAATGGTGTCCCTAGCCTGTCTGTCAGAGGCTGGAAATGGATGACAGGAGAGGGATCGCTTGATGATTACCTGTTTCTGTTCACTTCCTCTGGGGCCTCTGGCATTGGTCACTGTCGGAAGACAGGATACTGGGCTAGATGGACCTTTGGTCTGACCCACTATGGCCATTCTGATGATCTTAAAAATAATGGCTTTGAAGTCAAATTATTCTCCTGAAAGCTGCTTCTACCAGATAATTCCCAGGGGAAATTTAATCTACCCATTGCAATACATGAGGTTTTCTCACCAATGCTCTTTTCTCTGTGGCTGCTCACAGGGATGGTATTAATGGTTATTTCTGATAACTCTGTGTAGCAGCCTGTGAAATGAGGATGATTGGGTCAAATAGAGGGGAAATATACATCAGGACCACTCTTTGTTCTTTCTGTTTCTGCAGAATTTTGGATTAGATTATGATGCCTTTCAGCACATGGTGGGAGATTGTCCACCTGACTTCCTCCAGCTGACCTTCAACTGCTGTAACGTAAGTACCCTGCTCAAAGAGGAAGAGCCAAAACTGGTGCCCTTCAAAATCTAGAACTGTTGTTTTTTTTAAAATAAACTACAATCTTGTGCTCACCCAGCTTCCTGACCCTGTAGAACTGGCATGCTGAGCAGTCCCTAGTAGACTGCCCACGTGGTCAAAACCACTTGTCTTTTACTAGCGTTTCTAGGGTAATGAACCCCTCAGAATCCAACCACCACAGTGCATAGGACACATGGATTTATTAGCAATTAAAGAAGGCAGGAGAAAAGCAGTGAGGCTGCACTGAAATCTCCTCATGTTTCTTTCTGGTCTATTGTGGGAAGAGAACAGATTACAAAACCCTGATGAGAGCACTTCTCTACGGGTGCGTCTGCACGGCACCCTAAACTCAAAATAAAATGTGCAATTTGCGCTGTGCAAATTGCGTATCTTATTTCGATTCTATTTTGAAATAGCTTATTTTGAAATTCGGTGCGTCTACAAGATGTGCCTTAACACTCATGGAACAAAGGTTACAGGGATACCAACATAAGCGCGCCCGTTATTTCGCAAAATATTCCAGTATCCTGAAATAGCCACGCAGTGCAGACATATCCTAACTGAATTAATTTAGGAGGAGGGTGGGGAGAGGAGCACCGTGCACCAAGCTTTCAGCCAGCTGCTGTAACAACACTTAGCTGCGAGGTGCCACTACACGTTTCCAAAGCACTTCAGAGAAATTGACCGATGTTTACGTTCCACTATCCGGTTTTTACAGCTAGAAAAATTAAGCACAGAGATGAAGGGCCAGATTTTCAAAAGTGACCTGTAATATTTCTCTAACGTCCCAACAAGCGTTCCATGTCCAGGTGTGCACGCATGTGCACTCTTGCTTGGAGACTTTGCCAGCAATATCCACAGGGCCAGGCTTGCGCTCTAGACATCCTTGTGGTCTGGTCTGAGGGAAGGCAGGGAGTGGATGGACCTGCTGCAATTCCAGTTCTGCTCAACCACTTGCAGCGTGAGATGGAGCGCTGTGGTGTCCTTAGCTAGCTATGGAGCTTGCTACCGCTCTCAGTTCATCTTTTCCTTCCTTCGGTATTTTCTCTGAGTTCTGTTATTTAGCACAGTTTGTGCTTTTGAGAGGGATGTGATCCCCTTCCCCTCTTCACTTGCCTGATCTGGGCTTTTTTTCCCCTCAGGCCTTGATCTGTGGCCTGGAGTGTGGGTTATGCCAAGACCCCGAGCTTCAAAACCTGCTAAACTGTCTTCCCTCCCCAGCAGTAGACACTCAGGCTGCCTCTGCATCTGGGACGGACTCGTGTCCTGCTCAGGTTACAAAGGCACTACTGTGCCTCCTGTGTGTCAGTGAGCTGTATCCCACCCAGCAGCTTGGAGTCTCCTCCCCTCCCTCCATGCCCAGCTCCCTGGCTTTTAAGGTGTCCTTCCAGGCCTCGCTCAGTGTACCTGACATTCTGTGGTTACCACAGCAATTGGGTGCTGACTCCAGGCTGCCCCCTGCAAGAGCTGGGTCAGGGGGAGCTGCTCTGGCAGCTGTGAGGAGCCTAGGTCTCTCTACCAGCCCTGGCCATGGGGGGGGGGGGGGGGCTCAGGGGGCGAGAACAGGGGACGAAGGCTGTTGGGCTCCCTGCCCATGGCAGGAGGGTCTGCCATGGCTTCCTACAGCTGCTAGTGCAGCTCTCCTTGGCCTGGATTAGGCTGGGGGGGTGGCACTGGGAGCCATTCCCCTTGCAGAGGTGGTTTTATTAGGGCTGGGAGAGCTCTCTTCCAGTGCTGGAGCCACGTAATGTCGGCTGTGTAGATTAGCGGTGCGCCATACTGGGACCTCTTCTCACTGCTGGCACCCTCCCAGAACTTCCCCAAGCAACGGGCCCCTCAGGAGGCAGTTGGTCACATCCACATCTTAGCACTCAGAGCAGTTCATTGCACTTGCCAGCGTTTCCCACCCTGCATCAGGCGCCACCTCTTCCGAATATGGCTGGACAACAGAGCACCCCTGGATTGAGGAGGAGAGAGACCCCAGTGGATCTGGTGCCTGTCGCACCACACAGAGGATCTCAGCAGTTTATCTACCAGGAGCACAACGCACAATGGCGGATTTCCTTACTGACCAGGAGTGGGGGCTGAGCAAGGCAGCCTGGGAGAGATGTCTTGCCTGGGTCATCCAGATAGAGATCTTTGAGACACACCATCCAGCGCAAAGTGCAGGTGAGGGGAATGTGTGGCCACAACTTGACAGATGCTCTAGTCGTCTCTTGGCCTGACACTGCTGTGTACTGACCCTTTCGTGCCTTTCCTGCTTGAGCTTGTGAACCAATGAAACCAGAAAAATGAGTGTCCATCCTCTTTGCGCTGTCCTGGTGGAGACAGGTGGGGTTCCCAGAGCTGGTTCATGTCTGTGTGTCGTAATGCCTTCTCCATCTTCCCCTGAGACCAAACCTCCTTGACCGGGAGTCAGGACGCGCCCCACCTCAGGGCATGGCTATTAGCTGGCTCTGTGCTATCGAACACGCTGCTCGCCAGAGCCACAGACAGTGCTGCTTAAAGCTAGAAAACTTACCTCCAGAAGCGTGAGTGCTTCCAGACTTGATGCAGCCACTATTTCGGATCTCTGCCGAGGTCCTGACACACAGTGTCCATTATGTGCAGGATTTAAAATCCAAGGTTAATTGCTGAGCTCCATTAAGGGTCACCTTGCGGCCATCACAGCTTTTCACCCCTTTTTCCCTCCAGGGGTTTTCAGTCTTTACCCCCCTGATCATTACAAGGTTTAACAAAGACCTCTTTAACCTAGTCTGTCCTAGTAAGGAGCAAAGACTTCAACTTAGTCCTCAGTGCACTGATGAAACCCTCATTTGAACCTGGAGGGGACCTGTTCTGTCTTCTGTTTGCCCCTTAAAACTTCACTCTTCATAGCCATCACCTCAGCCAGGAGAGAAGGGAGCTTGGAGCCCTAATGGCTGCCCCACTGGACAGTGTGTTTTCGTGTGAGAAGGTGACACTTTGCCCAGACCCTCACTTCCTACCTAAAAATCCTTTGGAATTCCACACACGGGCGTTTTTATGCCAAACCTCCCTTGTGGAGAGAAGAAATGAACCTCCATACACAGAACAAAACCAGAGCTCTTGCCTTTTGCCTAGACAGGATGAGGCCTTAGTCACCGAGGCGTTTCATCTTGGTTGCAGAAGGAATGAAAGGATAGATGGTTTCCACCCAAAGGCCATCTGACTGGATTGCAGGATGCCTCTTAATCTGTTATGAAGCCTAGTTCCACCATGCTTGTTCCACCAGGATTCAGTCTACACTTGTAGCCCTACTGACAAACATCTCTCTGAGACCTCTGCAGGCCGGCCAGCCATCTGGTATCTGGTGCTCGGGTTTCCCAGCACTGTGCTTTCGTGCCTGCTTCCAGTTCAGATGCAGCTTTCAGGGATGCTGTTCTCCAGTCCCTACTGAATCCATCTCCTTGGCACCCCCCTCTGTAAGTGAGAGACTGCTCAGGAATCTCCTGATGTGGAGCCTCCCACCGTAGGGACACTACTCCGAAAAGAGGTGACTTGGGACAGTCACTGGAGAGCTTTGAGATGTGCTGGCCCACATGCCTCTGCCTCAGAGTCTGTCGCTGGATTTTCATGGTGGAGAAGGAACTAGTGGCAGCAGGTCTGGCCCTTCTCTACGTACTCTGGTACCAGCGCACCAGGGTATCTAGGGTGCAGGCATGGACCTGCCAACACTGCTGATGAATATCTCTGATCATGAGTGCACAGACACACATGGGCGCACGCATCTTGAACTCCAGCTGCTTATTGTGCAAGGTCAGTAGCCTCCCCTTGTGGCGCTCTCATTGGTGCCAGCTTACCATAGATTTTAGGAATGATTGAGGCTCTGTGCTCCTGCATGAATTGAGTTGGAAATGGGGGTGCTCCTAATGATTTCCATTGACGATATGGGCCCTCTGCAGCTTTGATAATCAGCTCCCAACAGCATTAAGCTGCACATCCAAATGTAGAGGCCACGTGTGCAGCGCTGCCTTGAGCAAGCTGTGTTAAGACACAGAACAAGTTAGTGCCAGAGCCAAAAGCAGCCTGGTCTAGAGGAATTGACGGGGGAAGGGAGTTGGGCTCCCCTAGATTCTGTTCTCGCTGCTGCTAGTGACGCTTTACCCTGCGCCTCCCTGCCTTGGGTTCCCCATTAATTCAGTGATGAGAACACTTCATCGGGGTGTTGTTGTGAGGATCGATTAGTGTTTATTAAGTGCTTTGGACAGTTGAGGTGTGCCATCCGGTGAGGGCTAAGTCGTTTTATTAGAGCTGGGGTTCCCCCAGTGTTGGGCTTAGCCAGTTAGACCATGGGGCATGATTAAAAGCACCTTCCCTGCACTCTAGTGAAATCCGTAGTGAGCGGAGCTTTACTCTGAGAAGCGGTGTTTACGTTCCCTCCTGTGAGAATGAGCTGCACTTGCAGAGGGAGAATTGTTACACGGTGGCTAGCACCAGATGCGCTCCCCAGTTAAATGCGTCTTCCCTGAATGTGACACTGAACCTGCTGCAGGCCCGGAAGGTACATTGGAACCACTGGCCCATGGATTTAACCATTGACAACATTCCTCTCCCTGTAAGCACGTTGTAATTCATTCAGCAAATATACTTGGTGAGAGGGAATCCAGATAAGGTTTCCTTGTATCTTTACACACACTTTGTGCTTTGCTAGTGAGTGATCTTGTTGGTGTGAGCTCTACCTCCAGGTCTGCACTGCAGCTGGAGGCAGTCCTATGTCATGTTCTTATTATTTCCCAGGTCAGCAAACAGTAATGGAAACTGTGTGGCTCAGCATAATTAGCTGCACCATAAATATGCAGGGACATGGTGTTTCCTGCAGCAAGTGACACCATTTAAAGCCACAGAAAGAGAGCAGTAAAAACAAATCCAAGTTCAGTGAATTAAAAAACTGCTGTAATTCACCATTATGGTTGAGTTTTAAACATGGCCAAGCCAGGAAATCCAAGATAAACGTCCCTGCTGCAGCTATAAATCACGCCGCACGCAAGCGTACAAGCAAAACCATGTTCCATGTGCAGAAAGTTCCATGGGTATACAAGACGGCAGTCTCAATGGCTGAATCCTCAGTAGGGTTGCCAGATGGTTTTACAAAAAATACCGAAAACACTCCCTCTTTCCTCCCTCCCCCCCAAAAGAAACACCAGGGAAAATTATTTTGGGTGCAGGGGAAGGGGGAGACCAAAGTTGTTGAGCCAAAAAAAAGGGCACAGCGCCTTTAAATGGCCCCGTATGCCTCACTCCCCCGCCCCCGCCACACATGGCAGGGGAAAATTGTCCCCACTGGGCTGCCGTCCGAGGGAAACAGGAAATATTGGACATTTCACATGTCCAGTATTTTCTGGGGGTGTTTTGTTTTGTTTTGTTTTTACTGGACAGGGGACCCAAATAACAGACAGTCCGGGCGAAAACTGGACACCTGGCAACCCTAATCCTCAGTTGCTCCAGAGCAGAACTTGGAGCAGCTGAGGGAAGAGGCAGAGGTGTCTCTTGGAAGCTTCCTTTCTCTCCCTCTACCCCTCACAGACCCTAGCCTAAGAGCTGTTCTGATTTCTTACCGCTTGCAGTGCTCCCTAGGATCCGTTACATGGATAAGGCTTGCCAAAGCACAGAGCTGGCTACGCTGGCTTTATGCCACCCAGATCTTAGCCTGTCAGAAATACCCGGCTGCCCTCTGGTGCTGCTTTAAGCAGCCACAATGGATTTTCAGCCTCGTGTTGCATCCATGGCCAGTGATTTTCATTCTCCTGAGTCTGTTCTGTCTCCTAGGATCTGCAGGGCCGTTTCGGGGAAGCCCTCCAAAGCCTTTCACAAAGCCCTGCTGCCTTCTGAGCATTGAGCATTGTGTTGTGGGGAAGGGGATCTGCTGGAGCAGGGCTGGCCAACCTCTGGCTCATGCAGCCCTGAAAGTGCGGCTCACAAAGCTGCCCCAAAGCCAGCCCCCCCGCGCTGCTCCCGAAGCCACCCCATGCGCCCCCTACAAACAGCCCCTAGCTCCCTGTGCTCAGCGGCGCAGCAAGATGGCGGCAGCCAACGGGAGCCTGATGCGGCCAAAAAGCCTAACCCATGGTTTTTAAAGGGGCAGAGCTTCCTTTTTTTTGGCTCAAAAATTCTGGTGCGGCTCTTTGCATTTTTTCTGCCGCTGTTTCGGTTCTCTTCATTTAATGGGTTGGCCACCCCTGTGCTGGAGGCTCTCTGTACTACAAGGACTCTGACCTTGGAGTAGGGAATTGCTTTGCTTGCCTCTAGCTGATGGTCTGCCTTGTGAGTCTAGCTCAGTATTTGATTTTTATCTGCAGAATTAAACGTTTTTACATAGAGCAGCTTAACACACAACCTGTGTGAAGGCCCATCATCTAGTAGGCAACTCGCCTCCCCCTCGTTCGAAGTGGCCACTTGAAAGGGTCACAATGGTTTCCCATGTAGTTTGGTTTAACCTTTATCTAGAGACCTGTTTCTACTAGGCAACAGATTTTTGTTGGCTCATTGGTGGTGCTGTCAGATGCTTTTCACAGTGCATTGACTTTATCTACCCATGTATATTCTCGCTTCTTGTCTGCTGCAGGAATTCTGTAGTAGAGATCCTAAAAGTCTTGGTATTAGGTGGAAATGAACAAGTGCAAAGTGGAAGTCAATAATATTTCAGGGTGTCAGATTCTTGTCTGATCAGCTAGGTTGCCTGGGGAGCTTTCCATAACAGGCACTGGTCAGTCAAGGAAAAATGTAAAACCTTCTTAAATAATGGCATGAACAGACAGATCTGTTAGCATTTGTACTGGTCCAGGCACTCCAGATGGACTCGTAATTATTTGGCAGTTACTGGGGTCCAGAAATGAGATTCTTGCACTATGATATCCCCAATACAAATAAACACAGCACTCCCCCTTAGGTAGTTTAATTACGCTTCAGACTGTGTCCGCTACATAAGCAACCTGAGACCTCTCAGCTAATTATGACGTCTTCAGTACAGCTAAGCTGAGATTTACAAATGGACAGAGGCTTTGATGAATATGTGCTGGGTTTCCCCCCACCCCCACTTATTCTTGTGTACTTTGCACTGGGCATGGACTTGTATTGCACTTCCTAAAACACATCCCCACCCCCAAAATAATCTGATTTTCTTAAATTCCTGAAAATTGTCCCTTCATCTACACATCTCATAGGCAGGATGGCTTGGAGGAGGCTACTTGTTTTATTTGGCTTTTGCATACATTCGCAGATGGACCCAAAGTTGCGTCCTTCATTTGCCGACATCGTCAGAACACTGGAGGAGATTTTGAACCGCCTGAGAAACGAGGAGTCTGAAAGAGAGAGGAAGTTGCTGAATCTGGAAGGCACAGAGAGAAAACCGATCTCAATTTCCAAAGGTGTGAATGAGGGGGGTGCACTTCTGCAGTGGCTGTTAGAGATGATTATAGTGAAGATAAAGTGCTTCATGTCACAAGGGACAGTTCCTTCTACCCACTTCCTGTGAAAAATATAAAACCAGAAGTAAGATTTAAGCCTTTTTTTATTTTTGTTCCCAGTTTCTTTAATGAGCTCCATCATGAGCATTGTGCTGGAAAAACCCTGCCTCCGTATCTGATCATAAAGGGAATACAGTAGCTCCCACTCTTAGAGGGACGGGTAGTCTACCTAGACCAACACTGTCTGTCTGTCACTCAGGTGTTTCAAGCACCTAACAACAAAGTGCTGACGTGGCCCCTGTACAGGAAGATGCTACTCCTGGCAGGTGCCCTTCTATCACAATGACCCTTACATCTCCTGCCACAGTACTTATAAGCCATGTTGTACAGAGAATTACTTGAGACAAAAGTTATTGGCCCTTCTTTTACATTTCCTTCCTTCTGTACTAAGGCATTCGGCTTTATTGTGGGTCAAACTGTGCACAGGCCTCGGCGGGAAAGGATGTTTTTTAGCTCTTTTTCGAACTAATCCAAAGTAACTCCTGTTGTAGTTTGACGCTCTCAAATCTTGCAAATAGCCAGAGCTGTAAGTAAGTGCTGCCTCCCCTTATAAAGCAGTGAGGGAGTCGCAGGCCGGGACTCACAAGTTGCTGAGGGTTCGGGGATGGCCACATGAATCCTGGCAGCATTGGATTTGGAGATAGACAGTGGTGCATGATAAATGCAGTGTTTCATGGCTTGCCTGTGTGGTACATGGCTTGTCCCCACCACACCCTGGTATAAATATGGTTCTCTGTATGCACACGTAGCACTTGTGAAGTGCGCTGGGATCCTTCAGGACAAAGGGTACAGTCGATACAAACTCTATCCCTTGCCCAGAAATGAGGTGAGCTCTGGAGAAAAGCAGAAACCCCAAGGCCAGCGGGAAATGCCTTGCTGGCCTGGTGTGCCTTTCTGTGCAGTGTCCTAGTGCCACCTAGTGTGTAGATGGGATAGGAGTTGCTGCTGGAGCGTGAGAAGTCGGACTAGTTTGCCGCTTTCATAAAGAGTTGGCTTTGGGGGTTGAAACCCAACAGTCCGCTTTTAAAAATCAAAAAGTTCTACAGTGCAAGAAAAGAGGGTATGTCTGCCATGGCTGCACCTGGGGGGAGTCCTCCATAGTGGGGTGCAGGCTAGGAGAAAAGCAATGCCATGGGGAGCTCCCCATTTTGCATGTATTGTTTTCTTCCTCCTTCCTTCCCCAAGGTTCCCACAGCAATAGGGAGAAGATGCTGCATAATATTCTTTAACTAACCTTCTCTTTCTCTCTGGACCGGTGATGTCCTTCAGAGCACACTCTAAACTGCTGCAGGGTCAGAAGAAAAAGTGAGGAATTTGTGTGTCTATCTCCCAAACAAAAAGAAAATCTCCCACTTCCCACCTAATCAGTTGGCATTGCTCAGTGATAGCTGAGAGGGACTTTCAGGGGCAGCATGTGCAAAAAGGCGCCCAGCTCCAACAGAAAGTCAAGAGCTGTTAGGTGCTCACTCTCTGGCATGCCTTTTAGAAATCTCCTCCGTTGTAACTCTTTTCCCATCCCCTTCTAATGATGCAGCTTTTATTACACTGCACTTAAATAGTGCATATTAACCTCTCATTACAAAGTGCAACTATCAGCTCCCTTGTTTCTGCAGTGGATAATGTACTGTGTGTTAAGGCTCATGTGGAATTTAATCTCTCTGCTTTCAGAGGGAAGTACTGATATTTTTTTTTCTTCATCTTTCACAGCATGAGGGTGTCTTAGCTTTTGTGAAAACCTCACTCACAGCATTTTTGCACTAGTATTTTTTGTTCTTTTTTTAACAGTAATCTCCCTCACCAGTTCCTGCTCTTGGGTTCATTCTGCTAGTATATGGGACTCCAAAGAGACTGGGAAAAGAGAACAGCTAAAACTGTCCCCTCTAAAGGCCTGTCTGTTTACTGACGGGGGACTTGAAAGGTCCTAAAATGTAGGGTTTGTGTAAAAATTCTAAAATATACTAACACATTTTCATTCATATCAAAGTTTGTAAAACCACCATCTCCTTTGGGTTTTTATTTCCCTGCTTTATTATAATCCCCAAAATAGCACTAGTGTGGACAGATTTGACCACAAATAATAGTGAAACTGACCAGTCTGAGTGAAATGCAGAAAGTGAAAGTGCACCAGTGGGGAAAAGCAAATTCAGACTTCAGAATGACTTCACTTGGTATGTTAGGGATTTCTAGCACAGGGAGACGATGCTTTTAAATGACTATTTCAGTTATCCCTTGTAAATTAAAACAGCGGAAGGATCTGGCTCCTTCTGGGATGCTAGAGGTGTATTGTTCCATGTTCAGAGCACGCGCATACACTTGGGAGAACAAAATTTCCCAGCATTTCTTGAATTCCAGGATCCCATGCAGGCACTACAGGTAACTCAAGACCAGGTGTTTGCGGAGGATGCTCCCTGTCAGAGAGCATCCTTTGTAAGTCAGGGGTCTCCCCCCTTCCGTGCAAGGCTGGGACCCACAGAGCGTGCCAGAGCACCAGCATGTCTGGCTGCCAAGCTAAAGGTGTCTCTTTTCTCCTCTTCAGGGCTGAATGAAAAAGCACAAGGAGTAAAACGTTTGAGCTCCCTGGATGACAAGATCCCGCCCAAGTCTCCCCGCCCACGCCGCAACATCTTGCTGTCACGCAGCCAGTCGGACATCTTCTCCCGCAAGCCCTTCCGGAAGATCAACGTACAGGACCCTTACTACACACCAAGCAAGGGAGCAGCACGGAAAGTCAACCCCTTCAATGCCAGAGAAGACCTGAAGGGAGGGAAGATCAAATTTTTTGACATGCCGAGCAAGTCTGTGATCTCCCTTGTGTTCGACTTGCACTCCCCAGAGACAGGGGGCTGCCTGAAGTCTAGTCAGCCCCTGTCTAGGCAGGTGTACAGCACAGATGGGCAGGAATTCTCTTTCCCCCCTGGCAGGCGCTGTAGATCTCTCCCAGTCTCTCCCGAACTCCTGCATAAAGAGTATGTCCCTTTTGGGGGTCTGTCCTCGATGATCAGCAAGTGCGACTCAACCCAGCTAGGGGCTGAGGTACGGCAAAAACTCCTGAGCAGCAGTAAGTACGGAGTGTCCGAGATCCCTCCCTTCCAGGCCAAATCTCACAGGCCGGACTCTCCTTTGCCTCCAGAGCAAGAGGACATGGACTGCTCTGATGGGCCGGAGTCCCAGGAGGAAAATGGATTCTGTCCTGTTGGGAATACTAGCGAAGATCCAGGCTGTCCCCAGCTGCTAGTGCAGGCTCTGCCTGAGTCCCTAAGATACAAGGGGCGCTCAGGCCAGAATTCAGTCAGCTCAGAGGAAGGCAGCTCCCCGAGAGTGTTGGCGAGCTGTGCCGCCTCTGAAGATATGGAGGTGGAAGATGAGGTGCGGAAGAACTTACTGCCAGAAGCTTCCAAGTCTCCGTTCAGTGTTAACGTCTCCGTGGAGCTGGGCAGAGAGACGTTGCCGTTTGAAGTGCTAGATATGGACAGCTCTGCCCCTCTTTCTCTGGCACCTTCTAATACGTCCGCATCTGGCGGCGCGCAGTCAAAATGTGACATTTGAGGAGAGGGCTTAAAACCCAGATACGTTCTTGTGGGGACAAACTGTCTCCATTCACTTAGTTTTTAACCTTTTCCTATAGTGCAAAGTCTTGGATATTACAGTGGATCAGAGAAACCGGCCATCAGATAGGAGGCTGCAAGGTGCCTCTGAAGAGACAGTGTTTTTTTTTTATTTTATTTTTAACTGTGTGCATCATCCCTTAGCTCACCACAAGAGGAACCTAGCATCAGGCAGGGTGTCCACCTGGGCTCCCATAATCATTGCAGGGCTGCAGGCAGCAGGAGCTGGGAGTGCAGAAGTGATCTGAACCCTAGCACTCTGTCTAGCTGGGCACATCAGTTCTGTGGGGAGCCTCCGTCTAATATTGGGGGAGAGGCTCTCTCTTTTGGATAGTGTAGAAATGCCTTCAGATCTGAGGGCAGGGCCTGCTGGTTCACTCCGCGTTCTTGAACACATTGATTTCAGAAGCAAGGAAAACACAAATCTTCTGAAATGGTAGCAGCACAGCGCATAGCTGCTGACTGACGGAGGGAACCATTCTCCTGCGTGTGCTGCCTGTCCCCTAGGATTGTTTCTGATACCATGATGTATTGGTTCCAGACCAGACACAGCACATCCATAGACCAGGCACAGCAAAGGCAAGGACTCTTCAGGTTTCTCCCCTCCCCTCCCCCCCACCTGCATCTGTTACCCTACCACAGAGAGAGGTTACTGTAAGTTTGCAAGAGGGTAGCTCAGACACCAGGCACATTCATTCATTGTGAAACTGCAAATGACAGTTGTGCGTTGTGGACACTTGTCCATGACAAACTGGATTGAGACCATCAGCGCTTTGCACAGCCGCTCGCCAGACAGCGCTCTGAGAACAACTCGTCACTACTCACCTTGGCCAGTGACCCAAAACACAAGGGTCCAGTTACCTTTTCTCAGGCCTGAGCGACAGCCCATTCCTCCTAATGAGGAGCTGTTGCCACTACAATCATGATCTGTCCCTGTTTAAACCAAGCCGCTTGAAAATGTAGACACACCCTTTGAGAAGGAGAGTAGGACAGGCTCACGAGAAAGGCGTTTGGCTTGTTAGAGACCCTGAAGAAAATCAGTTTCTCCCTATAAATCCCTTGTTGTGTATTGTTTGGCAAAAAGAAAGTCACAGACACGTGAATCTCCATTTGCCTCTGCCTGCAGGAGCTGTCTGAGTGCATTTTTCCACCAGAAACACGAGTGTGTGTAAGGCCAGCTGGTGTGGGAATATTTGTGTGTCTGAGTCAGGTGCTAGCCCTGCTGTAGCTATACACACACAGCTCGTCCTGTGGCCCAGTTTGCACAGCTTCCTGATAGGGGCCGTTCATCTGCGCTTCCCCCTGTGAGAACACGGCGTTTTGTCTGCATTGTCATTCCTGACCCGGGCCAGCGTCTCTAAGGCTGACATGCACACTCAATAGCCCCGACACTAACTTAAACGCGTGTTTCCACATGGCAGCCTTGGGAGAACTCCGCCCGGTGGTGGGAGAGGAGATATGAAGCAACAGGTCTCTAGATAGAAGTGAGGTTTATGCCTCTGCTTGCTTCCCCTGAAATAAAGAATGAGGAAGGAGGGTCTTACAGACCAGCCAGGAAGGTTGTTGGAGGAGCAGTAAATTGTCTCCTGGCCCATGAATTACTTAAGATTTCCTCTCTCAAAGTGAAAGTGGCCAGGAGCCTTGTCCCTTCCCATTGACTGTGAAGAAACGAAACAGGAATCCCTGGACATCCTTGAGTTCCTTAGCACAGCCCTTGGGTGGCATGAAAGAAACATTTTCTATCTCAAATAAGGTCTTTTAACCCTTCTTTGCCCCTGCACTCCCACTCCTCCTCACGGTGCCCATTTCTAGAGCAGCCCTTTCTTTCTCTGCCTCTCCCCCCTTTATTTGGCAGGTTTTTTTCTGTCCTGTGCATCCTCTGTGGGGTTGGGAGTCTACAGCGTATGGAGCTTTGTGAATGGCAGGCGCTGTCCACACACCTGCAATTTCTGTTCCAGGCTGAGCAACTATCAAGCTAATCTAAGTAACAATCCTCCAGCTGATGCCTGGTGTACAACTGTAACGTTCCACAAAGGAAACCCTCGTCACCAGCAGCGGTTGTCACGAGGCAGGGTCAGGATTGTGACTTCAGGCACACGAGCAATACCGTGAAGTGTTTATTGGTGGGAGCATCACTGGGCTGGAGGGAATTTAACCAGCATCCTCCTCCTGCCTTCAGTCCCACTGCAAAGACTGAGCACAGGAACAGCACCTCCTCATGGGCTTTTGTTTGCTCATAGAGCTTAAAGCAATGATGCTGTTGCAACAGCCTCTCACTGCAGATGCCAGTTGCACTGGAAATGCTGCTTTCCCCTCTTTGATTAAACTTGACCGTGGCGCTCTCACGGTGACGGGCACACCCATGGCTCCAGTGAGTGACTGCTTCCGCCCGGGGCTGTTTCAGATTGATTCAGGATCTTTTAAATTCTGTGTTCCCGAGTTCTAGTCCGGTGTATGGGGGGGGAGGGGGAGGATATTCCACTGTGTAAACAGAAAGCCAGCTGCATTGTGCAAGACCCAGCCCTGTCGTGTCCAGCCTTCAGTGCCAAGCTGGAAACGGGTCACAGACATGAAAGTGCCAAGACATGGCGATGGGCTGTCAGTGCAAAGTCTGTCCCAAGTACCAGCTTACGTGGCAGAACTGGCTGTAGGTCTGGTTTTCAATGGGTGAGTCTTTCGGTTAAAACCAAGTCTTGTGGCGGTCTGATTCGGTTAACACTAATCATAACCTGTCCATCTGGCCACCCAGAGCCAGACTCCATTGGTTAGATGGAGGTCAGTCCCTTGTTCCCTCCACAGATGGTGTTGTCCTATATGGTATTGCTAGTAGCCCATGTTGTACGGCAGCTTCTCCCAGCTCTTTATACACAGCCTGCTAAAACGGAGTTCAGGCAAGCCCTTCGATTGAAAGTTGTTTTGTTCCAGTTGAATTTTATCATGGTTTTGACTTTTTAAAGGACGCAATTCTCACTTTTTAAACTATTTCTAGACAGTGCTGTGTTCCCTGAAAAAATCTAACTTAAATTCACTTTAGCTCTTTCTCTGTTGGATTCATTTAAATGTCTGTTATAAGCTATGTTTTGGTTGATGTTGCTGATAGGTGACATACAAGTAGAAGAGGACATACGGTCACTTGCTGCCCCTGAAAAGAAGCAGATGCCAGGCAAAGGGCTACACTAGGTGTATTCTATTTTGTTAAAAGGTGTTGATGTACAGAACGTTTCTTGCCAGTACAACTAAAGACACTTGAATAATTCCTGTTTGCACTTAATGCTATTGTTATACTGCATGTCACTACATTTCTATGCAAAAACAAGTAATCTTTTGGGGCAGGTTTGATTAAATAAGTTTAAAGATCTTTGCAAGATGATCTATTTTCATATTTATGAAGGAGTTTTATGTCTTAATATTTTGCAGTCTGTAAATAGCTAAACTTGTAATTAAAGGCTTAGGAAGAAGTTTGTAGCCTGTGTATAATAGTAAGTTAACACTGCCAGAAAAAAAAACTTTGCAAAACAACTTTTCTAATATTGTGGATATTTATGAATTTGTAAAGAAAGCAAATCTTGTTTTATGTTGATTGATTTTCTGACTTTGATGTTTTTTGAACTATGGAAATAGTGTATGTTTCATTGGAACTGCAATAAGAAGTAACCAAAGATGAATCTAGTTAAATATTTTCATAATTTTTTCTTGGTCAGTTTTTGTAATCTATTTCCCAACTTGCTTTCAAAATAAAAATAAAACAAAGTTACTATTCTTGTGGTCAAGAGGAGAAAAGTAGAAAACCAGACTGCCCCACAACTCATTCAAGTGTTGGCAATACCTAGATATGATACACAGATTTGGTTTCATATACAGGCGGTCCTCTCTAGAAGTCCAAGATATGTTCCAAAAAACTTGGACTTATAGCGAAGCAACTTAAATCCAGGGATTTTTCCCCCATGGCTGACTTCCGTTTGCACAAAATGGGGGCAGGGTTTGCGCAACGCAAGAGCGGGGCATGGGAGCACTTACAATGCATCGGTTCCTACAAGTGTCAGCGACATTAGCGCAGAGCAGCTGTATACCGGAACAACATATAGCGGGGCTGCCCGGTGGCACCTTTATTTACGAAGTACTGAATTACATGCAGTGTACCAGGGAAAAACAACACTCACACTTGCACCCAAGGCACGGTTGGCCTCCAGGTTATGTATCCATTGCCTCTTCCCAAAGTGTCTTATGCTGCTCAGTGCCTGCAAACTGACTGTCCCATGGCATCAGCAACCTACTTTGTACCCTGGCAGACAGTGATGATGTTGCAAAGGGATAGAAAACCAGGAGCTTGCATGGTACTTTAGCGGAAATGAGACAAGGGCCTAGGCCCTCAAAGGTCTTTAAAAAGCCTCTAATTCCCATTGAGTTTGGCTCATCCTTCTAAGCACTTAACATTGAAATCAATGGGCGTTAAATGCCTGAATACCCCTGAGGATCTGATCAAAGTCTTTACCATCAGGAACTTACGCAAAAGAGAAATAAACCTAGACTGCAGTAAAGCAGGGTGAGGGATAGGTGGTTGGGGGGGGGGGGGGCAGTGGGTGTGCACAGGTGTAGTGATCATGGAGTTTTAGCTTTTAAAAATAAATAAGCCCTAAAGGAAGTAGTGGAAGCAATGAAGCCTTGAGCCATTTCTGTACTAAAATGGACAAGGCAGGACTGTGTCCTAGAGCTTTGTTTGGGCACAGGTGTGATCTGGAAATGGGCTAAATGACTTTGATAAGTTCTAATCAAGTGCTCTTAAAGCAAGGTCAGATGGGGGCACAGAACCTCACCTGCCCATTCTTGTGAGACCCAAAGCTCTGGCTGAGCTACTGAAGTTCTTAAATTTTAGACTTCAAGTTAGAGAATCCATAATTTACAATCCTTTAAACCTGCAAGTGACTCATGCCCCATGCTGCTGAAGGTGAAAATCCCCCAGTGTCATTGCCAGTCTGACCTGGGGGAAATTCCTTACAGATACACTGTTGTAAAGCATTTCATTTGCTTTGATTCTAAAATCAGTGCTATAAAATTACTATGACACATTCAGTAGATTAAAACATGACTGAAGTCTCCAAGGGTACGTCTGCACAGCAGCATTAGTGCACGTCTACACTGCCAGCCTTTATTTTGAAAGCATGTAGGGCTGGACTTCTTACTCCGACTCCTGTAACCCTCATTTCACGAGGAGTAAGGGAGGTTGGAGGAAGAGCGCTCTTCCTTCGACTTCCTGCTGTGTAGACAGAGCCAAAAGCTGAATTAAGCTATTTTGATTTCAGCTCCACAATTTACGAAGCTCAAGTTGCGTAGCTTAATTCGACTTAAGCCCTGCTGTGTAGATGTATCCCAAATGATTTAATTATCAAATAGGTGTGTTCCTGTAGCGATCAATGTTTTGTCCCATGCTAACATTTGTGTTAAAGAAAACACAATCACTGAAAGTTTACAGATGGCACAAGTAATTTCACACAAATGAAAGGCCAGATGAAAAACTGGCTAAAATGGCAGGAATAAGAGTGCAGCGAAGATGATAGCACGAGGATTGAAAATTACTATAGTTAGTCAGCAAGGAAGAGTGCAAGCTGGCTTTCCAATGCACGCAATGATATGGACATACATGGATGAGGGCCTTTTCCCAGCAGGCCCTGCCTGGGAGGGGTTCAGTAAGTGAGATAAATACTCTTGAGTTCTATTGTGTCAGTTTTCCCAGTGTAACAGATTTGCAGCTCTGCCTCACTTCAGGGTGCGTGTCGCTTTCTGTTTAAAGCTACACTAGTCAAGCATTCTTGAAGCAACACAGTCATAGAGTTTAAAATCAGAAGGGGCCGCTGAACCTCACCCACCCATTCCTGTAAGACCTCCAGTCTCTACTAGTGACATCCTTGAATCTGGACTTCAAGTTGCATTGAATCCACAACTTACACTCCTTTAAACCTGCAAGTGACTCATGTCCCATGCTGCAGAGGAAGGTAAAATCCCCCAGGGTCACTGCCAGCCTGCCTTGCAAACTGCAAACACACCAGTCGGACCCCGAGCACGTGGGCAAGACCTATCAGGCAGACGCTACAAAGAATTCTTTGTAGTAACTCAGAGTCCTCCCCCTGGAGCGTCCTGACTCTAGCCACTGTGGATTTTTGCTCCTTGCAGTCAGCAGTGGGCCACAAGCCATTGCTGGCAGTCCCATCCATCCTTTCAACCATGCTAGGCTCAGTCATGAGGCCAGTTGGCCCCCCACTGCTCCCCTGGGCAAGCTGTGCCAGGTCACTCTGCTGGTAGGAAACCGTCAACTGGTTTTGAGACTACAGTTGGGGATGCCTGTTCATAGCCACTTGTCCACAATGGTGCCTGACTCCTCTCCCACCCTGCTAGTTCTCTGATGTCGTTATACAGAGCAATCCCATCTGCCTGGGCTGCGCTAACCAGGCAAAGTGCTTCTCATAAGGAAGCCTCCATTTCTCAGATCATCCTCATACCCCTGCTCTGCCCACGCTCAATCTTGCACATGGCATGGCCAATGAGGTCTCCCTAGCGCTGTGTAGAGTGGTGCTACCCTGTCCCTGTCTCTCCTGCACATACTGTGCCTGATGCCTTCTAGGACTGTTAACCTTTTTTTATGACTACATCACAATTGTGGCTCCTAGTCCTACTGTGGGCAACCAATAGACCCAGCTCTTTCTCCTCTTCTGTCGCTGCCATCTAACGTGCCTGCCCCCCCCCCCAGCCTGTTGCAAAAAGAATGGGCCCATTCCATGCATGCCCTTGTACTTGGCACTATTAAATTGCCTCCCATTTTTATTACAAGAGCCAGCTGACCCTGTAGAAGTATGATGCCGTAGTCCGCATGGGCGATACCTCCCTGCTTTGTCAGCACACGTTAATAGCCTGTTCTCACATTGTGCCAAGGCCAGTAATAAAAATAACCAAGCCTGGGCCAAGACTAATTCTCCCCTCCCCCCCACCCTGCTTGCACCTGCACATCCTGACTCTTCCTTTCAGCCTTTTCTTGCCTTTGCTCCATCATCTGCTCAAGCCCTGGGATGCTAGTTTCCACCTGCTCACCAAGGTTCGGATTTCTGTTTCAGCAGCTCTATCCGGCAACACTTCGTCCAAAGAAAGCTCTTTGCAGGCAGTCGCTCTGGGGGGGTCACATATGGCCTGGGGCTTCCACGTTTAATCTTCATGGTCTCTTCCATTGCCTGGGTCATTACTGTTGCTGCCTCTGTAGTGGTCATAACCTTCCCGCTCGTCACAGAAAAGAACAAAACAAGAAAACCAAACTCCCGTTTACAGCGGTGCGCGCTGGGGCCGGTGTAGCTGTCTGACGTTGTAGGCCCCCTCATCAAGGCTCTGCTGCACTCAGCCCACTGCTCCCTACTAATGTCTAGAAACTGACCAAGGAAAAACCCCTTTTGTCTGACTACTCTGCATGCCTCTGTTTCCGGTGTTACTCAAGTATCCAGATGATGGGACAAGGGGGTGAGACTGTTGCAGAGATTCCAGCAGGGCAAGTGTGACTGTTGTCTGGCTGCCTACAGAGGGGCTCACGCTCTGTATCCTGCCAAGTGATGTGTGGGGCCCATTCTTTTCAAGTCAGCTGGAGAACAAAGTGAGAGGGATAGGTCAGGGGACCTGTCTGCCCAGGGAAAAGATGGAGGTGGGGCCCTGTGACTGAGGGCTGGACTGTGAGTCTCCTGCTTTGGGTCCTGGGGGGGAGTAATCCCAGGCCCCTGGAGTCCCCAAGCTGGACTGCCCTGAAAGCGCCTCACAAGCTCTGTTCTTCGCTTTGTTCCTGATGACTAGAAGCTCCTGTTTTCCAAGCTGAGTCCCCGCAGCGGGGGCGTGCACGGCGGGCTGCCCCAGGGATCCCATTCAGGAGGCTCACAGAACGAACAAGGGCACTAAATGTACCAGAGCCAGGCCTGGGAGGTGTGGCGCCAGTGGTGCTTGCTCTGGTGAGTGTGTGCCCTGAGGGGAGACACGCTCCTCTGGGGTCCTGGCTTTGTTCCAGAGCACTGAGCCCCCCCAACTCACTACCCCTCAGGCCGAGGGCCTCCCTGCTCCTCCAACAGCGCTCCCCCTCCCCCTGTGCGCATTGACACTTGCTGCCCTGCAGGAATGTGCAGTCCAAATTTCAGGCCCCATGAGCAGGAAGTGGCTGAGAAACAGCACCTGGTTTGTCCCCTTTTGTTTGTACTCAGCTGGGGCTTGCCCGAGGATGCTCCTCTTCCCCTGGCTGATCTTGGCTTAGCAGAACATCCACCCCTCCCTGCTGTTCTAGGCGCACCCAGGCCCTGCAGGTCAGTGCAGCCATGGTTCAAGCCAAACAGGAACAAAATATGCACATGCAGCAAGATCGAGGCCTAATCGCTTGAACCCTCGCAGGAAGCCTGTGGGCCGGCAGGGGCGTCTCCAAGACCCCTGCTGTGGTCAATGGACCCCTGCTCAGAGCAGCAGGTACCAGGCCTGGCTCTTGTTCTCTGGCTCCATGCTGCAGGGGGGGTTTTCAAAGCTCGCTCCCAACCCAGCATTCGTGGCTGAAGAGCCAAACTTTCACCGGCTCTGAATGCCACCTGCAGACTCGGTGCTGTCCCAGGAACCAAGCACTCAGCCCCTCCCCCTGAAGCTAAGGAATTCAGGTGCGGTGAAGAGAGGAAGGCAGGTCACTTGGTGGAGGGCTCCCAACCCCTCCGCCCCTGTTCCTTTCCCATTCACAACCCTTCTGCGCTCATAGAACTTTCTCTGCAGAGCGAGGGGAACGCTCTGGGCAGAGGGAGGCCGCAGCCGTAGGGGAAGAGTTAATGGGGGTGGGGGCTCAGGCCACAGAGGCCTTGTCTGTTTGAACAGCGTCTCCCTTCCCTGCTGCTGTTGGGATGGAAGGAACTTGCACACACACACCGCACACCTTGGAGGACTAGGACACCTTGTGAGCTGAGCAGGCACTTGGCCCCCACCCACAAGCACTATGGGAATGGGCTTGTCCTTCCTGCTCTGCCCCAAGAGAATGTCCCTCTCGTTCCGAGCTTTGGAGAGCCAGCCTCTTCCTGCCCCTCCCCGGCAAGAATACGTTTAGCTAGTGCAGCACCCTCCGCAAGGGGTGGGCAAGAGAAGGGGGCAGCCAGCTGTAAAGCTACCCCAGGGAACTGGTGTGGCGCTGTCCCTTCTTTCCAGGAACAGCCCCTTGCCATTTATTGGGTGAAAGTCTTGGCAACAAGTAAACACCCTCCCCCCCCCCCCCAGGCTCAACACAGGCGGTAGCCAGTGCGCGCTCACACGGCTGCTGCCCTGAGCCCTGGGTAAGACCGACCAGATAGGAAGGCAGGTAGGGTGCCATTTAATTGTATAGAAATAAAACACAACTTAAGAGCTTGCTCCCCTCCTGCCAAATTCTTCCTGAGCAGAGTCTCTAGCTGCCGGGAAAACACAAGAGGCTCCCGGTCCTAGCCACTAGCCCAGGCCAGCTTCATTTTCTGGCTGTGAGCTTTGGAGGATTTAGAAAACAAGCTCTTCACTATGTGAAGTGGCACCGATTTCCCACTGAGATACAGCTTGTTGTGGCAGTCTGGCAGCCAGGGCCCCGAGCCCCAGTCTCTGCCCTCCCCTTTCTTGAGCATCCAGACATAGGCCATGATATAGCCAGTCATGAAGGCATCAAAGCCGGCTCGGTGAATGCCCCCCTCCGAATGGCTTGCCGGGGGCTCCGGGTGCTGCCCGGCGGAGGACGCAGCTGTAGTCCCAGCACAGTTCTCGCGGTGGGCAGCTGAGCTTTGCTCCTCGGTGCCCACCTGCTGCCCTTCTACTTGGTCGCTGTCCAAGGGGCCTCCTCTGGCAGCAAGGCCCCCGTCTGATTCGAGCGGGGAGACAGCTGAGCAAGTGCTGCTCTCCAGGTCTGTGGCACCCCCCCCATCCTCCTCCATCTTGACGTCTGTAGCACTATCAGATCCAGGCTCCCGTTCCATGTCAATCGAACTCTCCACCTCCTCCCTGGGCTCGCTCCCTGCTGGCTCTGCATGAGCAGGGACCGTCCCGGCCGCCAGGCTGCCCGGACAGCTTTGTTTCCGCGGGGGCCCGTCCTCCCCGTTCTGAGCCACCTCCATGTGCTTTTCCCTTCCCGGACTTCCCTGCTCAGACTCTTTCGGGGGCTCCCCTGCATTCTTCCGTCGCCTCCACCTCTGCTTCCGTTTCCTCCGCTTCTCCTCTTTAAAGCGCTCGTCCTCGTCGAGAATGAGGTCAATGTTGTGCGACTGGGAACACTTCACCCCGTTCGGACACCAGCCGTAGGCCTGGTGGGAAAGGCACATGTCAGAAGCAGCCACAGGAACACGCTACTCTACCCAATGCGGAGAGGGAGAGGGGGGGGTGTCTGCCCTGGGCGTTTCTCACAGCCTGATGCTCATGGCTGCCTCTCTTGGGGAACAGCAGCAGAACAGGCTGTGGCCTGCGCCATCTGCACTCCTTCCTGGTGGGCTACACAGCAGCTGTGAACCAGGATGTGGAGGGGCCCAGAAGGGGATTCTCCCTAGGAAGTGCTCTGCACGAAGGAAGCTGGACACACACACACACACACACACTTGGGGGGGGGGGGGGGGATTAAGACTTTCTTAGAAGCCTCGGAACCGGCCATGGTCAGACGGGCGCTTGCCAGTCCGTGGCGTTACACCACAGATGAACTGGTTCCAAAGCGTAGGAGGCTGGACACCACCTCAGGCCAGCGGGCCATCCAGTTCAGCAGCCTGCAGACAGTTCCTTCTCCCTGCGGGAAGGTATCAGAAACCCTCCTGGAGGCAGCTGTGGGGTAACCTGCCCCAGAGAGTTCTCTTAGCCCCCACTAGTTAGAAATTGGCACGTCCCCTGAAGCAGGAGTGTTTCCATCCCCTCCAGAACAGTTTCAGTGATACCCCATGAGCCATATAAGCAGGGCTCACCAAGCGGCGGCGAGCCCCACTCGCCAGCTGCACGGTTTCGTGCGGTTCTGCGCATGCGCAGATTGCTCTGCGCCGGCTCTTCCGGGTTGTAATCTACTCGCCATGGGCCAGTAGTTTACATTATTTGTCGAGCCCTGCATTTAAGTGTCCAATTCCTTCCTGAATCAACAGAACTTATGGCTCGCCCTGTGGCAGGGAGTTCCAAAGACTAACGTGGATTGTAAGAATGTTTCCTTTTCAGTTACCTGCATTCTACCTTTCAGTGTCATTGTATGAGGAAACCGGCTGAGCAAAAGGTCCCATTCTATCTTCCCCACACTGCTTATTTTGCATGCTTTTGGCTTTTTCCACTTCTGCCCGCAGGACCCCGGTGCTAATGCTACTCACTGAGAACGTTTCACAGACCGGGACCTTATTTGTGTCGGCCACGTTGGGATCGGTGTCTGCCAGGGAGCAGTAGCGATAGTCTATGTATGGAGACATGCTCGCGGGGTAGTTACAAAACTCTATGGAGAGGTGCTGGCTGCTGGAATCCTTCCGCTTGCAATTCTCTCGTTTGCTGGAACACACAAGGATTTTGTTGGGAGCTAGGCGGTGGGGAGATTCAGCCAAAGGGAACCGTGCTCAGAGGCGGCATTTCGCTATCTATTTTCCTTGCCATGGGGCATGTTCAGTCCTTCCCTTTGGACCAAGAGAAGGCTCTTCCCATGCGCAGCAGTCTCGGGGCACTTGGCTAGCGCTGCTCAGAAGGCACGCACGCAGCCGTGGCACGCACCAGCATAACCTAGGGGATCAGTGCCAGGTGGCCGACTCCCGCTAGTGCCAGGGGAGTGCTAGTGAGCGGGAAGAAGAGAGCCTCAAAACAGAGGGAAGTCCAAGGGCTGCGCTAGAGACTAGGCAGTAGATTCCCACAGTTCCTGCCTCCTAGTTCCCAAAACAGGCTTTGAAACCACTGGGTGAGGCGGAGGGGAGAGATTCCAACAGGCTGCACCACTGCCAGTTCAGGGCCACATTCCCACCGAAGCTAAAGCCCAGGGCAGGGTGTGGAGCAACGCAGCACTGGGGCTGTTAGCTATGGCAGAGACAGGGGAGGGACATGGCTGCTTCTGACTCAGGCCTGCCAGGAAACACCCCCAGCAGGAGAATTCTGGGTGGGATGAAGGGAACGCTCACACCCCGGAACAAGGAGCACACCCCCCTCCCGGGGAAAGTGAGACCTGTCAGACCCCCGTGGGTTCAGGCCATGGCAGAGAAAGAGGCCTAACACTGTAGAATCTGGCACCTGTTTGCAGGGCAGCAGAAGGGCCATCCAGCAACCACTCAGATTTTCAACACCAACATTTCAATTTCACCTACAACTGCCCTGACTCCTCTGCTGGATCATTTAACAAGGGGATGCTTCCATGAGCTTGTTTTGCACCTGCGCTCTATGGAAATTGGAGTTTGTCCTCCTACCCCAAGGCTGAAGCAGGAACAACAGGGGAGAGGCACAGAGCAGACCCACAGGAGCATCTCAGAGCAGAATTTCCAGGTGGTGCGAGCAGGGTCGCGTAGGAAGACCCACAGCTGTGGGTGTCTGGAAGCCAACAAAGTCTCTCCCAAGCCCTCCAAGTGCACAAGGTATCACCTACCATTTCTTGTAGGCGTACTCCAGATAGGAGGCTACGAAGCGGGCCTCAAACTCCGAGGCGTACTTGGTATCATATATCCCCGCTGGGAACATCTCTGAAAGGTCGGCCGTGAAGGTGCCCAGGCTGTCAGGGAGGTGGGCATAGAAGCACTGGTAGAGGAACACCAGGTCTATCAGGCCGTTGTGCAGAATGAGGGGCTTCTTTGCTCGGATCAGCTCCAGGAAAAAAGCACGAACATTCTGGCTCTGGTTCTCATTGCCCTGGTGAGGGAAGGGGTCCAATTAGTGAGCCTGGATCTGCCCAGCCAGCTGTGCTTACCACCGGCTCACGCCCCCCACCTGGCTGCCTGTCCTAGCCTCGGTTACTAAGGCGAGACTCTGCCACTGCGCCTTCTGGACAGGGGGAAAGAGGCTCCCAGCAAAACACAGCACCCTCCCCTGGTCCTCGGGATTAGCAAGCCACCAGCACTGCTACTCAATCCACAAGGCATTTCTGTACACCTGTCCAGGTGCTGCAGAGAACTGTGGGAAACGGATGTCTCTCTATCCACTAGGACCTTATCAACAGCCCCCACCGCCGCTGGAAGTCGCTTCGGGGCTCACGCACGTCACCATCACCAATGCAACTTCAACCCCTGAGGAAGCTTGGGAAGCCGAACGGAGCACGCAGGCAAATCACAAACTCCTTGTGAAAGCCCCGAGGCGGAAGATCCCTGGCTTCGCTTTCCCACAAAGCTCAGGGGCAGCTTCCACACAAGCTATGGCAGATGGGATACTTGGTGCACAGTGTGGGACTCTGGTCACCCAAACCAGAACATGGGCCATACAGCAACTCAACGCCTGATATACCATATGAAAGCGGCACACAGCAAGACACTCTGCTATTCCAGACACAATTACCTGGCTTAACCATTGACGTGTGAACGTACAGCTTTGTTGCTCTCCGTTTACATCAGCCACAAGAAGAGTGAGAAGTGCTTTGGGTCTCCTAACCAGAGCAGCACAATCCACCTCCGCCTCCCTCCCTAACGACAGCTCCAAACCCCAAAGTTTCTCCCTTTCCGAAAGCCTGAAGCGGACAGGGCTGGCGGTGAGATTTCCTCCTCTGGCGTGGAGGGCTGTACCTGAGCAGCCATTAGAGTGGACCTGGAGGACAAAACGGGACCACAAGGCAGGAGCTCTCCCCAGTGCACACAGGTACCTTGTCATTGCCCTTGTGGTAGGGAATCCCCTGCGCGTACTGCTTGTTGAAGTCAAAGCCGTGCTGCACCAGGAACTGAACCGACTGAGGCTCGATGACGTAGTCCTCCATGCACAGCAGGGTCAGGTTGTAGATTTGGGAGAGGTACGTGTTCTCGGACTGAAGAGACAAAGCAACAGGAGAACATTAGCCAGGCTGGTAAGACAAGTCATACAGCAAACAGCCAAGACCTGGGGCCTCTAAGCAGCTGGGCGGGAACAAGGCATGGGAACTCAAAGCAACGTCTCCCACCACTCACCTTCTACGGCCCAGTCCACCCACAGACTCAGACCTCCTGCAATGTTCCAAGGGGCTTTGACTTCAATGAGAGCTGGTGCTGGGCTCCTCCTGTGAGCACCTTAAAATTCAGCTGCCTACAGAAACATGCCCTAGAAGTGACCTACTGACACACGCATCTCAAGCACAGCCAACCTCTGAGAGCCAGAAGCAAAGCAGCATCCTATGAAACCTTTAACTCACAACATAAGAACAGCCAGACTGGGTCAGACCAAAGGTCCATCCAGCCCAGTGTCCTGTCTGCCAACAGTGGCCAATGCCAGGTGCCCCAGAGGGAGGGACCCGAACAGGTAATGATCAAGCAATCTCTCTCCTGCCATCCATCTCCACCCTCTGACAGAGGCTAGGGACACCATTCCTTACCCATCCTGGCTAATAGCCATTTATGGACTTAACCTCCATGAATTTATTTAGCTCTCTTTTTTAATCCCTGTTATAGTCCTAGCCTTCACAACCGCCTCAGGCAAGGAGTTCCACAGGTTGACTGTGTGCTGCATGAAGAAGCTCTTCCTTTGTTTGTGTTAAACCTGCTGCCCATTAATTTCATTTGGTGGCCCCTAGTTCTTATATTATGGGAACAAGTAAATAAGTTTTAAAATATAAAACATGGAGACAGAACTGGAAGGGACCTTGAGAGGTCATTGAGTCCAGTCCCCTACCCTCATGGCAGGACCAAGTACCAACCCTGACAGATTTGCGCCAGATCCCTAAATGGCCCCCTCAAGGATTGAACTCACAACCCTGGGTTTAGCAGGCCAATGCTCAGACCACTGAGCTATCCCTCCCCTCCTTATTCACTTTCTTCACTCCACTCATGATTTTACATACCCCTATAATTTTTCCCCTTAGTCTCCTCTTTTCTAAGCTGAAAAGTCCTAGTCTCTTTAATCTCTCTTCACATGGGACCCGTTCCAAACCCCTAATCATTTTAGTTGCCCTTTTCTAAACTTTTTCTAATGCCAGTATATCTTTTCTTAGATGAGACCACATCTGTACACAGTATTCAAGCACGTACGGTGACGTGCGTGAGTCCAAAAGGGCTCTCGCGACTTCTAGCAGCGGTGGGGGACGTTGATAAGGTCCTAGTGGATGGGAAGACGTCACTATCCTAAGTCACTAGTTCCTGCTGCGCCTTGTCCAGCTTTGATGGCAGATAGGAGTGGTTTGAGCAGGCAACGTACCTTGTCTGGGAGCTGTTTGAAACACGCGACTCCTAAAGACAGGACGGAGCGTGTCCTGGCAGCATTGCAGACAGCTTTGTATCTCTCCTCAATACATCTGCATTGAGAGAGGAGGGAGCGGTTAGCTGGTGCAGCAAGAAGCAGACACGTCGCAATGACCAGACAGTACTCTTCTCCTTGAGGAACAAACTACTACTGATGGCAGCTACTCCTAACCACTCTGATGGCTTCAGGTTTGTGTAGCAGATTCTAGTCTCCTGCTCCCCTACTTTAATGAAGGGCCTTAATTCTGGGTCCTAATAGATTGCTGTTGCTGCTCCTGTCTCCCTTTTGCTCTGTATAAAGTCTCTGCACCAGGGAGACCAGGCTATTCCCACTCCCTTTTCATAATCACAAGCAGCTCGAGGTCCAGGATGGGCGAGAGCACAGCACAGAGCTACCTGGAAGAAGGTGAGTCCAGGTTAGCCCCTCTGCATTCTCAGCACGGGAAGCAGAACCATCACTCAAAAAGGCTGAGGACCTCTGGTCCTACATAGCAGTAGTTCAGTCAGAGCTTTCAGTTCTGTGAACTACACAGTAGCATCTCTTGCATCAGTCAGCAACCGCCACAATCACAAGGCTGAGACCAGCTCTCTCCCAGCCCCACCATCTGGAATCCCGCTTTCAGCAGACTCTCCCAGTGACAATTTCCAGAAGGAACAGTGCTTGCAAGGTGGCTGCTAGCCCTGCTCTCTTCTACCAGTGGGAGAGAGCATGAGGGTAACAGCAGGAAGAGGCTCCTTCCCTAACAGCATGAGTAAAACCAATTTGGCACCAAGGCACCCTGGGAGATATTTCAAGTAGGAAAATGGATGCAAGTTTGAATACAGCGTTCCATCTAGGTCTGACATTTGCTAACAGCATATCACTTACTGGTTTAGCAGGCTCTTCCTTGCTCCAAGGCCACTTAGCTCCTGCAGAGAGAGGGGATTTGGTTAAGAGGAAGGAACATGAAGAACACTAAAGTCCAATGTGAAGATTAACATCTCCTCTGAGTGAATTAATTACTGTCCCACAAACTGTTAAGAGGCAGCTAAACTAACTAGATGCCAATTTAAATTTTGCTGCACATTTGACACAAGAATGCTCTCCTTCACCTACAGACAGATTCTGCTACATCACACGAGACAGAAGGGTGCTTCAGATCAACCACTATGCCCTTTGGGATGCAGGACCTGAAAGGAGTTAAACAAGGATGGCTCCCCTGGGATACTGCACACAAGTCTGGGCAGCATATTATGAAAAGGACAATGAAGAAGCTAGCACAAGTAGGATAAAAGATCTCATGGATTCTATGAAAAGTGGCTTGGAAACTTAGGTGTATATTCACCAGTAAGAAGATTCAGGTGGGCCCTTACTGACTGATAACCTGGGCATTCAAAGAAGAGTAAATCCTCCAAAAAAATAGGCCAGCAAGTTTACATCAAGGAGAGGATCAAAAAGAAGCCAGGGGAGGGCTGGGTGGAATTCTGGAGAAAGAAGTGTGTGAAACGGATGCCCAGAGACAGCCACAAGCATATCAACCAGGCACAAGGACAGTGGGGGAAACTAGCTAGGACTATGCAGAGACAGCACCTCTCCTCCCATCCCCAAAGCTAGCAGTCAGATAAAGAGCTACACATCTTCGACTACTTCAACCTCGAAGTAAGGATCCTCATCCCACTCACTGTGTCAACCGCGATGAAGCTAGAGGTTTTTATGGCCAGGAGCATGGATGGCCACAGCTCCCTGAAGTTATCACTCTGGACATCAATGACAGGTACTTTGGAGCAGGTCATCTTCAGGCAGGTCGTGCTGCTTCCAGAAATAAGAAAGAAACTGAAGTTACTTAAAACTTCAAGGAGTCATCGACCCAAGAGAACTGGCCCCCAGCAGAACATGCTCGCGATGCTGAACATTCTTGTGCAGAGACAACCCCGGCTGCGCTCCCCACCAGGAACGCCGGCCCCTTTCAGCCCGGCAGAAACAGCCTCTCCCCTCAGTGGCGCAGCGAGGCCCAGGGCCCAGCCCTGTGCCCAGCAGCCCGAGGGGGCTGCCCTGGTGGCGCAGACTCCTCCGGGGCGTCCAGCAGCGCGAAGGGCGAATCTCCCCGCAGAGCCAATTCCCAGCCAGGCTTTGCCAGTGGGGCCCAGAGCCACAGCCCCTCCCTACGGGCGACAGGCCGGGGGGGGGGGCATTTTGGCCCCGCCAGGGCCAAGAGTCACCCTGCCCCCCTCGCTCTCCTGGGGCTGCAAAGCCCCCGCACTCCCCCCTGCTGCAGCCCCCCCCCCGCACCCTCCTCGCCAGCGCCCCTCCCCCCACGACAGACAGCCCCCCCCCGGCCGGGATAAGCGCCCCTCCCCCATAACGCCCCCTCGCTCTCCTGGGGCTGTAAAGCCCCCGCACTCCCCCCTGCTGCAGCCCCCCCCCCGCACCCTGCTCGCCAGCGCCCCTCCCCCCACCACAGGCAGCCCCTCCCCCATAACGCCCCCTCCGCGCGCGGGCCCCACGCAGGCCGCAGTGCATGCCGGGACCCGCTACCCCGGGGCTCCCCGGCCCGACGCACCGCGGGGCGCGCTGGCGGAGGAGGCCGCTGCTCCCTCACGGCGCCGCCATGGTCGCGCTTCCGGAGCTGCGGCCAGGGCGGGTCCTTCCCTGGGGGCGGCGCGCTCGGGCTGCCCGGGTAGGTGCCTGACTCCGGCTCGCTGCCGCCAACGCACTTTCGTATTCATCAGGCGTTCGGCAGGGGCAGCCCCGAGCGCGAGCCAGGGCCTGGTGAGAAGCCGGGTGGGGGAGGAGCCAGGTGCCCTCGGAGACGCTGATTGGCTAATGATCCCCTCCCTCCTCACACACAACGCTCCTTCCCGCCACAGGCTGTACCTGACCGCGAGCCGGCCCCCTGCGCCTCTCTCTGATTGGCTCCTCCGCGTCCGGGAGCGGCTCTGATTGGCTCGCGCGGGTGCCCGGGAAAGCGGGGCGCGCGGAGCGAAGCTGGGGCGGTAAGGGAAGGCCCGCGCGCCGGGCCCTGCTGCGGGGCGCCTCCTTCTGCGCGCCTCGCTTCAACCCCCCCCCGGATGCCCAGTTGTTCCTCCCACCCCGGGATGCACGTGCCCCCCCCGTTGCCCCTCCCCCCCGGGATGCACGTGCCCCTCCCACCCCGAGATGCACGTGCCCCCCCCCGTTGTCCCTCCCACCCCGGGATGCACGTGCCCCTCCCACCCCGAGATGCACGTGCCCCCCCCGTTGTCCCTCCCACCCCGGGATGCACGTGCCCCTCCCACCCCGAGATGCACGTGCCCCCCCCGTTGCCCCTCCCCCCCAGGATGCACGTGCCCCTCCCACCCCGAGATGCACGTGCCCCCCCCCGTTGCCCCTCCCACCCCGGGATGCACATGCCCCCCCCCCCGTTGCCCCTCTCCCCCGGGATGCACGTGGCCCCTGGGTGTCTGGGTTCCCCCCCCAACATGCCCGGTGCCAGCGGGAGGTGCGCGCGGTGTCCGTGGCCCCGTGGGAGGCCGCTGTGCTAGGGTTGGGGGCTGGTGCAGCTGCGAGGGTCCTAGCGGCGTCCCCGTAACTGCAGCCCCTTCCCTCTCTCTCCCGCAGCCTGGCGATGAGCAAGCTCCGGGCAGCAGCTGGCAGCGGGCGGGGGCTCCCCCAGGGCGCAGGGGAAGTGAGGAGATCCCCACGCAGGTGCAGGGAGAGCCCCTCGTCCCAGAAAGGTGACAGGCTGCAAGGATCTCATGGGGGAACTGCAGCGTGGGTGGCTAGCCACGTCCCGAGTAGGTGCTGGTGCCTAGGGATGCCGGCAATCAAATGATATTTTGTAAATAAAGCTCTGTCCCTTGAGGCTGCATCTTATTCATTCTGACCATTGAATGCTTTCACTCTCTGCTGCTCCTAATGTCACTGCTGACCTCTGGGCTCAGGCCTGCGCGTCAGTGCCGCTCAACCCTCAAGTGCCATTATGAGGCTCCTTGTCTCAGTAAGGACAGCTCAGCAGTGCTCTCTTTGGGATGCGAGGCTCAATCTGGGCTGTTTCTTCCTCGTGCACTTGGAGTGACCAAGACTTCACAAAGTGAGCTTGGTTAACGGCTTGGCTATGTTGTGTGAGCTGCGGATTGCAGCTGCCCCATACAGAGGTGGGTGAGCGCTGCAAGGCTGAGAGCAGGGTTCCCTGTAAGCTGTGCACTTGTGTGGCCACTCAGGAGAGAGTCCAGTGCTGCCCAGCTGTTTAGCAGAGCGCCCCCACCTTTTGTTTCTACTGGTGGTGCACATTTGCACATGCCTTCATCCGTACATAACAAACGTGTTCCACGTATGGGCGGAAAAGACTAGAGGCAATAATGGCTGGGAGCAGTAAAAATAGTTGAAAGCTTATTTTAGTCACTGAAATCAGATTTGCCTTTGATACACACAGGGAGCTGCCTGCCAGTCACTTTTTCAGAAACACATAACACTTTAACCAAAAGTTTGTGCTGCCTCCTTTTTTCAACACTGTGGTTGCACAAAATATTCTGTTTGGTTTCTGGTCAGTTTCTCGGCCTCCTTTGCTAGCCCCATGTTGTTTGGGCTTCCTCACCTCTGATATAACAAATTCTTTAGTAGGCATGATATTTCTTTCTTTCTTAGCAGGAAGCTTGTTCTGGTTAATGCATCCCGCTGAGCATAGAGAACCCAGTCATAGAAGTTTTTACTAGTTAAATGTTGGCATGCCCCTTATTGTATGAGACACATGTATGAGACACATGAGAAAACCAGTCCCTACCCTGGGAAAGGTACAATCTGAGAGACACAGAGTCAACTAGATGCAATGGGAGGCCCAGGTAAGGGTGGTAAATTGGAGACTTTATTTCTAATCTCACATGTCTCTCCAGTTCTGTAAGGTTTAGGAGAAGAAGGCATTTGATGAGGGACAGTATTTGGGAGTCTGGTAGAAATGAGGCTTTGGGGGTGAATTTAGGATTGTAGAACTGTGGCACACTGAGACCAGGTGGATCCTGGAAACTGCTAATGAAAGCCTTTTGGGGCCACACACCCTTCAGGGTCTAGTGCAGGGGCTTGTCAAGGCTTTTTGTTTGTTTATAGTAGGCAAAATTTGTTTCCAAATGATGTAAAAACCTTCTTCACCTCAGTAATGAAAGACCATCCCAGCCCTACACCTCAAAGCTCCTTGAACCACCGGTCCTGTCTTCTGACTGGCATTTTAATGTCTCCTTGCAGGCATGCCTCCTTCAGTTTCTGCCCAGCAGTCCGCGTACCATCTCTTCAGCCGCCCAGCTGAAATCGAGGCCTTTCGGAAGAATTTGCTTGCCTGGTACGACAGATGCAAGCGCGACCTTCCTTGGAGGAATCTGGTACGGCAGGAGCAGGTCACTGCAATACGTGGTTGGGTTTCTCCCAATTTAAAAGGGTGCTGCTGTGGTGCTCAAAGTAGTGTCCTTCCTTACGAACCTATCAGTTCACGTTAAAACCAAAGGGGCATCTGGGATCACATAGTGGGGAAAGATACAGAAGTGGCTTGTTTCCTTCAACTTGGGTCCTGCGTGTAGACGTGTGTGTTTCTAGTCAGTATTTTCATCCTTGGCCCCATCTGTTGGGTTTGAGCAGCCAGTGCTGCAGGGAGGTTTGCATTAATCCTTAGCCACTGACTGCTTGCCTGTTCGTTTGTCTTCCCTTGTGGCTGCAGAATGTTCTGTAGTTCCCACTTTGGGTCAGCGCCAGCTCTCATCTCTGTCCTTGCTCAGCCCACAGCAGCAAATGCATTGGCTTGTTCTGAGCTGGAACGGCTGCTGCGGTCAGAGCTGAACTTTCAGTGCTGTGCTGAGAATTGTGTGAGGCTACTGTAGTCCCATTTAAACATTGACAGTGCCGGTACCTACATTCTGGAGGGAAGGGGAGGCTTTTGAGAAGGGTTCTCTGTTGGGATTCTAAACCTTCAGGATAAACTTTTAGCTGGAGTGAGGTCTAAGAAAATGTATGAAATTCGCTCATGCCAAGATCAAGAGAGATTGCAGCCAATTTGTTGTTAGCTTTCAGTTGGTCAAACCAAATTCAGCGTTAATGGAAACTTCTGGACCGGTCTTTTCTTTAGATAGTATCTAAATTATGCATAGAAAACAGGCTATTGTTCATCTTTTCTTATTTGCATATGTACATTTTGTATGCATGTATGTAAATGTTTCCTGTGCTGCTTAGGTCCTGTTGTCTGAAAAGCCGTAGCCCTGACCCTCTAACCTGCCTGGGCATCGACCTTGCTAAGAACTCTCGGCAAGAACAAAGTGTTTACCAGGAAAAGGTTTTGGGTGGAGTTGTTTACAGCTGGCCAGCAATGTTTCTAATCTTTTCTAGCCATGTGCAGATTTTTTACATCTGTGTATGGAATACATTTTTATGTGCACTGAGGCTTGTGCAAATGTGCACCCCCGGTAGAAACAAAACCTAGCTGTGGGCACTCAGCTTACAGGGAACACTGGGGCCAGTAACAGTTTGAAGCTGTGAATCCCAGATCTCTTGAGATTCATATAACGGCTCCATTTAAGGAGCTCTTATACTTAAGATAATTTTTACATGTATTTTGTCTGATGCGAGGGATCAGATACCAAACACTTCCCAAGAGAAGCTGCTTTTCTGCAAGCTCACTGGTGTCATTTCAAACACTGGTGGAGTCTCACTCAGGCTGAATTGGATGCTCCCTCTTTAGTACAAATGCCCCTATCCAAACAAGGTGTGCGGCCCTTTTCCTTTTCCCCATTGCTCCCTGGGCAGAGTCTGGAGCTAAGTGGCTCTGCCCTGTTCCCTGAAATTCCCTCTTCTTTCTTCAGGCGGCCAGCGAACCAGATGCTAACAGAAGAGCATATGCAGGTGAGACAGAGCACAGGCCTACTGCTCGGGCTGCTTTTCTGTGGGGTGCTTGAACAGGAGTGTTGTGAGCATGATACGAGAAGTCATTCTTCCGCTCTACTCTGCGCTGATCAGGTCAGCTGGAGTGTTGTGTCCAGTTCTGGGCACCACATTTCAGGAAAGAGGTGGAGAAATTGGAGAAGGTCCAGAGAAGAGCAACAAAAATGATTCAAGGTCTAGAAAACATGACCTCTAAGGGAAGGTTGAAAGAATTGGGCTTGTTTAGTTTAGAAAAGAGAAGACTGAGACGGGATGTGATAGCGGTTTTCAAGTATCTAAAAGGGTGTCACAGGGAGGAGGGGGTAAAATTGTTCTACTTGACCTCTAGGTTGGACATTAGGAAAAACTTCCTACCTGTCAGGGTGGTTAAACACCGGAATAAATTGCCTAGGGAGGTTGTGGAATCTCTATCACTGGAGATATTTAAGAGCAGGTTGGCTAGACATCTATCAGGGATGATCTAGAGCAGGGCTACTCAACTTTGGAAACCCCGTGGGCCACAAAGATACTCACGGCCCGTGCCGAGGTCCACAACTGGAGTGTGGTTGCATAAACATGCAAATATATATGCAAATAGCTTCTTTCACACTGATGGGCATGAGTATAAAGATTAAAGCAAGACTACACAACCCACAGGCCCCATTTAAGTCAGTTCTGCTGATATTAATACAATGCGATATTTACCCGATCGCCACCCCTATGAGAGCACTTTGAATGAGCAATGACAGTCCAGGAATTTAATTACAAAAACACATCTCAACAGAAGACCATTTTATTGACCACTTTTGTTGTTTTGGCTCCCCACCCGCAGGCTGTGTGTTGAGCCCTGCGTAAACCCAAACCGCACCGCAGGCCGCAAACAAACGGGCCGCGGGCCGTATGTTGAGTTGCCCTGATCAGGACGGTGCTTGGTCCTGCCGTGAGGGCAGGGGACTGGACTCGATGACCCCGCGAGATCCCTTCCGCTTCTAGTGTGCTATGGTTCTTGGCTAGAAAGTGTCCGAGCGCAATGTGGGCATAGAGCATGCTGAGCTGGCAGGGTGCATTGTGGGGGGTGGCGGCTTTGCGGCACAGAATAATACTCTGAATAAATGACGCTGCCCACCCCAAAACCAGGCGCAGCCCACAGCTCCTCCAGCCTCTTTCTGCAAGAGGCCAGCAGCGTGGCACGGACCCAGCATCACAGGGAGGATGCTGGACTATAAGACGCTGCTCCCATAGGCTCAGAGGGCCGGGTTTGAGAGATGCCTGGGAGCAGCATGATGCAAATGCGGGAAAGGTGGTTGCCAGCGGATCATCCGGGCAGTCACTGGGGATACATTCGTGGCCCCAATTCTAAGCCTGCTTCAGGAATCGGGCCAGTGCCAGCCATGGGGGGGCTCTGCTGCCCAGAGAGGCCTCATGCAAAGGGGCAGGCCCCGGGGTGGAGGGAAGGTGCCTTCCAGTCCACCCGGACACCCTTGCTTTCCCTTTGTGCCTGCAGTGTGGGTGTCAGAGATCATGCTGCAGCAGACGCAGGTGGCTACGGTGATCGACTATTACAACAGGTGGATGCAGGTGATTGTGCGTCTGAAACCTCGGTCATTGCACGTCTCATGGCCGGCCTGCGGGTCCGCCCTGCGCTCATTGTGCTCTGCAGGCCCGGGCCAGCGAGCGACCCCCTCTCTTTTCTTTGCAATGTAGAAATGGCCCACGCTGCAGGCCCTCGCCAGAGCTTCCCTGGAGGTGAGACTCCCCCCTCGCAGGGGGGCTGAAAACACTGCCTTGGAGCTTTAATCCTGGGCCTGGCGTGACTGCTCCTAACCCCTGGCTGTGTGTCTTGGGAACAGGACGTGAATGAGCTGTGGGCAGGACTTGGCTACTACTCCCGAGGGAAGCGGCTGCAGGAAGCGGCACGGAAGGTACCCTGGTGGGGGGCGATTGTGGCGGGACGGGGTATTGCCATAGGGCCCGCTGGCAGGTGCGGGGGAAAGCCCAGTGCTTGGCTCCGTCCCCCCAGTGCAAGCCAAATGCGCTGGAGCAGCATGTGACTGATGTGTCCATCGCGCCAGGTAAACCCCCCAGCTCCCATTGGGAGGTGTCTGGTCTCTGCTGTTCCACACGGATTCCCCTTTTACCCCCCTCTCCCCTCAGGTGGTTTCCGAGCTGGGAGGTCAGATGCCCAAGACGGCCGAGGAGCTGCAGAAGCTGCTGCCGGGGGTGGGGAGATACACGGCGGGAGCCATCGCCTCCATCTCGCATGGGCAGGTGACGTGAGCCGGCATTGCCCAGGGCGTCAGGCTGCGCTGGCCTTGGATTGCGGTGGGGCTCGTGGGCTCCTCAGCTGGTCTGGGGAGCGTGTGTCTCCCTGTGGCTGCTCTTAGCAGCTCGTGGCCCCTCCTTGCTCCAGGACAGCTGTAGTGCTGCTTGCAGCGTTCCTCCTGCCCGACTGACCGCTGGGCTCTCTGGGCACCGAGGGGAGTCTCGTGCTGCCATGTGGGCACTGGGAGCCCAGAGGGGGCTCCAGTCATCCTTGCTGCACCTCCCAACAGACCTGGCTGGGCCCTGTGATCAGCCTGGCCAAATGCCCTCCCATGCGCACACCCGTGTCCTGACCGCAGCTCTCCTGTCTGTCGCCAGGCGACCGGCGTGGTGGATGGGAACGTGATCCGAGTCCTGTGCCGGGTCCGATGCATTGGCGCCGACTCCAGCAGCCCGGCTGTCACCGACAGACTCTGGTAGGCGATTGTTCTTGTCCCGGGGGGCTGTAATACACACAGCAGGGGGGGCGTAGGGGGATCGGGAATGGGAGGCAGCCTTTCGCCTCTGCTTACCAGGTCATACCAGGTCATTGAAGCAGTCAGTCGCCTTGGAGCACAACCGAACAGCGCTAACCCGGTGGGCGGTAGTTGGCCCCGTGCAGGGAGCAGGCAGCAATTGGGTCGGCCCTGGAGATGAAATTCCCCCTGCTGCAGCACCAGATTGTGCCTACGGGTGTGTGCACCGGCACAGTCCCCTCACCAGCATCGGAGCCAGAGCTTATGACGTGCCGCCTGGTCAATACCGCCTGAGCGACAGCGAGATCTGTCATGGGAGTGGCCATCTCGCCAGTCCAGGGCTGGGATTCTCGGCCCATCTAAGCAGAGGAGCAGCCTGCAAGTAACAGATGCCCCTGGCTTTCAGGGGTGGCTGGTCAATCCTGTGCCCCTAAGGCCAGCAGCCTCTAACTGCCACAGAGCTTGGGCTGCTCCTCTGCATGGGAACCGGGGGTTCGGAGCCCCCCAATCTCCATTGCCTCCCCGGGGGGGAGGCTGTGGGGAGCTCCTGGCCCTGTGACTCCCGCTGGCTCCTGTAAAGTAGAAGGAGCCTAGAGCACTAGCCCAGTGAACCAGAACAGCAAGCCCCCCGTGGCTGAGAATGGCTCCGCCCCTGTCCAGCTGGTGTCAAGGTTCCGACCCTCTCCCCAGCTGCCCAGTTGAGTGGGTGCCTGTTTGGGGTGGGCTGGGATCCCTGCCCCGTGAGTGGTAGGGATTGCTCCTGGGGCTAACCATGCCTGCCGGCCTGCCACTTCTCGCTGCTCTTCTTCCTAGGGATTTGGCCAATGCTCTGGTGGATCCAGCCCGGCCAGGGGATTTTAACCAAGCCATGATGGAGCTGGGAGCCACTGTGTGCTCCCCCAGGGCCCCTCTATGCACAGAGTGTCCTGTGAAGCAGCACTGCAGGGCACGTGGCAGGGTAGGTTGCATGGGGCTTCCCTGCGTTCAGCCCAGTCCCAGCAGGCCACTGGTCTGTATGTTGTCGGATGGTCTAGTCTGCACTCCTTCCTAGCACAGGCCAGTGAATTGTGCCCGGTCCCCCCTGCACGAGCCCACCCAGCTGTGTTTGGCTAAGGCGCGCAGTTATCTGAGTGCATAGCCAGCTGTACGGACTACACTCGCGGGGTTCAGGAGACCACGCGTATTGTCCGAAGACAAACCAGCACCGTCTGGAAGGGAGACGGATGCAGCCTCCTTCAGGGGAGCGGCTCGTCTCTCGCAGCATGTTCACCCCGCGCAGAAGGCGGAACCGTGCATTTAAGCGACCTGTGCAGTTCCCATGCAGTTTGATGAGTTACAGAGCTCTTGTGGCACTAAAACCCTGCCTGTCTGGCTTTGTTCTGTTCTTTTCCTGCCTCTCTCTGGGATGCTGCGGTTTAATCTCTCTCTCTATTATATTAATGCTGCGTGCGTAACACCCAGACTATGCCTAACATATAGGCATCTTCCGGAAAGGCTTCAGGTCTTGATGTAAAGACATCAGGCGACAGAGAACCCACCGCTTCCCTGAGTAGTCTGCTCCTGCTGTTCATCCCACTGGTTGTTAAAAGCTTGTGCCAAGTTTCTCATTTGAAACAGTGTCACCTCTTCTCACCCCCTTTTACCTGGCCCTCCCCAGTTCCCCTCTCCCCTTGGTGTTTAACCCACTTGCATGTATTCTGCCCAAGTCCCAAGACTTGGTCCCACATGAGCCAAGCTCTCTTCCGATGCGTGTCCGCTACGTCTTTATATGGCTGCTTCTCGTAGCATGACATCGGGGAGCAGCATGTGGCTGGTGCCAAATACAACGAGCACTGCAGCCCACTGCTGGGTGGGAAACGGCATAGGCACAGCCACGCTGGGTCCGATCGATGGTCCATCTAGCCCAGTGTCCTGTCTGCCGATGAGGGGCGGAGCCGAGTGCGTCCGTGGGAATGAACAGAACAGGGCAGCTTTGAGTGATCCACCCGCTGCCGGGTTCTGGCAGCCAGAGGGCCTGGGGCAGCCAGAGCAGGGTGTGCGCCCCTGAGCCTCGTGGCCAGTAGCCACTGGTGGACCTACCCTCCATGAATGGTTATGTAATGGCGATGGGTTGCCGGGTGGGGAATCCCGCCGGCCGCGGACCCGTCGCTGACCCTGCCCTCCTTTGCAGGTGGAGAAGGAGCTGGAATTTGCCTCCAAGAGGCTGCTGGGAAAAGCTGCCCCCAATGGCCCCCTGGTGCCTGACGTAGAGGAGTGTGGTAGGTGCTGGCTGGGGATCCTTGCTGTGTGGCCCAGCCCTGCGTAGAGCGCCTCCAGACCCCTTAGCCCCAGGCGAGCGCCGACAGGCGGGGAAGCCCCGTCTCGGGCCCAGAGCTCTGGCGGGCGCAGGCGAGAGCGGGAAGTGCCAGCAGGGGGAGCTGGGGCTCCTGGCAAACTCCCCTGCTGGCCGGTGGGGCTGGGGTGCCCCACATCCACTGGGTTACTCTGGGAGGACAGAGTCGCAGGGAGACTAGTTTGGGGTGTGGGGAGGGAGACACTCGGGCAGAGCTCCAACACCTTGGGGCGCCTCGTCCAGCTGATCCTGGGCCAACCCGGCACCTTCTGGGGACCCATATGACGGAGCTGCCTTCGGCACTGGGGTAAATGCAGCAGCGGCGGAGACGCCCGGCCTCCTTTCCTCGTGCCGCGAGCAGAGCCGGGACGCAGCCCAAGGTCCCCGGGTCGGATCGGGGCCGGTGCAGTGACTGACCCGGTGCTGCATCTGATTCACAGCCGCGGGCAGCTGCTCCTTGTGCCTCCCTGCCTCAGAGCCCTGGGACAGCAGCCTCGGCGTGGCCAACTTCCCCAGGAGAGCGGCCCGGAAGCAGCCCCGGGCGGAGCACACGGCCACATGTGTGCTGGAGAGGGGAGGCCACCCCGGGGAGCCAGAGTACCTGATCGTGCAGAGACCCAGCTCCGGTAACTCGCAGCTCGGGCGTGCGCCAGGGGGCGGAAGGGGCACTGGGCGGGGGGTCAAACAGGCGTCTGTGGGAGCCAAAGGATGCTGCCCTGTGGGAAGGCAAGTGCTGGGGCCGGGCTCACTCACCCCGGGGCCAGTGGCAGAAAACCCTTGCGTGAGCTCTGCCCAGTGGGTACATCAGCCTGCGGCACGGGCGATTTGATGCGGGGGCTATGGCAGTATGGGTCCTGGCTGCAAAGCAGGATGGGTGAGCAGCGGTGCTGGTGCCCCAAATCCAGCCACGCGCAAACGGGTCTGCACCGCTCTGGCGGCTACCCAGCACCTGGGGGTATCCGTGGGGCTCCTTCCTGGGCCTGACCCTGCTGCCTCTTCCCCTCACTTCCCACCTGTTTGCCCCCTGGGGGGAGTGCCCGAGCCCTGTGCCTGGACTGAGCAGTGCCCAGTGCCCTCTGGCACGTGGGGCACACGTGTCTCAGTTGGAGGGCGAGGGGGAAATCAGAGGGACATACCTTTGAAGGGACGACATCCTGCAGCCAGGCGCTTGAGACGCGCTCTGCCCCAAGGGGCTTTTCCGAGCGCTGGCCCTGGCCTGAGCAGAGGTGTGTCGGGCCCTGGGTGTGGTGAGGACCAGCTGCTGCCCCCGGCACCCTTCGGAGATAGAAATCCGTGGTAGTGCCGCATGTGGCTTGGCGGCCCATGTCCCATGTCCTGCCTCTCTCCCAGGCTTGCTGGCGGGGCTGTGGGAGTTTCCCAGCCTGCCCCTGGGACCGGGGCTGAAGGAGAAGCAGCAGCGGGAGGCGCTGCTGGGTCACGTTCAGGCCTGGGCAGGAGAGGCCGTGGCCAGAGGACGCCTACGGTTTGTTGGAGAGGTAAACGGGGCCATGCTGGGGTGGGTGAGGGGCCGTGCGGAACAGGGCAGGGGCCCCAGTCATCTGCAGGCCACACAGGGCCAGCAGCCACCCTGCTGCCGGGAGCACAGACCAGGCCTGGTGTCGGCCCAGGCCATTGGGGGCTGGATGGGGAGCAGAGGCCTGCAGGGCTCCGAAGGGAGTCCCCTGTCTGCAGCCAGGAAGGTGACGCCCAAGCTGAGAGTCAGGGGGCGGAGCCCAGGAATGGCTGGGCAGAGGGTCCCTGGCACCCTAGCCTGGTTGGGTGTTCTCTGCTCCCCCCATTACAGCCCCTCACAGGCTCTCCCCAGCCCGGTTGCTGAGTGTGGGCAGCCTGCGGCGTGCAGTGCAGCCAGAGGGGGGCGCCGTCACGCAGCCGCCGCTTCCCCCGGCAGGAGCCGCAGCTCAGCCCGTTTCCCTCCGTGCTCCAGGTCAGCCACGTCTTCTCCCACATTCACCAGACGTACGTGGTCTACTCCCTGCTCCTGCGCGGGGGCGCCGAGGCGGCCTCCAGCAGGCAGGACGGGGAGTCGGGGCGGCCGGCCTGCCGGTGGGTGACGCAGGCAGAGTTCCAGAAATCCGCTGTCTCCACTGCTATGAAGAAGGTATTTGATCCCCCCGGGAGTGGGGCGAGGGGCTCAGCCCTGTGTGACCCCCCCCAAACGCACCCCTCTTGGGATTACTGGTAACAGGTGGGGGGATTCAACCCCCATGTGCCCTGCCCCCCACTGGGGTCACAGCAGAGAGGGGTGGGGGCCAGCCTAGCACATCCCTCTGGCTTGCGGTGCTCCCTTCCTCCAGTGCCGCCTCTGGAGGGGTTAGCCCGGCTCTGTCTTGTGCCTCCCGCAGGTCTGGAAGGCGTGCGAGCGGCAGAGCGGCGAGGGGAGGGGGCCCAGCAAGGTGAGTACGTCTGTGTCTACAAGGGGGCAGCCGGAGCCATGCAGGCCGCAGGCCCCGCGACGTACAGGGCAGGGGTTCCCATGATGCTCTGCTTCGGCCCTGGCCGGGGGAGACTACTGCTGCGGGAGGGGATCAGTCTCCCACCCCCAGGACCATGTTCAGGGTCCCCTTGACCCTTCCTGGGCTCCCCAGGCCAGCAGCCGTAACCCTGCACGTGCGTCCCCTCTGCAGGGCCAGAAGCGGAAGCGGGGCCCGGATGCTTTGCACGCTGGCCAGCTGAAGGTGGACGCAGACAGCAGCCTGCCCCGGAGGCAGCTCTCCCTCCACGCCTTTCTCACGGCCCCTGCTGGGGAATGAGCACGGCCTCCCGCTCTGACCGGGCCTGCCCGGACCACGCCCAGTGGTGAGGCCTTTCTGGAGGGGAGAGGCTCCATCCATGCATTGCTTGGGCTGCAGTGACCGGCACCCGGCTGTCGGGGGCAGCCCTGAGTCACATGGGCGTAGTCCAGGGTAGCCAGAGACCCCCTGCGCTGTTGTTCCCTGCACGCCTTTCAGCCACCCCACCCCCTGGTGCTCCCCCCGCAAAAGGACCCCTGGGAGTGCAGGCTCCCTGGTGTTACTTCCCTTCCCTGGGGCCCGGGCCCGCCCCTAGCAGCAAGAGGGAGACACTAGCAGGGATGTGGGGTGGAGCAAGGAATCCAGCAGCTGCCCACGCAGGAGTCCTGCCAGGGGCACAGCCTGGGGCCGGGACTCTTCCCCGGAGCACAGGTAGCATGGGGGGGTCAGTCTGTGTGTGAATGCGACAGACACACGTCCGCTAAGAGCAAACAGTCCCACCCGCTGCTGAGTAATGGGGATGTGGGGCTGGACGGTGGCCCTAGACAAAGTGGGTGGACTGTTTCCAACAGCTGCCTGTCTCGTCCCAGCAGCCCTGTTCCTGGGCCACCCAGGGCCGGAGCCCCCGTAGAGCCGGCTGTCAGACGCTGCCGTCGCCCGGGGGATGGTTTGCTGCTGGCCCTGCCTTGGACACCGGCTCCTTCCTGCCTGGTTTTACTCAGTCTCCCGGCTGAGGTTTTAATAAATCTCAACTTTTTTCTACGAGCTTTTAAAAGCGGATTTTGGCTCCGTGTCATTGGCGCCCCCTCCGGCAACAGCGAAAGGGGAGCGAATGGCCTGGGGAGCCAGCCCCAGCCACAGGCAAAGGTCGCTGAGTGAGCGCTGGAGCCATAGTGCCAGACAGGAGAGGCAAGCGCAGAAAACGTGGCAGCTGGGCCATGAGGAGCGGGACAGTAACCGCCTTCTCCTAAAGACCATTATCACCCTGTGGCTCCATCCCCCCGCGGGCAGGCGGGCGGGCGGCCTGCCTGGGATCCGCCAGAGCAGCAAAAACTGGCACCCATGAGGTGAGCAGACGGGCTGCCCTGCCCCACGCCAGCCAGCGTCCCACGCAAGGCTCTGCTCTGGGGCTGAGCTGCCTGGTAACCCAGACCCGGCTCTTCCTGGACGTGATCAAGTCAATGACACCGCCACACCTCTCACCCACTGGCCACAAGAGGACACTGAACCGGGAAAATCTGTTCTCTGTTTAATTAGTCGTTTCCAGTGACCCACCCATCACTTGCCCCCTAAGGGAGACTCCTTGAGAGCCGCAGGAGTGTGAGAGGGAGATGGTGGGGGGGGTTGTCCTGTGTCCATTGGACTGAAAACCCGTAACAGGAACGTGGGACCTTGGCAAGGGCAGGCGTGAGGGGGGCTGGGAGGTGCCGGTGGGCATGCGCTGACCCCGCGAGGGCGCCACGCTCACACTTCACCCCGGGGCTGGGCCTGGCTGTTTGGGCCATGCCAGCTAAAGCCCGGCAGTGCCCCTTGGAAAACCACCTCACTGGTGCTGTGAGTTGGGGAGGGGGAGCTGTCCTGCTGCCCCAGAGGGGAGAGGAGGGGAGATGGTGGAGCAGGCAGGACATGGGCTCTCCAGCAGCCGGCCCTCAGCGAGAAGAAGCCCTGTGGCCCAGCCTATGGGTAGAGGCGTGAAGAGCCCTGAACTAAATGCAGAGCCCATTCCAAGACCAGCCGGGCTAGCTGCTCCCAGGGACTCCCCGGCCATTCCCATAGACCAGGGGTGGGCAAAAGAGCCTCTGTGGGCCGGATCCAGCCCACCAAGCAGGTGGATCTGGCCCATGGAGGCCCTGCTGCTCCCCTTCCCCCAGGCCAATTAGGGCCTAGGGAGGAGCCTTCAGTTGCTCCCCCGCCCCGCCCTGCCAGGAGCACATGGCGCTTTGAAGTGCCACAGGGTGGAGGGGAGAGCGGAGGAGGCTTGGCACGTTCCCCCACCCCGAGGCCAATCAGGGCCTGGGGGCGGGGAAGCTGCATGAAGCTTCCTTCGCCCTGCCCCGGCCCTGCCAGGAGCCTGTGGCACTTCAAAGTGGTACAGGCTCCTGGCAGGGTAGGAGGAGGCTTCTCACGCTCCCCTGCCCCCAGGCCCTGACTGGCCTCAGGGTGGGGGAGCGTGCCAAGCCTCTTCCAGAGTATGGGTGCCTAGTGGGAAGGGGAGGCAGAGGGGCTCCCCTTTCAGTTTAGGCCCTGCCCCTTTCTGTTTAGGCCCCACCTACTTCAAACATTTTTAAAGTGGCCCCCGGGCAAAAATTATTGCCCGCCCGCCATAGATTCTACTGCCCGCGCAACCACGTGGCTCTTGTGGTTGCCATGCTCCACCCCAGGGTGGGCACCGAGGGTGCTGGGCTCACGGTCCCTAAATCTAAGCTCCTGGGGTCCAAAGGAGCTGGATGAATGTGGGCCGTAACCCCAGCTCCTGGCCCAGGGGCATGAGAGCGGGAGCCCAGCATTAGCCAGCATGGGAGAGCGCTTGGGGGCTGAGAGTTGGCGGAGCAGGGCTGGGAGTGGGCCAGGGTTTGTCTCTGGAGTGGGAAGAATTGAACTTCCCCCTGAATCCCACCAGGGCAGACAGCACGTCCCAGGGGCTGGGGGGTTTAGTAGCTCCCAGCCTCCCTGTCTAACCAAACAGCTGGTCTGGCTCCGCCACCTCCCTGCCCCCTGGGGGAGATGGAGCATGCTGGAGCCATGGGCAGCCAGCCACCCTCGCTCACAGCCCCCAGCAGGCCTGGGCGGGGCGGTCTCTACTGCTGGCCCAGATAGGCCTGCACAGACTGCCACAGGGCCCGGATGTTGCCCTCCCCGAAGCCTGCGGCCCCCCTGCGCTCAATCAGCTCCAGGAAGAAGGTCTCCTCCGGGAAGATGGGCTTGGTGAAGATTTGCATCAAGTAGCTCCTCTGGCCAGGGCTTGAGCCTCTGGTGCCTCCCTCCCCTTCCCCAGCCAGCTCGGCGTCCAGCAAGATGCCGTGCTGGGACAGGAGCCGGGGGTCCTGCCCAGCATCTCGGATCTCCCGCTCTTTGCCCGCCTCGCAGTAATAGGCCCGGGGGGGTTCAACGAACCGCACGCCGGCCTCTGCCAGGGCCCGAGCCGTGGAGACCACGTTGGCGGCGTAGAGCCCGACGTGCTGGATCCCGGCTCCGCCGTGCTGCTCCAGAAAGGTGTCCACCTGGTTCTTCCCTTGCCCCGGCAGGGACTCGGCCAGGACGAACTTGCAGTCGTCTGACGGCACGGCCTCGCTGCCCTTGCGGTACCGCATGGCCGTCAGCCGCAGCCCTACGTCGCGCCCGCTGATCCGGTAGCCCTCGGCCGCATCCTCCTGCCGGTTCACCATGAAGCGCTGGAAGCCAAAGCAGCGCTGGTACCAGTCCAGCACGGCCCGGGTACTGCCCTGTGAGCAGGCGTAGGTGACGTGGTCGAAGTGTGTGATCTCGGCCGGGTCCCGTGGCCCCTCAGGCACGTCCCCCGTGATGCAGAAGCCAGGCAGAAAGGCCCCCCGGTAGCAGGAGCGATCCAGCAGGGTGTGGCTGACGTTCCCCACAATGGATCTCACCACGCAGTAGGTGACGGAGCCGCCGTCATCCGTCACGTTGGTGGGTGGGACCGCCAGGGGGCAGCCCTGTTCCTGGAGGTGTCGGGAGACACCATGCACGTCCTGCACCTCAAAGCACACGTTGGAGGCTGTGCTCACGGCGCACGAGGGGGCCACGTCATAGAAGAAATCCCCAGCGGCATGGCCCAGCGTGGGCTGCTGAGCCAGAGTGGGCCAGACAGATTCGGAGGGGGCCTCCCCCAGCCTCTCATTGACAAGGAAGACAGCGGCTCCTTTGCGGAAAGCCAGCTGCCGGGCCCGCACCGTCACCCGTGCTGCAAACAGGTGAAAGCGGAACTTACCCACCAGGTCACTGACCAAGGTGGTCCCAGCGGGGACATGGAAGGCAATGTGGGACAGCCGGCTCAGAGAGGCAGCCATGGCGTGGCAGGGTCAGACCAGGTGAGCTCTGCAAAAGAGAGAGAAACGAAAGCATACATCCCAGCAGCCAGGAAGGAGAGAATGGGCCCAGTGCTCTCTGCCACCCCCTGCTGGGAACAGAATCAGTCTGCCCTGCGCTGTATGGCCCTGTGCTCTCTGCCGCCCCCTGCTGGGAACAGAATCAGTCTGCATTGCGCTGTATGGCCCTGTGCTCTCTGCCGCCCCCTGCTGGGAACAGAATCAGTCTGCATTGCGCTGTATGGCCCAGTGCTCTCTGCCGCCCCCTGCTGGGAACAGAATCAGTCTGCATTGCGCTGTATGGCCCAGCGCTCTCTGCCGCCCCCTGCTGGGAACAGAATCAGTCTGCATTGTGCTGTATGGCCCTGTGCTCTCTGCTGCCCCCTGCTGGGAACAGAATCAGTCTGCATGCGCTGTATGGCCCAGGCTCTCTGCCGCCCCCTGCTGGGAAGAATCAGTCTGCATTGGGCTGTATGGCCCGGCTCTCTGCCGCCCCCTGCTGGGAACAGAATCAGTCTGCTGCGCTGTATGGCCCAGCGCTCTCTGCGCCCCCTGCTGGGAACAGAATCAGTCTGCATTGCCGCCCCCTGGGACAGATCGCCGCCCCCTGCTGGGAACAGAATCAGTCTGCATTGCGCTGTATGGCCCAGCGTCTCTGCTGCCCCCTGCTGGGAACAGAATCAGTCTGCATTGCGCTGTATGGCCCAGAGCTCTCTGCGCCCCCTGCTGGGAACAGAATCAGTCTGCATTGCGCTGTATGGCCCAGAGCTCTCTGCGCCCCCGCTGGGAACAGAATCAGTCTGCATTGCGCTGTATGGCCCAGAGCTCTCTGCCGCCCCCTGCTGGGACCAGAATCAGTCTGCATTGCGCTGTATGGCCAGTGCTCTCTGCGCCCCCTGCTGGGACAGTCTCTGCATTGCCCTGTATGGCCCAGAGCTCTCTGCGCCCCCTGCTGGGAACAGATCTTGCGCCCCTGCTGGGAGGCAATCAGTCTGCATTGCGCTGTATGGCCAGGCTCTCTGCTGCCCCCTGCTGGGAACAGAATCAGTCTGCATTGCGCTGTATGGCCCAGGCTCTCTGCCGCCCCCTGCTGGGACCAGAATCAGTCTGCATTGCGCTGTATGGCCCAGGCTCTCTGCGCCCCCTGCTGGGAACAGAATCAGTCTGCACTGCGCTGTATGGCCCAGCGCTCTCTGCCGCCCCCTGCTGGGAACAGAATCAGTCTGCATTGGGCTGTATGGCCCAGCGCTCTCTGCCGCCCCCTGCTGGGAACAGAATCAGTCTGCATGCGCTGTATGGCCCAGCGCTCTCTGCCGCCCCCTGCTGGGAACAGAATCAGTCTGCATTGGGCTGTATGGCCCAGCGCTCTCTGCCGCCCCCTGCTGGGAACAGAATCAGTCTGCATTGCGCTGTATGGCCCAGGCTCTCTGCCGCCCCCTGCTGGGAACAGAATCAGTCTGCATTGGGCTGTATGGCCCAGCGCTCTCTGCCGCCCCCTGCTGGGAACAGAATCAGTCTGCATTGGGCTGTATGGCCCAGCGCTCTCTGCCGCCCCCTGCTGGGAACAGAATCAGTCTGCATGCGCTGTATGGCCCAGCGCTCTCTGCCGCCCCCTGCTGGGAACAGAATCAGTCTGCATGCGCTGTATGGCCCAGCGCTCTCTGCCGCCCCCTGCTGGGAACAGAATCAGTCTGCATTGCGCTGTATGGCCATGGCTCTCTGCGCCCCCTGCTGGGAACAGAATCAGTCTGCATTGCGCTGTATGGCCCAGCGCTCTCTGCCGCCCCCTGCTGGGAACAGAATCAGTCTGCATTGGGCTGTATGGCCCAGCGCTCTCTGCCGCCCCCTGCTGGGAACAGAATCAGTCTGCATTGCGCTGTATGGCCCAGCGCTCTCTGCCGCCCCCTGCTGGGAACAGAATCAGTCTGCATTGGGCTGTATGGCCCAGCGCTCTCTGCCGCCCCCTGCTGGGAACAGAATCAGTCTGCACTGCGCCGTGTGGCCCTGTGCTCTCTGCCGCCCCCTGCTGGGAACAGAATCAGTCTGCACTGCGCTGTATGGCCCAGCGCTCTCTGCCGCCCCCTGCTGGGAACAGAATCAGTCTGCATGCGCTGTGGCCCTGTGCTCTCTGCCGCCCCCTGCTGGGAACAGAATCAGTCTGCACTGCGCTGTATGGCCCAGGCTCTCTGCCGCCCCCTGCTGGGAACAGAATCAGTCTGCATTGCGCTGTATGGCCCAGGGCTCTCTGCCGCCCCCTGCTGGGAACAGAATCAGTCTGCATTGCGCTGTATGGCCCAGTGCTCTCTGCTGCCCCCTGCTGGGAACAGAATCAGTCTGCATTGCGCTGTATGGCCCAGCGCTCTCTGCCGCCCCCTGCTGGGAACAGAATCAGTCTGCATTGCGCTGTATGGCCCAGTGCTCTCTGCTGCCCCCTGCTGGGAACAGAATCAGTCTGCATTGCGCTGTATGGCCCAGCGCTCTCTGCCGCCCCCTGCTGGGAACAGAATCAGTCTGCATTGCGCTGTATGGCCCAGTGCTCTCTGCCGCCCCCTGCTGGGAACAGAATCAGTCTGCATTGCGCTGTATGGCCCAGCGCTCTCTGCCGCCCCCTGCTGGGAACAGAATCAGTCTGCATTGGGCTGTATGGCCCAGCGCTCTCTGCCGCCCCCTGCTGGGAACAGAATCAGTCTGCATTGGGCTGTATGGCCCAGCGCTCTCTGCCGCCCCCTGCTGGGAACAGAATCAGTCTGCATTGGGCTGTATGGCCCAGCGCTCTCTGCCGCCCCCTGCTGGGAACAGAATCAGTCTGCACTGCGCTGTATGGCCCAGCGCTCTCTGCCGCCCCCTGCTGGGAACAGAATCAGTCTGCATTGGGCTGTATGGCCCAGCGCTCTCTGCCGCCCCCTGCTGGGAACAGAATCAGTCTGCATTGGGCTGTATGGCCCAGCGCTCTCTGCCGCCCCCTGCTGGGAACAGAATCAGTCTGCACTGCGCTGTATGGCCCAGCGCTCTCTGCCGCCCCCTGCTGGGAACAGAATCAGTCTGCATTGCGCTGTATGGCCCAGCGCTCTCTGCCGCCCCCTGCTGGGAACAGAATCAGTCTGCATTGGGCTGTATGGCCCAGCGCTCTCTGCCGCCCCCTGCTGGGAACAGAATCAGTCTGCACTGCGCCGTGTGGCCCTGTGCTCTCTGCCGCCCCCTGCTGGGAACAGAATCAGTCTGCATTGGGCTGTATGGCCCAGCGCTCTCTGCCGCCCCCTGCTGGGAACAGAATCAGTCTGCACTGCGCCGTGTGGCCCTGTGCTCTCTGCCGCCCCCTGCTGGGAACAGAATCAGTCTGCACTGCGCTGTATGGCCCTGTGCTCTCTGCCGCCCCCTGCTGGGAGAGAATCAGCCTGCGCATGTGGCCCCGGGCTCTCTGCCTCCCCCTGCTGGGAACAGAATCACCCCCCCCAATGCTTTTCAAGCCACCTGCAACACCAATCAATGTGGGGAAGCTGATGTCTTGCCTGCTGCACAGAAGCAGCTGGTGTTGAGATCACAGGAAGCCGAGGCCCTCGCCTGCACTACAGCATTGGTGAGGAGAAAGCTACCGTCAGTATAAGTCGCTCACTACACCAACCTACTAGCGCCACTGCCATGAAGGCACAGCGCGGAGGTCGATCTTGTTAGGGGGATGCAGTGCCGGCTAGACGCTGTCGTGAATGTCACCTGTTGGCAGCACACAGAGTCACAGCTGTGAGCCCTGCTGGTCGGGGCTGTTGGTTCCGGGCTGTCAGTCCCCCCACCCCACCTCCCCGTGCAAGCACTGCTGGTGAGGACATGCACCACCAGCGTAGGGAGAGCCGTGTAGACATGGAAAACCCAGTAATTACTGCAGTGACTCAATTGTGTGGTAGGGACAAGGCCGAAGTTTGCCGAGCGTGCAGGGCGTCGCTCCGCAGGGAAGGGGCTGCCATGTGCTGGCAGGAGTTTTTGGGGGCTTGCAGCTGTTACGGGAATGCACACGGCTCTGTCCTGCACCAACACAGTGAGAAATCTGTACGGCCCTAGGCAGGGTTCCCGAAGGGGTGTGCCTGTGCGGGCGCATACCAAGAATTTGAGGCCCACCCACCTGAGAAGAGCCAAACAGTGGCTGCACAGCTGCTCCAGAGCGGGGCCACATGGTGGGCAGCTGCCCTGCCTCAGGAGCAGCAGGACAGCCGCCACACGGCCCTGGCCCTAGCTTCAGCCCTTCCCCAGGGCTGGAGCTCTAGGCCCCACGGAGCTGGAGAAGCCCAACCATAAGCGGTAAGTGTCACCCAGTAAAGGTGATGTTAACTATTCACATCCCTATTTTGAATAGGAGTTTCATAGTTGGGCTTTATTTTATACTGATTGTGTGGGGGGGAGGTTGGTTTTTGTTTTTAAACCACTCAGCTGGTGGCCTTTTTTCAGCTTTTTAAAGATTTTGAGCAAGAAGTATTACTAGTCAACCTGTGGAACTCCTTGCCTGAAGAGGTTGTGAAGGCTAGGATTATAACAGGGTTTAAAAGGGAACCTCCATGAATTTATCTACTCAAGTCCATTAATGGCTATTAGCCAGGATGGGTAAGGGGCGAGTAGATTGCCTTAATTGTCGAGCCCTGGGAATACCTATCATTATTTTTAAATTTTTATTGTAATGATAATTTTTTTTTGTTTTAGTTTATTATTACAAAAGGATTTAGGGTGTTTATTTTGGGTTTCTTTTTTTTTTATTTTCACTTATTTTATGTTTAATATTAATCACTTAATGTAAAAAAAAAAAAGTTAAACTTTGTGAGAGCATCAGGACACTGGAAGAGTTAGCTAACAAAGGGACGGCTGTCACTGCCAGAAAGAGTAGCTGTCCGTTTGGCAATCTTGAATAAATATATTTGAATGGATTTTTAGTGGAATTTTTAAAAAGCTGATTTATTTTTATATATATAATTTTGTAAAGTGTTTTTTGAAAATTTGAGGTCCCTTGCTATGTTTGTTATGAGAGATTAAATATTTTAAACTTTCTTGGCTTATCTTTTACTAGCTGAAGTTTTGAACTTTTCTGTTTTTTAAATTATTTTAGCCTTTAAAGAGCTTTGGGGGGCGTGTGTAAATTGCAAGTTATGAACAAATGGCTCATTTAAGTTGCTTGCATTTCTAAATTGCTATTCATTTTTCTAGTTAAGCTTTGACCAAGGTGGGGGGGGAGGGTTCCAGCTGAGAGCTCTTTTGGCCTGGGCTTTGATAACTGCTGTATTTTAGCAGTTTAATTCCATTTTTTCCTTCCGTGTTTCAGTTCTCATCTGAACTAAATTTTTTATAGTGAACAGTGCTTTTTTTGTTTAAAAAAAAAAAAAAAAGTACTCCAGGGGAAAAGTTGTTGAGCTCTGACTGGAGGTGCTGGTACTGCGTACCAAGCAGTACAGTCACAAAAAAAACACTGATAGTTAAACAATTTAAATGGGATTGTTCTTGTACCTGCTGCAACCATCGCAATTCATTATTTGCAGCCTTTTTTGTTGGGAAGCATCTATTTCCTTCAGAATGACGGTCAGGCCTTCCAAGTTGCGTGTGGTGACAAGTCGCTTAGCGCAGGGGTGGTCAATAAGCAGATTGCGGGCAAATACGGCACATGGGCACTTAGGGTCAGCCATAATAATAAACAGGGCTCAACAAATAGTGTAATCTACTCACCCGTGGCAAGTAGATTACACCCCGGAAGAGCCGGCGCAGAGTGATCCGCGCATGCGCAGTGCGCAGAACCGCGCAGCTGGCGAGCGGGGTTCGCCACCGCTTGGCGAGCCCTGATAATAAGGATGCATGGGTGAACGGTCTGATTTAACTGCTCTTTTTATTCTTTATGACGCAAAAGGGCTGTTTTGCAACAGTGGCACACATCCAAACAAGCGCACATGACCTCAGTATTGGTGCACAAGATAAAACTCACTCTGCTCATGGATGGAAAATCTTAGAGCGGACCCTGGCCCCAAGGACTGGTTTCAAATGCAGATGCAGCCCCCTTTGGAAATCTGAGACACAGTCTGTGGACCCCCAGGGACTGAAAAACGTTTTTGTTAGTCTCCAAGGGTACGTCCACACAGCAGCGTTATTTCAGAATCACTGACGTTATTTCGAAATAACACAGTGTGCGTCTACCCGACAAGCCTTTATTTCGAAATAATGTCGGGCTGGAGGACTTCTCGCTCCGCCTCCTGTAACCCTCATTTCATGAGGAGTAAGGGAAGTAGGAGGGAAGAGGGCTTTTCCTTTGCCTTCCTGCTGTGTAGACAGCACCAAAAGCCGAATTAAGCTATTTCAACTTAAGCTGCGCAGTTGATGGAGCTGAAGTTGCGTAGCTTAATTCGACTTGAGCCCTGCTGTGTGGACATACCCTCAGGTGCTACAGGACCACTTGTTTTATGTTTTTTTAAGTTACAGGCCAACATGGCTACCCCTCTGAGACCACCCTAAGTGGTAGCCAGGCGGAGCCCGTGACTCACAGTGGAGCAGTTCTGCTTCCGTCCAGCAGAGAGCAGCACTAGCTAGCCACATCAGCTAGCCAGAGGCCCAGTGCCTCACACTGACATTTACACGAGTAGTAACCTGCAGGGCCCGTCTCTTATGCTGTGTCCTACCCTGCCCAGCCCAGCTAGGAAGTGTTATTCATTTGTATTAGGGTAGGGCCTAGCAGCCCACCCCCGGGCCTTTCCGATGTAGCCTCTAGGAGCAGCCACAATACAAATCACAATCAAATCCCACCCTTTTCCTGGCTGCTCTTTCCGGGGTCTCCTGCTTAAGACTGGCAGCTCGCTTCGGCAGTGGCTTTCTACTGTTTTTCATGTGCAGACCCCCTGAAGTAGGGGCAGTCCCTTTGGCCCAGTCTGCAAGGCAACCAGGCAGGGGCGCTGGGTATCGCAGGCAGGGGAAGGCACTGCCTGTCCAAACTGCCTCGCCTGACCCTGCCCGTGCTCTGCCCGAGTGCCCCAGGCCAGGGGTGAGCAAATACAGGTCCGCGGGCCAGATCTGGTTCACTAAGGTTAGCCCGTGGTGGGCCGCCACCGCTGTATTTACCTGCGCCTCCACAGGTACAGGTGAGCGCAGCTCCCATTGGCTGCAGATCGCTGTTCCTGGCCAATGGCAGCCGTGGGAGGCAATGTCCCGGTTTGCGCCGCTTCCCACGGCTCCCATTGGCTGGGAACGGCGCTCCGCAGCCAATGGGAGCTGCGATCCCCGTACCTGCAGCCATGCAGGTAAGTATAGGTGCGGTGGCCCACTGGGGTTAATCCTGGTGAACAGCCACTATGTTACTACCCACCCCTGGCCCAAGCCCTCTCCCCCAGCCTGCTGCTGCAGTGCCAGAGGCTGGGGGCCACCTGAGGCCACCTCTCCTCCTGGCTCTGGGGCCATCCCGGGCTGGGGGTGGCGGCTCGGTTGCAGGGAATGGGGGGCTTGCTGGTCAGGGCTGCAGGGGGGGTACAGTCCCATCCTCCCTGGGCCAAGCCCGCTGGCTCTCTGAAGGGCTGGGGGAGTCTGAGGGTGCTACCCTGGGGCAGGCAGGGGGCAAGGGACTGCAGCCCAATTGAGGGGGGGGCTGGGCAGGAGCCAGCAGAGGCCACAGGGGACAGGGCTGGGCTCCGGTGGGCGTGGAAGAGGTGGGGGGGGCTTGCCCCCCCCAGCCACAGGCTCACTGGGGTCCCACAGCCCACCTGCTGAAAACCCGCCTCCTGGTGCGTCTGGCCCTGCACAAGTGACAGGATCAATCCATAAAGGAAACTGATTCGTCCCCCCCACGTTGCCTCCTTCCTGCAGCCAGGGACGCCCGCTGCTTCCCTCCTCCACCCCAGTGCTGGGCCCTGCCCGGCTTCTCCTGCCCCCCCCCCCCCGGCTGCCCCTGCAGAGAGCAGCGGTGCCCCCCCGCTGATTGCTCACCTGCTCGGAAGTGGCTCTGCCCAGACACCAGCCCCACGTGGCCAGCCCAGCCAGGCTCTGCAGGCGGAGAGGAAATGCCAGGGAAAGCGCCATTCTGCTGCACAGGGTGGGGGGGGACAGGCAGGAAATCAAGCTGGGTGCTGGAGGCGGAGCCCCCCCCCCCTTGCAAGGAGATGGCTCAGGCCCCACATTAAAGGGCTCAGGGTGCCGGGTGCTGGCTGGGGGGGGAGTGGAGCTGGGAAGGAAACAAGGTCAACTGGTTCTCCCGGGAGCCTGGAGCGCAATCTGGGAGCCGGGCTGGCTGAGGGAGCCGCCTGGGCCAGCCAGGACTCGGGGACCCCGTGTGACCCTTGCAGGCCTGTGGACTGGGGGTTGTCCCAGACCAGCTGGGTTTCCGGGTTGTAACACACTGGGGTACCACCGACCGCCTGGCTGGCTGCCCCAGTGCAAGGGCTGGGCACGAGGCCAGAGACAGAGAATGGCTGCGAGCCGGGGATGGGGCTTAAAGGGAAAGGCAGGAAAATGAGGGGGGGGGAGGGGTGTATGTGATGGCTGGAACTGGAACTGCTCAGCTGTGTGCTATAGACCCTACAGTGCTACCCGCTCAGGGAGATTCCCCTTTCGCCCACAGGGTGGGGGGCTCGGCAAGCCCAAGCTCTGCCGTCCCCGCGGTGGCAGCAGCGCTCTGGAGTGGCAATGGGTTTGGAATGGACGGTCCAGGGAGCCACGGATGTGTTGTCCTACTACCCGGGGGTGTTGGGGGTGGCTGCCCGGGCTGCTCAGGGCTGGAAGCAGAAAGCCGAGGGCTTGCGCCCCCCATGAGCTGGGGCCGGGGGGGGCTTGTGGTAAGGGCAGCAGGTGCATGAGGGAGGGGTGAGCGGCTTTATTGAGAGGCCGCCAGCCCTGCTGAGGCCCTGGCTGGAGCTAGCTGGCTACCCCTGGTCATGCTGTGCTGCTGGTGTGGGGGGGGGGGACCTGCACCCCTGGGCCTGGCCCCTCAGAGCCCTGGCACCCCCCAGGGCTGGCCCCTCAGAGCCCCAGCACCCCCTGGGCCTGACCCCTCAGAGCCCCGGCAGCCCCCAGGCCTGGCCCCTCAGAGCCCCGGCACCTCTGGCTTTGCCATGGCAGTTATGAAAGTTACAAACATTAGCTTGAGCCCAGGATGGGTTTCATCACAGAGGAAGCCCCCCCCACACCCTCCTGCCTGCGCTCAGCATGTCACCAATGGCACCGAGCTCTGATCCGTAACACCCCCCTCTCCCCGCCCGCCTTGGACCCCTGCCCCTTGCCCAGGCTCTGTTTGCCTTTGCAGCCGGGCCCTTCCCCCGCTTCTGGTGGTTTTGCACAGAGCCCCCTGCGATAGCTGCTCAAATATTTGCTGAGAGATCACCGCATGCTTCCCTTTCCCAGCGGCCAGGCAGCAGCTCCCCCCCTCTTCCCATGTGCCACCATCATTCAGTGGCCCCCGTGGGCGCTCCCTCGCTGAATTCCCCCGGCAGGGAGGAGCGCCAGGGCCGGGTTTAAGTTAGGCTGCCTAAGGAAGGTGGCTGGTCATGGGGCTAGTAGGGGCAGCAGCAGATCCACGTTCTAATCCTGTCTCCGGGCCACGGCTCTTGGAACGTGGGACAACTCACAGCCCTCCTGCCTCAGTTTCCCTACCGGAGTAGGGGAAGAGCGAGGCTCCTGGGGGGGCACTTTTAGATCCTTCTGGTGCAGATGGGAAAACAGACCTCAGGACCGTGCAGTGAGTCGTACTGCCAGGCCTTCAGCTTAACTGGTTCCTAGGCAGGGCCATCCTTCACCACAGAATACAGTGGTGTGGGGCACCTGAAAATCTGGGGCTCGACTGGGTCTTAATGTCCTCCTCTTCCTGTCCCCGTTCTGTGGCGCCGCTTCCTCCGCAGAACTGACTTAAATGGGGCCTGCGTGTTGTGTAGTCTTGCCTTAATTTTTGTATTCATGCCCATCTGTGTGAAAGAAGCTATTTGCATATGTTTGCATATATATTTGCATGTCTATGCAATCACACTTAAGTTGAGGCCCTTGGCATGTGCTGGGAGTATCGTTGCGGCCCCCGGGGCTTCCAAAGTTAAGTAGCCCTGGTGTAAGTCGACAGGACCTTAGTTTAGCATTTGCTTTAACATAGTTCATTAGTGAGCTGTGGAAGGTTATAAAATTACACCTCTACAAAATCGTCTTTCCCCTCTCTCCGCTGCCATTGGGTAGGGGGGCACCCGTTCAATAGCACTGCGTAGGGCCCCATCAAACCTATGGACGGCCCTGTCACTGGGCCGGGGCTTCTCCCAGCCAGCTGGTCTCCTCCCTGCTAGTAGCTTCTTCCCCAGCGGGCAGGTGTGTGTCTGAGCAGGGCTGGGCCAAACCAGCGCCCACGCCTTAGCAGTACTCCAGTTTTCCTACACCGGGCCTGAGGGCAGAGATCCCTGTCGTGCAGCCTGGCCAGGCAGACCATGCCAGCCATGCCCAGCAAAGTGCCGACAAACCTCCCTCTCCCCAGCTTGGGCGAGAGCTGAGCCCAGTACCAGCTGCATCCAGGGATCCAGTCCCCCATCACTGCTGAGCGAACCACAGCAGCTGTTTAAGAGGGAGGCGGTGTCCCGCTGATGCGTTGGGCTGTCTTGTGTGTTACCCAGGACACCTCTACCCCCGGACAGGCCAGCTGGCCCCCTCCCAGCGCAGGAGGGTATTTAATTCGCAGCCTTTGAAGCAGGATTTTGTTTTTTCCCAGCTGCATGGCTGGGAGGGGCTCTGTGCCAGAGGAGCTGGCTCTGACTGCCAGGCCCAGCTGCTGCGGGGCGCCTGGGAGGGACCCTGGAGTGAACACGGAGGGGGCTGGTAGCTGGCACCAGTAAAGGCCCTGCCTGGCTTGCGGCTCCCTTCGGGGTGGGGCGGCTCTGCAGCCAGCCGCAGCCCCCCGCCTCTCTCCTGGGCGGAGCCAGGGAGGAGATAAAAGGAGGGCCAGAGCTGGGGCAGTGGGGAGGAGAGCGCAGGGTGAGCCCCGGCCACCGAGGCACTGGACTGCGGCCAGAAGGCAGAGTATCTGGTCTGTTTCCTTGCAGGGGGCTGAGGGACCAGGCAGCTCTGAGGACGCGGGGGGTGGAGGGCCTGCTCCGGGAGGTGCACTGAGTTCTGTTGGGATGAGGCCAGGGCGGCGTGGGACAGGCCGTGGCTTGGGGGCATCGTGAGGCCGGCAGAGAATTGGTACAAAAGGGACATTCGTACAAGTGGTCTCTGGTCTCAGGCCAGTGTCCGGGGGGGAGTCACGTCAGCCGAGGCTGGGGTGACTAACGGGCTCTGCATTCAATGTGTTTGCACAGTGCAGCAGCATACACACAAAACAACACACACACACACACACATACACAAAACACACACAACACTTGTATCAACATATGCACCCACACAGCACATACACAACACACACACGTATACTCAGCACACACACCACACCCGCACAACACATTTACCCATACGCAAACACGCACAGCACATGCACCCACACAACACGCCGTATGCACAGCACACACAACACTCACATAACACATGCACCCACACAAAACACACATACATACTCAGTACACACACACCACACGCACACAACACATTTACCACATGCACCCACCCACAACACATGCACCCACGAAACACACATATGTATACATAGCACACACAACACGCACACAACACGCACACACACGCACCACCACACACAACACACACACTTCTAGTAACTGTCAGACAATAATGTGCTGCGGATGCACCTGCCTCTGGGGACTGGTGCTCCCAGTTGTGGCCGGCTGGCTGTTTGAAATCGCAGCTGACTCAGTCCACGAGCGGTAGCTGCCCACATTCGCTGGTGCGAAGGGCTGAGGGGGAGCATGACAAGGGCAGCTTTACACGCCAGGGGCCAGGCGAACGCTCAGGAGGAGCTGCGTGCGGGAAATGGTCGTTACTGGGTTAAAGGCCTTGGGACGAGCCCGTCCGCTCTGGGCTGGTGTCCCAGGGGCAGGGAAGGATGGTCTGCTCGGAATGGCTTTGTGTACATTGCGCTTCCTGCGTGCTGTGACTTTCCACGGCATTACTGGCATTCATTCATTTGCCTCCATTTCACAGGTGGGAAACTGAGGCACGACGGCCTGTCATTGGCATCCTAACGTGACAACAGGTAAGCCAAGAGATTTTACCCAAGGTCACATAAGTCACTGGCAGGATTTGGAGCAGACTCCAGGAATCCTGATTTCAAGGTCCCTGATCTAACCACTAGACTCCATTACTCTTCCAGAGATGGGAATAGCCCCCCTGACTTCCAGTCCCAGAGCTATCCACTAGACCCAGCTCCCTCCCAAAAGGTTGGCCTGAAACCCAAGAATTCTGCTTTCCACTCCCCTGATCTAACCACTAGACCGCACTCGCCTTCTGGGGACTGGACTAGAAGCCAAGAGCCCTGCGGCCTGTTGCCATGGGCGAGCCATTAGAACACTGCCTTGCATTCAAGTAGTGCACTGGACAGCCTCCCATTTGCACTGCGCCCCTGGAAGTCAAAGCAGCTCTGTGCTACCAGGCAAACGTTGCCAAAACCACCTCGTGCTTCCTAGCTGGTACACACAGGGACGAGTCTTGCCACTATAATAGACAATGGCAGCGCGTTTGTGCCAGTGGGAGAAGCTGAGCCTTCACAACAACATGGACAGTGTGAGCGGGGGGCCTGGGCCTGGGTCAATTGGGTTTTGTCTGGAAGTGGAAACTTTCTCCCCATCCCCAAACAACTGTGCATGGGGTGAGGGAAGAAAGGGGTTGATAATAGGGTGGATCTCTAGGTCTCTGGCAGGATCCCCAGAGAACAGATTGTGTTTCTTTATGATACCTGCATGTTAACTTGTGGGACTCCCTGCTACTGGATTTTATATAGTCAAGTAACTTGCTAATATATTTTTTAAAAGATCAGGCTCCTTTAAGGATAGATCACACCTCACTGACATCAGCTGGGTTACAAGTGACCAGGACTATCAGCCTGGAGGGGGCTGATACAGCAAGGGCCTCTCCCGCTGTGGAGTTGGTGTTGACTTCAATGCCCTGCCCTGGCACGAGAGGGTGTTGCGTTGCTGGAGAGGCTGTATTTTGGCTGAGAATGAATGTAGAGATTCCCCAGCAGTCCCTAGGAGGAGGAGTGTTTGCCCGAGGGGCCCAGCCAACGGGTAATTAGACTCTTCTCTTTCCTCTGGCTGTGGAATTCTCCCCTTCTGTTGTGGGGCACTGCTGCGGATCACAGGGGCTGTGTTCCACCCCAGAGGTGGCTGCATTTCAGAGCGCATGTCTGAGCTACCCTGGAGCTCCGCTGGGGGAAACATGGCTGCATGTGTCTCAGCTGCACCCCTTCTGCTTGTGCAAGAGCGATGCCCCCCGTCTCTAACACACCTCTCGCTCCCCAGGCTTGGGAGCAGGGTGGCGAGTATGGGGCTCGCCGCCCTAGCTGTGGCCACCCTGCTGGGGCTGGTGGTGGCCACGCCAGAGGACGTGGCCGAGAACAAGACCCGGATCTGCCAGCCGGCTCCGCAGTGGGAGATCAACGGGACAGCCCCGATGACAGGGGAGCTGGGGCGGGTGACGGTGGTGGCACTGCTGAAAGCCAGCTGACAGTTCTGCCTGAAGCAAGCCCGTAGGTGAGCCGGGGCTGGGCACTACACAGAGGTGTTGGGAGGGCAGGAGACAGAGCTAGCCCAGCCCCATGGGAATGGGAGCAAACACTGCGAATTATACCTGCCCCCTTTGCTGGCAGAAGCTATGGGGAGGCCCGGGGACCCCCCCTTTCGTTCTCTGGGGCAGCAATCCGGGGCAATGCCATGTCCTTCCTGTCTGGTGCATGTGCTGGAGGTGTCGGGGGGGGGCGTGCCACCGAGCACTAGAAGAGGCAGACCCCGTGGCCCTGTGCCTCACCCTTGCTCCCCCCCAGCCTCGGCGGCTTGCGGGCGAAGCTGTCCCAGGACGGGCTGACGGACGTCAGCTACATGATCGTGAACGAGAAGGCGCCGCTCTCCAGGGCCATGTACTGGCAGCTGAAGCGCCAGGCCCCAGAGGGTGTCCCCGTTTACCAGCAGGAGCTCCTGGAGCCAGACGTCTGGCAGATCCTGGACGGGGATAAAGACGACTTCCTCATCTATGACCGGTGAGCGCCAGGCTGCCCCTCCTCAGGGCCCCACCCCCGCCACCCTTGCTGCTACGCCGGCGTTTCTAAGAGCCGGCGCCGAGGGCTTATCCCAGGCCCTGCGCAAGGCAAAGCTGTACAGAGCACGTCCTGCCAGGGCGCTCCAGGGTCCTGGCTAAACCCTCCAACCAGCCTGGGCGAGAGCCGGGCTGGGAGGAGAATGTAGCACAGGGACACACACAGGGAAGGAGCCATCAGGACTCCTGGGCTCTATTCCTGATGCGGAGAGGGGAGCATGGCCTAGTGGTTATTGGCCTGGGAGCCAGGACTCCAGGGTTTGGTTTGCAGCTTCGCCACTCGCGTGCTGTGAGCTGGTGAGTTCACTGCTCTGCACCTCAGTCCCCCCTCGCTGCGGGGGACAGGCGGTTAGCTGGTACCAGGGAAGTGCGCCGGGTTGCTGGGAGGACAGAACTAGAGCAAGGCCAAGCGGGGGCGATGTCTTATCCCGGTGCTTGCATGACATCCGCTGCGCGGACATGGCCACATACCCGCTGGCCGGGGGGGTCGAACCCGCCTGCGGACACCAGCCCTGGCTGCTTGCCCTGCTTCTGAGAAAACGGGCAGGAACCAGCTGCGCCCTCCACGCCCGGGGGGAAGGGCTCGTTATTGCGGTGCCCGCAGCCTGGCAGGCCTTTCCCAGCCCTGCCCATAGTTGGCAGGGGGGTGGACAGACATACGTACGTGGGGAGGCCAGGAGAGGGGAACAGCGGGGGAGTCTCTGTGCAAACCCCCTGAGAGTCGCTCCACTGGGATCCCCAGGAGTTGTCACCAGCTGGACTGAACCCTTGGGCCCAGGCAGCCTGGTGCATGGGGTTGGCCCTCCCCTGTGTCTGTGCCCATCCCTCTACCCTCAAGGGCCTCCGTTTCCCAGCTGCTCCTCGGCACCAGGGGCCCCTGCCCAGCTCGGCCATGGGGCTGTGGGTTGTGCAACCTGCTCCCACAGCTGCCGCGTTGGCCTAACTTGCTGCTATCGCCTGCCTCATGGACTTTGGCCAGTGGAGGGGCCGGCGGGACAGCAGGGGGGTGCTAATCACACAGCAGAGTCAGCAGCCTGCCCTGGGCTATGCCGCAAGGCCGCTGGAGGGGCTGGCAGCTGCCCTTAAAACAGAGGGAAGGATTCAGCTTTTGAAGGTCACGAGCCTCAGGGAGGGGATTTGGGGGGGCTCCCCCATGCCACATCTTTCCGATGTCCCTGATGTGCCCTGGAGCTGCCTGCCTCCAGTCCCCACGGGTCTCTCTCTGGAGCTGGCCTGTGCTTCTCCTCCCTTCAGACCTTTCCCTGAGTCGCCGAGGGTGGGCTCCCTCCCAGCTCCGCAGCTCCCAGAGCAGTGCTTCCTGTCAGCTGAGTGCCTGGGCAGCCACGCAGGAAAAAGTCGGGTGCCGCCCACTGATTAGCAGAGCCCCCGCAGCCTCCTACTGGTGGTGCACATCTGGGAATGCCCCGGTGCACAGAACAAAACTTATTCTGCACATAGAGGGAAAATATTAGAAGGAACATTGCCCCAGACCCTCCTGCCTAGATCACCCTCAGCCATTGCAAAGCCAAACAAAACCACCCTTCCCCTCTGGCTTTATGCCCAAAGCTGCCCTTGTACCCCAAAGGGCTTGGCAGTCTGCTAGCTTAGTGGTGGGGGGCCCATGCGTGCTTTGGAAGAGGTGTTAGCACCACTCCCTCCCCTCCCCCCATTCCTTCCACCCAGCCCCACCTACCACACCCCACCTGTGACCCCAGCCTGCACAGCCAAAGGTTCTATTCCCAGCCCTGCCACTGGTCTGCTGGCTGGGCTGATCTTGGGTGAGTCACTTCTCCTGCTTTGTGCCTCGGTTTCCCCACCTGTATGCAGGGATGCTCTCCTTTGCGACCTGCAGTGAGGGGGTGTGAATTTCCATGTGTGGTTTGGAGCGGGGGGGGGAGGGGAGAGATGTAGGGGAAGGCCTGTAGGAATAAGAGCCAAGCTGAGTTTTTGCCCTGTGCGTCTTTCTGAGCCACGAGGCTCACCCTGGGCCGCTGGCCTCCGTAGCTCATCCCCAGACTTCGCTCTGCAGGTGTGGTCGGCTGGCTTTCCACATCCCTCTGCCCTACAGCTTCCTGCACTTACGCTACGTCGAGTCGGCCGTGCGTGTCACTCACACCAAGGACTTCTGCGGCAACTGCTCCTTCTACTCCAACAGCACCCAGGAGGTAAGGAGCCGCTCCCGGGCAGGCAGGTTGGAGGCCTTACCTGCCCCATCCCGATCCATGGTCACTATGCTGCACCCCAGGGACCTCAGGGCAGCAGCAGGAAGATAGCACAGCCCCTGGCTAACGCAGTAGATTAAACTCTCCACTCTTGGTTGGCAGTATAGGGTTTATGAGAAGGACATAAGACCGGCCATATTGGGTCAGACCGATGGTCCATCTAGCCCAGTGTCCTGTCTTCAGGCTGGGGCCTGAGGCTTCAGAGAGAATGAACAGGACAGGGCAGTTTTTGGGTGACCCATCCCCTGTCATCCACTCGCAGCATCTGGCAGTCAGAGGCGAGGGACACGCAGAGCACAGGGCTGTGTCTGGGCCCATCCTGGCTAATAGCCATTGATGGACCTAATCTACATGAATGTATCTAGTTCTTTTTTGAACCCTGTTAAAGTCTTCACCACATCCTCTGGCAAGGAGTTCCACAGGTTGACTGTGCTATGTGAAGAAATACTTCCTTTCATTTGCTTTAAACCTGCTGCCTATTAATAATTAGTCAAAATTTCTTTTCTAAATTCAACCATCCCAATTTTTTTGGGCCTCGGTTTCCCCATATGAAGCTCCTCCATATCTCGCCTCCTTTTTGTGCCCCTTCTCTGCGCCTTTTCCAATTCTTTTTTAAGATGGAGTCACCAGAACTTCACACAGTACTCCATGCCATAGATTTACATAATGGCATTAAGATATTTGCTGTCTTATTATCTAGGCCTTTCCTAATAGTTTTCAACGTTCTGTTGGCTTTTTTGACTGCCGCTGCACGATGAGCAGAGGTTTTCAGAGAGCTAGCCACAATGACACCAAGATCTCTCTCTGGCATGGTAAGAGCTAATATAGTCCCCATCAGAGACTCTCCACTCCCCGTTGGCAGTATAGGGCATATGATCCCACTCTGACTGTATCCAGTAGGGGGCAGTGGTGACAGGAACCCAGTGCCAAGTCATTCCAATGCAGCGTACACACGTGTCTGTCTGTGTAACACACCCGCCCCGATGTGACCTTCCCAGGCAAACAGCACGGCAGAGCCACATGAGAATGTCACGCAGCTTCCCGAGGTGGGAGAGAAGCTACAGAAGCCGTCTCCTCATGACAGCGACGCCCATCGCCCTCACCACCACGGAGATGCCATCCACAGCCATCCGTGGACCACCTCCGCCCACAGCCACCACTCAGACCGCCGCCAGGCCCGTCACCAGGGGCAGCAGCCTGAGGTGCCCACGCACCAGGAGGAAGAGGAAGGGGAGGTGCCATAAAGGGGGCAACCCGGGGGCTCAGCGGGGGGGGCCACGGTGCTGTGGAAACGCCACGTGTTCCCCATGGCAGGGTGGCCGGGCTCATTCACCAGCACCGGTCTCTGTGTCCCAGGCACCTCCCACGCACAGCTCCCCCTCCGCAGCACCCCCTGGAGGTGGCCCAAGGATGCCCCTTTGAAAATGCCACTGCAAATGCCGCCCGACCCCATTGGCACGAGACACGGCCCCACGAGGCCCCCGCGCCCAGCCCCTCCTCTCCGCGCCCAGCCCCTTGCAGTGCAGCTGTCCACAGAGAAGACCCCCCCACATGGAGGCCCGTGGCCAGCCTCCCCAGGGCTGATTCAGACCCCGCCCTCCACCGATCCCGCCTGCCTGTGCTCAATGAAGCCCGTGGCGCAAACCGGCCTCCCGGTCACCACAGGCCGACGCTGCGCAGAAAAGCGGGTCGGGGGAGCAGGAGTCAGAGCCGGCCTGTGCCGGAGGGCGAGGGGCTACGGGCAAAGTGCTGGGGGGGGGCCCCTCAGGTCCTGTAACCCAGGGCCCCTGTCCAGTCCCCCTCCTCTGCCCCTTCCAAAACCTCCCCAGCTCCATACACCTGCTGTCCTGGTTTTTCTCCCCACATGTCCCCCCCCCCCCCGGCTTCAGCCAGCCTGAAGGGGCGCGTGTCGTCGGTGCCCCCAGCCGTGAACGAAGGGGTCTCTCGCAAACCTCTGGCATGCTGGGGCGGCCGAGCCGGGGAGCCGTCCCGTGGGCCCGTGGGGCTGGGGGAGAAGAGGCGCAATAGGTCAGCCGGGAGGGGTGTGCGTGTAAAGAGCCGTCACGCAGAACAACCCTACAAATAAAGGTCTCTAGTGTGAGCCGGGCCTGCCTGGTTTCCACGGTGCCCGGGCTGGGGATTCCCATTTCCAAAGCCCCGTCTCCAGCAAGAGGGACCAGGCAGGCGCGCCGGTGGCAGCAGAATACGCAGCCTTCGCCTGAGCCCCCGGGCCAGGATGGAAGTCTGGGGGGCGGGCTGCCCCCAGAGCGGGTACGCAGCCTGGACACCCTGGCGTGCAGGAGGGACGCTCGTCTCTAGTGCATTTCCTCTCCTGGCATTCAGACCCATGCGCCACTTCTCCAGGGGCCTTTCGAATTCCAAATCTGAACTCCAACGCGCAGTGCCAGCCAGGGGCCAGCTAGACCCCTGAGCTAAGGGAAAGTGCCGTGTAGCTCAGAAGTGCGTCTCTCTCCCCGTCAGAAGTTGGTCCAATGAAAGGGGTTCCCTCACCCTCCTCGTCTATCAGATTTGCTCATAGACCCTTAAAAAAAGAGTTAATTTCCCCCCTCCCCTGCTGTTTTAACTCCCCCCTCAGGGTGCCGCTAATGGCTTAGAGACTTGCAAATGAGAGCGTTAAGATCCAGCCTCGCTCTCTGGGGTTCTAGCAGGTGTCTCGTGGCATCTGGGCTTTTGGGAGCACTGCAGAGCGAGTGGGGCTCTTTCCCTTGGCATTTCAGAGTAAAACGCTGGGATGGTTTCCATGGGCTTTAGGGTTTGGAGAAGCCCGGTGAGGCTGTTTGCCAGCTGCTCCTGTGAGCGGGTCTGACGTCGCCGGCAGGGGGCCGGGTTCACAGACCAGGACCTTACGCAGCAGCTGGGACTGGGTGTGCCAGTCACGGGTGGGAGTTCACCTGGGACGTCAGCCTCTCTGCCCCGCCTGCTCCACACGTAACTCCCTGCCACGACCGTGTCCGACGGGCCCTGGGCCCACATGTTCCAGAAACTTGCTCCTTTTGCCTCGGTGCTGGTCGTGACAAAAAGTGCAGCCGGCCAAGGCTCTGCAGGGCACAGAACTGTCTAGTCTCCTTGGCAGGAGGGGGACAGTTCATCCTGGTGGCTTCTCAACCCCGTCTCCCCATCTGCCACGGGCTTCCTCTCTCCCTGCTTCAGAGCGGGTCCCGTGGCCTGTGCAGGGAGCCCGAACAGACACCACTTCCCTGGACCGTCCACGCCCCACAGCTGCCCTGTGGGACAGGCTGAGGCCCCGGATTTCCTGGTCTGAGGAGCCGCCCGCCCCCAGCCCTTGGTTCCCCTCCTGCCCATTGAGAACATTTCTCAGCCTCCCTCCCTTTGTTCCACGGCCCCTACGCCCAAGGGGACACCAGAGCATTTGGCTTTGTCCCTAACGGCACCGGGCCAGGCTGGGGAATGGATTTCTGCTTGTCTGCAGGGCTAGTCCTGGAACAGGGCTTTCCACCTTCCACAGGCCTCAGTTGGCACGACAAACAGGAGCCACTGGTCTGTGGCTGTGGGCCAGGCCGCGAAGCCCTGTGGCACCAAGGGCAGCAACCTGGTTCCCTCTGTTAGTTCACCCACCCGGGGATCCCTGCCCAAGCGAACAGGGTCATCGGCCCCACATCGACAACGTCCTCAGACGCTGCTCATCGCTGTCCCCTGGTGTATGAACGACGGGACGGATCAGGAGACATTTGGAGCCATTGACCCAGAACTCCCTATGATGCCAGCCAGTATCCCGCAATCCCCGACAGCCAGCGTGCTGCCCCGCACTCAGGCACAAGGGACCTCGTGCGAGCGGACACCAGTGAAAGAGCCTTCCCCATCGCATGGGGCGGATCGACCCAGCAGAGGTCCACAAGCCCTGCGAGATCGAGGCGGAGCATTTCCTGCTCCGGCCGAGTTGATAGCTAATCCCCTGCCGCAGCGAAGGTATTCAGACAAACCAGCCGTGAAATGAGCTCCTTCCTCACCCCTGGGTGGAGCTGTCCAAACCCATCTGTGTCCGAGTTGCTCCCTGCCGCCGTGCGGCATGTACCCGCAGCCCCCAGTGCCTCCTGCCCAGTGCGAGTCTGCCATGGTGCACACTGCTGGGCTGGTGCAGTTTGGCCAGAGACAAGCGTGGCCCGGCCCTGCCCCTGCCTGCCTCTGTGTGAGCTCCCGCGTTGGCTCCCTGTTTATCACTGCCGCTGTCTTTCCTGCTGCTTCCTGGGCTGGGCTCCTCTGATTCTCTGCCTGCCCAGCCCCCTTCTCTTTTCTCCTTCAGGCCCCTCGGAGAGACCCACTTCCTCCACGGCTCCCCTGGAGCAAGAGTAACCCCCTCGCCTCATGTGGTCACTGTCCCACGGAGTGGCACTTAGGCCACTTTCAGCGCGTGATAAGAACAAGGGAGCTCTACACCCTCAGCTGAGAGTCAGCTGGTTTTATTGCTCAAGCTGTAGGGGCTCCTATACAAAGGTCCTAGGTTCAAATCTGCCCGGTGACAGTTACACACGCTCTCCCTGGTGCATCAGAGTGGCTCAGGTCTTGTTCCCGGGGATCTAAACTGGCCAGCAATTCATGTAGGCTTGAAAAGAGGGGAAGGTTTCTAACCAGCCGAGGGGGTGATGTCCTGCACAGCCTTGCAAGGGCAGCAGAGGGGGCTAACACCCCCCCCAGCTTCACAGCTGGATAAGCTGAAGCAGAAGATAGTGACGCTGCTGTTCTGTGACTGCGGGCAGCCAATATCTCCAAAGGCCGGTGACGGGGACGGACACTGGGTGCGGAGGGCCCCGAGTTACTGCAGAGAATTCTTTCCCCGGATGGCTCGCCCGCATGCTTAGGGTCCTAGGGCTTGTTTGTACCGACCGGAGGGTTGATGCTGCAGCGGTCAATCTTCTGGGGTTCGATTGAGTGTGTGGGGGGGGGGGGCATCTACACGGCAATAAAAGTCCTGCAGCATGGCAGTGCTGGCCCTGGTCAGCTGCTGGGCCACACAATTGCAATGTGGATGTCCTGGCTGAGGCCGGAGCTCCAGGCTCTGGGAGCCTGTGTCTGGGACCTGCGTGTTACTGCAGGGGCCCCTGACCATGGCAACACCTCTACGGGGCCGGGTGAAAACGGGGAGCATGAGCTGGGAGCGGCTGCCCTGACTCTGCAGATTGTGTGGCGGGGCGGTGGCCCGGTGACTAATGGTGCCAGGGCCCTTGCAGCCCCCTCTGTCTAGAGCGTGTTTCCTTCCTGAGCAGAGGATGAGACCAGCCCCGCCTGCAGGGGAAGCAGGGACTGGGCCCTGCCTCCAGCTGTTCTGCTAGCAGCTGGGAGCCAGTGTGGGGCCCAGGTCTCTCCGCATGAAGCAGCAAATTAGGTGTTTAATCCCCCCAGGCCCGGCTCTGCAAGCAGCAAACCGGGAAGGAAATCCCGGAACAAATTGCAGGTCCAGCCAGCCCCTGCCTTGGCTCTGCTCTCCACCCTCCTGCATGATCCCTTTGCCAGTGGGGGCAGGTCATGGGTTGGAGGCGCCAAAGCCTTAGACTCCAGTCCTGTCCAACACTCTCTTTGCATTCCTGCATGGCTGGCCGCAGCGGGACCGGGGCCGGAGTTGCTGGCAGGTGGAGCCGCCTGGAGGGGGATTTCTGTGTGGCGGGTCATAGTTGTCCCGGCGCCAGCAGCTGCTGCTGGGATGGTGGTGGTGCGGGGTCAGGCCCAGCTCCCCGCCAATTCATAAAAACCCGACTCCCCTCGCTTGGCTCCGTTCCAGCTGGCGCCCTGCATGGGGAGCGCGTGCCTGCTGCTGAACGCAGAGCACATGTCGTTGCCGCAGCCTGCTCGTTAGGAGCAGATTTAAGGGCAGCGTCGTGCCTGCAGTGTCCCCTGGCCGTGGGGCCAGAGCACGGAGCTGGAGGGGCCAGGGCCGGGCTGCGGGTGCATCTCTGGAATCTCTGAGCAGGGGGGCAGAGCTGTGGGGGGACAGGCATGTAGCTTGCAGGGAGCATGCCTGGCATGGGAGATCTGGAGGGGCTTTCTAAATCCAGGGCACTTCCCCCCTTCCTGTGGCAGGCTGGGCTGTGAGTCCGGCCAGGAGCATTAGAACAGCCCTGGGAAGAAGCGTCACCCTGGCGTGGGCTTTGCTCAGAAAGCAATGGCCCTTCCTGCCCTCCCAAGCTTGGGCCCCTGTGCTGGCTCTTGGGCCTTGCTCTGAGGGGTACCTGAGGCTGAGGAGGAATCAATGGGTGGCACTGAAGCCCACCTCCTGCTGGGATCCCAGCCACAGGCCGGGCACTACAGTGAGAGACCCCCTCCCCCAAAGACCTTACAGTCTAAATAGACCAGCCAACCGGTGGAGCGAAGGAGGAGACAACCGCTGAGCAGAAGACTGGGTGGCTGAGGCCATTAAGTGACTTGGACAAGGTCATGCAGGAGTCGGTGGCAGAGCCAGCCACAGGGCCTAGCGCTTGTGACACCTCGTTCAGGGCGTTATCGGCCACGTTCAGCCCCGCAGGCCCTGTGGGATTTGAGGAGGGCTGTGCGGGGAGCCAGACAGATGCCTGGGCTGGAGGATGCGGCAGAGATTGGGCTTTTGTGGCGAAGGAAGCAGTGAGGAGAGGGGACAGGGCGGGCCGAGACTGCGGGGAGGGCAGAGCTCACCTCCAGGGAGCAAGCAGTTATGGGTTCCAGGAAGGGGGTGACGTAGTTGGAGCAATGGGAGAAGATGGGGGGAGCAAACAGCATTGAGTCACGAAGTGTTGGTCCCTGGTCTCGGTGTGCGCGGGGGTTGCCAGGCTGCAGTGGTGCTTGGCTCAGGAAAGCTTCTCCCCTGCCAAGAAGGGTGGCCCAAGGCCCTTGCCTCTGATCCTGCCTCCTAGGCAATCTGCAGCCACAGTCCTGGGTATCCTGGCCTCCCCCGCTGCCTCTGCCCTCTGTGTGACTCCCCCTCAGGGCCCAGGAGGGTTCCCTCGCGAGGCTGGGAGGGGAACGGGGCCCTCCTGCCCGCATCGCCATGGCAGGAGCCGGAGCGCTGCCAGCCCAGGCTGCTTTGGAGCCGGGAGACTGACAGGCCAAAGGAAGGCAGACGGCCCAAGCTGCCTGGTGCCAGGCTCTGGGAGTGCAACTTCTACCACCTTGCAGGTCCCCTCTGGCCTTCAGGGGGGCCAGCGTCAGGCAGAATCCCAGGCCGGGCGGGAAGGACGAAGCAGAGCTGCTGCCATCCGGGCGCCCGTTCTCAGCTAGCGCTGAAAGGTGCCGACATCTGATGAGAAGACAGCAAGTCCTCCATGGGGCTGCTCTGCACCCCCCCCCCCCAGGCTTCCCGAGCAGCCGGTGTGGAGATGAGACACATTCTTGCCTCCCCCCGCCCACCCTTGCTGGGCCCAGGGTCTGCCCCCCTCATTCTTCAGAGCCAGGCCCTGTCTCCAGCGCTAACGTCCGCCTGGGCGAGCTCTCCGAGTGGGCTGTTGGTGCAGGACTCTCCTAGGCCCTTCCACCCACAGGAGGGGAGACGGAGAAGGCTCAGCATGGTCTGGACCAACTTCCTGACTGCGGGCTGTGCAGCGGCTTCCTGGTGAAGGGAGCTGCATGGCAGGGGCCACTGAAACCAGCGTCCCGGAGAACGGACTGTAAGAGACATGGGCCTCGGGGTAACCACTAAAGGGAGCCTGCCAGGCTGTAGGGCAGCGGGGGGCCACATGCAGCCCAAAGGCCACCAGCAGCCCACGGGGGTTCTGTGTGTGGCCCGCAAGATTTTGTGACCATTGCCAGATTCGGCTGGTTTTCCTCTGCATCGTTTTTTTCCCCACCGGTGTTGTTACAGCCACACACACGTAGGCGGTGTCTAGACTGCATCCCTCTGCCGACAGAGGGATGCAAATCAAGCACTTTGGAAATGCAAATGAGCCCAGGATTTAAATATCCTGGGCTTCATTTGCATACTCCCGCTCGGGGCGCTGTGCCAATCACGCACCCTTTTGAAAGTCAAAGTAAAGTGTAGCCGCGGCTCTGCCGACAGCGGGGAGCTTTTTCAGCAGATCCTGTACTCCTCATTTTTTGAGGCGCCGCGGCTACACTTCACTTTCACTTTCGAAAGAGCGCATGAGCGGCACAGCGCCTGAGTGTGAATATGCAAATGAAGCCTGGGATATTTAAATCCTGGGCTCATTTGCACTTCCGAAGTGCTTGATTTGCATCCCTCTGTCGGCAGAGGGATGCAGTCTAGATGTACGTAGCCGTAAAGCCAAAGCAGAGCCGCTTCCCTCGGCAGCCAATCGCAGTGCTGCTACGGCTCAGTTGGTGCCCCCCTCCCACATATTTCAGGCACGTAAGCGCAATTAGCAAAACTACCCATCCCGGGAGGCTGTCTTGGGTAGGACAATCTTGTGGCCCACTGAGATGACGGGGGGGCCACTCATGCGGCCCCCTCACTGGCCTCGGTTGCCCCTCACTGCTGCAGGGTTGCTGAGTCCCGGCGCTAAAGGGAGTGTTTAAATCCATCCGCTGGCTGGTCAGGCGTGTCCCTCGGCGTGGTGCCCTAACCTGCTCTTTCTTCCGGCTCCAATTCAGTGACACCAGCACAGCCTGGCCCTGCCCCTCCACTTGACGCTTCAGGATACGCACTGGCCCCTTTTGGTTGGCCACAACCCGTCCGGATGGGGCTGGGGAACTCAGCGCTGGGCCATCCCCTCGGGAGCACCTCCGTCGCTCCGGCCCCGCGGCTCTGCAGCCTCCGAGTCCAGTGTGGACCATCTGCAGCCCCATAGGTAACCAGCGGTGTCTGTGGCCCAGGGACTTTCGTCCAGGGACTGAATCGTGCTGCTTGGTTTAATGAGTATGGCACATTTGATGTTTGCCTCCCTGTGTGGTGTACAGACCCTTAGCTAACGAGCCAGTCCAGCAGACGGAGCCATGACCACGGGGCAGGCCACATGGCGGGGGAAGGGAGAGGATATGTAGTAGAGACACTGGCCTTTTAAAACGAGAGGGAGCCAGCCCCATTCCAGGGATGCTGGAATAAACAAACGCCCTTGGAACGAGCAGAGAGGAAGTAGCTCTGGGGAACTAGTAATGGGTGGGAAAACCCAGGACGTTGCCCCTTTAAGGGCCTGGGACCTGACCCACCCCAGCTACGGGAGGGACAGGCAGAGTGGGGAAGGGGCATTGGACAGCATCGTTTGGGGCAGGGCCGTGGAGAGTGGGAGGAGCCGGAATGGGTCCGGGTGAAGCAGTTTAGGCTCACTAGCCGGTTGGCCTTGTGGGTAAGGTGGCGGATTGGGACTTGGGGGGCTATTGCTAGCATTGCCACAAGCTTGCTGTGTGACCCAGGTCATGTCACTGCATCTGCCTGCACCTCAGTTCCCTGCCAACAGGCAGAGTTGAACCTGGGACCTCTGGAGCTTAGTGCATGAGCTAAAAGCTGGCTGGCCAGTAGCTAAGGCTGTAGAGCAGATCCTTAGTCACGTTGCAAGTGGGCTTAGTGCCAGTAGATGGGCAGTACCTCACACCCAGCAGGTGTGTGCGCTACGTGAGCTCTTCCAGGCAGGGACTGTCTCTTGCGGTTTCTCTGCAGGGCCCCGCACAGTGGGTCAGTCTTGCTCGCGTCTCCCGGAGTTGCCAAATTACAATTTGGAACGAAGAGTGTTGGAAAATCAGCTGTTGTCACAGTCTATCGCAGGGGTGGGCAAAAGGGCTGGATCCGGCCCGCCAAGTGGGCTGATCTGGCCCACAGAGGCCCTGCCACTCCCCTGCCCCAAGTCTCCTCCCACTGCCAGGGGCCTGGGCATCTAGGGGGAACCTTGCAGGGGGGGAAGACTTCACATGCTCTCCCACCACCAGACCAATCATGGGGAAGCAGGGAAGTGTCCTGGACCTGCCCCTTCCACCTGAGGCCCTGCCCCTTCTGGTGCAGCCCAGGGCCACTTCAAAAGTTTCTGAAGTGGCCCCTGGTAAAAAATGATTGCCCACCCCCCGGTCTATCGCCTCCAGCCGCAGTGTGGCAATCTGCCTGGACAGAGCCACCTCCCATGGGATCAGAGCGAAGGGCGCTGGTACATCGGGAAAGGGTCTTCTCTGCTTTTGTGGGGTTCTGCTCTTTGGTCGCGTGGGTTTTCGTCCTTCTGGGGTGGTCTCGCCACTGGGACCCAGAACCAAACGGCTATCTTGCTGCACTGTGCTGCCAGGTTGGTTTTGGCTTCTAGCTTCATCCGCCAGCAATTGGGAGGGCCCAGAGAGAACGATTTGCTTCTGGGGGAGCAAGCAAAGAAGGTCCAGTCCCAGCGGACCCTGGACGGAAAAATCCCGCCAGCCAGCAGCAAGATGTGACACTCATGGATTTTCAATGCAGGGGGGCAGAGGGTTTGGGTTATGTGGGGTAGGGGAGCAGGAGTGACGGGACCGAGGGTTGCAGGGAAGGCGCCGGCTTTTCTTTGGGGCAGGCAGGGACCCTGGCACAGGCTCTGGCTGGGCCTGCAGGCCTGACCCAGCGGCTTGGCGGGCCGCATTCAGCCCGTGGGCTGCATTTTGCCCAGCCCGAGTCTTAGTTTCTCCACTTGAAGCTGTTGCACTCTGAATGAATAAGGGAAGAGAGGCCGGAGTCTCCCACCGCCCACCCAGGTGGATGCCTTGCCCACTAGCCCCGTCTCGCCTGTTCTCTTGCTCTGGTCTAGAGGCCGAGTGTAGTTTTCCAGTCATTGTATGGGCTGAGCAACTCCTTTCTCCCTGCTCTGTGCTCCCCACAGCCCTGGCGACTGTTCTAACCGCAGGGCTAAAAGCTAGAGGGGGGGCAGCTGGCTGGTCCTCCTCCCCCAGCTGTGTGCGGAGCGAGTCGGACCCACCCCACACTCCCTCAGCAAACTGCTCTGGGGCCTGAGCGGCTTGGCTTCAAGAAGCAGGTTCCCGTTCGTGGCTCGTGACACTTCGGCGCCTCTCTCACCGGCATCTCCCATTGGCTGTTGGCAGAATTGCCAGGCCCCTAGGCAAGTTGCGGGGGGAGCTCTGGGAGGGGCCTCAGGTAGAAGGGGCGGGGCCTCAGGTAGAAGGGGCGGGGCTGGGCACTAGCCTCCCCCTGCCAGCCCTTCAGCGCTGCCTGGCCCACGCTGCCCAGGGCTCTGGTGGTGATATAAAGGATCAGGGCTCCAGGCCTTTTAAATCGCCGGGCCCTGGAGCAACTGCCCCTTTTGCCCTCCCATTGACGGCCTGACTCTTTGTCTAGCGTGCAGGGAGTTAGAGGCTGAGGAGAGTTACTGGATTTAAGGAGAGACCTGGAGGGAAACTGAGGACAGGCTTCAGCAGGTGGGAACCAGAACAAGATGGGCTGTGTCGGGTCGTTTTTTCCCGGACGTGTCCTCGTTTTCACTCGTTACGTCTCCGGCTGGCCGGCGTTTTGAAATGGCAAAAAATCTCCAGGATTTTGCCCTGCAGAGGGGGTCGGGGAGGGGGCGGCAGCACGTGCCTCTTAAATGGAACCTTTGGAGCCATGCGCCCCAACCATTCACGGACTCTTTGCGCACACGCCCCAGCGCCTGGCGGGAAAAGAGCATGGCGGCGGCAGCTCTGGTGACACCCAGAGCAAGTCCGATGTGGGGGAGGTTGGCTCCTCCCACGGAGTCACCGTGTTACCCTCCGCCCGGCTAGATTATGGCCCCGGCTCTGCGGGAGGGGTGGGGCATTGGGGTAGAGCAAGGGGGCTAGGGAATGCCTGGCTTTGGGGGAGGGGTGGGTTAGAGCAGGGGGGCTGGGGAATGCCTGGTTTTGGGGGAGAGGTGGGTTAGAGCAGGGGGACTGGGGGTGCCTGGCTCTGCGGGAGGGGTGGGGCATTGGGTTAGGGTAGGGGGTGGCTGGTTCTGGGGGAAGGGCGGGGCACTGGTTTAGAGCAGGGAACTGGGTACTAGAACTTCTGTCTTCTTTCCTTTCCTGTGGGTGGGCGGTGGGTCTGTGGGTTAGATTTGGGGGTTCCAGTCTCAGCTGTGTGAGGACTGTGGGCGCTGGTGCTAGGGGGGTGGGCAGGGGAAAGGAAGGGATTCTGGGAAGCAGGATTCCTGGGTTCCTTTTCTAGCCATGCCACTTCTTCTCTCCGTGCCTTTAACTTCATTTCCCAGGACGGGCCCCAGCCAGCAGCCTCCCTGGCCCCCCACTCTCTCCTCCTGCCGGCTGGTTGGCGGTGCCACTGGAGCCTGCGCTGCCATGCATTTCGGGGCAGTGCGGCAGGGAAGCGGGAGCCCAGCACGCGGCATCCCCTTGCACCATGAGAGCCAGCGGGGGCAGCGGCAGCCCAGGCAGCAGCAAGGTGGCGGCCAGACCCTGGGCTCGGCGTGCGCGGGGACGGGTTTGCCGGCTCCCGAGCCCGGCTGACTGTGTCAGTGGAGCAGCCGCCACCACCGCGGCACCGGCCGGCACCAGGTGTCCTAAGTTCAAATATGGTAACCCTCCCGGAACTGAGATTCCCTGTCCGAATGGAACTGTTGGCTGCCCAAGGGTCGGCATGACAACCGCACGAGGCCTAGGCCATTACCTCCGTCGGATTACCTCCGTCGGGAGCCTTAGCTGGTTCTCTTGGCCTGCACTGGTGAGGAGAACCAAGGCAGGCAAAAGGAGGGGCGTAACCGATGAGCCTTAGGCCTCAGGTCCTAGGCGTTAACGTGCCAGTCCCCCAGCCCGCAGACGGATGGACGGACGCCTGTCCTGCTACTGCCCCTCCAGTCCGGAGCTGACTCCGATTTTCCACCACGCCACGCACTGGGGCTTGTTCACGTCTCAGAAGTCAGGGTAGAACCCATTAGCAAAAAGGAACCAGCTTGTTCTGGGTACTCAGCGCTTTTCTGTCATTGGTTCATGCTCTTTTAGGCTGGCACAATGTTCCCGGTGTTGCGTTAGCGTTTCTAACTCACCGCAGTGAGCATGAATGAGGAGGGGCCTGGCTGTCATGCTGGAAGGCTCCTGGGCCGGAAATCTTTTCTTTGTGTCGTGGAGGAACTGTCTCGATCTCTCCGTGCTAGTCGTGTTCGCTCCTGGGAGGGAGAGGAGTCGTTTCTCCTGGCAGCCTGGGGTCTTTACCCAACTTCTCTGTAGTTATTTGTCGGTCCATAAAGTACCAGGCTCCACAGCAAATGCATTTGTTGACATGGTGAAGCCACCTGCTGGCTGGATCTTGCAGCAAGGACGCAGCCTCCAGCTGATCGATCAGCCCTTTGGTTTCCACGCAGCCCTTTGGTTTCCACGTTAGTGAGAAGAGAGACTGGCGTCCGCTCTAGAGGCCACACTGTTTCTCTCGCCCGGTCGCAGGTGGATGTGGGACGCTGGAATGTCGGGGCCAAGGGCCCAACAAAAACGTCACCTGTCGCTGAGGAACGATGGGGGTCTAACAGCCGCAGCAAAGGGATCTGGAGAAGGTGGGGTCATAGTTTAAAAACAGCTGGCGTTTCTCTCTAGGGCAGTGTTTCTTAAACTTGTTAAGACCGAGGAACACCAAACAATTTTTTTTTTTATGAGGAACACCAAGGATTTTTTGTTGAGCAAAAAAAAAGGAGGGGTCGGGGGACAGTAATTGAGCAAAAAAAAAAAAAAAAGGGGCGGCCATTTTCAACTCTGTTGTTCTCTGCGGCACACCGGTGTTCCCCGGAACACAGTTTAAGAAACACTGCTCTAGGGTGAGTGGCGGGGTGGGAAGGGGAAGACTTCTTGTGCTCCCCCATTCCAGGCCAATCAAGGGGAAGGGGCACACAAGAAGTCTCCTGTGCCTGCCCCTACTTCTGGAGGCCACGTCCCTTCTGGGGTGGCCCCCTTTTAAAAATGATTGCCCACCCCTGGGCTGGAGTCTGTCACTACGTGTCTGGTTCCGAACCCTTTGATTGTCCATGTGACTCTTTGAACCCTCTCTGCTGTATCAACATCCTTCCTGAATTGTGGGCTCCAGAACTGGGCACAGTGTGACCCCACCAGCGCCCAAGACAGAGGTACAGGAGCCTCTCGGCCCCCGCTCCAGATCCTCCCGTCTTTGCATCCCCAGATCACATTGGCGCATTTGGCCACAGCGTCATGCCGGGAGCTCACGGTCAATGGATAGGCCCCCAGGACTCCCAAAGCCTTTTCGGAGTCAGAGGCCCCCCGCCTGTAAGCAGGGCCGGCATGACGTGCACGGAACCGTATCCAAACGCACAGCATTGGCTTGGGCCCAGTTTACCATATGACCCAGCTTGCTCTCTATCCTAGACCTCTCCTCTTGGCTGCCTACTGCTCCCCCCATTCTTGTGTCAGCTGCAGGCTTTCCCAGAGAGGATTGTATGGGCTTTTCTTCCAGGTCACTACAAAGATATGGCCCATTTAGTCACTGATTACCCATCCTGCAGGGTGCTGAACCCCCACTTCCAGGGCCGTCTGTAGGATCTGAGGGTGCTTAGCACCTCACAGGTTCTGGCCCCGAATACACGTGTATTTCACACACACCCCAGCAAATGGAGTGATATTTGCAAAGAACCGACAGCCCCTTTCCCCGCATCCTGCTGCTTCATCTCCAGCACTGGAGGGGACAGGTGCATTTCCCACTGACTGGGAGGTGCGTAGGCTCCCTGTAATTTTCAGGGGATGCCTCTGCTTTGGTAGCTCTTGATTTCCGAGGGCCAGCCCTGGGGATCACGGCTGTTATAAAACCCGAGAGAGAGCGCGAGCGGGGTCCCAGTCCCCCGGGAGAATTCCAGGCCACAGCTGTGTGGCCAAGAGAATGACTTCTAGTGTGTTTTTTCAGCTGTCCTCTTCCCCTACAGACTCCCCCGCCCCCCTGCTCCCCAGATGCCTCTTAAATGTTGTAGCCCTGCTAAAGGCTGACATGACAGATTGTCACACTTACAGGGTTTCCTGGTGATCGCACTAATGTTTTAACAATTAAGCACAGGAGTTTTGCTCAGGACTAAACCTCTCCCTTGCTCTAAGGGGGTGGGGGGATCGCCATTAGAGCTGGATTGATTCCATTATAAACATACAGAGCCTCTAATGATCATGCTACTTCTAAGTATCAAACAGCACGAACCTATCCTAATATGTAGCCTGTATTCCTAAAGGGTAGAGCTACTGACATACTGACTGCCTAGAAGAGAAGAGCACCTCAGAAGGCCACAGAACCCATAGCCACCAGTCCCAGAGCCCATGAGAACCCAAGAAATAGGAACTGGATGAGGTATTTTATATCCTGCTTTCTAGAGATGTTCCGGATGTAGATCTGTATTTGATCCTGTACCGTAATGTGATAGGGGTGAGCACACTCCACATTGGGCCAGAAGAGGTTAAGGCCCTGTGGGTGGAGTAAGCCCCGCCTCCCAGCCATACTGGGCATGCTTCAAGTGCTGGGGCAGTATAAAAAGGGAGCAGTTCACCTCGGTCTGGGTTGGATGCTCGAGAGGAAGGACCTGCTACAGGAGCTCCATTGGGCTGTTCTGCCCTGTGACGTAGGGGTGACTTCGTAGACTTTAGCCACTAGTCTGTACTGCCCTATAACCTAAAGGCTAATTTATAGACTCTGGCCATTAGGCTATACTGCCCTGCACTCAAGGGCTACTAGCCAGAACTAATTCCCTGGAGCAACCAGCAGGAGGTGCCACAGCAATGAGCCATGCCCTATGACACCTAATTATAATAAAATTAATACCGGCCCCCATCCATCTGTGGCATTCTGGGCGTCTCTGATTAGCTGTTCGCATTAATATTCATAGTTTGCATTAATCATTTCTTGTTGATGGTTGGTACTTTTTCATTTAGCCTCTTGCCCACTTTCCCCTGTGTGTGTTAGGTTCCCCCTACACATTACTCCTGAACTTAGACACTGAGTCTGAGAGAGACCAGAACCTCATATATGGCAGTCCGTCGTGTCCGCCGATGACGTCTTGAGCTTGCACAGGCTCATCGGTTGTGGACTCGCATGTGGCTGAGGAGTCCAAGCCTTGAACAGCATGGGGGTTCACAGTGTGGGCAAAGGAATTGTCCTGGCTCTGTCGGTGTGGCTGCTACTGTTGCTTTTCTCCTTTCACAAGCATCAATCAGGTGTATGCGTCGCTGCTCTTCAAAGTTGTCATACGCGTGTCGTATGAGAGCATGCCAGCCTGTTCGGTCTTCTGCTTGCTGCTCTAGCTGCTTCAGCTTTAATCCAGCATAAGCAATGTTGGCCTTTATGCAGTTTTATACCTCTTACGCGGCCTACCTTGATTCCTTTTGCTCTGAGAGAGTTCATCATAGAGGAGTTGCTTAGGAATTCTTGACTCCTCCATTCAAATGATGTGCCCTGTCCAACAAAGCTGGGCTTTCAGAATCATGGCTTCAATGCTTGTGGTTCCTGCTCTGTCAAGGACTTCCAAGTTCATGACTCTGTCCTGCCACCGAACGTGCAGTAATGACCTCAGGCTGCATGTGTGGAAGCGCTCCCGTAGTTTCACATGTTTTCTGTACAAGGTCCAGGCTTCACTTCCATATAGGAGGCTGGTCAAGACTACAGCCCTGTACACTTTGGCTACGTCTACACTGGCGGCTTCTTGTGCAAGAACTCTTTTGGGGAAGAGTTCTTGTGCAAAAACTCTTCCAGAAGAGAGCGTCTACACTGGCATGTGCTTTTGCGCAAGAGATGTGCTTTTGCGCAAGAGCATCCGTGCCAGTGTAGACGCTCTCTTGCGCAAGAAAGCCATTTTAACCATAGGGCTTTCTTGCACAAGAAATTCATGTTGCCTGTCTACACTGGCCTCTTGCGCAAGAACAGTTGCACAAGAGGCCTTATTCCTGAGTGGGAGCATCACAGTTCTTGCATAAGAAGCCCTGATTTTATACATTAGAACATCAGTGTTCTTGTGCAAGAACACGCGGCCAGTGTAGACAGGCAGCAAGTTTTTGCACAAGAGCGGCCGCTTTGGCGCAAGATCGCGCCAGTGTAGACACAGCCTTTCAGTTTAGTGGACTGTCGAATATTGTGCTGATTCAACACTCGTGCTCTCAGACATCCTAATGCCTGATTGGCTTTGCAGATCCTGGCATTGATTTCTTTGTCAAGGGAGCCATTGTTGGCTATCACACTGCCGAGGTACTTAAACTCGTCCACTGTTTTTAACTCTGTTCCTTCAATAGAAATTGAAGTGGGGAGAGCAGCAGATCCTGGAGCAGGCTGACACAGTACCTTGGTCTTTCCTAGGCTGATGGTCAAACCAAAGAGGCAAGTGCCTTCAGCAAACTTGTTGAAGATAAGCTGGAGATCAGATTCCTTGTGTGCCATAAGTGCACAGTCGTCAGCAAAAACGGCTTCAAGAATGAGCCTCTCAAGCGTCTTGGTTCTAGCATTCAAACGACGAAGGTCGAGAAGTGACCCATCAAGCCTGTACTTGATATAGATTCCATGGTCCAGGTCCCTGACTGCGTGGCTGAGGATGCACGTAAAAAAGACGTTGAATAGCACTGGGGCTAGCACGCACCCTTGCTTCACGCCATTGGATATCCCAAATGGATCTGAAAACTCGCCATTCGAAAAAACGAAGCCAGTCATGTCATCATGGAACAGGCGTATGAGGTTGACAAATCTTCTCGGGCAGCTGAATTTTAACAGGATAATCCACAGGGCTTCTCCGTTGACGGTGTCAAACGCCTTGGTCAGGTCTATAAGGACGGCGTATAGTTCTGCTCTATGCACTTTTCCTGGACCTGACGAACAGCAAAGATCATGTCAATGGTGCTGCGGCCTGGACAGAAACTACACTGTGCCTCTGGTAGGTTCTCCTCTGAGATGCTGGTGATCAGACGGTTAAGGATGACTTGAGCCAATATCTTCCCAGAAGTAGAGAGAAGGGCGATGCCCCGGTAATTTCCACAGTCAGCTTTATTGCCCTTGTTCTTAAAGAGCGAGATGATTGTGGCATCTCTAAAATCTTTGGGCATGTCTTCTTCTTCCCAGATGCTGGTCAAAATGCTGTGAAAGGCTTTGAGTGATTCTGGTCCTGCTGCCTTAAAAATTTCAGCAGGAATACCGTCCATCCCAGGGGCTTTGCCAGAGCTAGTCTGGCCGATTGCCTTTTTGACCTCATCCATTGTAGGGGGCAGGTCAAGACTGTCTATCGTGGGTTTCTGAGGGATCTGATGTAGGGCCACACGGTCGACAATGGAGGGCCTATTGAGAAGGTTTCTGAAATGCTCTCTCCACCTATCATTGATGCTGCTCTTCTCCCTCAGGAGGGTCATGCCATCTGCAGACAGGAGTGGTACAGTACTTGGCTTTGAAGGTCCACATACAGCTTTGATAGCATTGAGGAACATCTTGGAGTTCTTGGTATCAGCATAATGTTGGACTTCATCAGCTTTTCTCTCCCACCACTCATCTTGCATTTTGCGAAGTGCAGTCTGCGTCTGACTCTGAAGGTGCTTAAAACAGTCATGTTTAGAGATTGAGGACTGCTCGTTTTGCCATACCAAAAATGCATTCTGTTTTTCCTCTAAAATCTTAATGATGGTCTCATCATTTTCGTCAAACCAGTCTTGGTGAACTCTCTTTTTTAGTCCTAGTGTCGACATAGCTGACTCCGTCACCAGGGTTTTGAACGGGTCCCATTTTTGTGTTGGGTTTCCAGTCAAGGGTCCATGGGATGTCAGCATGTCGTCAAGGCAGGCTGCGAATTGCTCATGATGATCAATATGCTGCAGCTTCCCGATGTGGAAGGAAGGGCTGACAACCTTGGGCTTCTTGCAGTACGGTGGTGTGATGTGCAGCATAAGGACAGATCTGATGAGTCTATGATCAGTCCAGCATTCAGCTGCCCGCATGGCCCTAGTGATCTTAACATCACGCATGTCCCGCCTGCGACTGATGACATAGTCGATCAGATGCCACTGTTTTGATCTCGGGTGTATCCATGTGGTCTTGTATTTATCGGCCTGCCTGAAGAGAGTGTTGGTAATCGTCAGGTCATTTTCTGCACATAAGCTCAGCAAGAGGAGGCCATTGGCATTCATGTTACCAAAGCTGTGATGCCCCAGCAACCCTTTCCAGTTCCTACAGTCCTTGCCGACTCTGGCATTGAAGTCACCCAACAGGAGACGCTTGTCACTAAGAGGAGTTGCTTTCGCAAGACAATCGAGGTCCTTGTAGAAACTCTCTTTTGCTTCATCGCTGCTGGTCAGAGTGGGGCCGTAAGCGCTGATGACTGTGATGTGACGAAAGAGGTTGAGGGGGAAGCGGAACTTGATCAGACGCTCACTGATGCAAGTTGGTAGGTCAGGAAGCTGGCGCAGAAGTGATGTCTTAATGGCAAGTCCCACTCTGTGGATTCTGTCTTCGTTTTCTGGCCTGCCTTTCCAGAAGAAGGTGTAACCTCCTTTCAGTTTGCAGCTGGATCCTTCCTCTGCAAGTCTGGTCTCGCTCAAGGCGGCTATGTCAATGTTATAGCGTGCCTGTTCTCTTGCTGTGAGGGCCGTTCTTCTCTCAGGCCTCATAGTATTCTCCCTGTCTAAGAGGGTTCCATGCTCCAAATATCTTTCTTTTCACTGTTTTTCGATCGCTGTGAGGGTAAAACTGCCAGCTGCGGCATGCTGGCCAGTTTGGTTGGGACAAGCAATTTTTGGGACACCTTTTCTAGTCCCCTCCCTCATTTGAGGGTGAGCAGTGCTACTCCTAAAAAGGCCTGCTCAGTCGCTTGGGGTGTTGCTGAACTCCTCTGTTGTCCCGGGATCAGAGTTGAGCAACCAAAGTCCACAGGCCGCCTATGTGCAGGTTTGGGAGTACGACTCCCAGTGGTCACCTCCACCTGTCGCTTGGCCCCTCCCCCATTGCCGCAGGACTTTGAAGTAATTTTTTGTAAACTAAAAGAGATGAGAATGTGCAAAGAACCTGTGCGGGCAAATGTTTAAAGTGGAAAAGCTGTTGCACAGGGGCAGTTCCACTCTCTTGGCCTAAGAAGCCTAGTTCCAGTGGTATGAAAAGTCATCACGACTAGAGACTTCCTAGGCTGCAGTGGATGGCCATGGCGTCTTCAGTGCCTTGTCATGTCCTTCGCTCTCCACAGAGCATGGCAGAACCGCCTTCCTGGTCATTGGATCTCACTGTTGATCTCACCTGCACAGTCCACTGGAACCGACTTTGCATGCTGAGGTAGGCAAGTCCCTATCTCACTGAAGGTTTCAGACCTGTTGGCTACCCTCACCTGGTTTAGCCCGCCTGTCGAAGCGGTTTATCGGGGTGTGGCCGCTGTGCATGTTACAGCTTCTTGGAGCCACAGGGAAGAGCTGAGTGCCAGGTGGGGACCAAAGGTGCACGAACTGCCTCCGAAGAGACACAACAAGTCCCCACACCAGAGGTGAGAACCTCATATACCCACCCAACAAACCCCCCCTCCCACTCCTCAACGTAGAACCGGTTTACAACTGTGCCTGGGGATTTGCCTGGTGCCCCACTTGGCTGACATGAACCAGTGCAAACAGCAATATTCTGGGGTCACTTTACATGAGGGATTTGCCCCATTGCAGCTATGTTGGAAGCAGAAGTCTCAGTGTAGACAAGACCTTAGTGAATTGGGTTCAGTTCAAAGGCAAAGGACCAGAAGGGAGGAGTACATGCATCCAAAAGGAAGATGGAAGAAGGTACAAGATAAAGAGGCCAGTCCTGTTAAAACACATGTCTTCCCCCTGGCTGGGGACCCCTTGCCATTTGGCAGCAGAGAGAGGGGAAGCTAGCTGTGAGCCCCAGGCTGAGAATCCTCGCAGTGAGTAGACGTAAGTCGATGTAAGTGTCTCTAAATGCGAGTAAAAGAGTTTACGTTAGTGTCGGGGTGTCCTCCTCCCATGCAGCCTCTGACACGCGCCTTGTAACTGCTTTCTTCCCTCTGCCGCAAGACGGAGCTGACATGCGAAGTGGCAAACAGGGTTTTTTTTAACCTGAGCAGATCTAATTTCACTAGAGGAGGAAAAGCCTTCTCCCCTGAACACCAAATACCTGACCCTTGTCCCCTGAAGTCTATTAGTTTCTATATAGGTTCTTACACCAGGCTCATTGACATGATTTCTGACAGAGAGCAGCAGAACTAAATGAATCCTTAAGTGAAATGAAGGATGTGAAGTATTGTGTAATCGACTAATCGAATAGTTGATGCATTTTTAATTGACTATTCAATTAGTTGATAGGGCGGCACTGCCCCTTTGAAACGCCGCTGCAGTGTTTCAAAGAGGCAGCGCCACACAGAGCCCAGTGTCAGCTGGGGAGTCCCTAGCTGATCCCGGGCTCTACCCAGCGCTGCCCCTTTGAAATGCCGCTGCAGCATTTCAAAGCGGCAGCGCTGCATGGAGCAGCTGACCCTGGGCTCTGTGAGGCACTGCCGCTTTGAAGTACCCCCCTTTCTTCTCCCTTGCTGCCTCTATCTGATAGAGTATAGGTTCCCAAACCAGCCCCCTCTTAATCCCACCCCCCCAAGAAAGAGCCCAGTCCATCTGGTAAAAATATTCAGGGGAGGATGGAGCGTCTCGGACTGCCTTAAAAGGGCAATGCCCTAAAAGGGCAAAGCCTGCTCTGCTCTTAAAAGGGCAACTTTTTTTTTTTTGTTCAATAAGTTTTGCTGCTATTTTTGGGGGGGGGGACATGAGGGTTTCTCAAAAATGGGGCATGATACCTAAAAGTTTGGGAACCACTGTGATAGAGGCAGCATGGGGAGGGAGCAACTAGTTGACTATCCTGTCAACTATCCAATAAGCATTTGCTTATCAAATTGTCAAGTAGTCAACTAGTCCTTAACCATCCCTAAGTGAAACATGAATCTTTTAATGCTTTGAGCATCATTCCCAGGTGACCGATCATGTATTATTTTATTGTGGAATATAAACCCACTAACCATAAATACCTCCACTCTGGGACATATTTTGTGCCGTGCTCCCTAACCTCCACGCCTGCTTTCTGGCTAGCTAGCTATTCAGTGAATGTCACTAACAGCACTGGAGAGGCCTGGCCCGTCTCATCTCACACCATCACAGAATGGCGGCTGTAAACAAGGATTGGCAGTGTCTGATACACCCGTTGTCACAGAATCCGACTGCAAACTCCTCTCGGGGGTGTGCCCACGAACGCGGCAACCCAGCAGAGTTGTGTTGTCTAGCAGGGCTATCACCATGCTCAGCCCCTATAGAGAACCTGTCAACAGTTGTCTATGCTCAAAGCACGGTAGAAATGTTAACTGCCACTCAATACCCTGTGTGAGATTGGGAGGCATTGCTTATGTTTTATTGATGGACAAAACGAAGACACAACGATGGGAAGTGACTTTCACTCACCTGAAACTCCAGGAGATAGCAAGTTAGTGGTGAAGCTGGGAATAGCTTAGAGCTCTGGAAATGGCTTATTTTTTTTAGACCCTCTTCCTCTCTCTTCTACAGTGTGATGGGGCAGCTGCCCCGCACTGGCCTACCAAAGGTTAAATCCAGTCCTGGGAGAGGCAAATAGAAGCCAATTAGGGCCCAGCTGGTGAGGAGAGGAGGAAATTCTTGCTCCAGCTGTGGACGAAGAAGGACCTGGCTGCTGGGAGCTTGAGAGCGTATCTGTGACAGAGCAGGGCTGGGGCACTCTAGCCAGGCAAACTCCCAGGCTGAGGCCTTGCTTACATTACAGGGCCTGAGGGTCCTGGTCTCCAAGGAGCCGCCAAGGCAGGAGAAGGCAGCAGGTCCACACCCTTGCCAATGAGGAGTGGCCATTTCAGGCTGCAGTTTGCCCCTGAGGCAGGGCTAGATGATGACTGGCAGTGGGTCATTAAGACAAATGGGGTTGGGGGTTCCCTGGGACTGAGGACCCCAGAGTGCAGGGGCAGTGCCATGGAGCAGTACCGTGAGGGAAGGGACATGAGGCCTCAACCAGACCAGCAGACAGGTAACTGAGGGCGAGGCCCGGGCCAGCAGAATGTGCTCGGAGGCTGAAGAGCGAATTCCTGAGGACACCAGCAGGAGGCGCCCTGACAATTTACATGTAGCAAAAGGCTTGAACGAGGGAACAAGTGAGATTTTGCTAGTGGCTTTTGCTGGTGTCAGGAAGCCCCAAAGAAAAGGCGCTGGGTTTGTGGAGCTCAGCAGATTCTTTCTGTGCTCGGTCCGTATAAGCGACCCCTAGGTACTTTCTATTGAAGGACTGGTCAATTTTGATGTATTTAGCCGCAGAAACCTTCTAGGAGCTTCCCCGACAAAGAGGAGAGCAAGATCCCTGTCCCAAAGCGTTTAATGTTACGTTTAAAATGCCTTACCTTGTAAATAGGGTGAGCTCCAAAAGATGCTGCAGAGACCTGGGGAAACAATCACCCCAGTCGATCAGTTGTTTGTCTAGCACAGGCAGGCCTGCTGACAGGGTGCAAAGGGGGTAGTTGTCCTGGAGCCCGGGGATCTTGCAGCCCTGAGCAATTTAAAGCGCTGCCAAAGAGCCATGTGGTGCACTCCGGCCAGCTGTAAGGGCTGGCATGGGAGCTGTGCCCTGTTCCGGGCAGTGCCGAGGGCCAGCTGCTCTTGGCCCCGCCCCTTCTGCTCTTGGCCCCACCCCTTCTGCCCTTGGCCCCGCCCCATCTGGGAGTGTGGAGCTGGGGACCCCTCCACGTTGCCCAGGGGCCTGCAGAGCGCAGGGGCCCCCTTCTGACAACAAAAATTACCACATGGCCTCAGGAGAGGGGACTGGAGCCTGAGCCTGCCCATGGTGGTCCCAAAGCCGATACCCAAGGGCTTTGGCCCCAGGCACGGGGCCTGTCACCTGAGCCTCACTGCCCAGGGCGGAAGCCCTTGGACTGGGGCTTTGAGCAGCGCCTCAAGCTTCAAGTCTTACGCCAGCTGTGGTGACCGAGTGTGAACACTTTGGGGGCCTGACCCACAGCGTGAGAACCGCTGATCTAGAGGGGGTGCTTTACATTTTATTTGTGGCTATCTGTGACAGGGTGTACTTCCCCCCTTTCCCCTGCACTGAGCAGGAGGGGGTTAACTCAGTCCTGGGAGCAGAGGAGGCCACGCCCCCGGCACCTTACTGGGCATGCTCTAGGTGCACTGCTCTAAAAGCGGGCAGGTCAGCTCAGTTGGGGCTGGCAGCCAGAGGGAGAGGACATCCTGAGCCAGCTCCCTGCAAGCCCCAGTGACTACTTAAAGGCTGGGATGCTACCACCCAGCCTGGAGACCAGAGGCCTCTAGAGACCCTGCTGGATTTGGGAAATAAGGGGAAGTAGCCAGAACACAAGAGGCTATGTCTACACTTGTGGCTTCTTGTGCCAGAAATATGCAAATGAGGCTAAGTGTGGAATATTGCTGAGCCTCATTTGCATACCTAATGAGCTGCCATTTTTGCAGAAGAGGCTCTTGTGCCAGAAGGAGCTGTCTACACTGCCCGTTCTTGCGCAACAAAACCCCTCTTGCGCAATGCTGCTGCGCTGATTGCTTTTCGTGAAGAGCGGCATTGCGCAAGAGGGGGTTTGTTGCGCAAGAACGGGCAGTGTAGACAGCTCCTTCTGGTGCAAGAGCCTCTTCTGCAAAAATGGTGGCTCATTAGGTATGCAAATGAGGCTTGGCGATATTCCATGCTTAGCCTCATTTGCATATTTCTGGCACAAGAAGCTGCGAGTGTAGACATAGCCAGAGAGGTGGCAGAATAGAGACTCACCAATGAACCGAGACCTGGGGAAGCAGCCCAGGAGTGGCAACGGCTACCAGATGAGTGAGCTGCTGTCGAGGAGTCAGCGTGTTGCGGTTTGGATTTCCCCACTGCCTCAGCAGCGAGAGTAGGCCGCTAACAGGGCCCTGGTCTGGGGTCCAGTGGAGTGGGAGGGCCTGGACCCCCCTGCAGGAGGATGGAAACCTTTCCCCTATCTACTCCCCCATAAAGAGACTGTGACTATAATTTGCCTCTATTGGCAGGGCAGCATAGTTCAATAGACTGTGACCATTGAACAATACTACCCCACCAATAGAGGTGAATTATAGACTGTGACTATTGGCTCACATAGTGACTATTGAACTATGCTGCCCTGTCTATAGGATCCCTGCGAGGGGACTGGAGGGAAGGAGCAGACTTTGGGAGTGGGAAGAGAGGCACCGGCTGGGGAGAAAAAGGATGGGGATAAGCACAATAGAGGCGAGGTGGGCCCCCCCCATCTTGGACAATGCCATCCCCATAGCCTTGTGACACTCTCCTGGTCAGGGAAAAATAGTCTGTTTGTGTTGCTTGGTACAACAAGAGGGAGATGGGAGGTATCCTACAGAAGGGGACACTACCATGGTTGGGCACTGGAGATTCATAGCACCGAGTGCCCATGACCAGTGTTCCCTGTAAGCTAGGCACTTGTGCGGCCCCTCAGGAAAAATTCAAAGTTTGCCCAGCTTACTAGTGGTGCACACTTGCACAGGCTTTGGTGCATGTAACAAAATTTATTCTGCACACATACAGAAAAATCCACCCATGGGTGGAAAAATTAGAGGGAACACTGCCCATGACCGTGATCACCCTGTTTTGCTCTATTCCAGGTGTCTGAGAGCTCCGTGGGGTTATTACTGACTTCAAGTCCAATCTTCAGACCTCAGCAGGTGGGACTTGGTCTCCGAGGCTAGCAACATGACCAAAAAGGACCAGTGACCAGTCGTGACGTCAGTCTTCTTGAGGCCAGCTCTCTAAATGCCTCCCTGTTACTGCTAAACCAAACCAGAACTCCCGCTTATGAAATGCTGCCAGCAGGAAGAGATCACAACACAGCTCATTCTGAAAACTAAGGCGGGTGGTAATACCCCACCAGGTGCCGTGTTTGTATGAAAAGTATTCAGGGAATTAGCAGTGGCCTGATTCCATGCCACAAACGAACAGTGCGTCAGGATCTGGGCTGGGCAAGGAGTACATGTAAAAACTACCCCCTTGCAGTAGAGATTTGTCCCTTTCATCACAGCTGTCCAACTTTGTCTAAGTTCAGAAAGGAATGCAAGGCACAAGGAGAGGGAGGGAAAAGCTGGAAACACAAGGAGGAAAACAGAAAAATGAAAAATAGTTTTGTCTCTAAAACGTGGTACATCTGGGCACAAAAAGGTTTGACACACGTCATGGGCTTGCCAGCGTGTGCCCTTTAATGTCAAGACCCCTGCAAGGGACAACACTGTTCTGTCTCGGGTTCAGCTCATTCCTTGACTCTCCTGCTGAAACTGTCCGAAAGGGCCTGGGTAAACTGAGGTACATGTGTGGAAAAAATCTTCTGCTGATGTCTGTGATGTTACAAATTCAGCACTCTGACCACACAGGGAGGCTGTGGTTGGTGCTTCTACAGCGGACAAGTTTGGGGGGCAAGACTGGACCAGCCACTTGGCTTGCAGCTGAGGTACGCAAGGGATGGGGAACCTCTTTTGGGTTGGGGGCCACTGACCCACAGAAATGTCAGTCAGGGGCTGCACACAAGTGAGAAGCAGGGGAAAAAACCCTCACTGTGGCCCCAACTGAGAAGGAGAAAGACCCTTCTCACATTCCCCTCTCACACCAGAGCTTAGAGGGCCCAGACTGGTAGATTTTGTGTGCTATAGCCCCCAGGGGATAGCAGGGGGGCTGGAATATCAGTGTGGGTTCCCCAGGGCTGCCAGGGGCTGAGCCTCGGGGGCCAGATCCAGACAAGCCGAGGGTGGCATCCAGGCCTGAGGTTCCCCACCCGGATGTACAGTCTGTAGAGACACTCTGTTCCCTTGCGCAAACATCCTTTGCGGAAGCTGAACTGCACAGCAGAATGAAATGATTTGGGGCTGGTGGGCATGATTTCTAGTCTAGCTAAGCGTAGGGACTGGAGCAGAGTAATCTCTCGTCTAGCTTCCTGTCCCTGACAGTGGTCAGCACCACATGCTTCTGAAGCAAGTGCGGAAAGTCCGTTGCGAACAATTGTTGAACTGTTGGCCACAGGGGAGATTTCTTTCAGACCCTCACAAGCTAACATAATGTATCCTGAAGCAGGAGGGTTTTTAATCCCTTACAAACGTTTCATCCTACCGACTGTAACTGCAAATGTCCTCCACCTAAAATGGCCAATCCTTTAAAAAATTCTGCTAAGCACATGGCTTCAGCAGTATCTTGTGGCAGAGAGTTCCACAGGGTAACTTTGCCTCGTGCAAAACATCATTGACTGTGATCCCTTCAGTTTGTTGCCTTGAAATTTACTCCTGCTCTCTAAATATTAGAGGGCCTGACTAAGGGGAATGTGATAACTGTATTTGGAGGGTGTAAGCCCATCAGAGAGGGAACTTATTGAAGCTGGTGCAAATTAGTACAACTGGGACTAAACAAAGAAACTTCAAATATAATCACGTGTTGGGAGATGCCAGGTTATTGAGTCGTCTCCAAGATATGTCCGACAGGACAAAGTAAGGGCAAACATACCCCAGGAAGAATACTGCCCTGGATCCTGATGGGAGGATCTGTGCGGTTCCTTGGCCAGAGCTTGATTCTCTTTTCACACTGGTTTTGCCTCAGTGTTGCTATACTGGCTGGACTGGCATCACTCCTGCTTTACACTAGCAGTGCACAAGAGACACAAATCAACTCCCTACTTTTAGGATGGTGCAAACTGGGGTAGAGGAAAAAGACCTGGGGGATGGGGCCCCAGTTGAAAAGGAAAACAAAACACGATTGACGGTCGCAGGTAGCACAGCAGAGAGGCTGCTGAATTCCCTCCTGACCCGGGGGGCCCAGCGGCTTCACTATTGGCTTTTTGGAGGTTTGTTAACTGATCAATTCTGCTCTTCCGTTGGTGTCACTCAAGTCGCTCTCCAGACTTCAGTGGCGTTTCTCTCTGTAGCGTGGGGAGCAGAACTGGGTCTAGCACTATAGGGCAGGGCAGGCTAAATACGGCCTGTGGGCCAGATCCGGACCACCAGGCCTTCTAATATGGGACCCTCAGACAGCAAGCAGCTCCAGTTGCTCAAAGTGTCTGGTTGCTCTATGTGGCTCTTTACACCACCCACCAAACCGGCCAATGGGAGCGGAGAGATTGTGCTGGGGGTGGGGGCATGAAACCTCCCCTCCCCCGGTGCGGAGCGCCACGTGGAATAGGCAGCTGCTTTGAGCAGTCTGGGGCTGCTGGCAGGCAGGGAGCCGTACAGAACCTGCACCCGCTCCTATGCCCTTCCCTTGGCCAGAACCTTCTCCTGCACCCCAATCCTCTGCCCCAGGTGACTACCCAAACCCTCTGCACTTCCCCCCCACCCCAGGTCACAACATCCTCCCAGACCCTGCACCTCCTAAACCTCTTGCCCCAGCCAGAATTGTCTCCTGCACCTGTACCCCTCCTTGACCCTGCACCCCCATCGCCTGCCCTAAGTCACCACCCAAATCCTCTGCACCCCCTCTTCACCCAAACGCCCTCTCAGACCCAACACCCTCATCGGCACCCAACCTCCGTCCCAGCCCTGCACCCCTCCATAGAAAAGTGTGTCCCTTCACCATTTACCAAAATCTTGGCGTGCCCCCCCATCCAAAATTATTGCCCACCCCTTTTGCTATCGTGGCTAAGCCAAACGCAACCCATTCAGTGTAAGTCTCCCACAGCCTCTTGATGCCCACGGGGGGGGGGGGGGGGTTTCATGAGGAATCAACCCAACTCAGACCCAAATTCTGCACCGTCCTCAACTTCTGCTGGGCCGCCCACCTGAACGTGCTGTGAGTTGTGAGAGCTCTGTGCAGCCAGCTGGAGGTTCCTGATCTCCCCCTTAGGCCCTGATGCTTAATGCAACCAGTCTCGAAGGGCCAGGCAGGCGCTCAGCTTGCTTAGAGCCTTGACTGCCCCTGCCCCTGGAATCAGGGACAGGTTGGGACGAAAGGGTCCTTGTCAGCTGGGCTCCTGAAGAGCATGGGGGAAAGGAATTGAGGGGGTTGAGGGAGAGGCATGGGTAGGACTCCCTCTAAGCGCACAGCTGCTTAATAAGCCCCATGCCCTGCAGCAGCAGCGCTGTGCTGGGGCTGCAGGAACATGTCGCTCCCCGAGCCACAGCAGGGAGCTGCAGCAGCCGGAGGAGAGGTGTCCTCACCCCCAGCAGGGAGCAGCTGGGGGGACGGCACTTTCTCAAAGCTCTCCCCCAGGACCTGCTGGAGCTGGGAAAGAGGCGACCCTCCCGCAGCCCAACCCGGCCTCACCCGGCTGGTAGAGGCACCTCTCAGGTGGCCTGGAGCTGCTGCAACGACAGCAGACCTGGGGGAGCCTGTCCCCAAATCCCCTCCCCCCCCACCTCCCGCCCATCCACACCTTCATCCTCCTGAGCCCCCCCTCCACTCTGAATCCCTCAGCCACACCCCCGTGCATGTCGTCCACGTGCAGAATGAATTTTGTTATGGGCACCCACCCAGAGGTGACAGGGGAGCTGGCAGCCTGTGGGGGCCCTTGGGCAAGGAGGGGTGCTCTGTGCTCCCAGAAGGGGCGGGGCCTCGGGCAGAAGGGGGCGGGGCTGGGGGCAGTCAGCCCTCAGTGCTGCCTGGAGTGTGGTGTGCCCTTACAGCCACACGGTGTGTGTGCAGTTTAAAGGGCCCCTTCTCCCCCTCCCTTGTCGGCAGGCCGGAGAGGTGGCATGTCACACATCCTCTCCAGGGGTGCACATCACAAAATTCATTCTGCACATGGGCGTACCAAATTGGGAAGGCTGGTTAGGGAGTCCCTGTCTGGCTTGGGGAAAGTGCCTGGAGCGGGGGGGTGTTCCATGTGACGGCAGGGTCTGAGTGTGGCAGGAGCTCAGGGGGACGGTGACTGGGTGACTGGGCTGGGGGAGCAATGAGGCCATGTTTTATGTTCAGGCCACCCAGAGGTACCTAAATCTCTGCTAGCAGGGCAGGGGCTACGAAGACAGCGTAGGCTGGTCTGGGCTGGGCGAGGAGGCTAGCCAGACGAAGATGGGACAGGAGACACGTTTTTAGCTAGAAGTGGAAATAATCTGTGTGAGGGATATGCCAGCACTTGAAAGCCGTGGGGTGATGTGGGGCAGGAATGTTAACTGCATGTGCACGCGCTCGCAGGATCAGGGCCTAGGCATGGACACACTATTGCAGATCTGTGGCATCAGGTATGTGATCAACACAGCCCAATGGGAATGAAATAGTGAGTCTGGGACTCACCTCTTGATAAAGGCCTGCAGTTGGGTGAGCAGGGGACACTGGCAAATCAGCTGTGGGTGTGTGTGCGCATTGGGGGTAGGGAGTGGGACGGGGATTTAGGTATTGGGAGGGCTGGGGAGTCTCTGGCCCCGGAGGGAGCAGACACCCCCTTCTTTTTGAAGCGACTGAGCTGTATTCTTATCCCACGGCGCTGTCTGTGCGGGGCAGGTTTTCGCCCTGCACTTAGATGTGTCCAGGGATTCAACAGTGATTTCATTTCCCCTGGTACCACCACAGATTCCTTAGCCCTGGGGGGGTCTCATGCCCCACTCCCCTGCCTCCTCTCCCCTCTTGGGTCTCCCACCTCACCCCCTTTCTTCCCACTCCCCTGCCCCCCCCCCGTCTTCCCCCATGCATCTCCCCCTGCCTCCTCTCCCCTTTCAGGCCCTCCTTCCCCAGCCCAGCCCCCCTCTAACCCCTGGGGTCTTGCTTCCCCCCCGATGCCCCCAGGGTGTCCCCTCTGCCCTCTCTCCCCCTGCAGATCTGCTCTCCACACCCTGTTGTGCCCCCCGGCTCTCCCCCACCTGGGCCCCCTTCCCCGCCCCTAGTCTCCCCCCCAAGAGCCTTCCCCCCGAGATCCCGGCCCCGCCCCGCCGCGCCCCCCGCCAGTCTCCTCCCCCGCCCGCCCTCGGCCGGCTCAGTCGCTCGCAGCCATGGCGGAGGGAGGCGAGGGCGACGGGCTGCTCCGGCCGCCGCTCCCCGCCGGGGCGCCGGGCCCCAAGCGCCTGTGCTCGCGGGCCGGGCCGGCGGCGCTGGCGGGGCTCGGGGCGGCGCCGGGGGCCCGGCTGGGGGCCGGCGGGGCGCTGGGCGGCGGGGCGCTGGGCGGCGGCGGGGGCCCGGCGCTGGCGGGGCGGCGGGGGCCGGGGGGCCCGGGGGCGGCGCGGCTGCTGCAGCCCGAGTCGCTGCTGGACGCGGCGGCCAAGCGGGTGGCGGCGGGCTGGGCCTTCGAGCGGGTGGAGGGCCGCTTCCAGCGCATCCCCGAGCCCGTGCAGCGCCGCATCGTCTACTGGAGCTTCCCCCGCAGCGAGCGCCAGATCTGCATGTACTCCAGCTTCCAGCCCGGCCCCGGCCCCGCGCCCGGCCCCGCGCCCGGCCCCGACGACAGCCCCGCGCCCGCCGCGCCGCCCGCGCCCGCCGACGGGCTGCCCTTCCGCCGCGGCGCCCGCCTGCTCGACACCGGCGCCGTGGACAACGTGCTGCAAGTGGGTGAGTGGCCCGGCCCCCCGGCTGCCCGTCCCCTGGCCCCCCAGCCCTTCCTCCCCCTTCCCTAGTCCCCTTGCTCCCCGCTTCGCCTTCCCCTGGCCCCCCAGCCCTTCCTCCCCCTTCCCTAGTCCCCTTCCTCCCCGCTTCGCCTTCCCCTGGCCCCCCAGCCCTTCCTCCCCCTTCCCTAGTCCCCTTCCTCCCCGCTTCGCCTTCCCCTGGCCCCCCAGCCCTTCCTCTCCGCTTCGCCTTCCCCTGGCCCCCCAGCCCTTCCTCCCCCTTCCCTAGTCCCCTTGCTCCCCGCTTCGCCTTCCCCCGGCCCCCCAGCCCTTCCTCCCCCTTCCCTAGTCCCCTTGCTCCCCGCTTCGCCTTCCCCTGGCCCCCCAGCCCTTCCTCCCCCTTCCCTAGTCCCCTTGCTCCCCGCTTCGCCTTCCCCTGGCCCCTGGCCCCCCAGCCCTTCCTCCCCCCTTCCCCTTCCCCGCCAGCCCTTCCTCCCCCTTCCCTAGTCCCCTTCCTCCCCGCTTCGCCTTCCCCTCGCCCCAGCCCTTCCTCCCCCCTTCCCTAGTCCCCTTCCTCCCCGCTTCGCCTTCCCCTGGCCCCCCAGCCCTTCCTCCCCCTTCCCGAGTCCCCTTCCTCCCCGCTTCGCCTTCCCCTGGCCCCCCAGCCCGTCCTCCCCGCTTCGCCTTCCCCTGGCCCCCCAGCCCTTCCTCCCCCTTCCCTAGTCCCCTTCCTCCCCGCTTCGCCTTCCCCTGGCCCCCCAGCCCTTCCTCCCCCTTCCCTAGTCCCCTTCCTCCCCGCTTCGCCTTCCCCTGGCCCCCCAGCCCTTCCTCCCCCTTCCCTAGTCCCCTTGCTCCCCGCTTCGCCTTCCCCTGGCCCCCCAGCCCTTCCTCCCCCTTCCCTAGTCCCCTTCCTCCCCGCTTCGCCTTCCCCCGGCCCCCCAGCCCTTCCTCCCCCCTTCCCCTTCCCCGCCAGCCCTTCCTCCCCCTTCCCTAGTCCCCTTCCTCCCCGCTTCGCCTTCCCCTGGCCCCCCAGCCCTTCCTCCCCCCTTCGCCTTCCCCTGCCCCCCAGCCCTTCCTCCCCCTTCCCTAGTTCCCTTCCTCCCCGCTTCGCCTTCCCCTCGCCCCAGCCCTTCCTCCCCCCTTCCCTAGTCCCCTTCCTCCCCGCTTCGCCTTCCCCTGGCCCCCCAGCCCTTCCTCCCCCTTCCCTAGTCCCCTTCCTCCCCGCTTCGCCTTCCCCTGGCCCCCCAGCCCTTCCTCTCCGCTTCGCCTTCCCCTGGCCCCCCAGCCCTTCCTCCCCCTTCCCTAGTCCCCTTGCTCCCCGCTTCGCCTTCCCCCGGCCCCCCAGCCCTTCCTCCCCCTTCCCTAGTCCCCTTGCTCCCCGCGTCGTCTTCCCCTGGCCCCCCAGCCCTTCCTCCCCCTTCCCTAGTCCCCTTGCTCCCCGCTTCGCCTTCCCCTGGCCCCTGGCCCCCCAGCCCTTCCTCCCCCCTTCCCCTTCCCCGCCAGCCCTTCCTCCCCCTTCCCTAGTCCCCTTCCTCCCCGCTTCGCCTTCCCCTCGCCCCAGCCCTTCCTCCCCCCTTCCCTAGTCCCCTTCCTCCCCGCTTCGCCTTCCCCTGGCCCCCCAGCCCTTCCTCCCCCTTCCCGAGTCCCCTTCCTCCCCGCTTCGCCTTCCCCTGGCCCCCCAGCCCGTCCTCCCCGCTTCGCCTTCCCCTGGCCCCCCAGCCCTTCCTCCCCCTTCCCTAGTCCCCTTCCTCCCCGCTTCGCCTTCCCCTGGCCCCCCAGCCCTTCCTCCCCCTTCCCTAGTCCCCTTCCTCCCCGCTTCGCCTTCCCCTGGCCCCCCAGCCCTTCCTCCCCCTTCCCTAGTCCCCTTGCTCCCCGCTTCGCCTTCCCCTGGCCCCCCAGCCCTTCCTCCCCCTTCCCTAGTCCCCTTCCTCCCCGCTTCGCCTTCCCCCGGCCCCCCAGCCCTTCCTCCCCCCTTCCCCTTCCCCGCCAGCCCTTCCTCCCCCTTCCCTAGTCCCCTTCCTCCCCGCTTCGCCTTCCCCTGGCCCCCCAGCCCTTCCTCCCCCCTTCGCCTTCCCCTGCCCCCCAGCCCTTCCTCCCCCTTCCCTAGTTCCCTTCCTCCCCGCTTCGCCTTCCCCTCGCCCCAGCCCTTCCTCCCCCCTTCCCTAGTCCCCTTCCTCCCCGCTTCGCCTTCCCCTGGCCCCCCAGCCCTTCCTCCCCCTTCCCGAGTCCCCTTCCTCCCCGCTTCGCCTTCCCCTGGCCCCCCAGCCCTTCCTCTCCGCTTCGCCTTCCCCTGGCCCCCCAGCCCTTCCTCCCCCTTCCCTAGTCCCCTTGCTCCCCGCTTCGCCTTCCCCTGGCCCCCCAGCCCTTCCTCCCCCTTCCCTAGTCCCCTTGCTCCCCGCTTCGCCTTCCCCTGGTCCCCCAGCCCTTCCTCCCCCTTCCCTAGTCCCCTTCCTCCCCGCTTCGCCTTCCCCTGGCCCCCCAGCCCTTCCTCCCCCTTCCCTAGTCCCCTTCCTCCCCGCTTCGCCTTCCCCCGGCCCCCCAGCCCTTCCTCCCCCTTCCCTAGTCCCCTTGCTCCCCGCTTCGCCTTCCCCTGGCCCCCCAGCCCTTCCTCCCCCTTCCCTAGTCCCCTTGCTCCCCGCTTCGCCTTCCCCTGGCCCCCCAGCCCTTCCTCCCCCCTTCCCCTTCCCCGCCAGCCCTTCCTCCCCCTTCCCTAGTCCCCTTCCTCCCCGCTTCGCCTTCCCCTCGCCCCAGCCCTTCCTCCCCCCTTCCCCCGTCCCCTTCCTCCCCGCTTCGCCTTCCCCGGGCCCCCCTGCCCTTCCTCCCCCTTCCCGAGTCCCCTTCCTCCCCGCTTCGCCTTCCCCTGGCCCCCCAGCCCGTCCTCCCCGCTTCGCCTTCCCTTGGCCCCCCAGCCCTTCCTCCCCCTTCCCTAGTCCCCTTCCTCCCCGCTTCGCCTTCCCCTGGCCCCCCAGCCCTTCCTCCCCTTTCCCTAGTCCCCTTCCTCCCCGCTTCGCCTTCCCCTGGCCCCCCAGCCCTTCCTCCCCCTTCCCTAGTCCCCTTGCTCCCCGCTTCGCCTTCCCCTGGCCCCCCAGCCCTTCCTCCCCCTTCCCTAGTCCCCTTCCTCCCCGCTTCGCCTTCCCCCGGCCCCCCAGCCCTTCCTCCCCCCTTCCCCTTCCCCGCCAGCCCTTCCTCCCCCTTCCCTAGTCCCCTTCCTCCCCGCTTCGCCTTCCCCTGGCCCCCCAGCCCTTCCTCCCCCCTTCGCCTTCCCCTGCCCCCCAGCCCTTCCTCCCCCTTCCCTAGTCCCCTTCCTCCCCGCTTCGCCTTCCCCTGGCCCCCCAGCCCTTCCTCCCCCTTCCCTAGTCCCCTTCCTCCCCGCTTCGCCTTCCCCTGGCCCCCCAGCCCTTCCTCCCCCTTCCCTAGTTCCCTTCCTCCCCGCTTCGCCTTCCCCTCGCCCCAGCCCTTCCTCCCCCCTTCCCTAGTCCCCTTCCTCCCCGCTTCGCCTTCCCCTGGCCCCCCAGCCCTTCCTCCCCCTTCCCGAGTCCCCTTCCTCCCCGCTTCGCCTTCCCCTGGCCCCCCAGCCCGTCCTCCCCGCTTCGCCTTCCCCTGGCCCCCCAGCCCGTCCTCCCCGCTTCGCCTTCCCCTGGCCCCCCAGCCTGTCCTCCCCCTTCCCGAGTCCCCTTCCTCCCCGCTTCGCCTTCCCCTGGCCCCCCAGCCCGTCCTCCCCGCTTCGCCTTCCCTTGGCCCCCCAGCCCTTCCTCCCCCTTCCCTAGTCCCCTTCCTCCCCGCTTCGCCTTCCCCTGGCCCCCCAGCCCTTCCTCCCCCTTCCCTAGTCCCCTTCCTCCCCGCTTCGCCTTCCCCTGGCCCCCCAGCCCTTCCTCCCCCTTCCCTAGTCCCCTTCCTCCCCGCTTCGCCTTCCCCTGGCCCCCCAGCCCTTCCTCCCCCTTCCCTAGTTCCCTTCCTCCCCGCTTCGCCTTCCCCTGGCCCCCCAGCCCTTCCTCCCCGCTTCGCCTTCCCCTGGCCCCCCAGCCCTTCCTCCCCCTTCCCTAGTCCCCTTCCTCCCCGCTTCGCCTTCCCCTGGCCCCCCAGCCCTTCCTCCCCCTTCCCTAGTCCCCTTCCTCCCCGCTTCGCCTTCCCCTGGCCCCCCAGCCCTTCCTCCCCCTTCCCTAGTCCCCTTCCTCCCCGCTTCGCCTTCCCCTGGCCCCCCAGCCCTTCCTCCCCGCTTTGCCTTCCTCTGGCCCCCCAGCCCTTCCTCCCCGCTTTGCCTTCCTCTGGCCCCCCAGCCCTTCCTCCCCCTTCCCTAGTCCCCTTCCTCCCCGCTTCGCCTTCCCCTGGCCCCCCAGCCCTTCCTCCCCGCTTTGCCTTCCTCTGGCCCCCCAGCCCTTCCTCCCCGCTTTGCCTTCCTCTGGCCCCCCAGCCCTTCCTCCCCCTTCCCAAGTCCCCTTCCTCCCCGCTTCGCCTTCCCCTTCCCCTGGCCGCCCAGCCCTTCCTCCCCCTTCCCAAGTCCCCTTCCTCCCTGCTTCGCCTTCCCCTTCCCCTGGCCGCCCAGCCCTTCCTCCCCCTTCCCTAGTCCCCTTCCTCCCCGCTTCGCCTTCCCCTGGCCCCCCAGCCCTTCCTCCCCCCTTCGCCTTCCCCTCGCCCCAGCCCTTCCTCCCCCTTCCTTAGTCCCCTTCCTCCCCCCTAGTCCCCTTCCTCCCCGCTTCGCCTTCCCCTGGCCCCCCAGCCCTTCCTCCCCCTTCCTAAGTCCCCTTCCTTCCCCCTTCGCCTTCCCCTGGCCCCCCAGCCCTTCCTCCCCCCTTCCTCCCCGCTTCGCCTTCCCCTGGCCCCCCAGCCCTTCCTCCCCCCTTCCTCCCCGCTTCGCCTTCCCCTGGCCCCCCAGCCCTTCCTCCCCCCTTCCTCCCCGCTTCGCCTTCCCCTGGCCCCCCAGCCCTTCCTCCCCCTTTCCTCCCCGCTTCGCCTTCCCCTGGCCCCCCAGCCCTTCCTCCCCCTTCCCCTCGCCCCAGCCCTTCCTTCTCCTTCCCCTGGCCCCCCAGCCCTTCCTCCCCCTTCCCTAGTCCCCTTCCTCCCCCCTTCGCCTTCCCCTGGCCCCCCAGCCCTTCCTCCCCCTTCCCTAGTCCCCTTCCTCCCCCCTTCGCCTTCTCCTTCCCCTCGCCCCAGCCCTTCCTTCTCCTTCCCCTGGCCCCCCAGCCCTTCCTTCTCCTTCCCTAGTCCCCTTCCTCCCCCCTTCTCCTTCCCCTGGCCCCCCAGCCCTTCCTCCCCCTTCCCTAGTCCCCTTCCTCCCCCCTTCGCCTTCTCCTTCTCCTTCCCCTCGCCCCAGCCCTTCCTTCTCCTTCCCCTGGCCCCCCAGCCCTTCCTTCTCCTTCCCTATTCCCTTTCCTCCCCCCTTCGCCTTCCCTTCGCCCCAGCCCTTCCTTCTCCTTCCCTGGTCCCCTTCCTCCCCCCTCGCCTTCCCCTCGCCCCCCAGCCCTTCCTTCTCCTTCCCTAGTCCCCTTCCTCCCCCCTTCGCCTTCTCCTTCCCCTACCCCTCGCCCCAGCCCTTCCTTCTCCTTCCCTAGTCCCCTTCCTCCCCCCTTCTCCTTCCCCTCGCCCCAGCCCTTCCTTATTCCCCCTTCTCCCCCCTTCGCCTTCTCCTTCCCTATTCCCTTTCCTCCCCCCTTCGCCTTCCCTTCGCCCCAGCCCTTCCTTCTCCTTCCCTAGTCCCCTTCCTCCCCCCTTCGCCTTCCCCTCGCCCCCCAGCCCTTCCTTCTCCTTCCCTAGTCCCCTTCCTCCCCCCTTCTCCTTCCCCTCGCCCCAGCCCTTCCTTCTCTTTCCCTGGTCCCCTTCCTCCCCCCTTCTCCTTCTCCTTCCCCTCGCCCCCCAGCCCTTCCTTCTCCTTCCCCTCGCCCCCCAGCCCTTCCTTCTCCTTCCCCTCGCCCCCCAGCCCTTCCTTCTCCTTCCCCTCGCCCCCCAGCCCTTCCTTCTCCTTCTCCTTCCCCTTCCGCTCGCCCCCCAGCCCTTCTCCTTCTCCTTCCCCTTCCCCTCGCCCCAGCCCTTCCTTCTCCTTCCCTAGTCCCCTTCCTCCCCCCTTCGCCTTCTCCTTCTCCTTCCCTAGTCCCCTTCCTCCCCCCTTCGCCTTCTCCTTCTCCTTCCCTAGTCCCCTTCCTCCCCCCTTCGCCTTCCCCTGGCCCCCCAGCCCTTCCTTCTCCTTTCCTAGTCCCCTTCCTCCCCCCCTTTGCCTTCTCCTTCCCTAGTCCCCTTCCTCCCCCCCTTTGCCTTCCCCTCGCCTCCAGCCCTTCCTTCTCCTTCCCTATTCCCCTTCCTCGCCCCTTCTCCTTCCCCTCACCCCCCAGCCCTTCCTTTTCCTTTCCTATTCCCCTTCCTTCCCCTCGCCCCCCAGCCCTTCTTTTTTCTTCCCTATTCCCCTTCCTCCCCCCACTTCCATTCCCCTTCCTCCCCCTGCTTCCATTCCCCTTCTCCTTTTCCTTCCCTTTTTCCCCTTCTCTCTGCCTGCTTCCCTTCCCCTCTTCCTCCAGCCTTTCCTCCTCCCTTCCGTTCCCTTCATTCCTTCCCCTTCTCCCCCTTCCTTTTCTTTCCCTTCTTTTCCCCCTTCCTCCCCCTCATTCCCTTCTCACTCCTCTTCTCCCAGCCCTTCCTCCCCCCTTTCCTTCCCTTCTTCCCCTTCCTCCCTCTGTCTTCCCCTCCCTGCTTTCCTTCCCCTCCTTCTGCCCCCGCCCCCTCGGCTTTCCTCCAGACCTCCCCGTCTCCCTTTCTCTCCTCCTTTCCTTCTCCCCCAGCTCCTTCCCCTTCTCTGTGCTGTCTCCTAGCCCCCTCGCTGCATCTTCCTCCCTCCCTCCCTCCCTGTTGCCCCCATATTCCCCTCCTTCCCTTTGCCTCTTCCTTCCCTCCCCAGCCTGCCTGGCTTCCCTTTTCCTCTCTTCCCCTCTCCGCTTTCCTTCACCCCGTTCCCCTCTTCATTCCCCAGGGCCCCTCCTTGCCTCTCCCCACAGTCCCCTCTCCAGTCCCCCCTTGCATCTCTTCAGTCCATTCCTCCACCTGCCCTTCCCCCGCTCTTCTTCCTCCTTCCCCCTATTGCTGTTTGTTCCCCTCTTCCCCCCCCCCCACCTCCTTCCGTCTCCTCCTTCTCTCCACTATTCTCTCCTCATTCCCCTCTCCTGCCCCCATCATTGTTGCAGGGGATGTGGCTTCCCTGAAGTTTTTCTGCAAATATTTCAGCCTTTTGTCTAGCAGATTTGTTGTGTGACGGTACAATCTTCCCCCATTCCCCCTCCCTCCGCTGCCCTGGATCTTTCCTGTGGGCAGTAATCACACTGGATTTCTCCTGGCAAATGCCAGCTCCCTCCCAGCCTGACTTTGAAATGGGGTGGGCTAATTGCTTTCCCATTTCCTCTGCCTGGGACTGGGTGTATGCGCTTGTCAAAGGACTGGGCAGCCCAGACTGCAGCTGCCTGAATCTGGATTCAATCGATTCCTTTGAAAATGAGAAAACAGAGTGAATCCCAAACCAAATGCCTTTCCCAGGCAGCACCTCCCTTGAAATATGTGCCCCTCCACCCCTCCCAGCTGTGCTTCCTAGGGCTGGACTGACAATAAGAGCTGCAGATGAAAAATGTGAACCCCTACACACAGCCCTTGTGAAGGTGGGGGTGCTTCTGGTTGTGCTGAAACCAGGCCCGGATGGGTTTATAAATCCCCTGTGTTTCACTAAATACAATTCATCATTGGCCTTTGTTTTGTGTGCGTGCGTCTTTCACTTTTTCTTGCAAAAATGAGGGAAGGTTTTCTCCTCGTCTTTCCCCTTCCAAGTCTTGCTAATCTCATTAAATCCATAAATACTGCGAATCGGATTCGTTCCATGGGTTGGGAGGCAGAAAATAAAATGAATTGTTTGGCACTGACAAGTTGGGTGGATGATTAGGCATGTGTAGTGTAGTGTGTGTATGAGATTTGGAGGGTTTATTGAAGAGGGTTTTTTTTTTTTACTATCACTGACAAATGGAATATGGAAAATATGCCATTGTTTTGGATTCTATTAGCAGAAGGGTTTTTTTTAATTTAGGGGGGCTGGAAGGGGACTTGTAGTGAATGGAAAATGTATTTGCACCATCAGAAATCTGCTTGTACACATGTATGTGCTTAGAGAAGCAAATTGCAACATTAAAGAATTGGTTTCTGGTTATTACTGAAAGTGGTTGGAATGAGAGTTCCCATTAAAACAATATTGTGCTACAATTTGGTTTGCTAATGTGAAATGTAAATTTGTCCTGGAATGGAGAAGAAAGTTTGGGTTGTGTTTTTTTAGGAATGATTAGTTCTGCCAAGGTTATTTTTGAATATTGTATTTTCTGAATGGAAAGTGGGTTGTATAAATAATTACATTGTGGAACAGTCTATAGAGAAAAGAACTTTATTAACGTGCTTCTCTGTTCTGACAAAAAATTCTTACTTTACTAAGCTATTTAATAAAAAAATAACAGTAGTCTTTTTAAGATGATTTGATTTATACCCTTTTTGTCAATCTGTATTTTCTACGGGGTGGTTTGAGATGCCTAGCTTGCTTAAAATAATTTGAAACTGCAAGGTAAACATTTTTTTTTTATAGGGAGGGAAGTGGTTCAGAAAGATTTTAAAATTAGAAAAATGACTTAGTATGGGAAATGTTTTATTAAACTGCCTATTAAAGTATGGATCAAATCAACAGCAGATGTGGGAATAGGTGACTTAGTTCTATAGCAGATGAGGCTTTGAAAATGAGATTGATTTTGTGATTTTTTTTTAAAAGGACTTTTTCACTCATACAAGTATGGAAGGTAGGTATGGCAAGTTAATATTGTAAATTATGTAAACGATTACTGTGAACTTTAGGTGTGTGTGCGTGAGGTATGTGAAAGACAAAACAGTATGATTTCTAAGTGGTGGCGCTGAAAAAGATATTTGAATTTTGCCAAAGTTCCCTGTCCTCATTAGATTTCCCCTGGTCTGTTGTGCCAATGGTTGAAGCCTATAAGAAGGTAGGATACTTCTGTCTCGACCATTCATACTTCTTGATAAGGTGAGATTAGAGATCCCAATCACTAGTTTCTGAATCCTAAACTTTGGGGTCAGAGTCTGTGTTTTGGGAATATCTGCTGCATAACTTGGGAATGATTTAATAAAAAAAGAATATTACTGCAGGACAGGCTCAAGAAGTTCCTTTTGTTTTTGTAGAAGCCCGTGTACGATGCACAGAGAGGGTAACTTTTCTTCCAATTGTCATGAGGAGATGGGGCGGGATTTAACAATTTCCTTTTTTTTTGTCTAAAAGTTTGCAAATTATAGATCAAATGATAACAGGCTTGCACTGTGATGGGATGAAAGATTGTTAGTTTAGAGGGGCTGGAATAGTTCCACGGTAACATTCTGTTACCGAGTTGAGCCAAAAGAAGATTTAAATAAAACAAAATGCTTTGAAAGGCTGCGTGTGTTTCAAGCAGGCATAGAAAACAACAACAAAACCCAAAACAAACAAACAAAAAAAACCCCCAAAACCAAAACAATGTTTTCTGCTAACTTTATCAGTTCTGATAATGTCCTTTGTGGTAACCCAACTAACAAAGATGTAATGGTTTGCAAGTCCCACGAGGTTTTTACATTAAGATAGGAATAATGATGCCAGCTTGTATGGGAACCGTTATATTTCGACAGTCTTGGCTTTCTTGAGTCTTACCAGTATTAAATCAGAATTATTGTTCGCCTCAAATGATCTCTTTCATGGACAGCTATAAATCACATGGTTAGTCATAAAAACCAGATGTTTACATGGTTGAATTTTTGACCTGCCTACTCAGACCTGCAAAAATAACATGAATATGCAATTCCATTTTTTTGTGACTGAAAAGCGGTTTTGAAATGAGAAAAGTACACACAAACCAAAAAAGCTCGCCCATTTGAAAATTGCGGACGATGTAAATGTGGAGAAGATTGTAATAATTTGGACAAATGGCTTTGGTCTGCGACCCTTTTGTGCCTGCATATCTGTCAGGTTTGGATGATGTGTATGCCACATTATGAATTAATAATTCCTTCATGCTTAGTAAAACTTAAACGAGGCTTAAACCATGATCTCACTGGAGTCATTACATTGATTTTCTTTTGTAAAGAAAGGTCTTGGATTTTGAACACAAGCATCTTTGTCTTTCTAAAAACTGCTCAATTATGTGCACAGATCCCCTCTTTGTGTGTATGTTTTGTTGTTGTTTTTTAAGACAAATAGACACAAAGCATGCAGGAAAGGAATGCAGAAATGCAGGGCTTAATATAAAGCACTGCATGCCGGGACAGCTAAAAGACACAAACCCTTTAACGGCGGAAGTTAATTTTTAACAAGTGCATTCATATAAATATTTATGAATAAAACTTTGACACCCTTTTAGATTTGTGGGGGGAAAAAAAGACCTTCTGTAGAGTTTGAGAGCAGACTATTCTCCATTATAACACATCCATGTTCCTACTTTGCATTTTCTAATTTAGTATAATATAGTTTGGCCGTGAGTTAACTGGTTTGGATATGAGTATACAAGTATCTGTGGCAATTTTAGGTCTTTTTTTTTATTGCTTTTATGATTGTAGCAAGGAAAGGTACATTTTATAATATTCTATAACTATGAAAACTTGTATACAGCATATTTCTTCTGCAGACTAGGAACGCTTAGAGATAAGCCTGTGTACAATCGGGTAGTGGTATGCAGTCCAACCATTGGTACATAAACAGAATTTACTTTTGCTGTTAGGAACAATGGAGCATGGCTTAAAAGCGCACTGAATTTGTAAACATACAGACTGAGCAAGTTTTTAGATCTGTTTATAATTTTGAATGCCCATCTGGTAATTCACAGTTCAGAAACTTGTAACTTTCAACTGATGATGTCCCGTTCTATTCTATACACGTAGGCTGCCATATAAAGACTTTGGGGATTTTCTACCTCTGTAGTAGAACTTGAGAGTTACAAATTGACTGGTCAGCTGCACACCTCATTTGGAACTGGGAGTATGCGAGCAGGCAGCAGCAGAGACCAAACCAAAAAAAAAGGAAGTACAGTACTGTGTTAAATGTAAATCACTTACAGAAAAAAAGGATAGGGTTTTTTTAAAGATAAGGCACTATTTCTGAGCTCATTTCATTCAAATTAAGACTGTTAAAAGCAGCATTTTTCTTCTACAGAATTAGCTGTTACATAGTCAGCTACAGTAAGTCTGTACCTAACTGTGAACTTGTGAAAGAACCCCTACAACGTTTAGTTCAGAGTTACGAACAGCCTTTATTTTTGAGGTGTTGGTAACTCTGAGCTTTTACTGTGCTTGGACAGCGTCTCATATGGTCAGCTGTGGTCAGTCAGGCTTGTTCTACAGTGGGAATTTGACGGTACAATTACATTGCTCTAGAAGAAACCACTTCAGTTCTTTTTAATTTCAGCTTTTTGGGGGGTCATCGGATGTTTGGTTTAGTTGAAGTGGGAGGATTGTGATAACAGTTCAAAAGCCTTTTTGCAGATGAAAATAATACTAAAACACCCACATTTTTAACTTCACTGAAACCAGTTTTAAATTTCTTCAAGATTCAGGAGGAAAGTAAGCGTTTGGATCCTGCTGCATGTAATGTCTGCGTCAAGTCTAAAGTTTATGTATAATCATTTTTCTTTTTAAAATGTAAACTTCACAGATGTACTGCTGTTCAAAGGTTTAAGTATTCTGTGTAGGGTCATTTTACCAGGTTCATTTTATGCCTAAATATGATCAAGTACTTGTTTTGTGCATCCGGCAGTCTCTTCTTGGCATCAGATTTGGCTTTGGGAATTGCTTGGGTCTGATAGAAAACAGGTTTAAAATTAACAGCATTTCTTAAAAGAAACTCACCTTGTTTCTCTGATCTCCTGGGACTAACATGGCCACAACAACTCTGCAGGCAGAGTTACTTAAGGAATTTTCTCAGCTCAAAATTGTAGGTATTGTTTTGGGATGGGGAAATCTTTATTTTTAGATAGAATAGTTGTGTCACACAATGCTCCTAATTTATTAATTGAACAATTGCTTTTATTTTTACAGAAGGATTAGTTTGTCCTAATCACATGATCTTGAAGTAATCCTTTTGGTCCACTTTTAGGTGGTATGAGGGAAGTGGGGGCTGCCATGATGGAAACCATTACACATTTTTAAAACATGCCCTGCAGTTTCCATGTCTAACAATTTGTTCTGAACATTTAACATGAAATAAGGTTTATTAACCATTAAACTATATTCTCTTTATTACAGGGCCATGAAGATTAGATATTTCTCCAGCGGGTTTTTGCGCATATTATATAACGTATCTTGTGATGATAAAAACAGGGAATGTGATTGTTGATACTAAAAAGAAGGCAAGGTCAGCTTTGAAAACCGGAATTTTACTTAGTGTATATATTCGATCATAAACCTAGTTCATTTTGGTAAAAAATGACGCAGTAAAGAGCAGGGGTCGACTTACAAATGGGTCATTATGTTTTACCATTTTTTTCTTTTTTAACTTGGAAGGGTCGGCAGACTTCAGTGCCCAGCCCAGCAGGGCAAACCCTGGTGCACCGGGACGTTTTATGTATGTGGAGTGTCTATAGGCATGGAGCCCCTCATCTCCTGTTCGCTTTTCTGGGTCAACGGGAGAAGTGGCAGCCAGCACATCCCTTGGCCCACGCTGCTTCCCGCAGCTCCCATTGGCTGGGAATGGCGAACAGCAGCCAATGGGAGCTGAGAGGCTCTGTGCCTGCATGCGCTCCAGGTAAACAAAATGCCATGATGTGCCAGCGGTGATCTGGGACCGTAAGTTTGCAAACTGCTGATATAGAGTTGGCTTATGACCACATCATGGTGATTTTTACAATTTTTTTTAACTGGTGTGTGTGTGTGGGGGGGGGAGGGTCGGCTTATGCTAGAGTATATACTGGTTTATTTCTCGAGTAGCTTTGCTGTTGGTTTTTGAGTCCTTTTCAGATCTCTGACCAGGCTTTCTGAAGCAGGGTGAGCTTTTGGCTTATTGTTAATTACTGTTGGAAGAGTGGAACTAGTAGGAAGAGGTTAGGAAGATTGCAAAATAATTTACATTTTGGCCTTGATTTTGGTTTTAGAGTTTGATAGAGAACTGAATTACATAGCACAGGTTCTAGTTCTGTAATCTAGAGAATGAGAGTTCTGGTTTGAGTAGCCAATAAGGCTTTTGTATGTGAGCTTGGGTCATGTATTCTATGAATGTTTAGAACAGGTGAGAGACTTTTCCATTTGCAAATTGCAGTTTGCTCACAATCAGTGTTCCCTGTAAGCTGAGTGCTTGGGCGGCCACTCAGGAGAGATTTAGGTGCTGCCCAGCTGTTTAGCAGAGCACCCGCTGCCGTCCAGAGCTGGCAGCATGTGTTTCTAATGGTGGTGCACATCTGCACATGCCTTGGTGCACATCATAAAATTTATTTCACATGTGGATGGAAAAAATTAGAGGGAACATTGGTTACAATAGACTTTTAGTTTGGTCACATAAGAGATCATTTAGGAAATATTTAACTATTCTAGAATTCCAGCCAAAGGGGAGATGTGATTTCTGGAGCTTTGTAGGAGGCAATGCATTTCACTATTATTTAAGATTTCGATGAGAGAAATGTTAGTTATCACCTTTAACCCAAGTTAGACTTTTATGAAAACTTTATTTTGTAAAGTCAAGTCCTAATATTTTCAAAAGTGGCCTAAGTTTGTAAGGTGGCGTTGTACTTTTAATAAGGCAACTTTGTGCTCTGAATTAGCTCTTCAGAGAAAATGAGAGTCTCATTTTCTCTGGAGAATCTAGGGGAGATCTTTTACATATGGAAATAAAAGGTGTATTGAGTTCACGTGTCCTTAAAACCCATAAGCCTAAATCTGTAATTCTGGAGGGAAATGTGAAGACAGGAGAAAGGCAGGCAGTAGGTTTGTTGAACTTGTTTGTTTAATGCATTTCTTGTTGTGTCTTAGAGATTAAATTCGGTCCTCATCCCACTAGCAGGCAGTCTGTCACATTGGGGCCTTAATTATATTCTCACTTTAGTTAGCAGCAAGAGAGAAAATGAATTGCATAGTTAATATGTTGTGTTCTGCTTAATTTTTGGATTTTGCTTTTTGGTGTCATTTACAGCTCTGTGTTTAGCTGGGATGCAATTTCCCCCTCCTCTGCCCACTTCATGTTCGATTAGAATAGCTGAGGTTGTGAAGGAGGTGGATAGTGAGTTAAGCAGGAACAGTACTTTGTGTGTTTCTTTTTTTAACTTGCCTCGTCACAAGGTAGCCATGGTTAGAAATGATAATCAAGGGACAAAGATTTTTATTGTAGTGCAGCGGTAAGCACTGTACTGAAAGGGTGGTTTTCCTCTGGAATCCTTTGGGAAGTTGCTGCTCTTTTCCCTTTGGGTCTAGGGTTCAGATTTCTGTGTGCCTGACTCCTTTCTGAGTAATGGAGTTTCTGTAGAATATATTTTTTTCTCGTTGGCTTCATACGGCGCTTGATCCTTCACCATGGAATGTAAGGGAATTGTTTCCATTGACTTTGAATTGGAGCAGGCTCAAACCTGTGTGCCTGTAGCATTCAGAGAGATGCGTCACTGTTTCCTCCGGAGTGACCAGGCTTGAAAGCCATTCCTGATGCCTACCAGCCACAAAACTGAGTCCAGTAAGGAAGATTCTCTTCTTAGGTATGGGGATCATCCGTGAGATCTGTTGGGAACATGCTGAGATTCCTACCAGAGAGCGATCTATGGACCCTGCTTGGAGGCTCACCTTGTGTCGGCCTCTAGGTACTAAAGCAGGGGAGGGCAATCATTTTTGGCTGGGGGCCGCTTCAAAAATTTCTGGCGACACCGGAAGGGGCGGGGCCTCAAACGGGGGCCAGGACGCTTCTGGGCTTCCCCACCCCCAGACCATGATTGGTCTGGGGTGGGGGAACCCCTTTGCCCCCCCTTCCCACTGAGCACCCGTGCCCCTGGCAGTGGGAGGAGACTTCCCTTATTCTTATGTTCTTATGCTCTCCCTCCATCAGGGCCTGGGGGCGAAGGGAGCGTGCAAAGTTTCCTCCGCCCTATCCCTGCCCTGTGAGGAGCGCGTGGCACTTCTAAGTGCCGCATGCTGCTGGCAGGGTGGAGGAAACTTTGTGTGCTTCCCCCTACCCCCAGGCCCTAATTGGTCTGGGGGCGGGGGCAGCAACAGGGCCTCTGTGGGCCGGATCAACCCGCTTGGTGGGCTGGATCCGGCCCGCGGAGGCCCTTTTGACCACCCCCGTACTAGAGGATACATTTGAAGCTCAGTCCTCTTCCGTTTCCATACTGTTCCCCCACACTACTGAAATGAAGATATCTTCTCTTGCCCCTGCTGGCAGTCCCCCTGGACTGTATGGTGGAGGCCTAGTGGTTTTCCTTGATCTAGCAACCTGGTTTTTGTGTTGGAGAGACGCTGCATGTGTGTGTCCTGCCCTCCTCGTTCCTTTCTCGTCAGGACGGTTCTCTATGGAAAACCGGCATCTGCCTCGGCTGTTACCTACTTTCTTCAAACATCAGCATCCGCTTCCCATCAGGTTTACAGCTGCCTCCTGGAGGGTTTTGTATAGGAAAGCAAGCAGTCTGTCCCATTGCACTGTGCTGATGTTTGGGACAAACGATGGGCAGGCGCAAAGGCATTCAAACTGCCTGTCTGCAGATTCAGAAAACCAGTACTGAATTGGCTCTTGTGTCCAGGCTTGAATTCAAACAGCCCATAGGGGGTCCTGATCCTGTGACTTGTTGCATGCACATAAAACATTTCAGGAATGGGGCCATAATTTCCTTAGAAAATACACAGCTTCTACAGGAATGGATGTTTTAGCGCTCCATCCCACTCTATTGACTGGGACGAAAAGAAGGGAGGATTTTTTTTCTCAAGTCCTGCTAATGCTCCAAGAGCTTTTTATTTCCAACCCCAAAGTTTAAATCTAAATCCCACCTAAATAATCGGGATGTTAAAATGTGTTTAATTAAGGAACCATGTAACTGCGTACCAGGAGCCTGCGTGTAACCGTGAAGATTAACCAATAAGCCTAGACTCACTGGTTACTCATGTACACCATTACAGTGTCACATCCCTAATAAATAACATTTGTTCGACTTCTGTTGGTTTATTAACTAATTAATTTACCTGTGTCTGAGTGTCAGATTTGGCGCCTCTGTTGTGTACTGATGCTTCATTTTAAGATTATTCATTTTTGTCTTGTGTTGTATCTTAGGACTGAAAACTGGCTTTTGGTTGGCTCTTATGAAAGTGGCTGAATCAATTTACCGCTTTCATACAATCTCGAGCTGTTACTTGCAGCTTTAAACTCTTGTAACTTCTACACACGGGTGCACGCCGCATTTTGTTGCTCTTCTTGAATCGTTGTGAAAAAGGAGGGTTAGAAAAGGAGCACTTGAACATGAAATCCTGGGATACTAGTCCACTTTTAAATGGTACCTCCTCTGCTTGATTGAAATGGGACGTATTCCCTTATGCCAGGGATGGCGAGCCTTTTTTGGGTCGGGGGCCGCTGACCCACAGACACATCAGTTGGGGGCTGCGCACAAGTGAGAATTAGTGCATGGGAGGGCCAAGGCTAATAGATTTTGGAGCACCAGCATGGGCTTCTTAATGCTGGGGGAGGAGTCCTGAGCTCTGGGGGCCAGATCCAGGCAAGCCGGGGCCAGATCCAGGCAAGCCAGGGGTCGCATCTGGCCCCCGAGCCTTAGGTTCCCCATCCCTGCCTTATGCAGTCAAGATTTCTAAACCTTCACCAGTACACGATTACCTGGCTAATCACCATTCAGAACAACCCAGCTTCATGTTCATGTTGACACGTGTTTCTAGTTGCGTCGCTCCTTTAACACACATTGCTCAGTGCAATTAGTTATTCACTGTTTAAGGCCTTACTCATTTACTCATGCTCAGCTGTTGTTCATTTTATCTGGGCATCTCATGTGGGTAGCCCCGAATGAAGATGGGTCACTCTTAAATGCTCATAATGGTGTGGGATTTATATAGTTTCTTCTTACGACTTGCATGGTCCTTATTGTGTAGTATGTGCACAATGGACTGCAGGTACATTTCATTTAAAGCTTACGTGTTGATGGCTGGTGAGAGCATCCCTCCTTATTTGCATTTCTAAGGTGATAATCACTCTCGTAGCCCCATGCCATTATGTGATTTCGACAATCACGTCTCCTGACAAAGTTGCATCAAATGGAATTGCATCATACAAAACAATAGAGTCTGTAAATGAAACTCGCTTTAACAATTCCAGCTATTTAAATACAGGAGTTAGGAAAAGTATTTGTAAGTTTAAAAAAGAACACACAAGACTTCTTCCTCTACTGGCTATTTTTCCCTTTGGCAAGGCAATTTTAATTGATCCTATAGGTTTTAAAATCTCTCTGAGGAAATATTGGAACTGGTTGCACCTCTCTTGTCCGGCAGCCTTGGGAACTGACCGGTGCCAAACCAGAGAATTTGCCGGACCAGGGGAGGTCAGTATTGTTTAGCAGTATTACCAACACTTCCACTGCTTACTGGGCCCTTAGGACAGGTCTGCACTAGACCCGGAAGGTTGGCATAAGGTACACAACTCCATGCCGAGCCTGGCGCTGTCTCCACAGTGGGAGGTCAATGAAAACAAACACACCTGTCGGCTTCCCTTACTACTTGCAAATCGAGGTGTATCTGTGCTGACCGGGGCCCCCCTCAGCATTTGATTTAGCGGGTCCTTACTGGACCTGCTAAATCGAACGCCAGAAGATCCATCACCAGCAGGGTAAGTATAGATGTGGCCTTAGAAGACATTTAGGGGTAAATGAGAGCTAAATAACAGCACAGAACACTGAGAGCCAGAACTGGTGGCTGTAAACAAACTTTATGGGATTGTGGGAAACTTGGCCACACCCATGGTAAGTGGACATCCGGCTAAAATCCTGCCGGACCATGGATGTTTTCGGACTAGAGAGGTTCAGCCGATACTTTTTTTATTGTTGTCTTTTTTGTCCCTTTTTTTCGAAAGAGTAGTGATGGTTGTTTCTAATGTGCTAAATTCTGTTGGCTGGCTCTTTCCTTGCATTTCTCAATGCACACTCAAAATCAAAGCTAGATAAACTGTCTGGATTTGTACCTCTGCTGCAATTCTTTTTCCTCATTGAAGTCTGAGCAACTGTCTTAATCCACACGCAGCTGATAGTATCCACAGATTGGTTTCCTGCGATTAAAGGGAGAAATAATGCCCCATTGTATTGACTGAAGGGAGCCAGGGACAATGGGTCTAGGAGCTGGGATTTGCAGGAGTGTGGGATGGCTGAGGAGAGGAATAATTTACTCATTTCCCTTATCATGCCTTGATTCTTGCTTGGTTAAGTAGGTAGGCAGTGGAATCGGGTGTCACTGTGTGCGAGCTAAATGGTAGCTTGTACACTTCTGTTCAATTCTTCATTTCTCTCTCCATTTTTACAAGAAATGCCCTTTGTCATTGCGCAGAAAACTGCTCTGCCAGTGAGTTTTGCTATTGAATGTTTCCCAGAATTGCTGCTCCAGGCTTCACGCAAGCGGGAAACTGCAGAGGCCCAAACGTTTTATTTTATTTAACCTTGTTGAAATATTTATAGCCCTCCCAACAGTACACACAGAAATTGCTTGTTCAACATTTCCTGTGTGTTTTTCAATGTAGCTGGGTAATGTCCACACGCAAAGCAATGGGAGGAAAAAATCTCTGTTGTACTGTTGTGCCATTCTACTTGTGTGCTGTCGCTTTCAGCTCTTGTGGGGGTCAATCCAATAAAACGAGAGGTGACCTTTTTCTTGCGAATAATAGGTTAAACCATTTTTAAAGGAAGTGTTGGAGTCAGCAGAGCTGCCCAAGGAGTGGTTGATAGGCTGTGAAACTGTTCCGCGGACTTTGGTTTCGGAGACAATATCCGTTTAAATTAATCTTTGTCAGATACATGCCACTGCAGACCATTCAAATTCCATTCGCTTTCTGATCTCATAACAAAAAAGCACCTTCCACTGGTTCTTTTATCGTAAAATTAACCTTTGTGTGTGTGTCCTGGTAACTGTGGGGGCATTAAATCTTGTTGAAAAGGCTCTGCTATTGGAGGATTCTGTTTCTTTTAACGAGGCAGACTTTTTCTCTGCGCATTTAAAAAAAAAAAAGTGCTTAAGATGGCTTAAAAAGAATGCAAACAGATGGACAGATTTGGTGGTTGTTGTTGGCAACCATCTAAGCTGCCATTTTGAGCAGTGCCGATTCAGGGGTACAAACACGGTGGGTGAGGAGCAGAACTACCCTAGGTGGGTTTTTCTCCCCCTGGCAGCTGTCGCCACAGTTAATTATAAAGAATTGAGGTGTTTAGAGCATCTAGGGAAGTATTGTGTTGAGTTCAGTAGACCTTCGACGGCTCCTTGGTTGTCTCTTTTTGTCTCCTAACACACCCCACGTGTGGATGGCCTGCCTTGTTCCAGATGGGTAGAATGGAAATACCTTGCATTTGATTTGCCATGACAGTCTTATTAACTTCCTTTAATTCTTCCTCTGTTCTGACAAAGCAGGTTCAATAAAACCTGCCTTAGTGACCACCTCTGAAGAGAGATTACTGTGACCAGTGACCATGTTTTCTTAATTCCCTTCAGAGCTGGGTGCCCAGCCAGCAGCCACGGCCCTCTGCTCTGCCTTCAAAGCTGGGCGGCCGGAGAGCGACCGCTGCTGGCTGGGCACCCAGCTTGGAAGGGTGGCATGAGATAGGGCCGACAACTACTGTGGGTCCCGGGGCAAAGTGTGGGGGGGGACTCCGCAGGGCGAGGGCAATCAGTCCTTAGCGCCACCCAGACCACGCCTCCCCCCCAGCTCTGAGCCACATGGAGCAGTGATTCAAAGTAGCTGTGCTACTGCTCCAGGCTCCTTGGAATCTCTGGGCCCCCGGACATGGCACCCTTTGCTCCTCCCCATCTTAGCGGGTCTGGTGGTGTAATATGGCATTGTCATCCTTACTTCTCCCTTGCTGCTGGACGCAGCAGCCCTGCCTCCAGCCGCTGCTTATTGAAGAGAGACCACCGCTTACAAGCCACTTCTTTTGCTAACCCCCGCAAGTGGTTGCTCCTGGTGGGTTTGATTGAATTACTTCGTCCTTCAGGTGTACATGGAGACAGCTTTCCTCCTTTTTAGTTCTTTTTCCGTCTTCAGTGTGTTCAGTGTTGAGGGACGTGAGCGGCTTTTGGTGGGTCTGTTCTGGGATTTGCAGGAGACCCACGGTGACCTAAATGGCTTTCATTACGCGTTGTGTAATGGAACAGCGAAGTATGGTTGGAAGAGTTTGGTCTCTCCTACTTCTCATGTAGCGAGGCGATAAGAAGAGAGGGGTGGAGTTTTGATGTAATCCAGTCGAGCCGCAGGGCCTCTTTACATGGGGTAGCAACTTTTACAAAGGGGGAAGGAGCCTTGATTGTGTCTGTTCTCGGGTGTCCTTCCTGCCAGTCTTATGATTTTTATATTGTGCTGCCTGTCCTTAGCAGGGGGCTTTAAGCCAATGCATCTTGTGTTAAATTTCAGCATTTCCCATGGATTTGGGAAAAAAATATCCTATCTTCCACTGAATTTCTTACTTGCAGATGTTTGCAGTGAAATCTCAGCTGTTTTAGAGAAGAGTACAATTAAGAATTTAATTTGAGATTTAAAATCAGCAAATATATATATATATTTGCATCTAATTATACATCATAGCTGAAAGTTACTGTAAAATAACAGATGTAAGAATTTTAAAAAAGGTTAGATAAGCATTTTAGGTTTTCGTTTTATTTTGTGCCCTGAGATTATTAAATTTTGCATGGGGAGTAGTGTTCTAGTTTTAATTTTTTGTTTCTGAGAAATATCTTTCCCTTCCTGAGTCAGTCATGAAGTCAGCCTGAAGGTGAGCCATAAATCATTGGCCAATGCTATTACCTATTTGAAGTTCTTGCCAAAATAGGTAGACTGGCCTGGAAATTAGAAACTCCTGCCTTAGATTCTTCTCTGAAATGTCATTACACTGAGTGGGAAGGTCATTGAGGTCAGCTGTGATGGCTGAAGACTTGAATCATGAGAGGTTGAGGAAACTGCGCAAGTTAATTGTCTCTGAAGTTACTCGTGCTAGAGATTATCTGAACATTGCTGCCCAATTTACGGTAAGGGTGAGTGTGGGTTAGGGATGTAAAAATTCCATTTAATTGGTTAACCCAGGGGTTCTCAAACTTGTGATACCGCGACCCCCCTCTCAGTTGCTTGCGACCCCCCTCTAATTTGTTTGCGGTCCCCCTCTAAGTTGCTTGCGACCCCCTGGGGGGTTGGGACCCACAGTTTGAGAAACGCTGGGTTAACCAGTTAACTGGTTAATCGATTGAAGGTGGTGTGTGTGGGTGGGTGGGTGGGGGGCTGGCTGATCCAGCCTGGCTCCCTGTGGTGGGTGGCGAACTGCCCCTACCGGTTAACTGGAACCAGTAAGGCTCACCCATTATAGTTAACCATCCACATCCCTAGTGAGGGTGGGCTTGTGGTGGGAGGTTTTGTGGTGGTGATGAATGAGGTATGTTTGCTGCAGTTGGGAGCATTGTATGTGTGGGGTTATCGTGTGTGCTGTGCAGGGAGTCGTGTGTTGTGTTGTGGCAAGGGCGGCCATGCTGGGAGATGTTGTGAATGTTTGTGCGATTGGTGAAGGAAGGCTCACCGTGCACAGAGGCCGTGCCGGCTCCCTGCCCGCTCTCCCTGCCCTCCCCGTGCTGCTGCCTCTGCCTTTTAAGCCGGCTTCCCCTGAGCATCGGCTCCCGCTGGGTGGGGGCGGGTGGGTGAGGGGACTCTGCAGGAACTGGCACACGCAGGGACCCGGCTCCCCATGGGCGCTGGTTCCCCTCCCCCCTCTCTTGCTGCCTCTGATAGAGAGGCAGCAAGGGTGGGAGGTTGCGTGTAGTCGTTTAGATTAACCGATAATGGGGGGCTGTATCAAAAGCCTTACATCTCAGTTTTAGTAGTATCTGATCTACTGCGTCATCCACTAGACCAGTAACCTTGTAAAAGAAAGGAGGTTGGTTGGGTTGGTCTGATTTGTTCTTGACAAGTCTATGAAGGCGTTTCCTTGTATCCCTATTGATGCTCTGGGGCAGAGCTGGGGAACTTGCGGCCTGTCAGGGTTCTATGTATGGCCCGTGAGGCGTGTTCTTTACCGCTGCCCACACGCTGGTTGCCAGATTCCGCTGGTTTCCAGCCGCGTAGCTTTTTTCCTACCGGCATTACTGAAGCGGCCCATGCAGTGAGGTGTGAGCTGATTGCACCCCACGTTGGCCGTGCGCTCCTTCCGCAGCCAATCACGGCGCAGCTACCGTTCAGTCAGCGCCCACTGCCAATTCTAGGGACGCACGTGCAGTGGGTCTCCCCCTCCGGGAGACTCTTTGTTATGACAATCTTGAGGCCCACATGCTAGCCTGGGTTGCCCATGGCTGGCCTAGGGGCCTACAAGTGGATTCATAATTTCAGGGTCTTTCCAGGGATTGAAGGCGAGTTGACTGCTCTATAATTCCTTGAGTCTCTTCGTCGCCATTTTTAAAGAGAGGTGTTATGTTTGTCCTTCTCCGCACCTCTGGCACCTCAGCCAGCCTCCGTGAACTCCTGAAGGCAAGAGCTAATGGTTTGGAGATTGCTTCACTACTTCCTTGGCTATCTGAGGACAGATTTCCCCAGACCCTGCTGACCTGAATGCATCCAGCTTCCCGAAATGTGTTTCCCTCCTTTAGCTTCTCTTTCTTCCCCCTTGCTGCTAACATTAATAGTGCTGAGAATTCCTTATTGAAGCAAAACTGGGATTTAAACACTCACCCTTGTCCTTGTCATCAATTAATTAGCTCTCCTTGCTGAGTAGAAGACCTGCACTTCCCCTCCTCTTTCCCTTGCTCCTAATGTATTGAAATACTCTCCTCATGGCCTTTTATCTCCCTTCTTAGGCGAAGCTCATGTTGTGCCTTGCCCAGTCTGATTTTGTCCCTACGTTGTGCTGCTCTTTTGTGTTCCTCCTGAGCAATTTGGCCCGGTTTCCAATTTTTGTAGGATGCTTTTCTGATTTTGAGGTCAGTAAGAGCTCCTGAGGGTGCCAGATTGGCCTCTTACTGTGAGAGAAGGCTAGGGCTGATTCTGGGATGTCTGATGGAAGTTTGGGAACTTTGCTGATGGTTGTGTGTTGCTGCATACTCCTAGGTGCAAAGGGTCATTGAAATTAGTGATGTAAAATTCTGTTTAATAGGCTAACTGGTTAAACATATTTAGTAGGCAGCAGGTTTAAAACAAACAAAAGGAAGTTTTTCTTCACTCAGCGCACAGTCAACCTGTGGAACTCCTTGCCAAAGGATGTGCTGAAGGCTAGGACTTTAACGGGGTTCAAAAAGAGCTAGATAAAGCATAGAAGTTAGGTCTGTCAATGGCTATTGGCCAGGATGGGTAGGAATGGTGTCCCTAGCCTCTGTTTCTCTGGAGGTGGGTGACAGGGGAGGGATCACATGAGGATTACCTGTTGTGTTCCCTCCCTCTGGGTCATATGGCATTGGCCGCTGTCTGCAGACAGGATACTGGGCTGGATGGACTGTTGGTCTCACCCAGTCTGGCCGTTCTGATGTAACTGATTAAAGGGACAAGGGGGGGTGCGGAGTTTCCCCTCCCCCCGCTGGGCTGGAAGCCCCCCTCCTGGCCCACCACAGGCAGAGTCTGCTCCAGCCTGGCCAGAGCAACCCTAGCCTGTGGCCCCCTGCCACAAGCAGGGGCTGCTCCGGCATCCCCGTTAACCGATGAAACCTTCACGTCCCTCCTTGAGATTTTTCCTTTGTCCCAACCCTGCAAAGGTTTCCACACCTGCTTCCTTTCGCTCGCGTGAGCGGTCGCTCTGAGCCCAAGGGTGCTACTCGCAAGACTCCGGTGAAGTACCTGAGTCCGTGATGGCAGCGTCCCATCCCTTCGTGTGCAAACTCTTCTGGCTTGCAATAAAACCTCCCTTTCCTGTGTCCCTCCTTGTTAAAATTGCAGAAGGGGGAGGTTGGCTTGACAGTTTCTCACGCATGGTGGCCGAATCCTTCACTGTGCCTGTAAAGCAGATGCTGAAGGGCACGAGAAGTGAGGTAAGGGCGCTCCTAAGATTTGGAAAACTTGTGGGGGGGGGTGTGTGTGTGGGTGTGTGGTTTTTTTTTTGTTTTTTTTTTTAAATTAAGGCTCTTTACAGCCAGGCAAATGCTGGCCGGGGGGGAAGAGTTAAGATCCAGCGTTCCCCACAGAATGACTCATGGTCCACTTATTCTTTTGCATGTGAGTAACAAATGCAAAATAAGCAACAGCTGAAAGAAGAGAAATCAAATAGAAATTCAGCTGGAGGTGGGAATGAATCGGTAGTGTGGAGAATTCAAGTTCTATTATGGTGACAGGCCTGTTCCAAGGCAAACAGCATATACAAATGCTGCGTCTTTCTTCTGCAAACAGCATTGTTCTCCCCCAAAGCGGGTGATGCCACTCAACATCTGTGAAGAGGTACATAAATAGAGGTTGGCTTTGCCCGGCACAGCTCGTTGGCACATGGAGATGCAGCGTGGTGGAGAATGTCCTTATGATCAGATCCCGCTCCCTCCATTTATTTGATCGGAAGTTGGGGCTTTCGGACATGGCACTTTCCTAAGGTGCAGCTGCAGAGGACTGCTCGGGAGCTCGCTGCAAATGCAGCCAGCGTTGGGGGTTTTGCGGTGCTTACGTTTTTGGCTGGGTGGAGCTTAGGAATATAACGGGGTTGAAGCGCTGGATGGAATGGCAGGCTTTGTATAGACTTCCAGTGTTAAGCCGCCTCCCTTACCCATAATGTGGTCTGTGCCCAGCCCTCCTGGAGCTGGGGCCAGGAGCAGCATCCAAATCGTGTTTGGGGCCAGGAGCCAAAGTTGGGGCCTGGACCGAGTCTGGACCTGGAATGGCGCTGCCAGGGGCAAAGCTGGGTGGTACCTCCTCCCCCCACTTCCTCCTCTGGGGGCTGGCTCAGGCCCCACTTTTGTGCCCCGAATGTTCCTCCATTTCCCTTTAGGGAGGCACATTCCACAGCTGGGGGACCACTGGTGTAGAGGGTTGTTTCCCTTTTGTGCTTGTCCCGGTTGCTGCTGCTGCATTGTGGTGCTTTCGTGACCTGTGAACTTGGAAGTGTTGTGGGCAGAAGGAATCTTACTCAGGTTACAAGTGACTACGGATGCTAAGAGGCGGGTAATTGGGCAATCGTGTAGTCGATACCGTTTGGGTTGACTGCACGATTAGTCGATAAGGGAAGGTGCTACCCTGGCTGTGGCTCTGCAGCTTAAATGTAGTAAGAGTCAGGCAGGCAGCCAGCCCAGCTGCTACTACATTTAAACTGCAGAGCTGCAGTGGGGGTGAGCCAGAACTGAGCTGGGTTTGCTCAGCCTGGCTCTCACTGGGTCCGGCAGCCCCTGTCCACGGGGGGTCCCAGCGGGGAGTTGGGACCCCCCGTGGGCAGGGGCTGCTTTGCTTGCAGCAGCTCCGTGTCCGTGTCCCAGCTCCCTGCTAGGACCTTCCGCAACAACAGGGGCTGCTGCCAGAGCAGCTTCCCCGGCCCTCCTGCACTGCTGCCTCTGATAGAGGGGGGAGTAGCACTGTGGAGACGGTGCTGGGGGGAGCTGGCTTTTAAGCCGGCTCCCCCAGCACTGACTCCTGCTCCCTGATGCAGAGCCAGCAAGGGAGGGTGGTGGGTGACTACCTGATAAACGTAGGCTTATCGACTACTCTTCTACATCCCTAGAAGTGACCAGCGATCCCTGTAAGCTGGGTGCTTGGGCGGCCACCCAGGAGAAATTCAGGGGCTGCCCAGCTGATTGGCAGAGTGCCCACAGCCAGCCGCCTGTGTTTCTCCTGGTGGTGCACATCTGCACATGCCTTGGTGCACACAACAGCTGCTGTTCTGCACATGGATGGAAAAAAATTAGAGGGAACATTGCAAGTGACCTGTCAGGGTTTCAAAATGGAGCTTAGCCGTGTTTTTGGACCGGTGGGTGCTCAGAACGTTTTTAAGGAAGCTGTGTTTGCGCCCCACCCCAACGATGAGTACTAGAAGCTTAGATCCTGAGGCGCAGATGGGGGGGGGGTCAGCCTGAGAAGCCAGTCGGGGGGGAAGAGGGCTGCGAATTCCTCACCCGAGGGCTCACTGCCGCTGGGAAGAGAAGTCCCCATTGCTTCCTAGCAGGCAGCCTGCCCATGTGAGAGCCAGCAGGTCCCTAGAGATGTGCCTCTCCCCCCAGAGACTGATCAAAATAGGCAAATAAATAACAAAGCCGGGACGTCCGCGGCCAGCCTAGAGTCCCTGAGTGGGGCAGGCCGGCCCGTCCAGATTGAGTAGGAAGCTCACAGGGCATTTTGCTTCCTGTCGAAAGGAGAAGGCAAAGAATGGGAGAGGTTGCTTTGGACCTTGTGGAGGTGAGCGCTGTCTGTCCCCGACACGCATCCACCCTCGTGAGGGTGCTGTGCAAAGCACGCTGGCAGTCGGCAGCTATGCCCGGGGAATAAGGAAGTTGGTCCCTCACAGGAGGAGAAAAATACAGTATCCAAGTGAACCCTGCATGGGAGTTTAAATTAGGGATGTAAAATCCTGTTTAATTGGTTAACTGATTAAACATGGCAGTTGGGGGAGGGGGGTGCTGCTCCATCCTGGCTGGGCTAGAGCGGTCCCCCCGCTGGGCAGGCTGGAGAGGGGCCCCCTCCGCCTCCCCAGTCCACTGTGGTCGGGTGGTGCTCCGGCCGGGCTGGAGCACCCCTGCCCACAGCACGCCGGGTGGGCCTGCCACAGTCCGGGGCTGCTCCGTCCAGGCTGGTTTGCCCCCACTCATGGTGGGCCTTGCAGGGCTGGCAAATCTCCTGTGCCTGGTGGGCAGGGGGCTGCTCCAGCCCCCACCGGTTAACCGTAACTGGTAAGCCACACTGGTTAAGGTTAACCATTAACATTCCTAGAAATAGTTTAACTAGAATGTGGCCCCCTCCCTCCGTGGTCTCTTGAATACTGACATAGGATCTTTTAATGCAGACCAGTGGCTTGGCTGGGGGCTTGACTCACCGTCAAGCAGATCCCGCCAAGCGCCCCGCCAGGGCATTGATTCTGCAAGAAGAACGCCACTTACTGACTCGCCAGCTCCATCGCTTCCCGTGGCACGTTGGGGGTTTCCCGACCAAACCCTGGCCTCGCCCAACTCCCCTTAGACTGCCCGATCGGCTGGGATCACAGCCAGAGGGGATATGACTGCACAATAAACAGCTGTGAAGCAATGTCCTCCGTTATTGCTCACTGTGTGATGTTGTGATGCCGCCTAACGCTACAGAGGAAGGTTGACCGGGTCAAGCCCATCAAAGCTTCTGACTGAGCAGTGCTCGGGTATGCGTTGTAATACTGCGACCCCGAAATCGGTTTGTCATGCAGGGTTGGGTTTTTCCCTTCAGCGTGTTCTGATTTGAGTTTCTTAAACATTAAACACTTCTATTAATTACAGGTCACATGAATTTACCCAGGGTAATGTCTGACTAGATTATACTCTTCAGCCTGTTAAGTGTCTCTTAAAAGCAATTTTTCTGCTGCTTAGATATAAAGTGTTGGCCTTTAGTCGCTGAGTTGTCTAGACCCAGAGCTGTGGGGGGTGGAGATCGGGTAATGTTGTGGGGCATGTTACATTTGAAGGCAGCGTTGTGCTGTGTGCGGATTGTGTTGACTTCAGATGAAAGGTTTTAGTCCAAATTCAGGAGAGAGTGTGTTATCACTTAAATGGGTGACTTGAAAAGAAAAGGAGTGTAATCTCACTCTTTCAGTATCTTTCAGATTGTGTTTGAGTCTGCTGCGGACTCTTGATCAAAAGGGAGTGCTGTTAGCTACAAAGTGGAATAAATCGAGGGCACCCTTATCTGAGGAAGATAAATGACTATTGTTTAGGAAAGAGACTCCAGGGATTGAAGAATTTAATTACACAGGGATTATGAATATGAATGTGAATTAGACAATCTAGATCTGAAATGGCTACAATACAACTGCAGGGAATTGTTCTAACTTAAAAGTGTAATCATTTTTTATCAGTGTGTGGAGACTAATTGGGGAGAGGCCTCCCTCTCCTGTTTTTCTAGATTTTTTCTTATGACTTGGCCTGTTTCAGGTCATTAAACAATGGAAATCATCCATAGCAGATCAGCTGTCCTCGGCCTGAAAAGATGGAGCACTTGATCCTTTTTCTCTCATCCAGGCCTTAATGAATCTTGACAACGACCAATGGGGAAGCAGTGTTCTGTGTGGAGGGATTGTGGTAACACTGACCCAGATAAAGGATTTGGAAGCCGGGGAACATGTGGTTTTCATTCTACTGGAAAAAGGGAGACTAAGCCTGACGGATGGAAGGTTAGACAGCCTCCCGCCTGCCTACAAGTGACTGAATCATATGCTAGTGGGACATGCGCAGTGATAGAAATGTATGGTCTGTAGTAAGGAGGTTGAAATCTGCAGCCCTTTAACATTCCACGTTGTTGTTGTGTTTGAAAATCTTGTCTGTGAAATATGTCAGAGTGTTTTCCTCAACACCTGTTGCTGGATAGGGGTTTTTGCTGGTCAGTTTCCATTTGCACAAATAAGATTTTTTTTTCGCTCTTCCTGAAATATTTGGATATGTTTAACATCAAGCTGAGGATTACTGCAAAAAAAGCAAAACAAAATTCTGGCGAACAGATATCTGTATTTAAAAGCTAATGTAGCAATACTACGGAGCCACATCAAGTATTTCAGGGGTGGAGGGAGTGTTGGCGAGTTAGCTTTTTAAATTATCTTGATATTTTAAAAAATGGTTTATCTTTACATTTTGACTTCCCCTTTTAAAGGTGACTCAATTGCGAAATGGATTATAGGAGATGAATGTCCGTGAGGTTAAAAATGTTAATTGAAAGATGTTTTCCATATGACTGTATAGAACAGTGTGAAACGGTCGAAAAGTGTTACTAGGTCTCGGCTTCCAAGATACTCAGAATGAAGTGTTAAAACCTTTCAACGCTATCGCTATAACCAAGCTTGGAAACTGAAAACATGGTTAAAATATGTAGTGTAGACAGGACATGAAAGTGTGTGTGTCAGTTTTATATTTGTTTATTATTATCATTATTATTAACCTGCTGTGGTAACAAGTAACACAATATAATGGAAGGATAACACAGATATTTTTCTCTGTTTTCAAGTCCGTATATTTGACAGACCCTCCTGTCCAGTGAATTCTACTGGGGAGAGAAACATGTTTCTAAAAAGAGGAAAATATGACTCTGAAATCTCAAACTGTGAGGGGGGACTCAGACAGCATTTCAAATAGCTTTTAACTTTTTTTTTTTTTAAAGGAAAAGCGTGGATTTCCGATGGATGATAGCTGTTTAACTGGTTTGACTTTTATACCCCTCCCCCAGCCTTTTTTTTTTTTTTTTTTTGGTCTTCCTCTGCGGTGATTAGTTCCAATGGTTGCTTCTGCTGCTGTCACAGTATTCCCAAATAGCACCAACCTAGAATTGACAAGACTGTGATCAGTTTCAGTGATGTCATTTAGAACCCTGTGAGCCTGAGTGGAACTGACCAATCTTGTTAATTTCACTCCACTGCATCTCTGGGCTGTTCTACAATTGTGTGTCTGCAGACCCCAGATAGAGAGCTCTGTCTTGGATCTCATTGGGTGGTTACTATTAACAACTGTAGGAGATCAGCCTTTTTAACTCTTCGGGCCTTCCTCACTCCATTACAGGCTTACATTGATTGAAAACATAGCCCCATTCAATCCCATCTCCTAGGAGAAATTTCCTAAAGTTATCCCTGGAGAATGCCCCCCCCCATCCCTAAGCCAAATGTTTTAATAATAATAATGATAATAATAACAACAATAATGGATGGGGTATATAGTCTACAGTCCTTAAGAGCCAAATGAGACATTGCTTTTGTTCAAGAAAAAATATAATGATGTATTTTTTGTAAAGAGGTTAGTTCGAACATTTTGTAATCCAGTATTTGTAATAAAAAATTAGTGTGCCAGACAGTAGCTCATTATTATTAAAGGTCATTTGAAGAGTATTGATTGTAAATGTTATGGCTGAATGTAAACTTTGAATGTTATAATTATGAATATATATTCATGATCTATGGGGATGTGTGTAGGAGGAAAATGAGATTATAAATGAGGTGGCAAGCTTTTTTTATCAGCCTCGCGTCTGTGTTACTCTTACGGGTTACATGAAAAAGAAGCAACTCTGTTTTTAAATGTTGGCTATTATCTTCATGCAACAGAGTCTGCTTTTTATTAAGCTTGTATTACATTTTCATTGTGCCTCGTAACGGGAGAGAGGTTTTCATTCCTGAATGTATCTATCACGGGGCATTTGCACTGTATCTGCTGCTAAAATGTATGTCTGATGCAAGAAAATTTTAAATACACTGATTTAACACTGACGCAGAACCTTTAAGGAATGAACTTTTTGTATGTGGCCAAATTACTAAAATATCTGGGAATGCACAGTAACATGCATCTATGTTGAGTTTAATTAGCAGAGATTATATCAGTGAAAGCAATTAGAAATCATAAGTTTTAAATCAAGTAATTATTCAGTAATTCTCAAACTGTATATTGAGAAAAATGAGGCTACGTTATATCTATTTTTGCTGTACTCTAGGATTTTAGTATGCCTGTGTTTGTACATCTGAAGCAAACGAACAGTACAGACTGAATTTTAAGGCTCTTTGTATGGAAAACAATAGATCTGCTGTGGCAGTAGGAAGATAAACAGTGCTTGTGATATTTCAAAGTCACATTAATCTTTTTTTTTTTCTTTTAATGTATGACTTTCTCAAGGGAAAATTGTCTCCTCTTCGACTGCAGTGGATTAATGTTCACAGATCAGCTCCTGCGTTATTTTTCTGTTTTGACAGAGTGCCGATTTGTATTTTGCCAAGACTACAACATGTGTTTCGGAGTCTAGAATAGTTCCATATTCAGAGGTGGCAAAAGCAAGCTCTGATGTAGAACACTAGCAAACCATTCTCATTTAGTGTGGAAGGTGGCTTTTTTTGGGGGTGGTACTGATGAGAAATCCATTACAGATGATGGAAGACAGGTAATCTCAGGGAAGGTTCATACTGGAATATTATGTAGTTGCATTACAGCAATACCCAAAGGGCCAGGCTCGGTGTTTCAATCAATACATTCAGTTTCCATTTTTTGCTAAGGGTGTGAGCCAAAGCCTATTGGAGTTAATGAGTCTTTTTGTAGATTTTAGTGGGCTTTGAGCCCTTAAATTTCCCACCTCTTGAATCAAATTCTGTTCTGACTGATACAAAGGCAATGTCTGTTGAAATCAATGGGAGCTGAACCTGCATATACCATTGTGAAATTTAGCCTCCTGCGTTTAATGCTGTATAGAGTTGAAAAGCTAATTTGATCGGTCCAGTATCCTAGGAGTTGTGCTCCATGAGCCATTAGTGAGTCTCTCTTCTTTTAGCCCTTGTTTTTCGGCAAGTCAGGGTAGCTGCAGGACGTGGGCACTGTTTTCAGCCTGCTAGGGAGAAGCAGGTTGGCCTGCGATATAACAGAAAGATGCGATTTTTGAGCAATGCATCCTAACTGCCATTTGAAAGCATGACTGCCAGTAGTAGCGTAGACCAGCTCTGAGAGATTCCACTCTATAGATGCGCTGGGGTTAGGACAGTTACTGCACTGGAGCTAAATATAGATTTTGCTCTGCCCGGAGAGTTTCAACCAACTTTTTTTAACTAACGAAGTGACTGGTAAAGAGCGTCACTGGCCACAACTGAAACTGAAGCGGCCGTATCATGACAGACGTTGTTCACGGCTCCCTCGCTGTCTTTGGGCAACGAACTTGACGTTGATGATCATCGCATCCTGTTTTTAATGGCTTGTCTAGACGGTGCTGACATGACTCGGAACATAGCTCAGTGACCTACTCTAGAATTGGTGCGTGTAAGAAATCAAACTTCAGATGTCTGCAATCAATCAAGGTGGCTGATTATATTGCAGGGCGATTTAATGAGACAAATTTTGGATTTTCTCCAAAGAGAGAATCGTTTGCAATTTATCCAACCAAAAATATGTATACAGGGCCAGAATGAGTGGTGGAAATGTGGAAATACAATCAAATTAAAATATTAGGCTTGTGTGATGGGGATAGGATTGTGGGAGTGGTGCACGCCAGGGCTGTTCAGTCCCAGCTCATGCTGCCCCAGGAGCTAACCCTACTACGGCTCTGCTCACGAAAGCTCATCACCTAATAAACCATCCTGTTAGTTTTTAAAGTGCTGCATGTCCTGTCTTTTGTACTTCCAAGTTAGTCTTTACCATCCTCCTGACCTTGCAGGATTGAGCTAAACAAAATAAAGTTACCACCAAATTACAACTCCCTCAAAATATGGAAACAATGAGGGGAGTAGGAAGGGGAGTAGGAAACAAAGAACTCGGTGTGCTTACAGAATCACGGATGGAAGAGTCCCCTTGAGTCGTAGTCTCAGTCCTGTGCCAGTGGCACACGCCTCCATTTGGGCCTTCGTGGGGGCTCTGGGCTTGACACTAAAGGCTTCTTGTGGGATAGGAGCCTGGCTGATCTGAGCTCTGGACTCCTGTAAAAGGCGGAGTTGTTTGGACAACACTACCTGCTCTTGGTTTCCAGGCGTGGTGGCATCCGAGGAGGAGATGATGGAGACTGACTCCCCTGCTGCGTGGTGGGGGCATTTTTTTAATGCGCTTTGGGTGACAATGATCTTGTTCCTCTTCGTTACCCGGAGAAAATGTTGGGCAGCCAACGTCAAAGTGTAGCGACTCCGCCGTGTAGAGACGAACTGGGGATGGGAGGGTATAGACGTTTAAACGATTAACCGATAAGCCTGTGCGTGTTGGTTAATCAAAACTGTATCAGGGGCGCAAGAGGAGGGGAGGAGGGAGCAGGTGCCCATGGGGACCAGCTTTGTGGTACCTCCCCCTTCCTTGCTGCCTCCCACAGAGACAGCAGTGTGTGTGTGTGTGGGGGGGGGGAGGACAGGAGGCCCCCCCCTCCACGCTGCTGCCTCTATATCTACCCTGCTGCCATGGGATGGCGGAGCAACCTCTGCCTGTGGGGAGCTGGGCCCCCCTGCAGACGGGGCTGCTGCCTCTGATATAGAGGCAGCAGCATGGGGTGGCAGGGGGCTTCCCCGCAGTGGGCCTAGGAGCGCACTGGCTGCTGGCCCCGCCCCCAGGTCCGTTTTAGTAACCGTGTAACTGACTAAAATTTGTTGCAGCTACATGATTACTAAAACCCACGTGATCTAACGTCCCTGATACGAACGAACTCCGGTGAGCTTGGCACGGCAGAACAGCACAAAGACAGATCTGTCTTTGCTCTGGGGCTTGTCTACACTTCCAAGGCAGGTTGGCTTAGCTATGCTGCTCAGCGCGGTGAAAAATGTTCTGCTCTGTAAGCAATATAAGTAAGCCGACCTAAACCTGGGTGTGGATCCCACTAGGTCGAGGGGCGATTTCTTCCATTGACTTAGCGACTGAGATTCCTAGAGCTGGATTTACTGATGGAAGCATCCCTTCTGTCTCTGCAGTGTGTGTCTGCTTGACAGCAACATAGTTGCAGCGTTGGGGTGCTAGTGTAGACATACCCATTAGCCTGAAAACTAAGTAAGGGAGAACTGATACAGGCCCTTTCACGTAGCAGATAAAAGTAAGACAAGACCTGATGCCTGGGAGGTGAAATCAGTCAATTCAAACTGGCACCAAGAAGCAGGTGTTTTTAACCGGGAGGGTCGTTAGCTGGTAGAACAGATTACCAAGATAGGGGGTCAGTTCTCCCTCTCTTGGAGTCTTGCTCTCTAACCAGATACTCTAGTTCAACCAGAGAGTTCGATGCTGAAATTGTGGAGTGAGATTTTGTCGGTTATGTGGGTGGCCAGGCTAAGTGATCAGAATGGTCTGTTTTGTCCTTAAAAGCCGTTAAGCGCATGGGCTAAGCCGCTTGCTAAAGGAAGAAGAGCTGAATGGAAATTTGTAAATGGCTTCTGAGCACGTGTGTGTGTCTGTCTGTCTGTCTGTCTGTGTCTCTCTCTCTCTCTCATATATATTCCTGGGAACTGCCCGGTGACTTTGTCCTCGGGAACCTTTGCAGAACCGTTTTGGCATGGCAGTGTAGAGACCCTTATGGCTGCGGTTAGCGAGGGTGCCTTGGAAAATCATTTTTCTACTGAATTGCAAGCCTTGTGCAAAGGTCACGCTGCAGACGAACGGTGTATTCCCCAGTGGCTCAGCCCTGCAAAGCTGCCTTTGAACCACCCGGTGTAGGAGTTTAACACCCTGGCTGCCATTCTGGGTTTAGTAAACCCTTTAGACAGAGCATAAACCAGCTGCAGTGTTAACTCTTCATCTAACAAGTTACCAGAGCATTTATTTTTGCATTTCCCGTCCCCCGTGGTCAGATTGGCCTACTGCCTGACCTGCCGTAGGGAGATATGGCACCGTCTGGGAGCTGCGTGGTGGCTGCTACTTTCATATTTTTTAAAAAAGAAAAGAAAAGGGAAGCAGGTTTGTCCCCTCTCTGGATTTGCCACCTACGTTCAGTTATTTAGTTCCAGGCTCTACCGTTAGGGGTGCGGTGCCGGAACGAGGGGGGTTGGAGGTGAAGCAGCCCCCTGCCCGGTTTGAAGCGGTTTCCCTCATTTACGGGGTTTCCTGTTTTACCGGCTTTCTGTACCCCTCTAACAAAATTGTGCCAGCACCGGTGGGTGGGTCTGTGGCGTGGTAATTAGCCGATGAGGGAGGGTTTTTATACTGCAAATCCCCCACCCACGGCTCTTCCTTCCCGGTCTGGTGCCCCTCTCTGGCCTCTTCTGGGGCTATTCCTTTAAACGTTGTGGTTCCTGCGGGGCCTCGGCACAGATACAGCCTCTCTCCCCCCCTCTGCTCGTTTGAGCGATAATGAAGATGGGGATGTAATAGTGCAATCAATTAACTGATAAACGGATAAGCAAAAATGTATCGGTTAATGCTCTAGACTACACGCATTTCCCTCCCTCACTTGCAAGTCGATTGTTTAGCAGGCCTGCCAGCAGCCTGGCTCTGTCCTGGCTTGAAATGGGTCTGGGACCTACCCCTGCTGCGGCTCTGCATTTAAAATGTATTAGGAACCGGGCGGGCAGGCAGCCCAGCTCAGTTCTGGCTCACGCTGGGTCCGGGAGCTTGAACACCCCCCAGCACAGGGGCTGCTGCCACCCCGCTCTGCTGCCTCTTTATCCGAGGTAGCAGCACGGTGACAGGCAGCTGGTTTTTAAACTGGCTCCCCTGGCTGGACCAGCCCCCGCCTGGCACCCTGCACTGCTGCCTCTGATACAGCAGCAGCAGCGCAGAGTGGCAGGGAGCTCCTCGGGAGTGGGGCTGGAGTGCACTGGCTGTTGGCCCCGCCCCCGGCACTTATAGACTCGTTGACTAACCAGTAAGAATTCTTGAGGTTACTCGACTATTCAGTTAACCGATATTTAACATCCCTATCCCCCACTGTGATCGTTCCTGTTGAGAGCTTCCCTGCACGCCCCACCGCTAACCAGTTCAAAGCTGCCTATGCTGATGGGGGAGCTTGTCCTAGCACAGCCAGTCTAGCTCCCCAAGAGGCAGTAGCTGTGTTGGTGGAAGACGCTCGCCTGCTAGAGCACGGTCTGCTGTAGGCATGAGCTTGGTGTAACTGCTGTGGCCACATCTGGAGGATTGTGTCCAGTTCTGGGCCCCTCATCACAGAAAGGATGTGGACGCATTGGAGAGGGTCCAGCGGAGGGCGACCAAAATGATGAGGGGGCTGGAGCACTTGACCTGTGAGGAGAGACTGAGGGATTTGGGTTTGTTTAGTCTACAGAAGAGAAGAGTGAGGGGGATTTGGTAGCAGCCTTCTACTCCCTGAAGGGGGTTGCAAAGAGGCTGGAGAGAGGCTGGTCTCAGTGGTGGCAGATGGCAGAACGAGGAGAAACGGTCTCAGGTTGCAGTGGGGGAGGACTAGATTGGATCTTAGGGAAAATGGTTTCCCTAAGAGGGCGGGGAAGCACTGGGATGGGTTCCCTAGGGAGGGGGTGGAATCTCCATCCCTAGGGTGTTTAAGTCCTGGCTTGACAAAGCCCTGGCTGGGATGATTGAGTTGGGGTGGGTCCTGCTTTGGGCAGGGGGCTGGACTCTGACTCCTGAGGTCTCTTCCGACCCTGGGATTCGATGATTCTACGAGCGGGTTTTCAGGCCCCTGACCGGTGCAGTTGTGCTGCTATAGGTCTGTCGCATCGTTCTCATCTCATCTCCTGTCGTCTGTGTTCACGCTGACTTACCAGCAGCCTCAGTTCGGTGTTGACGAGCGGGTCCAGTTAATGCGCATTAGGAATTTTAAATTTCGATTAACTAACTAATTGAATAGTCGATGAGATTTCCATTGACTATTCGATTAGTCGATAAGGACTTGTGCGTTTCACCTGTGAAATGTAGCAATAGCCCCAGCGGGGACTCTCGTACATTTCAAAGTTGGCCGCTGCTGTGCCCTTGTCCCCTCCCATGGAGCTGGAGCTGGGGGAAACTGGCTTTTAAGCCAGCTCCCTCCAGCACCCCTTCCATCTTCCCCCCCCCCCCCGCCTCTTTCTGATGGAGGCAGCAAGGTGGGGGGGAAAAGACTCGCTGACTAGCGAGTCGACTATTTGCCAGCATGGACCACAGACACATTGCCGGCGCCTGTTCACATCCCTAGCATCAGAGCCCCTTCGGGGTGGCGGGGGATAGGGGGCACTAAAGCCCAGCCATGGCAGAGCCACTGCAGTGGCCCCCCCTAATCAGTTGGCACCCAATAAACAATAATGCCACCTGGGATGGGTGAGTGCTGTGGGGGGAGGAGGGAAGATCCTGCCATTCTGTGGCATGGTTTGTGGTGTGCCTGGGGTGAGACCGGACGGTGCGGGTCGACCGTCTCTCTGTGCAGAGCTGATGACTGATGTCTCTTCCTGGGCTGCCGGTGTCCCCCTTTGCTGCAGCCCTCCCCGTATGGTCATGGGCCAGGTCTGCTTCAGGGGCCAGGTCGGCTGACAGTGGGAGAGGGTGGCCTAGAGGGACCACTGGCTACGGCTGACAGCGTCCTTGTTGGCTCTGGCCAGTGGAAGCTCAAGGGTTGGGGCGAAGGTTGGTCAGTTTCAGGCACGTTTCTTTCTCCTCTCCCGGTTGCACTTGGTTCTCGCCCAGCAGTTCCCAACCTTTTCCAGACGGGGACCCATTTTGATAATTCAGGAAGACTTGGTGACCCAAGGGAATTCAAAAACGGGGGAAGGAGGGAGGGCAGAGCCAGCTGGGGAGACACTTGGCGACCCTTGTGAAATGTAAAGGTGACCCATATTTGGGAAACCCTGCTCTCGCCTGATAGTCCTTGCTCGCCCAGATGGCCTATACGCACGGGACCGGTCCTGCTGGCGTCGCAGAGGAAGGGCTGGCGGGTGGGATCCGTGGCAGGCCATGCCATTTAACAGTTGGTCTCCAGCGCTTCTGCTCGGTTTCGGCAGCTTGCATTTCCCCACGTTGCAGGGCCAGCCGCGACCCCATGATTGTCTAGCGTGGCCAGTCCAGTGAGCAAAGGGAATCCGTTCTGTGGGTTGGGAGTGACCCGAGAGGGGGATTCTTGTCCTGCACCGTTCCGAAGGGGTGGGGGACGTGGTGGTTTGGGAGATCCTGGACAAGCAGCTACCTGTGCAGCACAGCGGGTGCCAGTATTAATCTGCCAGGCCATTCTGAAAGGACCGTGGGGGAGCTGTGAAAACAGAGAGGTGTAGGAAGCCTGACAGTCCAGTCCAGACAGGCGCTGCGTTGCAGCTCAGACCCTCGGGGCTTCTGATGACCGCGGTGTGTTGACATGGAGTTTTGGTTTTAGAAGCGCTCTGGCTGGGTGGCTGGCTGGCTGAGTTGGGGGTTACACTGGCCCTGTCCTAGAGGCTTCCCCATGGTAAATGTATTCTACTTTCTTCTAGCCCACCGGCGGTGCCTTCCCTTGCCTGTGTCCAGCTAAATCGGGGTGGGCACTAAAATGGCGGCAGTTCACTGTAGGGATGTAATAGTTTAGTTGATTAACTGATAAGCAAAAACTTATAAGTTAATGCTCTAGATTATACGCGTTTTCCCCCCTCCCCTTGCCAGCAGATTGTTTAGCAGGCTGGCCAGCAGCCTGGTTCTGTCCTGGTTTGCAACAGGGCCGGGACCTATCCCCGCTGTGGCTCTGCATTTAAAGTGTATTAAGAGCTGGCTGGGCAGGCAGCCTGGCTCAGTCCCGGCTCGTGCTGGTTCTGGGAGCTCAGATCCCCCTAGAAAGGGGCTGCTGCAACCTCGCGCTGCTGCCTCTTTATCAGAGGCGGCAGCACAGGGTGACAAGCGGACTGGCTCCTATCGCGGACCAGCACCTCGCGGATACAGAGGCAGCAGCGTGGGCTGGCAGGGGGCTCTTTGGGCATGGGGCCGGAGTGCGCTGGCTGCTGGCCCCGCCCCTGTCGACTAGAGAATAGTCGAGTAATCGATAAGAATTCTTGAGGTTACTCGACTTTTCAATTAATCGATATTTAACATCCCTAGTTCCCTGGGGTTAGCCCCTTGTGGGCCGTTGCCGCTCTGTTTACCTGCACTTCCCCAGGTGCGGGTGATTGGCTGCCCATGGCTGTTCCTGGCCAATGGGAGCTGCGGGAAGCAGCGTGGACTGGGACAGTGCTTTGTGTAGCTCCCATTGGCCGGGAACGGTGATTGGCGGCCCACGGGAGCAGCACTTGCCCCTGCCTGCTGAGGCGCAGGTAAATACAGCGGGGGCGGCCCGCCAGGGACTCAGCCTGGGGGGCTGGATCCGGCCCACAGGACGGGGTATTTGCCCACCCCTGCACGAAATAGATGGGGAACAATGTCCCCCTTTTTCTGTCAGGGCCTAAAAGAGCCACCAAAGCAGCGAGGGCCAATTTGGGACCCGGTCGGTCGTTGGAAGGTTCATGTCCAGGAGTGAACAGTGTAAGGATCGTCACTCTGGTGTGAGACTGGCCGTTTGCTCCACCCCCCTCCCTCTGGCTTGCCTTTTAGCTAATCCCCTCCCAACGTCGTCACACTGAGAGAATGGAAACGAGAAAACCAAACGCCCCCCCCCCCCCGTCCGGTGGCACTGTTGGCAGTGAGAAGGTGCCTCCTCTCCACCACACGGTCCAGCCAAAACAGGGCTGATGAGGAGTTCGTTTTGTGGAGACCTCTAGGAACCTCTGTCTTGGACCAGGACTCCCTTGTGCAAGACGATGTCTGATTGCTCCAAGACTTAAATAAATCCAAGCTCGGGGGTGAGCGAAGGAGGCGTTCTTTACTAGCTTCGGTCACCTGTGCCCAGGGTGTTTGCTGCACAATCTGCCCGGTCCGCGTTCCTGCGGTTCCACAGTCCTCTTGTGTTCAGACACAGGCGGGTGGAGAAATTGCTGATGCAGCCTTCAGGGTATGAAATACTTGGTTGCCATCTGCTTCCATAACAAAATACACGCTGCTGTTTTTTCTTAACGTGCGCTCTCTTAGCGTCTCGGCTAATTGGCTGCCTTTGAGATTGCTCAACTTAAAAACCTGACGAGGTGAGATTTGTTTTTACCCATTGTCGTAGAAAGTAATGAATTAAAAAAACCTAATTTAGACTTAAAAAAATCCCCCAACACCCCGCACAGATTCAATTGGCGAATTTGTTTCAGTCTTAAAATTGGATTCGGCTGGATTCATCATTTCCAAATGAAATTAACACAGCTGTGGGCTTGGGCCCGATCTTGCTCTGAGCAGCTGCTTAGTACTTGCTCCGAAGAAGGTGAAAAAGTTGCGCTGTCCCACCACCCCGCAGTTTTCAGCCTGAAATATACAAGAGCCTCAGAGCCGATCTTGTCCTGCTGTGGTCAGTAGCTGGTCGGCGCTCAGGCCTGGAGAAGAGGGACCACCCTTTGCTGCTCTCACCCAATGCCTTGGGTTGGTGGCTGGTCACTGAGCAGAGCGGTGGATTCCCTCTTGAGTCCCTTTCCAGCCCCTCCTATGTAACCGTTCACTGACGAGGAGGGCTGGGGGTAGCTCCCTGTAGCAGCAGGCCAGAGGAGGTTTATAGACAGAGGACCGGGGAGGTTGTCTTCTTCCAACCACCGTTGGCTTCCACGCACGCACGCGAGAGCTCACACGGATGTGGTCTGTGTCACCATGGGAGCTGATGAGCAATCTGGAGCTAACAGAGCCCAGAGAAATAGACCTTCCTGATTTTTTTTTTTTTTTTTTTTTTAAAGGAGGGTACGTTTTGGACCTGTTCATCTCAAGTGGCCCTTTAGGAGGTCAAGGATCTTAATGACCACCCCCCCCGCCCGAGAAAAGCCAACTCCCTCCTGATAGGTTAGGGCAGGAGACACGGAGCCCACACGTTGTGGGGAACTACCGCCTCAAACATTAGGAGTAAGATGTGAGTGAGTTTCCATTAGGTCTGGGCCTCCTGCCACATTGCAGGAACCACCTCTGAGTGGTCTGCACCCACGCCTGCTGCTTGTCACGGGAGGGAACAGTTTGACGCTGGAGCAGCAAACCTGAGCTGCAGTGGCCTCTGATGTTTTACCCCTCTGGAACTGGGCAGCGGCCCAGCGCGCTCCAGAGGCACCGCTCTCTGGACCGGCCTGCTGCTCCTCCCCACCCAGACGTATCCCGGTGATCAAAGAAACGTCCTCAGTTTGTTTGCCAGGCGAGCTCATTGACTGGGGAGGCAAGTCTGGGGGCCTGCTTCCACAACAATGTGGTGTCTCAGGGTGGTGTCTCGTGGCTGCAGGCGGAGCGCTCCGGCCCGTCTCCTTCCTTCTCAACAAGCTCAGGCGGAGGGAACGGTTCTCAGTTGCATTTCATGATTTTTAAAACAAACCCCCCCCTGCCCCCGCCAAGAAACCTTCCCATGGTGGTGTCTTTCCTGTACACAACAGCATTTTCTTCTCACTCTCAACAGGCTGAATCCTCCTGGAAATCCTTTAATTAGCTGCCATTTATAAACACTTTGCTAACGTGTTTCTCTCCCTCTCTTTGCAAATTGCTAACGATACACCATCCGTCTTTGGGCTGGAGACGCTGTTGCCCAGGTTTCCTTGTGTAGCCACTTCACTGGTGTAAAACGCTTGTGTTTTGCATCCCTGAGTGCTGGTGAAAATCTGCAGGAGCCGCAGGGTAGTGGAGAATCGGGCCCTTTTGTTCCTTCAGGGTTTGTCTGCTTCTGTGCAGTTACTTTCTCGGACTCTGGCCTGCTGGAGACATTTGAGCCTGAAGCAAGGCAGAGTTCTGAACATCTAGGGAATGGAGCATTCGAGCCTCTGAAGGGTTTGGAACTCTGAACGAAATGTCATGCTGCGTCTTGCAAAAGTTTACAAGTGCACATTGGCTCAATGCAGCTTGGAAACTTTACTGTGCAGGGGAAGCACATACGAGCGGCCAGACTGGGTCAGACCAAAGGCCCATCTAGCCCAGTGCTCTGTCTTCTGACTGGCCAGTGCCAGGTGCCCCAGAGGAAATGAGCAGGGAGTCATAGAACCACAGAGCTGGAAGAGACCTTAGAAGGCCATCCAGTCCAGCCTCCTGCCCAAGGCAGGACCAATCCCAATTAAATCAACCCAGCCAGGGCTTGTCAAGCCGAGACTTAAACACCTCTAGGGATGGAGACTCCACTACTTCCCTAGGTAACCCATTCCAGTGCTTCACCACCCTCCTAGTGAAATAGTTTTTCCTAATGTCCAACCTAGACCTCTCCCACTGCAACTTGAGACCATTGCTTCTTGTTTTGCCATCCATCACTACTGAGAACAGCCTCTCTCCATCCTCTTTGGAACCTCCCTTCAGGAAGTTGAAGGCTGCTACTAAATCCCCCCTCACTCTTCTCTTCTGCAGACTAAATAGACCCAACTCCCTCAGCCTCTCCTCGTAGGTCATATGCACCAGCCCCCTAATCATTTGGGTTGCCCTCCGCTGGACTCTCTCCAATGCGTCCACATCCTTCCTGTAATTGGCCCAGAATTGGACACAATACTCCAGATGTGGCCTCACCGGACCGAGTAAAGAGGAATAATCACATCTCTGGATCGACTGGCAATGTTCCTCTTAATGCAACCTGATACACTATTCACCTTCTTGGCTACAAGGGCACACTGTTGACTCCTATCCAGCTTCTCATCCACTGTCATCCCCAGGTCCTTTTCTACAGAACTGCTGCTTAGACAGTGATCAGGTGATCCCCTCCCCTGTCGCCCATGTCCAGCTTCTGACAAACAGAGGCCAGGGCAGGGGAGGGCAAGACCGCGTCTGCGGGCTGGATCTGGCCCACCAAGCCGGTTGATCTGACCCACAACCACCCTGCCGCTCCCCTGCCCCCAGGCCAGTCGAGACCTGGGGACGAGAAAGCATGTGAATTCTCCTCCCTCACCAGGGGCGCGCAGCACCAGAGGGAACCGCACGCCCCTGGCAGGGCGGGGTGTGGAGCGAGAGACTTTGCCTGCTCTACCGCCCCCAGACGGTTCCCAGTGGTGCGGCACCTTCTGATCAAAGGGGAAAGCCCCCGTCCTGCCCCCCCCGATGCAGCTGCTGTGTGGTAGGGTCCCTGGAGAGAGTCTATCTGGGAGGAGAGACAAAGAGAGAGAGAGAGAGCATATTTCCCTAAAGTCCTTCCCCCTCCCCACCAATCAGTTTCCCTTCCTTCCTCGGGGCAGGGCAAAGACTTCATGCGTTCCCCTGCCCCCCAGGCCATTCAGGGCTTGCAGGCGGGGAAGCATGTGAAGTCCCTTACGGCGCGTGCAGCACCCAGATGGAACCTCTCTCTCGGCGCCATGCGCCCCTGCAGTGTGGGGGTCAGGGGCAAAAACTTCACATGCTCCCCCACCCTCAGGCCGATCAGGGTCTGTGGGCAGGGGAACACTCAAAGTCTCCTGGCCCCGCCCCTTTCGGGGCAGCCTGCAACCGCTTCTGAAATTCATGAAGTGGCCCCCTTTCAAAAATTGTTGCCCACCCCTGGCTAATAGCCATTGATGGACCTATCGTCCATGAATTTATGTATCTGTTTTTTGAATGTCCTGGCCTTCACAACATCCTCTGGCGAAGAGTTCCACAGGTTAGCTGTGCGCTGCTTGAAGAAAACCAAAACCTTCCTTTGGTTTGTTTTAAACCTATTCACTTCATTTGGTGACCTCTAGTTCTTGTGTTATGGTAACAAGTAAATAACTTTTCCTTATTCACTTTCTCCAACCAGTCATGATTTTATAGACCTCCATCCTATCCCCCCCTTAGTTTCCTCTTTTCTAAGCTGAATAGTCCTAGTTTTTTTAATCTCTCTTCACATGGCAGCCGTTCCAAACCCCCCTAATCATTTTTGCTGCCCTTTTCTGAACTTTTTCCAGTGCCAAGATACCTTTTTTGAGCTGAAGAAAAATGTTGCTTTTAACAATCTTAATTTAAATGAAGCACACAGTTTTCTTACTTTGTCCATTTAAAAAAAAAATCCCCTTTACTTTTTAGGAGGTTATGTAGTTTACAGCACTTTTCTGTATTTCCTTGTGTCTCTGCTGCTGCCTGGTTGCATAGTTCTGGTTCCAAGTGACCTGGTGGTATGTGACTCTGCTGTTTGTAATTCTGAGGTTCTGTGGTAACAGGTTGACTTCAAAAGAAATGAGTCTTGCTGGAAACATCCCAACTGATACGAAAAAAAGGAATGGCTGAATTTTGTGTAATGAAAAAAAAATTACACTTCCTGTCTCTTGGTTTTCCTGGTTTTCCGCAGTCTGCTATGATCATGTCTGAGTTGTACAATGTGAATGATAATTCAGTCCACCTCTTTCCGACTCTGGCTGAAAGTGGCCATCTTGCTGAAATGCAAAAATGCCAATGATATCAGGAGACAGGAATCTTTTTGCCAAGTTGATTCCTTCCTCCGTTTAATTCTGGTTTACCATTCAGCCGAATGCTGTTTATTGCTGGAGTGAAGATGGATTTTGCTCTCTGAAACTGGGGTATTGGTTATGATAGAATTAATTCTTACCTTGGGACCCAACTGTCTGACAGCTGGCATTCGGAAGGGCTTTTCTCCATATCAGCTGTGCAGACAGGGAAGAAAAACATTCCCCAGAATCTCCTTGATCTTTTTCTTAATGATAGTATTACGTTCTGCACAATCGGACGAGGGAAAAGAGCAGCCGCAATTGCTAAATGAAATACTATTTAATTTCTCCTGCTATTTTGGGAACTCTCCTAGAATTGCCCATACCTGCTGTGCCATGTCAATGTGAACAAAAAACATGCTTAGCAGGAGTATTACGAAGCTATAAGACTCCGTTTCCTGCAGCAATGACCTTCTCCAGTGCTTTTTCCCAGCCCAGACTCACAACTGTAAGAGTTGCATTAGGGAGCTACTGTAAAATTGAAGAAACCACTCGATTTGCTGACAAAAACGCATGGAGCTTTGTTTGTCTTTCTTCCCTTTACATTTCTACTTCTCTCCTGTTTCCAATTCACTTGGATTTTTCTGTCTTTTTTGGTCTTTTCTCCCTTCTGCCCGTCTTCGTGCTACAGTTGAGCAGGTTGGAAAGAATCTCAGAATTCTCTTCCTAGATTGCAAGGACGTCTCTCTTCTCTTTGTTCTTTCCCTTCTGTTGTTTTTCCTTTCCTGTGCTATGTCTCCTCTTTTCTTGTTTTTCCCTCGTTTACCCTCTTTGCCTGCCTTCCTTCTCGCTATCTGTGCAGTTGGTGGTGTGAGAGCGAATGGCGAGACCCAGAGGATGGTTCTGTCTTGGAGTGTTTTCAGTTATAAGAGATGAGGTGAGCAGTAGGAGGGCGTTTGAAGGAGGGCTGTGTGTTGACAGATTTGTAGGTATTTTACGAGAGGCATGGAGGTTGACAGGGAAGAAAAACATTCCTCAGAATCTCATTGATTTTTTTTTTCTTAATGATAGTATTATACTCTTCGCAGTCCGATGAGGGAAAAGAGCACCCACAATTGCTAAATGAAATACTATTTAATTTCTCCTGCTATTTTGGGAACTCTCCTAGAATTGCCAAAACCAAACATTTGCTTAGCAGGGGGCATCAATGCCCTTATTCTGTGTTGGCAGTCTGGCCACTTGCAGTGTGGGTGGGCCGTACTCAAGCCCATGACCCTGTGCTCTTCAGACCACTGCCCTATCCCCTAAGCCAGGTCAGAACCCACTCCTCCTGCCTACCTTCAGGACATCCCTTATCCTGTGTTGGCGGTCCGGTCACTCCCAGGGTGGGTGGCGGGGAGGATTTTGGTCAAAGGGCATTGATGCTGCCAATTTATATGGATGTCAGCAAGTGCCTGGATGTCTCGTCTTCCATAATCTTTTTTGTTTTCAGTGAGTCATGATTTGATAGGCCCCTTTGGACAGGAGCTAGCTGGCAGACTGGCCATCTTTAGGGAACAGCCAAAAACCATTCAGCTGCCAGGTATCAAATCTGGGATGAAATCCTGAATCCATTGTAGTCAACTGGAGTTTTCCCTTAGACTTCAGTGAGGCCTTGAACAAGAAGAACCCCCCCCCATAGCTATCAGTGTGGTCTTGCCCAAAGCTGGAGGAGACCCCAAAGACTACATCCTGCCAAAAGTTGAACACTGAGAGCTCCTTTGGACAGTTTGGGGTGCTCCAGCCCCATTGTTGCCTTAGACCTTGGGCGTAGCGACCAATGCAGTAATGAGAACTGAATAGATGAGCTTCCCAGCAGCAGACATTGAGAACAGATGACACCGAGCAATACTGTGCATGTTTTCAGCTCTCCTTGGAATTGGAAACATGTCTGCTTCTTGTCAATCTGTGGAACTCCTTGCCAGAGGCTGTTGTGAAGACCAGGATTTTTAACAGGGTTCAAGGAAGAGCTAGATAAATTCATGGAGGATAGGTCTGTCAATACTTATTAGCCAGAGTGAGTAGGAACGGTGTCCCTAGCCTCTGTTTGTCAGAGTCTGGAAATGAGTGTCAGGGGAGGGATCCCTTGATGATTCCTTGTTTCTGTTCGCTCCCTCTGGGGCATCTGGCATTGGCGAATCAGCAGACAGGACACTGGGCCAGATGGGGCGTTTAGTCTGACCCAGTCTGGACGTTCTTATGTTCTTTCGGTTTGCAATGGTGAAATCTGCTGTCAAGTTTCCATTTCTGCTGGTTTGGGAATTGCTCTGGAGAAGTTCCTCCAAAATAGTTGGTGACTTACAAACCCTGAAAGAACAAGAGCTATAAGTTACACTTTTGCTAACCCGTGTTTGCACTGGAATCTTGAAGAGCCTGTTTAAAAAAAAAAAAAAAATCTACAGTATAATCACATTTGAACCTGAACCCATTGATTTTTTTTTCTGTGGGGTTTCATGAATATTTTTCATTTTTCTAGCGCTGCTGCCACCGGTCAGAGAGCTGTGATTAAATCAGCGTTCCTTTACCATAAAAATCCACCCCCTCCTGCTTGAGACTGCCGCAAAGGGTCAAATCGGTGTGATAGCCATAGCAACTAATTTATTAGGAAGGAGCAATGATGAACGTTTGCTTGGTAGCAAGTGTCCTCGCTGAGGGTTGTATGAGATTTCTGTTACCGCCCTCTGGGGTTGTACATGAACAGGATCATAACTTGCTGAAAGGTTCTGTACTTGGTCTCAGATCAGTGATGAATTGTTGTTCCGTCCATTTGAATCAAAATCAAAATGTACATTTCCCCACAAGAAGCTGCAAATGTTTTGGTACGTCGCTAGGGTAAAACCCCCCCAACTTTCCAAATGATTATCCCCCTGTGAAGACTGATCTTTGGGCCAATTAAAAATGGAGTTAAAAGCAGTTAAAGAATCTTTGTATGTGAGTAGTATGAATTTTGCGCTCCAAGTCAGTACCGTTTAGAGGTGTATGGAATAATACCATACACCCAGCTGGGTAAGGCATAGTTTTGGGTTGGTATTTTGCAGATTAGGTGTAGAGTCAAAACCACTGCCTGTGTTCATGGTAAAATCTGCGTAGACAAGTTGTGCGTGACCCGCCTTTTTTTTTTTTTTTTTTCTGATCTCGGGAAACAAAACTGGACCTTTTGCGCTCCCTGGGTGTTAAAGATAGAGCTGAAACATGCCGAAAGCTGGAAAGGAAAAGGTTCAAGTTGTCCTAGTAACCGTGGGGGAGATTCTGGTCCGCACCCTGAGCAGCCTCCCAGAGGGATGGGGCACTGAGTTGTCTCGAAGTCACCTTCCGGGGCCTAATTCTGGGCAGCTCCATGGGCCGTGGTGCATCTTAGACCGTCCTGGGAGTGGGGCTAAGCGTGTTTGCCTGACGAGTAGGGGTGGGGCTCCCTGCTTGTGGGCGCGCACTCCGGATTGCTCTCGGGTGTAAATAGGCGCGTAGCCGGGATAGCAGGTAGAGGTAGCAGAGGCCTGATGCCAGGTATGTCACTATGGGCTATAGGGGTGCGAATGGTAACTGGTAAGCCTTACCTTTAACAGGTGAGGCTTACCAGTTCCGGTTACCCGGCTGGAGCAGCTGCCCGCCCGCTACAGGCAGGGGGGCGTCCCCCCCCGCGGGTGGGGGCTGCTCCAGCCCAGCCAAAGCAGCTCCCCCCAGTGGCTGGGGGGGGGTGCTCCAGCCCCCCATGTAATTGTTTCACTGGTTAAATACTCTGTTTAACCAGTGAACCAATTACATGGGATTTTACATCCTGAATGGGGGCAGATTTGTACTCGGAGTGGCTCGGTTGCGCCTTCACGAGCTGCTGTGGCTACCCTGCTAGTTACCCAGGCGAGTTCCCCGGCACCTGGTGTGGATGTTGGCGAGGGGCCCATCAGCTGTGTCCCATGGCATCTGCTCCTGGGGAACCCTTCTCCCCAGTGGAACTGTGGCTTTCGGGGCCCCTCCCCCGGGCTCTGGCCCTTTGACCGGGCACCATGCAGTGGGAATCTCGGCCCGTCCCTCGTCCAGCCGTGGAGAATCTGGGCTTGCTTGTTACGCTGTTACAGGTGACCTAAAATTCGGATCGGCCCAGGTGTCCTCCCTGATGTGCCTGCACCGTGCTACCTGACGCTAATGGGAGCTACGCAGATGTAATGGAGACCGCACTGCCTCCGAGTTGGGCGTGATGGTCGCTATTCATGTCCCTGGTGCTTAGAGTGTTGGCCAATTGCTCTATTCATTTTCATCGCTGTGTCGTGACGCTTCTCCGACGGTTGCCCCCCAATACCCCATAGTGGCAGGGGCTGTGGGGAGGTGGGGTGCAGTGGAGTGAGCGCGCCTGCCGTGTGTCCTCCGTTTCCCCGCAGATCCTGCTGCCGTGGGGAATGGGGGGAGAGGTGCAACATGACTGCTGCTGCCATGCCAGGCCCCCCCCAGTGACCCCAAAGCTGCATCCTGACGGGATGAGGGTTATGGGGGGGAGAGGTGGGGTGGGGCCGGCTTGGGGAATGATAAAAGCTAGGCGCCTCGCTCCGCTCCCAGCCTGCTAGGACTCCTGTGTCACGACTGCTCTGGCCGGGGCTGGCCTGCAGGCCAGGAGTTTGAGGCCCCCCCCATTTAAACCCACCTCTTAAAATGCCCATAAACATCAATTTGCCTTTCATGTTGTTCCACTGGATGTAAAAAGCTGCGTTTGGGGAGCTCCCACCTGCCTCAAAGCAGCGTGGTGGGTGCTGCACAAACAAACTTTTTTTTCCTTTTTCCTTTTCAGATTGTTTCCTTAACCCCCACCCCACCCCCGAGCATGAAATCTCAGTATTGCTTTTTGTCTTATCCACCCAAATGCCCCCAGTCACAGTTCAAAGCTTTTACATCCAGAGCCAAGCGGCAAGTTTGATTTTTTTTTTTTTTTTTTTAACATTGAATAGGCAGAACCATCATCTTTCAGCTTCTTATTGGCGCTATTTGCCCTCCAGATTGAAAATCAACTTTCAAAGGCATGGTAATTTTATGGAGCAAGCCACTTTTTAATTAGAGCATTTAATTAGGGGAGAGAGTCTCATCTGAGGGAGTATTGTTTTAAAACTCTCAGGAATGCTGAGTGAAAATTGGTTCATTGGGTAACCAGTTACCTGGTAAGCATTAGTCTTAGCAGGTAACCAGTTAACCAGAGGGCCAGGCCGGGGGGAGCAGCCACCTCCCCCAGCGGCCTGCCCAGCAGGACCCCAGCTGTGGCAGGTTGGTGGGGCTGGAGCAGCCTGGGGGGCTGGAGCAGCAGAGCAAGGGCCGGAGCAGGTCCCCACCTGTGGCTGGTGGTTAACTAACTGATTAAACAAATTGTTTAACTGGTTAACCAATTAAGGCAGTTCTTACATCCCTCCTGAAAACAAAACCAAACAGAAAGTTAGGGAGAAACACAGCCAACTCACTTTAGGGTATGCACGTTGCCCATTTGTCTTTATTTTTATAATTCGCTGTTTCCTATCGGTCTCCTTTTATTAACTCTGAAAATAAATGCTCCAGTGAGGGACTCATCACCTACCCGCACATCGCAGCGGACAGCTTAACAGGGTAAAACAAACCCTCTCCCCATTTCTCTTTCCGACTGGTCACTGAGCAGATAAAGCTATTGATTTTAAAAAAAAATCTGGCTGTGATTTCTCCCTTATGAATGGGGCTTTTGGAATGACTTTTGAAGGAAGAGTATTCCGTTGTGATGATGGCTGTTGTATGCCTCCTTTTCGGTTGAATAGAGTCCCGTTTCTCCTCTCCCCATTTTTTTAATCTCTTAAAACACTGGCCCCAGAGGTGGGCACAATTTTTTGCAGAGGAGGGTGATTGTAAACAATGAGAGAGGTCTCCTGGCACACTTCTACCAATGTGCCAGAATCCAGACTTGGGTCTCGGAGCAGAAACTATACATGAATACTGGTTGCCTCGTTGCAACAAATATCTATTAGAATTGGAAAAGGTACAGAGAAGGGCAACAAAAGTGAATCATGGCTTCCATAGGAGGCCAGATTAAAAAGACTGGGATGGTTAAGCTTGGAAAAGAGATGACTAAGGAGGGATATGATAGAGGTCTATGAAACCCGTGAATGGTGTGGAGAAAATGAATAAGGAAATGTTATTTATGCCTTCATGTGGCACAACACACAGGAGGCACCCGATGAAATTAATAGCCAGCAAGTTTAAAACAAACAAAAGAAAGTACTTCTTTCCACAGTGCACAACTTGTGGAACTCCCTGCCAGGGGATGATGTGAAGGCAGAAGTATAACTGGGTACAAAATAGAATTAGATAAGTTCCTAGAAGCTAAGTCCATCAGTAGCTGGTAGCCATGGCGGGAACACAGCCCCATGTTCTGGGTGTGCCTTGCCTTTGACTGCTAGATGCTGGGACTGGATGACAGGGGATGGTTCGCTCCCTGATTGTCCTGTTCTGTTAGTTGCCTTTGAACCACCTGCCATTGGCCGGTCTCTGGAGACAGCAGGGCTAGATGGACCGCTGGTCTGACCAGTAATGGCTGTTCTCATGATCTTACATAATGATGGTAGGAAAAAAGACCAAATTCATCATTTTTTGAATTCAGGATTTGAACCCAGAACTCCAGGAAGTGAGTCGAATCACTGCTGTGCCTCACCAGGCCTGGCACAGAAATGGCAGGCGTAAAAATGCAGGTTTTGTATGGACTTGCCACCACCCCTCCTGGCTTCTCGCAGATAAATGGGGGAGGAATGTTTTCTATTAAACTGTGCAAGTTCCTTTCAAGTTCTTAAATTTCCTGCATCCTTGTGCTTTTATTTCTGTCTGCAATAAGGAAGCGAGAGCTTTGAAAACCTAGCCAGCTCGCAAGCTACTTTTGGCACAGGAGACAAAGGCAAGCAGCGTTTTTAGCTGTGCAGCGGACAACGTACCCAAACTGTGTTGACCGAAATAGTTGCGGTGTACAGCAGTACATACAATTGGGGTTTTTTCTGAGTGACCCCACCCTCAGCGCCGGCTGATCTTTCATATCATGCCTGGTGTGTTGTCTCAGATGATGGTCTCCATAGACAACGTGTAAACCCCAGTGATTCATGCCGCGCCTTATGAAATCCCTTAATGGAGAGATCAACCATCTCCTAACTGGTGACAAAAACCGGTTTTCTGGTTTTGATTGCCCTGGCTCTTGGGAGGGTTAAATTATTCCGGTATAGAATTAAAATACTTTGAGAACCAATTGTAAATAGGAATCAAATGGCCCTGTTGCTGTGGCAATAGGGACCGGTCAGACCGATTGTCTGGACGTTTCGGGTGTGATCCCGCTCTTGTTGTATGGCAGTATTGGGGGTTGAAGCGTTTTACAGTCAGAGCTTAAAGCTGGTTCTCTTATTGGCAGTTGTGCACACTAGTGTGCCGTGGAGAACAGTTCAAAATGGCTGCCCTTAAAGGGGCAGGCGACCTTTTTTTTTTGCTTAACAAATAATCTTTGGTGTTCCTCATTTAAAAAAAAATTGTTTGGTGTTCCTCAGTCTTAAAAAGTTTAAGAAACACTGCTCTGGAGGCTGTGCTGGTGGGTGTGGCCATGTGCTCAGGTTAAGGGGCTTGTGGGACTGTGTGTGTGGGCTGGAAGGGGCCTGTTTGCTGGGAGATAAGCTCGCTAGTTACATGGCTGAGAGCCATCTCCATTTGGGACCCTTTCCACACTGCTGGGTTGGGCGGCTGGGTAGAATGACTCGTGCCGTTTGTCATCAGTTCCTATGAACTGATGCTGGCCAAGCAAACGCCAGCTTGTTAACATGCCGAGCCAGGATGCTGCTGAAGCACCGTGGAGCGTGTCAGGGTTCACGTTGCAGTTCTAGTAGGCAGCGCTTTGGAAGCCAACCTAGCTCCGACTCTGGAGCATGGAAAGAAGCGGCGGTAGTAAGTGACAGACGCTGAAACGGCTGTGCCTGGAGCCCCTGTTCTTCCGCCCTGCCAACAAAACCAGTGTGAGTAGCAGCTGTTTCCAGCCAGGTGTGAGCTGCAGTTTGACGTGTGTCCACCTGTCCCGTGGGTGCTTTCCACGTGGGCTGGGGACGGACGTTGATCATGGTGCTCAGCGTAACACAAGGAGTTTGAAGAAACCAGCGCTCCCATCCTCAGGACCCCTCTCCATATGTGTCCTTTGCTCCTTTCTGGATTAGACCCCTCTCTGCATACAAGGCCCACATCAAGGGGGGGAGGTCACAGGAAGTACCTGCTGATTGCTGGACCAGTCGGGACGTTCTCCTCCCGAGAGACAGCAGAACACTTCTGTTAGTCCTTCTACCTCCTCCAGAGAGCTTTGATACTTCTGGGAAATGTTCCTCAGCGTGCCTCTGTCTTGCCTTTTATTGCGGGGCAGTAATCTCCGCGCCAGGAGCCAGGGTGTCCTCTGCTGGGCTCAGTGCACAGCACAAGGAAGGAAAGGAGCATGTCTGGAGGATAGAGTTTTGGCGTGGGACACGTGAGACATGGGCTCTAATCCCAGCGTTGCCACCAGTTGCTGGGTGACTTCAGGCATGTGATTCAGCTCCTCGCGACTGAGGTTCCCATCCATAAAATGGAGGACAGTGATGCTTTCCCCCTTTTCTAGAGCACAGTGGATGGAAAATGCTACGTTGGCTCTTGGGGTTGTGCTAACTGGTGCGCAGCGCCTCGGGGAACTATGTCTCTCTGGTATGTGTGTGGGGGAATCTGTGCCTTGGCTGTGGTCCTTCCCAAATCTCAAAGGGACTCTCCCGAATCTGAAGGTGAGCCCCCAGCAGCTGCATGGCAGGATCGGAGGCAGCGGGGTCGGGCAGTGAATAGAATTGTCTTCTCTGGAAAAAAGAGAAACAACCCAATCCTCACTCGCAGCATTTACATGAGAGAGCGAGGACGGATGGCTCATCCATTTTCCGTGTCTCCCTCTACCTTCCACGCAGGGCTTGCGGCTTCGGGGGTTACTTATGACTGGCATCCAGAAAAGCCTGGCCTTTCTAGAGCCGTGGAGGGAACGATTAAGACAAGTTGTAGTCAGGTGGCCTCTGATTATTAGGGTCAAGAGGAGAGGTGAGTACGTGCTGGGATTTGGAGAAGATTCCGAGGTTGGTGTGCGGGTAAAAGGGTGTCATTCCGAAGGAGCAAAACGAAGAGACATTGTGGAACGTGTCCAGTCAGAGCCAAGGCTGAGACGTGTGCATCACGGTTCTTGGGCCAGGCACCTCATGCCGTCTGCCCGAGCCGCTAGGCGGAATGTTTAAGAGGGACGACGATCGTTCGCTCTCCCGTCTAGGACAAACTCTTGAGTGATAGGCTCTGGGGAGATCATGGCTTCAGCCAACTGAGGCCACTTGATCTTGGCTGTTTGTGGGGGAGAAGAGGTAGCATTTCTCCCGCTGGCTGACTTTGGGCGGGGGGACTAGGTGGTGGCTGTAGGGGTTCGATATGGCCGCATGCATCACCCGGGCAAAGTGGCAGGGATCAGGTGGACGTTGGTGATGGCTTCCTCCCCTCCTCCCCCTAAGGAAAGTGCTGCCCTCTCCCTACGCAGTTCTGTAATGGAAGAGGAGACTGCAGCCTGTTTGTCGGGGGTTTGAAATGTGCAAACGGCCAGACCCATGCAGGGACGTTCCAGTTCTCTTGGTCTCCCCAGTTCCCATTGCTGTGGGTAGGGGGTGCCCAGGTGAGCTCTGATTCCCACGCTGCACCAGAGAGGTGGTGTGCGCTCTGCATGCGGAGACTCGAGCGCAGGAAGGCAGAGTCGTGCCAGCTGTACTCTAGCTAGCTCGGGGGAACAGTCATAATGTAGACGTGGCTGTATGGGCTAGAATGTGGGCTAGCAAGGAGAGTAGGTACCCAGCCTCCCCCCCTCCTGGGCCTCTGCATCTGCGCTGCTGCTGTTACCCGGATTAAAGCTAGCATTGGACTACAATCATGCCTTCGCTTGTAGTCCGGCTGTACCCTGTAACCAGTCCCTCCTTCATGCATACAAACAGCCCCCAAGCTGTCAATAACCACATACAGGACAGGTGTTGGGACCAGAGAAAAAGGAACCATCAGTTTATAGGGTTTGCTTCTCTGTGGCGCGCCGGCTTCGGCACTTCTGCTGGCTCCTTTCCGAAGGACTGACGGACGCACGTGAAATAAGGGAATTTTCCTTTCCTGTCCATTTCTTTGCGGAGAAGTCAGTTTCATGAGTGGGCACCTAACCTGAGCGTGTAAGAGGGCAAATGTGACCTGAGCCTAGACCTTTTTGGAGGACACCTGCTGATGGGAGTTTGGTTCACGAAATGGACTTACGGTTTAAGCACAATGTCTGATCTTTTGAGGCTCTCCTGCCACCTCCACAGCTGTCCCCTAGAGAAAAGAACCACCAGGCAAGACGGTGAGAGCGGACAGAGCCGGCGGGGTTCTTGCTATGTTTCAAAGGCGGAGGCGCCCTTATCGACTAACCGAATAGTTGATGCAAATTCCATTGACTGTTCGATTAGTTGGTTAATCTAAATTTCACATCCCTAGGCTGGGGTGGATATAGAAAGCTGTAAAGAGCGCTGGAAGCTGTCCCCTTTGATCCCGGTTTCCATGCTCGCCAAGATAACCTTGGGCCAGCTTGAAATGTGTCCATCCTTACTAGAATTTGAAGGATGCGATCTGTGTTCTTGTGTGCGTCAGACTCCATCAGGGATGTCCAGGGATACCAGGAAACTGGAACCACTGAGGGGAGCCAATGGGCTTTCTCGGTACATGGAAAGGCAGCAGAGTGTCTGGTTTATAAGGTAGCATTCTTATTCATTCCCATAGCTTTGTACTGCCAATGGCCAAGTCTGGGCCACCCCCACAGAAAAACCTCTGGCCAGTTAACACCATTTGATTTGTTCTCACCAGCCTTATCTCTTAAAAACCTGCTGTGTTCTTTGGAAGGGAAAAGGATTTGCTTGCCCAGGATTTGGCGGTGGTCAGTGTTCTTTGTATGCTGGGCGCTTGTGCGGCCCCTCGCGAGAGAGTCAGATGCTGCCCAGCTGATTGTGTGTTTCCTGGTGGTGCACATTTACACATGCCTGTGTGCACATAAAAAATTATTTCGCACATGGATGGAAGAAAATCTGCATGCGGATGGAAAAGATTAGAGGGAGAGGTTTCAAGAAATGGTTCTTGCCTGGTCCATGGCTCCTTGCATAGCAACACTGATATGTTCTGTGTGCGTGGTTTTTTTTTTACTCAAAGATTTACCCGGCTAACAGGATAATGGAGGAAAACAGCGGCTGCCTGTGCTGGGTGAATAAAAGCCTGGAAAAAAATCATGCTCAGCGCTAAATAGTTCTTCTTTGAACCCACTGCACAATGGAGAAAATGACAGGGTGTGGCTGGAATTGCCTGATCTCTCCGTGTTTGTATGTGCCCTGGCCCAGGGCCCCGGTGTGCTAGCTGCTGTACAGGCACAGAACAAAAAGACAGTCCTGGCTCAAAAGAACTGACAATCTAAGTACAAGATGAGACATGACAGATGGGGACAGGCAGGCAGGTACAAGGAACCTCTGAGGCAACGTCAGTCAGCTGGATGGGCCGTGCTCTCAGCACACCAGCAAGAGAGGCCAGGAAGCTGAAATGCAGTTGGTCTGTGGAAGAGCTGAGGGGCAGCCATCAACAAGACAGCCTGGGCCGTGGGGCTCAGCCGTCCACAGGGTTTTTGTGACAGCACCGGTATTCCCACTGTGGCTTTCATGCAACTTATGCACGCTGCATCCCCCAGCTAAATCTCCATTCTGCTTTTAGGCCTTGTGCTCATGCGGCCTTACCAGTTGGCTTAGAGATCGATGTAGTTCATTATAACTATCATTGTCCAGTCATTCTTTTATTTCCATCTAAGATTGCCAGGGATCGGTGTAGCTTAATGGCAAGGAATCCATTTCCCCAGTCACGCAAAACTGAATGAGTATCTACATGAGGGTCTAGCTCCAGATAAATTAGATCAGTTTCTGAACTGATTGAGTTAAAATTGGCACCACTTTTCATATGAAAATGTATGAAATGTACGATAGCGGAGAGCACTGTGATCTGTGGAGAAACCTACCTTTGTGTGATAGTTTTGGAAGCAGCTTAACAAAACCAATAGCACAGAAGCAGACGGTAAAAAACGTATTTCCTCTCTTTTATGTAAGTGCTGACTGTGTGCTTTGCAATACCCAAACCAGACAGCTCCTGGTAAGCCTACAGTCTGGTAGACTGAGCCTGCAAGATGCGATAGCAGATCCGGAGGAGCGGATAAATAAAGGTTATTTGTTAACGTCCTTGGAATTCCTGCTCTGGACCAGCTCCCATAATTAAAGCTAGGAAAAACCCTACCCCACGCTCTATCATAGAATCATAGAATACTAGGACTGGAAGGGACCTCGAGAGGTCATCGAGTCCGGTCCCCTGCCTCATGGCAGGACCAAATACTGTCTAGACCATCCCTGATAGACATTTACCTAACCTACTCTTACATAGCATTTTTGTCACAGTTAAACCCTGTCATTTCGCTATACCACGTTCATTTACCGTTAAAAGATTTCTGGTCAACAGAAGCTCTGGGATCTACTCCAGGCAAGGGCAATAATTTTCGAAGGGTGGGGCCACTTAATGAATTTTAGTAGGTGGCCCTGGGCTGGATCTACCCCCAGAAGGGGCGTGGCCTAGGGAGGAAAGGGCAGGGCTGGGGACTAGCCTCCCCCAGAGTGGTCTGGGGCCAGAGGCTTTGCATTAAAAACACAGCAAAGGGCTTGTGACTCCTGGTCTCGCCGCTACCGCGTTGCCTGGCAGCTACGATAGCGCCACGACCGGGAGCCATTTAAATAGGATCCTGCTGCCGCCTGGAAGTTCGATGGCACAGGCAGCAGGCTATAAATAGAAAGCGACCAGATGCAGCCCGTGGGCCGGATCCAAGTGTTAGGTCGGATCCGGCCCCTGGGCCGCATCTTGCCCAGCCTTGATCTGCTGTCTAGCATTAGCCTCCAGGCATACAGACAGCGGGGATTGCTTGCCTTGGACCCAAAGCGAGCAGCGCAAGTCACTGGGGATGAGATTCCCCGCAGTGCAGGGGGGCTGAGCAAGATGGCTTTAGGTGAGATTTCCAGATCCATGTGTGGGCCCCGCCTTGGCTGTTTGGTGTGCTGTCTCTTCAGGGAGCCTTGATCTCACGTGGAGCTTCTCATGTGCTGTCAGTCAAAGGACGGGGAGCTCAGGCAGCTACATACAGAGAGCCTGATTCGTAGAGGTGCTGAGCTCCCAAAACCCACTGGAGGATATGGATATGAAAGCGGGTGGAAAGGGAGGGTAACTACTGAAGTGTGGGGAGTTCTCCCCCACTGAGAGGTGCATTGGTCTGTGAAACAGGTTCCTATGGGAAATGACGTAATCTCTGATGCCTGGGTCACGAAAAACTAAATTAAACTGAGTGGGAAAACAGTCCCGAGAGGAACACTGCCTTTCTGGTTCTTGGCCAATGGACTGAATGATCTACCAGGCTTCTTCCTGCTCAAACCTCTACAAGCGTCCGCTTTTCCTAAAACAGTCTGTTTTCCTGAGCTTTAAAAACAACCTGTAGTCCTGGGGCACCTTAGAGACTCACAAAAATATATATTATAGTATCACCAGCTTTTGTGGGCAAAACCCGCTTGCTTTTTGACACTGCTTCCCCGCCAGCGACTTAGAGCAAAAGGGCCAGGCAGTTTCCTCTTGCCCAGTGGGCCAAAATGGCAATTTTTTAGGTGTTTAAAACTGATCTCAACTTTTTTTTTTTAATGAATAAAAGGTAGAAGCATTTGTAAGCGGGCAGCAGGCTGCAGCGTGAGCAGGAAAACCTACGCCCCGCTGTAATTAAATGGGCAGTTAAGAGAGCTTTTCGGAGGGACTGTCAAATTACTTAAGACACTTGGAAAAAAAATACTCCCGTTGCCAGCTTCATTAGTAATTAAATGTCCAATTAGTGTATGTAATGTTTCTGCTTTGCTGAACTCTACAACTGCATTCATAAACAGCCCTAAGGAAGGCCTCTAATCTGTGCCATTGTTCTTCAAGTGGTTTGCACATGCAGAAAAAGAAAAGAAAAATCAGCCAGACATTTATTATATGGAAAGAAAAGGGAGAAGGGGTGGGAAGAGGAGGAAATCAAATCAACGTCCCTCCGCCCTCCCCAAACGCTAGGATCTTTGCCAAAACCCACGGCGAGCCCCTCAGGCCCCTCTCAAGCATGCAAATGTAATTTTCTATCCAGACAACACACTCCTTTTTAAAAAATGAATTCCAAAAAAACCCCGATCTCTGAATGCTCAACAGAAGCAAGAGGGAAATGACAATGTGTGGGAGGGAGGGGGCACACACACAAGGGGAGGCTGAGGGAGAATGAATATGCAGTGTCCAGAGCTGAAATAGACACATAAAAGATAATGAAGGTGCGAGGGGGGGGGGGGAATGTAATCAAACAATTATTTGGGGGCCTCTTCACTCATTATTAGTTTTGAGGCTGTTGCTGTGTACAAATGAAAGCGGGGCCGTTTATGAATATTCCCTTGCATTTCAATCGCCTTCGTTCGACGGAGGCCCAGCAAGGCCCCTGTTCCATCAGCCCTTTGTTTCGTTAGCACGACAAGACGGCCGCTTGCGTGTGAATGAGAGCGGCGCCGCGGATGCCCACCCCGCGGTGGCTCACACACAGACCAGGCGGGTTGAGGCGCTTGGAGGCTCAAGCCAGGTTTGGAACGAGGAGGGAGACGCCTCGCCGGTTGCGGCCGCGACGCTGAGCTCTTTGAAGGCCAGAGGGAGAGGGGCAGCAGGGGTCGGGTGCATCGGAATGGGCGCTGGGTCTGTAACTCGCCCACCCAACCTCCAGCCGCTCCTTTGAAGGAAAATCGTATTGAACAGAAATCGCTTGAAACCGGTTGGGATGAGATAATGACCGTGTTTTCCATCGCAGCCCAGGCTGCTGAATAGAATTCCTTTTCCTGCACAGGGCTGGCCCCATGCTGCGGGATGGTGCCTCTAATACATAACCAATCAAAGATGTATTCAAGCCCTTTGTGATGAGACCATGAATGATTGTAACTAAAGAGATCCAAGCTTTTTCCCGTTGCTCTCCCTAGCCCATTACCAAGTTTCTGTGTGCACGGCAGACAAAGGCCGGCTTTTCAGACGACGTATGCGCTAGCCTCTCCTGGATGTCGAGCATTTAACCGCTCCTCGGTCTCATCCTCTCATTTCCACGCAAAGCGGACAGTGGATCTTATTGTCACATGTCAAGCAGCGAAACTCTGCCATTCAGCAGCATGTCTCTGTTTACGTTACATGTGGATCGTCTTGGTGAGGCGGCATGATTGCTTTTCTGCTCAGTAGCCACTGGAAGGGCAGGGTGAGACTCGAGAGGAAATGTTGGTTTTAAATATTTGATCATATTGTACTCACAGCACACGACTCGAGCCGAACGCCCCGGCTTTGTCTAAGAGCCGGTCTGAAATCAGTATGACACCGTAGCACGTTCTCTTATGAGCAAGTGTATTCAGCTGTAATCAGTCCACATGCTGGAGATGAGACTCAGTTACTCTTTGCTTGGGGAGGTGGGACTGGAACTCTGGTTCTTTGGCTTCAAAGCGGAGCCCCCTCTTGCATGAGCCGAAGGAGGCTCTCCCTTAGAGGCCAGGTGTGCTGGTTCTTTCTCCCTGTGCGCCCAGCATGCACTTTCTGTAGGTCAGCGGACACCGACCAGACTCCTGCTCTGCTGAGCTACATTCCAAGCTGAGCGTCCAGGGCGGAACCTCTGCTGGAGGAGGGGGCTAAGGGAGTTTGTCCTGGTCGGAAGGCATCAGAGCAAAGATGCGGTGTGAGAGGGGAATCCAGCCCGGCTGTCCCTTGTCGTTCTGCCTGTCTGGGCGAATGAGGAGAGCCTCGGGTCTGTGCTGGCGCAGGCCAAGCTGCAGAAAGCAAATTAGTCAATAAGTGGGAGCATCATTTGCTTTTGTTACCAGTTCCTGCTCCATTTCCCCCAGAGTCAAATAGGAGGCTGTTCCTACTCTGGTACTTGGACCAGGTACTTATTTGTTTATTTTAAAACAAACAAAAGGAAGTTCTTCTTCACACAGCTCGTAGTCAATCTGTGGAACTCCTTGCCTGAGGAGGTTGTGAAGGCTAGGACTATAACAGAGTTTAAAAGAGAACTAGATAAATTCATGGAGGTTAAGTCCATTAATGGCTATTAGCCAGGATGGGTAAGGAATGGTGTCCCTAGCCTCTGTTTGTCAGAGGATGGAGATGGATGGCAGGAGAGAGATCACTTGATCATTACCTGTTCGATTCACTCCCTGTGGGACGCCTGGCATTGGCCACTGTCGGCAGACAGGATACTGGGCTGGATGGACCTTTGTTCTGACCCAGTATGGCCGTTCTTATGTTCAGGCTGCTGGTTGAGACTCTTTGATATTTCCTTGGGCATGTTCACTTCCACCGCAGGCAGGATTGATCTAGTGCAGGGGTCAGCTACCTTTCTGAAGTGGCATGCCAAGATTTAACTTATCCACTTCTATTTACGGATCTGTGTGCTGGGGGGCGGGGGGAGCAGGGACAGGCTGGGAGCAGTGACCATATTTTCTGAACCAGCTGCAGCTAGGGAGAACGGTTAAATAAAATTATTAAGCAGATGAAGTGTTTTAACTTTCTCATGTTAGTTATCAAACTTCATTTTAAATAAAGTAAAATATTAATTTATGTCCAACACAGAAGGTTTCATGTTTTCTTTCTTTATGGCAGGGGCGGGGGGGAACTCTTTTGGGGTTGGAGGCCATTGACCCACAGAAAAATCAGTTGGGGACCACGCAAGTGAGAAGCAAAAAACTCCTCCCAAACTCCCAACCCTCACGTATGTGGCCCCCAACTGAGACACCTCACTCCTTCCCTTAGCCTCTGGGATAGAGGCAAAAATGAGGGGTTCAGTGTGCAGTTCAGGGCTGCCAGCAAGTGGGATAGGGATGGGGTGCAGGATCTGGGAGGAAGGTGGGGTGCAGTGGAGGGAGAGGTTGCGAGGTCTGGGTGGGAGGCAGGGTGCAGAAGCAGGCTGGGAGTGGGGTGTCTGAACAGGTGGAGGGAGCAAGGGAGGATGTCGGAGCAAGCTGGGGGTGCAGGGTTTTGGTGGGGGGGAGGAGAGCAAGTGAGGGGGATCGGGGTGTGGGTGTCTGGGCATGAGGGGGGAACGCTTACCTGGCTTCGTGCCCCCTTGCAGCAGGGAAAAGCTTCCAGACAGTGTGTTGCCATTCCCCCAGCGGGGTGGGGAGGGAGCTCAGCCCCTCTTTCCCCCCCCGCCCCTCGGTGCAGGGAGACCACGTGGCTGCAGCACCAGCTTTGGCTTTCTGCTCAGAGTTCATCTGAGGTGGGGGGTGAAGAAAGCCCTGACCTTCCCTGCCAGACCCAGCTCGCGGCTGAGCTAGCGGCCCCGTGCACTGCCACTCCCCCAGCAGGATGGGGAGGGAGCGGCAGTGCATGGAGCGCACCTGTCAAGCCCCCGAGCGCACCCCACTTTGCAGCACCCCAGTCGGGCCCCGCACTGAGGTTGGGGAGTGGCTCCGCCAGATTTTGCCTCAGACCCAGCTGCTCTCCCTCTGGCAGCGGCAGCGGCAGCCGTTGTAATAAGTGGCCACCTGGAGGTGGAGGTGGCTTGGCTGGACCAGGCCCCAGGTGGCAGACACACCCCGCCCTGGCTGCCCGTCGGCAAAGTGCCTATGTTCTCCGTTGCAGTGGGGGGCAGTAGAGAGGCCATTGCTGAACCTGTTAGCTTCATGCTGGGTGGAGCTCTTAGCAGGACTCCAGGTTTCAGGTAGGAGAAAACTCTCTTCTCTGCCACCTCTGATCCCGCAGAGCAGTTCCCATAGCCGCATCTCTTTTTCAGTGGCCGAAAGGGTAACGACGAAGGTAGAAACCCAGCTGGCAGTCAGACTGGACACTGTTGTACACGCAGCATTGAGAAGCCCGCAAGTAGAAGTATGAGATGGAGAAGACCTGGATCCTATCTGCCCGATTCCACTGCCAGGACAGGATAGCTGCCTACAACTTACCCCCTCTGTTGCTTTTCTCTTCTAGTACGTCCCAAGGAAGGCTACCTCCTCCAAGGGACTATGCCCCACCCTGCCGGATCTCACATTTTATCTCTCTCTATAAACCCCCCTTCCACCCCCACGTTTCTGTAACACTGAGCAGCAGCGCGACTTGAGGTTGGCGTGTTTTGTGCATCACATGATCACCACAAGCGTCTTAGTTTTTTTTTTTTTTTAATGGATTTTAAATAATTGCATTTAGTGTTTCTGGCATTAGACTTTCGCCGGTTGCAGCCAAATTACACAAACGCGCCATGCTGTAGTCACCGACTTCATAACTGGTTTTATTTAGAGCTGAAGCAACTCCGCCAACAGACCTAAATCCAGAAAAGAACATGCACCGAATCGTGGACGTAACAAACTTCAGATCCATGGAACTTCTGAAGTTAAAAAATCTGCTTAAGGGTTGTGAAGCGATGTTTGGATTTCTGCTTTGCAGCCAAAGTTGTTTTAACACGCCAGTGATCCTGGAGTGTTTCTTCCTTTGCTGGAACAATGGAAACTTGAGCTTCTTCACTGGGTTTCTGCAGGGAGCCGATGAGATTCCAAGTCACGGCTTTGCCTTTTTCTTTGGGTGATCTCTGGTTACCGTTAGAGGCTTGCAGTTAGTCATTATACCGCATGGCTTGTCAATAGCATCACCTTTGGGTCTCAGAGCTGGGTACCAGCATTGGCTGAAGATGTCCATGTAGGGAGCATGAGAACATCCTGCTGCTAAGGGCTCATCTGGAGGGGCGTCTCCAAGATGTATGTTTTCAGTGGTTTATGAAGCTGCGTCAGTCAGATGAACTGTTACTGCCGTCGGTTGGGGTGTTGTGAGCGGGTGCTGGGTGTGAGGCCGTGGCTCCTGCTGCTAAGAGGCAGGAAGACGGAGTCAGCCGAGTGGAGGTTTACCCCGGCGCTACAGTGGGAAAACAAACAAGCAGGTCGGCCTGGTGTTGCTATGAGGCGATTGAGAGGACAAAAAGGCTCCTGCCTGTTGCTCACAAAGAGCGACCTTGTGCTTGCTTCGATCGCCACTCGGATTTTAACGGGAGCCAGGGTTGGGCTCCAAGCCCTGACGTTCAAAGCCGCGCCTTTTCTTTCACAGGAAGCTCATTCGCCATGGACCTGGTCCTGTGTCCGAGCCCGGTACGTGGGTGCCCACGGGAAGGGCCATTCAGGACTGGGTAGGGGTGACTCATGTGAGTAGGGGTACAGTCAGACCCCCTAGGGCAGGGGTTCCCAAACTTTTTGATATAAACCCGTTCATAAACTTTTGGAGGACTGGTGACATTTTATTTGCATATTCACATATTCAAATTATTCAAATGATGAGTATGTAAATATACAAGTAAAATATTACCGGTCTGTCAAAAGCCCAGCCCCCAGAGCCCCCCCCCCACACACACATTACCCCAGCACCAGCCACTGACCCCAGAGTCCCCTGCAGCCAACACCCCCAGTGCTAGCCTCTCACCCTCAGAGCCCCCAAGTGCCAGCCCCCATCCCAAATGCCTCAGTGCCAGCCCCCACCCCTTAAACCCCCCCACCAGACCTCCAGAGCCCTACTGCACCCAACTCCCCCAGTACCAGCCCCCAATATTAGCCCCATCCCCAGAGCCCCCCAGTGCCAGCCCTCCCCCAATAGCCCCCACTACTAGCTCAGCCTCCAAAGCCCCCAGCACTAGCCCTGCCCCGCCCCCCTCACCTAGCCCTGTGCTACTGCCCATGTTGTGGCGGCTCTGGGGGCCGGGGCTGTGGCTGTTGGGAGAGGCGTGTCCTGCCCCACCTCTCAGCCAACCAGCACCGGGCAGGGGCGGGGTCTCCTCTGGCCGCAGAAGAGCGCTTCGCTGGTTGGCTGAGAGGCGGGACAGGGCCCGCCTCTGCCAACAGCCGCGGCGAGAGCGGTGTACCCCAGAGCCGCCGCGGCCCGGCTGTTGGGAACCGCTGCCCCGGGGGAATTACTTGTGACTCTTTGAGACACCTGCGTGCCTATCTGGCATACGTTGTCTCTGGCACTGCCTTTGGGCACCTTTGGGTAGGGTAGCCGCGCCGTGAGGATGCATGCGGTCCATGCCGATGGTAGTGGCCGGCTGTGGCTGGGATCAGATCTGTGGTGCGGTATCCTCTGGGAGACGGAGGTTGACAATCGTGCGACTGTACTTGTGGTCTGCAAGCCGTCGCCCTCTTGTTACAGCCAGCTGTTCTTTCCCATTCCCTTCAAATCTGGCTTGATTTGGCCCCTCTCTCGGGCCCAACCCAGCGAAGCCAATTTGCCGTTTCTCTGGGTTGGAGTGATTGACATGGCGTTTGAACACCAAATTCAAAGCTAATACTTCTCCCAGATGCTGCGATAAATATCTGTAAATCTTTGCGTTTACCATTATCCCCAATTTTCTTTTGCAATGCCTGCTGTCAGCGTATAATGGTATTTATCCTGCATGTAATCTGATTGGAAAATAGGGCTTTGAAGCAGAAAGGAAAATACACATTTCAGGGGGTGTTAGAAATGTCACTTTGGGATGCTTAAACAGGTTTGATTTTTCTCTCGCATTTGGGGTATTTTTATTTTCAGCACCCTATTGTTCGAGCTAAAGCTGCTTATTTGAGTGCAAACACGCATTTGAAATGCGTCTCGGTCTTAAGATTGTCACATGGATGCTTGTCTTTTTGCCCGGGAGGTCCAATCCTCGATCCCAAAGGAGTTACCTTTGGACCACTGGCTTGTGCAGTGGAGGTCCGATCAAAGACAGCGATCCTGCAAATGGGGTGGAATAAAATTTTCTCTCTTGGCACCATGGCGGATCTCTTAAGGTGCCTGTGTGGTGCAGTGTTTCATGCTCTCGCGCGCTGAGAGACGGGAACACGTGGTCATGGGAAACGTTAAATGCTGGCATCAGGAGTGACGGATATAAGAGGCGGACCGCCGACCTGGCTCCGCCCCCAAAACGCCTACTAGGGGCGAAGTGTTGCTGCCCCTGAGTGCCTCTCCCTCTCCATGCTTTAGGGTTGGGGAGGCTAGAGCCGCATGCCACCCCACCTCCCCTTAATGATGTGTGTGTGGGGGGGCCCTGGGCAGAAGAGGTGGAGCTGGGGGCTTGCCTCCCCCAGCCCTACCTTCACCCACCACCCATTCTGCACTGGGGGGTAATGACTCTCAGGTCCTCATGAGCTCATTCGCTCACCCTAAGAGCAGGGCGTGGGAGGAGAATGGGGGTGCCAGCTAGGTGAGCTTCATGGCTGGGAGAACGTTAGCTGCGGGCTCCCCAAGATCAGATCAGATCCCACCGTCCCCGCGGACAGGCGTCGCCTTGGCTTTTGCCCTTTTTCAGTTGGCCCTCCAGGAACTTGGCTGATCGGTTGCTCTCTTCCCTCTGCCTGTGGGGGTTCTGCCAGGCTTGGGGCAAGAGGATGCATTCGAGGACCCTCTTCTCAGAGCACCTACCATTCCAGTATAAGCCAGGGAATGGCGGGGGGGGGAGGCTCAGAATAGGTGGGTTGGCGACACTGCCCGACCCTGGATCTTTCAGCTACCCTCTGCTAGAATCTCTTCTGGGGTGGCCTTGGCCAAGTGAATCCCCCCCATGCTGATTGTTAGTCTGTTCCATTTGTGTGTGGGGAGGGGTGGCGGGGGGGAAGAATTAGCACAGACCAAGTGGCTGAGTTCTGCTTACAGAGCAAGTCTCGTTAGTATGTACCTCTGAGAAAACCCACAGCCTCGGGGCGGGGGCAGCGTATTTTTTAGCATAGTAATGTGGCCGGCTGAATCCATGGACCTGCTGGCTTAGCCTAGCTCCCAGTGTGAATCGTTCCTCTCTGAATACAGCTCGCAAGAGGGGAAGGGTTAGGTAAAATCCCGTGTCATTTGTTAACCAGTTAAAGTATACGTTTGATCAGTTAACTGCCCGTGCATCATGGGTGAGCTCAGATGGACTGCCCCCAACCTGTGCCGTGCCAGGGGCAGGGGGTGCTCCAGCTGGGCTGTGCGCTGGTTAACTGTTACCTGGTTAAGCATGCTGGTACGGCAGTGCTAACCAGTTAACCCTGAACATCCCTAATTGATGTGAAGCTGGTAGTTACGAATTTAAAAAAAGTCAGCCAAGAGAGATTTGTGGGGGCAGAGCCGGCTGCCTCGGTGTCAAGTCTTTTACCAAAGGGCCTTTTGGAGCAATCTACAGGAGTGGCGGAGAGCTGAGTGTTCGCTCTGATTTGGTGGCAGCTGGAAGCCATCTGTGGGCCACTCCACACTGCTGGTTCTCACTCCCACGAAAACGGTTCATGCGAACTCCCAGTCCTTGAGTCAGGGAAGTTCAGTGCATGACTCTGGTTTCCTGCTGGGAGGGTGTCAAGTCAGAGCTGCTTGGACTGCTCCTGAAGTCTGAACCCTTCCTGTTGAGCCTGATTCAGGTGGTCTGCAGCGGTGGGAGGGTGAAGAGAACATTTGTTGTGTTGTCTGCGCCCCGGTGCTTGCAGGAATCAGCGGGCAGCCCTAGAGAGAAGCTGGCTTTAGGAGCTTTGAGTTAGCTCTGACGTAACACGCCCATCTCTGTATCCTTACTGCCAGTGTCTTTTGCACGTCCTGCGTCCGCCAAAGTGAGTTGCAGCTCAGGAAAGCGTATGGCATAATAAAATAGTTAGTCGTTAAGGTGCCACCAGACTCTCCTTGTTTTTGCTGAAACAGACTAACGCAGGGACCGCTCTGAAGGCTTTAGCACAGCTGGGAGAACAGCCGCTCAGAGGTTAAAAAACCCCAACAACTCTGGGGTACTTTTTTTGTACAGAAGATGCTGCACGCCACGAAGTGAATTGTAAGTGGGGACTTCGTACAGAGAGCAATCAGATCCGAAGGGGGTCTCTAACGCCAGGAGTGGATCAGTGCATCTTGGGAATTCAGGGCAGCCAAAGAAGCTCGCTTCCAATTGCCTTGACATTCTGCAGGCCTGGCTAGCTCTGAAACCTCCAGCGTTGTGGTGCATTTTGTCCGGTAGGGATTTGTTATGGATTGATTCCGTTCATGATGCCTGTATTTGAAACTGGTCTCTTAACCTGCTAATCAGTATTGAGCTATTGAGGTGATCCGTGCTACGGAAAGACCGTAGACACTAGGGATGTGAATGGTTAACTGGTTAACCGGTAAGCATTCCCCTTAATGGGGAATTAAGTTAACTGGTGGAGGCTGAGCAGCCCTTTAATTGGTTAATCAGTTAAACATCACATTTAACCGGTTAAGCAGGATTTTACATCCCCATCAGATACTAACCCGGATGGTTTGTAAAAACACATGTTAATACCATTAATGGGTCAGCTGTTTGCAGCATGTACAAAAATGTTCTGTTCCATTTTATAGCTAATTCTTGACATCATCCTGCAAAAAGTTTATTTTTGTGAACCTGAAGTGCTAGTACATACACACAACCTTGTCATAGTTGTGTTTATCAGAGAGACTTGGTGGGATAATATACACGACTGGACCCCTATTGGTGTAGAAGGGTACAGCTTGCTCAGGAAGGATAGGCAGGAAAAAAAGGGAGGAGGTGTTGCCTTGTATATTAAAAATGAATACACTTGGACTGAGGTGGAGATGGATGTAGGAGACAGACTTGTTGAGAGTCTCTGGGTTAGGTTAAAAGGGGTGAAAAACAAGGGTGATGTCATGCTAAGGGTCTACTACAGACCACCTACCCAGGCAGGAGAGGTGGGTGAGGCTTTTTAAATAAACTCACAAAATCATCCAATGCACAGGACTTGGTGGTGATGGGGGACTTCAGCTATGCCGTCGTAGGTTGGGACATTAACACATCAAGGCACAGATTATCCAACAAGCTCTTGGACTGCATTGGAGACAGTTTTTTTTTTTCAGAAGGTTGAGAAAGCTACTAGGGAGGAAGCTGTTCTAGATTTGATTTTAACAAATAGGGAGGAACTGGTGGAGAATTTGAAAGTGGAAGGCAGCTTGGGTGACAGTGATCATGAAATCACAGAGTTCATGATTTTAAGGAATGGTAGAAGGAAGAATTGCAAAAGAGAGACAACGGATTTCAGGAAGGCAGATTTCAGTAAACTCAGAGAGCTGGTAATAAGGTTCCATGAGAAGCAAGACTAAGAGGAAAAACAACTGAAGAGAGTTGGCAGTTTTTCAAAGGGACATTATTAAGGGCCCAAAAGCAAGCTATTCCACTGTGTAGGAAAGATAAAAAGTATGGCAGGAGTCCACGTTGGCTTAACCAGGAGATCTTACATGATCTAAAAATCAAAAAGGAGTTCTATAATGAGCGTAAACTAGGTCAAATTTACAAAGGATGAATATAAGCAAATAACACAAGTATGCAGAGGCAAGACTAGAAAAGTGAAGGCACAAAACAAGCTCAATCTAGCTAGAGATATAAAGGGTAGCTTGAAAATGTTCTACAAATACATTAGAAGCAAGAGGAAGACCAAGGACAGGGTAAGCCCATCGCTCAGTGAAGAGGGAGAAACAAGAACAGAAAATGTGGAAATGGCAAAGATGCTTAACGACTTGTTTGTTTCGGTTTTCACCAAGACGACAGATGGTGATGGGATGCCTAACATAGTGAATGCTAGTAGAATTGGGGTAGATTTAGAAGTTAAAATAGGAAGAGAAGAAGTTAAAAATCACTTAGAAAAGTGAGATGTCTTCAAGTCATCAGGGCCTGATGAAATGCATCCTAGAATACTCAAGGAGCTGATAGAGGAGGTATCTACATAATTACCTACCATCTTTGAAAAATCATGGAAGTCGGGTTTCCAGAAGACTGGAAAAGGGCAAATCTAGTGCCCATCTATAAAAAGGGAAATAAGAACAACCCAGGAAACTACAGACCAGTCAGTTTAGCTTCTGTGCCAGGGAAGATAATGGCGCAAGTAACTAAGGAATTCATCTACAAACATCTGGAAGAGGAGGTAACAGCCAGCATGGATTTGTGAAGAACAAATCATGTCAAACCAATCTGATTGCTTTATTTGATAGGATAACAAGCCTTGTGGATAAGGAAAAAGCTGTGGACGTGGTATACCAAGACTTTAGTAAAACATTTGACGTGGTTATGCACGACCTTATCAATAAACTAGGGAAATGCAACCTAGGGTACATCCACACTACAGAGTTTTGTTGGAAAAACGGCCATTTTCCCAACAAAACTTGAGGAACGTCCACACTGCAATTGTGTTCTTCCGCAAGAAAATCGAAAGAACAGAGGGGTTTTTCCAGCATTGGTAATCCTCATTCTATGAGGAAGAAGCCTTTTTGCGAAAGAGCTCTTTCAGAAAAAGGCATGTGTGGATGAGGAAGAGGGAGTTCTTTCGGAAGAAGAGGAAAGAGGAAAAAGCAGAGGTGCCCAGCTGGCCATTCCGTCCATAGCAATCCCAGGTTACGTGCAAGATAGTGTCCATTCAGTGTGGACACTCTTTCGAAAAAGCAGATTGCTTTTCCGATGCCATTTTGCAGGGTGGACGCTCTCTTTTGGAAGAAGCTTTTTCAGAAGATTTCTTCCGGGAAAAGCTTCTTCTGAAATAAGCCTGTGGTCTGTACGTAGCCCTAGATGGGACTACTATAAGGTGGGTGCATAACTGGCTGGAGAACCATTCTCAGAGAGTAGTTATTAATGGTTCACATTCATGCTGGAAGGGCATAACAAGTGGGGCTCTGCAGGGGTCTGTTTTGGGACCGGCTCTGTTCAATATCTTCATCAACGATTTAGATGATGGCATAGAGATGACACTTTATTAAGTTTGCAGATACCACCAACCTGGGAGGGGATTTGGAGAATAGAGTCAAAAGTCAAAATAATCTGGACAAACTGGAGAAATGCTCTGAGGTTAACAGGATGAAGTTTAATAAGGACAAATGCAAAGTGCTCCACTTAGGAAGGCACAATCTGTTTCACACATACAGAAGGGGAAGTGACTGTCTAGGAAGGAGTACTACAGAAAAGAATCTAGGGGTCATAGTGGACCACAAGCTAAATATGAGTTAAGTGTGACGCTGTTGCAAAAAAAGCAAACATGTTTCTGGGATGCGTTCACAGGAGTGTTGTGAGTAAGACATGAGAAGTCATTCTTCCGCTCTACTCTGTGCTGATTAAGACACAGTACTCCAACTGAGGCCAGTTCTGGGCACCACATTTCAAGAAAGATTTGGAGAAACTGGAAAAGGTCCAGAGAAGTGCAACAAAAATGATTAAAGGCCTAGAAAACATGCGCTATGAGGGAAGTCTGAAGGAATTGGGCTTGTTTAGTTTAGAAAAAGAGAAGTCTGAGAGGGGACATGATGGCGGTTTTCAAGTATCTAAAAGGGTGTCACAGGAAGGAGGGGGGAAAATGGTTCTCCTTGGCCTCTGAGGATAGGACAAGCAGCAATGGGCTTAAATTGCAGCAAGGGAGGCTTAGGTTGGACATTAGGAAAAACTTCCTGCCTGTCAGGGTGGTTAAACACTGGAATAAATTGCTTGGGGAGGTTGTGGAATCTCCCATCACTGGAGATATTTACAAGCAGGTTAGACAGATACCTGTCAGGGATGATCTAGATCGGTTGTCCCAACCTTTTTTAAACCAGGAACCAGCAAACTCATTCACAAACTTTTGGCGGACTGGTAGCATTTTATTTGCATATTTGCATATTCATTATGGTAACATTTTTGTTTGCATATTTGCATATTCATCATGCAAATATGTTACCAGTCCGCTAAAAGCCCCAGTCCCCAGAGCCCCCCAGTGCCACCCCTAACCCCTAGAGCCCCCCACCCCTCCACTACCCCCCAGAATCCCCTGCATCCAACCGCCCCAATGCCAGCCTCACACCCACAGAGCCCCCCAGTGCCAGTCCCCCATCCCAAACGCCTCAGTGGCAACGCCCCACCTCTTAGAGCCCCACCACCATCAGACCAGACCCTCCAGTACCAGCTTCCTGTTTCCGAGACCCACTGCACCCAACCCCCCCCCCCCCCCCCGAATCCTCTCGGTGCCAGCCCCCAGTCTCCAATATTAGCCCCATCCGCAGAGTCTCCCAGTGCCACCTCCCTACCCCGGACGCCCCAGTGGCCCCCAGAGTCTGTCCCCCACCTCTTGGAGCCCCCCAGCAGTAGCCCTACCCTCAGAGTCTACAGTGCATGCCCCATCCCTCTCACCTAGGCCTGTGCTGCCTTGTAGCTGAGTGCTGCTGCCTGGGTCACGGCTGCTCTAAGGCTGCCGTGCCGGGCTCCACATGGCCCTTTTGCCGTGCAGCGGAGTGCTCTTCTGTGTCTGGGAGGAGACCCCACACCTGCCCAGTACCGGTTGGCTGCGAGGCAGGGCAGGACGTGCCTTTCCCAACAGCCATGGCAGGCGGGGAGGTGCTGGTTGGTGTATCCTGGCCCCCAGAGTTGCTGCTGCCTGGCAGCCAGAGGTCTGCGGCCTGGCAACAGGCTGAGGATCAGCAGTTGGGAACTGCTGATCTAGATCAGTTTCTCAAAGTGGTCTGCGGATCCCTCTGAGAGAGCTGCTAACGGGCCACTCTGGCTTGTTTATTTACTGGCTCCGCAGCCACGGAACCTCGTGACTTTCATTGGCTCCGGTTCGCTCTTTGCAGCCAAGGGGAGCCGTGAGAAGTGGTGTGGGCCCTGCCGTGGGGGCAGGGGACTGGATTTGATGACCCTTCGAGGTCCCGTCCAGTTCTAGTGTTCTGTGATTCTGTGTCCATGCTGGGAAAAGTTTTGGAAAATGCAGACTTACCAGGATGGACTGTCGAATGAAAATAACCCCTCGGCTGGCAGCTAGCTTTTGAGGAGTAGGGATTAGCGACAGTGACTAGGCATACAACTTTCAAAAGTGCCTACATCCAGTTTTTGAAGGTTTTAGGCCTATGGTTTAACAACTTTAAAATTATTTGTTGGAGGAAGAAATCAAGCAATTTTAAATAGTTAAAAAAGGAAACCCAAGAAAGGATGTAGATATAAACATCAGGGATAGAGAGGAATTTTGTAAGCGGATAAGTAGGGATTCTTGATTAAAATTCAGAAGAGGAACATGACTGAATATCAGGAAAAAGTGGTCTGGAAACTTGTCTGAAGGAAAGTGGTTGAAAACCAATTATTTTTCAATATTTAAAACTATCATCAGGATCTATCTGCGTAGGACTGGATCTACCACTGAACTCAGTGGGAATCTTTCATTTACATTAATGGAAGTTGATTTGGGCCTCTCATGATTATCATTAAAAAAGTCAGCATTTGCCAACAGTCGCCACATCCTACTGAGGTACTGAGAGAGCACCGCTATTTCTTTTCCTGAGTCTAGGGAAAAGCTGTTGTAAAGTTTGGCAAATAATACAGTCATGGTGGCCACTAAGGATGTTAAATAACGGTTAATTGACTTGTCAATGGAATTTCCATCAACTACTCGACTAGTCGATAGGGACTTCCGCATTCCTCCTTTGAAATGTACAAGAGCCCTCACTGGGGGCTCTTGTACATTTCAAAGGAGGAATGCGGAACTCCGCATGCAGTCCGGGGCCAGCGGGAAGTCCCGCTGACTCTGATCTGCACGCGGGTACCTGCTTTGAAATGCACAAGAGTCAGTTGATCCTGGGTTCTGCGGAAATGCCGCGCTGGAGCCCGGGATCAGCTGAGGAGTCCCCAGCTGATCCCGGGCTCCACGCACGGCAGCACCGCACAGTTGATCCCAGGCGTAGCTGTGCGGAGCTGCCGCTTTGAAGTACCCCACTTCCCCCTCCCCCTTTGCTGCCCCATCTGATAGAGGCAGCAAGGTGGGGGGAATTGACTAGTCGACTGACTATCTGATAAGCGTTTGCTTATCAGATAATCAACTAGTCCTTAACATCCCTAGTGACCACTGCACCTATTTTACAACAGCACGGGCTGCTCATTTAGGTAAAAAGGATCCATGTACAAAAATGGCAACAACGCCAGTAAAACTTGATTAGATTAGCAGAATGTACTCTCCAGCTGGACGGAGTCATGATACCGTATGTTTAAATACCTAATTGCCTGATTTTATATACAGGATGAATTTATAGGAAAAAGAGAATCCAAGCCTGTTATTTCAACACCTGTGGAATGTGTGAACTGTGCAAAAACTTTCCTTTTGTTTTGGCTAACTTTTAAAAGTGGAAAATTAGAGACTAATGTGGTAGCCGTTGGGTCATTTCATTGCAGAGTATCGAGACGTACGTATATGTGAGACGTTGTTCTTCGTGGCGTTCCTTCTGGTGGGGTTCTGTCACATCCTGCTTTGTCCTCTGGCTAAAAGCAGTGTTATTATGAGACTGGAATTTCTGACTTAACGGAGCAGACATTTGAATGCTTTTCCTGTAATAGATCAACGGCACACAAGACACGGCCTCAGCGGTGGTGTTTTATTGACCTCGTCTACGTCACTTGACCGCTTTCCCTGATCCTCAGTTCTTTGAAATTCAGGAATATTATTCAGTGTGCCTCTTTATTTCCCCCCCTTGAGTGGACGCCATGGTTGATCTGAAAGTTCCTATTGGCCGAAACAGAATGAGGCTTTTTATAGACCCTCTGGTTGCTGAAGAAAGATCTTCTGTCTTCATTCTGCAGGGCTGAGCAGTGAGTCAGAGATGTGGAAACCTTTCTTCTGAATCCATGCTGATAGAAGGGGGGGAAAAAAAAAAGCCCTTGCATCAGAACTTGCTATTTATACTTCTAACTTGAGACTTCTTAGCTGCATTATTAATGAAGCGTTTACCAATTAAGATAGATGAGTCTGCTCTTGAGGGTGTTTGTTAAGGTAAGATTCCTTATTAGCATATCTGATGGATCGAGTGCCAGGTGCTGATTTTAAACCTCCCAAGCTCTCTTGGGTAGAAATCTGAGGAAATGCGAATGAAAAAGTTGCACTGTTTCTTGGCGTTGGCCCATATTGGAGGCAGGGAAAGTATTACAGTATCTCTTCCTCAGATCCAGGCCTTAGAGACTGGCCTCTCCCAATACCTGAAATGGAGAACATTCATCGGATTAGATCAGAAATTCCAGTTGGTGGAGTGATGCACTTGTGATTAATGCTTCTCAGATGTGAAAGGTGGACAGGCTCTGGCTTCAGTCTTCCTGCAAGGCTGGCAGTTTTGTAGGAGAGGAATTGGTTTCAGGCATTGATCCAGTAGATTAGGTAGGCCAAAAAATGGATGTGTGCTGACATTGTGCACTCAGTGAAGCGTGCAGGTGAAAGGATGCTGACATGCTGCAGCTGACGTAAGAAACCAGTTTTCCTGTGAAGCAACATACGGTGTGGAGCTCAGAGGACACCTAGCGTATCTATGGGCAGACTGTAGCTTAGACCAGTGGTTCTCAAACTTTGTGGCCCATGGCCTACCCCGCTCAGTGCAAACCTTTCCGCGGCTCACCAGCCAGCCACAAAATGGGTGCAGGAGTGGGCTAGGGGTAGGGGGCCTGGCTGGGAGGGAGGGTGCAGGAGCAGGCTGGGGGTGGGGAGGGTCTTGGTAGGAGGGGTGTGTGTGAGGGAGATGCGGTGCATGGTCTGGGCATGAGGGGCAATGGGGGGTGCTTAGCTAGCTCTGTGCTCCCCACCGCTCCCAGGCACCACCCCATGGTGCTCCCATTGGCCAGAATTCCGGCCAATGGGAGCAGCAGGGAAAGCGTCCAGGTGAGCAGCTTCTTGTACAGCCATTCTCCCAGCCAGGGGGAGGGAAGCGGCAGCGCACAGAGCCACTTCCTGCCCCCACAAGCCGGATCTGGCCCACCAGGCTTGAGGCTCCCCCCCTAGCAGGAAGCCAGCACTGGCGCTCCAACCATGGGGACGGGGGTATGTGCCAGTCCAGGCTCTCTGCTGCGGAGGGGAGGCGGGGACAGAGCTCTGAGCCCGTGGCCCACCTGCAAGACCATCGAGGAGCTCTACTGGTCCGCTGACCATATTTTGGGAACCCCAGTTTAGACGTTTCAGTATTGTGAAGTTGTATTCTGTTTCCTTATTTGAGACACCAATTAATACCATGATCAAGTACCAGCTGGGGAAGAGAGAGATATATATATTTTAACAGTCCATATGGGAAGAACATCTTAAAAGTGTCGTCTTTGAGACAGTGTAGGAACGAACCTATTTGCGGAATATGTGCTGATATTTTGTTACTCTTTGCTAAAGATAGTGATCTGGGAAATGTGATTTCCCCCTAAATTGTCATCTGTCGTTCTCTTCCAATTCTGGGGTCTGTACTGGGGAAGGTTGATTTGAGATGAAGAATCTGTTATTGCCCGTGGGAGGGAGACTGATGTCTGGAAGCAGTTTGCTCAAGGATTTTAAAATATTACAGGCAGGACGGATAGCACCACCTCTCAGTAAGGCTCCCTGCCACGACCCTTATAATAAAACCCTTGTTTGTCATTGTTAAGAATTTGGCTGGACTTTAACCATGTGGGTCGAAATTGTCTGGGGTGGGTGTCTGCTGCTTGCCGATATATAATTTTTTTTAATTTCACATAAAACTGTTCTGCTATTTTGAAAAATTTAAAAGCAAACCAAAAAAAGAAACCCGGACATCTTCTTTTTATTTCGAACAGGCCTAGTGCTTGCAGGCAGCCAGAGGATAAGCCTGGGAAAAAATCAGGGGCAGCCAGGAACAACCAGGATGAGGTCTGGTACTGAACCTCAGAACAAGGACATTTGCATCACCTGGGCTTACAGGGACACCCCTGCCCCCCGTGCTCTGTTGTCACCCAGGCAGCATGGAGGAGGACGTGTCTGATTTGATTGGTTGGGGACAAGGGCTGGACCATGGGGAGGGAAGGGAGAAGACTGGGATGGGGAGGGGGGTAGAAGAAGAACTGGGTCTGGCCGAAGGCAGGTGTCCTGTGGAAAAATAGTCTGTGATCATGTCATTAAAGACATGAGATGCAAAATCCCGTTTAATCAGTTAACTGGTTAAACATGTTTATAACCAGTCAACCACTTAAACAGGGGCAGGTGGGGGCTGCTCCAGCTAGGCTGGGCTGCCGGTTAACTGTAACCAGTAAGCATCACCCAGTAAGGGTGGTGCTAACCGGTTGACCATTCATACTCCTCCTATCAGAGGAATTTGCCTAAGGGGGCTGAGCTAGGTGAAGTTAATCATGGCCTTTCCTAACTTTTGCGTATTTGACGGCGCAGCCTTTAACACTCTCTTAACATTGTGTTTGTGTCTGATTATTTTAACACGGCAGGCGCGCCCGGCGTTTTATAGCTTGGCCGTAAGTGTATGAGGCAGGCAGATGGAGCCGCAAATGTGCAAACAGGCATTTCGAAAGACCACAGCCACTTTGAAAAATTGCTGGAGTATTTCCTTAAAAGTTCCAGTGCAAACAGTTGGTTTTTAAAACAAACATTCCCCTGCCTGGCTCGCAACCGGCACATGGATGCAAAGGACCGTGGCGGCCCCACAGAAGGAAGGAGAACCGGCTGTTCTGTGGGAAGGAGGCTGGCTGCTGGCCACTTTGGGTCCCCCATCCATCGAGGGGAAGAACCGGTATGTTGACCTGGCAGCAGGTGGGGGAGGAGCAGACCCCAGTGCAAAGAGACTTGCAGCTACTGCCCCTGAGAGGAGGAGGTGTAGAGTGTTAGGAGTCAGGACTTCTGTCCGTTTGCTGGCCTGCTGTGGAATTCCAGCTGGTGTGTTGCTGGCCCGTAGCCCGGGTCTGAGACACGGAAAGATTGCCAAGCTCATCCACGTGATACTGTCAGGCGTGACCTGGAGCAGAGCAGCTCTGGGAGTGAGGGCGACGGGGTCGGGGCACAGCAGTTTCTTGTCCGTCCTCTCAGCTAAGGAGCCCAGGCGGGGACACGTGCATTCTGGGGGTGAACATGTGACTGCACGCGTGGTGTCGATGGGAGGGTGTCGGCTTCCTTGAGAGTGGGAGGATGCTCTGGGAAGAATGGCTGCTGGCAAGAGAGGAGATCCACCTGACCAAGAAGGAGAAGAGCTTCTTTGTGAATTGACTTGCTAACCTAGTGAGGAGGGCTTTAAACTCGGCTCAGTGGGTGTGAGAGAACCTATGGGAAAGCATAAAAAGAGGTGACTTTAATGGAGATGTTACATGTTGATGGGGGACATGGAAAATTACAACAGGGGCCTAAGAGAAATGAGAGGGGAATCCATGGAGAAGCCTGTTGACTGTCTTAGATGTTCTATATACAAATGCAGGGAGTACGTGGAGTAACAAGGAAGAACGACAAGTCTTAGCCAGATGCTACATTTTGACTTAATTGGTGTCTCAGATGACTTGTGGGATCAGTCTCACGATGGGAATATTGGTATAATCAGCTTTCGCTCCGGAAGCAAAGGCAGGTTGAAAAGGGAGGAGGGAATGCATCAAGAATCTATATCCTTGTTCTGAGGCCCAGGAGGGACTGAGAGCCAGAGCAGTTGAAAGTCTGTGGGTAAAGAAAAAAGGGTTCATAAAAAAGGCAAGGCCGTGGTTAGGGTCTATTACCGACCACTAAGTCAGGAAGAAGAGCTGTGTGAGGCTTTCCTCTGACGAATACCAGAAATATCCGAACCACCCGGTGTGGTAGTACTGGGGGACTTTCACTAGCCAGACGTCTGTTTGCAAAAGTAATATGGCAAAAGCCAAACCTTCCAATACGTTCTCGGAATGTGTTGGGAACCATCTTTGTTTCAGAGGCTGAGGAAGGAACAGTCATTTTAGATTTGATTTTGACCGACGGGGAAGAATTGATAGCCAGTCTGAAGGTGGAAGGCAACATGGGTGAACGTGACCATGAAATGAGAGATTTCATGAGTCTATGGAAAGGAAGGAGTGAGAGCAGCAGACTATGGCCAGTGGACACCAAAAAAGTAGACTTTACCAAACTTCAGAATTCTGGGAGAGTTCTCATAGGAAGAAAATCTAAGGCATAAAGGAGAGAGGTGAGCTCGTGGTTTCTCAAGGAGTCCGTATCAAAGGCCCAACTACAATCTCTCTCCCCACACCCATGCAAAGGAAATAGAGGAAGAATAATAAAATGCCAATATTGGTCTATCAGACACTCTTCAATGACCTGAAAATCAAAAAGGAGTCATTCCAAAACTTGAAACGTGGCTGAATTGCTCCAGATGAATACAGAAGAATAATGCAAGCAAGATCGGAAAAGCTACGTCACAAAATGAGTTACACCTAGCAAGTAGTGATGTAAAATCCTATTTAATTGGTTAATGGTGATGCTTACTGGTTCACTGGCTAACCAGTTAATCTCTTAACATCCCTATTAGCAAGGGCTGTAGAAAGGAATAAGAGGAGGTTCTTTAATGACATGAGGAATCAGGGAAAGGCAAAGGAAAGTGTAGGTCTTCTACATAATGGGAAAGGAGAGCTAATAAGGGACGACATCAAGAAAGTGAAAGGCCGTTAATGCCTAGTTTGTGTCAGTTGTCACTAAAAAGGTCAAAGTTGAAGGTTTCCCGAGTCAACTGCTCATTGGACTGACACAGTTCTGGTACATCACTCCCTTGGGTGCCCCAGGCAATGAAAGTGATGTGGCCAGCATCCCTTTTGACTGCCTGAAATGGCTGGATAAGACATCATTTTGCAGCTGGGTAAACTGGAGGTGTGAGATCCAGCAAGACTTGTTCCCACAACCTTTAGGAGTATAGTTGAGGGCCGTAACCACTCCCCACGGCACCTCATTAGAAGCAGTTGCCGATGAAGAGAGATTCAGCAGAATTAATATGAACACGGGGGACAAATGCAAGCCAAAACAGGGAACGAATGGGTTAAAGAGCATTTACATACGTTCCATGTTTCTAAGTCACCAGTGCCTGATGCATTTCATCCAATGGTACTTAAGGAAGTAACTGAAGCAGTCTGGGCGCCATTAGCAATTACCGAGTAGCGCTCATGGAGGACAGGTAAGGTCCCTGAGGGCTGGAATTGGGCAGATATAGTACCTCTCTTTAAAAATGGGAACAAAAAGGACCCAGAGAATTATAGACTAGTCAGCCTAATTTCAATAGCCGAAAAAATACTCGAACAAACGATTAAACAATCCATTTGCGAGCACTAAAGGATAATGGATTTATCAGGAATAGCCAGTATGGATTTGTCAAGATCACATCATGCCAAGCCAACCCAGTTTCCTTATTTGATGTGCGGTATCCACCTAGTAGATGGCGGGGCCGCAGTGGATATGATACATCTTGATTTAAGAAGGGCTTTTGACATAACCCCCCATGACAGTCTCATAAGCAAACTAGATAGCTGAGGTGTAAAGGAATGTAGTTTCAGGTGGGTTACCAATTGCTCCTTTTCAGACTGGGAGGGCATATCTGATGGGGCCCTGCACGGGTCAGCCCTTAGTTTGGTTTTAGTCTGTATTTTCATTAATGACTTGTATGTTGGGAGAGTACACATATAAAATCTGCCGATGACATCTATCCAGGTGGGGCTGCAAGCACTTTGGAGGACTAGAGTAGAATTCAGTAGGACCTTGTTAAATTGGAGAATTGGTCTGAATTCAACAAGGTAACATTAAATGAAGGCTAGTGCCCAGCACTTCACATGGGAAATAAATAATCAAGTATACAGCTACAACACGGGGAGCAACTGGCATAGCTGAGATCGACTGGGTCTTGTAGTGGGTCCCAAAGTGAATACGAGTCAGCAATGTGACAGCGTTGCAAAACCGGCTAAGATTCTAGGGCGCACGATGAGAGTGTGGCATGTAAGACACAAGAGACCGTTGTCTTGCTCTGCTTAGCGCTGGTGAGGCCCAGTTGGAGTAGTGTCCGGTTCTGGGCACCGCGCTTTAGGAAAGATGTGGCCAAATTGGTGAGGATCCAGAAGAGAGCAACAAAAATGATCAAATGTTTAGAAAAGCTGCCCTATGAGGAAAGGTTAAAAAATTCCTTAAGTGTATGTAGCTTGGAGAAAAGCAGACTGAGGGAGATCTGATGATAGTCTTCTAATATGTTAAGGATTGTTATAACAAGGACAATGATCAGTTGTTCTCCATGCCCAAGGTAGGATAAGAAGTCAACGGTTTAATCTGCAGCGAGGGAGAGTTAGGTTCAACACCAGGAAAACTTTCTAACTCTCAGGACAGTTACTCTGTGGAACAGGCTGGACAAACACCTAGGTTTGCATGGTTCTGCCTCAGCAGAGGAGGCTGGATTTGATGACTTCTTGAGGTCCCTTCCAGCCCCGCGTTTCTATGATTCTTCAGCACTTTCAGAATTTGAAAGTGAAACTGACTGTAACGAGCAAACGTGAAACCGAGACCGTTGAATGTCTTTGTCCAAGCTGAAAGAAACGCAGACTGTAAACGTACAGGTAAAAAGATGAAATGTGAACTCAGCTTTGAAATTTTTCCCAGTTTTAGTAAAACAAGAGGTTGGTAACATGGGTAAGGAAATGTGCTTGCTTAGCCCAATTCTAGTAACATTTACTATGGGTGTAGTGCTTACTCACATGAGTCACCCCACTGAACCCAGACTATTCTTGGTAATAAGTCTTTGCTGTGTGATATCTTAGTCTGAGGACAGGTCTATACTATGGTGCAATGTTGACTGAACGTACACATCTCCAGCTACGTGACTAGCATAGCTGGCGTTGGCGTACCTTAGGTCGAGTTGCAGTGGGGTCTCCACTGTGGGAGGAGAGAGGAGAAACTCTCAGTTGACTTCCCTTTTACTTCATGTTCTGGTCGAGTACTGGAGTCAACGAGAGTGCGATCAGTGGGCAATTTAGCAGGTCTTTACTAGACTCGCTAAATTGATCTCCAAGAGATCAATTGTCTGGGTGAGTGCAGAGATGTTGTTACTGCATTAGGATTGTCCTGTCTCTCTCACCAACAGAAGTTGGTCCAATAACAAAGATATTCGCTCCCCTACCTTGTGTCTCGGTGCATTAGGAAACATTCCTGTGGCTTAGGACGGGGGGAAACTGCAGCTCAGACTTCGGCCGCCAAAGACGCTCCAGGAGAACAGTGGAGGCTAAGACCTTATTGTTGCAGCTCTGAAAAATCAAGCCGAAAATTGCTTTTTGTTTTTGTAAATGATGCTCCCCTAGTATGTAAGAGCAGAGAGTGCATAGGAAAGACTGATTTCCAAATAATGATGTGGCAAAAAATGTATTTTAAATATTATGAACACGACTGATGTTCCCTTTGGTAGAGGGAAATCATTATAAAATACTGCACTGAGCATAGGGATGTGGAAGGTTAACCGTTAATTGGTGGGCACCAGAGCAGTCCTCTGGGCTGCCGTGCACAGGGGCTGCTCTGGTTGTCCGGAGCAACCCCTCTCCACGATGGGCCCGGATACACTGTGTTGGGGAGGGCTACTCTGTCGGGGGCTCAAGTGGCCACCCCGCCCATGTCCCCTTTAATTGATTAAACTGGTTAAATATAATGCTTAACTGGTTAACGAATTAAACGGGATTTTACATCCCTAGTCGAGCACACATTGGTCCCTCTTCCAGTTGGTCTTTGTGCAATGGTACAGAGAGCCTCCTTCTGGTGTGCTTAAGACAGATGAGCTTGTAGGCTTTGGGTTTGGGGCACAAACCATCTCTTAACGTGATAAAGGCGAGACCTACCAAGAGGCCGGTATGCAAGGGAGCTCAGAGGTGTGACGCTGTTGGATGCTGGTTCTTTGGTGGTTCTCTTCTACTTAGTCCTTCGTAAGAGAGGGCTCCATCCCGGGCACGCGCCTCTCTGTCCTCCACGCCGAGCATTTTGGATGAATTTGGAGAGAGGGTTTGTTGCCAGTGTTTTGGGAATTGCTGGAACCCTATCTACCGGCGTACAAAATGTTGGCACCAAGAGCAGATTCAACCGGGAGTAATCTCTGCATTCCGCCTGTTTACAAGCAATTTTTATTTTGTACGAGCAAGTTCTCCACTCGGCAGGGATGACATTTACGGTGGAGAGCAACGGCTCTGTGGAGTGTGTTTAGTGAGAGCAATGTGCTCCAAGGGATCTTTAAACCAGAGTAAGTTTTTCAACAAATACAAGCTGGGTTACTGTATTTCAAACCGCTGGTTCCAAAACGGTATTAAAAAAATGGAGCAGCCGAGCCAAGATGAGTCTCACGTGTTATCCTCTTTAGACTCTGCCTGGGAGTCTCCGTGTACAATCTTTCGCCTTCATTGGGAAGGATCTACAGCACATGGTCTGGGCTGCTTCTCACTGGAGTGCACAAACGAGGAATGAAATCAGCGTTGAGTTTTCTGTGCAAGGGTAAGAGAATGGGACCAGATAGGGGAATAAGGAATAAGTGTGTGCTTCCTTTTTATACGCAGTGGAAATGGGAACAGCACTTGTCCTTTATAGCCAAATAGCTGCCTGGCCATTACAGGAGTTTTTAGCTGTACACATCAAATCCCAGGGGCTAGACTCAGTTTTGCTGCCTTTGGGAAAAGAAAGTCTGCTTTGGACAGAGCATCTGGGGGTGGCTGGACTGAGGTGGGAACCCTACGGGTGCCCTCGCCCAGGGAGAATGCCTGCGCTGAACTTTCTTTATGTTCGTTCTCAAGTGAGAGGCAGACTTCTGGGTCCTCCTGGCTCCACCGAGCACGTGGACTTTGTTTGGAGACGTACCCACCCGCGCTCCTCCTAGTGACGGGTGTGTTTTACTACTGGAAATGAGCATTAGCAAGCAATAGAGAAATAAAACGAAATGACTTGTTACTCATTCTCTTCTCCCAGACATGCTAATGAGGTGAAAAATCTCCATGGGGGCGATCGGGAAGTTATGTATTTCATTTTTACCATATGAGAAATCTCTCGCTGGATGCTGATACAGTGGAAGGGAACCATGTCCTTCCTGATGGGGAGCCATTCTTAATTAGTCAAACTTAGATTTTTACTTTGCTTGTAAGCTATTTGCTGGATGCTTGGCTTCACCAAGGACTGACCGCCCCTCTCCCTCTGAAATGTTCCTGGTGGTTCTGGGCTTTTGTGTATGGGCCTGCCTCTTTGTCGGAAGAGTTTGCTGTCAAGCGGGCCCTTTGAAGCTTTCTCTCAAGGAGGCTGGAGAAAAGGAGGTTGTCAGTGGACTTGCAGGATCCAGTAAGAAAAACAAAATGCAGGGGTACGATTGCACCATCTGCTGAGGTTTCTTAAAATGTTCTCTTTGCACGCTGAGCCTGTGGCCCCTTGGCTTTGCTTTAAAAGGCCTTTCTGGAGGAAATGGACTTTAAGTTTATTATCTGTGAAACCTGCACAAGGTGCTTGGTGCTGTACATCATGAATAGAAGACCTGCGCCCCGGTGTTTTTAAATAGACACATGCCAACGAATGGGCGTCTAGCGCAGGGCTTGATTTGCTTTCAGTGGTGATGGTGGTTTTTTCACTATCGTGGATCGGCATTTGGGAGAGATTAGAGAATCCGCTGGAATGCAGTCGTGTACAGACACCCTCCTGGGAGTGCTGTCTGGTCTAATCCTGCACCATTGAGTTTTGGGACTCATTTGAATAGGGTTGGAGTTGATTGGCCCCGTTGCGTTTATGAAGAAATAACCCAAATCGGAAAGCCGTAGCAAGGGAAAATCTATTCTTCAATTACATAGCTCGGGCAACCTGACAAACAGCTCTGCAAAACGGCATGTCTTTTTCTGCCTCTATTCTTAATGTGGAGTGTGTTTCTGTCCATATTAGTTTGTGCCTGTTCTGTAAAATTGGTATCAATCCCTGTCCGAACACAGCACCGGGTACCTGGCCAACGCGTTTTGGAGACAGCCACGCATTTCTCTCTCTCTCGGCTCTGCTCTGCCTCAAACTCTTGGCCAGGGTTCAGGGAGTTGTCACAAAGGCGTTGGAGAAAGGAGAAAGCCCTTGGTGAAAATTATTCAGTGACTTGAACTGGAGTTGTGAATTCTCAGCATCTCAGAAACTAGCCCTGTCTCCACTCCGTGCCTCAGGTTCCCAAACTGCAATTTTCCATTGAAAACATTGGTTTTTTTCAACCAAAAGACAAAACAGTGGTGATTTTCAAAGCTGTTTTGAGGACAAATTTGCAGTTTCCAAAAACCTGACTTTTTTAAAAAAAAAACAAAACTGGATATATTTAAAAAAAATTCTTTTGTTTTCCAATTTTTAGTAGCTAGTTTGTTGTCCAAAACCGGGGGAAAAAATTAAAAATGTGAAAGATTTTGTTTGCAACAAAAAGCCATTTTGGTCAAGGTTCTTGTCAATGAAAATGTTTTAATAATTAAACCTAGCTGTGCTCATCAGTAGCTCTCAAGGTGCTTGGCAAAGCAGATCAGTATCTTTGCTTGGTAAAGTCGGTACAGGTGCCGAACCACGTGAGGTCAGTATTGTCTAGCACAGGGGTGGGCGAGAGGTGGCCAGCAAGCTGGATCCGGCCCACCAAGTCCCCGGATCCAGCCCACGGCTGCCTCACTGGGACCCTTACGCACAGAGCAGCTGCAGCTGCTTTAAACAACTGGCTGCTCTGTGCTGAGGAGGGAGGGGGAGGGCTTCACACACTGCCCCGCCCCCAGCAAAAATCTCTCCGCTCTCATTGGCCAGTTTCCAGGCACTAGGAGCTGAAATTTTGTTGGCCAGGGACAATGTGGAAAGCCTCTCTCCCTCTCCCCCCATGCCCGGAACAGAGCCATGTGGAGCAGGCAGCCTGGGACTGCAGCTCAGGTTCCTGCAGGGCTGCTAGCTGGGCGCTGCCTAGGTACGCGCCTCACAGCAAGAGCCTGCCTCAGACAGCCCACCCCTTCTCTCCCCCCAAGTACCTGCCTCAGGCCACCACCCAAACCCTCTGAACCCCATTCCCCCTTCTCCCAGGTCACAACTCCCTCCCAGTCTCTGCACCCCCTCAGACACCCCTCCCCAGGCTAGAATCCTCTCCTGCATCCACACCCCCTCCCTGGCCCTGCACCCCAGACCACAACCCCCTCCATCATCCAAACACACTATCACCCCCCCCATCCCAATCCCCTACTCCAAGCTGCCTTCTGCACCCAGCCTCTGTCCCAGACCCCCCCACCCTCTCCACAGAAGTGCGGTCCATGACCACTTGCCAAAATCTTGGCGTGGCCCCCTATTAATTATTGCCCACCCCTGGTCTAGCAGCATTGCCAACCCTCTCACTGGGCTCTTAGAAGGGGTTAAGCAGAGCTAAAGAACAGTGCAGAACACTGCGAGCCAGGACCGGGGCTGTAAACAAACTTTGCGGGACTGCAGGAAACTTGACTATGCCCATGATACGTGGACATCCGGCTACTTAAATCCTGCCAAGCCACACATGCTGCTGGACCAGAGTGTGCCGGTCTAGGGAGCTTCCCCCTGTCCCAGCAAACAACATGCGTTTTGATACAGCTAAATGTAAGGGTCTCAGTCTGGGAACAAAGAATCAGGCCCCGCTGCCGGAATGGGGGAGCCATAATGCCAAAAAAGATTTGGGGGCTGTGGATAATCAGCTGAGCAACAGCTGCCCACTTGACGTGGGGTGCCAAAGAGCCAGTGCTAGCCTGGGAGGCATAAACAGGGCAATTGTGAGTCAGTGCTGAGGGGTTATTTTACCTCCGGGTTTGGCACCGGTGCGACCCTGGCTGGAATAGCATGTCTGGTTCTGGGGCTCGCAGCTCAAGAAGGACGTTGTTACGATGGAGGGCGTCGGAGAAGAGCAGCCAGAGTGATCGAAGGATTCGCAAGCCTCCCTTCCAGAGGGAGACTCAGTGCTCCATCTGTGCAGCTTAACAAAGAGAAGGCGTAAGGGGTGGCTTGGTCCCCGTCTGTCAGTGCCTCTGTGCGGAGCAGACCTCTCAACAACCGGCTCTTCAGTCCGGCGGGGAAAGATCTGTCAGGATCCAGTGGCCGGGAGCTGACATAAAGTGTCAGTTTTTGACAGGCCACTGGAATAGTTTACTCAGACTCGGGGGGTGGGGGGGATGGGGGAGAGATTCTCCATCACTGCTGATTTTTACATCAAGATGGTCTGTTTTTTTTTCTGAAAGATCTGCTCTGGGAATTGCTGTGGGGCAGTTGCCTGGTCAGACTGGATCTTCACCGCGACTCCTGGTCTGGGAATCTATGAATCTTCACGGTACTTCTTGACTTGCTCCTTAAAGCACCCATGGGAGTTACGCAAATGGTGCTATCCCCACTTTGCAGCCTGAGAAACTGAGGCACGGGGTGGGCCTCATTTCAGCAGTGCCGAGTACTCACAGTTTCATCGGACATCGCCAGCTGCTGCCACGCTCAGCACCTCTGGAAATCAGGGTCCTCAGCATGTGGCTGTAGAAGGAGTCAGGGAGCAGCAGAGATTGGAACGCAGGCATTTTTGGTTTCCTCACCCCCTGCTTGCTGTGCTAGATGAGGCTGCCTGTTGCAAGCAGGGAGATCTGACCTGTCTGTCTGCCGACTGACGTCTGCGCAGTGCACTGTGATGTTACCAGAGCGGGGCCATGCCCTGTGTGTTCGGCATAATGTGCCAGAATAGCCGCAGTTTCAGGATAGAGTGCGTGTGTGTGTGCGTGCGTGTGTGTGTGCATGCGTGTGTGTGTGCGTGCACGTGTGTGTGTGTGCACGTGTGTGCGTGCGCTGGTTGAAAGTACCAGGCTGGGAGCCCTACGGTGGAAGATCTTCCCCATGGGCCTGCACCGTCCGAGAAGCGGGGCTGGGGAAGATTCTGTTGCTTCACTCTCCCATCTAACATTCTTCACCAACATATTGATGGATGCAGAGGAGAGGGAAGTTCAGCTGCCACGGACCTCTCAGTCCTCGGCACCAGAGCCGGCCAGCACAGAGACAGAGTCAGTGTCAGATTGCTGTGTTGTGGCTTTTTCTTGACTGTCATCTGCCCTGGTAACCCAGCTGCTTTGCCGTAGAGCCCACCGTTCTGTAGCTGGTGCCTTCAGATGTGTCTCCAGCAGATTGCACTGCGAGATACGTGGCATGAGAATGTCTGCGAGCCGTCTTGATGTGGTCTACCCGGAGAGAGTCAAAGCTTTTCCTTTGAAGCCCTTGGAGGGGGAGTGAATGCCTTTGTTCTGATGTTTGCAGGGCTTCAGAGCGATGAAAATCCTGGAGCCCAGAGACGACTCCCTTCATTACCCTCGTAGTTATTGGCCCCAGATTGTTCACGTGAAGGGTTTGATTATTTACACAGTTAATGTTTCACAGAGGCAAAAGTATGAGAATTAAACAACCAAAGAGCTTCCAAGCGTGCATGCTTTAGGACTAATACAACTCTACCGATCTGGCGGTGCCTTTGCCTCGGGGGGATTTTATTTTTTTCATTCGCTTTGGACTCACAACTGCCTGAGGCGGTTTGATTCGCCTGTTTCAGATGAAGCGGGTGCGTTGGCGGCTGGGTTCAGTAGCCGATCCGCAGGGCTGCATACCATTGGTGAGGAATAGGGATGGTTTCATGGTCATCTGAAACAGAGCCAGCTCCAAAAGGCCCGTTGAACTGAAAACCCTTTGAACGTTTGAAGTGTGGGCGCTGTTGTAAACGCAAGCCTGAGCAGAGGAGTGGGTCTGCTTGCATTGCTGTCTGGAAGGTGGATCGCGGGCAGGAATTCGGGTTGCTTAGAGTTCGCTGGTGTCGTTAGGGCTAATGAGAACTGGTTGGACTATTGGGCGAATCTGACTTTTCATATGTAGAATAAAAGCCAGAAAACGTGGCTACGAACTGCCAAGCGATTGTGTCCTCTTGAAAGATAAATACCCCCGGCTGCCCTTGAACCGTAACAATGTGTGTCTGATTCTTGGCGGCAGAGGCTGCGAAGCCAAACACCCCGCTCCTCCCAAATATCGCGTGGTAATCCCAGGGCTTGGCTGGTCGCCTGGCACTTTCCTTTTGGAAATGCTTTTCCCCGCTGCAGCCATGGGGATGGTGGGAGAGAGCCTCTGGAATGCAAGGCTGCCGCTCCTGGAGGGGGGCAGGCCGTGGGGTCACTGTGTTTGGCACGTGGCAGAGATGGGGGGGCGGGGGGAGGTGTCACACGGCTTAGTTCGAATGCAAACAAAAAAAAGCCTTGTGAATTTGAACTTGACGTCTGTGTTAGGCCGGAGCAGCACTTAGCCGCTTAGGGACCGCAGCCTGCAGCCATGCACCTGGCTAGAGAACAGCAGGAGAAAAGATGGGAAAAACTGCAAACCTTGCAATTTCTCGGTCGTGCTGCTGAAAGCGGGGCTTGGCATGAGCAGTTACATGCTCTGCATTAGGGATGTGAACAGATACAAGCAAATGCTTATCGGATAGTTGACACACTACTCGACTAGCCTCCCCCCCCTTGCTGTCAGAAAGAGACAGCAAGGTTGGGGGGGGGGGAAGAGGAGGGGTGTTTCAAAGCGTCAGCGTCGCGTGTAGCCCGGGATCAGCTGGGGACGCCCCTGCTGACTCCGGGCTCCCTGCAGCATTTCAAAGCAGCAGCGCTGCGTGGAGCATGGGCCAGTGGGGGACGGCTTGAGTCTCCCGCTGGCCCCACGTTCCCTGAAGCACTTTTGCCTTTGAAGGGTAGCAACAGCCCTGGGGCCTAACCCTAACACTGTGGATGTTATGACACTTCACAGGTGGAGGCGCCCTTATCAACTAATTGAATAGTCTATGCAAATCGCATCGACTATTTGATAAGCCAATTAATTGAAATTTTACACCCCCTACTCTGCATCCCAGGGTCCCCTTCCTCATTCACTAGCAGAATTGCTTGGGCGGCGTCTGTACTGCCAGCCCAGCAGCTGAATGTGGTGAATATGGGGGGGAGGGAGCACAGATTGACACATTTGTGTTGTGCTGGACTTTATGGACGCATCTGAGCTTCTATTTTGTGAAAAGAAAATGGCTTGTCATGCACTGAAAGAATGGAAAGTGCCCCACGTTATTAACCTTGGTCTCGTTTGTTGGTGTAATTAGTTGTTTTGTTTACACCTGTGCTCCCTCTCTGTCCGACTCTGAGGAGACTAAGGGGGGATATGACAGAGGTGTATAAAATCATGACTGGTATGGAGAAAGTGAATGAAGAAAAGTTATTTACTTGTTCCCATAACATAAGAACTAGAGGTCACCAGATGAAACTAGTAGCTAGCAGGTTTAAAACAAACAAAAGGAAGTTTTTCTTCACGCAGCACACTGTCAACCTGTGGAACTCCTTGCCAGAGGATGTTGGGAAGACCAGGACTTTAACAGGGTTCAAAAAAGAATGGGATAAATGCAATAGCTACCCAGGATAGGTGGGAATGGTGTTTGTCAGGGGCTGGGAATGGATGACAGGGGAGGGATCACATGATGGTTCCCTGTTCTGTTCATTCCCTCTGAGACACCTGGCATTGGCCACTGTGGGCAGAGAGGACACTGGGCTGGATGGACCGTTGGTCTGGCCGCTCTTATGTTCTCTCTGTCTCGCACACGTACTTGCATGTAAAATAATGACCGAGCTTTCTGCCAGCCGCTCATGGCTGTGTGAATTCCTTCTGGGCTGTTGCCTTAACTTGCCTCTCTTCGGGCTTCCCTGTGGCACTATGTAAAACCCTTACACGGTCCTTCGTATGTTACACTCCTTGTGACTGGGCCATGTCTCTTGAGTGGGCGTTATGGCTGCTTCGCTGGTGTGTTGAGACCACAGCCTGTCTCCTCATTCCTTGTATTCCCTGTCTCTGTATCCATCTGTCGTCTCCTCTTCTGCTCCCAATTCGCCAAAGAGTGGGGGGTGGGATGTGGATTTTATTCAGGCAATTGGGAGTTTGGATAACCCAGAGGGCTTTTATGGGCTGGGGTCTGCCCTTTGCCCTGCGGCACCTTGTGCCTGCAGAGATCGGGCGTCTTCTGCGCTGTGGCATCAGCGGGAGCCCACCACGGGGGAGCGGGCGCGTCGGGCCGTGTTAAATGGGCGCAGGGAAGAAATCTGCTAGCGCACAGTTTCTCCTTTGCTGTTGGCAGCACGGCCAAATGGAGACAGCTGCTTTGAGGAGTGTGGCGGCTGCCCCCAGCGACTGGTGAGCAAACAGCTTGGACTTTTTAGGGGGACAGAGATTCTGTTTCCTGTACTGTAGGGTTACAAGGAGAACCTCCATGCTAAACAGCACAACACCCGATCAGGCAACAGCAGCGATTTGGGGGAGGAAGGAGTGGGAGCAAATACAATCCTGTGCTGTATTAAAGGCAAAGTACTAAACAAAACAAAGGGAAAGCTGCATTTTTCTTCTTCGTGGTAAAATCTCAAAGCTGGATTAGGCCAATGTTCAGTTCCCCGGAGGTTCTTGTCTATTGCCCGGCTCGGGCTGTAATACGTGGCCGGTGGAAAACTCGCCGTCCAGGCCGTACGTGTCAACTGGGCGCTGCTTTGTTCCCCTTGACCTGAATTGCTTTGAAAACCAAAACGCACGCCTGCCGTCAGCTCTTGCAGCCATTAATAGAGGCGAGCACGTTTTACAATGAAGTTCTCATTTTTAAATGGGTTGGTGATGTCCTGAGTTTGAAGGCCCCCGCCCCATCCCCAGAGTAGCTGGCCTTGCAAATAGCTAAACTACTTGCCTCGCTGCTTCAGATACCAGTGGTGTTTTCAACATACGTGGAATGTGGTGAGTCCTGGCAGGGCAACAAAAGTGGAGTCTGCTTCCCACAGTTGTGTCTATAAAGGTGTTTTTCTTTCCGCTTATTTGTCGCTAGTCCCTCCCCACTCGGTGTATTTTAAGATTTCAGTTGTTTGTAGGGTTGCCAGATGGTTTCAACAAAAATACTGGGGACACTTGACATTATATCACAATCTACATTCCATCTTATTTAGAAAATAGCGGACATTTCTATTTTCTCATTTATGTTTTCTCAATTTGTTTCCTGAACAGAAAGCTCAAATACTGGACTGTCCGGTTCAAAACTGGACACCTGGCTAATTGTTTGGGGTTTTTTTGGTGGTTTATTGATAGACCGTATTGCTTAATGATAGGCTGTATTCGAGGCAGGAGCCCCTTTCTCCAACTCCCCTTTGCCCCACAGCTCCGTCTGCATTTTAAATTGCAGAGCTGCAAGGTTTGGTCCCGAGCCAGGCAGCCTATCGTGTAGTCGATAAAAATTCCATTGACTACTCGATTACTTAAATATCCACCTCTTAACCCCCCCAGTGTGGGCATGGTGAGCTGGATATAGCTGACGGTGGGCACCTTACAGGGTATAACTGCACTGCCGTTTTACATCCCGTTCTGGGGCGTAATGCCAGGCACAAAGCTAAATGGGGTCTGATGAGTTCTGAGCTGTAAGGTTTCAGTAAAGGGCTATCAAATCCTGTTTAATTGGTTAGCCGGTTAACCAATCAAAGTGGGAGCGGGGGTGGCACTCCAGCCCACCTGTCTAGGCAGGAGACGTCCCTCCTGGTCTCCCATCCTCTGCCACAGGCAGGGACTGCTCCAGCTTGGCCAGAACAGCCTCTGTCTGGGACGGACCCAGGGCAGCCGTGGATAGGGGCTGCTATGGCTGGGCTGTCCACAGGCCCCTTCCCGTGGTAGGTGGGGGGGTGCTCCAGCCCCACCAGTTAACTGGAACTGGAAAGCACCACATTACGGTGCACGTTGACCGGTTAACCTGTCACATCCCTAGCAGCCAGCTCCTTTGCTGACCCCTTAGGTTCTTCCTAGGGATGTTAAATTTAGTTTAATCAGCTAATCGACTAGTCGATGGATTTTACATCGACTAGTCGATAAGTGGGGGAGCCGCAGCGGGGTTAGCTCCCAGCCCCAGGAGCTAACCCTGCTGCGGCTCTGCCTTTGAAATGTATTAAGAGCCGGCAGGCTGATTCCCGCCGATCCCAGCTGATTCCTGGCTCGCGCCCAGTCCCCTCTGCCCTCCGCCGAGACAGTGCTGGGGGAACTGGCTTTTAAGCCGGCTCCCCCCAGCACCAGCTCCTGCTCTCCCCTGACAGAGGGGCGGGGAGCGACTAATCGAGGGACGAGTTGACTATCCGATAAGCTTTTGAGGTCGAGAGCCGTGCGGGAGGAGACCAGCACCTGGGTCCTGGCTGGGTCGTGATATTTTGCTATCAAAAATCTGCATCCTTGTGCTTTGTATAAAGCGGGCTCATGGGACAGCTCCGGCAGGAAGGGCGGGGCCCCAAAAGCATGTGGCATTGCCCAAGGCAGTTCTGAGGCTTTGTTCAGCTGGTTTGCTGAGAGGTGGTGTGAGGGGAGCACGGAAAATGGTCAAACTACAGTGAGCCACCCCCAACACCGAGGAGTTCTCCCAGCTGCACATTGGCGTTCTGTGCTGGGGGGAACCCTGCGTCCACCTGGGAGCTCTGGGGGTCCAGGTCTGGCTCCGGGACCCTATGACGAGCGGGGGCCCATAGAGACGGACCATTATACGAGGGGACTTTGTTGGTTTGTTCCTGTGGGGTTGAGGCAGGTCACTTAAAGGCGTGGGAGCAACGTGCTCTTTAAAGGTAACACCAGCGTATCTCGCTTTCCCTCCCCGCGCTTGCACTGACATCAGCTGCCACATGAGACAGGTCGGTGGGGATAAAAGCTTTTAAGGAGCCGTGGCCCCTTGCACAAAATGAAAATCATTTTAAAATCTGGAAGGGGGGGTGGGTTTCAAGGAAGGGTGCCCTGCGCTGTCTGCGAGCCAAGAGAATTACCCTCAGTTTAGGGATGTACAGTCATCCTGTGTAACCCGTTAACCCATTAAACGCTTGAACAGGAGTGGCCGGGGGCTGCTCCAGCCCAGCTGGGACTGGTTAAACTGCAGCTGGTAAGCATCGCCCATTAAAATTGATGCTTACCCATTAACCAGTTAACCATTCACATCCCTACCTGGGTTCTTCCAATGCTGGGCCTTAAGCTTCCTGGTATCTTCGCTGACTGATTTTCGGGGCCCCCCTCCCCCCAGGACAGCCACCGCCACCTTGGTGATGGATGGACCTGGCACCCTTGGGATATTGGACGGATAAGGGGCCCAGAATGTAGGGAGGTTGGGGGGTTCCTCCAGTGGCTCAGCGGACAAGGTACCTGCTGCGGAGCCAGAGGTCGAGGGCCCAAGTCCCTTCCTCTCCCTCCCCCTCCCCCCGGGACAGCCACCTCCAGACCCCTGAGGGACAGTGCTCGCACCCTGGGAACAAAGGAAGGATAAAGGGGGCCCTGAAGGTAGGGAGGCTGGGGGTTCCTACAGTGGATAAAGTACCTGCTGCCGGAGGTCAAGGGCTCAAGCCACTCTCCTCCTACCCCCCAGCAGCCAGCTCCTCCATTGCCTTGCTGCCAAAATACGGTTCGGTGGGCAAGTACAAGAGATTGGCACGGCCGGAGCAGGAGCAAGTAGTTCTGTGCGGACTGATGAAGTTCACCTTAATAGCAATCCTCACTGAATCTTGCTCATTAAAATCCCCCCTGCCCGCAAATCTGCATTGCCTCTCCCCGGCACTTCCACAACTCCCGTTACTGGAGCATCTGAGCAGCTCACAAGCTCTAGTTCCTTCATCTGCATAAAAGCTGGGAGCCAGGACAGGGCTGGGATCTCCCCTGTACAGAGGGGGAGCTGCAGCCTGGAGGCAAAGTGACTTGCCCAAGGTCGCACAGGAATTCTGTGCCGGAGATGGCGTCAGCAAGCATCCAAATGTTTTACATTGGAGGTGGCCCTTGTGCTATTGGTTGGACTCCTACCCTCTCTTTCCAGGGTAGCTATCGTGTAACTAGGCTTGGAAGAGTTCGATTTTTATCGATAGGTTAGTAAATGGTCTCGTCATACACCTACAAACCAATGCAAAAATAGTTCTGTCAATAATACGCAGAGAGGGAAAGCAAGACACACACTGCTTGAGAGCTTCCTAGAGTTTGCTTGAAGGACATTGAATCTCCACAGGTGCTGTCAACTCGTTAGTCTGACACTTCACCCCTGAGTTTCCCCCCCAGACTATTTAAAATAATAAAAATTGCGGGGGGGAGGTATAACACCTGAATTTTTGTACAACTATGGCCATTTACATTGGTGAAAAAGCGAGGGATGCTTAAAAATAAACACCAGTTTTAACTGTTGATGTTATTAAATCAGAACTATGAATTCTGCCAGGTCCTATATATAACTTGTCCGCTTGACTGCCCACGAGCCTAAGTACTGCTTGGGCCGGATGCTCTCCAGATCTATGTACATGCTTATCATACCAGCCTGAGATGACACAAGAGACATACAAGGCAACGGTGGGTATGGGGAAGAGGCCAACTGGGAGTACAGCAGAAAACAGAGGGAGGGGCCATGATCCAGACACTGGGGCCCACAAAAGATTAATCTGACCCTGACCAGTACTGAACTAATTTAGGGCCTGATTCTGTCCCTTACTCATGTGGAATGATACTGACTTGTGAGTGTCCTGCTCAGTCATAAAGCTGGATGCCAGGATTGGGCCCTTAGTGTATACATACATGTTTACAGTGCCTTAACTTTATTGCAAAGATGGTTTTGTCTGACTCTGAGAGGCACACATGCCTCTTCCCAGTGCTGTGCCCTTTCCTTGTGCTTTCAAGTTCCTGTCTGTTTGCATCATGCAGTCACAGTCTGGAAGAATTCATCCAGCAAACTGGTTGGTTGGGAATTGTTAAACCTCCTGAGAGTTCCACCTCCCAACCCCCTTTTCCTTGGCTGCCCTGAATTTTTTTTTTAAATGGAGAGATGGCTATCTCATGGAACTGGACAGGACCTTGCAAGGTCATCAAGTCCAGTCCCCTACCCTCAGGGCAGGGTAGGACCAAGGACCATCCCTGACAGATTTGCCCTAGATCCCTAACTGGTCCTCTCAAGGGTTGAACTCACAACCCTGGGTTTAGCAGGCCAACGTGCAAACCACTGAGCGAGCCCTCCCCCCTTGGATTAGAGCATCTCAATCCACCCAGCTTGCGTGGGGAGCTGACCCTTTCTTGGGGCAATGTCCAAACCCCAAAACGGCTCGACCAGGGGTTCCTCTCCAGCATCGGTTGTATGTCATTTTTCTCCTGACAGGTGCACTGTGCTGTCAGACCAATGCTCAGAAAGCACGTCTTGGGGGGTGGGGTGGGACGTAGTGGCCTCTCTCTTTTCCCTCCTGGACGTGCCTCATGCAGAAAAACAAAGTGTGAGGGTATTTAATGCCTAATGTGCATCAGTGCAGCAAACTCTTTGGTTGCTCGGCAACAGCTGGAAAGTGAGTTAATGGCATTGGGGCAAGATTGACTCAGCCGATGGATCAATTTTCAGGTGTGTTCTCAATAAAGGTGACTTTCCCAGCCTTTGCCTCGACCCCCTTGATTAGAGCAATTTAGTCTGTAAATTATGCACCATAGCCTGTTTGTTTTCCATTGAAATGAGGCACTTCCTGGGGAAACGGACCTCTGCCTTTACTGAATTTGCAAATATTCAAGGTTGAAACCAAGGATGTAGCTTGTGTGGAACGTCTTGCTCTTCTCGATGGGGGTTTTCTTTCCAGAGATGCGGCGATAAGGTTTCTTTCTCTCTTTCGGTCTTGTCTGACGCCATGGAAAATTGAGACACCCAGGGTAGGTGAAGAAATACCTTTGACTGGACCAAAGCCTGTCCTGAATGGGGCAAGCTTTTGCATGTCACAAATCATGTCTTTGCATCTTCGAGCTCTGTGCAGCCCAGAAGCTTTTCCCTTTCACCCACAGAAGTTGGTCCAATAAAAGATATCCCCTCACTTGCATTCCCTCTCACCTATCTTGGGACCAGCATAGCTACAACACTGCAAACAACTGTGTCAAATTGATGAGAAGTGTGGTCAGTTGAAGAGTTCCAATCCTCCTCTGTGATACTGACTCCATTGTCACTTGGTTTTCCCATCTGTAAAATGGGCTAATATTCGTTCAGCATGTTCAGCCATTTTCGAGGGTTAGTTACACAAGGTTTGTAAAAGACTGTGATTTGGCAAACTGCTGAAGTGGTTGAGACCCAGTAGTACCGAGCATTGTTAATAATATGGAAACACTTGAAACCATTCCGAGAAGAATAAACGTTCTCTGCAGATTTGGCATGTCGTTGCAGGCTCTAGTAGACCTCCACGGTAATAAATGATGGACTTGACAGATATTATACACAGATGGGCCTCTTCCCCCCCCCCCCCCCCAAGTTTTGGGAGGATTATATGGGCCTCGCATCTGAAGCAGCACAAATCTGGCCTTGTCATCCAGTCTTTGCATTTCTGCGTGGCTCTGAGTTGGTGGCGTGCCCGGTTCTAATAGGAATTCTTTATGCAATGAGCTTTGTTGTTGCATTAGGATAAATTGCATCCCAGGGCAAACCCAGTGCTAATGGCGTAAGGAGGGTGTTGGGGGCCATTCTATCCCAGGGTGAATGTCACCAGCAAATCTTTACAGAGGAATACTGCTCACAGTGAAATCAGCGAGGGCTCTGTGGTGTAATAAGATCTATTTCTGTGTGCCTCAAACTGACCAGTTCAGAGGTGCTCTGGAAATCAGCCCCGTCTATTGGAGGAATCAGCCTGTTGTTGACAACAATTGTGAACATGTTTCCTTGAACAGGTAATGAGATGGTTGAACTCCTAATGTGGAGGAGCAGCGGGGTGTTCTCTGACACTGTCCCCACATTTGTGAATGCAAACATACCTCCTGCAATGCTCTTTTGCCCTCAGTTCCTCTGAATTTCAACCGCTACCTGCAGTTTGTTCCATTGGAGAGGTTACTACAAAGGTATCTCCCTTGTCTGTTTCGTTCTGGTGTTTGCAGGCTGGAAAAGGCCACTGGAAAAGCAGCAGCTATTTATAAAGCTCTGGCAACATCTTAAACATTATGTACATGTGGCTGTTTTTGGCAAGCCAGCAGTGAAGTGTGTTAAACATGTAGCTCTTTTTTTATCCTTTAAAATGTGTTTAGTTTGCAAGAAGGCTGCGCTCTGGCTTTTGCAAGACACTGGGCCAAATTTTGCTCTTTTACACCAGCATAATCAGGGATAACCTTGCTGAGTTCATTGGGGTCAGTCCACGTTCAGCGTCTGGCTCCTTGTCGCTGTAGGCTGGGTTGATGTGGCACATTCTAGGGTGAGCTGAGCTCTGAAGTGTAGCATTGTTCCGTCTCAGTGCAGTGCGCGGGCTCCAGGCTTTATTTAGAAGTCAGTTTTCAGTTCTTCCTTCCCCTCCTCCAAGAAGCCGAGTTGTCTGGATATTTATTTTTGGAATAGTAAACCAGATTCGCTCCTTTTGCCTTGCATTGTTTGTGCTGAGGTATGCAGACTCAGGCCATGTCTACACACTGCCATGATCGATCTTCCGGAGTTTGATTTAGCAGGTCTAGTTAAGACCTGCTAAATCAAACTCAGAGGGCACCCCATCGGCAGCCGGTACTCCTGCTTCTGCAAGAAGTGAGGAAAGCCAGCAAGAGTGTTTGCTCCCAATGACCTGCCACTGTGGAGGTGGCAGGGAAACTCAAATCAAGGTACATTGATTCCAGCTACATAATTAATGTCGCTGGAGTTGCGTATCTTGCTTCGACCTTCCTTTTTAGTGTAGAGCTGTCTGCAACCATGACATGGCAAAAGGGGATTCTCTGTTTAAGGCCTGGGATGTAGAGTTTATCTGAGGAGCAGAGTTCAAACAATATGATTGAGTGCTTGATGGGCCACGGTGCAAAAAAGCGGGGTTTTCTCTTTCCAACATTTGAATGGGAAAATGTGTAAATGTCCAGTGACTATTTATTATAATGGTGGGCAAATGGTTCGGAACAAACATGTACTGAAATAGGGAGATCTGAGGTGTCTCTTGCTTTGGTACCACGTGGCAGGCCCAACACTTACCATCCAGCACACTTGACGTGGCCAGTTTGGAACGCACATTGGCTTCTCCGCTGTTGGAGAGAGGATGTTCGAAGCCGTGGGCCATGTTCGTACTCTAGAATTCTGCGAACCACAGCCATGTGGGTCAGAGATGTGATCCCTGAATGACACAGCTGTGTCCACACTAGGGGTGCTTTGCCAGTGTGATAGGTTGGTTTTCCTATACCAGTAGAGTGTACGTTTCCTAGTGTAAATGTATCTTACATTTTGGTAGAATTCTGCAATGTAAAATTCAACCATAAGATTCTCTTCTCAAAGCCTGGAAAGTATCTCTTTGTTTAAAATCATTTCTCTCCAAATGGAAACTTCCTTTTCATATTGGGATAACATGTTGATGATTAGCCTCCGTTTCCAAACCCCCTTCCCTGTGATCTTGGATGACATCCCTGTACGGCATGGACTACCCTCGGCAAATGGAGACATGGTTGCCCATCTGGTTTTACTCTTTGCTTTGTTTCTGTTTTATTATGCAGTGTGTGACTGAGCTGAGTGTCTCAAATGCCAAGTCAAAATAAATGTTGTGTGTGTGTGTGTAGCATCTTCTGCAGTGAAGCCGTGACTAATTTGAATTATTAAAGAAAGGGCCAGAACGGCAAGAGATTAAAGCTCTGAAGGGCTGGGGGGGGGGGGGTGGAGGAAGATGAAGTGAATTTGTGGGACTTTCAAAATTATATTTCAGTCAAGCAGTGGCTATTTGGATGAGGTTTTTTTGTAGGGTATTTTCTTTTACTTTTGTTTGTTGTTTGTTTGTGTATAAAAAGACCTAATTACGAAGAGGCATCTGTGGGTTTGGATGTCTGAGAAGCTGGTTTGTTGCCAAAAGCGTTTCATGCCGTACTGTGGATATTTTAAGGAGGGGAGAGGGAGAACATTGCAAAATGTCTCATTTCACAAGTTTTTCCCTTTCTCTTCAGTTGTATGGCATCTGCGTTAGCTTCACTTCTTCTTTTCCTTGGTATTTTTGTGTTTGTCCTTCCCTGGAACCAACAGCTCTTTCCGACGCTGTCTGTCGGCAGGTTTTTTAGTTTTTTAAATGTGGCGTTTTGTTTTGGGGTTTGTAGCCGTATTGGCCCGGTGATCGAGTTTGTCATTCTGCCGTGTCATTTTCGAGGTTTGCACTGCACCAGACTCAAAGGAAAGTGACTGCAGTGTAGTCTGTGGATTGAATAACAATGTTTCCCAGCAAAAAAATCTGCTAATCAGATATTTTTAATCAGAAACATGCGTTTTAGGGAGGCAGCTCACCTCCAACACAAAGACGGGATGGATCAGACTTCACTGGTTATCAGTTTATAGCCTTTTATTATTCTGAAGATTGCCAAGCAATGGAGTAAGTTCGACCTTTCAATATAAAATAGAGCTGACACATTCCAGTATGTTACATCCCCCACGACACGCTGCTCCAATTCAAGTTTCCTCTGTAAAAGAACCTCGTTTCTTCCTCAAGGCTTTGTCACAGTCGCCTTCTTTTCCACGGGGATGGGTGACCAAGACTCCAAGTTTTGGACTCCTTTAGTCCTGCCTCCGAGTAGCCGGAAGGGTCACCCTGGGGCAAGTTTGCTTTTCGTTTACAAGTCCAGCTGTGACACTGTGGTTGCGGAGGGGGGCAGAAGTAGATGATTTCCTGCTAATCAAACGTGATCTGAACTCTGCCGGATGAACAGGTCAGCCAGCAAAGAATTGAGACGTTCCCATCTTGTTAAAACGCTCTCATTTCTTTGAGATGTTTCTGTAGCACCCACGTGAGTTGTGCGCTCCTGAAGTTTGGGAGTTTACCCTGCGGAGGAACGTCATCCCTGAGTGCTGGGATAAATGTCATTGATCCTGCTGGAGATGATTCCGAAACTCTTTGTTATAATGGGGTTGGCTGACGTTGGCATTTTTTGCCTCCTTGATACTGCATGGGGTCCAGCTGCCCCCCATGTCGTCCGTAGAATCCTGCCTGTTGCACTTGATCCCGCGCACGGCTGAGCATCTTCAATGCCTTTTAACTTGAGGGGGACTTGAGGGTCCCGGGCAAGCTGCTGGAGGGGGCCTGCCATTTGTGAACGAAGTTTTCTTCTTTGGAAATAGTTCTCATTTATAATTGCAGCATCAGAGCATCTCACTCAAGTGTGTGTGTGTGTGTGTGTGTGTGTGTGTGTGTGTTTGTTTGTTTCTGCTTGAAAACCCATCCTTTGGACTAGTGCACAGTCGGTCACTTTTCCCCTGCACATGCTGAGTAACACCAATGATCCTAATATTCACATTTGATCCTCTGCCGTGCCCTCAAAGCGCTACACGTTTCACTGAAAACCTGCAGTACATCTGTGATGTAGACCTTCTTTGGGTGATGGTCCCGGTGTCCCCGCACCTGAGTGCGCAAGTGTTTCCAAGCCATGTCCGTTGACTCACCTGTGTGTAAGTGTGTCTTTTCGGGTTCCCTGCCAAGGATCTAAGGGGCAGAGCAGGTTGACTAGCACCTAAACCCTTTCTCTAGCAGCAGTTGTTCCTTCCTTTTCTAGTGCCCTCTTCCTGCCAGACAGTCGGAGTTGGAACCCCCGTTCCTTCTTCGCTCTTAGCACTCCCAGAGAGCTGTCCCGTGCTTTGTAGGTCGTTTGCGGAGTTAATTACATATGTTTGTGGCGTATCTATGAGTATATAACTTCCCCAGTCTGGCGGACTCAATCCATCACCAACCAGGGACTTTGCCCAAGACCCTGTGTCTTCTGTCCTTGGTCCTTCTTCTGTTGTCTGGACAATCTTGTCGAAGTGCACTATCTCCAAGTTCTTCCCACGCACACTCAATGTCTTTATAAAAGATATGTTCATGAAGCCTTCACTTCAATGGGCCTGCAACCCAGCGCTCTCACATTGCAAGGGACAGGTCATATCTCCACAGATACAAATCTGAGAACTTACCACTCTGATTGGAACAGAGGATGGTTGGATTAGCTGGTCTGGGTCAGACGAGGGTCCGTCTAGCCCGATGTCCCGACTCCAGTACGGGCCAGTGCCGCGTGCTTGTGAGGAAAGTAGAATTGTAAATGATTTACGTACAGATAGGCACCGATAATTAATGGGTGGATATGGAAAAGTGTATTTGTGCCCGTTTCAGTCGACTAGCTCAGAATCATTGTGCTTTGTCTCTGTCCTTGTATTTCTTCATCTTGAGTGTAGCGCCGGGGTGGTCAGCCCGCAGACCATGTGTGGCCCGTCGGGATTCTACGTGTGGCCCGCTAGATATTTTGTTTGCTGTTGCCCATGCGCAGAGTTTCCAGATTCCGCTGGAGACCTTGCTCAGTGCTCATACTGCAGACTTCCCTTTTAGGCTTCTGTTGTGCAAAGACTTCACTAGCCACTTGACCGGAGTAGATTTTAAATTGCTCTCCCTTAACACGCCTGTACTTTCCCCTTCTCCAGATACAGACTGGTACAAGCATGCACAAGACCCAGTCGATTCACCATACACAAAATATCATTGCCCTTCCGGTATCCGAGCCGCTTTCCTCTCTGATTTTGGAGAGCTGAAGATGCCAAAATCCAACTAACAGCCGGGAAAAGCATTTGTACGCATTGAAAAATGGGCTGGGTGGGGTGGGATGAATTGATTTTTAGATCAAAATGATTTAAATCACTGATATTAATCATTCATTTAAATCATCAAGTGTGCTGCTTGATTTGAATAATTTATTTTAATTGTGTTTTGCATTTATAGTTTTTAGTTACTTTCCTAAAGAAAGATTAATTCTCATTGGTTGGTAACCATGCACACATGCTGGTTTGCAATGAAATACAGCCGTTACACGACATTTGTTGTCTGTTTTTGAGGGCCAGGGTGATGCACTGTATCAATACATATTTGTTTAAGCAGCTATAGAATGTAACTGACATTTATTTAGATTCCTGGTTTTTTGCATTTTTAAATGAAACCTGTCTTCTTTACTTGATTTATTTTTTTACTTGTAATTGGTTTCAAGCTCTGTTTAAATGGAAATTCAAATTCAATTAAAAACGCCCCATATCCGCATTTTTAAAGGTTTTCAATTAATTAAATGTGCCCCAAATTTACAGGTGCCCTGCGCAGCTGCATATTCTGCATCTGGCTAAGGATGGAGCTGACCTTTCCTCTGCTAGTGGGCGTACTCCTCCAGGCCCTTTAATTTATTCTTGGTGGTTGGTATGAGTGGTTTTTTTTTTTTGTTTGTTTTGTTTTGTTTTTTTTAAAGGCAACTCTTTGGAAGCTGCACCAACATTTGGAGTAGCAGAATTTATTGTAAGGTGCATTAGTGGGCAGAATACAGTTAACTGACAAAGTGTGTTAGAAGTGCAGTTCATCATACAATTCTGCTTCTCATCGCTGTCATACGCTGCTTCCTTTGAGTGTTTGCATGTGTGCATTTTGCCCTGTAGCAGTACAATTGCTCCCCGAGTTACGAACAAGTTACGGACCAATATTTGGTCTGTAACTCGAAGTGTTCGTAACTCGGATCCCATAGTTACATGGTGACAGCGCTGTTCGTAAGCGTGGATCGCCATTTGTAACTTGGATCTGCATTTACGACCGCTTTGGTTGTAAGTGTGGTTGGTTGTAAGTGGAGGTGGTCGTAACTCGGGGAGCGGCTGTATATCAGACCCCTCAGGGCTTTCCATTGGCCCGTTCTTTGGAGCTGGCGTTTTCCAGTTAATTCTGACATGTAGCAATGGTTACTGTGATTTCCCCTCCCTTGCAGCAGAAAGGATCACATCCATAAGTCTGGGGCGCTTGGCACTGAGTGTGTTGGCATTTTGTGTGACTCTTGGGTTGGGGTCTTGCGGACAGTCACCATTTGGCATGTGTCCTGCTCCGTCTTGCAACCCGTCGCTGCAACTTGAAGAGGGCAGCATCTGATTTAATAACGTTTTCTGTTCTAAACCGATCCCCGTGTGCACGGCTCCCGTGTGCAACCCCGGTCCACCCCTCTCGTTTTCAGCCATGCGTACAAGCGGTCGCCCAGGCTAGGGATATAATAGTGTAGCTGATTAACCGATAAGCAAAAGTTTATAGGTTAATGCTATAAACTACATGCATTTCCCCCCTCCCCTTGCCAGCAGATTGTTTATCAGGCTGGCCAGCAGCCCAGCTCAGTCCTGGTTTGCAACAGGGCTGGGACCTACCCCCGCTGTGGCTCTGCATTTAAAGCTTATTAGGAGCCAGGTGGGCAGGCAGCCTGGTTCAGTTCCAGCTCATGCTGGGTCCGGGAGCTCAGATCCCCTCTAGACGGGGGTTGCTGCAACCTCGCACTGCTGCCTTGCGGACCAGCTGCTGCCTCTGATACAGAGGCAGCAGTGCGGAGTGGTAGGGGGCTCCACTGGCTGCTGGCCCCACCCCTAGGGACTATAGATTAGTCGACTAACCGATAAGAATTCTTGAGGTTACTCAACTTTTCAAGTAACCGATATTTCACATCCCTAACCCAGGTACGGCTGTGGTGAGAGGCAAGATGGAAGCCTGTAATGAGAACAAAAGGCCCGGTAAAGTTGCTGACGCAGTAGGGAGGCCGCCCATGAGCACAAACGCGTGGAATGGAAAGGAGATGACCGTGCTCTGCAGTAACTGCTTTCCCTCCCAGAAACCCAGCGGCTGGGACAATGGACACAAGGAGAGTACGGCCGATTAACAGGATTATGCAGACATAACTCAATTTTTATTCAGACGGAGTTGCTGACACCAGGGGTTTTTCCCCCCCGGCAGAACAGCTCCTCTGGGCTGCTGTCTGCGATCTGAATGCTGTTAGCCCTCCCTCAGTGATTCCCTAAGCAAAGTGGAGCCCTTGAGGACCGAGCCGTATTTGCATACTGCAGGTGTGACTTCGATACAGCAGCAGCCGGGGTGTGTGTGTGTGGGGGGGGGGTTGATTCAATTGTTTTACAATTGAATTGCAAGCGCTGCGCTAATTGGATCAGGGCTTGAAATTCCTGCCACCCCAGACAGTTCAGGTTTGCTGGGGAGAACAAAAGGGTCTTGTTGGTGCTTGAGGTGGTAGATCATCTGTAAAAACAACATCCTAGGTTTTGAAAAGGAATCAGGCACTCAGCTTTAGCCTTTGGGATTCTTTTTTGTGGTACTGAAGTGTTTGGTGGAGGATGCATGAATCACTGTATTAAAAAGGCCACACTGAGAACGTCATTAGGTTTCAAACACACTGAAGAGCAGGTATGCTGTAGGGTTATGATTTTACAGCTTGATAAAAAGCAGTTTCTAATGGAAAACCTTTTATGTATTGTGAGCCAGACCCTCGATTGGTAGAAACGTGGATAGTTCCACAGAAGACAGTAGAGCTCTGCCAGTTTACAGCACCTCAGGATTTGGCCCTCTTCATGTGTGTGGGCATTTTGTGTGACTCTTGGGTTTGAATCTCATATAGAATAAAAATGTGGAGCTTGGTGCGTTCTCCGTTTAGGAATCTGTAGAAATGTACAAATCCGTGGATAGCTGCATCCATGGGTGTGAACGCGGATACAGATTTTGTATCTAGTACCCTACAAATTTGTGCTTATCCATGGGTATCTGCAGATGTGTATCCAGAGATCCACGAATTATTGTTGTGGCTGCGGATACAAACGTTGGATCCGCGCAGGGCTCTGGTCCAGATTGCTAGTGTAAAACCGAACCTGGTTACTTGGCATTCGTTCCAGAGATGAACTTTTTTCTCATTGATGACTTCTCAGTGCTTATCGCGAACCACGGGATTGCCAATAACAATCTTTTGAGAATAACATCAGAATAAGGTGTTTGTGTTAATTTACGGGCCTGGATTAGGCATTTGGCCTTCCAATGTGTCCATTAATGAAAGCCAAGGAATGCTGTGATGATCCCCAGCATTCCTCTCTAATGCCTTGATTCAAAGCAGATCTGGTCCCCTGCTCTTTGTAGAAACTAACTGCACGCTAATTGACTATTCTCCCCCCCCTTTCCTTCTCTTCCCCCCACCCTATCCACTATTTATTTAGAAACTGCACCTTTAATAATGCCATTCATCTGTAGAGTGAGCTGGGCCCACGAAAGCTCATGATACCGTCTACATTTTTTGTCCGTCTCAAAGGTGCCGCGAAACTATTCGTTTTTTAAGTTTTACACAATGCAGCGTTAGTTTTTATTTTCTCTAGGTATTAAGGTGAGCTGTTCTTCGGATTAGACATCATCATAAGTTAGAAATGTGTAGAACGCAGTACAGAATAGGGATGTGAAGGACTAGTTGACTAGTCGCTCCCTCCTTGCTACCTCTGTCAGATGGGCGGCAAGGGGGGGAAGAAGTGGGGGTACTTCGAACCTTGAAGCCTGGGGCCAGACCCCAGGCTCCACAAGGTGCAGCCGGCAAGCTAGGTTGTCCCCAACCTGCATGCGCCATTTCAAAGTGGCAGCGCTGTGATCAGCTGACCCCGGGCTCCGTGCGGCGCTTTCACCTTTCCCACTTCAAAGGCGGAGGCGCCCTACTGACTAATCGAATAGTCGATGCAAAATGCTTTGACTATTCAAATTAGTCAATTACCCAACACCTAACATCCTTAGTACAGAACAAGGTATGACATAGGCGTATAACACACCTTAGTGAAGACTTACCATATTTTCCTTTGTCCAAATTCTGTGTGTTGTCTGTACTGTTACAAAGCAGATAATCTGACACCACTTGCTTTGCTGATACACTAATGGAATTCATCAGGCTTGAAATTAGGAAATCCATTGTGCAGCCAGGGTTTTGTTAGGGTTGTTTGCTGGTTTTTCCCCCTCCTGTACACTGTCACAAATAGATGTCGTCTTAGCGGAAGACCATCTGATTTGCATGTTTGTGCAGATTAAAAATTCATTTTGTCTGTGGGACGACTGATGGACGCTGTGGGGGACGCAGGAATTTTGGGGGTGGGGGTCAGAGAGACATCCCAGATTTTTAACACCACACAGAACGGGGGGGCTGGGCAAAACAAGGAGCAACCTGAATGGAATTCCTCCCCTCCCCCCCATTGATTTGAATTTTCTGGGAAAAATGTCCCGGACGTGTAACGTTGTCCCTGCCGTGGCGACGTCATTGAAAAGTTTCCAAGGGCTGGAGTGAAAAGAGAGGCTCGGTTTCAGGCTTCTAAATAAACAAACAGCAAACCCCGGGGATGGATAACAGTGGGAAACCCTGGAAAATTGAGTTAAGACAGGGCATCTGTGTATGTGAATGCTGGGGACAGGGAAGGTTCATTGTTCTTTAACTCTACTAATGCTGGAACAGATGGGGAGCGAAGGCCACTTCACGCATTAGCTGGCACAGATAAAGAGCAAAGCCGAGAAGGGCCCTTGTGGCTGATTAGAGGTTAACAGGAATAGAAACCAGTGGATTGACTCTTGATTTGCAGGAGGTGTTCTGGGATGGGAGCAGATGGCCAGGAGAGCGTCCCTCCAGCTTACTCAGCTGCTCAGAGGAGCTTACCATGACCTCTAGCACAAACAAGTCTACCTACATCTTCTCGGTTTAAAGCTGCAGTGTAAATTTCTTATCTCCGTCCTTCCCGGACTGCAGCCGCTCTCTTAGGTCGGCAGTCGTTGGTGCTTCCTGTGTTTCGGGCCTCTGTGTGTGTGTGTGTGTGTGTGTGTGCGCGCGTGTGTACACACAACTGTAAAAGGGGGAAGGGCTGAACGGTCCCGTGCCCGCTGGTTAACATTCTATAACCGAACCCTTCTAATTCAGCCCCATCCCTTTGTTCCTGTCCTGGTTATTCGGGGAGGTTTTGCAGACAAACCCAATTCCTCCCAGGATTGTCTTCCTGGCTTACTGGCTCTTGGAATCTGGAGCTTGCTTGGTTGGGTGTTAGGGCAGAAAGGGGGGAAAGAAAGAAATGCCGGATAAATAAAGGTGCGGCTGTGTCATCCTTATTCCAGCCTCCTGCCCTGTGCCACGAACCTGCCCCAGAAGGTGTCCCTAGATTCCCAGCCCCTTGGCGTATGCCGGCCATTTGTCATGGGAGGAAATTGCTTTCTGAGGCTGAAATTTGTATGAGCGGTCGCTTCTCTAATTGGATCACTCACCACTGAGTTTTGTGTTTTTGCAAGAGAGAAATTACAATTGATTCAGCTTTTTCTCTCTTTTTTTGCTGAAAAGACACATTTTCTCTGTGTAGCAACACCTGCCGAGGGCGCCTCTGCGAATCCCGGGGAATCAAAAGAGCAGCAAGAAAAGTGGGTTTAATTGCACACATCTTCAGCGGAGTCTTGACGAACAAAAGGCCATCCCTGTGCTGTTTGAAAGGAGCCGGGGGCGGGGGGGTTGCCCGGAGAAGTACTCAGATGATCCACTTTGCTGGAGCATTGTCATGTGCAAATGAGTTCATGAGCCCATCTCCTTTCCAACTGCAAGGTCAGGGACCGAGCAATTGTCAATTTCAGCTGGCTAGAGCAATTGATCTATTAGCTAGAAAGCTTTCTGAGAGCCTGCTAACCTCGGTTTCTCACTGTGCATGCACACACGGAGGACGCTTTCTACAAAGCACGTGTATCCATTACAAATATTGACTGGTTTAGGTTAACCCTGGGAACGTTGCTGTTGTGTTTTCTGTCTTGGAAATGTGACCAAGAGTGGGTTATAAATAACACTCAACGCTGCAAGAATTATTCAGTGCTAGTTGCTGGTTTCACCCCCATGGAAAAACAAATGGTTTTTCCACTAGGAGCTGCAGTCATTGTGTGTTTATTAAAATCTTGAAGGAGCCTGGATTCAGTTTAGTTTAAAATACTTTCCTGCGACAGCTTGGAAATTCTGAAATATTTTGGGTCACGTTAACCCTGTTTATATGGCATGGATTGAGGATTGCAGCTGAGTCTGGACACATCTGCTGATTCCCATAAATAGCCACGTCTTCCTTCCCATTTGTTTTTCCAGGTATTTGTCTGTCTGAAGGTTTGGGAGCCTTTAACAGTCTGGCGTGCTACAAAACATCTGCTTATCTGTAGGCCAGCCACTCTGCAAAAAGTGCATGCTGCCCTGGAATTGACCTAAACTCCAGGTTGGAAGGGCAATATGTCTGGGAGAAGGATGGGCAGGACAGGGAAGATGGTGGACGCATCTCTTTCCCAAGGTTGATGACAAAGGCCTGGGTAAATCAGCCTCATCCGGGAAAAGCCATCTGATGATGCGCGCCGCCTTCTCCATTTATCACTAGTACACGCCTGCTTTCCAGGCAGCGGGGTAATTGGACAGTAGCTGTCATGCTGTAAACACAGAGCTGAAATTGGGTTAGAGTGATTAGCTGTGGGTTTGTGGGAGCTGGGGGCATGGAGGAAGGTGATCTGCTTTGTAGGAGCGATGGAGAGAGGCTGTGAAGCCACCCCACCCAATAGCCGCTCCTTGTTGGTCGGCATGCAAAGAGAAATTACCGAGGGTTTCTGGAAGTAGCATATATTGGCTATTGATCTTATAGGTGCTCGCCCAGAAAATTCGCCTGGTAGCTATGAAGTTCCTTGACGTTTTAACGTAGAGGCCACTTGCAAAGTGTGTGTGTGTGTGTGTGTGTGTGTGTGTGTGTCAGATTTAAAACAAACAAAAAGAATTATTTCTTCACACAGCACACAGTCAGCCTGTGGAACTCCTTGCCAGAGGATGTTGTGAAGAACAGGACTTTAACAGGGTTTAAAAAAGAACTAGATACATACATGAAGGATAGGTCCTAGGGATTTAAATTTAGATTAATTAACTAATCAAATAGTCAATGGGATTTCCATCAACTATTCGATTAGTCTATAAGGGCACCTCCACCTTTGAAGTATAACAAGAGCCCTGAGGCAGCAAGAGGGGGAAGCGACTAGTGGCGTGACTAGTTGACTATCCAGTACGTTTATGCTTATTGGATAGTCGACTAGTCACTTATACCCCTAATAGGCCCATCAACGGCTATTAGCCAGGCTGGGTAGGGATGGTGTCCCTAGCCGCTGTTTGTCAGAAGCTGGGAATGGGTGACAGGAGAGGGATCACTGGATGATTCCCTGTTCTCTTCGCTCTCTCTGGGGCATCTGGCATTGCCCACTGTTGGCGGACTGGATACCGGCCTAGATGGGCCTTTGGTTTGACCCAGTCTGGCCATTCTTATATGTAGGAGGGTGTGTGTGTGTGTGTGTGTGTGTGTGTGTGTGTGTGTGTGTGTGTGTGTGTACAGGTGGGGGGTGTGTGTACACACGGGAGGGTGTGTGTGTACACATAGGTGTGTAGGGGTGTGTGTGTGCGCGTGTGTATGGTGTCAGTCAGGCTCATCTCCTCATTTCAAGCGAGTGTCCAACATGGCTGTCTCCTTCAGGAAATCAAAGACGGTTACATTCTGGAGGCTGGAGAGAAGCTGCCTTGAGGCAGGGCTGGTGCTTCTGAGAAGTGCCCTGGGAGCACTGGGTTAGAGGGGCTCTCTCCCTTTGCTGCCCCGGTGTCATGAATCTGAACCCCCGAGTGGCTAGAACGACGCTATAGCGACTGGGCCATTTTCCGGAGCTTGGTCTCTGTCCGTCTGGGCATGGCGGTCCAGTGCCCCAAGCTGGGAATAGTTGGGCCTTGATAAATGTTGGCGAAGGGGCTGTGCTGGACTGAGCGCCGCCTTGAAGGCTGGCAAATCAAAGAACAAACGTTCCTCAGGGGGGTCACGGCAACGCTCATCAAAGCTTCCATGTGAATCTCTGTAGTCCGGGAGTGACGCGGAGTCTCTGGTAGAGCTGAGAACGGAGTCCGTGTGTGGCGCTTTGATGACTCCTCCTCGAGTTTTTCAGGCCTCTGCGAGCAGCGGACACTCTGGAGAGCAGGCAGAGGGTCTCCCTTGTTCCTTGGAGTGCAACTTTCTCTGCTTCGTCTCAAGAGGAATTTGGGTTGGAAGGTTGGAGCGAAATCAGAGGAGGCGTATTTTGGAATTGTACCACCCTTACACCCCATGCATTCTCCTCACGTCCTGCTCCAAAGCGGTGCACTCGGTCACTTCGCGCCCCTCTGCAGCAAGAAATGTCAGATTTGTGTCGGCTCACATAGAGCTCTTGGGGGAGTTGAAATTCAGAGCCAGCTTGAAGAAAATCAACGTGGTGGTTTTAACGTTACGAGTGTTCTCAGTCTGGTAACTGCGCTACCTGTGGCAGCTTGGTATTCCCGGCTTTTAAAGGGTCCCGCCACGAGACACACGTTTGGAAAGATTTTGCCAAATGTAATTTTCAGATCTTCTTTGGACTTCGTTTCTGAGATGGACCCAATAAGACAATTGGGCAGTTTCCGACGGCAGCTGCTGCCGAGTGTGTCGCACATGTGCGTGCGGTTGCCGACAGCTGGGTTTGCATCACTCTGGATTAAGGTCTCTAGCTCTGCTTGTGAAACTGGAGGAGTTTGAAGGGCCAGATCAAGGAATGCAGCATGGCCTTTAAGAGCCGTTGTGTTGACTGGCCGACTGGCCACAACCTTGCTAGAAGACAACCACGTTTTGCTGAGCCGGCAGCTTATAAACCCCATAAGGAGAAGGCTGCGAGCCCACTAAGCCTTCTGCAAAAGCCCTGGATTAAGGAATATTTAAGTGCCACTGGCAGAGCTTGGGAACGCCCGGCACCAGATAGCTCTGGAGAGACTTCTAGGGTTGTTTTGAAATCAGAAATGAACCTCTAAAATCCGGGATGCTCTTGTCCAACCGCATCTGTGGCCCAGCAGGACCAGAGAGCCCCAGCTGGCCAGGTTCAGGGGCTGGGCTGGTGATGGGGTGCGCAGCCCCAGCCGGGGCTGGGAGCAGAGCTCGGTGGCTGGGGCTGGCACCCAGGAGCAGAGCCAACAGCTAGGAGGGGAGCTTTGACCTCAGCTGGTCTGGCAAACTCCGTGGTTCAGGACCGTTCCGGACCAGGGAGGTTCCACCTGTGCCAAAGGGGAAGTCACAAGCTCGGAATCGGGAAATGCCAAACGCTGAGATGCAGAATTCTGCAAGTGTTGTTATTTTTTGGCCAATGGATTCTACCTCGGCAATCTTGTCATTTCCTGCCATTCTGTCAACCAGCAGCTCCTCCTCCTCTGCCTCTTCTAGCGACAGTGAATGGAGGAAAGGTACCACACCCTCCCCCCCCCCCCCACACACACACCCCCGCCTCCTACCTTCATGGCTGCTTGTAGTAATTGCTGCTCTGTGTGGAAGTGGCTGGGTTTCAGTTTAAAATCTGTCAAGGCTGCGCCGTAACTGAACGGAAGGGTGGCTGTTTGCAGACGGAAACAATGCCTTATCCTAGGCTGGTGTCCAGATCATAGCGAGCTGGGCCAGGAAATCCAACCCCAAACGAATAAGCACGGTCTGCTGGCTCTCACTGTGGTAGGAACTATGCTTAGACGAGAGCTTGCTAGAAACACGTAGAGACGGAGCTCCGCGCTGCCATTGGTTGAGTTTATATGTCTGACTACCCCCAGTTCATTTGGTAGGTAAACAGCAGTTATTAATCTACCGATCCCACCCGGTGTGATTTAAACATTTGTCCCCCTGCTTAGCGCAAATTTTATACAAGCCTAGTTGAAACACCCTGCGCCATTCTATGACCTCGCAGTGACCTGAAATTGATGAATTTGTGTATGCACGGAGCGCCTGTTGTGTGTTACAGATTGGGAAGTTGCCATCGTATTTCAAGCCTTAGCATACAATTCCCCAAATACTCAACGGGGGCAGGGAGGAAGCAGGTTATGAGCCAAACTGTAGCTGTTGCTTAGGCAAGTTAGGCATGGATGAAATTTGACAAGACCTTAATTACGACAAGGAGAATTAATTTGTCTGTGATTTTCAAACCCTGGCGCTGTCACTGGGCTGGCAGCAAATCAAACGCTAGGTTAGTTTGTGTTAAATGCACGTTTGGAGCAGAAGTCCTAGATAAGCATTCCACTGTAAGACGGGAGAGAACGCAGAGCCAAATATCGGCCGCTTCTGCGTTACCCGAGCCAGCGTCGAGCAGCAAAGGGGAACAGCAAGTGACCGCTTTGGAGCGTGGCCATTTTCCAACCTTCTCGTGGGCAGCAAGCGAGAGAATGCGGTGATGCTGTGGTCGGGGTGGGATGCATCTCATGTCTGCCGCCTATGCCATTAAAAAGTCCTTCTCCAACTAGAAGCTGAGCTGACAGCATACTTTGAAAGGGTGGCGTTTGCGGAGGGGAGTGGGAGATGGGCCCTAGAGGATTTTAGGGGGTTGGCCGTGGGATTGCTAAATTTGTGTCTGTAGTGGGGACGTGTTGCATTATATGCTGGGTACCGGGGATAGGTGCTTCAATAGAAAATTAAGTAAATAGACCCAACAAAAAACCAATGCTCTCTAATCCCAGAGTGCCTCGTCCTCTCATCAGATTCCCATCGCTGGCAGTGGGAGGTGGGTCCCCAGCCTTGCTGGGCGGGTCGGTCTGGACCGGGAGGGTTTGGCTTGGCTGGTTCTGCCACTGGCTCACCGAACATGAAGGAACCGTGGGAAGCTGCAGGTTTTCCGCCCGCGAATGGGAGTATTCCCAAATCGCTCCCTCGGCACGGCCAGGTCTTCTCGCCAGCCATGTTTCATTTCCAGCTAAGCTTATGATAAATATTTCGTACAGAGTTCCTAGCTGATGTTACGTAGACCCGCTGCCTTAACCGCTCGGCTTTCCCCTGACGCCGAAGGCTCTAGCTCCAGATGAACTTGACAGATGCCCACATATTCAATGGGCTCACTTGCAAGGAAAATACAGGACATGAATCGAGCTCACTCTTTTTCCTTAGCGTCACATCAGTAGAATCAAGCACCCTCGAGCTGGAAGGGACCTTGAAAGGTCATCAAGTCCAGTCCCCTGCCCTCACGGCAGGACCAGGCACCATCTAGATCATGGGTTCCCAAAGTGGGGGGCGTGAAGAAATTCCAGGAGACCCAGCCCCTCCTCCCCCCGCCGTTTATCCCTCCTCTCCTAAGTTTTGTTGCTATTTTTGAGAGTTCCTCTTTTTTTTCCCTCCTCAACAAGTTTTGCTGCTATTGGGGCGTGTGAGGGTGTCTCAAAAATCAAAAAGGGGGCATGATGCCAAAAAGTTTGGGAACCACTGATCTAGATCATCCCTGACAGGTGTCTGTCCAACCTGCTTTTGAATATCTCCAGTGATGGTGATTCCACAACCTCCCTCGACAGTTTATTCCAGTGGTTAACCATCATGATGGAAGTTTTTCCTCATGTCCAACCTAAACCTCCCTTGCTGCAATTTAAGCCCATTGCTTGTCCTATCCTCAGAGGCCAAGGAGAACAATTTTTCTCCCTCCTCCTTGTAACACCCTTTTAGCTACTTAAAAGCTACTGTCACGCACGCAGGAGACGGCGCTCGTGAGGGGGTCTGGTTTGGATTGGCACCTCGTGTGTGTGGAACGGCGCCAAAGATTCTCAGCCTAGATTGCCCGTTTACGTCTCTTTGCAGAGGCTGGAGAGCATGCCCTTAGCTTAGCTTTCCCCCCTGAGTGTGGAACGTACTGGTTTTCTGCCCAGCCATGGCCTGGCTGTGACCAAGCCGAGCTGAGGGAGGTCAGACAGCAGCTGGAGCTGTCCCAGACCCGACTGGGGATCACGTTCCAACCTGGTTCCCAAGCGAACGTGAGTCACTTTATTCTTGCCCCTCACAAAACCACCAACGCAGTTCAGTAGCGGCTGCCTAGGACTAGAAATGGCACCGCTCACAACGGAGGCAGCTTTGACAGAGCGAGGACCGTGCATCCGTGCGGTCACACCCTTGCCCTCCCACGTATAAAACTCCCTCTTGAGTTCCCCATTCCTGGGCCCGGGCTTAGGGGTGTTAAATTGCACTTACCTGACGAATCGCGCAGTCGCTACAGTTTGTATCGACTACGCGGTTCGTCGATACGGGCCGCTCCGCAGAGCCGCCGCGGGGGTAGCTCCAGGAGCCACCCGCGCGGCAGCTCTGCATTTTAAATGCGGTAAGAGCCACCGGGACCTTACTATATTTAGAATGCAGAGACGCAGCGTCCCGGACCAGCATGAGCCGGGCTCCTGGCTCACACTGAGTCCAGCAGCCTCTGTCGGTGGGGGGCTCAGCTCCCCACCGGGACCCCCTGTGAACAGGGGTTGCTGCCGGAGTAGCCTCTGCCCACGGTGAGCTTCGGCCTGCCACGGGCAGAGGCTTCTTCGCACCAGCCTCCCTATCTCCCCCTCCCCCCGCTGCCTCTGGTAGACGCAGTGGGGAGAGGGCAGGTGGCACCCCTGGTTCCCCCCTCGCCCCCTCTCCTAGAAGCAGCAAGGCGGTGGGGGAAAAGAGTAGTCGATACGCCAGGCAGCTACCCGATCAGCTAGTTGGCTGCTCACTAGCATCCCTCCCCAGGTTCAGACCATGGTTCTGCCAGGGTAAAGCAAGTAGCTCTCGTACGTTAGTGACGTTTTTCTAGGTTTACACCCGGTGACTGATGGTCCCCTGTCAAGCAAGCATTCCAAGGCAACAGGCATGACTAATAATTGGGCTTAAAGTTTGTTGGTTTTTGTAATGATAAAGAACGTTGTGTCGTGTCCTTGAGACCCCTTCAGAAAGGAAGCGGGCAGTGAAACCGAGGCGCTGGCCCAGTCCTGCAGCCCAAAGCTGTGGTAAAACACAAACCCTTGGGAGCTGATCCTTGGGACGTGCGTGGCAAGGCTGTGCCAGGAAGGATCTGTGCGGCGTTGGGGCGAGGTGGTTAGTGAATGCGCTGCCCCTCTGGCGCTCGGGATAGGCCCCCGCTCCTTTGGTGTACAGAAATCCCCAGCCCAATCCCGCGCTCCAGCCCGGAGTGGAAATGAGAGCCAGAAGGAGCCTGCTCTCCTCCTCCTTATTTGTGAAGTTGGCTGTTCCCGAATTAGCCGCTTTTATCAACCACATGGGCTGGGCTGGAGGCGAGCGGAGGCCTGCAGCAGGTTTTTTCTCCCCCTGTTCTAAAGCGAAAGCAGGCCTTCTTGACACTTAATCAGATTCAAATGTGGGTTCTGGCGTCGCTTTAAAGAGACTGGCAGTGAATAGCCGGGTTTGATGCCCTTTATTAAAACCCTCTGGTAGGATTGCTCTCGGAAAGCCTTTGTGAGGCCTGGCAAACGCACAAGGGTTTTATGCAGTTAATGTATTTTAATCTTCTCCCTCCCTCTCGCGCAAATCTTTCCCCGTTAATTGTAACCCTTTCAGCTGCCTGCTCCGAGGGGATGCCGGGCTCCAGGGAGGCTTCCATTCAGATAGGTTCCTGTGATGATGAGGGCTCCGATGATGCGGGCAACATGAGCAGCCTCCCAGGGAAGGGAGGTAGAGCTGTGACCGAGGCATGCGGACTACGAGTCGGATTCTTGGGTCCCATGCCGGGCAAGTCTGTTAACCTCCCCGGGTCTTGGTTTTCTCGGGGGGAGGCAGAGAGGAGAAGGGGATAAATACAGGTACATTTTGCCTCCCTGCTGCCCTACATAGGCATTGTGGGCCAGGACTTCCAAAGGTGGCTAGTGAGTTTGGTTGCCTTGATTCCTGGGGGCCCAGCATGAGGCACCTTAAACGGGCCTAATTTTTGGAAGACCCAGATGCTCGGGTTTTCTTACAGTGAGGGCCCTAACAGTGGCCTCCGGTTGTGCCCCCAGAATCACGAGTATTCTGCAAATGTTGGCCTGTGTCCCTTCCCTGCCATGCCACCCTGGGTGTGCGTCGGCCCTGCGTTGGTGAAAGCTCCGCTCAGCGGTGCTGTCGTTGCCAAGAAGGGTGGTTTGTTTCCTTTGGGAAGCGAGCTCTCTGAGGCTACGTCTATACTGTGGCGCTATTTCGGGATCCCGGAGTAACCCGAAATACCTATCCCGCGTCTTCACAGCAAGGTCGTTCTTTTGAAATATAACGGGCTCGCTATTCCGATGTCTCTGTCAACCGCATTCCACAAAGCGTAAGGGACGTTCCGGAATAGTGGGTTATTTTGAAATTTGGTGCTGTGTGGAGAGCGCCAAAGTACGAAATAAGCCATTTCGAAATACACTTGAAATAAGCTACGCAATTGGCGCAGCTCAAATTGCGTCGCTTATTTCGAGCTACGGTGCAGTGTAGATGTAGCCTGACAGGCCCTGTGTATCTTAGCTCCCACCTTCATTTCCAGAGGAGATGACAGTGCAAGTTGAAACTGCAAGTTGAAACTCTCTAGTCCGGCACCCTTGGGACCTGACCGGTTCTGAACTAGAGATTTTCTGGACCATAGGAGGTCAGTATGGTCTAGCAGCATTACCAACGCGTCCACTGTATCCTGGGCTCTTAGAGGACATTTAGGGGTAAATTAGAGCTAAATAACAGCACAGAACACAGAGCCAGGACTGGTGGCCGTAAAAAACCTTTCTGGGACCACGGGAAACTTGGCCACACCCATGAAAAGTGGACATCCGGCTAACTCCAATCATGCCGGACCACGGATGTATCTGGACCAGAGAGTTCTGGATTAGAAAGGTTCAACCTGTACAGTCTTTCCTCCATAACGTGACACCCCTTTACTGGACTCCTTCCTGGGCCCCAGAAGACCTTCCTTCCCTCAAATCCCTGTTTCTCACCCTTGGTCTCCTGAGACTATTCTCGTCTTTTGCTCTTTTGGCCTGAGACGTAATTCTTTGTCCTCTTTGCTGAATTGTGGGGGGGGGAGCGGGAGAATGTTCTTGGCTCAAGGGGCCCTTCTGTCAGATGCGTTTGCCAAGTGCCATGCAGGCCTGCGTGCATGGATCCCAAATAACAGGGAATATTTGATTCCTCTGTTTCTGATCCCCTAGAATTGGCGATGCTCTTGGTGTTAGGCCTTTTCCTGGTTGACCCGAGGAGAGACGAGTGTGTTTTCTCATTAGCAAATGAGCATTTTGGCTAGGCAGGGTAATGTTACATCCCGCCTGTGTCTGTGGACATGCAGGGCTCGGTGGAGTCTTGTGTGCCAGGCAGGGACGCTGCGTAGCCGCAGACCAGAAATTCCATTGACGCTTGGCTCCCCGGCTCCGAGAGGCATGTCACTCATTGAACAAACCGACAGAGGTTTAAAGTTCACGGAGAAGCAGAAAAAGCCGCCCAGCTCAACGCATTAGCCACCTTTACTTGGTGGAGGGTGAATTCCCAGCATGCTTTGGGGTGGTGCCTTTTGCCCCAGCCCGTCTGAAAAGCGTGTGTGCCCCGTGATATCCGGAAGCAACCTCGCTGGCGGGGAGAATGAATGGGAACTCGCGTGGTGTTAAAATGTGTCCTTGGGCGCATGGAACGGGTGGCTGGTTCCGCTTAATGCCGGTGGGTGTGGGTGGTAAAAGCCATGGAAATAACATGATACCAGGCATGCAGGGCTTACTTAAAAACAATGAGGAATCCTGGAGCACCTTAGAGACGAATAAAAATATCTGTGGTATCCTGAGCTTTTGCGGGCAATCCCACTTCCTGAGATGAACTTGAGCGGAGAAAAAAGGGGGGACTCTGAGAATTTATAACAGAAGAAGACGGGAGAGGGGAAAAGGAACCTGTGAATTGTAGTGCCGGTTCTAATGAGGCTAATTGATGTCTTTGTTCAGGCCTAGGGAAACGGTGTCAGATTTGTATATGAAGGTCAATTCTGCTGGCTCTCTCTGTAGCTGGCTTGTGAAATGCCTTTGTAGAAGAATGGTTGCTTTTAACTCCATGATTGACTGCCCAGGCAGGTGAAAATATTCCCCTCCTGATTTCTGTGTTACTATTTCTAATACCTGTTTTGTGTCCATTGATCCTTTCTTGCAGAGACCGTCCAGTTTGGCCAGTAGCCATGGCAGAGGGGCATCGCTGGCACAAATTCTGTTAGTGGATGTGCAGGTGTATGAGCCTTTGATGTGATCAGGTCCAGTGAAGGTGTCGTTTGTGTAGCTGTGTGGACAGAGTTGACAATGGGGTTTCTTGCAGGGGTAGGTTCCTGAGTCAGTGTGTTTTGAAGTGTGATGCAACATTCCTTGTTGTTTTTAAAGTGACAGACTGACCCGGCTACCCCTCGGAGACTCGGTGAATAAGTGTGTGCAAGATGGGGCCCTGTGTCCTGAAGGAAAGTCAGAGGTGGTCACTGGAAGAAGGGATGTAAACAGAGTTAAAAAGCACCGACTGTGTAACCAATTGGGATTCCATTGGTTACACGGTTAAACAGGCTCCGCGAGCTGCCAGCGCTGTGGGAGTTTAACCATTAACAGGAGCCGATTCGCATCCGTTTACTGGTTAACCGGTTAAACTCTTACATCCTGAGGTGGAAGACTGGACCCTGCACAGAACAGCTCTGTGGTTTTCCCTTAGACTCAGCTATTAAATCAGCGATGGGCAGCCCAGGCGAGTTCGGAGGCCGCGGGAGGGGCCCTACCTCATCCCAGTGGGCCGCAAGATTGTCGGAACCAAGCCGGCCTCCCGGGATGGGGCAGTGTTGCTCATTCTGCTTGTGTCCCTAGAATTTGCGGGAGGTGCCGATGAAACCGTAGCCGCGCTGTGATTGGCTGCAGAGGGAGGGCCCGGCTCTCACCATTAGTGTGACGTGCAATCAGCTCGCACCTCGCTGCACGTGGCCTGGCTTTAGGCACATGTCACTTCAATAACATGGGAAGGAAAAAATGACACGGAGAGAAACCAGCGGAATCCGGCAACCCTGCGTGTGGGCAGCGGCAAACAAAAGGTCCTGCTGGCCCCACGCAGAACCCTGATGGGCCGGAGGTTGCCCACCGCTGTTAGGGCTGGTTGTGGGTCTGGGTGGTTTAAAGTGTGTCGTGTCCAAGTAGAGCCACCCGGGTGGCATGTGCCCTGGGCCGGGCTTGGTTTGTAGCTTTCCAAAGGGGAGGGCGTGTTACAGCCTCCCGGGAAGGCAGGGCCTGTACCAACAGGTACGCTCTGATGCCGTGTCTGTGCCCTCCAGTCTGGGTGCTTGAGGTTGAGCACCAAGAAGACAGGGCACGGAGACTGTGAGCAGGGGCGGAGAGGGGCACCAGCCTGGGGAGCTGGCCAGTTCTTGGCTGGTGTGTCGTCCTGAAATGATGCAGGACGAGGCAGCATCCTGCCTCGAACTAGGGCTCATCAGATGAAATGAATAGGCAGCAGGTTTAAAACAAACAAAAGGAAGCTTTTCTTCTCCCAGCACACAGTCAACCTGTGGAACTCCTTGCCAGAGGATGTTGTGAAGACCAGGACTTTAACAGGGTTCAAGAAAGAGCTAGATAAATTCATGGAGGTTACCGTCAGCACTTATTAGCCAGGATGGGTAGGAATGTTGTCCCTAGCCTCTGTGTCAGGGGCTGGAAATGGGTAACAGTATTTGATTACCTGTTCTGTTCACTCTCTCTGGGGCATCTGGCATTGGCCACTGTGGGCAGACAGGACACTGGGTTAGATGGACCTTTGGTCTGACCCAGTCTGGCTGTTCTTATCCTATCTACGAACTGGGGGTGTAAAAAAGCTAACTGTGTGACCACTAAACATCCTAGTGGTTACACGCTGCGGGCTCTATATGGCAGAGCCCGCAGCGCCGCCTCCTCAGTAGGGAGGGAACCATGTGTAATTGCGGGGGGGAGGGCGATGCCTCCGCTCCCAGGGAACCACGTGTAATCGGGAGGGGAGGGGTGGGGGAGCCGAGGCTGTTCTGGCCAGCCGTCACAGTAGCTCCTGCCTGTGGTGGGACCCGTGGGGCTGAAACAACCCCCTGCTCGGGGCAGGTGGGAGGCTGCTCCAGCCCCTCCTGGTGACCTGGTTAACTTTTCACATCCCTGCTTCAAGTTCTCGCCTCCCTTCGGCCTGCGCTGCCAACTCGTTCCGTTCCCACACACCTTTGTGGCTTCCATGGCGTGCGTGGCAGGCATTCCCCAGAAACCTCCCTCTCGGGAGCCACCTTCAAATGCCGCCTTAACATGCCTTCGCCCTGCCTCCTTCCAAACCGTGGCCACAGGGAAGCTGGCGTGTGCAGGGACAGGTGCCTGGCATGCTGACCAATGTCTCATTTGTTCCTGTGTTCCCCCGTCCAGTTGGGTGTCGCCCGCTGCCGTCTCTCGCCTTAGATGATAAGCCCCTTGGGGAGGCGCGGTCTGTTCTGTTTGTGCAGCGCCTAGCGCCGCGGGGCTGTGGCCCAGGGCCGTGGCTGCTGGGAGCCGCCAGAACACAAATAGTAATGCAGTCCAGCAACGCAGGCCTCCCAAAACCATTCACCGGGGGATGCTATTGATGTTTGCCAGCATCTCTGCATTTCAATGCCATCAGCATTCCAGAGTGTCACTGTGTTGCTGCCTCTTTGCCCGGCTAACGTTGCCTCTCTGGTTTCTCCCCCCCTCCCAGGATTCCACCTGAGCGGGACAGTCACGGAGCCGGCCACGGCCACCGAACCAGAGATGACCTACAAAGTCGCCATCAGCTTTGACCGCTGCAAGATCACTTCCGTGACGTGCGGTTGCGGGAACAAGGACATTTTCTATTGCGCGCACGTGGTGGCCCTGTCGCTGTACCGGATCCGCAAGCCAGAGCAGGTCAAACTTCGTCTTCCCATCTCAGAGACCCTTTTCCAGATGAACAGGGACCAGCTGCAGAAGTTTGTTCAGTATTTAATCACGGAGCACCACACCGAGGTCCTGCCGACGGCCCAGAAGCTGGCTGACGACATCCTCTCCTCCAACTCGGAGATCAACCAAACACACGGTAACTCCTATGGCTTGTCGGGTGATTTGCGGTGCCACCTGCAGCTCGCACGAGGGCGGGGGTGGCCTTTGTTAGTGCCTGGCCTGTCAGCTGCTGCCCAGAGCGAGACAAAGGGGCACGCGTGAAATTGACGTGCAGGCACGTGAGATAGGAACGCATGGGCGTGGGGCACTTTGGATCTGCTTTGCTCTCTGTGGCTGGCTGCGGGTCTTTATTCATTGACCAGCGGGTCGCACAGGCAAGGTGCAACTCAGGGCTGCGGACAATGTGCGGTAAATAGCGCAGATCCAAGGGGGCGGAGAGCGCTCAAGGCGGGGGAGGGCTGCATGTGGGCGTCTCCTGTAAGGAGGCCTGTGGTGTTCTGAGGTGCCTGCTGTCCAGTTGTAGCTGCTGAACCAGACCAGTTCTGCAGCATTATTAGCACGCAAGGCGCGCCGGAAGCCACCAGCCACGCTCAGCCGTCAATGGAGTTATATGGAAAATGCATCTTGAGCAGCAAGGCCTAAGCCAAGGAACCTAGGACAGTCTGCGGCCTGCACCACAAGGGGTTCTGTGTCCAAGGGCCTGACGCCAGAGAGGCTGCCCGTGGCTGACGCTGGAAGAAATCTAAAGTGGGCCGAGCCTGTTTTCCCTCTAGCACCCTGCTAGAACCTGGGCTAGCTTAAGGCAATCTCTCCGCCTGTTCTTGAAGCTGGGTGGTTTAAAAATGTCCCCGTTTTTTAAAACTCACCCGCCTCTTTGGGAAGTTGATTCAGTTCCCCTGAAAGTTCCAGCCTATGGCTACACTTCATCCAGGATGGGCAAAATCTGGGAGCCCCAGCTACGGGGGCCATGTGTTCTCTGCATGCTGGGGGGAGGACGGAGGAGTTCTGCACGTTGCCCAGCACAATCTCGCAGCTCCCATTGGCCAGAAGCCAGTCAATAGGAGCTGCGTGGGCTAAGTCCCTCCCCCGCCCCGGCTCACGACACGCAGAGAGTACATGATACCACAGCCGGCTGCTCTGAGCAGCATGTGAGGGTGGGGCAGGCAGGGAGCCCGCCTGAGGGTCCATCTGCTGCTGGCCCAAAACCGCCTAGGTAAGCGCCTCCCGGCCAGAGCCTGCCTCTGGCTTCCCAACTGCCCCTTCCTCTGCCCCAGGTCACAACCCAAACACCCTGCACCTCCGCTCCTGTACCCAGACCCCGCACCCCAAACCCTACTCCAGCTCCAACCCCCTCCCAGACCCCGCACCCCTCCTGCACCCCCGTCCCCTACTCTGAGCTCCGTTCTGCACCCAACCTCCTCCAAGACCCTGCAGCCCCTCCTGTACCCTTGCCCCAGGTCACAGCTCCCTCCCACACCCCTCCTCCAGATCTGCTTTTCCCCCCCTTCCCACACCCTACGCGTCCTCTTGCACTCCAATCCCCTGCTCCAGGTCACAACCCCCTCCTTCACCCAACCTCCATCCCAGACCCCACACCCCTCCTGCACCCCCGTCCCCTACTCTGAGCTCCCTTCTGCACCCAACCTCCATCCCAGACCCCACACCCCTCCTGCACCCCCGTCTGCTACTCGGAGCTCCCTTCTGCACCCAACCTCCATCCCAGACCCCACACACCCTCCATTACTATCATGGAAGAGTGCGGCCCTCGAGCACTTACCAAATCTGGGAGTGGCCCCCATCAAAAAGTATTGCCCCCCCCCCCCCCCCCCCCCCCCCCGCTTTGAATGGTACTTTTAGGACGTATTTCCTAGTCTCCCCCTCCCCCCGTCCCCATTTATTCCTGGTTTCGTCCAGCCGAAACCCTCCAGGTGCCGAGATGTAGCCCTTTTCGTGGCCTGAGTCGGGAGGCTTTCAGCACGTTTAGCCTCCTCACACTGAGGTTATGGTAGGGGAGGGCAAATACCAGCCCGCGGGCCGGATCTGGCGCTCTAGGGTTAGCCCCTGGCGGGCCGCCGCCTCTGTATTTACCTGCACAGCTGCAGAGCCCGGTGGTCGCAGCTCCCATTGGGCGTGGATCGCCGTGCCTGGCCAATGGGAGATGCGGGACACGGTGTCCTGGTCCATGCTGCATCCTGCTGCTCCCATTGGCTGGGAACGGCAAGCGCCTGCTGCCAGGCAGGTAGCTATGGTGGCCGGGGGCCCACCGGGGACTAACCCTGGCATACTGCTGGGTCATTGCCCACCCGGGGGTGACAGCATCTTCAGGAAGGAGCTTCCCTGACATCCCGTGTCTGTACAGAGCGAACCTTTAAACACCAGATCAGTATTAGATCGTCCACAGCTAGCCTCGCTCAGACAAGGCGGCTTTTTCCAGATGTGCACGGCTTGGCCAGATCACTTCCTGTGGCCAACCACTCCAATTGACACTTCCTAACAGGCCTTCCTCTGAGCTATAAAGCCTGCAGCATTGAGAGCCAGGCGGGGGCAGCGTCGGCCAGTGGTCAGTGCACGCCGTTGGGAATTGGGGGTGTTCCAACTGGCTGGGGAAGTGTAGGCCAGTCTCAGAAACAGGGATGTTAAATTTACTTGAATCGACGAGTCGATGGATTTTCCATCACCTAGTCGATAAGCGGGGGAGTCGGTAAGCGGTCTCAGGAGCTAACCCCACTGCAGCTCTGCCTTTTAAATGTATCAAGAACCTATCAGCTCTTGATACATTTAAAAGGCTAAAGCGTAGCAGGGGGGAGCCAGGAATCAGCTGTCCCAACGCGTGCCGGATCCCCCCCACTGCGCTTCTGATTTTTAAATATATTAAGAGCTGTCAGGCTCTTACTACATTTAAAAAAGCAGAGGCGCAGCATCTGGGACTGGGGAAGCAACTAATCACTTATCTCTCTACTCGGAAACTCGGTTGCGTGGGATCCTGCTGCCCCATTTTTAATGAGAGCAGCCAAGGGGGCCCCTCCTCACCCCTTCCGCCCCTCCTGTCTGGTTCCCTGGCCAGGCGGCGGCTCGAGGGAACTTTGCACAGAGCAAGGGCTCCGCAGGAGAGTGTCTCGCCCTCGGAACCCAGCCGAGTTCTGAGTCTTCGCTGGAAGTTGTGACAAGGTGACCACGGAGGCTTTCGTTATGAGCCTGTGCCCGTAGGCGGAGTCTGCGAGGCTCGCGCTAAAGGTCAGTGCCACCCCCGGCCGTGGCACGACACAGGGGTGGCTGCCGTTAACGCGCCGATCAGCCACGGCCTCTCGTCTGTTCTCCTTGGCAGTCAGCTGCGGGCAGTCACTGGGCGGGTGGTGGCGGGAGAGCTGTTAAAAGGGGCGGGCGGGGCGGGCGGTGGTGGGAGAGCTGTTAAAAGGGGCGGGTGGGGCAGGCGGTGGCCATTTTTGCTGCAGTACAAACTAGGGATATAAGCGACCAGTCGAGTAGTCAGCTACCCGACAAGCGGGGGGAGCAGGAGCCGGTGTTGGGGGGAGCTGGCTTAAAAGCCGGTTTCCCCCCCCCCGCACTGTCTCTGTAGGGTTGGGCGGGCCGGGGAGGCAGAGCCGCAGCGGTCCCGGTGCCGGCATGAGCTGGTTCACTACATTTAGGGGGGTTAGCTCCCGGGAGCAGTGCGAGCTGGGACTGAACACACCGCCCCTGGGATCGCTGCAACCTGGCGGGCTCTTACTACAAAGTGCAGAGCTGCAGCAGGAGCGCCCCCCTTATCGACTAATCAAGTAGTTAGTTAATTGATTAGGTAATGAATTGATACTTAACATCCCTAGTACAAACTGCAGGCAGGTTGAGTCTTGCCCACCGATCACTCCCGCTAGCGGGGCACCCTCTGCAGTCTCTTTGTGCTCAGTATTTTCACATGTGGCCGATTCTGCCGGCTTTGTCAAAGAAATGTGGGGGCTGTCATGTGGCCCTGGGGAGCGCAGGCCCCTGGCTTCCCAGAGGTAGGAGATCGCTCTGCAGCTCCCACCCCTGCCTGCACCCAACCCTGCCACAGCACAAGCACCAAGCCGGCTCCCAGACACCCCTGGGCCCTCCCCCTCAGGGCGAGTTGCAACCAGGCCAGCTCAGCCTGGCGGGGGGCCCAGTGGAGGGACTCTAGGTGGGGGCTGAGAGGGTTCTGTATGGGGCAATCTGGGTGCAGGCAGCTCGGTGGGGGGGATCCGGGTGGGGGGGATCTGACTGCACGGGGGCTTGTTGGGGGTTCCGAGTGCAACAGTGATGGGATGGTGTGGGGGCAGGGGGTCCATGTGAAGGTGGTTGGGTTCTGGGGGGGGGGGGGGGGAGGTGAGAACTTGGCAGAGGGTCTGGGTGTGGGAGGCTCAGTGGTGGGGTCCAGATGCTAAGGGGGTCAGTGGGGTGCAGACCCAGGTGCATCTGGCTGGGGCTTGGTGGGGAGGGCCTAGAGGTGCAGGTGGCTCATCGTGGTGGTCCAGGCACTGGCGGGGGAGGGGTTCTGCATTGGGGGGGAGGCTGAGTCTGGGTAGGAGGGGGTCTGGCTGCATAGAAGTTGAGTGGATGGGGGAGGAGCTCCCTGTACAGTGATCCCTCCCCCTGCAGCTCTGCAGTGGTGGGTTCAGGAAGTGGGGGAAGGGAGTTTGCAAAGCTTCCTGCAGCTGAGTGAGAAATCTGGGTGAGGGTCTGATCTAGCACCATATGCTCTTCAGGGGAAGCGGAAGTACCATCCTTCCCAGCCATGACTGGCAGCTGAGCTCGGCATAGGGTGGGAGCCACCAATTGGCTGTTCCTTAGTCCCACCCTGTGCCCCATAGTGATTTTCCTCTCTGCCAGCTGCTCTGAGCACCCAAAACAAACCGTTGCAGAAGGTCGCACGATCGCTGTTGTGGCTTCCCCATCAGAAAGTCATTTTTCTGCAGGGGAGCAAAGAAGTCTGTGGGGGACATAAATTCTGTGCATGCTCAGTGGCTCAGAATTCCGCCAGGAATAAAGTTTGTTCCAAGTACAAGGGTGTTGCGGGAGAAGGCTGTGAAACAACGATGTCGGATTCCTTCTGACAGTGAAGGGGCTCGGATGCCGTGGTAGGAGATGGTGCCCAGAGGGTTTTGGATAGCAGCAGTGGAATACTGGAAATACTGGTCAGTTTTCACTACTGTGGCATAACAAAAGGTTTGAGCAGCAGCAGACGCACCGGCTGTTAAGTCAGGCTGCAGACTCAGGAAGGCAGCTCTGGGTGGGTTTCTGCTTGGCTCCCATTGGGAAGCTAGTTCTGAAAAAGCTTTGGAGGGTCGTTGTTGCTTATCCTCTGAACCCGAGCACCCAGTGTGAGGCTGTGACCAGAGACGCTAACGTGAACCTGGAACGCAGACACGGGAACCTTGAGTCGGAGCCGAGTGTCTGCGTTCCAGGTTCACGTTGCAGTTCTACACAGCGAACCCTCGACCCTCTCTAGGATCCTGGGCCCTGTGCTGGTGGCCTCAAAAAAGAAGTTGATAAATGAAGAGGGGTCGGAGAAGAGCCGCGAGAATGATCCAAGGGTTAGCAAACCCGTCTAGTAAAGACAGACACAACACACGGGCTACGTCTACATTGGCATGATTTTGCGCAAATATTCTTTAATGCAAGAGTTCTTGCGTTAAAGTATTTGCGCAAGAGAGCGTCTACACTGGCATGTGCCTTTGCGCAAGAGATGTGCTTTTGCGCAAGAGCATCCCTGCCAGTGTAGACGCTCTCTTGTGCAAGAAAGCTCTGATGGCCATTTTAGCCATCGGGCTTTCTTGGGCAAGAAATTCATGTTGCCTGTCTACACTGGCCTCTTGCGCAAGAACAGTTGCGCAAGTGGGCTTATTCCTGAGCGGGAGCATCAGAGTTCTTGCACAAGAAGCCCTGATTTCACACATTAGAACATCAGTGTTCTTGCGCAAGAACTCCCCGCCAGTGTAGACAGGCAGCAAGTTTTTGCGCAAAAGCGGCCGCTTAGGTGCAAGATCACTCCAATGTAGACACAGCCACTCAGTCTGCCAGCTTCACAAAGAGAGGAGCCAGGAGGTGTCTCGAGTAGAGTCTGGAATTACATAGCAAACAAATATTTACTAACGGGGCTCTTCAGTCCAGCAGGGAAAGGTCTGACACCAATCCAGTGGGTGGGAGCGGAAGCGAAGCAAACGCAGACGGGGAATAGGGCATCGGTTTTAATGTAATTAACCACCGGAATAGTGCGCCGCGGCCCAGGTGGATTCTCCATTGCGGACGAGTTTTCAGCCACGCCTGGCTGGGTTTCTCAAAGCTCTGCTCTAGGCGCTGTGGCGGGGCAGGGCTCTGGCTTGTCCACGAGGCCAGACACGGTCACAGCTGACACTGGTGGCCTTGCAGTCTTGGAACCGATAGGGAGGGATGTAAAATCCTGTATAACACGTTAACTGGTTACACTGCATGTGTGACCAGCTCAGTGGCCCGCTGTGGCATGCCACAGGCGGGGGGGCTGCTGGAGTAGCCCCCCACCCACGGTGCAGTGGGACTGGCCAGACTGGAACATCCCCTGCCTGTGGGCAGCTGTGGCAGGGAGCTGCTCCAGCCAGGTGCCGGTTAACCAGTTACCCCATAAGCATGCCGGTACGGCAAATGCTTACTGAGTAAGCAGTTAACCCTTTCCATGCCTATCACTAAGCCCCTCCATGCCCAGCATGCGTTGTCGGCAGCCCCGCAGGACAGCGCCTTCCCCACCGTGAGCAAGGGGATTCTTCAGGCCTGCTGGCAGGCCGGGATTTGGATCAGCACGTGCTGGTGGGCGTGACTGGGCCGGCGGCAGCGCTAGGTGGCTTGTGCAGGTCTTTCCCAGGATGACTCCCAGGCTCGCAGTGGCCCTTGCTCAGAGCTCTCCCTCCTGGGGCTTCTGCGCCAGGTGTAAGCATCTCACCCAGGCCCACAAGCCTCGCCTGGGGGCGGGGAGGCGGAGGGTGAACGTTTCCAGCCTCTCTCCGTGTCCGTCTCGCTGGCGGTACGGAGCCGGGCGCTAGGAGGGGGCAGTGGGACGCGTCTGGGCCTGGAACGTTGCAGTTCTACATAGCCGTCCCTCGAGCCATCTGCCAGCTCAGGCTGTGTGGGGGGGCGGACCCTCCCAGGCTGTGTGTGTGTGGGGGGGGGACCCTCTCCTACCCACCCTCTTCCACCCACCCATGTGGAACTGGTCCCTGGAGCTTCCTCAAGCAAGCCCTGCTTTCGGGGCTTGTTACCCGCCCTGTTTAAACCTGGTTCCAGCTGACAGCTCCAGCGGCTGCCCCGTCAGGCCACTATGGGTAGGAGGGACACTTGCGGGACCTCCTGCTATGACAGGGGTGGGCAATCATTTTTGATGGGGGGGGGGGCACTCCAAGAATTTGGAAAGTGGTCGAGGGCCGCACTCTTCCATGATATTGATGGAGGAGGTGCAGAGTCTGGGATGGAGGTGGGGTGCAGAAGGGAGCTTGGGGTAAGGGAGGGAGTTTGGGTGAAGGAGGCAGCTGGGACCTGAAGCACTGGTCTGGGGCATAGGGGGTGTGTGTTGTGAGCTAGGCCAGGAGGGGACTGTGATCTGGGGCAGGGGTTTGGGGTGCAGGTATGTGGAGTAGGGGACAGAAGGTTGGGGAAGGGAGGGACTGGGGTGCCAGAGGCAGGCTCTGCCAGGAGACTTACCAGCCAGCAACCGTTCCTGAATCAGCCAGCCTGCCTGCTTCCCCCCCCCGCCCCCCCCAGGCTGCAGCCATTTGCTCTGGAGCCCCTTGTGCTTCATGGCTGCCTGTTATTGAAGCAGGCAGCTCCCATTGACCAGCTTCTGGCCAGAAACCAGCCAATGGGATTGTGCTGGGGGCGGGAGCAGCTCCTGACCTTCCGCCGTCCCCCTCCGGACTCACAGTTTTTAAAGAAACACCACCCTGCAGCTGCGTTTCTGAGCAGCGTATGGGTGAGGCGAGGCAAGAGGGGAGCCTGCCTGGGGCTCCCTGCAGCATCAGCGGGCTGGATCTGGTGACTTGGTGGGCCGGATCCAGCCCACGGGCCTTATTTTGCCCAGACCTGTGCTATGACTTGTTACTGTTTCCTGTGTGTGCGCCGTGTCCCTCCCCTGAATGCCAGACTTCCTCCGGAAAACCTCATCTGATCTCAGTTAGTTTAAAAAAAGAGAGGGGAGGGTTGAGAGGCCGATCAGAGGGCAATGACCTTCCATGCCTCCACCTCTCTGCTCTTTTTAGCTCGTGTTATAGGTCATCTGCCTTCTTGGTGCCTGCTTCTTCCCCGGGTGGCTCTCCTTCACGTCTGGTTTCTCTCCCAACGTCAGAAACATGGCCAGCGGCTTTCCGTAGCGTCCCGTGTGCAGTCATGAGACATTCCTCACGGATGTCTGCCGGGCCTCGGGGCAGGCCGTGACTCAGCTGGCTTTGAGAGCTGCTTCAGGATTTCTCCCGGAGCTGTCATCCTAGGGCAAGGGCTCCAGGACACTTCAATCTCCCTCAAAGCTTCCCAACAGTCCAGGGTTGGCGGAGAAGCCCTGAAGCCGAGCACCCAAGACGGGAATGGAGACTCTTCGCTGCGTTTTAGTGCCGCTCTCACAGCAGCTGCCTTGTGGGTCTGTTGGGCTGGCGAAGGTGCGGCCTTCCAGGTTTAAAAAAATCCACCTCTTCTCCTCCTCATTTCACCTATGTTCTTTCATTTGCCCCCCTCCCTGTTTCCAAGCACTTGCCTATTAAATCTCTCCCGCCCCAGGTTCTGATGTGGCCAGGCCCCTTCAAATGGCTCCCTCGAGTTCTGATGGGCTGTAACTGTTGAGTTGCGACTTGTGCAAAGAGAAGGAAGGAAGGAGGCAGGGGCTGAGATTTGCTGCAGTCCTTCGCCTTCTGCAGAACACTCAGGCCAGCCCACATGTGGCTTTGAGACCCTCTGACTCTACAGAGATAAGGGCTGTTTAAATCCCTAGACGAATACCGGCTGAACTTCTCTAGTCCGGCATCCTCAGGATCAGTCCGGTGCCGGACCAGAGAATTTGCCAAACCGTAGCAGGTCGGTGTTGCCTAGCAGCATTTACCAACACTGCCACGGCTTGCTGGGCTCTTAGAGACATTTTGGGGTGAATTAGAGCGAAGTAACAGCACAGAACACTGCGAGCCAGGCCTGGGGGCTGTAAACAAACTTTCTGGGACCACGGGAAACTTGGCCACGCCATGATACATGGACACCCGGCAAACTAACATCATGCCGGACCATGGAGGTTGCCGGATCAGAGAGTGCCAGACTAGAGAGGTTCAACCTGTATCTTTGCGAGTGGGGGAGGGGAAACCAGCAAGAAGCACCGTGGATCTTGGGGGTCCCAAAAGCAGTACCAGTGAGCCCCACACCTGTTCGATCTGTGATGCGTAGCGCTCCCATCTCGGCCTCCCTGATGCCATGCCTGCTGCTTTAGCAAAGGGCAGGACACATCACCACCCTACGTGCTCCTCCCTGCCCTGCCCCGCCCCGCCCCACCCAGTCTAGGGCCCCTGTGCTCTCCCTGCCCCTTTTTGCCCCACCTAGCCAGGCTCTCCTAGGCAGCTGCTGCGCTACAGGGGCAGCATCCCAGTGGCTGGAAGAGGCTCTGGCCCTTCTGCTCCCCACTCAGGCTGGCTGCCTCCCCGTATGGGGGCGCAAGCTAAAGGGAAGGTTGTGTGTCCATCCCACATGCCTCGTGCCTGCCTACCCACAGCGCAGAACCCTGGCCCCTCCCCATCCCACGTTACCCCCAGGAGGGAGGGTGACTCAGCACCCGCACCCGCCCCCCAAAGCATTGCCGCTGCTGAGGCCTTTCTGTCTTTCCCACCTCTGATCCTCTCGGGGTGAAGGGCTGCCCGCCCCCTGAGCCCATTGGGGAGCACCAGCTTGGGAGAACTTGGCCAGGGCTAAGGCCCTGTGGCCATTGGAGACGAGCCAGGAAGTATCTGAATATTCCCTGGCGTTCTCCTCTTCTCCCCTCCACCTGCCACGCGAGCGACTCGCTGCCTTGCTCGCTCTGGTCACATGACTGCGTCCAGCTGTGCTCCGCATTCCGTCACAGATTTGGGGTTTCTCCAGCCCTTGCCACTGACTTCTGCTCGTCTCTTTCAACAGGAGGTTCGGCGTCCTTGATGCGCTAGGCCAGTGTTGGTTCCCATAAGGGGACGTCTGGACGTGGAGGGGAAATTCTTAAGCCCTGAGGCTGGAGGAATGTCAGGGCTGTTTGTCTGGTGGTAGTTGGACCAGTTTCATTTGCCGCTGTCCTTCCAAGGTGTGCGGATTGGGTTGCCCCCTTTCCACGTGAGATGCATGTGGTGGGTGAGGGGTTCCTTGCAGCTTGATCGTGTGGGAAATGGATCAAGCTTAGCTGAAAACGGGGTTAGACTAGGACGGTTACCATATAAGCAGTGTTTTAAGCAGATTTGAGGCCTGCTTTACCTGCCATGCCCTGCTAATTTGGAGTCCAGACACAGAACGATCCTTTGGTTTTATTTAGGTGACGGCATTCTACTGGCTAGGTTAATGCAGCGTTAAAATTGGCAACATACAATTGATGGTTCCTATCATTAATATTTAAACACCCACAGATACCATTATTTACTCATAAATGTTTATCTATTTCCCCAGTAGAATTGGGAACCTGTTATTTGCTCTTTCCGGTCGCGTGTGTAGGAGTCTGCTATTACAAACACCCTCCGTGAATCTTTTATATCAGTGCAACATAAATCCACAGGTAATCAGTAGATTGCCATTTTGAAGTGCAGGAACTGTGTGGCTATTCAACTCGAAACGTTGGATGTGAAAACTGGGAGGGGCGTTCTGGTGAAGGGGGACAGTCTCACAAAGTACACCGCGGGCGGTGGAGGGGGGAGGGAATCTGGCCATGCTACTCCTGACAGCTGGGTCATTCTAGTTTTCCCTGTTGTTAAACACTCACCTTGTTCATTGCTCTTGGGTTTCAACGTAAAAATCGGCCGGCCTCATTTTTCAGAGGCGCTGAGTGTCCACAGCTCCCAGCATTGTCACTTCCCACTCCTCACCACACCTGGCTTGTCCGTGTAGCCCTTCGATGGAAAGAGCCGTCGCAGGAGGTCAGTCTCGTCCCCATTTTGCAGGTGGGGAAACTGAGGCACAGAAAGGAAGCGACTTGCCCAAGGTCAACCAGAAGGATGGTAGCAGAGCTAGGAATTTAACCCAATATTTGGAGTCCAACCCAGTGTCCTGCCCACTCCTCTGCACTGCTTCCCTAGGAACCGGGGAATTGCCAGACTACATGAAAACAAACTCCATCTATCCAGGATATCGTCTCCACCAGTGGCTGGCACCAAATGCTCCAAATCAAGGCACAGGAACCCCACAGTAAGCCAGTGTAGGAACTTAGGCCCCTGCATTGGTCTCTCTGCATATTCTTGTCTGTCTTTGAGCTTGTTAAATACTTGGCCTCACTGATTTCCTGCAGCAATGAGTTCCACAGTTTCATTGTCCATTGTATGAAACAGTATTTCCTTTTATGAGTTTTAAACCTGTCATCTTTCACTTTCACTGACTTGTTCTTGTGCTAGGAGACACTGGTATCTCTGCTTGGGAATAAAAGCCCCCTGGCATGGCTGCAGCTGCCCTGGGCCGGTGGGGCTAAAAATTGCCATGTAGTCAGTCAGACGTGGGCTGGAGTCTGTCCTATAGCTTGGGGTCCAGCCAAAGCCTGAATGTCTCCTCAGCAATGTTTCAGCCCCCTGAATCATATGAGCCTAAGTCAGCTGAGCCAAAGCCGGATTTTATCCCCATGTAGATATGCCCATTAAGAGCAATGAGTGCTCAGAACATTTCAAGCCGGGCCATGAGAGGACAGTATAGCCCAGTGGTTAGATGGGGGGGGGCAGCTTCAGGTCCATGCCCTGCCTCAGACTCCCTGTATGACCCTGAGCACATCACTTAGTCCCTCTGTGAAACGGGGGAGCAACCCTTCTCTACCACCCAGGCCTAAGACAGGCAGGTCCTGGCTCCCTGCCTCTGGATAATCACAACAGCCTCTCTCCCCCCTTTGTTAGTGGGGTAACGGCGCTTGCCAGGAATAGACACAAAGGATCTTTAAACTCCAGCCTGTTGTTGACCCAAAGGGGTCTCAATCCCTTGGGCCTATTCCAAAGCCGCAGGTGAATTTGGCCCTTCGTGTCAGTGGACGCAGGACCTGCCTGCTGTCTCCATTTTCGCCACACGGGCGCTTTTGGACTTCGCCTGCGCCGGTTCCTTTCCTTTCCGCTGGTTTAGACGCGGCCCCGGTCATACTGTTCTGTCGCTTGTCGATCGTGCGGCTGAGGAAATGGCAGTCAGCGCCCCCCTCTGGCAGGGCACGGGGTGTGCCGAGGGCTCGGCCGGAAAGTCCCGCACCCAGGGAATTAGCAAGAGTCAAATGACGTGTAAAAAGACAGGGCACGGCAGCTTATCGGGTCGAGGGTGTGCCGCGTCTCCTCAGACGGGCAGAGGGGCTTGGGTGTGCTCCCTTCCCCTCAGAAGCAGTTACCCAGCTCCGGCGGAAGCGTTCGCTTTGGCTTTCGTTAGAGGGGCGGATTTCGATGTGTTGGCTTAGCAGCGGTTTCTCGGAGTTGCCTGCGCGCCGCGCCAGTCAGGGCGGGATCCGTGGCACGGCGGAGGAGCTGTCCGTATGGCGTGCCGGGCGGGGGGGGAACCTTCCGGAAATTCTCCCTGCCTCAGCGAGGGCCGGGAAGGTGACAGCAGCCTTTCCTAGCCAGCTCGTGGTGCCGGTCAAGAGGTGCCCTCCGGGCCGCGTCCCAACGCTGTGGTTGCTGCTTTCCCTCGGCGGCCCGTGCGGCGCCCGGCCTGGCCGGCACAGCCCCCCGTGCTCGCTCGAGGGCAGTGATAAGCACGAGAGAAGTAGGTGAAAGTTCAGCGGAGCAGGCTCCGGTCATTGTGATTTTTCACCATCACTGTTTTTCCCTGTTGAATTTCTGTGGGGCCCTGTTGTCCCCCCAGAACCAAACCCCGTCTGGCCCAGGGAGGCGGAGGGCTTTGTTTCAAGTCGAGCATCCAGCCGCCGAGAGGCTGCGTAGCGGCATTGTGCGGGGCTCACAAAGCCGCCTTTGAAGAAGGGGGAAGGCTTGACACGACTCCGTGTTTGTGGTGCGCGCACGCTGACAGCGGCTCCGCGATGCAAAATGGTTTTTAATTTACCAGGCGGTCCGCGCCACCGAGGGCTTCTGAATACATTTCACTGGCTGCTCGACAGGCACAAGCTGCATTTTATCTAGCGGCTGCTGAGAAAAATTATCCCGTCCGCTGGGTCTTTCATCTCCACGCGGCACTCCTTTGGGCTTGGCACGGGATGGCTCCGGTGCTAGTACGGTAGCTTCCCTGCAAACGGCCCACCGCGGCACCAGGCATTCCCGCTATGCCGCTGTTCTACACCCGCCCCAGGCCTGTCGCCGCGGTAGCACCAGCCTGCAAAGCAAGGGGTGTTCATTGGTGCTGGGTGTTAACACAGCAAACCAGGAGGAGCTGAATAGGAACAAGCGGGATGTGAAGGGAACACCCGACCTTCCTCTTTCTTTGTCCAAGATGCTCAGAATGTCCCCCTTGGAAATATCCTGTTTGAGAAATGACTCCGGCCCAGCAGAGCACACACGGACATTGCGGCCCGTCGTGAGCATGGGGGCTGCTTCTCTGAGGAAGGCTTGGAGCAGCGGTTCCCAAACTTTTCAGCATCACGCCCCCTTTTCGATTTTTGAGAAACCCTCACCTCCTCCCCCCTCCCACCCCCCCCGCAGCAGCAAAACTTGTTGAGGAGAAGAAAAAAAAAAAAAAGGAACTGACCAGGGCCGAAAAACAAAAAACTTGAGGGGGGGGGGAGTTGACAGGAGGGGGACTGTCGCCTCGGGCCCCGCCTGGAATTTCTTCACACCCCCCAGTTGGGAACCCATGGCAAGAGTCAGAATCGCAGCTTAGCGAGCGTGTCGGTATCTGCTTCATATTTAAAAGAAACCAGACGCGCGCCGTATCTTCTCTGGCTTGGCTGAGGGGCATGTGGGTGGTTTTATCCCTCTCCTGAGCCGGTTTGGTTTGTCACCTCGGGCCCTGATCCTGTCAGGGGCTCCCACAAGACTCCCCCGGCTCTCATTGCACAACCAGGGCGCTGCAGTGTGAACTCCTCGTGGGGAGCTGCCATAACTCACCCTGACCCTCGCCAGATCCTTTGGCTTCGCCCTGGGTCCGTTCTCACCTTTCAGTCCCTTGGAACAGCAACGTGAGGCCCCAGGAAGTTCGCTTCCCCCCCTCATCGGGGGCCTGCTTGCGCCCCCGGCCTAGCTTGCCGACAGAAAGGGAGTACCAGGCGTTGGCTGAGACGTTCTCAACGCCAGCCGGGCCTGCAGAGGGTTCGGTGCTCGCTTCTCTCTGGGCTAACGGACTCGGGTTTACGCCTCAGACCGGCAGGCAGCCTCAGGACGCGCGTGAGGGGAGAGTGCCCGGGTCTGCTGCTGTAAACGCGATCGCCTCCCTCCCCCCAGGTGCACCGGACCCCACCGCCGGGGCCAGCATCGACGACGAGAACTGCTGGCATTTGGACGAGGAGCAAGTGCGCGAGCAAGTGAAGCTTTTCCTGTCGCAGGGAGGGTACTACGGCTCCGGCAAGCAGCTCAACTCCATGTTCGCCAAGGTGAGCGGCCGGCTCCTCGGCACCCTCCGAAATCCTCTGCCCTTCCCCGCGCGCAGCTCCTCCGCCTCGGGCAGCCGGCTCACCGCGGGGCCTCCCCCCGGCCCAGTCGGGGGTCTGAGCTTTCAGCGGCGCCGCTCCCATCGACTCTGCGCCGGCGGGGTGACGCTTGGGCAAGTCACGGTCCTGGGGGGCCGACACGGGGTGCCAAGCACAGGGCCTCTCACACGTCCATGTCTAACACATGATGACATGGCCCCTGGGGACGGAGGGGGCCGGAGCCTGAGCCTGCCTGAGCCCCCCTGGAAGTGGGGGCCAAACTCAACGCCCAAGGGCTTCACCTCAGGCACTGGAGCTCGGGCTGCAGCTGCGGGCGCTGGGAATTGGGCTTTGGCCCCAGGCGCCATCCCTGGCAGCACCGGTCACCACCTGTTTGCCCCACACAGGGCAGAGACCGTGACAGCCAGGGGAGGCGGCCCCACCCTCAGCCCCAGCCTAGCCTGCCCTCCAACCTGCTGTGGGTGGCCAGGCCCAATCCACATCCTTCTGCAGCCCTGCCCCGAACTGCCCTGATCCTGCCGCTGCTGCCCAGCCCCAGCCCTAATGGTGCTGTGGCCATGCGGACCCAGCTCCCGTGGCGCTTGTGGCCGGGGCGGCCTGTCCCTGACCCAGCCCGGGTCCAGCTGCAGCCATGGCTGCACGACCCTGCTGTGACGCCAATCCTGCCGTGGCACGGCCTTGGCCCGTGGCGTGGTGGCCCGCCCCGGCCCTGCCCCCGCCACGTTTGGGGCAGCCCAGGCGTGGAGCGGCCAGGGCTGGGAAAGGTGCCGTCCCCCCATCCCAGGTGCTGCTGCATGGACAGATTGCTCGGGGGGCGGGGGTCTTCTCTCCTTGCAGTAACCGTGGAGCAGCCTCCTAACCCCCAAACCCGGCCTCACCCCCGAGTCTGTCCCCCCAGCTGGAGCCCTCACAGCCCTGCCCCAGCCCTGAGCCCGCTCCCACACTCAGAACCCCTTGGCCCTACCCCTGCCACCTGAGTTTTGTTACGTGCCCCAATACGAAGGCGACGCGTCACACGGCCCCTCCGTGTTGCACGGCCCCTCCGCATCGGTGCACACGATATTCACTCCGCTCAGGCTGGGGAAGATTAGCAGGAACACGGAACGACCCAGGTGGGGATTGCGACCTGCAGGTGGAGAACGGCCGGGCTCGAGGCAGCCGGGCAGCAGCTTCCTACCCGGCACACGACTGGGATCCCGCTGGGGGGAGGAGGGTGCGTCTCCAACCCCCTCCTCTCCAGCTGGCCCCTCCCGTCTCTCCCTAGAGGCCTTTTCCCGACCTCTCCCCCCCCGCCGCAGGTGCGCGAGATGTTGCGGATGCGCGATTCCAACGGCGCCCGGATGCTGACGCTCATCACGGAGCAGTTCATGGCGGACCCCCGGCTCGCGCTGTGGAGGCAGCAGGGGACGGGCATGACGGACAAGTGCCGGCAGCTGTGGGACGAGCTGGGTAAGGTTCCCGGGGTGGTGGGGCGGGGCGGAGTGGCCTGCGCGCCGTAGGCACCTGCGGGCATCCTGAGGGGGCTGCGCAAGGCGGCACGGGCCTGGCGGCGGGGGAGGAGGGTTCGATCCCCCTGCTTTGCCTTCGGCAGAGACGCCGACTTAGAGGTCCAGGGAGCGGCTGGGCTCAGTGGACTTGGGGTGGTCTGCGCCGTGTGTTGCCGTAGGCTGGAAATAAGGTCCCCCGCTAACCCGAAGTGCAGGGAGGGAGGCGCGTCCGCAGCTTTGTCCAGGGGAGCAAAACCTTAACCCTTTGTCCAGGGGGAGTGGTGATGCTTTGGGGTTTAACCAGGGTGACTCGCTGCCCCCCTAGCCCCGTCTGCATTCATTGCGGGGGCGGGCTGGGGATTTTCCCCAGGCTAGGGGCAATGCCGATGCTCTGCTCCGGGGGCTGTCGCAAGCCCCCGCTCGTTCCCATGGCAGGCGAGCGGTTTACACACCCACCGCCATAACGCGCCAGCCCCTCTCTGGCCAGCTGCCGTGCTCCCCGGTCTGCTGCCTTGCGTGACAGCACGGCAGCCCCTCCACCAGCCTGCCCTGAGGCCCCCCCCCGTGGACCGGACACCAGGCCGCCATTCAGCTCACCACGCTCGAGGGCCACATGCAATAGAAGCAAGTGGAAGCCGCCGGTTACAAGTGAAGGAAAAACCTGCCCCGCAGCCTAGGGCCTGGGCAAGCTGCTTACATTGCCCCCCAGCCGCCAGCCCTCCCAGCGCTGCCCAGTCCAGAGGCGCTGCCCAGCCCAGGGGCGCTGCAGAGCAGGCGCTCGTGATTCATCCCAGACACTATGGACAGCGTCCAGGGGGAGCAAACGTGGCACCTTGCTGCGGTCCAGGGGGACCCTCCCAGGCTGAGAGAGGGTCTTGGAGCCCGGGGGGGAGGAAATCTGCACTTGTTTCTGCCCCAGCCCGGGTCACTTGAGACCCTGTGGGCTCTGCTTTGTGATGTAGCCATATGGAAGGGGAAGGAATTGCCGGGAGACTCCCAGTCGGGTCCTCTGGGCAGGAATTTCTCTCCACGGTCCGAGTCGAGCCACCGGATTGCAGCGGCAGAAAGCAGAGCAGGACAAACGGGCCGTGTCCGGCGTGGCAGGGGGCTCGCAGTGGGATGCCCCAGCGTGGTGAGGGGGGCCTGGCGCTGGTGTATTTCTCGGGGCTGGCGAAGGAGGGGAGGCACTACCAAGGCAAGGTCGGCGCGATAGCCGCTGAAATGCAAAGCAGTGCACGCTGGAAAGAAACGTCGGCACGCCCCCACAGCACGGCTGGATTCGCACGCAGGGAAAATGTAGGTCTCACTGGGGACGGCTCGGTGGACACCAGCACCCGTGGTCCGAAAAGCAGGCGCTGGGATGGGAAGGAGAAACACCAGGCTCGCCCTGAAGACAGCAGATCTTGCAGTGGTACCGTCGCTCCGGGGCACGGCCGTGTCCCCACCCAGGCACCTTCCGAAAGAGAGACGGTGGGAGCAGTGGGCGTCGGAGATTAGGGATGAAAATTGTCTGAGATGTGGCGAGACTGCCATATGGCGCGGTGAGGGGGGCGGGAAAGGAGACGTGCTGGAGGGAAGCCAAAAGCTGAGTGTTTGTACATTAGAGGCTGCTCTTTACTCATTCTCCTAAAACAGGAGCCAGGGGACTAGCCAGTGAAATTTAAAAGATAATAAATTGTAAGCGGATAAAAGGAAATGTGGTTTTAATGCAGTGCGGTTAACCTGTGGAACGCCTGGCTGCAAGGTCTGATTGTGATCCAGTAAGGTTTGGGGTAGGGTTTGCCACCTGTGAGACAGTGGGCCCTGTCTCCACTTGCACTTACCCCAGTGTTAGCAGCACTGCAATTCTACTGTGGCAGAGAATGACACACCTTCACCATAAAGACCTAAGATATTGTAAGATAGCAGCCCTGCACCTGTCTGATTGTTTAAGATGGGCTGCCGATCACCTGGCTTTGTGGTATGGAAGAGAAAACAGGCCCTTTAAAGATCACGTTTTTGGGCACATTTAATAGCAAATTCTTATTTGTACAAACACTCCTGACAGCCTTGTTCGTGCCTGGAAAAAGACCAGCCTTAAAATAGATTGTGGATTATGCTGGGTGAAAAGCGAGGGGCTTGGCTGGATTTCATAGTTGAAAAACCCCCTCAAAGGTCTAATTTGCTTGTATCTAGCCTGCAAACTGAGCGTGATTTAAAGGGCTGGGCGCTAAGCCAAACAAAAGCTCCGCTGTGGGGTTAGTCTGAGAGTTGTGGTGCTTTGCAGGGTTTGCACCAGTGGGTTAGGATTTAGGATTAAATCCCCATCATGAGAAATAGCAGACAGCTGAACTGCTGTCCAACCTTAATCTTCCTGGGGTGGGTGTGTTTACCCCACCCCAGTTTGTTTACAGCGGGGCGTTTCCCCGGGTCAGGCGGGGAGGGGTGTTGTAGGAAATAGGAGCCATTCTTTGATTTTTTTGGGGAGGGGGGTGACCTTATGTGATGGACCAGGCCGGGTCTGGGCACAGCTGAGGGCGTCTGCTCAGGGCGACTTGCTCAAATTCGGGGCTCCTTACAGCCCCCAGACTGGAGACCTTCCCAAATAGGCCACGAACCAGTCCCCCAGAGCGCTTCAGCTGCCTGCCCGAAGCCTCACGAGCAAAACCCCTCTGACACCCCAGCAATATCCGTGCCCCAGATGGCCCCGGGCCTCCTACACAGGTGAGGGGTTTTAGAGCCCAATCCCACCTTCCCCGAACAAGTTCTGTCCGGTTCCAAGAAACCAGCCACAGATCCCAGGTCAATTTACCCTCTGGATCTTACCCACAAATCACGCTGAGCCACTCCTTTAGAATCTAACATCTAAAGATTTATTACTACAAGAAAGAAAAGCATGAGAGTAAGGTTGTTAAAGTATCATACATTACATGCATCGAATCTCCCAGTTCTCGATGCAGGCTTGCAGCAGAGATGTTATAGCCGCTGGCTTAGAAGTCCTTGATGCACATCCTATGCCAGGATGTGTCCACAGTTCTTCCCGGCTCGTGAATCCCTGCGAGGCCGCATCTGGGGTCAGGAGCAGGTCTGGAGACCAAGATGGAGTCGGCCACATGGCCTATTTATATCCCCTCCTGGCTTCTTCCAAGCTGGAGACAGTCACATGGCCTCTGACTAGGTACCTAGATTCCTTCGTAGGTGGGTCTCTGGTACTTAAGAGACCTATTGTCCCTGGAGCCTTGCTAATTAGCATGTCCATAGGCTGAGCCCATTGCTCAACCACATGCAGAGAAACTTCCAGTCTCCATACAGAGTACATATTCATAACTCCACACTCAGACATTATACAGATATATGAAAATCATATACAGAATCAGTAGAAAGTAAGCTTTTGTTTGACACCTCACATGGCCCCCTTTGTACTACATTTGGGGCAAACACACCCCCATGGATGCAGCAGTGACCTGGCTGCTCCCCTCAAAATCCAATAAAGTGACCTCTTATCTATGGAACGTGAGTGCGTCTCCTCTCCAGGGAGGTGACTGAAGAGCTCTGGGCTGGAGGAAGCCCTACCCCCTTCCTCCTATTGCCGAAATCATTGTCTCGGGCCGTAGTGTAATCGTGACGGGCAGATTCTTTTCTCGTGCTGTTTCCAGCCACGGCCACGTGGAGGGTTGTGGGGCAGTGCAGCAGACAAAACCACTAACTGCAGCTCCCCATGGCCATAGCAGACCGGGCTAGGTAGACGGAAGCCCAGCTGTTTAAACCCCAGCTCCGTGAAATCTTCCCCTCATTTGACCGGAGGGGACGTAAACCCACTTCCCAGATCACATCCCGCTGGATTCATTTCACTCTGGCAAGTGTCACGTCCAAGAGACGGCTTAGCGCAGGCCAGGTCCTCAAACCGCTGCCAGCAGAGAGCCCCTGGTGAGTGGAGATTTTGGGGAACAGGGGAGAATCGGTCTCCATGGCAACGCAGCGAGGACGTCCGGCGTCCTAGCCTCCTGAGGTAGTTTGAGCTGAGCCCCACAGCAGAGACGCGGGGCAGGGTTTTACCACAGGTGTAACTAGCTTAGTCGCCAGGCTCGGGCCGACTCCCAGGAACTAAAGCACGTCCATGCTGGCACTACCCTCTTGCTGGGCGCTGGGAAGCTCGTACGGTCCCACCCATCCAGCCCAGTGTCCTCTTCCTGCCAGTGCCAGGTGTTTCTGGGGGAGGAACAGGACAGGGCAATTTCGAGTGATTTTTTCCCCCCCGGTGTCCGGTCCCAGCATGTGTTAGGCAGAGGGGTCGGGGCATGGGCATGGGGCACTGGCCGTCGTGGCCGATGGGCATTGATGGATCCGTCCTCCGCGAATGTATCCAGCCCCTTTCTGAGCCCCGTTTTGCTTCTGCTCTCTGCTCACAGCCTCACGCAACACGAACCAGAGGCCTGACGAAGGCTGTTCAAAGCCTCTGGTTCTGACTTTCGCAGCCACTGCGGTCGCAGCTCGTATTGGCTTTCCAGGTTCATTGGTGCTCCTCAGCGCCTCTGAAAGCCGGCACCGTGACTCCGCTGGTGGGCCGCTCTGGGGGGCGGGCGGGCAGCGCTCTGGCCTTTCGCTTTCCTTTCACAGCCGGGCACTTCCATGCTTCACCGACCAGCGGCCCAGTCGGGGCACTTAGCTCCCCGGCTCATTCCTGCGCCATAGACGCTGCTGAGCCGTGTAGCGCATACAGAGCGTTTCGTTCAAGGCGCAGGTTCATGTGTCTTTCCAAGCCTTTTGTCACCGAGACGGTAGCAGCGCTGGTAACTACAGGACTGTATCCCAGAGGGGTCAGAAGTGACTGTAGCGACGGTTGCCCTGCCATTTTCCATTAAAGGACTCGAATCTCTTTGTTTTAGCGATGGATTTCGCCTCTGTCGCTGGATCAGTCTGATCAGGAAACATGCGAAATATTCTTTGGAATCTTTTCTGTGACCTGTTAGAGGGAGCGTTTCAAATGATCCTTTCTAAAATGCTGCCTCTGTCAGTGAGAGGCGTTGGGAAATACCAACCCCGCTTCTGCCTTCTCTCTTCCTGACGTCTCCGGCAGGCAACTTTTCACATTAAAACCCAGAGCATGTCCCCTCGGTCCCCCTAGCATTTTGCCAGGATAAGCCGACAAGTGGCGGGAGAACACACGTGGCAGATTTCCGGGCTGTCGTTTCTACATAAAAGCGGTGACTATATTTAGAACGATTCCAGCTTCCAGTATCAGCCATTCGTAAAGATTTCTCTGCTCCCTTTCCTGACGGTTCTTTTCAATCCACCGTGTGCCGTGAGATACTAGATCTGATTCTCTGCCAAGACGGAACCAGAGTGAGCGAGAATGGTGGACGCTGTAATTTACAAAAGCCGGGTGGACACAGGATGTGAATGGTTAACCGGTTACCTGGCCCAGGACTGGAGAACAGCGATATCCCATTATCCAGTGGCCTGGCCCCAGCAGCTCCCTGGCCCCCAGGGTTCCCATTTAAGTGGCTAACCGGTTAACCGTAACACGTAGCCAGTGAACCGATTCAATGGGACTTTACATCCCTAGCTGAGTCAGTGGGTGTTTCGAGGGCCTGAATCGGGCCACCGTGTGCCACAGACCAGAGGTGGCTCGAAAGGAGAGGGTGTGAAACTCGCCTTCACGCGGGGGAGCAGGCGGGCTGGGCATGGAGGAAGGAGGGCAGACAGTTCTCTCGCACTGAGCCCCTCAGCCGAGTCAGAGCGCTGCTGCCAGTTCCCACTGTCCTGGATCACGCTCCTCCCTTGGGCTGGGCAAGGGGGGTGCCTGTCAGCCTACGCTCTGGGTCTGGCTTTCCCTCCCGGACACAAACGTCCTACGTCTCTGCTGTGAGCTGGGGACTTGGGGGGATGGAACCCAAAGGAAATCAAATCTCTGTAAGCAGCCGGACGCCAACGGCCCAAAGAACGGTGACAGCGGAAATTCTGCTTTGGCTGGGAATCCGGGGGGCGGGCGCAGGATCAGCATCGGGTTAGTCTGGGGAGAGGCTGACTCGCCTGCTTGCTGGGGCGCTTCTGAGCTTGTGTCGATGTGTAGTTCAAGCCGCGGACGGCAGGCAGGGCTCCTGGCAGGGAGAAGTCCTGTCAAACCAACAGACAGGTCCTCAACCTCTTGAGATTGTAGGTCAGCTTCATTACGGAGGAGTTGTACTTAATTTGCTTTACGCTTCCTGGGGGACCCTTCAGGAGGTTGTGGGGGGCTTTAGAAACTTTCCCAGCTTTCACGGCAGGCAGGCGGCTGGGGGTGCGCGCGAAGCCAGCTGGCCGCGATCCGATCATGCTGAAGCCTTTTGCCATGCGTGTGTGGGTTTGTGTGTCACTTTCTCTCTGCTCAGGGGCCCTGTGGGTGTGCGTGGTGCTGAACCCGCACTGCAAGCTGGAGGAGAAGTCCTGCTGGCTCCGGCAGCTCCGGAAGTGGGGCGACATGGACGTGTGCCCACTGGAGGATGGGAATTACGGCAATGAGCTGCCCAACATCACCAACGCACTGACGCAGAGCTCCAGTCATGGCCAAGGTAAGTGGGAACGGGGCGGCTTCCCGGGGCCCTCTCCCATGGGGTTTTACCAGAGTCCTGTCCCTGGGCAAGCCAGTGGTTGGCATCAGCTGGATATCAACCTAACTGAGGTACTGGCATGATGAAAATCTCCCTACAGAAAATTCCTTGCCCTGAGTTGGTAGCTCGTGGGGTTAATGTCATTCTGATCACTTGGAAAAACATCTGATTCCTCAGCAGCGATGCTGTTTCTTATTGATGGATCGGTTTCCGCTAGTCCCAATGGTCTGTCCAACCCATCGCCCTGCTGCCTAAGTGCGGCGCGATCGCCGCGCTAGGACGGGGAGGGAGAAAATCAAACGTGCTTTGAAGTAGCGGTGGTGGGATTTTTGAGACCGCGTATCCTTAGCTCAGCTCTGCTTCTGGTGAAGACGCTGTCTGCACTTGCCACGCCGGCGGTCGATTCTTCTGGCAATCCGTTTAGCGGGTCTAGTTCAGACCTGCTAAAGCAAACGCTGAGGGTGGCTCCGGTTCGTGCCGATGCTCCTGGCAGTCGCGAGGAGGAAGGGAAGCCGACCGGAGTGTTTGCTCCTGTCAGCCTCCCTCTGTGAAGACAGCACCAAGCTCAGTTCCAGCTATGTATTTTATGCAGCTGGAGTTGTGGACCTTAAGCCGACTTTCCAATCGAGGGTAGCGCTGGCCTGGCTGTTTTACGATTCACTGAACTGGGAGTGGAGTTAGCCCTGTGGCAAGTGCTTTAGAAAATCTCCTCACAGATCAGCTGTCACAGAGGGGCAAGCTATGCCAGGGGATGCAGAGGGCACCCGGGCCCGAGGTCTGGCGTATGACGCTGCCCAGGACACACACTCGAAACACTGGCCGTGGGAGGCAGACTGCAGCCTGAACTTGGCATTCTGCATTGACGAGGCTCATTCTGCGCCCTGCTCTGAAATGAGGCTGGTCGGTTTCCTGTGTTTCCAATCCATGGCCCGGCTGGTTCCCAGGCTGAAGTAGGAAGCTGTGGTGGGAGTTCAGTCGCAAATATTGTTTCCACGGGCGTTAATTTGAAATGGCCACGAAAAGGCTCTGTTGGGTTCTCCTTCTTTGTGAAGGGTCGACCCAACCCTTGGAGGCAGCGTCCCTGTGAGTGCTCTCTGGGTTGGGATCCTGGGGGCCCTTGGAAAGGCGAGGCACACATCCGGCCCCGTGCCGACTGCAAGCGAGGGGCACTCTGGAATCCTTGCCGTCGTGTTTCCACAAGAGGGAGGAACTCGCTGGTGTCGGCAGGACCTTGCCCCTCACTATTTTGTGCCTGGTTATTTAATCTTGCTTAATGCTCTTACATTGCGACTTCAGCTTGGATCCCCTGAAATGCACGTTATTAATGGGGGCCAGCACAAATCAAGCAACTTATTTGTGGGAATGCTTATTAGCACGGAAATATTTTCTCAAGCCCTGACAAAGCACTTGATCCCTTTTAATTTTAAGCACCTTCCCCCGCCCCCTCCTTTTGCTCAAAATAGACATTAATTGAAACATACTGCTCTGGCGGCGGTTCCATCTGCTGCGCTCTAATTGGTCTTGTGTGTATTTGATGCAGCCAATATGGAAGGCGGGGAGCAGCGATGTTGCGAAGGAAGCGTCGCTCTTCTGGGTGTAATTAGTGTTTTAAGCCTTCCCTGCGAACCGGGCGCTCCCCCGGCAGAGACACACCCCGCGGGGCGGGCGAGCTGTTGGCTGACGCCCCACCGGCCCATTTCAGCTAAGCTCAGACCCATATGTGCTTGCTAGACCGTGGTGTCAGGGCAGTCGGGCAGGGCGAGGCTGGCGGTGCTGGCGCATTGTTGGAATGCAGCCTGGCTTCCTGACATGAGCACGAACGCCTGCCCAGTTGTGCTGCTGTTTCCCTGTGTGACCCGGGCTAGTCACAGATGTGTAAAGGCAGCTAAGGTGGCAGATGGGTGCCCGGTGGAGTGTCGAAAGCAGCGAGGTGTCTGTCTGCCTCTTTCGGCAGCCAGCTCGTTACAAATGTAGCCCCCGGATTCCCCAATTTTAAACTAGGGGCTACAGCCCAACCTCAGAGGTAGGAACCCCACCGCTCAGAACTGACTGCGCAACCGGACACCGCGTAAACTGGAAGTAACCAATCAGGCAGCAGCAAAGCACAGCCCCTCCCCCAGCAGAGCAGGACCAATGCTGAGCTCTGTGGCGCTTACATGCGCACCGGCCCGGGAGGGAAACAGGTTTGCAACGTCATGCCAGGCCAAGGAGGGAGCCCAGTGGTCTGGAGTGTCAGTAGCTCGATCTGGAGCCAGCAATGGGCAGTGTTTCGAGGCAGGGGCTTCTCCGAGGCAAGGGTGTTTCCGAGGTAGGGGCCTCACCAAGGCAGAGAGAAGCGTTCCCAGGGTGTTCAGAACATCGAGGTTCTGCTGAGTAGACACCAAGGCCAGAAGGGACCTTCGTGTGGTCATCTTTTCTGACCTCCTGGCAGCGTTAGGCGGTTCCCGTGTGCACCACGCCTCGAAGAAGTAAATTCCGTCAACCCCATTGGCTTTTCTCATTTCGATTCCTGTCAGATAACGTGTTTGTAACCACACGGATTCCTGAAATCCGTCCTCGTGGCCCGTTCTGCAGCCTCGCCTCGCGTGGGCTCTCAGTGGAGGAACCGGTTGATTTTCCAGCTCTGCCCCTTGGACGGCAGAAGTCCAGCAGGGCGCTGGTGGCCTTTGTTTCGGTCTGTTTATCCCGCCTGCCAGCGCTGCCATTTCTCCCCCTCCCCTGTGGTTCCCAGGCATTCCTCCTCTGCCCCCGCAGCCCTGCCCGGTAGCACGACAGCAATTTCAGCACAAAACAGCCAGGCCGGCCAAAGTAGCCTCTTCCTCCGGCAACAGCCGGTACAAGCTCCTGCCTGGGTCCCCGGCGCTGCTCCGATCTGAGTTGCAGGCTACAGTGATAACGGAAATAGGCCGGTTTGGTGGGTCTTTGGACGTGACGCTGGAGCGCAGGGCGTGGCCCGTGTTCCTTACTCTTCTGCGGGGATAAAACGCCAGCCCCTCTCGCTCCGGGCAGTTGGGGTGGCGTGGCCCTTGAGTAGAGTGGTGAGGGGCATTTCCCGGTCACATTAGTGACAGTGGGGCCTCATGCAGGCGCGCTCAAAACAAGCAGCCATGAAGGTGGTGCTGGAATCCTGCGGCGCCGCAGGGCTCCCCGGATCTGCACAGTGCGCTTTGGCGGGGGGGGGGCTTTCCTTCTTTGGGGGGGTCAGGCACACACTCCCTTTCACAGAGGCGCAGGTTGAGGCTGGGAAGTACCTGCCCGCGTCCGCGGAGAGTCCATGCCTGTAACCGAGATGATACGAGGCCATATGAGGTTCCAAAAGGCACCAGCTGCGTTCCTGGAGGACTGGTGGCCGTTAGCCAGGCTGGGCAGGGATGGCGGCCCTAGCCCGTTTGCCAGAAGCTGGGGATGGGCGACGGGAGGGATCGCTCGATTCATTCCCTCTGGGGCGCCAGGCATCCGTCACTCTCGGCAGCCAGGGCCCTGGACTGCTGGCCTGGCCTTGGGGGGCCGTTCTGTTGTTTCCGGTGTCAGGGTCGGGATTTGGACTCGGCCACTCTTGGCTCCCAGGCCGTTCGCGGGCTGCGTCCTCGGTCAGGTGCCCCAGCCGGACATGCTGTTTGCTCCTGGCAGCCTGCGGCGTGGCCCCCGGGAGAAGCCCTGCAGCGTCCCCCTCTCTCAAAGAGGCCACAGACCTCGCGACGGGGCGTCGGGTCTGCGGGCCTGGCTCGTCTCCAGCGACGCAGCATGTGGGTCAGGAGCCTGGCCTGCTCCCAGAGCCCCCCAGAGCTGTGGCCGGGGGATGGGCCCGGTTTGCCACACAGGGTGGAGCGGGGCCCCTTGTTTGCTGGCCCCGCTGGGGCGTGCGCTGTTCTGCGGCCGGACGGCGGAACCGGCCGCCTGACGCCCAACGGTGGTTTCTTTGCAGATCCCCTGGCGCGGCCGCGGCGGACGGTGTTCACCCGCGCCATCGAGGGCTGCGACCTGCACTGGCAGGACAGCCACCTGCAGCGCATCATCAGCAGCGACTTCTACGTGTCCCCGGCCTACCAGCGGGAGGGCGAGAGCCTCCTCTTCAATTCCCAAGGACAGCCGCTGTGGCTAGGTAACCCCCTTCCACCCTCCGGCGCGGGAGGGTTGCTGGCGCCGGCGTCGCCAGGTTCGGGCTGCGGGGCGCTCGGCGGTCACCTGGGCCCTGCTCCGAGGGCTGGGTGTGGCTGGAGTTCCTGTCGTGCTCTCAGCCGTGCCCATCCCCTGGCCTCTGGGCACCTGGCCCTCCCTTCTGAGGCGCCTCAGCGCCCCAGGGGAGGGGACAAAGCTCCCGCCGCTCCCCAAAAGCCGCTGCGGGGAGAGCCGGTCTGGGAGCGTCACTGCCCCGTGCCGGGCTCCTGCAGAGAGGCCAGGCCTGCCTGGCCCGGCGTGGGGGGCGCTGGCCAGATCTGGGCGAGGAGCTGCCCCCGTTCTGGCCTGAGCTCTGTTTGCCTCAGCATCCCAGCGCAGTGCAAGCCTGTGCTGTGCGGCTGGGCCCTGGGAACTGGCTGCCAGCCGGCTCCCGCCTCCGCTTGGACGGCGAAGGCCCCGGGCGAAACCCTGGCCACGCTGCTGGGGGGCCTGGGACTCCCATTGCCTTGGCGGGGGCCGGGCTTCGCCGCGGGATATGGAAATGGGCCCATGTGGGATAAGCCGCTAGGAGGTCCCAGTGCCGGGCGGGAAGCAGCGTTTGTTTTGGTTTGTTGCCAGCGGGCGACCCCAGTCCCATTCCTGAGCCTGCCTGACCTGGGTCCCTCCCCCTGTTGAATTTCCCGACATTCCTCCCACCTTCCAGCTCCTGCAGCCCAGACCCTTCGTGTCCATCCGCCCCTTGGCTTCAGGAGCGGGGGGAGGGCCCACGCCCGGCCTGGCCTCCAGGGCAGAGCTGCATGGGGTGACCCGGCTCCCCCGTACAAAGCCTGCCCCATCCCCAGCCCTGTCCCCTCTGCTTCAGGTTTCAGTTGCTGTTCTCCCTTGCAGGCCCACGGGGCTCTGTGATCCATAGCAACCGGGCGGTTTGGCGATAGGCCGGCACTCGGGAGAGTCCAACTGTGGCTCGGCTAGGGAGAGCTTGTCGTAAGGTAGCCAGTTTCCTGGCGCCTCGGCCTGCTCCCCTCTGTGCCAAGGAGACTAGTGGCCACTGCCAGCGGGGCCAGCCCGCAGGTGATGGAACGCGTACAGCCTGTCCCTGGCGACGCCAGCCTCGCTTGTGACCTACAGCAGGTTGTCACTGTGACTACTACACCCTATTCTGGTCGGTCAATCTCAAAACTGAGTGCAGAAATGGGGAGAGGGGCTGGGCTGGGTGACAGAAATTATCAGAACCCCAGAAAGACTTTTGTGAGCTGAGAAACTGCAAAACCCAAGACTGGCTAGTGTAGAAATAACTAAGGGAGGGGAAGGCAGTGGCACATAAAACCGTGGTTGGGATAGAGAGGGTCAGTTGGGCTTCCTGTTTGCCCTTCCCCATAGCACGAGAACAAGGAAGTGAAATAATTTAGTGAAACAGGCCTAAGACAGAAGTGAAAACATTTAAAGACAAGCCACACCGTTAACCTGTGGAACTCACTGCCACAAGGTTACCAAGCGCTCCGTAACGAATGAATACGTACATCGGTATTGATTAAGATAATTAGAACATCCCTAGTTAGGTAAAAAGGCTCTATCGACTCTTAGACTTTGGAGCATAAACTAGCCACAACCAGCCAGAGTTCAAAGACACGTCACTGTGGGGTACTTTCTCCATAACCAGCTCACTGCAAGGTCTTTGCACCCTCCTCTGAGCTAGGTGGCCCCACTATGGGGAGACAGAAAGCTGCATGAAGGAGGCCACAGTTTCTTGATCACATCTATTAAAGCTTTGAAAATAGCTTCACTCCAGTCTTGTAACAGGACCTAACGAAGCCCATACTTGTCCTGATTATTTTTAATGTCGTTGCTTTGATTTTCCATTTTATTCCCTCGCAGCCTCTTCTTGGAGGGTTTCACGAGGCCACGGCAAACAGCTGATTTGGCAGCAGCATTGAATGACAGAGTTCAGTGAGCTTCAGAGGGGGAGCCGAGTTAGTCTGTAACTAGAAAAACTTAAATAACAACAAATAGTCTGGTAGCACCTTAAAAAGTAACAAAACATGTAGCTGGTATCATGAGCTTTCGTGGGCACAGCCCACTTCTTCAGATGATTGGAGTATTAAAAGTCCAGATCCAAGAATAAATAAATAAGAATAAATAAGTTTATTCTTAGTCTGGATTCCAGTCATCTGAAGAAGTGGGTTGTGCCCACGAAAGCTCATGATACCATCTACGTGTTTTGTTAGTTTTCAAGGTGCTACTAGAGTTCAGCGAGAAGGCAAATAGTTCCCCCATTTAGCAAACCAACACTAGAGGGAGCCAGTGAGAAATTCTTCAGCAAACCCTTCTGTGTTTCACGCCTGTTCTGCACGAGGAGGTGGGGGTGGAGGGGGTGTTCTGTGTAATGTACCAGATTGGGACGTAGAGCAGGACGCTTGAGCAAAGACCTTCCGACGCTGCATAGAAAGAGACGATCCTGCTGCCGCAATGTTAGATCTTCTTTACTCCCCGTTTATTTTCTTGCTGGGGACATTTGCAGGAAGACGAGCTGGTGGCTGCTTTCCATACAATCTGTCACGTCATCGGCTGCTGCTACTTTCTCACTCAGAGTCCTAGCCCTCTCCGCAGGTGCGTGGGACTTGAGGTGGGGAATAAGCAGCGGGAACAGAGGAATTTCTAAGCAGCCGTGACTCTGTTCTTCATGCAACTGATCCTAATACTGAACCTCTGGGAAGAGAAGAAGGAAAGGCACAATCGCAGCCTCAGAATCCTGGGCTGAACCCTGTTCGGGGGCAGACTTGAGGAAAGTTGAGCAAGTGTAGGAGAGAAGAGCTCTCGGCTCAGAGGGCTGCACCCAGGAAGGATGAAAAGTGCAGCCCTGGGTGGATAAACATCGTGCTAAGTCTTCACATCGGCTTGGCACGGAGATACTCCAGTGATGGGCGTGTTAGAAACGCCTCCCGGGTTAGACAAAGCAAAGCCTCGGTTCCTGGGGTACCTTCCAGCACAGGGCATGGTTATTTATAGCCGCTGTTCCTAGAATGCGGCAGGAACTCTGTTAATATTCTTGGCAAGGAACCCCTGGCCGATCCGCCGAGGAAGCTAACATGGCAGAGAACGGGCTGGACTTGAAGGGAGAAAGCTGATGGTGCCGGGAGCGTCTGCGCTACAGGCTCACGGACGTGCTGCGTGTGACCTTGTTTTGCAGAGCACGTCCCCACTGCATGTGCGCGGGTCGATGCCCTGCGCTCCCACGGGTACCCCAAAGAAGCACTCCGCCTCACCGTGGCCATAATCAACACACTGAGATTGCAGCAGCAGAGACAGCTGGAAATTTACAAACATCAGAAGAAAGGTAGGGGCTGCTCCCAGACAGAAGCCCCTTGGCTTGGCCAGGGTACGGTGAGCAAACTGCCGCGGCTCAGCCGCACTCAGATGCCGCGGAGTCGGTCTGTGTTCTGGTGGGCGCTGCGGGGTGATGGATGCCTGCCACGGCACCCGAGAACGCTAGCCCGGTGCGTCTGTCTGATCCGAGCAGCATCTGACACCGGAGCTGAAAAATGCTCCAGAAGCTTTTGATACTGGATAGCTTGGCTTGCCGTGGCCGGGCCTTGAACCCACAACGGCTGGTCTGCAAGCCTGACCTGAAAGCATTTGGGGCCAGCCTGGTGCCTCCCAGCGACATTCCTGCTGGTGTCGCAGGCTGCCCCAGTGGGAGGAGAACAGTGATTCCGCTTTCCCGGGCGCTGAGCCGGGTCCTGCCGGCGTGAGGCTTTGGCACCTCTAGTAACTGTGGGTCGCTGCTCATACCAGCCCCTGGGGTTTGTAAAATAAGCAAGCCTTTTGAACTGCCCCTTTTGGGGGCCTCCACTGGAGTGTTGCTCAGCCTGATACCAGGGACCCGCTTGCTGCCTTCCTAAACCGCACCGTTTCTCTCACGCCTGTCCACCCTGAGTGGGCCATTGGGAGAACATGGACCGAGGTCGGTGATCGGCTACCTCGGCAGCACCTGTCACAGGTGGAAAGCATCGGGCGTTCAGCTTGCCTTGAAACCCTCCGTGTGCCGTGTCTGAACACTCTGCTTCTCTCCCGTCCCCCTCCCCCAGAGTTACTGCAGAGAAGAGCCACCACCATCACGAACCTGGAGGGCTGGGTCGGACACCCGCTCAACCCCGTTGGCTGCTTGTTCCTTACCTTAACGGAGGCTTGTCGATTAGAAGAGGAAAATTGCCTTGAAATTTCAGGTATCCGAATCTCTCCCGTCCAGAGCAGCGAGTTAAACTTCAAGGGCTCTGGCCTGTCAGCTGCCGGATCCAAGACAGAGCCAACGGCTCCCCTGTGCCTCCCTCCTGCCGCTCAGTCTTGCTCGCTCCCGGCTCTGCTCTCACACGGCTTGCACAGGAGGAGAGCCCAGGATGTCTCCTTAGCGCCCTACCCGATTCATGGCCCATTTTGGTCAATTTCAGGGTCATAGGATTAGAAACATAGTAAATGTCATGAGTTCAGTGATTTCAGTCTGAATTGTCATGGTGATGTAATTGTGGGGGTCCTGCCCCAACAAGGAATTAGGGAGTCTCAAGGTTATTGTGGGGGGGGGCGGGTTGTGATACTGCTACCTTTACTTCTGCGCTGCTGCCTTTGCAGCTGGAGAGCAGCAGCTGCTGGCCGGAAGCCCAGCTCTGAAAGCAGAGCCACTGCCAGCAGCAGCACGGAAGGGCAGGTGGCCTGGTAGGGTATTGACACCCTTACTTGTGCGCTGCTGCCTGCAGAGCTGGGCCCTCATGCAGCAGCCACCACTCTCTGGCCACCCAGCTCTGAAGGCAGCAGCACAGCGGTAAGGGCGACACAGGCACAGTGTTGCCTCCCTTACCTCTGCACGGCTGCTGGCAGGGCGCTGCCTTCAGAGCTGGGCACCCGGCCAACATCCCACCCACCGCTCTCCAGCTGCCCGGCTCTGAAGGCAGCGCGGAAGGTGGCAATACCGTGACCCTCCTGAAATAAGCTTGTGATCCCCCTGCAGCTCCCTTTGGGGTCAGGACCCCATTTGGAGAAAGGCCGCCCCTCCCTCCCCCCCCGTGAAATCGGGAGAGGACAGGGTAGACGTGCACAGAAGGCCAGATGCCTGGGAGGACCCCAGATGTCATGGTCTGTGACGCCTTTTGCTTGGCTGCAAACTTGGTCGGCCAAGAGCTCCTCACAGCAGGATCGGGGGCCCTCTGATCGCAGCCCGCCAGGGGCCGCGTGGGGATCCTGGCAGGCAAACAGGAGCCGGTGGGTGGGAACTGAAACGAGGCCAACCCCGCCTGGGAATAAGGCATCCGCATTTAGCAGAGAGAGTGGTTAACCCCTGGACCGGTGTCCCGAGGGCTGTGGTCGATTCTCCATCCCTGACCATTTGTCAAGCAAGACTGGCTGGTTTTCTCAGAGCTCTGCCTGGGCGTGATTTGGGGCCTGGGCCATACAGGAGGCCAGGCCAGATGAGCACAACTGGGACCCTGTAACGCCCTGAAGGGGAGGATATGGCCCTTCCAGTGTCGTGGGGTTAGGTGGCCCCCCCAGATAGCTGTGGAATGGCCCCTGCCAGACTTCTGAGTCGTCCCAGGACACCCGGTTGTTCTCACCCGCTGCGTGGCTTTGCCCCGGGGCACGTTGGCCGTGGGCCGGTCAGACATGGCATGTTTCCCCACGTCTGGGGAAAGCAGGGAGGAGGCCCCGGGCCGGCCCGGTGCTGGCCCTTGGTCAGGCTTGCTCTGTGCGTGACCCAGCGCCGGCGAGGGGGTCACCGCGGTTCCGGCTGCCGCTGTGGGGGGTGGGGAAGGGCGATGGGGCTCCACGCTGGGTTGGCATCTCCACCCCCTCTCTTCCCGGTCGATCTAACCTCTGGCCCCGGCGGCCTCCCCCTGCAGACGCCGGCGAGGCCAAAGCCCCGGCGTACCAGCATGTGCCCGTGGCGCCCGGCTGCCAGGAGAGCGGCGAGTCCTGCCTGGCTCTGGCCCTGGAGGTGGCGCTGCTGGGGATGGGCCAGCAGCGGGTGATGCCTGAGGGGCTGTACGCGCAGGACAAAGTCTGCCGCAACGAAGAGCAGATCCTGGCCCGGCTGCAGGAGCTGGAGCTGGACACAGTGTTGGTGCAGAGCCTCCGCAAGCAGTGCCTGCTGCTGCTGGAAGGTGAGGCCGGGCGGTGGGGGCGGGCAGAAGACACGTTCCCCTCACTCAGGGAGCCCAAAGCACGTCCCGGGTGGCAGGCAGCGTAGGGCGGGGGCGGGGAACCGTGTTTGGGCCGGGGGCAGAGCAAAAAGTGAAAACCAACCCCTTATGGACGTGGGCCCTGCCGGAGGAGCAGTCGGACGCCCCCTCGCACACTGGAGCCTGGGGGCCCAGCCTCGCAGATTTGTGTGTTCCAGCCCTGCGGAGGGATGGCGGGGGGACCCCTGGGCTTCGGGGGCTGGATGCAGGCAGGCCAGGGCTGGGTGTGGCCCCCGGGCCTTAGGTTCCCACTCCAGCGTGGGGTCACCCTCCCCAGCAGACACGTGCAGGGCCAGGGCTGGGAAAAGGCACCAGTGAGAATTTGCTGTGAAGGCAGCGGTAGCAGGGTCGTGAAGCCTGGTGCTGCACCATTGGCTGACTGCCTGTGCCCCCTCCCTGCTCCCGGGCCGAGGGCGTCGCTGTGCCCCCAGGCTGCACAGTGCCCAGGGCTTGGGGTGTTTGTAGCCCTGGCCGGTGCACCTCGGAGGGGCGGCCGGGATCGGGGCCGAGCCCTGGGCTCCGTAACCGGCTCCGGTCCCGGCGTGGCTGGTGGGCCGCTGGCTGCGCGGTGCCGGGCTGGTGGAGGCTCCAGCGCCGTGGCTGAGGCAGGCGGTTTGCTGTCCTGCAGGTGGCCCGTTCAGCGGCCTCGGAGAGGTGATCCACCGGGAGAGCGTGCCCATGCACACCTTCGCCAAGTACCTGTTCTCCGCCCTGCTGCCCCACGACGCCGACCTGGCCTACAGGCTGGCGCTCCGGGCCATGAGGTGGGTGGTGTTTGTGCCCTCGGCGGCTCATAGAGCGGGCGCCAGGAGCAGCGGCGAGGTCCTGCTCCTCAGAGAACAGGCCTCAGCTGCGGCAGGCGCGTCCCTCTGGGGTTAACCGGCCCTTCCGTGGAGCTGGACGGGGCGCTTCAGAGGGGACCAGGCTCCAGCTGCCCCTGACTCCGTCCTCCAGCGCCAGGAGCCGGAGCAGAGTGAAAGGCTCAGGACGGAGCCTGGCAGGCTCCACCCCCAGCCCTGCCTTGCCTCCTCTTCTGGGGGGGCTGCTCCCTCCGAGAGCCAAGGGTGATGGAGGGGAGGGGCAGGAACGGGAAGAGCCTGGTCTGGGAGGAGGGGCTGGGCTGCAACCAACCGAGCTCTGGATGAGTCGCCTCCCCTTCCGAGGGACTGGCTGGAGACGGAGACACTGACGCCGCATCAGCTTGGCCACGGGCCGGTGCCCTGCGAGCTCCAGCAGCCGCAGCGCTGTGCCTAGCCCCAGCAGCCATTTCCCCTGCTCGGCCTGCCCCAAGCAGTAATGCCCCGTTCGTCACGTGTAGTCTGCCAGGACCCCGTAGGGGTGAGCGCTGGGGAATGGGGGGTCCATCGGTTCCTGTCCCCTGGGATTGATAAGACTTTGGACCATCAGCCCGGGAGCGGGCGGCCCAAGCCCACGGTGGGGCCTTTGAGAAATGTGCTGCCACATCTGGCCCAGCCATGGGTGCCAGAGGCACCAGGTGCGTTGCCCGAAAGCCCGGCTGCACCCGAGTGAGCGTTTGCGGCTTGCGAGTGCATCAGCCCCGCGGCAGCGCCCTTTCCCGTCCCTTTGAGCCAGGGCCCTGCGCCCAGGGGTGCCTCCGGGGGCTGGGCACACGCAGGGGCTGCAGCTGGGCGCATTCAGAGTGCTCACCCGGCCCCCAGCGACCAGCCCTTCTCGCCGGGGCACCCACCGCGCTGCCTGGGGAGCTGGGAACCCTGTCGCCGACACCACCTGTCTCTCCTAGGCTGCCCGTGCTGGAGACGACGGCGCCCGTGGGGGACGTGACACGCCCGCCCCACCTCGTCTCGGTCGTGCCCAGCAGGTACCCGCGCTGGTTCACGCTGGGCCACCTGGAGTCGCAGCAGTGCGAACTGGCCTCCACCATGCTGACCGCCGCCAAAGGTTGGTGCAGGGCCCGTCTCGCGCCTGGTGGGCCCCTCGGCTGCGACCTTGCAGAGGAACCGGCGGGAGGGGGTCTTGGCGTGCGGGGCGCTCCCCGGGGTTCCGGAGCTGGCTCTCGCGGGGCTGGGCAGGGACGGGAGCAGCTAGGGGCCCGCGGAGGCAGTGCTGGGAGAGCTAACCCCAGGTTAGCTCTCGGTGCGGGAGGGAGGGAGAAAGGGGGTGGCCCCTCCCACCACCCATGGCTCCCGCCAGGCCCAGGCCCAGACCCAGACCCACAGGCTGGGGAGGGAGATGGGCTGCCGGAAAAGGGGCTCTAAGAAACCCTGCGCTGCCTGGGGCTACGTGCCCAAATGCTTCTCCCTGTCAGGCCGTTTCCATTCCAGCAGCCGGCGGGAGCGTGGGCCGGATTTGCCGCCAGCCTCGCAGTGCCCGGCAGGTGGTGGCTGGGGGTCGGTGGTGCTCAGTGTGGGGCAGACGAGGTCAGTTTCTCCTGGGGCCCGGCCCAGTGTCCCCTGACATGGATCGAAAGATCCTTGTTGATCTGATGGCACTGGAATCGAGTCCCTTGTCTCCTGCTCCCAGTGAGCGCACGGGGGCGGGTGTCTTCCCCCACTGGTTGAAGGGGTCTGATGGCCTCGGCCCACGTGTCCTGTCCATTGGAAGTCGGGCTGGGGGCTGAAGCCCAGGAGGGCAGTAGATACGAAGCAAGCCCCTCGGGACTCTACGGTGCCCATCCTGGGAGCAAAGGGGGCAAGGGCGAGGAGGTGAGGGTGGAGCGTCCATATCTCTGGGCTCAGTTCTTCTCTTTGTGTTGCTTCCCAGCAAGCAGACCGGGAGCATCGGGGCGGGTTTGCTCGGTGAGGCTGGGGAAGGTGGAAGGTTTCTGTTCCACCAGCAGCGTGTGGTTTTCCGGAAGGTCAGCTCTGTACCTAAGCCGCTACTGGGCAGAGTGTGCAGCCGCCCTGGCGCAGCAACAGAGCCCTGGCCCTTCCTGCCGTTGGACGCTGATGGAGGCTGGAAGGCAAATGGGGTTTTTACTTTGTATCGATTCGGTTTTTGTTTGACAGAAACCAGAACAACCCCCAGGCAAGGCTGGACAGGCAGGCAAATCAATCGTTCCATCAGGCAGACAGGCGAGGGGCGGTGATGTGCTTAGAGGGCTTGAAACCAAAGACAATCGACAGGCGCCCAGCGTATCAATAACAGTGTAACTTGCGATGCAGTAAAATTCCAGCCCCTCATGCCGTCGTGGGGAACACACACGCTCTCTCCTTCTGTCCCCGGCCTGCTGAAATGGTGGCCGAGGACTTGTCTCTGCAGCAGTTCGTTTTCCCACCCCCTTTGTGCGTTTTCCTGGTTTTCCATTCCAAGGGCTCTGCGTTTCTCCCCCCTCGCTGTGCGCTCATAGAAAGCTGGTCTCCGTAAACCAGCAATTTTATTTATATGTTGTCCCTGTTCTCCTTCAGCTGGGCAGGGTAATAAACCTTCCCCAAGGATGGAAAGGCAGGGTGAGTTGGATTTTTGTTTTTAATTCCTGCTCTCCCCTTTTCCCTCCAAATGCTCATATGCTGGAGCGGGTCTGTGTGAGATCAGGTCCCGCTGGGGTCCTTCCGACACGGGTCCTTCCGTTTTTCCATCTGGTGGTCCGAAGAGACATTTCTGAGTCCCCGTAACCGGTGCCTGCGGCGGCAGCGGCAGAAGATATTTGTAGTCACTGACGTTCTTTTTCGTGTTCAAATCCAGTTCTGCTCTGCACCTTTTAGTCACTTTTCCTCAGCCCTTCGTTATTGCATCTCCGAGACGCCGCGGCTGACGAGACGTTTATTTAACTGCCAGCCCTATAAACTTGCCCTTGGCTAAGGTATCTGCAGGCCACGCAGGGTGCCTCCCGGCTTGTCATTGTCACAAGTGATGCCAAGTTTGGCAGTGAAATGTCGTCCGCGGTGACCTCTGTGTAATCCCCTTGACTCTGAATTCTGAGGCTGTCCGTAGCACACGCACTTGGAGGGGGCTCAGGGCACAAAAGAAGGGGGGCAGCTTTTGAGCCGAGCAACGGGGCACGTTTCAGCAGAGGGGTAGAATGCGACGCGGGCAGCTGGTACTTTCTTTGCTGCAACAAGGAGCGCACACAGTCCTGCTTCTGCGAATGCCAGAGGCCCCGGGAACAAGCAGACCAGTTTCTTAGCTTGCTGCCCCAGGCCGTTTTAGCAAGGGCTGTCCATTAACATGCGTTAACACCTGCAATTAACACAGGGCAGAATTCACGCGTTAAAAAAATGAACGCACGCTAATCTGGGGTTACATACGTCTGGTTTTTCCCGGACGTGTCCTTGTTTTCACTCGTTACGTCTCCGGCTGGCCGGCGTTTTGAAATGGCAAAAAATGTCCAGGATTTTGCCCTGCAGAGGGGGTCGGGGAGGGGGCGGCGGCACGTGCCTCTTAAATGGAACCTTTGGAGCCATGCGCCCCAACCATTCACGGCCACGGCAGCTCCGGTGAGACCCAGGGCAGGTCCAGTGGCGGGGGGGAGGTTGGCTCCTCCCACAGAGTCACCATGTTACCCTCTGACATGCTAGGCCAGTGGTCTCCAATGCGGTGCCCGCGGGCGACATGGTGCCCGCCGGGGCATTTATGTGCGCCTGCCTAGTTACCAGGGCTGGCCCGAGCCATTCTTGCGCCCCGGGTGCCCGGCAGCCCCAAAAGGTTGGGGACCACTGTGCTAGGTTATGTCCCCGGTTCTGTGGGAGGGGTAGGACATTGGGTTGGAGCAGGGGGGCTGTGGGTGACTGGCTCTGGGACGGGTGGGGCATTGGGTTGGAGCAGGGGGGCCGGGGGGGGGGCCTGGCTGTGGGAGAGGGGTGGGGCATTGGGTTGGAGCAGGGGGGGTTGGGGGGGCCTGGCTGTGGGAGGGGGGTGGGGCATTGGGTTGGAGAGGTAGGGCCAGGGGGAAAGGTTGGTTCTGGGGGAAGGCAGGGGAGCTGGGTTCGAGCGGGAGGGCTAGCTGTGCGGGAGGGGTGAGGGCATTGGGTTGGAGTGGGGGGGGGGGCTGTATTCTTATTATTGTTTAACAGCGTTCTTAATTTTTTAAATTGCACTTAATTTTGTTAATTGCTTGACAGCCCTCATTTTGGCCCATGCCAGAGCCTGAAAACCTTCGCTCCGGCTTTTCCCACAGGTCCGTGGTGCTCACAGCTGCTGCTTGGCTCTCTTGCTTTTTGCCTGAGTCTGCATCTGGCTGGTCTCTTCACACCCGGCCATGCCAGACCCTCCCCATTGTGCGAGCTTAGGTGCGGCCCCTTCCCTCTGGCACGCCTCCCGTATCGCTTTTAACAAGGCTTTAATTCAACCCGAAACAAGGCTTAACCCAGGCAGCTCCCACCAGGAGACAGGAGGTTTCAGCGTATCTAAAGAGTGACCCACATTGAACGTTCAGTGTCGGTTGTGCGGCATGTCCGGGCTTGGGGACAAGCAGGAGGCCATTTGCCAGGGCAGACCCTCTGGTGGAAACGTTGTGATTTCATGGCCTCTGGTCAGACCGCGGATGGAGCCGCGAGGTAGCCAGAGCCTGAGGGCGAAGCATCGAGGCAGGTGTTGGCTTGTTCCCTTCTAGAGCTGCTAAGATTTGGTCCCCTTGGAAGCAAGCGGCTCTGCTTGCAAAGGTGAACACCGTGCAGAGCATACGCTGGGTCGGGGCTGAGAGGGACCTTACGCCGTAGGTAGAAGCTTCAGGCCCCTCTCTGATCCAGAGCCGTGGAAGGGAGCCTCAGGCATGGTGGGGATGGAACTGGAGCCGGGAACGTGGCAGGAGCTGCAAGAGCAGCAAAAGGAAAACTCTCCGCCTGTCAGCGCATAGGGTGTTGGCTGAACGTCCTGAGAGGGGGCCCGGAGGAGCGTGTGTGAGGGGAGCGTGCCCCAAGGCTTCCCCCCCCCCCCCCCCCGTGGCGTGTTGCGTGTCGTGCCCCTTGAGTGGCGGTCTCGGTGAAGGGAGGCTGTCGTGCTCTCTGGGGCAAACAGAGGAAGGCTGTGCCAACGCCGCCCAGTTGGCCGGCCCGTGCCGAGGGCTGGGAGGGGAGAGACGGCGTAGCTGGCGGGACGGTCTCTTCCCGGCAGTGGGACACCTGGGGACAGGCTGTGCGGGTCTGGGCCTGGTGGGGGTAGCTGGTGTCGGTAGCTCGCGGTGGGCAGGCTGCGCCCGGTTAGAACCCTGCTCCTGGGCCCCAGGGAAGTAGCTGGATTGGAGCGAGCGATTTCCCCAGGGAGGCAGGCGCTGGGACGGACTCCAGCCTCTACCCGCTGGGCCTGAGACTTCTACCGCCCCGTCCTTAGCAGTAACGCAGTCTGTCTGCACATCCCCCCCGGGGCCCAGAGCCGCTGGAGGGGGCTTGGAGCTGGTGGGGAGCTGAGGCCAGCACCCGTGGGGCCTGGGCCGCAGCTGGGGGCAAAGCCTGGCTGGGCAGTGCTCCATGACAGCCCGTCGCACCCCCAGCATTCCTCTCGGTCCCCCTCAGGGCTGCGCCCCACATTTTGGGGCCTGCCTGGCTGGCGGGGAGGGCGTCAGCGAGCCCAGTCCTGGGCCGGCGGAGCGAGCAGACTCCCCTTTCTCCAGCCGCTGGTCAGCAGAGAAATCCCGCTGCCCCCCGGCGCGCTCCGGCCCTGTGCGGAGAAGCCCCGAGGAGAGTGCGGGGCCGGGGGAGGCGCTGGGTTTGTGCGCGCTCTCCGGGCTAGATGGGACCGGCGCGGGCACCTCGTTGGGCCCCTGCCGAGCCCAGGAGCTGGCGGTGGCAGCGGCAGAGGCAGGCTGAGCTCGGCAGTGCCTGGCCAGGCCCGGGTCCCCACCCAGGGCATTTGGCGCCACGTGGGCCGAAGCGAAACCCCGGGGGGGGGACGGGGCTCACCTCTGCGTCCCCCTGTGTGTGCAGGGGACATGCTGCGGCTGCGCACCGTCCTGGAGGCCATCCAGAAGAACATTCACTCCTCGTCCCTGATCTTCAAGCTGGCCCAGGACGCCTTTAAGATCGCCACGCCCGCCGACAGCAACCCCGACACCACCCTCCTCAACGTGGCGCTGGAGCTGGGGCTGCAGGTAGGGGCCGGGGGGGAAGCTTGCCTGGACTGGCAGTGAGTGCAGTGAGGCCTCAGTTTCCCTCTCGGGGGTGGGTGGTCTCAGCTTTCCGCCTGCTGGGCAGTGCAGGAGGCCGGGCTGAGCCCTCCGGCCAAGTCACACACAGAGCCCCTTCCAGGGCAGGAGTCTAGCTGAGGCCTCCCAACGAGCCCAGTTCTGCAGCTCTTTGGAGGCTTCTCCGCTTGCCCCTGCCCCTTCCTGGGCTGCCTTTCCCCTGCTCCAGGACAGAGCCTGGGCCAGGCTACCTCTGCTGCTCCCATCCCAGCCTGAGCTCCCTGAGCCCTTGGGTGAGGCCTGACCCAACAGACCCGCCTGCCTCGGGTGGGGAACGGCTCACGGAGCCTGGCCCCAAGTCCGTGCCGAGTGACGGCTACGATCCAGTATCCCAGCGGAGCGAGCTTGGCCAATGGCTCACATAGCAGCTGTTGGGTTTGGCGCCATGCCAGCGCTGCCTTTCCATGGCACGGGGCTGCCCTGGCCATGGCAGGGCTCTGAGCCGTTCCGGCGCAGCTGCCGCCCGCTGGCAGGGCGGGCGCGGATGGAGCGTCCCGCAGGGGCGACGAGGACTGACGACGTCCCTCTCCTAGGTCATGCGGATGACGCTGTCCACGCTGAACTGGAGGCGGAGGGAGATGGTGCGGTGGCTGGTCACCTGTGCGACAGAAGTGGGTGGGTACCACCAGCAGCGCAGCCCTGCCAGGAAGGGCTGGGTCTGCCCATCACTGTCCTGGCCTGTGGGCCAGGGGCCGGGGGAGGGCTTACTCAGTCCAGCCTGCTGGGGCAATTCGCTGAGCGCAGTGGCCCTTAGAAGCCAGAGGAGAGATTCCCATGAGGCCCCGCTGATTAGCAGAGTGCCCCCGCCTTGGTTTATTTCTCCTGGCGGTGCACATCCGCACATGCGCCAGTGCACGGAACAAAACTTATTCTGCTCGCGGGTGGAAGATGAGAGGGAACCTGGCTGGGGACGGCAGTAGACGTCCTGGCGTTTCGGGCCAGATGGGGCCATTGGATCCTCTCACCTAGCATGGGCTGGAGGAACCCCCCCCCCTTGGCCGGGGGAGACCGAACTGCGCCGCAGCCAGAGACGGGGGGGGGTGAGCAGGTGAGATGTGCCCAGGTGACTCATTCAGCCTAGGAATGGAAACTCCCCTCCCCCCCACCTTCTCCCCAAGCTCCTGGCCAGGCTGCCTATTCTCCCTATTCCTTCCTGACCCCAAACCTAGTGAGCAGAGGTCTGGAGCTGTCAGTGCACAGCCTCTGGGCAGAGGGCGGCAGCCGTAGGACTCCTGGGGGGCCTGGCGCTGGTTCCCGCGCACGGGAACGCGGCTGCGCTACTGCACCATGTAACGTCGCTTTAACATCGGCCTGTCTGCAGCGCACTGGCCTCGGGTCGTCCCTCTGGAGCAGGGGCGAGCAATGCGATGGCGGCAGTTGGCCAGGATAGCCCCTAATGGGGCACCGCTGCGTTTACCTGCCTCTCCGCAGGGACGGGCGCTGGCAGCTTCCGTTGGCTGCGGATCACCGCTTCTTGCAGCTCCCATTGGCCGCAGGTCGGCGTTCCCAGCCAATGGGAGCAGAGCAGAGCAGCGCCACCACTTTTTGCAGCTCCCATTGGCTGGGAAGGCTAGCGCCCGTCCCTGCGGAGACGTGGGTAAATACAGCGGCACCTGCCAGGGGTAACCCCGGTGAGCCGTGTCCAGCCTGCAGGCGGGTCATTGCCCACCACTGCGCTAGATCCAAGCCAGTGCTGTCAGCCCGGCCTCCTTGCTGCTTCCCTGGGCTCTGGATGGGGAGTGGCCCAGGGCGAGTGGAGAGAGCTGGGATCAGTCGGAGCCCCCAGAGGATTTAGGAGCTGGCTGCGCCCCAGGCCGAGCTGACTGTGCATTCCTGTCCGGCAGGGGTACGGGCGCTGCTCAGCATCCTGCAGAACTGGTACACGCTCTTCACCCCCACGGAAGCCACCAGCATCGTGGCGGCCACGGTGATGTCCCACACCACCATCCTGCGGCTGAGCCTGGAGTACCCGCAGCGGGAGGAGCTGGCCGGCTGTGCCCGTACGCTGGCGCTGCAGTGCGCCATGAAGGATCCCCAGAACTGCGCCCTCTCGGCCCTCACGCTCTGCGAGAAGGACCACATCGCCTTCGAGACGGCCTACCAGATTGTCATCGACGCTGCCGCCACTGGCATGACCTACTCGCAGCTCTTCACCATTGCACGCTACATGGAGCACCGGGGCTACCCCCTGCGGGCCTTCAAACTAGCCTCCCTGGCCATGACACACCTCAACCTGGCCTATAACCAGGACACCCACCCGGCCATCAATGACGTCCTCTGGGCCTGCGCACTGAGCCACTCCTTGGGCAAGAACGAGCTGGCGGCCATCATCCCACTGGTGGTGAAGAGCGTGCACTGCGCCACGGTGCTGTCAGACATCCTGCGGCGCTGCACCATGACGGCGCCGGGCCTGGCCGGCATTCCCGGCCGCAGGAACTCGGGCAAACTCATGTCCACCGACAAGGCCCCGCTGCGCCAGCTGCTGGATGCCACCATCAGCGCTTACATCAACACCACTCACTCCCGGCTCACCCACATCAGCCCGCGGCACTACGGCGAGTTCATCGAGTTCCTCAGCAAAGCCCGGGAGACCTTCCTCCTGGCCCAGGATGGCCACCTTCAGTTCGCTCAGTTCATAGACAATCTCAAACAGATTTACAAAGGCAAGAAAAAACTGATGATGCTGGTCCGGGAGCGGTTTGGGTGAGCTCCCCCAGCGCCGGCAGGGACACTAACCGCAGAAGGATGGAAAATGGAACCGCCACTGGCAAAACAAAGGGGTTTTGGTCTTTTGTTGGATTCAGCTGTTTCTCATCCTGCGAGGGTTCCGGCATTCTTCGGGCACATCAAACCAAAAGACAAGCACGGGAAGACCAATTTCCTCAGCATCCTGCTCTCCTGCGTGTGTATAACCGTTTCATACCAAAAGCTAACCTGGAAATCGAATACCTCTTTCCTAAAGGAAGCGTTCGCCAGCTGGTCCTAAGGTTGCCAAACAAAAAGGAAAGAATAAAAAAAAAAAAAAGCAAAAGAGAAGCGCAACACTCAACCTCACATGGCGCCAAACGCGAGGGCTTTGCAGCGCCGCGCACACCCTGCGGAGACGTGAAACTCCTCCCTTCATGAAGATACGTCACGAAAAACGAGAGTAACTGTTCTCAGGGATTGCTTACTAAAAGTAACAAAAAAAAGCATTTATGATACTGTAAATACTATAGTATATGTGTCAATTATTAAATTGTAAAGTTATAATTATTTATAATTATTCTGTCTTTTATTTGGGGGATACTTGAAATTGTCATGGGCTGGGACTTGTTTTTTTAATTAAAAAAAGAGGAAACACGTGACCGTTTCTCAGGTGTCCCCGGCATCGTTGTCGGCACATGAAAAGAGGGAGGGGAGGGAGGCAACCGGCCACTTGCAATGAATCCAGAATTGCTGCAGAACCACAACGACCCTCGGGGAAGACGGCACCTGGGCAGGCTGGATTAACGGCTGGGCAGACAGCCACTCGCTGCAGTGGGAGACTCACGGGATGGACTTGCTCCGACACTAATGGACATGACAGGAGCCCTGCCCCTCGTCAGCTCGGCACATGGTTGGCAGAGCTTTGAATGCAGAACACAGAGTGTTGGGTCCATTGTGTACATAGCTCTATTTTTGGCCTTGTATGGGAGCGTGCGAGGAGTGGCTGTGCGGGCACGTGGAGGTGGGCCTGGCGGGGGGCTGCTTTTTCGTTATTCTGTCCTTTAAGTTTCTCTCTGTTTCTGAGCCCACTTGGGTTAACGTGGGCATGGGCCGGGCGAAGGCCTCGTTTCCTGATGGGTGTCACGCCGTCTGCTGCTTCGCCATCCGGGCTAGATTCCAACTTGGGGGGCAGGGCCGGCCCTCCCTATCCAGGTGTCTCGGTGTGCTCCGGGCCAGTGCATCTTCGTTGTACAAGGGCTGGGAGGGCTGGGGCCAGCAGGGAAGGGGACTAGTAGCTAGAACATGTGGGCTAATCTTCTGTCTGGTTTTATTTTTGGAAGAGATTTGTGTCTGCGCTATGGATCAGCCAATCGGCTGGCCGTGCTATTTGTTGCCACAAAAGTATCATTCTTCAGCCTGTCTCTCTCTGTGTGTGTGTGTGCAACCTCTTGACCTACTGTTTAATAATAAAAGGAAAAAAAGCTCACTATTTATGGACCCCCACGGCTGTTTTATATGAACTGGGCTCGAATTTTGGTGCTGTTCTTTATTTTCGTAACAAATCCATGGGCGAGGGGGCAAATCGAGGCCGGCTGGTATTTGGGCTAGCAGCGGCACGGAGAAAGTGAGCGGTTGTTGCGTGGCCTGTGCGCGCAGCGCAGTGCAGCCAAGCCACGCGCCCAGGCCTGGGGGCAGTTTGCCCATCAATGTCAATGGGAGCAGAGTTCAGCCAACGTGGGTGCTGGGGACACCCCCTACCCCCAGGACCTGAGCCTGCAACTGGCTTTGGAGAGGTTCAGGGCCCGTCCCAGGAGCCCAGGGCCCAGAGTCTCTCTGCTGTTGTTGAGGGGCAGTTGGCTCTGGGCAGAGCCCTGTTCATCAGAGCATCTCGCAGGCCAGGCCACCCCCCCCCGGGCTTCAGAGTCCAGGAGCGCGAGTCAGCCCTGGGCCAGCTCCCCACCCAGCCCAGCCTGCTCCGGGAAGCTGGGGAGCAACTCGCAGGATACTGCCTATGTGTAGTGCAGGCTGGAGCGGGGCACTCGGGGGACCCCTCAGGACCCACATGGTGGCAGTGGCCCGTGTTTGCCATGTGGCTTCGCCAGGGAGCTGCCAGCCAAATGCAAAGGGCTGGTGAGAGCTGGGCCCTCACCTAATCCCCACCTTGTCCTGGGAGGCCCGCCTGACCCCAGCTTGGCTCCCAACTGTGCTGGGCCCTGGGGCTCAGTCTGCTACACTGGGGGGAGGGAGGGCTAGCACCACCCCCAGGCCCGAGACTGGAGTTTAGGGGCCAGCCCCCCTCCTGGCCCCACACCCATTTCTCCGGCTGCCTTGGCCTATACGAGTCCATCAGCCCTTCGCCCTGAGCTGGGAAAGCTGGGCAGGGCAGTAAGAGCCCAGAGCCAGTGAGCCCAGCACCTGAGCCGGAGAGGCCCCACCTATGGCTGTCCAGGCTCCCCCTCCAGCTTCTCCAGTCCCCACCCTGCCCCACATCACACTCTGCGACCGGCAAGGAGCTTTATTTGGTGCCCAGGCCAGTGTAGCTGAGATCCACCCGCGGGCAGCAGAGCTGCCGGCCCGGGGCCCTGCTCTGTCGCCCACTGGGGGCAGCTCAGTGGGGCTTGCTGAGGTGGCGGGAGTGCGTGTGCACGGCTTCCACGAAGGCGCCCACGTGCTCGGGGCTCATGTCGGGGTACAGGCCGTGGCCCAGGTTGGCGATGTAGCGCTGGGTGCCGAACCCCTCCAGCATCCTCTTCACCAGCTCCCCGATCTTCTCCTGCCAACCCAGACACCCGCCATGAGCCCAAGCCCTGGCAGCACACAGCCCTGGGCCCCTCGCCAAGGCAGGGCCGGGCCAGCAGAGCTGGGACTCCAGCCTGCGGACAGAGTCCAGCTGCCTTACCCCGCCAGCCACTCTGTCGGGCACCTTCCCCCAGCGTCGGGCTCAGCCCCTAACGCCCTCATGAGTCCTTGGCTCCACTCCCCTCCCCCAGGTCCCTGGGAGTTGGGCACTGGCTCCACTGTGCATGTGGGGAAACTGAGGCCAGGGCCGTGCTTTGCCCCACAGCAGGGGGTGCAGGTGCTGGGATTAGAGCCAGGGCAGCCAGCCTCTTACCTTGGGGGCATAGAGGGCGCAGGGATCCAGGTTCCCTTGGAGGGTAACGCGATGGCCTGTCCGCTCGCTGGAACCGAAAGGAAGCGGGTAAGTCCCAGGGGCGCGGGGTGGCAGCTGGGGGCAAATTCCTCTCCTCACGCTGGGCAGGCCCAGCACTGCTGCTCCCTGAGGGGGCTCCGGGCACCGCTGTGTGCTGCGTGCCGGCCAAGGGAGAGCCGCCCACCTGCAGGGCTCCTTGGAGAGGATGGAGGGTGGGTGGCTGCTGGCTGAGCCTGGTACGCCTGCAGCACTAGGAGTGGCAAAGGCGCAGGCTGGCCCATGCCCCCGCCCCCCGGCTGAGCCCTGGTTTGCCAGCCAGGCCTCTTACCGTGCGGCCTGGGGTGGGATGGTCCAATCCAGGCCGATGACCTCGTAGCCGGCCTGGGCGAGCTCCTCCAGGGCATAGTGTGCGTCCTTGGCAAAGACGATCTGCCAGGGAGAGATGCAGGAGGGGCTCAGCCACAGGGCGTGGCCTGGCGCCGCCCTGAGCCATGCAGAATGGGACACAGCAGCTGTGGCGAGGCCTGTGAGCCGGAGTCTTGTCTGCATGTTTGCCACGGCTGCCCCCAGCACGAGCGCTGCTGTCAGTCCCCTGGGGAAGCTGAGGCATGCAGCCATACCAGCCTGGCCTGTGGGGGCCTCTCGCAGAGCTGGGCCCCGAGGCCAGCTGGCAGCATCTCCTAGCTGCCCCTCGTGCTGGCCCAGCCCACACTAGGTCTGTGCTCTGCCTTTGGCCACCACAGCTGCTGCCCCAGCACGAGCTGTCAGGCTGAGGTCCTTTGGGGGGCAGGGAGCATGCAACCCACTGCCTCCCTCTCCCCACCCCCTGGGAGTACCAGGGCCTGTCTCCTGGCAGAGAGCAGGGCTGGGGGCTGTCTGGAAGGTGTGTCCCCTGCACGCTGCCCCCGAGCAGTGTCTGCGCCAGGTCTGAGCTGTTACCGCTGCCTCCAAGGTGCACCGGCATGCGGGCTGCTGGATCTAAGCCAGGGTTCGGCACCCGCCGTGCCAGCAGGGCCAGGCAGCCCCAGCCCTCCTCCACCCAAACGCCACCTCTCCAGGGAAAAGCAGCCGCAGCCTCAACTACCCCCACCAATGAGGAGCTAAATGGGGGCAGCCGGGAGCTCGGGCTAGCTGCCCCCACGCCAGGCCCGGAGGTTGCCAGGAATCTGCTCCGGGGACCCAGCTGGGCCGAGGGAGCTCAGGGTGCAGGGCTGTGGCTGGCTCTCCCCCACCAAGGGGCGGGGCCAACGGGAAACCCCTCCCACCTGCCTCAGGCACATTCAGTGCCACGCCCCATGGTGGGGGGGCCTGCAGGCAGCAGCGACACTGAAACCCCATGGGTGGCCAGGCCGGCCCAGCGCCCCCCTTACCATCGGCACCGGGGGCAGCGCGTCCGCCTGCAGCTTGCTCTTCACGCGCGCAGCAATGGCCCGGATGTAGGGCAGGGCAAACTCCCGGAACTGCTCCGGGCCCAGGTGCCCAGCATGGGACTCGAACAGCTGCAGCGCCTGCCCGAGCCAACGGCACAACCGTTACAGCCCCAAGCGCCCGGCTCCCCCAGCTCAGAATGTGCCCCAGCCCAGCCCCCCGCCTCCCAGCCCAGACTGGGCCCCAATCTCCCAGTGGCCCCCCCTTCCCCCACTGCTCTGCGGCCTAGCGGGGACAGGTAAGTGAGACCCTCCCCGCCCCCGGCTGCCTGTTGCCAGCTGAGACCTGCCACAAGGCTCTGCCCCCATAGTGCTGTGAACCCCAGGCTGGTCTCTTTCGCGAGGCTGCCCAAGGGCTCCAGCCCTGCACAGCTGCCGTGACCCCCCCCCCCCCCCGGGACAGGGCGCACCTGAGCACCGGCTGCCACCTGGCCCACCAGGTAATCCACAACGACATCTTGCAGCTGCTGCAGCAGGCGGTGGCTGGCCTCGGGGTGCTGGTACAGCCAGCGCTTGGCCTTGGCCAGCGTGTTGGAGCCGCCGCCTTCGATCATGTAGGACATGAGAGTCCACTGGGCGAGGAAGAGAAGTCAGCAGGGCCCGGCCAGCGGGCAAGGCAGCGGGGACAGCCCGGCCCCCAAACACTGGGTCCGCCGGGCCTCGTGCTGCTCGCCCCATGTCGGGGCAGCCGGGCGCCCCTCGCACAAGGGCTGGTGCAAGATGGAGGCGGCCCAGGGCGAGGCTGGACGGCAGAGCCGGGACAGACATTGCGTACAGCGCAGCAGGGGAGTTACCGGCCGGATCCGCCTCTGGGCAGGGTTGTTCCAGTCCAGCATCCACCCCCTCCCCATGGCTCAGGTGCCGTGCACCAGGGCCAGGCACCCCTGGCGCTCCCCGCCCACCCAGGCAGGCTGATCAGCAGCCGCAGCCCTGGGGCTTCCTGCGGAGAACGCGCAGACGCCGGCGGGGTGGTGAGCGAGGCAGCCTGCCCCAAGGGCACAGCTCCCCACAGTCAGAGGGGCCGGGCAGAGCGGGGGGTCCTTACCGGTGCCCCTGAGAAGCCGATCAGGGGCACTTTGCCCTCCAGGCTGTGCCGGGTCAGGGTGATGGCCTGGAAAACGTAGCCCAGCTCCGCCGCCACGTCCACCTTCTGCCGCAGCTTCAGCAGGTCCTCCACCTCCTTGAGGGGCTCTGGGAAAGTGGGCCCTTTGCCAGGCACCATCACCACCTCCATGCCCAGCGCCTAGGGGGAGACCAAGAGGGAGCCAGTGCCCACCAGCCCCTTGCCTCCGTGGGGATCCAGCCCCCAACCCTTCACACGCTTACCTGAGGCACCACCAAGATGTCAGAGAAGATGATGGCGGCGTCCAGGGAAAATCGCCTCAGTGGCTGCAGGGAACAGAGCCAGCGTCAGGCCAGAGGCACCCAGAGCTCCCAGGCGACGCCCCCCCCAGGCCGACCTGTGCCTCGCAAGCCACGGACCCTTGCTTGCCCGCGGCTGCAACAGACCTCGAACCTGCGTGAGCTACCGACGTCCTCAAATCACAGCTCAAAGACTTCCAGGCACAGAGCATCCCCCGTGTACATGCTGCCGCGTCGGGATGTGAAATCCCGTTCCATTGGCTAGCTGGGTCAACGCGATGTGTAACTGGTCAACCCATTCAAGGAGAAGTGGGGCTGGGCTGTTTTTAGCCTGGCCAAGCAATCCCTGCCTGGGCCACGCCCCGGCCCACCACGGAGAGGGGCTCCAAGATGGAGAACCCCTGTCCACGGCGGACCCCACAGGGCTGGAGCCGTCCCCTGCCCACAGCAGGCAGGGTGCTGCTCCAGCCCCTACCGGCTCACCTTAACGGTTCACCTTAACGGGTGATGCTTACGCATTAACCTTTCACATCCCTACCGCCAATCTGAGCAGGGGAAATTCCCGACCCCAAACACAGCGATCAGTCAGACCCAGGGCATCTGGATGAGACCCAGCAGCCAGACCCCTGGGGAAAGAATTCTCTGCCGTAACTCCGAGCCCTCCCCACGTAGCGCCCCGGCGCCGGCCTCTGGCGATCCTGCCTGCCTGCAGTCCCAGAACAGCAATGCGCCCATGCAGGCAGCCCCTCAGGCCATCCCCTGCATAATCGGCTCATGCTCAGGCATGGAGCTAGGTAGGTTTTTGGTGCCCCGCCCCTCCCCGCATCTCTTGGGAAGCTGTGCCGGAACACGACGACTCTGCTGGCTAGAAACTTTCCCCTCCCGGCACCCCGCACCTTGTGCATGGCCCATTTAGAGCGGGCTGTTTGCGTGTCCACATTGTTGCTTAACTTAACTAACTCCTCCCCACCCCAGGGACTGACCCCCCTGGCGTGCTTACACAGAGCAGTCGCCCCGCAGCCGGCGCTCGGTTGGGCCACGCAAGCCGGGCTCCTCGTGACGTCGCCCTAGTTGCCCATCTCTGCACCAGCTCGTCTGAGTCTGGCTTTCTTCCCCACCCCCCCAGAGCAGCCCTGCACACAGCTTGCCAGGTGACGTCCCCAAGGTACTTACCCTTCCCTGTCTCCCCCGGAAACACAGCGCCTGCTGCGTCCTCGTCAGCCTTTCACAGCTGCGGCCTGGCAGCGGCTCCCGCCCAGCCTGTCCCCTTCTGTCACGTCCCACTGGTATGCCCCCCCGCTCAGCAAAACTCCCTGCAGGGAGCCCCTGCGAGACCGACCTGGCTCTCTGCACTGTTACATCGCTCCCTGTTGCAAGGTCACCCAGGTCTTCCTGCCCGGGGCAGCAGGGGCCGGGGTGGCCGTGAGCAGGGGCTGGCCCGGATGAGCTCACAGGCTAAGGCAGGGAACACGTGCGCTACCAACCAGGGTCCGCAGCTGGCGAGCAGAGGGGCGGTGCTTAGCTCCCCCAAGCTGTCACACGTGTGCTGGGCCCGGGGTGAGTGGCAGGGCCCTGAGCAGACAGACAGCGCCTTCCTCTGGGCTGAGGGGGGCCCCCAGACGGTGCTGCCACAGCCTCCGGGGGAGCCCGTCCTGGGGAGAACCTCCGGCCAGGCGCCGGGCAGCCGCTCACCTGCAGCGTCAGTTCACAGCACGTCTCGGGGCTCCGGCAGGTGGCGAAGAAGTCCTGGGCAGCTCGGGTCTCCCGGAACTCTGCAAGCAGGTCAGCAGGGTGAGTGCGGGGGAGGATGCCCCTTGGTGGGCCCCCACGCCAGGAGGGCAAAGGCACAGGGGGCCCCGCAGCACCCTCCGCTACCCTGGCCTCTGCCCATTGCTCCAAGCTGAGCCTCTTGCTCCAGCTGCCGCCCCGCCCCAGGAGCGATCCCCAGCCTGCCTGGGGAAGGGGAGGCAGGCAGCCCCGCACTCCTGCTTCCCTGCCAGGGGTGCTGGGCTGGCCGGCCTGGAGCCCGGGCTCCAGCCACTCACCCGGGAGATATCGGCCAGCCTGCCTCATGCACCACACCGGGGTGTACGCCGTCTCCTCCCCTCTCGCCGCTCGAAGGAACGTGTCGTTCTTCAGCGCAGGGAAGCCGTGGGGCCTAAGGCGAGGGAGGAAGAGGGGCAGGCAGTCAGCCAGCAGGGAGCAACCCCCCTGAGCAGTGTGGGGCAGGACAGCTGCAGATTCCCCCCCGCCCCGGGGCTGGGTCACCGACAGGCTGGAGTCGGAGGCACAAGCAGTCTGGGACCGAATGTCAACCCCTCAGTTTCGCCCCCAGTGCGATGGGCCGAAGCCACAGCCCTACCTGAACCACAGCAGCGAGGGGCTGAGTCCCAGCTGGGGCCTATAAAGGAGGGATCCTGCCCCACCAGGCAGCCCGGCCACGAGCTTCCCTGCAGCTGCAGCACAAGGGTGGGAGAGGGTGAGCCCTACCGGCGCCCCAGAGCCTGCGGCTGCGCTGCCAGTGGCCCCAGGCTAGGTGAGGAACAGGCCTGTTTACTTGGGCACCGGTTCCTCTTGCGGGGGGACCAAAGGGAGGCTGAGGCCAGGGCCCGGGCCCGCCCTGGGGCAGTGGAGAATTACCCAGGCGGCTCTTCCGTTCCAGGGGGCTGGCAGCCCCGGGCCTGCACCCCCCCAGGCAGCAGGAAGCTGATGCAGACCCCTCTGCACACAGGCAAGTTTCCCATCTGTTCCCAGCTCTCCGCCAGGTCCTGAGCCCCAACCCTGGGGCCAGGAAGTGGGGGTGGAGCGATGGTGACAACCCAAGCCTCCCACGCCCGACCCCCCGCTCACTGGGTGACTGCAAGAGCAGGCAGGGACTCCCCCAGCTCCCTGACTGGGGAAAGGGGCCCCCAACCCCAGGAGGTGCCCGCGGGGCCTGGCGGGGAGGACTCAGGTTAAAGGTGCTGGCTCTTTGGCCCCAGGCTGCTGCAGCTGCCTTTCCTCCCAGGCCGGGGGAGCTGTGTGGGGTTCCCTTGAGATGCTACGGAGCCCCAAGGGCGGAGAACTGCAGCGGGAATACGCTGCCTTCTCTGGAGGCGGGCGCAGAGTGCCCTGGGTGAAACGTTTTCCCCGCCTGCGAGCGCGGCCCCGTGCTGTGCACGGCTAAGGACAAGGCCAGCAGGAGGCAGGCATGGGGCTCCTTCCCCTGCCTCCCTGTTCTGCCTGCCTGCCCAGTAGTCACTGGCCCAGACAAGGGGCTGTTCAGGGAGCAGCACAAAGAGACGGGCTGATGTGTTATCAGACTGGAGCAGCTGCTCTGGGGAGATTGTGGGATGGCAGAGCCTCCCCTGCACAGCCCCACGGCTCAGACTCTGCTGGGAGGCGTCTCTGATGTGGCCGTAACTCCCACTCAGGGGGCGCTGGGGCGGTATTTCTGCTGCGCAGGCCTGGGGGCGCGAGTCCCAGGACACTAGGCCGTAATGCCCCACGCCGGGGAACGGGAGGGCAGCGTTTTCTCTTGCCAGCTGGCCCACTGCCAGAGCCGGGCAGAAGGGACAGACCCTGGCTTGGGTCCCATGAGATGGGCTGAGGGCCCCATTGTGCGCCGGTTGCTGGACCCAACCACGCTCCCTATGAGCTGTGCTGGAAGCCGGGTGGGGGCCGGCCACGTGGAAATGGGCCCTGGCTAGGTGGCACGGGGAGCCAGGACAGGCTCTCTCAAGCCCATCCCCGCAGCAGCAGCTGGGGGCAGACCTGCCACTGCAGCCTTGTAGCCAAAGCCCTGGCTGTGCTGCTGGGGAGTGCGGGTCGTGTTGGCTACAGCTTCAGAAAGAACAGTTGGAAAAATCCATCCCGTCCCACGCCCAGCAAGCCAGGCGGGCACCAGCCAAACAGAGAAACGGGGCTCCCGCCGTCTCCACTGCCGGGGGAACCCCAGCTCCTCCGGCAGGGTCTGCTCCGGGGTTGGGCCGCCCTGCGCAGTGGGGTCCTGATCCTGTCTGCAACCACTCAGAGCCACCACCATCCTGAGTAACACTGCAAGCGTGACTGGCCATTTACAGCCTGGGTCACAGGGCTCTGTCCGCGCCGCCACTGCGCCCGGCCCGAGCGCCTGCTGCCAATAGTCGTCTTCGCGCTACGTGACTCTTCCTCCTCTCTACTGCTGAGGGAGGTTTACGCAAGCAGGGGACATTCAACACACATCACTGTGCAGCCAGCTGGCAAATCCCAAACCAAGAGAGATTCTCAAGTAGAGCCAAAAAAGCCAGAGATGCGGGAGCAGTTCTCCTGCTGTCTAAGGGGCATCAGGGCCAGAATAACTTCATGGCACAAGAGGGATGCGATAATGTACACAATTACACAGTTAACCGATCAGCCTAGGCTCATCCATTGTGGTTACAAGCACCTGCCCTCCCCAGGCTGCTGCCTCTGTATCAGAGGCAACAGCATGGGGGGAGAGGAAGTTGGCTTTCAAGCCAGCTCCCCCCATGCACTTCCCTCTGCAGGTTGCTGAATCTGACCCAGAGGCAGGGCTCCCACCTGAAACAGATGCAGCACCGCAGGGGGGCAGGCAGGTCCACAGGAGCTGGCTTAAAAGGCGGGTCCCCATGGGCAACAGCTGTTGCCTCCCACCCCCACCCCGCCTTGCTGCCTCTGATCCAGAAGCAGCAAGGGAGGGGGGGGGTAGTCATAAGGATTAACAGATACGCCTAGGGTGCGTCTAGACCGGCAAGATTTTGCGCAAAAGCGGCCACTTTTGCGCAAAAACTTGCCACCTGTCTACACTGGCCGCGAGAATTTGCGCAAGAACGCTGCCTTCGTAATGTACAACATCAGTGCTTCTTGCGCAAATACTTTGATGCTCCCGCTCAGGCACAAGCCCTCTTGCGCAAGAGGCCAGTGTAGACAGGAACGTTAATTTCTTGCGTAAGAAAGCCCGATGGCTAAAGTGGCCCTGGGAGCTTTCTGGCGCAAGAGAGCGTCTGTGCTGGCACGGATGCTTGTGCGCAAAGGCACGTGCCAGCGTAGACGCAGCCCGGGGTCACTGGTTCATCCAGTAAATAGCTCCACGCCGCCATCCCCCCCCCGGGGCCGGGCCGCTGCCTGCGGGGAACCAGCTGAAAAGCTCCCCCCGCGCATGGACCCCGCTCACCGCCCCCGGCCGGTCCACGTGCGAGCCCGGAAGGGTCAGCGGCCGCCGCGTTACAGACACATCCGCGGGGCCCGGGCGGGGCGAGCGAACCCCCCTTGGGGAGCCCGAGGAAGGGCCGCGCCCCCCCCCCCCGGGCCGGGTCTGAGCGCAGTGACCGGGGGGGGGGGGCTCAGCCGGGACCCCCCCGCGTTGTGCGGCGCTGCGGGCGGGGGGAAGAAGCCCCCCCCCCGGCCGGGCTGTGACGGGGCCTCCAGCTCCCCCCCCACCAACGGGCCCTGCTGCCGCCCGGGGGGGGGGGGTTACCGGCCTGGCCCCGCGACCCCTGACCCCTGACCCCGCCACTCACCGGGGCGGGCTGCTCCCCTCCATGCTCCCGCTCCGCCGCCGGCGGCTCCGCTGCCCCCTCCCCCCTGCGCGCGGTCACGCCCCCCGTGGGCGCCGCCATCTTGCTCGGGCCACGCCCCCCCCAGGGGGCGGGATCCTGCCGCTCCCCGCCGCTTCCGGGTTGCGCTGTAGCTGCCCCCCTGGGTGCCTGAAAGACCCCGCCGCCGGGACCAGGGCTGCCGCGGGCTCTGCCTGCGCGCGCGGCCCCCTACCGTAAAGCCAGGCGTAGAGGCGCACGCCGAAAAGGGAAGCAGGCGTGGGAAGGGGCGAAGGGGAGCGGGGGTGAGAGACCCCTCTCGGCGCGGGGCGGAGAGAAGGGCTGGGGGAGCGGTGAGTGCGCGGGGGCTCAGCCAGCAAGCGGCGGCCGGGCGGGCGGGGGGGGGGGTAGCGCCCCTCCATCTTCACCCCCCCCCAGGGAAAATTGCCTTGCGCGGAGCTCTCCGTGGGGGGAGGGGCACGCCAGGCCTTTGGCCAAACATCTGCCCCGCCCCATCGACAGGGGCTGGGACCCGCCCCCCGCCTGGTGGGTGCCACTGGTGCTGGGCGAGGGAAGTGCTCCAGCCTGTGGCCCCGCCCCTGCTCTGCCCAGGCCCCGCCCCCTCCCCCACTCACCTGTTCCAGCCAAATCCCTGAACCCAGCCATAGCAAATGCGGGGGGGGGGGGGGGCGCTCACTCTGCTAAAATTTCCTTCCAAAGCAAGTGAAGCTTGTTTCGCGCTGCACGCCAGACTGAGACTGGTCACCCGGAGATAAAAGCACTAAGTTTGGGGATCAGATACAGCAAGGGGTGAATTTAACACACACTCCAGTACAGCCAGACTGTGACCATTAGGCTGCGTCTACACTGCAGGCTTTTTGCACAAGAACAGCCGTTCTTGCGCAAAAACTTGCCGGGTGTCTACACTGCACACGCGTTCTTGCACAAGTAAATGTACAGAACAACGTCGGAAAACAGGGCTTCTTCCAGAAGAGTTATTCCTCTCCCCACAAGGAATAAGCCCTCTTGTGCAAGAGCACTTCCACAAGAGGCCAGTGTAGACAGGCAACATGGCTGTGTCTAGACTGGCCAGTTTTTCCGCAAAAGCAGCCGCTTTTGCGCAAAAACTTGCCAGCTGTCTACACTGGCCGCTTGAATTTGTGCAAGAACACTGACGTTCTAATGTAAGAAATCAGTGCTTCTTGCGCAAATACTTTGACGCTCCCGTTCGGGCAAAAGTCCTTTTGCGCAAAACCTTTTGCGCAAAAGGGCCAGTGTTGACAGCTCAGTTTTGTTTTGCACAAAAAAGCCCCGATGGCTCAAATGGCGATCGGGGCTTTCTTGCGCAAAAGTGCATCTAGATTGGCCACGGATGCTTTTGCGCAAAAAGTGCTTTTGCGCAAAAGCGTCCGTGCCAATCTAGACGCTTTCTTGCGCAAATACTTTTAACGGAAAACTTTTCCGTTAAAAGCATTTGCGCAAAATCATGCCAGTCTAGATGTAGCCCATGAATTTCTTGCACAAGAAATCCCTATGGCTAAAATGGCCATCAGAGCTTTCTTGCGCAAGAGAGCGTCCACACTGCCATGGACGCTCTTGCGCAAAAGCACATGGCAGTGCAGACGCGCTCTTGAGGAAGACCTTTTGTGCAAGAATTCTTGCGCAAAGCAGTTCTTGCGCAAGAAGCCTGCAGTGTAGACATAGCCTTACGGTAGACGAGACAGAAGCAGCAGACAGTCCGACAGCCCTGTGAAAACACCACCTCCCTGAGCACTGGAGTTACACTGCTCCCATGCCCCTTAGACAGCAGAACTTCTCCCATCCAAGTAGCTACCCCCTCTCTGGCAGCTGGCTTAACTCACCCACAGCAGAGAGCTCTCCTGTTGGCTTAGAGCATCTTCGTTATCACGCTACAGTGGTGCTGATGCAGTGGTCTATGCCAGTGTGTCTCCACCAGTGATAGGAGTACCCTCATGGGTACTCAAGGGAAGGCTGGGGGCTACGTCAACACAACTGAAATTTGGAGAAAACTGAATTTTTGTTTTAAGTTTTACAGCACTTTATTATTTTTGTACTTTTTAGACCCCAAAATTTCATCACCCGCTCGGCTACAATTAAGTTGTTTAAACAAACGTGTTGCAAAGGTAGAAAAAAATTGTGTGTCTGAAAACTGTAGGTACTTTTTTCCCTGCGTGTGGAACTCCTTGCCTGAGGAGGTTGTGAAGGCCAGAACTATAACAGGGTTTAAAAGAGATAAACTAGATACATTCATGGAGGTTAAATCCATTAATGGCTATTAGCCAGGATGGGTAAGGAATGGTGTCCCTAGCTTCTGTGTGTCAGAGGGTGGAGATGAATGGCAGGAGAGAGATCGCTTGATCGTTACCTGTTTGGTTCATTCCCTCCGGGGCACCTGGCACTGGCCACTGTCGGCAGACAGGATACTGGGCTGGATGGACCTTTGGTCTGACCCAGTTTGGCCGTTCTTATGTGTTTTTTTTTAAGGGGTACTTTATAAAAAAAGGTTGAGAAACACTGCTCTAGATCACCCACCTAATGTTACATGTGAGGTTTTTGTTTTTAACCCTGTGGTTGCACCTAGCTTTGATCAATACTATTGAAAGAGTCAGTGGAGAACCAACCACTATTTCTGGGACAACGCTGAGATTGTCAAAATGAAAATCCATTGCAGGTAAGAATTGCTTGGTGGTGATAAATGTTAAATGTAAATTTCAACGTTATTGCATGGGGGAATACGTAACACAAGCTGGCGTTTCTCCACACAGCCCCCATTATTGTTGGCATTTCTTCCTGTTTTCTCATGGAGTAAAACTCAGGTCGAGCTGGGACTACTGGCAGTGTTTTGATTTTCACAGAGCTGTGTCTGCCAGTGGAATGTGGCTCCACTGAAGTTTCCTTGGCTCTCCTAGGCTGTGTCTATACTGGCGCGATCTTGCGCCAGAGCTATGCAAATGAGGCTCAGCGTGGAATATCGCCGAGCCTCATTTGCATACCTAATGAGCCGCCAATTATTTTCAGGCATAACGGCTTTGCGCAAGAGGGGTTTTCTTGCTCAAGAAGGGGCAGTGTAGACAGCTCCGTCTTGCGCAAGAACCTCTTCCACAAAAATGGCGGCTCATTAGTTACGCAAATGAGGCTCGGCGATATTCCACGCTGAGCCTCATTTGCATAGCTCTGGCGCAAGATCGCGCCAGTCTAGACACAGCCCTAGAGAATCTTTCTTTTGGTTTGGGATTTGCCAGCACTGTGCTGAGGTTCCCATTTACATAAACCTCCCTCAGCAGCAGAGAGGAGGAAGAGTCACGTAGCGCGAAGACGACTATTGGCAGCAGGCGCTCGGGCCGGGCGCAGTGGCGGCGCGGATAGAGCCCTGTGACCCAGGCTGCAAATGGCCAGTCACGCTTGCAGTGGTGGCTCTGGGTGGCTGCAGACAGGATCAGGACACCACTGCGCAGGGCGGCCCAACCCCGGAGCAGACCCTGCTGGAGGAGCTGGGGTTCCCCCGGCAGTGGAGACAGCGGGAGCCCCGTTTCTCTGTTTGGCTGGTGCCCGCCTGGCTTGCTGGGCGTGGGATGGGATGGATTTTTCCAACTGTTCTTTCTGAAGCTGTAGCCAACACGACCCGCACTCCCCAGCAGCACAGCCAGGGCTTTGGCTACAAGGCTGCAGTGGCAGGTCTGCCCCCAGCTGCTGCTGCTGCGGGGATGGGCTTGAGAGAGCCTGTCCTGGCTCCCCGTGCCACCTAGCCAGGGCCCATTTCCACGTGGCCGGCCCCCACCCGGCTTCCAGCACAGCTCATAGGGAGCGTGATTGGGTCCAGCAGCCGGGGCACAAAGGGGCCCTCAGCCCGTCTCATGGGACCCAAGCCAGGGTCTGTCCCTTCTGCCCGGCTCTGGCAGCGGGCCAGCTGGCAAGAGAAAACGCTGCCCTCCCGTTCCCCGGCGTGGGGCATTACGGCCCAGTGGCCTGGGCCTAGTGCCCCCAGGCCTGCGCAGCAGAGATACCGCCCCAGCGTCCCCTGAGTGGGAGTTACGGCCACATGAGAGACGCCTCCCAGCAGAGTCTGAGCCCTGGGGCTGTGCGGGGGAGGCTCTGCCATCCCACAATCTCCCCAGAGCAGCTGCTCCAGTCTGATAACACATCAGCCCGTCTCTTTGTGCTGCTCCCTGAACAGCCCCTTGTCTGGGCCAGTGACTGCTGGGCAGGTGGGGGAGGCAGGAGAACAGGGCCCCAGACCCGCCTCCTGCGGACATTGTGCTGAGCCAGGCACAGCTCATACAACTCAGCAGTTTTCCCTCTTGTGTAGTTGACATGTACAGCCCTGCTGGCCTGGGTTCTGTTATTCCTGCTCTCCCTGGCTGAGACTCCACATCACAACCCTGGGAAGCTCAGAAATATTTACAGCAACGCTACAGTTCATGCCACAAACGGGAACATCCAGAGCCAGAAAGGCAGCATTAATGCAGCAGGAAGGACGAAGGCATAGAACAGAAATCCAATCTTGCAAACACAGGGCTGGCAGGGACAGTACGAGGTCGACAGTCCAGGCCCCCAGGCTGAGCCAGGACCAAGTAAACCTCAATCATCCTGGCAGGTGTTTGTCTACCCTGGCGTTAAAAGCCTCCAGCAATGGGGGTTTCACAATGTCCCACAGAAGCCTATTCCAGAGCTTAATTATCCTACAGATAGTTTGTCCTGGTACCTAGCTAAAATCCCCCTTGTTGCAGACTAGGCCCTTTTCTTCTTGTCCCACCTACAGCACACGGGCTATGTCTGTACTCGCAGCTTCTTGCGCCAGAAATATGCAAATGAGGTTCAGCAATGTTCCATGTTTGGCCTCATTTGCGTATTTCTGGCACAAGAAGCCGCAAATGTGGACATAGCCAGTGAGACCCGCTGATCGCAAGCCTCTTTAGAACAGTCTTGAACGTATTGGAAGGCTCCCCAGGAACCACCCCCCAGTCTTCTTTGGCAAGACGTAACCACAGCCGGCCGTTCCAGCCTTTCCGGGTTGTTCAGGTTTCTTGCTCCCCTCTGCACTCTGTCTGCTTTGCACACACCTCTCTGAAAGGGTGAGGCCCCAACTGGACACCAGTGCTGAGCAGAGCAAGTCAACTGCCTCTCAAGCCTTACGTACGACACTCTCGTTACAATATCCCTGAGAGAGCATCGCCTGTTGCACAACCGTGTCACATTGCTGGCTCCTATTCAAAGTGGGAGCCCCTGGAATCCCCTGGTCCTTTCAGGCAGTTCTGCCGCAGTGGGGAATTGCAGTTTTCCTTCCCGAGGGTCAGGGTTTGCACTTGTCTTTATTGATTTTCATCTGATTGATTTCAGACTAATTTATCAAAGTCATTTTGAATTCTGATCCAGTCCTCCAAGGTCTGACCCCTGCAGGGCATCTTTTCCCAGCGGTCCCAGAACAGCATCCCAGGCACTAGGGAGCCAAAGCCCTCGCCTTGACACCCTCTCCGACAGTGGTTGGAGATTATCGGGTGCTGTCGTGTGGTTTGGCTTTTGGATACGAGAGGAGCCAGTAAAAATACCTCAGACTCTTGTTAACTTTATTATGCACAGAGTAGTAAAGGAAAGCAATGCAAGGTTACACAGATCTATTTCAATACACAGGATAGTAGCACAGACAATAATATAACACCTATACCTAGGACAAGACACGGGATCCTTAATTTTTAAGGGAACGGTTATACATACAGTTATCTCTATACATCACACACAGTTCCACCGCTAAGACCTTACGACTGTCAGACGGGAGCTCGTGGCCTTGTTATTTCCCTACGCGCAGAGGCATCCACAGTGCATCAGTCGGTAGGAACAGGCACAGCTTCTAGTTGCAGCGAGTAAGGTGATGGGGATTCCTTACCCAATCCCTTCCACTCATTATCTTTTCTACACCTACTTTTATAGCAAAGCGAGACTTGGTCATTCTAGTGAAATCTACCAATTGATTACATATTGTATATGCCCATATTTGGGATTCATCCTGCTATTCAAACTATACTATCCTTGACTGATAGTTCTATGGCAGCCATTGCTAGTCCGGTTAAGGCAGACATTTTTATTCTAGTCAAGACGGGGTTGTCCAGGCTCCCCTACAGGTGCGTACCCACAGCTCCTGGGTATTCATCATGTCACAGACTGGGACCCAGCTACGGAGGCACTATGCTGTACATGGAGATGGCTGGTACCCTGCAGGGTCAGGCCCACGTTTAGTTAGCGTTACTGACTTTTGTGCCCGTGCAGTCTCAGGCCTGCATTGCATTAGCAGAGTTTGTGTCACGTGTGGGAGGAAAAGGGAGGAAAGAGAACAGTTCTGGACAGACAGCCTGCCTGGCAGAGGAAGGGCGTTACCCAACACTGCTCCAGTTAAGCATCTAACTGCAGCCAAGGAGACAGTAGAGCCTACTGCCCCCTGGCCTCCAAAGAGCCCCTCCAATCTCCCCAGCCAGGACCTTTGCCATCTTGTTTCTGGAACTCACATGGAAGTGCATGAGTGTCTAGATGAAAAAAATAAAGACAATTAAAATCCATAAAAGGACTTCCAAGTGCAAGCAGACTTCAGAGAGGTACAGTCTAGGGAACTGGGCGCAGGATTGGACTAAGGATGTTAAGAGGTGAGTAACTGGGTAATTGTGTATGTAATTGCCATTTAATTTCCCCTCTTTTTTAAATATTCACTGACAGTACAAAAATATATATCTGAACATTCCAGAGAGTCAAGTTTTCTTTCCATGGTCACCAAATGTTCAACTGTACAAGGAGGATTCAGATTCCACGTTATAGTGAGTTTACTTACATCATGGCTGTGTCTACATTGACAAGATTTTGCGCAAAAGCAGCTGCTTTTGCGCAAAATCTTGCCGCCTGTCTACACTGGCCGCGAGTATGTGCGCAAGAACACTGACGTTGTAATGTACAAAATCAGTGCTTCTTGCGCAAATACTCTGACGCTCCCGCTCAGGGATAAGCCCTCTTGCGCAAGTATTCTTGCGCAAGAGGCCAGTGTAGACAGCAACATTAATTTCTTGCGCAAGAAAGCCCGATGGCTAAAATGGCCATTGGAGCTTTCTTGCGCAAGAGAGCGTCTACACTGGCACGGATGCTTTTGTGCAAAAGCAAATCTTTTGCGCAAAGGCACATGCCAGTGTAGACGCTCTCTTGCACAAATACTTTTAACAGAAAAACTTCCGTTAAAAGTATTTGTTCAAAATCATGCCAGTCTAGACCCAGCCCATGTGTTTGGATAAACTTAAAAAACAACAAATGGTTTGGTAGCACTTTATAGAGTAACAAATCTTGTAGATGGGATCATGAGCTTTCGTGGGCACAGCCCACTTCTTCAGATGACCGGAGTTTTTGGCTATGTCTACACTGGCATGATCTTGCACAAGAACTCTTTTGCAGAAGAGTTCTTGTGCAAAAACTCTTCCAGAAGAGAGCGTCTACACTGGCATGTGCTTTTGCGCAAGAGCATCCCTGCCAGTGTAGACGCTCTGTTGCGCAAGAAAGCTCTGATGGCCATTTTAACCACAGGGCTTTCTTGAGCAAGACATTCATGTTGCCTGTCCACACTGGCCTCTTGCGCAAGAGGGTTTATTCCTGAGCGGGAGCATCATAGTTCTTGCGCAAGAAGCCCTATGATGTGTAGACAGGCAGCAAGTTTTTGCGCAAAAGCGACCGCTTTTGCGCAAGATCACACCAATGTAGACACAGCCTGTGGCTGTGTCTAGACTGGCCAGTTTTTCCGGAAAATCAGCCGCTTTTCCGGAAAAACTTGCCAGCTGTCTACACTGGCCGCTTGAATTTCTGCAAGAACACTGACGATCTAATGTATGATCCTCAGTGTTCTTGCGGAAATACTATGCTGCTCCCGTTCGGGCAAAAGTCCTCTTTGCGCAAAGCTTTTGCGCAAAAGGGCCAGTGCAGACAACGTGGTCTTGTTTTGCGCAAAAAAGCCCCGATGGCTAAAATGGCGATCAGGGCTTTCTTGCGCAAAAGCGCGTCTAGATTGGCCAGGGACGCTTTTCCGCAGAAAGTGCTTTTGCGCAAAAGCGTCCGTGCCAATCTAGACGCTCTGTTCCGCAAACGCTTTTCACGGAAAAACGTTTCCGTTAAAAGCAGTTGCGGAAAATCATGCCAGTCTAGACGCAGCCTGCGTGTTTGGACAGGAGAGTTTTCAACAGGGGAAGTGAAGCGCGCAGCCAGGCTGTCCCAGACTGCAGGGATCAGTGACCCGCAGCAGCCTACAGATCGCCCCTGAGACATCACAGTTTCCACCAGAGGGCTCCAAGCGCGGCAGGTGCCGGAGAGGCGGGAGTTTCAATCTCGGTTTATTTGCCCCGGGGGTGGGGTCTCCCCGGGGGTGGGGTCTCCCCGGGGGGGGGCCTCCCCAATGGGCTTCGTTACAATTCCTGGGAACCGAGGACAGCAGGTGGGGCCCATCCCCTAGCGCGCACGCGCGGCGCCGGCAGGGGGCGCTAGGGACGCCGAGCGCTGCAGCGTATCAGGGCTCCAGGCGCGCTGGGTTCCGCCTACGTCACAATCTCGCTCCGCAGCAGCAGGGCCCCGCGCCGGCCGCTCCCCACGCTCGGGAGGGGAGGGGAGGGGAAGAGAAGGGAGCAGCCCCCTCCCCCCCCCGGGCTGTGACGGGACCTCCCGGGGGCGGGGGCTACTGGCCTGACCGCGCGACCTCTGACCCGGGCCCCGCCCCTCACCGGAGCGAGCTGCCCCGGCTCCGCTTCCGCCCGCGCGCCGCCATCTTGCCCAGGCCACGCCCTCACGGGGCGGGATCCTGCCCCTCCGCTTCCGGGTGGCCTCGCAGCTGCCTCCCTGGGTGCCGGAAAGACCCCGCCGCTGGGTGACTAGGACCAGGGCTGCCCCGGGCTCTGCCTGCGCGCGCGGCCACCTACCGTAAAGCCAGGCGCAGAGGCGCACGCCGAAAAGGGAAGGGGGGGGGGGTCATAGACCCCTCCCGGCGGGAGGGCGGAGAGAAGGGGGGGGCCGCTGGGGCTCAGCCAGCAGCTCCCGGGAGCTTCCCCCTCCATGTCCCCGCCCGGGGAGCTGCCCCTGCTCAGCGCTCCCCGCGGGGTGGGGCGGACATCGGCGCTTCGCCCCCCCGCCGGGGGACCCCCGGAGGCAGCCGAGCCCCCTGCTCTCTCCGGCTCCTTCGGCAGCTGCAGCCCGCGCCGCGCCGCGCCCGCCCCACGCCCGCCCCCCCCCAGAGCGGCTGAGGCGCGGGGCGGGGCCGCGGGCGGAGGAGGAGCCGGGCCGAGCCGAGCCGGGCCGGGCCGGGCGGGATGAGCGCGCCCGCGGACTCCCCGCACCAGCTGCTGGGCCGGATCCGCTGCCTGGCCGAGAGCGTGAGCTGCTTCGGCCGCGCCCGGCCCCTGCCCGCCGCGCTCTGCTACGTGCCCCGCCGGGTGCGCTACAAGCTGTGCCGGGACCCCGCCGCCGCCGGCTCGGGCCGCGCCCTGCTCAGCGTCAGCGAGAGCCCGGCCCGCGGCCGCGGCAGCAGGAAGCTCGCCAAGTGCGCCGTGGAGCTCCGCAAGGGCACGTGCGTGCGGGCCAGCGGCGAGGAGTACTGCAACAGCCAGGGGCTGTGGGTCAAGCTCTGCCAGGTACCGCCCCACGGGGAGACAGGCGGACAGACACAGGTGGACGGGAGTGACAGGTGGACACACGCCAGACAGGAGAGACGGGTGGACACGGACCCGCAGGTGGGGGAGACAGGCGGACAGACACAGGTAGACGGGAGTGACAGGTGGACACACGCCAGACAGGAGAGACGGGTGGACACGGACCCGCAGGTGGGGGAGACAGGCGGACAGACACAGGTAGACGGGAGTGACAGGTGGACACACGCCAGACAGGAGAGACGGGTGGACACGGACCCGCAGGTGGGGGAGACAGGCGGACAGACACAGGTAGACGGGAGTGACAGGTGGACACACACCAGACAGGAGAGACGGGTGGACACGGACCCGCAGGTGGGGGAGACAGGCGGACAGACACAGGTAGACGGGAGTGACAGGTGGACACACACCAGACAGGAGAGACGGGTGGACACGGACCCACAGGTGGGGGAGACAGGTAGACACGGATGGGCATGGGGAGAGACAGGCTGAAAGACACTCATGTAGATGGGAGTGACAGGCAGACAAACAGGTAGGTGGGGGATACAAACAGACACCGGGAGAGAGAGAGACAAACTGATGGACATGGGAAAGACAGGCTGACAAACACACATTAGATGGGAGGGAGGGACAGACAGACACACAGGTGGGAGAGACAGACGAACAGAGATCAACACAGGACAGATCTGGCCGGCGGATGCGCAGGTGGGAGACACAGGAGGACACAGATGGACACTGGGGGAGAGAGAGATGCAAACTGATGGAAATGGGAAAGACAGGCAGACAGACATGGGAAAGACAGGGTGACAGACACACACTAGATGGGAGTGACAGACAAGCAGGTGGGAGAGACAGACAAACACAGATCAACACAGGACAGATCTGGCCGGTGGATGCGCAGGTGGGAGAGACAGATGGACACTAGGAGAGAGAGATGCAAACTGATGGAAATGGGAAAGACAGGCAGGTGGACATATGGGGGAAGATGGGCAGACACAGAAGGGAGAGACAGGCGGACATAGGGAGAGACTGGCGGACACATGGGGGAGACAGGCTGATACAGATGTGGAGGGGATAGACAGATGGGCAGACACAGGTGAGAGAGACTGATGCACAGTGATGGGCATGGGGAAAGACAGGCGAACAGACACACACAGATGGGAGCAACAGGCGGGTGGACACATGGAGAGAAAGATGGGTAGACACAGATGGATAAGGTGGGAGACAGACACCAAGATGGGAGGGACAGATGGACAGACATGCAGTGGGAGAGATGGGTGGGCACACAGAGAGACAGACAGACACAGAGATGAGAGCGACAGATGGACACACGTGCTTTTGGGAGAGACGGGTGGACACAGAGAGATGGGCAAATGGGGACAGACAGGTGGTCATGGGACTCCCACAGCTGTCGGCTCCAGGTGGTGGCAGAACTGGATGCAGGAGATGGAAGCTGATGCCTGATGAGTTGGGCTTGTTTTACCGGGTGGTGAATGAGGCAGGGGGGCAAAGGAGCAAGGGGGGCAGCTGATTTGCCGCTACTCAGCAGCTTGGCATCCCATTGGGGAGCAGCCTGGCGCTGGCTGGGCGGGGGTGGGAAGTGGGGGGCAGGCTCTGTGAGCGCAGGCAGGCAGCGAAGGGATCACACATCCCTGTTGGCCCGGAGATCTGTGGCTCTGGCCGGGTGGTGGTGGTGGGCCTGGCAGCGTGAACCCGACAGCAGCTCTGCTGGCCGCAGGCACTGCGTGGAGCCGGGCACAGGGCCTGTGATGGGCTCCGCTTTGCTTTGCAGGAGCAGCTGGAGGAGTACCGGGGCAGCTGTGAGCTGGAGGAAGGCTGGATCCTGGTGTGCAAGCATGCCGAGGGGGGGGACCGGCTGGTCCCAGTGGAGTCCACCGACAGAATCCAGAGGCAGCAGCAGCTGTTCGGGGTGGATTATAAACCCGTGATCCGGTAGGCGGCCGAGGCTGTGGGGGGGTCGGGCTTGGACCGGGCGCCCCAGCTTGTGTCTGTGTGGCTGGCCCGAGGGGGGCTGGGCAGGGCCCGGCCTGCGTGGGACCTCGCCCTGTAGGGACGACTCACTGGAGGCTAGAGCTGTGAGCTTGGGGACCTGATCCCGGCTCCCCAGGGTCGCGCGGGTCTGACCTCCGGACCGTGTGGTGCCCCTGGAGCCATTTCTGCAGAGCGTGGCTGTGCGTGGGCCGGGGCAGGGCTCTACTTCGCCAGCCTCCCCAGGCCGGCCAGCCCTTGCGACACCACCTCATCACACCCTGGGGCCGCAGCCACGGGCCTGCCACAGGCAGGCGTGTCCTGAGCTCCGGCTGCCTCTGCTCGGGGGCCCAGAGGCGGATCCTGCCTGGACTCTAACGGAGCTGCTGACCCTGCCAGAGCCCCCATCTCCAGGCATCCAGAGCAGAGGCGGCTGTGGGTTTGGTGAGAGCCGGCTCCTTTTGCGTGGGCGGGAGGGAGCCGGCTGGTGTCTCTGGGACTTACCAACCCCCAGTTCTGCAGTATGTGAGCCCCCCCCCCCCGCCCCCGGGGGGGGGCAGACGGGACACGCCCAGAGATGAGCCCAGGGTGGGTCCCACAGAGGCTCTGCGGCAAAGCAGGGACTTGCCTTCCCCCTCCCCCCGTGTCTCCCTGTCCCAGGCTGGTGCCCAGTAACAGGCCCATCTCCCCTCCCCCAACCTTCCCCTCACCCTCCGCCTTTGCGCTGTTGCAGGTGGGAGCAGGTGGTGGATCTGACGTACTCCCTGCGGCTCGGCGCCAAGCCCAAGGCCATGGAGCCGGACGAGGCGGCGGTGCAGAAGCTCCGGTAGCAGCACAGCCCGTGGCGCGGGTTCTGCTGGGTTAGGCCGGAGAGAGCCCCTGGGCATTCCCAGCTGGCCCCGGCCACCCTGCTGGGACCCTCCTGCGGGGCCGGGCCAGGCTGGGTGACACCCTGTGGGGTAGGCCGGAGAGAGCCCCTGTGTGTTCCCGGCTGGCCCCGGCCATCCTGCTGGGACCCTCCTGCAGGGCCGGGCCGGGCCAGGCTGGGTGACACCCTGTGGGGTAGGCCGGAGAGAGCCCCTGTGTGTTCCCGGCTGGCCCCGGCCATCCTGCTGGGACCCTCCTGCGGGGCCGGGCCAGGCTGGGTGACACCCTGTGGGGTAGGCCGGAGAGAGCCCCTGTGTGTTCCCGGCTGGCCCCGGCCATCCTGCAGGGACCCTCCTGCGGGGCCGGGCCAGGCTGGGTGACACCCTGTGGGGTTAGGCCGGAGAGAGCCCCTGGGCGTTCCCAGCTGGCCCCGGCCATCCTGCTGGGACCCTCCTGCGGGGCCGGGCCAGGCTGGGTGACACCCTGTGGGGTAGGCCGGAGAGAGCCCCTGTGTGTTCCCGGCTGGCCCCGGCCACCCTACTGGGACCCTCCTGCGGGGCTGGGCGACACCCCGTGTGGGAGTCGGGGCAGACACGGTGCCCCAGGCGGGGGGTTTGTTGGGTGCATGTGGCTGTCTCAGGCGCTGGTTCTGCCGCGGTTGCGCAGGCCTCGCTCTGTGCTGTGAGCTCATGGGTCAGCCGGGGTCGGCGAGAGGAGACTTCTCGGCTGCCTGTCCTGGCTGGGCAGGCCTGGGATCGGGGTCTGCACTGGCCCTGGGTGGGGTCCCTCGCAGTGAGTGCATGGCAGAGTTGGGCACGTCTGTCCTCTACAGCGCCCCCTGCTGGCGGGTGCAGGGACAGCGCACTGGGCTCTGGGGTGTTCCATCCAGCTCCTGGGCGGGGGGAGGGGGCTTCTGTAAGGTCAGTCGGGCCCAGCACTGGGCCTCCTGGGGGTTAACCCCGCCTGTGCCAGCAGGTGCGTGCCCCCGACATGGAGCTACGAGTGCGACGAGGACCTGGTGCGTTTCTTGTACGATCACCTGGGGAAGGAGGACGAGAACCTGGGCAGTGTGAAGCAGTACGTGGAGAGCATCGACGTCTCCTCCTACACGGTACGGGGGGCCCGGGACCAGCCGATCTGCTCTGCACTGTGACGCTTTGGCTGCCCGGCCTGGCTTGCCGGGGCTTTCTCTGGCTTCCGGGCGGGCGACCTGTCATGACGCGGGAGGGGAGCAGTATCCTGAGAGGGGTGGGGAATCATTAGGGCCTCACCCCCTGCTGGGGAAGGTCAGTGGGTGCTCTGGGGGCGCAGAGGAGACCCAGAGGTGGCCTCTCCCCCTCCCCCGGGACTCTCTGGCGTCCGGTGGTGCCCAGCGTGTGTGCATGGAGCAGGGCCTGGGCTCCTTCCAGCTGCCTCCTTTTCTCCCTCCCCCTCCTCCCAGGAGGACTTCAACGTGTCGTGCTTGACGGACGGCAACCCGGACACCTACTGGGAGAGCGACGGCTCCCAGGGCCAGCACTGGGTGCGGCTCACCATGAAGAAAGGCACCGTTGTCAAGTGAGCGCTGGCCCCTTCACTCTCTGCCGTGGCTGGGCTTGGGGCTGTGCGCCCTGGGGGTGGCCATGGGCAGGCGGGCGGCTCACCCGTGCGACCAGCGTCACCCCCGCGGGTGCCCAGGGGCCGTCCCCGCGCCCCTCCACTCCTGCAGGGCGGTTGGGAACTGGTGGACAGGGAGATCCCACGGCCACCGCAGGCTGCATCTCCTGGGGCTTCTCAGGGACCCCCCTGGTCGGTGTGAGTCCTGGGCTGTGGAGGGACGGGGGCTGGGGGGACTTGGAGCTGCTGGGATGGGGGCTTGGTGCCAGGGAGCCCAGCTGTTGTCTGTCCCCTCCCCCACAGGAAGCTGCTGCTGACGGTGGACACCACGGACGAGAATTACATGCCCAAGAAGATCGCCGTGTACGGCGGGGAAGGCGACACTCTGAAGAAGCTGAGTGACGTGGGCATTGACGAGTGAGTGGGGCGGGGGGGTTGGTCCGGTGGCCTGGACTTCCGCTGCTGGAGATTCCCGCTGGCTGTTTGGGAAAGGCCCTCCTAGCGCCGTGCCTCAGTTTCTCCCTCTGGACGGTCAAAGGGAGAGCGAGAGGCACCTGCCTGCAGGGCCCTCTAGGCGCCAGGCTCTGCCATGTGGTCATGCCGCCGGCAGCTCTGAGAGCGGTGCTGTCCCGTGTGGAGTGTGGGAACGCCTGCCAGCCCCAGCCAAGGGGCCACAAACGGGCCACAAACGGGGCCACGAGGCAGGCCCTGCCTCAGAGAGTTCACAGCCCAGCTCAGGGGCGGGGCCTGGGGGGGAAGGTATAAAATATTGTCCAGCCCTGGCAGAGACAGGTGTGTGTTGACAGTGGTTACCCACATGATGGTCTGTCTGCTGTTGGCTGCTGGTGTGTTCCCTGCGTGTGCCTCCTCGGCTCTGCGCAGACAGCTGGCGAAGCCACCCTTGGGCGAACTGCCCAATGACCACAGAGTCAGAGAAGGGGCGACGGCACCCAGCCAGGTTTATTGCCAATCGAAGAGCAGTAATAGCGCCCGGCTGACTCTCCAAAGGTGCTAAGAATATGTGTCCCCGGACAGTGGACTCCGCTCAGCCAGTGGCAGGACTTTCCACTGCCCCCTAGGCCAGACAAGGCCAGCCCTTCTGAGAGGCACCGTTATACACAGATACCAACAACTTACACATCACTCCTGGCATATCTGGGTGCCACCCCTTCCCTTACACACATCAGTTCAAGCAAAGCCCCCCAACCATCGCATTGTCACCCTGACTGTATCCTTAGGATGGCTCTGGATCCCTGCTGTCTGTAGGACGTGAGACAGTGTCCGACTGTTCCCTTGCTGCCCTGGAATGTGCTTGCGTGGCTTGTGCCTAGCACCTCGTAGGTGTGTTTCTGCAACACCGGCCCTCTTCTCGCCCGACTGTGAGCAGGGCCCGCCTCTCGCGCACAACGCTACTTTGCCTTCGCTTAGCAAGTTTTGGCCGCTACTTTAGTCCAGGCCTCAGACCTGGCACCAGGCCTCTGCCGTACAGCCTCCTGTTTCAGGCTCTCCTCCGGGAGGATGTTTGCCCACCATCCTGGAAAAGCAGAACGCATGGACTGAAAGTGACCCTGTGACCTAAACACGGCTGTGTGGGCTCCCTACGTCACCATGCAAGGTTGTGTGACAAGTCAGTTGCTGGGCCGGGAGCTGAAGCCCCAAGGTCTAGCTCCAGCCGTTCACTCCTGCTCACTAGGCAGCTCCACTTCTCTGGCCCGGGAGGAACGGACGCTGGCGGGGGGAGGGCATGAGTGGGTAGCTCTGACTCCCCCCCGCGCTGTCGTTCCAGGAGCTACATCGGCGACGTGTGCGTGCTGGAGGACATGACGACGCACCTGCCCGTCATCGAGATCCGCATCGTGGAGTGCAGAGGTGGGTGGGGACAAGAGCTGTGCTGCCCTGCATGATTGGGGGGCCGCTTCTGAGGAGCCCCTCCCCCCCGAGATCGTCCCGCTCCCCCACTGGGCACCTGCCCTCTCCTGTGGGGCGCTCCAGAGGACACTCATGCTTCTTGGCCTGGCCGCGAAGGGAGCTGGGCTGGTGCCGAGCGAGGTGGCCAGCTGGCTGCTGGGAAGAGGGATGAGGCCACAGCCCTCCCTGGGGGGCACCTACAGGATGAAGAGCCTCACACGCCCTGTCTCTCTCCCGCTGGGGGTGCCTCTGGAAGCCCAGCCCTGGGGCCGCTGAGGTCCCAACACCGCTGGGGCTTGGAGGCTCGGTTCCGTCTCTCGTTTAAACTCGCCCCGCACCTGGTGCGATGTCCTGGGCCCATCGATAGGGAAATAGGCTGCCTGGGGGTGGGACGGGCACCCCTCGGCGTGTGTCTGTGGCCCGGGCGCTCCTGGCCTGCTGGATCAGCCGGCCCTTTCTCAGCAGAGGACGGGATCGACGTCCGTCTCCGAGGGATCAAGATCAAGTCGTCCCGGCAGCGGGAGCTGGGGCTCAGCGCAGACACGTTCCAGCAGGCCAGCCTGGTGCGCTACCCCCGCCTGGAAGGGACAGACCCCGACCTGCTGTACCGCCGGGCCATGGTCATTCAGAGGTACGCCAGTAGGGGGCGCTGAGCAGGACGTCTCTGGGCCCAGTGAGAATGCCCCCCCCCTTCCCCCGGGCGCGGAGCACAGGTCCGCAGGTCGATCTGCCCCAGCAACACTCCCGGCAGGCCGAGCAGGGATCCGGGGGGCTTGGGGAGGCACAGTGAGGGCTGGCCTGAGCACCAGGATCAGCCCCCCCTCCCATCGCTATCGTGGGGATCTCACAGGCCCTTTCCCATCACTTGTGGGCAGGGCCGGCAGCTGCTGCTCTTTGTCCCAAAGAGGCGTCCCCCCTAGTGCCAGCCACACGTGGGGTATTGGGGTCAGCACGGAGTGCGAGGGGAGAGAGCGCCCCCTAGTGCCACACTGTGGGGTCAGCACGGCGTGCGAGGGGAGAGAGCGCCCCCTAGCGCCACACTGTGGGGTCAGCACGGAGTGCGAGGGGAGAGAGCGCCCCCTAGCGCCACACTGTGGGGTCAGCACGGAGTGCGAGGGGAGAGAGCGCCCCCTAGCGCCACACTGTGGGGTCAGCACGGAGTGCGAGGGGAGAGAGCGCCCCCTAGCGCCACACTGTGGGGTCAGCACGGAGTGCGAGGGGAGAGAGCGCCCCCTAGCGCCACACTGTGGGGTCAGCACGGAGTGCGAGGGGAGAGAGCGCCCCCTAGCGCCACACTGTGGGGTCAGCACGGAGTGCGAGGGGAGAGAGCGCCCCCTAGCGCCACACTGTGGGGTCAGCACGGAGTGCGAGGGGAGAGAGCGCCCCCTAGCGCCACACTGTGGGGTCAGCACGGAGTGCGAGGGGAGAGAGCGCCCCCTAGCGCCACACTGTGGGGTCAGCACGGAGTGCGAGGGGAGAGAGCGCCCCCTAGTGCCACACTGTAGGGTCAGCACTGAGTGCGAGGGGAGAGAGCGCCCCCTAGTGCCACACTGTGGGGTCAGCACTGAGTGCGAGGGGAGAGAGCTCCCCCTAGTGCCACACTGTGGGGTCAGCACTGAGTGCGAGGGGAGAGAGCGCCCCCTAGTGCCACACTGTGGGGTCAGCACTGAGTGCGAGGGGAGAGAGCGCCCCCTAGTGCCACACTGTGGGGTCAGCACTGAGTGCGAGGGGAGAGAGCGCCCCCTAGTGCCACACTGTGGGGTCAGCACTGAGTGCGAGGGGAGAGAGCTCCCCACTGCCCACAGCACAGCGCCCCCTAGTGCCACACTGTGGGGTCAGCACTGAGTGCGAGGGGAGAGAGCGCCCCACTGCCCACAGCACAGCGCCCCCTAGCGCCACACTGTGGGGTCAGCACTGAGTGCGAGGGGAGAGAGCGCCCCCTAGTGCCACACTGTGGGGTCAGCACTGAGTGCGAGGGGAGAGAGCGCCCCCTAGCGCCACACTGTGGGGTCAGCATGGAGTGCGAGGGGAGAGAGCGCCCCCTAGCGCCACACTGTGGGGTCAGCACGGAGTGCGAGGGGAGAGAGCGCCCCCTAGCGCCACACTGTGGGGTCAGCACTGAGTGCGAGGGGAGAGAGCGCCCCCTAGCGCCACACTGTGGGGTCAGCACGGAGTGCGAGGGGAGAGAGCGCCCCCTAGCGCCACACTGTGGGGTCAGCACTGAGTGCGAGGGGAGAGAGCGCCCCCTGCTGAGCCCTGACCAGCACTGCCCACAGCACAGCCCTCCCTAGTGCCGCACTGGGGCATCGGGGTCAGCCCAGCAACCGATGGGACTGCCCCTGCAGCACTGCCGCCCCCGCTTGGTGCTGTTCCCAGGGACGTTGCGCCCGGGTGCCCAGGCCTTGCCCTGTGTCTTGAGCGGCCCCCGTTGCTCTCCTAGGTTTGTCAAGCTCCTGGACAGCGTCCTGCACCACATCGTGCCGGCCTGGGACCACACGGTCGGCACGTTCAGCTGGCTCAAGGTGAGCAACAGCCGGGCTCCCCTCCCTCTCTAGCCCTGGGGGCTGCGACACGACGCTCCCCTCTGCCCAAGAGTCCAAAGTGCAGCCAGGGGGGTGAGCGCCCCCCGGTGCCCAAGGCGGGGAGCTGCTGCCTGGGTGTCCCCTCGAAAGTGAAAGTGTCTGGGGCGCTGTGGGGGGCACGGTCCGGGGGGGGGTCCAGGGGGAGCTGGCAGGGCCAGGTGTGCGTTCAAGTGATCAATGCAGGGAAAACCGGGGGTGCCGAGTGGTGTGAGTCGATAGAACGACGTGGGGGAGATGCCCTGTGACGTCGGGGGTGGGGTGTGTAGGCAGGTGACGTCGGGGGGCCCGTGGCAGACGACCCCCCCCCCCCCGCCTGCACGGGCGGGAGCAGGGCGGCGGTTTCTTGAACCCCACCTCGCCCGTGCCAGCAAATCAAGCAATTCCTGCTGCTGTCGGAGCGGCGCACGGCGCTGATCGCCCAGTGCCTCAAGGACTCGGAGACCAGCAAGCCCAACTTCATGCCGCGGCTTTACATCAACCGGCGCCTGGCCATGGAGCATCGCGACAACCCCGCCCTGGACCCCAGCTGCAAGAACGCCGTCTTCACCCAGGTACCCGCCTGCCCGCCCCTCCCCTGCCAGCTGGCCAGGCGGGGGCCGGGAGAATCTGTGGCGCTCTGGGTCTGGAGAGGTGCCCGGCATGGGAGAGTGGAAAGCCAAGAGTTGGGGGGAGACACGGAAACGGCAGGAGTGGGAGGAGCCATGGGGGTGGGAGGAGCTAAAGGGACATGAGGACGTGTGTGCGGGTTTGCCTTGGTGTGCTAAGGGATGGGCAGTCCATGGGGGGAGGTGCTGCTGTCTGTGTGTCGCCCTGGTGTGCGTCTGTCTGGGCTGGGGTGAGCAGGATCTGTCTGTCTGCGGTTCCCTTGCGGGCGTGGCTTTCTCCGTGCTGTAGCCTTTCACGCCGATGGCTGCTGAGCTCCCAGTGGGGACGTGACACACTGCTCGGCGCCTCCTGCCTACCCCTGGCCCACCCTGCTGCGGGGCATGACGGAGGGAAGGAAGGCCCAGTGGTTACGGTGCTACCTGGGATGTGGGAGATCTGGGGGTCAGTTCCCTGCTCTGCCACTGACTCCCTGTTCAACCATAGGAAAGCCACTTAGTCCTCCCACCTCCGTTCCCATCTGTCCGGGGAGAGTAGTGCTGGCCTGCCTCCCAGGGTACCGGTGCTGAGGGCTAAGTTTGTGTCTGCCTGCTCTAGGTGCACGAGGGCCTCAAACCTTCTGACAAGTACGACAAGCCCCTGGATTACAGGTAAGGGGCCCTGCTGCCGAGGCAGGGGAGACGTGTGGGGTTGGAGCTGTCCGATGCCAGGAGAGAGGGGCCATGAGCCTCACCCCTGGGGGAAGGGCCAGCATCCCAAAGCTCAATGTCGGAGAGAGGCCAAAGAGCCGATCCCTCCAGGGTGGGTACAAAGGCCCTTGTCCCTGTCCAGGGGGTGCTGCCTGGCCCCTCCCGTGGGCTCTGAGTTCTGCTCTCTGAGCTGCCGCATTGGCTCCCCGCAGATGGCCGCTGCGATACGACCAGTGGTGGGAGTGTAAGTTCATTGCCGAGGGCATCATCGACCAAGGTACGTCCCCAGAGCCGAGCCGGGCGCTCCAGGGCGGGGGAGCTGGGCAGGGTGGCGTGGTCCAGCCGCACTGGTGTCGGGGTGGGCTTAGCGTGGGGGGGTGGGGGACAGGCTTGGTGCTGCCCCGGGCCTGCCCCCAGGGTCAGGGTGGGACTGGACAAGGGGCTGAGAGCCGCTTTTCTTGGGGTGCTTTGAAGACCCTGGGCACAGCCCTGGGGCTGCTTGGGAGAAGGCTCCCCATCAGTCCAAGGCGGGGGGCTGTATGGCTGGCGGCCAGCCGGTGGCCCGGGCTCGGCTCATAGCGCTGGGGGGTCTCCGGGCTGCAGGAGGCGGGTTCCGGGACAGCCTGGCGGACATGTCGGAGGAGCTGTGTCCCAGCTCGGCAGAGAGCCCCGTGCCGCTGCCCTTCTTCGTCCGCACCTCCAACCAGGTACCAAGGGGCGGGGGCCGGTCAGCGGGGGCCAGGGCTGCTGGCGGCGGGGGTGACTTTGCCATCTGGGCTGGGGAGGGGCAGCTCATGCCCGTCAGGCAGGCCCTGCCGGTGGGAGACGCACCCTCGCTTTGGGGGTGGGGCTGGGCCGCTCGCCCCTCACTGGGAATATTGCTGGGGGCCTTAACGCTGTCCTGCAGGGTACGACCCCCCCTCCCCCCCGGCCCGGGCACCGTGCCCGCTTTCCGGGTTCCCCGTGTGGCCGCGGCTGAGGCCCCAACCTGCCTTCCCTCCCCCCCCCCGGCCCGGGCACCGTGCCCGCTTTCCGCATTCCCCGTGTGGCCGCGGCTGAGGCCCCAACCTGCCCTCCCTCCCCACTGGCCCAGGCACCGTGCCCGCTTTCTGGGTTCCCCGTGTGGCCGCGGCTGAGGCCCCAACCTGCCTTCCCTCCCCCCCCCAGCCCGGGCACCATGCCCGCTTTCCGCATTCCCCGTGTGGCTGCGGCTGAGGCCCCAGCCTGCCCTCCCTCCCCCCCGGCCTGGGCACCATGCCCGCTTTCCGCATTCCCCGTGTGGCCGCGGCTGAGGCCCCAACCTGCCCTCCCTCCCCACTGGCCCAGGCACCGTGCCCGCTTTCCGCATTCCCCGTGTGGCCGTGGCTGAGGCCCCAACCTGCCCTCCCCTCCTTTCTCATGGGACGTTGGTGCCAGCTCCTGGCTTCCCAGCCTGCGCGGAAGTCCCTGGGTTCCGTAGATTGTCCTGGGGGAGAGGGCGCGGGGCAGGGTCACACTGCAGGGGAGGGGCAGGAGGGAGAGTGGTGGGGTCTCAGAGGAGCCCCCCGCAGCCTGTGAGCCTGGTCCTCGCGGCAGCCAGTGGGAGGGTGCAGGGGAGCGAGCGGCTGCACGTCCCCCCCCGGTGCAGCGGGTCTGGCGGGGAGGCCTGAGCAGGTCCCTGTTCCAGGGGAATGGCACGGGCGAGGCCAGGGACATGTACGTCCCGAATCCATCCTGCAAGGAGTTTGCCAAGTACGAGTGGATCGGGCAGCTCATGGGAGCGGCGCTGAGGGGCAAGGAGTTCCTGGTGAGTCCTGCCAGGAGCGGCCCAGCCTCGGCGTGGGGGGGCGACGCTCGGGCACCATGGCAACCCGAAGCCGGGACCTGGGCTCCCCCAACGGGCCCCAGCCCCACTCCCCCTGCCTGAGCCAGTCAGCGACCTGGGCAGAGCCAGGGGGAGCCCAGCACTGTGGGGGGGCCATGGCAAGTCCCTGGTTGCCCCCCTGTGGTGTGTCCCCTGCAGACACGGCCCGGGGGCCCTGCTGGGGGCTCGGGAGAATCGAGGCAATCTGTGATCATTTGGCAGTAAATAGAAACCAGGGCAGTGTCGGCAGGCTCCTCCCCCGCTCGACTGTGCGGGCTGCCCTGGCATTGGGGGCAGAGCAGGTGTGGGGCCTAGTGGTCGGAGCAATGACGTGGTAGCGCCGATGCCCCTGTCAGAGAGGACGTGACGTCTCCCTCCCTGGGCGGGCGTGTGGGGCTGGACTCTCTGGGAGGCGTCGCTGAGGTTTGGCCTCGCCGTGGTGCTGGCATGCAGTGGGGAGAGGGGTCCCTGCGCCCGCGCTCCCAGCCCCGCGTCTCCTCCCCCTGCAGGTCCTGGCGCTGCCGGGCTTCGTGTGGAAACAGCTGACGGGCGAGGAGGTCAGCTGGGGCAAGGACTTCCCCGCCGTGGACTCGGTCCTGGTGAGCGGGGCTGGGCGGGTGTGTGGGCCGGGCCGGCCAGGACGGTGCCCTCTCTCTGTGGGTAGCACTCGGGGACTGGGCTGGTTGTGTGGGGCTGCCTTGTGACCCCAGAAACAGGCTCCGAGCCGCCCCAGGTCAGTGCCCTCATGTCAGTGCTGAGAGACAGCCCTTGGAGACTACAAGTCCCAGCATGGCATGCTCTAGCCTGGGCCAAGGGGCGGTGCAGCCCATGGGCACTGCCTGTCCCAGCATGCCAGGCTCTGCTTTGCTGCGGGAAGCTGGGGTCTGCTCTGCCCCCTGGCCTAGCCCCGACGACCTCCGGGGCAGGGTGAGGGCTGGGCCTTGCCCGGGCAGCCAGTGGTGTCGCTCTGCAGCGTGTGCTGTCGCCCGGCCGCGCAGGTGAAGCTCCTGGAGGTGATGGAGGTGATGGACAAGGAGACCTTTGAGTTCAAGTTCGGGAAGGAGCTGACCTACACCACGGTGCTCAGCGACCAGCGCATGGTGGAGCTGATCCCCAACGGCGGCAGCACCGTGGTGCGCTACGAGGACCGCCAGGAATTCATCCGCCTGGTGCAGAAAGCCCGGCTGGAGGAGAGCAAGGAGCAGGTAACGCCGGCTGGGGCGGCTGACTTCCTGGGGCTCTTTGTGGGACCCCGCCCCAGGGCACGTTCCTTCCTGTCCCCACCACCAAGAGGTGACTTGTGCCCTGAAGCATGGGGGTTGTGTCCGTTAATGTGTATGCCAGGGAGCACTGTGGACTGCTTTCATTGGCAGTGCTAATGGCCAGCCCTGTGTGGAGCTCTATTCCCCTCTAACGCTGCAGCCCTTGGTGGGATCCAGTGCGCCCCAGCGCTGCCGTGTGGGGCTCTAACCCCTTCCGGGGCCCTCCCCCTTCTGCTCTGCCTCCCCCCAGATTGCCGCGATGCAGGCTGGGCTGCTCAGGGTGGTGCCCCAAGCCGTCCTCGACCTCCTCACCTGGCAGGAGCTGGAGAAGAAGGTTTGTGGGGACCCTGAGGTGACGGTGGACGCCCTGAAGAAGCTCAGTAAGTGCAGGGGTTGTGGGGAACCCGGTGGGGGACCAGGAGGTGTCTGCTGGCAGGCGCAGTCTGAGCCCCGGCGCGGTTTGTAAAGGCACCTCCCAGAGGGGACACGCTGTGCGCCCTGGATCTGGGCACTCATGGGGGGGGCACAGAGCGGGTGCCGGGGTCCCAGCAGGGAGTGGCCCAGCACTGACGTGGCAGGAGCCAGACTCTGTCTCACCACTGCTCTGTCCCTCACCCAGCTCGATTTGAGGACTTCGAGCCGTCGGACACCCGGGTCCAGTACTTCTGGGAGGCGCTCAGCAACTTCACCAACGGTGAGCCCGGCCTCCCCTACCGCCACAGCCCAGGGTGCTGGCTCCTGCCGGATCTCAGAGGCTCCGGGTCTCTCCCCAGCCCAGCCGATTCGCACGGCTTCCCAAAGCAGGGCCCTGTGTCTGCCACCCAGACCTGAGGGCCCCCCCACACACACACACAGCTGGGACCTGCTGCCCAGGCAGGGCCCTTCTCTCCACCTGTGAGAGCTGGGGACCCCCTGCCTGCTGGGCCGTGAGGCTGCCCCCACGTGGCTGAGCCCAGAGCTGGGGACGCACCCACCGGGCGCAGTGATCGGGCACGTTGGCCGGCCCCGGCGGGCTCCCTCCCAGCCCGGGAGCAGCTGACTCTGTTCTCTCCCCACAGAGGATCGCAGCCGCTTCCTGAGGTTTGTCACCGGCCGGAGCCGCCTCCCGGCTCGGATCTACATTTACCCGGACAAGCTGGGGTGAGTGCCCCGCCCTGGCAGGGCAGTGCCCCTGCCGGGCGCCGGAGTCCCTGTGTCTGGGGCGCTCTCCCTGGGGCAGGGCTGAGCTGCTTGTCCTCTCTCCCCAGCTCGGAGACAACGGACGCGCTGCCCGAATCCTCCACCTGCTCCAGCTCCCTCTACCTCCCCAGCTACGCCACGTGAGTTGCACCGCCAGCAGCCACTTCGGCTGCCCTCTGGGCTGAGCCCCACAGCTCCGTGTCAGAGCGCCAGTCCCGGGGAGGGTCCCGTCAGCTGGGTGTGGGGCGGAGGGGTGGGCCCCAGCAGCACGAAAGCTGGGTTCCATTCCCGGCTCTGCCGCTTGGCCGTGCCTCAGTTTCCCCCAGTGTCCAGAGAGGCTGAAGCCGTGGCTTAGCAGCGCCTAGCTGGTCCCAGCAGCCCGCGGGGCGGTGACAATGGCTCTTCTTTTCCAGCGCCAAGGTGTGCGAGGAGAAGCTGCGCTACGCGGCCTACAACTGCGTGGCCATTGACACGGACATGAGCCCCTGGGAGGAGTGACGCTGCTGGCGTGGGGCTAAGCCGCCCCGGGATTGCTCTGCACTGATTTTCCCCCCCCCACCCCAAACATGTGTAGTGAATAAACACCTGGTGTCGGCTTGGCTCCGGGGCAGGGCCAGAACCGGCTCGGCTCTCCAGGGCCTCGGCTTTCCGAGGGGCAGGGACAGACCTGTGCCGCTAGCTTAGACCTGCGTCTCCTTTCACCCACACGCGCTCGCAGGGCTCGCCCATGCTCCACCTGCCCCTGGAATGCAGTCACCTCTGGGGTGCAGCCCGGCAGGTGGTTTGCAGTCGCACGGCAGGCCGTGAAGGGGCGTCTCCTGCAGAAGCGACAACTGGTTCCCCGCTGGCTCCAAGGGCCGAGTTCCTGCCCCCGTCCCGCTCCGCTCGGCGCGTGATCAGAACCAGCGGCTCTGCCCTGGTGGGCTGTACAGGAATCCGCACAGCCCCGTTGGTTCCCAAGCCGCGTCCTGCCGCCGCGGCCGGAGGGGCTGGCGGAGTGTCCACCCCGGCAGCCCGGTGCCATGGGGCGTGTCCTCTTGTAACGTCCCCCTGTGGCACGGAGCCATGGGGAACAAGGCCACGGAGCCCACAGCGTTCCTGACCCTTCTCCACAGCCCCCCCTCCCTTCACTTTAACTGCCCCCTCCATCCACCCAGTTGTGATCCCTCCCTCTGCGGAGGATCCCCGCCTGGGCCAGGCCCTGCAGTGCACCACTCTGGCCAGCAGGTGTCGCTTCAGGCCTGCTGCAGCCCCTGCGCCCTACGGCGGGTCCCCCAGGCCTGATCCGGGGCAGCGGCCCCCAGTGGCCAAGGCCGAGCTGCTCCACGGCACCATCTAGCCAGGCACCCTCCCTGCCCTGCAATGGCTGCTGGGGGGTCACGGTGCAGCTGGCTGCCTCTCCCGGGGGGGGGAAGGGGGGAGTCCTGGAGCCCCTCAGGCCAGGCCGGCGGGGGCGCGTCCCTTGTGCTCTGGTGCAGGCGGGTTCAGCTGCTCTGCTGGGGGGGGATGGGCGAGAGCGGGGGTGTGGGGCTCAGGACTCCTGGGGTCCCGGCTCAGCTGTGCTGTGGTTCCCTCTTCTGTCCCATGGCCTGCTGCTGGGGGTTGGGCCCAGGCCTGCGTGAGGTGCTGGGAGCTCCCGAAGGCTGGGCTGATACAGGGGCCCCCCCCAACTGCCGGACCACCTCGGGTGCTGTCTCCATGCCCCTGGCACAGGGCCGGGCCGGGCCTTGCTCAGGTCGGTGCGTGTCAGCAAGGGGCCAGCAGCCCCACAGGGCCCCTTGGCCATGCCTGGAGGAGGCCTGGGGCTGCTGGCAGGGGAGCCGCTGGCTCCACTCACCCCCTGACAGCTACCAACTCCCCATTGCTGCCCGCTGGGGCTGCCTTTCACCCACGGCCCGGAACCCTGTGCCAGCTCCCCCCGAGTGACAATGAGGGGCCCAGACGCAGCTGGGGGATGGGGCAGGGGGAGGGAGCCGTGCCCCCCATGGGTGCTGTGTGATTAGACTCTGCCCGGCCAGGCTGCTCCCCTGGCATGTGCCAGGCCCTGCGGGTAAGAGCTAGGAAGGAGGCAGGCTCCTCTGGGGGGCGGATCCACACCACCCCCAGCTCCGGCCCCGGCTCCCCGACGCCCAGCAGGACATGCGGCTGCTCAGAGCTGCCTGGGCTTGGGACTAGAACTAGCCGGGGAAGGGGGAATTTTGCTGCCCTGGGGTGGTGCCAGCAGGCCTGGGAGGGCTTGGGGTGGGAATCGCTCTGGGCATAGGGGCTCCGCGCCCTGGTCTGGGGCAGGGCAGGTGCTGCTGGCTCTTTCCTCCTCCCTGTGTGGTGCCTGTTTGAGTTGAATGCCCATGACTCTTGGCAGAGCTGGGGCCAGGCCCTGCCCAGGGAGGCAGGAGAGTCGCTGCTTCATCCCAGAGGCTGCCTGGTCGAGCCGGCCAGGAGAAGCAGGGCAGAGGAGACTTGGCCGGGGCCCAGGGTCGTTCTGCTTCCTGGGCCCAGCCGCTTGGGCTCTCGGCTGCTTCCCCTGCCCGGGGCTGCAGCCTGTGGCCTCGGCTTGCTGCAGGGCGACGGTTCCGGCGCCTGGGGGCAGCCCTGTGTGCCGGGGTCGTTAGCAGCTGCCCTGTGAGCTCCTGCCCAAGGGTCATTGAACCTCTGAGGGGGTGAAGCGCCCAGGGCTCTGCCCTCTTGTCATGGGCAGTGGTGCTGAGCTGGGGGGGGGGGAGGGCACTGGCCCTTTGGCTGCCCCAATCCTGGTGCCCTGCCCCCACCTCCTTTCTGCTCTGCTCTTGCTGAAGCACCGGCCTGGGGCCATGAGCGGGCATGTGAGTCAACCCATAACCAATGCTGCCAGGCTGGGCCCAGCCAGCTCCCACTGGCAACAACCTCCTTCTAACTGGAATCCCTGTGCAGAAAACACCCCCAGTGCCTCTCCCCCACCCGGAGCCCTGCTCCTTGCCAGCCGCAGGAAGACCTGGCCTGCTCCCTGGGACTGCAGTCGTCTTGCCAAAGCTGCCAGGCCACCCACATCGGCGCTAGATGCCAGGAAGGCAGCTGCTGGCACCAGGGCCCGGGGCGGAGCTGGGAGGGTTGGTGGTGAGAACTGGGCTGCCTGTGCCAAAGTGAGTAATGTCCCACACAGAGCGTTCCCAGCCCAATACAGCTCCCAGGCAGCCAGTGGCCGAGGCTTCCCCCCAACCGCTGCCTGCCACGGGGGCCTGACTGTGCCCCGAGAAGGGCTGGGTTTCCCTCCCACATGGGCATTGCTTGGCCCTGAGATCCCTGCCCCTGGGTGGCATGTCACGCTGCGGCTCTGCACCTAGCCCTTGTGGCCAGCAGTGGGTGGCTCTGGCCCCTTGGCTCCCCCAATCCCAGCTCTAATCCAGACTACAGCCCCTCTGCCCCAGTCTGTGCTAAGAGCTGCTCGGCTCCGGGCCCTGTAGGTACAGAGGGAAGGGGCTGGGGGCAGGGCCCGGCACAGTTAAAAGGAGCAGGCTGTGAAGGTGGCACCCCAAGGCCCCCCCTTGGCATCCAGCCCCATGTCTTGCCAGCCTGTGCCCGCTGCCCTTTCGGCTGAAATGGGATTCTCCATCACCTCCTGCCTGCCCCCATGGCGCACCAGTGTTGTGTGCTGGGAAACAGCTGCTGGGTCCCCCCCAGAGGGGGCTGCATTTCCGTGTTGGCCCTTGAGCCGGATGGAGGAGTTACCCGCACGGGACGCCGAGGAGGAAACGGGAACCTGCTCTGCCGAGGGGCCTCACCGGGGCCAGAGAGGTGGTGTCTGGATGGGAGGCCGCTGGTGAGGGGTCTGTCTGGGGGCCAGAGTGGATTAGGCTGTGACCAAGCCAGGGGGCCCAGGCTCCGGGCCATGTGGGGCGAATGAGAGGGGCAGGTGTGCTGCAGCGCAAGCCCTTGCCTGGAGGGGGCGCACACGGCTCCCTCCGTGACACCACAGGGCCCAGAACCGCCTGAGCCGGGGGGACCCCGAGGGCAGCTCTGCCTGGGGCAGTTCTTAGTCCTCCCCCTATGGGCAGTGGGGTGGGCACAGCGGGGGCCAGAGGAGGCAGGAGTGGCCTGGGGGGGAGGGCAGCAGGGGAGGGGATATTTGCCTCAGTGTATCACAGGCCAGTGCTGCTCTAGGTGCACGCGGGCAGCAGCAGGGCCTGTGTCGTCAAAGGGACCCAGGAGTCCTGTGAGGCCCATGGATGGGGGCAGCTGGGGGTTGGGTGAGGGCTGGGAGGAGCGGGGAGCTGCCAGCCCCAGAGAGAGCGAGGATTGGTCAGGTTCTGCTGCGGCACAGAGAGGGTTAATGGGTCTGGGTGCAAAGGGCTCCCTGGTGCCCTTGGGGTGGCCAGCATGGCCCCCAGGCCCTGCGGGTGGGGCAGTGGCTAGCAGGGCAGATGGTGTCTGTGCGCCCCAGCGCTGTGAGCTCCCAGGGCCAGTGTGCCCAGACCACCCACAGGCAGGCGGCTGCTCTGCTCCCCCAGTGAGAGCAAAGTCCGGCAGGGCAGGTCAGGTCAGGCCTGCAGCTGGGTAAGCGGGGGAGGCAGAGCATGAGGGGAGACCCTGCTCCGGGGTGGGGGGAACCGGCACCGCAGCCACCCCCAGCGAGTGGCAAGGCACAGCTGGGCAGCAGGAATGTGGCAGCGGGGCTGGGATGGGGGGATAGGCCCCTGGCAGCCCAAACCAGCTCCCTGGGGTACAGCCAGCTCCAGGGCCAGCTCTGCAGGGCAGGCTGGAGGTTCTGGGGTACAGCCCGTGGGCTTTTCTGCTCCATGGGCTTCCCCCAGCAACACCCGACGGGTCAGAACCCTAAGCACCCTGCAGCCAGCCCCATGTTCACTGCCAGACGGAGAACAGCTCCCCACTTTGGGCTCCCCAGCAGCTGAACAGCAGCTCCTGTGGTGTCCAACACACCAGCCACATGTGGCTGTTTGGCCAGTTGTGTGTGGATAGGTGGCTAGAATAATAACTCAAACAATAATGCGGTAGTTTGCTATAGCAGCAGCCACGGTAGAGGCTATTGCTTTGCACTGGTTGGCCACCACGGGTCTAGACTCACCAACAGTCTGACAACAGTCCCCACTTCTGTGCTCACCAACAGCCTGATGACAGCTCCTGCCCTGGCCCAATCCAGACCTCTCAGAGCTGGGGCCTCCAGAACCAGCAGCAGGTCACGGAGGCTGGAGGAGACGCTGCAAAGCCAGCGGGCTCCTGCTCCTAGTTGGAGCCAGTCACTCCCCTGGGCTGGCGGAAGCACAGGTCTGAGCCACCCTGCTGTGCTCCCTGGCACCCTGGCTGGACAAGGGGCCAACCCTCTGCCACTGTACAAGGGGCCAACCCTCTGGCCGTGCATACCTGGTGCCTCTACTGGCAGGAGCTGGAGCTGTCCAGCAGCATGGCAGAGACCCGGCTGAGGGTATTTTGGCTAGCCTAGGTGCCCAGCCCCTTGTGTGCTGGCGCTCGTCTAGCACCTGGGGCAGCCGCCACAGCATGGCATTTCCACTGCATCGCACCACTAAGGGCTGTGCACTCGGACAAGGCCATGCTGTGGCCTGCCTGGCTGGGAACCTCTGGCTCAAGGGATTGTTTGGGACAGTTACTTTGAACTCAACAGCCAATACACAGAGGAGCTGCAGTAGGGCAAATCCTGTGCCAGCTGGGGATTCGTAGGCACACAAGCGCTTGCTTGTTCCTTCTAGTTAGCGTGTGTGTGTGTGTGTGTGCATGCAGGGGAGTGTCAGTTTGTGCGGTGGTGTGTACATGGGTGCGGAGGGGTGTTAGTGCATGTGGTGGGGTGTACGTGGGTGCGGAGGGGGTGTCAGTGCGTGCGGTGGTGTGTACGCGGGTGCTGAGGGGGTGGCGGTGCGTGCGGTGGTGTGTACGCGGGTGCGGAGGGGTGTTTGTCAGTGCGTGCGGTGGTGTGTATGCAGGTGCTGAGGGGGTGTTAGTGCATGTGGTGGTGTGTACGCAGGTGCGGAGGAGTGGCGGTGCGTGCGGTGGTGTGTACGCGGGTGCGGAGGGGTGTTAGTGCATGTGGTGGTGTGTATGCGGGTGCGGAGGGGTGTTTGTCAGTGCGTGCGGTGGTGTGTATGCAGGTGCTGAGGGGGTGTTAGTGCATGTGGTGGTGTGTACGCGGGTGCGGAGGGGTGGCGGTGCGTGCAGTGGTGTGTATGCGGGTGCGGAGGGGTGGCGGTGCGTGCGGTGGTGTGTACATGGGTGCGGAGGGGTGGCAGTGCGTGCGGTGGTGTGTACGCAGGTGTGGAGGGGTGTTAGTGCGTGCGGTGGGGTGCATGCGGGTGTGGAGGGGTGTCAGTGCGTGCAGTGGTGTGTACGCGGGTGCGGAGGGGGTGTTAGTGCATGTGGTGGTGTGTACGCGGGTGCTGAGGGGGTGTTAGTGCATGTGGTGGTGTGTACGTGGGTGTGGAGGGGTGTCGGTGCGTGTGGTGGTGTGTACGCGGGTGTGGAGGGGTGTTAGTGCGTGCGGTGGGGTGCATGCGGATGCGGAGGGGTGTTAGTGCGTGCGGTGGTGTGTATGTGGGTGCAGAGAGTGTTAGCACGTGCGGTAGTGTGTATGTGGATGCAGTGGTGTGTACTCGGGTGCTGAGGGGGTTAGTGCATGCGGTGGTGTGTACGCGGGTGCGGAGGGGTGGCGGTGCGTGCGGTGGTGTGTACGCGGGTACGGAGGGGTGTCGGTGCGTGCAGTGGTGTGTACGCGGGTGCGGAGGGGTGTTAGTGCGTGCGGTGGTGTGTACGCGGGTGCGGGGGGTGTCAGTGCGTGCGGTGGTGTGTACGCGGGTGTGGAGGGGTGTTAGTGCGTGCGGTGGGGTGCATGCAGGTGCGGAGGAGTGTCAGTGCGTGCGGTGGTGTGTACGCGGGTGCGGAGGGGTGTTAGTGTGTGCGGTGGTGTGTACGCGGGTGCGGAGGGGTGTTAGTGCATGTGGTGGTGTGTACGCGGGTGCGGAGGGGTGTCAGTGCGTGCGGTGGTGTGTACGCGGGTGTGGAGGGGTGTTAGTGCGTGCGGTGGGGTGCATGCGGGTGCGGAGGAGTGTCAGTGCGTGCGGTGGTGTGTACGCGGGTGCGGAGGGGTGTTAGTGCGTGCGGTGGTGTGTACGCGGGTGCGGAGGGGTGTTAGTGCGTGCGGTGGTGTGTACACGGGTGCGGAGGGGTGTTAGTGCGTGCGGTGGTGTGTACGCGGGTGCGGAGGGGTGTTAGTGCGTGCGGTGGTGTGTACGCGGGAGCGGAGGGGTGTTAGTGCGTGCGGTGGTGTGTACGCGGGTGCGGAGGGGTGTTAGTGCGTGCGGTGGGGTGCATGCGGGTGCAGAGAGTGTTAGCACATGCGGTAGTGTGTATGTGGATGCAGTGGTGTGTACTCGGGTGCTGAGGGGGTTAGTGCATGTGGTGGTGTGTACGCGGGTGTGGAGGGGTGGCGGTGCGTGCGGTGGTGTGTACGCGGGAGCGGAGGGGTGTTAGTGCGTGCGGTGGTGTGTACGCGGGTGCGGAGGGGTGTTAGTGCATGCGGTGGTGTGTACGCGGGTGCGGAGGGGTGTTAGTGCATGCGGTGGTGTGTACGTGAGTGCGGAGGGGTGTATCAATCCCCTTTGAGCCTCACGGCCTTCGTCTCCACGTTCAATGCAATCAGTCCAGCAGCTACACCCACGGTCCCAGCACATGGGTTTTTCCCTGCCATGGTCCCATGGTACATCAGACACTGCAGGACAGCTGAACCCCAGCCATGATCAACCCCCCATGTGCCAGATGCTGTACAAACAGTGAGAGAGAGTCCCTGCCCCAAACGCTCCCCATCTAAACAGACAAGGCAGGCAGAGGGTGGGAGGAAAACTGGGGGGCGGGACTTGCCCAGTTTGGCCCAACTCTGCAGTCCTCCCTACTGTTTTGGTTAACACATTGCTTGCCACAGAGCTGCCCAGTTTGAAGGCGTGTGCACAAGGGGGCAGAGTAAAGGTGAAATTGTCTGGCTTTAATTTTCTCCAGCCTCACTGCTGCAGTAGGGTCCTGGCCCCAGCCTTTCACAAATGCCAGGCTCCTTCGCGTGACAGTTCTTCCCTTTCCTCAGCTCTCCTTTAAAGAAACAGCAAACTCGATGTGTCCTGTTCATCTTACGGGAGGGGGCGGCTCGGGGTCTACTTAGCTGAGTGCCCCACTGGCTGCTGATTGTGGACGTGTCATCGGCTGCATGTGCAGATAGCGTGGTGCCCAGGACTACGTGTGGGATTTCCCCAGCCCAGCAGGAACGGTCAGTGAATGCCAATGGTTGCTGGGGTGTGACCTGGGAACTCCTCTCTCCTCCCTGCTCCGGAGGTGGCCCCTGCCACACACACAACTTTCCATTCGCCACAACTTTCTTGTCTTGGAGCCTTGTTGCCATGTGCTGCGTCGTTCCTGCCGCGCCGCGCCCCACAGCCAGCTGCATGGAGCTCGGCTGAGTTCCCGGCCCCTTTTGATGTTAATCACGTTTTTCCTATGAATCCAACACCAACCTGGGCTGCTCCCCAGGGGGCCAAGTGGGACACTCCTGAACAAATTGGCTGCTGGAGACAAGGCCCAGGAAGATGTATAAGAGGCACAATTGTCGTTCTGTGCCCCAGTTCCTGTTGCGGCACGTTAGGGCCGCACCTGGTTTGGGGATGGCGGCTGGATGGGGTGGTGTGTTTCATGCGCCAGGTGTGGGCTTCAGGCCTCCCCCCCCCCCCGTCATCAGTGAGACAGCTGCTGTTCTTCCAATTTCACACAAACAGCAACAACCCACCTCCCGTCACACCTCAATGGGCCCCTTTGTATGCAGCGGGGCCCGGGGATGCCGCTGGGGGATGACTTATGGGAGCTAATAACAGTGGGCGTCTGAAGACAGGCCCCAACCAGCCAGGTGACTCATCCCAGCTGGGCTGTTTCCCCTGGTCACCCTGGGGGCTTTCAGGGAGGAGCAAGACCTGAGTCAGGGATGAACAAAACCTTTGGAGGGGTCTTTTCCCTCCGTCTGCCCCCTGCTCTCCCCACGCCCAGAGCACCCCGTCTGCCAGCGCGCAGGAGTGCCCGGGCCAGACCACTGGCACAGCAGCTGCTCCTTGGCTGTGTGGGGCACTGGGTCTTGCTTCGTGCTGGGTCCGCTCAGCTGGTACCTCGAATGGCTCCAGCTAGCCAGGCTCTCAAAACACGAATGAACAGAGCGGGCAGAGCCAGCGCAGAGGGACGGGTCCGTCGAACCCACGCTTGGGTTTAAAAGCGCCCCCGCTGAGTGCCCAGCCTGCTGGGTGGGTGGTTGGCCTCCCGACGTTGAGCTCAGTGTAACCAACGCAGCAACACCTGCCTGAGTTTGCAGCCAGCCTGTGGCAACAGCCGAGAGGTGTGAAGGAAACTCTCCAAATGTGACACAGCACTGCACGCTCTGAGCCCGAGGCTGCAGACAGACCAGTCAGAACACCTAGGGAGTGTTGACTCTGGAGCCTAGTGATGGCAAATGTAACAATTACTGTTGTTATCTATTTCACCAGCGGTCCTTTTAGCGGAAGCATCCAATTGCTGTGGGCTTGTGGGCGGAGCTAGTGATTGTGGGTGGGGCTAATGGGCGTGTCCCTCTGGATAACACCCTGGAGAAATGAGCCTCATTGTGGGCCTGGATTGACTTGCTCTGTGGTGCCACGGATGAGCAAGCGGAAGAACCCCAGAATCTCCGCCCCCTGTGCCAGCCCCGAACCTTGCACCCTTTACGCGCTGGTGTAGAGGCAGCGGGGTTACGAGGGGTGGCCAGTTTGGCTCTGAAACCCAGCACTGGATGTTTCACGGCCTCAGTCGCCAGCCCGCAGGCCCTGGCCATGCCAACTGGAAGGGCAGCTGCCCCTCAGTGGAGGAGTTTGGGGGTCAGCACCAGGGGACACGCTGATGTTTGAACACTTGCAACCATTGCCATACTGCTTTATCAGCCGACACTGACAATCCTCATGTCCCCCCCGTTTCACAGATGGCAAAACTAAGGCACCAGCTTCTGTCTGCCTGTATAAACACCCAGGCTGTGTCTAGACTGGCCAGTTTTTCCGGAAAATCAGCTGCTTTTCCGGAAAAACTTGCCAGCTGTCTACACTGGCCGCTTGAATTTCCGCAAGAACACTGACGATCTCATGTATGATCGTCAGTGTTCTTGCGGAAATACTATGCTGCTCCCGTTCGGGCAAAAGCCCTCTTGCGCAAATGCTTTTGCACAAGAGGGCCAGTGTAGACAACGTGGTCTTGTTTTGCGCAAAAAAGCCCCGATGGCTAAAATGGTGATCGGGGCTTTCTTGCGCAAAAGCGCGTCTAGATTGGCCAGGGACGCTTTTCCGCAAAAAGTGCTTTTGCGCAAAAGTTCCGTGCCAATCTAGACGCTCTGTTCCGAAAATGCTTTTAACGGAAAACTTTTCCGTTAAAAGCATTTCTGGAAAATCATGCCAATCTAGACGCAGCCCCAGTTAGCTGCCAGAGCCTGGGTGGCCTCACACAGGCTGAACTGAGACCAAATCTACCCAGGAATCGAGGCATATGCCCAGAGTGTCACAGGGCCAGAAGGCCACCTCTGCCTTGCCACTGGGAGAGGCTGGTGCTGCCCAAGCTGCGGGCAGATGTGGCGCAGCAGCAGAAGGACTCCGGGACAACTGCCGTCCCAGAGCCATTCAGCACAGGACTGGGACTTGCAAGGCACAGTTGGGACTGTCCCCCCCCAATCAGCGACATGTGCTCACCCTCCATCTATGGTTTCCTCTAAGTCATAGGTTCCCAAATTGGGGGGGGGGGCGTGAGGCAACCCAGCCCCCTCCATCAATTCCTCCCCCCCCCCCCCAAGTTGTGCTGCTATGTTTGTTATTTTGGCCCCAGTCAGTTCCCTTTTTTTTTTGCTCTGTAAGTTTTGCTGCTATTGCGGGAGAGTGTGAGTGTTTCTCAAAAATCAAAAAGGGGGCGTGATGCCGAAAAATTTGGGAACCACTGCTCTAAGTGGATACATACAAATAGCGCTGCAGCTCACAATTGCAACAGTACTGTATTGCCTGGCGCGCGTGGTAATGGAAAGCACTCCTACGAGAATCAGTAGTGCAAGATCGAAGCAGCTCTTTGTGGGAATGGGCGACCCCTTTTTTGCCCCTCGGGGACCAGAGAGGGCTCCAGTGGGCGAGTGCAAGGAAGTGAAACACTGAGTAAGTGAACTTAGCCTTTTAGCACTTACATGACCTAAGCATATTTCATGGAGCATAGATTGGTTACTAATATGTCAGCAATATAATTGTTGGCCTAGCATGGTTAATAAGACCTTGGAATAACCTTTTTGGCAAGGAGTGCAAACCAAGCCTTTCAGTCTTACTACATGTTCTGTCTTTGGAATGTCCTGACTGCCCTTGACTTGGACACAGGACAAGGAAAGCACAGGCAGGGAAAGTAAGGGGAAATCCCCATCAAATGAGATTAATAGCTTTGTGATTGTTAAGCAGTAGAGAAACATGTTATATAATCTAGTGGGTAGTGTGGAATTTTATATACGGTCATAACTGTTAGGAGGCAGTGAATTAGAGGAGGGGGTGTGGGTAAAAGCAGGGAGTAGATAAAAGTGGGGTGTCCTCTTGGATGTAAAACGAGTGTGTTGCAAAGAAGCCTTTATCTGTATAGCCTTTGTTCATGTAACTCATTGGCCTGTTATCCCATTGATCTCTGGGGTGGGGTATTCTGTAGCTATGCTGCAGTAAACTTGTTCCTTGGATTTGAATTTGGAGTTAGCAGGGGTTTCTGTCTGCTTTGCTAAGTTCAAAAGGCAACCGGGGAGCTTGGTTGGTGGTCCTGGAGACATCCTTCCAAATCAGCGAGGTCTCCGACTGGCAGCAACAATGCCTCTGCTGGGAGAAGTTAAGCCAGTTATAATAATTTTAGCTCTTGTCGGAAAGCTCTGGCGTTTTCCCAGAGCCCTACTGGTTTGGATTTGAAAACATTATTCATCTGTGCAAATAGTTTCTATTGGTACAGCAGCGCCGATGCTTCTTAAATGGAGTGCCTTGGAAAAAAAACGGGGTTCCCTTGCCAGGAAAGAAATCTGGGGTCCATATTCTGTGGTTTAGTTCAAATTGGAAGCAGACCTCTGTCTGATCACGAAATATTTCCAATCCCACATGCAACTTGTCAAATAGGAATTTGGGAATAACAGCAGTTCAAGAGTAGGGTGACCAGATTGCAAGTGTGAAAAATCAGGAATGAGATGGGTCCCAATAGTGCCAAATATCAGAACTGTCCCTCTAAAAATGGGTATTTCAGAGAACAGGTGCCCTGCAAAACAAGTGTTCAGTGTGATGAATGGGGGCTCGGACTGAAGAGCAAAGTCCAGTGAATGAGGGTGTCTAAGGACACTTGGCCAGTGTCTCCCAACAAACTCCATCGTGACATAAGAACATAAGAACATAAGAATGGCCGTACCGGGTCAGACCAAAGGTCCATCTAGCCCAGTAGCCTGTCTGCCAACAGTGGCCAGCACCAGGTGCCCCAGAGGGGGTGGACCGAAGACAATAATCAAGCGATTTGTCTCCTGCCATCCTTCTCCAGCCTCTGACAAACAGAGGCCAGGGACACCACTTCTATCCCCTGGCTAATAGCCTTTTATGGACCTAACCTCCATGAAATTATCTAGCTTCTCTTTAAACTCTGTTATAGTCCTAGCCTTCACAGCCTCCTCTGGCAAGGAGTTCCACAGGTTGACTACACGCTGTGTGAAGAAGAACTTTCTTTTATTAGTTTTAAACCTGCTACCCTTTAACTTCATTTGGTGTCCTCTAGTTCTTCTATTATGGGAACTAAATAACTTTTCTTTATTCGCCCTCTCCACACCACTCATGATTTTATATACCTCTATCATATCCCCCCTCAGTCTCCTCTTTTCTAAACTGAAAAGTCCCAGTCGCTTTAACCTCTCCCCATATGGGACCCGCTCCAAACCCCTAATAATTTTAGTTGCCTTTTTCTGAACCCTTTCTAAGACCAAAATATCTTTTTTGAGGTAAGGAGACCACATCTGTACACAGTATTCAAGATGTGGGCGTACCATAGTTTTATATAGGGGCAGTAAGATATTCTGGGTCTTATTTTCTATCCCTTTCGTAATAATTCCTAACATCCTATTTGCCTTTTTGACCGCCGCTGCAAAATGTGTGGAAGTTTTCAGAGAACTATCCACGATAACTCCAAGGTCTCTTTCCTGATTTGTCGTAGCCAAATTAGCCCCCATCATACTGTATGTATAGTTGGGGTTATTTTTCCCAATGTGCATTACTTTACACTTATCCACATTAAATTTCATTTGCCATTTTGTTGCCCAATCACTCAGTTTGGTGAGATCTTTTTGAAGTTCTTCACAGTCTGCTTCTGTCTTGACTATCTTAAACAGTTTAGTATCATCCGCAAACTTTACCACCTCACTGCTTACCCCTTTCTCCAGTTCATTTATGAATAAGTTGAACAGGATTGGTGCTAGGACTGACCTTTGGGGGGCACCACTAGTTACCCCTCTCCATTCTGAAAATTTACCATTTATTCCTACCCTTTGTTTCCTGTCTTTTAACCAGGTCTCAATCCATGAAAGGACCTTCCCTCTTATCCCATGACAATGTAATTTACACAAGAGCCTTTGGTGAGGGACCTTGTCAAAGGCTTTCTGAAAATCTAAGTATACTATATCTATTGGATCCCCCTTGTCCGCATGTTTGTTAACCCCTTCAAAGAACTCTAATAGATTAGTAAGACATGACTTCCCTTTACAGAAACCATGTTGACTTTTGTCCAACAAATTATGTTCTTCTAAGTGCCTGACAATTTTATTCTTTACTATTGTTTGGACTAATTTGCCCGGTACTGAAGTTAGACTTACTGGTCTGTAATTGCCAGGATCACCTCTGGAGCACCTCCTGACATGCACTGGGGGGGACTCTGTCCCCCCCCCCCAGGAATACACGCAAGTTGCTGTGGAGATAACGGTGCTGCCCGCATGCTTTGACACTGTGCTTTTTTCTTTGGTGAGCGTCTAGTCCTCCTGCTGAGGGAGAAATGCTCAAAACCAGGAGCCCCAGGTGGCCCTAAAGCTCATGCCCAAAAGGCAAAGAGAAAACCCAAACTCTGTCATTTACACTAAGCTATCCCACCAGGGCTAGGCTGATCTCACAATCACTTGCGGCTACTAGGGTTGCCAGGTGTCCGGTATTTTCGCCTCCAGCCTGGTAAAAAATTCAGAGAATACCAGACACCTAAAATGTCCAGTATTTTCTGATTTCTTCCCTGGCCAGGAGGCGAAAATGCTGGGCACCTGGCAACCCTACAAACACTCAGCGCCCGGCCTCCCCCCGAGCCCTCCCCTGGCTCCCAACACCCCTAGCCCCCCCGGTCTCCCCCCTTTTTTTCCCCTTCAACAGAATTTTTTCCCGGTTGGTTTTTTTTTGGTGGGGGGGGGGTGTTTGGTATTTTTGTTTCAACCATCTGGCAACCCTAGTGCTGCCCAGGCTGCCTCTGATGCCCTAGGAAACGGAGCCACCGGGGACCCCCCGGCCTCGCTGGACATGGGAGTCATGGATCTCTGCAAGGGGGACCCCCCCATTAATGGCTGCCTGCCCGGCCACAGGAGGGGGCTGGCGAGCCCCACCTGCCCCCAGCCAGGGATGCTGCCCTGGGACTGCTCCCCCTGCCTGCTCTCCAGGGCCTGCAGGAGACAGCTGGGGATCGATGGCTCTGTGCTCCTCCCTGTCCCCGCCGCCTGCTGCAAGGGGATCGATGACTCCGTGCTCCTCCTCAGTCCGGACCGAAGTCCGTCCCCCTCCACCCCCCCGGGGGAAGATGATCGCTCGATGGCTCGGCGCTCTCCGCCGGAACGGCCGCCAATCGATTCTCTCGGCGCTCGTCGGGTACCAGCGCAGACGCAGTACCTGCCTGGGCCGCCATTGCTGTCCTGTCAGTGCGGGGGCTCCCGGGCGACAGAAGCCGGCGGAGGAGGCACCTCAGGTAGCGGCTGCTCCATAGAGCCGGGCTCCCCTGGCTGGGGGGGGTGGGGCCGGGCTCCCCTGGCTGGGAGGGGGCGGGGCCGGGGCCGGGGCCGGGGCCGGGCCCCCCTGGCTGGGGGAGAGGGGGGCGGGGCCGGGCTCCCCTGGCTGGGGGGGGAGAGGGGGGCGGTGCCGGGCTCCCCTGGCTGGGGGGGGTGGGGCCGGGCTCCCCTGGCTGGGAGGGGACGGGGCCGGGGCCGGGCCCCCCTGGCTGGGGGAGAGGGGGGCGGGGCCGGGCTCCCCTGGCTGGGAGGGGAGAGGGGGGCGGGGCCGGGCTCCCCTGGCGGGGGGGCGGGGCCGGGCTCCCCTGGCTGCGGGGGCAGCGCGCGGGGGGGGGGGGGGGTTGCCATCCCGGTTGCTGTGCGTTGGGCCCGGGCCAGGCTGTGGCGCGAGCGCTGGTCACACCCCCTGCTGCTGCTGTGGAGCCCCCCCGTTGCCCGCCCCCCCCATGCAGCCGCCGGGCGCCTGACACGGATCCCTCGGGCCGCTCCGCGCGCTGCGGGTCCCGGCGGTTCCGTTACGCGCGTGTCACTGAACGAACGTTCAATAAACGGCCCCGCGAGGAACCGCCGCGCAGCGGGGCCGGGAGCTGTCGTGGGCGCGGCCCGCTGCTCCAGGTGGCAGGAGTTTGAGGCTCAAGCACCAGCCGGTGATCGTCTCCAGCCTGCCAAGGAAGAAGGGCCGCTTTGGTGGCGGGGGATGGGCGGATTGCTGGGGGGGGGGGTGTGAGCTGCCCTGCTCTGGTATCGTTCGGGGGGGGGGGCGAGGTGTGGGGGGAAGCTTTAGTCTCTGATGTGAAAACGTGGTGCCTTTGCCGCTTTCCTGCAGAGTTGTCAAGATGGAGTTTCAAGCGGTGGTGATGGCAGCTGGTGGGGGATCCCGAATGATGGACTTAACTTCCAGCATCCCCAAGGCCCTCCTGCCAGTAGGCAACAAACCTTTGATCTGGTACCCGTTAAATTTGTTAGAGCGAATTGGATTTGAAGGTGAGAGATCCGTGGATTTAATTAATCCCTTCTGCCCTCAGTGCAGGGTAGCCCCATGTGACACACAGACCTGGCAAAAATTCAGGAGGTTTTTTTTTTTAAATTTACAGTTTTCACGGAGAACATTGATGATGATTGTAAGCATAATGTAGACATTTGTTCATTTTACTTTTCACAATTGTATAAAGTTATGGGTTTGCAACTTTTGTTAATCTATTTAAATGTAAACAGTTTTGAGAAATTATGGGGAGCCCAGGTAGTAAATACTTAATGACAGTAGGCATTGAGAGTCAAAGACTTAAAGCTTTATATGCATTAAAACAAACAGTCATCATCACGTGTCAAAATATACAAAGTACTTATTGTTACATAAAAACTCTTACAAATTCTCAACCAGCATTTGCCTTACTTTGTCTAACTAGCTATAAAAGTATTTGGGGTCTCGAGGTCATTAAGTCTAGTCCCCTGCATTCATGGCAGGACCAAACATCATCCAGATCATTCCTGATAGATGTTTCTGTAACCTGCTCTTTTATTGTCAATAGAAATGTGTTTTATTAAAGTTGTAGGTGTATGGTGAAATTCACATTTATTGGCATTTATGATTAAAATAGAATCCTTCCAAGCCCAATAGTTACTGAATACATTCATAGATGTAAAGGCCAGGAGGGGCCAGTTGGATCTTGTCTGACCATAGAATTTTAGAAAATTAAGAAACGACTAGTTTTGCAGCACCTTAAAGACTAACAAAACGTGTAAATGGTATCATGAGCTTTCGTGGGCACAACCCACTTCAGTTACCCCTATACTGAGCCCAATATCTTGTGTTTGACCGAAGTATTTCTTCCAAAAAGGCATTCCGTCTTGATGTTTACGACATCCAACAATGGAGAAACACCACTTCCCTTGGTAGTTTGTTCTAGTAGTACTCTCATTATTCAAAAATTGCATCTGATTTCAAATTTGATTTTTCTGGTGTTTTCCAATGGTGTTTTCTTGCTTTGTCTTTCTCCAATAGATTAAAGAGCATGTTGGTACCTGGCATTTTCTTCCCATGAAAGTACTTATACACTGTAATCAACTTGCTTGTCAATCTTTCTGGTGAGATAAAGAGATTGAGTTCCTTAAGTCTCTCACTGTACATCATTTTCTCCATCCCTCAGATAATTTTGTCTCTCTTTTCTGCACTTTCTCCAGTTTTTCATCATTCTTTTAAAAATGTGGAAACTAGAATTGTACTCAGTATTCCAGCATCTGTTTCACCAGTGCTCTGTATAGAGAGAAAAACACCTCTCTATTTCTGCTTGTTACTCCCCTATTTATGTATCAAGGGTTGCATTGGCCTGTTTTGCGTTCGGGCAGGGGTGAGCAATAAACCGGAGCCAGCTAGCCAGGATTAGCTCCTGGTGGGCCACTGTCACTTCATTTTACTTGTGCGTCTGCAGATACAGTTGCTTCCAGCTCCTGTTAGCTGCAGATTGCCATTCTTGACCAACAAGAGCCATGGGAAGCAATGCGGACAGGAACATCGCTTCCCGCAGCTCCCATTGGCAGGTAACGGTGAGCTGTGACCAACGGGAGCTGGAAACGGACATGGAGGTAAATGAAGTGCTAGTGGCCCACCAGGGGCTAACTCTGGTGAACGGCGTCCGGTTTGTGGGCCACATATTGCCCACCCCTGCCTTTGGCTCTTGTGTTGAGTTATCCGTTATGATTCCTAAATCTTTTCCAGAGTTGCTGCTTTCCGGAATACAGTCCCCCACTCTGTAGGTATGACTTATGTTCTTTGTTCTTGGTTGTCTAACTTTGCATTTGGCTGTAATAAAATGAATTTTATTGGAGTGGGCCCAGATCACTAAGCAGTCCAGATTGTGACAGCCTTATCCTCCTTCCTGTTTACCACTCAGCCAGTCTTTGTGTTAGCAACACATTTTTATCCACCGCCGTCTTGTATGTACTTTCAGATCATTGATAAACATGTTAGACTTCCATGCATTTAACACCTCATTTACATCAAAAGTGAAGTATGGGATATGTCCAGCCCACTCAATTAGCCTCATTAGCACCAGTACTACAAGTGACAGGTGCTTTTTTTCTTTCCCCTTCTTTTTCTGTTATAAATTCTGGGTTCCTGTCATTTCCACTCCAGCTCATCTGAAGAAGTGGATTTTGCCCACAAAAACTCATGATACTACAGGTTGGACCTCCCTGGTCCGGCACCCTCGGGACCTGACCTGCCCCGAATCAGAGAATTTGCTGGAGCAGGGAAGGTTCCCTGCCACAGTCTGCCAGCTCTGAGGGCCCCCTAACTACTCCCAGCCCCAGCCGGTCCTGCTGCCACTGCCCTGGCTTGAGGCTGCCTGAGGGCTCCAGCAGCCCACACTGTCATGGGCTGTCACAGGCTCCAGCTCTGTGCTGTGCTGTCACCGGCCCAACCCCGGCCTCGCTGCCAGGGGCTGCTGCCAGCTCTAGCCCTGGTCCCGCTGGTGGGGATTGGCTCTGGTCCTGGTTCTGGTCCTGCTGCCATGGGCTCCCAGGGGCTGTTGAGGGCTCAGGCTCTGGCTCCGTGGCAGCCAGAGGGCTCTGGCCCCATGCTCCTGCAGGCTGCCTGAGGCTCTGGCACAGGCCCCGCGCTGCCACAGACTGCTGGGGCTGCTGCCAGCCCCGGCCTCGGCCCTCCTGCCATAGGCTGCTGAGGGCTTAAACTCATGCCCTGTGGCAGTCTGCAAGCTCTGGCCCTGCTCCGGCCCCGTACTACCATAGGCTATGGAGTGCCCAGTCCTGCACTGCGGGTGCTGCCCCGACCCGGTCTCAGAGCTGCAGGGGGATGCTGCTGGCTCCAGCCCCACTGCTGCAGGCTGCTCAGAGTTGCTGCCAGCCCCAACCCTGTCCCCTCCTGCTGCTTCAGCCTGGCCCTGCTTTTGGATAGCCTTCCTGCCACTAGGGTGCCGGGCTCTCTGATCCAGGAACATCTGTGGTAGTGCCAGATCACGGATGTTGCTGGACCAGAGATTGCTGGTTTTGGGAGGTGCAATCTGTGTATATATTTTTGTTAGTCTCTAAGGTGCCACAGGACTATTTGTTGTTTTTAAAGCTACAGAGTAACACAGCTCCCCCTCTGAGACACGTTAAGATGTGTTAGGCCTGACAGGGCTGATGGCTGCAGAACTCCACTAGAAGCATCCCCATTTAGTCATGATTTCCCCATTGATGAAAGGATTAATGGACACACATCAGATATTCTAAATGGTAACACACAGAGACCTGTTGGGGAGCATTTCATCTTGCCTGGGCACTCATTAATGGATCTCAAAGTGACTACACTCTCACAAAGCAATTTCAAAAAACAGCTGGAGAGAGACGCTGTGGAACTTGCCTTCATTTGTGAATTTGACGCCTTTAATAAAGGTTTGAACAAAGACATGAACTGGTTAGGCCGCTACATTCAGCACCCTAATGATATGAGAAGCTCAGTATCGGGCACTTACAGCCCACTCTATTAGCCTCATTTAACATGGACACTCTAATTGACAAGATTTTTTTTCCCTTCTCTTTCCCTCCTCATCCCCTCTCTTTCTGCTATTTATTTGTACCTCTGGACCCCTCACTCTATTCATCTGAAGAAGTGGCCCACAAAAGCTCATGACACTATCTACATTTTTGTTAGTCTCTGAGGTGCTGTAGGACCGTTCATTGTTTAAGTTTCTTCAGCTCTCTGTTAGCCAGTCCTTAATCTATGTTATGTGTGTGGTATTGACCTAATTTCTTAATCCAACTGTCCTCTAGTGCTAAGTCAAACATTTTACAGATGTCTCTATGTTGTATCTATGAAATTACCCTAATCAACCGAATGCTAATTCTCATCCAAAAAATCAGGTTTGTTTGATCGGACCTTTTGTTTCATAAAACCATGCTGTCTGGCATTAATTATTCTCATCCTTTAATTTTATATTACTTTTCTTTTATATTTCCAGCCAGTTTAGATCTCTTTATATCGTTCTACTCTTGCCAGTGTTCACAGGTCCCAGTATATGAATTTCAATAACTTGATGTCTTTTTCTCCCATCCAGAGAATTTATGAAAATGTCAAGTAATGTACTAACAACCCCTGGTCCACTGGCCGTTTTACCTCAACTCAAGACCTTGCCATTTATCACTTTCCTTTCTTTAGGTCCTTTAACCAGTTTTGAATCCAAGGAAGTTTCATTTTGATTTTTGAGAATTTTTGTGTGTGTGGGACACCGTGTCAAGTGTTTTACATCAAACCAATTGCAATTCTATGCTGCTCTCATGCTCTGGCTTTATAATTCTAGTTAACAAAATAAATCAGTTTTGAAAAGCAGCTCCCAGTTAGCGTTACTAAACTAGGGATGTGACCGACTAGTTGACTAGTCACTCTCCCTCCCTTGCTGTCTCTGTCAGAAAGAGGCAGTGGGGGGAGGGAGGAGGAAGAGAAGGGGGCGCTTCAAAGCGGCAATGCCCTGTGGAGCCTGGGGTCAGACCCATGACTCCATGCGGCACTGCTGCTTTGAAACGCCCTGTGCAGCCTGGGGCCAGCTGGGGAGTCCCTCCCCACTTCTTTCCCTGCCTCCCCCTTGCTGCCTCTTTCTGGCAAGACTAGAATTCCTTGAGTCCCCCGTTGGCCCGTGCTCCCCACAGTGCTTTCACCTGTTGCTACACTTCAAAGGCGGAGGCGCCCTTATCAACTAATTGAATAGTCGATGCAAATTACATTGACTATTCGATTAGCCAATTAATCTAAATTTAACATCCCTATACCAAACTGTCTTGTTCTCATGTTTTCATTTCCTCCATATCATTAATTAGTAAATCCAGGAGGGTTTCTTTGGTTAGATTATTTTCATACTAGATCATTCTTTTGTGTGTGTAATCTGGGGATATTTCTGATGCCTGTCTGGTTGTGGTGGTTACCTACTGTAAGTCTTGGGAAGGTCTTCAAGAATATAGTATTTCATGGGTTTCAGTTACTTCAAGAAGTTTTGCTTTTCTCTGTCCTTCATTCTTGGATGTCAGTAGTAAATGCCTGTTGCAGTTGCTGTTTTGGTATAGTCTTTGTTCCTTTACCTTCACTACCTTCCCACCAGTGTTCCCTCTGTTTTTTTTCCATCCATGTGCAGAATAAACTTTATGTGCACCAAAGCATGTGTGTATGTGAACCACTAGTTGAAACACATGCTGCTGGCTGTGGACCGCCCACTAATCAGCTGGGTGGCATTTGAATCTCTGGTGGCTGCCCACATGTTCGGCATACAGAGAATATTGGTTTCCCCGGTATCTGTGTGGCAGTGTTAATGTTACTACCCGTGGCTTCATCCTCCTATGTCCCTTCTGTCTTTTCTATCTAGGCTGAACTCATCTGTGTTGTACTCAGCCAAACTATTCCATTTCCCTCTCAGGAAGGTGCTAAGAGAGTTGATTTAACTATTGCCTTTCACAACGTAGTTGGTATTTTTCCATAGTGAGCTGTGCAAGCTGAGACATAGGGGAAGAAAGTTAACTCTGGGTCACTCATTGCTAAAATTACTGACACTTAGGTCCTCTATGACGGGTACTTAAGGTATAAGAGACTTTATCTGACATGTATTTTAAATAAATCGCTAGCTAGCAGTGTCAGGAAATATATCCTGCTGCCCTCTCAATTTCATTTGGAGTCCCTCACGGGGAAGAAAAATGCTCAAAAACTTACTTTTGTGTCAGTCAAAAACTTAATCCTCTAGCTGTGACATTTATTATTCTGGAACTATTTTTTTGCGGGGGGAGGAGAGATTTGAATAACTCAGTTAAATGACTAAATCCATTCCTAAAGCACAATGGAAGTTGGAGAATGTTTGGAAGTGTGGGTGTATCCTATGCTTTGCATAGATGAATACATTAATATTTGTTGCCTTGTTTTCCTCACCCCTTTCTTGTTTTACACTGCAGAGGTCATTGTGGTTACAACCAAAGAAGTCCAGAAGCTGCTTAATCTAGACACAAAGATGAAGTTGGATATAGTGTGTATCCCTGATGATGCAGACATGGGTACAGCAGACTCACTGAGGCAAATTCATCCAAAAATTAAGGTACAGCTCTTTTACCTTGGTTAATAGACATTTCCTTTAAGATTTTCCTTTCATGTGTGATTTAAAATCTTAGCAGTTCTTTAGAACTCCTAGTGTGTAATGTTATGCCTGTCTGTACTTGTGTGTCATAAAGTTCTCTCAACAATGGGCCATCTTGGGTGGGGCCTTTAGATGCTATTATAATACAAATAGCATGCAAATGGTTTAATTTCAAACCACAGAAGTAAGGAAATTCTGAGAGATGGTTGAAATTGTCTGTTACATCTGCTTATTTCTGGGTGTACAATCTATCTGGAGCTCACTCCAATAACACGGCATGTGGTGTAAGCTGGGACAGAATTTCAGCCTTATTACTGAATTTGCTTTTGTGGGTGGAAGTCAGATGCGCAGTGTATCTGGTTGTTTTGCACTGCCCCAGCCCTGCTTTTTCATTAAGTTCCTTGCTGACTCCTGTGGGAAATGCTCTTTTTGCTTCCAGTAGAAGGCCTGTGGACCGTTTCAAAGATTTCGGGTTCTTTTTTTGTCTCCAAATACAGTACTGGAAGAAAAAAAATCCAAATATAAGCAAAGATGCCCACAAAGACAGGATGAGACTCTCAGGGTATATCTACACAGCAAAGAAAAACTTGCGGTGGGCTCATGCCCCCTGACGCTGGCTCACAGGGACTGCGTGACTGTTTCATTGCTAGGTAGACCCCCAAGGTCCCAGGGTCTGGGCTCCAGGCTAAACTCGGAAGTCTACACAGAAATGAACAAACGCATGCACATGCCAGCCACTGTTTTTTCTTTGCTGTGTAGAATTACTCATATGGGGCAAACCCTATTCTCTATACACAGGGAGTCGTGGCAATGGTGATTCACAAGGTGAGTATACTGAACAAAGTAACTCCAACAGCCTGAGCTGCGGTGCAAAGAGGGCTGAGGAGCACGTCACTGTTCCAAACTGTTAGGTGATGACTGCAGTAATAGAGCAGCGGTCCTGCCTCATCAGTTGTCCTGGCTGGCTGGGTCTGTCACTAATCATTTAGGCATCTCACTTTTTGGCCATGCTCACAGTTCTCTTGGAAACTGACGAGACAGCAGTGAAGAAGCTAAAGGGGGGGAGAGGAGTAGAGAACGACCTCTTGCTTTAGTGGAAGTGTATTTTCCAGAGCCAAAAGAAGGTCCAGAGAAAAACTGAGGGCAAGACTTGGAAGCAGCATGAGGCTTTGCTATAGTAAATGTTTGCAATATGTGACTGTTTTGGCAGCCACTTACATTTCTGTCTGCTCCCCATCTTTGTTTGCCTAGCAAAGATGGAAACAGTGTCCTCTGATTGCAAATAATTTGGCACTGCATTCTGGAGCCAATTGCTGCGTGGTGCATATTTTGGAGCAATCCCACCAGTTAATGAATGCCATTAGTGTACCTCTTATGGGATGTGTCATCTCCTGTCTGGCATAGGGGTGAGAACTGCGCAGTGGAGGAAGCTGAGACATTGCTGAGTTGGTTGGAGGATCTGCAGTTTCCTTGCTGATCCAACTGATGCTTGAGGCCTCAATTTACTGGCAGCCTTATCCCAGCCATTGCCAAAAGCTAGTGAAAAGTCTGTCCTGGCTGTTGACATTTGCGTTTGTCACAAATTGAGTTAATCACCTGCCAACAGAAGAACAAATCTATTTTATTTCGTAGAAGTGAGGTAACGCTCTAGACAATTTGCCCGTGTTTAGTGTGAGGGAGAGTGAAACCAAAATTCTAAGATACAGTTAGAAATAGCCCTCAGGCCAGTTCAGTGTGTGACTGCAAAGTTTGATGCAGTAGGAATCAGTATTAGGCCGCTGGAGATAATGAAATGCACGTGACTTGTTCTCCTGGCCAGGGGGCCACGCTGCTGTGACCCAGTTGCTCAGCACATAGCTGAGCTTCCACTACATTGCATTCGCAGCTAGGATTCCATGTACCTTCTTGGTTTTGCAGAGACTAGATGTGTCTCTCAAGATTTGCCCAGAAACTTTGTACACTGCGGTGCTGTTAGCGGCTCCCCTTGTGCAGGTGGGTTACATGGAGCGCTGGGAGAGCTCTCTTCCAGTGCTTGTGCCATGGCCACACTTTCAGTTTAAAGTGCTGCCGTGCTTTAAAGTTTTAAGTGTGGACAAAGCTGGAGACCAGAGCTCTCTGTGTATCTGGCTCTGTCACTGTGGCATTCGCATACCACAGTCTGGAATGCATTTGTCTTTACAACAGCCCTATGAAGTATTCTCATCCCTGCTTCACTGAGGGGGAGCTGAGAGACCTGTCCAAAGTCTCAGAGGGCTCATTTAGACTACTGGGAATGGTCGAAAGAAGATGTGCAAATTCCACAGGAATTTGCATATCTTCTTCGGATTGTGCTTTTGAAAGCAGAGCTTTCGAAAATGAAAGTAATTAAGACACGACTTTTTCTGCGAGCCCCTCCCCCCCAGTTGAAAAGCCACGTAAACCTCCTTTTTTGAGGAAGAGTGGTTTTTCGACGAAGGGGGCGGTTCGCCGAAAAAGCCGTGTCTTAATTACTTTCACTTTTGAAAGCTCTGCTTTCAAAAGTGTGATCGGAAGAAGATATTCAAATTCCCACGGAATTTGCATATCTTCTTTCGACCATTCCCCATAGTCTAGATGAGCCCAGAGGCATTGAACCTGGGTCTCCCAAGCCCTAACCACTGGACCATCCTTTCCGTCCACCTTGTTACAGGGCTAGCCTTGATTATTTAAACACAAGACAAATCTCACAGTTGGGAGCAGCAAGCAGCTGGCTCCCCTTGTTTTGGGCTCTGTTTCTTGGTGGTTGAAATGAACGAGAACAAAGCAAACGTGCACAAAATCTCCTCAGTCACCATTTCACCTGCTTTACACCCACTGCCTTTGTCTGGCAGCTTGATGTGTCTGCTTTGAGATTTGACTCTGAATGTACGTGTTCATGCTGGATTGGAACACGGATCTGTCCAGTCGACTCAGCTGCCTCAGCCAACATCTCAAGTTTCATCATAATTCAATCACCAGCCTCCATGATGTGCGTCTTGTCAATACAGTAAATTCCTCCTGTCCCAGCCCTTCCTTAGGAAGGCTCTTTCCTTAAAATTCTGTATTTGGGAGTTAATGGACAATGCTGAAAACGTAATCCCCTGAGTTCTAGGTTTGCAAAGCACTCCACTAAAAAACTTTCAGGACTTATTTTTTCTATCTTAACTGGAAAGGAAGAATCTTCCAGACTGTGGCCCTTCCAGAGCAAGGGGTACAGCAAAGGTAAAATCTTCACCTCTGTTGGGTAACTCTCCAACACCAGTTTTAGGACACAGTGTTTGACTGCAGTGTTCTGGCACCTGATAAAATAGTAACCTCTGGGTTAATCTTGTCAGCTGCTTGTACCATTTATCAAAACTGCCTCAAAACTTTTCTGATCATTATTTCTTTGAGAGTGCAGTTTAAAGATGAGTTGTCTTCAAACCTAGGCTTCTCTACTTTTTGGCTACCCTCTTTTGATGCTAGTTTCCTCAGCTCCTTTCAGACTGGGACCCTCTAGATGGCAGGTTGAGAAAGGCGGTTAAATCATGAAATGTGGGACTGGGTGAGGGAGGGTGGATATACCTACATTAAACATGTGTCTTCATTAAGTCCACTTTTTTCAACTTGGATTAAGCTTTCCTCTCCCTTGTGTCATCCTGCTATACTCGGGCCAGCTATTAAAATGTGGCAATCCAGCGAAGTAATGGCAATGAAACGATTTCACATTTTCCTTCCTTGATGAGCCCTTAGTTGTATTTAATGGAAGCCCTGACTAATATACTGTGAAGTAATCAGCATGCCTTCTGCCCCTTACTATCACCGGTAAGTGCTTGCATATGAAATGTTCCGTCTCAGGTGGTCCACCTGGTATTCTCAGTTTCTAAAGTAAGGTTTCCAAAAATTGTAATGAAGCCCATTAAGGAGAAAAAAGTCCCCCTCCCCGAACAAATAAACAAAGATTGAAACTCCAGCTTCCCTGGTATGTGCATCTTTTTGAGCCATGTTGTGGAAACTGTGATGTCACAGGGGCGATCTATATGCTGCTGAGGGTCACTGATCCATGTAGTCTTGGACAGCCTGGCTAAGCGCTTCACTTCCTCTGTTGAAAAATCTCCTGTCCAAACACATGATGTAAGTAAACTCACTGCAACGGCTGGAAGGTGGAATCTGAATCCTCCTTGTACAGTTGAGCAACATTTGGTGACCATGGAAAGAAAAGCTTGAATCCCTGTAACGTACAGATGTATATTTTTGTACTGTCAGTGAACATTTTAAAAAAAGAGGGAAATTCATCTACAAGGAGACATAGAGGATTTCTCTCTCTCTAAGCAGGAGGTAATTTTAAAATAGATCAAGGGAACGCTTAGCTCAGTTAAGCATTTCACCAGTTTCCTCAGCATGGGTGACAGCAAATACCAAATGCAAATAAAAATAGCCCCATCTCACCCCTCTCTTTTGATGCCTCCAAAGAGACTGTTCTGCTTTTCACAGAAGAGCTAGATGACTAAATGGAGCGGGCTGTGAATGTGCAGTGTTTCACCTCTGTGTCGGCTAGGGATGGACACGACTAGTCGACTAGTTAATTATCTGATAAGCAACTGTTATTAGATATTCAACTCAACTAGTCACTTCCCCTCCTTGCTGCCTCTGTCAGAGAGAGGCAGCAAGGTGGGGGAGCAGGATCCGGTGCTGCGGGGAGCCGGCTTAAAAGCTGGTTCCCCCCAGCACTGTCTCCACGGGGAGAGGGGGCAGAGGCACAGCAGGGAACTGGCAGCGCTTCTGCCTTTGAAATGTAGCAAAAACGGGGCTCTTGCTACTTTTGAAAAGTAGCAGCGCTGCAGGGAGCCTGGGGCGAGCTGGGGACTCAAACAGTCCCCTGCTGGCCCTGCACTCCCCCTGGCGTTTTGCTTTTGAAATGTACAAGAGCGCTCCTGGGGCTCTTGTACATTTCAAAAGCGGGGAGCGTGGGGCCAGCGGGGGACTGGTTGAGTCTCCAGCTCGCCCCAGGCTTCCTGCAGCACTTCTACTTTTGAAAAGTAGCAAGAGCCTTGCCGGCTCCTGCTACATTTCAAAGATGGAGGCACCCTTATTGACTAATCGAATAGTCGATGCAAATTGCATTGACTATTTGATTAGTTGATTAATGTAAATTTAACATGCTTAGTGTTGGCCTCAGAGCCAGCCAAGGCAGAAATGACTCAGTTGCCACCGTTGATGGCTGTTGGATGGCTTGGGTGAAATGAGTTGGGGGTTGTAGGCCATTGTCCAGTTCCTCGTGCACAGAGGACATCCCCGAAACCGGAGTCACTGCAGCTGACAGTCTGGGTAGTGAAGTACAGACCCTGACAAGCAGCTCTAGCTCCCTGTGCCTGCTCCATGGGCCTCTGAAACAGGCTGGTGATGGTGTATATTGGAAGCATAACCTTATAGTGTTAGAAGCTTGTCTGAGGCAACTGATTTTTAACCTGCAGAACTGTGAATAACAGTGGTGACTCTTAGGGCTTTTACAGTGCTTGGCAAACACTGAGGCTGTGTCTACACTACAAGGTTTTTGTGCAAAAGCTGGCAGAGTGTCCACACCTCAAGTGTGTTTTTGTGCAAGAAAATCGACAGAACAGAAGGCTTTTGCCGGTAGTTATTCCTCTCCCCACAAGGAATAACTCCTTTTTGCACTACAGTTCTTGCGCAAAAAGGCAGGTGTGGACGCTCCGGAGCGGTTTTTGTGCAAGAAACTGCTATCAGAAAAAGCACAGATTGTGAATGGCAATCAGAGCTTTCTTGTGCAAGAGTGTCCATGCAGTGTGGATGCTCTCTTGCGCAAACGCACATTGCTTTTGCGATGCGCTTTGAGGTCTGGACGCGCTTTTGTGCAAGAAGTTTTTGCGCAAGAACTCTTCTGCAAAAGGCTTCTTGCGCAAAAACCCTGCAGTGTAGACAATGCCACAGACCTCACAAAATCTCCTGGGAGGAAGATGAGAGCAGGCAGGGAGTTTAACACATATCTGCAAGGTCGTAGAGGGAGTCACTAGATGGGCCTCATCACTTTTTCTTAGGGCCTAAAGTTCCTGTGCCCAATCCACTGGACTACTTCTCTGAAGCCTGTTTGCACTTGGAAGTCCTTTATGGATTTTAATTATATTTTTTGCCCATGTTAATATGTGTATTTTTTCCATCTGGACACTCATCTGCACTTCCGTGTGAGTTCCACAAACAATATGGCATTTGAATTGCAAAAGTAGTGGACTGTAGCAAACGCTTTCAATTACACACTTTTGTCAAGTGATCCTGAAAAACAACAATTGTATTGCATAGCAGTGCAGCTTCGTGTGCGCTACCAGTTTAGTTTTCATTGAATGGTATAAACAGCAGAAATCAAATAAGTCTTTCTTTTTATTAGTAAAGCTTTTGCAATCTTCTCGTGTTTTTGTCTTTTACAATAAATCTCAACTGTTGTATAAATGTTGTATTGCATTGTTTGTATTAGGAAGAATTAATGACTGAAATGGGAATATTTTAAACATACACATCTTAATTACAAGTTAATCTGAATAAATCCCATTTGGAATGCCTCTAACAATATTTATATGCAGCTTTCATAGAGATATACAGACCAAGTGTTTAAGGGAATTGAGGTGAAAGGGATTGTAGGTTTTTGGGGTCTGATAATGGAGTAGGGAACCTTTCACGTCTAGGTTGCTAGTTCAATCCGTATTAGTAGCAATCAAAAGTTGTTCAATTTGATGCACATTCAGAGACTCGTGTGAAGCGAGTTTGGTGAACTTGTTCAGCCCTCAGGTTTGAGGCCTATCTCTAGAGCGAGGGAGTTGTCCATGTTGTTCCTATAATCAAGAAAAATAGAGAACTTCATTCTGTGAGACTGGCACTTCCGTTGTGTGGTGTCTGTGGACTCTTTTGATGCCACCACGGAGCAGTGGTCTTTGTCCACGTTTCTCTGCTTGGTGTTCCTAACTAGTTCCTTGATTTTTTTATCTTTAGACTTTTACACTGTCTCTGGTCATTTCTTGTTCCCTCTAAAGCCTCCCTGGCTCCCGATACTTTTCCGATCTCTTCCTCTTTTTCCAGAAGAATCTGTGTCTTTTTAAAAAGGGGCTTGGTCTTCTTAACTCTGCATTCCCTGCTTGCTGAGGAAGAACAGTTTTCTGATTCAGGGTTTATCTATGCAGCAATTAATCATTCAAGGCAGGCCTGGATCAGCTGACTCGGGTTCTCTGGAGTCGGGCTGTGTGGCTGTAACATTGCGGTGCAGGGTTAGGCTAGAGTCTAAGCTCTGGAACCCTGTGAGAGAGAGAGCCTGGCTCATAGGACAGAATTTATCCTCCTAAATGGCTTGCGGCGCTAATCGGAAAGGCAGTCAGGGCTCTAGACAATCAGTGAACTCCAGCACTTGAGGCTAAGTGCACAGCAGGTGAACACTTTATTGTATTTTATTGTATTGTATTGAATTGTATTTTAGACTAGATATGACTAAATGCTGCCATTCCACAGGAGTGGGAATTCCCCACAAAAGGAGTGTTTCAGTACAATCTTGTAAATACTGAAAAATCAGTGCAGAGGCTTGTGTACATGTTCTCTGCTGCACATCTAGCAGCATCCAAAGAGCCTCAAATACCCTACAAGGGTCCTGGTTGTGGTAATTGGAGGGGCTCTTCAGAGGCTGAACGGGTAGCAGGCTCTACCATCTCGTTGGATGCAGTTAGATTCTTAACTGGAGCAGTGGTGGGTAACGTACTTCCTGTGCAAGGTAGCTGCCCACAGCAGAACTGTTCTCTTTCCTCCCTTTTCACAGTTACGGGCACATGTGCTACAAAATCTGGTAATGCAACATATGGTTGAGACTGTGCAGGCACAAAAGTTAGGAACATCAAAGTCCTGACTCCACAGTACCTGTGATTTGGCCCCATCTTGATTATACCATGCTACAGGATGAGCCGTATAAAGTAATGCAAAATATTTTATATTTGCAATTTAGTTGAGTCGTGCTAGTTGTAAAAAAAGACCCTGTCAACTTTCTACCTTTTATTCCTGGAACATCTTGGCTGTAATGTTGCATTACCATTGGGTTTTTTTGCATTTAACATGTTTTCTTTCTTAATTCCTTGACAAGGTATGTTTTCTCCCCATCAGTCATGTGTTAATTTAAGTGGTATGTTTGTAACGCTACCTGAAATTTCTTTTTCTTTGGATGCTGATCTTGCCGAATTAGAGATTTTCCGTGTAGCATATGTTTTTTATTTTTATTTTTATTTTCTGGACTGGCTTTTAGGTGGCTGTTGTAGTTTACTCTACAAAGGTCCGCCCTTGTTCAATAACTTCACTTGATAGAAGAACTAAAATGGACGTTGTTACTGTACGGGCAAGGATTATGCTAAGTAATATTGTATGTTTGTAGAAGCAACGTTGCTAAATGAACAGATGGGGCTTCTGAGTAGGCTGCAGCTGCACTGACCAAGTATTAGCCTTAACAACATGCATCGAGATGGAATTCCAGTGAAAACTGAAGACTGGGGCAGCTTTCTTATACTTATCTGCCACCTACGACACTGTATGGAGGAATGTCCTCTGGAAAGCCATCAGAATGATCCCATGCAATGCAATGAGAACACTCTTCCCAGGAGTTTGGAAAATAGTTTTACATTTTTCTTGGTGTTGAGGTCAGTAGGTTAAACAGGCTCAAAAATGGCCTACCAGAGGATCAGACCTAGCACTAGTCCTGTTAAATACTTACCCCAGCGACCGTCTGTGAACATCATCCTAGAAATGAATCTCTGCTGATAACATGGCTATGACTACGTGGGATTTACTGACCATGAGAATCCTTTGGGAGTTCCATTCAATTCATGGTCTTCCAATCCATGAAGCCCTATTACTATACCAAGATTCTGACGCAAATTCAGAAAACCTTTTTGCTTATAGGGCTAGAGCTCGACAACTCAGCTGGAATGATGCCAACATCCTGAACAAATTCCTGATGAAGGACCCAGCTAAAGAAACCAGTGGCTTTTCTCCCCCATGAAAAACGGTCCTCTTTGAAGAGCATCTTCAAATCACATGGTAGATGCACCTGCCTCCTCCATAAATGGCTGTGGAAGAGACTTAAAACTATGGAGCCCCTTGTCAACAGTGTCCCAGGTGATCATATCCTGATTGTACCTCTGCCATCCACTCCATGTCGCCTGAAGCAGCCAGTGGGATCGCGAGGCTAGACTTGGGCACTTCCCATGGCTGTCATTAAGGCACACAGAGGAAGAAGAATGCTTGGCCTCTGTAGTGTCTGGATGCGTGTCAGTTCTTTTCGTAGTGGGGAAGTACCGTTACCCCACGTTACAGATGAGGGCTGGCCTTCGCAGTACCTTAATGAACCCCTGCAGCGGTGTAAATACTAATGTGCATCAGCATCTTGCTCACTAACTAGGCCAGTAGACCCTGCTGGTCGCACTGAAAGTCCCTTAGCGCACATTAATATCGTCCTGTTTTGAAACAGGGTTAATCTACACCAGAACTTTTAATGTGGAACAGCAGCATCCACACAAGCCAGTTGGTGAATTCATGCTGGTGTGCATTAATATTTCACACACACACCCCCTGTGGCACAGATTGAGGACCATGTAGACAAGCCCTGAATGACTTTCCCAAAGTTGCACAGGAGATTTATGGTGGTGCTGGGCTCTCCTGAGTCCCTGGCTACCACTCTAACCACTGGACCATCGTCCCTCTCTAGGCTATTCTCACCTAATGTTCTATCCACCCTGTCTGAATAATGACTAATAAGTTGTCCATTTTTAAAACCTTGTTTGTTGTCTTTCCCTTGTGCCTGAACGTGCCAGGTGTGTGCTTACCAAGTATGGCACATATGGGGTTTTAATACATTTGCGGTGTTGCTTGTCGTGTTTGTATAATAGTTTGAGGTTGATGTAATCAGTGTTGCATTTAATTTCATTACGAGTTTTGTGTGTTCAGTGTTAATTAAATGAAGTGCTAACGAGGGATTGTGAAGGCATAGGCGTGCACACAGTATGTCTCCTTTATATCGGCGCTTTGTCAGGATGGGCTACTGGACTACAGAATATGCCTATGAAGTACATATTGGAACAAATAGAAGCTGAACCATTTGTTTTCTTTCTAGAGCGCCAGCCTTAAGAAAGTAAAGAAACCTCCGCACTTCTGCTCGGGTGCTAGCATGGTTTATTTTTCATTCAGCCATTGGTTTATTCTTTCATGGGTTCAGTGCTGGAGAAAAGTGCCTCCATTAGACAGCAAGGGCTTTATTTATGGAGGGGGGTGGTGTTTCAAAGGGGAGGCTGTGGCGTCCCCCAGGAGCCTTTCACGGTGTATTCTCAGCATGCTTCTGCAGCCAGCGCTATGCTCATCAGGAGGAGAGGCAGAACCATGGGCTTTACAGAGCAACTGTGTGTTTCACTGGTCCCTGTGCTCGCTGACGTTTATTTACATATTGGGAGAGTCAATGGGTAGAACAGATGGCAACCAGACATTCAGTGGTTCTGTTCCCCGGTGCTCCTCAGGGGTCTTGCCTTCAGTCTCTGCAAAAGCTCGTCCTAAAGTGTGTGTGGGGGGGAACCAAAGGCCTGTTCACAATTATGGAAGGCTTGTTGGCAGTTTACTGCAATGACAGATTAAAGCACTTAGTAAAATGTTAAATAATTATGAGATTTGTTTTACAAGTCAAGATAGTCATTCCTTAAGATATGTCTGGTCTGCCTCTTCGCTCTGGTGATGAATAAATGCATTTAGATTTAAACAGCGATCCTTTCCTGCTACAAAATCATGTAGCAGAAGAAAAGTTGGTCTGTTTTAAAAGGCCCTTGGCAAATCTTTGCCCTTCTTTGAAAGGATTGCAACTAAATTCATGCTCTTGTAGAAAACCAAATGTTTTTAAGCTTTACAGCTTTAAAAGACTGTTTTTCAAAGTCTGTTAACATGCATTGCATGTCTCGCTGTTTGCAGTATAAAGCTGGTGGCTGAAATCTTCTTTGCCAGACTTTTTCTTCATTGTTTGTACCCATGTGGAGTTGCTGATGTAGAGTTAGTCCTCTTGAGTGGTGGGCAGCTGGCATGGGATGATTGGACTTTTTGGTTTTTCAGATGAGATGATCACGGCATTTCCCGTAAGCAAACCCTCCCTATAAAATATGAAATTTTTGAAAGCAGTATTAGCTGGAGAGAGCTAGGTCGCAGTTTAGACTGGTAATACTTGCCTCTGGGGTGTTAGCCCTTCAGACTAAAGCAGCTGTAATCGCCACAATTGTAACTCATCGGTGCAGATACGCTAAGCTAAAAATGATGGGCCTGGCCCTGCAAGGTACCAGCCATCTCCATGTAAAGCATAGTGCCTCGTAGCTGTGTCCCAGTCTGTGACATGATGAATTCCCAGAAGCTGTGGGTACGCACCTGATAATCTCCAAGCTCTGTTCAGAAAGACTCTGCAGACTCTTCAGTATATCAGCCCTCAAAGTTGTTATTTCGAGTGATGACTTTTAGGTCTGGTATTGGAGCAAGGGCTATCTTGCAATCCCTTGCAAAGTAAAAAGTGCACACGCTTGTTTTCTCTTGGAATTGCTGAGGTGTTCACGGTTAAAGTAGAAGTATAGCTCCTGTCACAGTGATGTATTCCAGAGTGCCCAGAAACATAGTAGGAGCTTTTAAAAAATGAGTCTTTGTGCCACAGCGCTTACATAGTAAATGATGGACTGATGGAAAAAATGAAAATAACACACACCAGGGATGAAGAACTGTGTCCCTGAAGCATAATGTGCTTATGCCATTTAGGAACAAAATGATTAATTGAAATTAAAAAATAAAGTCCAGACTCACTAATGTTGTAGGCAGTGTTCTAAGAATGGGGCATTTGGAGGAATTTAAATGAGGTGAGGATAGCTGAGGAGAGTAGGGTTTGGAAAAGTAGATATTCTGCCACACTGATAGGAAATTGAAAGCTGATCCTAAACAAGAGAATGTCTGGTCTGACATGCCTATTTGTACTTGGCAGCAGCCGGGAAGCAGTCGTGTTTCACTGCAGAAGTAGCTGCACGTTAGGGGTGAGTGAAGTGGTTCCCTTGTGTAATTTGCAAAGCTCTTTGGGATCCTTTCAAGAGCACAATTGAATGTAATAGGCGATTGCTTCTTTAAATTCGCTGCAGGATGCTGTTGGCATTTAGAAGGCATATTTAGAAAGTGAGTGAATGGAGATGTGATGTCTGAGTGAGTGAGGAAGGGGCAGGTTTGTCCAGCATTTGATTTTCCAGTAAGTGACTTAATTTTAGGGATGTTAAATTTAGATTAATGGGCTAATTGAATAGTCGATGCAATTTGCATTGACTATTCGATTAGTTGATAAGGGCGCCTCTGCCTGTGAAGTGTAGCAACAGCCACAGGGTTAGGGCTAGGCCCCAGGGCTGTTGCTACACTTCAGAGGTGAAAGTGCTACGGGGAGCATGGGGCCAGTGGGGGACTCAAGCAGTCCCCTGCTGGCCCCATGATCCCTGCAGCGTTTCAAAGCGGCATTGCCTCATGGAGCCTGGGGTCAGCCGGGGAGTCCCTAGGTGACCCTGGGCTCTACATGGTGCTGCCGCTTTGAAATGCCATGTGCAGCCTGGGGCCAGCTGGGAGTTGCACGCAGGGCTGCACCTGGCAGTTCAAAGCAGCAGTGCCACATGGAGCCAGGAGCCTGGTCCTGGGCTCCATGTGGTGCTGCTGCTTTGAAGCACCCCCTCCATTCCCCCCTCCCACTGCCTCTTTCTGATAGAGGCAGCAAGGGGGGAAGTGACTAGTCAACTATCTGAAAAGCATTTGCTTATCTGATAGTCAACTAGTCGTTTACATCCCTACTTAATTTAAATACATTTATGAATTGTTTGAAGCAGATGGGAAGTCAGTTACTCAGATTGCACCAATAAGGTCATTATTAGTAATTAACTTAAATAGCTGTGGGAAGTGTCACAGAACTTCATGGCAGCACTGACAGACTCGCGTGTGTGTCCATCTCCCACCCCTTGGCTTGCAAGGAGAGGGTGACCAATTGGATGCCTGACAGAGCTTTATGTCCCATTCTTGGATAGGCTCTGGGAATGGTAACCAATTCAGCAGCCTCACAGCTCCATAGCCTCTTCATGCCCGTCAAAACCTGCACCCAGAGCTCTTGGGTGGCTTGGTGTGAACCTCAAACGAGAAGGCCACACAACATTGCACACTGTTTGTTGCTAAGGCATCCCAAGTTGACAAGTATGTGGTGTTTTGTGTCTGAAGTGTGTATTTTTTCTTCTGTGTTTGGCAGACTGATGTCTTGGTGCTGAGCTGTGATCTGATCACAGATGTGGCTTTACATGAGGTTGTGGATCTGTTTCGAGCCCATGATGCCACAGTCTCCATGCTGATGAAAAAAGCTCATGAACCCACAGAAATGATACCTGGGCAGAAAGGGAAAAAAAAGCCAGGTAAGTAGACTAACGATGCAGGGATGGATGCGAGGGAGATAAAAAGATGTAGAAATCACGGGCTAATGACCTAGTTGTCTCTAGTCTCCAGTGTGGTGACCATTATGTCTAAGGTTAGCACCCGTGTACAACTTGCAAGCATCACGTTTTGTTACTTGGGAACGTTAAAATTTGTGGAGTGGAATTTTCAGAAGTGCTCGCCATTGGCCCAACCTGTAACTGGAAGGTTTATACCGATGTCAGTGGGAGCAGAGTTAGGCCCACACTGAGTGCTTTGGAAAATACCATTCTCCAATGGTGCGCTCAGGATTGCTCATCGGAGATCCTAGGAGCCTATACTGGGCAGAACTCACACTGATTGCAGCTGTACGGGTACTTACGATAACGTCTGAGTGCCTCACCACCTTCCCTGTATGTATCCTCACGATTCCCTGTGAGATGGGCAGTACTGTACATTGTACACGTGGAGAACTGAAGTCCAGAGGGGCTGAGTAAGTGGTGGAGCAGAACCCGAACCAGGTCTCCCGAGTCCTAGGCTAGTGCCTTAGTCGTTGGGCCAGCCCACTTTCTGGGCCTATTACCCTAAATATGCTAGGTCCCCCGACCCCCGAAAACTGTGTTCTCACCAAATGTCTTATTTCCTGTGACCATTTGTTAAAATGACTGATGCTTGTTTTCTTCCTACTCAGTGCACATGTCCAACCTAAAAATCCAGCACAGTGAGGTCCTGGCTGAGAGGCTGTACAGCCATAGAAAATAATAGACCATTTGAGACTAGAGGGTCAAGGCCAGCAAGTGGCCTTAATGTGTTCCCCAAGCTGGAGGGACTTTAAAAGAAGACAGCTTAAGCTATTTTGTTTGGCTACTGCTTTAGACTAAAGGGTTTAAGGACTGGAAATAGGACTGAAATAAAAGCTCAATTCATCCCACCCCTAAAGGCCTCTGAGGTTAAGAAGTGGCATTCAATAAACCCTGCAGCCACACGTTGAACAATGAGGATAGAACAGGCTTGGGCAAAATATGGCCTGTGGGCTGGATTTGGCCCTCCAAGACACTGGATCTGGCCCGCAGACTCAGTGGGGAGCCCCAGGAAGGCTCCTCTACTTGCCCTGCACGCTGCTCAAAAAAGCGGCTGCGGGGCCATTTCTCTTTCAAAACTGTGATCCCAGAGGGGACGGGGGGGAAGGCTTCAGGTGCTGCCCCCGCTCCCAGCACAATCCCATTGGCCGGTTTAGAACATAAGAACATAAGAATGGCCGTACTGGGTCAGACCAAAGGTCCATCTAGCCCAGTATCCTGTCTGCCGACAGTGGCCAGCACCAGGTGCCCCAGAGAGGGTGGACCGAAGACAATGATCAAGCGATTTGTCTCCTGCCATCCCTCTCCAGCCTCTGACAAACAGAGGCCAAGGACACCATTTTATCCCCTGGCTAATAGCCTTTTATGGACCTAACCTCCACGAAATTATCTAGCTTCTCTTTAAACTCTATTCTAGTCCTAACCTTCACAGCCTCCTCTGGCAAGGAGTTCCACAGGCTGACTACACGCTGTGTGAAGAAGAACTTTCTTTTATTAGTTTTAAACCTGCTACCCATTAATTTCATTTGATGTCCTCTAGTTCTTCTATTTAGGGAACTAATAAATAACTTCTCTTTATCGGCCCTCTCCACACCACTCATGATTTTATATACCTCTATCATATCCCCCCTCAGTCTCCTCTTTTCTAAACTGAAAAGTCCCAGTCGCTTTAACCTCTCCTCATATGGGACCCGTTCCAAACCCCTAATCATTTTAGTTGCCCTTTTCTGAACCCTTTCCAAGGCCAAAATATCTTTTTTGAGGTGAGGAGACCACATCTGTACACAGTATTCAGGATGTGGGCGTACCATAGTTTTATACAGGGGCAGTAAGATATTCTGGGTCTTGTTTTCTATCCCTTTCTTAATAATTCCTAGCATCCTATTTGCCTTTTTGGCCGCTGCTGCACACTATGTGGAAGTTTTCAGAGAACTGTCCATGATAACTCCAAGATCTCTTTCCTGATTTGTCGTAGCCAAATTAGCCCCCATCATACTGTACGTATAGTTGGGGTTATTTTTCCCGATGTGCATTACTTTACACTTATCCACATTAAATTTCTGGTTTCTGGCCGGAAACTGGCCAATAGGAGCTGCCTGTTTGAATAACAGGCAGCACACAAAGCACCATGCCCCCCTCTCCTTCAGCTCAGTTATTCACATAAGCTCATGGCTCTGCAGCCTGCACAGGCATGGGGCAGACAGGCTGGCTGACTGGGTAAGAGGTGTTTTAAGCTCTGCAAGCATTTAGCTCTGTAGGCAGGCAGGCTGGTTGGGCTGCTGGCTGGTAAGTCTCCTGGCCAGAGCAGTTTCAGTATTTTGGATACCAGTAGAGGATCTATTACTAGAATTGGTCTGATAATTACTGATTTGGGTGTGAGCAGGCCTGGGTTCATGAGCATCTGGATGAGAGATTTCCCAGCAGGCAGTGCTTTCCTGCTTTTAATATCCCACAGTTCAGTACCGTTCTTGCGCTGTTCTCACTCTGTATGCTAATGGAGATGTATATCTGTTCTATCGTCGATGCAGATGAGGCTGGGAGTGTTTCCTTAATCCAATCACCCTTGTCTGGAAGGGTTTAGGTGTGTCTTCCTCTTCCATTGCTTTGGCTTTGGTTCAAGCAGAGGTTGTGCGTGTTCGTGCATGCGTGTTTTCCATGAGTGCTCTGGCCTAGTTCCCCAAGAGCACAGAGCTGGGAGGTGACACTGTTGCATTCAGTTTTACTCCATTAGCTCAAGTGAAAAGGTCATAGGATCATAGAATCCCAGGGCCGGAAGAGACATCGAGTCCAGCCCCCTGCCCAAAGCAGGACCAACCCCAACTAAATCATCCCAGCCAGGGCTTTGTCAAGTTGAGACTTAAAAACCTCTAGGGATGGAGATTCTACCACCTCCCTCAGGAACCCATCCCAGTGCTTCCCCACCCTCCTAGGGAAATAGTTTTTCCTAATATCCAACCTAGACCTCCCCCACAGGTCTGTTCAGTAGATCTGAAGGTTATAACCCTGCTGAGGACCATGTGGATGTCAGCACAATGCCAATTGGTGGAATTTGTTTTTTGTTTTCATTTTGCATAAGAACGGCCTTACTGAGTCAGGGCAAAGGTCCATCTAGCCTAGTGTCCTGTCTGCCCACAGTGGGCAATGCCAGGTGCCCCAGAGGGAGGGAATAGAACAGGGAATCATCCAGTGATCCCTCCCCTTTCACCTATTTCCAGCCTCTGACAAACAGATTCTGGGGACACCGTTCCTACTCACCGTGGCTGATAAGTGTTGATGGACCTAGCCTCCATGAATTTATCTGGTTCAGTGTTTCTCAACCAGTGGTATGAGTACCCTAAGGGGTACTTGTGAGAAGTCTGGGGGGTACATCAACACAACTGAAATTTGGAGAAAACAGAATTTTTGTTTTAAGTTTTACAGCGCTTTATTATTTTTGTACTTTTTACACCCAAAAATTTAATCGCCCGCCCTGCTACAATTGAGTTGTTTAAACAAATGTGTTGCAGTAGTAGAAAAAAAATGTTGTGTGTCTGAAAGCTGCAAGTACTGGGGGTACTTACAATTTTTTTTAAAAAAGGGGTACTTTATTAAAAAAAAAAAAAAAAAGTTGAGAAACACTGATCTAGTTTACATGATTTTACTGGCCGTCAGGATTGGGGAATGCATGTCGTCTGTAGTGTTAACCTAGAAGCTTTTGCTTATCCGTTTATTGACTATACTATTACACCCCTATTCAAAGCTCTTTTTTCTCTGTAGGTTTGATACATTTTGCCTGGTCTGTGGTACAGAAATAGCCATGTCTCTTGCCTATGCATGGAAAAGCACATTTTTATCTAGTTTTCTCCTAAGGATAAAACATAGTTCACTGACATGATTGTGTCTTTTTCCCCATCCACACAGGGAAGAGCAGAACCTATTTGGTCACAGCCATGTCGCACAATCCTGCTTTAATCACGGTTACTTGGGAGGCTCCTTGTTGTGCAGACATAAAGTTACGCTGGACTAGATGATGGCTTAAGATCTGTCTGTAATTTAAGACACATGATGCCTTTATTAAGAAACCTATCATTACTCTTGTGTATATACACACAGGCAAGGGGTTTCAAAGAGTTAGGTTCAGCAGGGATTTGCTTATCTCTGCTGAGAATTTGGACCATGGCTTACAGCTTAATTTGCTGCCTAGAATGAACAGAGCCACTGCTCTCAAGAATGTTGTGAGCTGGTGAGCTTGATTCTAATTGTGCTTAATTTTTGACATCAGTTATGTGTTCAGAACTATTTTGGGGCTCCTTAGCTTTATAGTTAATTTGTGAGGGGGAGCTTCTGAGGGGAGCTAATTTGATCCCTTGAATCAAAGGCTGCCAGGAGAGGAGCTTTCAACAGCTGCATAGTTTTGACCTTATTTTGGTGGTGTCTATTACTATGGCAGCTATTCAGATGCAGATAAGAAGAAAGTGAAGGGGGGAAAAGTGAGGTTAAAAGGTAATTTGGCTGGAAAAAAATGACAAAGTAAATTATTTTTCTCTAGGCATTCATTTCTCACACAAGATTTTCAGTGTTAGGAACTGGGCGTGGTAAGCGTTTTGCCAGTATTTGGCCAAAAATACCATTGATGGGAAGAAAAATAAGAGTTTGTGCCAGAATTGCGCCACTGCAGATATTCCTGTGCTTTCAGCTTCAGGCTAAGGGAACAGCTTGTGGGTACTGCCAGAGTTGTGTTGCCTTCCAAATTCATTGCAAAGTGAAATCACCTTCCAACTGGCTTTACCACTGCTATCCTGAGCTCTTTAGAGATGGTTTGACCCCCATCCACAGAGATTTGTGAGGCTAAAGTTTTGCTGTCAGTGTATGTAGTGTTTGGGACAGACTGTTTAAAAATAAAGTCCTCTAGACCCCTTAGGCCAAAGTCTCCCCTGGTGAATTGCGACTGATTTCAACAGCGTTACGCTAGTGAAAAATTGACATAATAGACATGTGAACATTAAGTGTTCATTTGGGTGCGTGTCCTTTTAAGCCAATACATGTCCTGGGGCATCCAGGTATTAGAAATTGGGAGCTGTGGGATGCGTAGCTTAGAAGTTTATTACTAACAACGTGTATACAAAAAAGGATACTAGTTGCAAAGTCTTATTTGAAGTCCTCTCCTCATCGGCTAATTGTGATATGAGAAAAGCAGAGTGATTTATGGTGAAAAAGGAGGAGCTGACTCCCATGAGCTATTTAATTATAATGGATTCTTTTTAGTGCAAACTGAAGTTGTAATAAAGAGGGAAGAAAAGTACAAAGTAGAAAAAGCTCAATCAAGATGGAGCATTGCCTGCTGGGACATGCTGTCTCCACAGTTGGCATCTTTGTATTAGACATGTGGGTAGTTTCAGGGGCCACATTTTAGAACATGAGCTGCATTTTGGCTACTCAGATTGAAAGGCTGAAGTAAGTGTGTTGTAGAGCATTAATTCAGGTTCTTAGGCTTGATGGCTTAATCTCTGCTTATGTTTATGTATTTCAAAGTGCGGGGGCAATTTGACCAGTCCCTCTTGTCCTGGGTTCCATTAAGACGGCATTGTAAAATGGCTATGTTTGATTTTCTACTTCAGTGGAGCAGCGTGACTTCATTGGAGTGGATGACACAGGAAAGCGGTTACTCTTCATGGCTAATGAAGCTGACTTGGATGAAGAACTTGTCATTAAGAGATCCCTGCTTCAGAAGTAAGCCCTCTGGGGTCCTTTTAATGCAAATTTAGCTTGGAGAGGGGAAAACATTGGGAATTGGATTGATAGAGAAAGATGAACTGGGTTAAAGAGAGGAGCGGGAAAGGAACTTTTCTTGATGCGTGATAGCTGACTCCCACAAATGGTAGCGAAAGCAGGGGTCAGGGAACATAAGAACGGCCGTACTGGGTCAGACCAAAGGTCCATCTAGCCCAGTATCCTGTCTGCCGACAGTGGCCAGCACCAGGTGCCCCAGAGAGGGCGGACTGAAGACAATGATCAAGCGATTTGTCTCCTGCCATCCCTCTCCAGCCTCTGACAAACAGAGGCCAAGGACACCATTTTATCCCCTGGCTAATAGCCTTTTATGGACCTAACCTCCATGAAATTATCTAGCTTCTCTTTAAACTCTATTCTAGTCCTAGCCTTCACAGCCTCCTCTGGCAAGGCGTTCCACAGGCTGACTACACGCTGTGGAGAATCATAGAATAGTAGAACTGGAAGGGACCTCGAGAGGTCATCGGGTCCAGTCCCCTGCCCTCGTGGCAGGATCAAGCACCATCTAGATCATCGGTGATAGATGCCTATCCAACCTGCTCTTAAATATCTCCAGTGATGGAGATTCCACAACCTCCCTAGGCAATTTATTGTAGGATTTAACCCCCCTGACAATTAGGAAGTTTTTCCTAATGTCCAACCTAAGCCTCCCTTGCTGCAATTTAAGCCCATTGCTTCTTGTTCTATCTTCAGAGGCCAAGGAGAACAATTTTTCTCACTCCTTGTAACACCCTTTTAGATACTTGAAAACTGCTGTCATGTCCCCTCTCAGTCTTCTCTTTTCTAAACTAAACAAGCCCAGTTCTTTCAGTCTTCCCTCATAGCCCATGTTTTCTAGACCGTTCATCATTTTTGTTGCTCTTCTCTGGACCTTCTCCAATTTCTCCACATCTTTTTGAAATCTGGTGCCCAGAACTGGACACAGTACTCCAACTGAGGCCTAATCAGCGCAGAGTAGAGCGGAACTAAGTGATTGGGCAACAAAATGTCAAATGAAATTTAATGTTGATAAATGTAAAGTAATGCACATTGGAAAAAATAATCCCAACTAAACATACAACATGATGGAGACTAATTTAGTTACAACTACTCGAGAGAGAGATCTTGGAGTCATTGTGGATAGTTCTCTGAAAACATCCACTCAGTGTGCAGCGGCAGCCAAAAAAGCAAATAGAATGTTAGAAATCATTAAAAAAGGGATAGAGAATAAGACAGAGAATAGCTTATTGCCTCTATATAAAACCATGGTACACCCACATCTTGAATACTGCATACAGATGTGGTCTCAAAAAAGATATCTTGGCATTGGAAAAGGTTCAGAAAAGGGCAACAAAAATGATTAGGAGTTTGGAATAGGTCCCACAAGAAGAGACATTAAAAAGACTTATACTTTTCATCTTAGAAAAGAGGAGACTAAAGGGGGATATGATATAGGTCTATAAAATCAAGACTGGTGTGGAAAAAGTGAATAAGGAAAAGTTATTTACTTATTCCCACAATATAAAAACTAGGGGTCACCAAATGAAATGAATAGGCAGCAGATTTAAAACAAACAAAAGGAAGTTTTTCTTCACACAGCGCACAATCAGCCTGTGGAACTCCTTGCCAGAGGATGTGGCGAAGGCTAGGACTTTAACAGGGTTGAAAAAAGAGCTAGATAGATTCATGAAGGTTAGGTCTGCCAATGCTTATTAGCCAGGATGGGTAGGAATGGTGTCCCTATCCTCTGTTTGTCTGGAAATGGACGATAGGAGAGGGATCACATAGGGATTACCTGTTGTGTCCCCTTCCTCTGGGGCAACTGGTATCGGCCACTGTCGGCAGACAGGATACTGGGTTAGATGGACCTTTGGTCTGACCCAGTATGGCCGACCTTATGTTCTTATGTTCTTGGAAGAATGACTTCTTGTATCTTGCTCGCAACACTCCTGTTAGTGCATCCCAGAATCATGTTTGCTTTTTCTGTGTGTATTTGTGTGCAACCGTGTCACACTTTTTACTTTTATTTAGCTTGTGGTCCACTATGACTCCTAAATCCCTTTCTGCAGCACTCCTTCCTAGGCAATTGCGTCCCCTTCTGTATGTGTGACATGGAGTGTTCCTTCCTAAGTGAAGCACTTTGCATTTGTCCTTATTAAACTTCATCCTATTTGCCTCAGAGCATTTCTCTAGTTTATCCAGATCGTTTTGAATTCTGACCCTATCCTCCAAAGCACTTGCAACCCCTCCCAGGTTGGTATCATCTGCAAACTTAATAAGCGTCCTCTCTATGCCATCATCTAAATCATTGATGAAGATATTGAACAGAACCAGTCCCAAAACAGACCCCTACGGAACCCCACTTGTTATGCCCGTCCAGCAGGATTCTGAACCGTTAATAACTACTTTCTGAGAACAGTTATCCAGCCAGTTATGCATCCACTTTATCGTAGCCCCATCGAAGTTGTATATCCTTAGTTTATTGAGAAGGTCATGCAAGACCGTATCAAATGCCTTACTAAAATCTAGGTATACTACATCCACTGCTTCTCCCTTATCCACAAGGCTTCTTATCCTATCAAAAGAAGCTATCAGATTGGTTTGACATGATTTGTTCTTTACAAATCCATGCTGGCTGGTTACCTATCACCTTGTTATCTTCCCTGGTACAGAAGCTAAACTGACTGGTCTGTAGTTTCCTGGGTTGTTCTTATTTCCCTTTTTATAGATGGGCACTAGATTTGCCCTTTTCCAGTCTTCTGGAATCTCTTCTGTCTTCCATGACTTTTCAAAGATGATAGCTAAAGGCTCAGATACCCTCCTCTATCAGCTCCTTGAGTATTCTAGGATGCATTTCATCAGGCCTTGGTGACTTGCAGACATCTCGCTTTTCTAAGTAATTTTGAACTTGTTCTTTTTTTTTATTTTAACTTCTAAACCTACCCAATTCCACTAGCATTCACTATGTTAGGCATCCCATCACCACCGGTCTTACAAAAACCGAAACGAAGTCGTTAAGCATCTCTGCCATTTCCAAGTTTCCTGTTTTTGTTTCCCCTTCTTCACTGAGTAATGGGCCAACCCTGTCCTTGGTCTTCCTCTTGCTTCTAATATATTTGTAGAATTTCTTGTTACTGTTTACATGTCTCTAGCTAGATTGAGCTCATTTTGTGCCTTTGCCTTTTTAAATCTTGCCTCTGCATACTTGCTTTGTTTGCTTATATTCATCCTTTTTAATTTGATATAGTTTTCACTTTTTATACAAATCCTTTTTTATTTTTATATCATGTAAGATCTCCGGGTTAAGCCAAGGTGGTCTCCTGACATACTTTCGATCTTTTCTGTGCAATGGAATAGTTTGCTTTTGGGCCTTTTACAATGTCCCTTTGAAAAACTGCCAACTCTCTTCAGTTTTTCCTTTTAGTCTTGGTCACATGGGACCTTACTTACCAGCTCTCTGAGTTTGCTAAATTCTGCCTTCCTGAAATCCATTGTCTCTCTTTTGCTGTTCTCACCAACCGGTCGATCGTGAGGCCTCGACCAGTCGATCACGAGGTGTTCGCGCCCCCCCCCCCCCAAGAAGCCCCATTACCTACCTCCAGTGTAGTGCTGGCTTCCCGCGGGGTGGATGGAAGTCCTGCCTGCAGCTTCGTGCCACTTCCAGGGGTTCCGGAAGTGCACTGGCTGCTCCCCTCCCACAGCTCTGTGGCGTGCTGGGTGCGCTGCAGGAGGGGGCGTCGGCCCCAGAGGTTGAGGGTGGCGGCTTCCCTGCGCTGCAGGAGGAGTGAGTCGAGCACAAGGGTTTGGCTGCGCCGCAGGAGAGGGGTTTGGCCCCGGGGCAGGCACGCACGGGGGTTTGGCCCCGGGGCAGGCACGCATGGGGGTTTGGCTGCACCGCAGGAGAGGGGTTTGACCCCGGGGCAGGCGCGCGCGGGGGTTTGGCTGTGCCGCGGGAGGCACGCGCCAGCCCCGGGGCAGGCACACGCCGGCTTCCCTCGGGGGAGGGGGGGAAATCCTGGGAGGAGGCGGGTGCAGGGGACTCACTCCCCCCCTCTCCCCAGCCCCCTCTCCTCAGCCTCAGAAACCTGTCCCCAGCTGCAGAAACCTGTCCCCACTGGCACCCACTCCCCTGCCCTCCCGGCACCCACTCCCCTCTCCCCAGCCTCAGAAACGTGTCCCCACTGGCACCCTGTCCCCTCTCACCAGCTGCAGAACTCTGTCCCCACTGGCACCCTGTCCCCTGCCAAAGCACCCACTAGCACCCTTCCCCAGTACTATGTCCCCTGCTCCCACCAACACAGTTGGGGCCACATTAGTGAAGCTTGGGGGAGGGGGGGGGGTTGGAGGAGGTATTTTTTTTGCATCTCACTTGTGTGGCCCCAACTGACCCCGACTCAAAACAGGTTCCCTGCCCTTCTCAGAAATAAAGACAATGCAGAAACTTTTTGTGTTTGACATAGTATTTTATTTAAAAATGAAGCCTGGCCAACAAACCCCCAACTGGGGCCAAGCCCCCATCTGGCCACAGCATCATAACACTCCTGCACTCCCCTTTCCCCCCAGACCCTACATCTGAGCCTATCATACACTGGAACTCCCTGCCCTGAGCCCCTCACATACCCCAACCCAAATTCCTGAACCCTCACATCCAGAAGTCTGTGGCTTGCTTAGTACCTTAACCCTACATCTGACCCCAACACTGCCCAGCCTGGAGCCCCCTCCCCGAGCCAGCGTTCCCTTCTCCACCTCCTCCTGCATCCAGATTTCTTCCCAGAGCTTGCACCTCTCACCCCTTCCGACACCCAAATCCCTCATTCCGACCCCGGAGCCTACACATCCTGTCTCAACCCAGCGAGGGTACGACTAGACTGCAGGAGTTTTTCAGGATTCCAGAGATATCCCAGAAAAACTCTTCTGCATCCAGGGATGCATTTGTTCTTCCACTTCTTTTAGTGGAAGAGCAAACATGATCTTTCGGTCACCCCTATATTCCTCTTTCCATGAGGAATAAGGGGACTTCCAAAAGAAGGGGTTTTTCTGACATTTGGTCCAGTCTAGACAGGCCAAATGTTGGAAAAACTTCTTCCTTCAGAAGAATTGGGAAAAAAAGCAGCAGTATAAGGGTTGGGGATAGCAAGTGATGGAGAGGAGGAGAATAGAGGGGGCGGGGCTTCAGGGAGGGGGCGGGGCAGTAGATCTTGGCTTATTCTGTCATTTAAAAAGTGATCTTGGGTGTAAAAAGGTTGGAGACCACTGCCTTAGAATCATGAGCTCTGTGATTTCATGATCACTTTCACCCAAGCTGCCTTTCGCTTTCAGATTTTCAACCAGTTCCTCCCTATTTGTAAAAATCAAATCTAGAACAGCTTCCCCCAGTAGCTTTTTCAGCCTTCTGAAATAAAACATTTTCTCCAATGCAGTCCAAGAAATTATTGGATAATCTGTACCCTGCTGTGTTAATTTCCCAACATACGTCTGGATAGTTGAAGTCCCCCATTACCACTAAATCATGCACTTCGGATGATTTTGTTAGTTGTTTAAAAAAAAGCCTCATCCACCTCTCCTGCCTGGGCAGGTGGTCTGTAGTAGACCCCTAGCATGACATCACCCTTGTTTTTTACCATTTTTAACCTAACCCAGAGACTCTCAATCATTTTGCTGTTTTGTACTTACAGCTGGCTGATGTCCTTGTTTAGTAAAAACAGAGGAATTATCATAATAAGAGCAGGGAAGGAGAAAAGGACAAATGTGTTCTTTAAGAAAAGCCAGTGTGGCTAAATTAAATAGTTGATATTTATGAGAGATCCACTGATGTAAATGAAAAAATTGTCTAATATCCAAGGCGGCCACAGGATTATTGCAGCTGGTTCTCGATTATCATGCATACTGTTAGAATTGTGTTCCGGGACTGCGATTATTAGTGATCCAACACTAGTAGTTCTCTGTAGGGGTAGTAAAGAATATTGCAACTGTTGTTATCGAAGGCTTTTCTAGGTTTTTTTGTCTTGCATTTACAGGTAGCTTTGAGATGACAGCTTAGCAGTTGCTGCAACATATGTGACTTTAGTTGACCTATGATTGATTTTACAGATGGAGCTCGCCAATGGATTTTTCACTCTTGTTAGCTCACTTAATTTTAACTTCTAGCATGAGAATTATTCAGTATTCATCTTGCAGACCTCAGGGACAGCCTTTGAAGCCCATGCCTTCAGTAGATTTTCACAAGTGCAGCTGATTGGAACTTAGTAGTAATACTGATGATGTGCAAGCTGGGATGGACTCTGCCTATCTCTCTATCTTGCCTGTGTTGTGCAGGCTGCAAAAAAGAGTAAAAACTTACTTTGTCACTCTGGTTGGCTCATGTGACTCTGCACGTGTGCAGGGAGACAATCTGTCAAGAAAAGACTGTTTGGACATCATGTTTTAAACTTCACAACACTCCCTTAGGGTCGTTGGGAGTGAATGTAAAATGTGCTCTTTGGAAGGCACAAGTGGCCAACACCTTGGTCCCACACCCCACTCTGTAGGGGGCACTTCCTGCCGTATGGCATTCTGGAGCACCATGCTGGAGCTAAGGCTCCATATCAACTTGGAGGGGACATTACTGCGTATTGAATTACCAGCACCACTGCTGTTACTCTCAGTGGCTGCCAGTGCTTTGTGTACCCCAGTGATTCCAGCTTGGGGACATTTTCAGTCAGAGTGTGGTGTACAAAAAGCCCTTTCTTTAAATTTCCCAGTGGTGCAAATCCACAGGGATAACTATGGGAAGAACTCTTCGAGACACAATGCTGTCAGCTAATGACATGCTGATCACTGTGTGGTCTAGACCTGCTCTGAAACTAACTTGTTCAAGGCCTGCATTTCTCAGGTGAGAAACAAGCGCAATATTTACATTAGCTAACCTTTGAAACCTCTCTTCCACATCATTGCAAAGCAAGAAAAGGGTGTGTGTCCAATCTTAAATCCTGTTGTAGATCACCATCCTCAGCTAGTCTCTGTTGTGTTGATTGTGCCTTGTTTTTTGGGCTTTCCTTGATTCGTGGGATTATAGCCTGTTTTCATGTCGAGGGAATTTCCAGGTACATTTGATTCCTCTAGAAAGTGAAATGGATTTCTTTCTATCAGTACTTTGAAAAGTCATGGTGGCCTTGTTACATGATTGTTGTACTCCAAAAGAAGAAAAAAAAAACCCTGCAGGAGAATGCTCTAGAAGATACTTGGTTTGCTTTTCATTTTGGTTTGTGTTTGGGAGGGGAAAAAAGGATGAATTTTCTTTTACACCAGGAGAAATTGTCAGAATCTCATTGACTTCCTTGTTTACCACCCATGGCAAAATTGTAGATCTGATGCAAGAACTGGTCAAAGGACCTTTGCTTCCACCTGTCACAGGCGGGAAGCTCCGTCGACAAAAGAGCCAAAGCTGCAGAATTTAAAACAAAACAAATCAAAATATCCTGGAAAATATTTTGTTCTGACTTTCCCTACCACTCTATTTCAAGCTGTTAGTTGCTGTAAAAGGGAATGGGAAAGGGGAAAATGCAGACCCTTCCGAGTCCCTGTTTATTAAATGTTCATTTGCTCTTAACCAAGAAGGGCTCAGCAGTAACTACATTGCTGCAGAATGAAATATTTTGAGGAGAAGCAAAAGTTTACTAAGCAGTCTGGTTTTCTCCCTAATGTTCAGTTTGGCATAGGATTTCTTTGGAGCAGGGTTTGCTTTCTGCTAGCTGTGGGTAGTCATTGTGGTTATCAAAGTTAAGATGTTCCACCTTATATATCAGAAGAGATTTTCTGGATGAGGCTTCTTTGATTGTAGAAACATCAAGCCACATTTTGACACAGAATCATGTTTGCCTGTTTCCAATATACCTAATCTCTTGATCAAGGCTTCTCGTCAACAAACACATGGCAGGGTCAGATATCCATGTTCTGCCCCATTTGTGGTAGGGATGTTAAAATGCATTTTTTCAAGTAAGCGTGTAACTGCTGAAAGCCCAGGAACATCGGTTAACCGTGTACACAATTACACTTTAACATCTCTGATTTGTTGATGTGTTTATAAAACATCAACTGGGACAGGTAAGCACATTTGTTGAGAGCACGGAAAAGGGAGCGATGCTGTTATGGAAGGAATTTTCAGGGAAGAGATTTCTTGCTTGGGTAATAAGGGCTTACAGAAAAGTTATGCATAAACTATGTGAGCCCTTTATTAGGTGAATTGTGGTACATAGCTGAGAAATGAGGCCCAAAGAACGAAGGAAATGCCGTAGGGGAGCTTCTGCGCCAAGCTGGGTCCTTTAGAGAGAAATGAAGGCAGTGTGCTCAGCATCCCTGCAGCCTGAATTCACCAGTTACATCTCTCTGACTTGGGGCTTGGCAGACCACAAGACTGAGAAAATAATGAGAATTCCATGGGCTTTTTCCCCCTGCAAACGGGGAGGCTGAAACATTTCTTTTCCAAGTGATTACGTGAGAGAGGGAATTGTTTGCTCCACCGTGGTCATTTATGGTCACACAAAGTAAGATAGTAAAAGACACCTGTTGGAGCAGGTCTAAATTTGGAGCATTTCCTTTTCTTTCTGGGTGAGTCGTCCCTAATAAACCATCCCTCTTCGTGGGTGTTCCATCTGTGCAAACCCAGGTGCTGTGCTTCTCCTAGAGGATATGCTAATAAATCATCCAGACAGTCTCAGCTACTCAGTACCTCATGTGCTTCAGACAGAATACCTCATCTATAAATGTATGTTGTCATTATGGGACGAACTCTGCCGTAACAGTGCAGGCTTGCTTTTAAGATCTTTTTATAATACAAAAAAGGCAGCGGTGTGTGCGGAATCTTCCCTTCCCCCTCACACTGTGAGGATACAAATTAATGATGTAGTAGCATCACTTTAAGGATCTGCTAATAGGAAAAAGTCCACATTGTGCCTGATGCCTAATGGGAGTTCAGGAAGAGCATGGGTGCATATCATTTCTGTTGTATTGCCATAAGATCCCACTCTTTTTCTGCTCCTAATTGGCTTTAAATAAGGGGGCCTTATAGACTCACTGTTAATCACGAACTGTTTCTGGTCTGTGCAGCGTGCTCCTGTCAGGAAGTTATGTTTCTGAAACATTCCATGACACTTAGGGTGTGTCTATACAGCAAAGTTATTTCGGAATAATGGCCGTTCTTCCAGAATAACTATGCGAGCATCTACACAGCAATTGTGTTATTTCAAAATTATTTCAAAATAATGGATGGCTTATTCCGAATTCTGTAAACCTCATTTTACGAAGAATAACGCCTATTCCAAAACAGCTATTTCAAAATAAGGAGTGTATAGATGCTCCACTACTGCTATTTCGAAATAGCCCCTCACCAGGGCCATTCTAAGTTATTCCTCTTGGGGCTCTAAATCGAGATAGAGCGTCTATATTAGGGAAGCCTGCCTCGGCCTAATTTTGAGGCTTCCCTGCAGTGTAGACGTTCTATTTTGAAATAAGCTATTTCAGAATAACTATTCCGGAATAACTGTGCAATGTAGACATAGCCTTAATGTTACTCACCTGCATTTTATCCTCAAAGGTAACTCTATGAGAACGGGAGGTGACATACCTAATGGGAGTCGCTGCGTTTGTCTAAAATATGTTACCCTAGTTTGTCACTGTTTGTTCTCACATGTTGGTAAAATTGGAAGGCTTCAGCATTGAAATTTTCTTTTAAAAAGTCTGTCTTCTATTTGCAAGCGGGGGTGGGAGGGATTGGAAGCCACCGTGGAAAGAGGTTTAAAGTTGTGGTTCTGCTCTAAAGCGTTACTTTTTAAGAAAAACGGGCAAGTCGATATTTGTCTTTTTAGGTACTCTAGATTTGTGCGGTTTGTAGGTAAGACTATTTTCTAACTTATGTCAGAAAGTTGAGCTGGGTTCTTTCTGCTCATGCACCACCAAGAAGGAACATTTTCTGATTTGAATTCCGTTTTTAATGATCCTGTTGTTGATGCATGAGGACAAAAGAATCCTGCTCCATTTCTCAGAGCTGCATTTGCTCTGTGGTGCTAACAGCAGTTAGTGTAGTGACATTTTTGCCAGGAAAGTAAGCAGAACTGACTCTGAATTAAACTAGGAGACCAAGTCTACTGAATAAAGAGCTGCCATTTTTACATTCTAACATTTCAGAGTAAAACGACACTTAAAACCATGGTATGGCTTTAATCACATTGCTTTACAAATGGATATCTGGCTGAATAGTTCAACAGATTATTGGCAGGTTAGCTGCTTGATCCTACACCGGTAGGGAATAGACGTTCTCAAGGTACTTTTTGTAGCTGTGCTTGCCTGTTCAGAAGTTTCTCAGTTCATTAAATATAACTGCTATGAGCTAGAAGACATTCATTTTTTCAAGAAGTCTGCATTTTTATTATGCTTTTAAACTTGATTAACTTTAGTTTGCGTTTCGCTGAAAATATATTGGGGATGTAGACTGACATATTTTTGAATGAATTTTTAATGATTCTTAGATACAGGAGCCAAATAAAAATAATGGAGAAAAATAGCATTTTTTCTCTTCAGTGCTGTGTTCTTTTATTTTGTGCCTGTACACACGCACTCCAAAAGCCATTCACTGAATGTTGAGCGTTGTGTTTTGGAGAATACCTTTGTTATGGATTGGTACGGATGTTGGTGCGTTTTGCTATTCAGGCATGTTGGGGAGAAGGGAGGAGGCATAGGCGTCCGGTGTGTAAGGCAGGGGAAGGCACTGCCTTCCCAAACCGCCAGCCTGGCCCTACCCACACAACATCCCCAGAACGCCTGCAAACATCATTCTGGGGTGGAGTGTTGCTGCCCCCCGCGCCTGCCCTGCTGGTGCTGGAGAGGCTGGGCCGGGCCGCACGGCGCGTCCTCTTCCCTTCCCCGGTGCTCCAGGGAATTGCAGCCAGGGCTGGAGAGGTTGGGCCGGGCTGTGTGCTCCGGGGCTGGAGAAGTTGGGCTGGGCTGGGCTGGGCCGTGCAGCCATGCCCTCCTCTGGGACAGGAGTGAGTGCCCCCCTCCCACTCCCCACCCCTTGGTGGGAAGGGGGGAGCATGTGTGCGGCATGCCGCCCCGCCTCCCTGTGGGGGCAGGAAAGGGGGAGGGCCTCAGCAGAAGGGGAGAGGCTGGAGCTGGGCTGGGGGCCTGCCTCCCCCGGACCTGCCTTCACCAACCGCTCATGGAGGGGAGATGGCGTGCCTTTCCTTTATTCCTGAGCGAAGGAGCGTGCCTGCTGCCAGGTAGTTGAATTGCAGCCAGATAAAAATAGTGTTCTGGGATGTAAGAAAGGAATCTGGAAATATGCAAAACCATTTCTTGAATGTAGCTGGAAAAAAGTGTGGAGATGAATTCCATTTCATTATAGGATTATATAACTAGTATTATAAAAAGCACAAGACTGGAAAAGGAGACGAGAGATTTGGTGCTTGGTTTCTGATTGTTACTGTGTGTGTGCTGCACTGGCTGCTGTTTGTCCTGGTAATGCAGATTATCGCTTGGCTTTCAATTAGCGCTTGTCCTGAGTCTGTTTTATTATTCAGAGTTTCTAGAAGAGAGAGAAATTGTGTTGCTTAGACCAGTGGTTCCCAATCTTTTTTGTACTGCAGACTGGCAAACACATTCACAAACTTTTGGTGGTCTGGCAATGTTTATTTGCATATTTGCATTTTCATTATGCAAACAATGAATATGCAAATATGTAAATAAAATGTTGCCTGTCTGCCTAGCCCCAACCCAGCCCTTTGTTCCCCAGTGCCTAACACCTTTTGACCCCCACCCCCATGTCTTGTGCGCCTTTAACCTCTGACTCCTACAGCCCATGCCAACACCCTCTTGCCCCATGAACCCACCATGCTTTCACCCAACATCCTTTTCCTTTTGACTCCACCCACCCTTGCACTCCCCAGAGCCAGGCTGCCCCCTCTAGGGAGCATGGCCATTACTGCTGCGCAGGGAGGGGGAGCGGCCGTTGATGGCAAGTGTGCTCCCTCCTCCTTAGCGCCTCCTGAAGTGCATCTTGCGCTCCCATGGGTAGAGGCAGGGGAGCGCAGAGTCCCAGCTGGGCTGCCATCTTACCTGGGTGGGAGGAGGCAGGAAGGCACCTCCTATTCCACCTCCTCCTACCGCCACCTCAGCCCCAGCGCTGTCGGCGGGCAAAATCAGCCACTACGGCTGCCGGAGCCGAGCCGCCACGAACAGCTGGCTTCAGCTCTGGCAGCAGTTCGCTGACCCCAGCGGTTGGGAACCGCTGGCTTAGACATCTTACAAGGCACGTGCCCAGTGATACAATATTTTGTGTGAGCTTATTCCAATAGATGATACTTGCGCTGACTCCCTTCACTAGCCTATCAGAGGCCGGGATCTTGGAAACTCGGTCAGTATTTTGTTTATTGTAGAGAGCTTTTGAGAGATTAAAATAATTAGCACCATGTCCGTGGCCTTTCATGGTTAAGTAGGAAGCATGCTCATCTTTGTTGGTTGTTTTTATGGTATATTAACTCTGACCAACTCAGCTGTTTCTATGAACACTTTGAGAAAAGACACAGAAATATTAAACGTTTTCTCTTTGGGCACAGAGTATATTTGATGTTGTGGAACAGAGCAGCCTGCTGAAATCTGGGGATCTCAGTTTGTGGACTACGTTTCTGAAATAACCAGTCAGTAATAGAAGCACGCTGGTATTGTTGTGCTGTTGGGATGGTACACAGTGAGGAGCCAAAGGTAAGAGGTATTATCTATGCCTGTTTGAAGGCTGTCAGATTCTCCTCTACCACATGGTAGACATGTGTTACTCATCAGTGAATTATGGAACTCCATGACGCAAAGCAGACAGGAATGCAGGGGAGAAAAAAATCACCCAGTTTCAAGCAAAACAGGGGTAAAAAGAGGCATAGATGACTCTTCAAAGTTAAAAGGTCCAGTTCTTTTTGGAGCTAGATGCTGAGTCCCAGCTTCCGCCAGAGCTCACGCCTGTCGCTGTCTTTCTAGTCTGTGCTTTTAAAAAAGAAATCTTATTTCATGCCCAACAGAAGGTTTTCAGCTGGCAGGAGGGAAATACCTGTGGAATTCCTGCAAAGCACCATTCATCTTTCTCTCACTGAGAAATGTTGATCTTTAAAGAACTTTTTCTGAGACATAGGCATTCAGTCCTCAGATTCACTAATTCAGGGGGTAAAGAACAGTGTTACATAATCCTTCAAATGTCAGTTTGCTACACCTGTTACGTTGTCTACTGGGGCTCTGGATTGTGAATGGCTTGTTCTTTGCAGTGCTCAACTTAGACTATAAACATCCATAATGGCAAAGATCAGAATTCACAGTTAGCTTGTGTAAAGATAGATAAACGTGCCTGAGACCCTCACAAAGTGCGCATTCTCTTTCATTTACAGTAGTGATATAGCTTTTCAAGTGATTCCACCCATTCCGGCTAATATGCTCAGTTCCCTGTTGAATAGCCATTGTGTGACTCCCCAAAAACAAACTCTGCTGTCAGTTTCTAGCAATACACAGGAAATGAAGAGCAAAACAGATTTTCCTTTCTCTTACTAAGATGTGCTTCCCACCAGTTCTTCCAGTGGCTGGAGTGTGGAGTGAATAGCACATCTTTTTCTAAAGACATGTCCTCTACATTCTGTCTCGTCCAGAAAATTCTCCATGTGTTCCCTGGCTTTAGATACTTCTCCTCTTTATTTCATCATGATGCCACTAGGAAGCTTAGATAGAGGTTCATTTTTAGGTAACAAAGGCCCTTCTTAAATGATCCAAGAGGCCTCTCGATAATATAAAGCCCTCCTTCCCCAGTGGCTGACTCTGAAGTACTTTATTGTGTTGTATTTGTGCCCTTCCCCACCTGGGATTCAGGAGATGATCACAAACTGGATCTCCTAAACGGCAGTGCAGGGCAGTGCCATCCACAACTATGCATTTGAAACCTCATTTACATACATGGAAACCTTAGGCAATAATACTGAGTAGTACTTTGCTGACTGGTCCTCTTGAAATACTTTCATCTGGGAAAAAAGCCCAGCTCCCTAAATTGAGATGAGTGGGAGCTGGTGGGTGGGTGGCACTTCTGAAAATCTGGCCGCTTAGTTGCTTAAATAAGCATTTTGGAGCCTAACTTAAGGCTCTTGCATATAAAGCTTTGGTTGCTAGACCTTAATGGATTCCAACGTTTGGATCCAAACCCGTAATAAGCAAGAACGAGTCACCTTCCAGTTGAACTCATCCTCTTGCTTCCTGCATGTAACTCTGAGCAGCTGGCACTTTACAAAGGCGTGACCCTGTCTTTCAGACTTCCCTTTGAATTTCCTTGCCTTATTCGCTCCAAGTCACAGCATGAGATATTTGCATTGCATGTTCTTAATTTCTCCCTCTCCCCCCCCCCCCCGCATATCAGTAGTGACAGTGGGGCTCTGGGACCTAAGGGGGAAGGAAATGGGGGCACAGTTGAGGATAAGGGCCCAAGTGGAGACCCTGCCAATCAATGCATGGCAGCGCAGGTGATGTCAGTGCGAGTGCTTTGGTTCCCTGACCCTGGGAAGGACGACGGCTTGGCCTACCTGACCAAAAAAGGGAAGAGCATTTTTTGATAACTCATCAACCTAGTGAGGAAGCATTAAACGAGGTTCAAAGGAGTCAGGAGACAAAAGCTCGGTGGAAGGCATTAGAAAAAAGGTGAACTTTACCAGAGAGCTCAATATTGTGCGGCGGGGGGCATGGAATAGTACAATAGTGCAGTAGGAGCAAACAAAGCGGGAAAACCGGAAGACAGTCTGTTTGGCTTCTTAGATGTCTGTACCCAAATGCAATGAGCCTGGGGAGTAAACAGGAAGTGCTGGAGTTGTTAAAACCCAGGCTAAATGATGACTTAGTTGGTATAAATTATGGGGTTAAATAGCTGGTGGTGGTAGGAATAAATGGAGTAAACTAGACCTGTTCATTCATGGTCTGGGAGAGGGTTGAATGGTGAAATAGCAAAGTGTGAAGATTATTCTGGGTAAGCGCAAAGACGACTGCACAAACAGATCTCACCGAACTAGTGACGGGGCCGTACAATGAATTCAGGGTTGATACATGCAAAGTACAGTAAACTTCCGATAATCCGGCACCTTTAGGACCCAGGGGGTGCTGGATTATCAGATATACCGGACTATTGGAAGGGGGGGCTATGAGGGATCTGGGGGTGGGGGGGATGCCACCCCAGACACCTCATAGCCCCCCCTTCCAATAGTCCGCTTCTGCCCCAGGCGTCCCCGATTCAGCCGCTGCTGGTCAGTTTCAGCAGCAGCTGAATCAGGGATGCCTGTGGCAGAGCAGCTGGGGTGCTGCCAAGTTGGTCTGGTAGCGCCGCCCCTCGGCGCTGCGAGACCAACTCGGCAGCACCCCAGCTGCTCTTGGGGACGCCTGGGACAGAGCAGCTGGGGTGCTGCCGGGTTGGTCCAGTAGCGCCGCCCCTTGGTGCTGCGGGACCAACCCGGCAGCACCCCAGCTGCTCTGCCCCAGGCGTCCCCAAGTCGGCCGCTGCTGAAACTGACCAGCGGCTGACTCCGGGAAGCCCCCGGCAGAGCTGCTCTGCCCGGGGCTTCCCGGAGTCAGCCACTGGTCAGTTTCAGCAGCGGCTGAATTGGGATGCCTGGGGCAGAGCAACTGGGGTGCTGCCGGGTTGGTCCCGTAGCGCTGCCCATCAGCGCTGCAGGACCAACCCGGCAGCACTCCAGCTGCTCTGCCGGACCATCAGGAGTGCCGGAGCATTGGATGCCAGACCAATGGAGTTTTACTGTAATGCACACTGGAAAAACCACGCCCATGAAAGAGAGAGTGTGCTGGTTTCCAAATTAGCTGTGACCGTCCAAGAAAGAGATGGAGTCGTCACTGGGGATAGTTCACTGAAAACGTCTGCTCAGTGCCCAGCCATGGTCAGGCTCAAAGTGGCCTGAGAAGAATAGATAGAGGCAAAAATATCATCATGGCACTATGTAAGTTCACTCTGCACCCACACCAGGACTACTGTGCGACCAATTCTGGCTGCTTCATCTCCAAAAGACGAGAGTGGGAAAAGGGTCAGAGATGGAATAATTAAGCTCTGGAATAGGCTTCCGCGGGATGTTGTGAAACCCCCATCATTGGAGGCTTTTAACGCCAGGTTAGACAAACACCTGCCAGGATGATTGAGGTTTACTTGGTCCTGGCTCAGCCCGGGGGCCTAGACTGTCAACCTAGTAATGTCCCTGCCAGCCCTGCGTTTGCAGGATTGGATTTCTGTTTTATGCCTTCGTCCTTCCTGCTGCATTAATGCTGCCTTCGTAGCTCTGGATGTTCCCGTTTGTGGCATGAACTGTAGCGTTGCTGTAAATATTTCTGAGCTTCCCAGGGTTGTGATGTGGAGTCTCAGCCAGGAAGAGCAGGAATAACAGAACCCAGGCCAGCAGGGCTGTACATTTCAACTAGACTAGAGGGAAAACTGCTGAGTTCTGTTTGTTCTGTTCGTAAAGCTGCGGATGCAGGGTAGGTCTTTCAGCAAGTGTGATTATTTTCAAAGGGGCCCTATTTCCATTCTTGCAACAGAATGTGTGAGGGACATGTGCTGAGACCAGCACCTGAGGGGCAGGCATCAGGCAGAACGGATAAACCCCCATCCGAATGAGGCTTCTCCTCTTTCTCTGTCCATCTTTGCTTCTAAGAGCACTTGGAAAATATTGTTCCGGGGGTTGGTCTCCTTCCTAGACGCCAGTTTTAGCATCTGAAGGAGAGCTGCTTTTCCGGAGCAAACAGCTGCTCTAGATTTAAGCTTTTCAAGTAGGACGACATGGGTACGTCTATGCAGCAACATCATTTTGAAATAACTTAGCGTCTACACAGCAGGCAGTTATTTTAAAATAATGTCGAAACACTGTCAAGCTGGAGGACTTCTTACTCCAGCTTCTGTTATCCTCATTGTACGAGGAGTAAGGGAAGTCGGACAAAGAGTCCTCGATTTCAAAATAAGTGCTGTGTAGACACTCCTAATTTCGAAATAAGGTACACAATTGATGTAGCTCAATTTGCATGGCTTATTTCAAGTTAAGCCCTGCTGTGTAGATGCACCCTATGTGAGCCCATAGTTAGCAGCACTCAGACGCTATTGAAAGAATAATGGATAATCCCACAGTTGGCTCCGTTCCTCATACCCGCTCTGCCAGAGCTGTGGGGCCACTGTTGTATCACATAATTGCATTTCCCTGCCTGCATTCTGTTTTCTTCCTCCTTTCCCCTTCCCAGATATAAAACCTCCGTGAGTGACTGGTTTATGGGGTTTAGATTTCTTGTAGATCAACACACACATAACAACAAAGACCAGCTCCATCTGTTTATTGAGGGCATAGCTCCATGAACCCAACTACTTCTTTCTGGTATGTTTTTGGTATCTTTCCACTTCAAACAATCATATATATCCAAAGTCTAATGACTATATCTTTTTGCATTGGTTTTTTCAGACATAAATGCATAAGTCCTAATAACGTAGCTGCAAAATGCTGTTTAAAACCTGCTTTACTGTGTGGCAGCAGAGACCTGAGAAGTTGGGGCTCTGACAAGTCTCCTGGCAACATTAGACTTGATCTTGCTGAAGAAGAAGGCAGGCCCAAGAAAAGCAAACAGCGCTAGCATACAGCCAGCCTGAAGCCTAGCGGTGCTGGGGAACATATCTGATCTCTTAATCTTTCGCTTACCTCTGATATTGCAGGAGGGTTGTCTGATGTTACCGCCCAACATCGCCTTCAGAGGCACTGGGAAGTTGATCTGTTGATTTATGATAGACAAGCACTGGGACGGAAGCTTCTCTTTTTGGTTTCCCCAGAGATTCCCTTCTGGGCATGAGCTATGGTGCCAGAGGTGGAATGATGTTGCATCCCCACCCTCTCTATTAGGAAGGTTGGACTTGTGGCCCTACTGTGGCATTCTGAGCAGCGAACGCTAGGGTCTCTGACTTCCTTTGTGAGGCTTGGAGAGTGTCACTTAACAGCTGTTTGCCTTGGTTTCCCCATCATTAAAATACAGATATTTGCCTGCCTCGTCAGAATGCCAAGGCTTAGTTCATATTTATATACACTTCTTACATGCAAAATTCTGTGTAACAGTGGTCCTCAAACTGTGGGGTGTGTCCACTTGTGCGGGTGAAGAGGAAAGTTTGTAGGGAGAGGGAGCACCCCCAGCTCCACTCATCTCTCCCCCCTCCCCCAGCTCCGCTCTGCCTCCTGCTCCACTGCCAGCCACAGTTCTCACCCCTGCTTCATTCCCTCTCTAGCCCCAGCCTGCCCTCAGCCCAAGCTCTGCTGTTGAGGAAGCGTGCAGTGATGGGAGGTGGGGGGCGAGTGGACGGACAAATTTCATTACTGGTGAGGGGGACTGGCTGCTTGTTAGAATCCATATAATTCGTATTCACACATACCCAACAGCGGGTGCTGCGCGGAGGTTTCATACTTCTATACGCGACGCATTCAGGGTCCTATTGAAACCTGGTTTTTCAGACTTGACTTGATTGCTCTGGGCTTGTCAGAGCTCTCATGGTATTTACATCCATTACATGGCTTAGTGTTCCATTCTGCCGCTAACACAGTTGCTACATTGCATTTAATTTCCGCTCAGATGAGGTTTTTTTATTTTCCAAATGTGTGGAATGAAAAACAAAATAAAATTCCTGGCAAAACCATTGGCTTTGCCCAATCCGTGTTAATCCCAGTGTTCATTTTCCTGCCATTGACTCCGAGACAGGTTCAGCCAATGGTGATTTTTAAGGGGTCCCATTCTCCTTGGGGTGGGGACTGGCTCTTCGTTATACAGGTGTGTTCAGCCTTAGATTGGGCCTCTGGCCGCTGCTGCGCTACAGATGTGAAATAATAACCCTTCACTGTTTCTCCTTTGGAATTAAAATAAAGCCTCAAACCCAAGTGGTCCTGGAGCCCCTTTGGACTCGTTCACTTTCTGTATGAAATGAGTTATCCAGAGACTGGTTTCACCAGCACCCGTCCTGCTCGTGGCTGCTTCTTCTAACCCATGTTGGGCAAACCCTGCCACTAGTTCCCCATACCGGGCCCTGTGTTGTATTCTCTTTTCCCTGGTTGTTTGGGCTTCTTGCATGTCTTATCAATGAATATGATGTTTATGAAGGGCCAGGCTAGGACCAGGCAAGAGGCTCCAGGGATGCTTTGCTCAATCATGACCTCACAAAAGGTCAGTTTCACAAGTGAAGCTATAACCGTGTAGGGCAGGGGCTCTTAACCAGTGAGGTGTGCCTCCCCAGGGGAGGTGTGAAGGGGATACAGGGGAGGTGTGAGGTGCCTCCCAGAAGATTTATCACAATTGCCTTCTCACTGGATAAAATTCTAAAGTTTAGATTTCTTCATAATTAATATTATGAATTAAAATTATAAACATTAATTTCATATTAACTTCTAGAGATCAGCACACTACAATAGCAGTGCGAATCAATCAGGCCTACGTGACGACACACTACAATAACAGTACACGAGCATTGCCGACTTTCATCTTCAAATATTACGTAAATTTGTTAGGAAAAGGTTCAAAGTAAAAAGCTCATTATTCACTTAAGCATTGTAACGGGGTTCACTCACCCCACAGTGCCACTAGCCGTCGGACTTGGGAATTAGCTCGGACGGCTGCGTCCAGCTGGTTCGCCAGGTCCCAGGGTTCAGGCAGGCCTCGGGGTTCGAGCCGGGCTTTCAGCTCAGGCCGGTCCTCCGAATTGCCAGGCACCAGTAGAGCCTTGGGTTCCTCTAGGTCAGAGGGTAGCCCTGCTGGCCAGCTTGGCCAGGCCTCGGCGGCCCAGGCAGGGAAGCCTTCGCTGGCCTGAGGGAAGGCGGCTGTGGGAGGCCCGGGCCAGGTCTCAGCCTCGTCAGCCAGGAGCTCTGGGCAGGCCTCTGTCTCCCTCAGAGGCTGGGCCCCGACTGAGCTCCCTGGCAGAGTTCTTATAGTTGTAGCCATGCCCCTTAGCTTCCTGTCAGGTGAGGGGGTGGGGCTAGGCTGTGCACAAAATGGCTCCCAGGGGTGTGTGAACATGAAGTTCACTTTCAGGGGAGGTGTGAAGGTAAAAAGGTTAAGAACCCCGGTGTAGGGGAAGGAAGCCATAAATGGAAAAAACACCCAACCTGGGGTGGGGGAGAATCGAGAGTAACACGATGGAAGGCGGTTCCACATGGGTGGCTTTTTTTCCCTTACATCTAAAGCCAGAAGAGACCCATTATTCTTCATCTCATTTTCTGCATAGCACTGGCCATAAACTTCAGCCAGGGACTCCTGGGGCAAGACCAAGAACTCGAGGCTCAGCTAGTGTCTATGTTAGAGGGAAGTCGTGTCTAACTAATCTATTAGAATTCTTTGAAGGGGTTAATAAACATGCGGACAAGGGGCACCCAGTGGATATAATATACCTAGATTTCCAGAAAGCCTTTGACACGGTCCCACACCAAAGGCTTTTACGTAAATTAGGTGGTCATGGGATAGGAGGAAAGGTCCTTTCATGGATCAAGAATTGGTTAAAAGACAGAAAACAAAGGGTGGGAATAAATGGTAAATTTTCACAATGGAGGAGGGTAACTAGTGGTGTTCCCCAGGGGTCAGTACTGGGACCAATCCTGTTCAACTTGTTCATCAATGATCTAGAAAATGAGGTAAGCAGTGAGGTGGCCAAGTTTGCAGATGACACAAAGTTGTTCAGGACAGTCAAAAGCAAAAGGGATTGTGAAGAACTACAAAAAGATCTCAGCAAACTGAGTGATTGGGCAGCAAAATGGCAAATGAAATTTAATGTGGGTAAGTGTAAGGTAATGCATGTTGGAAAAAATAACCCAAATTACACGTACTACATGATGGGGTCAAATTTAGCTACGACAGATCAGGAAAGGGATCTTGGAGTTATAGTGGATAGTTCTATGAAGACATCCACGCAGTGTGCAGCGGCAGTTAGTAAGGCAAATAGGATGTTAGGAATTATTAAAAAAGGGATAGATAATAAGACAAAAGATATCATACTTCCCCTATATAAAACTATGGTACGCCCACATCTCGAGTACTGCGTGCAGATGTGGTCTCCTCACCTCAAAAAAGATATATTGGCATTAGAAAAGGTTCAGAAAAGGGCGACTAAGATGATTAGGGGCTTGGAAAGGGTCCCATATGGGGAGAGGCTAGAGAGACTGGGACTTTTCAGTTTGGAAAAAAGGCTATTGAGGGGCGATATGATAGAGGTATATAAAATCATGAATGGTGTGGAGAAAGTGATTATAGAAAAATTATTTACCTTTTCCCATAATACAAGAACTAGGGGACACCAAATGAAATTGATGGGTAGTAGGTTCAAAACTAATAAAAGGAAATTTTTCTTCACACAGCGCACAGTCAACCTGTGGAACTCCTTGCCCGAGGAGGCTGTGAAGGCCAGGACTCTATTAGGGTTTAAAAAAGAGCTTGATAAATTTTTGCAGGTTAGGTCCATAAATGGCTATTAGCCAGGGATAAAGTATGGTGCCCTAGCCTTCATAACAAGGGCAGGAGATGGATGGCAGGAGATAAATCACTTGATCATTGTCTTCTGTTCTCCTTCTCTGGGGCACCTGGCATTGGCCACCATCGGCAGATGGGATGCTGGGCTCGATGGACCTTTGGTCTGACCCAGTATGGCCATTCTTATGTTCTTATGTTCTAGAACAGCATCCAGTCTTCATTTAAAGACTGAGAGTTGAAAGGTAGGAGGCCAGCTCTTCAAAAACCAAATCCACTCCCTCATCAGCCCGAAGTCAGAGCTGCCCCAGCGGAGGAGAGGCGCTCCTTCCCTGACCCCCCACCCAGCCTGGACCTGCTCCAGCTGGGTTCCCCTCCCCCAGCTGTGCCCGCTGGAGCTGATGCAGTAGCTAAGAGGCATCTCTCCCCTGCCCCTGAACTGCTGCCATGAGAGGGCTGGGGGGGGAAGGAGTCATCCCTCCCCAGGGCAGCTAGCACCCCAAACCTTTCATCCCCCACTCCAGAGGCCTCGCCCCAGCCAGAGCCTTCATCTTGCACCCTAACCCTCTGCCCCTGCTGAGAGCCCCACCCCAGAGCCTTCACCTTCATCCAGAGCCCTGACCCTCCTGCACCCAATCCTTTGCCCCAGCCCTGAGCCCCTGCACACATCCTAACCCCTCAGCCCCACCCCTGGCGCACACTGACCTGTGTGGAATCACTTTTATTATGTGACACAACCTCCCCATTGGTGCGTATCACAAGTCATTCGGCACCTGGAGATAAAACCTGGGAACCCTGCTCAGGGTGGACACAGCGGTTGTGGGGAAGCGAAATGCACTTTGCATTGGTCTTTGCAGAGGATGGGAGGGAGACCCAAATCTGACCCATTTTTAACAAGGGGCACATCTGAGGAACTGCCCCAAGACAGACGTCAGTAGAGGAGGCTTTGTAACAAATGGATACGTTAAACAGTGCACATCATCATGACCAGAAGGTGTTCACCCTAGAATCCTGAAGGAACTCAGGTAAACATTACTAGGTTACACACCACAGTTAGTTTTGCACTGAGACCAGTCACTGTATCAGATGGCTGGAGGATAGCTAACATAATGCTGATTTTTTTTTAAAGGGCTCCAGCCAAGGGGAGCTGCGGGAAGCAGCACAGGCCCAGAGACATGCTGGATGCCACTTCCCACTGCGCTTGTTGATCAGGAGCAGTGAATGGCAGTGACTGGGAGTTATGGGGCTCCATGCCTGCCGCCAGCATGTCCCTCAGCCCGCGCTGCTTCCCATGGCTCCCGTTGGCTGAGAACAGCAGCCACAGGGAGCTGCGGGAAGCAGCACAGGCTGAGGGACGTTCTGGCTGCAGGCACGGAACAGCCAACAGCAGCCAATGGGAGCTGAAAGGCTCCGTGCCTGCGGCCAGCACGTCCCTCAGCCCAGAAGTTTGCATAGCGCTGATACAGAGTCGACTCATAAACGGGTCATTGACTTTTAACATTTTTTTTCTGAAAGTTGGGGGGTCAGTTTATGAACAAATGGGCTTATGTTCTAGTATATACGGTATTTATCTCTTCACATAACCCAAGAACCAGGGGGTCACCCAATTGAATTACTAGACAGCAAGTTTAAAACAACTATAAACAGTAGTTCTTCACACCACGCACAGTCAACCTGTAGAACTCATTGCCAGGGGAGGCTGGGGAGGCCAAAAATATAAATGGGTTCAAAGGTAATTAGATAAGATTATGGAAGAAAGGTGCTTGAGTGGCTCTCTTGGCCAAGCTGGTCAGAAATGCAGCCCTGTGCTCTGAGTTTCCCCAAACCTCGACTGTAAGAAGCTGGGACTGAAGGGTGGGATGGCGCATGCTCTCCCCAGTACCCAAGTGTGGTATTCTTTTATATTGTCGTGCTGCTTCATTTGAAAAAGGAAAGCCCTCCTCTTTGCCAGGAGCGGAACTGCAGCGTGGCATGGTTAGTATCTCCAGAAATTCCTTCATTGAATTTGCGTTTGATTGTTGGCAAGTTTGCAAGATTATATCGTCTCACTGATCCAGTCACATCTTTAATTTAAAGCATCTAGTCTGAATACATGTAAAATGTGTAGTATTTGCTTGTCAGTGGCTCATCTGAAAGTATGTTTGGGAGATTTCTTATCTGCATGTGGTCAGTTTTAAAGTAGTTCAGCAAGCAAGCAGTCATGCTTCTAAATACCCCCACCTTCTTTTTTTATAAGTATACATTGGAGGCCTTAGTACAAACCCAGGACTCTATGCAGGCTAATTAAATAAATGCCTCCATGGAAGAACTCGTAGTTTCTGGAATTGCTTTTGTAAATCTCAAATGTAAACACAGACTGAATTTTTGTGTAGTTTCTCTCTGCCTTGTGAACATGACTCTGGGAATTTGAGTGTTACGTGTTTGTGCCCTTGTTTTATAGCAGAATATTTTTTGCAGCATAACTCAAGGCATCATTAAGGCTGAGCACAACTACTGGACGGTGGTGACGTGTGTGAATTTCACCTTCACCATAAGATCTTTTGCAATTTTGGAGGACATTAGAGCTGTGGGATCACATTTCTAAGTGTTTCTTAATCGCTTAAATGTTTCTGCCGCTCTTTGCAAAACCTTCCATTACGGTCTGTGAAAGTAATTGGGAAGCTTGTCCCTATAGTCCAGGAGTATAAAAAGTGCAGCTTGTGGCCCATGGAATTTGTCTGTTTCTTACCCGCTCTCAGCTGTTCTTCACCTTTTAATGCATGTGGACATTACTGGTCCCAGCATGCATGATTCCATTTCATCTCCCTGGTACATTGAGACGAGCAGTCTCCAGCAGCCCCATTAAAGCTGACGTTGACTTCAGTCTCCCCCAGCTTTTTTAGTGATCTGTGCTGACATAGTGCCTCGCAGCCCTCGTTATGGGTCAGGAACCCACTAGTGATGTACAAACACAGACCATGAGCAGCCTGCCTGCACCAAAGAATTTACCGTCACAGTGGGTTATGCAAATTGGTTGTGGCCTTTGGTTGGATTTAACTTCAAAATCCCAACTGTGGGGGAAAAACAAACTAATGCCCCAGTTCAGATACTGGATCTGCCCTGCTCCTGGGGAAGTAAATGGAAAAACTTCTGCTGCACCCTGTATTTTTAGGAGTAAGCACGCCACTGGATTTTTAGAGATCATGTGCTGTGCTGGCCGCTGGTTCTCAACCCCTTCTGCTTGATTCTTCACTCCTCACAAGGGACCACGGTAGAGTCAGACCTTTCTTTCATTTGTGTAGTACAGTCTGGGTCTAGGCCTTTATCACTTCACATGGTTTTGAGTACATTTCTGTTACAAGCTGAGGGCAGCACTGGATTGAAGCACTCTGTACTTTCACTTTGGACTTGTCTAATTGTTGACTGTTTACAAGCCAGTAACTTAGTAGCCAGAGGCTAGGACGCTTTCCCAGAAATCTGGCATATTTAATTAGTGCTAGTAAACAAGCAGCGTTTCAGATTTAATTCTTCCTTCTTTCGTTCCTATACGCCTCAAGCCATTAGAAGCCTGTTGCTGACATTAGTCTTGCTGGGGCTGTCGGAGAATATGGAGGCATATCTGGAGAATGGGACCGGTCTCTTCCAGGCTCAAAGGGAAATGAGGGTTGTTTTGTTTTGAGCAATATTTGAGATTGTCAAGAAAAATGTAATTACTAACCCGCAGGTCATCAAACCCCCAGGCTCCTTTTTGCCGGTTGTAATGCGATCTGACATCAGATGGGGGGAATTGTCCTACAAGGCTTTATCCTCATTAAAGTACAAGGATCTGAGTGGTTTGTGCTCTGGTTCTTGCACGGAGATTTTTTTCAAGATCAAATTACAGAGGCATTTGAGTTCACAGCCGGCCCCTGCTAGTACATTTCCGCTCGCCATGAACCGTTAGGTTGATGATGCAAATGGGCAAGCTAAACAGTGATAGCATCAGTTGCTGTTTCTTTTTGTGCCTCACTCCCATGATGTCCTGTGTGGGAAAGGCCATTTTGTGCCACCACAGTAATATTCAGGAACTATTTTCAGTCTGGATTAGTAACATCTCTTCTATGTATTTAAGCATAACAGCCATAGCATGTCTCCAGACAAGCACTGTGCCAATACACCCACTGGAAAACCATAAAGCTCTTGTTAGTTATGACCAGAAACCAGACTTAGCAATTGCAAGCACATAAAGCAAAGAAAATGACACCAGTTTTTACACTTTAAAAACAGGGATGGGCACCATCTGGATAGGTTTCATGATAGCTGCTTTTCTGGAAAAAAAAAATCTGTAAACAGAAAATCTCTGTTCTGCGAAGCTCAAAAAGCTTGCCTCTTCCACCAATAGAAAAATTGGTTCAATAGAAGACAAAATTGCCATACCCACCTTCTCTGTCTTATACCCTGGGACCAATAAGGCCACGATACCGCCACAAAAATCTCTTGTATTTGTTGTAAAAGCAGTTCCCCCACCTGTGATGGGTTGGACCCTCTGGGATGGCACCTGATGTGCTGAAGATACCACTGAGCCTGCCTTCTCTGCTAGACTGGGTCCCCTTTGTCTGATCTCTCTGGACTACGCTCACCAGCCTCTTCCAGCCAAGCATACAAGCAGGGACCCATCCAGCTGCAGAATGATACGGACACTGAGGTCCACTCTGGGAAAGCCCAGCTTAAGGGACTTACCACCGCACCCGGATGTCCAGCCCCCTTGGAGTACAAACCTGAAGATCTATGAAATTTGCCTCCTCCCTCAATGTGGAGGAAAGAATGTACATTGTACTGGCCCGAATTAGAAATACATCAACTAGATTATCTTATAAACATGGACTAAGTTAATTAACTACAGGAATATTCCTGGCATTGGGAAAAGCTCAGAAAAGGGCAATAAAAGTGCTTAGGGGTATGAAATGCCATCTGAGGGGAGATTAAAAGGACTGGGACTTTTCAGGTAGGAAAAGAGATGACTAAGGGAGGCTATGATGGAAAATCATGACTGGTGTGGAGCAAGTGAATAAAGAAGAGTTAGTCACTCCTTCCCATTACACAAGAACTAGGTATCACAACAGTCTTTCCTCTAGTCTTTTCATCTGTGTACCTGTGCCTCTGCAGGTATCGGACGATCACAGCTCTTGGCTGCAAATTGCCATTCACGGTGTCCCGGCCAGTGCCATTTCCCACTGGGAACGGCAATCCACGGCCAACGAGAACTGCAGTTGTCCAATACCTGCAGAGGTGCAGGTAAACATAGCAGCGGCAGCCTGCCAGGGACTAACCCTGGTGGGCTGCTGTTTTTTTATTGCCCACCTCTGAGCTACAATATCAGTGGCTCATTCACCTGCACGTCCACTAAGGTGATCTGTGCCATCAAGGGCCAGCAGTGCTCCTCTGCCATGGATATTGGCCAGACCGGACAGTCTCGATGCCAAAGAATTAGTGGACACAAATCAGACATCAGTAATGATAACACACATAAACCAGTAGGGGAACATTTTAACCTGCCTGGACATTCAGTAATGGAGCTGAAAGTAGCCATGCTCCTACAGACGAATTTCCAATCCCAATTACAAAGGGAGAGCAAGAGTTGAGTTGGAGTTCATTTGCAAATTTTACACTATCAATTTAGGATTGAATAAGGATCTCAGATGGTTAACACGCTTTCCCCTCTCTGAGTTAGGGATGTAGGCGACTAGTCGACTATCCAATAAACATAAGCTTATCAGATAGTTGACTAGTCGCTTCCCCCCTTGCTACCTCTGTCAGGCTGTGTCTAGACTACACCTCTCTGTCGACAGAGAGATGTAGATCAGGCATGTTGAAATTGCTAATGAAGCAGGGATTTAAATATCCCGTGCTTCATTAGCATAAACATGGCTACCGCTTTTTTTCTAAACAGAGCTTTTTTGAAGGAAAAAAACCAGCAGTCTAGATGCGGTTCTGTCCTTTTTCAACAGATCCTGTAAACCTCATTTTTTGTAAAAATAAACCCTTTTTCGACAGATCCTGTAAACCTCATTTTTTGTAAAAATGAGGTTTACAGGATCAGTCGAAAAAGGGTTTATTTTCGACAGATCCACGTCTAGACTGCTGTTTTTTCGAAAAAGCTCCGTTTTGAAAAAAGTGGTGGCCATGTTTATGCCAATGAAGTGCGGGATATTTAAATCCTTGCTTCATTAGCAATTTTGACGTGCCTAATCAACATCTCTCTGGCGACAGAGACGTGTAGTCTAGATGTAGCCTCAGAGAGCAGCAAGGGGGAGAGCAGGAGCTGGTGCTGGGAGGAGCCAGCTTTTAAAAGCTGCTTTTGATTCTGCTTTTGAAATGTACAAGAGGCCTGCCGGGGCTTTTGTACGTTTCAGAGACTCAGGTGCTGCAGGGAGAGCGGGGCCAGCAGGCTCTTGCTATAGTTCAAAGACGGAGGTTCCCTTATCAACTAATTGAATAGTCGATGGAAATCCCATCAAGTATTCGATTAGTTAATTTAACATCCCTACTCTGGATAGTCACATCTCCACACCAAAGGCTGTGAAAGAGCCTCTCCCACACTGATCTGATTAGCTTCATTAACATAAGCAGCTTCTTCCTTGGATGTAGCCCTGCTTCTATAACTTCCACTCCAGTTCATCTGATGAAGTGGGTTTTACCCACAAAAGCTGATGCCCTAATAAATCTGTTAGTCTCTAAGGTGCCACAGGACTCCTCGCTGTTCTTGCAGATTCAGACTAAAATGGCCACCCCTCTGAGACTTTAATCCAGGGGTGAGGAACCTCTTTTGGGTTGGGGGCTGCTGACCCACAGAAAAATCAGTTGGGGGCCACACACAAGTGAGAGAGCTTAATAAAACCCCAAACCTTCACTGATGTGACCCCCGACTGAGAAGGAGAAAGACAATCCCCCCATTCCCCTTGCACATCAGAGCCTAGGGGGGCCCAGGCTAGTAGATTTTGTGTGCTCCAGCCCCAGAGGGAGGTGGGTGGGCACTGGAACACCAGTGTGGGCTCCCCAATGCTGGGGGGAGCCCCAGCCTCGGGGCCCAGATCCAGGCAAGCCAGGGGCCACATCTGGCTCCCGGGCCTTAGGTTCCTCATTCGTGCTTTAATCCATTAGCTAGCCAAGATTCCTGTTCTAGTTTTCCTCTATCCGCTGTAGTATTTTGACTGTAGTTTGGTCCCTTGTAAAAGGAACAAAATTACCAGCTCTCAGCCTTGAGCAGTTATGCAGGCCCTGGTAAGTGTGTGAAAGATGAGAGAGACTGTTGAAATACCCAGACCTGTTCTCAGTGTGCGGTGTATATGGTATGTTTCGATTCAGTAGGGGTTTAAGGATGTAGGGTTCCAACTTTAACATCCTCCCAAAAGTATTTGAGGTGTAAGCTCATTTCTTCCTGGTAAGTAATATGATGCAGTGACTTCTGTTATTGCCATTAAAAGATCTGGAAATTTTAAATCATGAGCAATCTATTCTAAACAGAAAATAAGCCAGTGTGGTTCAAACCACTGTAATTATGTGTTTAAAAATGTTAATTTGAACTCTTGGTGAACATCTTACTCTTTGCAGTAATGATAGATTTTTCCTGAGAGCGCTTTTTTTTTTCTCTCTGACACTTGCATCCAAAGTCCCATGGTATGTCTGAGGGCATTTTTAATAAACTAATTATTAAAATGTTTATATCGAAAGTGTGCTGTCTGAATCGAGTGATGATTGGAGAGATCTGTTATTTGGTTTTAATTAAATTCCAACTCTGCTTTTCAGGCTGGTTAGAGATGGCAGTCGTACAAGAATTCTGTCTTTTCTAATTACTCGTTTAGTTTTCATTAACTTCTTGTTTTAGACCTTTGGAATATCATTAGACAAGACACAGATGTGCCCTCTGTAATTCACAGCTGTTGAGAAAAAGGTTATTTAAATATCCTAAGCCAAGTCTATACTGACACTTTACAGCGCTGGAACTTTCTGGCTGAGTGGTATGAAAAAACACCCTCCGAGCGCAGCAAGTTACAGCGCTGTAAAGCCCTTGTGTGAAGTGAGCTAGAGCTGGGAGCTACTCCTCTCATCGGGTGGTTTACACAGAGTGCTCGGAGAGCTCTCAGCGCCCCTGCTGTGGCCACACTTTAAGTATAGACAAAGCCCTAGTGTGTGTCGTCAGTAGCCCTTATCAGTGTCTTCACTTCAGGGCTCTACTTCGGGTGTTGCTCCTGTTCGCCTTTGCTGCCCACACACCTCTCACCGGGGCTTGTTAAGTCCAGGCTAACATGCGTGGCTGAGGACTGGGCTATCACCAAGGCTGGCAACCCACCTGTTTTGCAATGAGGATGCAGACTAATCAAACTTGAGGGCTGGTTGTTGTCCAAGGCCCTCCACGACGTGTTGCCCTCTACCTCTCTAGCCCAGTGGGGCTCTCCTTAGGGATGTACCACGCCGGGTAGGCACGCCCGGGCTCCCTGTGCAGTGACGATCTCCCCAAAGTAATGCTCATTCACTTCTGGCTAGGCTGGAGCAGTTCCGTTGATTGCCCTCGGTATCTTTCTGCTCATCCATGCTGAGTGCAGTCTGTTAAGGAGCAAGGGGGGCAGCAGTTCTGTGGCTCTGTCGTGCAACTCTAAGGGACCTCTTAGTTTTAAATTCTTGTCGTGTATCAAAAGTGAGGCAGGTGCACGGGGCCCATGGGGGAGCCGCCGGCAAGTGCAGTGGAGAACGTGAACTGCCCCAGAACCAGGTACAAGTGCTCCTGGAGTTACTGCAGCGGAAGTCCGTATGGGCTCAGACAGAGACCCCTTTCCTAATGGAGGAGATAAGAGCACTTGTTTTCCCGGCCATAGCAGGGTGCCCTCCCCTCTCACGAGCGCCCCCTGCACTTGCTTTCTGCGGTGGCTCTTTGCTGACTCAGCCCTCTGGCCAGGTCACACACGGTCTGCATGGAAAATCAAACAAAGCGAACCCCTGCCAGGGTGCAAGTCCCCGCTCAGTGGCCTCTGCAATGTCTCTCTCTGTCCCCACTCTGGAACAGAGCAGTGCCCCAGGGCGCCTTCCCTGCAGGCAACTTCTTGGACCTCTCCTAGCTCTTCAGCTGGGTCACTATAGTTCATTCCTCCCACCCCTCCCCAGGTGCTTCACTGTCCACACCACTTCTCCCAGTGGCTATGGGGCACCCAGGCCATCCTCTGCCCCGGGTCTCCACCCAGGGACCCTGTAGATAGCATCTGTCTGCAATGTCCCTTTCCCTGCGTTGTTACTATAATTCCCTGGGCCACTTCCCCAAGGCCCCAGTGCATTCTTCCCCTCCCCCCCAGGGCCTTGTCCTGGCGCAGGCCCCGCAGCCAGCTGGAGCACCATCTGCCCTCCTCCAGCTCTCGCAAGAAACTGCTCCGGCTCCTCCACCACAGCTCTTCTTATCCTGCCTTGCGGGGCTGCTTCCCACGCGGCTAGGCCCCTCGGAGGGCCCCTCTCAGCCCTTTTCTGGGGCCCAGTGTTGTGGGGCCTTGTCCACCTTGTCACACCTTCCTTGGGTTTTTATGTGCGTCCTGTCCCCCTCTGCCCCTCCTGCGCTGTAGGCTCTTGGTGGGCCCAGAGACAGTCTTCCCCAAGTGTGGTACAGTGCCAGGCCCACAGCGCTAAATAATGAGAGCATAAAAACGAGTTTAAAAAAAAGTCAAGAAAAAGCCTCCTCGTCTCTCTTCTGCCAGCCAGGCTTTGCAGGTGGTAGGAGGAGGTGACTTGTGATGTTTTTGCCAGGCAGGGAACTCCAGCTCCCATCTGCCTGCTTCCCACTGCGCTGCCCTGTCCTTCTGGCCAGGGAGGGGAAAGGAGCTGAAGCAGGGCTGGCTGGGCTCTGTGGAGCTGCAAGAGAAGTTGAAGTAGCAGCCAGGGGGTAAGCGGGGATCTGGAGAGCAGCCGAATTCAGAGCAGAAAGCTTAGACCTGCACTGAGAACCACAGCCGCTGGGACTGCTGGACGGTGCAGCGGGGGGCAGGCCGGTGAGGGAATTGCTGGGGAGCAGCAGTGGTTGGGCAGAAAGCCAGTGCAGGGGCATTGGCAGGCAGGGAGGGGGCACCCCAGGCATTATCCTCGAAGAGCTTTGACTCTTACCTGCTCATCCCAAGGGACCCAGAATAAATGCTGCTGTCCCCTTTGGATTGTAACTGCTGAGCCTCTGACCAGAGGGTATTTGCCACCTTTTCCTTTCCTGCCTGCCCCAGTGAGATACCCCTCCCCCTAGCCCCATGCGTCTGAGCGGGTACAGCGACCTGCCGGGGTGGGGGCCTACAAGGCCTCGCCGCCGAAGCAACTGGCCGAGTCACGGGACACGTGGTGCGCTCCTGGCACCCTACAGGTGTGGCGGCCCCTGGCATGGAGCAGCCACCATGAGTGCGCTGTTAAATCTGCGGGTTTGGCTGTCTGTCAGGTGAAAGCAGCGCGGCAGGGGGCGCAGTCTGGGCTGGCTGTGTGCGAATGTGCCACCTGTAGCTCCAAATGCTCTTTTAAAAGAGGCTCTTTTAAGACTCCACACGTTCTGTCTGGGGAGCCCGGGCTTTCCGAATGGGGCTCTCAGCACCCCTGTGCCCGCGTGTGGTGCTGTGCGCGACAGCGCTGGGTGGTGGGAGAGGGGTTTAAATCTGCCTGTAATGAATTAGTGGAGAAGGGGATGGCTTTGATTGGCGCCCAGTGGGAGCTGTAACCCACTGTGCTACCCCACTGCTGCGAGGGGGCGCATTCATTTTCACCCTGTCTTTTCTGTCCCCGGCAAAGTGTTTAGTTGCATTGTGGCTATTCTAACTGCAGGTCAGGGATGGAGACAGTCTGGGGCCCAGCGACTGCTTCAGATTTTGCAGACTAGACTGTAGATTTCCTTTGAGCTAGTCCCTAGTAAAAGCTCCCTCCTCTCCAAGCTGTTATTGGTGAAGGCGACCAGAAAGAAAGCACGACTGATTGCACGCCTGGCACATTCTGTGCAGTTCCTGCGGGGAGAGGACCGGGCTGGAGGTCCAGGCTCGCCGTCTCCCCTGCATTCATTGTCATTAGTTGATTTAAGAATCTATTGCTTGGCCCTTTGGAACTGGCCTAGGAGGGAGCAAGTGGAGCTGCTGTTCTTCCGGGGGGCCCTACAACCCTTTGACGTCTGGGATTTGTGTAGAGCTTGTTCCCCTTATGGCTTGTGATGGTTTCAGTCCTGTTGATTTCATGGAATGATTCTTTGCCCAGGTGACTTTCCATTCACGCTCATGTGGCGGGAGGGATACAAGGAGCCAAAGGCTGTAAGCCGTTCCGTTGCAGAACTGCGGTCATTCCTCCTGCTGCAATAAAACCGTCAGCCTCCCCGAACCTGATTAGCCCCCTTGCTTCATTTTCTAGCCCAGCACAAGACAAATGAGCTTGGAGACTGGATCTGGTCCAGACTGACTGACCCACGTTCAGTTCCAGTTAGAATTGAATCCCTTGGAGGAGGCAGTAGAGGGCTCTGCTCTTGGCCCAATTGGAGGTGTCGTTTCGGACGTTCTCCGGAATGTAGCTACTGCCGGCGCTTGCCACTTGTGGGCAGGGCTTTCCGCGCTCCTGGTACTCAGCACGCGTGAGAAGGAACGCGAGGCGGAAGGAGTGATTGACTCTCTTCCCATTGGGTATGAACTGTCAGAGTTCGAGTTTAAAATCTGGGACAGCTGTGTCTCCCAGGCCTGTTCCCTCCCCCTTTTATGGTGCCATTTCTCTAGTCCCACTTCATTCACCCATCCCCTGACCTCCTCCTTCGTGCTCACCTCACCCCTGCTTAGTGCCTCTCTGGCACATGCGCTTTCCCTTGCGCTTCCCCAGTTTCAGAGCAGAATGTGTCCACTCTCAGGGATTGCATCAGTGCAGCTACCCTGGTGCAGAATACCCAGGGCAGGCGCATCTTTCCACTCCCTGTCCCACGGCAGCTCTCCACTCCTTTCTCCGCGTCTGCCTGTGGTGGGGGGGGGGATGGGCCGAGGGGAACTCCTACCCCTATGACTCCCGGGAGGGGAATCCCCAGGGCTGAGCTAAGCTCTAGAGACTATAGCACTGGTGTCTCTTTGGCACTGACTCTGCTTCCACTTCTTGGAACTGGGGCTCTTCAGCCAGCGTGCTCTAGTCCCCTCCTCCCTCCCCCAGGTCAGCACTGTGCAAGGCACCCCAGGCACTCAACACTCTGCTCCCCAAGGTTGGAGTTTATTTTGCAGGTCTCTTAGAACATAAGAACGGCCAGACTGGGTCAGACCAAAGGTCCATCCAGCTCAGTGTCCTGTCTGCCCACAGTGGCCAATACTAGATGCTCCAATGGGAGGGAACACGACAGTAATCCTCACATGATCCCTCTCTTGTCATCCATCTCCCGACAGAGGCTAGGGACACCATCTCTGCCTATCTTGGCTAATAGATTCCTGGAGGTTAGGTCCATCAATGGCTATCTAGCTCTTTTTTGAACCCTGTTAAAGTCCTATTCTTTACCACATCCTCTGGCAAGGAGTTCCACAGGTTGATTGTGCGCTGAGTGAAGAAAAACTTCCTTTTGTTTGTTTTAACCCTGCTGCCTATTCATTTCATTGGGTGACCCCTAGTTCTTATATTGTGGGAATAAATGAATATCTTTTCCTTACTCACTTTTTCCACGCCAGTCACGTGTACTGGCACAGCCTACCACGCCGATGCTCATTACACTTACCCAGCTTTTGTGACCTTGCCTCTCCTGGCATGAGCTTCCTCTCCTGCTCCAGCCCCCCGAGCGCTAATGGGTCCATAGAGGCATGCCCAGTACAGCCGTCTTGCATGCACAGCTTCACAGTGCCAATTGGAATTAATACATGGTCCAGCACTACCTCCGGTCCAGCACCCCGCCTCTGTGCAGCTGCTGGCCCTGGAGTGGCCAGGAGGAACTGCAGAGCCAAGTGGAGGGAAATGCTGTCTGCAGCATCAGGCTTATGGCTGGGAGCAGGGTGCTCCCGCGGGGATCGTGGGCACTCAGCGACAAAAGCAACCAGGGGGCAGTTGAACTTGCAGTGTCCCTGGGAATTGGCTGTGTGGCTAGTACTGCCAGTCCCATTTTACAGAGGGAGGCAGAGTCGGTGGCTCCGACAGAGTCCGACAACGAATCGCCTGCAGTTCCCAGCTCAGAGGTGGATGCAGGAGCCGCTGGGTGAAATTCTCTGACCCACATTTTGCAGAAGGTCAGACTAGCTCCTTATATGTCCCTCTGGCCTGACGCTAGATTGCCCCTGTGCTCTGCCGGCCACCTGTGTAGAAATGTTTCAGTCGTTAGCATTTGGTCTCCTGGGTAAGACGTAAGAGGTGCTCTTTTGAGAGGCGTTATCAGTTTTGTGGCTGTAATGACTGTTGTTGTATGGGATTCTTAATACAGGTTGAACCTCCCAAGTCTGGGACTCTCTGGTCCAGCAAAACCCGTGGTCCAGTAGGGTCAGGCATGTTGCTGGACCAAAGAGCCCTAGAGCAACACAGGGGCTGGGGAACCCCCGCACTGGCCCGGGACCACCAGCATCAGTGGGGCCAGGCATTGGCCAGGGAGCTCCAGCCCCGGCCAGGAACCCCTGGCATCAAAGGGGCCAAGTGGTGGCTGGGGAGCTCTGGCCCAGGCCGGGGAACCCCCAGCGTTAGCGGGCCACATGGCTGGGGAGTCCTGGCCCCGGCCAGGGCAGCGGGGCTGGGATAACGGGGCAGCCTCCACCGGGGAACCCCGGGCTGCAGTAGGGCTGGCGGTGGTTGGGTGTCCCCAGCCGGGATCCCCGGAGAACACCCTGTGGCAATGGGACCAAAAGCAGTCAAGTGGTCCCCAGGAGACCCTGGGGCAGCAAGGTGGGGAGCTGTGGCGGGCCAGCTTTAGCGGGGCCAGCAGCAGGACAGGGAACCCCAGAGGGGAGCCAGCAAGGGAGCACTGACCTCCATTAGTCCAGCAAACTCCCTGGTCTGAGACAGCTCAGGTCCTGAGGTCCAACCGGTAATAAGTATTTTTTCAGGGGAAAGAAAGCTACCACAATGGCCTTATCTGTTGTGTTATCACTTGCTTTGTACCTAGGAGTTTGGACAGAAAGATTCTGAATCATCACACCCCGAGACCTTTCTCTCTGACAAAAACAACCAGTTATGGTAAATAAAGCCCCCTTCCCAGTGCAAGTGCTGGACAAATGCAGTGTCTCTTTGGAAGCAATAGAGCATTAAATAGCTGTATGCAAAAATAATATTCCCGATGTGTAATTCTTGAGGGTCCCAGCTGCCAGTTTGTATTCCTGCCACCGCTTCCTTTGGGGAGAGTATTCACTGCTAGTTGTAATCCAGCCTTGCAGGCTTGCCATGGGACGTTCTCAGTCCTGGCACAAAATCTGCTATTGATGCTTTACTCACCCATTCAGAATAATTTCTGGTCTGGGGTGGGGGTGTGGGTGAGTAGAATTTTGCAAGGCTGTCCGCGTGCTATGCCCCTGTGACTAGTAACAGCTGCTGCGTTTTGGCCTAGAGGTGGCAGCATTTCACTGGTGGGCAAAGTACTCCTCAGTTACAAGAAGGTCCCTTCACTTCATTAAGTGCTTTGGGATCTCTTTGGATTAAAGGCACTGTATCAAATAGAGGTCAAACAGTGGCTGTGTTCTGAAGAGCCGAAGTAACAGTGGTCGTCTTTCCACTGGTAGTTTTCACAGCCAAAAGCTGCACTGTAAATGAGCCGTACTACTTAGATGGACTTTTCTTCTTTCAAAGGAGTGCCTGGGATATTTAAAGGTTGGCTCGTGGCTTTGGCTGTAAGATTTCTGGTAGCACTGAGCTGTATGTTGTTTTCACATCCACAGCTTTACGTGAGAACAGCATCTCTGTGTTAACAGCCCGGGCACAGTGGGGTACATTTGGAACACCTGCTGCCCCGGAGAGTGTGTAAGAATCCAGCTCAGAGTGCAGGAGGTATGAAAGACCTCTTACAGTGGGTGGTTTAGAGTGCTGTACTGTATGTCCATGAGTTGTGAAGAAGATGGAATGAGGAATGTGACCCATGAAATGCCCTTAGTATGTGTTTTGTTTAAAGGGGAACACCCCGCCCTGACCTCCCATGGCCACAGGATCCCCATAGATCACGTCAATTGGATGACAGGGGAGGATTCCCTGTTGTGTTCCCTCCCTCTGGGGCACCTGGCATTGGCCACTGTCGGCAGACAGGATACTGGGCTAGATGGATGTTGGTCTGACCCAGTCTGGCTGTTCTTATGTTTTTAATTAGTTCAAAGATCAGCAGTCGGATTAATCATTGCAGCTGTGAGTGCCTTTTCCTTAGGACAGTGCTCAGACGAGCATTAAAAGATGGCCGACTTCAAGTCCTTGGGCTTCCTCAGGGCTATTTCTGCTCCATCCACAGCTGCACAGAGTGATGGGGAGAGGCCACGGATTGCGCATGCTCAGTTGGTTTATTTGTGAGGTGGTGGGGTTACTGTGCCAAAGCCCCGTGCTCAGCAGAGAGACTCCGGCTTTAAGCATTCCCTGTGCTCCCTGCAGATGTATGGTTTTGACCCCGACTGGCACTACCTCACTGTCCGTGGGGCGGCAAGGCTGGTTTGAACCTTCCGCTCTTGGTGGGCACCTCTCTTCATTAGTTTTCAGTTCAAACAAGTGTCTTTTTTTTTTTTTGACCAAGGGGCGTCTCCGCTATCAGTGGTTGATTACCCTGAGGGTGGAAGTCCTGAGAGAGAGGGGTTATCAGGAAGACAAAGCTTGGAGCTCCATTTTCAGAGCGGAGGAGAGGAGATGCCTCCATGAATGCTGATAGCACTGTTCCCCATTTCGGAGCGGTGTGTGAGGAATTGCATGTGCTGGCTTTTCTGCTGGCTCCTGGGGGTTGTGCAGACACATCCCAACACAGGATTTGATAGAGCTGCCGGCCACAGAGCGCTACTTGGACAAATGAAATTCCTTTTTTCATTCCTTGCAAGCTGCTTCTTTTCAACCTCCCTCTTCCCCGACTTCCCAGAGCTTCACCAGTGTCGATTTCCCTCCCGTGAGCCCCTCAGACCTGGGCATTGGGACTTGATCCTTCAACTGCTCTGCAAGGCACTTACAACTGGGAGTACCCCCATTGACTTCCGCCGACATATGCCCAGTAGTAAGCAATGTAGGCTGCTGCTCGCTGGCTTGGTGGGATTCATAGGAAGGTTTCCTGGGTGCCATGACAGAGTTCTCATCACTGCCCATGGCATGTGCCGCCCAGCGAAATGTCTGGCAAACAAACAAACAGGCGTTCATTATTTAACACTTACCCAACTGCAACCAGCTCCTCCTTGCAAATGCTCTGCGACTGCTGATCTCATGAAAGGCCCACCGCCTGGTCGTTTCAGGCTGAGAAACCTGGGCCTATCAGGGTTCAAGACCTGGGTTAGTCAGCATTTGTTTCTTTCCTTATCAGCTGCTCCTGGTGGCTGACCCATTTCTCATGCTCTTGTAAAGATTGTAGCGGGAGGCCGTCCTGCTTTTGATCTTCGATACCAGATGCTCGTTTGAACTGGTGCTGGAGTTCTCTGCCCGGGGAATCTATTAGATTACTTGCCTCTTTTTGTACTTTCACTGGAAGATAACCTTGGCTTGACCGCTAATACATCAAACCGCGATTCTTCCTTACAGACCTGTTATGAAGGAGTTGTATCATCAGGCCAGTGTGGCGTGGCTGTCCTCACCGCACGCTTACGGTGCTCACCAGAGCATCAGCTGCTCACGTTTGAAGCTGTGACGATAATGTAATTGATGGCTCCATGCCGGTGCAAATCACTTAGGTGGTCCCTGGAGCAGGCGAGTCCGTGTCAAGCCTTCTCCCTGCGTGAGCCAGCCTCAAGTTCCATTAGTGTCCATTTGTGCCAGACTGTAGGCTAGCCCGGAGACGCGCCCTCAGGCTGCCTTGTTGATGGAGCCGGTGTTATTTCAGGGCGTTGTGAGCAGGAGACCCTTTTGCACCTGGCTGGGCAGGGTGCAGGGCAGGGATGCTGTAATAATGGTGCTTGGGCTTAACTGTCTTTGTCCCAAATGTGGCCCAGAGATCAGCATGGAAAGGCTCGCAGCCCCACGGGGAAGAACACAGGCGGGGGATGGGCGCCCAGAGGCTGTTACTGACCCTGGGCCACACATGAAGCTAGTGACAAAGCCGGTGTTAACTGAGGAGTTCCTGGTTTCCACTGGTCTTTGTGAGCCATGTATCTTGGTTGGCTGCCTCCTGAGTGCTCCCTCCTGGCCCAAGGGCACTCTGCCTCTGTTTCCCTCTCTCCCGGGCTGCTTATGAACGGCGCACTGGCTACTTGCTGGGGCTGGTGTAATACCAGGGACTGTTCAAACGGTCCTCAGGGGCCCAAATCCATCCCCACCACCTGAAAGCTCAAACCTAGCTCTGGCATTGTCTTCCACAGCCCATCCTCCCGGCTCTGGCCTCTAGGCCCAAACCCGGCCTCCTGCTCGCCGGGCACGGGCCTCCAGAGGCCCCTGATGGCAGCGGTCTCTCTGTGCCGTTTCATGCGCTTGCTTCCCTCCCTTTCCCTGTGCTTTCCTGCTGCTCTTTGGAGGGTAATCACCTGATCTCTCCCAAGTGTGGGGCCATAGTAATTAGGGTTGGCTGGCCCCACATCTTCCAGCCCCTAGGGCAAGCCACCCTGCTAGTATTTGCTAGGTCTTTGTAGTCCATGCAGCCTGCACTTTTCACCTTTGCGTAAGGGGGATTGTCATGCATGTGCACTCAGGAAGGGGAAACCCAGCATTGCCGGGGAACGGGCCGTCTTGACTTAAACCCTAAAGCTAGGAACAGGCTCGCATCATGTTTCCCTGCTTTGTTTGCCGCCTTCCTTTTTTCTTACTTTTCTGCTTGCTCCCTTTCCTTCCTCTGTCACCGTAGGGGGTTTTTTGGAGGGAAGCGGTGGTCCTGACCTTTTAAAAATGTGTTGTAGTGAGAGAGCCTATCAGGATCCTCCACCATACATAGAAAGGAGGAAACCTTTCCCAGGAGGGAGCCCTCAAATGCAAGACCTCAGCACTCTCACAAACTAGGGGGATACCCTCTCTTCTTTGTACAGAGCACATTGCTAATAGGGCTTCCTTCCATAGCCACATCTGGTCCTTAGTAACATCCGTGCTGGAGCACGGCTGGGAGAGCTCATGTTTTGGCTAGTGAGGTAATCCCCTCCACGCTCAAAGAGCACTTGTTAGTGTGACCTACTTTATGTGAAAGTGTTACTCTGTTATTGGACGATCTGTCCTTTCCCTGTGGGATTCAAGACATTGTATATAGTTTAGCATACCGTTAGCTTGAGCTGTGTGACGCAGTTGAGAAGTGCACCTAAATTAAAGTAGATTTGCCCCCACTTATATGCCAGTCCAATAAATGAGAAACACACACACACAAAATATTTCACTAGCACGCTCTGGTCTTCATCAAAGTCAGGAGTAAGTAAATGTTCCCTGCATGCTAGTCTTGTGGGTTTCTGTCATGCTCTGTATAGAGAACGTCTCTTCCCACCTCATCCAATGAAAACCAGCCCAGAGCTGTCGGCGAGCCCTTTCCTGGTGTAGCTGAACCTTCTGGCTCTTGAGCCACCATCTGTTACTTCGTCGGGGTGAAAGCAGAACAAGATGCGGGAGAACACACTGGCAGGACGTGTTGGTTCAAGCTTCCTACATGAATTTAGATAGAAAAGGGGAAAGAGCTAAAAAGAAAGCCAGGTGAAGGTGTGGGTGGGAGTTCTTCCCCTTACTAACCCTGCCTGGTTTGAGTCCCGCTAAAAATATCTCCTACAACTTGATAGTGTTTTATTGCCATTGACTAGCTCAGCACAGGCTCTAGGAAGGATGATCAGATGATCCTCATCTCCTTGTGCCAGAACACTTTTGAAGGAGACTAGTCTTGTATGGACGGGAAAGCAAAATTGGTGAGAACTGCTGGAGTTTTTGGTGCATGTTGCCGTACGAGGCTCCGGGCCCTCCTTAAGGGGAGAGGAGGGGCAGAGAGGAAGAATAAATGGGCCTGGCTGCTCTGGGATGTGAACCGCCCTTTGTTCTTCGCACAGATTTGAGTGGACAGAGACTATTGAGCGTTACCAGGAATACTTACACTGCCAGCAGTTATAGGTGGGACCTCAGCATTCCCAGCTGGTGAGCGGGGCCCAGTGATGTGTGTTCGAATGGGCTTTTCTGTGTGAATGCATCACACAGCCACACGCTCTGTACTTGAGCGGTAGCCTCGTGCAGCGCTCCACGGGGAAGGGGAGCAGCTCCCTTCTCTCAGGGTCTCCCTCGTGTGGTGTTGGAAGACACATGATAATGGTGTGGCCTCCGTGGAGTGAGTTGTGTTCATCAGAGGAGCCTCCACAGCCGCACTCGAAAGGGGGCCGGAGCTGCAGTCCTTACGTTCCACTGGGTAATGTCAGGGTACTGTGACGTGTAGCTCGCTGGGCCTGCTATCTTGGCTTTCTGCCCAGGCACGTGCAATCTGGGCTTACAGAGGAAATGTAGCGGGCAGAATGACTTCTGGGGGAGGCATTTTCCTGGGCAGAGCCAGCAGGTGTAAGTTTAGAGACCGATTCCAGTGGGGGCAGCCACCACTCTTCACCTCTTTGTTAAGCCTGCAGTAGGTGGGCAGGCATAACATTTGCCCCTTGTAATCATCTACCATCCACTGCTTTGAACAGCAAGGTCGAGCTCTTTCCGGCGGCTTTGGAACGCGGTGGTGTGAGTTCCCTGTTTTCTCTTCCCTTCCAGACACCCTCGAATGCACCTCAGGACAGGCCTGGCGGACGCCCATCTATACTGCCTGAAGAAATACGTGGTGGACTTCCTTGCAGAAAATCGGTAAGAGCGGGGAGAGGGCAGCGGTGATGCCAGATGTTGAATGTGATCCGTAGCTCGCTATCTGCAGGGTTTTGTTAGACCCCCTCTTGCATCTATTTCTAAAATCAAGCAACTTGTCCGCCCTCTCAGCGGTGTTTACAGATCTCTGATTTCTGACTCTAGCTGTTGTTTTAAAGCCTGCATCAGCCAAATGGAAAAGCAGAACCATTTGCCTTAGTTCTGATAATCTTACCTTGTCGCTTGCTTCTACCTACATTGCTGGGCAGTTCGTTTCTTCAAGGGTTCCCCCCTGGGTAGAGATGTGAGTACATTTCACGCCTATTTCTTTTTCTCCAGCACGAACTCAGTAATCACCTTTCTCTCCCCCTCCCCACCCATTCCCTCTAGGCGGGCAGTCTCTGTAGCATCCTATGTGCTTCGTTTGTGTTGTTCCCACGTGGAAACTCTCAGACCACCCACCAAGAGTAAGAACAACATCCATTTATGGAAGAGGAGAGGGATCCTGCTATAACATTTCATGAAACAGGAAAAAAATCCCCGTGTTTACCTGAAGCCAAGCACGGCGCGTAGTCCGGCTTGGGGATGTTAGATTGGTGGCCCTTGCCGTGCCACTATGCATAGGGAATGTTCAGTGAGTTCTCATATCTATTTTCCCCCTTTGAGGTGAGATGGAGGCTAAAGGTCATGGCTAGGAGGTGATTTCACAGCCATATTTCTTAGCAGAGAAACTGCCAGGAGGGGAAGAAAGGAATTTCTAGTGGCCTTGAGCGCAAAGGAAGGCACAAATACAGGCTCTCACGACGCACACCCCCCTCCCCTTGGGCATTTGGTTGTAGGCTCTGCATGTGGGCAGTGTGCAGGATCAGGGTGGTATCAAAATGGGAAATCAGTGACCAATCCCCAGGGGACTTCCTCACCGCGGTTGTGGGAGTGCTTCTCTCTTGCTGGGACGGATCATTGTACCGACCAGCGGGATTCATCATGCGCGTTGGAAACACATCGGCCCGATGGAAGAGAGAGAGAGGCCACAGGGAGGCTGTGTTTGGAGCGGCCAAAGCTCTCAGCACTGTTACCACCTGTTAGAAGGCAGGTGACATTTGTGGAGTCACGCTTTTGGGACACATGCCATCGGAGTGAACCGGAGGAATGGAGGGCGCACTACTCTCCAGGCAGCGTGGAGGGATGGAGGGCGCACCATGCTCTGGGCAGTGCAGAGGGATGGAGGGCGCACCACACTCCGGGCAGCGCGGAGGGATGGAGGGCGGGCAGCGCGGAGGGATGGAGGGCGCGCCACGCTCCGGGCAGTGCGGAGGGATGGAGGGCGCGCCACGCTCCGGGCAGCACGGAGGGATGGAGGGCGGGCAGCGCGGAGGGATGGAGGGCGCGCCACGCTCTGGGCAGCGTGGAGGGATGGAGGGCGCACCACACTCCAGGCAGTGCGGAGGAATAGAGGGCGGGCAGCGTGGGGGGATGGAGGGCAGGCAGCGCGGAGAGATGGAGGGCACGCCACGCTCCGGGCAGTGCGGAGGGATGGAGGGCAAGCAGCGTGGAAGGATGGAGGGCACACCACGCTCCGGGCAGCGCAGAGGGATGGAGGGCACGCCGCGTGGAGGGATGGAGAGCGCGCCACACTCCGGGCAGCACGGAGGGATGGAGGGCACGCCACGCTCCAGGCAGTGCGGAGGGATGGAGGGCACGCCACGCTCCAGGCAGTGCGGAGGGATGGAGGGCACGCCATGCTCCAGGCAGTGCGGAGGGATGGAGGGCGCGCCATGTTCAGGGCAGCGCGGAGGGATGGAGGGCACGCCACGCTCCAGGCAGTGCGGAGGGATGGAGGGCGCCCCATGTTCTGGGCAGCGCGGAGGGATGGAGGGCGCGCCATGTTCAGGGCAGCGCGGAGGGATGGAGGGCACGCCACGCTCCAGGCAGTGCGGAGGGATGGAGGGCACGCCACGCTCCAGGCAGCGCGGAGGGATGGAGGGCGGGCAGCGCGGTGGGATGGAGGGCACGCCACGCTCCAGGCAGTGCGGAGGGATGGAGGGCACGCCACGCTCCAGGCAGTGCGGAGGGATGGAGGGCACGCCACGCTCCAGGCAGCGCGGAGGGATGGAGGGCGGGCAGCGCGGTGGGATGGAGGGCACGCCACGCTCCAGGCAGTGCGGAGGGATGGAGGGCACGCCACGCTCCAGGCAGTGCGGAGGGATGGAGGGCACGCCACGCTCCAGGCAGTGCGGAGGGATGGAGGGCACGCCACGCTCCAGGCAGCGCGGAGGGATGGAGGGCGTGCCACACTCCAGGCAGCGTGGTGGGTCACCTGCCTTCGGCCCCGCCCCTGCTGGGAGCGTGGAGCTGGCCCCTCCCTACATTGCCCAGGGGCCTGCGGAGGCTGTTGCCCTGTGGTGCCCACGTCTCTTAAATGAGGTCCAAGCCCTGTACGTTTATAATTGACCTCTTGGTTTCATGCCTCATACCGCTGAGTGAACATGTTCAGGGCTCGATGGCACAGCTCCGATTACCAATCACAGGTGGCTGCTCGTTTCTGTGTATTCAGCTATATGTTTATTATTCAAGCGAAAGCCAACCGCGAGGGAGCCAATCATGGCGCAGCATTGCCATGCTTGGAAAATGGGATTCCTGCCACAATGAATAACGCTGGTTTTCAGGCTTCCGGCCCTGGTGGGCATTCTCGGCTTGTTTTTCTTTCCGGGGGGAAGGGACGGACGGTGCACACTCAGAGAGCGGTTCTCCCGGCCTTTTGAAAGACCCGGTGGAGTACTTCTGCCCCAGAAGGGTTGATGGCGAGATGATGGGGTTTTAAAAACGCTGTTTTCCGGTCTGGAGAAAACATGCGTGAAGATTTTGCGTCTCTGTCATTCTGTGCTGGGGCTGGAGTAGCTCAGACGGCATGTTTCAGTCTGAGCGAGGTGAAAACTAACAGGCGGGCCCGAAGCGAACAGGGAGGCTGTTGTACCGTGCCGGGAAGCGCTGAGACCGTCACTTCCTTGGGAGGGCCGTATTTACGCTGGGTTCACATTCGAACCTGGCGGTGTGACGGCAGGAATCACTTGTCCCTTTTCGTCGCTGCAGTCCCCGCATTTGTTTCCAGTGTGCATTTACAGGCCAAAGCAGAAAACAGCTTGCCAGGCAGTTAACCCCTTGGCTCCCGGGGCTCGCTGTGGCTCAGCCTGTCGCAGGGGAAGAGAATGACAACTGGCAGGTTGAAGTATCCCGAGGGGAGCACAGAGCGCCTGCCCCTCCAAACAGAAAAAAGGCCTGATCTGCACACACAGCCGCAGCCGTTCAGTTCAAGGTGTGAGTTTTAAACTGATTTCACTGCATCAGAGCAGCTGTGGGGGAGGCACGTAAATCAGTTTGAACCTGGCCCTGCCCCAGCTGGGGGACATGCGCCCCTCCCCCGGCTGTGCCTGCTGGAGCTGCAGTGGTCACAGAGAGGTGCTTCTCCCCTGGCCCCGAGCTGCTGCGGTGAGAGGGCTGGGGCCGTCCTCTGTCCATGGGGCAGCCTCCGTGCCGACCCCCTCCTCCCCAGCCCCACCCCAGGGCAATGACTGAAATGAAGAAGAACAAACAATGTTGAGTTAAGGGCCTGAGCAAGGGCGGGTGAATCTCCTGGTGCTGCAGTACTTGTCCTTCCGGAGCCATGAGGGCACACTCTCTTGCTGGGGAAACCCGGGCGGGGGTTCTCAGGGTTTATTTCTTCCCAGAAGAAAAACTGCTTCCTCCCACACAGAGATTATATATTTCTGGCAGTTAACGTCCGTCTCTCCCCCCCCGTCCCACACATCTCTCAAACACTATCCCAGTCCATCTGTCGGCATTTAACAGTCCGACCCTGCCCCGGTGCAGGGCACACATGTGACACTCGGAGGCCAAACGTGCTGAATTCCTGGGGGGCTACCTGTAAACCTAAGCAACAAAAAAAAATTTGGTCTAAAATTTATCCTGGACGTGGCTGTTCTGAGGAATTTTCCTTGCTGGGCCCTTTGGTCCCTGTGCCTCGGAGAGACTGGAGCTAACAGGACTGCCTGGGTATTGGTGCCAGGCGAGTCAAAAGACTAGCCCTACATCCCGAGCAGGATCCCTAGCTCCTGGTAGCCGTGGGATGCAAGAGAAGCCCTGGCTTCTCTATGCAGGGTCCTAGGCATGTACCGGCCAGAAGGGTTTTCCTTCTTTTTTTTTTTTTTTTTAAGCTTCCTTTATCGGGCTAAGGATACCATGAGGGGCGAATTGGTCATGCTGGGAGACCCTCTGCATGTGGCCATGCTTCATGTCAGGAGCCATCCTGCCCGCATGGGGCTGGTTGGCTCTGGAGAATACCTTCACCTCGTGGAGACAGGCACAAGATTGCTTCTCCTGCAGAGATCAGCCCGCAGCCCAGGCCAGCAAGCTGCAGGCAGCTGGAGAGACTGGAGCTGGCTGGGGGCATGGTCACACACCCCAGCTAGCAGCCCTCACAGCCTTGGGGCTCTGTGGTGCTGGCCAGCACGGTAGCCAGTCCCCTTTTCTGGCAGGCTCTCTTGAGCGCTAGCTTGGAACCCTGCCTTGCTGCTGCTTGCTGGGGCAATGGAAAATGGTCCTCACTCCCTTTTCCACTGAGCACAGTTGGTAGCAGGGGGAGGATCTACGCATGCTGGGTAGGCAGGTGTTAATAGCGATACAGTACGTGCCCAGAGTTGGCTTGCTGACAGTCCCCGGGAAACCTTTAGTGGAAACATTGTGATCTACGTGAAATAACATCATCGGTTTTCATTTGTTCCTTTGCCAGAAATCTGTCCAGAGCTCTCCCCTGGCAGAATGTCTGTTTAAACAAATAATATAGCAACGTTTATGCTTACAGAGCTTATCACCGACACCCCAAAACTCCTTTTGCAGCTCCGTCCTGGAAGAGTGGTGAATGGGCGTATGTGTAGTACGTCTGGATGTGTGTGTGTGTGTGTGATGTGTGCGTGTAGCATGCAGGATGTACCAATAATATCATGCCCACAGTCCATTATAGGCACAAAGGATAGCATTTATGGTAGATGACTGACTACTTGATTGTCCCCACAAATGAGGCTTCGTCATCAGGCTCTCATTTTCACCCTCAATTGATGGTGGGCAGAAAATTAGAAGGCAAGTTGAGGCCTCTTTAAAAAAATACAGCCCTGCTTGTAATTCCCCCTCCAGAAATCATTTGTATTGCAGATAGAATATATGGAAAAAATATGATTCCTGGCCAAGATCACGTCTGCCAAACTTCATCCTCCCGCAGATTTGGTGTAAAGTTATAACCTATAAAATACACGTTCTTCATTGAATATTTGTCCGGGTGGCTCCCTCTGGAGCTGCACATGCATCTTTTGCCTGCCAGGATCTCTCTGGGCCACCCATGTGCCCTGTGTCACCACCTACTCCCGGAAGAGGGTTTAAAGTAGGCACGGCAACATGTAGATGACTACACAATTAACTGACAAGCCTGGCTTTATCGGTTAATCCTGTTGACTACACACATTCTCCCCACCTTGCTGCCCAGAGGCAGCAAGTGGGGGGAGGCGGGAGCTAACTCCTCACGAGCACTAATAGGAAGGCGGCAGCGCGGTGGGGTAAGGGGGGCAGGTGGGAGCTGATAGGCGCAGGAAGCTGGCTTCTAATCCAGCTCCCTGCATGTGCCGGCTCTGTGGACCTGCCTCTCCGCCTTGCTCCCACAGAGGCAGTGTGGGGAGTCGGGGGGCAGGCAGGAGCTGGAGGGGGAGGGGCGCCGCCTTAAAAGTTAGCTCCCCCCAGCACCAGTTCTGTGGAGCCACCAGCCCCCCCCCCCCCCCCACACACACACTGCTGCCTCTTACCACGCACGGCAACAAGATGGGACGTGGACTGTACCTGACCCAGTTCTTGCTTTCAGTAAAGAAACGCCTTCATTGATTCCTTTTTTTTCCTTTTGAATTTTCCTTGTGTGCCCTCCCTGCCCAAGGAGCGAGAGTTCGAATGGAGGGGAGATTTCCCTGTGCTCTGGGGTGAGGTGCTTTGTGCTGGTGTCAGGCTCCCCACAGTGTTTCCAAGCGGCAGCACCATATGGAGCCTGGGGCTAGCGTGGGAGTCCCCAGCGGACCCCGGCTCCACGCAGCGCTGCTGCTATGTCCTCTGAACGGGGAGGGCGCTCCTGCAGCAGGCATAAACAGCTCCAAGTGGGCAGCACATCCACTCCGCAGGGAGGACCCAAGCGGAGGGAGAAGTCCTTGGCATTGGCAAAGGGCAGCACCAGAATGCACTAAAGAACCTGAGGCTGAGCGCCTCTGGACCAGTTGTGCCGACTCCATGCTGCCACCAGAACCTTTCATGGTGCCAAGAGATGCTTTCAAGCCTCCCTCACTGCTCCTCTCAGCCCTGCAATTGGCCATGTGCCTGGCATAGTCGTCAGAACCGGTCCCACCACCATGGCACTGGCCCCACGCCCTTCTTTCCCCCACCGCTGGGGCACTCCTCTCCTGGATCTAGGAGGAAACCATCCCCACAAGCAGGGTAGCCCAATATGCAGTATCACGTCTTGATGCAGGGCTGGCAAAGTGTGGGCTATCCATGGCCGGGCAGTATCAATATCACTGGCCAGCATGGCCATACGGAGCACCCCCTTTCAGGTGTCAGAGCGGGGCCCCTTCCTATGTCTCAGCAGAAAGGAGGTCTCTGTCATTAGCGAGCGCCTTCCCAAGCACCAGAGGAGCCCACCGAGGAAATAACACAAGCTGCAGGGGAAATGCCCCAGCTGCCCTGCCCATCAAAGGATTGCTCCCATGTCCTGAAACAGGCTGTCCGCGATTTCAGGGCATTTCACTAGCTGCTCTTGAGGCAAGTGGAGACATTGGACATCAAAACAATGGCGAGCCAAGAAAACAACCACACATGATCTGATGTGCTCAGCTTTCTGGGTGCCCATAAGAATTGTCTTTGGTCAGGGAGGGCAACCTAGACCTGATGAAAGGTCTGTGGCATGCTCTGGCCTCACTCCTCCGGGCTCAAGGCAGGTTGAGTGGTATCAGGTCCCACTCAGAGGCTTCACACTTTTCTCCACCAACCCAGTGCCAGAGTTGCTCATTAACTTTTCCAGTCGCAGAGAAAATCTGACCAGCAGGGATCCCAATAAGGCAAACTTCTCTGCATCCATCTTATTGATCATTATGAGCTCTTGAGCGCTGCTTATGAAATGCAGCCTTTTGATGCGGCAGAGGGCTGTGGACTGCCCTGTCCCCAGGACTGCAGGAAGGAACTGGGGATGCTTTCAAAAGGCTTAAATTGCAGCCAAAACACTGTTGAGTGGCAGTGGATGAATCCGATACAGCTGGCCGCTCAATGGCCGTGACAGTCACCTTGTGATCCTCAGGCACACGGGATACTGGAGTGAGTGCCAGCCACAACTGAGAATCGCCCTCCAAGGGAACGGACCTATTTAGTGCAAGAGCAGAGGCAGCACTGCTTTCCCTCGGTGATTCCAGTGGAGCGCTGGTCCCTGGGCATCCCCGCTCCGGACCACAAGCCTGTCTGGCCAGGGCCGGCCAGCTCAGTCCAGAATGCCATCCTTTTGTCTCCACCCAGATCGCTGCTTAGAAAGCAACTGCCGCAGCACTGGCAATGCCGCTCGTTTGCCTCTGTCCTGCACCAGCCTCCCTTCCTGAAGCAGCAGGGTTGCTGAGCTAGCCCGAGCTGCCCCACCGCTGCGGAGCTGGCATTGGAGATTGCCTTGCCCCTTTCCACAAGGGCTGGTTGGACGTTATGGGCTGACACATGGGAACTGGACATTGTCACCACAGCTCCACCAGTCAGTTTACTTTCCTACCCCCTATCCACACCCCCCCCATGCTTCACCCCTCCGAAGGGACCCTTCCCATGAGCGGGTTCACATTGCCAACTGCAAGAGGTCACTGCTGGATCTGATCCCCCGCTCAGCATTTCTCCAGGGGAGGCAGGAGCCCCAGAGCTTTGCAAGTTGCCCTCCTCCTACAATGGAATCAAGGTCTTTTATATGCTGCCTTGCTGTTCCCACCGATGCCCAAAGCCATCACCAAGCAACACGAGACCACGCCCCCAATGGCCAGGATAGTTCTGCCTGTCAGACCTCAGTGCAGATTTCTGCAGTCTTGCCAAGCAGATTCACAGACTGCCCCCTTCTGTGGTCACGAGATGGAGGCCAAATACTCCGCCAAAACCCCAAATTGCTTCCACCGGGTGTTGGCTGGCTAAGCACCATGGAGACTGAGTCTCTTCTCACATTCAGCTTAGCTCAGAGCAGGAAATTGTTTGCAAGGAAAATCTATTCTACCAAGTGAAAAAGGTTCTCAGTATGTGTGACCTGAACCCAGGACAAGGTCCCCTTACCAACAATTCTGGGAATCCTCAATACTTGCTGCAATGAAAACACTCTCTGGATTCTCTTTTGGCCATTTGATAACACAATCAGCAAACCATCTACTAATCATCACTCTTGATTTTCTCTCAGCAATGGGATCCATTTTCCTTCAGGGCTTTAGAATACTTACCTCGTAATCAAGAACTCTGTTCCAGCATAGGACCTCAGTGCCATCCTGCCTAGACTATGAGCGCCTCACAGGGAGCTCTGTCCATCATCTTGACCTCAGCAACCAGGGCTCCTGTTTTATCTCTGCAACTGGAAGGGGCAGTGAGCTACCAATGCTCCCGGGAGATCCTCCACGTGCCTCGTTTCACAGGGAGAAAGGGGCCCTGAGACCTCAAGCCAAGTCCCTCCCCCAGGTGATTTCAGAATTCCGTTTTACTCGAGCATCCCAGCTGTGTTCTCTCCAAAGACACATCTGTGCAAGGGGAGAAGCTTCACAACCTGGGCCTGTCTAGAGCCCTCTGATATCCTGGGGACAGGTCAAAATCTTTGACAGTGCCAGGGCCTGGCTGTGGCTATAGCTAGCCAGTCCAAAAGCCCAGCCAGGTCACCCCAAAGATTTTTCAAACGGGAACAGACTGTATATCACTGCCAGATGGCTGACACACCTCTCCCACTGCCTCTCGAAGCTCAGAGGGCATCCTTCAGTGCTTCCATAACCTCGTGTCAGACAGCTGCCATGCAGCCCAGGGGAGCAGCCACTGGACACAGCTGCCAGTGCGGATGCTACGTTGGGAACAGCTGTGCCCCAATCAGTGTTTGACTCAAGCAGCCGATACTTGCAGTCCTGCCCACCATGCTGAAGAGAAGACCGCTGGCACCAGCAGCAGGCTCTCCACGGACACATGCTCAAAGAAGAAAGTAAGGGTTCTCGCACTGGAGCACTCGTTCTCTGAGATGATGTAGTCAACGTGGCTCTCGTGGCCGGCCCTCCAGCCCCACTGCCAATGCTGGTTTTGAATTGCAAGGCAGCTGAAGGGGAGATGGTACTACTTTGCCTGTATGCCCTCTCCTTGGAGCACAAAGAGGCTCGGAGCACTTGCATGGCCCTGATGGACACTACAAGACAGAAGATTTGGGGCTTGCCTGCTGGGGCACATCTACACCATGCTGCCTACAACATCTCTGAGAGCCACAGTTACTGTAAGGAAAACAACGGTTCTCTTACAGCTGAAATCCTCACCTAACCCGATTATAGACTGTTAGGGTTGCAGAGTCAAGCACTCGGAAATTTAGTTTTCCTTAATTTGCTCCTCATGTGTGATGCCTTCTGTTTCTGTCTTTAGTATGACATCACAGGCGCTCTTTTCCATGGGACCTTGCCTCATTCAGTGCACAGGATGGATGGTGCTTGCTGACCAAGCCACTGTTCAGTACTGAGTTTTATCCTGTCTTCAGTGTGTGGCCTGAGGCCTTATTAACTGCACCATGTTCAAACACCATTCAGAGGACTGAATTATTCATTTTCTCGTGGGCTTTTCCATGGTACTCATCGTTAGAGTACCTGAGTGCTTCCCATCCATGAATGTATTTCGACAGCACCCAGAGAGAGTGCTGTCCATTTTACAGAACAACATAAGAACAGCCATACTGAATCAGACCAGTGGTCTCTCTAGCCCGGCATCCTGTTTTCTGATAGATGCTTCAAAAGGCATGGACGGCACAAGGCAGTAATCCCAGTGATCCATCCCTTCTTGTCCGGTCCCAGCATTGGCTTGAATGGGAACTGAAGGCACAGAGATCAAGCTGTAAAAGATCTGCTAACTTTGGGTGCTCAGTTTTTGAGAGGACTTAGCACTGTAGAGCACTTTATATGGTCAAAGCACAGCTCCCGTCAACCTCAATTGTAGCAGAGCACTCACAGCTACAGGGTCTCAAATTGGGCACTGATAAAATCATAGACACGTCGGGCTGGGAGGGTCCTTGAGAAGTCAAGTGCTGCGGCAGGACCAAGTAAATCTGGGACATCCCAGGCAGGTGTTTGTCCAACACCTCCACTGATGGAGATTCCACAGCCTCCCAGGGAAGGCTGCTCCAGAGTGTAACGAACCTGACGGAAAGTTTTCCTGATGTCTAACCTAAATCTCCCTTACTGCAGATTAAGCCCATGACTCCTTGTCCTACCTTCAGTGGACATGGAGAACAGTGGATCCTCTCTCTCTCTGTACCCATCTGGAACATACTTGAAAACTCCTATCAGGTCTCTCAGTCTGCGTCTCTCAAAACAAAGCATACCAGGGTTTTTTAACCTTTCCTCATAGGGCCCGTTTTCTGAACCTTTTAACAAGTACTCCTGTTGCTCTTCCATGGACCCGCTCCAATTTGTCCACATCTTTCCTAAAGGGCGGTGCCCAGAACAACACTAGTCCAGCTGGGGCCTCACCAGCGCTGTGTAGAATGGGGCGGTGACCTCCCGTAGCTCACAGTGCTGATAATCCACTCCAGAATATTGCCCCTTTTCAGTATTGACTCCTGTTCAGTTTGATCCACTTGAACCCTCGGGTCGTTTTCAGCAGCACTACCCGCAGCCCACTGTCCCTCCTTTTATGGCTGTGCATTTGAGTTCTCTTTCCTAAGTGAAGTACAGCCACTCCCCAACTTACGAACACACCAACTTACGACCAACCTCCCATTAACCCCATTATAATATTTTCGAGTTGAGAACCACGTACGTCAAGTCCTTCGAATAGCGCAGGCAGCACGTTTAAGGGTATTTCCGACTTACGACCAAATTGAGTTACGACCAGGTGTTCAGAACGTAACCTGTTCATAAGTCGGGGACTGTCTGCACTTTGCACCTGCCTTTACTATATTCCATTTTGTCGATTTCAGACCAATTCTCCAATTTGTCCGGGGCATATTGAATTCTAAGCCTGTCCTCCAACGTGTTTGCAACCCCCACAAACTGGTCTCAATCGAGGAATGTGCAGGAAAGTGGCTGTCAGTGAAAACTGTGATTTAAGTGACATGCCTGGTGTCTCAGAGGGAACTCTCTGGCAGAACTGGGGAATAAAATACAGTTCTGCAGGGCAGCATTCATCTGCCTTAGCCATGAGACCGGCCTCTGTCTTCTTGCAGCCCTCAACACGTTTTCCAACTTCAGCAACACATAAGGCCGGGGTCCTACAGACAGCAGTCTCCCTTGCTACGCCACTCTGATTGCAGGCCAGGCCACTGAATTATGTCAGAGTCCTGTTAAGGGTGGGGGAGGTAATGTGAAAAACTAAGTTCCCAGCCTCTCTTCCTGCAGGCTTCTAGTCTTAGTCTCAGTCTTCTTGCTCATCAAGTTCCAGTCTGTCTGCTGATTGTCCCAGTGCACACTGTCCCTGCCCTTCCTTCCTTCCGTCCTCCTGCAGGAGAAGCACTGAGAACACGAGAGGGAGTTGCCTTCCTTTCTGCTGTGGTCCCCAGCACCACCATGGTCTCTGTCAGCTTGGAAGAGCAATTGCAGGGAAAGTTATGCCTCCCCCTGGGCCGGAGCATGCTCAGTCAGTTTGGGAGAGCACAGGCTATTCATCATGGAGGCATTGTGAGTGGATGGAGCATGTCCTGTGCAGGTAGCTGCTTGGTAGATTTTAGCTGCAAAACAAAGACTCTTCGGAGCATGTGTGAACGGGGTCTTTTTGTTTGTACTTTTATAACTTGGCCAAATGTGGGTGTTCTTTTCATGGGGAGGGCAAATGGCACCTCCCTGGCACAGAGGTGAGCTTGTGCCACATTTCTAGTCTCTACGCCGGAGCATGGAGATGTGCTCCAGCTTCTCGTGGGAGCATTGTTTGTCTCTCTCTCTCTCTCTCACACACACACACGCACACGCGCACACACACACACACACAGAGCCGGAAACAGCTTCTATGGTGAAAATTTGGCCAAGTTTATAAAGAAGTGAGAGCAAGGTCTTCTAACGGGAAGTGTTAACTATGGGTAGAGCTCTACAAATCTGCAGGTATCTGCTCTATATCCACGGGCATCCGCAGCCACGGATCTAGCTTGCAAATTTTGTATCCACGTAGGGCCACTTGCCTGTAATAAATATACGTGACAGTTGAAAGTCTCAGAGGGGTAGCCATGTTAGTCTGTAACTTTAAAAACAACTTTTTAAAAAACGAATACTCCTGTGGCATCTTAAAGACAAACAAAAATACATATATAGGATCATGAGCTTTCGTGAGCAAGACCCACTTCCTCAGACAGGGTGATCTCAAGATCGTCTCATCAGAAGGAAGTGGGTTTTACCCACAAAAGCTCATGACAAGAGAAGGCCTAAGTTTTGAGATCGCAGATACCCAGTTACATTTGGCCATGTGCAATTACCTCACTTGTGCGTGTGACTCTTGCACAGTGTGGCTACGTCTAGACTGCATCCCTCTGTCGACAGAGGGATGCAAATCAAGCACGTCGAAATTGCTAATGAAGCAGGGATTTAAATATCCCATGCTTCATTTGCATAAACATGGCTGCCGCTTTTTTCGAAATGGAGCTTTTTAAAAAAAAACGGCAGTCTAGAGGCGGATCTGTCGAAAATAAACCCTTTTTCGACAAGTCCTGTATCCCTCAAAAAATGAGGTTTACAGGATCTGTCGAAAAAGGGTTTATTTTCGACAGATCTGCATCTAGACTGCTTCCCCCCCCCCCCCCGAAAAAGCTCCGTTTCAAAAAAAAGCGGTGGCCATGTTTATGCTAATGAAGCGCGGGATATTTAAATCCCTGCTTCATTAGCAATTTCGATGTGCCTAATCTACATCTCTCTGTCAACAGAGAGGTGTAGTCTAGACACAGCCTGTATGTGCACAGTTGTGGTAGCTGCATTTGCAAATGCAGATGGACCTTTGGCTTCAGTTTCCTGAAAACCAGACACTTAAGCATGAGTATACAAGAAACATGCCTGGTTACCACCAAATGCATTTCTTACATATTGAAGCACATCTGGTCCCATGATGCCCTTCCTTCTCAAGGTCTGGGATCATCTTTTACGTACCTGTGCACAGATTTGCGCTTTGACCCTAGCTGGCTTGAATTGCTCAGTGCAGCGTAACCTACTGCTTTGCTTTACAGACACGGGACAGTTTTGTTTGTGAGAGGTCCTAACAAGACAAATTAGAAGGAAGTGAAGGGCAAATCTAGTGGAGAGCGATAGTGTGATTCTTTTGGAAGGTCTGACTGGGGAACAGTAGGCCCGAGAGCCTCAATTCCCCCGATGCAGTTAACTTGTCACTCACCACCTTACTGTCTCTCTCGCTCCCTGTTGAGCCCTTTGCCCGCAGAGGGTGCTGATTTAGAGCTCAGGGAAAAGGATCTTTTCTTCTCCGGTTTTCCTCAGGACTGTGGACCTAACAGGCAGGGCTACCAGTCGTGAACTGTTCCCAGCTCTCCTCCTTGAGGGCTAATCTCCTTTGCAACAAACCGTGTCATGAAAGTCCAGCCCAATCTGCTGGCTCGCTTTTAATGGGGCTAACTGCTGCCTTTTGCACTGCCAGGATAAATAGGAATGAACCCTTCCCCCGCGGAAAAAAGAGAGGACAGCAGAGACGACATGCGCCTTTTAAAACTGGCGCGAGGGGGAGATTTGTATGAAGGCTCCCGCTTGAATGGCCATGTGGTAGGCTGTCCACAGAGGCCCCTTGCAAGTTTACGTTGAGGTGCTGCAGACTAAACCAGTGCGTTTTTCCCTTTTCCCCTGTAAATGCCTTTTTATCATTCAGACTGTCACCTGTGTTTCCTGGCAAGAGCGGCTGGCTGGGGGAGGTCTGGCAGAGCTAAACTCCTGGCTTGGTGGTCTTTGTGCGGCCTTGAAAACAGAACCTGCTCTGTGAATACCTGCAAATTAACATTTGTCAGCCGTGTGGCTGGAATGTTTTCTTCTTCGCTTTCAGGAGGGGGTTGATAATGAATACTTTCCTTGTGATTAGCAGGGGTAAATAAACAAACAGCTCCTGCAGGAAGCGTACTGTATGGAGACAGAGCAAACAGCTCCTCAAATAAGAAAAGAACCTCAACTATCCAACCTACTTTGTGCACTTAAAGAATTAAACTCACATTTCATGTTCTATCTTCTCCGTTTTCCTTTCACATCAGACGTTGTCCTGGACCAGGCATGGCAAGACTCCAAACTTGCCAGAGCATCATCTCTCCCTGATATCTATTCAGCTTGTTGAGGCAGAATTCCTTGCTTGAAACTTAAATGTTCAAACTAGATCTGAGCAAATAATTCTCAACAAATTATGTATCTGATGAATGCAGCTTGTCTTTTTGTGGGGAATGTCCATACCCAGACCTCGGTTTCTGTGAGTTTGCTTCTTTGATGAAGTCAGTTTAATTCCGTGGATTGATCAGAAGTGCCTTTTGGTGGGAGAGTTCAATATACCGTATTTGAAATTGGAGCTGTGCTGGTTGGTTATGATTGGTCCAAAGTCACATGATGTTGTTTCCGTTCCCTCACTGGCTGAGCTTGCAGGCCCTTCTGTGACAAATGCTTAAAAGTAAAAATGTTACTCTTTGATTTCTGTAAATACTTGCACAGATGGCAATGGTTTTCAAGATGTGGTCCATGACCGTCGCTCAAGTGGGCTGCAGGCTTGGGGTTCGATCCTCCCCCTATGCAGTGGGGAGCCTATGCTAGAACTCCAGCCCCACAGGCCCCCCTGTGAGGTTGGAGTGCCAGCACCAGCTTTCCGCTGTGGTGGGGGGAGGGAGAGCCTTACAGTCCAGATCCGGCTTGTGAGGGAAGGAAGCAGCCCAGCATGCTGCTGCTCCCCCTGGCTAGGGGAATGGCCGTGCAGGAAGCCGCTCACCTGGAGACTTTCCCCACTGCTCCCATTGGCTGGAATCATGCCCAGTGGGAGCAGCGGGGGGGTGCAATGCCTGGGAGACAGGTAAACGCTTTCCCCTTCGTGCCCAGACCCCACACCATAGTTCCCTCTAGGACACGAGCCTGCACAGGTGCAAGGAAAGAATTTGAATCCCGCCCACCTCCTTAGCAGAGACGCGCAGCAGCACTCACTTTCGTACTGATGGAGGGGAAGCTGGCGGTGGGAGAGTGGGGGCCAAGGCTGCGGGCTGGCTGCCCAGCTGCTCGTGAGACAGGCCACGTGGTGGCTGCCCCGGGTGCCAGGGCTGAGGTGTAGCTGTCGTAGTAGCAAGATGTTCTTGTCACTCAACCTGGAGCTGGTCCCTCTTCTGCAGGCGAGGAAACTCCCCAGGTGGGTCTGTCTGTGTCTGGGCAGCGCAGGAAAGGCGACGTCTTCTGCTCAACTGGGGGCCTGGACAGAGGATCCCCGTCGGATGCTTTTCTGCGCCTATGGTTGGGGGCCCTGCCAAACGCCTTCCCTCCGCTTCTGTGGCTACCCAGGGACCTCACAAAGATCAAACAGGACAGGCTGAGGATCATCCTCATCATGCCGGCGTGGCTGGGCCAGCGCTGCTCCAGCGCTCTGTTGTCCCTGTCAGTGGCTGCCACTCAGATCACCCGTCGTCCCAGAACCACGGCCGTCCCTCGCACCCCAGCCTGGCGGCGCTACATCTGATGGCCTGGCGACTGCAGGGCTGAGCGTGCAGGAGCAGCAGGGCTTGGCTGAGGTTCAGCATGTCCTGCTGGGAAGTAGGATGCCCTCCACCAGGGCAACTTCTTTGGCAAAGTGGAAACGATTCACCTGCTGGACGGCGGACAAAGGTGTCTGTCCTGAGCAGGCTAATTCTCGCTACCTCCTGCATCTCAAGCTTCAGAGCTCGTCCCTCTCATCAATCCAGGGTCTTTAAGCAGCCGTTCAAGAGCAGGTCGGTGTTTGCTCGGGATGTCATGGCCAGATTCCTGAAGAGAATGTTGTGTCTCCACCCGCCTGTCAGGGACCCTGTCCTGCTGTGGGACTGAAAATTGGTGCTGTCCTGGGTCGCACTTCTGCGCCTCTGGCTTCGTGCTCTGTCTGCCTGCTTTCCTGAAAGGTTGCATTCCTGTGTGCAGTGACATCGATCTGCTGAGTGGCCAAGTTTCAGGTGCTCACCTTGGAACTGCCATGCATGGTCTTCTGTGAGGACAAAGTCCAGCTCAGACCGCACCCGGCATTTCTCCCTGAGGTTGTGTCTCAGCTTCATTTGAGTAAGGACATTGACTTACTGGCTTCTTCCCAAAGCCACATACATCAGAGGAGGAATGTAGGCTGCATACCTTGGATGTCCCGGAGGGCTCCGGCCTTCAACATTGATAGGATCGGGTTGTTCCGCAAGTCAACGTAGTTATTCGTCGCTGTGGCCAGCAGGATGCAAGGTTGCCCTGTATCCATTCAAAGAATTTCTTCCTGGATCATGGCCTGCATTCGCTTCTGCTGTGACCTAGCGACGGTGCCACCTCCAGCGATCGTCAGCGCCTGTTCTACCAGGGCGCAGGCCTTCCCAGCAGCCACCTGGTCGCCTCTCCATACCTTTACATCCAACTATGTGCTGACCCAGCAGGCCTGGGCTGTTGCTGGTTTTGGCAGGGAGATACTGCGAGCCATGAGGCTATGAACTCCAAGCCTGCCTCCATGGATACTGCTTGTTAAATCCCCTAAAATGGAACCAACCTGAGCAAGCACTTGAAGAAGAAAAACTACTTACCTGTCTTTCGTAACTGTTCTGCAAGCTGTTACTTGTGTCCACTCCATTGCCCACCCTCCGACCCCGCAGCTGGAGTTGCTGGTAAGAAGGACCAGAGAGGACGCAGGTCCAACAGCGCCTGATATACGAGTTAGGGAAGGTAGGTAGCCATTTGGTAATTGAAAATCTGGGATAGGTACGGCAGCAGGCAAGCAAGTGGACTTGTCTTTCAATATAAAGTCTCTCAAAGTTTCCAAGCCTCGTTTGTGGATTTTTAGCTCCCATACTACAAAAGATGCTAACGCATGTCCTAATTAACATGAAATTAAAAAAAAAAAGATTTACTGCCTTTGCATCAAAAATGTTGGTAGTGAAACAGAGACAAAACCGAAAGCAGCAGTCATGTTTGTTCAGCGCCCTGATTAATGCTGTGGGTTATTAGGTGAGGCACAAGGAACTGACAAAGAGTTTATTGGCCCACCTGGTGTCTTTGGAGTTGTTCTTTTGTGGGTTTAAATTAATCTGGGGTTAGAAGAAAATGAAGATGGGAGAGGGGTTGTTGAGAGATATGGAACAAAATGTCTTCCAGCAGACTGAAGCACCAAAAAATCTCCCCAATTGGGTTTAATTTGTTGTGCTACCTTTTTTCTTTTGCACATAGCCACATCTGCCAGCCCCGCATTCTTAGCGTTTCTCAGAAATGCCAGCATGTTTTGCCCTGACTCTGTAAGGAGACGGGGGAGGGGGCTTGTAATTGCTTCTTCCATTGTGCTTGTTAAAACCACATTGTGGGAAATGGACCCAAACACTGTCTTTTAAGTAGTGTTGAGTCTGAGGCAGGTGGTATTAACTCAGGGCTGCATTAACTCTTTTCAGATCTCTTTCCTATTTCCTTGAGGAAACATGCCTGGCGTGTATATATGGCCAGGGCTGTTTGCCTGCCTCCTGCATTGACATTTTAATTTGGTCCATGATATAAATATCATTTCCCTAATCCTCCTTGCCCTGGCCGGGTTTTGTCGTCATCTTCAAAGTGAGTTGACTTTTTTCTTTAAGGGAGAGTGGTGGTGGGAAGATGGGAATGGTGGCGGCTGCTCTGGTTTAGAAAATTCAAAGCTGGAGGAAAATCTCAGAGTAACTGTTGTTTCTTTCTTTGTATTCACATGGAAATTTTTAATCTCCATCAAAGGATCAGGGGAAAATAACATTGAGCTTCAACAAGAGAGCTCCCAGCTTACATGGAATTTTTAAACGTTATTTGGCTTTATCCCTTAAACGATGAGAACCATGAACTACGTTACCTACAAGCTTCATAATTAACTTTTCTCTTTCTTCCTCCACCTCTCTTTTTCCCCTCCTTCTCTTTTTCTTAGATCTTGATTATCTTTTGTGAACATGCAAAGCTCGTTTTGAGCGTTGCTGTTATATTCTGTAGGATCTGTTTAGTTGTGTGTGTGTATACATTCCTAACGTGCACCAAAATTTTCTTTGGAAATACTGTGCTATATTCCACTTTGGCTTTTGGCCTGCAATATCTCCAGCAAAGTCAATGGAATCACTCTGGTAACGAGATCTGAATCTGGCCCACCGTGTTACACAGCGCTCCAAAGCCTAGAGTTATACTGCCAAGAAAGAAAGGGACACCGCTAGATAAGGGAAACGCAAACAAGTTGGTGCTTTGTGGTTTTGAAACATAAGCACTGTTAGACCCTATGGAAGCAGCTTGTTCTAAGGGACAGCCTCCTGTAACTCACCTGTGGAGAAGGATGGCAGAGTTCACAGGTGGATCCTGGCAACAATAGTAGATTTCACGCTTCCCCAATAGATTAATAAAGGGGGGGCTGTATTAACACGCAAATTCTCATTCATACAATGTTATGGTGTTTAATGTTAAACAGGGAAAGTAAAAATGAACGACAGCCAGCAAATGGGCCTGACACTTTTGTTACAGACTTCTCCAGCGAGTGAAAAATAGCCCAGGGAAATAAAGGCTGCTGCGCTTCCATCCATGTTGTGGGACAAGCCGAGGGCACCATCCAGGCATCTAGATGTAATGCCTTTTTAGGGGGAGGAGGACGGAAGGATGCATCAAATGATGTGTTTAAACAGGCAGTGTGGTTTGTGGGTTTTTTGTTAAATGATGCTAAGGAGTATTGTGACATAGGAAATCAAGGTTCCAACCAGTTTGGATGAATAAAAATCACATCACACGTTTTATAGCAATAGGGCTACCAGGACTAAATTCCAATTTAGCTGCTCATGTTCTGCCTCCATACGTTCACCTTCTGTTTCAAGTGGCTCCGTGGTTTTCCACGTCTTGTTATGTCATGTTTCTGCAAGCTGTAATAGCTGCTGTGTTCCATCTCAGAGGTGGCTGCATTTGGTGGTTTGCAATGATCAGTTTGTGAGTCTGTGCGCATTCATTGTGTCTATCTGTGTGTGTATAAATGTATGTTATGTACATGTGTGTGAGAGAGAGAGAGAATATACAGATGCAAAGCACAATCTGGGAACTCAAACAACCTTAACTCTGCTCTGTCATGGACTCCTCCAACTTTTTATACAGTTAAAAATCATGGAGATGTTGTGCAAAGGCTGCATTTGAGTAATATTTTGGGGGAATTAATGGCATTTTTTTCTCTTACTGTTGTTCATAAATGAAAGTTTCTGCTCTTGCAGAAACCTAAACTCTGCCCTATAGTGACACCATGCAAAAATCATACGTTTATGATGAAGGCAGTCTAGCGTGCGGGACCTTGATTACATTCAACTGATTTGTAAAGGCACACTGGATTCTCTCCCCCTGTCCTGTAGTGTCACCAGAGGGCAGAGTTAAGGTTGTTTGGATGCTCTAACTATGCTGCTCCGTACCTTAATGTGTTTGGATTTTTAAAGTTTAACTTTACTTGTTCATTTCTTAGGTTTAGAATGCCTTGGATTTGGGATGATTACAACATTCTGGTATTATAGTTTACCTACATTTCTGGTATCACTTTCAACTTTAATTCCATTTTAATGTAGTTTTTGAGTGGAGATTTTTTTAAAAGATTTTGTGCACAAACCATTCCAAATTCCTGCCTCTTGCACCTTCTTATGTTCCCCTGTCCACACCAATTTCCTTTTCCTGTGCAACCCAACTTCCTTTCTCTCTTCTCTACATCACCCTACAAATACACATGAATATACCTGGTTTCTTCCTGCCTCCTCGCCTGCTGATCAAATAGCTTTCGAAGGTATTTGGGATTCATGGTCATTTTTTGGCTGTTGTTTTTCATAATTGAAATTTTGAGTCATTATGAACTGGAACCTTTTCAAACGTGCCACCGTCTCCCATTGTTCGCAGTGGCACTGGACATGCATAAGTATTCAAATATTTTGTTCTCTCTTGCTCTGTATTTCATAGCGTGGGAGCAGTTCTAGCATTTGGGCAGCTGTATTGAAAGCCTACTTTGCTGAGATGAAAGCAGACAGATATGAACCTTTAAAAATAAAAAGATAGGGAATAGCACATGAAAACGCCTTGTTGCTTTAATTACAACTGATGAAAGTCCATTTGTTTTAACAGATGTTTCTTAAAAGCAGATACATATCCTTACCCCCATATTTTTCTGTTCGGGTGTCAACCTAGTCATCCAGGTCGGGCTCTTGACAGGCTTTTGGCTTTCACTTGGCTTTACCCCTCCCTTCTTCTCTCTGGAAATAGTAGAGGTTTCCTTAGGTCATTTGCTTGTGTGTTTCACCCTTCCTTGATGCTTAGTCAGGGAGGTACTAATTCAGACACCGTGGTGATAGAACAGGAAAGATTCCTTTTCCCAGATTTAACAAGCTTATCCTTTCTTCCCTGACTCTTTACCTACACCCTTGTAGCTGCTGTTCAGGATTTTATTACTATAAGCAGGGGCGGCCCTAGACTAGCTGCCAGCAACTGGCGCCCTAGGCGAACCATGCAATCAGTGCCCCCACCTCCAAACCCCTCAACGATATTGCGCCGCCATTTGGCGCCCCATTTAACTTGGCGCCCTAGGCAACAGCCTAGTTCGCGTATATGGACGTGCTGCCCCTGACTATAAGACTATTTTTTATAGCACTAGGCCAGAAATCTTTCTTTGATTTTCCTGAATTTACATGCAGGCTAGTTGGCCTCTTCCCAAATTCTTGTTAATTTTTTTCCTGAGTAAGGTTTTTCAGACCTAATCCTTCTCTCTTTCTAATTTCTTGCCTTCATTCTTGCTCCTGCCAGATGTTTGTTTGCCACTTTACAGACTCTCAAAAAAAAGTTCTTACATGGCTACTTTGAGTAGCCACATTTGCAAAACAGATCAAGAGAAAGCCCCAAGTCTGGATTACCAAATGCCTCGCTGCTAATATTCGAAGACCTTCCAAAAGCAAATTCCCTTTAACAGTTCCATGAAATCCTGCATAAACAACAAGCAAACGTAAACATCCACATTTGTTCCTTTGTGTGTGGGGGGGAGAGAGAGAGAGTCTGTATGTGGCCGAAGTTGGGCCCACCTTGTTAGTGAGGAATATGGATAGCATTTCAGAGAATTTTGGGAAGGCAGAAAACGTACGGCCAGGAAAGAGTAAAACATCCAAAGGAGGGCAAAACGTTGCCTTTCCCCATTTCCACCTCTTTCATTTCCTACTCGGTTGTGGTGTTCTCTGCTTCAGACTGTTCAAGACTGTGCCAAATGCTCAGATATTTTATAGGTAATGGATCCCATAAATGCCCTGGCCAGCCTCTGAGGGAAAAACACCAGTGTCGGTTTTGGACAAAGTATAAAACCCCAAGCAGGAAATCGTTGCTGAATGGCACAGCTGCAGGCAAACATTTTAAGCTAGTAAACTGCCCATCTGCATACCCACACGTATGTCAGAATGCAGGGCTGGGAGACCAGGGCACAGAGAGTCTGTAAATGGTTAGTGGTGTAGGATTTTGCGATTAAAGAATGAAGAGTTTTGCTTCATTAGTTCCTGAAATCTGGCTACCTCAAGATGCCATGTAATTACGTTGCTTTGGAGACGAGGGACAGCTTGCCGGATAGAACACACGGGTGCTCTCGCAGGACAAAAGTGAGAAAGATCAAAGGCTTCAAGATGGGATGCTTCAGCTGGTGCCCTATGCAAAACCCAAGAAATTACAGGGCAGACTATAGAACACAAACCTCTGTTGTCAGAATGCCAGGAGAGGGCTCCGTGCTGGTCTGTGTGGTAGGTCTGATGATCGAATCTGAACCTGCCCAGGGAAACTAGAGATGGAAAAGTCCTTTTTGGTTCCTAAGTCCATTCCAACATCATGCATCCCCGAGGGCACTGGTGCAGGATTGTTCTGTGTTGCATATTTTTCAGGACTTGCCCTAAGTAGGAGTCTGTTCTGACGTCTAGTGGAGCTCGCTGCTCTGAAAGCATTTTCCTAATATTCAGCCTAAATATTTCCTCCTTTGATTGAATCCATAGTTAGTTCTGCCCTGTGTACCGCCCTCTCTTTCCCTATAACTATTTATTTCTTTTAACCTTTCCTCATGCGTTACGGGAAGTTATGCACTCCCCTTTGTACAGGCCAACTTGGATTAGTTTGCTGAATGGTTTTTCCAGCTTTTAAATAATGAACAAGCCAGCAGCAACATGCATATCGTTAAAGTAACGAAGCAATAACAATAAAACTGGTTTCAGACCCAATGTAAGGAAGTTTATAGGCCACAAGCGACTTCTCCTCACATCATACATCAGTGATGACAAGTGTGTGATTTTCAAACACTTTTTATTGTAAACTCAAATGGGTTTCCAAAGTTAAGAACATAAGAACGGCCAGACTGGGTCAGACCACGGGTCCATCCAGCCCAGCATCCTGTCTGCTGACGGTGGCCAATATCAGGTGCCCAAGAAGGAGGGATCACAAAAAGTAATCCTCACATGATCCCTCCCCTGTCACCCACTTCCAGACAAACAGAGGCTAGGGACACCATGCCTACCCATCCTGGCTAATAGCCATTGATGGACCTAACCTCCACTGATCTATCTAGCTCTTTTCTGAATCCCGTTAAAGTTCTAGCCTTCACTGCATCCTTTGGCAAGGAGTTCCACAGGTTGACTGTGCGCTGAGTGAAGAAAAAGTTTCTTTTGTTTGTTTAAACCTCCTGCCTATTCATTTCATTTGGTGACCCCTAGTTCTTATATTGTGGGAATAAGTTGACTCTCCAGTAAAGTGCTGCCTTCCCAGCTCACGCGCACTAGACCCGTCATTGGCCTTCCTGAGCTGTGGGAAAGAAGCCGGCTTTATTTATCGCTGTGTTAAAACATAGGAGTAGCCCAGTGCAGGGCGCTAGCCTAGGGGTTTGGAGACCTGGCTGTGATCTGCTCTGCCACTTGTTGCCTGCGTCCCTTTGGGCAAGTCACTTCATCCCTCTGCCTCCGTCCCCGCCTATTTAAGGGGGATAACAGCCTCCCGGGGTGTTGAGGGTAAATACAACGAGACTGAGATGCTGCATTTCTTTGATACTGGTCCAGAGAAGTACGTAAGACAGAAAGAGCCAGTGCACAGGAAAGTCAGTGGGAGCCCTTCCATCCATTGACTTCCCTGGCTGTCGGATTGAGGCCTTTAGACACCTCATTCCAGAACTTAAGATGCGTGTTAAGGGTCTGTCGATGTCAGTTGGTTTTCCAGACGCGCAGTGGAACAGGGGGCATCATTATGGCTTGCGAGTCATTTGTACTTAAAGGTGGAGTTTGTCAGCTCTTCTTGAATGTTTCACTGTGCAACAAGCAGGTTTTGTATTGGTTTTTCCCGAGAAGGGGGTTGCAGCAGGTGCTAGATTCTCTCATTTTCCTGGCCCTGTTGTCATTTGCAGCCACGCGCAGTGGGCTCCAAGCATCACCCTCGTGACTCAGCGTCGTTTTACGCTCCCTTTGCAGACCTGAGGGGTTTAAGTTAGAGAAACAGGGAGTTGAGGAGGAAGATTAGAACATTGCCTTGATTCAGGTTGATTCCTTGCTTCAAAGAAGGTTGAGTGAAGTCCCCTCTAGAGCCACTCAATCTGGAGGCTGGCTCGGTGCCAGTTACCCTGGAGCCTGGTAAATCTTCTGTGAGGAAATGAGGTGGATGTCAGCCCTTCGTGTTCCTGGACTTCATTTGTGGGCACTGTTTTCCTGTAGGTCATTAACGTCTCTCCGAAGCGAGCTGATTCCGTATCTAGTTAGGAAGCAGTTCTCCTCCGCGGCGTGCGTCCGACAAGGACGGGACAGCAAAGAGCAGGATCAAAAGAAGGACGAAAAGTCATTAGGTGAGTGCGAGAATCAGCAGGTTGAAGGAAGATCTTGAAGCCTTTATGCTGCCACTGAGCTAGTCGATGGATTCCCATTTGCCTAAATCGGCGGGTCCTTTTCTCTGTTGTGTATTCAGCATGCCTGTTATGGAAACGCCTAAGGCCAGGTAAGAGAGGGACCCACTGCGCTACCACAGGTCTTGCCCTGTAGAGCTTGCCCAGACAAGGGAGGTGCGAGATGCAACACAGAAGCAGGGTGAATCGTGCGCTGGTGTAAATGTCACTTAGTTCCACTCTCATAGGGTGAGGGATTGGGGAGCTACACAAGAGGGAGAAGCTAAATGGAAAGCAAAGAGAAGGCCAGGGGCCCAGGAGAAGAGGTTGAGGGGCAGATGTGACTGAAGCAGAGGGTGGTGGAGTGGGAGAGTGGGCAAAAGTAGCCAATTGGCACAGGCAAAGACAGTCCAGTGAAAGTGATAGAAAATTCTCTGAATGGCCAAAGGGCCCCGGTTTGGCTGCTTCCGTCCCTCCCAGCCAGGGGCTCTGGCTGGCTTGTCTCTGCAGGTTTGTCCCCAAGCCCACATGCCAGTAAAGACTGTAGTAGCCATTTTACTTTGTATGTTTCCGGAGAGGACTGGGCCCAAATGCTGCCCTGTAAGTCCCCTCAGTCCCCTCCAAATGTTGTACTCGGGGTGGGGTGGGAGGCAGTGATTTCTCATTATCACCTTGTCCCCCACCCCTGAACTAAGCGGCTCTCCGTTAACTACTGAGCTGCGTCTAGCTGGCTCCTCCCAGGTGAGCCGAGGCACCAGTGCAGGCAGCGGGTTGGACAGTTGGACTCCCGGGATTTAGAATAAAGGCAGGAGTTCCATTGACGCCAGTGGGTTTTCCTGCACAGCATTCGTGGGGTCAGGCCCTAAATCCTGCACTTATTGGCTGTCCGCGCGTGCACCAGAAATGTTTTGGTGGTTGCACAGCCAGGTGATTGCCTGCTTAGTTGGTTTTCCTGGGCGAGAGGAAGTGAAGGCAAACGCTCCCGGCCATCAGTCAGGGTAGCTTGTAGTGGGATGCTCTAGAGTGACCAGTGGCTCTCAACCTTTTTTTAATAAAGTACCCCTTTAAAAAAAATTATAAGTACCCTCAGTACCTATAGTTTTCAGACACATAATTTTTTTCTACCGTTGCCACACATTTGTTTAAACAACTTAATCGTAGCCGGGCAGGCGATGAAATTTTTGGGTGTAGAAAGTACAAAAATCATAAAATGCTGTAAAACTTAACACAAAAATTCAGTTATCTCCAAATTTCAGTTATTGACATACTCTCCCCCCCCCCCAAAACTTCTCACGAGTACCCCTAAGGGTACTTGTACCACTGGTTGAGAAACACTGGCCTAAGGAGCTCTCCTAATCCATCATTGCAAAGGCCAACATACTATGGCTGGCTAATGACATTTTAAGCAACAGCAAAAACGATTCCGTGTTTTGTTTGCTTGCTCTTTCAAAGCCCTCTAGCCCCAGGAGTCCTCGTGTGCTTTTTGGACATCCCCCTTTTTCAGGTATCTGAGAGCCAAGCTTCTTTGGACGTCACAGGGGCGTTTCTAAGATGCAGGCTTCCCCCCTCCTCCCTCCCGGGACAGGAGTATGCATTAGGGGGTTTATACTGATCTCCCTTCCGATGCTGTAAATCAGGAGTAACTCTCTTATAATCAGTCACTCAACTAGGTTCTGGCTCTGTGGATTTCCTCCTGCACCGCAGTGCAAATCAATGTGCTTGTGAAAATATGAGTAGGGTGCTGGGATGAGACTTGAGCTTGGGTTCTGTTCCGGCTGAGCCACAGACTGCCTGTGTGACCACAGGCAAGTCACTTAACCTACCTTGGGCCCCAGTTCCTCGTCTGTATTATGGGGATGGTCATGCTTCCCTACCGCACGGGAGAAAACCCTTCATGCTTGTAAAGCTCGTATGCTATGGGGGGTGAGGGCCGGGACGGCTCCCCCTTTCCAGGGATATTTTAAAAACTCTGTGTCTAGAGTCGTTGTGCGGAGTGTGTTGCTACCTCTTTGAAGCCTGCCTCACTGCGCCCGGGTGTGCTCTGCAGACATTTACAGCTTCGTGAAGGGGGATACCTTGCTGGAATTTGCCCCGGATAAATCCTGTTGGAACAATCTCCGAGGGGATATGAATGAAGCGTTCCATGGCGGCAGAGTGCGTTGCTATGTCCACATCATGAAAGAGGGGTTCTGTTACCGCGTGAACACTCTTGGGTTGTACATTGAAGCCAACAGACAGGTAAGAAAAATACAGATTGTCTGTGGGACTTGAGCATCTTCGTCTGACGTTGGTTTGCGCAGGGAGAGTGTCATCGGCTGCCCCCTCCTGGGAGGGAGGGCTGCCCAGGGAGCAGGCACCCAGTGGCTGGCTGTGAGCGCACACACCCCTACCCCCACCCCTGTTTAGCAGCACGGTCAGCTGCAGAGAGAGTGCGACTTGGGGCTTACCCCCCATTGTACCTCTGACTCACTCGGGCAAGTCCTGTGGCCCTTCTGCATCTCACTGCCCACCCCGCCACCTGCAGAGGGAGAGCGCTTTATAAACGAGTAGTAGTGTCGTAGGGGCGCAGATGCAGGCACCCTGGCGAGCAAAGACAATAACGGGTCGTCACAATTCCAGTCCATGTTTACGCTGATAAAAGGCTGTTAAGTCCAGGATCAAAGGGAAGGGCTAGAGAGAGCTTGTGACCTCAGGACACCCACTTTTTGCCACATGCTTCTCACTTCTCAATCCAGGGGGGGTTCTGTCAGGACTTGGGAGGTTGAGGAGCCTGGCAAGGGCTGGAGGGATGCTGTGCAAGGCAGAGGGGAGATGAAGGGGCTGGCCTGAGATTCCTGGCAGCGGCCAGTCCTGTCTCTGTTTGTGGGATCTCCTTGGGACGGATGGGGTGAGTGAATGCTGATCAGAGCGGGGGGCAGGGCAGAACCCCTGGAGATGTGGGCGTAAGTGCTGTGCATGCTGGGCGGGGAGGAGCTGTTTGGGGCCGGTGGTGGAGCACGGAGAGGTGAGAAGGGCAGGCAGGGCTGCTGAGCGAGGGTAGCAATCGAGTTCTGGTGGAGGACAAGGGGGCCAGAGGGGTTAAGGGGGAGCCCCACTTGCTAGCCAGAGGAGCATGGGCGTTTGGCAGCAGCGGCTTGGGTGAAAAGTTGAGTTGAGCTGGTCAGGCTCCATGGGGCTTGGGTTGTTGGGTTTTTTAACCTAAATATTCTGCCTTTTGGTGGGTGCTGGAAACGCGTTTGCTCCTGGGTGGTAAAGGGCCAGCGCCTCGGAGTCACTGGGGCACCTGCAGTGTTGGGGGAGATTTTCCTGCCTTTAACTTTCCCGCATGGGAGGGTTCCTGAGGAAGCTGCAGGGGGGTCAATCGTAGAACAGAACTGAATGAGGAGCCCTGCAAAGGGAGCGCTTGTTCTCAGTCCGGCTGCATTTTGTGCCTCTTCCCAGGGCTGGTAAAAGTTCCCCACCCCTCCCCCCCGGCTTCGCTGAGGACCCTTTGAGTCTCAGTTCCCCTCCTCCAGGAGTTCGGACAGTTCCAATCCCGTCTCTTGAAGGCTGCTGTGGGCAGCTCCAAGCGAGGGGGGGGTCGGACGCAGCCCGGCCTTAGCAGGACAGTGCAGAGCCGGAGTGGAGGAGCAGCGTTCCGATGGATTGCCCTCCTGGGGAGGAGGCGCTGATGTCCAGCTGGGTTTCTGGAGGCCCAGAGCCTTGTGTGGGCAGTGGGTCCAAGGGGGAGTTGCTTTACTAGCAGGAAATAGTTTTCTTCGAAGAGGAGTTAAAAGCAAAACATGAAACTTTCCTTTGACCCAGACACTCCCTCTGACTCCCGCCCCCTCACTAACCTTCCCTTTCACAGCAAAAATGCTGAGTTTGTAGCCTTCTCTAATCTCACTGGTCCCCCCAGCGCTGTGCTCCGCTCGAGCGGTGTCACTCAGGGCTTTGCCCTGGCCACAGCTGAGCAAGCGTTCTTCATGGCTGTACCCCCCTCCTCCTTGCTGCTGATCGAGGCTGCGTCTCCCCCCTCCTCTCCCAGACTCGGAATAGCCTTTGACACCATGGGCCATTCTATGGATGTTAAATATTGACTAATTGAGTAATCAAATAGTTGATGCATTTTGCGTTGACTATTCGATTAGTTGATAGGACACCTCCGCCTTTCAAGCATAGGGCTGTTGAAGCGTAGGCCTGTTGCTAGGGCTGTTGAAGCGTAGGGTGGTTGTTACACTTCAAAGGCGAAAGCACTGCGTGGAGCTGATCCCGAGCTCCATGTGGTGCTGCCGCTTTGAAACACCATGTGCAGCCTGGGGACACCCCAGCTGGCCCAGCCTGCACACAGTTTCAAAGCAGCAGCGCCACATGGAGCCTGGGGTCTGGCCTCAGGCTTCGAGCGGCGCTGCCACTTTGAAGCACCCCTCCTCCCCCCCCTTGCTGCCTCTTTCTTATAGAGGCAGCAAGGGGGGGAAGCGACTAGTCAACAAGCCTGTGGACTATCCAATAAGCATTTGCTTATCGGATAGTAGACTAGTCCTTCGTGTCCCTAGGCCATTCCATGCTACTTCATAGCAGGGATGTTAAATAGCAGTTAATTAATGAATCGAGTAGTCGATGGAATTTCCACCGACTACTCTTAGTCAATAAGGGGGGGGCGCTCACTACCACCGCTGCAGCTCTGCGTTTTAAATGCTGGGCTCTTACCACATTTAAAGTGCAGAGCTGCAGCAGGGTTAGCTCTCAGGGCCAGTGCGAGCCGGGACTGAATAGTCCCAGCTCATGCCGGCTCCAGGACCACTGCGGCTCTGCCTCCCCCCCTCCCTGCACCACAGAGACGGTGCTGGGGGGAACCGGTTTTTAAGCCGGCTCCCCACAGCACCGACTCTCCCTGCCTCCCCCCCCTTGCTGTATCAGAGGCAGCAGGAGCAGGGGGAAGCGAGTACTCGAGTAGTGACTCGACTAGTCACTTACATCCCTACTTCATAGCTGTGGGTTTCATTCTTGGATCCCTCCTGACATGGCCGTACCGCTGTGTCTCGAGCGAGGACAGCATCCCTGCACAGAGGCCTAACCATTGGGATACCGCTGGCCTGGCTGGGCTGGCTCGGGGAGCTGTTGTGGCTGCATCCTGCGTGGCAGGATCTCATGTCTCATTCTTTAAAGAGCTCCAGCTCTCGCCGGGTGGGGACTGAGACAACCTGCAAGATGTGCAGAGTGACAGATGCAGCAGTGTCTGCTGGGGCTTGCTGGGAGCCTGAAACGGTTGCTCTCTGAGAGGGTGAACTTAGCCACTCGTCGCAGTGCGGGCACAATTCCAAACCCTTCCAGCATAGAAGAGTCCTGACGCACGGCCCCATGCCATCTCTCCTCCACCCGGCCCTTTCGGTGTCCAACCCCGGCCTCGTTCCCAACCCCGGCCTGTTCTCCTCCTGGTTCTTGCATGTCAGTTGGCCTTGCCGCCCCGCTGTCCTCTCCTCTCACCTGGTCTATGCCCTGTTCCAGCAGCTGCCTGCCCGCCCTGCCCTGCTTCACTTCCTGCACCCAGCCTGCCTAGAACGCTAGCTCCCCATTCATTTTGGGAGCCAGTTCAAAATTGCTCTTCAGGGATTTGTCCCTGGCTACTTCATGGGCCTTGTCTCTCTCTCTTATCCTTCTGCTATGCCTGCTTATCTAGCACCCATTTAGCAGGGCTGACAGCCAGCATGGGCCCCAGGGCAAGATGGGGGGCAGCTCTGTGCCCCTGGAGGGGGCGGGGCTTCAGGTGGAAGGGGCGGGGCCAGGGTACCCAACCCTCAGCACTGTTTGGACTGCGGCATGTGTCCCTCCCCCCACCTATAGTAGCGGCGGCCAGGAACTCAGGGCCCCTTTGGATTGCTGAGCCCTGGGGCAACTGCCCCCCCCCACACCCCGTTGGTGGGCCTGCACCCACCTCTGGTTTGTTCATTTGGGAGCCTTTTCCTCTGCAGCTTCTGCTCTCTGGAACAGACACCTCGTTACCTCTGTGTGACCCCCCTCAGCCCCCAGGACATCTGAAATATTTCGTGTCCCTTATCTGTGCTTCAACTAGCTCCCTTCTGACTAAACGCTTCAGTATAGTCACCTTACAGTGGCCGAGTGATCTGTGTTGTGTGGTGTCCTGTCCTGCTGCTGTGTTGCGTTAAAGCCTGCGGCGTTACATTCTGTACGAACCCAAACCCTGCGTCTCCTTCGAGTTCTTGCTGCTGCTTTCCGATTAGAGCCACCTTGGCAGCAAGCTGTGCACAGAGGAGCCCTGCCAAAGGACTATCATGGTGCAGGGCCTGCTAGTGGCTCCAGTGTTGTGTGTGTGGGGGGGGTACTTAGCACGCATCTCGTGCTACAGCTGGTAAAACCAGGTCGCCTGTAAGCGAGCGTGTTTACGGTCGACACAGAAGTGCCAGGAAACAAAAGCCTGCTTGGATTTGTCCACGTGACGTACTGAGGTGGCTTGTTCACCTGTAACTTGGCGTCTCCTCCTCCAGGTTCCTAAGCTGCTGCCTGCTCTTCTGTGTCCAGAGGAACCGTTGGTTCATGCATCTGCTCAAGTGGCTGACAGAACCCTGGTGAGTGACCGTTGCAGCCGAATGCGTGAGAGGCAGTGGAGTTCTCTGCTTGGCCTTCATTTCCACAGCTGCCTCTTGTCATTCAGTGTCTGTCCCTGAACCGTAGCCGAGCTACGGCTGACTGTCCGGGTTGCACTGAGTGGAATAGAGGAATGGAAAACACCCCAAGCACCCATCTGTCCTGAGCCAGCAGTGCCTGCCCTTGTCTTTAGTCACTGAAAACATGTTCTACGTGAGCCTCTGAACGTGTTACCCCAAACCACTGCAGCGCCTGGTGCCCAGCTGGCTGATGTGAGGTTTGGCAGACGATGATACACAATCAGTTGGCTTCCCAAAGGCCAGCAAGCTTAGTGGGGTTTAGCATTTTAGTGCTGGCTCTTAACAAAAGTGTTTTAGCTGAGTCCCAGCCCTCAGCCCCTCTGATTGGCCCCGCTGTGGTGAGTTCACACAAACACTCCCCCCCAACCTAAGCAGAACTAGTCACATATGGCCTGGCCTTCATGCGGAAGAGTTACACAGCTGGGCCCCATGTACCGAAGTCTTCCTGAGCTGGGAGGCCAAGCTGTCTGTTCAGGGAATGGTCTCTGGGCTGTGCTCAGTCTGGGCACCTCCATTTATTCGAACCTTTGACTATACAGGGGTCTTAGGTGTTCCCCAAGACTTCAGATCCTCAAGGTCCATTTGGGTCATAGCTCACCCTCTGCCACATCTGGATTCCGTTCTTTTTTTGATGCTGTATTGCTACATGACTGCCAGTTTCAGCATGAACATTTAGCTTGCAGCAAGCTGGGGTGCGAATTTCCCCATGCTGGCCTGTCGCTTACTAAGTATCCATGTGAACCTGGTTGGTGCACACTAACAATTCCCTGCTATGCTGTGATCTTGTCCTGTTTCAGAGGGGGCTAGATCAAAGCGCAGGACAGGGTCCACGCAGCCACTTCGTGTGTGAGCGCCTCCAGCAAACAAAAGGTTCCTCGTGACAAGCGTGTAGATTATTCTTTTAAATGTGCACCCTCCAGCTGTACAGCATGCTTTAGGCATGTCCCCGTGCCTCTCCCACACATACTCCCTTCTTTGGGGTGTACGCTGTGCTTCCAAAACTCCAAACTGGGGGCAAAGCTCTTTCATCAGGAGTGAGATCATTAGCCTATGAAGGATCACTTGTAAGTGTTGCTCTCATCTGGGAGCAATCCTCGTCCCTCACTCCTGGTTATGCAAGAGGTCTGTCCGAGAAGCACTGCACAGATGTGCTGCAGTGAGATCTTTGCTTTACTTAACATGATAACAAATAATTTCTAACCTGTCAATGTGCTCTCAACTGAGAAGACAATACAGGCCTTTGGGTAGATGGATTTGATGTTTGCTAAATTCTGTTGAAGATGCAAAATGTGTTGAAGCCAATAACTATGGGAGCGTATGTCTACACTACAGCGCTATTTCAAATTAACTTAATTAGAAATAGTTAATTCGAATTAAGCTAATTCGAATTAACGCATCTACACACAAAAACTATTTTGAAATAGCATTTTGCTATTTCGAAATAGCGCATCCACACTGAGTGGACCCTGAACCGAAGTTAAGGCTGGCCAGAACCAGTTCCAGCAGGGCATCAGGTTAGGACGTAGTGTGTGGGGCTGCTGCCTGAGGCTAACTGAGCTCCGTGCTTAAAGGGACCCTACCCCCACCCCGGACAGACAGTTCTCAGGGTTCCCCGCTTGCTTGTCTACCTCAATGAGGGAGAGCAAAGCAGTCCTGTCTTTGAGTGCCCACACTTGGGACACCACAGCACTCGGCCACATGGAGCCAGAGCTGCCCCTGGGCACGCTGGTGCGTCTCGTGGGGTCGTTGCCATCAGCCTGGCTGCACTTGCTGCCGGCTGCCATCCGGGGGGTCCATCGGGGGGCTGTCAGGATCCAGGAGTCCCTGAGGGAGAGTGTCCACCCCGAGGAGCCCTCAGAGCCACCCCGGTTCTCCCCACCGGGGGCTCGTGCCCCTTCCTCCCTCACGTCCTTCCACTTACCCCTCCCTAGCCCCTCTTCCTGATGTCAAATAAAAGACACGTATGTTCAAAAATAGAAACTGGATTTACTGAACAAAACTGGGGGGCGGGGGGGAATGAACCTCTGGGGAGACTGGGAAAAGGAGGTGGGAGAGGGGAGAAGAGAGGGTGGGAGAGGGGAGGGTCAAACCTGGGAGGAGGGAGCTGGAAGGGGGAAGCAAGGGGAAAAAGGGGGAGGGGAAGCTCAGGGTTGGGGGGGTCTCACTGGACCAACTTGATTTTCATGCAGACCTGCTCCTGGGTTCGCATGTGGCCTTTGGTGGCCAGGCTGGCAGCTATCCTGCCATAGACGGCCACATTCCTCTGTCTAGTGCGGAGATCATGGACGTTGGGGCCATCCCCTCCCAAACCTGAATAAGGTCCATGATCTCCACCCTGGACCAGGAAGGTGCCCGCCTTCTCCAGCCCCTGTCAGGCTCCTGGGAGCTGGCAGACTGTTCCTGCGGAGCGGTGGAGGGCTGGCTGCCCGTGGCTTGCTGGCTCTTGTTTTGGGGCCACTGGGTTAGGGGCCACGGTGGCCACTGCTGGCTCTGGGCTGGCAGGCTTGGAGCGGGCACAGGCACTGTGGCCAGGGTCTACCCCTTTAATGGCTCCGGGGCTGGGGGAGAGGAGAGTAAGTTTTCCTGGTTGTGCCCAGAGTGGCCACCAGGGCACCCTGGGAAGGCTGGAGGCCCCCTATTTTGAATTAAGTGTCTACACAGCACTTAATTCAAAATAGCTATTTCTAATTTGGCGTTACTCCTCGTAGAATGAGGTTTACCAAATTCGAACTAAGCGCTCCGCTATTTCGAATTAATTTTGAAATAGTTGTTTGCATGTATAGACGCTATTCAAGTTAATTCGAAATAACGGCTGTTATTTCAAATTAACTTTGCAGTGTAGACATACCTGAAGTGTCTTGAGTGGGCACAGGAAGACAAGGCCTGTCGTTGACACATTGCTTGTATGATTCATGGTATGTAAGTGTATGGAGGGTAATCTTGGTTTTTTATAGAGATCCCCTAGGAAGAACATTGATTTTTGGGAGGCAGCCATGGTGGTTTGACTAAGTTCCCACTCTGTTCCTCTCTAGGTTGGATCTGACAGCATCATTGGGCCATCCACGCAGGTTGGAGAGAAGACATCCATTAAACACTCTGTCATTGGCACCGCGTGCACGATAAAAGACAGAGTTAAAATAACTAACTGCATCATCATGAACTCGGTCACAATTGAGGATGGGTATGTTACCTCTTCTTGTCCCCTGCCCTAAGCCGCTTGTTTTTCTCGCTAGAAAGGCTGGGGGTACTGGCTGTCCTGTGAGAGATTCCTGGCCAGGACAGCTGGTCTCAGGAAGAAATTTGTTTCTCATCTCCTGTGGGATGTAAGATTGAATCAGAAATAAGCATTGTCTAGTGTCAGTAGGACCCCAGTGACAAGGGAGAGTGTTAACGAGAGGGGTCCAGATGCGGAAGTTTAATTGCATCCCAGCCCATCATTCTAGAGAGCCTGTCCTCTTCAGTTTGTACTGTAAGTCAGTTAGCTGGAAAGGATCCACTGGTCTGTGTGAGGTTGGGTCGCATCCTTCCAACACTGAAGGCTCATTTTAATGGCGTAGGCATGAACATTTCTGGTATAAATACCTGCAGATGCCTATAATGTTGCTGATTTTTAAAATGTCATATTTACCAGTAAAAATCTTCCTACTGCGTTGGTGTTTTGAGAGCCTCCACTGACAGGGCTTTTTATTGGCATCTTGAATCTTTGTCAGCACTACAGTTGCTAAAAAACAGAGCAAAGAAATAAGCTTTCCCAAAAGGAAATCAGCCATCCGGTAGATGGTCCTTGCATGTGAGACCCTAGCTAATGAATGGGTATCCACACAAACATTCACCACTGTTTAAATACGTGGATGCTTAAAAATGAGACCTCTTCTGGCTTGCTGCCATGAAAATTCTAGATGGCTTTATGGCAGGACAACTGCGGACTCATAGAATCATAGAATACTAGGACTGGAAGGGACCTCGAGAGGTCATCGAGTCCAGTCCCCTGCCCTCACAGCAGGACCAAATACTGTCTAGACCAGTGATCACCAACCAGTAGATCAGGATCTACTGGTAGATCTTGGAGACTCTGACGGGTGATCCTGACTGGTTTGGCTGGGAGGCTATCAAGTGCCGGCACTTCAGCTGCCCCTCCCCACACTGCCCTGCTGCTCCTGCCCAGAGGCTCAGAGCTGCCCCCTGAAAACCTCCTGCTTGTTGTGCAGGGTGAGGGAGACAGAGGCAGGAGGGTACTGATGTCACTCTGTCCCCTCTCCTGTACCCCATCTTCACAGAGTTAGGAGGGTGGGGCCTTGGCGAACGGGTGGGGCAGGGGCAGGGCCTCGAACAAGGGGTGGGGCGGGGCAGGGGTATTTGGGTTTGAGGTAGCTCCTGGATTGACTTCAATTCAAAAAGGGATCTTGTGCTTAAAAAGGTTGGAGACCATCCCTGATAGACATTTATCTAACCTACTCTTAAATATCTCCAGAGATGGAGATTCCACAACCTCCCTGAGCAATTTATTCCAATGTTTGACTACCCTGACAGTTAGGAACTTTTTCCTAATGTCCAGCCTAAACCTCCCTTGCAACTCATGAATGTGTTAGCCTGGCAGGCGGGAGGGGCTTGCAAACTGTAAAAGATGAAACCAATAATAATGAACAGTTTTGAAACTAGTTGATCTTTCCTCCTGCCTCCGGGCTTCCCCAGCCTGGAAAGTTAGTCATTACTTCCTTTCAGTATCCTCTTCACGAGGGGATCTGGTTTGCAGATTAAAAGAAGAGTCAGCCCAGTCATCAGATGATTTCCAGATTTATCTTCCATAGATTCCCCTTGCCCCGATGCACGCACGTTCTGCGGCTCCTGTTCTCTCGTGAGTGTATTTGAGAAGCGAGTTAGGTGCATGTGACCATTGTTTTGGATTATGTGCATTATGTGTTTGCAGAAGAGCTCACTCCGCTCCCGCTTGTTTGTGTTGTGCTACTGAAACATCCCTTGACTCCTCAGTGAGGGGGAAAATGACCAACCCGTTGCTGTCTGAAAGCTCCCACTTCCTCTAACAAGCTGGCTTCCTGTGGGTGTCAGTGGAAAAGAAACTGCTCATTAGTGTCTGTACAGGTCTCTTATTCATTCCCTGCTCCTTCATGCCGTGAGGTTTGCTGAGGGTCCTTGTGGGAGAGGTCAAACCCTTAAAAAATGCCAAGCTGGCTCTCACAGTCACATGCTTGAAAACATGAAACCAAAGGCGGTTGGTTGGGTCTGTGGAGAGTACTACTGTTACAGAGCTAAATTACAGGTAAGTAAGTGTGGCACATCACTGCCAAGCAGTTAGTCTTTAATAGAAATCCACAGTCATTTCAAGCACGTCATAAATCAGGATTCCTTGGTGTATAGATAATCGTTGGTCTCCAGTTCACTCATAAATGGATCCAGTATGGCAATATCACAGAATTCGCTGTCCTCTAAGTACCAGGAAATAACTTAAAAAACAACAACTAGTCTGGTAGCACTTTATAGACTAACAAAACATGTCGATGGGATCATGAGCTTTCGTGGGCACAGCCCACTTCTTCAGATGACCCACTGTGCCCACAAAAGCTCATGATCCCATCAACATGTTTTGTTAGTCTATAAAGTACTACCAGACTAGTTGTTGTTTTTTAAGTTTATCCTGTACACACTAACTTGGCTACCCCTCTGAAGCTACCAGGAAATAGTCTGATTTGACACTGAAGCACGCTGTCGTCGTGATTAATGGCTTAGTGCCACAGGCATTCAGGCAGGGTTTTGCATGCAAGGTAAGCTACTCTATGATTAAATCACAAAGCCCTGGTCTACATAAGGGCATTATTTCAGAATAACCCCCTCCACACTACCACGCCCGTTATTTCAAAATAAGGGGCCGCTTATTTCAAAATGGACACTCTTGCTTTCCTCGAGGAATAACACTCATTTTGAAAGAGTTCTTTCGAAATAGCAGTGGGGTGGATGCTCCGGAGCTACTATTTTGAAATAACTCCTCCCCAGAGTCATTCAGACTAATTACTCCCCAGTGCTTCCTGGGACTGTAAGTCAAGGAGCATGTCTACGTAAATGGAGCCTGCCTCAGACTCATTTTGAGGCTTCCCCGTAGTGAGCACACTTGTTCGATTTTGTTATTTTGGGGAGTTATGAAATCAATTTTAGTTATTTCAAAATAGTTTCCTAGTGTAGACATGCCCCAAGGGGGCCAGACGTATACACAGGGCCCTTCCTCACAGCTAGCAAAGTCAGTGTGTGTTGTTCTGCACTGAATATACAGCAGTGTTCTGTTCGGACCCCAAAATAGAGCCAGGGATTGTCATCTTAATAGCCTTTATTCAGTGTGCGCCTTTCAGTCTGCTCAACTATTGGTTTGAACAGGAGAATGCCAGGGTGGGCAGACGGGTTTTGTTTTCTGACTAACCTCCTCCTCCCGGGCATTATTGTAACAAAGCTCTTAGCAGTCAGTCGTGCTCCAAAACATAGCGACAGCCTTCATAGCTCCAAAAGTCCATCAGTCCAACCAAAAGAGAGTCAAGGGTATGTCCACACTGCAAAGTTAATTTGAAATAACAGCCGTTATTTCGAATTAACTTGAATAGCGTCTATACATGCAAACAACTATTTTGAAATTAATTTGAAATAGCGGAGCGCTTAGTTCGAATTTGGTAAACCTCATTCTACGAGGAGTAACGCCAAATTAGAAATAGCTATTTTGAATTAAGTGCTGTGTAGACACTTAATTCGAAATAGGGGGCCTCCAGCCTTCCCAGGGTGCCCTGGTGGCCACTCTGGGCACAACCAGGAAAACTTACTCTCCTCTCCCCCAGCCCCGGAGCCATTAAAGGGGTAGACCCTGGCCACAGTGCCTGTGCCCGCTCCAAGCCTGCCAGCCCAGAGCCAGCAGTGGCCACCGGGGCCCCTGACCCAGTGGCCCCAAAACAAGAGCCAGCAAGCCACGGGCAGCCAGCCCTCCACCGCTCCCCAGGAGCAGTCTGCCAGTTCCCAGGAGCCTGACAGGGGCTGGAGAAGGCAGGCGCCTTCCTGGTCCAGGGTGGAGATCATGGACCTTATTCAGGTTTGGGGGGATGCCCCCAACGTCCATGATCTCCGCACTAGACAGAGGAATGCAGCTGTCTATGGCAGGATAGCTGCCAGCCTGGCCACCAAAGGCCACATGCGAACCCAGGAGCAGGTTAGCATGAAAATCAAGTTGGTCCGGCGAGACCCCCAACCCTGAGCTTCCCCTCCCCCTTTTTCCCCTTGCTTCCCCCTTCCAGCTCCCTCCTCCCAGGTTTTCCCTCCCTTCTCCCACCTCCTTTTCCCAGTCTCCCCAGAGGTTCATCCCCCCCCCCCCCAGTTTTGTTCAATAAACCTAGTTTCTATTTTTGAACATACGTGTCTTTTATTTGCCATCAGGAAGGGGGACGAGGGAGGGGTAAGTGGAAGGACGTGAGGGAGGAATGGGGCACGAGCCCCCGGTGGAGAGGACCGGGATGGCTCTGAGGGCTCCTCGGGGTGGACACTCTCCTGCAGGGCCTCCTGGATCCTGACAGCCCCCTGATGGACCCCCCGAATGGCAGCCTGTAGCAAATGCAGCCGGGCTGATGGCAACGACCCCACGAGACGCACCAGCGTGCCCAGGGGCAGCTCTGGCTCCATGTGGCCGAGTGCTGTGGTGTCCCGAGTGCGGGCACTCAAAGACAGGACTGCTTTGCTGTCCCTCATCGAGGTAGACAAGCAAGTGGGGAACCCTGAGAACTGTCTGTCCAGAGTGGGGGTAGGGTCCCTTTAAGCATGGAGCTCAGTTAGCCTCAGGCAGCAGCCCCACACACTAAGTCCTAACCTGATGCCCTGCCGGAACTGGTTCTGGCCAGCCTTAACTTCGGTTCAGGGTCCACTCAGTGTGGACGCGCTATTTCAAAATAGATTTTGTGTGTAGATGTGTTAATTCAAATTAGCTTTATTCGAATTAACTTAATTCGAAATAGTTAACTCGATTTAACGCTGTAGTGTAGACGTACCCTCAGTGACTTGACTTTTCTCTGTGCGGAATTCATATTACACGTGATTAGTTTGTGTAAGTAAATTGTGCTGATACCTTATTCCTGTCTCATGCTATGTAAATCTCTTGGGTTTGCTGGCCTGGGAACCCTCGGTGACCATTTAGTAAGATTTGGAACTGTGTCTGGAAGCTGAGTTTTGGTAAGAGAATCCTTACTCATAACGTACTGGACAGGGGGAATTACTGCTGCTATTTTCACCTTCATTTCTTTCAAATCCTTAATCACAGCTGGTGGATTTTTGTGTGTGTGATGTGTCCATGGGGCTGTTGCGTCTGCACACAGCACATAGATTAACCTTGTTGATAATGTTTCAGACTACACCCACTAGACAGCTCCTCTCCACAAACAAGTTTCCTATATCTCCTGCTTCAACATCTATAAGTAAACCAGCAGTCAGTCCAGAAAGCACTTGGTGACATGATATCTTGACCAGTGGTCGGGAAATCAGTCAATTCTGGCTCTTCCATGCCACCAGGAGGAATGATTTTCTCTGAAAGTTGGCCCCAACCAGTGGCAGGGCTCTGCCTCCAGTCCCCCCAAAGGTGTGCTCATGATTTTTAGTGAGCCTTGGTGGTGTTGCATAGGGAGAGAGGCAGCCCTGAGGCAAGCCAGATGCGTCACTAGGTAGGTTTTTAGCTGTTAGACGTGACACCTTTGAATTGCACCTTGAAGCAGATGGAAGGCAGTGCTGTTTGTAGAACACAAGTGGGCTGTTGCAGTTTGTATCAAGGAAAGGAGGGAAACACGTAGCTAACCCACAGGTGTGAAAGTCAAGTGAGCCACTGTTGCTCATTGGGAATCCAAGAGCTGATGGATGCCCAAAAGTAGTCCGGCGTTGTGAGCCTATCTGTCAGGGTGTGGTGGTACTCTAGGGACAGATGTCCCTGCCTTTGGCAAGGCCTTTTCTTGCTTCTCCTTGCCAACCAGTCTTCGCTACTCTCTTGTCTGGATTGAACCTCAGCTAGTTTGCTTTCTCTGGTTCACATCTTGGCCAGGAATGGGGAAAGCCAAGGAGCTGCCCCATGGGAATCAGACTGGACGGTATTCTAGAATGTTCCCTAGAGATTACACTGGTGGTTTCCTTGGAAATACAAGAGATAGTTAAGCGGTGTCGACATTTTGGTGGCCCTGCAGCCCAAAGTACTTCAGTCTAACGGTTTCATGCGCACCTGGAACTGGAGCTGGGAGAGTTGTGTGAGGCCCTTTGAGGGGGGTGTAAAGTGCACTCTCCGTGGTATAATTACAGCAGTGCCCTGTGCACAGAGCAGCGTCTGTGCTCTTTGGACACAGAATCCAACAGTGTGACTGGGAGAAGTCTGAGAGATGGGAACATCGCAGAAGCTCTTGGTCCTTGTGGAGCTTGAAGCTTAGTTGAGGGCACAAGACACCAGAGCTCAAAGCAGCTCCAAGGCCCATGCCCAGCTTCATAAGTAGACACGATTTTAGAACTCTGCTGCTGAGTGGTGGAGGCCAGGGCTGTAGTAACTGCAGGGTAAATTTGTGAACCAGAGACACTTATTTTGCTGCACCCATAACGAAACCCTTTAGCGAAGCAGCAGGCAAGTAAGAGGTTCCACATCAGCCGTAGATGCTGTGTTGGGAAGGCCAGAAGGGACCATTATGATCATTGAGTCTGGCCTACAAACCACAGGCTAGAGAATGTCACTGTTCTCGTTGCATCCAATCCATAGCTCCTGCTTGAGCTGGAGCGTGTCCTTCAGAAGAGACGTCCCATCATGATCTAGTGACTTCAGGTGAGTCAGAATCCACCCTGCTCATCCTGGCAGCTTGTTCCATGTTTGTTAAAAATGGGCCCCAGAAGGCTCCGGTCCCACGGTATAACCCCTGTCCTGAGGCGTTTGCCTTCTGAAGTCAGCCTGCTCCCCATGGGCACAGGGACTCACCTGCACAGATGCAGTTGCCCCAGGAAGGTCTCACCCTGGACCATCCTCAGGGAGGGGCGATATTGCCCTTCATGTCTTGGGTGCTCAGCCCTGTCATGGGGTCGCTCCACAATAATGCTTTGCTTGCAGTTCTGTAAGCTTTCACCCGTGGCTGTAAAAATGTGTTTTCCCAGCCTCCGTTGCATGGATGTATCTGAACCTGATGTGTCACGAGATTCCCTAACCGAAAAGTGCTCCCATTTCCTCAAGCCGAACGGCACAAAGCCCCAAGGACTGGGCGGGAGAAGGCTCCTTTCAGGCAGGAGTAATCGGGATCAGCCACCAGCCATTCTGATACAATTGGCCATCCTGGGTCAGGAGCGGTGCAGGCCTGGAACTGCAGAAGGTGGTTCCGGCCAAGTTTAAAGTGCTTGACTGCTTTATAGCCTGGCTTGCTTGAGTGCAGCAGACCAGAGGTCACTAGGTGTTGAAAGAAAGAGCGAAACAGAGTTAAGATTTTAAACAGATTGTCATTTCTGGCAGGGAAAACCTCGGAGAGGACGTTCGAGGCAGGGAGCGTAAGTGACTCAGACCGTCATGTGCTGGTTAAGCTTTGGCTCTTGGGACTCTATTGTGACTCACCACAGTGCCGCATGGCGTGGTGGCCGGGTGCTTATTTTTCAGTGGCAAGCTCAAAGCCTACATGTAGTTCAGTTCTTGTGTGTCAGAGCGTGACACATGCACCAGCCAAGAGATGCAGGATTTCAGTGGGATTCTTACTCTCACTGTACTGGGTAAGTCAGAGCCAGGTGCCTGGCTTATGGTTTTAGGAGCATTTCTGTGGTAGTGGAAGGCCTCCCCAGTGGCAGTGACGTTGAGCTCGTTGCTAAAGGGAACATGTTTGGCAAGGTTCTGACTTTGGGTGGTCTCTGCCTATTCGCCAGATTTATTTTTATATTGTACATATGTGTACGCGATAGCTTTAAAGGAGCACTGTCACGTTTGACAAGTGTCAGAGATGACGATCTTGCAGGCTCTCTAAGGTCAGCCTTTCCTTACCAATTTCTCCTGTAGCAGAGGAGGTGGATCTCCTTTCTTCAGTGTGTCGTGAAATCAAAATGCAAGCTGAGTCGATAATTTCCTGGGGGGGGGAATTAGTTGAGGACAATAGTTGTATCAGTGTCCAGCAAGCATAGAATGAACCTTTTCAAACTTTGGATAGATCCACTCAGAATTAAGGAATAGACTCAGTGTGTCCAGTACATCAAAGCAGGTCTTTTGCAGCCAAGCGCTGCATGGCCAAATGGCCCTAGACTGGTAGTTTGCAACTGCTGCTGGATTAATGCTTAAAAAGCTGATATGCTTTAGGTCAAATTTGCACTGGTGTAAGCAGATGCCTCTCCACTGACCTCCATTATTGCCAGCAGGGAATTTGTCCTGTTGATTCGAAGACTGTTGCCGTATGCGGCAAAGGGGGGGGTGATGATGATTTCCGGCTATGGGGCATATTTATATCATTGATAATGTCTCTTTAAGGGAAGGTCTCTAAAATCCATGGATGGAATTTCAGCCATTATCTGACCACACACCACCAGAGGCTGGAAATCACTTTAATTTGGAGTTGAGACATCTAATTATTGTAAGGAGACATTCTCGCCTGTACTGCCGGCTGACCATACCCATCTGTGTAAAGCAGGTTTCAACCTTGTTTTTCCATTTACAGACCCCTAAAGCATTTCAAACGGAGATGCAGACCGCTTTGAAATCTTAGATATAGTCTATGGACTCTCAGGCCTCCGTGGCACACAGGTTGAAAACCACTGGTGTAAAGCAGTCTCTTCCCATTCTCACGTCTTCATACTTATCACAAAGGAAATGCCATTATTGCTATATCTGCTTTTGTGACCCAGAAGAGCACTGGTAAGACAAGGAAAGAGTTTTAAAGAACTGACTTATTAAAAAATCCTTAGTTATATTTCTTCCTCCTCTTCTTGTGTTTGTGTATTATTGGAGAATTCCCTATTAGAATGGGGGCCCTGTTGTGCTAAAGAACTGTGCAAATGCATCTGAAAACACAGCGCCTGCCCGTTAACAATTGACTCAAGTAGACAAGGTACATATTGAGGGGAGAGGAATACAATCTGTTATGTACAAAATATGTGTATGCCTGTTTCCCAGTGCTCTGGAGGATGTATGTGTACCTTCAGGGAAGCTGTCCCATGTGTGAGGAGCCACGGGTAACAACAGGAATGGATGTGAGAGAAGCTGGCACGTGTAGAAGCTACATGTTGGATTTTGTTAAACAAGTTCCAGCTCCCTGTCTTGAAGCAGAGAGCACAGTGCTTGCTGTAGTTGTTACCCCGTAAGCGGGCGTAAGAGGGACCACATGTGTCTAGTTAAATGCTGGTCGAGTTTACCACGTGGCTCCAATTTAATGCTACTTTCTAGGAGAACATGTACAAAGGGAGAAACAACAAGCGAGGCAAGCGGGATTGACTACTAACTGCAGATTGATTGTGAAGTTTATTGGTTGTTTCCTTGATAGTGCTAAATCAGCACCTGATGTATGAAACTGGGAACAATTTGAAGAAAGTTCTAATTAAAACCAGGATGGAGTGGAGAATTTAATAGGGGTTCAGCCCAGAAGTGGCCTTTTCCCCCATGGGATAATACCAGTATACAGGGGAGCTCCCACTGCCAAGGCACCATTTGTGGGGCATTGTAAAGTATGTTTTGCAGCACGTCCCCTCCTGAGAAGGAATGAGGAGGTTTCGAACTCTGTAGCTTACAGTGCTGCAAATAAAGTTGTGCTTGTGCCATGACCCTTCAATATTTTATATTTTGCACCACTTGTTAAGATGGCAATTGTCTCCTCCGGGGCCTCGTCCACACACGTTCCCCGGGGCCATTGTGAAAGCAGTAAAATTAGGGCAGTTGCAGAGAAACATTTAAGCATGCGCTCAACTGCTTTGCTTAATAGGGATGGACTTTCTAGATGCGCTTAAAGGTAGGTAGGTTTGTTAGTGCTCTGCCAAACTGAGGCCTGAGTGTCCTACATGGGAGTTGCGTGGCTGCTGGGTTATGCAGCTTGTTCTGGGCTGGTTCGTTCTCCTTCCTGAATGTAGGGCTTTCCAATTACTGACACTCCACTCCAAGTTCTCTTCTCCCCGGGTAACCCTGCGGTTGGGTCCTGCCCTCTCTGTCTCTGCCTGTTGCACCTCCGACGTCAGTGTTGTCTGCATGTTTGAGTGCTTGTGGTTGTTTTGGGCGTGTTATTTGTTAACCAACAGGCACAGGCTTCGTGCCCTGGACAAAGGACAATCCTTACCCCAAAGAGCATATTGTCTACGATGAAATGGAAGAGATGAGTCGTTCTGGAAAACCTCTGGAAAAGAGTAACTTTGAGCCACTGAGCAGGCTGTTTTTCAACTCTGTTGAAGTCCACTTCGTGTACATTGAAGTCATTCCTCATAAAATACCTACATCTTGTGGATGTGTGAGCTGCTTTTATCCCTCATGCCCCAAAAGAGATCACTTTTGGCTCACATTGTTTTACATCAAGCTGCATTACATATATGACCGCTTTTTTTTAACATGGATGCAGATGTTTCCCTGATAGCACAAGGAACTCTTGCCAGTTTTCCAAACATTTGGTTCAGATAAAATTACATCAGAGGTTAAGCGTCAAGCATTGTTCCACGGAGGAGGGGCTGTGTCAAATGACCATTTCCATCACAGCTGATCTGCTCAGAGTTGGGTGGTTTTAGGGATGCTAGTAAGCATCTGCTCCTGTTGGCCGCGTGGAACCAAGAGAGGCTTTCAAAGGCGAAACTGGCAGCTGAGCGCCTGACCCCTCTGATTCGCAGTGGGACTCTGACCCTAGGTATCTTTGACAGTCTCCCCCAGGTGAACTTCTGTATCATCAACACCATTGTTAACACAGTCCCTGCAGGGTTGCACAGACGGAACGGGGAGGAGAGAGTCCTTTGAAGGCTGTGAGGGGTGAACAGATGGAGCCTGAAGCAGAACCGGGCTGTAGAATTTGCTTCGTGGCTTGCGTGAGAGAAGGAAAGAACCTGGCTTGACTGTTGTGTCCCAGGCTCCGCTGGCAGGACAGGCGTTTAAAGCAGACTTCTCCAGTGGGCTTGCTTTGCGTGGAGGCTACTGGGACACCCTAAACGGGGCACACCGCAAAGTCCATTTTGGAGAAGACCCGCACTCGGAAAAAACCCAACCAAAGTGCCCTCCCGGGGTATGCTCCGAATATCCCAGCCTCCGCCTGGGGTGGGTCAGCATGAACCCTACGGCTTAGTTCAGAGGTGGGAATCAAGGAGTACTTGTTCTGTGGCTAGCCTTTGAAATGAGGAACAAATAGACTCTGCTGTGCACTAAATGATCACAGGAGGCACAGCCCTCCGGCCATAAGGCCCGTAAACGAATGACTCCTGAGGAACAGCTTGTCACGCACTGTGGTTCCTACAATGATTACAACAGACCCGCCACGTATTACAACTGGACTTTTTGCTAAATAAAGGGCCATGGATGAACTTGCTCCGAGGTCGGCGAGAGATCGCTAAACTGAAGTGTCAGAGGCGAGAAACCACCTCCCCATTCGCCTGGCCCCAAACCCTGCCTCTCACCTTTGTAGACCAGTGACGGCAGCTCTGAGGCAGTTGTGGGCCAGCTGTCTGAAGGAGCCCATGACCTGTAACTGGAAAGCTCGGCTGCTGGCAAGTCCATCTGGTGCAAAGTGCAATATTTAGGCTGTGGGACAGGAGCAGAGCAGTTGTCCCGTGGTAATGAGTGCAGTATGTACACCTGGGTAGAAAGTTCCTCGGCAAACACGCCCTCAGAGATCGTGCAAATTGCTTACGAACATAGGGGGCTGGTAGGAGTTTTGTGTTACCCCAGGGAGAGACCTCAAAGCCCATATTTTTAATAAACTGGTTTCTTTGAAAAGTGGCTCTGAAATGTTCAGCTGCCATCTCCTGTAGTGCATGAACGGAGGAGCTTGCTATTAACATGCGGAAAATGTTTTTTCATGAAAGCAAAATTTCAGGCTTCTCTAGGTTCCTGACAGTGGGCTTGAGAGCGCTCCGTTTTTTCCCACGATGGCAGTGTCTTACCACTTTGACTGTGTCATAGCCCCCACGCCTCCGGCTCGGAGAGGAAGCGGGACTCTTTTGGAAGGTGTTGGTTGCTGCTAGAGCACCAAGAGTTATTCTGTGTTTCTTGCTTTTCGTCTGCCCCTCCTGGCGGCTACCATCTTTCTGGCCACTCAGGATTAGCTGCACCTCCTTCATGGCGGCACCGAGCATCTCCACGAGGCTGCTCTCAGCATCGGCCCTTAAGCTCAGCAGTGTCTTCCCTCCTTTACATATCCAGAGCCCCCACCCCTTTCGAGCCCATCAGCGAGAGGTCTGCCCACCTGGCTTGCCTTCCTGCCCGTCAGAGGTGAGGTCCTTTGGATGCACAACAAGGTAGCGGCCAGGGACGTTTTCCATCTCCATTTCGGCCGATTTGCTGTAAGGCAAACCTGTGACAGCTGCGCCGTCCTAAGATTGGACATCTAGGGCCAGCGCTCCCCTGGAGGTCTTGACCTGCGTTATTTAAGCCCCTTTCTTCCAGGAACGTTCATTGCTTTAATCACAGAGTCCTAAATAATTATCAGGTAGCCTGTAATTATGGGTTGTGTGTTGGATTCCTGCAGATTGTTCCTTGTGTGCTGAGCAGTGTAGATTTTGATCCCCTCCCCTCCCCAAAAGTTTGTTTGATCTCAGATTTCCATTTTCAAAGGTTTAGAAGAATGCAGCTCCACAGTGCCAGAGAGATCTCCCTGCCTTCGGTGGTAGAGGCTTTGCTTTTCTTGAGTAGCATGTTGCAACTGCAAGTGACAGATTAGATTTAAGAGTTTGATTTATAGACTGATAGCCGGCCTGAGAGCAGTCCCAGGGCTGAGTAAATCAGTCGGTCTCTGGGACTAATATTTCCTTATTTATAATTGTGACAGGAGATGGAATTCTTTCCCAATTCTCGGCATTTCTCCCACATGCAGTCGACCACCCTGGCCTCTGGTTTAAAGCTATGGGAGACATTGCCACAACTGGGGGGGTGGGGCAGGGAGAGACGCATGCCAAGTCCCAGGACTGCTCTGCAATAAAAGCTCCGTGTTGTGTGTGTTTGGACGCTGGCTTGGCCCACACAAGAGATGGACACATATTTGGCTTTCTTCTCTCCCCTCCCCCCCTTGCAATCTCTGACCTTTTAGAAAAATAAATAGAAGATAAAGAAGGGCCTGGAATGTGGCCCAGTGCGTGTACATGTTGCTCTCTGTTGTTTTCTGCTGGGATTAGTTGTTTACAATATGGAGAGGAGGTGGAGGGGTCATCTGTGGCCTCACTGAAATTAGGGCCCTGCAGAGTGATCTTGTTAGGTGGTCTGCAACAGAAAGCCCTAAATCTTTGTAATTCCCCCCTAAGCCCCCTCCTGGGCCATTCCTCTTCTTCCTCTTGTCCCCTCCCTGGTTCAGAAAACAAGGTGGGTCTCTCTGCCTGTCGGAGGCAGGTATGCCCATTGTACCTGCGCGGCTAACAAGTGCGGTGTAGCCAGCCCACATCCCCAGCTGTTACCGCTGCAGGCCCCGGCTTGCAAAGCGCACTCCAGAATGCAGCCAGCCGCGGCATATTTGCATTTACTTTCAGCGCAGCGTTCCCAGCTGCCAGGCTCTGAGCGGTGCAATTGCCCTTAAAACAAATTCTGATTGGAACTTCAGCTGTAAATCAAACGACCCAAATTAGTTGTTCTTGTGGGTTTGAATGTTGGCCTCGGGTTTAAGGTCAGGAGAGATCCGTTTTCACAGTGCTGAAAAGTTGAAAAATATACTATGTTTTAGGCAGACAAATATGGTTCCCATTAGAATGCAGTAAATCAACCATGTGCACCACACACAGCAATGTTCATCAAACTCAGTGCTATCAAAGCTGCCCGGATAAAATAGTATTGAATATTGGAAACAGCCAGGAAGAGCAGTGGTTAAAGAAAGCACAATAGACTGCCTTGAAATGTGACATTGATCTTGCAAGAGAATGAAAGTTTCTTCCTTGCTCTTTACATTTAAAAAAATAAATAAAATAAAATAAACACCCCGAGTACACGTCTTGGCAGCCTGGGCTTTCTGAAAAGGCCTTTCCGAGTGGTTTCAAAATGGCTGCGTTCCATCTGTCAGCCATTGCGAGGAACACCCACAAAATGTGTTTATATCCGTTGAAGTTTTGCTCCACCCGCACAATAAAAACGGGATCTGCTGCTGTTTGATGTGAGTGGGAGGTGGGTGTTGTGAATGATTTTAAAGTTCTCTGCGCTGGAGTGGTTTTTATAAGCTGTGGAGGTGGTGATTTGTCTCCCCCCTCCCGCCGGCTGGGTTCCCCGGGTTCGCTAGCACCTGGCACGCATCAACAAGCTTCCTGTGGTTCCCGGGCGTCAGCAGCGCCTCCCCCAACCACACACGCGGTTTGCAGGAGTTAACTTGCTGAGTGTTGATGCCACAGCAAAGATAATGACAGTGGGAGAAGTTTCTTGGTTGTAGCAGCAGTTTCTCCTCCTCAAGCCACCTCCGAGATATTTTCCACGCTCAGATCATGTTCTCCTGTCTGAGCCGCCTTCCCTCCCCCCACCCACGCACACCCAGACCCCTTCTCTACAGACACACACACTAGCAGGTAGCGGGATGGCTTATAAACCACTGCAGGGCCCTGAGAAGCGCTGGGCACTTGCCATTCCTTTTGGAGGCGGTAGATTGGGGTGCTGGGACTGCCCAGTTTGAGGCCCCACATGAGGCTGGGGAGAGAGACTCTAGACTCGGCCCAGGCGGAGCTAACACACGAACAAGACTCTTTGAGCGGAGTGGGGGCGGGGGTGCTTTGGGTAGGTTATGCTAATGCGGGGGGTAGCTCCGTCCTCGCCAGGCAAACTCAGAGCAGCACCCTGCGGTCTGTGCTGAACCGAGTCATTCCTTAGCCCAGGGCTACTCAGCCCGCGGCCCGTTTGCTTGCGGCCCGCGGTGCAGTTTGGGTTTACGCAGGGCTCAGTACACGGCCCGTGGGTGGGAGCCAAAACAAAAAAGGAGTCCATAGAATGGTCTTCTGTTGAGATGTGTTTTTGTAGTTACATTCCTGGACTGTCATTGCTCATTCAAAGTGCTATCATAGGGGTGGCGATCGGGTAAATATCGCATTGTATTAATATCCACAGAACTGACTTAAATCAGGCCTGTGTGTTGTGTAGTCTTGCCCATCAGTGTGAAAGAAGCTGTTTGCATATATATTTGCATGTATATGAAACCACACTTATTTTGCAGCCGTCGGCATGTGCTGAGAGTATTATTGTGGCCCCCGGGGCTTCCAGAGTTGAGTAGCCCTGCCTTAGCCTGATGAACGTTCCTTCTAGGCCCCTCCCGAAATTGCCGGGCTCTGAGCTGCCTCGAGCGGGGGGGGGAGGGGGGGCAGCTGGGCCGGGCTGCAGTAACAGAAAGCAAAGACTAGTGGTGCCGTAATGTCCCCATTGAGAATCAGAACCCTGGCAAGGCAACCTGAGCTGGACAGCTCCAGCATGAATCCCTCCAGCCTTTCCTGGGGGGGGGTAGGGGTCGAGGGGGACGGAACCAGGCTTATGCAGGATTGGAGCCGGAGCACCTCTTTGCGGCGACCCCTTCTTACACCGCAGGCCTCTCCTGCTGTGTGATCCCAGGCCTGAGCTATAGCGTCTGCTGACTGAAAGGGGTTGTGCCGTCTCGCTCCTCTGACCCTGCAGGCTCACTGCAGCTCATCCATCAGTGAGGGAACTGCCGTCTCCGTTTGGAGGGCAGAATCTGTGTCACTGAGGAGCAGGAGACTTCATAGGGCTGGCAGGTGGCGGGAAAGCCTGTCTTAAGTCAGGTTGCCACAGCCATGTGGTTACTCGCCAAATACAAGGCCCAGTTCAAGAGCTTTGTCCTGCTATTCAAAGCCCTCGTGGGCCTAGTTACACCATAGAGCCTGTCCATCGATCACCGGGAAGCTAAGGGTTGTGGTGTTCTGCTGACCAAAGGGCAAGGCTCATGAGCAAAGATCAAAGTGGCAGGGGTGTGAAACTGTGGAACTCCATGCCACTGGAAATCACTGTAGCAAGAACTTAAGAGTCATAAAGGGATTGGACATTTATGTGGATAAGAAGAATATCTAAAGTTGTCATAATTAATGCTAAGAATAGATTTGTGCCGGGAACATTGACCTAATTTGGGAGGCAGATTTCCCCACGTCTGCCTGCTGTGGGGCTCTTACACTTTTCTTTGCAGCATCTGGTTCTGGCTTCTGTTGGAGACAGAATTCTAGGCTAGATGGACCCTGGCGAGTCCTGTGTCTCCCCAGGACCACTCAGCTAAACGCAAAACTCATCTCGGGGAGACAGCCTTTTGGTAGTTTCTGCTGCTCCCGTTGTTCTGTCAGAGCCTCTGAGCACAAGGGTCAGAGAACGTGCGGGGTGTGGGGGAAATCCAGCCGAGACGCGGCAGCACCAAAGCCTGGCCTGCCTCCTGAGTCATAGAATCGTAGAGCTGGAAGAGACCTCAGGAGGTCAAGTCCAGCCCCCTGCCCAGAGCAGGACCAATCCCCCACACACTAGGCTCATCAGATCGCGCTGGCTGGACTCTAGTTATATTCTGTATCCGACGTCCTCTGTTTTCTCTTCCAGGTGCAGCCTCCAGAACTGTCTGATCTGCCATAACGCTGTGATAGAGAAAGGAGCTGACCTCAGGGACTGTCTGATTGGAAGCGGCCAGCGTCTGGAACCCAAAGGTGAGCAGGAAGCTGCATGGATGATGGGTGTAGAGTTCCTTGAGGAGCTGGGCGTTTCCTGGGCTGCCTCCCCTCGGTTTTATCCTTGGTTCCACCTGGCTGCTGCAGGGGACCTTGTCCCGTTAGGCTGGTGGCCTCCTTCCTGAACGGTGTGTGGCTCTGGGGTGGGGCCAAAAATGAGGAGTTCAGAGGGCGGCAGGGGCCATGGGTTGAGGCAGGGGGTTGGGCATGGGAGGGGGGTGAGGGCTCCCAGTGGGGGATGCAGGCTCTGGGGTGGGTCTGGGGATGCTGCATTTGGGGTTCAGGAGGGGGCTCCAGGCTGGGGCCAAGGGGTTTGGAGTGTGGGAGGGGGCTTAGGGCAGGGTTCAGGTATCTGGGCAGAAGTTAGGAGGGAGGGGGATGAGGGATGGGGGTGCAGGGCACTCACCTGGAGCAGCTCCCCTTTGGTGGGCCAGGCCCAGGGAGGGGGCAGGTGGCTCTGTGTGCTGCCCTGCATTTGCCTGCAGGCACCGCCCCCCACAGCTTCTATTGGCCTCAATTCCCAGCCAATGGGAGCTGGGGGATGGAGCCTGCAAGGCGACTGGACTGTCCTGCGTCTAGCAGCTCCAGCCCTGGAGCGCAGGGGAGCAGCAGAGTGGAACTGCGCCCCCCAGCCCGCCCTGGACTGAGGGGGCCCCACAAAAAGATCTGCACTTCAGGCAGCCCAGAAACCTTTCTGCAGGGCCCCACGTACCCTAACAGCTCTTCTTAACCAGCCCTGTGTCCCCGCTCCGAGCTGCTCACCTGTCTGCTCGCTCTGCCACCCCCCACCCTGACTCCCGCCTTTGAGGCAGGCCACTTCTTCCTCTGTGCTGGAGCATCGAGCACAAGGCAGGCCCGGGTCCCTGCTCAGCCCTTGTGCCGGTGTCGCGGCGCCCGGGAGCAGCAAAGGCCGGGAGCTTCCAGTTCAGCGCCTGCCACCCGGGTGGGGCTCCCTGCAGACAGGCTCTTCAGAGAACATAGCGGCCGAACTGCCCGGTCTCTACTGAGATGTTTGGCAGCTCACAACATGGCCAGATGAGGGCGGTTCTCCAGCAGGGCGACAAAAGGCCCTGACCCCAGGGCCGTTCTCTCTTGCCAAGTCAGGTCTGTAGCTCCCCAGCAGAACAGCTGGGAACGTGTCGTGTGTAAGGACAAGCCACCGGATCTCCCATCCTCATTCTGTGGATTGTGCACGGCTCTACCCACAGCCCTGGGTTGGGGCCAGCATTTCAGGGGAACCGGTGTCCAGCCAGACGGGAATATCTCGCCAGCCACACCCTGGCACTGGCATCCTGGGGCAGGCAGGCGCTGACCAAATCAGAGCGTGCCCAAGGGCTCTGCAAGGAACTTGGTGGATGCCACCAGTGCCTCTCGGTGGTGGAATAGCACCGTTGTTTGTAGGGCCTGACCCTGCGTGGTGCTGAGTGCCCCTCGGGATAGCAAGGGGTGTGCAGAGCATTTAGCAAGGTGGGGCTCATGCCTCCCCAGGGAGCTGGCTGCTGCTGCACTGAGAGGCCTGGCTCCGTTCCCCCAGGTTCCCCGTGTGCCAGTGCCTGCTGGAGAGGGTGTCAGACTGGTGCACAGCCCTTGTTAAAAGGCGTGTTCCTGGGAGAGCCAGCGAAATCAGGCAGCTCTTCAGAAGACTGATCCCGTTTTCCCAGTCTGGGTAACGCTGGTCTGGTCTGTCATTTCCCCAGGCCATCCATTGGCTAGCACTTCATCCTCTCGGGGCTAGCCCCGCCATTCCCAGCTGGGGAGATTCAAGCTCGCTGCCTGAAGAGGTTAAGTGACCTGCCACATGCTCTGCCTGTTGATTGTGAAGCGTCTGCCCGGAAGGCCTCAGTTCATAACCGTGTGAAAATATTTTCACACGCTCCATCCAGAGCAAAGAACCCCTTGTGCACTCCTAGGAGGCAGCTGCATGTAAGAGCCAGGAATACACGCATGCACGCACACACACCCCGATTGCCTGTGCAGGGATCAGCGAGCTCTTGTGGGCACAGGCTCCTCCAGTGCCCGGCTGGGTAACTTTGCTGGGAGTTAACAGGAGCCGTGTGGGAACCTCACCCTGTAAGCCACTTCCCATTCCTCAGCCCAGCCGGCCTCACCTTGCGCACAATCAACATGCGAAGTCCCCTCGCCGGCAGCCGTGCACCGTGTCTCACTTGGCTGGTGGGCAGAGTCTTGTCCCTGCACACTCAGCTCCAGGCATGATGCTCTGGAACGACTCCGGCCACTCAAACAGGCTCTGGGAGGGCTCGAGCCCGGGCGTCCGGTTGGAAGAGCTTCGTTTCCCTGTCGCGCGACGTTCCCAAGCGAGGGAAGGTGCCAAGACCTGCTCCCTGCCCGGCTTGCGGAGATCTGTCTTGCCCCCCCCCCCCTTCACGGCTTTTCGTTCCGTGCGGCAGTGGTGTGATTTTGAGACGCTGTGTCGTGGATCAGATGATCTTTTAGCTTTTGTTTGTCTCGTGGCTAGCACCTCAATCTCCTCCTCCGCTGCCATTCCGACTGGTGCGTCGGCCGCGGCCTCTCTCGCGTGCGTAGCAGCGTGCGCTGGGCTCGCGGCACCGTCCGCCTGCTGCCACGCATGCCAAACCTCTGAGCCGCCTTCCCAGTCGCGGGGCTAGTGGCGCTCTCCGAGCCTGCGAGTCAGCAAATGTTGCACCATCCGTTTCCACTTCTTCCCCACTTATCGTGGGTGCCCTGAGAGCATCTGAGCTCAGCCACAGAACGTGAGTGAATCTGCCCTGAGCGAATGCTCCTCCTTGTACTCTCTCCACTAGGCCACTGGAGAAAGACCCACCCCCACGGGCGGCGGGCAAAGGGCCAGCTGGGAAAGGCAAGCCCCAGCTCCGCCCCTTCCTCCTGAGGCCCCGCCCCTGAAGTCAAGCCCTGCCCAATCCTTCCACGGGGTTGCTGTGCTGCAGCCCTCCCCGGCGGCTGGGGGAGCCGCGCTGCCATGCTGCGGCCCCGGGCCTCCCTGGTGGCCAGGCATGTAGGCGGTTTGGGGAAGGTTGGGCCGGCCGCCCATGCCTATCCCATAGTCCATCCCCCCCACACACCCGCCCATTTGAGTTCTAGCGCCCTCGGGCTCCCTCTTCCTTCACCTTTGCCAGCCTGCCTGCTGAGAACCCTAGCGCAGACCTGCCGCGCTCCCCCGCCTTTCCTCCCCACTCCGGACATCCTGATCCGAACCCCCAGGACATCTGCCTGCCCAAGACATGCAGCCCAGCCTGCCAGGGAGGGTGACAGACTGAGCAGAGCCCGGCAGGTGGGCCAGCGCAGAGCGGCACACCCGTGTGCATGGCGGCTCCTGCCCGGTGTAGTGACCGTGTCACTCAGCCGCCGTCCCAGACATCTCGTTTTACTCCTGGGCACTCCCAGCTTCCTGTCATGTGACCCTCTGGGTCACCGCAGAGCAATGGGGCTGCTGCTTCCTTTGGATCGGTTAGCCGCTTAGTCCCTGCTTTTCTCCGGGCCTGGCTGGTGCTCGTTCCTGGCCTGCTGGGCTGCGGGAAGCTCAGGCCAGCCACGCCCATCAGCTTGCGGTCGCAGCCCCCATCTCCTGGCCAGAGCTAAGTCCAAGCATCTCAGTTCTGGGGCGGCAGGGCCAGGCCGCTTGGCTGCAGACAGCCCGTCTGCAGTCCCTCCTTGGGGTCAGATGGCTGAGCAGGCCGGCCTTCCGCAGAGCCCTGGGAGCCGCCCGTTTGGTCAGCCCAGTTACGTGCTGAGTGTCTCAAGTGGGGGGGGTGCAGCAGGCCTTGGCAAGCCCCCATTGCCCAGTCCCTGCTGCCCCTTGGGTCTCTCTCACCACGTGTCCCTCCCAAACTCCCCCCCAACCTCCCAGTGCCAGGCCCTCCTCCACCCCCAGTGAGCCGCTCAGTGCGCGTCTCCCTGGCTCTCCCGTCGGCACTGCTAGGAGCCCCCCAGCCTGCTTTCCCTTGTGGTTCTGCAGCCTCCCCTCCCCCGCCTGTTTTAAAGTGAGCCAGCGCTCAGCGGTGGCTTTCCTCCCTGCTGTATAATGGAGCAGTAATTCTGTGCCAGGGGCTGGTTTCGATTGGCTTTTAACAGGTTTATAAAGCAGTGTATGTAATTGAGTGAGTAAAGGAACGTTTCTGGAGCCCCCGAGGGCTTCAGGGTGGTCCTGGGCCTCCGCCCTAACCTTGTTCCCCCCCGCCCCTCCAAGGGAGTCTTGCCACCAGCAGCAGCCGTGTGTCTGGGAGCTAACTGAGTGAACAACAAGGAGATGCTTTCATGGTGCTCTTCCCAGGATGCTGGGCCGTCTCCTCTTCTCCCGCGCCCTGGGGGAACCTGCCAGAAAGCGGGGCCCGAGCTAGAGAGGAAGGCGCTGGGTCATTAGCACCCGGGATTATGGCTGGCTTTGTGCTGGGAGACAGAGTCATTCCCGCCCCGTGTTTGTTTGCATTGCAGTTTGTTTTGCCTCCAGCTGCAGAGGCTCCCTGCTCCCCACACACTAGGCTCCCGTTTCGAAGGCGCTTGGCGCCCGGTCCCTGTAAACAAACACCGGGCGCAGCAGAATCGCCTCTGGACCCAGGGACAGATTTTTTATTTGCCCCCAACAGAATCTCCACAGGCGTTCAGCTGGAGCACCCAGGCCTGCTCCGGGCCGGGCCACAGCAGCAATGTGCGAGCCGGGCATTTAAGTGTGTCACTCCGCTGTGCAGTCGCACCGCACGCCTTGCTTCCGCACGGAGCAGGTCTCACCCAGAGATCCTGCACGGAGCAAGTCCTGCCCAATGGTCTTGCTCACGCACAGAGGAGGTCTCGCCCGATGGCCTTACTCCCTCATGGAGCAGGTCTTGCCCAAAGATCCCGCACGGAGCAGGTCTTGCCCGATGGCCTTACTCCCTCATGGAGCAGGTCTCACCCAAAGATCCCGCACGGAGCAGGTCTCTCCCGATGGCCTTACTCCCTCATGGAGCAGGTCTCATCCAAAGATCCCGCACGGAGCAGGTCTCTCCCGATGGCCTTACTCCCTCATGGAGCAGGTCTCATCCAAAGATCCCGCACGGAGCAGGTCTCGCCAGATAGTCTTACTCCCGCACGGAGCAGGTCTCGCCCGATGGCCTTACTCCCTCATGGAGCAGGTCTCACCCAAAGATCCCGCACGGAGCAGGTCTCACCAGATAGTCTTACTCCCGCACGGAGCAGGTCTCGCCCGATGGCCTTACTCCCTCATGGAGCAGGTCTTGCCCAAAGATCCCGCACGGAGCAGGTCTTGCCCGATGGCCTTACTCCCTCATGGAGCAGGTCTCACCCAAAGATCCCGCACGGAGCAGGTCTCACCAGATAGTCTTACTCCCGCACGGAGCAGGTCTCGCCCGATGGCCTTACTCCCTCATGGAGCAGGTCTTGCCCAAAGATCCCGCACGGAGCAGGTCTCGCCCGATGGCCTTACTCCCTCATGGAGCAGGTCTCACCCAAAGATCCCGCACGGAGCAGGTCTCTCCCGATGGCCTTACTCCCTCATGGAGCAGGTCTCATCCAAAGATCCCGCACGGAGCAGGTCTCTCCCGATGGCCTTACTCCCTCATGGAGCAGGTCTCATCCAAAGATCCCGCACGGAGCAGGTCTCGCCAGATAGTCTTACTCCCGCACGGAGCAGGTCTCGCCAGATAGTCTTACTCCCGCACGGAGCAGGTCTCGCCCGATGGCCTTACTCCCTCATGGAGCAGGTCTCATCCAAAGATCCCGCACGGAGCAGGTCTCTCCCGATGGCCTTACTCCCTCATGGAGCAGGTCTCATCCAAAGATCCCGCACGGAGCAGGTCTTGCCAGATAGTCTTACTCCTGCACGGAGCAGGTCTCGCCAGATAGTCTTACTCCCGCACGGAGCAGGTCTCGCCCGATGGCCTTACTCCCTCATGGAGCAGGTCTCGCCCAAAGATCCCGCACGGAGCAGGTCTCGCCAGATAGTCTTACTCCCGCACGGAGCAGGTCTCGTCAGATGGTCTTGCTCCCACATGAGGCCCTGTTGGCTAAGTGACATGCCCAGGGTCACTCAGGAAGCCTGAGGCAGAGGAGGGGATAATGGTGCCTTGGCTCCTGAATATTCACTGAGCTGATGCAAAGCTGGGGGAGTAGCTGGAGATGTGACCTTGTCAGACTGGCCCCTGCTGGCTGGGCGGGCGAGTCCCATCAGCCGATACCATTTCCCCCAGCAGCAGGGGATGGGAGTGCGAGCCGGGCTTTGCCCATTGCTCTCCACTGCCTCCCAGGCTCTGTTCAGCGCCAGCAAAGGCAAACTGCCGGAGAACTTGCAAAAGAGCCGGCTTGATCTGGGATCGTGATCTCTTCACAAGTCACTTGTGGTGCTGGCTCTCAGTCCGGCAGGGTCCTGAGCATGCCCAGCCCCTGCTAACCTCAGTGGAATTGCAGGTACTGGGCCCTCTGAAAGCCCTGCCTGGATGAAAGCTCCTGTCACTGTCTCCCCCTGGGTTTGACGCCTCGGTGCCGGTGCCTTGCCAGACACCTGTGGGCAGCAGCTGTGCCCCGTAGAGCTTGTGACACGGACGCGTGCGCAATCTCCTTCCGTCGCCCCCCGGTGTTTGGCCAGGTGGGTGGGCCGTAGCCAGGTGGGTGGGGGTGGGACTGAGACACCCAGGGGGTGGGGGAGACCGCCCAGGCAGGCTGGTGTTTACTGGAACCTGCTTTTCCCATTTTGTCCTAAAGCTGCCATTTTGAAAAACGCCACCCCCCAATCCTGCCTTTTCTCTCTTCCTCTTCCAGCCAAACACCTGAACGAGGTCATTGTGGGCAGCGAGCAGCTGATGGAAATCTAGCCCGCGGGAAGCCAGGGCCCACACTGTCGCGAGATGGCTCGTCTGGGGCAGACTTGGCAGAGCATGCGCTGTCATCCCTCCTTTCCCGGCCAGCCCTGGGTTTGTGTCTTAATAAAGAAGCATTTCCCCAGTGGTCTGTCTCTCTCCGCCCCCCGCCTTGCAGATCTGCCCACTGCTTTGTGCAGGGTCAGATTGGCTCCTGCCCGCGGCTCGAATGCTCCGGGCTTTTCAGCAGTGCTGCCAGCGGGGCCACACGCAGACCAGCGCGGCCCCTCTTAGCCGGACCCAAATGGCAGTGCTGGGGGCTTGCACCGCCGTTCCCATGCCCTGGGGAAGCCAGGAGCAGCTTTATGTGTGGAGGGCTGGGCGAGCCCGGCAGCAAAGCTGCGTGGCTTCCTCGCTGTTCCTGCAGCTCTCCCGCCCCCGCTCCTGCACTGGGGCAGACACACTGAGTCGCCGCAGCTGGTTTTAGTCTAGTCTGCGATGGAGGCAGGCGTGCCAAAGGCGTTCCCACACGTCCCTTCTGGATTTGGCCTGGTGCTTTGAAACGGAGCCCAAGCCCACGTGTGGAGAGGCGGGAAGTAGGGAACCTGAACGGAATTACCCATTATGTCACTAGCCGCGCGCTCAGCCCCGCTGCTGGAAAGCCAGACGCAAGCTCCCTCTCCGCGCACTTACGCTGCATGGGGCTGACTCACCAGGCGATGAGGAACAAGCTGGCATGGGAAATCCAGGCCTTTGGCGTTGGGTGTCCTGCCAGGGCTGGAAAGCACCTGGATGCGATCGAGGCATTGCAAGCTGTTCTTGCAACTTTGCCAGTTGCGCTGGGGTCCCTGCCCCACAGCTCTCGCTGGAGTCTGGCCCGTTTCAGCAGGGCGCTGAGGTGGGCCTGGCACTTGGACGTGGAGAGGCGCTTCCAGCTACTGGCTGGGAGACACGGTATTTCATTAACTCCGGAGATCAATTCAAAGGCATGTCCCGTGGGCACAGACAGACACACACACCCTCAGCAGAAAATCACAGCTTCCTGGCCCATCCCGGGTGGGAGAAGTGAATCCCGCCCTGCCCTGCCTTTCAGACATGGCAAAAAACCACATGCAACGCCCACCTAATGATGGGGGGTGGGGGAAAGGGGCTGCTGGCTCAAAGGGCTGAGGTAGCCGGGGGTGAGCACCACACAAGGTACGAGTTCTGCTCAGGTTAGCATCACCTGAGAGGCCTGGGGCAGGAATAGATGCCACATCCCTTTCCTCTCAGGCTGTCCCCAGCTTTGCCGGCATTAATGAGCAATGCCGTGCCAGAGACCCATTTTACAGGTGGAAATGGGAGGCACAAGTGACTCGCTTACAGTTCCTCTAGAAATCTCAGAACCAGGTGAGTCCTGGGGCACTCCTTCCCTTCCATTGCTCTCTCACATCTTAAAACCAGCTTCCCTTAGGTCAGTAGCTTCAGGTTTGGTCTCTCGGGGCTGAAATTCTGCGCTAACAGCTCGCTCTAGCCCTTTGGTGTAGCTCAGCTCAGGAGAAGCTCTTCATTGCGCAGTTAAAATGGCGGTATTAATTGGGCACTTGCTGGCACTTTCAGACCTGCCAGTGCCCTGAGAAGTATTCCTTTCCCTTTTACGACCTGCAGGTGTTTGGTGAGAGATAAAAGTAGATCGCAGAGTGAGATTTCACAGCCCAAATTATCAAAGCGAAGAGTCGCTCTTGATGTACTCCATGTGTGTGGCAGGAAGGATGAAGACTAATTCAGAAGAGTCGTTCCTTCCCCCAGGCAGGCACCGGGGATTAACCCTCGCCCACCTGGTGGGTCCTTTGGGAGCCAGGTGACTCTCCAAAACTAGCAAGCGGTGACATTTTCAAAAGGGCCTCAGCGACTAAGCATGTCAGTGACTTTTGAAAATAGGACTTGGGGTCCTTAGTTACGTACGTGCTTTTGAAAAGAGGCCCTTTGCCGCATAACTTTGGGAGTGCAAATCTGGCTTCTCCATAAGTACCCGGCCCTTACGTGGCCTAGCTCACGGTTGATCCTACAGTGCCGTAGCAAGTGAGCGAGCGGCTGTCTCTTACCGTTTGCAATGTGTCTTTCACCGGGGCCTGCACCTTTGAAAGCCTCAGACTTGCCCACCCGCTGTGGGGGCTGGGGCTTTTGGAGCAGGCTTGGCCTGGAGCATTCCAAGGGGGCGTGCCGCTGGCTCTTGGCCTTCCCACTGTTGTGCGAAGGCTCGTGAACTGGGCAAGTCCTGCCGGGTGTCCTCAATGCAGCAAGGCCAGGCCTGGCATTTCCAGTGGCGGGGGGCCTGCTGCTGCAAAGACCCAACCCCTGGCTCCTGTGAGTTGGGCCCTGGGCTCTGGCCCCCTCAGCGGCTCTCCCGGTCAGCTGCCAGGACAGGTTTGAGGGAAAGACCCAGCCTCTCGGACGCGCCGTCGGCCCACTGGCTGCTTAGCGGCCTGGCAGCAGGACCTTGCCGACTGAGCGTCCACAGGGAACGTGCAGCCAGGCTGGCCAGAGACAGGAGGCCTATCAGCGGCCGGTCGGGGGAGCTTGGAGCACGCAGGAATCTTCCGGAGCCCTGAGGGTGCATTTGGCTGGCCAGTGGGCAGGTGCTGTCTGTGGGAGACTAACTCGGGGCTCCTGCGCTAGTCCCCTGCTGCCATTCACTCCTGCTGCAGCCCCATGTTGTCCAAGAGAGGCAGCCCAGAGCGTGTGGCCTGCGGAGCTCCAGGGCCCAGGCCAGCTGGGAGACGCCACGAGCTGGGAGGAGCAGAGAAGGGGCTTGTGGCCAATGGTGCCCAGTATCACTGGCCTGGGGCCCTCCCCATGGGTGTGGCGTGGCCGGTGGGGGCCAGTGCCCAGGGCGAAGCCGAGCTCTCCAATCCACGGGCCTGTGGAGGGGAGTCCGTCGGGCTGGGGACGGGGCACAAGGAAGATCATCGGATCGTGCATCCACTGCATTTCCCTCCAGCCTCTCAGTGGGTCCTGGCGGGGGAAAGGGCCGAGAACGCCTCGCAGCTCCCCAGGGAGATCTCGCGGCTTTGGCCCCAGTGCAAGCGCCGAGATGGTCTGGCTCCCAGCCACTGGGCGGGTCTGCGCCTCACCTGCCATTCCCCGTTGGTCAGAGACCGTCGCGGGGCTGGACGGTGCCTCCCCTCCAATGTTCTTCATCCAAAGCCGCGTGGTTCCTGCTGGCTTCAATGCTTCCCCCCTCCCCACCTGCCTGTTTCCTGCCTCGCCCGCTTGGTTTGGCTGAGTGGGCTCGGGCTCCTAGAGGAGGGTTTGTCACAATGCCCCGCTGCTCCTTCCAGCTGGGGATCGTCCCAGGCCAGTGGCCCAGAATGACTCCCAGCTGCCGAGCGGGCCAGAGGCAGAGAAGTTCGAATGTCTCAGAGCTGCGCGTCTGGTGCTCTGCCAGTCCGCGCTAGCCCGTTGGCCGCATGCTGGGACTGCCGAGCGCGCCTGCAGGTGGCTTCCCAGCAGGCAAACAGGGTCCCTCGCCCACCGAGCCCCCGACCTGGGCTTTGGCAGGGCTCCCCTGTGCGCAAAGAGCCACAGCCCTACGAGGGCTAAAGAGCAAAGCGCTGATTGTGCCCCCAGTTCGGTGCGCTGGGGAGAAAGAGGCTCGTGCCAAGGCACAGGGCAGAGCTGCCGACTTGAGCCGACCTGTTCTGGCTCCAGCCAGCAACTTCCCTCCTTCCTCCAGGGGGGAAACGGGCCAGGGTGCGGGCAGTCGCTGTTCTCAGCTTGGAGAGTCCGGCAGCTGCAGTGGGAAGAGCGGGTCGGATTCTCGCGCCTGCCAGGGCATAGCGCAGGGCGATGAACGCAGCCCGTCACATCTGCCCCAGGAGCTCCCGGCTTACATTTCAAGAGAGACCCTGAACTGCCCAGCCCCCTGAGAGCCGCAGGGACTCACCCCAGGGGAGCGCTGCAGGCTTAGGCCCCGTGCGTTGTCTTTACTGACGCCGCAGGTTTTTGGTTCCCCTCCTGGGTGCCAGGAGCCAAGATCCGCAGCCTCGCCCCTGCCTCCCGGATGGACCAGTTCCATCCAGGCCTCATAGACAGTCACCTCCCATCCCTCCTGATACAACCACGTACGGCAAGAGATTTGGCAGCGACACCAGCGTGTACGTTTGCAGCGTTCAGAAGGCGAAGGGGGAGTTCTTTTGTCAAGAAGGCAGTGGGACGCTGACTGAGTTCAAGGACAGCTGAGGAGCCTGGATCGGCGCCTTTACAATGCAAGGCAAATACTGGGCTGATCTGAGAGGAAAAAGGGATTTTCTTGTTTTTGTTTGTAGGGGGAAATAAAAGGGCAGCCTGCCGCTTCCCTCTCCCCCTGCCCTGCCATCCCAGTGGCGAGCTCCGGGTGCTGTATGCATAAGCTGCTCCTTTGTGCACTGTCTAAATGGTTAATTGTGTCAGGGGAAGATGTGCGGGCGAACGGGGAGACCACCCAGCACGAAACAGACAAGACAGAGCAATCTCTGCGCTGCTTCACCAGCGAACAAGCAAAGTTGTTTAAAAATATTTAATTTACTGCATTCCATTCTGCTGATTATAAATTGGCCGTTCAGGAAAACGCGGCTGTGGGTGGGGAGGGATCCAGGAAGCACGACCCAAATTCTTGCGATTGGTTTGGGGTTTGTGTTTTAAGGCTTCCTCTGCCGGTGTGCGGGGAGTTTTAACCCTCGTGCGGCCAAGGCGTGTAGCTACAGAACACGCCTTCCTTTTCCGAGGGGTGGAAGCCGCCCTGGGCGGAAATCCCATCCCATTGCCAACTGCCCGGCTGTTGGTCATCAAAGGGTCGGTCAGAGTCCTGGTGTGTCACAGGCAACTGCTTCCTGGCTCCGCACTCCGACCTGGGGCGTGCTGGGTTTTTCCCCAGGCCCGTGGCGTAGGCCCGTGGCGTGGCCCACAACATGCTGGTGGCCTTGACTTGCAAAGCGACGCAGCGTGCCCACCAGCAGTCTGGTGCGAGGTGAGCTTTGCAAGCCCATCTGTGTCTCTGGCCCCCTCGGGCAAGAGGGGGTTTTAGGGCTCCGCCGGGGGCAGGTGAAATCCAAATTTAATTCTTTTCAGCATCAAAGAACCCGCTGCAAAGACTGAAGTGCTGCTTAGACTCTCCCCCACACACACATGCACTGCGTGGCACTGCTGGGCGTGAGCTGGCGTGCGTGGGCGAGGCGTTAGCGAGCGAAGCTGACTCCAGACCGCTGTCATCTGTGCCTTGGTGCAAGTTCAGTGGCAGGGGACACGCGTCGTCGACCCATAAATCATCACCCTGCTGGGCTGCCGGGATGGGCCGGCCCCTTTTGGGCCTGGTGCGGTGAGGCGGGTGCTGAGAGAACCATGAAAATGCAGCTGTGTGTTTTGGGGCAAGATCTGGAATGTACAGAAGCGACGCTGTTCCTCCCCTCAGTCCGCCCCGCACCAGCTCCAGTGTCCAGTGACCCCACCTCCCCCCAAAAAAACCATTCTGGGGCATGAATGGTGTAAGGGTGGCACAGAGGGAAACCACCAGGCGGTGGGGTGTTCTCACCTCCCCACGTTTGTAGAGGCTCGCCCTGAACTGGTGTGTCCTTTCATAGCGTTGAGGCTTCTCGCATGGCCTCAGGCAGGTCAGCTTGTCTCCAGGAAGACCCCGAGATTCCCAGGGGTGGCCCAGGCTACATGCCCAGATGGAGACTATAGCGCTGTTTGTTATGATGATTTACTGTTTGTGTTCCTGAGGGGTTTAAGAGCCCCAGCCAGGGCCCAGGAGCCCAGTGTGCCAGGCGCTGCACAGTCTTCTAAGCCCTTTTTCTCAGTGTGCAAGCAAGTGTTCAGTCTTAGAAGGACAGGGAGGAGGAGCCGTGCCAGCAGCTGCAGAACTGACTCTCTGCGGTGGGCTCAGAATAGAGCTGATGCTTGAGGCAGTTGCTCCTTAGGAAGCGGCCTTTGTTGGTCTGAGATCCCTGGAAAAAAGGGATTTGCCTGCGTTCTGTTCATGACTGCTCTGTTCCAGGCCTGGGATGAATGACCAGTTACACTTAGAACACACCCGGACGCTGTAGCCTGGCTTTCTCCTCCAGGGGGAAGCAACTGGGGTTGGGACAAAGGCTGTTGGCAGGGCCAGGCGAAAAGGGCAGCTTTGCCCGACATTGGAGCGGCACGGCAGTGAGCGCGGTAATAGCTCTGTGGCCGTTCAGCTGCTCCAGATGCAGCACTCCATTCCCGCGGCCCCCGCGTGCATCTGGAGTCGCTTCTCTCGCTGTATTTGTGGGCAGTGGCCGTTTCCTCGTAGTCCCGCTCGTTGCTTTAGCAGTGCGATGCGGAGTCTGGGAGCAGGCCTGGCTGCTTTTCCGACTCGGCCGCTGACTAGCAGTGTGATCCTGTGCGAGAGGAAGAGGCCTCGAGGCTGCCAGGCCCAACTCTCCAGACTGTGTCTCGTTTTTGTGGCCCTCTTCGGGACGCTTGCCAGCTTCAGGGTGTGTTTCCAACCCACGTGGTATCTGGCTCTGCCTGCCGCGTGTCCTCGGCCAAGCCCAGGCACGAACCATTAGCCCAGCTGAGCTGAATGTGGTCCAGCGTTCTAGACCAGACAGATGTAAGCGCAGCCTCTCCCTGCAGCCGTATGGTGCTGACTCGGGGCAGAATAAGAGATGCCCGAAAATTGGAACAAAACCAGGTTCCCATCTCGGTTCTCTAGGGCTCCATTGCTGGTACCCAGGGGTTTCCGTAAGTCACTTAGGGTATTACTACACTTGCACCCTATTTCAAAATATGCAACATTCAAAATTGCAAATGAAGCCGGGATTTAAATATCCCACGCTTCATTTGCATAATTGCATTATGGCGCTATTTCAAAATAAAACACACTGTGTAGACACGTTATTTCGAGAGAAAACCCTCTCGAAATAACCCTTATTCCTCGTAAAATGAGGTTTAACAGTTATTTCAAGAGAAGGATTTTCTCTCGAAATAACGCGTCTACACAGCGTGTTTTATTTCGAAATAGGGTGCAAGTATAGACATACCCTTAGGCTACGTCTACACTTGCAGAGTTTGGGCGCTGTCAGGTTCCCCGGGAACCAGGGAAAGAGAAGCACTGGTTTGTGTGGTCGCTTACTTCCACAGGAGACGGATTCTGTTTGCATTTGCAGCACAGAGCAGTGCCCTGCGGGCAGCCATCTCACTGTGCCACTCTCGTCCAAAGGGGCAGTGATCCCAGGCCCTCCGGAGTCCCCACACAGCCCCCCTCCAGACACTGACCAGCTCCAGTCGCTCAGCAACCGTGCACGCCAGGGAGCAGGCGCTGTACCCTGGCCAGACAAGTGAGCGCTTGCCAAGAAAAGAGACACAGGTGTTTCAACGGGAGCTTTGCAGGGGGAGAGGCAGACATCTGTTTACTTGGCATCAGAGCTGCTGGCGAGAGCGGTCACCAAGGCATTGTGGCATAGCCCGTGTCTGCACTCTCACATCCCCGCAACAGCGTCTCCGGGCAGAGCTGTCCGCCTTCCCGGGGAGATGGTTTTCTTTTGAGTTTCACCCCAAAACATCTTGGCAAGTGTAGACACTCCGATGGGTTTGGCGCAAAACCGGGACTTCCCGAGGGAGGGGGTGGAATCTCCATCCCTAGGGGTGTTTAAGTCCCAGCTGGACAAAGCCCTGGCTGGGCTGAGTGAGTTGGGGCTCGTCCTGCTTTGGGCAGGGGGCTGGACTCAGTGCCTCCTGAGGGCTCTTCCTACGAGTCTGAGTGTGCAGGAGGCAGGTGGATTGAGGCCGAATGCCAGGGGCCACTTGAGTTTCTAGCTTGGCTGGGTCACTGGGATGAACAGCCCAGCTCCGGGGGGCAGGCTGAGGGGGGGTGGGCCCGGTGTCACCTCGTAGCCTAGCAAGAGTGATGGTAATAACCCATAAAACAGGCCCCCAGGAAGGCCCATGGGCGTCGGGCCCCTTGGGAGAGTCTGTAGGTGTCAGGCCCCCTGGGAAGGTCTATGGGTCTCAGCCCTCCTTGAATGCCGGTGGGTGTCTGCTGTCCCCATGGAAGGCCAGTGGGGTCATCTTAGGGCCCCACCCTATCGGAGGCTGCCGGGTGTCACCCTCCCCTTGAAGGCTAGCAGGCAGCAGGGCTCCCTCCCCCTCTGTTGAAGGTTGGAGGTCTCAGACTCTGCCCTTCCTTCTCCCCCCGTTGAAGGCCGGAGGACAATTTACTTTCAATCTTATTTTTTTCTTTAATTAATGGAACTTTAGATGCTAAAGGACAGGCCCAGCGGGCTCCTTTGGGTAAGATCCAAGGTACAAATTGGCCTGGGCCTGCAGCTGGTCCTTTGGGCCTGGGAGAGCCTGCTGGGTGTTGGGGAGATGGGTTTGGGAACCTCTCAGCTGAGTTGGGTGTGGTGCTGGTTGGGGCTCAGAGCTGGAGTGTCTAAGGGGATTGCGGGTGCCACTTCTTGCTAGCCAGTGTGGCAGACAGAAGGGCTCTGTGTGACTGGTGTGGGGCCTGAGAGCAGAGGCCCCCAGTCTCGGGGTGGGAGTAGTCCTGTCTCTAAGCCAGTGGTTCCCAGGCACCGGCCCATGGACCCCAGTCTGCTGGGCTGCGGCACATTGCCAGGCCACGCCCCCAGCTTTTATTTAGCCCCGCCTATTGGGATTCCCAGGGAATTCCCTTCCCACCCGCCTCCCCTGGCGGCGGCAGCAGGGTGAGTGGCGCGGTGGGTAGCCGGGTGTGCTGCGGCGGGAGCTGGGACTGCTGTGAGGCTGTGCCTACTGGGGCAGCCTTACCATGGCCCCAGTTCCAGCTGTGGCTGGCGGGGCCGCGTGGAGAGCGTCTGCCCCAGCCGGCGGGGCCAAGCCCGTGTTAAGGGCGGCTCCCCTGCACCCCCATTCTTGGCGGGAGCCTTCCAGCGGCTCCCAGCCAGCGGGCCCACACATTAAGTGCCCAGGAAGATACGAATGTGCAGGCTGGGTCAGCCCGGTCAGATGGGTCAGCTCTGCCTCCTTCATTCTGGTGCCACAGAGGCCAAAGGCTTGGCCTGGAGAATCCTCTCCAATAAGAATCTGCCACTCTTCTATTGGGTTTTTAAAACGTGTGAGAGCAGCCACTTTTCAAACGCATGAGCCACCATGTCCCCCTTCCTTTGATTTGCCTGATATACCCTGGGCTACAGTTACCATCATGAATATGCAGATAAATTAATTACCATAATGCATATGCAAGTATTTCAGTGCCGGCCCCCTACCTATTTGTGCCTGAGTTTGCCGGTCGACGGTGTGAAATGGTTGGGTACCGCTGCTCTAAGCAATTTGCCCTGATTCGATCCTCTCAGCCGTGCCCCCAGAAACTGTCGTCGTAACCCCCCCACCAGCGTCAGGTCCTTCCCGCACTGGGACAAGCCCCCTTTCCTGCTCGGTGTTCCCAGACCGGGCCCCTGTCTCCTCGGGCCCCATGCTTGGGCCAGGTTTGCTCCATCCAGGCGGATGGCAAAGAAACGCCTGTGGACACCGTCTCTTCTTGGACCCTTCACTGTGCCCTCCTTTGCACCATCTCCAGGCCTCCCACAGCCCCCAGATGGCGCAGGCTCAGGCCTGCCCACAGCAATGGCCCCTCCAGTTATGCCCTGGGGAACTCACTGCCACAAGATATTCCCGAGGCCGAGAGCTTAGCAGGAGTCCAACAAGCCCTAGAGCCTGGTGCAAGAAGGAAAAACCACAAGCAGGCACTGGACGTGGAGAAGGAGAACACCCCAGGGCAAATTCGGCCAAGCTAGGGTATCTCACGAGCTGCCCACGGCAGGGACCAGCCGCAGAGTTCTTCTGAGCAGGTCAGACAATTCAAACAGTGTCTTGAGCAGGGTTGGGTTTAAGCCCAAGCTGCAGTGCTTTTCTCTGTGATGCTCCCTGCCCTGGACAGGAGCTGAGCACTCTCCCATTGGGCTTCCCTGAGAGAGGAAGGAATCGGGCCCTCAGCAGAGCGCAGGCCCTGCCCGTGTGGTCCCCCGCCTCTCCCGAGGTCCAATCCCCCCCAGCCCGAGCGCCTGCGCTGATGTCACATCCGCTTAGTGCCGCGGGCCAACCTCTCGCTGACTCCTCGCCAGGCTCGGGGGCTCTGGCTTTCTCTCTCCTGCTGGGCCAGCCCCGCGGCAGGCACCCCCTGCCCCATCTGACAGCTGTTGGGAAACAAGGGGGCTGGCCTGCTTACAAATGAATTTGGAGCAAAATCCACTGCCAGCGAGAAACAAGTTGCACCGCGAGAGCTGGGGCTGGGCTGGGACTCGCGCCGGGGGGCTGGCAGCCGCGGCCTTTCCTGCCAAGTCCATTCCCAGCAACCAACCCAACCGGGAACCTGCTCGGAGAAGCGGGCGGCAGGGCCGGGCTGCGGGAGAAAGGCGGACGTGTGATCTCCGGGGCCAGCCACCCCCCCGGCCCGCGTGAGATCATGTCCGCACGTGCAGGGGGGCAATGGGATGAGAATGGGCCTCAGAGGAAGGGGGGGTCATGCCCGGGCTGGGCCAGGGCCTCTCCCCAGTTGACACCAGCATGGAGAGGTGGCAGCAGTGTCTCTGCCGTGGCACATCCATGCTGGTCTGCTGGTGGCTCCGTGGGACGGGTCCCCCCGTGGGTCTGGGCAGCGCCCGGCCCTGAGCTCCACGGGCGGGCTCCAGGTGGCATTGCCACCCGCTGTGCTTCTGCTGAGAAATCCTGCCCCACAGCCCGGGCTGGACCTGGCAGCTGCTTTCCAGGGCGGCTCCATGTGACCGTTCTGGGTGGGCTGGCCCCGGGGCTGCCTGCACGTGGGTCTGGCCTGGCCTGATGAGCCCCGTCCCCCCTGGAGCCCGGCCACGGGGCGGGCGGGTGCAGCCACACAGGGGTTGGGGCCGTCTCTGCCGCAGGCTCCTCCATGTCCCGCAGGCTCAGTCCTGCTGCCTCGGGGCAGCAGGGGGCCGGGCGCGTGGGACCTTCCTGGGGGCTCTGCCTGGCGCTGCGAGTATCCTGCCCCACGGGGCAGGCAGGGCTGGGGCTGAGCCGGGCTGCCCCAGAGAGGCCTGTGCAGTCCCCAGGGCAGGCAAGCTCCTTCCCTGCTAGCGACTCCACCAGGCCCGGCCCCTGCTGGGGGGCCCAAGTCCCCGCTGCTGATGCTTGCCAGGGGGCGCCCGGCTTGCCAAGGAGCTGGGGGGGAGGGGCAAAGGAGGGTGAGGCCTGAAGGTGCCGGGCTGACCTGATGCCACTGCAGAGGGGCTGGCCGGCGCTGGCTGGCTGCAAGGGGCCAGCTGGGAGCAGGGCTGCTGCCTGGAGCGCCCGATGCAGGCCCCCAGCATGGGGCAGGAGCAGGCCTCTGCCCCGGCCCACCAGGGCCAGCAGATGGGCCCAGCTTCCAGCTCCCAGCTCCCAGCTGCACCTCTGCTGCCAGGACAGCCAGGCGGGGTGGGCGCTGGGCCGGCACAGGCCTCTGCCCCGCACCCGGCTCCAGGCACGGGCACGGTAGCAGTGGGGAGCCAAGGGCAGCAGCGGCTGGATGTGTCCGGTTTGCTGCTGGCTGCTGTGACGCTGGGAGCGCACGTCTCACCCGCCGCCTGGGGGCAGGAGAGAAGGGGCCAGATCCGAGGGGGCGATGCTGGGAGACTGGGCGTCTGAGCTGAGCACGAGCTGTCCCGTGGCAGGAGCCTGCCCGGTTCCCGTGGGCGCGGCTGGGACGTGGGCACCGTGACTGCAGGCTGGCGACTGCTGCAGCCTTGATCTCACCGAGAGCAGCCGCTGCCCTGCGGTGGGGGGCAGTCTGAGCGTGTGAGTGCCAGGGGCTGGTGTGACACGCTGGGCTCCCCCAAAGCGCCACGGGCAGCCCATGGCCACCAGCCGCACAAGGGCGGGGTGCCAGAGGGGGCAGCCGCTGTCTAACTCTTCCCCTCCCAGCCCTTGGGCCTGGCTTCGCTCCAGCTGCTGGGCTTGCAACGCAGAGCGCGGGGGGGAAGGGAATTAACCCCTCACCGATGGGCCTTCTGCTTCTGGGACCTGGCCTGGGACTCCTGGGCATTAGCAGCGGCTGCCCCAGGCTTAGCCCAGAGGGACGGTGGGAGCCGGCGCGTTCCCCGCGGCTCGTGCGCTGCAGCCCGGGGGGGTAATAGAGCAGTGTGGGCAACGGGGCTGCCTGCTCCCACTAAGATCCAGTGACGTGACGGGGGGGAGGGGTTACCCGCGTTCCCTGCTTCCCCCTTGTACATACCCAACGGGTCCCTTGTCCCGCCGGTCGCCAGCCGTGTCTGGTGCCTGGGATGTGGGGGAGGTGGCTGGCCCGTTGGGACAGGCTCCGGTCAGTGCTGTGACCCAGGGCAGGGGCCTGTCTGACTCCACGGCCAGGTGGGGACAGGGCCGGAGGGGTCACACTCAGTAACTGAGCCGGCGTGGGGGGGTGGCTCGTGGCCCTGGGCACAGCCTGGTGCAGGGGTCACTCCCAGCGCACAGCTAGGATTGTGTTTGTCCTGGTGCTGCACAGGCCTGGGTGCACATACCAAACTTGATTCGGCAGCAAAGCAAGAGGCCACTGCGCCCGACCCTGGCATCAGGCGTCAGTCCCCAGGGGGGCTTTGCCTGGCTCGGGGGGAGCTGTTGCAGAGCGTTGCTGGGGGGCTGGTAGTGGGGGATCATGGGGGGGCTGTCAGCAGCGGGTCTATGGGAGCCTCCTGGCAGAGGGGTCTAAGGGAGCTCTTGCCCAGGGTCTTAGTGGTAGAGTCTATGGTGGGCTCTTGCTGGGGGGCTCATGGGGCCTGTAGGCGGGGGATCTGTGGGGGCTGTAGGCACAGGGGATCTGTGGGGGCTGTAGGCACAGGGCTCATGGGTGTCTCAGTGGAGGATTCAGGGGAGCTCTCGGGGGGGCAGGGGGACCTCTGGGAGCAGTGCCAGGGGCTGCCAGTGCTGTGAAGCTGCTGGAGGAGTTTCCTGGCCTACCCCCCCAAAAGCCCCCAAGGATGACAAAAGGGTCTGTTTGGGGGCCCAGCCACCTGCTCGCCCCCACCCGCCACTAGCCCTTAAAAGGGGCAGACAAAGGCTTCGCCATAGTAAAGGGGCCCATTCATTAGGGACAAAGGCAGAGCGCAAGCCATTAGCATAATTAATCCGGGGCTGGCGGTGGGTGGCAGGGCCTGCTGGCTCCCGAGGGGCGTGGGGAGGCCCCACCCAGCTCCACGCCCAGGCTGGCTGCGCAGGGCAGGGTTAGCTCTGTAGATGGCTCAGGCACCCCTGGGCGGGTGGCAGGAGGCGGGGCCCCCATCTCACCCCCTCACTTGTTTGGGGTGGCCCCGACGGGTCCCTCCCACCCCCGCCTAGGGAGACATCCCAACAGGGCTGCTTCGGGGTACTGGCTGGGAGCTGGGCTGGAGCTGGCCTGGCATGCCCAGGGATGGGCCCGTTGCCATGGGCCACCAGCTGCTGGTGCATAATGCCTGTCCCTGGGCCTGCCCCGCTGGCTGTCTGTGTGTGACCGGCACACTGGGCACCGGGCTCAGCTGGGTCCCCGGGCACTGGGGGCTGAATGGGTGGGGGTCCGGCTGGGCCCCTGGCAGTGGGGCGGTGAGTGGGTGGGGGTTTGGCTGGATCCCTGGGGGCTGGGGAGGTGAGGGGAGGGGCTGGGGGCTCATCTGGGTCCCTGGCACCGGGGGGGTGAGCAGATGGGGGTTCAGCTGGGTCCCTGGCAGCAGGGGAGGGGAGGGGGTGAGGGTCCAGCTGGGCCACTGGCGGTGGGGGAGGGGAGGGGAGTGGGTGGGGGTCCGGCTGGGCCCTTGGCGGCGGGGGAGGGGGTGGGGGTCCGGCTGGGCCCCTGGCGGTGGGGGAGGGGGTGGGGGTCCGGCTGAGCGCTGGGGTGGGGGTTTGGCTGGGTGGGTGAGCTGGCAGCCTCGCCCGGTGCCCGCACTGGGGGTGTTTACTTGCCCGCTCTGTGGCCCCGTGGCACAGCTGGCCTGTCAGCAGGATTCAGCCACCCTGGGGCCGGGGGTTCCCGAACTGCACAGCCACAGGGCAGCCTGGTGGTAAAAGTTTGTGCCAGCTTTTGCCATGGGGCGTGGCATCCACCACTCCCCCAGTGCCCGGCCAGCCCACCCCCAGAGCCTGCCCCTCCCTGGCCCCTTTTGCACCCTGGGGCACAGGGCCAGGGGTCATCAGACAGGGCAGGCGATTGGATGATCTCGCAGAGAGACCCCCCCTGCCCCTCCCTTCTCCCCAGCAGCCTCTGCACCAGTGGAGGGGGAGCAAACTGGGAAGCCAGTGGGGGCAGGGAGCTGGCACTGCCTGTCCTCCCCCCACCCTGCCACTCTCAGTCCCAGCTGCTCCCCCCTCTGGCACAGTGAGGGTGGCTGGGCTACAACAGACACAAGGCCCTCCCCTCCCCGGGTCCCCCCCCCCCCCCACTGCCCTCTGCTCACAAAGCACCTCCAGGGGGGTGGGCATCTCAGCTCCATCTCATAGCCTGGGAACTGCAGCCCAGGGAGGAAGGAGCTTCACAAGGGCCTCCAAGTGGGCAGTGGCCATGCCAGGGGACAACAGGGGCACAGGCAGGGACAGGAAGGGCACAGGCAGGGACAGGAGGGGCATGGGCAGGGCCAGGGGACAGGAGGGGCACGGGCAGGGCCAGGGGACGACAACAGGGGCACAGGCAGGGCCAGGGGACAGGAAGGGCACAGGCAGGGACAGCAGGGGCACAGGCAGGGCCAGGGGACTGGAGGGGCACAGGCAGGGCCAGGAGCCGGCTGGCAGAGCAGCAGTGGCGCTTCTGGACAGCAAGCTGCACAGGAATCGTCTCCCCAGAGCCCAGGGGCGAGGCCGGAGCCCTAGCGAACATGCAGCCGGCCACTACAGCGGGTGGTTTATGGTGGCGATGGAGCCTCCTTCTGTCCAGCCATCCCTGAAGCATCCAGCCACTTGCTGCCAGCTGGGCACCGCAGCGTAAAGTCGTTTAAATGATTAACCGATAAACTGGGGCTTGGCAGTTAATCCAAACACCTCCCCCCCCCCAGCTGCCCTTGTATCAGAAGCAGTGGGGGAGGGCAGACAGGAGCCAGTGCCCATGGGGAACCGGCTCCCATGGAGTAGGCTGGGTAGGGATGGTGTCCCTGGCCTCTGTGTCAGAGGCTGGGAATGGGCGACAGGGGAGGGATCACTGGAGGATTCCCTGTTCTGTTCACTCCCTCTGGGGCACCTGCCATTGCCCACTGTGGGCAGACAGGACACTGGGCTGGATGGACCTTCGGTCTGACCCAGTCTGGCTGTTTTGATGTTCCTACACCCAGAAAGGAGGCAGGCGTAGCAGCTGGTGGGGGTGCTTCATAAGAACACCAGACGGGGTCAGACCGAAGGTCCATCCAGCCCAGTGTCCTGTCTGCCAACAGTGGCCAATGCCAGGTGCCCCAGAGGGAGGGAACAGAACAGGGAATCATCAAGTGATCCCTCCCCTGTCTCCCATTTCCAGATGAATAGAGCCCAGGGACACCATTCCTACCCATTCTGGCTAATTGCCATTGATGGACCTAACCTCCATGAATTGATCTAGCTCTTTTTTGAACCCTGTTAAAGTCCTGGTCTTCGCAACATCCTCTGGCAAGAAGTTCCACAGGTTGACTGTGCGCTGAGTGAAGAAAAACTTCCTTTTGTTTGTTTTAACCCTGCTGCCTATTCATTTCATTTGGTGACCCCTAGTTCTTATATTGTGGGAATACATAAATAACGTTTTCTTACTCACTTTTTCCACACCAGTCATGATTGTATAGACCTCGATCATATCCCCCCTTAGTCTCCTCTTTTCTAAGCTGAAAAGTCCAAGTCTTTTTAATCTCTCTTCATATGGGACCCGTTCCAAACCCCTACATTTTAGTTGCCCTTTTCTGAACCTTTTCCAATGCCAAGAGATCTTTTTTGAGATGAGCACATCTGTGCTAGTCTTATTCTCTGCCCTGATTTCCAGCTTTGCTCCTGCAGGGCCGGTGGCCAGAGGTGGTAGGACAGAGTAGCTCTTATTTAATAGAATTGTTGCTCCCCAGATGTTACAGCAGGTCTCCCCTGAGCTCTAGGTGCCTCGCTCCCATTTACAACCCCATCATGAGCAGCAAATTCCACCCCCCTCCTTGAGAGACAGAGCCAGTCAGCAGGAAACAGGAAATAAAATCTCTCCCCCCCCCCCCCCCAAACACCCCATTCCCCTGGCAGAGGCCTGGCCACAGGGCGGGGAGCGAATTCCAAAAGGGAGGGGCCCTCGCAGTGAACGTCTGCTGCCAAGAGGGATGCTCCGTGTTACAGCCAGCTGAGACGGGAGCTCCTGGGGCCGGGCGCCACTGCAAGAGCTCACAATCCAAACAGCCATGACAGCAGGTGGGAGGGGAAACTGAGGCACAGAGTAGTGAAGTGACATGCCCAAGGACTCCTGGCAGCTCAGTGGCAGAGCAGGGAACACACCCCGCCCCGTCCCCCAGCTTTCCAGCCTCTGCTCCACACTCACACTCTGCATTGGCTAGATGGGGTCGCTAGAGAGCCGCTGCCGTACTCTCCGGCCAGCTGGGCACCAAGGCCGTGGTTAGGATCGGAACCAGCTCCCTGCCATGTCCCATCAGACCAACCCACGTGCCTCAGTCACGCCCCTTCCAGGCCGAGGGGGGGCGCCTGCACCTAGCCCCTTCTGGTGCCCCGTGCACTGCCCAGTTCCCTGGCTCGGCGCTGCCTGCACCTGGTGCCGGCTGCTCTTAGCCGGGAGCCTAAAGACCGGTACGGAGTCGGCGCAGAGCAATGCCGGCTGTGCTGGAGCAGCTCCGGCTCCCTGCGGTGGGGACCGCGGCTCTTCCCTGCTCCCCAGCCGGGCCCAGAGATCCGCGGCACCTCCAGGCTGAGCCATGCCACAGGCAGACGCTCTCTGGGCAAGGGCTAGTCTGCCCCGGGAGCCGCTTCGTAGACCTCTCCCTGGGGGCCAGGAACCCCAGATTTGGGGGGGGTCAGAGTCAGCCAAGAGAAGTTGCCAATGACCATCCCTTCTGCAGGACCTTGCCCTGGGGTGCAGATACCCCCGGCTTGCTGGAGACTCCTCCCCAGGCAGCCAGCCAGCGTGACCGGAGCCGTGAGGGGCCATGTCGGACAAAGGCTGCGTCTCTGGGCACCCCGGGGCACAGCCCCGGGCTCAGTCCCAGTGGAGCAGCAGCGGGCCTGATGGGACAGCTACGTACAGCGCCATCTACAGCCGGGGTGGGGAGGGGCAGTGCTGCCCCCTGCTGGAGGGATTGGCCCGCCAGCTCCATTGAGCTCCAATCTGAGCATAAGAACAGGACAGCCAGACGGGGTCAGACCAAAGGCCCCTCTAGCCCAGTGTCCTGCTGACAGCGGCCAATGGCAGGGCCCCAGAGGGAATGAACAGAACCAGGAATCACGTAGGCTGCGTCTAGACTGGCATGATTTTGCAGAAATACTTTTAACGGAAAAGTGTTTCCGCAAAAGAGCGTCTAGATTGGCACGGATGCTTTTGCACAAAAAGTGCTTTTGCACAAAAGCATCCATGGCCAGCATAGACGTGATTGTGCGCAAGAAAGCTCCGGTGGCCATTTTCGCCATCAGGGCTTTCTTACGTAAAAAAATCCTTCCCTGTCTACACTGGCCCTCTTGCGCAAGAACACTTGCGCAAGAGGGCTTTTTCCCGAGTGGGAGCGTCAAAGTGCGCAAGAACCCTGACAATCTTACATTAGAACGTCAGTGCTCTTGCGCAAATTCAAGCGGCCAGTGTAGACAGCTGGCAAGTTTTTGCGCAAAATCTTGCCAGTCTAGATGCACCCCAAGTGATCCCTCCCCTGTCGCCCATTCCCAGCTTCTGACAGACAGAGGCCAGGGACACTATCCCTGCCCAGCCTGGCTGATAGCCACTGATGGACCTAACCTCCATGTATGTATCTAGCTCTTTTTGAACCCTGTTAGAGTCCTGGTCTTCACCACATCCTCTGGCAAGGAGTTCCATGGGTTGGCTGTGCGCTGTGTGAAGAAAAACTTCCTTTTGTTTGTTTTAACCCTGCTGCTTATTCATTTCGTTTGGTGACCCCTAGTTCTTATGTTATGGGAACAGGTAAATAACTTTTCCTTATTCACTTTCTCTGCACCTGTCATGATTTATAGTCCTCTATCAGCTCTCCCTTAGTCTCCTAATGGTGAGATTCTGTCCTGCAGCCTCCGGCATGAGCCTGAGGGTCGGGGGCCCGGTCCCCAGCTCCATCATTGTGGGGTTGCTGGCAGGGGAGGTGGGCACCCCCGTGGTGCTGGGAACCTGGGAGATTTGGGGCCAGGCAGGTGCCCTGAGCAAGCTGCAGCTGAGCTGCCAGGAAGGTGGGTCTGGCAAACGCCGCTGGCACCTCAGTGCCCCATGCTGCCTTTGGGTGGGCGCTGAGTTGCTCCCTGTTGTGCTACTGCAGCATGCCCTTAAACAGCCTCCTGCCACGGCGCCACATGGTGAATCGGGAGCTCCCTCCGGCGAGAGCGGCTCCCGGATCACTACGTGCTTGTGGCACTCGGGGCCGCTGCCCTTCCCTGGCTGCTGGCTCGCCCACTCCACCGCCGGATCCCTGGCCTGTGTCTTCCCGCCGCTGGCACTCGGCCCTGGCAGGGCAGGCCCTGAGTCCTGTTTGCTGGGACTTTGCCTTGGGCCACCAGTTGCTGTGGGGTGTCAAGGCGCGAGGCTGTCACAAGGGCTCACCCGGATCCCCTCCACGGCCTGGGACACCGGCGTCCGGGGGGACCCACTGGGAAGACTCGTGACAGCAGCTGCTGGTGGCCGGAGGGAGGCTCCGAGCCCCCAGGCCAAGGGGCCCTAGAATTCTTAACCCCAAAGCCTCTCTCCAGGCTGGACAAGCTGGCCTCCCTGGCAGGGCTTCTGGAGTTCTCCTGCGGGAACCCAGCTTTTCCCGGCTCTCCCGGGCTTCTGGATCCTGCTTCTCCGCATGCTCCAGGCTACTCGCACGGGGGGAGGGACCCGCGAAGGCGCAGCCGGGAGCTCTGAGCAGAGGCAGCTCCCGGTCAGACAGCGGCTGCTGGCCTGGGCACAGAGCCCGAGGAGGAAGGCTGCTCCTCTTCTTCCTTCGGGGCAGACGGGCCTGGCGCAGGGGCATTGCTCTGGAGAGCAGGCCCCGGGCCACGGAGGCCGCTGCGACTGCGTTTGCTTTCTAAGGTGGACGCTGAAGAGGCTCCAAACCGGGTTGCTGAGGGCGGGGGTCTGACCAGGCCTCAGGTGCCAAGGCTGTGAGGCTCTTAATTTGTGAGCGCATCAAAGTCCCCCCCCCCCGACACACACACACACACTTCCTGTGTCTTCTCCATGGGATCCCTAGCTCAGATCGGTTAGGAAACCAGCCCATCCTGGCTGGAAGTCGGCCCAGGATGGAGACTCCACACACACCCCCTCAGGAAATGGTTCGTTACTCTCGTGGTGACAAATTCATGCCTAATTTCCTGTCTTGGCCCCGGATATCCGTCCCTCAGCCAGCTCGAAGAGCTCGTTGGTGGGTATTTGCCCCCGGGCAGGCTGAGACCACACTCAGGGGGCCCATCAGTCCTGCTTTGGGCAGGACCCCTCCCCCCTTTAGGCTTGTCCCAGCCGTCCCGACTTTTTTGACAAAATTGGGCATCAGCTGGGACCCCGAGCAGGGCACGGCTTCGGGGGGAGCTACGCCAGCCCACTGATGGAGGGAGGGCTGGGCAAAGAATCTCTGGGCAGCCTGCCCCACATACAGCGCGGAAAGGGACCTCAGGTGGACCCGCGTGGGGGGAAGGTGGCGGCAGTGGCCGGGGACTGGGGCTGGCCCTGGGAAAGCTCAGCCCAGCCCTGTGTGGGTGGGAGACAGGGAGGCAGGGGGCTCGGGCCAGCCCCGCGGGGAAGCACAGGGCTCGGGCCAGCCCCACAGGGAGGCAGGGGGCTCGGGCCAGCCCCACAGGGAGGGAGGGGACTCGGGCCAGCCCAGGGATGTCCTGTCTTCCCACCGTCTAGTTCTCAGGCCCCTCCCTCACTGTGATCTTTGCTCCGCGAAGGAGCCCGCGCTCCCAGTCGGCCACTGGCAGTGGGTGCTCGGAGCCTTTGCTCATCCTTGGGGCTCTTCGCTGACCCGCCCCCCCAGCTGATCAACGTCCTTCTTGAGCCCGGGGCACCAGAACGCTCCACTCCAGCTGCGGCCTTGCCAGTGCCCAGTGCAGGGCGCAGCCCCGCTCTGTTCCCACGTGGCATCCCCCTCGGTGCCGCCCAGGCTGGCATTAGCCCTTTGCCAGGCTCAGCTGATCAGCCCCCAAACCTTTGTCGGGGCGCTGCTCCCCAGCTGCCGGTGTTCTCTGTCCCCGGATGGGCCCGGGTCTGAAAGCCACCTGTGCCATGACCCCAGAGGGCGCCCAGCAGAGCTTCTCCGGTTGCTGGGTGCTGCCGTGCTTGGGCATGAGCCGGTTACTAGCTCGGGGGCGAGGGTGAGGAAGCAGCTGCTGGGGGCAGGTTATGCCAGCTTTGTCCACAAGGCGGTTTCTTGCACCTTCCTCCGAAGCGGCTGCGCTTGGCTCTGAATGGCCCATCCTGGCCTCCCCTGGCAGGAAGGGATTGCAGGATTCCCTGGTGCCCGTCCCCGGGGCATCATGCCTGGCATGAGTTGGGTCCTGGCCATTCCAGTAAGAAGAGCGCACCAGCCCCCGCCAGCCCGCCAGAGGGGAAGGGCCGGGGGGCATCGTGGCCTCGTGGGAACAGGAGCAGAGCCTGGGAATCCGTCAGAGAGGACCCTGAGTGGTGCCATGGACGAGGGGACGGCCGGGGCTGCAGCCCATCCGAACCCCAAGCCTCGGCTGCTCTCCTGGCTGATCCCCCAGAGCAAAGGCCTGGGTGGCCTGGAGCAAGCTGGGTGGGGGGCGTCAGGCACATGGGATCTGGTACTATGAGCAGGCAGAGCAGCCCCCCCATGGAGGTATCCATCTCCCACCCTCCCCTAGCAGAACTGGGGGGGGGGGAGAGAGGGGGGACGAAACGCTCCAGTTGCTGCGGGATGGGGCGGGAGAGTACCGGGCGGGGGAGGGTTTAAATGGCTCTGGGAACAGCTGAGCCCCGGGGGAGGGAGTCTAACAACTCCACTTCCCCAGCCCCTGGCGCTGGCAGCTGCCAGAGACAGGATGCTGGGTTCAGGGGCCTGGGGCCTGACCCCCAGGGAGGTCCAAGCCCAGCCAATGACGCGCCTGCAGCCTGGGGCAGCCACAGGTCCCAGGCAGGGCTGGGGGCTCCCACGGAGAGGCAGAGATGGCCGGGCCGGGAGCCCTGCCTGTGCCACCCTGTTCGACCACCTGCTCCAGTGGCCCATGGCAGGTGGCCTCAGCTGCTCCTTCCGGGGCTGGGCAGGACCCTGCGCTGTGGGCCTGGCCGGGCCACCAGCCTCGCCCTGAGGGCTCCTGAGCCAAGTGGTGCCCACCTCTCCCAGGTGCAGGCCCCTCGCCCGCCTCAGCTCTGCTCACTACCTCCTGCCGCAGCCCGGCACTGGGCGGGGGGCTCCTAGGCGGCCATTCGTCGCCACCACAGAACTCCTTTGCCCCTCTTCCCTTCTGCCTCCCAGCCGCCCGCCTTGCCCAGGGCACCGGCCACAACATCTGGAGGGGGCAAATGTGGCTTGCGCATGGCGCTGCCTCTGGCTTCCCACCCCCAGGACTGGGGCAGGGACAAGGGCCCATGCTCCGGCCCCGGTTTGCCAGGGGTCTGTCCTGGGGAAGGAGCCGCACCCCCGTCCCTGAGCAGGGGGACCCATGAGAATCCCAGAGGCCATTTTCCCCCGAGCGCCACTGGCAAGTGGGGGGCTCGCTGAGCCAGGGGGGCTGTCTCCCTTCACCGGCTGCACCTCCCACAGGAAGCCAGCCTGCTTTCGGAGCCTGTGATCCTGGCTGCTCCCCCCAGCCCCTCACCCAGGCCTCTGGGAGAGGACAGTGGCTGGTTTTCTGTGCGCCCCGCTTTGCTGCAACTTCCCTGGTGTTTCTTTTTGAAATCAGGCAGACTCCAGTGCCAAGCCCAGGGGCTCTCCCCCCCCCCCCCCCACGCCCGCAATTCTCCTGCTCCACTGTAAGGGGGAGGTTGTTTGGTGCCCCCCTTCCCCGCCTGGCGAGGGGCTGTTTGCAGCTGTCTCCGGGGGGCCAGGCCCTGCAATAATAAATAAAGCCGGGCCAGGCTGCCGCGTTTGAGAGGCTCTGGAGCAGAATTCCTGTGTTTAGTGAAGTTTTTTTCTCCTCCAGCCCCGGCCGTCATTGATTTGCGGGCGGGGGGGAGCGAGGGGGCTGCCTGGGTGGTCTCCCCTCGTCTCCGCTGTGGCGAGCTGTTGCTTAGCAGCTAATAATAGGAGATGTTTGCAAAGTAATTTGCCTCTTCCTTAGCCAATGGGAACCGGAGCGCGTTCCCATCACCCCCCCGCCCCCCCATGATCTGGAGGGGAGGCTGCGGGCTGGCTCCAAATGTGGCCGGGATAGGCTCCGAGGCGCACGGCGCAGCGTTGAGGCTCGGCTCGGAGGGGCTTTTCCCCGCTGCGCCTCGCCGCCCAGCACCGCAGCCCGGCCCGAGGGCGCAGGGCCCCGCTCGCATGGCCCTGGGGCTGGCCACATAATGTGGGGCGGGGACCCCCGGAGCAGAGCGGAGCCCTCGGATGCTGCCCGCTGCCCCCTGGATTACCGCGCTAGCCCTCCCGCCGCGCCCGCCCGCCCTCGCTCGTCCCCCGCCGGAGCCGGACCATGGCCTCGGAGCCCCGCTCTGGAGAGCGCGCACCGGGCTCCGCTCCGCCCGGCACGGGAGCCGCCTCGGCGCTGAAGCGGATCCCCAAGGTGAGCGGGCGGCAGAGACCGGCCCGAGGGGGCGACCAAGCCGGCACCTTACCCTCCGCCCCCTGGCCCGGGCGCTCGGCGAGGGAGCCGCTTGGAGAGCTGCGTGCGCCTTGGTGCCCGGCCGGGGGCGCGGGGTACGGAGCGGCCCCGGGAAGGGAGATGCCCCAGGACTTCGCCGCGGGGAAAGCCAGGCGAGCGGGGGCGCCCCTCGGGCGCATCCCCGGGGCCCCCCGGGCGGGACCGCCCAGCGCTCCCCGGACGGGACACGCAGCGGCCCGCTGCTCTGCCCTGGCTGTGCGGAGCCGGGGGGGGCTCGCAGCCCCAGCCCTGACCCCAGCCAGTGGGCAGGGGCGGGAGGGTCAGGCTGGCTGGGGCAGGGGGTGCGGCAGGAGCAGGGAGAGAAGCGAGCAAGCCAGCGAGGCGTGGGGGCGCAGCAGGGGGGGCTGGGGCAGGGCTGCCCCGGGGGCGCTGCGGAGAAGGGGGAGCCTGGGGTCTCCAGCTGCGGCCCAAGCGCCCGGGAGAAGGGGAACACCTGCCGTGCCCCCCCCCCCGCGGGTCAGCCGGGAGCCGTGCGGCTGGGGGACCCCGGGCAGAGCCGGGCCGTGCGTAACGCTGCCTCTCCCCGCAGGGCCGGGCCGGGGGCCCCCGCGCCCCGCTGTGGCTGCGGGCCCGGTTCCAGGCGCTGCTCTTCGCCCTGGGCTGCCGCATCCAGCGGCACTGCGGCAAGGTGCTGCTGGCGGGGCTGCTGGGCTTCGGCGCGCTGGCCCTGGGGCTGCGGGCCGCTGCCATCGAGACAGACCTGGAGCAGCTCTGGGTGGAAGGTAAGAGCCGGGCTGGGACGCCTTGGGGGCGGCGCTATGGGGCAGGGCTGTCTGGGCGCAGTGGGGCGGGAGGGCGCTGTGGGGCAGGGCTGTCTGGGCGCAGTGGGGCGGGAGGGTGCTGTGGGGCAGGGCTGTCTGGGCGCAGTGGGGCGGGAGGGCGCTGTGGGGCAGGGCTGTCTGGGCGCAGTGGGGCGGGAGGGCGCTGTGGGGCAGGGCTGTCTGGGCACAGTGGGGCAGGAGGGCGCTGTGGGGCAGGGCTGTCTGGGTGCAGTGGGGCGGGAGGGCACTGTGGGGCAGGTCTGTCTGGGCGCAGTAGGATGGGGGGGCGCTATGGGCAGGGCTGTCTGGGCGCAGTGGGGCGGGAGGGCGCTGTGGGGCAGGGCTGTCTGGGCGCAGTGGGGCGGGAGGGTGCTGTGGGGCAGGGCTGTCTGGGCGCAGTGGGGCGGGAGGGTGCTGTGGGGCAGGGCTGTCTGGGCGCAGTGGGGCGGGAGGGCACTGTGGGGCAGGTCTGTCTGGGCGCAGTAGGATGGGGGGGCGCTATGGGCAGGGCTGTCTGGGCGCAGTGGGGTGGGGGGGCGCTGTGGGGCAGAGCTGTCTGGGTGCAGTGGGGCGGGGGGCACTGTGGGGCAGGGCTGTCTGGGAGCAGTGGGGCGGGGAGCACTGTGGGAGCAGGATGGTCGCAGTGGGGCAGGAGGGCACAGTAGAGGGGCTGTGGGGAATGGTTTCCATGCCCCGTGGGTGCCAGCCCTAGATGGGAGGTGGCTGAGCATGGGCTGGGAACTAGACTCTGGGGGGGTTTGGCTCTGCGCACCTGTGGGAGTGTCCCAGGAGGGGTCCTGCCCGCACCCTGCCGAGGTGTGGGAGTGCTTCTTGCACGGATGTGAATGTCTCCGTGATAACACGGAGACATGCTCATCCCTGCCTTGCTCTCACCTTTGACCCTCGGCTGTGGCACAGGTGAAATGCAGGAACAGAGAGAGCCCCACAATGCACATGCACGAGCATGTGAACCGTGCACACGTGTGTGTCACACACACGCTCCTCAGTGTAAACATCCCCCGGGCGATGCACGGCCCCTGAGGGAAGGGGCTGCCTTGAGCCCTCTGGCATTCCCACAGCAGCGCCTGGCACCCGTGTGCCAGCTGGGGGGTGGGAGAGGGGACCGAAGGTTTCCGCAGCTTTGGGGATGCAGCCAGGGCGGGCGCGGGCGGTGCTGCCTGGCATGCGGGTTGCCGTCCGTGGACAGGTGTGAATTCTTTCTTGCCCCCGGGGACCTGCTCTGATACTGCGTTTCTGACATGACCAGCCGGTGCCTGGCAGCGCTGTCAGAGCCCGGCTGGCCCAGGTCCGCGCCTGCCGTGGGGGCAGTGGGAATCAGTGGGAGCGCAAGCAGCCGAAAGCCAGGGGCAGGCGGGAGCAAAGCCTCATTTCCTAGTGGAAACGTTTGATAAAAACGATCCCTTTGTTAGGAATAAGTTCAGCCGGGATTTCTGCGCTCAGCCAGGGCAGCGTTCGGCGCTTCCTGTGCCCTTTCTCGGGGCGCTGGCCCTCCGGGCCCCGGGGAGGCCCGCGTCGCCCCCTCTCTCAGCCCCTCTCCCCAGCCAGGTTGGCTTGGACCTTCACACCCTCTGCTTGTGTCAGCCATCTTTGCGCTCCCGCTCTCCTCCCCGCCCCCAAGCTCCCTGTGTGGTCCTGCGCTCCTCTTGGATTTGGTTCAACAATGGAAGCAACTTTCCTCGCCCGGCCCTTTAAAAGAGCCCTCCTTCCCCTCCCCCCATGGCTGTGCATGCCAGCAAAGTTTACACACCTGTTTCACACAATGAGGAGGGGTGTCTGGGCGGCTGTTCAGAAAAGGAGGTGAGGACTGCCCCCTCTCCCCGCCCTTTCCCTGCCTTACAGAGATTTGTGGGGGGAAAAAATAGATCCGGCCCAAGCTGCAGCTGTTGGGAATTTATCGACAGGAAATGCCCCTCCCGGCAGCTCGGCGGGCGAAGCGAGGCCGCACCGTGTGCGATTTCGCTCGCTGGGGCTCGGCCACGTTCGGGCTCGGCGCCGGTGCAATGGGGCAGGGAAGCGGGCTGCGTGGCTGGGTGGGCGAGAGCCGGGCTGGGAGTCTCCGAGGGTGGGTGTGACGGGGACGGGCACCATGGGGGGGAGATCGTGTGAGGAGGGTGCTTGGAACCCGGGGCGCTGAACATTCCCTCCTGCTGCTCTGGGTTCCATCTACAAGACGCGGGGGGAGTGGCAGGGGAGGGGCAAGCCCAGGACTGAGAGCTCTGCCCGCCTGAGCCTGCGCCAGGTGCTGCCCGGAGCGGGTGCCAGGCTGGCGGGGTCACAGGGGCCCTGTGCTGGAGCGTGTTGGCCCCCAAGGGTGCAATCCGCTGGCAGGCCGCAGGCAGTGGCTGTGTGGAGGCTCTGGGCGCGCAGTGGACAGCGCGGGGTAGAGGAACGTGATGGGTACAGGAGGCAGGTGGGGTCCAATTCTGACTTGCCGGCTGGGCTTTGGGCGGCGCTAGCTGCCGCTCTGTGCCTCGGTTTCCCCAGCTGTAAAAGGTGTCTGAGAGCCTTTACCCAGGTGGCAGTGTGCCGCCAGGTGGGTGGGGTGGTGTCTGCCCGGTGCCGTGAATGGGCAACGTGTAGGGCCAAGGGCTGCCGATGATGGTGTGAGATCTGCTGACCCCGTGCGCCCCTCCTGGCTGGGCCGGGCTTGTGCTGTCGGCTCCTCTTCATGGGACCTCGGGCAAAGCACCACAAAGCCCTGCAGGGCGGAGAGCCCAGAGCAGGCCCCCGGCTCAGGGCTGGACTGTTGTCGGGACCCAAGGGACGGTTTTGGCGGCAGAGACCTTGGCAGCCCCTTGGGCACTGTTGGCACTTGGGAAGCTGCTGGGCACTTGGGCATCTGGCTCTGTTCTGGGGTGGCAGGCCCCGTCCAGGCCCGTGGGCTCGGCTTGCCCGCGGTGGTGGCTGGAGGATCGGGCCCTTGCTTAGCAGGTTTGGGAGGCTGGGACTGACAAGCTCCCGGTGCAGGGACATGGCTTAATTGGGCCTCCTGGCTTCCGGGCCCTTTCTGCTGCCCGAGAGCCAGGCAGGGGCGGGTGAGCCAGAGCCTGGGAGATGGGCCCCTCCCAAAGGGGAGTTTGCTGCCCTCAGCGCCTGCCCTTCCTCGCTAGGGGCTGTGGGCGACCCGGGCAGGCGGCTGGCGTCAGCCTGTGCCCCGGGGAGGAGCCGTCACAGAGAAGGGGCAGCTGGGCTCGGGATATCCATATCCTGGCTGTGTCTGTGCTTGGCAGCTGCCCCCAATGGCTTTATGCCCACAGCCGCACCCTGGCCCGGCCCTTGCTGCAGGGAGCCACCTGGCCCTCCCATCCGCCGGCCCTGCCCAGTGCCCTGAGCCAGGGCTGCCCCTTGGTAATGTGGCACGGGGGCTAGAGGTAGGGCACTGCGGCTGTTGGGAGGGGCATGCCCTGCCCCGCCTCTCAGCCCGCCGGCGCCGGGGTCTCCTCCTGGACACGGAAGGGCGGTTTGCTGTGCGGTGGGAGGGCCGTGTGGAGCCTGGCGGGGGGGAGGCAGCCTTAGAACAGCTGTGACCCGGGCAGCAGTGCAGGGCTAAGTGAGGGGGGTGGGGCAGGCACTGGGGGCTTAGGGGCTGGAGCTGAGGGGCTCTAAGAGGCGGGGGGGCTGGCACTGGGGGCTCTGGGGCTGGAGCTGAGGGGCTCTAAGAGGCGGGGGGCTGGCACTGGGGGGCTCTGGGGATGGGGCTAATATTGGGGGCTGACACTGGAGGGAGTCGGGGTTGGGTGCAGTGGGGCTCTGAAAGCAGGAGGCTGGCACTGGGAGGTCTGGTGGGGGGGCTCTAGGGGGCAGGGGACTGGCACTGGGGGGGTTGGGTGCAGGGGACTCTGGGGTCTGTGGCTGGCGGTGGGGGGCGGTGGAGGGGTGGGGGGTGTTACGGGTTGGGGCTGGCACTGGGGGATTCAAGGGCCAGGTGTACCCCAGCCCCGGTGCCCAGGGCCGCCGGGAAGAGCCGGCTTCAGCAGCGGAATCCGCCCGGCTGTGGCGACTGAAGCAGGCTGTTCGCGGCGGCTCTGGGGGCCGGGCTTTGATGGCCAAATAACATTTTAGTTTCATGTTCATTATTTGCATACTAAATATGCAGATACAATGCTACCGGTCCGCCAAAAGTTTGTGAATGGGTTTGCCGGTCGCGGTGTAAAAACGGTTGGGAACTGCTGGGCTGGACGCCTTGGCCCAGCTCCGGCCTCTCCGAGCACAGGGTGGGGAAGGGCAGGCCGAGGGGCGGGGCAGGGTGGGGGGCAGCAAAAGGTCCCTGCCCTGGCATGGGCTGGGTTTGATTTTCTGGGCTCAGGCCAGCTCAGGCCAGCTGCTGCATGTGTCTCTGTGGGGCAAATGGTAAAGCAGCCGCCGAGCAGTGGCCGGAGCAGATCCGCCTGGGCCCGAGGCGGAGGGTGCAGCTGGGTTGGCTGAAGTCCCGTCAGAACCAGGCGCCTTTGTGTTCAGCCGCAGGGTCTCAGCAGATCCGGGTCGCTAGTGGCGGGGGCAGGGCACTATCTGCCCGGGCGTGGGGATGCCAAGGGGGCCTGTTCAGAACAGCTGCCAGCACAGCCGGGAGACAGGGTAGAACTGGCCAGGGAGGCTAAAGTCTCCTTTCTCCCCATGGCGGGGCCAAGTCTTTCAGGCATGGCCACTCCCTGGGAAGCTCGTGGGCCCATGGACTTGCAGGCCCTGTTGGGTGGGCGCCTGGCACCGGCACTTGGCTCCCTGGCAGTGCAGCCAGCTGCTCACGTCCCTGGGCAGAGCACGGCTCTGGGGGCAGACAGTGCCGCTGGGCAGCTACCGATGCAGCCCCCAGCCTGGGACCGGTGCCAGGAAGAGCCACGGGGAATGGGGGGCTGAGGGAGCAGGACGGGGCCGAGCGGGGACTCGTCACTCCCTCGCAATGCCCCTGGGTAGCCCCACTGAGACAGGGCAACGAGCTTGTTAAACGGAAGGGCAGAGCTGGCACAGGACCAAACAGGCACGAACCAGCCCGGGGCGACCAGGCTGGGAGCTAGAAGAAAGTTTCTCCCCGTCAAAGGGGCGAGGCTCCGGAGCAGCCTCCCAGCATGCGGAGTTTGGGGAGAGGGCAGGAGACGTGCAGGAGCATGATGACTCTCCGGTGGGACCCCTTGTGAAGCTGGGGGCTGGGCCCAGCGACGCTGGGACCCGCTTCTGCCACATGTTCCTCACACTCATGCTTCAGGGTTGCAGCTGGCCACAAGCAGGGGTCAGGAAGGGATTCTCCCCCCAATGCATTTTGGGATTCTCCTTCCTAGGGGGCATGGCCCCGGCTGGAGACGGGAGGTGCGGCTGGGTGAGGCAGGGCTCCGAGGCGGCACTGATCACACACCCCTGAAGCTGTGGCTGGCTGGTCCATGCCACATGTGGGGCCAAGAAGAAATCCCGCCCTCTCCGGTCAGATTGGCAGGGACTGTTTTGCCTTGCTCTGCCATTCCTGCGCCCCGAGCAGCAGGCGTGCAACGCATGCATGGCTCCGCCCCCGGGTACACAGTGCATGCATGGCCCCGCCCTCCCAGCGCCCTGCACCCTTACAGCTGCCATCAGGTGCCCCCCATAGGTTGGCGCCTGGGCAGCTGCCCAGCTAGCCCCCCCCCTTAATCTGGCCCTGTCTGCAGCATCTGGGTGCTGGTCCCATGCCAGACTTATCTGGGTTTCTCGCAGTTACACACTTCCCTGCGCTGGGGGGCCGCAGGCACTGGGGTGCCCCCCTGCCCAGTCTCCGCCAGTGGCACATAGATGCGAGTCTCTCGAGGGCGGTAACCTGTCGGCGCTGGGCTAGTGCACACCGAGGATTACAGGGGGCCAGCCGGGGTGGCCTGGGTGTCCCTTCGGCCCTTTCTCTGCCCGACACCCAAGCCCCTGCCAGACTTTCAAAGCAGCCTTGTCATGCAGTCGTTTGCTCCTTGGGGTGCCTGCGGGGGGCCCGATCCTGTCCCATGGCGCAGCCTGGCGGGAGAGCTCCCTGAGGGAGATCGCCTCCTGCCCCCGGCTGGGGGACCAGGACTGGGGTAGGTGATGTCTGCCCCTGGAGCCCGGGGGGGCGGCCTGTGGAGAGGGGCTGAGGTGGGCGCTGGCCCCAGGGATTATTGACCAGCCTGATCCCATGGCGGGATGGGAAAGCACATGGGAAGCGCCTGGGGAAATGTTCAATTAGGCGCCTCTCAAGCAATTAGCCTCTTGGAGGCTTTGAACCCCCTCTGGCTGAGTGGTGAGGTCTCCCTGGCCACCTGGCAGCTGTTCCTGGCCGTCTGAGTGTGTCTGCAGGGCCAGGGGGCCGGGCTGTGGCTGATTTATGGGGCCGAGGCCTGGGTCAGGGGAAGGCTGGGGTAGCCTCCGGCAGCCCAGCGCAGGCGCTTCCCAGCCACCTGGGGTGCGGGAGCCGCCCCCCGCTGGGGGCAGGACTGAGGGCGAGGGGCTGAGTGCCCCCCAGTGTGCGGGGGGGGGCGGATTCCGAGCTGGTCTCTGCGGCTCAATGGGGGCAGGGCATGGCGGGATGAAGTGGGGGGGGAAGGGAGGCAGCCGTGGGAGTCCCGCGAAGGGGAACAAGGGAGTAGCCGTAGGGAGCAGCTGCCATACGAGGCCTGTGAGGCTGGAGGGAAGCCGTATGGTGGGTGCCGGTCAGTGACCCCCACTGAGACCCCTCCCGTGCCCCCCCCCCCCACAGCCCTGAGTTCTGGGGCAGCAGCGCCCCCTGGAGGCCGATGCGCATGCTGGGCCCCTGCGCCCCACTCGGGGATCTAAGCCTTCGGACCTTGAGCCAGGCCCCGCCTGGCCAGGGATGGACAGGGAGATGCTGGTGGCCTGGTGTCCAGCCCGGTGGCCTGTCCGTAGCCGCCCGGCTTGGTTTCGGGCACAGCTGGTGTGGCTCGCGGGGCGGGGGGTGTGGTGGTGTGTGCGGAGCAGGGGCTGGGGGGGGCTGGTTCCTGGGTGGTCCCCTGGCTAACGGCAGGCTCTGCAGAGGCACGGGGGGGCTGACGGCCGAGCGAGGGGCCGGCCGGCGGGAGGGACCAGGCTCCTGCTGGATCCAGGCCCACTGGAGCTAGCTGTACACTAGCAGGGGGCTTGCTCCAAGCCAGCGCCTGGGATGCTGCGGTGGGCCAGCCTTGAAGGGGGAGGGGAGCAGGGGTCGCAGGAAACCACGGCTGGAGAGGGCGGCGCACGGGGCGAGGGCGGCCGAGTGGCAGGGAGACGCGCAGAGGCCCCGTTCTCCAGAGGGGGATGGGGGCGCCCGGTTTGACTCTGGATGTGTTTGTGGGGCTCGCTGCGCTGAGCTGGTACCTTTGCATCTCGGTGTCTGTTCAGCTGCCCCTGCATCTCCCCCCCCCGCTAGCCCAGACCTTCAGGGCAGGCTGCCCTCTCCGCGCCAGCAGCAAGCGGAGGATCCCTTCCCTCCCCACTCCCACACACCCCCAGCCTGCCCCATTAGCTTCCAAATCTGCTTTGTCTGCTCCCTCCGCTGTGACATTTGCTCGGAAGCCACATCTCCCTGCAGCCGGGGTTGGCTGTGAAAGGGCTTTCTTGTCTGAAGCCTGCTCAGAGCCAGCGCCTGGTTCGATTTGCCAAAGCTGCGCAGGGGTAGAAATCTCTTTTTTTGGGGGGTGCAGGGGGAGGTACCTTGCTGGCCCACTTCACCCCCCCAGTGACTGATTGCTTGTGTCGGATGGAAAACGTGCTGGGGTGTTGGGTGGTTTTTTTAAGACCCTGCGAGAGCGTTGCGGGCAGCCAAGTTTGAGTGTGCGGGGTTTGTGATGGGGGTGGGGGGCAGGGAGAGGGGCCGAGAAGGGAAGTTTATTCTCTGCTTCCTCCCTGGGCCTGGAAAAGTGGTCCGAGTTCAAACCCTTCATTTCGTGCCTGAATGAAGGCAGCAATGTGGAAAAATTCCGCCATTCAGAGGGGGATGAATGTGTGTTTCAGCCCCGCATGAAGGCACATTAGCAGGCAGTGGAGTGCCTAATGCAGCCATTTTTCACAGCGCCCGACAGAGGAGATGATTAGCATAATTAGTCCAGGCAGCCCCATACATATGGAAATGGCCCGGACCTAAATGCCAACACCAGTGGAAATTTATGTCAGTGCTGACAGGAGTCTGAGCCGTGAATGGTTCCCAACCGACTCTCCCCCCCCCTTTTTTGTGGGGTCGTGTTGCCCCTCGTTCCCGGCTTTGGGAGCTCCTTCAGGAGAGGCCGTTCCCCTCCCCCGCAGCCACCCCCAGCACCAGCCCGGGGGCTTTCTGGGGATAAGAGGCCGGGGTAGAAACAGGCGGGCTGGGGAAGCTGGTCGCCCTTTGCCAGCTTTGGTTAGAAAGGCGGCTGGAGAACCTGCTTTTGGGGGGCAGCGGTTGTGAGAGACGGGGGGGGGCACGAATAATGTGTCCATCCCCCAGCCCGCCGGGGGGATTTCCAGCCCCTGCCCTAGCCGGCCGGGCAGGGGTTGTGCTGGAGGGGGGCTGCGAGCCCCCCGCCCTTCCCATGCCCACCCCGGGCGCCCGCCTGGCTGCACTCTCTGCCCCCCTGCCCCGGCGGGGGGCAGCAGCGCTGAGCAGGGCCCGGTGGCCGTGTTGTGACAGGCGAGGCTGGCGGGCGTGGGCGGGCCAGGTGAAAATGGCTCTGTTAGCCTGCCCTCGGCGCGGCTTCCTCCCCAGCAGCACGGCTCCTTTCACCCGCTCCCTAATCCCGCTAATCCGGCCCACAACACTCTGAAGGTGGCCCCCGGCCTGCGTGCGCGGCTGCCCTCCGGGCCGCGGCTGGGGAGCTGAGGCAGCGTGCGCGGGCCAGGGCGTCTGAGCTCCGGGGCCGGGGCAGGCCTCATCACTTGTGTCCCCCTTCTCCCCCCCCGGACCTGCCTGAAGGGGCCTGTCGCAGGGCGGGCTGGGCTGCCAGGCCCCAGTGGAGCGCTGGTGGGGGGCGTCTCCTCTCTCTGCGGCCTGAGCAGAGCACGTGGGTGGACAGGGACTCACTGGGCTTTGGACCAGGCCCTTGCTGGCCCCTGCAGCCCACAGGTGCTGGGCCGACGGCGGGACCTTTACGGGCCCCGACGTGGTGCCTGGCCCGTCTCCTCACAGCCGCCTTGTGCTGAGAGCCCAGCAGGACAGGACAGCCAGGCTGTCTCCCCGCCCAGATCACCCTCCCTGCCGCTGCGTCACTGCCGCCAGCCTGCCCTGACCGCAGGAGCGCGGCGCGGGGCACGGCCTGGGGGGATCGCCCTGGAGGCCCCACAGGGCAGGGCTGCGCTTGGGAGGAGATTGTCGAATTTCCCTCAGCAGGGCTGTTAAGCGTCCTGCGGGGCAGCCTGTGGCCTCCTGTGCACCAACGGGCGGGGCGATTGCACCCAGCCTGGGGGCATGCACACACGGGGCCCTTACCAGGTGTATTACGGCAGCACCTACTGCCCCAACTGAGATCTGGGCCCCGTTGTGCTAGGTACTGCATGGGACGCTCAGTGACACAGCCCCTTGCCCGGTGTGCTCCCAGCTCACACACAGGGGCAGGGTGATTGGCCCCATTGCATGGCTGGGGAAACTGAGGCACAGAGCCGCACCCAGGCCCCAGGACTTGCCCAAAGCTGCAGAGAGGGGAATTGAAGCCAGGTTGAAGAGCAACCCAGCGCGTTGCCCTTTCCTGGGGGGACCGTGATGTCTCCCTGTGTCGTTGTGAGGTGCCGGACATGAGCAGCGGGTACCATAGACTGGGAGAAGCTGTGCCTCCCCAAACAGCCAGGCGTGGCCCGCCCATGCCCCCCTCCTTCTGCGTCCTGCTCTGTGGCTCTCCCTATGATGTGGCCCCAGCTTGGCCTGCGCCACCACCTGCCTTCCCGGTGCTCCAGGACTGGGGGTACTAGCCTGGGGCTGGGGCAGGCAGCCATGGGGGGCATTGGGCTCTGGCGGGAGGGGGCGCGGAAGGGGTGGCACTTCAGGTGGAAGGGGAGGGGCTGCGAGCTAGCCTCCAGTTGGCAGTTTATGCGCTGCCCATGGTGCCGGAGGCCCAAAGGTGTCATGTCGTGTGTGATGTGATGTCCTGGTTCTTGGAGGCTGGAAGGACTGGAAGGGACCTCAAGGGATGGTCCCCTGCACTAAGGGCATCTTGGCCAGCATAATCAATTATTTAGTGTCGGGGTCCAAGTGTGGCGCTGTTGTGGGTTACATGGGGGGCCCTGAGCTGTGTGTGGCGCTGTTGTGGGTTACATGGGGGGCCTTGGGCTGTGTGTGGTGCTGTTGAGGGTTACATGGGGGCCCCGGGCTGTGTGTGGCTCTGTTGTGGGTTACATGGGGGGCCTTGGGCTATGTGTGGCACTGTTGTGGGTTACATGGGGGGGCCTTGGGCTGTGTGTGGTGCTGTTGTGGGTTACATGGGGGGCTCTGGGCTGTGTGTGGCGCTGTTGTGGGTTACATGGGGGGCCCGGGCTGTGTGTGGCTCTGTTGTGGGTTACATGGGGGGGTCTTGGGCTGTGTGTGGCGCTGTTGTGGGTTACATGGGGGGCTCTGGGCTGTGTGCGGCGCTGTTGTGGGTTACATGGGGGGCTCTGGGCTGTGTGTGGCGCTGTTGTGGGTTACATGGGGGGCTCTGGGCTGTGTGTGGCGCTGTTGTGGGTTACATGGGGGGCCTTGGGCTATGTGTGGCGCTGTTGTGGGTTACATGGGGGGGCCTTGGGCTGTGTGTGGCGCTGTTGTGGGTTACATGGGGGGTTCTGGGCTGTGTGTGGCGCTGTTGTGGGTTACATGGGGGGCCCGGGCTGTGTGTGGCTCTGTTGTTGGTTACATGGGGGGCCTTGGGCTATGTGTGGCGCTGTTGTGGGTTACATGGGGGGCCTTGGGCTATGTGTGGCGCTGTTGTGGGTTACATGGGGAGCCTTGGGCTGTGTGTGGCACTGTTGTGGGTTATATGGAAGAACCTGGGCTGTGCGTGGCGCTGTTGTGGGTTATATGGGGGAACCCTGGTAATCAAATTCCAGATTCCAGAGAATATAGCACAAACCCGGCACAAGAATGAAAATAAGGAAATAAAAAGATGTTGTGGTCTCTGGCGGTTCACATGTGGTCCACAGTCCTTGACAGCCCTGATCTAGATTGTCCCTGACAGGTGTCTGTCCAACCTGCTCTTACAAATCTCCAGTGATGGAGGTTCCACAACCTCCCTAGACAATTTATTCCGGTGTTTAACCACCCTGACTGACAGGCAGGAAGTTTTCTCTAATGTCCAATGTAAACCTCCCTTGCTGCAGTTTAAGCCCATTGCTTCTTGTCCTGTCACCAGAGTTCAAGGAGAACAATTTTTCTCCCTCCTCCTTGTAACACCCTTCTATAAACTTGAAAACTGTTATCACGTCCCCTCTGGGGCTTCGCTTTTCCTGACTTGGCAAACCCCTTTTTGTCAATCTTCCCTCAGAGCTCATGTTTTCTAGTGACCTTTCATCATATTTCTTGCACTGCTTTGGGCTGCCTCCAGTTTGTACTTGTCTGCCTCTTTCCTGAAATGTGGCCCCCGCCACTGGGCAGCATGCTCCGGCTAGGCCTAACCCGCGCCGTGTACAGCGCAAGAATGACTTTTCCTGTCTTACGGATGACGGGCTTGGCCAAAGAGTTTGCGGGGCCCAAGACAGTGCGCTGATAGCCGGTGGATGCCGCCGTGGTATAGGCGGAGCCCTGGGTGAGCTTAGCTCTGGCCCTGGGAGCCAGCCCAGCCCCTCCCCACTCACCTGGGCCAGGCAGCGAGCAGCAGCAGGCGGTGGAGAGGGCGCCGCGCCCCATGGTGCGGGAGTGGACAGGAGGGAGTGAGGGGAGAGTGGCTCCTGCAGGGCGTTATCCCCGGCCCCCACTGGCAGCGCCGGAGCCAATCACAGCCGCTCATGTTGCGGCACGTGATCCGGAGCCGGGCCCCCCTCGGCGGGAATCCGGTACTTTTGGTGCCGGAGGCGTTTCTGGTGAGGCTGAATCAGCCACCAGCCTCACTGCACACTGAAGAGCCATCAGCTGCAGCGCGGACCCCCCGGTCCCTTTCCACAGCTCTCCTTCCTGGCACTCGCTTCCCACTGGGTACGGGGCGCAACCAAGGGGCCCTTCCCAGGCAGTGGGCCGTATTGGTCATCCGACGTCCCTCAGAGCAGTTCTCCGCTTGGCCCAGGGCATTCTGAATGCAAAGATCCTGTCTTCTCAGCACCTGCAACCCCCCCAACTGGGCGCTCTCTGCAGACTCTCGCCGTGTGCTCCCGGTGCTGTTCCTCTCCTGCCACGCTGCTCTCTTGGATCGCTCTGCAGGCGGGCGAGGGGCAGAGGCTCTGGTGCCGCTAGATGTGATGCTGGGTAATTGCGTTATGTCAGAACCCCCAGGCTTCGTGTGACGCTGTTGTGGGTTACATGGGGGGCTGGGTCTGTGCGTGGTGCCGTTGTGAGTTACGTGGGGGGGCCCAGGCTGTGTGAGACGCTGTTGTGGGCTACACAAGTGGGGGAAGGGGAGGCTGTGTATAACCCCATTGTGTGTTACGTTGGGGGGCCCCGGGCTGTGCATGACGCTGTTTTGGGTTACGTGGGGGCCCTGGGTTCTGCGTGATGCTGTTGTGCGTTACGTGGGGGACCCCGGCTGTGCGTGACGGTTGTGGGTTATGTGGGGGCCCTGGGCTGTGCGTGACGCTGTTGTGGGTTACATGGGGGACCCCGGCTGTGCGTGACAGTTGTGGGGTACATGGGGGACCCCAGCTGTGCGTGATGGTTGTGGGTTATGTGGGGGCCCCGGGCTGTGTGTGACACTGTTTTGGGTTGGCGGGGGCACGGGTTGTGCGTGACACTGTTCTGGGTTGGGGGGGCAGGCTGTGCATGACACTGTTGTGGGTTCCAGGGGGGCCCCCAGCTGTGTGTGACTGTTGTGGGTTATGTGGGGTCCCCGGGCTGTGCGTGATGCCGTTGTGGGTTATGTGGGGTCCCCGAGCTGTGTGTGACACTGTTGTAGTTTACATGGGGGGCTCGGGCTGTGCGTGATGCTGTTGTGGGTGGGGGGGGCAGGTTGTGCGTGATGCTGTTGCGTGTTACATAGGGGTGTTGGGTGTCTCCTGGCTGCCTCGGCTGAGGACCCCTGCAGCACTTTGCGCCTGGGCCATTCCCTCCCACTGGCGCTGCCTGCTCATGCCCTCCCACCTGGCTCCCCACGGGTACGAAAGCAGGGCAGCCCCATGGACCAGGCCTGACCCTAATGTTCAGGCCCTGGGGGGAGCCATGAAATCGGAGTGCAGTAACAGCTGCCAGGGGCTCCTCGCTGGGAGGGGAGGGGAGATTGTAGGCGCTCAGGTACCAGAGCAATGGGTTCAGGCTGAGATCTGCAGGACGAGGCTGAGCGGGGCAGGGATGCCAGCCCACAGCAGGTTGCAGGGTGGTAGTAGGGAGTGTGCCCCATAGCTGGGGGTGCCCAAGAACCAGCCTGCCCCCCACACTCCATGGGGGCCATGTGTCTGTCTGTGTTCCTGGCCCTGGCTTTCCCCTGGCTGGCAGAGAGCTGGCTTCACCAGCCCTGGCTTCACAGCGGGCAAGTCGTTTCCCCCATTTGTGTCAGGGACAGCCCTGGGATTTCTGCCCTTCCCGCGGGCCCTGTGTCCCGGGAGCTCCAGGCGCTTTGCAGACAGCACAGCCCGCAGCCTCCCACCCCACAGGGCCATGAGCCCCAACGCTGCCAGAGGGGAAACCGAGGCACAGGGACTAGAGCTGACTCTGACCCCACTGTTCCAGATGCTCCTCCTCCCAGCCCTGCCTGCGCTGGGGGTAGCATTGCCGTCATCCTTCCTCGGCTGCTCAGCCCAGGCCTTTCTCAGTGGCGTGACCAGGTGTCCCGATTCGATATTTGGAGCTTTCCCCTAGATAGGTGCCTATTTCCCCCCCCCCCCCCACAGTATTTCTCCCTTTCTGTCTCGTTGCGCCCCTCCCCGCAGTGTCTGGTCCCTACAAGCACAGGGGAAGTCCCAGGTGGCGTGTGATGCCCCAGGGGGCTGCTGGTTACCTTGGAAGGGGGCACTTTGGGCGCCCCCCCATAAAAGCCCCACTGGGTGAGCCAAGCCTCCCGGAGATGCAGGGGGGGCAACCGGCTGTGGGGAGCCAGGAGACCGGGGTTCCCGAACCCGTTGGCTGATGACAGCCCTGGCTTGGCTGAGTGGGTCCATGCTGCGGCTGGGGGCGAAGGTTTGTGGCAGACAGGGGGCTCTGCTCATGGGCCTGCTTATTGGAGAGGGAGCATCTCGGGGGAGGGATCCGGCCTGGCCTCCTGGGTTGAGTTGGAGGGCTCAGCTGGCCCCCAGTAGGCCCGGAAGCCACTGTTGCAGAGAGGCCCAGAGCTCGGCCCCACCAGCGGCAGGGTGCACAGGCAGAGCCACTGCCTGCCCCCGCCAGACAGGCTGGCTACTCTGCTGTGGGGCAGCTGGGAGAGAGGGGCTGGCTCCAGGGGCCCGATCCTCCCCCCACGGGCTGTGCACCGGAGGGAGACACTGCCCTGGTTTTCCGCCAGCAGAGCCGGGTTGTGGGAGAGTAACTAGATTGCAGGGCACTTGCTTCCGGCTTTCTCCTGTTTTGGGGAGGGGGGTTCCCCAAAAGAGTCCAGCATGGGCCAGGCTGGTAGGGCATCAGCCCTGCCTTTCTGCCCATTCGCGGGCACCTGGCTCAGAGCCCCAGCCCCATCGGGGTGGGCCTACCTCTGGCAAGCTGGCCTGGGCCCGGGGTGGCCCTCTCCCCTGCCCCTGTCAGGGGGAAGCTGGGGGCAGCGTGGGCCAGTGGGTAGGGCCTGGCACTGTCTGCTGGGTTCAGTCCCTGGATCTGGGTGCCCTGGGCCTGGCATTGAGCCTGGAGGCTGGGGGGGACAGGGGGCCCGGGGCTTGTCTCTGGGGCGCTGGCGGGCGAGTGGTGATGACAACCCAGTGGGCTTCGCTGGAGAGAAAATGCCCTGGAGTGGGGGAGGCGGTGCCAGGCTGAGCCATGGGGAGAGGAGGGGTCATTCCCCGGCCTGCCCTCCGGAGGTGGCCTGGCGGGGTCAGTGGGTAGGGCCTGGCACTGTCTGCCGGGTTCAGTCCCTGGATCTGGGTGCCCTGGGCCTGGCATTGAGACTGGAGGCTGGGAGGACAGGGGGCCCGGGGCCTGTCTCTGGGGCGCTGGCGGGCGAGTGGTGATGACAACCCAGTGGGCTTCGCTGGAGAGAAAATGCCCTGGAGTGGGGGGGGCAGTGCCAGGCTGAGCCATGGGGAGAGGAGGGGTCATTCCCCGGCCTGCCCTCCGGGGGTGGCCTGGAGGGGTGGGGGATGTGCCCGGTCTGTGATTTAGCTGAGGATTTGATCGTGGGGATCCGTGGGCTGCGCGGGAGGCTGCTGTCCCAGGCGGCTGAGCACAGAGGGGAGGGCTGCCTGGCGAGCGGGTGCCAGCCCCGGGAGTGGAAAGCGCCCCCTTCTGGCTGCTTCCCCCAGCGACACCACCGCCGTGGGCACCAGCCCCTGCCCGCCCGCTGGGTACGCTCCGCCCTGCCCCAGCCCAAGGAGGACAGCCCGGAGCGTGAGCGGCGCCCTGGCTCTGAACTGGCCCCAACAGGCGCCGCAGGGCCGGTCCGGACGCCAGGGAGCCGTGCTCGGAAGCCGACTGGCCCGGCGCCCGCCCCCTTGGTCCCGTTCTGCGCCGCTGCCGCTGGCAGAGCTGGGCCCAGCCAGCAACACGAGGCCTTGCGGGGTCTAACTCAACAGCAGGGCCGGGGGCAGCCGGGCTTGGCACCGCCCCAGGGCCCCCAGGCGCTGGTACCCTCCGTGCCTGGGGAGGAGGGGCCACTCGCTTGCCTGGACGCCGTAGCACAGGGGGAGAGGGAAGGGCTGGCGCAAAGCCCTCGGGGCACAGAGGAGATTGGGGCCCGGCTGCTCCCCCTCGGGCCCAAGTGGGGAGGGGGCGGAGCCCCTCTGAGGCAAAGGCGGGGTGCTGCTAAACCCGAGGGAGGGGCTGGCTGGGCGCAGAGGGGCCCTGCCCCAGTGCATGAGAAAGCCGACTGCGCCTTTTGTTAATTGGAGGAAAGGAGAATTTGCATAGGGCTCCTCATTAACATGCTCATTGTTGCTATCTTCCTGGCTGGCAGGGCCCCCCAGAGCCCCCTCGCCCTGGGCCGACCGCGGCTGGCACGGTGGTGTGCCCGCCGCTTGGAGCTGGGGGGGGCGCCCCCGGTGCCAGAGCTAGGGCCGGGCCTGGCCAGCGAGCAAGCCTCCCATTTGAAGTGCACTTGGCAGGCCCTGGGCTCCGGCCCTGTCTTTTCATGTCGCTCCCCGGGTAATTAGGGGGTTGGAATTTGAGGCTTCCTCAGTCGCCTTTGAAGCTCTCCTGTGGCTCAGAGGGCCCTGTTCCAAATTAACGCTAATGACAAGGGACGGCTTTCTGCCCCCCCCAGCCCCCTTGCAGATGTGCAGCTAGTCCTGCAGCCGCCAGCGTCGGCAACGACAGACACGCCACGGAAATCCCCCACTGCTGGACGGGCAGGCCTCGGGGAGCGGGAGCGCTGTGGGGTCCGTGGGGTGCACGTGGCAGGCAAGGCTTGGGGAGTGGGATCGCTGTGGGGTGCGAGGATTGGGGGGCAGGATCACTGTGGGGTCCGTGGGGCCCGCATGGCAGGCAGGCCTCGTGGAGCGGGAGCACTGTGGGGTCCGTGGGGTGCACGTGGCAGGCAAGGCTTGGGGAGTGGGATCGCTGTGGGGTGCGGGGATTGGGGGGCAGGATCACTGTGGGGTCCGTGGGGCCCGCATGGCAGGCAGGCCTCGTGGAGCGGGAGCACTGTGGGGTCCGTGGGGTGCACGTGGCAGGCAGGGCTTGGGGAGTGGGATCACTGTGGGGCGTGAGGATTGGGGGGCAGGATCACTGTGGGGTCTGTGGGGCCCGCGTGGCAGGCAGGGCTCGGGGAGTTGGAGCGCTGTGGGGTTTGTGAGGTGCGAGGGTTGGGGGGCAGGATCCCTGTGGGGTCCATGGGGCCCGTGTGGCAGGCAGGGCTCAGGGAGTTGGAGCGCTGTGGGGTTTGTGGGGTGCGAGGGTTGGGGGGCAGGATCCCTGTGGGGTCCATGGGGCCCACGTGGCAGGCAGGGCTCGGGGAGCGGGAGCGCTGTGGGGGTCCGTGGGGCCCGCGTGGCAGGCAGGACTAGCTGATGGGCCTGGCAGCCCACTAGCATGTGCCATCAGTTTGTCTATCCATCCTCATAATGCCCCCAGTCTGCCATCCCACTCTCCCCTCCTTTTCTCTCTCTCCTCGGTGGGTTTCTCCTGGGTGGCTCAGCTGAGCCCGGAGCAGCTCAGTGCACCTCCCGCCTGACCTCCCAAACAGTCGGCCGTGCTTTGGATGCCTCCTCCAACACCCCCGCGGCACCCTTGTGTCTCACCGTCCCATTTCACCGGCACAATGGCTCCCCCCCCCCCCGACTTCCCCAGCCCTGCCTCTGTCACAGCTGGCATCCGACTGTCCCCAGCTGTTCCCTGGGCCCTTCAGGAAGGATGGGATGGAAAAATAAAAGCCTGAAAGAAATAAGAAGCAATTAAAGGCGAAGATTCTGTTGCTTATTTGTGGTCTGTCTCTCGCTGCGCTTGGCCTCCCATGTGCTGGCCGCCAGCCAGCGCCGGCGGAGTCCTGCACTGAGCCGTGAGTGGGGGTGGGGGACAGGGAGCAGCTCCAATGCTGCTCCGTTGGCTGGAGCCAGGGGCGAGGCTGGGGCTTGCTGCGTCCTTTGCTCCCAGCCCCGTGGCTGCTCGAAGCCAGCCGGCTGCCAGCCGGGATCTGTGCTCCGGGACGGATCCGTCTGGGGCTTCTCGGAGCCGATGGGCTGCTGGCCGGAGAGCAGCTGTCTGTAAGCGGAGCAGCAGATGGCCCCCAGGCTGGGTGTCCGGAGAGCTGGGTGCCCGTTGGGTCCAGTCACCCCCCTCCCTGAGCTCTGGTTCCCTTGCCGTTCCTGTCCGGTTAGATTGGGAGCTCTTCCAGGCAGCGGCTGTCTCCTGCCGGGGGCTTGGGCAGCGCCTGGCACGGTGGGGCCCCGACTCGGGAGGGCGCTGTAGGTGCCCCCATAATAAATGCCTGAGAGAAGGAAATCTGGGCAGGACGCCCTCGCGGGGTGCCCAGTCCTGTGCCCATTTTGTGGGGGGCCCCTTCTGCCTGGTGTCCTGTCCCAGGCTGGGCCTGCATGGAGGCCCCTCCCGGCCAGGGCCTGCTGTTGCTATGGTCCCTCTCCGGTGGACGGGAACGCGAGGGCCTATGGCCGATGGGGCGAAGAGCGATGGGGCTTGCGCCTTCCCCTCTCCTGACCGCACCCGCCTGTGGCTGTTCCGGAGAGAAGGGGAGTTGGGAGCATGGCAGAGCTGGGAGCTGCCCGAGGCGGCTGCCCCGGGAAGAGCTGCAGGATCGAGCCCTTTGGCGCTGCAGAGAGGCTCAGGCCATGTCCCTGGCATCACACTGACAGGCAGCGCCTGCCGTGCCCCCCGGTGCTACAGCGCTGGAGGGGGAGCCCTGGAACAGTGGGACGTGGGCAGGGGAGCAGCTGGCAGGTGCCCCCTCGCTGCGCTAGCCAGATGTGTCCGGCTAGGCCGGGGGGCCAGCAGGCATGGGAAGGCCACGTGCAGAGGAAGGGGGCTGCGTGGTGAGTGGCCCGGCCTGTGGGTTGGGGGAGTCTCCGGAGAGCACACAGCCCTGGGGAGAGGCAGGGCCCGGCCGGGGGGGCTGAGCACGCAGGTAGCGCTGGGAATGCTTGGCTGCGTCCAAACCCCATCCCCCAATGACAGACACGTCAGAGGGAGGGGCAAGCATGTGCGTGTCTGAGCCCGCAAAGCTTTCTAAGGTGGTCGGAATGGTCCCCCCGCTCTCCCCCCCCCCCCCAGCGCTAGGGGCGGCCACGTCGGCTGGGTCCTTCGCTCTCCGGTCTGGCCGGGCATCTCAAGTCCACGTGACGGAGGCGGGGGGGTCCCAGAGACGGCGGGTGGCAGGGGCGGGTGGGATGCGCTCCAGTAGCCCGTGGCTGTGCCATTTGTCCGTCTTCCCCTGCAAAATCTGTAAGGCCTCAGCCAGGGGGCCAGCCTGGCCCCTTTGACTTTTGCCACCCGTTGGGTCTCGTAACTGGCCCATCGACGCCGGCACGTTGGCAGCCAGCTGCACGTGGCCCGGCCTGGCCGGCTGGGCTGGGCCGGGCCACGTCGCTCACGCCCTCTGTTGCGCCCGGTGAACTTGTCCCACTGGAGCTCGCAAGGGGGGTGAATCTGTAGGATCCCCTGGGTGCCCGGCTCATGGGCCCTCCCCTTCTCCCGCAGCTGGCAGCCGGCTCAGCCAGGAGCTCCGCTACACGAAAGAGAAGCTGGGGGAAGAGTCCGTCTACACGTCCCAGATGCTGATCCAGACCCCGGCCCGGGAAGGGGAGAACGTCCTCACCCAGGAGGCCCTGGAGCTCCACCTGCAGGCGGCCCTGGCTGCCAGCAAGGTGCAGATCTCGCTCTACGGAAAGTGAGTACCCCGCGCAAGGGCCATGGGCCTGGGGGGGCCAAGGGCTGGATTCCACCCCCCTCCGCTCCTGATGCCCCCCGCCCCGGTACTCCCACGCCTCCTGATGACCCTCCTGATGCCCCCCCACCTCTCCTGATACCCCCCGGTACCTCCCTGCCTCTCCTGAGGCCCCCCTGCCCTCGTGACACCCCCCGCCCCTCCTGATACCCCCCGGTACCCACCTCGCCTCTCCTGAGGCCCCCCTGCCCCTCCTAACACCCCCCGCCCCTGGTACTCCCACGCCTCCTGATGACCCTCCTGACGCCCCCCCACCTCTCCTGATACCCCCCGGTACCTCCCTGCCTCTCCTGATGCCCCCCCGCCTCTCCTAACACCCCCCGCCCCTGGTACTCCCACGCCTCCTGATGACCCTCCTGATGCCCCCCCACCTCTCCTGATACCCCCCGGTACCTCCCTGCCTCTCCTGAGGCCCCCCTGCCCTCCTGACACCCCCCGCCCCTGGTACTCCCACGCCTCCTGATGACCCTCCTGACGCCCCCCCACCTCTCCTGATACCTCCCCGGTATCCACCTCGCCTCTCCTGAGGCCCCCCTGCCCTCCTGACACCCGCCTGCTCCTCCTAACACCTCCCCGGCACTCCCCGCCCCTCTTGACGCCTTCCTGCCCCTCCTCACACTCGATTGCCTAGTGCCTCTTCCCTCCTGATAACCCCCCCCCCCAGCATCTCCTGATGCCCTTGGTGCCCCCGCCCCTCCTGATGACCTGCCTTTCCTAACCCCCCTTATGGCGCTGTCTTTCTTGATGCCCTGCCCCCTCCTAATGCCCCCCCCCAACGCCCAGCCCCATGGAGCTCCCTCCAGCGATCTTACCTTCCTTCCATTTCTCTGCTGCTTTCCCCAGATCCTGGGATTTGAACAAAATCTGCTACAAGTCCGGCGTCCCCATCCTTGAGAACGGCATGATCGAGCGGGTGAGGCCCTCGGACCAAAGTGCCGGGGAAACCCACAGTGCCCTGCTGCCCGGGCCCGGGGGTGCAGAGCAGCTGGCCCATCGGCCGGCATTGCCCGTCCAGGCAGAGAGCTGGGGCACGAGGGGTGCTTGCTCTCCCTGGCCCGGTGGCAGCACGGAAGGGCTGGACAGGGGGGCTGCGTCCACGCAGGAGGAGTCACCTGGGGGGGGGCAGCTGCAGATGGGAAGCCGGGGCTGGAGGGGCGGGGCCCTGGCCAGCGGGGGCAGTGCTGGTGGGCGGGGGGGGGGGTTCCAGCGTAGGGGACGGCACCGTGGCTGTGGTTCTGAGCCCCCCCTCGTGTCGCCCCCCCAGATGATCGAGAAGCTTTTCCCCTGCGTGATTGTGACCCCGCTGGACTGCTTCTGGGACGGCGCCAAGCTGCAAGGAGGCTCCGCCTACCTCCCGTGAGTGCCCTCCCCCTGCTGCGCCACGGGCAGGGTGGCCGGGTGCCACACGCGGCTTCCGGCTGCAGTGCCCGCACTAGGGTGCATGGCAGCCCCTGGGCCACCCTGCGGGAGCGAGCAGTGCCCACGGCCGGGGAGTCCCAGCCCGGCCTCTGCAGGGCTCTCGACTGAGGAGGTATAAGGGGACAGCGATACCCACCCGCCTCAGAGAGGGGACAGAATGTCAGTGTTGCTGTCCCTGTTAGACAGGCAGGGAAACTGAGGCAGGGAGCGTTGGACAAGGTCGACCGGCGGCTCAGCGCCCGAGCTGGGAGAACCCAGCTTGCTCAGCTCCCCGCTGGGTGTGTACTTAGCCTCCAGGGTAGCCCCCTTGGGTTCCACGCAGAGGCCAGTCCTTCCAGCTCCAGGGCCCCGAGGCCTCTCTAGCTGGCCCAGGTTGCTCTGAAGGTGTGTGGGGGCGACTGGAACCGCCGAGGGTCCGGAGGGGGGACCCCGGGCGGGCATGGGGAGGAGGGGGACGGGGAACAATCCGTGGCATTCTTTCTGTTTACACGGCTGTTTGTCTGCAAGGCCCTTTGTCAGCAAACGGCAGCGCCCGCATTCTCATGCTAATGCCACCCTGAAAGCCGGGAGTTGCCCAACAAATGAAAGAGTGGCCTCATTCAGCCTGCTGCCCTGCCAAAGTGAGGGAAGGGGCCCAGGGGGGGGCTTTCAACCCCCTGCAGATAAAGGGAGGGAAGGGTTGGAAAGCAGCCCCTCCCTCCACCCCTTTGCCTTTGGGATGGGTGGCAACAGGAGGGGTGCCCGGGGGGCTGGCATCTGCTGTGCCAGGGGTCCGAGTCCGCCGGGAGGCCGCAGCACGGGTCTGGCAGGTTGGGCTGGAGGCGGTGCCCGCTGAGCACAGGTCGCCCCTTGTCCAAGCCCCGCTCTGCCCCGGCTCCCCTCAGTTCAGCTGCGGGGCTCTGGCGTCGCCGTCCCCGGCGAAGGGAGGGGGCCAGCATGGCTGCCGGGGCTCAGTGAAGCAGGAAGCAGTGGATCAAGGCGCGGCTAGGTGGGAGCGCCTGGAGGCAGTTTCTGCCCTCGCCCCCTCTCGCCCTCCTCCTGGGGCTTTGTGTCCTTACGCCTGACACGCCACAGGCCCCTGGGCGCCAGCCGGCGCGGACCTGCCACCCCCGTTTCCTGCGCTCGGGGGGCGGGCAGCGAAGTGCAGCGGAGGGGTGAGGGCAGCCAGGGCCGAGACCCAGAGACGGACGCCCTTCGCCCCGTCCGGCAGCCGGGCTCTGTCCTGGGGCAGACGGGCCGACACGGGGCAGGTGCGTGTCTGATCAGGGGCCACTGGCGCTCTGTGGGCTCAGACGCACACGCGCACCCCCCGCGGGCCCATGGCTGTTCTGTGATGGGCATCGTGGGGCCGGGGGCACACAGCCAGGGACCCGCGGGGCTGGCCCGAGCTGCATGAGCAAAGCAGCAGGAGAGTCCTTGCCACAGGAGACCCCCGTGTGTGTCCCTGTCCGATGGGCCGTGCCCTGCGCCTGGCCCGTCTCGCTCTCGCCCTGGGGGGCGAAGGCTCAGTCGGGCGCCCCCCCATGGAGGAGCGGCAGGCAGAGGCTGTTCTGTGGGGGGCACTGAGATGGGCTCCCTTGTGCCCACCCCAGGGGGGCCAGGCAGGCAGCAGATCCCTTCCCTTCCTGGGCCTTGGCTGGCGTTAGTGGACGGCTGCTGGCAGAGCCAAGGCCCGATCCTGGGCCCCACAGCAGGGCTGCCCGGACAATGGATGGGCGAGCGGCAAGGGTGCCAGGAGAGGGAAGGGACGGATATTGCACCCGCTAACAGCCCTCCCACCCCTGGCACTGCCACCCCTCCTCCACGCCGAGGGCCCACTGCCTGCCTTGGACACGGGGGCACAGGCCCTGAATGGACCCACCACGGGGGGCTGACAGGGAGCTGGGGGGGGCTGTCTGCGGCGAGCCGGGGGAGGGAAAACCATGCTGGGATTCCTGGGGGCGGGGGGGAGGGCGGTACGGGAACAGCTCGGCACATGGGCAGGGCAGGGTACGCCGGGGGGGGGAGCCTTTCTATCACCCCCTCTTTCTGGGCTGCCCTGCCAGGGCCCCAGTGCTGGGAGCCAGTGATGCCCGCTGCTGGGGCGGGTGCCGCGAGGGCAATGGGTGCCTGCCGGCTGGCAGGGCTGGGCCGAGCGGGTCCGGGCTGACACTGGGGGCGGGGGCGGCGGAATTCTCAGCCCCCTGAGGCTCTGCCTGCCCCCAGTCCTGCCCCATGCCCAGCTCCAGGGGCCGTTTGCAGTTCGCTCTCCCTTCCCCCGGGGGCTGCCCCTTCTCCTCCCCCGCTGGCCGCCTGCTCCCCTCTATCAAGACGTTAGCAAGCGGGTGCTAATTGCCCTGACTGGCGGCACAAAGGAGGGGCCGGGAGCCGGCGGGGCCGGCACCGTGTAACAGGATCAGCCATGCTATTTGACTTGGCATCTGGCGCCAGCTTTGGGGGCAGCGGGGGGAGAAGGGGAATGGGCCTGGTCCCGCCCCACGGGGGAGGGGGGTTGGCCAATGGGGGGTGAATCCCCAGAGCCCCATTGCTGCAGCCCCCGCCCCCGCCGCTTCCCCCAGCAGGGCCGGCACCTGGTTGGCCCACAGGGGACTCCAGGGGTGCCCCGTGGCTGCCGAGGGCCGGATTAGGGAGGGGGTGCGGGGTGGCTGGGGAGCTGCCCAGCCCGCCGGAGGGCTCCCCACTGCCTCCCTAGCCCGGGCGTGGCCAGTGGCAGGGGCCCGTGCAGGGCACCCCCCAGACGCCTGGCTCTGTGCAGGGGCTGGCCGGGCCCTGACTGGCCATCTGCTCCCATCCGGGCAGGGGGCGGCCGGACATCCAGTGGACCAACCTGGACCCCGTGCAGCTGCTGCAGGAGCTGGGCCAGTTCACCTCGCTGGAGGGCTTCCGGGAGCTGCTGGACAAGGCGCAGGTGGGCCAGGCCTACGTGGAGCGGCCCTGCCTCGACCCCCGCGAGCCCGCCTGCCCCGCCAGTGCCCCCAACAGGCAGAGCCAGCAGGTGGGTGCACCGGATCCCATGTCCCTTCGTGTGTGTCTGTGTGTCCCTGATGGGGGTGTGTGTCCCTTCGTGTGTGTCTGTGTGTCCCTGCCTCTGTGTGTGTGTGCGTGTCCCTTTGTGTGTGTCCCTGCCTTTGTGTGTGGGCATGTGTGTGTATGTCCCATCTGTGGATCTGTGTGCACATGCCTGCATCTGAGCCTTTGACTGCTTGTGTGTGCGTCTGGCTGCCTGAGCTCTGGGTGTCCCTGGGCTCAGCTGGACGCTGCGTGGGGCCACGCTCATCTGGAAATGCAGGGCCAGCCCCTCGCCAGTGTCCCTGCTGGCGCCGGCCGGTGGCCAGGCATGGGGGAGCTGGCTGTGTGTGTCAGACAGGCAGGCCCTGGGGCACTGGGCTGCAGCACCAGCCCGGCTGGAAGAACATCTCTGCTCCGGCCTCGGCGCCGTGTCCCCCCTCCCTTTGCATGTCTGTCGGGGCTGCGCCGCCCCCTTTGCAATAGGCCCCGAGATCCCCAAGCTAACCAGAGAGTGAAGGGACCCCCTGCCCTGCAGGGATCCCTCTGCTGCCAGCTCGCGCTCAGGCTGGGCTGCCCTGCAGAGAGCGCTGGGCCCCGTCCAGCCCCCAGGCCCCAGCACCCATCCTGAGCAGGTGAGGGGCTCACAGAGCCAGCAGCGTCGCTCCCCCAGCAGAGCAAAATGCCGAATCCGCAAGGGCAGGTCCCACTTGGAGCCATGCTGGACGGCTCGCGGCAGCCGCAGAGTGGTGCCCGCTGGGCAGCGGGCTGGCAGCGAGCCAACGCAGGCTGGCATGGGGCACAGGCAGCCCGGCGGGCGGGTTTCCTCGGCAGGCGTCCTGGAGCAGGTGGTGACTCTGCTCCGGGGACGCCCATGCGGCTGTGGGCGCAGCCGGCCCCTTTCCCACCCTCTCGGCGTTCTGGGCCTGGGGGTGTTCCCGGCTTCCCCGGCTTCTGTGCACGTGTTCACCCCTCCACCTGCTGCCCCCCCCCAGGACCCCAACATCCCTGCGGAGCTGACTGGGGGCTGCCACGGCTTCTCCCGGAAATTCATGCACTGGCAGGAGGAGCTGATCCTGGGCGGCACCACCAAGGATGCGCAGGGCAGGCTGCTAAGGTGAGCGGGGGCGGGGGCGAGGCCTGGACCGGACGCGCTCCCATGGAGGGGCCCACACACCGGCATTGTCCCAAGCTGGGGCAGAGGGGAAGGGGCCCGTTGGGAGGGGGAAGGAGCTCCCAGGTCTCCCCTGCCCTGCAGCTACTTGGGGAGCTCAGCTTGCCTCCCAGTCTGGGTCTCCTGCCCCAGAGCCTGGCGCTGGCCACCCTGCCCGGGAGCCACAGAGCAGAGACCAAACCATGAGCCGCGTGTGGCTGGCCGGTTTCTGCCTAGGCCAGCCCAGAACTCTTTTGCCTGGCACGGGTGCTGGGCCAGCCCCGCCCTGGTCTGTGCCCTGCGCCCACCTGCTGGGAGCTGCCCTCCACACTGGAGCGCCCCTGGACTGCACTGGGGGGCAGGTCTGGCCTCCTGGCTGCGACACTCTCGGGTACTGGGGGGCAGGGCCGGCTGCTGTGGGCCTGGCCCCCCAGCTGCAGTGCTCCGTGGGGCACTAGGGGTCCCGTGGCTGGTCCCATAGGTGTGTCCTGTCCTGGCAGCGCGGAGGCCCTGCAGAGCATGTTCCTGCTCATGAGCCCCCGGCAGCTCTATGAGCACTTCAAGGACAACTACGAGACGCAGGACATAGGCTGGAGCGAGGCCAAGGCAGCGGCCATCCTGGAGGCCTGGCAGAGGGCGTTTGTGGAGGTAGGAGGATGGGGGGGCGCTCAGCAGCAGTGGGCCGGGGTGTGTGTGAAGGTGCTGGGGGTGTGAGCGGGGCCGGGGGGGGGGTGTGGAGGGCAAACTGCCAGCTGGGAGGGGTGTGGTGGGGGAGGGAGGGCCGTCTGCTGAGAAGGGCATGAGGGTCAGGCTGCCCCCCAGGAGGGGCGTGGCACGGCGCGGCCTGGGGCAGGGTGCCCTTTCGGAGGGGCCGAGGGATGCCCTTTGGGAGGGGCGTGGCAGGCTGTCCGTAGGGCTGTCCCAGGCGTGGTGCCGTCCGGCCGCCTCTGAGGCCCCGTCTCTCCCCAGCTGGCGCAGGACTCCCTCCCACAGAACAGCTCCCAGCGCATCCACGCCTTCTCCACCACCACGCTCAGCGACATCATGAAGTCCTTCTCGGACGTGAGCGCCATCCGCGTGGCCGGGGGCTACCTCCTGATGGTACGTCCCCTCCCCTGCTGCTGGGCCCCGCCCCCGGATGGCCCCGCCCCCGTAACCCTGCCCCGTGCTCTGCTTCCAGCTGGCGTACGCCTGCGTGACCATGCTGCGCTGGGACTGCTCCAAATCCCAGGGGGCCGTGGGCCTGGCTGGTGTCCTGCTGGTGGCTCTCTCCGTGGCGTCGGGACTCGGGCTCTGCTCCCTGCTGGGGATCTCCTTCAATGCAGCCACTACCCAGGTACCGCACGCCAGGGCGGGGCCTGGGGAGATCCCGCCTGTCCGGCCAGCCGAGCTCACCCTCCTGCATGGGGCTGCTGGTCTGGAGCTGGCACCGCTGGGGCCGGGACCCACCCTTCTTACCCGCTCCGCAGCCAGATGGAGACTGCAGGGGTCGCGTGGGCACTCAGCCCTTGCCATCAGGGCTGGCCCGGTGCAGCGCTAGGGGGTGCTGTGCTGCGGGGTAGGGAGTGCGCTCCCCTGGCACGTGGGGCTGACCCCACAGCGTGCTGCTAAGGGGTGCTGTACTGTGGGCAGAATGGCAGGGGGCACGCTCTCCCCTGGCACTCAGGGCTGACCCCGCAGTGCGCCTCTAGCGGGCGCTGTGCTGCGGGCAGCGGGGGGCTCTCTCCCCTGGCACTCAGGGCTGACCCCGCAGTGCGCCTCTAGCGGGCGCTGTGCTGCGGGCAGCGGGGGGCTCTCTCCCCTGGCACTCAGGGCTGACCCCGCAGTGCGCCGCTAGGGGGCGCTGTGCTGCGGGCAGCGGGGGGGCTCTCTCCCCTGGCACTCAGGGCTGACCCCGCAGTGCGCCGCTAGGGGGCGCTGTGCTGCGGGCAGCGGGGGGCTCTCTCCCCTGGCACTCAGGGCTGACCCCGCAGTGCGCCGCTAGGGGGCGCTGTGCTGCGGGCAGCGGGGGGCTCTCTCCCCTGGCACTCAGGGCTGACCCCGCAGTGCGCCGCTAGGGGGCGCTGTGCTGCGGGCAGCGGGGGGGCTCTCTCCCCTGGCACTCAGGGCTGACCCCGCAGTGCGCCGCTAGGGGGCGCTGTGCTGCGGGCAGCGGGGGGGCTCTCTCCCCTGGCACTCAGGGCTGACCCCGCAGTGCGCCGCTAGGGGGCGCTGTGCTGCGGGCAGCGGGGGGGCTCTCTCCCCTGGCACTCAGGGCTGACCCCGCAGTGCGCCGCTAGGGGGCGCTGTGCTGCGGGCAGCGGGGGGGCTCTCTCCCCTGGCACTCAGGGCTGACCCCGCAGTGCGCCTGCTAGGGGCGCTGTGCTGCGGGCAGCGGGGGGCTCTCTCCCCTGGCACTCAGGGCTGACCCCGCAGTGCGCCTCTAGCGGGCGCTGTGCTGCGGGCAGCGGGGGGCTCTCTCCCCTGGCACTCAGGGCTGACCCCGCAGTGCGCCTCTAGCGGGCGCTGTGCTGCGGGCAGCGGGGGGCTCTCTCCCCTGGCACTCAGGGCTGACCCCGCAGTGCGCCTCTAGCGGGCGCTGTGCTGCGGGCAGCGGGGGGCTCTCTCCCCTGGCACTCAGGGCTGACCCCGCAGTGCGCCTCTAGGGGGCGCTGTGCTGCGGGCAGCGGGGGGCTCTCTCCCCTGGCACTCAGGGCTGACCCCGCAGTGCGCCGCTAGGGGGCGCTGTGCTGCGGGCAGCGGGGGGCTCTCTCCCCTGGCACTCAGGGCTGACCCCGCAGTGCGCCGCTAGGGGGCGCTGTGCTGCGGGCAGCGGGGGGGCTCTCTCCCCTGGCACTCAGGGCTGACCCCGCAGTGCGCCGCTAGGGGGCGCTGTGCTGCGGGCAGCGGGGGGGCTCTCTCCCCTGGCACTCAGGGCTGACCCCGCAGTGCGCCGCTAGGGGGCGCTGTGCTGCGGGCAGCGGGGGGCTCTCTCCCCTGGCACTCAGGGCTGACCCCGCAGTGCGCCGCTAGGGGGCGCTGTGCTGCGGGCAGCGGGGGGCTCTCTCCCCTGGCACTCAGGGCTGACCCCGCAGTGCGCCGCTAGGGGGCGCTGTGCTGCGGGCAGCGGGGGGCTCTCTCCCCTGGCACTCAGGGCTGACCCCGCAGTGCGCCGCTAGGGGGCGCTGTGCTGCGGGCAGCGGGGGGCTCTCTCCCCTGGCACTCAGGGCTGACCCCGCAGTGCGCCGCTAGGGGGCGCTGTGCTGCGGGCAGCGGGGGGCTCTCTCCCCTGGCACTCAGGGCTGACCCCGCAGTGCGCCTCTAGCGGGCGCTGTGCTGCGGGCAGCGGGGGGCTCTCTCCCCTGGCACTCAGGGCTGACCCCGCAGTGCGCCGCTAGGGGGCGCTGTGCTGCGGGCAGCGGGGGGCTCTCTCCCCTGGCACTCAGGGCTGACCCCGTAGTGCGCCTCTAGCGGGCGCTGTGCTGCGGGCAGCGGGGGGCTCTCTCCCCTGGCACTCAGGGCTGACCCCGCAGTGCGCCGCTAGGGGGCGCTGTGCTGCGGGCAGCGGGGGGCTCTCTCCCCTGGCACTCAGGGCTGACCCCGCAGTGCGCCGCTAGGGGGCGCTGTGCTGCGGGCAGCGGGGGGCTCTCTCCCCTGGCACTCAGGGCTGAGCCCGCAGTGCGCCGCTAGGGGGCGCTGTGCTGCGGGCAGCGGGGGGCTCTCTCCCCTGGCACTCAGGGCTGACCCCGCAGTGCGCCGCTAGGGGGCGCTGTGCTGCGGGCAGCGGGGGGCTCTCTCCCCTGGCACTCAGGGCTGAGCCCGCAGTGCGCCGCTAGGGGGCGCTGTGCTGCGGGCAGCGGGGGGCTCTCTCCCCTGGCACTCAGGGCTGAGCCCGCAGTGCGCCGCTAGGGGGCGCTGTGCTGCGGGCAGCGGGGGGCTCTCTCCCCTGGCACTCAGGGCTGAGCCCGCAGTGCGCCGCTAGGGGGCGCTGTGCTGCGGGCAGCGGGGGGCTCTCTCCCCTGGCACTCAGGGCTGAGCCCGCAGTGCGCCGCTAGGGGGCGCTGTGCTGCGGGCAGCGGGGGGCTCTCTCCCCTGGCACTCAGGGCTGACCCCGCAGTGCGCCGCTAGGGGGCGCTGTGCTGCAGGCAGCAGGGCCGGGTTCAGCATCTCAGCAGGGTGAGGGGGCACAAGGAGCCTATGTGGGCAGGCAGATGGGGGGCTCTGTGCCCCAGCCTGTGCCGGTTGCTCCTGGGCAGCCCTGCCCCGTCCCATGGAATGCTGGGTTCTCGGGGTGGAGAACGGGGGCCGGACAATAGCTGCTGCCGCTGGAGGTGGGGTGCTCCGGTGGGCGTGGGGAGCGGCCGGGCTGGGGGCCGGACGCGGGTGCTGAGGCTGGTTTCTCTCCCCACAGGTGCTGCCGTTCCTGGCTCTGGGCATCGGGGTGGACGATATGTTCCTCCTGGCTCACGCCTTTACCGAGACCAGCCAGCACGTCCCCTTCAAGGTGAGGCCACCCCCGCCTGCGTGACCCATCGGGGGGGTGGGAATCGGGCACGCGGTGCTGAGTGATCCACCCTCTTGGTTTTCCCAACAGGAGCGGACGGGTGAGTGCCTGAGGCGCACGGGGACCAGTGTGGCCCTCACCTCCATCAGCAACATGATCGCCTTCTTCATGGCCGCCCTGGTGCCCATCCCCGCCCTGCGCGCCTTCTCCCTGCAGGTACGCCTCCCCCCCCGCCTTCTCCCTGCAGGTACACCCCCCCTGCCTTCTCCCTGCAGGTACACACACCCCTGCCTTCTCCTTGCAGGTACGTGGCCCCCTTGCCTTCTCCCTGCAGGTACACACACACCCCCGCCTTCTCCCTGCAGGTACGCCCCCCCCCGCCTTCTCCCTGCAGGTACACGCCCCCCCCCGTCTTCTCCCTGCAGGTACACGCACCCCCCACCTTCTCCCTGCAGGTACGCGCCCCCTCTGCCTTCTTTCTGCAGGTACAGCCCCCCTTCCGCCCAGCCCAACTTCTCCCTGCAGATAAGGCTTCCAATGCCTGGGGGAGTCCCTGGGGGTCACCCTGTCCACGCCTCCTGGGGGATCATTGGGGTTTCTGCAGTGCAGGTGGGGAGGGAGGCCCCCCTGCCACCACAGGCCTTCGGGCCCTGACTTCCTCTCCCTGAGGCAGAGAGCTCTGGGCCCACACGCGTCAGACACACACACTCCGGGCCGTGTGACTGACCGGGGTGAGACGTGGGCCCGTGGGACACGCTGCCTCTAGCTCCCTGGCAGGGCGGGGAGCAGGGCTTAACCCCTGAGCCCTGTGGCCTGAGCCCTGCCCCGTACTCCCGCAGGCCGCCGTGGTGGTGGTGTTTAACTTCGCCATGGTGCTGCTCATCTTCCCGGCCATCCTGAGCCTGGACCTGCACCGGCGCCAGGACCAGCGGCTGGACGTCTTGTGCTGCTTCTACAGGTGTGGTGCGGCGTAGCCGGGCCGGGCCGCAGGGCAAGGCTGAGGTGGGCGGCGGAGCCCCCTGCGGGCGGGGCTGGGCAGGGGCTCGGAGACGTGGCCCCTGGGACAGGCTCCCCGGCTCGAGCCCAGCTGGGCACCTTTCCAGGCCGGCCAGGAGGGCTCAGTCCAGGGAGCTCTCGCCCAGTGCGGGGGGGCTGGGCTGCGCCCAGTGTGGGTGCGGTGACCGACAGGGCAGCTGTGCCTGGACTGGGAGGAGCCGGGGGACCGGCGCCCATGACCACTCTCTAAACATCCCCCGGCTCCTCCCCCAGCCCATGCTCCTCCCGCGTCATCCAGATCCAGCCGCAGGAGTTGACCGATGCCAACGACAACCACGCCTGCCACCCCTCACCCTATGGGCACCCGGCCATGGCCACCAGCACCCAGATCACCACCACGGTGCAGGCCTTCACCCGCTGCGACCCCTCGGGCCTCCACGTCGTCACCATCCTGCCGCCTACTGCCCAGGTCTGCACCGTGCCCGCCGGGCCGCTGCCCCCCACCGACCCGCTGGGCTCCCAGCTCTTCGCCCCGGCCAGCTCCACCCGCGACCTGCTGGCCCAGCTGGACGGGGCCAAGGGGGCCCGGGAGTGCGCGCCGCTGCCTCTCTGCCGCTGGAACCTGGCCGACTTCGCCAGGGAGAAGTATGCCCCCCTCCTCCTGCAAACCCAGACCAAGGTATGGGAGCTGGGCCCTCGGCAGAGCCCCCATCGCCTGTCTCCAGCCCCGGCTCCCGGCTCCCTAGAGAGTGAATTACAGTGGGAGGGCTGGAGTGACTCCTGGGTGCTCCGTGTGGCTGGGGGGCTCCCTGTCACTGTGGGGGGAGCTGGGTGGCCGGGAAGATTCCTTGGTGCTGGTGGGGGCGCCTGGGGGCTCTCTGGCGTAGGGGGCTGGATGCCCACAGCTCCCAAGCAGGGGTGATGGGGTGGAGCCCGGGGGGGGCCGTGGCCCAGGCCCGTTTGGTGGTGGAAGGGGCGTTTCTTGTTCCAGCTACAGGCCTGGGGCAGGGGTGGGGGGCTGCCAGGCACGGCCTGACGGGCTCCCCGTCCCCAGGGCATCGTGGTGCTGCTGTTCCTGGCACTGCTGGGGCTCAGCCTGTACGGCACCACGCTGGTGCACGACGGGCTGTACCTGACGGACATTGTGCCGCGGGGCACCAAGGAGCATGCCTTCATCGCCGCCCAGGCCAAGTACTTCTCCTTCTACCACATCGCCGTGGCCACCCAGGGCGGCTTCCACTACCCCAGCGCACAGGAGGCGCTGTACGGCCTGCACCGGGCCCTGGGCGCCCTGCCGCACGTGGTGCGCGACCAGGCCCGCCAGCCGCCCAAGATGTGGCTGCACTACTTCCGGGACTGGCTGCGAGGTGAGGGCCCTGCCCACCCTGCCTGGCTCCCCCGCCTGCCCCACCTGCCCCGTGTGTCTCTGCCGCTCACCCTGTGTGTCTTCTCCTACTGCCCTGGGCTCCCCCACTCACCCTGCCTGCCCTGTGTGTCTCCCCCGCCCACCCCGTATGTCTCCCCCGGGCTCCCCCACCCACCACACCCACCCTGTATGTCTCCCTTTACTGCCCTGTGCTCCCCCGCCCACCCCACCTGCCCTGTGTGTCTCTCCTGCCCATCCTGTGTGTCTCCCCCTACTGCCCTGTGCTCCCCCGCCCACCCCACCTGCCCTGTGTGTGTCTCCTGCCCATCCTGTGTGTCTCCCCCTACTGCCCTGTGCTCCCCCGCCCACCCCACCTGCCCTGTGTGTCTCTCCTGCCCATCCTGTGTGTCTCCCTCTACTGCCCTGTGCTCCCCCGCCTGCCCTGTGTGCTCCCCCGCCTGCCCTGTGCTCCCCCGCCTGCCCTGTGTGTCTTCCCCTACTGCCCTGTGCTCCCCCGCCTGTCCTGTGTGTCTCCCCCTACTGCCCTGTGCTCCCCCGCCCCCCCGCCTGCCCTGTGTGTCTTCCCCTACTGCCCTGTGCTCCCCCGCCTGCCCTGTGTGTCTCCCTCTACTGCCCTGTGCTCCCCCGCCTGCCCTGTGTGTCTTCCCCTACTGCCCTGTGCTCCCCCGCCTGCCCTGTGTGTCTCCCCCTACTGCCCTGTGCTCCCCCCCCCCCCCGCCTGCCCTGTGTGTCTCCCCCTACTGCCCTGTGCTCCCCCGCCTGCCCTGTGTGTCTCCCCCTACTGCCCTGTGCTCCCCCGCCCACCCCACCTGCCCTGTGTGTCTCTCCTGCCCATCCTGTGTGTCTCCCCCTACTGCCCTGTGCTCCCCCGCCTGCCCTGTGTGTCTCCCCCTACTGCCCTGTGCTCCCCCGCCCTCCCGCCTGCCCTGTGTGTCTCCCCCTACTGCCCTGTGCTCCCCCGCCTGCCCTGTGTGTCTCCCTCTACTGCCCTGTGCTCCCCCGCCTGCCCTGTGTGTCTCCCTCTACTGCCCTGTGCTCCCCCGCCTGCCCTGTGTGTCTTCCCCTACTGCCCTGTGCTCCCCCGCCCCCCCCCCGCCTGCCCTGTGTGTCTCTCCCTACTGCCCTGTGCTCCCCTGCCCGCCCCGCCTGCCCTACACAGGGGAGCAGCGTGTCTCCCCCTACTGCCCCTTGCTCTCGTCTGCCCCGTGCTCCCCGTGCTCTGTGTGCACCCATGAGCTCTCTGCCAATGGCCACAGCATGGTGCTGCATGTTCTCTTGCACATGGGCCCTCTGCCTGCCCTACCCCACGGTGCTTCAGCCCCACTGCCACCGTGGCTTTGGGCTGAGGGTCCCACTGAGCAGTTGGGGGGTACAGCGCTGCCCTGGAGCCCGGCAGCGGCTGGCCCTTTTCCTCACCCCAGTAACCCCTGCGCTGTACCCAGGCCTGCAGGCCGCCTTCGACAGGGAGTGGCAGGCCGGGCGCATCACCCACCACAGCTACCGCAATGGCTCGGAGGACGGAGCGCTGGCCTACAAGCTGCTCGTCCAGACGGGCGACCAGACGGAGCCGTTCAACTACGACCAGGTGAGCCAGCGTGGCCCTGCCCTGGGCTCTGTGCTCTGTGCTGGCCTGGCCCCTGCCTCACCGCGTCTGCTCCCCGCAGCTCCCCACGCGGCGCCTGGTGGACGAGAACGGCCTCATCCCTCCGGAGACCTTCTACATCTGCCTGACCGTGTGGGCCAGCAACGACCCGCTGGGCGTCGCCGCCTCCCAGGCCAACTTCTACCCCGCGCCGCCCGAGTGGGTCCACGACAAGTACGACGCCACCGGCGAGAACCTGCGAAGTGAGTGCAGCTACGGGTGCGCCTGGGTGGGTACCTGTGGGCACGCACAGGCCGGGCACAGCCCATGCACCAGGGCACCACACGGGGTCGCACCGGGCACAGCCCACGCACCAGGGCGCCACGCGGGGTCATGCCGGGCACAGCCCACGCACTAGGGCACCACGCGAGGTCGCACTGGGCACAGCCCACGCGCCAGGGCGCCACGCGGGGTCACGCTGGGCACAGCCCACACGCCAGGGCATCATGTGGGGACTCGCTGGGCACAGCCTACGCGCCAGGGCGCCACGCGGGGTCGGGCCAGGCACAGCCCACGCACCAGGGCACCACGCGGGGTCACGCCGGGCACAGCCCACACATCAGGGCGCCACGTGGGGTCACGCTGGGCACAGCCCACGCACCAGGGCACCACACGGGGTCACGTCGGACAGCCTTCTCTGCACTAGTGTGCCCCACACAGACGTGCTGGGCACACCAGCTGGCACTCTGCATGGAGACCCCATTCCAGGGGGGTGGGGTCTACAGCACTGCCTCCACCCCAGGGCTGGCAGGGGCACCAGCATGGGAGGGGAAGGGGCAGTCTTGGGGTGGCCATAGGCTGTGGAGTACCCCTGCCTGACCCTCCCTGACCCTCCCCCCAGTCCCTGCAGCGCAGCCCCTGGAGTTCGCCCAGTTTCCCTTCTACCTGAGCGGCCTGCGCCAGACCTCGGACTTCGTGGAGGCTATCGAGAGCGTGCGGGCCGTGTGCGAGGAGGCGGCCCGGGAGCGCGGCGTGCCCAGCTACCCCAGCGGCTACCCCTTCCTCTTCTGGGAACAGTACATCGGCCTGCGGCACTGGTTCCTGCTGGCCGTCAGCATCGTGCTGGCCTGCACCTTCCTGGTGTGCGCCGCCCTGCTGCTCAACCCCTGGACTGCCGGCATCATTGTGAGTGTGCCCCAGCTCCTGGGGATGGGCCTGGGCAGGGAGCACCCCAGGGGTCTACCAACGCCACCGCTTTTCCCTCTGGCCCAGAGTGGTGGGTGCCATGGGGCAGTGCCACTGGGGCAATGTGGCAGTGCCACGGAGCAATGCAGTATGGCAGGGCTGTGTGGCAGTGCCGTGGGGGCAGTGCGGCAGTGCTGTGGAGTGCGGACAGTGAGGCACTGCAGTGGGGGGCAGTGAAGTGGTGCAATGGGGTGGTGCAGTGGGGTGGCAGTGTGGCAGTGCTGTGGGGTGGAGTGGGGCACTGCGGTGAGGCGGTGCAGTGGGAGCAGTATGGCAGTGCCATGGAGTGGGGTGGTGCGGTGTGGCAGGGTAGTGGAGTGGGGCAGTGCACTGGGGGCTGTGGGGCGGTGCACTAGGGGCTGTGGGGTGGGGCACTAGGGGCCGTGGGGCAGTGCCATGGGGGCAGTGCAGCAGTGCTGTGGAGGGAGGACAGTGGGGCACTGCAGTGGGGCACTGCAGTGGGGGAGTGGGGTGGTGCAGTGGTGGCAGTGTGACAATGCTGTGGGGTGAAGTGGGGCACTGCGGTGGGGCACTGCAGTGAGGTGGTGCAGTGGGAGCAGTGTGGCAGTGCCGTGGAGTGGGGTGGTGCAGTGGGGCACTGTGGTGAGGTGGTGCAGTGGGGGCAGTGCCGTGGAGTGGGGCAGGGCACTAGGGGCTGTGGGGCAGTGCTGTGGGGGCCATGGGGCAGTCCTCACTCTCTGACGCTGCCCACGCTCCACAGGTGGCTGTGCTGGCCATGATGACGGTTGAGCTCTTTGGGATCATGGGGCTGATGGGCATCAAGCTAAGCGCCATCCCGGCCGTGATCCTCATCGCCTCGGTGGGCATCGGCGTCGAGTTCACCGTCCACGTGGCCCTGGTGAGTCGGCGCCACTGAGCACCGCCCCCCTGCCCGCCCGCCCCTCCCCCACTGCCCCACACTGACCCCTGTGTCCTGCCCCAGGGGTTCCTGACAGCCATGGGCAGCCGGACGCTGCGCTCGGCCCTGGCCCTGGAGCACACGCTGGCACCCGTGCTGGACGGGGCGCTCTCCACGCTGCTGGGCCTGCTCATGCTGGCTGGCTCCGAGTTTGACTTCATCCTGAGGTACCAGCGCGGGCTGCCCCGGCCCCTCCGAGCCCGCGGCAGCCCTGGGCCGGCTCGCTGCCCTGCAGGGAGGCCTGGGGTCACGGGGATGTGGCCGGGGGAATGTGGGTGTACTGGGAGGGTAGGGGGGTGGCAGGGCTGATGAGGGCAGCAGCATTGGGAGGCTGGCGCACAGGCCAAGCTGGGGCAACGTGGCAGGGTGGGGCTATGGGGCTGCCCCCTAGTGGGGGTTGGGGGGGTTAGAGCGGGAAGTGGGAGCCTGGGGGCATGGCTGCTGTTTGCAAAGCATGCTGGGATGCTCCGTGCCCATGGTGCCGCGGGGCTGTTCTCACCCCGTCTCCTCCGTCAGGTATTTCTTCGCCGTGTTCACCGTCCTGACCGTGCTGGGCCTCCTGAACGGTCTGGTGCTGCTGCCCGTCCTGCTGTCCGTCATCGGGCCCCCGGCCGAGGTGAGAGCCCCCCCACCGCTATGGGCCTGGCAGGGAGTGGAGCCTACTGCTCCGAGATGGTCACCAGGACTCCTGGCTTCATTCCCAAGCCTGCCTCGTCCTTGCTGAGTGCCAGGGGGAGACACGGGCAGGGAAACAGGTCTGCGCCTCGCCCTGGCTCCACCCCCCCCAGCCCATGGGAGTGAGACGTGTTGGAAAACGACCAGCACTAAAGTGCAAATGGCCACCAGTAGGGTTCAGAGTTAACGCTCAGTTGAGCTGGACGGGAGCGCATCTCCCAAAGCTGCCGCTGTGCAAGGCTGAAGCCCGCTCAGAAGGGCTGGCCCCGGCCCAGATGGCGCCCTCCAGCCGAGCTCCCTGTCCCCTCTGGGCAACCCCGTCGCCTTCCGGTCTCACCCTGCGTCCTCCCCCTCTCCAGGTCAGCCTGACAGAGCATGGCAGCCGCCTGCCATCCCCAGAGCCCATCCCCCCGCCCATCAGCCATCACAGCTTCTACCTGCAGCACCCCCCAGCCTGGCCCGGCGCCTTTGCGGCCTCCTCCGACGCAGAGCACTACTCCGAGAGCACCGCGGCCTCGGGGCCGGCCCACGCCCAGCCCTACGACCCTGGTGCCTACATCCTGCCCCCTGCCCCACCCCGGGGCCTGGTGCAGGCCTGCAAAAGCCCCAGCCTCACGGTGAGTGTGGCACGGTGCCTCTCCTGCTCAGCCCTGGCGTGGCCCTGCTTTCCCACGCCCGGAGCCCCTCTCTGCCCCTCTCTGCTGGAAGGGAGCATGCGGCAGTGGTCAGAGCAGGGGGCAGGGTGGGGCTGTCCCCCCAGGGCTTGGCTGTGAGTGCCAGGGGAGGGGAAGGCAGCTTTTATCCTCAAGCCCCCCACCGCATATGGCCTCCGGCTGCCCCCCATTAGCAACCACCCCCCCCCCCCCGCCTTTACCTCTGGACTCAGGAGTGTGTCTGCCCTGCACAGGTGGTGAAAACCTACCAGGATAACCAGGAGCCACCAGGGAAGGAGCCACAAAGCACCAGCTGGGCCCAGCCCCTGCCCACCAGCGACTCCTTCCCACCCCCTGTGGCCTGCCCGGACATCAGGGACTTGCCCCAGCACAGACTGCCCCAGCCCGGCCCCTCCGGAGCCAGGACTGCTCCATGCCAAGGCCCCCGGCCCCTGCGGACTGCCCTCCCTGTCTACGGCGGCAGCTACACCACGGTGACGGCCACGGCCTCCGTGACGGTGGCCCTGCACCCCCTGCTGCCCGGCGCCCTCCAGGGCTACGCCCACCAGGGCTTCGAGGCCAGCGAGTCAGACTGTCCCAAGGAGCCCGGCCTGCCTACCTGCAGCGCCCCCAGCTCGGCTGCGCCCCAGCACCTGGGACGGGCAGGGGGCTCCGCATGGCCCTAGGTGAGTCTGGGCACAGCCCTGTGCTGGGGGCACCTTCACCACTCCCCTGCCAGGCAGTGCCAGGCCCCCTTTAGGCCAGCATGGCCTCTGGGGTCAACGCCACAGGACAAGGGGATTCCCAAGCAGCAGCTGTGTATGCACCCCTACACGCACGCACAGCGTGCACACGCATGGTGCACGTCCACTCATTCCCAGGGGGCTTGCACACATGCTCACACACAAGGACACGTGCAGGGTGCACGTTCACACACACAGTGCACACAGACTGTGCACATTCGCTCATTCCCAGGGGGCTTGCACACATGCTCGCACACAAGGACACGTGCAGGGTGCACGTTCACACACACAATGCACACAGACTGTGCACATTCTCTCATTCCCAGGGGGCTTGCACACATGCTTGCACACAAGGACATGCGCAGGGTGCACGCCTGCCCTCACACAGACTCTGCATCTCCACAAACACCCAAAGGGTTTGCGCACTCATGCCTGCAGACAGACCTACGCAGCATGCACACCCACCTGCACGGAGAGGCTACGTCTACACGGCGGTGCTATTTCGGGATACTTCCAGCATCCCGAAATATCTATTCCGCATCTTGACAGTGCACCCATTATTCCGAAATGGCACAGACTCGCCCTTCCCCCGGCCCTGCAAACCTCGCTCCACGAGGAGTAGGGGACGTTGCGGAACAGCAGGTGACTTCGCAATGAACTCAAAATAAGCCACGCTAGTAGTGTAGCTCCAATTGCAATGCTTATTTCACGTGACGGGTGCAGTGTAGATGTCCCCAGACAGTGCACACACGTCCACAGACCGTGCACGTCCATGTGTGCCCAAGGGGTGGCACACTCCTGCCTGCAGACAGGGACACGCGCTGGGTGCACGCCTGCCCACGAACACATGAGCCACAGAGCAGGTCGACCCCCTGGGCACGTGTGGGGGCCTGGCAGCCCACAGTCAGCTGTGCCTGGGAGAAGCAGGCAGAGTTGGCAGCCCTGCCGGCAGGCCCTGGGGGACCCAGCTAACCTGGTTCCCGTGTGTCTCTGTGCAGGTTGCCCGGGAGGCGCTGTGGTTCCTCACAGGCACCTGCCGTGTGTCCAGCTCCAGCTCCCCTGCCACGGGCGCAGGCAGCGTGTGGCTGCGGAGAAGAGACGCTGCCCGCGCCGGCACCCTGGCATAGCCACCTGCTGAGCCCTGCGTGGGACGAGCGGCTGGACTGTGACCTGCGCCGGGCGCCGCCGGGAAGGGGCTGCCATTGCCCCTGCATTGTGCTGCTATTCCCCACTGGTTAATTATTATTATTTTATTATTATTGCTCTGCGCTGGGACTCGCCTGGCAGCGCCCTGCCCGTGGCAGAAACTGCACGGCTGGACTGGGCTGGGCTGGGCTGGGCAGGGCAGCAGGGGCACACCTGGTGACTTGCTGTGTGGAGGTTTCTATGCAAGGTGTGTGTAAAGGGGCTGGCTGGGCTGGCCCAGGGGCTCTGTATTTTAACACCCTCCCCGCCCAGGCCAAGTGTCTTTTCCTCACCCCAGGCACAGAAGCAGTGATGAGCCTGGTCGCTGGGGGGCGGGGGCAGGCAGGTGTGCACTGTGGGAATGGCATGGAGAGTGTGGTAAAAGGAACTAGAAATCCCACAGGCCCCTCCCTGGGACCTCCAGCCTAACTGTGCCCCCCTGGGGCCCCTTCAACCTTGCCTGCCCCCTAGTCTCCCCTGTGCCCCCCCAGTCTCATCTCAACCCTGTGCCCCCAAGCCGAGCCTGCCCCCCAGTCTCCCCGTGCCCTCCAGCCTCCCCTGCCCCCCGAGACCCTCCAGCTTGCCTGCCCTCCAGCCTTCCCTGTGCCCCCCAGTCTTTCCTCAACCCTATGCCCCCAGCCTCGCCAGCCCCCTAGCCTTGCCTGCCTCCTCAGACTCACCTGCCCCCCAGTCTCCCCTGTGCCCCCCCAGACTCACCTCAACTCTGTGCCCCCAGCCTCCCGTGCCCCCCAGTCTCACCTCAGCCCTGTGCCTGCCAGCCCCCCAGCCTCGCCTACCCTCTCCTGCACCTTTCCAACATCACCTACCCCACTGCACCCCCAAGCCTCATTTGCCGTCCACTGTGTCCCCAATCTCCCCTGCACTCACCCAGCCTTGGCTGCCTGTCCCTGAGCACCCCCAGCCACTCCTGTGCCCCCACCTCCCCCAGTGTCCCTCAGTCAGGTCCCTGGGCTCACACCCGTGTGTAGCAGGGCTCAGCACTTCCCCCCTGCAGGGGGATGAGAAGCTGACCCCAGGGGGGACCCGCTCCACTCTCCTGGGGCGTGGGGGAATTTCCTTCCCCTGCTGTAGGTGCCTGAGCTCTGGTATCACGCAGGGCCCCTGGAGGGGGGAGCCTCACCCCCAGCCCGGGCGATGTGAATGGTGCCCTCCTTCATCACTGGAAAGGGTGCAATGCCAAGCACCTGAACCCTGCTGCCCGTGGGGCCAGTGACAAGGCAGCAGGACCCAGGGGCTAGAGTGCTGGCCTGGGCCTCGGCCTCAGGCCATCTGGGTTCTCCTAGCTCTGCCTGTGACCCCGGGGAGAGCACTCCCGGCCTCAGTTTCCCTGTGGGGACAGTGCTACCCAGCCTCCTTTGTGAGTCCATCCTGTGAGGGAGCCTCCTGTGGCTGATGGGGGGAGGCAAAGGAGGGCATGTGGGGCGAATTGCAGGGGGATGGGCTACCTCCTTTAGGCCCCTCTGAGGCCTACAGCCCCAGGGGTGTAAGGGAGCTGATGGGAGGCCGATGGCCCTGGGGCTGCCCCACAGACACTGAGTGGTAGGGGAGGGGAGGATGCCAAACAGGCCCCCCACCCTCATGCACTCGCACAACTCTGCATGACTGCCTCCCGCCCCGACCCACACACATGCTTGTGCCGTTGCAGCCAGATCAGGGAGCCTCTGAAGAACAGGACCCCGGCCTGCCTGCCAGGCCCCGATCCTGCAGCCAGGGCCACTGCTGGAGGCAGGCAGAGCCCAGCTGGGCTCCCGGGTCTTTGGCATGGAATCACTGGCAGCTTCAAACAGGCGCTTGCCTCTCCATAACCCGGCACTTTAACCCCTGCTCCGGCCCAGGACCCCCTCCAGCACCCGTCGGGGGCTTTCCCGTGGGCCCTGTGTCCAGGGCAGCAATACAGGGCTGGCTGGGTGGCGGGGCAGGTTCTGGGCAAATGTCCCCCCTTGGGCCAGGGTTTGGCTGGTGGAAGAGCAGGGGCAGTGCTGGGGGGCTGGGGCGTGCCCCCCAGCCGCCAAGCGGCCCCGCCCCCGCCGGCCATGCCATATAAATTATTTATATTACAAAGAAGAAAGGTTTATTTTTGTAGTTTGTACAGGCCCTTAGCGGGCTGGAAGGTTTATTTTTAAAGAGTAAAATATATATTGTCTATCCCCGCCGGCGCGTCCTGCTGGCTCTTGTCTGGCCTGGGGGAGCAGGAGGGGGGGGAGGTGCGCGCGTACGGAGCAGGAGAGGTGAATGTGCGTGCAGCACGTGTGTGTGCGCGCGCACGGAGCGAGGGTTGTGTGAGCACGCGCACGGTGTGCGGGAGGTGGTGCGTGTGCACGTCCAGAGCGGGGGATGAATGTGCAGCTGGGGGTGGTGGTTGTGAATGCGCACAGCGCATATGTGTGACAGGGCCTCGCGTGCGCCCCGTGCATGGTTGGGGCGGGTGTGGGGCAGGGCCCACCATGGAGCCAGGGGGTGCATGCACAAAGCGGGGTGCTACGGGGGGGGGGGGCTGTTGAGGATCGAGGGGCACAGGGTGGGAGGCAGACACCAGGACACGGGGAAAGGCTGGAGGGTGGCTCTGCCTGTGCCCCTCACCCCCGATCCACAGCCCCCTGCCAGCCCAGCCCTGGGGGTACCCCCATCTCTGCCGGTGCCCCTCACTCCCGACCCGCAGCCCACACATCCCCCGTGCGCTTGCTCTTTGCCCGAGAGCTGCTGGGGGCGCTGGGTCCCGATCCTACGTGCGAACACTGCCCCCTGCAGGGCCCGGGCACACCTGCATGGCGGCCTAGAGCGCTCCGCCCTGCCTCGGGTGCGAGGGGGCGGATAAAACCCGGGGCTGCTTCCCTGCGGTGACCCACAGGAACGGGGCTTACGCCACCATGGCCCCTGCGGGCGGGGGAATTTAACACACACACACACCCCGCCCACAGCGTCCTTGGCCCTGCCGCCTGGGGCCCGTGCTGCCGGGCTGGGCCGCCCCCCAGCGCTGCTGGGACTCGCTCCGGTCACTAGCGCCGAGGCGCCGGTGGTTTGTACAGAACCGCTCCCTGCAGGCGGCGCTGCGAACCACCGACACTTTTGCCCAGCGCGGGGCAGCCAGGACCGGGTGACTACGGCGGGGGGGGGGCTTAGGGACCACTGCTGCCCTGCCCTCCTGGAGCCCCTATGCACAGCGGGGTCTCCTGGCTAGCTTCGGGCATGTCACGCCGCTTCTGTGAGCCTCCCTTCTCCCCTCCGCAAAGTGGGACTAATAACGCTTCCCTCCCTGGCAGGAGCTTTAGGAGGCGAAAGACCAGGAGCAGGAAGCGTCTGGGGTACTGGGGTGATGGCGAAGGGCTGCAGAGGGGCACCACAGATCGGGGAGGCGGCTGGCTGGAAAGAAAACACTTCCCCCCCAGTCATCCCCAAGCAGCCCTGCTCAGGGAGAAGGATGCGACAAGTGTCCTGGAGCAGCAGCCTCTGTAACCAGCCTCCGGCCCCCGCAGTGCCCTGCCTCCAGCCCTTCTGTCTCCCAACCGGCTCCCGCCTGTACCGCAGCGCCCCCAGGGCCGGAGAGGCAGAGAAACGCCCCCGACTGCCCCCTGGGTTGCCCGCACGGCCGAGTGAGGGATGGGGTCCCGTCCCGTCCTCTCCCTCCCCAGCGCACTCCACAAACCAGAGGGGTTTTCCAGGTCCCCTCCTAATTCACGGTTGGGCTGGACTGTCCCCGCCCTCGGGCGGCTCTGGGCGGCGGCCCGCTTTGGAAGTCGGGCCCCCGTCCCAGGAAAGCGCCCGTGCCCCTGGCCGTCCACCGGTTCGGTTTCAAAGGCAGCCGGGGGCCTCCAGAGCTGCGGCCCTTCAACAGAAGTGGCCAGTGCGAAGGGCCGACGGCGGGGAAGCCCGGCACGCAGCGGTGTCATCGGGCGGGCGCCCGCCTCGGCTCTGCTCAGCCCACGGGCTCGCTGCCGTGGCCCCGCAGGCTTTTTTGTGGCAGCAGACGTGGGGAGCCGCATTAGGACGAGACATCCCCAAGGCCTCCCCGTAACCCGCTATGGCTGTGCCGCCGGGGCGCTCCACTCCCGCCACCAGCTGCGCATCTCCCCTCGGCATAGGCCACTCACCGCCCCCAAAGGGCCGGAGCTCAGTGGGGAATTCTTCCACCCGCAGCCCAGGCTGATGGAGCTGTGCCCCCATGTGTACCCCGTGGACATCAGTCCTGAGATCGGTGCATGCTAAAAATTAACTCACAGCTCGGTCCCTCAGGGCTGGGCAAAGGGCCGGCCAGTGCTAAGCCACGCAGCTACCCCCCTATCGTAACTAAACCCATTTGAAAAGCCAAAGGACGTGAAACATAGGCAAGGACCTTCGCCAGGAAAACATGCAAAACACGGATAACAGCACAAAGAAACGGCTCGCGTAATAAAGAAAAGAAACAGCAAAAAAAAAAAAAAAAAAAAAAAGACCATAAAGCTAAAAACATCCTATGGGCTCAGCTGAGGAAAGCACAGCAAAAGTGGGAGGAACAAATTTGCCTACCCACAGTGCACTGCCAGCAGTGAAGCGATTGCCTCCAAGAGTCGGGTTTTGCTCCCAGTGACCCGGGTTCTGATGATGAAACTCGGGTTGAAAACGTCTAGTGCCATCTCTTCTAACAGCGAGAGGTTCCGAAGGTGCGCAGCAGAATCGCCCTAATCTTAGAAGATAACGTACTTGTCCTGGCAGCGGCTCTGCGGCAGTTCCTGTATACTCCGGTTTCTCTTCAACTCGTATAAATCTTTCGCCTTTTACTAAAGATTTCCGTGGAGAGGAACATGTACGAGTCTTTACTCAATTTTTTGAGGCTTCATTTCGGTGAAGCTCCCTGACGGTATGAAAAAAGCAGAGCTAATACTCAATTCGCTATTAGCAGAGCTCGTTTTTTAACAGAGTTAGAAGACAGGTGCGCTAATTAAAATTTATTGTGTTTGGTTTTTTTGGTGGCATCGTGCACTAGTCGTTCGACAATGATTGTGCGATCTGATAATAGTGCTGTATGTTGCTTTCTCTGAATATTGGTTGCTCTTGCCTGCGTTTATTCATTTTCAGAGTAAGAATTACGTACGTTAATTGCGGGTGCCAAGCTGGCCGGGGCCGACGGCAAAACTGGCCAGTAAAACCGATTTGGCTTCTGCGGAACGTTTCAGAGCATTGTTTCCGTGTCGCTAACAGACGAGGGGGTTCTGCACCCCGGCGCTAGACCCTGTGTTAGGGTTTCTGTCACCAGAGCGGCTGTTTCTCTTCTGTTCAGCGCTCTGAAGGTTCCTGAGAAGGTTGAACGAACCCGGCTCCTTTAGGGAGAGACTGAGGTGTTGAAACAGCTCGAGCAAACCGGGGGCAGCACCGGCCGCGCCCAGGCGGGGGAGAATCGCACTCGGGTGTCCCGGGGTCTGGCTCGATCACAGGCTGCGCGAGTGTCAGCGGGCGGGCTACCGAGAAGGGCCGCCGGGGCAAGCTGCAGCGTTGGAGGCTGGGGACGAGCCGCCGACTTTGCAGCCGCGGGGCGGGCTGGATCCTCTGTAGGCTCCATGGCTGACCCGCCCTGCCCCCGGGGCAGTTCAGCGGCTGGTGCCCCGGCCCTTGCCCGCGGCGGGCGGCAGCGACCAGCGCCGCAAGCCCGCCCGCCCTTCCGGAGGGAAGCGCGGAGCCCGGCACCCCCAGGCCTGCGCCCGGAACAGCGGCGGGACCGACAGCAGCTGCGCAGCCCAGCCCGCAGCAGGGCTCCTCCGCGCGCTCGGGCATCCTCAGAGGTGCTCATTTACATACCCAGGATGCATTGCGCACAGTGATTCGCCACTCGCGTCCATGGGGCAGTTTGCTCCTAAAGCCCCTGGCTCCCACGCAAAACTCGGGCTATCAGCGCGGCAGAGCAACAGGCTGCAGAACGGGTGGGGAGTTGCAGACGGTCCGGTGTAGCCACCGTGAGGTGAGGAGCAGACGCTGTTGTTCTGGCAGCGCCTCTGTGGGGCCCTTGCTATACTCCGGTGTTTCTTCAGATCGTATAAATCTTTCGCCTTTTGCTAAAGATTTCCGTGGAGAGGGGCACTTCCGACTTTGTACCCGATTTTTTAAGGCTTCGCTTCGGGGGAGCTACCCACTAGTGGGAAAGAACAGAACAAAGCTGCACTGTCCGTGTTTTCTCATAAACCTCACAAATAATGACGTTCGTTATAAAATACAGGTGTGCTCTTGACAACATATAGAAAGACAAAATTTTGCTGAAATGCTTTTACACAAAAAGTGTTTCTGTTAAAAGTATTTGCGCAAAAGAGCATCTAGATTGGTGCGGGTGCTTTTTGCACAAAAGTGTTGGTCCCAATCTAGACGTGGTTTTGCGCAAGAAAGCCCCGATCGCCATTCGAGCCATCTGGGCTTTTTAGCGCAAAACAAATCTGAGCTCTCTACACTGGCCCTTTTGTGCACAAGGCTTTGCACAAAAAGGACTTTTACCCAAATGGGAGCATTAAAGTATTTGCGCAATAAGCACTGATTTCTTAAATTAGAACGTCAGTGTTCTTGCGCAAATTCAAGCTGCCAGGGTAGACAGCTGGCAAGTTTTTGTGCAAAATCTTGCCAGTCTAGATGCAGCCTTCCAGAAGACAGCAGCTACACTGGCATGTGCCTTTGCACAAACGCTGTGTTTTTGCTCAAGAGCATCCATGCCAGTGTAGACACTCTCTTGCACAAGAAAGCTCCGATGGCCATTTTACCCATAGCGGCTTCTTGCACAAGAAATTCATGTTGCCTGTCTACACTGGCCTCTAGCACAAGAACAAGCGGGCTTATTCCTGAGCAGGAGCATCATAGTTCTTGCAGAAGAAGCCCTGATGTCACACATTAGCGTTCTTGTGCAAGAACGCCCCAGCAGTGTAGGCAAGCAGCATATTTTTTGTGCTAAAGCGGCCGCTTCGGCGTAAAATCGTGCCAATGTAGACCCCCCCCCCCCCCCCATGTATCAAATAAGTGCATCTTGTGCCAGCGCTTATTTTGTCTGCACGGAGTCGTCCGTCCCCTCCCGCCCCCCCGGTGCCCTCTCCTCCAGTAGCCCCACACTGATCAGGTGAGCTAGCCCCTCCTCGTCCCCTCTCCTAACACCTCCCTCTACACACCTGCCCTGCCTCTCTCCTCTGGTGCTGGTCCCTCCCCTGCAAGTGTCTGCCCTTCTGCTTCACCCCCAGAATCCCCTGGCACCTGCACCTTCCCTTACCCCTGCACCCTCCCCCTTCCCTCACTGCCCCTGCGCCCTTTGCCCTTTTTTCCCTGATGCCCACCCCCTCACCACCCTCTGCCCCCATTCCCTGCATGCCCCTGTGCCCTCACACATGCCTTGCTCCATCCCCGCCTTCCTCATGCCCACCCCTCCTTTCAAGCCTTCTCCCAGCACCTCCCCCTCCCCCCTTTAGCCCCCAATGCCCTTACCCTCTCCTCTCCCAGCATCACCCTGTCCCCCCTCCCACTGACACCTCCCCTCCTGCCCTTTTCCTCATCGTCTCCACTTGGCCCCCTGGCATTTGTCTCGCCTGCCCTTTCTTCTCCTGAGCTGCCCCCCCCCTACCCCACCCCAGCACAAGCCCCTTCCTCTGCCATCCACCTTCTGCCTTCCAGCGTGCAGGGCGGCCGCGACACCGGCCCAGGCGCCAGGCCATGTGCCGCACCGGGCGGTGCAACGCTGGGCCGCGCGCTTTTAAAGTCCCGGGCCGTGACGTCACGCCACGCCCGGGAATCTCCCCCTCTCAGCTGTTGCGCGGCGTTTCAGCACGCCGCGCGTGCGCTCCCTCGGCCCCACGTGGCCCCGTACTGGTCGGCGCCGGGGAATTTCAAGTGCGGGGGCTGCGGCGCCCCGTCACGCTCCCCCTCCTCCTCCAGCAGCCGCCCGCCGGCCCTTCGGCGGACGGCCCACCGGGAAATTCCCGGTATCCCGCCGGGCCAGTCCGCCCCTGGCGCTGGCGCGGGACCTACTGAAGCGCGGGGCCCGGGGCAGCCGCCCCGCTCGCCCTGCCCTACATCCGCCGCTGCCTGGCAGGGGCCTTGGGCGGAGAACCACGCTGAAGAGCAGGAAGAGGCTCGGGCAGAGGCTCCCAGGCCGAGGTGAAATTAGCGGAGCTTTGGGAAGCAACAGAGAAACACCAGCAGGTCGCCAGGTGTCACGGAGGTGGGGCCCTGTGCCGCCCCGCCCCGCCCTGCCCCGCCCCCATCCGCATCCAGATGTGACTCTCGGCCCGCATGTAGAACGGAAGGCCTATTCCTTCACGGGCGTACAGCGTAGAACGGACTTGACGGCACGGGAACGAGAAACGCAAAATGCGTAGCCGTGGGATCGGCTTACGCGGCAGGACGGCATTTTGCGGACCTTAAGCCGATCTGCCTGGTCCGGTAGGGCGCGTCTACGCCGCAGCCGCGGCTCGAAATAAGCGACGCCATTTGAGCCGCGCTTTCGAGCGTCTTTCGAAAGAGCTTATTTCGTCTGCACCGTGGAACATGTTCGTCAAGTGCGCTGGGGAAAGGGTGAGGTGGCAAACGTTGCGGCCGATGCAAAAAGGACGCCAGACCCCTTGGTCCGAAGCGGACAGCGAAGAGCTACGAAGGGAACAAGCAACACGCTGAGGGGCGGGAGGGGACAGGGTGAGCTGGTTGTCACAGGGTGCTTAAACACCCAGGAGTCTGTTTCCCGGCGCCCGCGGAGTTGGGGCCTTGGCCGGAGGATGGTGCGAAGGCCGAGATACTGAGGCGGTGTGATGAAACGCATCCCGCCCTTCCTCAAGGAGCTGACTGGGGTGACATCTGAGACATGGAGGATAATTTCAGAAAACTCGCGGCGGGGGGAGAGATTCCCGAAGAGGGTACATCTGCTGTCTTCAGGAAAGCTGTGGGTACCGTCTCGCGTGACTTGCTCACGAACGCGCTCGCTAGCCAAACGCAAGCTAGACGGAGCTACCGTCGGGGGCTGCTAAAGTGTCAGGGACACCCTTCCCGGGGAATAATTATCGCAGTAGTGTCCACCCTCCCCGGAAGGGCATAACGAGCGGGGGGGGGCGGCGGTCCGGCAGGGGTTCGTTGTGGGCCCGGTTCCCTTCCTCGGCCATTCGGATGGCGGCGTAGAGAGTACGCTTATCAAGATTGCGGAGGACCCCGAGCTGGGAGGGGCTGCGGGTGCTGTGGAGGACGGGATACTTGCAATTTGAAATGATCTGGACAAAGCGGAGAAATGGTTTGGAGAGACTAGGATGAAGTTCAGCAAGGCCAAATGCAAAGTACTCCGCTTACGAACGATCAATCCGTTGCTTGTGCCCGCGTGCACGATGGCAGAAAGGGAGAGAGAGAGAGAGAGAGAGAGAATGGGAAATGGCTGTCTAGGAAGGCATACTGCAGACAAGAATCGGCGCAGGAGGGGAGAGGGCCAGGGAGAGGCTGGCTGTCACAGCGGACCACGAGGTAAACGGGAGTCGAGAGGGTAAGACGCTTGCCGGAAAAGCGAACGTCGTTCTGGGGGGCGTTAGCGGAAGCAGCAGCGTCGTGCGCAAGACAGGAAAAGCAATTCTTCCGCTCTACGCGGTGCGGATTAGGCCTAGCTGGAGCATTGTGCCCTGTGGGCGGGAAGGGGGGGCGCATTTCAAGGAAGAGGCAGACAAATACAAATCCGAGACAGGGAATGCAGAGAAATGCAAGAGAAACGACTGTGCGGGGTCTAGAAAGCATGAGCTCTGAGGGAAGATTGGGGGTTGGGGGAAGGGAGTCTGCCAGAGGGGAGCTGCTTTAAGAGTTTTCAGGGCCATAAAAGGCTGCTACGCAGAGAAGAGAGAACTTCTGGTTCTCCTTAAGCTCGGGCGGGGGGGGCCCAGGAGAAGAAGGAAGGGGCTTCGGCCGCAGCGAGGGCCGGCCGGCCGTCGGGGGAAAGTTCCTGTCAGGCGAGCAGCGTGGCTGAAGAGGGACATCAATTGCCTCGGAAAGCGATGCAACGTCCCTCTTTCCCGGGAGATGGCGGAAGAAGCAGAGAAAAGAGCTCCCCGCGGGCCGGGACCGAGCGCCGAGCCGCCTCCGGGCAGTGAAAATGGGACCGAGCGCTGCCACAGGAAGGAAAAAAAAAAGGCGGAGAACAAGAGCGCTGACGTCTCCCCTCCTCCCCCTCCCTGTCGCTCGGTTTGTCTGTCTGTCTGTCTGTCTGTCTTTCACAGCGAGCGCCAGGGGAAAGCGCGAACGCAGTCCCCCACTACCACAAATTATGCAGTCGAGTTTCCCGCATTTGGGGAAATCGCAGGGGTCAGCACACCCGCAGTGCAATGGATGAGCCTCACCCTGGGAAAACCACCTTCGTGATCACGGTATCTCCCCTGCCAGGTAAGTATGAGGGCCCTCCGCACAACCGCCGCCTGCCCCCCACCGCCCAAACCCTCTCATGTCACGGTGGACGCCGCCTCGCGCGCCCACACCGCCGCGCCCCAAACGCTCCCCTACCGCCCGCACCCGCCCCGACGCCGCCCCCGACACCCACACCGAGCCCCGCTCGCCCAAGGCGGGCCCCGCTCGCCAGCCCGCTCCCGCTCCCACAAGGCTCCGCTCGCGCCCGCATCTGCATACGTGCTCACGCCGCTCCGCCCCTCCGCCCGGGACACGCCCCCGCCCGCCCGCCTCAGCGCCTCCCTGTCTGCCTGGGCCCGGCGCTCTCTCCCCTCTCCAGCCTGAGCCCCGCTTCGGCTTCGGCTTCGGCTTCGGCTTCGGCGGCGCTGCTGCACCCCGACTCCCGACCCCGCCGGCGCTCTCCCCCGCTGCGGCCCGCACACCCAGCAGGGGCTGGCTCTGTCGGGGGCCGCCCCTCGGGAGGCACCGGGTCCCTGCGGCTTCCGCTCTCGCCCCGACGCCCCCAGCCCAGCCGGCGCAACCTGGGCACACAAGGGCTGCATCTAGACTGGCATGAATATGCGCAAATGCTTTGAACGGAAAAGTTTTCCATTAAAAGTATTTGCGCAAGAGAGCGTCCGTGGCCAAGCTAGCCGCGCTTTTGCGCAAGAAAGCCCCGATTGCCATTTGAGCCATCGGGGCTTTTTTGCGCAAAACAAAACTGAGCTGTCTACACTGGCCCTTTTGCGCAAAAGGACTTTTGCCCGAACGGGAGCGTCAAAGTATTTGCGCAAGAAGCACTGATTTCTTACATTAGAACGTCAGTGCTCTTGCGCAAATTCAAGCGGCCAGTGTAGACAGCTGGCAAGTTTTTGCGCAAAAGCGGCCGCTTTGGCGGAAAAACTGGCCAGTCTAGACACAGCCAAGGGGCAAGAAGGAAGCGGGGGTGGGGTGGTGCGGGGGAGAAGGCAGGAGCCCTCCGGGGAGGCACAGGAATCTTCCCCCCTCCCACTAGGCAAAGCATCCGCCCTCTCCGCTCCCCCTCCGCCCTCCTCCCCCCTCCCCACAGACACGCCCCACTCCTCCAGACCTCCTGGCTAGCCCCGGGCACGTCACCCCGGCTCTTCTGGGCCTCCCTTCTCCCTTCGGCAAAATGGGGCTGATGAGGCTTCCCTCCCTGGCAGCAGGGGCGGATGAGAGTTTTGCAGGGCCCAGGGCAGCCCAATATCGCGGCCCCCCCCCTTTGGAGAAAAAATAGAAAAAAGGGGTCCCCCTCCGGGCCCACTCCTCCAGTAGCCCCACACTGATCAGGTGAGCTAGCCCCTCCTCGTCCCCTCTCCTAACACCTCCCTCTACACACCTGCCCTGCCTCTCTCCTCTGGTGCTGGTCCCTCCCCTGCAGGTGTCTGCCCTTCTGCTTCACCCCCAGAATCCCCTGGCACCTGCACCTTCCCTTACCCCTGCACCCTCCTGGTGCCTCCCCCTTCCCTCACTGCCCCTGCGCCCTTTGCCCTTTTTTCCCTGATGCCCACCCCCTCACCACCCTCTGCCCCCATTCCCTGCATGCCCCTGTGCCCTCACACATGCCTTGCTCCATCCCCGCCTTCCTCATGCCCACCCCTCCTTTCAAGCCTTCTCCCAGCACCTCCCCCTCCCCCCTTTTGCCCCCCCCAATGCCTTTACCCTCTCCTCTCCCAGCATCACTCTGCCCCCCCTCCCACTGACACCTCCCCTCCTGCCCTTTTCCTCATTGTCTCCACTTGGCCCCCTGGCATTTGTCTCTCCTGCCCTTTCTTCTCCTGAGCTGCCCCCCTCCCCTCAGCACAAGCCCCTTCCTCTGCCATCCACCTTCTGCCTTCCAGCGTGCAGGGCGGCCGCAACCTCGGCCCAGGCGCCAGGCTACGTGCCGCACCGGGCGGTGCAACGCTGGGCCGCGCGCTTTTAAAGTCCCGGGCTGTGACGTCACGCCACGCCCGGGCGTCTCCCCTCTCAGCTGTTGCGCGGCGTTTCAGCACGCCGCGCGTGCGCTCCCTCGGCCCCACGTGGCCCCGTACTGGTCGGCGCCGGGGAATTTCAAGTGCGGGGCTGTGGCGCCCCGTCACGCTCCCCCTCCTCCTCCAGCAGCCGCCCGCCGGCCCTTCGGCGGACGGCCCACCGGGAAATTCCCAGTATCCCGCCGGGCCAGTCCGCCCCTGGCGCTGGCGCGGGACCTACTGAAGCGCGGGGCCCGGGGCAGCCGCCCCGCTCGCCCTGCCCTACATCCGCCGCTGCCTGGCAGGGGCCTTGGGCGGAGAACCACGCTGAAGAGCAGGAAGAGGCTCGGGCAGAGGCTCCCAGGCTGAGGTGCAATTAGCGGAGCTTTGGGAAGCAACAGAGAAACACCAGCAGGTCGCCAGGTGTCACGGAGGTGCGGCCCTGCGCTGCCCCGCCCCGCCCTGCCCCGCCCCCATCCGCATCCAGATGTGACTCTCGGCCCGCAGGTAGAACGGAAGGCCTATTCCTTCACGGGCGTACAGCGTAGAACGGACTTGACGGCACGGGAACGAGAAACGCAAAATGCGTAGCCGTGGGATCGGCTTACGCGGCAGGACGGCATTTTGCGGACCTTAAGCCGACCTGCCTGGTCCGGTAGGGCGCGTCTACGCCGCAGCCGCGGCTCGAAATAAGCGACGCCATTTGAGCCGCGCTTTCGAGCGTCTTTCGAAAGAGCTTATTTCGTCTGCACCGTGGAACGTGTTCGTCAAGTGCGCTGGGGAAAGGGTGAGGTGGCAAACGTTGCGGCCGATGCAAAAAGGACGCCAGATCCCTTGGTCCGAAGCGGACAGCGAAGAGCTACGAAGGGAACAAGCAACACGCTGAGGGGCGGGAGGGGACAGGGTGAGCTGGTTGTCACAGGGTGCTTAAACACCCAGGAGTCTGTTTCCCGGCGCCCGCGGAGTTGGGGCCTTGGCCGGAGGATGGTGCGAAGGCCGAGATACTGAGGCGGTGTGATGAAACGCATCCCCCCCCCGTCTTCAAGGAGCTGACTGGGGTGACATCTGAGACATGGAGGATAATTTCAGAAAACTCGCGGCAGGCGGGAGAGATTCCCGAAGAGGGTACATCTGCTGTCTTCAGGAAAGCTGTGGGTACCGTCTCGCGTGACTTGCTCACGAACGCGCTCGCTAGCCAAACGCAAGCTAGACGGAGCTACCGTCAGGGGCTGCTAAAGTGTCAGGGACACCCTTCCCGGGGAATAGTTATCGCAGTCGTGTCCACCCTCCCCGGAAGGGTGTAACGAGCGGGGGGCGGCGGTCCGGCATGGGTTCGTTGTGGGCCCGGTTCCCTTCCTCGGCCATTCGGATGGCGGCGTAGAGAGTACGCTTATCAAGATTGCGGAGGACCCCGAGCTGGGAGGGGCTGCGGGTGCTGTGGAGGACGGGATACTTGCAATTCGAAATGATCTGGACAAAGCGGAGAAATGGTTTGGAGAGACTAGGATGAAGTTCAGCAAGGCCAAATGCAAAGTACTCCGCTTACGAACGATCAATCCGTTGCTTGTGCCCGCGTGCACGATGGCAGAAAGGGAGAGAGAGAGAGAGAGAGAGAGAATGGGAAATGGCTGTCTAGGAAGGCATACTGCAGACAAGAATCGGCGCAGGAGGGGAGAGGGCCAGGGAGAGGCTGGCTGTCACAGCGGACCACGAGGTAAAGGGGAGTCGAGAGGGTAAGACGCTTGCCGGAAAAGCGAACGTCGTTCTGGGGGGCGTTAGCGGAAGCAGCAGCGTCGTGCGCAAGACAGGAAAAGCAATTCTTCCGCTCTACGCGGTGCGGATTAGGCCTAGCTGGAGCATTGTGCCCTGTGGGCGGGAACGGGGGGCGCATTTCAAGGAAGAGGCAGACAAATACAAATCCGAGACAGGGAATGCAGAGAAATGCAAGAGAAACGACTGTGCGGGGTCTAGAAAGCATGAGCTCTGAGGGAAGATTGGGGGGTTGGGGGAAGGGAGTCTGCCAGAGGGGAGCTGCTTTAAGAGTTTTCAGGGCCATAAAAGGCTGCTACGCAGAGAAGAGAGAACTTCTGGTTCTCCTTAAGCTCGGGCGGGGGGGGCCCAGGAGAAGAAGGAAGGGGCTTCGGCCGCAGCGAGGGCCGGCCGGCCGTCGGGGGAAACTTCCTGTCAGGCGAGCAGCGTGGCTGAAGAGGGACATCAATTGCCTCGGAAAGCGATGCAACGTCCCTCTTTCCCGGGAGATGGCGGAAGAAGCAGAGAAAAGAGCTCCCCGCGGGCCGGGACCGAGCGCCGAGCCGCCTCCGGGCAGTGAAAATGGGACCGAGCGCTGCCACAGGAAGGAAAAAAAAAAGGCGGAGAACAAGAGCGCTGACGTCTCCCCTCCTCCCCCGCCCTGTCTGTCTGTCTGTCTGTCTGTCTGTCTTTCACAGCGAGCGCCAGGGGAAAGCGCGAACGCAGTCCCCCACTACCACAAATTATGCAGTCGAGTTTCCCGCATTTGGGGAAATCGCAGGGGTCAGCACACCCGCAGTGCAATGGATGAGCCTCACCCTGGGAAAACCACCTTCGTGATCATGGTATCTCCCCTACCAGGTAAGTATGAGGGCCCTCCGCACAACCGCCGCCTGCCCCCCACCGCCCAAACCCTCTCATGTCACGGTGGACGCCGCCTCGCGCGCCCACACCGCCGCGCCCCAAACGCTCCCCTACCGCCCGCACCCGCCCCGACGCCGCCCCCGACACCCACACCGAGCCCCGCTCGCCCAAGGCGGGCCCCGCTCGCCAGCCCGCTCCCGCTCCCACAAGGCTCCGCTCGCGCCCGCATCTGCATACGTGCTCACGCCGCTCCGCCCCTTTCGCCCGGGACCCGCCCCCGGGTACGTGCCCCGCCGCCAGGCTGAGCCTGGAGGAGCGGGGCTGAGCGCGGTGCGTCGGGAGCGCCCCAGCCGCGCGAGAGTGTGTGACCCTGGGCCGAGGGGGTCTCTCGCTCGCCTCTGAGCGGCTCCCTTGGCTCCCTGCCGCAGCCGGGCCCCCGGCTCCCCCTTTGCCCCGGGCAGCGTCGCCCCGGGAGCCCAGAGACGAGGCCGGGGCTTGGGGTCAGGTGCGGGGGGGGGGGCGTTCTCCCCACTGCCCAGCTCTGTGCCAGCCTGGCTAAAGGGCCATAAAGGGCCGGGCGTGTGTGGCCAGCTGCTGGAACCGCGCCCTGGCCCTGGCCCTGGCCCTGGCCTCAGGGCCTTTGAGCTCCAGAGCCACCGGGAGCAAAGACCTCGGGGTGGGGGCGGGGAACACCATGTGCCAGCCCCGAGCTCGGATTTGGGGGTGGGGGGACCCACCCTGAGCCCCACTCAGCCACATCAGAGACACCAGGCGCCAATGAGAGGAGGCAGGGCTGTGGGTTGGGTGGGGGTGAGGGGCACTGGCTGAGCTGGGTGATGAGGGGAGCCAAGGGCTGGGCTAGCAGGGCCTGCGGGTTGGGGGTGAGGGGCACAAGCAGTGCCAGCCAAAGCAAGGCAGGCAGAACAGCAGAGGGCGCTGCAGGCTGGGCACGGCAGGGCTGGGGCACAGCTGGGAGGTGCACACAGGGCCCCAGAACTTGCTCTGCAGCTGGTAGCTGGTTCAAGCCAAGGAGTCGTCTCACCCTGGCCCGGGGGGCGTAAAGCAGGCTCCCAGATGGGGGTCAGGCGGGCACCTGTTCTCGCCAGCTGGTGCTAAGCCCCTGTGGTCCTGCCTGGTCCCCTCACTGCTGCTCCGTGCTGGGTTTAGCTTCCCACGTGAGGGGTCCAGGCAGCCCTGTGGTGCGGGGTGTGTGTGTGTGTGTGTGCTGGGCTCTCTCATTCAGCTGCTGATCACTCAGCTGCAAGGGGGCCTGATCAGGGGACGATCAAGGGCCCAATCCTGCCCCGGCCCTGCTGACCAGTTCCCCTGCACACAGTGAGGGTGAGTGAGTCTCTGAGGCAGGCGCAATGTGCTGGAGGATGAGCACCTGAGAGCCTGCCTCTGGGGCTGCCACCTCTGAGGTCCCCAAACACGGGGCCTGGGGAGGTGCTGCAGAGCCCACAGGCCTGGCCACTGGCCATGTGCCTGAGGCCCCTGACCGCTTGCCCCAGCCAGCAGCCTGGCCAGACGACTCTCCTGGGACCTAGTGGGCGGATGGCAGCCCTGCCGCCAAGCTCGGCTCTGGTGCCTTGGGTCTCAGCGCTGCCCAGAGGCCCCCCTGCTCCCGGGGCTGTGTTTGCAGGCCTGGCCATTGCGTGCGTAGCTCACCTCTTTGCACCCCTCTGGGCACGCCCATAGTGCAGCCACGACTGACAGCAGTGCAGGGTGACTGGCACGTGGGCCAGCTCAGTGCGGCTGTGCCAGAGGCCGGATCCTAGCGCAGCTGAGGCCTCGGCCTGCTCCTTCCTCTCCCTGCGTCAGCTGATGAGTCAGTGCATGCCAGAGGGTTTCCCTGAGGGCATCCTGCCAGGCCTCTGCTCCTTGGCCACTTAGCAACCCACACCCCAAACAAACACCAGTCGCAGCCCGCCCCCTCCTTACTGCACGGCCTGCAGTCAGCTGCTGGGCCCTTCTGGTGCCAGGGCCAGAGCAGGGCGAGGTCCCCCCCAGTGCCATGGAAAGAGCAGGGCGTGGTGCCTCCCCAGGAATGCTCCCCCCAGAGGGGCACTAGGGACAGGAAAGGCTGCTTTCCACCTCCATAAGCCTGGTGGGCAAACCCCCACTGAATCACCTGCACCACATGGTCCTGGTCTGCCCTGGCCAGGTCCTGTCCCAGCCCCACCCTGCTGAGCCTGGGCACTTGAGGAAAGCCCAGCCCCCACCATAGACATGGCAGCAACCCCCACCTCCATCTCACCCGTGGCTTTTCCCTGCTGCCTCTCAGCCGCTGAGCCCCCGGCTGGGAGGTATGTCCACCCTGGCCGAGAGGCGAGCAGAGAATCCAGCAGCTGTCGGCCATAGGCTGCCCCAGGGTGAGCTAAAAGCCCCTGGGCCGAGCCAAGGGCTGAGCTCCCATTCCCAGCACGCGCAGAATAGATTCGGTCACGTCCCTGGCACGGGGCCAGGGGAAGAGGAGTTGGAGCAGGGCCGCTGTCCTCCCTGGCCTGTATTCCTGCCCCCGCCCCCACCAGCAGAGAAGCTGAACCCCTGGGCAGCGACCTGCTGGGTAGCTGGGCTCTAGCAGCTCCCAGGGCCTGAGCCAGCTTGTCTGCCGCTGAGTCCTTGTCCTCATTGGGCTCAGCACGCGTCTTTGTAGCCCTCTGCCAGGTTGCAGGGCAGGTGTCCCCACTGCCCCTGCCCAGGGTGGGCTGACAGGGTAGCTCAGCCCATCGTTGGCACCCTTTGGACCTGGAGGAGACAGGCAGCCCAGAGCAAGGGACTAAACTCTGTGAGTCTGCTCCTGCCTGCCCCAGTGTCCCCACCTGAGGGCAGAAGGGACTCCAAGCTGGGGAGGCCCCTCACCTCTGCTGCTGGTCGCCCTGGGCAGCAGGGCTGAGTGTTGGGCGCACTGCTGCCCCGGCTTTGCCCGCCAGAGGGGCTAGCTGTGCAGGCGTAGGGCAGCTGGCAGGGCAGAGCCGGGGTCATGGCACAGAGAGCAGGCCTGAGCCAGCGAGGCAGGGGCTCAGTGGGGCCGACATGGGGGAATGCCCAGGGCATGTTGGGGTCCCTGGAGGGAGAGACCCGTCAGTGCCTCTCCCTGAGCCTGCGGGGCGGCTGCTGCATATGCTGGGCAGGCTAGACAGACGATGGGGGCAGGGAGATCACGGCCGCTGCTATTACCAACCCGGCCGCCAGGTTTCCTTCGTACCAGGCTTGGGGGACCCGTTCTCCAGCACGGCCCCTAGGTGGGCTCTGGCTGGTCTCAGCCTAGCAGCCCTGGCATAGATGGGGAAATTGAGGCACAGAGTGAGCATAGGACTTCCCGGGGGTTTCACGGGGGGCCTGTGGCAGAGCCAGTAAATGAACCCAGGAGTCTGGGTCTTCAGCTGGGGCCACAGCCACAAAGGGGAACCTGCCCTCCCAGGCACAGCTCCGGGGGGAGCCAGGGATGACCAGCGGCCCCTTGCCCCTCCCCCCACAACTCACCCCTGGATGCAAAGTGCTGGCTTCCTACAGGCCATCCATGGGCAGCTCTTCACCAGATCCCCCCAGTGCCCCACAGTCCTTCTCTGCAACCTCCGTTAGCACAGCCCTGGGCTCCACCAGGGCCCCTCACTCCTGACCCGCAGCCCCTGCCAGCCCAGCCCTGGGTGCCCCTCGGTGCTGAAATCAAGGTGCTAACTCGGCAGTGAGATCTATGGAGCTTTATTGCAGCTGCCTGCTCTTCAGGGCAGCCCCATGGCCCTGAGTCCTGGCCCAGGAAAGTGGGGGCTGGGTCCTTCCTTTGGTGGCTTGGTGAACAGGTGAGGGGGTGGCGGGGCCATGGGGCCTGCGGGATCCAACCTGGGATCATACACATGGTGGAGGAGTCGGCCCTGAGGCATCACAAAGGGGCTGGAAAGCAGCTGGTGTCCCAAGTTGGGGCTCCCTCTGGCGCAGTGGGGCCCCTGGGCAGCATGTGCATGAGGAATATGCAAATACAATGTTACCGGTGCAGCAAACATTTGTGACTGGCTTTGCGGGCCAGGCATGAGAAAGGTTGGGGACCACTGCCTTGGAGCAGTCCCTGGGCTGCTCTAGCTGGCCCCGGGCTGTGGGAGACACTAACCTGACCTTCCCCAGCCCCACACACAATCAGGCTCGGATGGAGGGCAGCTGTGTCAGCCCCCTTTCCCTCCCATCTGGGCCACAGGAAAATCCAGGCCTGTCCCGGTCCACTGTCTGGACATGGGGTGGTCAGCTCAGGGAGTCTCAGCCCATATGGCCGTGATGCAATAGGAGATGATGGGGGAGCTTCCACCCAGCACCGCTCTGCCCCCCACCGAAGCCCTGCAGTGCCAGCTGGGCAGCTTGCCCGGCCTGTATTGCAAACCCTGTGCCCAGGGCCACTGGGGGGCAGGGGCTGTTGGTGCCTTGCAGACATGGGTGGCGCAGGCAGAGCCTGGCCTGACGATCAGGCTGTTTTGGGGCACAGCATGACCGGGGCAGCAGGACATGGGCCTCCCGAGGCTGGCTGGGATGGGACAGGCCTGCCCTCAGTTCTGGCCCAATGGGCACCCCAGGCTAGCAGCGTCCCTCATCCCAGAGATGAGTGAACAGCCTGTCCCTGCCCCTTGGCCGTGTCTGGAGCCGGAGGCTGGTGGCCACCCTCTCACTCAAGGTAGCTGTGGTGCTCCCGGGGCTGGGTGCCCCTGCGACGCTGGCACAGTCGGGATGGCGCCCCCCTCCCCTTCCGCAGCGCGTGGCACTTCCAGGCCTCGGCGATGAACTCGACCTGCGGGAGAGACGCCACGCTGCTGCTGTGCCATGCCAGGGCCCTGAGCAGGCGGCTCGCAGCCAGGCAGAGACGGGCACAGGGCCTGGCACCAGGGCTTTCTGGGCCGGGAGCAGGGCAGGGCTGGGAGAGGCGCTGAGATACGGCGGGGACAGGAAGGGTGATTGGGTTGGTGCCTAGCACAGGGAGCCGGGATCTGGGTCAGTGCCGGGAACATTCCTGCTTCTCCCTGGCAGCAGCTTCCTGACCCTGGTCCCTTGGCATCTCGCCAGCCTCTCCCCATCTTGGGGGCGCTGTCCAGACCCACCCCAGGCAGGGGGCGGCCTGAGTACCTGCAGCGAGTCCCATGGGGCCGAGCCCTCCCTCCGAAATGGCCGGCCAGGCCTTTCCAAGGGCCTGATCTCAGCCAGAGGTGCATGGACAGACAGCCGGACACAGACACAGCTGGACAGACAGACCCAGCCGGGGGAGCAGGGGCAGACAGACGGACACAGACACAGCCGGGTGTGCAGGGACAGACTGATGGACACAGACAGAGCGGGGGGCGCGGGGGCAGACAGACGGACACAGACACAGCGGGGGGCGCGGGGGCAGACAGACGGACACAGACACAGCTGCAGACACAGGGCTACAGCCAGCCAGCAGCGCTCACCGGGATGAGCGGATCCTTCTGGTTGAGGCTCTCCAGGGCTGCCAGCTCGCGGGGCGAAAGCAGGGGCAGGCGGAGCTCGCGCACTGGCACTGCCGCCACCTCGGCCACCGGCCGCGCCAGCACGGCCTGGAACAGAGCATGGGGTCAGGGCTGGGGATGCCTGACTCAGGAAGTCGGGCAGGGGAGGATGTGGGGAGCCAGCAGGGGCAAAGCATGTGATCTGGGCCCTTTCCCCCGGGGCAGCAGGGCCCCCAGCGCATTGGCAGCTGGTGGGACACGGGCTGGGGTGGGGGGGGGGCTGGCCAAGTTCCTGGGGGCCATGGCACCTGCCAGCACCATCCTCCCTTCGGTGCCCCCTGAGTCCCAAGGGACGGGCTGGAGCCCAGGGGGCTGGGAGGTGGGGGGAAGGGCACAGTGGGGTGGGCAGGGATTGGCGTCACTGGGCTTGTGCCCCAGAGACTGCACAGTGCCCTCACCAGGGGCAGGGCTGGCACAACCAAGGCTGCCTGCAGGCCCTCAAGGCCCCTCAGCTACTCAACTGACCCTGTGCGAGCAGGCCGGGGGAAGCCGGCAGGAAGGGGCACGGCTTGGCCAGCTCAAAGGCTTGCAGGCCGGGTGCGGAGATGCTTGCTGGGGACACGGGACGCACGAGCCACACGGCAAAAGGCCTATAAAGGCAGCTGCAGTGTCTCCATCCCGCCTTCGGTCCTGCTCCCTGCCCCCAGTAACCCCGCTACAGCCAAGCTCTGAGCAAAGGGCTGAACGACCCAGCCAAGCTGGGGACGTGTCCAGCCAGCAAACTCCCCAGGGCCACTAGGACCCTGACAGCATCCGATGGAAGCTCCCAGGGGACACTGACGCACTGGGAGGGGTGTGGGATCTGTGGATTAGCATCAGGGGGCAGGTCCATTCCCAGCTCTGCCAGGCATTCGCTGGGCGACCATCCCCGCCTCCCCCGCACTGGCGGCGACCCCAGCCAGCATCCCCGGGGTGGGGGCTGAGATGCCCACAGGAAGTCCCTGGCCTGGTGGCCACGGTCTGAGCGATGCCCCCCCCGGCACTCACCGAGCTGACGTGGGCCCATTCCCGCACGGCCCGGATGAGGTCCGGCTCGTCGATGGCCAGCCGGTCGCTGCAGAGCACGGCCACCAGCGCCACAGCCGACAGCTCGTGGAAACCCTGCGTCTGCACCACCTCCTGCATCGCCAGACGGGCCGGGTCAGGCCTGGCAGCGGGGCAGGCACCGAGCCCTTCCCCACACTGCCCTGCTATGGACCCTGCTGCCCTGCCCCATCCCGCCATCCCTTGTTCCACCCCATCTCGCCAGACCCTGCCACGCCCCTTCTCACCATCCTGTACCTGACCCCAGCCTGCTGCACCTCTGCCCTGCCCACCCTACGGGGACTCATTGACCTTAGGGACAGAAGGGGCCCTGGGACCCCCCAAGTGAAGCTCAGCCCCTGCCCAGTACTCCCTGCATGCCCTAGAGCCCCTGGCCTCGTGCCCCCGTATCCCTGTCCCAGCTACCACTGTGTGGCCCAGTGCCCGCTGCTCTCCCAGCCCCTCCTGGCTGCTCAGGGCCCCAACCCAGGGGCTGTCAAGCAGGACACTAGCGTGTCTGAGTCTGCCAGTAGGTGATGGGGGGAGCGTACTGCCAGAGCTCATGGGACAGGCCAATACCCAGCCCCTCCGGGCTCTTAGCTCCCAGGGTTGCGGTACCCCAGCCACGCCCAGCCACCCGTGCCCCTGGCGCTGCTGCCCGGTGCTCGTGTGCACGCACCCGCGTGTGGTCCTCCACAAACGCCAGGCAGTGCTCCTGCAGGTCCGCCTGCCCGAAGGTCACAGCTGCCTGTGGGGGGAGCAGGCAGACAGCTGGAGAAGGGCTGCGGGTTAAGTTTGAGGGCACCAGCGGAACTGGGGGGGCCCCCTGCCCCCTCCCTGGAGAGGCTCGGCTCAGCTCTGCTGGGGGACTGTGGGGCCTGGGCTCTGGGGCACCCCCAAGCGCTGCCCGGTGCGGGGCTGCCCTGCCCCAGGGAGCTGCAGGTCAGGGCAGCACAATAGCAGGGGCGGCTTTGCAGGGATCCCTGCCCCACAGAGCACCCAGCTGGCTGCAGCCTGGAGGCCCTGGGCAAGGGGGGGGGGGGCTGAGCGAGGCTGCTGCTCTGTGTGGAGCGGGGGGGGGCGGGGGGAGCAGAGGAGAGCGTTGCCAGGGCCAGGAATCCCGGCACTGCCGCTGGCATCTCTCTGGGCATCTGAAACTGCAGAGAGCGAGCCGGGGCAGGCGGTCCTCAGCTGGGGCTGGAGCTGTCTCCTGTGGGGCACCGGCCATGTGCACAGACAGCTAAAATGCACCCACAGCACACAGCCACACAACACACAGCACTACAGCACAGACAGCCACACACAGCCCAGAGACAAGCAGACACATGGCACACAGACACACAACACACAGCACTACAGCACAGACAGCCACACACAGCCCAGAGACAAGCAGATACATGGCACACAGCCACACAACACACAGCACTACAGCACAGACAGCCACACACAGCCCAGAGACAAGCAGACACATGGCACACAGACACACAACACACAGCACTACAGCACAGACAGCCACACACAGCCCAGAGACAAGCAGACACACAACACACAGCCACACACAGACCCACACACAGCCCAGAGACAAGCAGACACATGGCACACATCTACACAACACACACACACACACACACAGCCATACACAGATCCACACACAGCACAGAGACAAGTGGCCGCATAGTACACAGACATTCACACAGAGCACACAGATATACAATATGTGGCACTATAGTGCACGCACACAGACACAGACGGCAGACACACACAGCACACAGACATTTACACACTCAGTACGCTCCCATACACATGGCAGACACACACACGTCATGCATACACAGACACACACAGGTAGAGACATAGCAATACATTGCACACAGAGCACAGACACACAGTAATACAATGCACACACACACACACAGGCGCGCACATGCCCTGCCTCAGATGGGATCTCAGGCCTGTTTTCCAGCCCCCGCAGGGATTTGGGTGCCAGCTGCGCCCAGGTCTGGGGCCTGGCAGGTCCTTGGTTCCTGCAGGCCAATGCGCAGGGATTCACAGGGTGCAGGAGCAGCCAGCAGGGGGCGCCCCAGGACCGGAGCTGGGCGCGGCTGCTGGCCAGCCTCAGGCAGAGCAGGGCTGGTAACCCGTCCCTGCACCCCCCAGGGCTCTAACAGTCCCCGGCCCGGCCGTGCCACAACGGGCCAGGGCTGGTGTTAGGGGCCGCAAGCAGGGCAGCTGCCCGGGGCCCCGCGCCTCCGGGACCCCGCCGAGCTACATCGCCAGCTTGTGGCTTCAGCCTCTGGTGCTGGGGCCCCAGATTTCAGCCCCCAGTGGTGGGGCTTTGGCTAGTGCCTGGGCAGCCACCCCCAAACTGCTCGCAGGCCCTCGGGGGGCCCCGGACCCCCGGTGCTATTTCACCAGCTCTGCCTGCCCCTAGCCGCACACCCGCCCCTCCCCAGCGAGGGGCTCTGGGGAGTGTCTTCCCCAGCAGCTCGGCTCTGCCATGGCTGTGTCCTCGGGAGAAGCCCCCCGGCCATGTCAGACAGGCAGATACCACAGGGGTCACCTTCCTCTGTAGCGTGGGGTACCGGCTGGTGCCCAGTGGGGATTCTCCGGAAGCGTTTAACCCACGGATTGGGGGCGGCCGGGGCTCAGCCTCCACCTTTCCCCATTCCATCAGCTGACAGGCCTTTCGGTTGGGGCGTTTATCCAGATTTAACCGAAATCTGCTGTCAGGAGCTTGAGCCCGCGGCCGCTTGCCAGAGAGCAGCTTTTTGCCCATGGCTGTCCTGTCCCCTCCGTCTCTTCCACACGAACCCCCGCCAGGTCCCACCACTGGGGCTCTCCCGGGCCCTGTCCCAACCCGTGCGTGTGTCCCCGACTCTTGGCGCATGTGTGTATCTGTACGCGCGTGTGTACCCAGCCACGTGGGCATGTATGTGGGTGTGTGACTGATCACGTGCATGTAGGTCTTGGTGTGTACCCGACTGTGTGTGTGCATGTGTACCCAGCCATCTGTGTGCGTGTGTGTGCGGGGGCTCATGTCCCTGACTGTGCGTATGTTGTGACATGCTGTTGTGCCCCGGCGGTTTCCAGGACAAACAGGCCCAGCCCGGGGGCCGGATGACCACAGCGCGGGCAAGCGTTTCGGTTCTAACGCCTCCAGGCAACAGCCTCTCGCCACAGAGTAAACAGGAAACGCCTGACTTGCCACAGTAGCAACGTCAGCGCGGCCGCGAACGCACCCGGGGGAGCAGAGCGCCAGGGCCCGGCCCGGCCGGGAACACGCCCCGAGGAGCAGAGCGCCAAGGCCCGGCCCGGCTGGGAACATGACCCGAGGAGCAGAGCGCCAGGGCCCGGCCCGGCTGGAAACGCACCTGTGGGAGCAGAGCGCCAGGGCCCAGTCTGCCGGGAACACGCCCAGGGGAGCAGAGCGCCAGGTCCTGGCCCAGCCAGGAACGCACCCGGGGGAGCAGAGCGCCAGGGCCCGGCCCAGCCAGGAACACGCCCAGGGGAGCAGAGCGCCAGGGCCTGGCCCAGCCAGGAACGCACCCGGGGGAGCAGAGCGCCAGGGCCTGGCCCAGCTGGGAACACGCCTGTGGGAGCAGAGCGCCACGGCCCGGCCCGGCCGGGAACATGCCCCGAGGAGCAGAGTGCCAGGGCCTGGCCCAGCCCGGCCAGGAATGCACCCGGGGGAGCAGAGCGCCAGGGCCCGGCCCGGCTGGGAACGCACCCGGGGGAGCAGAGCGCCAGGGCCCAGTCTGCCGGGAACACGCCCGGGGGAGCAGAGTGCCAGGGTCCGGCCCAGCCAGGAACACGCCCAGGGGAGCAGAGCGCTAGGGCCTGGCCCAGCCAGGAACGCACCCGGGGGAGCAGAGCGCCAGGGACGCACCCGGGGGAGCAGAGCGCCAGGGCCCGGCCCGGCCGGGAACACGCCTGGGGGAGCAGAGCGCCAGGGCCCGGCCCGGCCAGGAACACACCCGGGGGAGCAGAGCGCCAGGGCCCGGCCCGGCCAGGAACGCACCCGGGGGAGCAGAGCGCCAGGGACGCACCCGGGGGAGCAGAGCGCCAGGGCCCGGCCCGGCCGGGAACACGCCTGGGGGAGCAGAGCGCCAGGGCCCGGCCCGGCCAGGAACACACCCGGGGGAGCAGAGCGCCAGGGCCCGGCCCGGCCTGGAACACGCCCGGGGGAGCAGAGCGCCAGGGCCCGGCCCGGCCTGGAACACGCCCGGGGGAGCAGAGCGCCAGGGCCTGGCCCGGCTGGGAACACGCCCGGGGGAGCAGAGCGCCAGGGCCCGGCCCGGCTGGGAACACGCCCGGGGGAGCAGAGCGCCAGGGCCCGGCCCGGCCTGGAACACGCCCGGGGGAGCAGAGCGCCAGGGCCCGGCCCGGCCTGGAACACGCCCGGGGGAGCAGAGCGCCAGGGCCCGGCCCGGCCTGGAACACGCCCGGGGGAGCAGAGCGCCAGGGCCCGGCCCGGCCTGGAACACGCCCGGGGGAGCAGAGCGCCAGGGCCCGGCCCGGCCAGGAACACACCCGGGGGAGCAGAGCGCCAGGGCCCGGCCCGGCCAGGAACGCACCCGGGGGAGCAGAGCGCCAGGGCCCGGCCCGGCCTGGAACACGCCCGGGGGAGCAGAGCGCCAGGGCCCGGCCCGGCTGGGAACACGCCCGGGGGAGCAGAGGGCCCGGCCCGGCCTGGAACACGCCCAGGGGAGCAGAGCGCCAGGGCCCGGCCCGGCCTGGAACACGCCCAGGGGAGCAGAGTAGTGAAGGATCCCGCCTGGGCCTTCATTCCCCTTTAGCCCCGGCTGGCTTCCCCACCCCGCCAGTGCAGAGGCCTCACAGTCCCGAAGCCCCCCACTTCCCTAGGGCTCTTCTCTGCAGCCATCAGTCTCCCACTCCCCAGGGCCAGTTGGGACCGCGTGAGAAGTGAGCAAGAAGCTGGGTTATGGGCTGTGGAGAGATGCCCCCCACTGCAGTCCCCCACATGGCCCAGCCCCAGCCCCTCGACTGCACTCAGCACCCCGTCCCCTCCAGTGAAAAATACCCCTCCCCCTCCCAACCCTCACTGGCCAATCTCCCCCCTTCCTGGGGACGGGCTGCCTGCCCCACCCTTCCAGCAATGCCTGAGCCCCCAGCAACCCGCTCAGCAGCCCAGCCGCCCTGAGCCCAACGCCATGGGCAGCTGCCCAGACAGGACCCTGCCACACCCAGCAGACCCTATACACCTCTGCCCAGCTGATGGGAGGGGGTGCCCAGCTGCCACCCAGCTGCTGTTGCCCCTGGGGCGGGGAGGGGGCTGCGTGCCACTGAGTACGGGGCCCACAGGTCACAGGTCGCACGGCAGCACCACGGCACTGCCCCGACCCTGCTGCCGAGTGGCATCCGTTCCGTGGCAAACCCCTGCGGAGGGGCCAGGGAGTGAGTCCCTGGCAGCCGGGCCTGGCTGGGGACGTGGGCAGCAGCAGCAGCTCTCACAGCCAGGGTGGCCGTCCGGAGCCCCAGTGAAGTGCCCGCCTCCGGGTGCAGTCCCTGTCCAGGCGCTGCGGCTCAGCCGGGAGGAGCAGCAGTCTGCCTAGATCAGTGCCTGCCGTGGGCGGAGACAGGGCACTGGGCTGACCCGGCTGGGGATTCCAGGGCAGCTGGCTCTGACGACCCCTCAGCGCCGCTGTGGGGCAGAGGGGCCATGTCTAGGGGAGAAGGGGCCCCTAGACCTCCACTGCTCATCCCCAGCCCGCTGCAGAGACTGACGGCCAGTTGCCCCGAGCCGGGGGCAGGGCCCCGCGGGACAGCTCTGTACACACGTCAGCCAAGCCCGCCCCGAACGCGGAGCCGGGGGAACCCCCTGCGGGGCGACTCCTTCCCCTCCTGGCAGATTGTTCCACGCGCACCAGGCCCCAACCGTCCCCTCGCGCACCGGCACTTTCCAGGGCACCTGACGCTGGTTTCCCCTCCAGCTGCTTTCCGCTGAACAGCACTTCACGTGGCACCAGCCACGCGGGCCAGGGAAATCCTGCTGAGACAGACCTGCCCCAGCCACCTCCGCAACCACAGAGCTGGGTCCCGAAACGCCTGCTCCTCTGCTGAGTGGCAGCAGGCGCCTGGGGCCTTGTGGCTTCCCAGCGCAGGAGAAATCTGCGACATGGAGCCAGGCTCGATTCAATCGGCCTCTACACTCGTATGACCCCGGCCGGGAGCAGAGCTGGTGATAAGCAGCACCCGGGCAAATCCCAGCTGCCTCGACTCTAATCGGAGCCCAAGGCAGAGAGCGAATGCTGCTGCTGCCTGTCTGCCCAAGACTGAGCATTTGCTTGCACGCTGGGCAGACTAGACCAGCCCCCAGTGACGCCTGCCACCCCGGTACCTCCAGGGGCCCTGGGGCAGCGTGCCTGCCTCAGCAATGCCTCGGAGGGGGTGGCAGTAGCTGAGGGGATGGACCATTGGTCCAGCAGCCAGTTCTAGCAGCACAAAGATGCCCCGTTCCCAGGAGACGCTCGAGCAGGGGTGGGGTCCCCTTGGCTCAGTTCAGGCCCTGAGCACCAGCAGCTCGTGGGGGGCTGAACTGAGCACTTCTCCAGGCGACCATCCCTTCGCTTGAACGGGCCTGGGAGGGGGCCCCAGCAGTGCCGGCTGTGGGGCTGCTCTGTGCACGGCCCCGGAGCAATGGACTGACTGCGCCTCCAACTGGCCAACCAAGAGCAAGCCAGGCTCTGGGGACAGCAAGCCGCGGGAGCCGGGGGCTGCGCAGTCAAATGCAGCATGCAGCGGGCACCCCGCCTGCGGCTCCACCCACTGCCCACTCAGCTGCTGGCCTTGGCGCCAATCTGCCCGGTGCACGCTGGCACCACGGCTGGGGGGAGCAGCAGGGCCAGGGCAGGACTCGGCGAAAGGGCTGACACAGCTGGGCAAAGCCCGTGTCCAAGGGCCATGGCGGGAGAACAGAGTCTTCTCCATGGGGGGCACCTCAGCCACTGCCCCTCTGGCCTGTCCTGATGCCTGGTGCCAGGCCAGCGGGGCCCCCTCAGCCTGGCAGCTCATTTCCAGGCCCAGAGCTGGGCCGCAGCCCCCTCTGGCCAGCCTGGCCCTCTGGGCACCGGGCCCTGCCTGCCCATGTCTCGCGGCCATGGCAGTGGGGGCCAGGGGGGCTGATGCCCACGAGGGTTAAGTCTCACGCCGGCAGCACCGCAAGTGGCCCGGCTGGGAACCCCTGGCTCTGTTATCCGGGACCACCCGGCTCGCCAGGGCTGTGCGTCGGGCCCTTTGAGCGACTCCTGACTGCCCCGGCGCAGGCCTCACGGCTGCTGGGAGCAGCATTTCCGTGGAACAGAAAGCCCAGTGTCAGCGTGTTCTCTGGGGCCTCCTCCTCGCCACCAGCCCTGCTCTGAGACACTCTCTGAATCAATCAGCAGCCGCCAGCATCTTGCAGGCTACAGGGGAAAATCTCCCTGGGCCTCGGAAAGCTACCAGCTTCCCCTCCCAGCTCGCGAGTCACCTTCCCTGCCCCCGCCCTGCCCTCACAGACCTGGGTCCCCTCGCTGACTCTCCTCCTGCAACGCCAGAGCCTTCCACCGGACAGCCCTTCCCCCAAAGAGCTTCTTAAAGGGTAGGGCGGGAAACTGAGGCACAGGGAGGAGCAACGACTTGCCCAAGTTCTCCCAGCAGGCTCAAGGCAGAGCCAGGAATAGGAGCCAGGTCTCCAGAGGGAGGGCCAACCCAGTGCTCTACTCACTAGGAAACACTGTCCTTCTGTTAGCCCCCTGCCCTCAGCCCGCCCCTGCCCTGTAGAGGCAACCTCAACTCTGGTGGCAGAGCTGGGAGCAGGCCAGGCAGAGGGTGCATCTCTCAGGAAACCAGGGCATCACCAGTCTGCTCTGAAGCAGGTCGCAGGAGACCAGCTGGAAGGAGCAGCTTTGTGCCTCAGTTTCCCCTCCACTCGCCAGGCTCAGCTGGCTCCCGTGGCCAGAGCAGGAAACACCTAGCTGAGCAGAGCAGGGAACACCCCACTGCCACCAGGGGGCTTTATTCAGGGCCTGTCTTGCCCTGCCGGTGGCCCACCACCCACGTGGTGTCAAACATGGGGACTCGTGTAATAAAGGAGGGTTTCTGGGGGCACTCCTGACAGGGTCAAATCAGGTTGAATCGCTTAGAGAGAGGGCTACTCACAGCCTGAGACTGGGGTCCTCCGCTCTCAGGCCCCACACCAGTCACACAGAACCCTTCTGTCTGCCACACTGGCTAGCAAGAAGTGGCACCCGCAATCCCCTTAGACACTCCAGTTCTCCCATGTCACCACCCGCACCGCTCCCTATGCAGGTGAGAGGCTGTGAAAACCAGTCTCCCCAAAGCAAAAAGGGTTCGTCTGATCCCAAAGGACTTGCCACATTCCCAAATCAATGTCTAACTTGGGGAACATCTACACTGCACAGCTATTTCGGGATACCTCCGGTAACCCAAAATAGCTATCTCATGTCTACACAGGCTGCCCATTATTTCAAAATATTTTTTGAAATAACGGGCGCGCTATTTCACCATCCTGTTCCACGAGGGATAAGGGATGGCTCGAAATAGAGTGTTATTTTGAAATCTGGCGTTGCGTAAACATGCCAAATTTCAAAAAAAGCTATTTTGAAATAGTTTCAAAATAAGATATGCAAATTGCGTATCTTATTTTGAGTTTAGCGTGCTGTGTAGACTTTCCCCAAAAAGCATGCTGTGCCAATCCTTTAAGAATCTAACATTTAAGGCGATGTCTACGCTGCCGAGAAAAGTCAGAAAAAGATATGCAAATAGCGAACCGCAATTTGCGTCTCTTTTTCCACTTTTTTCCGAAAGAGGCTTTTCTGAAATTTGGCCCAACTATACGGGGCCAAATTTTGGAAAAAACTCCTCTTTCGGAACATCCCTTATTCCTCTCATGGAGAGGAATACGGGGATGCCGAAAGAACATGTCCGCTTTTTTGGAAACTGTTCTGAAAAAGCGGACACATTCCTTGGACACGGCAGAGCTTTTCTGGGATACCTCTGGTACCACAGAAAAACTCTGCAGTCTAGACATAGCGAAAGAAAGAAAGAAAGAAAGAAAGAAAGGTTAATATTGTTAAAGGAATCAAATTCCATACACCAATTGCAAAGTTATTGGTGCAGGCATGTAGCAGAGGTAGAAAAATCCGCTGTTTTAAATCAAGTCTCTGGACTACAACGATGGATCGTGAGTCCTTTGTTGGATGCTCCAGTGAATAGCAAAGATTCTCCGGAAGCGAGAAGCCGGATGGAGGACAAAATGGAGGAGCCTCCAGGGTCCTTTTTCTCTCCTCGGCCACGCGGAAGGATCTGTGGAAAAGCGCAGCTACAAAATGGCGCTTGTCACATGAGCAAGTCACCCGTCCATGCCTGACTCGGCCCTTTTGAGGCAGCAGCCCTGGCTCGCAGGCTGGTCTGAGCCCCGCAGATGTGGGCTGGCAGCGCCCAAGGTCGGTTGTCAGCCAAGCGCCGCGATTCACTTGCTTAACAGTCCTTTCACGGACCCGATGCTCATGGCATCGCATGGGAAGAGGCTCCCTCTCCTCCCGGCTCCCTGCCCTGCCTCCCCTCTGTGCTGTCAGCAGCTGGCACCATCCCTTGTGCCCGTGTGCCCGGGCGCTGCCTCTTGTGTCCCATGCGACGCTAAACACCCAGCACCCTGCTGGGACACTCGCTGCGAGCCGCGCCCGCCTCCCAGGGCAGGGGGGCCCAGTAGGGCCCATCCAGCCGAGGTGGGATTGTTCCCTGCGTCACGGCATCTGATGTACCCGCCTGTCGAGCCGGCCGGGGGCCAGTTGGCGCCATCTCAGCCACAGGCCAGCACAGCAAGGGCCAGCTCGACTGTTCCCTCTGCGGAGCAAGAGAGCCCCCGGGGAGACCTGCCCCCACACGGTGCCCTGGGCTGGGCGAGGGGGATCCCGGCTGCCCATGGGGACCGGCCCATCTGCGGGGGGGTGGGGGGAGAGACACTCGTCTCAGGTGCCGAGAAGGCCGAGGCCTGTGACGGGCTGGATGGGGAGCTCGCCCTGCCGCGAGTCAGGCTAGTCACCCTATGGCTGCCAAGCTGGCAGCTTCCTGGCCACGGACACACCGGCCTCGGTCTGGACACTGCAGCCCTTCTCCGGGGCGCAGCTAGGCCCCGGCCCTGCGGGGCTGCCTGGCATTTCCCTCAGCCGGGGGGCGAGGTGCCGCCGAGGGGGAAGTGCCGGTGGGTTTGCTGCTGAGGTGCCCAGCTCTGGCGGGCAGCTGGAAGCACCACCAGGTCCTCCCTGCTTCTGGCTGCCCCAGACGTGCCCGGCTCAGCCTCCCATCAGCACATTCTGCCCTCCCACCACCCTCGCCATCCCCCCCCCGAGGCCTGGCGCGTGCTGCCCCGGGGATCCCCCGGCGCAGCGCCCACCCTGTCTCCAGGCCTAGCACCACGGGGGCGGACAGACCAGTTCCATGTGCTGGGGGGCTAGGCCGGCACAGACCTTCCCTTCAGCTACCGACTTGCCCGCTTACACTCTGCCCATCTGCCATCCTGGCTCTGTCCTGCCACTTCACATTCTGCGCCCCTGCTCCACTCCTGACTCCACCACCCCTCTCCCCTGCCTTCCCCCCGGCTGACCCCTGGCAAGGTGGGAGGGGAGGAGCCCCGCTGAGCTGGAGCGCAGGGGATGGCCGGGGGGCTGCTTGCCCAAGGGGAACATGCTTGGCTGGAGCTGGGGGAGGGAGCACACGTTGCTTTAACGTCAGCCTGGGGCAAGAGCGTCCCAAGCGCGTCACCGGGCCCAAGGTGTAAACAGCCCCGGCAAAGGTTACCACGCCGCCTTGGGCGCGCTCACCCCACCCCACCCGCACCCGCAGACAGGCTGTTTGCAGCACAACAGGAAGCGAGGGGGAACGGTTCTGACCTCCCTGCGCTATTATTAGCTCCCCAACAAGCGGCTGTTTACATGCCTCTGCCCCATGGGGGCTGGGCTCCCAGACCTGCAGGGAGCTCCAGAATGCTCATGAGGGAGCCCGACAGCCTGCTTGTGCAGGGCACCCAGACGCCCCAGTGACGGGCACATGGGCCAAGCTCAGCGCTGCGGGAGGGCACATGGGGCAGAGAGGGTCAGGCACAGAGGTGTGCTCAGCAGAAGGTGCCCTGATAGGGCTGAAGGGCAGCCCAGAACCCAGCAGTTCCCAGCAGGGCTCTCCACAGGGTGGGGACTCGGCCTCAGCAGACAACAGCCGCCGAGATCCCAGCATAACACTGGCTACGAACCTGATCCCCCAGGCCCTGCAGCGAGGTCACAGTCCCAGCGCTCCCTGGCTCCTGCTCAGACCAATGGGCTGTGACGTGGCTGGACTGTCATAGGAACACACAGATCACTGTTGCAACCACTGTGATATACTTGCCACAAATCTTGAGATGTCTGAGAAAAGCTACGGATTTACAGATTCTCTTGGTGCTGTTTGTAGGCAGGTAGCATCGGTAGGTCCATGTACTTCAAATGTTTGCTTCTGGGAGACACCACCAGGGGGGTTGGCCACCGTACCATGAAAGGAGAACTAGCCAAGTGAATCCCAGTGCTTGACTGACAATGTACCTTGATCCACATCGAATGGGCTTCTCTGTGAACTCCAGACCCGTGAGGGAGCAACGGTGTCCAGCTGTAAAGAACTGAGTTGGGCATGGACAGGCGACTTGCTCACGTGACAAACTCCATCTTGGGATGTACTTCTACCCCGCAAGAACCATGGGAGTCCCTCCACCTGGCCGAGGAGATATAAAGGGCCCGGGAAGTCCTTCCATTTTGTCTTCAATCTGGCTTCTCACCTCTGGAGGATCTTGACCTACAAGCTGAAGCGAGCTGGTCCTTTGGGATCAGAAGAACTTGTTCAGATTTGGTAAGATTGGTTTTCACAACCTCTCATGTGTACCGAAGGACTGAATGACCCATCCAATGCAGATGTACTCCAGAGACTTGACTTAGGCCTGCAGATTTACTGCTACAAGACCGCATCAAGAACTTTGCAATTGTTGAATGGATTTGATTCCTTTAACAATTCATTCTTTCTTTCTTAACTTTTAAATGTTAGTATCTAAGGGTACGGCTAGACTACACAGTTTTTCCGGGATACCAGAGGTATCCCGGAAAAACTGTTCCGCATCCAGGAAACATGTTTGCTCTTCCACTTTTTTTGTGGAAGAGCAAACGTGCTCTTTCGGAAGCCCCTGAATTCCTTGTTCCATGAGGAATAAGGGGGCTTTCTGAAAGATGGATTTTTTCCGACATTTGGCCCAGTCTAGATGGGCCAAATGTTGGAAAAGCCTCTTCCGACAAAAGAATCAGAAAAAGCTATGCAAAATGTGGAGCGCATTTTGCGTAGCTTTTTCTGAAAAACTGATGTAGTCTAGACATAGCCTAAAAAGGATTGGTACCAGCATGCTTTATGGGTAAGAGTCTATGTTTTAAATTGACCTGGGAATGTGGCTGGTCCTTTGGGATTGGAAGAACTTGTTCGGATTTGGTGAGATTGGTTTTCATGTGTACCAGGAGCCGTTCGGGTGGTGACGCAGGAGAAGCTGGAGTGCCTAAAGGGATTGCAGGTGCGACTTCTTACTAGCCAGTGTGGTGAACAGAAGGGCTCAGTGTGACTGGTGTGGGACCTGAGAGCGGAGGCCCCCCAGTCTCAGACTACAAGTAGCCCTTTCTCTAAGCAATCTGTCCTGGATTGACACTCTCAGCAGTGTGCTTCTGAACCCCTTTATTACAGGGGTGCCAGCCCCCCAGGAAGGCCGCCTTTCACAGCCTTTTGGAGTCACTTGCACCAGGTTTTCTGCCATCAGAGGGCTAGGGCTAAAAATGAGCCCTGCACCTCGCCGCCTGCGATCCCAGGACGCCAAGAGCTGGGGCTTCAAAGAAAACACGCGCTCCCTCGGAGCTGGCACGGGCGGGTCAAAGCTCTGCCTAGGCGCAGACCCCCACTAGCATTCATGGGTATCAGGAGTCCTATACAGAGTGGAAACCAGGTCAAAGCACAAAGGAGGAATATAAACCCTCTCCCTGCTCACGAGGGAACTAGCGGGATTCACAGCAGGGACCCCCCTTCCTCCCGGGCGCTGGCCTCACCCACTGAACTGTCTGCCCGGGGCATCTCCACAGTTGACTCCTGCCTTACCCCTGCTCTGAGAAGGCAGCATCAGACCTAACCTGCCCCTGGAGCTGCCATCGTGCCTGCCTGGGGCCGTGCCACACACGCGGCTCCCAAGGTGCCCAGGGCTTCCGCCTGGCCCCAGCGCTGCAGTCACGAAGGCCTGGTCCAAAGGCTGTTTGACCCCCAGCGGCTCCAGGGAGCTCTGCACCCGGCCCCGGCCCCCTGGGAGGCCCAGCCCCTCTGTCTGCAGCCGGCACAGGGACTCGCTGTCACCCTCACGAGGCAGGGCAGGGGGAAAGGGACATGACAGCCGGATCCGAAACAGAGCCGGGCCTGATCTGCTCCCTGGGGCTGCCCCCTCCGCGGCCAGACCTCCGCCTCGCTGGCCCTGGGCCTCTCCATGCAGGGGGCTGAGACGAGCAGGCTTCGGTGGCTCCATCCTGGCTCCGAGGGGCTGCGGGCCGGGCGCTGCGTCTCCCCAAGCAGGTTTCCACACTGTGCTTGTTGCGGCAGCACCCGAACGCCCAGGCAGCGTGGAATTCGGCCTCAGTTTCCCCAAGGGGCCCACATCCACCGAGCCGGCCGCCAACTGGCCCGTGGGAGGCTGCTCAGAGGCTGCCCATGGCCCCATGGGACAGCGAGCGGGGCAGGAGAGTCGTCCCAGCATCCCTGCTGCCCACCGTGTTTGCGTCCCACCCAGGGTGGTGGCCCCAGCCCATCCCCCAGCCAGGGACCCTGCAGCAGCTGTGGAGGACAAAGCGGGATGCAGGAGACAAAGTCGGTGCGGGGCTTTTGTCAGATCAAAGGGGCCTGGCCCCCAGAGCCTGTGGGGAAGAAGGGGCTGGGAGCCGGTGCACAGAACAAGGCCTACGTGGCGCCGCATGGCGCAGGCCTGGCCAATACCAGTGCACCCCCTAACTCCTCTTCCAGGGCCACGGCCTGACCACTAGGCCACGCTTCCTCGGGTGGGGGCTGCCATGGAAACCAACCAGCCAGGGCTTAAAACCTCTCAGCAGGGAGACAAACGCTTTGCTAAACCCCCTGGCTTGGCAGACAAAGGACCGGCTGGTGCTGGGGCCGCAGGGCCTGTCCACTCGCTGCAGCTGCCTGGCCAGGCTCCTTTGTTCACTTCCTTAGGGCAGGTGTCTGGGCATGGCCCTGGGGGGTGGGGAGAATGGGGTCTGGGTTCCCCGCAAGGGGCCAGCGCAGGGTGGTTGGAGGCCGGGGCTTGGAGAGGGGCAGCTGCACGCCAGCTCCCTCTCCCCGACATCTGCCCCCCCCACCCAGGGCGGACGCCTGGTCCCAGCTGGGCTGAGCTGCAAGAGCCCGTCCCCGCTGGAATGGGGCCCGGGCTGTCGTGGAGGCTTCCTGGGGGGGTCTGCGCTGGGTGTGTTCCCTGCTCCTGCGCGGTGAGAGGGTCTCACAGGGTCCTCGGCTGGTCTCAGGGACCCCCTCCTGAGCCCCCTTCCGGCCACCCCAACCTGCCTCTCCCTCGCCTTGGGCATCCACCCAACCCCCAGGGACCCCTGCTCAGTGCCCCCTCCGGGGACAGGCCACCCCGCTCCGCGCCAGCGCCCCGCCCTGGCCACGCAGGGGAAAGCCCCATGCCTCGTCTGTTGCCTGGGCACAGCTGGCGGGGATGGGAGGGGCGTGTGGGTGGCGCGCCTGAGCTGCGGGGCGGGGACTCACCTGCAGGGCCTCGCAGACCAGCTCCACGCTCAGCGCGCCTTTGAGGAACTGCACACACAGCTGCAGAGACAGACAGAGCAGGCTGTGGGGGCAGAGCAGAGAAGCCACCGTCACGCCCCCGCCCGTGCCACCCGGAGAGCCCCGCGCCTCCGACACGCGCTGCTGCGGGCTGACTCAGCACCGTGGCTGGCAGAGGGAGAGCCCCTGGCTCCTCGCCGGGGCCACGTGGCTCCGGGGGAGCGTCCCGGCGTGGGCTTGCCGTGACGTGGGGAACCGAACCCAGGGGAGGCTGAGTTTGGTCAACGGCCGCAGCCTGCAAAGGGCGGGTGGTGCCCACTGGGGCAGGCAAATAGGTCAGAGAACTAAGCACCAGCCTGGATCTCAGAAAGCAGCCCCCAGAGCCAGGGGACAATGGTCGGGGACCGTCCCAAACGTGGCCAGCAGCCCACGCCTGGGAACCAAGCTAACCACCGAACACGGCATCCCCACACAGCAGGGCTGGGCAGCCATTTTTGCAGGGGGGCCACTTCACAAATTTTAGTAAGCAGTCACACGCTGGCTCTATCCCTGAAGGGGTGGGGCCTCAGGTAGAAAGGGGCGGGGCTTCAGGTGGAAAGTGGCGGTTCCCATGAGGTAGGGGGAGGAGACTTCGTGCACTTTCCCGCTCCCCGGTCTGGATTGGCCTGGGGGCGGGGGAGCAGCAGGGCAGGTCACGGGCCGGATCAAATGGCTTGGTGGGCCACATTTGGCCCACGGGCTGTATCTTGCCCACCCCTGCCATAGAGCAAATGCCATGGGATGGGCCAATGTAATTAAAGGGACCGAATTGCTGTGTGACCGAATCTGGGATGTGCCCGGATCAGCTCCGTCTGGACTCGAACCCAGTCCGGAGGAGCCAAGTGGAGAGAGGCCTCAGAGGAAATCCCAGATGCCAAGCTCACCCAATGCGCCAGGTGCTGTACAAACAGCCTCCTACCACTGACTGGAAGTAGATCAGGCAGGACAATCTCCCACACCTGGGGGGAGGGGAACAGGGTGTAGGGAGAGCCAGACTTGATCTGAAGATATGCTGAGTCCTGCAGGCCCCCCACCCTTGAACTGAAGGCAACAAAACACCTCTGGAAACCAGGCCACAAGGGACTTGACCAAGGTCACTCAGGGAGCCTGTAGCAGAGCTGGGAATTAAATCCCAGGCTCCTGAGGATTGTAACTGCCAGACAACCAATTGCAGTAGCTGATCCCCAGGTTTGCCCTGGGCCCTCGCCTGGAGAAAAGCCCTCCCCTTCCCCCCGCCGCCCACTCTCTCTTGTAAATACACTCCCCACCCTGGCTGGCTTTTTGAGGGTGAGGTTAGTTTTTCCGTCAGCCTCGGGGCAAGCAGGGGAAGCTCCAGCTTCGACTCCAATGGGAGTTAGGCAGGTGGAGGATCCTGTGGGATAATCGACACCAGGGAATCGGCCAGCAGTGCTGCTGGGACCTGGAGCCACTAGCCAGCATAGCAGCCTCAAGCAGGGCTCACAAAGCACCTTGCAAACTTACCTTAACCATTAGGCCACGCTGCTGCTCACGAACACAGCTACGAGGCCTATGCACTGGGCTGGTTTGTTCACAGAGTGGGGGTCCCGGCGGCACCAGCAGGGATGTGTGCAGTGTTCCTGGGGGGCAGGAATGAAGGGCTTTCAAAGCTCCCCCACCCCAAGATGTACTAAAGAGGGTGGCAGGGGTGTCTCGCTGTGCCATTCCAATGGGATGGCCTGGTGAGGTTCCTGGCCTCTGCCCAGCACTGGGAGCTCGCAGAGTTAATGGAGAGGGGCTGGAGTAACCAACCCTGGTGCAGCAGACTGGAACTTTTAATATTTTGTATGACGAGGGTGCGTGCCTCAGTTTCCCTGATGTGCTGCCTGGGTCACTAGGTGGGGGGAGGTTTTCTTCGCAGAAAGAACCCAGTGAGCCAGGTGGGGATGACGCTGAGCTGGCTGGGGCCTGCCCCAGACAATGGCCTGGCCACTGGGGACCCAGCAAGTGACACCCCTGGCCCTCTGCAGGGAGCCAGCCGGTTCTGACCCCTCTCCCAGAATGTCCAGGATGTCCCTGTGCAGCCAGCTGGGAAATCCCCGGGGCCCCAGGAACAGCTGCTGCTCATGGGTCCCATTCAAAGCCAGATGCAGTGTTCCCCTGACGCTGGCCAAGGTCATAGGTGGCCAGGCCAGACGGGTCGGCCAGGCTCAGCTCTTCCCCAGGGAGTCCTGCCTCCAGAGCCTGGGAGGGGACCAGCGCACTGCACCCCTGTGGGAATCACCTCTTCCTCAGGGCTGGGCCCAGCCTGTGCAACTACAGGCCAAGCCGAACGTCCCCCGTTCCACTCCCTGGCACCTGCACTGGGATCCAACTGGCCTCCCCACAGAGCACTTAGAAACCAGCCCTACCAACTAGATCACCCTGCGACTCTACGCCCCTGGATTTGTATGGAAATATAATTTTGAATATGAATATGCATAGCTCAAACCTTCTTTATGCAAAACGGGTCAAGGAACCGATCATTCAAGAGCCTGCGATCCCCTGAATGTGTGTATTCTCTTTGTGTGCATGGATTGTTCTGGTACATGATGCTAGAAGTACAAAGTGTAAACCTGCATATTTATCTAGACTTTCTAGTAGGAGCCATTAGTGGTGCCTAAGGGACTTAATGGCCCAGTGCTCAAGGCAACACTCTGGTTTTGTTTTTCCCATAAGCGTAAACTGTGGTTAGTCCTACAAAGACATGCGACCATGCCACCTGGGGCTGGAATTCATCTTAAATTTGGTATTTTTCCATTGGGATGGGGAGGATGAAACACAGGATTACCGCCCTGGGGGAATTCAATTTAAGGGATAGGAACAAACCAACAATTCAGCTGGCTTTTGAAATTGCCTTCCCACTGAAAGAGGAGACACAAGAAGCTGTGACACTCGGGCTAGAGAAAAGATCAGCTCTGACTTGAAAATTTTACCTGAAATAAGGATTAGGGTGAGAAATACGGTCCGTAACCGTGTTTTGTTTATTTTAGATTAGTAACGGGCTTTGATCTGTCTGTTTTCACTTGCAACCACATGTTTATACTTAATGAAAATACTTTTATTACCAAACCTAGTGTAAATAATTGTTACTGAGGGCTGGCGGGGGGGTGGAGGGGAGGGCGGGTAGCAATGCATCCCTCATTTACAAAGGGAGCTTTGGATAAATCTTTTATACAGAGTAAGATGGATGTATTTGGGGTGTTGGTCCCTTCTGAGGGTGCTGGCACTTCCCTGTAGCGGAGCCCTCCCAGAGCTGTTAGAAGAGTCTGTGTTACTCAGCTGGGGGGAGCTGTTACCCCAACTCTGTGCCTGGGGGCTGGGGGAGACGGGAGCTTCTGGCCCAACAGGACAGGGGAGCGGGCGCCCCAGAGGGCAGGCGGGCAGGCTCAGGGGTGTGTGCCGCACACCGGCTGACAGACCGAAGGGGATCTCTGGGATCCAATCCGTCACACGCCCCTCTTTGCTTCCTGGGGGAGACTGAACCCCCGGGCGGACACCAGCCATGTGCTGGAAGGTGCCCAGGGAGCAGCGTGAGCCGAGAACAATACATGTCTGCTCTTGCCTGACGGTGCCTGGCTCCGGGCAGCTCTGGGGGGGGCGTCAGCCCGTTCACCTGGGTGACGGTCCCAGCCCTTTGCAACACGGTTCTGCCCTGGCTGCGTCCCCCTCCCCAAGCCATTGTCCAAACGCTGGTCAACGCCCGTCCGTGGCGCCCGGGGGCCCCTTGCTGACTGGGAGAGGTTCAGTCACGCCTGGCACGGGGCTGCATGTGCTGGGACCCTGCTGAGGGGCCGTGGGCCAAGGCCCCCAGCCACGCACTCCCAGGGGGGCAGTAGAACCAATTCCTCCCCTGCCCAGGGCAAACCGGTCATGCTCTCGACCCCATCAGGCGGGGAGTGGGCCCCACCTCCGAGCCTGGGGCAAGGAACGAAAGCGGGGCCAGCAAAGGGGGGATCCCCACCCCAGGTGTTCAGGGCGCAGCAAGCTGGGGGGGGCATGGCTCTGGTGGCATTTCTGGGTCTGTCTCCTGCTTCGTAGCCTGCCGGCGCCAGCCTCATCCGGGCACAGGACACCGGAGCCCTGGCATCACCCCCAGCGGACCGGACTGCGCAGCAGGGGAAGAGGCTTTTCTCGGCGGGCTGGTTTCCTAGCCCCGGCGCTCAGGAACGGGGGTTGCATCATGGAAAGAAATCAAGGCCCCGTGATTCAGGCCGGGCAGCCCAGGGGCCTTGCCCTGGTTGGGCGGCTCCTGGCCAGGCAGAGAGCAGGCAATCGGGCGCTGTCAGCGAGCGAGGTCCAGCTGGACAGCGCCCTCCAAGTGCCCTGGGGAGCGTGCGATCCGGCCCCAAGCTACTGGCACCCAGAGTATCATAGCTGGCGTAGGGTCCCCCGGGGCTCGGCTGAAGGCCTGGCCGGGATGGGAGAAGGGGCTCCAAGGAGAAGGGAGCTGGGCTGGGATGCTCTTCCCCTGGGGGAGGTGCCAGCCCTGGCAGGCCCCGGGTCCCATTGCCGGCGCTTTGCCGATGAGAAAAGAGGTTGGAGGATGAGTCCGCTCCAGCCCCAGCTCTGCCCCAGCTGGATTTGCCCCCAGGCGGTGATTCAGTCCGTCCCCCCCACCGACCTGCCCCCAGGCTGTGAGGCAGCGGCTTCCCCACGAGGGGCTGTAGAGGGCAGGGAGCTGGCGCCTTTGCCAGAAGGCTCAAGGGAAGGTGGAAGCCACAAACCAGGCCTCAGAGCCAGGGGGTTACTCGGCGCACCAGAGGGAAGCAGGCCAGGGCCACCCGCGTGCTCCAGGAGCCCCATCAGACGGGTCACCCGGCTATGGCCTGCCCGCCACCCCCTCGCCGGGAGCAGAGAAAGGAAAAGCTGTGCTCCTCCCAGGACCCCAAGGCGGCTGCGCCCTGCTCCGCCCCATGGCCAGGCTGCCCGGCCCCCCTCCTGACCCAGGCGCGCCCCGTGAGCACAGCCCAGAAAGCAAACCGCAAGCAAAGGAAATTGCAGCAAGGGAGGTGCAGGCACCAGGAGCCAGGGCATAGGGAAGCTGGTGACTTCCTGCTGCCGCCAAGGGTGACTCAGCCAGCCAGCTGGCAAGCAGCACCAGGGGCATGGAGCAGAGCCCAGCGGGGGGCAAGCGATGAGATGCCTTCCTCACCCCACAAGGGCACTGCCTGCCCCGCCAGGCTCCCCTAGGCCACACCCTGCTGTGCCATGGGCCCGCCCACCCCGCCAGGCTCCCCTTGGCCACACACGCTCTGCCACGGCCCCGCCCACCCCGCCAGGCTCCCCTCGGCCACACCCTGCTCTGCCATGGGCCTGCCCACCCCGCCAGGCTCCCCTCAGCCACAGCCTGCTCTGCCACGGCCCCGCCCACCCCGCCAGGCTCCCCTCGGCCACACTCTGCTCTGCCACGGCCCCGCCCACCCCGCCAGGCTCCCCTCAGCCACACTCTGCTCTGCCACGCCCCCGCCCACCCCGCCAGGCTCCCCTCGGCCACACCCTGCTCTGCCACGCCCCCGCCCACCCCGCCAGGCTCCCCTCGGCCACACTCTGCTCTGCCACGCCCCCGCCCACCCCGCCAGGCTCCCCTCGGCCACACCCTGCTCTGCCACGCCCCCGCCCACCCCGCCAGGCTCCCCTCAGCCACACCCTGCTCTGCCACGGCCCCGCCCCCCTCCCCTAAGCCACTCAACTCTGCCACAGTCCTCCCCACCCCATCATGGCCCTGCCCCACCCCACCACAGCTCCCATCAGCCACACCCTGATCTTCCATGGCCCCCGCCTATCCCATCACAGCCCCACCCACACAGCCACGCTGCCTTCGGCCCCACAGACAGCCGTGCCCGGCCCTGCTGCCTGCTTCCCTCCCCACATCTCTTTCCCCTTTTCCATTCAGTCTCAGATGCTCCACTGACCCCCTCTGAGAGCCCCCGCACTGCGAGCAGCGTGAGCCGGTCCATGGGGTCAGCCCCAGAGACAGCTGGGAGAAAGGAGGGGAAGGGACCCCAATGCTTGCAGCAGCCGGGCCCCTCATTTCTGGCGTTCGCAGGGCTTTCAACATATCTTTGCAGCCACTGCCCAGCCGCTCCCCCCAGCCCGCGCCAGGCCCCGAGGTGCCAGGGAGCAGAGCCCTGCAGCACCCGGGGCAGAGCTGGGGCCCTGGGAACGTGCCAGGCTGGTCTGGCTGGATCGGCAGCTTCAGCGCCAGGCGCTGCGTGGGAAAAGCCGGCGCAGGCCTCGAGGCCGTTGCATCAGGGGCTGGGCCCGCCCGCGCTGGGAAGGGAGCCTGAGCTTTCCACCGGCATCCCGGCCGAGCCAGGCCTCCCAGCTGGGGATTTCCCACAGCTTCCTGCTCACCCTCCGCCTGCGTCCCCCCGCCCCCTCCCCACCTGACTGCCAAGGCTGCCGCGCCTCGCTGGGCGTGAGGAGAGGAGGCTGCTGGCTGGCCAACGGAGGTCTCTGGTCTACTCATGGGGTGGGGCCTTGTTAGCCACCCCCCCATCACTGCACCCCTGGGAAACGCGCTCCCTTCCAGGTGCCGTCCAGCCGCCCACAGGCCCCTGCAGCTGTGGAAGCAGCGGAGGTTTTGGGTTTCCGAGTCAGGCCCATCCCAGCCACATCCGCCCGGCCAGCCACCCACCCAGGGTGGAGAAATCCCTTCAGCTCAGGCAGGGAAGGAGCTGGAACCGGCCTCCGGCTTCCCCGCGCGCCAGCCCCCTGCCTGCTCGAGTGGCCTAGGGGCTGGTGCCGGGACACGTTCCCGGCAGATGGCCCCCGGGTGCAATGAGCTGGGCAGGCCTCAGACCAGTCCCAACAGGCAGGTTGCTCCCCTCAGCAACCCGCCAGCACGAAGGGCAGGGGCTGGCCCCCTCGGGAGCCGAGAGTGAGGGGGTCCTGGCGCCGGCTGCAGCCACGTCCCGGCTGCTGGCGGCTTCCAGGCCCGAACAAAGCAAGCTGAGAGCAGGCGAGGCCCCGGTCGGGCTCACCAGAGCACAAAGGCTGCTCCTGCCCTGGGAGCGCTGGCACAGCCCCAAGGATGGACGGTGACCTGCCCTGGCGGCGCCTGGCGAGGGGCCCAGCTCCAGCGCGGGAGCCCGGGAGCTCACAGGCTGGGTGCAGGAGCGCCGGGGTGATGCCGCGCCCTCCAGTAGGCATCCTCGTGACGGGTGTGGAAAGCGAGCGCGCCCCGGCCGCCGGAGCAGCTGCACCACCACCGAGCCTCTGGCTGGAAGGTCACCTTTGCTGTTTCATCAACGCCAGGGCCACCCACAGCTTCCTGGTTCTCACTCTGCTGCATGCCAGAGTTACCAGCAATGTCACAGAGACAGCGACTCAGAGCTAGCTCTCAAAGCAGCAGCCCCTGCCCTGGAGTGAAGAGAGACTCCCCGCTAGCAGAGAGCAGTATAGGGCCTATGACACTGAGTGGCGCAGGTTTGATTCCAGCCTGCAGGGGACGGCAGTGCTCAGACACACAGCCCACTTCTTTCCAGTGCTGGCAAACTTTCCCCTCCCACAGAGAGAGGTGAGGGGCCTTAGCCACGTACCCCCGGCCTGGAAGAAACCGCTCTGAGCCCAGGGGCTCAGGAGCAGATCCCTGGAGGCGGGGCTGCCAGCCTGTTGGCCCCGGTGGGGAGGAAAGCAGACCTGGCTTTCCCCAGCCACGGGCCCCGCTGAGGCAGAGCTGGGCTCAAAGCAAGCGGACGGCTTCGTGCCCTGGGCTCACAGGTGCTCCGGGGCGTTGCCAGTCGCTGCAGGGCAGGGACCACTCCCAGGTAGCAGCAGCAGCAGCGCTCGGCCGCAGGCAGCGCATGGACAGGGCCTCCCAGCAGCACCCCCAGCCTGCGGCGCTGAGCCAGCTGGTACCTGAGCTACGGACCACAGGAAAGCCAGGCGCCGGCAGCACAGACAAGCAGGCCGGAGAACCCAGGAGACAGCCCTGCTGGTGCCCCTCTCAGCCGCCCCACAGCCCCCCCAGCCCTGCCGGTGCCCCTCTCACCCGCCCCACAGCCCCCACAGCCCTGCCGGTGCCCCTCTCACCCGCCCCACAGCCCCCCCAGCCCTGCCGGTGCCCCTCTCACCCGACGCACAGCCCCCCCAGCCCTGCCGGTGCCCCTCTCACCCGACGCACAGCCCCCACAGCCCTGCCGGTGCCCCTCTCACCCGACGCACAGCCCCCACAGCCCTGCCGGTGCCCCTCTCACCCGACGCACAGCCCCCCCAGCCCTGCCGGTGCCCCTCTCACCCGCCCCACAGCCCCCACAGCCCTGCCGGTGCCCCTCTCACCCGCCCCACAGCCCCCACAGCCCTGCCGGTGCCCCTCTCACCCGCCCCACAGCCCCCCCAGCCCTGCCGGTGCCCCTCTCACCCGCCCCACAGCCCCCACAGCCCTGCCGGTGCCCCTCTCACCCGCCCCACAGCCCCCCCAGCCCTGCCGGTGCCCCTCTCACCCGACGCACAGCCCCCCCAGCCCTGCCGGTGCCCCTCTCACCCGACGCACAGCCCCCCAGCCCTGCCGGTGCCCCTCTCACCCGCCCCACAGCCCCCCCAGCCCTGCCGGTGCCCCTCTCACCCGACGCACAGCCCCCCCAGCCCTGCCGGTGCCCCTCTCACCCGCCCCACAGCCCCCCCAGCCCTGCCGGTGCCCCTCTCACCCGCCCCACAGCCCCCACAGCCCTGCCGGTGCCCCTCTCACCCGCCCCACAGCCCCCCAGCCCTGCCGGTGCCCCTCTCACCCGCCCCACAGCCCCCCCAGCCCTGCCGGTGCCCCTCTCACCCGCCCCACAGCCCCCACAGCCCTGCCGGTGCCCCTCTCACCCGACCACAGCCCCCCCAGCCCTGCCGGTGCCCCTCTCACCCGCCGCACAGCCCCCCCAGCCCTGCCGGTGCCCCTCCTCCCGCCCCACAGCCCCCCCAGCCCTGCCGGTGCCCCTCTCACCCGCCCCACAGCCCCCCCAGCCCTGCCGGTGCCCCTCTCACCCGCCCCACAGCCCCCCCAGCCCTGCCGGTGCCCCTCTCACCCGACGCACAGCCCCCCCAGCCCTGCCGGTGCCCCTCTCACCGCCCCACAGCCCCCCCAGCCCTGCCGGTGCCCCTCTCACCGCCCCACAGCCCCCCCAGCCCTGCCGGTGCCCCTCTCACCCGCCCCACAGCCCCCCCAGCCCTGCCGGTGCCCCTCTCACCCGCCCCACAGCCCCCCCAGCCCTGCCGGTGCCCCTCTCACCCGACGCACAGCCCCCCAGCCCTGCCGGTGCCCCTCTCACCCGCCCCACAGCCCCCCCAGCCCTGCCGGTGCCCCTCTCACCCGCCCCACAGCCCCCCCAGCCCTGCCGGTGCCCCTCTCACCCGCCCCACAGCCCCCCCAGCCCTGCCGGTGCCCCTCTCACCCGACGCACAGCCCCCCCAGCCCTGCCGGTGCCCCTCTCACCCGCCCCACAGCCCCCCCAGCACCTGCCGGTGCCCCTCTCACCCGCCCCACAGCCCCCCCAGCCCTGCCGGTGCCCCTCTCACCCGCCCCACAGCCCCCCCAGCCCTGCCGGTGCCCCTCTCACCCGCCCCACAGCCCCCCAGCCCTGCCGGTGCCCCTCTCACCCGACACACAGCCCCTCCAGCCCTGCCGGTGCCCCTCTCACCCGACGCACAGCCCCCCAGCCCTGCCGGTGCCCCTCTCACCTGCCCCACAGCCCCCCCAGCCCTGCCGGTGCCCCTCTCACCCGACGCACAGCCCCTCCAGCCCTGCCGGTGCCCCTCTCAGCCGCCCCACAGCCCCCCCAGCCCTGCCGGTGCCCCTCTCACCCGACACACAGCCCCACCAGCCCTGCCGGTGCCCCTCTCACCCGCCCCACAGCCCCCCCAGCCCTGCCGGTGCCCCTCTCACCCGCCCCACAGCCCCCCCAGCCCTGCCGGTGCCCCTCTCACCCGCCCCACAGCCCCCCCAGCCCTGCCGGTGCCCCTCTCACCCGACGCACAGCCCCCACAGCCCTGCCGGTGCCCCTCTCACCCGACGCACAGCCCCCCAGCCCTGCCGGTGCCCCTCTCACCTGCCCCACAGCCCCCCCAGCCCTGCCGGTGCCCCTCTCACCCGACCACAGCCCCTCCAGCCCTGCCGGTGCCCCTCTCAGCCGACCCACAGCCCCCCCAGCCCTGCCGGTGCCCCTCTCACCCGACACACAGCCCCTCCAGCCCTGCCGGTGCCCCTCTCACCCGCCCCACAGCCCCCCCAGCCCTGCCGGTGCCCCTCTCACCCGCCCCACAGCCCCCACAGCCCTGCCGGTGCCCCTCTCACCCGCCCCACAGCCCCCACAGCCCTGCCGGTGCCCCTCTCACCCGACGCACAGCCCCCACAGCCCTGCCGGTGCCCCTCTCACCTGACGCACAGCCCCCCAGCCCTGCCGGTGCCCCTCTCACCTGACGCACAGCCCCCCCAGCCCTGCCGGTGCCCCTATCACCCGCCCCACAGCCCCCCCAGCCCTGCCGGTGCCCCTCTCACCCGCTCCACAGCCCCCCCAGCCCTGCCGGTGCCCCTCTCACCCGACACCACAGCCCCTCCAGCCCTGCCGGTGCCCCTCTCACCCGCCCCACAGCCCCCCCAGCCCTGCCGGTGCCCCTCTCACCCGACGACACAGCCCCCCCAGCCCTGCCGGTGCCCCTCTCACCCGCCCCACAGCCCCCACAGCCCTGCCGGTGCCCCTCTCACCTGCCCCACAGCCCCCCAGACCTGCCGGTGCCCCTCTCACCCGCCCCACAGCCCCCCCAGCCCTGCCGGTGCCCCTATCACCCGCCCCACAGCCCCCCCAGCCCTGCCGGTGCCCCTCTCACCCGCCCCACAGCCCCCCCAGCACTGCCGGTGCCCCTCTCAGCCGCCCCACAGCCCCCCCAGCACTGCCGGTGCCCCTCTCAGCCGCCCCACAGCCCCCCCAGCCCTGCCGGTGCCCCTCTCACCCGCCCCACAGCCCCCCCAGGCCTGCCAGTGCCCCTATCACCCGCCCCACAGCCCCCCCAGCCCTGCCGGTGCCCCTCTCACCCGACACACAGCCCCTCCAGCCCTGCCGGTGCCCCTCTCACCCGATGCACAGCCCCTCCAGCCCTGCCGGTGCCCCTCTCACCTGCCCCACAGCCCCCCCAGCCCTGCCGGTGCCCCTCTCACCCGATGCACAGCCCCTCCAGCCCTGCCGGTGCCCCTCTCAGCCGCCCCACAGCCCCCCCAGCCCTGCCGGTGCCCCTCTCACCCGACACACAGCCCCCCCAGCCCTGCCGGTGCCCCTCTCACCCGCCCCACAGCCCCCCCAGCCCTGCCGGTGCCCCTCTCACCCGACGCACAGCCCCCCCAGCCCTGCCGGTGCCCCTATCACCCGCCCCACAGCCCCCCCAGCCCTGCCGATGCCCCTCTCACCCGACGCACAGCCCCCCCAGCCCTGCCGGTGCCCCTCTCAACCGATGCACAGCCCCTCCAGCCCTGCCGGTGCCCCTCTCACCTGCCCCACAGCCCCCCCAGCCCTGCCGGTGCCCCTCTCACCCGATGCACAGCCCCTCCAGCCCTGCCGGTGCCCCTCTCAGCCGCCCCACAGCCCCCCCAGCCCTGCCGGTGCCCCTCTCACCTGACACACAGCCCCCCCAGCCCTGCCGGTGCCCCTCTCACCCGCCCCACAGCCCCCCCAGCCCTGCCGGTGCCCCTCTCACCCGACGCACAGCCCCCCCAGCCCTGCCGGTGCCCCTCTCACAGCCCCCCCAGCCCTGCCGGTGCCCCTCTCACCCGACGCACAGCCCCCCCAGCCCTGCCGGTGCCCCTCACTCCTGCCCCACAGCCCCCCCAGCCCTGCCGGTGCCCCTCTCACCCGACGCACAGCCCCCCCAGCCCTGCCGGTGCCCCTCTCACCTGACGCACAGCCCCCCCAGCCCTGCCGGTGCCCCTCTCACCCGACACACAGCCCCTCCAGCCCTGCCGGTGCCCCTCTCACCCGCCCCACAGCCCCCCCAGCCCTGCCGGTGCCCCTCTCACCCGACGCACAGCCCCCCCAGCCCTGCCGGTGCCCCTCTCACCCGACGCACAGCCCCCCCAGCCCTGCTGGTGCCCCTCTCACCCACCCCACAGCCCCCCCAGTCCTGCCGGTGCCCTTCATTCCCGCCCCACAGCCCCCACAGCCCTGCTGTTGCCCCTCGCTCCCGCCCCACAGCCCCCCCAGCCCTGCCGGTGCCCCTCTCACCCGCCCCACAGCCCCCCCAGCCCTGCCGGTGCCCCTCTCACCCGCCCCACAGCCCCCCCAGCCCTGCCGGTGCCCCTCTCACCCGACGCACAGCCCCCCCAGCCCTGCCGGTGCCCCTCTCACCCGCCCCACAGCCCCCCCAGCCCAGCCCTGCCAGTGCCCCTCGCTCCCGCCCCGCAGCCCCCCCAGCCCTGCCGGTGCCCCTCTCACCCGCCCCACAGCCCCCCCAGCCCTGCCGGTGCCCCTCTCACCCGACGCACAGCCCCCCCAGCCCTGCCGGTGCCCCTCTCACCCGACGCACAGCCCCTCCAGTCCTGCCAGTGCCCTTCATTCCCGCCCCACAGCCCCCACAGCCCTGCTGGTGCCCCTCGCTCCCGCCTCACAGCCCCCCCAGCCCAGCCCTGGGCTGCCTGCCTTCCCCACAGCTCCACAGAGGCCCCTCAGTGCACACTACCTCTGAGACTCCCATTCCAGCCCCCTCCCAAGAGGGGCCAGCTGCCCTGACACACCGCGCCGGGGCAGGGGCTGCACTGCCAGGCAGCCTGGCGGCCGCTTGCCAATCAGCTGGTCAGGATGGCGCGTCTTCCCCAGAGGCTGCAGCCCCACCGTTCTGCTGCTGCTCCCAGCTTCCCCCGCAGCACAGCCAGAGCCGGGGGAGGGGCTGCGGAGCAATTACTGAGGACAAGGCGCAGAGAGGCCCGAATCTCTGCTCCTTTGCGCCCATTTTACAGGGGGTCAAAGTGCCCTGGCTGCAGTGGCGTTACTCCCGCTTTACTCCGTAGGAGGGGGAGGGGGCAGCCGCCCTGCGCATGCAGAGGGTCCTTTGGACCCGCTCTGGCCCGGCGGGGCTGGGAGGCTGCAGCTGGTAGCTGGGTGGGGGGGGAGGAGCGCGTGTCCATGGGGGACGAGCTCCCACTGGAAGGGGCCTTCGGAGGCATGACGGGGGCAGAGGAAGCGGGATTAACTGTCACCTGAGCATCGGCTGCAGGCCGCTTCTCCCAGAAGCCGGGCCCAGGCCAGCTGGCAGCTCGCCCTGCGCAGCCCGCTGCCCGGAGGTAACACCGGGAGGCAGCAGTGCCCATTGCAGCTGCTTCCCACCATCCAGAGCAACAGGCAAACATGGCCCCTAATCCTCTTCTCAGCCCCCCCCTCGTGTCACTGAATGCAGAGGGGACCCTCTGACGGACGCAGCTCCCGCAGCGCAAGGCCTTGGAGGGGAGGGAGGCATGTGGGGGACACAAGAGACCCCTTCCCCCTCACCCCGAGGGATTAACGAGAGGGGCACTCAGACCGTGTGCGTCCTACGCATCCTTTGAGTCGCCAGCCCCAGCCCCACTGCAGAGCCTGAGGCAGTGGGGCAGGGCGCTACAGGCCCTGTGCGTGCCCTGCGGGTCCGGTGCCCAGCTTCTGTTTGGCCAGGGTCTAGCTTAGCTGGTGTCTTTTGAACTGCGGCTGGGAGCCTGGGACACAAAAGAGGCAGCTCAGTGCAAGGCCCTAATTAGCCCAAGGCTGCTACAGGTTTGCCAGGTCGCAGCAGCGCTATGAAAGCCATGAGCTCTCCTGCAAGAGCGCTGGCAACCCCTCCCAGCGGGATGCTCTCCCCGCATTGCTCCATCCTGGCTCGAAACAATCTGTGACCTCCCAACAGAGCGTGGTCCCCACCCCCCGTCACGTCCCTGCTTTCCCTGCTGTCTGTCTTCTTCCCCTGCCCGGCACACCCCTGCACGACTGCCCGCTCCGGGGCGGGAGCAGAGCTGTTTGACTGTGTGTCCGTGTCCCTGTAGCGCTCCCCGTTCATGGAGAGTCTCCTCCAGCACCGGCAGCGGGGTGTGAGCTGGGGCCCTGCTGGGGCGGTGAGGCTGCCTGCCTTGCAGCACTGTGACCGCCTCAGCAGGCGACCGCAGCTGTGTCACAAACAGCCCCCGCCTTTTGTTTTGGCTTCCTGGTTTCTGGGAACTTCACAGATAAATCACTGCCCCCAGCCCTTCCCCCGCCAGGCGGCCAGCTCCGTTGGGACCGCCTCCAAGGCCCGGAGGAGCCTGCCCCGGGATGCCACGTGCCCGCCCCTCACCCAGACCGGGGGCAGCTTTCGACCGTCCCCACACGCGCCCTGCAGGCAGGTGGGGGAGGGGTGGGCGAGCGTAGGGACGAGCCGGGTGACCGGGATTCTGTTCTCAGCTCTGGCGAGCTCCGCCCAGGCCCCAGCCCCACTCCCTGCCTCGGTTTACCCAGCTGGACAAATGGGCAGTGGTGCTGACCAAGCAGGCAGGAGGCCGTGGGGCTTAGGAGGTCTTTGCTCACAGCTGTACCAGCATAACTGTGGTGACGGCGGGGGGGAGGCAGTCCAGCGTGCGGACACAGGTACACGGGGACGGGCGTTTCACACTGATTACTGGGCTTCACCAGCCCCGCACAAGCTGCGCGCTTTTATACCTGGCTGACCATGCCTGCGCTGGGGGCAACACCCCGGGAGCCACGCCGGGTTAGTCAGAGCACCCAAGGAGGGAGGGCGGGCGCTGGCTGCCGGGGGAGCCCCCAGGAGGTGGGGATGGACGGGCTTCAAGCAGGGCCAGGCACGGAGGAGGCAGGTTTGAGCCAGGCAGTGGCTGGACAGGCACAGTGATGCCTTGCAGGCAGGCAGCCAGGATCGCCAGGGGCAGGGGCAACTGTGGGGCACCGCCCATATGGAAGTTAGTGGGAGGTCGCTGCCCTTCAGCCGGGGCTGCTGTACGGCAGTTTGCCATGTCACGCACCCGCACGCCCCACGCACGCCAGGGTGGCGCCAAACCCCATCCCCCCATGCCCGGCTCCGCTGAGCACGCACCAGGCCCGGAGCAGGGAGAGGAAGGAAGCAAGCGACCCCCCCGCAGAGCCGGCAGGGATGGGGCTGGCGGTGCCGAGAGCCGCCCCGGGCCGGCGCACACAGCGTTCCCCAGGGGAACACGCAGAACTTCACGCCGGGCTGGGCAGCCGCTGCCCATCTAGGCCTGGCTCCCCCGGAGGCAGAGATTCCTTTCCGCTAGGCCTGCGGCGGCCCCGCACACCCCGGCCTCTCCCCCACCCCACTCGGCCCTGCTGCCGACAAGCCCAGACCTGCTCTCTGGGCCTTGTCCGGCTGCCTGCTTGGCTGGGGGCTGCCAGGGGGCTAGGGCTGTAAAACGCTCTACCAGGCCCCAGCGGTGGGAGCAGAAAGGGCCGGGGTGGGGGGGGAGCCGCTGGCTGTGCCCACCCCACCCCTACTCCACTCCAGAGCATCCCAGAGTCACTCCCGGGTTTCTCTCACACTCCCTGGCCCACGCCCGGAGGGACATCACGGGGTCCCCATTTGGCACAAACAGCGAAGGGACTGAAATCCCAGTGAGTCAGGACAGGCTGGGGGGTGTTGAGGGGGCTGTTACCCCAGGCAGGGGGAAGGGGACAGACTCCCCCCGGCTGTAGGTGTGCTCTCCTAACTCCATACTCCCCACGGTGCCTGCAGGTTTTGGGCAGCCAGCGGGCAGAACCGGCATAAAACCGAGTGCCCCCCCGCCCAGCGCTGCGGCTCAGCGGCCGGCACCCGCCCCGGCACCTGGCGCTGCAGCAAGGCCTTTGTTCACGTTGCCCAGGGCTGCTCTGAACGAGCCCGTGGATTCCCCCGCCCCACCGTCCGCAGGCCTGAGCCGCCCTTTGTGTGCGGGACGGGACAGCAGCTGTGCAGGGCTGGCCCCGGCCCAGCTCCACGGCCATTCCCCGCCCTCCCCCACCCGGCCCACCTGCCTCGCCCAGCACCCCAGCGCCCAGCCGGGGCAGGCAGGACAGGGGAGGGTCCCGGGGCGGCAGACGGGATGCAGCCCTTCCCAGACAGGGAGCCGATCAGCCAGCTAGGTCTACAAAACCCACCCCGCTGGGGAACAAGGCAACATCACAATCAAAAGAGGGAGAGGAGCATTCCTGGGCCACAGGCCTGCTGGTGCCACACTCTCTGCACTGGCCCCCCAGCCTGGACCTGCCAGCCCCACGGCCAACCCCCCATCTCCCCAGCCTGGGCCTGCTAGCCCCATAGCCCCTGCACCAGCCCCATCTCTCCAGCCTGAGCCTGCCAGCCCCCTTCCCCTGCACCAGCCCCGCAACTCCCCAGCCTGGGTTTGCCAGCCCCGCAACTCCCCAGCCTGGGTTTGCCAGCCCCGCAACTCCCCAGCCTGAGTTTGCCAGCCCCACGCCCCCTGTGCCAGCCCCCCAACTCCCCAGCCTGGACCTGCCAGCCCCACGCCCCCTGCACCAACCCCCCATCTTCCCAGCCTGGACCTGCTAGCCCCATGGCCCCTGCACCAGCCCCATTTCTCCAGCCTGAGCCTGCCAGCCCCCTTCCCCTGCACCAGCCCCGCAACTCCCCAGCCTGGGTTTGCCAGCCCCACGCCCCCTGTGCCAGCCCCCCAACTCCCCAGCCTGGACCTGCCAGCCCCACGCCCCCTGCGCCAGCCCCCCATCTCTCCAGCCTGGGCCTGCCAGCCCCATCTCTCCAGCCTGGGCCTGCCAGCCCCATGCCCCCTGTGCCAGCCCCATCTCCCCAGCCTGGGCCTGCCAGCCCCCTTCCCCCGTACCAGCCCCCCAACTCCCCAGCCTGGGTCCGCTAGCCTCAAGCCCCCAGTGCCAGCCCCATCTCTCCAGCCTGGGCCTGCCAGCCCCCTTCCCCTGCGCCAGCCCTGCAACTCCCCAGCCTGGACCTGCCAGCCCCACGCCCCCTGCGCCAGCCCCCCATCTCTCCAGCCTGGGTCTGCCAGCCCCTTTCCCCTGTGCCAGCCCCATCTCCCCTGCTTGGACCTGCCCCTCTAGTTTTAAGCTTCCCCGCGTTGCCCTGCCCCCCAGCTCTCACTGCCAGGCAGCTTCCCCTCCGCCCCACGCAAGCCTGGCTTGACTTTCTGCCCTGCGGCCACCACAGCCCGGTCCTCTGCTTCCGTGGGACTCGTGCCCTTTCTGAGCTCGGCGGGGGCCTGGGCTGAGAGTTGGCAGCTGGGTCACCCCGAGGGGATTGGAGACAATGGCTGCAAAGGGCCCTTTCCACTCCCCTGAGCGTGGCTGTGAGCTGGGCCCCGCCTGCCGCCCGGTTTAACCTTCCCGCAGCCCTTGGGCCTGTCCCCACCCACTGGCCTGGGGGGAGCAGGCTAGGCCCGGGTGCTTTGGGTGCACAGTTGCCCCTCCAAGTCCAGCCCCCGCCCCGGGAAACAGGCCGGGCCGGGCTAGGGCAGGGCCCCGTGGGAGAGAAACGGCAGGTCCCAGAACACAACACGCAGCCCATGGCAGAGCAGTGCATGCTGGGAGATTCGCACTCCATTGGGCGCAGATGTTCCCCTCTGCGCTGTTGAGGTGTCTCTCCCATGGGGCCTTCCCCCTGGGCTCTACAGCCTGCCATCCCTGGGGTCCGGGCCACGGCTCGGGAGCTCTGCTGCCACTCCAGGTCCTGCCACCAGCCCCGGGCTCCTTGGCTGGGCTGCCGACTCTCCCAGACCGGACACCATTAGCGGTACTAGCATCTGGCCCGTCCTGTCCGGGAGAGTTGGCAGCTGTAGGTGTGAGCCCAGCCTGGGGTGGTGAGGGGTGCAAAAAGATTTTTGGGAGGGGGCCACAGCTCAGCCCAGCTCAAACTCCGCCCCCCAAAAATAGTTCCAGCGCTGCAGGAAACGCGCTCGTTAGAAGCGCCCCGGCTGCGGGTTCCTCGGACCCGATGGCTGCGAAGGCTCTGTGGGAACTGGGTGCATCTCTGCCGTGGCAACTGGAAAGGGAGCGGCACTAGCCCGGGGTCCGGGCTGCTGGGAAGAGGAAGCGGCACATGGGAAGAGCACTAAGGACACGTACCCTGGGCGCGGCCTGGGAGTGGAATGCAGGTGTGATGGGCGGCCGCCTGTGTGGGAAGGGAGGGACGAATTCCCAGCTGCTGACAATGCCCCGGGCCCGGAGGATTCCTGGAAAACTGAAAGTGCCTCGACTCAGAGATCTGCAGGCGGGTGGGGAAAGAGCCGGGATCAGCTCGCCGCTGGCTTCCTCCTAGCACCTCCCTGAATCACAGCACCCAGGAATGGGGAAGCGGCATGAGATCATGGCACCCGGGCCCAGCTGCCATGTGCAGGATCGCCCCCTGCACAGCAGCCTGAGCACTGTCGCGTGTGCGAGTGTGGGGCTCACACCAGGCCTGGGGAGGCTGCCCCCAGAACCGCACCACCAGGAAATTCAGCCTGATATTCCGCTTACATTTCCCCCCTTTCTAAACCTTGTTCTATGGCTGCTTGTTGTTCCTCTAAATAACTCCTCTCCGATATTGTAAGAACATAGGAGCGGCCACACTGGGTCAGCCCAAAGGTCCATCTAACCCAGCGTCCTGTCTGCCGGCAGTGGCCTTCACCCGTTGAGATTGACACTGGGTTACTGTGGCTCTCCTTCCCTCCCTTCGGTCTTGTCTAGGGGAGCAAAGTTTTCCGTGCCGGGACGCGTTCGTAACACACATACGCCCCCGCATGCAGGTCCCAACCAGTTTACAAAGGCACTAAAGAGACCGTGAATTTTCAGAGCCATAGCCCAAGTTATGGCAAGTGCAGAGGAAGATTTGTCAAAACCGTTCACCTGGTCACCCCACTACAACCCCATCGGGCACCGTGGGATGCCTCCCACAATGCACTATTTCTGGAAGCGCAGCAAGAAACGGTGGGATAAGTACCCAGAAGGCACTGCAACTAAAAATGCTTCGGAAAATATCTATGGCATGAGTCATGTGGACCATCCGTGCTGAAGCCAATACAATCGAGACTCAGCCGAGCCAAGGACTTTGTCCTCGCTGGGCCAGACAGATGAGTGTGGTTCTTTGCAGCATTCCTCAGAAACCACTCCCAGGCCTTGATCTTTTTTATGGCTCTTCACTGAGCTCCTTCCCGCCTGTCAATATTGCCTTGGTAACAAGATCACTGAGAACAAGAGCAAATATCCCAGCGGGACTTCCCTCCTCTCTCAGTTCTGTCCACAGCCCACAACCAGACTGTCCCAGCTTGTGGCCCAGCCAATTCCTCTGCAAGCAGGCTCTGAAGGCATGCATCCCTTCCAGCTAGCTGGAAGTGGGGAGAGACCCTGGGTGTGTCTGGGTAAATACAGCTTGCGCCTGCTTCGCTCAGCTGTGTTAGCATGATACTCAGCGGATGGAGAGGTATTTTCCTCATTGTCATCAACTTAATCTGTGACCCAACACCGGCTCTGTCTGTGTGAAATGCAGCGAGAGCGGAAATATGGCTTCCAGTGTTTGTCATTTTGTGGGAAAACAGAAAAGCAGGACTGGGCTAAGTTGTTCCAAAGGGACCCAGGGCTCACAGCTGAAAGAACCTTGCTACGCAGGGGCTTGACTTTCACAGTTCTCTGAGAGCAGGAGGGTGAGGGAAGGTCATTCTGGTCAGGGGGTGTAGACCCTCCCTTGCCAGGACTGGTTTGACCTGTCCCCCGCCCCTGCACAAGAACAGCGCTAAATAGGCATCACAAAGAGCCTTTTTTCTTGTGTTAATTGTGCTGGAGTTGCGTGTCCTGCTTGCTACGTGCGAAATCACTTGAGACTCCTGGGCAGAAGTCACAGCCAAGAGGCGGATGGCAGCGGGTGGGGACTGACAGCCAGCGGTGGGGGCAGAGATGTGACAGGTGGCCAGCAGAGTGGCTGCAGTACAACAAGTGGCCAGCAGGGCAGTGGCAACGGAGAGGGGAGCTGAGCGGCCGGCAGGGCAGCAGCAGAGAGGGGAGCCAAGCGGCCAGCAGGGCAGCAGCGGAGAGGGGAGCCAAGCGGCCGGCAGGGCAGCAGCGGAGAGGGGAGCCAAGCGGCCGGCAGGGCAGCAGCAGAGAGGGGAGCCGAGCGGCCGGCAGGGCAGCAGCAGAGAGGGGAGCCAAGCAGCCGGCAGGGCAGCAGCAGAGAGGGGAGCCAAGCGGCCAGCAGGGCAGCAGCGGAGAGGGGAGCCAAGCGGCCGGCAGGGCAGCAGCGGAGAGGGGAGCCAAGCGGCCGGCAGGGCAGCAGCGGAGAGGGGAGCCAAGCGGCCGGCAGGGCAGCAGCAGAGAGGGGAGCCGAGCGGCCGGCAGCGCAGCAGCAGAGAGGGGAGCCAAGCAGCCGGCAGGGCAGCAGCAGAGAGGGGAGCCAAGCGGCCAGCAGGGCAGCAGCGGAGAGGGGAGCCAAGCGGCCGGCAGGGCAGCAGCGGAGAGGGGAGCCAAGCGGCCGGCAGGGCAGCAGCGGAGAGGGGAGCCAAGCGGCCGGCAGGGCAGCAGCGGAGAGGGGAGCCAAGCGGCCGGCAGGGCAGCAGCGGAGAGGGGAGCCGAGCGGCCGGCAGGGCAGCAGCAGAGAGGGGAGCCGAGCGGCCGGCAGGGCAGCAGCAGAGAGGGGAGCCAAGCGGCCAGCAGGGCAGCAGCGGAGAGGGGAGCCAAGCGGCCGGCAGGGCAGCAGCGGAGAGGGGAGCCGAGCGGCCAGCAGGGCAGCAGCGGAGAGGGGAGCCAAGCGGCCGGCAGGGCAGCAGCAGAGAGGGGAGCCGAGCGGCCGGCAGGGCAGCAGCAGAGAGGGGAGCCAAGCAGCCGGCAGGGCAGCAGCAGAGAGGGGAGCCAAGCAGCCAGCAGGGCAGCAGCGGAGAGGGGAGCCAAGCGGCCGGCAGGGCAGCAGCAGAGAGGGGAGCCGAGCGGCCGGCAGGGCAGCAGCAGAGAGGGGAGCCAAGCAGCCAGCAGGGCAGCAGCAGAGAGGGGAGCTGAGTGGCCGGCAGCAGAGAGGGGAGCTAAGCGGCCGGCAGCAGAGAGGGGAGCCAAGCGGCCAGCAGCAGAGAGGGGAGCCAAGCGGCCGGCAGGGCAGTGGCAACGGAGAGGGGAGCTGAGCGGCCGGCAGGGCAGCAGCAGAGAGGGGAGCCGAGCGGCCGGCAGGGCGGCAGTGGAGAGGGGAGCCGAGCGGCTGGCAGGGCAGCAGCAGAGAGGGGAGCCAAGCGGCCGGCAGGGCAGCAGCGGAGAGGGGAGCCAAGTGGCCAGCAGGGCAGCAGCGGAGAGGGGAGCTGAGCGGCCGGCAGGGCGGCAGCGGAGAGGGGAGCCGAGCGGCCGGCAGGGCGGCAGCGGAGAGGGGAGCCGAGCGACCAGCAGGGCGGCGGCGGCAGGGACGGGTGCCAAGTGGCCAGCAATGTGACGGCAGCAGGGAAGGGAGCCGAGCGGCCGGCAGGACGGCAGCAGGGAAGGGAGCCGAGCAGCCAGGCAGGTGGCAGAAGAGAGGGGAGCCGAATGACTGGCAGCAGAGAGGGGAGCAGAGTGGACAGCAAGGCAGCAGCAGCAGGGAAGGGAGCTGAGCGGCTGGCAGGGCGACGGCGGCAGGGAGCCAAACGGCCGGCTGCCAGCGGCGGAGAGGGGAGCCGAATGACTGGCAGCAGGGAGGGGAGCCCAGCAGCTAGCAGGGCGGCGGCAGAAGGCACAATGTGCAGCTAGCAAGGCGGGGACAAAGAGGCGTAATGAGCAGCCAGCTGGGCGGTGCCAGAAAGCAGCGAGCAGGCGGATGGCGAGTGACCAGTGAAGTGAGGAAGATGCCTCCTTACCTGCCCCCCACCCAAGGTGGGAGGTGACCTCTGTGGATGCCCCTCTGAACTCTGGGTCTGCCCGGACCAAGGGCAGCGACTGTGAGTGGGGTGCAGAGACAGGCTGGGCATGTGAAAGGGATGTTTCCCTTGCCGGACTTAGGAGGCTGAGGGAAAGGACACTGCCCAGCCTACTGGGGTGGGACTTTCACTCCTGGGTTATGTTTGTGAGCCCTGTCTGTGGTGTTTTCCCAAATGAATGCCGCATTATTTCCCTCCTTTTATTAAAAGCTTCTTTTCTACGCTCAGACTCTACTTGCGAGGGGGGAGTTTTGCCTCTCCAAGGCATCCGGGGGCGGGTTGTGAATTTCCCAGGTTCCTGGGTGGGGGCTCAGTTCTCCCTTAGATGGCTGGAGAGGAAGCCCTAGATATTGAACCCGGCCCTGGCTACTGCTGGCTCCACCTGGCAGAAGGGTCATACGTCCAACTATCTTGTTGGCCCATTTTCAGCCCTGGGTCCCCTCCAGACCTTGCTCCTGGGCTGCTTTCGCCCTGTACACCTGGTTGGAATGACTGGTCCTTAGATGCACTTGTAGGAGTGCTGCTGCTTGAATTTTTAGCCCCTCCAGACCATAGACTTGCCTCACAATGCTTCAGTGTAGGACCATGTGCACCGTTCCCCCTCCCCTCCAGACCATTCATGAAGATATTCAGGGGGAGAGGCCAGACAACAGACCCGCGCTACCTGGAACATTTCTTTCCTCATTAAATTGTGAATCCTTAGCCCTTGTTTGCATCCAGGTTGCAGCCCACGGACCAGTGCGTCTCAAAGTGTGTTTGCATTCATTTCACACGGGATTTCAAGAGCTTTGCTAAAATCCAAGCACACATGCACCCTACCCAGCTTCCCTTCGTCCTCACATCCATGGGGCCTCAGAAGCAGTCGGCTTTGCCTGACATGGCCTCTCTGGGCATGCACATGCTGCTTGTGGTACTTGATTCTGCTAAGGAGGAGTCGGGCGCCGTTCCCCACATGAGATCTGGTCTGTGACTTTACCAGTGGGGGGACAGGATTTCACCTCCCACAGGGCAATAGCAGGTGGGACTCTCCTTTCCTGTTGGAAGAGCCGGATCCCGTACGGTGGTTTACAATGGTGCAGTACCTCCCCATCCCTCTTGGACAGCTCTGTGACTCAGTTCCCCAATCTGTAAAATGGGGAGAATGATCCTGATTGCCTTTGAAACCAACAGATGGGAAGCACTGGATAACACCTGGTGTTATTGTAGGAATAATTATCAGCTGATCTGCGTGTTTGGAAGCTACCACCCTTGCAGGCAGAATTCCTTTCCTGGGGCTTCACAATTAGCTCGTTTCTCTTGGCCCCTTCAGACGTCATTCACTGCACAGCGATGGTCTGTTCTGGTTTGTGTCCCTCTCCTCTTCACCCATTTTCTAAAATCGCAGGGTTTCGAGCGGCCAGTCCCTGCAAGCCATGTACTACCTGTATCCCCCACCCCTTTCCCAGGCTGGTATCCCCCACCCCTTTCCCAGGCTGGTATCTCCCAACCCAGGGAACTCCCTGCTGGCTGGAGTTACCCTACCCTCTCTTCTGACCCTGTTCACTAGCAACTTGAATTCTCCCTGAACTCTCGCTGCGTTCCCAGGGAATTCAGGAAGTGAGCATGACTATTCTCACCCCCGTCGGTAGCGCCTTCTTTTCGGTGCAGGGCTCAAAGTGTGTGGAAACCCTGGAGCAAGTCTCCTGATCCTAGGGCCAATGCCATCGTAACTAGGAGGCTCTTGGATTGCACATATTTGCCGTGTGCGTAACCCAGCAGAGACACCAGTGGTTAAAACCCTCATGACTGCAGCGTCCCATGCTCTTGGCAGCTGGCCTGGGGAGTTTTCACTCTCCCTCCCACCACCGCCCATGCTGTGGCAAGGAGATGCTGCCCGTCACTGCCCCTTCATTTTTCCATTCCTTGCCCCCCATTCCTACCCCAAAGGATTCACTAGTTCATGCAGGCACACACAGTCCTGGCTGTCCTGCACCCTACCCTGCCCCCCGCAACCTTATGAACTTTCTCTTCACTCCTGGCTCAGAGACGGAGGCACAGATCAGCCTGTTTCAGATCCTCTGGGTAAAACCCCCATGACTGCAGCATCCTGGCTCTTGGCAGCTGGCCTGGAGAGTTTTCACTCTCCCTCCCGCCTCACTGACAGCTGAGCAGAGGACGATCAGCCCTTCGGCTGTAAAAATCAGAATTTGGAGCCCCTCCCGAGTGGGGCCGGTGTAAACGGAAGGGGACGGGGGGGGGGGAGGGCAGCTCCGGGCTGCATGTTGTAGGGAAGTGGTGTTAGTTACAGCAAAATGCCATGGTGTGACGAGTCAAGGCACTCTGGCTGCACACACCCCTTGCCCGGGGTTGTCTCCTTGGCATGCTTGGAATGACCCTGAGACATCCCGCTGGCTAGGCAGTGTCTGAGTCAGCATTAGCTTAATGACCTTAGAAAGCAAGGAATTAGCCCAAGTGGGAGGCCATCTGGCTGGGGTGGATGATCTCACGGGGTTTTCCCTGCCTCTGACCTTGATGGTCCTGTGACACCCTGGCCAGGGAGAGCCGGTCCCAAGCACACACCGGAATGGAGGAAAACGGCTGAAGGAGAAAGGGGGCGGGCTGCTGCCCCTTCCAACGGGGCACTGAAGAGCCAGGCTCTGAGATACACACACAAGGGGAGCGGGCCCTTAGCCCCAGGGCAGTTGCCCCCTCCCCCACCCCCATTGGCAGGCCTGGCTACAGTCATCAAATAAATACAGTCGAACGCTAGAGTTGTGAACCAACCAGCTAACCACACCCCTCTGTTAGCACCGGAAGTAGGCAATCAGCAGTAGAGCCCCCCCCCCCCCCCCCCGGTCCCCCAAAAGCAAATTCTGCACGGTACTGAGTACAATGTAAATGACTTAAAAAATAAAGGGAAGGTTTAAAAAGCGATTTGACACGGGAAGGCCCCTTTTCGGTGCTTGTGGCATGTAAATGAAGCTGGGTAAATTGCAGCATTTTTCTGCTCCACAGCGAAGCTCCAAAGCCGAACTGAGTCTGCGTTTGGCCGTTAGCTTGTGGAAGAACCGGGGTGTTTTGTTCGGCGTGACGCACAGGCCCCAGCGTGTGGCAGGCGGCAGAGCTGTTTGGAAGCGTAACGTTTCACCGCCCGCCCGCCTTCCCAGCTGCCCAGAAGAGCCGAAGGGCTCAGCTGCCAGCATGTCAGGGGAGCTCGGCTCGGTTTGCTGGACTGAGCACGGAGAATAGGGGCCTCCCCTTGCCAAGTTTTCCCGGAAACAGTCACCTCACGTAGGCTGGGGGCTGGACAGCGAGCTCCCACAATGCATTGCGCCCAGCGTCATGCACATGGGGCTGGCTGCTTTCCCGGCCCCGGTTCCAGACAGTCTCCAGCCCGGCGGAAGCAGCTGGCAGCAAACAGCCCGGGCTGGCTGCCCCTAGACGTTACCTCCCTGCACCTTTAACCATCTCCAGGGTCCTGCTGGAGGGAGCCACTGGACCCGTCCCCCCGCCCTCCGCTCCCGTCAGAGCTGCAGTCGGTGTGAGCACGAGCCAGCTACCAACGGACACAATCACCCGCTCCCGCCCCGAGAGTCTAGGCTCCGCGGCGTGGGGCCAGCCGGCCCGCCCGCACTGCTGGGGTGCCCCATGTTAGCAGCCCAGTGTCAGTCTACACAAACACACCCACTTGCTCCAGTCCCTGGCCCGCTGGACAGCCCAAATCTGGGGTCCCCTTCCCCTGACAACCCCCCACCCACCCCCACCCCGAGGTATTTAGCAAGAGTCAGCCCAGGCTGCGAGGCCAGGGCCTTACCTTCCTCAGGTCGTCCAGCCCGTACTCCACAGCCGAGGTGAGCACCTCCAGGGCCTGCCGAGCGAAGACGCACACTGGTGAGCCCTCCGGTCTGTCCTCTCCAGCCAGCCGCACTGGGGCTATTCTACAGCTGCCCCACCCAGCCCACATGCACTGGGGAGGAGGCAGAGAGTCTTGGGGCTCCAGCAGCCCCCCCCACCCCCCCGAGGAACAGGTTTGAAAGGAGACCAAGAGAGCTGTGGAGACGCGGCAAAGGAAGCCGGCCTGGCCTGTGTGGGGGAGCTGAGGGGCTGACAAGCGCCAGAGAGGCCCATGAACGTATGTGCTCCCCTGACGCCCCCTCCTCTGAGCAGGCCCGTGGCCCAGCCACCGCAGATGAAGCCGCCCATGGGGCAACGTATCCGGGTCCAGTCTGACCCATCCGCACAGACATCCTCCCATTGGCGGGGGGGGGGCAGTGGGCCTGAGGCGCTGGGCCCAGGAACAGAACCGCTGCCAAGCGGCCCAGATCTGACCCTGAGGCTCCCCGTGACCGGCCTGGAGGCACCGCTCTGCTCCAGAACCAGCTCGTGCGCTCCCGCCCATGACACCCCGCTGGGCTCTAGAGGAGCCAGCATCAAATTCTTTTTCTCACAACCCAGCTGTGGAAAATGGTCGATGCCGCCACCCAACAGAATGTGACTGGAGTGTGGGTGCCGGGGTGGGAGCTTTGGGGTGCAAGAGGGGGCGCCGGCTTTGGGGGTGTCAGGACGGGGGCAGGAGGGGCTGACCTTGAGCGGCTCCTGGGCAGTGGTGCAACGGGGAGTGGGGGCCCAAGGCAGCTCCCTGCCTCTTCTGGCCCCACAGACCATGCTGCCCCCAGAAGCAGCCTGCCTCAGGTTCCCAGCCAATGGGAGTGTGAGGCTAGGGCAGGGGCAGTGCATGGAGCCCTGTGCTCTCCCCTCCCCCCAAAAGCTAGGCCTGCTGCTGGCCGCTTCTGGGGTGCAGCGAGTCTGTGGTGCCAGGACAGGCCGGGAGCTGCCTTAGCACCCCCACTGCTCACCTGATCCCCCTGCAGCCACAAGCCCAGCGCCCGACATTCCACCCCCCAGCAATGGGGCATGCCCCATCCTTTGGAAACCACTGGCCCAGAGGACCCCTTGCACTTGAGGCTGGGCACTTCGGTCTCCCCGGGACCGCCCAGCATGCACTAGGGTTTGTGTCCAGGGCAGGGTGGCTGGTCTCCATCAGCCTAGAGTGAAGGGGAACTGGCCACCCTGGGGATGGATCCCAGCCACCCCGCCCTCCCTGCACCATAGGGCATTGCTAGCTGGACAGCTCCACCAGCAAGCTGGGCCTTTCAAGGCTTCCTGGGGTGCCTGGAAAAGAGGAGGGAGCCGGGCTGGACTCAGAAAAGCCGCCACCTTGCCTCAACAAGCCCGGGAATGCCAGGAGAACTGGAAGAGCCGGACTCTTCCCTGCCAGGCGCTGGAGGCAGCCAGCCTCACCCTCTCCCAGAATTAGCGCTGGGAGCTTGTCGCCAGCCGGCCGGCCGGGCTGTACTCACATTGGCCCGAGGGTACCGGCCTAGCGACCCCACGAGTCAGGAGAGGGCCATGCAGAGCATGGGGCAGCACAGGGCTGGCCAATGAGGGTGGAGACAGAAGCCATAGGGGGCAGGCCGCTGTGTCCTGCCTGAGAGGGCAAAGGGAGGGAGGGGCCCATGTGGCTGGGACAGTGGGTAGGGGAGGAGGTGAGAGATCCCCTCCTGGTCACACCCCACCCTCCTGCTCTCTCTCCCCGGGGCGGGTGGGTTGCTGCCTGGTGCTGGGCTGCCTCCTTCCGAGCGTGCCGGACACAGGCTCAGCTCTGGCTCCCGGGAGCTGGAGCTGGAGCTGGAGCTGTACAGCGGCCCAAGGCCCCTCTGGCAACTTGGTTCTCACCCTCCCCAGCTGTTCGCGCTTGCCGTGCTGGCCTGTCACATGGGCTCCCTTGATTGGAGGAATTAATCCAGAGCACCTGGGGCATGAAAGGCAGGTGCCTCCTTCCACCTAGGGCCACCCCCCCAAAAGGAAACCTGTCCCCCCCCAGCTGGGTGCTGCCCAGACTCTGCCCAGAGAGCAGGTGGGAGAAGAAAGAGAAACACCCGGTCAGGGGCAGAGCCAGGATTAGAGCCCAGCTCAGTGTCAACAGGCGAGGGACAGATCAGGAACAGCCACTGATGTTCCCAGTCTGGGAAGCGGCCTGAGGGCACCCTGGCTCCTCAGCCAGGCATGGACAAGGTCCCTTGGGTTGCCAGCTCTCCTGGACCGGTGCCGCAAATGACCTCCGGTCCGTCTGGTCTGGAGGGCTGGTAACCCCGCCGAGCGAAAAATCTCCACCCTAGCAATGACACAGCCTGGGTCCCCCGCTCCGCGGGCTGCCTGCGGGCACGCTCCCAGCTGGAAACACTCCTCAAAGCTGGGAGGATTATACAAAGAGGGGCAGATGCCCCAGAGATTTCCGAGTAGCCCAGACTCCGGAAGAACAAAAGCCGCAGCGCTGGCCTGGGGCAGGGACCCGGACTGGAAGCACTGGAACCAGCAAAGCTGCCGAACTGCAGGAGGAGAAAGCTTAAGAACATAAGAACGGCCACACTGGGTCAGACCAAAGGTCCATCTAAGCCCAGCGTCCTGTCTGCCGACAGTGGCCAATGCCAGGTGCCCCAGAGGGAGTGAACAGAACAGGGAATCATGCAAGGATCCCTCCCATTGCCAGTGTCTGACAAACAGAGGGACACCATCCCTGCCCATCCTCGCTCATAGCCATTGATGGATCCACCCTCCATGAATTTATCTAGCTCTTTTTTGAATCTTGTTAAAGTCCTGGCCTTCACCACATCCTCTGGCAAGGAGTTCCGCAGGTCGACTGTGCACTGCATGAAGAAAAAACTCCCTCTGGTTTGCTTTACATCTGCTGCCTCTCAACCCTTGCTTTGAATGCAAGCTGGCTGGGGTGTTAGTTGCATTTTAGCTGTATTTCCCTTGCAGCCATTTCTGACTTTGTGCCTCGTGACATGGGTTCACATCAGATCTCTCCTTCCCTCGTCAGTGTGCGCTTCCTCTTGCCCAGGGTGTTTAAACTGAAGGGCTCGGGAAAGTCCGTGTGAGGGAGCCACGGCTGTGCACATTGCTTCCCCCGATGAAATCACTGACTTTTCTGACCAGGGGAGGGCTGGCCACAGCAGGACTTCATCCCGGGGCGGGGGGGAATCCCAGGCTGGGGTGTGTGGGTGTCCCCCTGGCAGTTCACCCCCCCACAGGGCTGGGGGTGACTTGCCTGCCGGAGGCTGTTTGTGAGCTGTTTGTGAGGGCTGGGCGTGGCGGTGACAGCGGCAAAACTGTGGAAAGGGCACCCCAGGTCCGAGGGCAGGGGAACGTGGCTCCTTCTTGGTCCGGCTGGGACCCTGGGGATGTCACAACCCTCTGGGCTGTGGTCCTTGTCCCCTGCCTGCGAGGGGACCGCCCCGAACTCACTTCAGTGCCGCTGCTGGCATGGCCAGAGAGGGCGCCCATGAGCTGCCAGCCCCATGCCCCATCTCCTGCCCCCGCCTCTCCCCAGAGCAGAGCCAGGGTGGCCACCACGGTGCCCCGAGCCAGCCATGCCCGCGGCTGGTTCGCTTCCCCAGGAGTGCGCATGGCGGGGGGGTGAATTGGGCAGCCAGGAGCCAGGCCTGCTTGCTCCAGCAGGACACAGGACCAGGCCGCTGTGCTGGGGGCCACTGCCTGGGGGCCCCAGCCGCTCCCGGCGCATCAGTCTAGCCTGGAACCAGGCCCTGCAGGGAGCATGGCGCTGAGAGCGTGGGAGAGAAAGGGCCGATTCCCCGGGGAGACTCGCCTCGCAGGCAGGGTGATGCCCGGGATGGCCCCAGCCGGCAGGGGTGGTTCCCGTTTCCTTGGGCTGAGTTTATTTTAGTTCCCTGAGGGGGGTGATTCACTCCCAGGCTTTCCGGAGCTGTGGGGAGGAGGGGAGGCACTGCTCTAACAACAGCCTGGTGCAACCAGCCTCCCGCCCCTCGCCCCTTAGCCCCACGGTGCACAGTGCAGCCCCAGTGACAAGGCATAGCAAGGATCACAAAGGGTAGAGGTGGGGAATTGGGGCAAGCTTGCTCCCCACCCCATGCCGGCCCCTTCCTGCAGGCCCTACGCTCACCGGGGGCCCCACCCTCTCTCCTCCACCAGGCAGGGCTGGAGGGGGAGCTGGTGGTCAGGGGGGTGGAGCAAAGACCACACAGGTGAGGCACATAGGCCGTTCCCAGCCAGGAGGCTGGGGGAGCCGGGCAGCACAGCTGGATCCGACATTGCAGCTTTTCACCACCATTCTGCATGCCCTTCCCCTGCATGGGCTGGGCTTGAACCCCGGGCCCATGGCAAAGCCCGCCATCGCGGGAGCCAAGGCCTAGTGCCCTTGGGGCAGCAGTAGCAGGCTGTCTGAGCCCAGCTGCTAGAGGGGGACGTGACACGCACCGTCCCCGTGGCTTACCCGGCCGTGCCCTCCCTGCAGCCCGCTTGGGGGCTGTGTCTGACCCACCCCTGCCCTTCCCACGCCCAGGCGGCCCGCAGCACTCACGGTGAGGCTGTGGAGGGTCACGCTGTTGGTGTACAGGAACTCCACCACGGCCAGGAAGACCTCAGGCTCCACGTGGCTGAGGACCAAGGGGGCCGGTGGCGGCTGCGGCTCCTGGGCGTCTGGCTGAGGCTGGCTGAGCACCCCCGGGAAGGCCCGGCAGCGGCAGGCGAGGATGCAGCGATGGGCGAACACCTCCTGCTGCTCCCGGCCCACCACGAAGGTCACGTCGCTGTGGAGAGCGAGACAGGCCAAGCCACCCGTGAGGGGCGGGGATTGCAGCCGGCCCGGCCGTCGCTGCCCGGGGGGCTCCGTGCAGAGTGTCCTCTGTGCAGGGCCCCCCAGCCCCCCACCCCCAAGCAGGGTAACCACTGGCCCCCACCTCCATGCAGGGTACCCCATCCCCCATACATAGTACGTCCCAGGGCCCTATCTCCATATAGAGTAGCCTTGGAACCCTACCCCCATACAGAGTACCCCCTAACTGCCACCTCCATGCAGGGTACCCCATCCCCCATAGAGAGTACCCCCTGTCCTTCCTCCTCTATGCAGGGTACCCCATCCCCCATACAGAGTACCCCCTGTCCTTCCTCCTCTATGCAGGGTATCCCATCCCCATACAGAGTACCCCCTGTCCCCCCCTCCTCCATGGAGGGACCCCGTCCCCCATAGAGAGTACTCCCTGTCCTCCCTCCTCTATGCAGGGTACCCCATCCCCCATACATAGTACACGCCGGTGCCCTATCTCCATACAGAGTAGCCTTGGAACCCTACCCCATAAAGAGTATCCCCTCACCGCCACCTCCGTGCAGGGTACCCCATCCCCCATACAGAGGACCCGCCTTGGCTCCCCCTCCTCACACAGTCCTATTGGCTGCACAAAATTGCCCAGCCGAGTGTCATGGGCCCTGTACTGCTAACCGCTAATGGAGATTCCCCTGGCCTACCCCCAGGGCTTTGTGCGTCGGGGAAGGGGCTGTGGAAATGCTGAGGGTTCTCATTGATTACACGGCTGCTATTGTTTGCTTGGTTGGTTCAAAACTCCATGTAGGGCAGGCAAACCACTTCCTCTGGAAGGTTCAAAAATCTACAGGCCGCTTGCTAGCATGGAGTCAGACCTGAAAAGGAAAGTGCCGTGGGCACTGGTGCCTGCCCAGAGGGGTTTTCACTCTTCATGCAGCCGGGAGTGGAAAGTCCAGCTGCTGAGAATCCAAAAGCGGCTTTTTGCCTTTGCCTTTGACTCACGATGCTGGTGGCAGGCAGCTGCTGGAACCAGAAATGCTGACGAATAATTCCACCCCGGGCAAACTTTTCCCATCTCCCCGGCCGCCGACGTGTGGGCGCCACTGCCAGCACCCGCCTGGTGGCATGGCAGGGCCGGCCAGGTCGGGGGCCGCTGCTGCTCACAAAGTACCCTCTGGCCCCACACAGGATACCCCCATCCTCCATCCCCCACCCCACTCAGCAGGGCCTCTGGGCACCTCCCCCAGCCGCCCAGTGTCTCTGTGAGCTAAGGCAGGATTCTGCAGGGGAGGAACGGAGGGGCGGTGCCAGTGACGGGCCTGACGTCCCATCGGGGCTCCAGGCCTCGTCTGTGGCGGAGCCAAGCCCAGAAGCCAAATCTCCCGCGTGTCAAGCGGACCCAGAACCAGCATGTTGCCCCCTGGGCAAGGCACAAGGCTGCCTGCATAGGCTGTGGCCTGCAGGGGCAGGTGAATCCATTGACCTGGCTTCTGGGTGGAGCCCCTATGTGAGATTGGGCCTGTTCTGCATGGAGCAGCTTTTGCCATCTCCTAACGTTATCCCTGGGCCCTCTCTGTGCCAGTGTACGGCAAGCTCCCCCGGCACTCCCCAAGCACTGCCCGTCGCAACGCGCTTCAGGAGCCAGGCACCCGCACTGAAATGCGGCCACCTCTGGTGTGGAGCACCTCAGCCCTCCAGCACACCCCCCCACAGCACCACCAGCAGGGCGGTGAGCGTGGCCTGGAGGCTGAGAGCAGCCAGGCAACGCTCCCCTCCGATGAAGTACGGGCTCTTTGATGCCCACGTAGAGCGGACAGGGTGTCGGCGCCAAGGACTCAACCAAAGTAACCCCCAGGAGGGAGCTCGTCCACCCTCCCACCCCGCCAGTACTGAGCACCCAGAGAAACACTTTCCGCCACGGCAGCATGGCCCTGTCTCCCAGGCAGGCTGCAAATCCGGGGTCTGTCTGACTCTACTACCCACCCAGTGGGTGCTGGGAGCCAGAGTCTGCCCCCAGAAAACCCACCTGACTCAGTGAAACGGGCCCCCCATTGTCCAGTGTTAGGAATCCCTTCCTTCAGGGAACTTTGGCCCCCTGAGACCAGCCCATAACTTGGGCTGTCGGCCTGGGCACATCTCAGCACCTCGCTGCCTTCAGCGTAGCTTTCATACAGGGAGTCGGTGGCAGAGCAGGGCCATCCTTCCTCATAACACCCAGTGAGCTGGCCTGCACCGTACTATGTGCCCTGTAGCCACGAATGGTAACACAGGCTGACAGGAGCTGGCTGGGCCCCAAGGGTGAATTTTATGAGCTTGCCCGGGGAGGAAATCACAGGTGTTAAGGCCTGGGCAGAACTATGTAAAGCCATCGGGCCCTGCACAGCCCTGTGCGAGGGAGAGCAGCGTCAGGAGGCTCTAGCTGAATGAGTGACCTGGGCCAAGCTCCGTAGCCCATCGCCAGTGCCTGAGCCGGCCCATCTCACCCCGTGAGACACATATCGCTCGTCAGGGTAAAAGGCAGGACGCAATCACCGCCTGGTATATTTCAGCCCCGCCTCCTGTCCCGGAGCCCAACGCTGCAGCCAGCTCTGGGGTGAAGCGCCGCCGCCATTTAACAGCACACACCCACACGGCACCACAGGCCCCGTGAAGAATGCGTCGTCCCCTCCCGCTGTCCCGCTGCCCGGACAGTGCCAGCTGAGCCACGTCCCCTGCCCGTCCCTCACTCTTGCGCAGCTGACGGCTGCTCCAGCTGCCTCCTTCCATAGGTGCCAAGGGCGCTGGGACCTCGGCTTCCTGGCCAGGGAGGAAACAGGAGCTGGGGGAGGCGAGCGCTCAGGCCTGGGTGTTTAGAAACCTGCCCCTCGGGCGCAGAGGAAAGTGCTGATGAGGAGCTAGAAAATCTGTTAACCACATTTCCCCACCCGCGGCAGGTTTGCCTGAAGCCCTGCACAGTGCTGGCGAGGAAACGCAGCTTCTGCCCGCACTACACGGCTCCGTGAGCAGCAGCGCTGGGCGCTGGAGCCAGGCTCTGGAGCCAGGGGGACAGGCCTAGGGCCTTGCTTCTTCCCAGCAAGCCTTGCAGTCCGCTCTCCCTCAGCAGCCTCAACAAAGCAATCTCCCAAGCAGCTCCTCCTTCCAGCGGCTGCAGCTTCCTCCTCTCCTTCCGGCTCCACTCGGCTTCTAGGCATGAGAGGCTTTTCCCCCCAAGTGCCAGCCCGGCCCGGGTCAGTGGCCCGCCCCCACCAGGGGCCCAGAGAGCAGACTGCTTGCATTCGGCTGCCACCGAGGGACAGGATAACGGGCAATTGTGGGTGCTGGGAGGCGGCAGCAGACTGCTCTCTCAGCCCAGCCCTGGCCTGGCTCCCGGCTCCCTGCCGCACGACTCCGCAGGCAGGGCTAACACAAAGGGGTGACTTCATGCACACTCGTCGGGCCTGATCAAAGCCCACGGAAAGGTTTGGGTCAGGCCCTTTGGTCCAAACCCAAGGCCTCATGCAACAGCAGCTGCTCCTGCTGTAGCATGCGGCCAGCGCAGAAGGGCTGCGCAGACACCAGGGAGGGACAGACGGACGCTGGGTTTCCTTTAGTGACATGTCATTGCACCCACTGGTGAAATCCATCTAGCTCTTTTTTGAACCCTGTGAAGTTCTAGTCTTTACAACATCCTCTGGCAAGGAGTTCCACAGGTTGACTGTGCGCTGAGTGTCACCTGGCCTCCACATCTCTGTCCTCCAACTCCTTCCGCTGGCTCCTTGCAGAGGATGGGCCCCGGCCATCAGTTCCCAGGATACAGTGTTTGGCCACTGTCTGGGCACTGGCACATCTGCCTGCTATGCTCTCTGCAACAATCCCACAGCCTTGTCCCACCACTGGATACTCGTGTAACACACTGGGGAAACTGAGGCACACACAGTGCTCAGACAAGACATTATGAGAGCTCCCTCTTCGTCCCAGCTTGTCCTGGCCCCTCCCACCAGCAGAGGGACTACACGGGGACTTAAGTCAGCTTAACAGCGCCGCTCAGGCCTCCTTTCCCAATGCACAGCAGCAGGCCTGCGTCGAACCGACGTGGCTGGGTTTCCCGGGGCTCCAAGTTCTTCAGCACAAACCGTCGTGGGAACGCAACGGGCCTCTCGCGCCCGCCAGCTGGCCACTACCTCCACTCCCCTGTCACATGTCCGCAGGGACCCCGGAGAGCAGCGGCGCCACATTCCTTGCGCCAGGTTCTCTCCTTGGCCGTCCCCGGCTCCTGGGTCCGCTACGAATGGTCCCGTCACGGCTAGCTGTGCTCCAAGGCTGGGGGTGCACCCCCTTCCCAGGGCAGGGCCAGCCAGCTGCACTGCCGGCTGCTCTCCAGCTGGGGGGGGGGGTTTTCCAGGCGGTTTCTCCTCCACAGGCAGCAGCTCGGCTCCCCCAGATGCTGGTCTCTCCTCCAGAACGGAGCTGGGGTCATCTGCCCTCCTAGCCCAGGGAGAAGCGAGATGCTTCAGACTGGGTGTAGCTCCGTCTTCCAAGGTGGGTGAAATCAGCCCTCAGGTGCCGGCTCGTTCTGCACACGGGCTTGTCGAACGGTTTGGAAGGAGCGGGGTGAAATCACAACGTTTGCATAGCCGGGGGGGGGGGCGGGGGGCATATACGGACAGAGACCTTATCCCGCAGGCTGCAGCCGGCCAGAGAGGCGACCCACGAGACTGCTGCAAGGCTACATAGGACGATGCCCGATCTACGCGTAAACCAGAGGGCCCTCAGATACTGGGTGGTAACCACGTCAAACCCCTTCTGAGCTGCTGTCACACCGCATTGGTCAGTCTGCCGCAGCCCAGAGCGCTTTGCAAACTGATGCTGACACAGACAGATATTTGCAAAGCAGTCTAGGGGACCTAGACACGTGTTTAGATGTGTGTAAACCCTCTAGGCTGTTCTGAAATTCTCAGCCCCCACCCATATAGGTCCAGCATGGGAATGCAGCCACCTCTGGGGTGGGGTGTGGCTACCTCGTCACTGCCTGCAGCAACACTGCCCAAAGGTTTAGGACAGGAAGCAAAGGGAGAAGCCCACAGCACAGAGGCCCCAAGGAATGAGGCTGGGAATGGGTCCAGAGGGGCCAGGCAGCAGGCTGTGCCCACACACACTCTGGCAGTGGGCACAGAGGGAAGGGGGCTGAGGTTCCCTTGCTCTCGTGGCCCCTCTCCTTGGTGTATGGCCTGGCCTGGCCCAGCCGGCTCCCCTGGCCCATCTCACCTGAACTGCGGGTTGTTAATGAGGCTCCTGATGGCAGCGGCGAAGGCAGCCGCGTCCCCCTCCAGGATGGCCGAGCCGGCAGAGGCCATGGCCTGGGCAGCTAGGCTGCAGTGCCAAGGCAGGCGGGAGGCCGCTGGGCTGTGTGTGGGGCAGAGAGGCCCAGCCCAGCTCCGCCGGGGCTCCCCTGGCCTGCGGGTCGCTCTCTCTCGCGCCTTGCAGAGCCGGAGCAGCTGTGGGGGGCTGGGAGCCGCCAGGCAGGAACGGGAAGGAGCAGGGACGGGGAGGCAGGCTCAGGCCACGGGGAGGAGGCCCCTGCCGCACGCCACCGAGCTCATCACTAAGGAAACGGGCAGCTGCCCAGCTCCGGAGATCCAGCGGCTGCCGCGCGGGGCGTGTGGGAAGGCGGCGAGCCTGAAACCAGAGCCGCAGGGTCAGAGTCGAGCCAGGCAGCCGGCCGGCACGGGGGCCAGGCCGGGGAACGGCAGCAAAGCGCCGGGACGGGAGTTCTGCAGGGGCGGATGATCGCAGCTGGGGCCCGCAGGAGGGCGAGGGGAAAGCAGCGGGAACATCCCCCGCCCCCGCATCTGCCCCAAGCCAGAGGCAGCTCCGCTCCATCCCCACCTCTGAGCTTCGCGAGCGAGGCCTCAGAGGGCAACGGGAGGGCCAGTGCCAGCGCGGGGGCCAAGCCATTGGGCTGAGCTCAATCCCTGACAGAAAGTGAGTGGCTCCTGACAGCGGAGGGCTCTCTCTGCCCACCCGCCCCATCGCTAGGCAGGGGGAATAGCTGCTGCAGCCTGGCTCTCCCTTACTTCCCCACAGCCCGGCAGTCACAGCAGCAGGGTCGCAAAAACCAGGTGGGCGCAGGTGTGGGGCCTGCACCGTTGCTCCGGCGCCGTCTGGGCCGGCGCTCGGAGCAGGCCAGGCCCCCAGCGGGGAGCCGGGCGGTGCTGGCAGGAAGTGGTGGGGCGCTGGCATGGGGGTCCCTGACTGAAATCTACACATGCCACGTGCACCCAGCTCTGCTCCAGGGGGCAGGAGGGAGCATCCATCATTCTACCCCTGGCTCGACTGTCTGAACTGTACCGGGGCAGGCGCTCCTGCCGCAGGCCCCTCAGCTTGCCCTCTGGTGAACGCGGGGAAGGAGGCATTGCCCGTATGGTGAAGTCTAACACACCCTGAGCGAGGCTGCTCCTGTTCAAGAGGAACCACTAGTGTTCTCTGCGAGGGTGACCAGCGCCTAGCGCACGGCGGCTCCGGTCTGTGACACCAGCGATTGTTACAGAGGAAAGAATTGTAAATACCCCCCGAGTTCTTCACTAGGGGTGTGTCTACATTACAGCTTTATTTCGAAATATCTAACTTCGAAATAGTTAATTTGAAATAGCTTATTTCGAAATAACGCATCTACACACAAAATGCATTTCGAAATCGCGTTTTTCTATTTTGAAATAGCGCGTCCACACTGAGTGGACGTTGAAGCGCATTGAAGGCTGGTTAGAACGAGCTCCGGCAGGGCATCAGGTCAGAAGTTTCCTGGTGGCCAGGGCGGCCAGCAGGGCACCCTGGGAAGGGCTGGAGGCCCCCTATTTCGAAATAAGCATCTACACAGCGCTTATTTGGAATAGCAATTTCGAAATTGGCGCTATTCCTCATGGAATGAGGGTTACCAATTTCAAAACAAGCCCTCCACTATTTTGAATTCATTTCGAAATAATGGAATGGCTGTGTAGACGCTAGGAAAGTTATTTCGAAATAACTTTGCTGTGTAGACGTACCCTCGTTCTGCCGTCTGATCACTCTGCCTGTCTCTTTTTGGGGGTCAATACAAGAGAACAAACTTGCTGTCTCTGCTGTTTCTAGTTCATGTCACCTTCCAGGCTTGGATGGCACACTGCTTGGGTTGCACACACAGGGAGCCATTAGGAATTTCAAAAGCTCTCCTCCGGTCGGATTTTTGCTTTAAACAAATAGAAACATTTCTGCAGGCCTTTAGGTTCTGCCAAAGGTTTGTTTGGACAATGTTTACCTCGGAGGGCAGGCTGCTAGCTTCCCTCTCAAGCACTGGTCGGGATCCAGGTAAGTAGATCTAGGCCATGAAACAATCATATACCACAAGAGCTGGGGCTTTCAGAGTTTACACCGCCCCCCCCCCCGTCACCCCCTGCGTTCCGGGCTGTTTGTTCACACACCCCGATGTGACAGGACAGGGGAACAGCAAAGTAGCTAGATTAGGTAGCTGGACATAGCTTTTGAGTCGGGGTTTGTCACTTCCTTAAATAAATCTGCAAAAAGAGAACATGCAGAGATCTTCCAGCACCAGGCAGGGAAGAGTTAAATTCTGCATGATGGCCAGAGGATTTCAGTGTCACATAGCAACACACAAAGTGTCACTACAAAATAAACACCCTGCCTTCAGTTTTCCTTGGTACACAATGTCCCAGCCCCTCCTGGAAAGCCACACGGGAGCGGAGGGGAAAAGGTAGGTCTGGTGGTGAAGAAATCAGAGGCAAGGCGATGGCTCTGGGGGAGGGGAGGCCAGGGAAGGTGGCATGTGACGAGGGAGGGATGTGACCCGGCCCGGAGGAGGTGAGTAGCGTGGAGCACTGCACGCGGAGGGGATGTGGGGTGGGAGGACCACGCAGCGTGGGGATCCGAAGGGCAGGGCACTCATGCAGGGAGGAGGTGCCGTGGGCACGTCTCAGGAGCTCTGCAAGCCAGGCTGGGCGACTCTGAGCTGGATTCTGATGGAGGCGGGAGTCCTCAGGGCCCGAGATTGGGGGGCTGCAGCATCCGACCAGAGGAGCCAAGGGCGCCGTGGAAGACTCTGCGGTCGCTGGGGCAGGGCGTGATTAAGAGACGAACACGGCTCTGGTGAGAAGCAGGGCGGAGGCAGGGATCCCATCCGGAGAGGGGCCGGGGATTAGACCAGGGCAAGATCTGCCAAAAGTTTGGGTGCCCGGTCCTCCAGCCGAATTCCCAGAAGGGGCTGAGCAGCGGCCTTCTGGAGCTGAGCCTTCTGTTCCTTCTGACACTGCTGGCCAAAGCCAGCTGGGGAGGGCAAAGACATCTGGGGTGAAGTGGGGCACCCCAGTGCCTGGCCTCCCTTCGGGCCGGGCTAAGGAGAGGCGAGAGGCCAGGGCCAGGTCGGCACTAGTGGTGATTTCTGTCTGGCAGAGAGGCGAAGGAACACCCTGATGGGGGTAGGGCAAAGGCAAGTGGTGAGCGAGGAGGGGGCTTGTAACAACACCTCAGCGTGCTGGGAAGAGCCGGAGGAACTTCAGGAGCTGCCAGCTCCCGTCATGTAACATGGGTCGGGGCACAAGACGGCGGTGTCCCCGGCACATGGCGAGGGCTGGCATCGGTCCCCTCCAGGGGCGGCTCTCCCTTGACAAAACAGTGGCGAAGAATCGCACCCCAAACCAAGCCCCCAGGTCTGCCATTGGCTCTACATGGGGCAGGTCTAGCCCCGGGGGTGCCACATGGCCATGGGGAGCATGGGGGCTGCAGGGACCCAGTCACAGGGCGTGGGAGTCAGGGCTGCAGGTCGGGTACGTGGCCTGTTGGCCTCTAGCACGCAGGCCCTGCGCTGCCCGAAACGCCACAAAATTCAGAGGAGGAAAAAGAATCCTCCCCCCTACCCCCCGAGTGTCCCAGAAATAGTCAAGGAGACAAGATCACGCAGCCCCACCCTCTCTTGCATTGAACTGTCACTTCAAATGACCAATGAGTGACTGTGGCGGAGAGAAGGATCAACCCAGCTAGCCGGGGCCAGGACCTCCAAGGGAGCGCAGGGCAAGCCCGGGCAAGCGCTGGCAAGATAATGGGCATTAAATGGGCTTGGCGGGGAGAGCGCCGCTCACAGCTCCAGCAGCCAGCGACCCTCCCAGCAACCTGGCCGCCTCCCGTTGGAGCAGGGGGCCCTGCCAGGTGAGAGCACGTCCGCGGCTTTCCCGCTGAAATGACACCGGATTGCTTCCCCCCGCCCCCGCCAGGCCCGCTGCATACACATTCCTCCTTTGAAATGTACAAAAGCCCCCCAGGTCTGAGGAGGCTCTTTGCAGGGTATCATAGACCAGGTACGGTCTGGTCACCGTAAGGGTTACATCTACACTGGCAGCTTCTTCCGGAAGAACTCTTTTGCGGAAGAGTTCTTGTGCAAAAACTCTTCCAGAAGAGAGCGTCTACACTGGCATGTGCTTTTGCGCAAGAGATGTGCTTTTGCACAAGAGCATCCATGGCAGTGTGGACGCTCTCTTGTGCAAGAAAGCTCTGATGACCATTTTAGCCATAGGGGTTTCTTGCGCAAGAAAATCATGTTGCCTGTCTACACTGCCTTCTTGTGGAAGTGCTCTTGCGCAAGAGGGCTTATTCCTCGTGGAGAGAGGAATATCTCTTCCGGAAGAAGCCTGTTTTCTGACGCTGTACTGTAAATTTACTTGCGCGAGAACGTGCAGTGTAGACACCTGGCAGGTTTTTTTGAGCAACTGTTCAAAAACAACTGTTCTTGCGCAAAAAGCCTGCAGTATAGATGTAGCCTAAAGGTTTATTAATAGAAAGAAAGAAAAGGTTGAGAGTGAGCTTGTGAAGGAGAATACATTACATGCGCCAATCACCAAGGGTATGTCTACACTACATGGTTCCGTCGAGGGAGCCATGTAGATGAGGGGTGTAGACATAGCAAAATGAAGCGGTGATTTAAATAATCGCCGCTTCGTTTACATCAAAATGGCTGCCGCGCTGTGCTGATCAGCTGTTTGTCGGCACAGCGCGGGAGTCTGGACGCTCGGCGGTCGACATCAGAAGCCCTTGTCAACTGCCCCAGTAAACCTCATCCCATGAGGCATAACGGGGTGGTCGACAAAGGCTTCTGATGTTGACCGCCGAGCGTCCAGACTCTTGCGCTGTGCCGACAAACAGCTGATCGGTACAGCACGGCAGCCATTTTGATGTAAATGAAGCGGCGATTATTTAAATCGCCGCTTCATTTTGCTATGTCTACACCCCTCATCTGCATGGCTCCATCAACGGAACCATGGAGTGTAGACATACCCTCGGTGCTTAATGCAGGCCCTTAGCAGAGATGTTATACACTGCTGGCTTAAAAGTCTCTGGGGCACATCCTGTGTCAGGATGGGTCAGCAAATCCTTCCCAGCTCGCTGTCCCTAGCAAGGATGCTTCTGGAATCAGGAGCAGGACTGAAGATAAGATGGAGATGGCTGCACGGGATTTGTATATGCCTGGCGCCTCCCGAACTGGAGCTGGTCACATGATAAAGTGACCTGTCTGTGTTCCACATGCCAGTAGCCATTTTGCACTGGCTGGTCTGCAGGCTTCCAGACGCATCCCTCAGGTGTGTGTTGGCCGCTCCGGGTGCCATTGTCCATGCAGCAGTGTTTTACACTGCAAGCACAGAGCCCCTAGTCACAGCTCCACATGCACACACCGTACATGTACAGACTCAGCCGAGCAGCAGCTTTTGTTTGACACCTCACCTGGCCCACGTGGTACAGAACGTGAGGCAAACACCCACCCGCCTGCCTGCTCCCTTGAAAATCCAATAACATGACACAGGGACCAGGAGAACGCTCCTAGGGACACAGTGGGCGTGGCCCCCAACGAACGTGCTGCGGGGGGGGCATGTCCATCCTGGCTCCTGGACTTCTCTGGCTGGAATTTGTTTCCTATTAGCCTATTTAAAGGGGAACCCCTCCCCCCAGTGTGCCCATTTCTGGACAACAGACCACACGGGAACAATGACAAACACTGAAAACTGGGTGGGATGCGCTCAAATTATCCCCATTTCATGGGGGGGGGGGTGAACTTTAGTGAAGTTTTGCGGTATGGTCCATTTCAGACTCCAGAGGAGCCGATCTTTAGGCCAGGGCTCCTGCCAGGGCTGTTTGGAGAGCCGGGGTAGGGGGTGACGCATCCCATTGTCGGTGAGGGCAGAAACGGCACAAGATGCAGCCTCCCTCCTTGGCTCTTCTGCTCCCAGGGGTGGAAGCTGGAAGCACTCACAGCCACCGCCGTGACAATGAAACCCCAGGGGCCAGCAAGCCAGACTCCTGCGCCCTCCACGAACAGGATGGGGAAAGTTGGGCCGGGGCATGTTCCGGCCGAGCCCATGTTCAGGCTTCCGTGTCGGAGGTTCTCAGCCCCAAAGGTGAGGGCCCCAAGGAGACCAGATCAGGAAATGCCTTGCCAAAGCCAAGGGAGCTGGGGCTCCATTTCAAATGCCCTAGTTCCACGCCGGGGGCAACGTTCTCCGTCCTGTTCATGGAGGGCGCAGGACTCTGGCTTGCTGGCCCCTGCGGTTTCATTGTCATGGAGGCTGCTGTGAGTGCAGTCACACGCCAGGGGATGGATTGCACCCTCAGCAAGTCTGCGGATAACACTAAGCTGGGGGGAGAGGTAGATACGTCGTAGCGTCCAGAGTGACCTGGACAGATTGGAGGATTGGGCCACAAGAAATCTGATGAGGTTCAACAAGGACAAGTGCAGAGTCCTGCCCTTGGGAGGGAAGAACCCCAAGCATTGCTACAGGCTGGGGACTGACTAGCTAGGTAGCAGTTCAGCAGAAAAGGACCTGGGGATTGCAGTGGATGAGAAGCTGGAGATGAGTCAACCGGGCGCCCTTGTAGCCAAGAAGGCTAATGGCATATTAGGTTGCATTAGGAGGAGCATGGCCAGCAGATCCAGAGAAGTGATTATTCCCCTTTATTCGGCTCTGGTAAGGCCACATCTGGAGTATTGTGTCCAGTTCTGGGCCCCCACTATAGAAAGGACGCATTGGAGAGGGTCTAGCAGAGGGCAACCAAAATGATTAGAGGGCCGAAGCACATGACCTACGAGGAGAGGCTGAGGGAACTGGACTTATGTAGTCTACAGAAGAGGAGATCAAGGGGGGATTTGGTAGCAGCCTGCAACTTCCTGAAGGGAGGTTCTGAAGAGGCTGGAGAGAGGCTGTTCACAGTAGCGATGGATGGCAGAACAAGGAGCAATGGTCTCAAGTTACAGTGGGGAAGGTCTAGGTTGGATATTAGGAAAAACAATTTCCTTAGGAGGGTGGGGAAGCACTGGGATGGGTTCCCTGGGGAGCTGGTGGAATCTCCATCCCTAGATGTGTTTAAGTCCCGGCTTGACAAAGCCCTGGCTGGGTTGATTGAGTTGGGATTGGTCCTGCTGTGGGCAGGGGGCTGGACTTTGATGACCCCTGAGGTCTCTTCCAGCCCTGGGATTCTATGATCCCCCAGACCTTCGTGCCAACGAACAGGGTTGGTTCTATCCCTTTGACTGAGCGATTGTCCTTTCTTGGAAGCCTTTGTCTTTGCTGCCCTTGGCACAGCTGTTCCGGGCACATCTCCCGGAGCGAAAGGGGATCAGCTCTCTGCCCGCCTCCCGCCGAGCAGCCTGTCAAATACACCAGCCGCCAGGAGCGCTAAGCCGAGCTCCCCTCGCCTGGTCTCTCTGGAGACACTTGGGCCATGGAACGCAGGGACGTGGAGACCAAATCCCCAAAGGAAAGAGCCTGGAGATAACAAGTGAGAGGGGAGTTCAGAGCGGGGCTTGGCAGCAGCAGACTCTGCCCTATCACAGAACCCTAGAACTGGAAGGGGGCTCGAGAGGTCGTCGAGTCCAGTCCCCTGCCCTCCCAACAGGACCCAGCACCATCCCTGACAGGTGTCTGTCCAACCGACTTTCAAATATCTCCAGTGCTGGAGATTCCACAACCCCCCTAGGCAACTTATTTCAGTGTTTCACCACCCTGACAGGAAGTTTTTCCTCATGTCCAACCCAAACAACCCTCGCTGCAATTTAAGCCCATTGCTTCTTGTCCTATCCTCAGAGACCGAGGAGAATAATTTGTCTTCCTCCTCCTTGTCACACCCTTTTAGGTACTTGAAAACCGTTATCATGTCCCCTCTCAGTCTGCTCTCTTCCAAACTAAATAAACCCAGTTCTTTCAGTCTTCCCTCCTAGCTCATGTTCTCTAGGCCTCTCATCATTCTTGTTGCTCTTCTCTGGACCTTCTCCAATTTCTCCACATCTTCCTTGAAATGTGGTGCCCAGAACTGGACACAAGACTCCAACTGAGGCCTAATCAGCGCAGGGTAGAGCGGAAGAATGACTCCTCGTGTCTTGCTCACCGCACTCCTGTTCATGCAGCCCAGAATCATGTTGGCTTTTTTTGCAACAGTGTCACACTGTTGACTCACGTTTAGCTTGTGGTCCACTATGACCCTTAGACCCCTTTCTGCCGTACTCCCCCCTAGACAGTCGCTGCCCATTCTGTATGTGTGAAACTGATTGGTCCTTCCTAAGTGGGGTACTTTGTATTTGTCCAGATCAGGCCTGATCTATGTCTACCCTGCTCTTAAATACCTCTCGTGATATGTCCAATGGCTAGACACAAAGGGGGGGCAGATGAGAAAGCAGCAGCAGAGGATGCTGCTGGTAGATGCCTGAGATGTCTGAATTAACTTGGACCTTCCTGGTTTTTGTGGGCATTACCCCAGAGCGCTGCTGGGGCATGACGGGAGAGTGACTACCAGGGAGCCAGCTTAGCTGAGCCCCGGGGGCCAGTGCCCTTGGCAGCCGGCAGCTCCGGAGCTGTGGGACTTGCACTATGCAGGGGGGAGGCAGGAGCCACTCGTCCAGGCTTGCTGACAATCCCAGATGCTTTGCTAAGAGCATCCAGAGCTACGGAGCATTCCTCGAGGTCCTGCTGCACCAGGAGGTGGCTCCTTGTTCCGGTGGGTGAATATTGGGTCTGCCCCGGGCCCTGTGCCCGTTCGGGGCTGAAGCCCTGTGAGCACCGTAGGACAATGCCCTTTCCAGCCCCACTGAGGGAAGGGCTTTTATCACCTTAACTCTGCCCAGGCTGAGCCCAGGCTCCTGGCTGCCATCACCCTGGCTGGCCACAAGCAGGTGAGTGGTGGAACCGCCGTCACTTGCTAGCATTGCTCCTCTCTGTGCCCGCAGACAGGTGGCTCACCCTGTGGCATGGCCGGCAAGCCGCTAGCGCTGTCCCAGGAGGCTCTGGCCCAGTTCAACCAGGCAGCAGCGTCGGAGGGCCCGGAGGCCGTGTGCCTGAGGGCGGGCTCGCTGTCCACCCGCCGCAGCTCTCACTCGCTGGAAAGCCTGCCCCGGCCCCTGATGCGGTTGAAGAGCATCGAGGAGGGGAAGCCGCCCTCCCGGAGGAGCTCAGTCCTCAGCATCGCCAATGCCCCTTTCGCCAGCCGAAGGAACTCCGTCTCCGTGGCAACGGGAGGGAAGCGCCTCTCCATCGGCCCATGGATACCCAGCGGGCGGGTGAGCTTCTCAGGGCTCCCCCTCTTCCAGCCCATCCGGGAGACGCAGTATGAGAACACCTACAAGACCCGGCCGGACGCGGGCTGCAAGTTCGATGCCGGCCAGGCCCAGCGGGCTCTGGAGTCCACCCTGGCCAGCTACCTGGCGGACGCCACGTACAACCCGGGGACGAGCGGGCAGCTGGCCCAGAGCCTGTCCGAGCTCCTCCGCAGCCGCCTGAAGGACCTCGCCCCGCCCCGCTACAAGCTGGTCTGCAACGTCTTCCTGGGCCAGCAGGGCCAGCAGAGCCTGCAGGTGGCCAGCCGCTCCCTCTGGGACCCGGAGAACGACAGCTTCGCCACCGGCACCTTTGCCAATGCCTCCCTCTTTGCCGTGGCCACCGTGCATGGGCTGTATTGTGAGTAGTGCCCAGGCCAGCTCCTGCCAGGGTCGGAGGCCTCCCTCCCCCTGGGGAGCAGCCAGAAATAAAGAGGGGCCCAGCCTGAGCTCTGGGGAGGCGTTAACTCACGTTCACTTCCCCAGCTGGGGGGCTGGCCGGCAGCAGGAGGAAGCCCCCGTCCTGCGTGTGCTGCTGCTGAGGGGGGCTGGGTGGGGAGAGTAAAGCTGCTGCCAACGGGGTTTCCAGGTCTGACAATCTCGGCCTACGGGACTTTCCACCGGGCACCCGGGGAGGCTGGAGCAGAGCTGGGAACTGAAACACGATTCTGCCGGTGCCTGAACCCTGCTGGGAAAGCCATGGAGGAGAGCCAGCCCGGCCCCTCTGGGCCCCACAACTCCGGCTGTCCTGAGCAGTCCCCTGGAGCCCTCCCAGCCCCGGGGGGGCAGATAGCAGGGCAGGGTAAGGCTGGACACGCAGCCCCCAGCTCAGAGCTGTGGAGCAGCACCCGGGCAGGCGAGAAGGAAGCAGACGAGCCACCAGCCCAGCCAGCCTCCCCGCACAGGGGCCAGAGGGTGGACTGGAAACGGAGCCGGCTGGCCCACCTTGCCCAGGGGATCTGCAATGCCAAGGGTTTGGGCTGCTCCCGGTGTCGGAGAGGCGCTGCTGAGCCCTGAGGGCGCCCTCACCCCACGGCTCCCTGAAAGGTGGGGCAGACAACAGGGCCCCCGCATGGGAGGTCTGCTCTAGCATCCCACAGGCCTGGGCCTCCCGGCTCCTCCTAGGGCAGGCAAGAGTCACAGCGGGGCCCTTCAGCTCTACAGTCATGTGCCCCTCCCTCCCCCCAGCTCTCTTGTGCTGGGCCCAGGGAGAATCGGGGGGGGGGGGGGGAGACAGAGCCAGTAGCTGTGTCATCACCAGCCACCTCCCTCCCACAGAACAGCCCCTTTGTCTGGGTGCAGACAATGCCGGCACAGTCTGCGGGCGCAGCTCAGCCCTGGCAGCACCAGCGAGGTCTGCAGGAGCCAGCGCCGGCAGGGGGAGGGGGGCTGGCAGCCACGGGAGCAGGGCAGGGGGTAGCTCAGGGCCAGAGAGCCCAGCGGGCTGAGGGAGAGTACAGGAAAGCTGCAGAGGGGAAGGCAGCGCCTGGTACTTAAGGAGCAGGGCTGGCAGCCCCTCTCACCTGCGAGGGCGCTGGGAAAGGCCCAGCTGCCGGAAGCACGGGGTTGTGAGGGGAGAGGCAGTTCCCAGCCCTGGGGGCACAGAGTAGGTTGGGCCACGAACCCAGGGAGCCCCTGGCTCAGGCACCCGCTGGCCAGGCAGCAGGCTGAAATCGTGGGGCATTTCCACCAGTCTCAGGGCAATTGAATGCGGGAGGTTGGCACCCCTGCTGCCCTACCTCCCCGGCCACGCTGTTAAGGAGCAGCAGGGGCTGATGTTCTAGTAACAAGCCCCAGGACCAGCTCCCTAAAGCTCCCAACCCCACAAGCACCAAAACTGCAACTCAGGTGCCTTTTCCTTCCTGGGGGAAACTGCTGCTAAAGGAGTTTACCCCCCACCCCTCACCAGCCTGCTCAGGGCACTGCCACACACAGCACAGGCACCTCGGAACCCAGATCCATCCCAGCTGGGTGCCCGTCTGCCACAGGGAGCACCGCACACAGACCTGAGAGGGCATCACTGAGAAACCCACTGCCCAGGCAACAGCCCCCCCCTTGAACCCGGCCTGGCCCAGCCCAAGCACAGTGCCACCAGCTGAGCAGGGCTGGAGTGGCATTTTGATTGCAGCTCACTCACTGATTTTGCTCCAGCAGCTTTTTTTTTTTGGGGGGGGGGGGGGGTGGAGGGGGAGAAGAGAGAAGAGAACCCTTGGAACTTTGCTGCACCCCCCGGGAGCAAGTGGCCCCATCACCAATGGTACAAACACTGGGCATGATCCAGCCCATGCAAGAAAGCATTGAGAATGAACTCTGGGAGGGGGCCTTCCTTACCCCGACGAGAGACAAGGTAAGCACTACAGATGTAGGCACAGGAATGGGGGGGGGGAGAAAGGGGTGTGCACCACACTCAGACTCCCTGCCCACACAGGACTCTGCTACCAACCCTGTGCCCCACCCAGGTTTTACTCTGAGGTGGGGGGCTGGCTCTGGCCACTGGATAGAGCATCATTCCCAGCTCACTCGTGAACCAGCACACTGGGCCCCCCACCACTGTTGGGGCTGGCCCCCAGCCTAATCCCCCTCTGCATGGGGCCATGTTCCCCACAGAGGGACAGCTGAGGGTGCTGCTTGGCCATCCGGCCACAGCTTGGGGCAGGAGCTGCAGGAAGGGGGGATAGAGGTAGATTATTCCCTGGGGCAGGTTCCAGCCTCAGTGCACTTGCAGGCTGGCAGGTTCCCTCCTCTCAGCCAGGGGCAGCCTGACACAGCAGAGAAGGAGGGCCCTGCCCCAGCCAGAGGCAGGCTCCCAAAGGCAGCCCAGCAAGCCCCCCACCCCTCCCAGGCAGCCACACTGTCTGGTTTACAAAAGAACACTTTTATTAGGGGTGAGGCCTGGAGCCACTGGGACAGTACAGAATAAATAATTCCATATAAATACAAATACATAAATAGTTTCGTGAGGCCAACCAAGCCCGTGTTTGGAAGAAAATGCAACCCTGGTTTAGGCCCCAGCTGGTGAAAGGCTCAGTCACCTTCTGAAGGCAGGGAGCCTGGACCAGGGCGAGTCATTCCCAGGTGCACACCGTACACCAGGCCCCCAAAGCCTCAGCAGGAGAGGGAGCCCTGCCCCCTCATTAGTGTAATGACCATGCAGTTCTCCCCACATAGCAGGAAGTAGGGCCAGCCTGGGGGTGGGGACACCAAAGCTCTGCTTTAGAGCTCTAGGCAGGGGCTGTTTTGGCAGTGTCACCCCTCCCTCTGAGGGAGAGGCCTCGTTCATTATTCCCTGTCCTGCTCCCTCAAGTCCCCCGTAGCGACTGGCCTCCTGCAGCACCTCAAGCACGAAGCTTGGATATTTTCAAGTGGAAGGAAGCATTTCCTGGGCTGGCCGTGCCCAGGCTGCCTGCCCCCCGTGCAGCTCTCAGGGCAGGCTAGGCTAAGCCCACCCATCCCGACTGACACCAACAGCCTCTGCAGAAAGCCAGCTGAGGTGCCTGGGCAGGTTCCCCCAGAGCCTCCCCCCACAGGGCCAGGCTGGGGAGCAGGGAGGTTTTCAGAAGGAACGTGGTCCTCAGGTCCAGCCCCTGAACAGAGACACTGGGCAGAGTCAGGAGCCATCTTGTGCTGCCCTTTGCAAGCCTGGGTTGTTCCTTCCAGCCCTCCCCAGCTTCCTGGGCCTGGGAGGAGCAGCAGGTGCCCCCGTGATCCCGCACCAACCCTGTGCACGACCCTACCTCCCTCCTCCTCGCATCAAAGCAACGGCTCCAGCAAACAGGCAGGAGGCAGCAGCCCCTCGAGCCCTGCTGCCCAGAGCCGCCTCTGGATCGTTTGGCTTCTCTAGTGGCTTCCGCCCAGCCGTGGGCAGGAGGGGTCACCCGTTCCACGGCCACAGCCGGGGAAGGCTTTCCAGCCAAGCAGGTGCCTCCGAAGGCAGCGGCCTAGGCGTCCGCCCGCTCCTGCAGGAGCGTGAGGACGTACTTGAGCCGGTCGCGGAGCTCTGGCAAGCAGCCCAGCTCCATGATGCTGCTCAGCTTGTACGTGTAGGAGTTGCGGGCCTTGTTGACGTAGGTGAGGAGGCAGGAGGGGTCGGGCTGGCTAAGGATCACCTTGGTGTGGTCGTTGTAGAAGTTGACCTAGGAGAGCCATGGGACACAGAAGGGTTACTCCCCCAGCCTCTGAGCCGCGCAGTGCCTCCACCAGCCCCTCCTTCCTGAGGCATGACAGGGCCTGGGCTGCCCCACACCCCGCCCCACCAGCAGGAGGGCAGCCACAAGGCTAATGAGCTAAGGGGCCCACGCTAGGAAGCCGGGGCTGGCTACTCGGCCCATCGCACAGGTTTCCCACCAACGGGTTAGTGGAGCTCCTAGAGCACGAGGCCCAGAGGACGTTGCTCCACGCTCGAGCCCCCAAGCCCTGCGAGGCAGCGGAGACTGACCCTTTCAACAAGAGCAGGGTCCCAAGCCCCGGGGGGAGACTCCAGCCTGAGCAGGTGCTGAAGGCGGCTTTCCGCAGCTGCCAGGAGCAGACGGTGGGGTGGCTCTAGAGAGCCAGCCCCAGACTAACTGGGATCCGGGGGTTCGCCAGCCCAGCCAGCGCCCTCTGCCCCAAGCCAACCCCCCCCCCCCCCCACACACGCACACACACACACACACACACACACACACGCGCACGCGCACGCGCACGTACCTGGAGCGTCCCGTTGCTGAAGAGCATCAGCAAGGCCTGGTCGGTTTTCACCCACTGCAAGAGCAGCAGCATGGGATGCTCCACCTCGTCTATGCTGGGCAGGTCTCCCCCCTTGGGAGAGGAAGGAGTCAGCCTTAGCCTCCCGTCCCAGCCCTCGCGGCAAGCCGGGCGAGGGGGCGGCCCCCGCCAGCAGCTCTCCAGGAGCTGGGCCGAGGGCAAGGAACCGGCTCGCGTCTCCGCCAGACCCTGGCTTGGGCTTCTGCTGCTGCAAGGCTCTGGGCAGCGCCCGGCTGAGAGCCGAAGGGTGCCCCGGTGCACTCCCCCCAGCTGTTTCTCCCAGCATGGGCACAATGTCACAGCCTCCCCTTTCCGCGAGAGTGCTCTGCCAGGTGGGCGGGGCCTGGCTGTATGCTATCGCAAGGGGCGGGGCCACAGGTGGAAGGGGCAGGGCCAGGCAGCTAGCTCAGCACCACCTGGACCATGGTGCACCCCCCCAAGTCCTTAAAGCTGCCTGGAGCACACCATGCAGCGCTCGTGTCAATTTAAAGGGCCGGGGGCCCTTAGTGGCAGGGAGCCCTGGACTCCTTTTGGATCTCCAGCCACGGGGCCATTGTCCCCTTTGCCCCCCGACTTGCAGGCCACCCCCACAGCACCTGCACCTGGAAGGCCCAGGTGGCCCCTCACCTTCATGAGATGCTGCTCCATGTAGGAGGCAAAGTACTGCAGGACACTGGTCTGGCCCTGCAGCTGCTCCGGGATAGCAGACATGGGGAAGGCAAAGTGTTTGCTGTTTGTCAGGTTGTAATGGACTGTCCTGGGAGGAGGGGAGAAACACAGTGAATGCCCATCTCCAGCAGCTCCTTGCTGCCAGGGCAGCACCCGCGGGCTCCCGAATCCCTCTCTGCCACCCGGGGGTCCTAGTGTGGGCCACAGAACCTGCTCATGGCCAGCCATAGCCCGGGGGGGGGCACCCTGCTGTTCGGCAAGGCAAGCCCTCCCAGGATCCCCCCTTCTCGCTGCGGCCAGGGCAGGAAGCATCCCGGAGACCCGTCCCCCTGCCATGCCCGAGACAGGACGTCCGGGCAGCCCGCACTTACTTCCGATCGGCCGAGCGCGCCATGTGCGTCCCGTCGTTGAAGAGGACCCCGATGCGGTGGTCGGACAGCTGGTAGCCGAAGCCATACTTGTTGGAGTAGTCCACCCACTTGCTCACCCAGGCAAATTGCTCGTGGCAAGCCAAGGAGGCCGGGTTGCGCTCGGCTGGTGGGGGAGGAGAAGGGGTTGTGAGCAGATGGGTGCCTTGCCGAGGAGGCTTGCAAGCACCAGGCAGCCTGGACCTCGCTGGCCCCAGCCGGCCAACCTGCAGCCAACCCGTCCTCTGCTCCCACCACATTGTCCACCCCAGCCAGGCAGGAAGGTGCCACCAGAGGCAGCCGCTTCCCCCCAGCGGCCTTCAGATGCCGAGTCCCCCCAGAGCCACGCCCCTCCCCACTTTCGCTCCATGCAGTAAGGTTCACCCCCCGAAGCTACTGCCTGGCCCCTCCTGCAGCACAGGCAGGGCTGCCGGGGGATATGCCAAGGCCCTGCATTACCTGGCGGCATGGAGACCAGGCAGCGTGTCAGGAGCTCCACGGCGGAGTCAGCGACCGCAGTGGCCGTGACGCCCTCTTCAAGCGCTGCAGGGGAAAGAAAGGCCTGTCAGTCACGCCCGAGCGTGGGAGGCAGCTTCCCCGCCCCCTTCGCCTGCCGAGGGGCTCAGGCCGCGGAACAGAGGGCACCTGAGCGGTGGGGACGGAGACAAGCTGGGCTGGAAGCCTGAGGAGGTTCCAGGACACCAGACAGCCCCTCCCTGTAGGACAAGGGCAGGGATTTCACGGTGTCGACAGGGGGCTGTTTTGCTGGAATTCTCTACCCCACTGAACGCAGAGCTGGGGGGGCTCAGTGCAGGCCCCGGCTCCGTGACAGGAAGCCGCATCAGCTAGAGCCAGAGAGTCACAGGAAGAGGTGTGGGGTCTACAGTAACTTGCCCTTCCCCCCACCATGCTCAGCTGGGTGCAGGGGAGCCTCCAGACATTGCTCTCCCCAGAAAGGCGAGGCCCATGGCAGCACCGAACCCCTCTGGTGTCGCTGGGGATCTTACGGGGGTTGCAGTGCCCCTCCCCCATGGCAACGTGTCAGCAGCAGCTTCCCCGCCCCTGCCAGGCCAGCACCTCGAGCACCTCAGCCCTGCTCACCTTCGCAGCTGCTGGCCGCGGTCCCCCGGATGGACCTGGAGACAGACTTGCGCGAGCCCTCTTCCGCCAGCGTCTCCACGGGGCTGCAGTTGGTGCTCTGACCAGCCAAGGGGGCCGCCTGGAGAGAGATGGGGCATATTGATGCTGTCTCACCCGGGGACCAGCCCCGCCTCCCCCCACCTCTGAGACGCCCCCTCATTCCTGCTCCCCCACCAGGGCCCTGTCGCTTGCCCAAGGGCCCGTGCGGCTCTGAGGTAGACTCCTCTCAGCCTCCATTCTTACCTCATTCCCTTCCACGGTTTTGTAGCTCATCTGCCGGCAGATGGAGGTCTTCATGAGGCCAGCCACCAACTTGGAGAGGTCGTCCTTCTCCTCCGAGGGGCCCTTCTTACCTAGGAGGAAGCCGGAGTGGTTCGGTGGGCAGGTGGTCCCGCAGGGGTCAGGCATGTTGGCAGGGCAGAGCACAGACACATGGAGGCCCGGTGCTGGCTGCACCTGGGAGCGGCAGCAGCCTGATGTTCTCCCACCCGCCCAAGCCCTGTCCAGAGCTCAGTCTGAAGTACCCGGCGGGGTGGGCTGAGCTCGCAGTGTTTCCTGGTTCTCAGGCACAGCAGACCTCACGGCATTGCAAGGGAACATTCCCATCCTGGGGGAGAGGGACGTCCCAGCTCCGAGCACATTGCACACAACCAGGCCACGCCTGCATGGGCGGGCGCTCTGTTCAGCACAAGGCCTGAAGCAGAAGGCTGGCCCCAGAGCCCCACGGAGTGCGTGCGCTCTGGGCAGCTCCATGCCAGGCGTGCCACCCTCTGTCAGTGGGAACCGGCCACGTGCCACAGGCCCCCGGGCCACGTCAGACCAGAGGGAGGGAACTTACTTTTGGGTTTGCTTTTTCCAAACAGCGTCTTGGTGAACTTGGCAAACAGACTCTTGGCCGGGTTGGGGGGACTGAGCTCTGGCACCATCACACAGCTGCTGGGAGGGAGCTTCTCCGGTGTGTACCCCTGGGGGGGGGGGGGGGGGGGGGGGGGGGGGGAGACAGAGTCACTGTCTGGTTCACTGTCCTCACATCACCCCAACTGACAGCAAAACTGCAGCCCTGCCCACAGCCTCCCTTTGCCAGCTAGCTGCAGCTCATTTCCATGGCAATGCAGCAACAGGGCCGCACTGGGGAATGTCCGGCCCTGAGACAGGTTGAGATCCAGTGATGTTAATGGTCTACAGACCAGGCCCTGCAGACAGCTGGGGTCACTGTCCCAAGACGAACATGCTCTCCCTGGGAAGTTCCCCACCCGATCAGACCAGGCCCACCCTCCTCATTCTCTTCCAGCCAGCCCAGAGGGAGTTAGTGGCCCACAGGAGACCCACTCACTTTGGTGAAGAATTCATGGTCCAGGATCTCCTCCAGCGTGAGGCGGTCGTGCGGGTTGCGTTTCAAGATGCCTGTGATCAGCTGTTTGGCTGGCATGGAGAGGAAGGCTGGGAGGGCGTATTCCACCTGCTTGATACACCTGTAGGTCTCCTTGAGGTCCGAGGTCTCAAAGGGCGGGTTCCCGCACAACAGGGTATACCTGGAAGGATACAGCAGTGGTGACGGCTGGGTCACCTTCCCCTGCACCTGCCTGACCCTGTGTGCACCCCCACCTGACTCAGCCAGCAATGACAAGGCCCGGAAGTGACATGCGCATGGACAAGAGGTCACACCCGGCCCTAAGTGCCTCCTATGACAAGTCTCTGAGTAAGCACCAGGGTTCCGGGTCGCAAGAGGCTGCAGTCACATCCGGAGCGCGCCGCCCAGCTGCAATCAGGGACCACGCCGGAGATAAGGAGGCAGGAATGTCAGTTGCGCCAGGTCTATATTTAGCAGGGGCGGAGTTACACTCTGCCCCAGTTACACCCTGCACGGCCGAGCTCCCCACCGCACCAGCCCACCTTTCCCTGGGTCTGTCCGAGCCGCTCTCTGCCGGCAGAGCAGTGAATGGAAAGTTCGACAGGAAGCTTGTGGCTTACCAGGGTAAACAGCCACGTGCGAGATTGTTTTTCTGAGCGCGCTGCAGGGAGCGATAGCCGCCCATATAAATAGATCACCGGCAGCCGCCCGCAGCTGACATTTTCCATTGTTTTGAAAGCACACTGAGAGCAGCAACAAGGTGCTCTCGCACCAGGGGTCCTGTGCCAATGAATGACACCACGAGCCGGCCGTTCAACAGCACCCCTGTTCCCCCTACACTGTCAGCCCTGTAGACACCCCAGGATCCATCCCGCTGCAGCCAATCCACAAGTGGCAACAAAGCCCCTACAATATCAGCTGGGGCCTCGGCAATGCCTGAGCAGCTCCCCTGGCTGCCTCTTTTCCCGGGAGCCCCCCAGGCTCTGCCTTGCGAGCTGGGAACTTACACGACACAGCCCAGAGACCACACGTCCGACTCCGGCCCGTGGCCCTGCCGGTGGAGCACTTCGGGGGCAAGGTAGTTGGGGGTGCCGCAGATCGTCCTGTGGGGCAGAGGGCAAGGCATGGTCAGTGACGTGGTAGCAAGCCAGAGCACGGGAACGAGTGTGCTCCATGCAGCTCCCTGCCCAGCAGGTAGAACAAGCCCTGGGCTCTGGGATGTACCTTCTACATCCAGAGCAGCACGACGGTCCCCCCAGGGAACGCACCCAGCACCCACCCCCATCGCTTCAGGGGCTCAGTCACAGACTTCCCCGATTAGAAACTCCCCCCAGCCCGCTCTCTCCCCCAGCACTCACGGACTGCCTCTCCCACCCCGCTACTGATCCAGCACCAGGTTCCCTAGGACCAGGCCCGGTGCTGGCACCTCACACAGGGAAGAGGCACCCACAATGGCAGGAGTTCACCTCTTGCCCTCTGGGGCTGGGCTTTGCGCCAGCACAGAGCCAGCAGGTGCAGATTTTATTGCCCTCCCTCCAGCCTCCGACCCCCACACGGCGGCACTCCCCAGAGCACTGTGCTACCGCCTGAGCGTGGGGTCAGGCCACGGAGATGCCATCTCCCTGGTGCACTGCCCTCCTGCCAGGCAGAGCAGGGGGTTTATTCCAAGGAGGTAAGAGGAGATGGTGGACGGGGGGGGGGGGGGGGGGGAAGGTAAGGGGCTGAGAGGGAGAAGTGACACATTGGGGCAGCAGGGAAGCCCAGCACGGTGGGACCCTCTTACTTTTTCTTCTGGTTCATCGGCTCCTGGCGGGCAGCGAGGCCGAAGTCTCCTACTTTCAGCTCCATGTGGTCATTGACAAAAAAGTTGCCTGCAACAGAAGGGAGATGTCAGGAGGACGCCGGTGCATGGATGGCCCCTCCCCAGGGTTCTCCACACCTTCCCCCCCCCCCCCACCCGTCCCCAGATCAGGGGCTCGGGTTGGATGTCGTGGCACGCACCCAGTTTGAGGTCCCGGTGGAGGATGCCTTTGAGGTGCAGGTACTTCAAGGCGGCGACGATCTGCTTGAGATAATATCGCACCTCCGGCTCCAGCAGCGTGTGCCGGGCTTTCCAGATGTGAGCCAGGGACTGGAAGAGGAAAAGCAAAGCAGTGAGCGGCCCTGGCTGGGAAGGCACGCCAGTTACCGAGGTCCGAGCTGAGGGCAGGGAGACCCATGGGAACAAGGGTTTGCTGCATGCTGACCCCGGGCCTTTGTCTGGCTGCCAGGGCTGTGGGATCAAGTCACATGGGCACGAGCGGCTCCTGTTACATGTTACACCAGGGGCAGCCGGTCTCCCCACAGCAACCCCCTTCGGCCTCACACTCAACCAGCCAACCCGCCTGCTCCCAGAGCACAATACTTGGGCAGGCCGGAGAGCTGCAAGGGCTGCCTCTGTGGGAGCCATGATCTGCTCTTCCGCATAGGGGCGCATCTAAGAAGTTGCTGGCATAACTGCCAGGTTAAAGGCCGATTTGGTCTGGGCAAGCCCTAAGATGCCACCTTCACAGCACTGGGGGCCTGAAGGATTTGGGGTCAACCCCACTGTCATTTTCTAGGGAGCCAACTGCTGGCAGAGCATGAGGCGAGAACAGGATCTAGGAACACGCCTGCCAAGAGAAGCCCGGTCATGGGTTTAGTGCGGTTACGCAAGGCCAGCGTGTGGCGTTTAGCTCACCCGGCTGATGACACAGCAGGGCAAGGACTGGGAAACAAAAGGGTCTGACAAGCAGCCAAGTGCAAACTCAGGCCTAAGTCAAGGAGGGAGACCTGCTTTTGCTCACAAGCACCGAATGAAGAGGGGCCTCTTGGCACAAGGGAAAGACGACAGCTATGGCCTTGTTAACACCAGACAAAGCCGGTTGTGTTGGCAGCGTGGGCCCTTCCCCCCCTTACCACGGCCGACCTCACTTCCACACCAGAGCTTCCCCCTGGTGCCACGCAGGGCGAATCCCCCATGTACCTTCCTGCTGCAGTGCTCCAGGAAGATGTAGATGTTCTCCGAATCCTCAAAGTGATGTGAGAACTTGACAATGTGCTTGTGATGCAGGTCTCGGTGCAGCTCGATCTCATTCATAATCTGAAAAACAGGAAGCAGCCCATCAGCCCCATCACTAGGCAGAGAGCTTGCTCCAGGCAAGTGTGAAATCTTGGCTCTTCACGGGGCCTGACCTCCCAGCCGTCCCCTCCCTGCCTACCTTCTCCCGCTGGTGTGGTTTGGCCACTCGGCTGTGAGGAATCACTTTCACTGCGTAGGTTTTGTTGGTGGAGACGTCCGTCATTTCATAACATCTCGCAAACCCGCCCTGCCAAGGAAGACTCATCATTACACAAGGGTCATCGGTTCTCCAGCCCTCGGATCTGCTTTCCGGGGTCACCGGAGCATTCCGCACAGGTGGGTGACTCACTTGACCACCATCCAGGCCTGGCGGGCTAGAGGAATTGCCATTGGACTGCCCAGGGGGTTCCCAAGAGCACAGGGCTTTGAAGAAAGCCAAGCTCTCTAAGTGTCACACTACAAACCCCATTATCAAAACTGAGAGCCACAGCCCTGCATGGGCCCAGTTTCTAAATTCAGTTCCTGTAAAGTCTCTTTTGCGCCTCTCCTCCCCCACACCAGAAACACAGCAAAGTCTTTGGGCCTTGGCAGAGAGCAACTGGAAAGTCCTGCCCAGGGAGGGAAGAGAGCCGGGGACAAGAGCCCAGAGCCCGGGGAAAGAGCGCACTGCACAGGCAGGTTTTTCTGCCATGGTGCAAGGCACAAAGCCACCCAACCCGGCACCAGCGGCCTCCCAGCGACACAAAGCTCCGAGGGGCAGCAGGGGGGCCTGCGCTTCCTGGGGAACAGCCCCTGGTCCTCTCGCGGAGCCGCCAATGGGGCCGAACAGGAGAGTGAACAAAGAAATTCTCGCCGCTGTTCCAGTGCCCCCGCCCCGGGCTGCGAGCTCCGGGCAGCGCTGGGGGAGGCTGCGGAGCGGGGCTGACGGCAGCGTTGCACCTGGAGCCGCCGATGGCTCGGCCCGGGGCAAACACAGCTTTGGGGGGTCTCTATAGAGGATTTACGGCCTGCCACGGGGGAGCGCGCTCAGCCACGTGACCCCTCCCCCCAACAAGCCAGCTGGGCAGGACACACGTGGAGCGTCAGACCAACACCTGCTCCGGCCTTCGCGGCCGGCTCCCCAGGCAAGGAAACCCGAGGCCGGAGCGGGAGCCAGGCACTGCAGGGCCCCCGGCGACAAAGGAACGGGCCTGCGGAGATTTGCTGCCTCCACCCCAGAGCCCCCGCCGCACGAGCCCGGGACGCTCCGGGCAGGCTTTGGCCGAGCCCGGGCCACTGGCGACCACCCGATCGCCGCTTGCAGCTCGGCCGCTGCCCGCGCCGGGGAGGGAGGGAAGGAAGGGCTGACTCACCCGCTCGCAGGAGTTGGACAGCCTCGATCCCACCCCCCCACGCAAACCGAGTAGGCCCGGGCATGCCCGCGAGATGCGCCCCCAGCACGCCCGGCTAAGGGAGCTTGGCTGCCCACGCAGGACTCGCCCTCCCCCCGGCAGGGAGCCCACGAGCAGCGCCTACTCGCGCGGGATCCCGGACACGGAAAGCGGAGCCCCAGGCAGGCCCCCCGGTCGCGCTGGAAAAGCCTCCTGCTCCCACGGGCGCCGACTCGACCCCAGGCTCCCCCCCCCGGGACGGGCCGTACCTTGCCCAGCAGGCGTCCCTTGCTGTAAAACCTGCCCGTGAGCGGGTCGGCGATAATCCGGGCGGGCTCGGCAGCCCTGGGCTGCGGCGGTGCCGGCTGCTGGGGCTCGGCTCGGGCTCGGCTCGACTTGGGCTGGGCGGCTCCGGCGGCGGAGAAAGGCTTGTACGGGTCCGAGCCCATGAGGCTGCCGGGGAAGGGGTGAGGCCGCAAGTAGCAGGCGGGCTCCATAGGGGCGCCGGCCGAATCCGCCACCAGCCCCTCACACGTGGAGACCCACCCTGGAACTTCCACACACCGGATCCGCAGCGCGAGGGAATCCCATGGCTTTTATCAATAAAGGCGCCTGACGTCACCCGCTGGAACCCCGCCCCTCCGGTGGGGGCGGGGCTTGCTCTTAAAGAGACCGCTACATTCCCAGGCAAAGTCTCGGGGCGGGGGGTTTCTGTCGAATTCCGGGTGACTTGGTGGCGGCAGCGCCTGTGATTGTTAAATCTGGGAGGAGTTTTAACCTCTGAGCTCTGAGTTTCCAGTGGGTGCTGCCATCTGGTTTCTTTTCCTATGGGCCCAGACTGGGACTGAAATCTGACCCGCCACCAGTGTCACTTGTCTGTGCTCAGCGACTCCTGCTCTCCTGGTGCAATTGTTGCGGCGGCAAAAACCACCGGGGGGTGGGGGGGCGTCTCCACTGGCCTGTTAAACAAAAAACAACCAGGTGTTAAACGAAACAGCCTGAAGGGGATTAAATCCGACCTGACAACTGCCCTTGACATCCAAAGAAGGAAAATTCATTTCACAAGGACAGGCCTGGAAACTGCTGAGCCACTTCAAAGAAACCAGCCCCCAAAAGGCTGCAGATTAATCCCCAGGATTTTTTTAGAACGTGTTTGTTTTAGTCCTTTGGCCCCAAACTCTGGCTGCCCTGTGTTTGCTTCCCTTGGTGGAACCAAGGGCTGTCCCAGCTGGTTGCCAGAAGAACAGAAGGGCCTGCACCAGCCTGAGGAATCTAGAATTTTAGCTCACAGCCCGGAGCCTTCCGTGTATCCTGCCGGTTCCTTAGATGAACAAGAAATGGAGGGTTCTCTCCAAAAGTAGTTTATAACCAAATCCCTCCACTATCCTGCACCAGTGGCCCAAAATACCCCACAATGTCCCTGCAATCTGTTGTGTTTAAGATAATGGCTCAGATTAGACACCGAACTACTGGCCAATGTCTTATATGAATCAAGGACAAGAGAGTACTTTAATGAGGGTCGGGGGCAAGACCAATCAGACTCTTCCTGCAAGGAGTTTCTCTCATTCATTTTTTTTAAAAGGGGAAGGCAGGTTATAGGAAGGGTGGCTGGATACCACCATGATGGGCTCTGAGGGCCACTGTCTGCCTTTATCTTTTACATCTCAGTGTATCATCTTACGCTGCTCAGTGTTGAGCAGAAGGAGCTAAGCACCTTCCAGGAATGGGCCCTGGGTAGGCTTGGCCTCCTAGCCCCAGAGCTCTGGCTGGAATCAGTAAGGCTTGTTAAAGCTATAGAGAGTCCTCCAAGTCTGGGGAAAGTCTTGGCTGTGAGGAGGGACAGACAGGAGGACAGGCCCAGGCCAGACTTTACCAGAGAGTCAGAGATGAAAAACAAACCAAACCCTAAAATGTCACTGAGTCTGCCCCCCACCAGGGTGGGATAGGAGCCAGCAAGCAGGTAACATTGCTCTGATTGGGGGGGACAGATTAGCACAGCATTCAGGGTGAGCGGCTAGAGCTGGGCGAGAGGCTTGCGTTATGTACAGGAGCACAGCAAAGGGGGCTGGCGGGGAGCTAGAAGCCAGCCCCCAGGTGTTTCTTATGAGACAGGCTGCCCAGAAGGCTCCATGTGGTCAGGTCCCCAGGCTGTCTCAGCTCAGCTCATCGACCCTCTCTGCTTTCTTGCTGGCAGAGGGGGCTGGACTGCAGGGTTCCCTCTCCTGAAGGAGGAAGCTGCCTCCGGGGGGTTCCCCCTCTCCAGAGACGTACACCCTGGGTGTATCACCCTGCTACACTGATCCCGTGTGACAGAAGATCCATCCAGTTCTGTCGCTTGGCAGGCTGAGATACACTCCACCCCGCCCCAGCCAGCTCCTGCTCACTCTGTGACAGTGCCTCGCCCGACACTGGCGTCCTCAGCTACTGGGGCATGCAAGGAACGCGTACATGAAACACCACAAAGCTCTAATGCCATCAGATCCCTGCCTTGATGCCCAGTGACACTGGGCCTAACCTGCATTTCCTGGGTCTCGGAGGGCCTGCAGCCAGCCATTCCACACTAGCCCCCTCCCTCTCTGTGCTATTCCAGCCAACAGGCCTAGACCAGGGGAAACGCCTGATATCTGCTTACAGACAGGCATGGAAAAATGTGGGTGCCCCAGAGGAGATCCCAAGCTACTGACGGGCCCAGGCCTTAGCCTCCCTCCCTGTGCTGACAGCGCAGTAGCAGAATCACTCACTTCTTGGTGGCAGGAGCTGTGGATTCCTTGTGGACTCCTTACTCTCCCTGCCCCAAGATTTGGTCCCAGGCAAAGCTGGAGTCCACATACTCAGCTCTCGCAAGGCAGGGAACCGACAGTATGCACGTGCTGCCCTCCACTGGCGAATCTGGGTATTGCCCTCCCTGTTCCCCTGGGCGGCTGGAAATCCCTTCCCAGGGAGGCTGGTTTTCGAATGTTGCTGCTGCAATTTGCACCCCGAGGGGACTTCCAATCAGATGGGGTCGAGATTAATTAGTCTCCAGAGAGACTCAGAGCCCAGGAGGCAGGATGTGGAGGAGACAAAAGGGGCTTCACTGGTTCCCAGTCACTTATCAACATGGGGGGCAGATGGCACCCCAGGAACCTCTCCTCTAGGGCTCAGAGAAACAGGACTTCTCACGGCGGGCGCATCACTTACTTCCCCCTCCCCCCAGTCTCACTGTTCTTTTCACCACCCTGGGCCGCCCCAAGTTTCCAGCCAAGCGGCCTCTCCAAAGAGAAATGCTGTGGCCTCTGCAGCTGAGAAAGTGTCAATGGCCCTGAATGTGAGTGGCGGCCTAGCACCAAATCCTTTGTCCTTCCCAGGCTCTGACTCACTGTGCGACTCTGGGCAAGCCTCTTCGCCGCTCTGTGCTTCAGTTTCCCCACCTATGCACTGAGGGCCTTGTTACCCACCCACCTCCCAGAGGGGAGGGGAAAACTTCCTTAATGTGCAGTGCAGGCTGCTCTTTGAGGCTGCAGAGAGCGACCTGCTAGAATGATCCTCTGCCCGTCTCTAGCATCCAAGGAGCTCAGCTCTCTGGTAGCACTGGTGGATTTAGCCTTACACCCATTTTAGGGATGGAGAAAATGAGGCACTGAGCATTAGCAATGAGTCCTCCCTGCCTCTTCCACTTGCTCTGTTTCTCTCACTTTTCCAGCAGTCACACAGGAAACAAACATACCCGTCACCACCACAACACACACCGGGGCGCTCCGCCCTCTGTGAGAACAGGTGCCGAGGAGGCCTTCCCCGCTTCACAGAAACGAACCCTCTCTGCCCAGACGTAACCACCCCCAGCCTCTGTTTCCAGGCTCGGGAGGGGGCAGGGGGCATCACGGGGCAGCCTCGCGCTTTCCGACGGAAGCCCCAGCTCCACGGAGCCTTTCCCACGGGGAGCCGACTTGACAAGACCTCAGACCCCAGCAGAACTGGATTGTCAGGGAGCTGGAGCCGTTCAGCCTGACGTTCAGGCTGGGCCTAGATCGCAGCTGCTCAGTGGCCGGGAGGGGGGGAGTTGGGGGGCATCTCAGGCCAGCACCTAGGGGCAGCAGGGATGGGCCAAGCTAGAGCTTGGAAGACCTGAGCTGAGATCCCTGCTCTGCTGCAGCCTCCCTGCATGACCCTGGCCAAGTCACTTAGACCCAGTAGGAAGGAGCCCAGCCCCCATCGGGCTTTCGCCTCAGTTCCCCACCTGTTCCATGGCAAAGGTGGCGCTGCCCTGCCTCCCGGCTGCCCGAGGCTCAGACGCCCCAGGGATGGGGAACATAGAGAAGTACCTGCGCTGGTGGGTTGAGCTCCAATGTCCCCAGCAGAGAGGCTGTGAACTGACTAGGCCATGGAGGCTGAGCTCCCCAATTTTAGTGGGGGTCCCTGTAGGGCGGGGTGCAGCTCCACACGACACCGGGCTGGGCTCAGCGCTCTGCGGCTTAGGAAGGAGGCTCGAGGAGGGGCCCAATCAGCCTCTGGCGTGGTTGGGAAATGCAGGCGGTGCCCCTGGGATGCCCAGACCAGGAACCGCCCTGACGCTGGCCCTGCGCTCCCCTTCTCCCCGCCACAGCTGGAGAAGCAGCGTCTGAGCCCAGAGAGCGGCACGATCTCACACACCCGCCAAGCCTGCACCCCAGGAGCCCTGGCGGCCAGAAGTGGGTGCCCAATCCCGGGGCCCGATCCTTGACATTGCTGGCGGCAGGCCCGGGCCCAGAGCAGACCTGTGACCACACGGCCCAGGCACGCAGGCCGGCATCAGCATTTCGCCATGGGTGCTGGAGTCCTGCCCTTCAGGATTTAAAGCTGGAGAGGGTGCAAGACTCTTACTGGGGCCTGGGCGTGAAATTCCCGTGGGAGCACCTGGCCAGGGCCAGGAGAGCAGAGCGGGTCAGGGGCCGCCCCACATGGCTAAGAAGACTCAGGGCCCCCAGCAATGGGGCCTCCCCAGTAAGAAGTTGCCTGCTGTGCCCAGAGGCTGCAGCTGGGTTCATTTACGGTGGGTCAGGTCCCTCTTGTGGGAGCGCAGTCCGTCTGCCCCATCCATGCCCGGGCTGGTGGATTGGTGACACCACCCAGCACAAGATAGTGACTCAGAGAGCACCACAGGGCCGGCCTGGGGCCAGCAGCCTCAGGAAAGAGCCCCCTCGCAACCAGCATCCTGGTGCCTTCCCCCGCTCCCCCCCCCCAGCGACACTGCAGTTGCTAGCCAAGGGATCCCTGGGCCTGGGGACCTGGCCCCCTTACAAGGGCTGGTTCCTTCCAGTGAGGAGTCAGCTCCTGAGAGAAGGAGGCCAGAGCTTGGCTAGGAGCCCTGTCACTGCATTGATCCCTGCAGGGGCAGGACTATGCCGACTGCCCCAGGAGGTAGCCAGCAAGCATCATGGAGCGGGGAGCAGCCCGGGGATCCCACAGAGGGGAGCCCTCCCATGGCTGTGGTGATCGAAATGTCGGGCCTCTCGTTTATTCAATAGGGATTTCTCAGTCCTAAGAGCCACTTTTCATTCATTTGTAGGCTGCGTTGCGGCCTCCCCGTCTATTGAGCGGTAGGGTTGCCAGATACTTGCACAAAAAATCCCAAACAGGCATGGAAAATTGGTTGAGCAAAACAAGAGACCAAACTTGTTAAGCAAAAAAAAAAAAAAAAGAGGTCACTGCGCCTTTAAATTACCACGCTCCTCACTCCCTTCTCCCTCGCAGATGCCGCCGGCCATCTTTTTGAGAAAAAAAAAAGGCCGCTGCGCCTTTAAATTACTGCGCTCCTTGCTCCTTCCGCTTTCGCAGATGCCGCTGGCCTTCCATCCGAGGAAAACAGAAAATACCGGACATTTGACATGTCCAGTGCTCTCTCTTTGTTGTTTTTTTTACCCGACGGAAGGCCAAAATACCGAACTACCCAGGCAAAACCCGGACACCTGGCAACCCTATTGAGTGGGTTCAGCCATGTTGTTACCCACCCTTCTAGCAGGGGGTGTGGCCCAGCTTGCAGGGCACATGGCAGATCTTGTGTGCCCACCACAGGCCACACTCCAGACGTGGGCTTCCCTTGGGTTCCCTCGAACTCAATCAGGGTCGTTGCCCCTTCCTCGTTAGCGACGTGCCAAGGGGTAGCCAGGCTGTGAAGAAGGATGGCCCTCTGGCTAGGCCAGTAGCCTAGGACAGCAGAGATCTTGGCTCAAGCGCCTGTGAGCCCCAGACACACTGTGCCACCTTGGCCAGGTCCCTGCCTTGCAATGGAGATAATAGCGCTGCCCCTCTCCCGGGGGTGACAGCAGGATCAATCAATTCGAAATTACGAGGCCCTGATGCTTAAATGCCCACTGATTGAATCCCATCTGCTCAAAGGGATCCAACCTGACCAGACCAGCGCTTCTATGATTGCTGATGCAATTGACTCCGCGCCTGAAGTTTGGATCAAACTGGACGCTCAGACAAACTGGTGGCTGTGTGAAACGCCACATGATGAAACAGGACTAGGGTTGCCAGATGGTTTCACCAAAAATACCAGAACTCCCCCAAAAATAAAAAAGTGTAAAAAAGTGCTGGGAAAATTTGGTCAAGCAAAAAAAAAAAAAAGCCGAAACACAGTCACGGACCCTTTAATTGCTAGGCTGCTCCCCTGCCACTCCCCCCCTCCCCCGCATGTCCATCAGGTGCCAAGCCGGGAAAAGCAGAAAATACTGGACATTTTATATGAACAGAAGGTACAAATCCCAGACTGTCCGGTTCAGTCCTGAATACCTGGCAACCCTAAACACGACTAACATGGGCAGCACAATGGAGCTCTACAGAACAATAGACGGGCCTAGAAAGCCCATGTGCCCTCACAGAGCCTAGCACCTGCAAAGCACGTTCCATCTTCTGAGCCTTGAACCACTGTCTTATAATTCGTCATCACCTGCTCATGAGGGAAGCGTCAGTGTCTCCATTTTACAGATCAGGAAACTGAGGCATGACTAGAGAAAGCAACGTGCCCAAAGACCTAGTGCAGGGTGGGAAACCGTTTCTTGGTCGGGGGCCGCTGACCCACAGAAAACAGTTGGGGGCCACACGTAAGCGAGAAGCAAAAAAGGAAAACCAAACCCTCCCTGATGTGGCCCTCGACTGAGAAGGAGAAAGACCCTCCCCACATTCCCCTCGCACACCAGAGCCTGGGGGCCCAGGCTAGTAGATTTTGTGTGCTCCAGCTCCACGGTGGGATGGCAGGGGGGAGATGGAGCACCAGCATGGGGAACCCCAAGCTTTGGGGGCCGGATCCAGGCAAGCCAGGGGCCATGGGCCTGAGACTCATCACCCCATACAGCTAAAGGACAGGAGGTGTAAAGCTCCAGTACTGTTTGGAGTGAGCCTGGAACGCAGAACTGGGCAGTGGCAGCCCAGCGTTTGGAGGATCGCTTGCTAATCCCTCCAAGGTCAGAGGTCATGCCGTGCCTTCGGAGGCGAGGACCTTCCCCCAGACTTGCCGCAAGGGTTTGGATTTGATCCATGGCCTAAGTGTTGAGTAACTATAAAATTCCACCTTGGGGGGAAAGAAGGAATCACGGCTTTGGTGGGCTGATTTGGGGGCGAGGACGCTTGGCCCCTTAATGCCTTTTGGAGGCGTGGGGTGCCGGGGTAAGTCCAGGGGAACGGGAAGATGTGCCGAGCAACATAGGGGAGGGCATCCAGCTCACAATCTCCCCAGCGATAGGGGTTTGCAGTTTACCACATGGCTAACACCACGTTGGGGAGAGCACGAGGCATGAGACAGCACATGGGGACAGTGCCACTAGGGTTGCCAGGTGTCCGGTTTTGAACCGCACAGTCCGGCATTTGAGCTTCTGTTCGGGAAACAAATTGAGACAATGGAACTGAGACAATAGAACTATCGGATATTTTCTAAATCAGCTGTCATGTAGATTGTGATGTCATGTCAAGTGTGTCCAGGATTTTTGTTGAAACCATCTGGCCACCCTAAATGCCGCCCTGGGCGGGGAGGAATCCGCTCCTGTGTGCCCAGGGGTGTGTTTGCCACTGCCACCAGCTGCATTTGGTATTGCCCTCTGTTGGGAAGAGTAGTGCAGGGCTTGCTGCTTGCTTGTGTTTTATATTTGTGGGAACTACTGCCCTCTGCTGGAGGGACACAGCTCTGGCAACGTGCCTGTGTGTTGTGCTGTAAAGGTGTGGGGCGGGGGGGGGGGAGGAATCTTACCTGTTTGGGTGAATTTATTATCCAGAGGCACTAAGACCCCTGACAAGGGAGCGTAACATCTGCTCTACAGCCTTAGCCAATGGGCTTTTAGCTCATGCAGTAGAAGCACATGGCTTTAGCCCCTTAGGCCCAGGTTCAATCCCACCTGCCGGGTCCCACGCTTTCTGCAGTGCTGCTGCAGCCATGTTGACCCCCCAGGTGTGGGAGAAATAAGGTGGGTGAGGTCATATCTGGAATGGGCCCGACTTTCAGAGGGGAGAGAGAAGGTTTCGAGCTCCATGGAGCTCTTCTCCCGGCAAGGCCTGGGCCTGTCTTGCTGCTGACGTGCTCCAGCAGCTTGGAGGCGAAAGCTGGGTTTAGCAACACACCGGGGCAGCGAGGTCTGTTTGGAGTCAGAGGGGATGGCGCCTCATTGCACCCCCCACCCACGGACTGCCCAAGCCCAAGCTGGCTTGGGAGAGCTGGTGAGACCCCAGCATGAGGTGGAGGAGCAGGAGTGGAATACATCAGCAGACCACCTCTGTTCAGACATAGCGACAGCCGGCTGGAAGGGAACCAGGGGTATAGCAGGGGTGCTGGGAGTCTGTGGCGGCGCGTCGGGGTCTCCCAACTCCTGCACCCCCGTAATGGCATGGACAGACTCCACCAGCCAGTAGAATAGAGGGAGTTTATTGCTTCTCCAGGATACAGCACAGCACAGATGTCATCTGGTTATAGGAACCGGGCCTAGGATGCCTCAGCCCCCCTTGAGATGGGGGAGACTGAGATCCTAAATTCCAGCCCCTTTCCCTAGGCTGTCTCCTCCATGATCCCAGACAGAAACTAACTCACTCACTTCCAGCCCTGCCCCCAGCCAGGGCTCCACCCCCCTCCTTCCCATTGTTCCGCTCCATGGGAGATACCTGTCTGACGAGTTTCGAAGCCCCCTTGCATAATGACTCATCCCCTGCCCTGCTGGGCCGTGCTGCAGACAGCAGCCAGTGGAGGTCACTGACAACCCACTGCCCAGCATAGCAACCAGCAAGGTACCCCCGCTACGTCACAGAGTCACTGAGCCAGCCTGTGAACTCTGTACATGATGGGAACCAATTCAGGCCAGGGCACATGGCAGCCCCCCTCCATCCAGCACCATTTCCAGAGCTGCACGCTGCACCCGGACTTGGCCTTGGACAGAACGGCCCCTATTTTGTAACCTGCCTTTGCATCACCGGTTTGTTTCCACACATCAGTGCATCAGCCCCAGGGTCAGTGACCATCAGCTCCCTCTGCTGGACACAGTCCACCCCAACCCACACACAAGCCACGCAGGGTCCTTCCAGTTCATCGGCCCGGGCGCTGGGGCGGCACCATCTTACAGCTGGCACATAACACAGGGGGGCCCTAAACTGAGCCCACTGGCCATTGGATTGGTGCAAGGCAAGAGACAGAAGCAAGGGGGAGCGAGAAAGGAGGAGTAAGAGGGAGAGATGAGCCGTTGGATCCAGCGTCCTGCAGGGCCCATGCAGGGGGGCAGTTAAATGTCTGTCCCTGGGCAGAGTTCAGAAGGAGGCAGGGACCAGCTTTTATTTTAGAGTTGGGGGACCAACAAGACAGACAGATGTGTCCGTGAGGCCAGGGTGCGCGTAAGGCCTGCATCTCCCCCGCAACGCAAGGCACGGCTGGGCGCCACCCGCAGCTGCATGGAGCTTTGGCGCTGCCTGCCCCAGGCGCATGCAGAATGGCTGTTGGGGCCATCGACCTGGGAGACAGGGTCTCTGCGCTGAAAAGCCAGGTGATCCGGGCAGGGAGTCAGTGGCCAGCCAACGACCCGATGCAGCTGCTATACGTGTGTGGTTTCAGCCACTCTGGGGCCCCACCGGGCACCAGATTTCCATGGGAAAGACACAGGGCATTGCTGCCTGGACCAAACACATCCCAGGGTTGGGGCTGACGTTTCTGGGGGGAATGCCCCACGGAGAGAGGAGACCGGGAACGCCCCCTGGTGGGAGGGCAGGCACAGCACGGGGTAACACCCTGGCAGGTACACAGAGTGTCGGGGACTCCCCGGGCCCTGTCCCCCCATCCACAGCCAGTCGCAACTCTCAGCCAGCCAGGAGAACAGAAGGTTTATTGGTTCACAGGGACACAGTGTAGCTCAGACTTCTTGTTATTGGAACCAGGAGCCGTCAGTAGAGCCCCTCTTGCGGGAAAGGGGAGCCTAGAGCCCCAGCTCTGGGCCCCTGCCCCCGCCCCAGCCCCCCAGGCCAGCAAGGCTCCCTTCTCCCTCGGCCAGTTGAAAAAATCACTCTCACTCCCAGCCACTGCTCACAGCCCCAGGCAGCCCCACCTCCTGCCACTGCTCACAGCCCCCAGGCAGCCCCGCCTCCTGCTTTGTCCTACTTCCAGGCCCAAGGTGTTATCTGCCATCACCTGGACCTCAGGACATGAGAGACTGAACATACTTCCCCAGTGAGTCGTGCCCAGCCTCCCCCTCCTCATCCAGGGAAACTGAGGCACACACAGAGTCACTGCAGAGCAGCAGAGCACAGTAGAAATTGCATACAGCACAACAAAGCAAATAGTGAGTATAAAACAGAGTGAACACAGAGGGCTATAAGAGTGGACAAAATCCCCACGACATCACATGGGGCTTTTCATTCCCAGAGCTCAGCAGCCCCGGCAAAGCGGGGGCAGGAGCACGCCCCCCATTTTACAGCTGGGGGGGATTTCGCCCAGGGCACCCAGTGACAGAGCCGGGAATGGCAGATCAGGTAGATTAAGCGGGCGGGTATCACCTCTGGATTCTGCCTCAGCCAGGCCATTACTGGCTGCTGCACCCATCTCTGGTGACCACACTTCAGCCCCAGTGGTAACCCATTGGAAAGGGTTCAGGACAGGACTATGAGAACACTCTGTGCAGGAGGCTCTGAAGAAGCTCAGTCTATTGACTTTGTCCAAGACAAAGTGGGGATGTGCTCCTGGTCTACACGTACCTCTGAGGGGAGGAGACTTCTGAGACAGCCAAGAACTCTGATCCAGCAGGAAAAGGCTGACGGAGATGCAATGGCTGGAGGCTGAAGCCAGGCAAACCCAGGCTGGAAATAAGGCCTGATTTCTAACAGTGATGGTAAGGAGCCATCAGAACCACAGGCCTAGGCAGGGGGAAGATTTGCTGTCATTTTAATTCAATCACACCGAGATAGTCTTCTGAAAGATCCGTGGTAGCTCGGCCCAATGTCACACGCTCGATGAATGGTCCCAGTCACGCTCTGACCCCTAGCCCACGTTTGCAGAGCGTAGAGGAAGCCCTTTCTGCTTCCAGTGCTGAGTATTGCATAGCGAAAGGTGCCCCTCTGCATCCGTGTCTGGTCCCCATCACTGCTCTGTCTAGCGCAGGGACGGGGGAACCTTTTATGGGCTGGGGGCCGCTGACCCACAGAAAAATCAGTCAGAGGCTGTACACAAGTGAGAAGCAAAGAAAACCCCAAACCCTCACTGACGTGGCCCCTGACTGCGAAGGAGAAAGACCCTTCCCACATTCCCTTCGTACGCCAGAGCCTAGGGGGGTGCCACCTAGTAGATTTTGTGTGCTTCAATTTCAGAGTTTCCTTTGCAGGGGCAGGTGGTTTGTCAGTTTCCTGTCTTGTATGTAAGGTCCTTTCTCACAGCAGCAAAGGAATGAAAAACACTTTAAAAACAGGAAAATGTGGTTGTCAAGCCGCAGAAATTGGCAGGGAGACCCCGGGGCAGCCAGAGGTCTTGGCTTTTAACTCTTGGGGGGGGGGGGGAGGAAATTGACTAGATTTCAAATGGACCTTACTGGAAAGAGTCAAGCAGAGGGGGAGAGGGCTGGAGTGCCAGTGGAGGCTCCCCAATTCTGGGGAGGGGGCCTCTGAGCCTTGGGGGCCACATCCAGGCAAGCAGCGGGATGCATCTGGCCCCTGGGCCTGAGGTTCCCCACCCTTGATCTAGCACCTCACAGTCTAATGGTCTTACCCTCACAACACTCCCGCAGGGAGGGCAGGGCTATGACGCGTTGTACAGATGGGGAACAGGGACTAAGGGACATGCCCCAGGTCACACATGGAGACTGTGGCAGAGGAGGGAATTGAAACCAGGTTTCTTAGGCTAGTGCACTAACCATTACACCGCCCTTCCTCTCTACACCTGCTTTCTGTAACCTTCAGACACAGGTAGGAAAAGCCCCTTTTTTCTTTCTGTTTCACCGGCTCTGCTTCTTGTGTGAAATCCCCAGGCAGGAGAACACTTGGCCTTTGTTGCTATGGCGTTTGTTTTGTTTGCTGTCTGCTGCAGAAGGAGCCCGGCTGCCTTTTTGCAAGGTCTGCGGCTCATCTGCTGTCCCCAGATCTTGCTGCTGACCCACCTGAGTCCAGGGAGACGCCCGGATGCGTCAGCAGTGTCTTTAATGGGCGTAAGGTACAGATACTGGGTCATCCAGAGGGAAAGCCGGGGGACACTTTCTGGTAATACGGTCGATTTGAAATCTAGTCAATTAAAAAAAAAAAGGTTAAAAGCCATTTCAAAACCCGTGGCTGCCTCGGGGTCTCCCTGCCAATTTCGGCGGCTTGACAACCACATTTTCCTGTTTTTAAAGAGTTTTTCATTCCCTTCCTGCTGTAAGAAAGGAGGGTACATACAAGACAGGAAACTGACAAACCACCTGCCCCTGCAAAGGAAACTGTGAAACTGACAAGACCCACCAATGGCTAACACACAAAGCTAAGGCACTGGAAAACTCAGACATTCCTTTCCCCCTCCCCAACCTCTTTCAGTTACACTAATCTTAGCGGTCGCTTGTAACAGACGTTGGGGGAAGGTGATGGAGCAGGGCCCTATTGTGCTAGCAGCTGCGCACACACAACAAAACCTCCACTCCGCTGCACTATTTGTTAAGTTGGACACATTCATTTAAGTGTTAAAAACCCTCAAATGATGGAGAGAACAGGGGAAGCACCAAACCCCACTGAAACTCGCAGGGATGCCTCACATATGTCAGCTGATAAAATCAAATAAATAACTGGCCCCTACATTTCTTTGTCTTAAATGATGAGCCATAACAATCTCCAAGTCTCCGAGCGCATCTGATGGCACAGTTTATCCTAGGCATGTACTGTGGTCTCTGGGGTGCTTAATAGGTGCTTAAGAGGCAGAGTGGTTGGAAAAGGGGCCAGATACATTTCTTATTAGCCATAGGAGCACTCTGCTCAAACTGGGCCTTCTTGGGTACCTGGGAACCATTTGTCCTGAGCATGCTCAGACACGGATCATAGAATCCCAGGGCTGGCAGAGACCTCAGGAGTCATCGAGTCCAGCCCTCTGCCCAAAGCAGGACCAAACCCAACTCAATCATCCCAGCCAGGGCTTTGTCAAGCCGGGACTTAAACACCTCTTGGGATGGAGATTCCACCCCCTCCCTAGGGAACCCATCCCAGTGCTTCCCCACCCTCCTAGGGAAATCGTTTTTCCTACTATCCAACCTAGACCTCCCCCACTGCTAGGCCAGGCCTGCACTTACAAGTTTTGCTGGCATAGCAGTGCCGGTTGGCTTATGATTGTTTTTTTATGTAGCTGGACCAGCAAAAGCCCAACTGTAGACGCAGTTATAGTGGCCAAAACCCACTTTTGTCGGCTTTCACACTGGTATCCAAAGCTCCTGTTTGCTAGTGCAGCTGGGTCTACACTCACAGGTTTTTGAAGGCCTAGCGACAGTGGGAGTGTTTTCAAGTACAGACAAGACTTGGGAATCAGACCCACACCAGTACTATCATTCACACCCCTGTTAGTCAAGCCAGGCTGGATTCTCCCCAGTTGCTTCCACATGTGCACTGATTTGATGCACAAGCCTGATACAGATGTAAAGGGTGGTTTCAAGGGTCAGGGCATTGGGGCACCCTGCCCCTTCCCAGGCCTCAGTTTACCTAGCTGGACAGTAATTTTATCTGCCTCCCAGAGTCCAGGTGGAAATCAACATTTTATTACTTCTCCACCCACAGGAGTTGGGCCCTGCTCTTCGAAAGTATCCAGGCATCTAACTCCCTTTGCTCAGCACCTAAATCCCACTGAGGCCTGAGGCCCACAGGACTCCACGGAAATACTTGGATACAGCAAGGGAAACAAGTGAGGGTTTGGAAGACCAAGAGAGTAGGGCACCCCAGGTTGGGCCAGCCAGTCAGATTCTGTCTCCCTGCATTTTCCAGAACCAGGAATGGAGAGAACTAGAGACGGATAAACCCCCTCAAACCTCCTCCTGGCCCTGCACCCTACCTATCTAGTTGGAACAATCCTAAGTGATGGGTCCCAGCCAGCCCCGCCACCGGCCCCACACTTCACAAGTAAACCCCCAGGCTAAGTGCTCCCCTGCTCAGTTCCACCCAGCCCCTAGTTACAGCCCTATGCACTGGATCGGGAACACCTGTGTAGGCAGAGCCGGCAATGGGCCCCAAGGGGTTAATTAGCTGGGCAGATTCTACCTAAGGCTCCTGTTGTTCATGCAGGGACTCTCCAATCCTAGGAGCTAGGTGCTTGCCTGGGGCTGCTGTCTCCAGGCCGGTTTCTACTGACAGGGAAATTGCCCCCACAGCTGTTTCCCACCAGGCCCAAGGGGCAGAAGGCTTCAGTCAGGTGCCCAGCAGAGGTGTGGGGGCTGAAGGGGGAAAGGCTGAAACTGAGGCATGCCAGGGACTGGGGGAGGGGAGAGGCAGGCTATAGGGGGCTGGAAAGGATGGGGAATAGGAAATGGGAGAAGGGGTGCTGGGAACCATACTGGGGCACTGAAAAAGGGCATTGAGGGGAATGAGAGGGGCTGAAAGGGAGCTGGGGAGGAGAAGGGGGCTAGCTATCCAGGGGGCTGGGTAGGAGGCTGAGAAGGAGGACTTGGATATTGGGGTGCTGCGAAGAAGGGAGCTGGATATGGGGGGCTGAAGGCTGGGCAGGGAAAGGGCACTGGATATGGGGGGCTGAAGGCTGGGGAAAGGGGGCTGGATAGGAGACAGGCGCTCAGAGCTGGCTGGGGAGGGCAAGGGGCAGGTAGCGGGCACTGGGGGAGAGAAGGCTGGCTCCGGGGCGCTGGGAAAGCCTGGAGGGCGGGGAGTTACTTGCCTCTGTTCCGCAGGCGGCCCGAGCCTAGGCGGAGCCCCTGCGGCTGTCCCGGGCGGGCCACACCCCGGGAGGGCCGGCCCGAGAGCGCGGAGCTCAGCCCGACATGGACACCTGAGCCGGGGCCCCGCAGCTCGGCGCCCAGGGGAGGATGGGACGCGCCGCGGGAGGTGAGTGACGGCGCCGCTCGGGCTCTGTCCCGGGGCCAGCGTCCAGCTCCCTCCAGCCCCGCTGCGCCGCGAGCCCCGGGCGCCCCCGCCCCGTCTGCCCCGGGGGCCTGCGAGCTCTGAGCGAGGCTGGGCAGCGGCTGCGCCCCGGCGCGCGGGGTCGGCTTGGCAGGGTCTCTCCGGCGCCCAGGCGGGCTGCCCAGCCCCAACGCCCTGCCTGGTCCGCGGGAGCCACCGGGCAGGGCAGGGCAGGGGGCACCTGCTCCCTCCAGGAACCCTGCCGGGAGCCTGTTACCCGGCCCAGCGAGCACCGCTCCGGGCTCTCCAAGCGGCTCCCGAGGGGGCGCTCGTCCGCCCGCGCCAACACCCCCTGCAGCCCCGGCTGGCCCGAGCGGGTACTGTGCTGCTGGGCAGGAGACTGGCCAGTCCGTTCGTGGTCCTCCTCGGAGCTTGCGTCGTGCCTGGGCCTGGCCGCTCCCAGCCCGGCCCACCTGCGTTCGGAGAGGAAAACTTGAGGCCGGGCGCGCTCTTGCATTGCGAATACAGCCCCGATCGTCAGTGACCTACCCGGCTCCTGGCACTTTTGGTGAGGGGCGGGGGGGATGTTCCCACCAGCGTCCTGATCGATTTCCAGCGCGGCCGCGTCCACCGCCCCTCCCCATTTCAGCGACACACAGGAGACTGTTTCCTGTCATTCATACGCTGCGCTGCCTGATGCGGTTAAACAGCTACCAGGCCGCACCCCCGAGGCGGAGGGGAAGCAGGGTCACGCTCGTGTAAGACGGGACTCCTTGACAAGTGGCCTGCTGCAGGAGGTGGCCCTGCAGAACGTCCCACAAGCTGATTCTCCAGGGTTTGTCAGCGGGCTTTACCTTCATTCAACAGGGAAGCTGTCGAGCACAGCGGTCCCCCACCCCCTGTTTCCCGGTGTGGGCTGTATGTGCAGCCGTGTCCTGCAGGCTAAGTGCCTGTCACAGGCATTGTTAGTAAGAGTCAGGGCCAGGTCATGGGCAATAAACACAAACTGCCGGAAATGCTTGGTTGGTTGCTGACTCTTACTAAAAATACCTGGGGGGACGTACAAACAGAGCACTGCTGCGGCTTGCTGCTGCTCCAGCCCCAGGGCGGCTGACCCAAACCCAGCCGCTGCGCAGGTGGTCTCTGCTCTGCTCTGGCAGCCCCGGGGCTGACGGCTGCTCCATCCCTACCTCCAAAGAAATCAGAGGTCCCTGAAAGTCTTGGGATCCATGACCTCCATAACCGAGTCACAGCCGTAGTTACATAGGCCCCAGCCTCGTGAGACACATACCTGTGTGGGCATGTGGGCTGTGTGCTTTCGAGTTGTGGGTTGAGAACATCTGGTCTAGCAGGAACTGGGCATTTGGCTTCCGTCTGCCGGGGACTCCATTTGTAACTTTGAGCAAGTCTCTGCCTATCTGTGACGTGGCCGCACGGTGCGTTTCCCTGGCAGATTTGAAGCGACATTGGCACCTTGAGGCTGGTGGGTGGAGGGGGCTGGGGCCGCACACGGTGCATCGTGGCTGAACAGGGAGGCAGGACTGTTGGGGCTTCAGGAATGAAGCTGTCAGAGGCCAAGACTTTCACAAGTGGCTAGTGGGTCTGGGGGCCGAACCTGGGGCCTATTTCTCGGTGCCGAGCACCCGCTTGGAAAAACTGGCCCCTTCGAAAGCACGTGCGAGTGAAGCTGCCCAAATTGCCCTTGGGTGGGCCTGGGACCCGAGGGCGCAGAAGGGAGCCTGGGGCAACAGGGAGGGAAATGGTGGGCCCTGATGGGAGGGGCAGCAGGGACCGGGGAATGGATGAGGAGCTCAGAAGCCAGGGGCTGTCACCGAAACTCTTGCCTAGAGTCTAACTGCGGGACGTCCGGCCTTAATGACGGCTCGTGGCTACCTGCGCAGGAGTGGGGCATGCTCTGCTGCCCATCACCCTGGTGTAGCCCCAGGCCTGTGGAGTCGGGGAGGGCTGTGTTCTCTAGCGCCCTGTGCCCGTGGGGGTGTGCAGCATGGAAGGGGAAGCAGTGAAAAGTAAAGGCACAAAGTGCCCTCGTGCTTCCCTCTGCTCAAGGACTGGGCAGCCCCCTGGCCACGCGACCGGGGCAGTAACGCTGCATGCAGTTACCAGCCAAGGGAGCAGGGCCTTTCCTGGCAGCTGTGGAACGGGCCAATGGTGCAGAGTCACGGGGCGAGTGAGGCAGGCGGGATGGTCCCACGTGCTGGCTGCACCCCCTGCTCTGGCCGTGGTGCGGAGCAGTGGCACACAGCCGCACGCAGGGCCTGCAGAGGCCGAAGGGAAGGCAAACAGAGCAGGAGTGGGGGCAGATCTCCCATCCCTTTCCTGCTGAGTCAGCGAGCCGCTTGTTCCTGCTGCCATCCGCCACCCTGCTGGGTCCGTGGGCCAGACAGAAGGGAGAACTGAACCGGTAGGGGTGTCCCGGGGCCTGGCGGCAGGGGCAGGTGCAGTTCCAGGCTCCGATGGGCTGTGCTCAGAGGAACCAGACCCAGGCGCGGGGGCTTGGTGAAGCTGCCGAGCAGGATGAACAGACACTCGATAACACAGGTGGGAGGAGGGCCGCCCAGGTGATCGGACCAGCCCCGCTCCCCAGTGTTATCCAGTTCATTCCAAGCCTTCCTTCAGCATCTGCTGTGTGTCACCCGTGACACAAGGTAGGAAGCCTCAGATGAGAGATTCATGGGGGGGTCGGGAAAAACATCTGCTATGGAACATGATCTCCCTTGAGTACACTGGGGATGGGGGCGTGCGGTTAGGACCGGTGTTTCCTCTAACTTTTCCCACCCAGAGTGGAACAAGTTTTCTTATGTGTGCCAAAGGGGAGGGGCCGTGTGACATGTCTCCTTCATATTGGGCATATAACAAAACTTGTGTGGTGGGAGTGGGGCCGGGGGGTTCTGAGTGTGGGAGGGGCTCAGGACTGGGGTGGAGGGTGGGGGTACAGAGGGGGGTGGGATCTGTGGGGCTGGGGATGAGGGGTTTGGGGAGGAGCTGGGGGCTGGTGTGCACGAGGGAGGACAGGCTTTGGCCCGGGGATGTGGGCTTTCAGGTGCAGGGGGGTGTTGGGGCTCCAGGGGGGAGGGGGCCGGGATTTGAGCTTACCTAGGTGGCTCCATGCTGAGGCTGGCGGGGAGAGGCTCCTCTCCCGCCAGCCATAGCAGCTTCACGGCTTGGGCAGGGATCTCTCTCTTCCCCCCCCCCCCCCCCTGCCCTTTGCTGGAGGCTTGAGCCCCTGGGTGGGGCTTCTTGGGCAGCTGCACGGCTGCGCAGCGCAGGGAGAATGTAGGTTCAGCCTGACGTTTGTTGGCAGTGACTACCGGAATGTCCCAGCACCAGCCTCAGCGGCTGCCAGGTCCCAGGTTGGGACAGTCACAGAAAACGAATGTTTCTAGGCAGGGCTGGTGCACAGCTGGCATGCCGGGGCCAGGCACGGAGCTGTCAGCTGAGCTGGGCCGTCGAGGCTACAGTTGGGGCAGGCAGGGCTTTTGCGCCACGCTGACAGCCAGCGTTGGTTGGGGACCAGCCGGTGGCTCGCCCCGTTCAAGGGACCAAACTGCCTGCTCGGCCCGGGGAGGCTTCCAGGGGACAGGCCCAGCTGTAGCACAACGTCGGCCCTGTGGGAATTGGCGACCAGCAAGCCAGCGCAACAAAAGGATGTTCCTTCACAGGCCTCCAGTGCTGCTGTTGGCCCTCCCCTCCCGGAAATACAGCTCGCAGGCTGCTGGGGGGCGCACGTTTGTATTGCAGCCTGCTAGCTACAGAGCAGGGGGGAAGGGAGCAGTGCCAAGCATTGGAGCCTGGTTCTCTTATGGGCAGGGCAGGAAAGGCTCTCGGTGTCGAGAGGGGTCCCTTCAGCTCTGACAGCAGCGCTGGTCTCCTTGCCCTTTTGCTGGGGCTACTAGCCAGGGCGGGCGTTACTGCCAACTGGTCTGTGCAGACTGAAACAACCCACCTCGTGGTGAAAGAGCCCCCAGTGCCCTGGCTTAAGCCCAAAGTCTCCCCAGCCTCTGTTTGGAGTGCAGTTGGAGGTATAAGTCTTGTCCTGGTCTCACAAGCCAGGCATGCACCCCACATGTGGACACCCCATCAATGCTGCCTCTTAATTAGCACGCAGCCCCTCCTGAGAGCCACCCCGTTCCTCACAAGAGCCCTTCCCGCAGCCGGGACCTGTGCCCCGTTTCACATGGAACAGCCAAGCACGTGCCAACCCGGTGTCCGGAACAGGCCGCTTAGAGCCATTACAGCTCTTGATTGAAAACCGGGCCTGGGCCTGGGCCTGTTGGCAGAGCAAGGCGGGGAGGAAAAGCCGAGGCAGGTCAGAGCAGTGGCCAGGAAGGGCCCAGGGCGTGTCTGGCAGAGCAGGCGTTCTGCTGGGGCTGGCGTGGCTGATAAGCAGAGATTGTTAATTGTTCCACCCCTGCTCAGCCCGGCCGGCTGTAACCGGAACACGGCCCAAAGTGCCACAGTTTCCTGCCCCACACAATGGCCGGGAAGGGAACACGGCCCTGTAAGGTCTCCGGCATGCCGTGTGATTCCTGTGTGTGTGTCCCCATAGCACCTCAGGGCCCCGGATAGGGCTGGGACCCGATGGTGCTAGGCACTGCATGGACACAGGACAAAGGACAGCCTCTGCCCCAGGGAGCTTGCAATGCAAGATGAGGTCTCAGGTGGGTACAGACGGAGAAGTAGAGGGGACCAGCAGCTTGGTTAGCGTGACAGGCCGGGCTCCCTGCACTCGGGATGTTACATTTTGATTAATGGGCTAATCAAATAGTTGATGAAATTTGCATTGACTCTTCGATTAGTCGATAGGGTGCCTCCACCTGTGAAGTGTCGCCACCGCCCCAGGGTTAGGGTTAGGCCCCTGGGCTGTTAAAGGCAGAAGTGCTGCGGGGAGCACGGGGTCAGCAGGGGACTCAAGCCGACCCCCTCTGGCCCTGTGCTCCCTGCAGCCATTCAAAGCAGCAGCGCCACATGGAGCCTGGGGTCAGCGAGGGAGTCCCTAGCTGACCTCGGGCTCCATGCGGTGCTGCTGCTTTGAAGCACCCCTCCTCTTCTCTCTCCCCCCCCACCCCACCCCACCCTTGCTGCCTCTTTCTGATGGAGGCAGCAAGCAGGGGGGAGCGAGTGGTCGACCAGCCTGTGGACTGTCTGACAAGCATTTGCTTGTTGGCTGATTGACTAGCCAGCCGTTCCCATCCCTTCCCTGCACACCACTGGCCCAGCCATTGGTGCAGGGCAGTGCGGCGAAGGAGAGCTGGGAGGGATTTGAAGGGGGATATTGTGGTCGTTCTGCGGAGGCTTCTGGGAGTTCCTCCAAGTGCGAGGGGAAATCCCAAAGGCCTGGGGGAAATCCCAAAGGTCCCTATTGGCACGCTAGCTTGGACGGGCAGCACCTCGGTGGAGGGCCCGGGACAGAGAAAGCAGGGGCTGTACCCCATTCTGGGGCTGCAGCTCATGGAGTTCACGTGGCCTCGGAGCCTGGCCACAGGGAGGTGTCGTGGTGGAGAGCAAGGGGGGGAATAGCACCGAGGAAGGCAGCGGGGGGAGGAAGGGTGAGAAATGACTGCCGGGAGGGTGGGGGGCAGGTGCTGAACCAGACCTGTCAGTGGAATCCCCTTCCCACCAGCCCAGGGAGTTGAGGGTTTGCGGGGATGGAGTGGGGTCCCTGGAAACCCACGGCTGGGGTGGCCCAGCAGGCAGAGAGCTCGGGGATGAGCTCAGCTGAGCAGCTTGGGGTCCATGTTACCTCTGCCTGCAGCTGTGGCCGGTCTCTGTCTCCAGCACTCAGCTGTGTCTTTCTCTGCACGGACCCCTTGCCCCAGGTGGGCTGTTGGTTCCGGAGAATGTGTGGCTGAGCCGCAGGGCCTGCTGCTGGGACTTCGGCTCCCTGGGCTCTCTTCCTCCCCCCCCCCCCCCCACCTCCAGCCGTTCGGTCCCTGAGCCTTTCCTGCAGCCCATGTGCATTTGGATGCCTCCCTTGGCACCGGCTGCCCTGCCCAACAGCCCAGGGAATGGATGACCCTGCTTCTCCCCAGGACACGGGCAGGACAGGACTGGCTTCCCGTGCTCGCCCCTGTTCCTACCAGCCTCGCCCTGACCCGAACGGTCACCAACTGCCAGGATGTCCCGGTGCTGGTATCTGGGCAGGACTGGAGCTGCAGATGGAGGGTCTTAAGCATCCGACCCTTACACAGGGAAACAGGAGGGCACAGGGCCTCCGTTGCCTCACTGCTGTTGCAGTGTCCCACAGGCCCCACTAGGGGTCGCCGATGGCTCCAGTGGAGGGAAACCATCCAGCACAGCTGGGAAACTCCAAGTACCCTGTGCAGCCGCCGCCCAGGGGCTCTAGCCCCTGCTCCAGCAGACCCCCAGGGGGCTGACTTTCTTCCTTGTTACGCCAGCAGAGCTTGGCTGAATTGATCGGTCCGGCAGCTGGACTCCAGCGACCCCGCCCCACTGCGGTGGCCCGTCAGTGCCGAGTGAGGCCCGCTGAGTTGTCCGTTTGCCCGGAGCAGGGCATTCGGGGGTAGCTGGGTTCATACGAGGCCGGGGGACGAGAAGGGAAGGTCGGCCCTGTGGGCTGGGCTGTTCTCGCCGTGTTGGCCCCAGGATGTTGGCGCAACAAGGCAGGTGAGGGGATCTCTTTCCTGGGACCAGTTCCCTGGTTGGGGGTGGAGAAGCTTTCGAGCTTACCCAGAGCTCTCTTCTCCAGCTCCTTGGGTCACACTGTCGGGCTGGAGTGCTGGGTGGCCTTTGGTTACGTGGCTTTCATGGCGTTGGCTCTGTCGTTGCGCACGCAGGCAGCATGGCGTCCGTGAAATGCTCCCCCCGGAGGCAAGGGCAGCTGTCCCCTGCCCTGACCCCCTTGCTGGGAGCCCTGATACGCTTGGGGGGCAGGCCCCTCTGCACAGTTCTCCACAGCATGCCCCTGGCTCTGCACAGCAGGATGGAACCAATTCCGCTCTATTGAAGGAATTCTGCCCCAGAGATGCCTCCTAGAAAGATGCTTCCAGGCGCTGGTGTGAACAGAAGGGCCTGAGCCCAGCTGGTGTCCTGGAAGCATGGCTGTAGCCAGAGGAAGGAGTTTACGTGGTGGGGAAAAGGCAGCTAGCCTGGGCTTTGGACCCGCTGGAATGGATGACGGAGCGGAGAGCATCCTGTTTGCAATCCCTGGACTCTTTGGAACCCCAGATTTCAGTCCCAGCAGGATCTAACCGAGCCGGGCATCTTTCTGCAGGTTACTGGGGGGGGAGCCCTGGGCGGCTGTCCGTGCAGCACTGACCACAGTTGTTGACTCGAGTCCCACGACTTGAACTTGAGTCCGACTTCAGTCGCCTCGGTGACTCGGCTTGAGACTCGACTCGGGTTCATTGTTTGTGACTTGAGACTTGCTAATTTTGTTAAATCGACTTGGTGAAAAAATTGTCCGAAAATGCTGATGCCGGTGGCTTGTACAAAAGTGACTGGACACTTTTTAAATTAAGACTTGGGACTTGAACTGTAGTGACTTGAGACTCGACTGGGACTTGACAATGACGACATCAAGACAACACTGGCACTGACGCCGCTGATCCCAGCCTAGGCATCCGGATCGCTCATTGGCCACGTGCGGCAGGGTCATGGGTCAGTCTCGGTGCCCTCAGGAGGGCAAGTCCCAAGCGCCGCCTCTGTGGTTTGAATGACGCGTTCCTCTTTCCAGGACGAGAGCTCAGGCGTGCCCGGCCGCGGCTGGGGGAACCACTCTCATCTGGAGCGAGTGTAAGCGGGGTGCGCCCGAGCCAATGCGGCACTTTGCCAGCTGCTCCCCTGGAGCAGGTAACTGCCGAGCAGCAGGGTCTGGTCAGAGGCAGGGTTCCTGCCTGGGTGTGTGTGCACCAGGGCTGGGTTGCTTCAGAAACCATATGAGCAGCTTGGCATCAGCTGCCTGCCAGAATCCAGCTGAGCAGAGGGTGGTAGACTGGGACTTTCTGGCTTGGAAAAGAAATGATAGGGGCGGGAGATGACTGTAAACTCCCGACTGGGGTGGGGACAGTGTTTACGCCTCATGGCATGAGAAACTGGGGTCCCCAAATGCAAAGGCAGCATGTCTTCACACAGCCACTCACGGCACTCCCTGCCAAGACCAGAATAGGGCTCAAAAGAGGACTAGATATGCCCAAATCCATCAGTGGCTGTTCCTCAGGCTGGGCGGGGATGGTCCCACGTCTCTGGCGGGAGCTGGGAGTGAATGCCAGGAATGGCAGGGCGGTCCTTCAGATGCGTGGTGCCTGATGCAGCCTGAACACTGGGGGGTGGCTGCTCCGGGGCGCTGGGCCATGCTCGGGGCTGGAGCCGGGCGGAGCAGGGAGTCCGCTGGGGGGCAGGCGGCCTGAGCATCCCAGCCGGCTGGAGCTGAAGACTGGGAGGCAGAAGGGGGGAGCGATGCAGCTAGTGGAGCTGCGGGCTGGGAGGCAGAGCAAGGGGGGGGCTTGGAGCCACTTGGGCCAGGAAGCAGAGCAGGCGGCTGGGGACTGGCGCAGCCTGTGCCCCAGTGATGCCCTACCCAGCTGCATGTGCCTAAGGACCGCCCTGCGGGAGGGCTCGCTGTTGCGGTCACTCCCTCTGGGGCACCTGGTATTGGCTGCTGTCGGCAGACAGGACACTGGCCTGGATGGGCCTCCGGTCTGGCCGTTCTGATGCTCTAACAAGCCAGGCCTCATGTTTGCTCATAGGAAGCCCAGGATGGCCACAGCCCGCTGGGAGAGGGGATGTCGTTCTTGGGAAGGGGCTATAGTGGGTGGCTGAATGTTGTTAGTTGCTAAAAAGGGAAAGTCCCTCTGGATTAGCCAGTCCGTCTGCCGCCGTGCCCCCCCCACCCCCGCTTTCATGCCAGATACAAATGGGGGATGCTAGCGGGTCACAGATAGTGAGTGCTCAAAAGAAAGACAGGGCGGAGGGTTTACTCCAACCCCTTCCTCCCCGCTGCGGCCAGACGCTGTCATGTGAGATGCTAACGGCGGCACAGTCTGGGAGATGTGACCCGTAATACAGCCCTTGAATTAGTCAATGAGAACCAGCAGTGGTCCAAGATGCACTGCCAGCCGGGGGCGGTGTGCTGCCGGGGGATGCTCCTTTTCCAACGGGCCGGAAATTGGAACGTTCATTGTTACCGATCCCGCGGCACCTTTCATCAAAGCAGCAGGGTCGGCCTTTGCTAAGTTCTCCGCTGGTGCCTGAGCACCGTCTAGCTGTGCCTCAGTTTGGGCAGTGCTCTTCTTCACATCCTGCCTTGCATTGCTTTGCAGTTACTGGACGCTGCAGCGTTCCACCCCAGAGCCAGCTGCATTCCAGGGCTGGATGATGTGAACCTTGTACAGCTAGAGGAACCCTTCTCCAGTAGTTACATTGATCCATTAAATGGCTCGAACTGCTGTGATTGGGGTTTGCTGCTCAAGCAATGTGGGGAGTTAGTTCCAAAGCTGTCTTAACGACTGAGAAATGTTTATTTTCCTCTGCTCTTTGCTATAGGTCCTGCGCTGTGGACATTCCTACTCTGGGGGGTGCTGCTGCTAGCAGTGCGACATGCCCTGGGCACTGGGGAAGAAGCCTGCAACTGCAGTACAGCCGGGGCCTTCTCTGACTTTCAGGCGGCCCCACCCCCCGAGGTGTGCTGTCTGAACTTCACCGGGACTGAAATTGACTCGCTGGACTGGAGCGTCTTTGGCAGTCTAACAGGGCTGAGAGCGCTGTACCTCTCGCAGTGCGGCATATCGGACATTGTCAACGTGACTGCCGCGGCCATCCAGCTGGAGGTCTTGAGCCTGGATCACAATCGGCTGGAAAAGTTTCCAGAAAGCTTCCTCCGAGATGCCCCCCAATTGAGGGTCCTTCGCTTGGACAGCAACAAGCTCCGCGAGCTGCCCAAGTCCTTCCTGAGTGCGTCCTCCCGAATCCAAGAGCTCGACCTCAGCTGCAATGACTTGGCCTCCCTTCCCTCCAGTGTCTTTCAGCCCTCGCTCGCCCGGCTTGGCCTCTCGAACAATAGCTGGGCTTGCACCTGCACCCTGTGGAGTGACCTGGAGCGGTACTCCCAAGCGCCGCCCAGCGGGGAAAGGCAGGGTCCCGTGGTGCTGTGCAGTGCCCCAGAGCGGTACCGTGGCCGGGACATCCAGGACCTCCCGAAGCAGGAGCTGTGCCGGGCCCACAGCCTGATGGCCCTCTTCATCTGTCTGCCCCTGGTGGTGGTTTTAGCCGTGGCCACCTGGTGCTTTTGCAGGCGGAAGGGAAAGCCGGGCTATGCCCTCAGCCACCAGCCGGAGTGCCACCTGGCCACGGTGGAGAGGAACGGTGCCAAGGGGCTGGCAGAGCACCCCCGCTACCTCCCGTGCCAGCTGCCCGCTGCCCCCACTGAGAGCGAGAAGAACGTGCTGCTGAAGAACCAGATCCTGCTGAAGCCGGCCACCGCCCTGCTGGGGAGCAACCGGGACCTTTACGAAGAGGTGGAAATCCAGCTGGGGGCCTCGGACGATTCCTTGGTGCTGGTCAATGAAGGCAGCCTGCGGCAGGAGTTGGGCCCCACGGCGGCGGCAGAGGAGCGGGCGGGCAGCGCGCCAGAGGCAGAGACGGTGAGCGTGACGGACGTGCTGAAGGACTCAGTGGACCGCGAGAAGCTCTACATGAGCCAGGCGGCGGATTATTACAACCTGGTGCCTGCCATCGAGCTGGAGGACTCAGACCACCAGGAGTACGAGAACGTCGACCTGCACTGAGGCTGGGCCGGGGCAGGTGGGAACCGGGCACCGTGCCCAGCCCATACTGACACCTGGCGGAGGGCGAGAGGGACTCTGGGGCAGGATGCGGGGGGAGGGCAGTGAATCTTCTCACTTGCAGGACCATGGGCCTTGTGCTCCATTGGACGGGCGCAAGAGCCGATGTATGTGAGATAAATGTCTGGAAATGGCACAGGCTGGCTCATTGCAGGGCAGGACGTGGTGGCTTCCAGATTCCAAGCCCCTCCACGACTCGATTTCCCCCCCCCCCCCTTTTTGCCTGCCATGGTCAGCTCTTCCCACACCCTCTTCCTCCTGATGGGAAGAGGCGTCTAACCCTGTCCCACATGCGGAGCCCCATCCTCCCCTCTACAATGGCCGCTCTGAGGCCAGCTGTCCTTGGAGAGCAGGCTCAGGTCAGGAAACTAGCCGCCCCTCTCACACGCCCCAGCCCGGGGGCTGGGCACTGCACCGACTGTGCATCCCAGGCCTGTGCTGAGGGGTGTCAGCGCCTCTTGCGCTACAGTGCCCACAGCGGGCACCATGGCAGCCAGAGACAGGTTGCGGGAGGGGGGAGTGGGACACACTTGTCAGGCCAAGCACGAGGGGGTGGCCCTGACACAGGATCGGGTCTGAGGAAGGCTCGGGTGGGGTTGGGCCAGGTTTTGGTCTCAGGCTGAGAACTGAGCGCCAAGCCACTGTCTGGCTTGCTCCCACCCTTGCCTGTGGGGCCTGAGTAGAGGCCAGGGCACGGGTTCTGCTCCTGCCTTTGCAGGTGCAGGTTGGAAACATCCCCCTCAGAGCCAGTGGGGTGGCACGGGAGCAAAACCACCGGGAATAAGGAGAATCGGGCCTGAGAAATAAGGCTGGGCTGCTGGGGACAGGGCCCGGTCCCTGGCGGAGGAGCAGGGACCCAACGGTGAAGTGTCTCCATAGCCTTGGCGGCCCCCAGGTGGGCTCTGCCTTTTTCGGGTGTCTGGCATTTCCTCTGCTCACGAGGTGCTGGGACCACAGCGCGGGCCTCGTGGGCTGAAACCGACTGTGCACCCCAGGAATAGTGACAGGGGTGTGTGTGCAAAGGCAGCGCTGGGGGGCAGCCCTGTGTGCCCCCAGGCGGCAGGCCCTGAGCTGTGAACTCCCCCTCGCTGCCTGCCTTCCCCTCTGCTAGGGGGCCGGCCACAGCCCCCTGGGGCCCAACCTGAGCTGCGATGACCGAGAACAATGCCCAAGGGCAGCAGCAGGGCTCAGCTCCTGGCCCTTTCACAGCATGGAGGCAGGTCGTTCCTAGCAGCAGGGACCTAAAGCGCAGGGGGGATGCAATGCAGAACAGGTCTGCTCCTCTCTCCACGGGGCTCAGGCTAAGGGTCCCGGGCTCTGGCCCTGCACATGTTGTTGAGGCAGCCAGTTGCCCTGACATCAGCCCCGGGTCCTGTGGCTCCAGGGCTCCCTAGGCCTGAGGGGTCGGGGGTGAGCTAACGGCGGGAGCCCTGCAGTGGGAGCCAGGCGTGTCACATTGTAATGCCTCTGCGGGGTGGCAGCGGCTGTGCCTCTTCCCTGGGGGCCCCTCGCTGCCCTGAGGGGTGATGCTGGCTGGGGCCCAGGGCCCCAGCATACAAAGCACGGTAGGAAGCTGCTACAGGCCAGGCTTTGCAGCTGGCCAGCCCTGCCACCCTGCCGTACGGCTGTTCGCCTCCGAGAGCCAGACCCAGCCACGGCCACCCAGTCCCCAAACCCTTCTGGCCTCTCTGGCTCGTGCTCCCAGGGGCCCAAGTGCAGCAGTGCAGAGCTGGGTCATGAGCAGGGCCACGGGCTGGGGGGCAGGCAGCCCGCTGCGGGGGGGCATCTTATTCTTGTTGGGGGGGATGAAGGTTTCCTGGCTTTCCTCCTTTGTACCCTAGGCTCAGGCCTGCCCTTCCTCGCCACCCTTTCCTGCCAGCCGCTGTGGGGGACTCGAGGGGCTGGGCTTCCCAATAGAGCCCCCTGTATGGCTCTGAGCTCCCGCCCTGTCTCAGGCTCCGCGCATGGGCTGCAGAGCGCAGCCCTCGCCTGCTGGGACTGCAGGGCCAGCCATGTACCAGCCCTGCAGCAATCGGCCGGCGCTGCCCCGGGAGTGAAGGATGGCTGTATGGGCAGCCATAGCAGCTTTGCCCCCAGGCCCACCCCACCTCCAGCGACTGCTGGGCTTAGCGGTGAGGCCCCTGACCCTGTGACAGCAGCGGCACCTGCCGTGGCCCTGCTGGGAGCTGGTCCCCTTTCCCAGGGGGACATGCAGGGGCACCCCCTTTCCACTTGATCCAGCCCCCGTTGCACTGTAGTGTCTAGAGGCAGGCCCACGCTGCCATGGCGGGGGAGGGGGGAGCTGGGCCTTGCAGAGACCGGGCCTCAGCAGCGTCCGTGTGTCGCGGCCCCGCCCCGCCGTGGATGACTTGCACCTTTGCACAGGGAAGCTGTCACCAGCGCTGCCTGCTGTAAATAAGGGCCCTTCACCGCCCTCTTCCCCGAGCGGCGCTGCAGTGGGAAAGAGGGGAAGGCAGCAGCGGGGCTGTAAATCATCCCCTACCTGGCGCAGGGCCGGGTGGAGGTCAATGGGCGCAGGCAGCGGAAGGTGTGGGTATAGGCTGTGTGGGGTGTGACACCCCGGCCTCAGCCCCTCACCTGCCCGCTGGGCCCAGCCTGCCCTTCTCTGCTTGCAGCATCTGCTCAGTCCCTCCCTCCCCCGGCTGCAAAGCTAGGACTCCCCTAGGGCTGCCTCCCGGGGACAGGGGGCTCTCACCGGACCCCAGAGCCCTTCACTCCAGCTGCCACGGCTGCTCCCTGGAAGGTCACTGTGGCCAGGGCAGGGACTGTGGCACACACGGTTCTAGGAGACTGGGGAGAGAGAGGGGCTGGGCAGGGGGCAGAGCAGTGGGGCAACAGGGAGTTAATTCTCTTCTCCAAAGGCACCAGGCAGTGGGAACTGGGACTTCCCACGCCCCCCAGGGAAAGGAGTGGGCTAGGCTGGTGTTAACCCTCTTGGGGGAGGCTTGCTGGCCACAGGAAGGAAGGGGGAATGTTTCGTTAACCTTCCTTCAGCCTCCGCACCAAAAGGCCGACCTGCGCACCGATCACTTCCTGGCCTGGTTCTTCCATAAACCTCAGGCTGGAATCTCCCCCAGATCCCAGGGGGGTGCAAAGCTCTGACTGGGGGAAGAGAGGGTCGCAGGAGGCAGACTACAGCTGGCCTTCCCATACCTACCCGCACTCGCCAGCAGAGCGGGCAAGGCAGGGCTGCGAGATGAGAGAGATCCAAGGCAGGGGCGGGACGGGACCTTTCAGTGCCTCCAGGAGAGGAAGCAGCATTTCCTGCGACATGAGATCATCCCTCAGAACTCTGCTTGGCCAGGAGCCCCTATCCCACATGTGGCTTTGTTTCAGTCAGAGCATTTATTTATATCCCACCCACAGTTTTCCTCCAGGGAGTCACTGCAGGGTAATTCCAAACCCTCAGCAGTACCCGAGCGATGACAGAAGAACCAGGCGTGATCAGTGTCCGGCGGGGTATGGGCGTGAGGGCGATCAGCACGGCTGAGCCACTCGGCCAGCACACGCTTCCCTCCCAGGAGGTTTTGAAGAAAGGCGGCGTCTTTTAAACAGCTGGCTGACAGCTCAGCCCCTCGCGCACACCCCCCCCCCCCGGTGGAAGTAACAAGTGGTTAACAAGACAGTGAATTTAGTTTTACCAATGCGGTTGAAATTCATCAGGCCAAGGGGAGCCACAGACACACGCATGTAATCTGTATCTGTCAATGAAACAAAGGGATTGCACGTCAGGATTTAACATGTTCTGATGCCTCTTGGTTATTACGCACTGACTAGCAGCTCCGTGCCAGGCGGGTTCCCACAGGAAGAGCAGCGTGAGGACACAGCCAGGCAGGCGGGGGAGAGCGTTACAGGGACGTGCACGGGACACTAGAAAGCAAACGCCAGGAAGCCCGCAGAATTTACCCCCACGGTGCTCCTGGGACAGCCTGCCTGCCGTTCCTTGTGCTTCTGCTGGCGGTGGTGCAGGCTTAGCACTGACCCTTCCAGCTGGAGACATTAGGCTCCCCCAGGTGTGCTTCCTTCCTTTGTGTTTAGCTTATTCCCCCTCACGTGCACACATATCCAGGGCCTTGTAATTGGTTCAGCAGCGTGGTACATTCACTCCACAGACCAGGAACTACTTTTCCTTCCATTGCAGCTTCCCTTTTAGTCGTGAGGGGAGTCTGTTCAAATCTACCACACGGCAAGAAAGTGGCTTCTTCCTAGCACTGACCAAACAGGGTCCCTTCCCCCCGTGGCATCCGACTCAGTCGGTCAATAAAGGTGCGCAGGAGGGACTGGCCAGAGTCTCACAGCCAGCACAAGGGAATGTGAATGGAGTGACCGGCCCTGGACACTCCCTCATTGGCTGGGGGGTCTCTCTGCAGGCACCCTGCCTCAGTTTCCCCCTTTCTGGGCTCGCTCGCTCAAGCTACCGAACGAACTCTTCTCTGGTTCAGCTACCGCCCTGACCCCCAGGCTGGGTTTATTAAAGGAGCAACGCCGTTCCCAAAACAAAGTTGCTTAAAATTAGGGATGCTAGGGTGCGTCCACACTGCAAGGCTATTTTGAGATACCAGAGGTATCCCAAAATAGCTACGCCGTGTCCAAGGAACAGTCCCGTTATTTCGAAATACTTTTCGAAATAATGGACACGCTATTTCACCATCCCTTTAAACCGTGTCGCACGAGGGATAAGGGATGGCTCGGAATAGCGCTTTATTTCGAAATTTGGCACCCTGTAGCTGCGCCAAATTTCAAAATAGCCTATTTCAAAATAAAGTAAGAGACGCAATTTGCGTAGTGCAACTTGAATATCTTATTTTGAGTTTTGAGTGCAGTGTAGACGCGCCCTTAGATAGCGAGTAATTGAAGAATCGTGGAACCGCCTCCAATTTTCACAGTTACATGACTATTCAATAGTCCCCGGGGCCGGCAGCCAGTGCGCTCCCGGCCCCGCTCCCAGGGAGCCCTCTCCCACCCTGCATTGCTGCCTCTGAATCAGAGGTAGAAGCATGGCGTGGCAGCAGCCGCTGTCCGTGGGGCTAACCTCCCCACCAACAGAGGTTGCGCTGGCGTCTCACGGCAACAGCCTCCCCTGCTCCCCGGCACAGAGCAGCAGCCTGACCTCTCTCCACATGCCCCAGCTCGGACTGTCTGCACCCCACGGCAGGCCACGCACACACGCAGCCAAACCTGGGTTCTCCGGAACTAGAGCCATCTGCCACCCTGGCTCTCCAGAGTGGGTGGGAAGCTACAAATATTGCCTCTGCATTAGGGTTAGCTGGGGCTCCCAATGCCATCCCACAATGCCGTGCTTCACGTTGGGAAATTACCCATGGGGTGCGGGCCGCAATGACAGGCCCTCCTGAGGAGGCTGAGCAGGGATCCTGGGACACACCTGTGCCCGGGTCTCTCCTGAATCTTTTCCGCACGGGGGCTGCGGAGGGCACACGGCAGTGCCCCGGGCCCGGCAGGTCTGGGTGAGAACAGGAGGGTGCTCTGGGAGCGTTGTGGGTCAGAATGCTGGGTACACCTCGCCGGAGGGGCTCCGTTACAGTCGGGGCATAGACCGGCTGCCGAAAGCAGGGCTGGTGTGACCCTCCCTGTGAGTTCCCTATTCTCTGCCTGGCGATAACCTCCAATCCATCACCAGGAGGAATGTGGTTTATGAGCCATGGGGAGATATTTAAAGGGAGAGTGTCAAGGCTCTGCCGCTGCCTGGATCCTGTGGGACACAAAAGGACAGGCCACCACTCGGTGCAGGTAGGAGGAACGGCAACTGGTCTGGGTAGGGGTAGGGGTGAGAGGGTGAGGGCTGTTTGTAGGGTGTCACCCTTGGCAGAGCTCTGCACTAGCAGTGTCCTGTACAGGGCCATGTGGGCAAATCAGCTGTCACCACTCAACTGGCTGTGTGAACAGAAACAAAGCATGTGCATTCTGTATCGCAGCGCCTCAGCCGAGATGGCACACTTTCCCTTAAGTGGATTTCAAGGGGGACTCTGGGAAGCAAAGTGGGGGGTGGAGGGGACCCCTGCTTGGGTGGGCTGCATCCCCTTCTCTGGATACTGCTAAGCCATCCCAGCCAGGGGCTGACTTCTGAAGAGCAGGATTTTCCTGCAATTGCAATGCCCCCCCAGAGCAGAGACACCCCCCCCCAAGAAAGGCTTCGGCTCCTGCCAGCCTCCCTCCGGACCGTTCGGTTCAGGCCATGCTCTGCGCCAGTGGGAGTTTACATGCTAAGCCGGGAGAGTGTCAGGTCAGTAACGGGCCATGCTGCAGCTTTGGGCTACCTGGCATGGCCGTGTCAGAGGGGCTCGTGCCAATTCAGACCTGGTGTGAGCGGCTCTGAGCTCAGCCCAGTGGTATCTGACTGCCCCTGGGCTGAACCAGAACCAATAGGTCTGAATAAAACTGGCATAATGAAGAGAAGCATCTGCTCAGCTAGTACCATCTGTGAACAGCAGTTACTGCTGCCTGTGTGTATGCTCTTGAATGTGTACGGTTTCCTCACTAGCGCCCTGCTGGGTCACCACCAGGGAAGGAACACAGGACCCTCAGCATCCGCCTCTCCCACCTAAGCTAGGACGAGTAATGATCACCTGGTAGAAGTAGTAGACTTTTACCCTCTTGTGCCGAACAGCCACTAGAGGGCAGCCTAGCGTGGGTTGCACATGCGCCATCTAGTGCATGGGCTATGTCAGGCGGTGTGCACGGCTGCGCCTCGGTGGCGGGCAGAGCATGGGACCTCCTCTCCTTGGGCTGGCTGTGCACAGAAAGTCCTGCAGCTCGCAGGTAGGCACTTGTGATCCTAGGGGCCAGGCTGAGCTACCTTCCTGGTGCAGCCGGCATACAGCTGGGCCATGAATGTGGCATCTGCAGCCCTTTCGAGGCCTGCACGAGGCATGCCTGCTGGCTGCTGGATCCCAGCCTGACGTCCAGCTGTGGGCTCCGTGAGCTCCAGCCTTGGCGCTTGAGCCACGAGATGACAGAGCTTCCTCAGACGCACAGACAGCGGTCCAGGGAGGCCGAGGGGAAATCTCATGCTAGCACCTTGTCTCCCAGCAGGAACGCAGAGGGGGCGGAGGCCGGGCAGCCATGACAGTCTCCTACACACTGAAGGTGGCCAATGCCCACTTCGGGGGCTTCTCCAAGCTGCTCTTCAGGTGGAAGGGGAGCATCTACAAACTGCTCTACAAGGAGTTCATTGTCTTTGTCGCGCTGTACGCAATGCTGAGCATCACTTACCGGTGAGTTTATGGAACGCCCGCCCAGCATGGGTTGTCCACAGGCATAGGGCCCATGGAAGCTCTCGGCCGCTGGGGACAAAGGATTGATTTCATGAGCTGGTAGCAGTAGTAGGCTGTTTCCTTCTTGTGCAGCAGCCAGTCTGTTTTGCTCCCCCCCCCCCGGGTTTGCTGGAAATGCCTGTGTCCCTTACCTGCCATTAGAGCATCCATCCTTTTGACTGGAAAACATCTGGAAATGCTGGTCTCAGGGAGAACCTGCCATTGGAGAGATCCCTCGGCCCCGTCAGTGAAAGATCTCTGGCCTGGGACATGACAGCTGGCGTGGAAAAGCTGTAACAACATCCCACAAGGAACTGTCCTTCACAGGCTGGGGGGCAGAAGGGTGATTCACTTGGGAAGGGAGAGAGCAGAGCATCCCTGTGAAGGGGCCGTGAGAGGAAAGGTAACCTGACTCGGAGCACAGGGTGGCTGGTGTTTCCTTCCAGGCTCTAGCGCTCGATCCCTGCTACTTGTGTCCCCACAGGCGGCTGCTGACGGAAGAGCAGAAACGTGTCTATGGGAAAGTGGCCCAGTACTGCAACCGCTCCACGGACTTCATCCCCATGTCCTTTGTCCTGGGTAAAGTGCCCCCTCCTGGGTCTCCTGCTCATTGGGTTTCCATCCTGAGCGGCCGGTGAAGGCTGGAGTGAATGGATGGGAGTCCTGCCTCCCAACTCCAGGCATTGTCCACACTCCTGCCCATTATACTCCATTCAGCCTCTCCATTCCCCTGGCAGTAGGCTCCTTCCCTCACTCCGCTAAGCTGTTATGCAGCACTGCTGTTCTGCCCCAGAGGTGGCTGCATTCCAGCAAGCGTTGTGGTGCCCCCCGTGGATAAGGGCAGGACATGTAGAGTCCTCTGGGGAAGAGAAGTCCTGCCCAGATGTGAGAGCCTGTTATATGTGTGAACAGCGGAGGGACACATGCGAGAGGGAGAGGCACCAAGCAGGAGGGGGGAGATTGAGAGAATAGAGCGTGGGGTTAATGATTAGACAATTCCCGGATAAAACAAACCCTCGCCCCGTCGAAGCCTCCCATGCCGGGCGACGGCTGTGGGAATGCAGCAGCGTCCCTGAACACCTCTGCAGGCCTTGGGAACACAGCTATCTCTGACAGCTGCCTCTGGTGCATTATTTAGTGGCACTCTGCCCCTCCCTGGTGCAGGAGAAATGAGGAACTTGCATCCTCCTTCCGGCAGACGCTCACCTGACAAGCGCAGGTGGCCACCTGCCCCTGCGCTGCCCCCTTGTGCCCAGGCCTGAGGGTCCCAAGAACCCGAAATTCACCCGTGCAGAGCGCTGGCTGGCGCAAAGCGGGCGGCCATGACCAGGGTGACTTTCGCCCTGTCTGAGCAGCACTGAAAGGCCTCGGCTGGCGGATCTGCCAGCTGTTCCCTTGGGGATTCCGGTCTTTTCACTGCTCTTTACAAAATCTCCTCTCAGAGCTGGCTCAACGCGCGAGCTCTTCATTCAAGCCCAGCTGCGGGTGAGCGGATGTCAAGTCCTGATCCTGCCGCGCTTGCCAGGGGAAGTGAGTCAGAAGCAGCACAAAGCCCCTCCGAACAGCGCAGCGACCCTGCGTCTCTCCTGCACAGAGAACGCCGTCTCCCGCAGAAACGAGACACACGTGGGGACTGGGCGTCTGACCTGCTCGTCTCTCTTCGCTAGCCACCCCCCTGGTGCAATGCATCGCCCGTGTTCTCCCCACCAACCTTACACCCTTGTGCAGCTCTGTACACACTGCGATCCTTCGCCTGGGGTGGGGAACCTAAGGCCTGGGGGCCAGATCTGGCCCCACAGGCTCGGGGCTCCCCCAGCTCACCCCCACGGGGCTGGAGCACACAAACTCTGCTAGCTTGGGCCCCCATAGGCTCTGGTGTGAGGGGAGTGTCTTTCTGCTTCCCAGACAGAGCTCACGTCAGCGAGGATGTGGGGGGTTTGGGGTTTTTTGTTTGTTTTGCTTCTCATTTGTGTGCAGCCCCCCAACTAATTTTTCTGTGGGTCTGCAGCCCCCAACTCTAAAAAGGTTCCCCCACCCCTTCCTTAGCCCACTCAGAGCAGGAGGGGGGAGATGGAAGGTCTCTGAGAGGGGAAGGGCCTGGCTTCTCTCTTATCCAGTCTACCCCCAGCTCTTCCTTCTGAATCCCGTGTCTGCCCTGCATTCTGGGCACAAGGGTTAATTAGCCCTGTCCCGCTCCCCTGCCCATCCCCCCGCGATCCACCAGCCCCAGCTTTGACCCCCGGTTTACTCTGGTGCGAGCTAACTGGCGGACCCGTGATCAGCCTGCTGGCACAGTTGTCGTAAGCAGAAGCTGGCAGGTCTCTGACCGGCTGAGGGGGAAACCTCTCATCTTTGTGGTGTGTAAAAAGGGTGGGAAGTGTTCCTTGCTCCCCTCACCCCCCACACACCAGCTTTGTGTCAGCTTGGGGAATATGTAGCATGTGAGGGCTGCTTTGCTGTGCCTTTGATGTGGGACTCACGGGCAGAGTGGGGCTGCAGAGTGATTCTTTCACAGCAGAGTTTTCACCCTGCTGTGGCACAGGTTTGTGTAGACCAGGGAGGGATAGCTCAGTGGTTTAAGCATTGGCCTACTGAACGCAGAGTTGTAAGTTCAATCCTTGAGGGGGGCATTTAGGGATCTGGGACAAATCTGTGAGGGGTGGTACTTGGTCCTGCCATAAAGCCAGGGGACTGGACTTGATAACCTCTCACAGGTCCCTTCTAGCTCTATGAGATAGGTATATTTCTCCTCCTCCTTTCCCCCCCAGCTTGCTTGGTTTCCCCCCTCAGTAGTGGGGAGCCTTCTGTGGGTACCCCTGCCCCCATGGGCTGGAGCACACAAAATCTACCAGCCTGGGCCCCCTCCACTCTGGTGTGCCAGGAGACTGAGTGGAGTGTCAGGGGATGTTGTTGTTGTTAGGTTTTGGTTTGTTTTTTTGCTCTCACTTGTGTGCGACCCCCTGACTGATTTTTCTGTGTGTCAGCGGTGCCCCGCCCCGACCCAAAAAAGGTTCCTCCGCCCCTGCTGTAGAGTTTATGGATTCCTGCACTTGAGCAGGTCTAGTACAGGCTGAACTAGCCATGGGAAAGCCAGTGAGGGAGGTGGGGCTGTCACTTGGGCCGCTGAGCGGATGTGGGCCAGATCTTCCAAGGGATTTAGGTACACTCCGGGGGGGGGGGATTCAAAACCACTTCTCAGCCTTGCTAGGTGCCGAAGTCCCTTTGGAAATGGGGCCCCAAAAGCCTTGCCTGCGCTTGCCTTCTGTACCCCACGTGCTCATACCCCCATCTAGACGTGGCGCCGCAGCGCCGGCCCGCACTGCAGCTCGGTCGCTCCTCACCCGCCGCGCAGCCCGCACGTCAGCAGATGCCGTGGCTGACGGCCCCTTAGCTCCTGCCGTTCTCATCGCCGGGCTTGCAATGCTCAGCTGCTGCTGCCGGCCACGCCTCCCCCGCGAGTAACGGTGTCTCCTGGGGCAGGTTTTTACGTCACGCTGATCGTGAACCGGTGGTGGGCCCAGTACACCAGCATCCCGCTGCCCGACCAGCTGATGTGCGTTATCTCCAGCACCGTCCACGGGAAGGACGAAAGAGGGAGGATCCTGCGGCGCTCGCTCATCCGCTACGCCAACCTGTCCTCCGTGCTCATCCTGCGCTCGGTCAGCACCAGGGTACTCAAGCGGTTTCCAACCATGGACCACTTGGTGGAAGCAGGTGGGCTTGTCTCCAGGCTGGGGCAGAGCACTGATGCTGCATTAGTGTCAAGGCCATTGCCAGCAGTTAGCTGCCTGGGGAGCAGCAGGGGCTGGAGTTAGGGTCAGCATCTAGGGAAAACCTAGCCTGGCAGGGTGTGTTTTCCTGTCTCCCTCCCATCCTGAGGGATCCACTTCTCCCTCTGCTTCGTACCCTCCTGAGGGAGGATTTGACTCCTACCAGCAGCCCTCCTTCAGTCACGGAGCAACGTGCAGAGAAGTGATTATTCCCCGTTATCCAGCACTGGTGAGGCCACATCTGGAGTCTGGAGTCCAGTTCTGGGCCCCCCACTACAGAAAGAATGTGACGCATTGGAGAGAGTCCAGCAAAGGGCAATGAAAATGATTAGGGGGCCAGAGCATATGACCTACGAAGAGAGGCTGAGGGATTTGGGCTTGTTTAGTCTGCAGAAGAGAAGAGCAAGGGGGGATTTGGTAGCAGCCTCCAACTCCCTGAAGGGGGGTTCCAAAGAGGATGGAGAGAGGCTGGTCTCAGTGGTGGCAGATAAAAGAACAAGGAGCAATGGTCTCAAGTGGGGGAGGTCTCGGTTGGATATTAGGAAAAACTATTTCCCTAGGAGGGTGGGGAAGCACTGGGATGGGCTCCCTAGGGAGGGGGTGGAATCTCCATCCCTAGAGGTTTTTAAGTCCCAGCTTGACAAAGCCCTGGCTGGGCTGATTGAGTTGGGGTGGGTCCTGCTTTGGGCAGGGGGCTGGACTCGATGACTCCTGAGGTCTCTGCCAGCCCTGGGGTTCTCTGATTCCAATGCAAGGCTGTCTCTGAAGCAGTGGCAGGCTCAGAGCGAGCCAGGACTGGAACTTGACCTCTGGTCACCCATGTGGTTGTGCAAAATACCAGCCCCAGGGGCACCCTGCCCCTGCTAGCCCAGGGAGCAGGGCTGGGGGAGCCTGGCCTGGAGGAAGTGAATGGCAGAATTCAGCTCGACTTCCATGGGGCCAGGAGTTCAGGCCGGGATGGGAAATCTCAATGCTCCTGCTGGGGCCGGGCCTCCCCCCGCACAACCCAGCTATAGCTGATTTTCTAGTCCGTGCTGCCTGCTCCCCCCGGCATCCGTGTGCAGTCCCTCCCGGGCCCATCCCAGCAGCAGGACCTGCCTTGCTCAGTGGCCGACCTGGAAACTCCTGCTCCCTCCACTGATCGTTTCTCCAGAGGTGGGAGCCTTCTGGCATCTGTGAGCCTGCGGCGACTCCCGCTGGGGAACCAGAGGCCAGCTGAGCCGTGAAACCCCACCTAGCACGTCACCACTTGCTGGCGCTCCCTGGGAGCTCCATGCTGGCTGAGTTAGAAGAAGGGGGCTGGGTAGCTGGGGCAGGCAGAGCTCTTCATCCCCAGCTCAGATCCAGCCCAAGCCCGTGGGAACTGGGAGTCGCTACCAGCTGCTGGCTGCCTGCTGGCCTGTGTGGAATAAGCTTTGGTCTCAATCCAGCTCCTTATGAGACGGGGTCCCCTTCACAATGCCCCCCCCCCGAACCAGCTCCCTCGCTGGCAGCATCAGGAAACATCCAGGACTGAGCGGGTCATGGGGCCTGCTCCGCCCTCGTCTCACTGCCCCCTAGAGAGGGCACCGCTCTCCCCAGTCTCACGATGGGTGCTGACTGCGCTGTATCTGCGCTGCAGCCAGCCAGACAGTCGGCTGCCTTTCACCACTGCTGGATTCCTGAATCTCTCCCCCACCCGTTGTCGCCTGCACCGCAGGCTTCATGACACAGGAGGAGCGCAAGAAGTTTGAGAGCCTCCACTCAGACTTTAACAAGTACTGGATCCCCTGTGTGTGGTTCACCAACCTGGCCGCCCAGGCAAGGCGCGACGGGCGAGTCAGAGACGACGTGGCCCTCCGCTTACTCATAGATGTAAGTCTGGGGGGGCTGGGAGGTCCAGGGTCGGGAGGGGGTGCGGGTCAAAGGGCTTGTTGCTGGGATGGGAAGGGGGGGTGTCAGCTGCTGGTGGGGGGAGCCTGCCCCAGCCTAACCCCTGCTTTCCCCGCTGCACAGGAGCTGAATCTGTACCGGGCCAAATGCAGCATGCTGTTCCATTACGACTGGATCAGCATCCCACTGGTGTACACACAGGTGAGTGAGAGCCCCGAATTCAGCTCCCCCTCCGTTCCCACATCCTGCATCAGCATCCTGCGGGGGAGCCACTTGGTACCTAGAAACTGACCCCTCCCCGCTTTCACAGTGACCGCTGCTTTCCAGCCACCCAAACACCCTGCCCAGATAAACCACTAGTTCCACACAGGATAGAGATCACCTTCTCCGCATCTTCAGAGAGCTTATGGGGCTCTGGGGGTAAACATCAGAACGGCCAGACTGGGTCAGACCAAAGTGTCCATCCAGCCCAGTGTCCTGTCTGCCCACAGTGGCCAATGCCAGGTGCCCCAGAGGGAATGAACGGCACAGGGAATCATGCAAGTGATCCATTCCTGACTGCCCACTCCCAGACGTTGGCAAACAGAGGCTGGGGACACTATTCCTGCCCATCCTGGCTAATAACAATTGATGGATCCATTCTAGATCTTTTTTGAACACTTTTATCATCTTGGCCTTCACAACATCCTCTGGCAAGGAGTTCCACAGGTTGAATGTGCGTTGTGTGAAATAGTTCTTCCTTTCATTTTAAACCTGCTGCCTATTAATTGCATTTGGTGACGCTCTAGTTCTGTTGTTATGGGACGGCGTAAATAACACTTCCTTATTTTCTCCACCCCAGTCATGAGTTTATAGACTTCATTCGTGTCCCCCCCTTAATCATCTCTTTTGCCGTGTGAGGTATATCCATGCCTTCCTAGCTATAGCTTGAATTTCTCTATCGCTTTTCATCCCAAAGCCCTTGGAGCATCACCCATCCCTGCACTGAGTCGCCTCTGGGGTGGGGTGCAGCAGCTGTTGAACAGCACACAACAACATTGTGCAAAGAGGGGTTCAGACAGGGAGGGAAGAAGGAGCCTGTTTCCTAATGACACTGTAGGAAGGGTGTAGAGTGACAGGGTGAAATCTCCCTGTGTTGGAATGTGGCCAGGCTAGCCACTTATACAGAGCAGCTCCTCTCACAGACAGGCCACGGCTCTGTATCACTCACCGGTGGGGGGATCTCGATGTTCTCTAACTGTATCTAGTCTCCTCATCCAAAGCAGTGGCTGCCCCATCAGGATTTCCCATGCACCTTGTGACTCGCCCTCGGCGGCTCCGTATTCTTCCTGCCCATCCCACTCTAACTAACCAAGTGCCTCTGCTACAGGTGGTCACAATCGCCGTCTATTCCTTCTTCGCCCTGTGTGTGATCGGGCGGCAGTTCCTGGAGCCCCTGGACCCAGACCAGGACAGCGATCTGGATCTGTACGTCCCTCTGACCACCCTCCTGCAGTTCTTCTTCTACGCTGGCTGGCTGAAGGTGAGCGTGGGTCCGGCACGGGCCCCTGAGGGATCTGCTCTTGCCCCGGGGCGCCAGACCCCTCTGCAGCCCTGGCCCCCCTCTGCAAAGCTGATGTGGCACAGGGGCTCTCAGGGGGATCAATCCAGAGCCTTTCGCCTCTCGGACCCTCTGATGCTCCCCACGGCACCTGGGTTGTGACATGCCCCGACACTGCCTGCTCCCTGAAACCAACAGCCTCTGGCCTCACACGCCCGTACTCCCGGGTCACAGAGAGTGTGAGCATTCAGCGACCCACCCTGAGTCCTCACGGCACACCCTACAGCACCTGCCTCGGTCGCACCCAGCAACCAGGCTCGTTCGGCCAGAAAGAGACCAGGGCACACGTCACCTTAGAGTTGTGCTTTGCCTGACACCACGGTGCTAGGCAGAGGTGCCCCATGCCTGCAGGGATGGGGGGCAGGGAGAGGGGGTAAAATGAGGGCACCCAACTTCAGCAGTTAAAATCCAGGGGGGCACATGACCCAGCTAGGGGAGAACGTGGCCCCATGTCCCCCCCAAACACACGCCACCTATGGCGCCAGGAGTTATTTCTAATACAAACACAAATACATTTGTTGACAAAGAGCCGGGGTCCAAATTCCAAATGAGTCGTGAGCAAGAAGAGCGTTAGCAGCAGAATGGTCACACAGGAAACAGCAGGGTAACAGGCTTAGCAGAGCTGAAGCTTCGCTTTAACGGCACAAATCCTTATCTAAAGTAGCTTCTTACCTACAGCAATATTTCCCAGTGTGACCAGGTAATATATTCAGTATATACAAATAACATTTAAAATCACCTCAGTCTATGCATTTCACAGTGATATTACTGACCAGCATGGTCCTGGCTTTGCACAAAGCACAATCAACCAGTGGAACTCTTTGCTGCAGGATATTGTGAAGGCTAAGACTATAGCAGTGTTCAAAAAAGAGCTAGATACATCCACGGAGGTTAGGTTAGCCAGGCTGGGCAGAGATAGTGTCCCTAGCCTCTGCTTGCCGGAAGCTGGAAACGGATGACAGGGGTGGGATCACTTGATGATGCCCTGTTCTCTTCAATCCCTCTGGGGCACCTGGCACTGGACATTGTCAACAGACAGGACATTGGGCTAGAGGGACCTTCGGTCTGACCCAGTGTGGCTGTTCTTATGGCTTTCATTTGAGACATTACAAGGCCCTGTCTAGGGATAAATCCTAGGAAAACAAGCTGTTAGGTGCAGGGTTTGTCGGGCCTATTAGGAGTTGCTGACATGGGGCTGGGAACCCTTTGCCGGTTGGTACCAAGGGCCCTGTGTGTGTCAGTCACTGGTGTGGAGGAAACCCAGGTGGGTGAGTCTCATTGCACAGTCTACAGTACAGCGGAAGGTTGAAATACGATACACAACTCCAGCTACATAATTTACATAACTGGAGTCGAGGTTGTTGTCAGTTCACTGATAGAGTCAGCTGTCATCATGTTTCTGTGCTGTCCATGCAGCGGGAGGCCGATGGGAACAACTTATCCCGTCAGCTTCCCTTACTCCTGGTGAGCCGCAGGAGTACCCACTGACCGGGGCGCCCTCTGAGTTCGACTTAGTGGGTCTATATTAGACCCTCTAAATCAAACCCTGATCTTCCGCATAGTGTAGACGTGCCCTGAGAGATTCATTGGGGTGTTGGTAATTCCTAGTAAGACAAGTGTCCCCCCGCCCTCACAACTAATTCTCTCTGACCAGCCCCATCGTGTGGAGCCTCTTAGCATCATGAAAGATTACAGCTTATCAGTTGTACCTCTTCGGCAGGCAAGCACAGGTCTCCAGCCTCCAGGGCTGCAAATCCCTGCTTAAGAGGCACATTTTTGGTAAAACCTTTAAGTGACAATCCATTGCCAGAACAGAGGCGAAAGAGAAAAGGTTAGAAATCAAGGGCACTTGGCTCTGAGACTGGCCCTTCAGCTGGGCTTGCACTGTGTGTGTGTTCAAATACACTGTCCACATCATCAGCCGCGAGTGTGCTGTGATCTCTGACCTGGGGGAAGGCACAGCACGTAACGCACCGGTGGTACTCAGTGCCACAGTGGTCATCCTAGTGACAGCTGTCCGTGCAGCGTCTCACAAGCACCAAAGCAGCCTGGTGGCTGAGGGCAAGTGCTTGACGGGGTGTGCTGCCTTCCTTCGACAGGTAGCAGAGCAGATCATTAACCCATTCGGAGAGGACGACGATGACTTTGAAACCAACAAACTGATCGACAGGAACTTGCAGGTGTGTCCCGTCCCTCCAAAGAGGGTGTGGTCAGGCAACAGGTGTGCTGGGAGCGCTCTGCAAACTGGAATCACCAGGGCACAGAGATGTAACAGGCCAGGATAAGGGGCAGGGCGTGGAGCCTTTCATCTCTGAGGCTATGCCTACACTCGCGGCTTCTTGCAGCAGAAATATGCAAATGAGGCTAAGTGTGGAATATTGCCGAGCCTCATTTGCATACCTAATGAGCCGCCATTTTTGCAGAAGAAGGAGCTGGCTACACTGCCCCTTCTTGCGCAAGAAAACCCTCTTGCGCAATGCCGTTATTCCTGAAAATAATCAGCGCAGCGGCATTGCGCAAGAGGGGTTTTCTTGCGCAAAAGGGGGCAGTGTAGACAGCTCCTTCTGGCACAAGCGCCTCTTCTGCAAACATGGCGGCTCATTGGGTATGCAAATGAGGCTCGGCGCTATGCCACGCTTAGCCTCATTTGCATATTTCTGCCACAAGAAGCCGCGAGTGTAGACATAGCCTGAGTGGCCAAGCCAAATCCAGGCCTTGCAGGCCTAGATCCAGTGAATGGGGGCTCTCTGCAGACTGGTGTCCACACCCCAAAACTGACCTTCACCAGCGATCCCAGCATTGCCATGCAAAAGTCACAGACCGAATGGGCTGCATGTGGACTTCAGCTTTGGGCTCTCTCCAGAACAGGGGGCAAACCCAGCCAGAGGGGGGGTGCCAGTGTAACGGGGAGACGCTTGTGTTGCTAATGCCTATGCGGGGGGTGTCAGACATCAGCCTCCGGGACGAATTAGGCATAAAAACCCACAGGAGAAATGGAAACAAAGGAGAGGAGTTGGGCGAGAGCGAGCGGAGCCGGCGGGTTGTTCCGTCGCAGACGAATGCTTCTCCCTGGGGCCCGATTTTGTGCCTGTTGCGTTTGGTGGGGGTGGATACAGGACCAGAGCCTGTTTGGACGCAGCCCCCGGGTCTGACGCCACACTCAGGCACTGCCCTCCTGGGAGGAAGGGGGAGTTTTGCCCTCCATGCCATAGCCCCTCGTGGCCTAGCTTCCTGGCAGCACCCCCACCTGGGCACCACTATCAAATGCAGACTATAGTCCCAAAGGAGTCATGAAATCGAAGGGGCTGGGCCCCTCCTGAGCTCCCCTCCTGAGCGCTGACCCTCCCGGGATGCCCAGCTCCTACCTGAGCCGCTGATCCTCGGGGCTCCCTCCCTGGAGTCCTTCCCCCTATTCCCAAATGGCCCATCCCAGGCCACCATGGGAGCATCGTTCTCTCTGTTACCCTCTGCCCCCAAGGGCAGCCACAGAGACAACCCCTCCTCAGCCCTTTACAGAAATGACTCCATGCTCCTGCAGCTGGGTCTGGAAACTGAATTGAAACAGCTGATCCCAGAGCATCAGATCAGCTGATCCCTCACGGGCAAGACTGAGCCCCGCTCCTCTTACAGCTCCAGCCCCCCTGTGGCATGGCCTGTTCTTCCTTTTGATGCCCTTTGCTACCTCAGGTGTCCCTCCTCTCCGTGGATGACATGTACCAGAACCTGCCTCCAACCGGGAAGGACAAATACTGGAACGAATCCACAGCGCAGCCGCCTTACACCATCGCCACGGCCGCAGAGACCTTGAAACCTTCCTTCCTGGGATCCACCTTCGATATGCGGTAAAGTCACCGGGACCATTCCAAACCAAAATAGCATCTTTCCTAAGGCAGGACTCCAGCTACCTCCCCCTCTTCCCCCCCCCAAGAGCATCTGGGAGGGCTCTGATGGGTGGCTTGGACGTGAAAAGTCACGCTACAAAGGGCTGCACGGGCTGCCCCTTCTTGCCGCTCCGACACACCAGATCAAATTTACGCAGCTTATAGGTAGGGAGGTGGTTTTTGCTAATTACTGCCTGTGCCACACACTGATCCTGGAATCTGGAGGGTGGGGAATTCTAGCTCTGGCATCAGCCCTTTGTAAAGGTCCTGCAGGTCAAATGCTGCCCTTAGTTACACCTAAGTAAATCTTGTCATCTCCAGGGGTGATTGAGAGCAAAACACGAAGATCATTGGGTGCAAGGAGGGGAGACTCCGGTCTCAACCATCAGAATTACTCAGCTGTGTGACTTGGGAAGAACCCAGGCTGCAGTGAGATTGCAGGGCTGGCAGGCAGGGGAAAACCGCTCTCGTTTTGCCAAGCACATTTGGTGCACAAGCATATCGCTCTGCACTCTGAGTGGGTCTTGCTCTTGCTGCCCAGGCCGGAGGAGATTCCAGCTTCCTTTGTGTTGGGCTCAGAGGTGTAAAAGCCGTTCCCGAGGCAGCAGGATGCCCAGACGCAGGCCTGTGAGGAGGGGGGATATTTTGCATAGTGCCTTTTCTTACACTAGCCCCGTTAAATCGGCATGTACGTGTATTTGGTTTGGGAGGCGAAGGGCACCCGAGGCCGGCAGCCCTCCTGCCAGCTGCCAAACCCAGGCTCAGAACCCATCCCCTAATCCCATGCTCCTTCCCCAGGATGAGCGACGACCCAGAGCAGAGCCAGCAGGTGGAGGCCTCGCCCAGCCTGCCCCGCATGCACACGCCCCTGCTCAACCGCTTCCTGACCGCGGCCGCCTCCCCAGCCATCAGCCTGAAGAATTTCGGGAGGAGCAACCGGGCCCACCACCACCTGCTGCGCCTGAGGGGCGAGGGCAGCTTCCCCTCCCCCAACACCCGCCACCGCGAGGACCCCGAATCGGTGGGCCGCATCGAGGAGGAGACGACAGAAGATGAGGCCAGCGAGCCCCCCACGCCTAGCACCCGCCTCAAGGTCCCCAGCCGGCTGGAGGCCTCCCAGAGGCTTCAGAGGGAGACCCCTCAAATCCAAGTGAGGCGGCCCTCCAATGAGAGCATCGACGGGGACCAGTCGGCTGCCTTGGGGCAGTGAGCTCCGTGTGCCTCGGCACGCCTCCTGCACCCTGTGACCGAGCGCAGAACTGGGCCCACGGTCTCTGCCCACTTGGCCTTGCCCCTGGCTAAGGGCCTTGTCCAAACCCCAGTGAGATTAAGGGAGACTCCGGCTGGCTCAGTGGGCTTTGGAGCAGGCCCTCAAGGCAGGAAGCCAGACTGTAGCGATCAGCTTCACTGCCACCAAGGGCTCAGTAAGGCACATATGCTACAGTAACCCCTGTTCCCCATCACACCCCGCCTGTTACCACAGCCCAACCGCTGGATTCAGCGGATGACAAAGACCTGAATGGCAGGACACAGGAGAACAGTTCATACAGGAAACTGTGAGATGCCTCTGGTTAGGGCCCATAAATCCCTCCCGCGCCTCAGCTTTGCAATGCTTTACTGCCCATGTCCAATAGTTTTCCACAATAAAAATGCAGAGACCTCAAACGTGTGTAACCCTGGGGGCAATGGGGCTAAAGGAAGATCTGCATGAGGGATTCTCAGCTGAATTCTTCAGTCTTTCCATGGGAGCTGCCATTTTACTGAGACATCCCAGACCCGTAGTGACGCTTCCGCCCACCTGCCTGGGCTGTTGTTAGGGCAGAAGGGACCGCTAGATCGACCGTGAGCATTTGCACCCACACACTAACCAAGGAATTAGGTGTGTTCTTACAGGGGTGTAAAAACAAAGAATCAAAATTCACAGTCTATCTGTATCTGGTGGGCTGGGGCCTTGCTCTTGAGCTCAGGCTTTTGGTTAAGCAGCAGGACCATCTGTAAGCTGGGAAACCACGCAATCACATCTTGGCACATCCCAAACCAGTCATGCTGAAATAAAGCAATTCGGGGCTGGGAGAGAAATGATTCAATCTACAGCCTCCTGTTAAAGGGACAAGCATAGAAGATTTAAAGGAAACATAGGTTGAGAGCTTTCTGTCTGGCAAGGACTCAATTCTCAATAGTTGGGGTTGTGAAACCCTCAGTTATTGCTTCGTTATTATGCTCCCCATCTATTATTTGTCTGTATGGTTCTGTCTGGCTTTCTGATTGTTTCTGTCTCCTGCATAATTAATTTTGCTGAGTGTAAACCACTTAAGGCGGTGGGATATAATTGGTTAGGTAATCATGTTACAGTAAGTTAGGATTACTTAAGTTACATTTCAGTAGAATGATTGGGTAAAGGATACCTGAAATTACTGTATGCGTCAGGGACAAACAGTAAGTGGGGGGGGGGGGGAAGAAAACTGGATCCATGCTTGCTGAAGGCTAACCCCCAAAAAACATCAAACTGTTTGCATCTCCAGACTTCGGGCATTGCTGTTCTCTGGGCAAGTGAGGCCCAGGGAAGTAGGAGGGTAAAGGGATAAGCCAGCTGACATGACTCTGTCTTCAAACTGCATTTTGTAAGATCTGTGAAATCTACAAAACCCAGCCGAGTTTGAAGAACACAGGTCCATTCATTTAAGACGGGAACATTCAAGGGCCAGCATTTAAAATATTTACACTTGGTTCTTAATAGTTTAGAATATTTCAGAGCTGCCGTGTCTCTTCCCAGGCTTGTGAATGTACAGAAAGCTTTGTACGGCTAGTTCAAGGCTCCATTAATAATAAAACAGCACCCCTACAGTCCACAACAGGTTACAAACATTGTGACTTTTGGGAACTGCATAAGCAGTGCCCCCTACAGGCCACTGTGGCAGTAGCAACACCCTGGTCCCATTCCAAATTTCCAAACCCAGACACTTATACTTTGCACTACACAAAAACCAGCCCACACGTTGGGTCTGAGATGGATTGTCAGAGCCTCCCAATCTAACCCTTTCACCATTCCGAGCTCTTCTCTGAACCTCTCCAATTTGCCAACATCCTTCTTGAATTGTGGACACCAACACTGGACACGGTATTCCAGCCAGTCACTCCAATGCCAAATAGAACGATTCCTGATCATACACCCAGGATCACATTAGCTCATTTGGCCACTGCGTCACCCTGGGAGTTCATGATCACCTGACTATTCACCACTGTCCAATCTTGTCCAGAGCTGCCACTTCCCAGCATGAATCCCCTATTTTGTATGGCCACCAGATGTTGAGTGCAGCTCTCTCCAACAGGGAATAGTTGTGTGCTTGAAGCAGGGAGCCAGGAACAAAGGGAATTGTGGTAGTACGAGCATATGGGTTAGGCATAATCCTAGTCAGCAGGCCTGGATTCTATTTCCTACTTTGCTATTTAATTGCTGTGTGATCTTCAACAAGCTCTATGCCTCATTCCTCCTACCCCGCAGCCGTGCAACAGAGAATATGCTCCATGATTCATGTGCACTGGTGAAGAGTTGGGGTACAGGAAGTGATTTTTTTTTTCAGGCTGCTTTCTCTCACCCACCTCTGGCATTTCTTGGGGGGTGAGGTAAAGGTGATTCATGGTGCTTGTGTGAACTGTGGGGCAAACTGAGCCAAATTCAGGATGGCAGTAGGCAGGTATTCATCCCCCAACCTTCCCTGGGGAGGTACCATTACCTCAAGGGTGAATTTGATCCTCCATTGCCTCCTCAAGTCTCAGACAGTGCTGAGTGAAACACCGTCGAACATGCTGCAGTAATAGACACACCAAACCTATCCGCACCTCTCATTCTGACTGCAGTGAGCACTGAGGACAGTGGTGGGTTTTATGAGGCCCAGTCATGGCCTTTGCATATGCTCCAAAGCCCTTTTCCTTCTATCCCACAGGCTTTGGTTCTTGGGCACTTAAAAGAATTCTGGAGAATTAAGTTGTAACATCACCATTTTATATTGCATTGTACAATGTCACTGGCACACACAGAAACTTTTCTGATTTAAAAATATACGTAGCTTAAGTGCAGTGCATGGATTCCCACCCATTTGTAAAAAAAAAAACAACACAAAAAAAACCACACCACACCTACAGCCAGGGTAGTTTTGAAACCTTTACACGTTCAAAGAAGAAAATAATGTAGTCAAGGACCTGTCTACACCGGGAAGCTACTGAGCAGTAAGCAGGCTGTGAATTTAAAGGGGAATTGTTATTCCAGGCTTTCTCCCCCATGTAGAAGCCCACCAGTACACTGGAGGAGTCACTCAATTCTCTGCCACTCTGCTACTTCAGACTAGATTTGAGAACTCTTTGCTGGCAGGGCCCTCTGGAGTGTCTGCGAATCCTAATAGAACAGCTCAGCCACGCATATGGCAGTCTCCTCCCTCTTAGGCTCTGTCTACACTGTCAGGGTGCGTCTAGACTGGCAAGATTTTGCACAAAAACTTGCCAGCTGTCTACACTGGCCGCTTGAATTTGCGGAAGAACACTGACGATCTAATGTAAGATTGTCAGGGTTCTTGCACAAATACTTTGATGCTCCCGCTTGGGAAAAAGCCCTCTTGTGCAAGTGTTCTTGTGCAAGAGGGCCAGTGTAGACAGGGAAGGAATTTTTTGCGTAAGAAAGCCCCGATGCCGAAAATGGCCGCCAGAGCTTTCTTGCGCAAAAGAGCGTCTATACTGGCCACAGATGCTTTTGCGCAAAAGCATCCGTGCCAATCTAGATGCTCTTTTGAGGAAATACTTTTAACGGAAAAACTTTTCCGTTAAAAGTATTTCCGCAAAATCATGCCAGCCTAGATGCAGCCTCAGGTTTTTGTGGAAGAGGAAATGCAAATGAAGTGCTCATTAGCATTTCTCACACTCATTTGCATATTCTCTTCCAATCCTTTTTGCAGAAGGTTTTTGCGGAAAAAACGCTGTGTATATGGGGCCATTTTGCACCAACCCCCCCCCCCCTTTTTTATGGATATATAGGCAATAGGTGCTCCTACTAACAACCAGAGATGTGTACAAAGACCAAGAGTGGTGTCAGAGTTTTAGGTAAAAATAGGAAAGTGAGGTCAGCAACTGTGTACATGGCCTTTTTCCCATGCATTTTCTGTACATATGTTACTCTAAGTAGCTGGGAACACAGGGAAGTTACGTGAAGATTGTATGAAAGCCAGTGCCCATCTTAGAGCGATTTCAGATTGTCCATAAGCAGGAAAATACAAGCAGAGCTACACTGGTTTAGTAGATTCTCTTTCATCACAGGGGCTGAAGAATAACTTCCCCCCACCCTAAAACAGCAGCTCGTATTCTCCAGAAACCGGAACACAGGCTAAATAAAGGTTTTATGACGCCTCTGCTGTGCACCTTCTGCACTGGCCCTGGAGGATAGGAGCTCACCACCAAGATGATTAAGCCAGTTTCCAAGTCAAGATGAATACTACTTATGGATCAAAGTAGTCTGCACCTTTCTTGGGGCACATCTCCACGACAGGGTGGATCCACGCTGCAGCAACTGATTCACCAAGTCTAGTACAGGGAAAGGGAAGCTTGTACCCAACCATCGAAAGAGACAGACCACTGAAGCAGCCTGGCCCTTCTGCTAGAAGGGAGTTTATCTTGCACTGCAATGAGACTGAGGAGGTCAAGGAGAAGACCAACCAGACACTTGGCAGTGCAGCACCAGTTCTAACATCTCACCCAAGCAAGAAACCGTACATTTGGGTTAAACATACAAGTTCGGGGGGGGGGGGGGCACTTAGAGGAGTAACAGAGGACTCAGAGTAGCAGAATATTGACTAGAATGGCTCAGTAAGATTTAGAAAGTTACCCGAGCCTAAGAGGTTCCACAAATGTCCCTCTGAAATGAAAACAAGCCAGCAGGTGCCCCAAACCTATTAGCCAAATGTCTGTACAAAATGTAAATTCATGAACAGGCAGAAACCAGTGTCCGGAACAGGAAATGTTTCCAAATGGAAATTTTCCCACCACGCTGCAAAAAGGCTCCACTGGTGCAGCATTGGGTTAACCCCTCCTATAACAAATCCAGTTTAGTCACCCAGAACAGGCTAGACAGGCCACAGGTCTGTTCCAATCTAGGAATCCCCATTTCCAGCTAACATAACGGTGTAGAAAGATACCCCTTCCCATGAGCAACTGAAGTTAGCTGATCTAGGACAGCCAGAGTTGCACCACCGGCCCACATCAATGGCGCAGACCAGGGGTGGGGAACCTTTTCTGGATCGGGGGCTGCTGACCCACAGAAAAATTAGTCGGGGGCCACACACGAGAGAAAAAAAAAAATCATGGCCCCCAACTGAGAGGGAAAGACACTCCCCAAACTCCCCTGGCACACCAGAGCCAAGGGGGGCGCAGGCTGGTAGATTGTGTGTACTCCAGCCCTGCAGGAGACTTGTGGGGGGCTGGTGTGCCAGCACAGGCTCCCCAATACTGGAGGGGGAGCCCCCAGGGCCAGATCCAGGCAAACTGGGGGTCACCTCTGGCCCCCGCACCTAAGGTTCCCCACCCCCGGTGTAGACTAGGAGCTGCCACACAAACTAAGTCACTAACAAACCCTCTTTCTCCACACTTGTCAGGCCCATTAAGTCACTCCTATACATTTCCTGTTGGGTCCCATCTCAGCACTGTGGGGTGCAAGGGTCCAACCTTGTCTTGGACTGCAAGCATGGAGAGAGCAGAAATCCCCAAATACAGCCCCGCTGCTTTCCCATCTCTGTGGGAGAAAGCAGCTTCACAAGCCTCGCGCCACACAAATCCGCACACTACCCTTTTATAACAAGACTCTGGGGTTTTTATTCGGTCTTTTAGTTGTGTATTGTACATTCATTTGCCTTTCCTGGCCTTGATCTTCCTCAGGTAGAATTCTAGTTCCTTGCCTTCCAGAATATAGCCATCCGCTCGGCCGCACTGTCCAGGTCTGGAGGCGATGCATGCTGCAACGAGAAGTCAGACATTACGGCGGGGGAAAAATGGGAGCTCACCCCTACAGACTCTCAAGCCACAGCATCAAGCCAAACAAGCTGGACTTTCCCTTGCCCTCTGTCAATCTTTTTTGCACAGGCCTCCTGAAACAAAGACCAGTAATAGGTCTTCAGACAAGCCAGTATGACAGCAAGCATCTGCCTAAGAGGATCCCACTCAAGCACAGCTGTAGGGCGGGGGCAGGCACTAGGGAAGTCCTCCTCAGATCTCCCAATTGTCATCATTCAAATTCAGTAGCAGAACTGGACAGAGATCTCATCACCAGAAGACTTCAGAATACCAGGCCGCCCGTGTACAACAGCAGGTAGTTAAAAAGCTGTTACTTGTTAAGCGCCCAAAAGCTGCCTCACCGCAGAGAGTAGAATTAGGGCTTGCCTTCATGAAAGCACTACAGCAGCTACAGATGCCCAGTACCGACGGCGCTGCTACACCAGCAGGAGAGATTCCTCTGTTCACCTTGCGCCATCTACCCCAGGGGTTTAGGTCGGTGTGACTAGGGATGTAAGCGACTAGTTGACTATCCGATAAGCGTATGTTTATCGGACAGTCGACTAGCAACTCGACTAGTTGCTTTCCCCGCTCCCCCCACTTGCTGCCTCTATCAGAGGGCTCTTGTACATTTCAAGAGCAGGGGCTGCTGGAGTCCCCCACTCGCCCCGTGCTCCCTACGGTGCTTAAAGGCACCTTTATCGACTAGTCGATGGAAATTCCATCGACTATTCGATTAGTTGAATAATCTACATTTAACATCCCTAGGTGTGACATGTCACTCAAAGTTGTGGATTTTTCCACGGCCCTGAGCATCGGAATTAGAGAGGTCTGCAGCGCAAACCTGGCCATAGGATTTTTACATCAGCAAGTCTTACCAGAGAAAAAGCCAGATTATCAAGCCACAGCTGCCTGGTAGTTTCTCCCGGCCCTCTAAACGCCATATAGAGCAGGGGTGGGGAACCTTTTTTGGACTACGGGCCACTGACCCACAGAAAAATCGGGGAGGGGCCACTAGCAAAAGCAAGCTGGAGGTGTGGGCAGCAGGGAACTTGCAGGAGCAGGCTGTAGGATCTGCGTGGGTGATAGGATGCAGGAGCAGTGTGGGAGTGCTGGGCTGAAGGAAGGGTGCAGGAGCGGGATGGAGGTGTGGGGTTGGGGGGAGTACGTGAGGGCAATGGGGGGCATTTACCTGCACAGCTCCCTGTGGACACATGTGGCTCCCTCCCCCCCACTGCCCCTACTGGCTGTGATTCCTCCAGGCAAGCGCTGGCCCAGGCTGCACACGGCTTTTCAAAATGGCAGCACCGTGTGGAACCCAGGGTCTGGCCCCAAGCTTCAAGTGGCGCTGCCGATTTGAAGAACCCCTTCTTCTTTCCCCCCCTCTTACTGCCTCTATCTGATAGAGGCAGAAAGGTGGGGGGAGCAACTAGTCCTTTACATCCCTAGGTAATATCCAGTAAAATATTTTACAACTAGGCTTTAAAGCATTGTTTTCAGTTTGTTTGTTTAATTGGCAAATGTCCATTTTACAACACAAACTGATGAAGCAAACATTTCCAACCAGAATTATCGATGTTTATAGAGTGCGCTATTTTAGAATTTAAGGGTTTGATTTAATTTACTTGATATAATTTGACATCTCATGCTCATAATTTGTGTTTTAATGGTTATAACACTTTAACTTTTTGAATCTCGACATCTGTTAAATAATTGCTGGCTAATCCAGACTGGACTTTAGAAACCTGTGCAAGAATAGCTTCTGCCTTGGCACCTTTCCTTTGTGCCTTATAGTCCACTGCATTCTCCCTCCCTGGGGACTCACCAAGCAGCTTTCCCTGCTGGAACTGCTCCTCCAGGATGCTGCTGATCTTGGCGTTCTTCTTCCGTTCATCGTATTTCTTCTGGATCTTCTTTGACCGCTTCTTGTTTAAGATTTCCTCCTCTTCCGGAGTCTGAAACAAAGCCAGAGAAAGGACTGAACAGGCTGCATTCAATTGGATGGCTGGCCATCTATTTGGTGGAAGCCTCTCACTTCGTCCCCCTTCTGCAGTGTAATCTCTATATTCCTTCCAAGTCCGGAAAGGAGCAGATGTTGTTTACACAGGAAAAGGCTGATTTTAGAGCACAGTACCCAAATCATGGCAGACAAGCACTTTGTATTTCCAGTACCACTTTGATGAACACTACACTGCAACAGTCCTAGCCCAAAACGTGCCTGGCTATGTACAGAGTAGGAAAGGTGGCCACTGACAGAATGAATTTATTCCTCCCTCTTCCGCCAATGGCTGCTGTTCGTCATTTCCTACGCACCTAGAATGTGCAACCTGTGTCTGCCAAAAGCCTTAGATGCAAGGCATGAAAAGCAGCTGTAACCCCAACTACCCTCCTCCTGAAATGAACGTAGTCTCACTTTCCCCCCCACCAGACACAAAATGGGGCAAACATCGGAATTCATCTCCAAACAATATTAACTGAGCAACCCACACCCACCACACACTATCCAATAGTAAACTGGAGCAGTCCAAACTAGCCCCTTCCAAAAAAACACTGCAGGCAGGACCCAAATTCCTGTATAACAGACTAACATGCAGAAATCAGCTCTAGGAGCAGATGCTTGCTCCCTGATGTGTGGGCCAAGGATGTAAAATCCCATTTAATCAGTTAACTGGTACATTTATAACCAGCTAACTGCTTAACCAGGATCCTGCAGGCAGGGGGGGCTGCCAGTTAATCAGTCAGCATCACGCAATAAGGGTAATATTTACAGATTAAATCCCAAGCAAGGAGCTGACTCGCCCACTGCAAAGTCTTCTTCAGAGTCACAAGTTGTCATCGCTCTCCATTCAGCAGCAGAACTGGACAAAGTTATCATCATCAGAAGACCAGGAAGCTTTATGGGGGCAGATACCCCCCACTCATCTAACCCTGCCAGGTGCTGCACCCCTGGGGGGTAGTTCCATGGAAAACTTTTTAAGGAACCAGCCTTGGCTTTTGAACAACCAAGTGACTCCAAATGAGAACATTTCAAATGGCTAGAGATGGTCCCCAATGCAATTCTCAGACACCATGTATAAGAGGCAGAACTGACATTTGTTAATGGTATTCAAGGCAGAAAGACAGTGCAGACTCTGCAATCCCTGCCAAGCAGACAGACTGGCATGATTCACCGAGCATCAAACACAGATCTCTCAGCCAAGCACGTACCAGTTTAGCGCCCTTCTTGCGTCCCAGGGGCAAGGCATAGTGGGCTTCATACCACTGTCGGTACGGGGTGCTGTCTATCTGAACGATGCAATTTTTGACCAGCGTCTTTGTCCGCACCAGCTCATTGTTGGAAGCGTTGTAGACGACATCAATGATTCTGGTCTTGCGGGTGCAGCCTTGGAAAATAAGGGAATTCATGAAAGCCCACACAAGTCAAGACGAGGCCCAAAATGAGCTTTTATAACAGCCGCGACATAAAACACAAAGCAGACAACACAGCATCTTCAGTGCTCAACCCCCACCAGGAGCCACACCTCCTCCAAAGTTTATCCTCCAACTACCGGATGCTCTAACTACTGTGCATCGTCATCCTCCCCGGATCTCCTCCTCATCTGAAAAAAGACTTTACTTTGTAATCCAAGCTGTAAGACAGGTTTCCCAACCTCCACAAGCCTTCAGAGACCACAGTGGGGTAAAACCATGTATAGAGTACATGGTAGAGACCACATACAACAGTATAGGGATGTTAAGGACTAGTCGAGTAGTTGCTTCCCCCCACTTACCGCCTCTATCAGATAGAGGGAGTAAGGTGGGGAACAGCGGGGTAACTTCAAAGAGGCAGCGCGGCACAGAGCCCAGGATCAGCTGTGTGCTGCTGCTCCTTTGAAACACCACCGCGGCATTTCAAAGCAGCAGCGCCGCATGGAGCTCAAGGTCAGCTGGGGAGTCCCCAGCTGATCTCGGGCTCCATGCGCGCTATAGCATTTCAAGGGGGCAGCCCCGCCGTATCAACTAATCGAATACTTGATGAAAAATGCATCGACTATTCGATTTGTGAAATACACACTACTTAACATCCTTACACCAGTAACTGGAAAGAGACCATTCCTGCTTTACCTAATGTCAGGCAGGCCACCTTTCAGTGACTGTTAACCTGCATCAGATTTACTATTCATTATTTGTATTACTGAAGCATCTAAAAGGCTCAGGAATTGAGTCTGCTAGTTTCAGCATTGTACAAGCAAAACACACTCCTTGCCTTCAAGGGTACGGATGACCACAGTAGAAGGGCTACATACCTCCAGCTTCTCAACTTAATGCCTGACCTCTTCTCAAAACCTCTTCCCTGCCCTCCACCCCTGTTGCAGGTACATTCTCTTTCAATTCCACTTATTCCAGCAAACCATTTTTGTCAAGAACCCTCATGTTTTTTCTCCTGAACCGTTTTGTCTTGATTTAGACCAACACTGTAGGACAAGGAGTGTGTTCTCTGCTTGTATCTGTGCACCACACAAGTCATTTGACAAGCATTTGTTTTCACATGAAAACTCCATGATAGTTGCTCCCAACTGAGACATGAGCTTCTGTGAACAGTGTACTCAGTGTAACTATGACATTCCTATCACTGTGAGCTTAACAGAGCCCACCGGGACTCCTAATAAGCCCACCTAAGGTAAAAGTTATCATCATTGTTCACACTGTTCCAGAACCAAACCCTGTACAGACAACCGCATTGCTGAAGATCAGCATCCATGCTGCTTGCTTGTAGCATTTCTCCAGGCCAGCAGTAGCACCAATAGCAGACACAGCAGGAGGAAGACTGGGTAGCTTTCGAAATGTGGGAAGCCTGTATTCTAATCTTTGTACTTACATTCAGAGCCCCAAGAGAAGTTGCCAACATCCAAGCGTAGAGCCCGATATTTCTTGTTACCACCCCGAACCCTCACTGTGTGAATTCGGCGTGGGCCAATCTGTCACAACAAAATAATATAGCTGTGTCAAACTGCAAATACAATATTCTCAGGAGAAAGCAGACTGGGAGTTTCAGGCTGAAAGGCAACATGGTCAGTGTAACTATGACAGATCCTAGCACTGGCAGGTGCAGTAATTGCAACCAAAATGGTTCACAGCACCCACCTAAGGTGAAGGTCTCATCATTCCAATTGCCTCCTAACTGCATAAAACGCTGAACTAACGTAATGTCAAAATCCCAGGGTGAAAATGCCCCTGCTCAGAGAAGCACAGGCAGAAACTAGAGTATGATAAAGCAGGGCAGTTTCCTACTGTAGTAGGCAGCCAGAAACTAACACAGCATTTTCTAAACTGGCCAGGGCAGCAACAGCCAGTTACCCCTAAAGTTCAAATCTCCCACCTTGGTGTTAGCAGGAGGTCGCCCCAACTCATACTTCCTCTTCTTGTGGTAGGGCTTCCTTTTGCCCCCAGTCTTGCGGCGCTTGTGCCAGTTGTCCCTAGAGATACCTGGGTTAAACCACAGAGCAGCAGATCAGGTAGGAAGACGAGTCGAGTCGGCCAGATCGTACACCAGCAAGGCTCTGAGTACTCAGCTCTCCAAGGTTGATTTCCACATGGTGCATTCAGCATAATGCAGCAATTAGAAAAGCTTCATCACGGATACTCAGGGTGCAGCAAAGCGGCACATAGCAAGAAAGGAAACTGTCCCATCCCCGACTGGGGCCTTTGCAGCCACGAGCCCTGCAACGGGCCCGCCCCGCTGAGCTCGCACCCACAGGGGTGCAGGGCGGGCCTGCCTGTGCTGAGGCCTCACGCCCGCTGCAAGACCCCGCGCGCCGGCTGGGGAGAGGGAGGATCGGGAGCCCCGGCCCCCACAGCCGGAAAAGGCGGGCAGGAACTCGAGGCTCCAGACCTGTCCGCCTCCAGCAGGCAGCGAGTCTACGCCAGCCCCCGGGACCTTCCCTCGCTCCCGCCCCACAACAGCAGCGGCAGCCCACGATCGCAAGCCCCGCAGCCCCGCCGCACCGTCCGGCCCCCACCCCGCCGCGACAGGGGCCCGCGCTGCCGGGCCCGCAGGCCGATGGCGGTGGATGGCGACAGGCCCGGAGCCGCGGCCCTCCACTCACCCATCCCGAGCGGCGCCGGCTGCAAAGAGGGGCCGCAAAGGCTCACGGGGCGGTTTGTGGGGCCGAGATCTCGCGAGACGGATGCGTCATAGCGCCGAGCCCGGGGGAGCCCCGCTTACGACATTCCACAGCGACCCAAGCACGTGACACGCCGGGGAATACGCGCGTTCCGAGGGACTGGGGGGGGGGGAGCAATTCCTCGACCGGGTTGCAGGCGCGGCTGCTGCTGCCCGGACTCAGGAGCGTTCTGCTGCGCACGTGGCGGGCAGGCCACGCCCCCTTCTCCCTGGGCCCAGACCCGCCACGTGCCCTGCGCCCGGGCGCTGCCTCTGCCGCAGTGCGGGGGCCGCTCCTCCGCGGGTCCCGGGGACACCCCCCGTGGCTGCCCCTCGGACAGACACCCCGCGCGCTCGGCCCTGGGAGCAGCCCGACCTCCAGAAGAGTCCCAGTTCGCTCCCAGCTCAGCTTCGGGATCCCTCCCACCTGGGCAGGGGGAACAGCCCCGTGCACGAACGTAGCCTGCCCGGCCTTCCGAGCAGCGCTTTGGCGTGTCCGGGACCAGGCCCTCCTCGGGAATAGCTTTACACACCCCAGGGAAGCTGTTGCTGCTAGCCTGCCACGCTCCCCCCATGAGCAAAACAGTCTCACACCGCTGGGCTGACAGCCCCAGAAGCTGCAGGAAAGGCAGTTTCTAATCTCCAGGGATGTGTCGGGCTCTAGCTCAGTGGGGGAGAACTTAAGAAACAACAAATAGTCTAGTAGCACCTCAAAGACTAACAAAACTGCTGTGTCTAGACTGGTGCGATCTTGCGCCAGAGCTATGCAAATGAGGCTCAGCGTGGAATATCGCCGAGCCTCATTTGCATAACTAACGAGCCGCCATTTTTGCGGCAGAGGCTCTTGCGCAAGAGGGAGCTGTCTACACTGCCCCTTCTTGTGCAAGAAAAACCCTCTTGCGCAATGCTGTTATTCCTGAAAATAATCAGCATAACGGCTTTGCGCAAGAGGGTTTTTCTTGCGCAAGATGGGGCAGTGTAGACAGCTCCGTCTTGCGCAAGAGCCTCTTCCACAAAAATGGCGGCTCATTAGTTATGCAAATGAGGCTCGGCGATATTCCACGCTGAGCCTCATTTGCATAGCTCTGGCGCAAGATCGCACCAGTCTAGACACAGCCAACATGTGGATGGTATCATGAGCTTTCCTAGGTACAGCCTTCTTCAGATGAGAGAGGCCACTCAGTCTGGAGTTACTGCTTCATCAGGATCTGTGTCACTTTTAAACCAATTGGGGGTGAAACATTCTTTATAACTCCCCATTACTGATCTACCGTTTTCTGTGTACGGAAAGCTAGTATGAAAGTAATTACAAGACCTATGTATCCTGGGCCTTGGGTTCGTATGGAGCTGTAATTTGTATTAAAAGGAATCATGAATTCAGCTTCTAGCCTTTAGAGTTTACACGTTAGCTTTGATTGTCCTGTATCTATTGGGAGAAGTAGAGCTGGGATCATCTAACCCCATTAACTTATCTCCAGGCCTATAAACGTGCAGGCTATGTCTAGACTGGCATGATTTTCCGCAAATGCTTTTAATGGAAAAGTTTTTCCGTTAAAAGCATTTGCGGAAAAGAGGGTATAGATTGGCACGGATGCTTTTGCGCAAAAGCACTTTTTGCGCAAAAGCGTCCGTGCCACTCTAGACGTGATTTTGCTCAAGAAAGCCCCGATCGCCATTTTCGCCATCGGGGCTTTTTTGCACAAAACAGTCCTCCCCTGTCTACACTGGCCCTCTTGCACAAATACATTTGCGCAAGAGGGCTTTTTCCCGAACGGGAGCATCATAGTATTTGCGCAAGAACACTGACGATCATACGTAAGATCGTCAGTGTTCTTGCGCAAATTCAAGCGGCTAGTCTAGACAGCTGCTTTTGCGGAAAAACTTGCCAGTCTAGACGCAGCCGCACTGTCATCCACAATTCTACTTGCATGTTAGCCACTTAAATAGAGGTGGGGACAAAACCCGGAAAGCGTTCACATTGCCAGGTGACAAAAGTTGTAACAAGCACCCACTTGCGGCAACAGAAACTTCCACCTCTGCAAGAGATGGTGTCTCTCCACTTGCAATTTCTGTTACAATCACATAGGCTGCGTCTAGACTGGCATGAATTTGCACAAATGCTTTTAACGGAAAAGTTTTCCGTTAAAAGTATTTGCGCAAGAGAGCATCTAGATTGGCACGGACGCTTTTGCGGAAAAACTGGCCTGTCTAGACACAGCCGTAGTGTGTACCTCCTGACGTTTGTGAGGACTCTCACCAACTGGGCATGGAGCATGGAGCAAGGGAAGAGACGCAGGGTACGTTGCTGTGCAGGAGGGTGGGCGGGGTGGTTCACTTGTTGGCCACATGGGGCATAAAGTTGCTCTAGTGCAGCTGGGGAAGGGGGAAGCTGTGGCAGCCTGGGGCACTGACATGCTCCCGTGCAGCTGGGAGAGTGGGCAGGAAGGTCATGCGGGGTATTCAATTGTTCTAGTGCAGCTGACAGAGGGGGAGGCGTGGCAGCCATGCGAGGCAGTCAGTCGCTCTGTATTGCAGCAGGGTGGGGCGGGGGTCAGCAGTGCAGGGCAGTATGTTGGTGTTGCAGCAGGGTGGAAGAGGGGAAGGCAGTGGCTTGGAAAGTTTCTCTTGCAGTTGTGGGAGGGAGAGCAGCAGTGCGAGGTGAACAGAAGGCTGTCTTGTGAGCTGGCTAAGCCCTGCCTTGATCTACATCATGTTCAAACATTGATGTCCACACAGATATCCATAGAATCTTGCTGGGAGAGAGTGTCGAAGTTTTGCCTGATGTCGTTATCCATTTTCTCATGGAGAGTCCATGACAGAGCTACCATTTCCCCACCTCCTCCCGAACCATTCCTCATACTGTGCTACTGGAGCCGAGGTGGAACAGAGTTTGGCTGCGTGCAGAAGCTGAGTCCAGCTTTTTCTGTTAGCCTACACCAGGGATGTGTCAATCAGAGTACTCTCAGTCTGTGGGCAAGTGTACGATTATTACAGATTATTTCCATGTGCAG